>JAVSIQ010000009.1:0-2755859 GCA_038502775.1 Hippodamia convergens | reverse complement strand
GTTTTGCGAGAAGAAGGGTGGACATACACAAGAATTGCAGAAAGGTTTGGAGTTTCCATACAAGTGTGTCCAGAATGTTTGCAGCGATTCAGGGAGACAGGTATGAATGTCCGAAGACCATTACAGGGTAGACCACTGGTAACAACTGCCATTCAAGAACGTTACTTGAGAGTTTCTTCGTTGAGACAACGGTTTGCAACCGCTCGCCTCCTTCAAAATCAGCTTGAGCAAATTCATGGGGTGCAAATTAGCACTCAGACAATAAGAAATCGCCTCAGAGAATATGATTTAAGGCCTCGTGTCACGGCAAGAGGCCCAGCTCTTACCCCAGCCCATCGAAGGGCGCGTTTGGATTTTGCGAGAGAACATATCCATTGGGAAGAGGCGGATTGGGAAAGAGTTCTCTTCACAGATGAGTCTAGATTCTGCCTCTACCAGTGTGATCGACGTTCCCTTGTATACAGACGTCCACATGAAAGATATGCTCAGTGCAATTTCCTGAATACTACTGGTTTCGGGGGAGGATCGATTATGGTATGGGGTGGAATATCTTTGACTGCTCGCACAGACTTAGTGGTCGTTGATAATGGAGCTATGAAGGAGTAACTTGAAGAGGTTGAAGTCTCTCGACTGGAATGGCCAGCAAGAAGTCCCGATCTCAATCCGATTGAGCAGGTTAGGGACAACCTCAATACAGAAGTTCAGAAAATCATCCAGATACTCTTAATGACTTAGGAATACAATTCGGTGAAATCTGGGAAGGATTAGATCAGAACATTATAAGATCACTCCATTTTGAGTATGAACCGTCGTTGCCGAGCTGTAATTAACGCAAGGGGTGGGAATACCAAGTATTAAATCACTTATCAGCATTTCAGTATTTTGAAAATTGTTCATTTCTCTTCTTTCACATAAGATTCGGTGAAATCCTGAATTTTTCTTCCATTTAATGTGTCTTGTTTCGTTCAAAACCTTCCCGAGAGAACATAAAAAATAAGTTATAAAGTCAATGTAGAGTTAACTTTCATTAAAATTGAGATTTTCAGAATGTGCGTTAATTATTTTGCGCAGTGTATTAACTTGTTTTAGTATTTTCTAGAGCTTCAAGTATTGGTCAGTAGGTACTTTTTCACGTGGGCAACCCTGTATGACGTGCTATATATTTTCGAAACGGAAAAAAATGATGATTTTTTCTGGGTCATAATCAATTATTGTTTCCATAGGAAAAAACACAACTTTTATTTTAATAAGAGGACTTTCGGGAACAAAACTTTGTACTCTACTGGTTCGTTCTGAAAAAAGTGTCTCGAAAACAGAAGAAGATAGAGGCATGCAGATGATGACATTATCAATTTCTCTTGAAAAAACTGTGGTAATGTGACATCTTTTCGATTAAAAAGTTGTAGGTAGTTCAGGTATCACCAATTTTGCCCATCCTGTACTTGCACACATCTTCAAAAGTTTGCCCCCCTAGGTTTCTCAAAATTAAAGCCAAATAAACGTTTCTCATTGTTCTTCCATCAACTGAAGCGCCGAAAAAATCCTTCCGCCACATCGAGTTCTCAGAGTGACCAACACTCCTTTGTCCAATTTTTTTCGGAACCATTTAATCATCCCACCTCTAAAGGGAGAAGTTCAAAGGCGCCGATCGCTGAGTCCTCCACTATTCTCCGATAGTTTATTTTCCATCATCCGAAACCGTCAAAAGCGAGCAAGCCTGGTAATTTTCCATTTTAGGGCGGAGGCACTGCGGGGGGCCTCCATAAATTCAACGAAAACAGTTTCATTTTCCCGGTAATCGTAAACGGAAGGAGCAGACGAGGAGGCTATCCGAGTTATTGGACCGAATACAAGTTCTCTTTTATTGGAATTCTTTCCTTTCCGAGACATTGACCAATTTGAGTCCGTGTCAAACTAACCATTATGATCTGCAAACACTATTTCACACCAACTTGAGGCAGTTGTTTCAATATCCGAGATCTGGTAGGACTTGGAGGGGCTTTCGGAACATTTTTCTTCACGCCTGATTTATGGTGATTGGATCCGATTTTCTTGGAGTTTTTTTTCGAGATCGAAAGACGGAAAATGGTACATGACATGCCGAGGCGGAGAGAGGTTGATTACTATCGAGAAATTATAAACAGTCCCAAGCGAAATATGAAGTATCATATATTGCTTGGTGCAATAAGAAATTATATAAATAAACTGCTCCACATGGGCATGGGATATTGACTTTAATTGCAAAAAAATATAGTTTAAATGAGATTTTGTTATGAAAATTCATATTAATATGATTTCAAGTTGCAGGAAATAAATTAATTCTAGCCTGTAGGTCTGATTCGAATATTACAAGGTGGTTAAAAATCGAGTAAAATAACGAAATTTTATTAACGAAATTGGTTCCTAGCTCAACACTTGGTGAAACATCTTTGGTCAATTGAAAAATAAAAACACAAGAACGAAATTCAAATGACAGCGTCTTTTCACATTTGTTAGTAATCATAACATTGGCAACGTCTGCCATTCACAACAACCTTTGATTATTTGAATATTAAAATGCATTTTGAGGTTTATTGTCATTGCAAATTCGCCCATTTCATCATCAACATAGGGCAGTTGTACAAAAACATCGTATGGTATTTGTGTTAAAAGTGATTTTATTTTGTTCGTGAAATTGTTCCATTCGCTCCGTTCATTTCACAAACTTTTTCATTCACAAAATAAAACGTCACTTTTAACACTCCGTTTCCGCCTTAAAGCCTGTATCACCAACGATGGTCTTCATATGCCAGAAGTGGACGTTTAAGACATATATCCATATGAAGTTTTTATCTTAAAATGGCCTCAAAAATCACCCTCATATATATTGACATTCAATTAGAAAACACCCTGTATTACTGTGAAGTTTCATCTGAATCCTTCCAGTAGTTTTTCCGTGAAAGAGGAAGAAGCAAGTTTCGTGTTAACAATATTATAAATTAATATAGTTAAGATATAAAAGTAATTAAAAGTAAATGACGAATTAGAACTTTTGAAAATCAATAATGAATTCTCAGTTTTTTTAAACGTTTTAGCGGAAGCACTGGCTTTGGTTTTTTCTGTTGCTGAATATTGTTGTCCTGTTTGGTTGAACAGTGTTCATGTAAAAAAAAAATTATGTCGAAATGAATTTTTTTATGAGTATTATTGCTGGTACTATCAAATATACACCTACTCCTTGGTTACCATTCCTCTTTAATATTGTCCCTCCTCATATTCGCAGAGAGACAACAACTTTGAATCTTTGGAACATATTTAATTCTTTTCCAAATTCAATCCTATACTCACCTATATTTCAGATAATAAGGTCCCCAGATTGAAGTCGCGTAAACCTTTTTCGTCAAATTTTTTGATTGATATGAATAGAAGCGACAAGGAAACTTGGCAATCTGAATGAAATATATGCAATAAAGATCTCATTACTGATCCTTCCATCAGAGTCCCTGGTTTTGACCTTCCCAGGAGAATATGGTCGGATTTAAATCGTATTAGAATAGGTCATGGACGATGCAACAGCATGCTCTTCTGATGTTGTGAGTGCCCTAGTTGTGAGTGCGGGGAAAATGAGGAGACAATAGAACATCTTATAAATAATTGTTCAATTTATAAATTTCAAGATAGTTTCGAGGCTATACATAAAGTAACAAATGCATTTCTGAAATGGGTGGTTAATTTCAAAATAATTTGATTCATTTTAAATAATTGGTTTCTTTTTTGCTTTTGACTTTTTCCATTTCAGATTAAGAATTGCGAGTCGGTTTGTGAAGAATCTGTTTATTTGAGTCCACAGACGGATAACATGAAGATGTTCTCTTAGATCACGCTGATGTCTGTCAAGATTTCTCTGATATTTAATATTTTTAGTAAATTTTTTTTTCACGAGCGAGGTAAGGGGTTTTTTTTCTGCTGAGGTTTTTTCCCATTCCTCATTTAATCATACTGTAGAATTTTATGGATTTCTTGTGTTGCACCAACCTCAGCTGGGTTCCTTTTTGTTTCAATATGTATTGTATTATTTTAGCTCTCTGAATCGAAAGAATACATACATAAAAGATTAATCTGCAATCTGGGTTAATGTGTGAGACTTGTCTCATATGAAAGGAATCCGATCCGATCCTACTCTCGACCCATTGTCTTCGAGAATAAATCCCATATCTTCACCGCATTCCTTCCAACACTTCAGACGGACCGATTTAAGAATTCTTTACGTGTCTTCCCATCCAATTTCACATAGAATCGCTGCATCATTGTCTCATTCCCCTTGTTTTATGTAGTTTATCAGAACCGAAGGAATTTAATATTTTCTATCGACTGGCACACGACGACTCTTTTGCATATTAAGCGTCGGCATACATCTCGCATCTTTCCTATTCTCCAAAGTTTACTTCTTATCTATGTCGAACTTCCCATTTCTTCAACTGTCAATAGCACTCTAATTCATGTTGGGTTCAGCCGGTATTGAATATGTAATGCAATTTTCCGAGATACGTGACGTTCACTCGATGCGAGAATGCTGAAGTTCCAGAAATAAAGAAATATCATCGTGTAGTGATTCGAAGGAGCGAACTATCGGTCGGGTGCTGGAAAAAGAGAACTTTTACGCCGAGAATTGATGGAGACATTTACCCACCTCACGTGGAATTGATTAATGTTGGAGATACTACTGGATTAGGTTAGGAAGTAATGGAATTATATCGAGGGGAATATCGGAGATCTGGCAACGTCGAGAAATCAATTTTGGATGGACAGGGACGGAACTGGGTGCTTTTGGGGTAGAAGAGATGGGAAATCACAAGATGGATCAAGAATTCTTTATGTTAGAGAGATTAAATGTTGAATATAAAAGTTGATTGATTCGAAAACTATACGTGGTGGATTAGGAAACAAAAAAACAAATATAAGTCTTTAGATTTTCAGAATAATCTCCATGAAAATATACACTTCTACTTGATGAAATGAAAAATGATGAAATTGGAAAATAAATAAAATTAATAAAGGAAAAAAAAATAATGTGAAAAAATAATGAAGTATACAGGTTGATCCACGATCGAAGGTATGCTAGACGTTAACGGAAAACGAAAGAATCCATTGAAATTTTGATTTCTCAGACAAGAAGAGATGCTCTATCGATCTAAAATAATTTTAGTGCAGCTGTGTTGCCGCTTATGTCAAAAAATAGTAACTACTTTGTTATTTCAAAACGTACACCCTGCATACTATTGCACTTTTATATTCATCGTGGTAACACGATTATTTTGGTATTACTTTCTCATACTTACCTTCTGCGGTTTTTGAGTCATTAAATGATTTCTTTCTTTTTTTTGCAAAACATTTGAATAAACCACAAACGATTCACGAATATGGCTCTATAGAATATCTTTAGGAAAGACACAAGATTCAGCATTGAAAATCTAAAGGTGAGTTTCAAGTAAAAAGGCGACTTCTCGTATATTTTTTTAAGGTTTTAGGACTCCCGGTTTTTCCGGAAGTGACATCAACTTTTTTTTTTTCTAATGGAAAGACCCATTTCTTATTGGATAAATAGATTATCCATTGAATTTTGAGTTTTTTTGATTCCAAAAGTTTGGATTTTTCCGAGAAAATTCTCTTTGAATGAGGAAATACAAAAAAAATTCACAAATATAAACTCTGTTGAAATATAGACAACTTCGAGGTTTTTTCATGAAAAATCCTTATTTTTGGGAATCTCCTAGAAAAAAGGCTGATGCTTTTTTTTCTGACTTTCAGAATATGATACAGGAGGTCACAAATTCCTCGTCAAAGTTAGAAGTGACGAAACATCGAAAAAATCGTTTCTTTCGAATTGGAACCCCATTTTTTCGAAATCTTCGTAAAAAAATAATACGTCCTAGGCTTTAATACCAAAATGAATATTTTTCGAGATATTCGGGAAAAACGATTTTCTCTTCAATCTCATACCGAATGTGTTTTTTTACTAGAAAATAATTAGCGGTCAAGTAAAATTTTTGGGAATCAATTATCGAGATAATATTTTCTTATAGTTCAGACTAGTTAAGTTTTTCTTTATTTTTTTAAGCTCAGGATAATGTCCGCAAATTCTTAATTCTTGAGAATTTTTTTTGTCATGTTGGGAGAATTGGAATTTTCAGTAATGAAATTGTTAAACCTTCTGTCAATTATTCTTTCAAAAGCATTAAAAATTAATACAGCATTTTTTTTCTGCATTTTTGAGAATTTTTTACATTGACTTCACTAATACTTATTTTGAGAACTTTGAAGCAATTGTTGCTCTCGCATTACAGATGATAATTCAAGAACTTAACTCGTCTGAACTATAGAAAATATTTTCTCTATAACAGAGATAATTATTTTCCAGTAAAAAAACACATTCGAAATGAGATTGAAAAATTGTTCCAGAATATCTCGAGAAATATTCATTTTGGTGTAAAAGTCTTGGACGTATGTTCCTATTATTTCTTGACGTAGATCCGGAGAATGCTTCGAAAAAATAGGGTTCCAATTTGAAAAAAACGATTTTTTGATGTTTCGTCACTTCTTACTTCGACAAAGAATTTGTGACCTCCTGTATCATATTCAGAAAGAAAACAACAGCCTTTCCTTTCGAAGATTCTTAAAAATGAAAATTTTCAATGAAAAAACCTCGAAGTTGTCTGTATTTTAACAGAGTTCATTTTTGAGATTTGTTGGGTATTTCCTCATTTGAAGAGAATTTTCTCAGGGAAAATTCGAACTTCTGGCATCGAAAACACTCAGAATTCAATGGAGAATCTATTCATGCGATAAAAAATGGGTCTTACATTTGAACAACTAAAGTCATAGAACCTTAAAAAATATAAGAGAAGTCGTCTTCTGACTTGAAGCTCATCTTCAGAATTTCAATCCTGAATCTTGTGTCTTTTCTCAAAATATTCTATAGGGCCATATTCGTGAATAACCCTGTATATATTAACGCAAAATCTTATTTATCAAACGAACAACGATCCTTTACTCTTGTCGACAAAAAATTAAACGATTCGCAACAATTTATTGCCCAATCCAAAAGCAGGCCTATCAAGAGCGATAACCATCAAAACCAGTATCTCCGAAAAAAATTAATCGAACCGAATCTAACGCTATTAAAACTTACGTCCCTCGATAGACATCTTATTCATTGAATTCACGAGCTATACTGTCAACCAAATTGACGGCCACCTGCATTCTTCTCTCGGTGATATGACCGTTCTATAACTCAATCGAGTTATTGGCCATAACCAGTTGGAAAATAATTGGTTGACCGGCGACAAAAAAGGCGTAACTCAGTCATCCCGAGGTACGTATGACGTTGTTTGTGGTTTTATGGAGATCCCTGGATCTCTCACAAAGGCATTTCCGAGATAATATCTACGGTCCGAGATAGGATCTACCCTCTGCAGCGGCAGATTTGATGTGCCATCAGTATGCAGTTTGTTGTCAATCCGATTTACGGACTTCTACGTTTATCGATGGCCAATCTAGGGGGCGCGGGGGGGTGTTTGTACGTCTGTGAACGATGGTGTGAAGAGCCGTTCTTCATTAGTATTCCCTGAATGGTGATACTTGATCATATGAAAAAAAAAATCAAAGATCCAATATTTCTAGAGCTAGTTGTAGACCAAAAATACACTCCCCGTCAATAAATTCCGGACAGGCAAAATTTTTGTCAAATTCAACACCCTGTATCTTTTTTCGTGGTTCTCCGATTTCGTTGAAATTTTCACCAGGTATAGTATTGTTTCTTGTCATATCCACCTGGAATTCACTTTGCGAAAATACCTGTAGTTCATTTGTTATACAGGGTGAAACAAAACCTTGTTTTATACCCTTCATTTCTAAACACCCTGTGCTGAATTTGAGGCGGAAAATTTTATATCGTTCAGTTTTGGTTTGAAGTGTGACTCTTTCTTAACAAAATGTTTTTTGATTTACGTCAGTATCTGCTTTAAAAAAAAGATACACATTTTCAAAGAAAGTGTTGCAATTTTTCAATTTTCATAACAATTTAAAACATTGCAATATCTTATCGACTAGTAAACATAACCAAAAATCTGAAAATTAATAGCGTGTATTTCCACCTCGGTTTCTCATCACTTCTACCATACGACGTGGCATACTTTCAATGCATTTCCGAATTGCTTCTGGGGAATATTTTCCCGTTCTTCAAGAAGGGCTGTTCGTGAATCGGGCAAGGTGTTGGGCTGCCGATTTCGAACACGTCTACCCAGCATCCCATACATGTTCAATTGGATTTAAATCCGGACTTCTGGCTGGCCACACAAATCGTTGAATATTCGCCTCTTCAAAGTGTTCCGTTACAACCCGTGCAACGTGAGGCCTAGCATTGTTCTGCATTAACAGAAATTGTTGCTTCCCCCAGAAGCAATTCGTAAATTCATTGAAAGTATGCCACGTCGTATGGTAGAAGTGATGAGAAAGCGAGGTGGAAATACACACTATTAATTTTTAGATGTTTGTTTATGTTTACTAGTCGATAAGGTATTGTAATATTTTAAATTGTTACAAAAATTGACAAAATGCAACACTTTCTTTGAAAATGTGTATCTTTTTTTTCAAAGCAGATACTGACGTAAATCAAAAAAAATTTTCTTAAGAAAGGGTCACATTTCAAATTAAAACTGAATGATATAAAATTTTCCGCCTCAAATTCACCACAGGGTGTTTAGAAATGAAGGGTATGAAACAAGGTTTTGTTTCACCCTGTATAACGGATGAACTACAGGTATTTTCGCAAAGTAAATTTCAGGTTAATATTACAAGACCCAATACTATACCTGGTGAAAATTTCAACAAAATCGGAGAATCACGAAAAAAGATACCGGGTGTTGAATTTGACTAAAATTTTGCCTGTCCGGAATTTATTGACGGGGAGTATAGGTAAAAAATTTCATATAAGTCCACACATGAGCCATTTTGAAGATAATATTAGTTGTATAACTTTGCTTCCGCAGTTTTTACCCGGAATTCGAGGCTTCATTGTAAAAAACTGGTTATACATTTGTGATTCAAAGTATTGTCCATCGTTGGCCACTATTCTTTTTTGAATAGATTCCCCGTTGTGTCGAATAGTTATTTATGATATGAGTGTTGAAAGTGACGGTTTATTTTGTGAGTGAAAAAGTTTGTGCGAATTGAACAATTTCACGAATAAAATAAAATCACTTTTAACACAAATGCCATACAATGTTTTTTGTACAACTGCCCTATTTTGATAATGAAATGGGCGAATTTGCAATGACAATAAACTTCAAATTGCATTTTAATATTCAAATAATGATAAGGTTGTTGTGAATGGCAAACGTTGTGAACGTTATGAATAATAACAAATGAGAAAAGACGCTGTCATTTGAATTTCGTCTTGGGTTTTTAACTGCTTAGTATGTTTGTCGAGAGTCCATTTATCAATAAAAGTGACGATTTGGTTGTTCCTCTGGATATTGAAGAGTCTGCAAGAAGAGCAAATCTGAAACTCCTACCTAAAAAATCTGTTCAGCAGTATGATATTGCATATAACAATTTCTTGGCCTGGTGTAAATTGAAAAATGTAGAAGGGAACTTTAGTGAAACTGTTATCCTGACAAAATATGGAGTTCATCAACTTTGTGGAGCAAATTTTCAATGATAAAGTCAAGCGCCCTTATTAAAAATCGTGTGGATGTTAGTAAATATTTTAAGGTTATAGCATATTTAAAACGAAAAAGTGAAGGATATCGTCCCGAAAAATCGAAAATTCCCACTCGTGAACAAGTTGAAAAATTTATAAAGGAGATACCAGATGAGAAATACTTGATGGTTAAGGTTGCAACTATATTCGGATTATTTGGAGCCTGTCGGTGTGAAGAATTGTGTAATTTATCAGTGGAGGACATGGAAATAACAAATAAATCATTGGTTATACAACTTCCGAATACAAAAACGAAAGTCAGTCGTTTTTTCAGTATCATTGGGAAGTATGTAGACGATTTTCATAAGTACTTTGCACTGCGCCCTTCTGTCATAAAACATCGTCGTTTTTTCCTGAAATACATAAATAATAAATGCACTGCCAATCCAGTTTGTATTAATACATTTGGGAAAATTCTATCCATTGTTGCCGAATTCCTCAAACTGCCAGAACCAAAGCAATATGCAAGACACTGTTTTCGAAGATCCTCCGCTATAAAAAAACATGGTAGATCGAAGTCTACGACGGTAGCCGAAGGCAATGTTGATCATTCCATTGCATATAGAAATGTCATTGCTGAAAAAATTCTCCCAACCTCAACAGATTTTGGATCATCATCATCCAATATTGTACTACAAGTACTGATGGTGCTGAGGATTCTAATAATGTGTTGCGAAGCTCCCTAACGTCACAGGGCATTAATGTAGTAATTGTTCTAGTTTTACGATTAATATTAATGTTCATAAGTAATGATTGTTAAATATTGATAATTAAAATTCGCAAGTGCTGAAATTTTTCCCATCTGATTTCATCATAAGAAAATGGAGTGCTAAAAATATTTTTAACACTGATGTTAAAAATATTTTTAACACGCTTTCACGTAAACGATCAATTTTTACATAGTTTAGTGTCACTAAAAGTGCATGAAATACATCTTGGTCGTAACAAGATCAATGAAAAGGTAAAACAATTCTCTTACTTGCCTGGCATTCTTCTGATGTAACTAATCTTGTTAACTTTTGTACTGTTTGCCAAAGATTCCAAAGGTTCAATATTAAATAACCTCTGCTCCCTCATGAAAATTGGTATGGATATCCTTGAATTTCGTAATATGCACTAGTTGTGGTGGACTACCATTCTAAATGGGTTCATTCTCATCATGTCATGGTATTTCATTGCTATGTACGATACTTGTTTAGACGTTTTGAGATGTACCTGCATCAGAGATTAAAAATTTTTTTTGGCTACAACCGTCGAAACGTTCGAATAATGAACATTATTAGAATTCATTCAATATTTGGCAGTTTTCAGCTCATAATCATTATCAGCAAATCATATCAATCCGCTGAAGTTAGTCTGTATGAACCGCTCATTTTAAGCTGATTTTGGTTAACAGTTTCAGGAGGTTCTCATTAATAAAACGTGCGCAACTATAAAATTTCAGTTTAACGCAGAACCTCACAATCTGGGTGTAGGATATTATATTTCATTTGAAAGCATATTCAATTCTCAAAATATACACGGCATTCCATTTTAAAAAAGCACTTTCAACCGTTTTTGTATGTCTCGAAAAACCATCTAATTTTGAATGACTCTGTAAACTGAGAAACGGATTTCATAACACAAGCATGATGCATACAATGTTGGTATTCTGCATACGAAATTTCTGCTTCCTTACATTCATAGTATGGAAGTCATGGTTGTTCAACCAAAGCTATGTTTTGCACAAAAAAAGAGGAAATCAGTCAACTACTCGAAAACCGTTGAAGATTAGTATGAGAAAGTGATACCAAAATAATCGTGTTACTGCAATGAATAGAAGAATGCAATAATATACAGGGTGTGCCATTTGAAATAACGAGGTAGATACTATTTTTCGACATAAGCAGCACTGAAAATATTTTAGATTGATAGAGTAACCAAATTTTCAATGAATTCTTGCTTCTCGTTCTCCGTAAACGTCTAACGTACCATCGATTGTGGATCACCCTGTATAATAAAGATAACATATTGCCATGAAAACTGTGCGAAACTGGGATATTGTAGCACACAAAAACTCTACAAAATTGTATTAAGGATCATTTCCATTATTTGAATTTTATAATTGACTGGGAGTGAAAACCCAAGAGAAAATGCATTCAGACCCCCCCCCAGAATGATTTTCAATCGATATATCATGAACAAGAACTTGACCAATCTCAACTATCAAGGCCCTGTATACCTATACCAAGTTTCTCCCTATCAAGTTTCGCTAAATGCCATCAATATCATTTTTATGTAGCTATAAAGTTTTGGGGACTGGTTTGGATGTATTTCCTTTCACAAAAGCATCGATGTATCTTCAAACTTTGACTTCTCATGAGACAATGGGAAACAGTAGATATGGTAAAAGAGAATAATGGCGCCGATATGAGAAATTTTCTTTATATTGTGTTGTATCGTATATCTTAGAGAGTTGATTTCGTTTACATCCAGTCGAATATGGGTTTCAGATAAGGGTTGATATCTGAGTGCTCTTGTTTGTTTTGTCGTCAGGATGATAGGATTGTGTATGGTGCTTCCTAATATATGCACCTCACATCAATAAATTCGACGCTTTTCGAACGCAGGATTGAATGGTTCGCCTACCTACAGGGTGGGTCCTTCACTTGTACATATGTAAAAATGAAAAGTGTCATTTCTTTTAAAAAACTACTTTCCATTTTCTGTTCTATTTTTCATTTGATTTGAATTTAAAGAATGCCTTGATTTGTCAGTTGTTAATTAATGAATGTCATTACATATTTCAAATATTGTGAATTGAGAACTCGAAGAAATAGCATTGTTTTTTATTTCTTTCAGGTTCGTAAGTTTTTATTTCAAGATATCAGAGTTTGTTTATTAAATAAAATAAATCTTTCAGATTGAAGACATCAAATCGTCTATTTCTCGAAGTAAGAAGTAAGAATTGACTTTCATTCTTTAACAATGGATTCTTTCGGTCGAAACAAATAATTTTTTCTTATCCAATTTTTCCTATTCGGCCTCGAGAAAAAGATATGGCCATTTCAAACTAAAGATTTTCCGAGAATTGGGAACGAAAACAATTAATATCTAACGTTGGGAATTAGAATAACATGAAAAATTCGAATGAAACTGAAAATCTTAGTCATGTTCAACGAAATTCGCTGATTTTTCTCTAGTTAATTCCTTTCGACATTACCAATAATAAAACTGCATCCCATTCATAAATTGCAGACATTCCAGCAAACAGAACTGTTTACACACAGGGTGAGACTGTAAATCATCTCAATAACTCTGTACTTCAGACAGAATGTTGCGAAAGAATGTCACGAAAAATGTTGTTTTTCTGAAAGAACTGTTGAGGCCTTTCAACAACCAGGTAGTTGTGTTGTATAATCCTTTTACTATGCTGGGACGTTTTTGCAAGAGGTTGGCCATAAACATGCAAATTAACTGTCGCTTTAGCCTCTGAATGGGCCATATATATTTCAGTAAGGCCTTTTGGAGTTATTCTAGATTCAATTATTGAAGACCACCTGTGTTTAAGAACGAACGAAATAGTTTTAACTCCGGTTATGGTGTATTTGCTTGTTGATTCGTAAGTTATAAATAAAGATTCAACAGCACAAAATGTGGAATTGAAGAAAAAGTCATCTTGAATACTGCAACACTGTTTTCAGCTACGCTATTTAAAAAAAACAATAGGAGCATATGATTGTGGAAATATAAATGATTCAAAAAACTTTGGGCGAGTAATAGCCCCCAGTTCTATCTTTGTCGCCACAAGAACTTAATCTCTGATATCTCCATCGTGTATCGGACATTTTTTCATTGTTTCGAGATTAATATCATACACATTCTTTTCATGTTATGATATATCACTCGGAAAAACTATTATACCCGCATTTTTGTCTGTATAAATTACAATGTGGTCAGTGATCTTTAGGGGTGCATCAAAAACTATTGTATATTTTCGGACATACATCATTTTTATCTGTTAAATTGAACAGAATATCAAGTTTCACCCAGAATTCACTCGATAAATCTTGAATAAAGAGACATAATTTGGAAGGGATTCAATTTCTGTTACTTTAATTTGATTTATTATGTGAAAATAATCACCTAGGCAAGAACTCTCCTAATCTTGAAGATTATAGAAGACAGAAAAATGTTAAGTGAAATACGTCTATCAACTTTTTGCTATTTTCATTCAGCTTAGGCATTGGATAATATGCGCATTTTCTCATTGCAGAGTGCATACCATAAACTTTTGGGTATGATTTGTACTGGAGATGCCTAAGATTACATATAATGATAAAAAACATATTGAAACAAAAAGGTACCCAACTGAGGTTGGTGCAACACTATAAAGATCTGCTGTATGATTTAATGAAGAAAGGGAAAAAACCTCAACTGAAAAAAAAACTCTTACCTTACCTAAAAATATTAAATATAATAGAGAAATCTTGAAAGACATCATCTAAGAGAAAATCTTCATGTTTTCCGTCTATGGACTCAGACTTCTTAATCTGAAATGAGAAAAGACAAAAGCAGAAAAGAAATTAATTATTTAAAATAAATTGAATTAATTTGAAATTAACCACCCATTTCAGAAATGCATTTGTTACTTTATGTATAGCCTCGAAACCATCTTGAAATTTATAAATGGGATAACTATTTATAAGATGTTCTATTGTCTCCTCATTTTCTTCACATTCACAACTAGGGCTCTCAACCGAATTTCATAAGAAGAGCATGCTATTGCATCGTCCATGGCCTGTTCTAATACGATTTAAAATAGACCATATTCTCCTGGGTAGGTCAAAACCAGGAACTCTGATGGAACAATCAGTAATAAGATCTTTATTCAAAAAATTGCATACATTCCATTCAGATTGCCAAATTTCTTTGTCGTTTTTATTCATATCAATTAGAAAATTTGACCAAAAAGGTTTACGCGACTTCAATCTGGGGACCTTATTATCTAGAATATAGGTGAGTATGGGAAATGAATTTGGAAAAGAATTCAATTTGTTCCAAAAATCCAAAGTTGTTGTCTCTCTGCGAATATGGGGAGGGTTAATATTAAAGAGGACTAGTAACCAAGGAGTAGGTGTAGATTTGATAGTACCAGTAATTATCCTCATAGAAAAATTTAGTTGGGCATCAATTTTTTTTACATGAACACTGTTCAACCAACCAAGGCAACAATATTCAGCAGCAGAAAAATCCAAAGCTAGCGCTGCTGTACGAAGCATTGTTGCATCAGCGCCCCATGGGGAACCAGCTAGTTTCTGAAGAATATTGTTTCGAGTTTTAAGCTTCAAACGCAGATGGGCGTTGAAATTTAGAGAGGAATCAACTTCCCATATTTCCCATATTTTTGATGATCATTCAAATGAAAACATGAAACCTCGGTTTTATTTTTTTTCGGGCACAAAAGTCACTTAAAAAAATAATTTTTCATGATATATAAATCTGCGGAAAAGGTACTTTTTTTTGTTTGAAAATTAGAATGATGGAAAGCCAGAGCAATATCATCAGCATAAATAAATTTTTCCGAAGAAGTAGTTAGAATGTTACACAAATATAAATTGAAAAGAAGAGGTGCTTAAACTGAACCTTGTGGAAGACCATTATTCAAAATTTCGAAACTACTACTATTATTATCGACCGAAACACGGAACCTTCTGTCGGATAGCATATATTCTAATATTCTAACCATTTGTCCACATTTCAAATGATTATAAACTTTATAAATCAAACCATCTTTTCATATCATGCAACTGATAAATCCACAAATGCTGTTCTTGTTTTGAAGTTTTTTTGAACCCTTATTCAATAAATGTGGTTAGGCTAAAAATCTGATCACAACAATTCCTATTTTTCCTGAAACCCCCCTGACAATTCTGCAATAATTCTTCTATAGTTGATTCTATTATAAATAGAATTAATCTCTCTGAAATTTTGAAAGGGATCCTCAATAAACTAATAGGATGGTAACTACTGGGATCAAAATAATTTTTTCCACATTTCAAAATTGCTACAACTGTTGTCCCTGTTTTCAACATTTTATTGAACCCTGATTCAATAAATGTGGTGAGGCTAAGAAACTGATCATAACAATTCCCATTTTTCGTGAAACTCCCCTGACATTTCTGCAATGATTCCCCTATAGTTGATTCTATTCTAAATAGAATTAATCTCTCTGAAATTTTGAAAGGGACAGGGGAAAGGAAAATTGACGTATTTCAATATATCATCATAAAAAGACATAAACTAAGATAGGGGTATTTTCCCATTTTCAAAGACATAAGAATGAAGAGATAAGAGATGGCGACAAATGTGAAGAATTAGCAAGAGCTTGTAAATGTCCCAAAAGTTTCCAACGCTACCTGAGAACCACGCATTTCTACAACCACGCATTTCTACTAGTGACTAGAGAATAGTGCCTGTCAGCTACGCATTTACGCATCTACCACAAGTTGGCTAGTATAACCTAGTTGTTCGATGGGGAGTTAAGCGTCATCTTGCGTTAGTGTTGGAATTCCCGTTCAAAATGGATGAAAACATGGAAATTCAGCAGCTTGGAAGTGAGTCAATTCGAAAGTATTCTAACTGGCGTAGGTTTTGCTCGGAGCTTTTCGCAAATTTCCAAAGTTTTGACGTAAGTTGAGAGATCTCACGATGACCTAGAAAAAATGGTTGAGTTTCATTCGCCTGAAAGATCATAACATAGTGAAAAAAAGACGCGATTGTGTTTATGGAAATTGCCAAAGTGATGAAGTGAGGAGTTTTGTTCTATACATTTTCATGGTATGACAAAGCAAATTCATGTTTTGATGTATGCATGACAGATGCCTGAACTTCGAAAGTTTTAATGAGGTGAATGCATAGTTCTTGTGATTGGGAATTGTTATAAACTTTGAAATTATCCAGAGTTTCCTTGTATGATCGTTATTCAATTAGTGTTTCTTGAAAAATATTTACGTAAACAAAGACACGTGGAAATGTGTCAAATTGATAGCATTATTCTTAATGGGCACCGAAGCCACCGATTCTAGCGCCCTCTGGTGGTTTAAAGTTAAAGCCGTTCATGACAAGTGATTTCTGACTGAATGATGATTGCCTTAATATCCGTGGAATTCATTCTGAAGTGTTCAAAAACTATTGTGAATAAATTATTTTCCCTTCACTTCTGCTCATGATTCCATTCTGGTTCAAAATCAACTAGATAATGTCACTTTGAACAACCAGACTGCGCATGTATCAATTCTTAAGGCGAATTTCACGCTAGAATCCCGTTAGAATTTTTTTGTGGCTCTTCTCTATTTACAGGTGCTTAATTGTCTCGTCGGATATTTGGTAATGTGCTTCTTATTTTCCAGTAAATGTATATTGATGATGAATCCCAGATCTATGCAAAATTTTGTGAGAATCGTTTGAGTGAAAAATTGGTTTTAAATTATTTCTCATATTTCTGAATTATCGAAGAACAGGCCATCTGATCGGATTAAGACTCAATAATTGGTTCAGGAATATTAACATTCAGGTTTTTATACAAAATTCCCAGCGAAATTCTGATCATGCTAGTGTCATTTAAAGATTTAGAAAATGTTTTTTTTCGCAAAATGAACAGATGACTCCTAAATCGATCGAAAGTGTTAATGTACAGTTCATTAAGTCGTTTTCTGACTATTTGCTGGAAATATACAAAAGTAAACACCGAAAGACTAAAAAAAGTCTTCATCCATTTATTCGGGTTTTCCTTACATGAATTTTTTCTTCGAAAGAAAAATGCGAAAAACCCTGTTACTTGAGAATATATACAACAGGGTGAGCAAAATTGGTGATACCTGAACTACAGCTTTTTAACCGTGAGAGATAGAGGAAAATGAATGACACGTAACGGTGGTCTTTTTTAGAGAAACTGCATTCCTCTATCTTCTTTTGTTTTCGAGTTATAGGCCAAAATTGAAATTTGGGCGATTTCAACTTTTGCCATTATCTCCGTTTCTGTTTGTGCTAGGATGTTGAAATAAAAACATCATATAGGCACTTTTTTCATAGCAGTCCAGTAGAGTACTTTGTATTTTTCCAAGAGGTTCCCTTGCTGAGCTATAACATGAAGTTGTGTTTTTTTTTAAGGAAACAATAGTTTAAAATAGTTTAGAAAGAATAGCCATTTTCATCCCGTTTTAGAAATATATCATACATCATACATCGCCCTCAGATTCATTCAGATATCATGAAAAATATAGTTTGTATTTGAAATTTGAAATAATATTAAGTAGGCTGAATGACAGAATAATATGTTTCTACGCATGGTGTCATTATTATTTTGCCATTGAATACTTGATTCAATTCTCCGTGGTTTGATGTCTGTTCAGAACAACTGTCAATTATTAGAATTATTGCCGGCAATATGGATATGTTCGAAAACTACGAGAAATATGATATGGTAAAATTTTTTATTTTAGCGGCAATAATGACTTCGAATTGACAGTTGTTGTGAACACAGATCAAACCACGGAGAATTGAATCCTAAAATAATAATGATACCATGCGTGGAGACATATTATTCTGTGATTTAGCCCACTTAATACTCAATAATTCAAATTTCACATACAAACTATATTTTTCATGATACCTGAATGAATCTGAGGGCGATGTATGATGTATGATATATTTCTGAAACGGGAAATAATGGCGATTATTTCTGAGGCATTTCAAACTATTGTTTCTATAAGAAAAAACACAACTTTATGTTATAGCTCAGCAAGGAAACCTCTTGGAGAAAAACAAAGTACTCTACTGGACTGCTATGAAAAAAGTGTTTTCATTTCAACATCCTAGCACAAACAGAAACGGAGGTGATGGCCAAAGTTGAAATCGCCGAAATTCCAATTTTGGCCTATAACTCGAAAACAAAAGAAGATAGAGGAATGCAGTTGATGGCATCATCAGTTTCTCTTAAAAAGACCACCGTAACGTGTCATTCATTTTCCTCTATCTCTCACGGTTAAAAAGTTGTAGTTCAAGTATCACCAATTTTGCCCACCCTGTACACTTATATTTTATATGATTCCAAGATTATTTTCTTAGTGGTGGTGAAATTGAAAATAATAATTTCACCTAAAATTTGTCATGATTTCAAACAGGCTGAGTCGTTGACTCTATTTTTTTTCGATTCAGCCTAGTCATTTAGAACTTTCATTATGAGATATGCCACCCCTGGAAGCATGCTACAAAAGTTTTTCCCAGCATCAGACCTATCATTTTGACCCTCGAGGAAAAAGAGTTTTGATTCTGGGTACCTTTTGAACAGAATTGCATTTAGCCAAAGTAACTAATTTTTTTAATTTCGCTGAATAGATTTTTTTTTAACGATTTGTATTTATTATTATAGTCATAACTCAGAAATTGTGGATTTCACGAGATTTTACAAAAAAAAAACCGAAGTGACCAAATAGTGATCAAATAGAATTCAACACACTTCTGAGAGTTAGTTCCCAGTTTCTGAGTTCCTGGTATAAAAAGAGTCTTCCGGGCTTATTGGCCGTGGTCCATTAGGAATAATTTCACCTAACGTTTCGCTCATCTTCATACGATTTTTGGTCCAAGATTGTACCTCGAACGCTGAATTTCTGAATTTTCTGACTTCAGCGTTCGAGGTACAATCTTAGACCAAGAATCCTCTGAAGATTCCTGTCTTGACTACATCATCAAAAAAAAAACGTCAACTTTTAATTATTGATCTGTAAAAAGTACCTTAGAATGTTGAATGAAAATACAGATACTTCTGAAACTTTATTCAAGTATTCAACAATCTAATCTGAATGATTCAACAGACTGTGAGAGGTACAGTTTTTATCGTTTAAAATTTCAGTATCTACTCTGAAACTGTTCTTTAGATGTTTTTATTTCGAGAGCGTAGTCACAATAATGCGGACGTTACAGCGAATTATGTTAATTGGTAAAACTACAGAATCGCCCTGTAATATGGGAACTACACCATTTTCAAATGTAATTCAGAAACTGACAATTGTATTTCCGATTAGTCACTTGAATTTCAGAAAGCGTCAATTGAATTTCAGAATAGTCAATTGAATATCAGAAAACATCAAATGTAATTCAGATTAGTCAATTGAATTTCAGAATTCTTTATTTTCAATTCAGAAAGTTCGAATATTATTTCAATTTAAGTTGGATTTTGAGTCATATATTACTCTTTTTCATAATGGTTATCATTTTGTCAATCATATATCATATTCAATCAGGTATGTGTCCCTGTATGAATAAAACCAATATAATCTGGTGAAATCTCTTGGTGCTGGCTCTTTCGTTTATTCAACACTGGATTTAAGCAAAAATATGCTAAACTTTCTCAATCGGATTCCTCACCTAACACCGTAGCTTAAGGAAGCACATAACACCTAATGAAAATTAGACAAATTGGGTACATATTTAATCGGAGATGCAAATGACAATAGTGTCTGCAGCTGGTGTATTAGCCATGGAGAGACTACGAGTTTCATTCACAGCGCTTTCAACAAATGAATGGGTTGAGGGTTTGTTGCAACAGTGGCAAGATATGAGGAACCAGTTATTAGATTGAGTGATCGTCTGTGATAATGCTGCATGTCATTTGATATTGGACACCGTAGTTACCCAAACAGTTGCAGTACTGCTGTGGATGAGCCTTTATTCTCTCATGCTCAATCCAATGGGAATTTTATGGTCGAAAATAAGAACTTACATAAAAACAAACCTCAGAATTCAAAACAGTGTGCCACCGGGGGTTATTGAAAAAAGGCTACCATACCTGGAAAATATTATTGACCGAGCTAAGATGCAAGTGCGATGGCAGACATGTCTGTATGGCTTCAAAATTTTTCAGTTTTGTGTTAAAGATTAAATGTTTCAAGTGAAAATTAAAGTTCATTTATTATCATTGTTTTATTTCTGAATCACCTACAATTGATATTTTTTGAAATGCAATCTGGTATCAATGTGCGTATGAAATTAATTTCAAATTGCCATTTCTGAAATATAATTGACCATATCTCAAATTCAATTGAGTTTGATATGTAAATTACATTAATTGTTTCTGAAATACAATTGATTATTTCGGAAATTCAAATGACTAATCTGAAATACATTTGATGTTTTCTGAAATTCTATTGACTAATCTGAATTTCATATGACATATTCTGAAATTCAAATGACTAATCTGAGTTACAATTGGAAAAAGTGTAGACACCGTAGCGATTTGCAGGGTTCAGAAATTTATGTTTACGAAAAAAAGAATGAATGACTTAATTATTTTTTTCTATTTATTTGAATTTAGGAGATGTTGTATCAAATTAGGTAGGTTCTAATCAACTTAACCCAAATAGACCTACCGTTCCGTATAAAGAACACCTATCTAAAAGTTTTCTATTCATGCTCAAAATAAAGAAACAAAGAAGGCGTCAATATAAACACATAAATTAATGCTTTCTTCAACACTGAATATAACCTACAAAGTGCTTCAGTATTCAAATTCACCTTAAAGCCATGTTAACTTCATAATTATATCAATTGTTGCAATACCTCTTTTTTTCCGGTGGTGTATTTTTTCATATGTATTTATTTCATTGCTTTTGCGAATAAAATAATTATATCTATGGTCGGATGAATAATATTAGAGGCGAATTCATCTTCTCCATGATTTCAAATCCTGATGTTTGCTACGTAAATGAAGGCGTTCTTTTAACGGAACGGTAGGACTATCACCTACTATATTACCTGAATATATTGTTATAACTATTGAAAAATAAACTGACTCTGCATGAGATACTACATCATGCAGATAATCTGGATATGATTTCAGAACCACCTGATAGCAAAATTTTCTTCTGCACATAATTCAATAGTTTTCTGTTACTGAAATAACAATAATGTTGCTTATGCGCCTACTAATTTCTTATTCGTATTTCCATGCACCAAACAAAGTAATAATATATTCATCTTGAGAAAAAAAATATCATTGATCAACCAAAACTCATGCCACATTAGAATATATGGGGGGCGTTGACTGATCCCGTAAAAGCATGAGTTAGAATTGTATTTCGACAAGGACAAAACTTGTATTTGCCACTTCTTGCACACAGCTTTGACATGGTTGTTCAAAACGCAGAAATGGTAACAAACTAGACTAGCTATCATCGCGACAAGATTGCTGGAAACTAATAGAAAAACAACAAAAAGAGGACCATCTAAGCAATTAAAGAGTTTACACCAATCTTCAAGATAGGTCAGAGTAGACCACCTGATTGTTTACCAGAATGAAATAAAAAAATTGTGAAGTGTGGCATAAAAACTAATATTTTATAAGTATTAAATATAAAATAGCATAACATCCGAAAAATTGCTTCTATAATTACGACATATTATAATTCAATGTTCATTTTTCTTAGAATGAATTTTAGACGCTCAAAAACCTACCGTTCCTTAAAAGAACACCACAAATTTAAACTTTTCGTGAATAATAAGTACACATCAAGATGAAAAATATGAAAAGGCTCCATGGAAATGAAAGAAAAAAAATTTCAGGTCTATTTGGGTTAAATTCTTCCTATACCTAAAATTTCTTTTCCAGAGAAAATGCAGGAGATGCTGTCCCCAGAGGAAAGCCGAGAGGGAAACTCTCAAGCTGCAGCTTTCGCATCATCATCCAACTTTTCACTGTCAAGTGGTAATTCTTCGCCATCATCACTGGAAGCTTGGCCAGAAGATCATTATAATTGGCCACCAACCAACACAACAGAAACCCCCCCTTTCCAACAGAACGCTTTCTCACATTCACCGTGTATATCTTCAACATTTTGGGAGATAGATCGACCGGAATACTCTGCAAGATCATCTTATCTCGCATCTTCAAGTTATCAAGAAAGACAAGAAATCGCTGGACTATCAAATTTAACACTACAATCTTCATCGATACCACATTACTCCGATGATTCTGTGTCGGCAACGATGAGAAGACAGGAATACGATGCAAAAAAAACTTCCCGCTTCCAACAGAACTCTTTCTTACATTCACCGTGTATATCTTCAAAATTTTGGGAGATAATTGGACCGGAAGACTCTGAAAGATTATCTTATCTCGCATCTTCAAGTTATCAAGAAAGACTAGAAATCGCTAGACTATCAAATTTAACACTACAATCACTACAATCTTCATCGATACCACAATACTTCGATCCTTCTGCGTCACCAACGATGAGAAGACAGGAATACGATGCGCCAGCAGTTATCGAAAGACATTCTTCTTCGTGTGCTGAGTTCGTCGAAACTTCTCCTTATCCCACAACCATTTTGTACGTCCCCGAAGAAGAAATGGATCGGTTCATGCCAGATTACTTAAGATATCCAGAAGATGATGACGTAGACCCTTATCAGTTATCAGGCTGGACGGAATTGGAAGAGATATCTGAATCACCCCCTCCATCAAAAACGCAACCGTTTAAGCCAAGAAGACAAGTAATAATCGCTGGGACAGTCAAGCCGCCCCGATCAAATATTTTTTTTAAACTAGCGGATCCACCGGAGACCGATGTCAATCGGGAGGATGACAAACAACCCTTCAATCTGCAAAGAGTTCTGAAGAGAAGACGGCAACAAATATTGGCAAGAAACTTCTTTAAAATACATTTCTCTATTTCAGTATCGTAATGAGTTCATTACAGTACTAAAAGTAGTGCTGTAATGAAACTCATTGCAACATCGTTTTCAGTTATATTTTTCATTTTGTGGTTGTCAGTACTGACCTCCGATCCACTCAATTTTCGAATCAAATCAATTCAAATTCCGCAATCTGTCAAATTTCGTTAGTGACACCAACTGCCAAGATACAATACAAAAGTCACTAATCTGAATTTTATTTGAATTTCGAGAGTTTTCCACAAAACTTGACTGAAATAGAGAAAATATCGTCTCATACTCGTTGCAGAAGGCAATTCCAACACTCATGCTATCGAAAACTCGCTCCTTCGTCGCTCGTTTTCGAACTTCGCATTCGTGTTGGAATAGGAGCTCATTCTGCAACTTGTTTTAGAATGTACTATTTTGCACGATAGAACGAATTTTGTTAGTTACCGCGTTTGTTGCTAGATCGGTAGATCATTTTTTACTGGATGCTAAGGTAAACAGAACGTTAAGTGAAAATTACTGAATATTCTTTGAAATAACACAAACAATTTGAATTCAGTTCATTTAATTTTGAAAGTGAAAGTACAATTTTTACAATTGCTGATGGAAATACCACTGGATTGAGTAGTAGCCGAATTCACAGAAACCTCTGCTGAATTCAATATTTCGTGTTGCAACTCGCTACGTTCCGTAGTATGCAAAATTTTTTCAGCAAAGTCTAGTTTATTTTTCAGGGAATCCTCAACGTAACTTTCTGCCACAGTCGAAGACCGCCATCCACCGTGTAGTTTTAGTCCATCTACTCTCTTATTAGTTAAGAATGTGGCCGAAGTGCGTCTAAAAGAGTGGCCAGTATAGGCATTTGGATTTTCTAAATTCAAGAAGGTTACAATTTTTGACGGCCAACTTCCAATTGTCCCTTTGCCTATTACTTGATTACTACATTTTCCGTTTCGATATCTCAAAATTAAATGCTCGCTCTTCGCATTTTGTGGACGCAGACGGAAATATTTTCTGTATATTTCCAGGTAATTGATATCATTATTTCGATCGATGACTGAATGTTCTCTGAATATTGGTTTTTGTGTTGGGAATTTTCACGATTAAAAATGATTCCTGATCTTCTATGTCCCTGACGCTCATGTTGTACAACTCTTCTCTTCTACACTCCCCTGAGATACCTAATATCATTCCCACCTGAAAGGACATAATTAGTTTATAAAGCACTATTATATTAAAAAAAGCACACCTTAATAATTAAGAACATATCATCTGATGCTTCTTTTAAGAATTTATTCATTTCTTCTCTCATAAAAACGGCATATTCTTTGGGTTTGTAACCAATAGATTTTCTTTTGAGGAATGCTATAAGCGTTGCAAACTTGAATATGTCAATAGCGTCGTTCAAAAATATTGTGCTCTTCAGCATTGAATATTCCGCCCAAACACTACCAGGCGATCTCAGCTTTTCTATTCTTCGAACAAAGTAGGCCAGCAACACTTTTTCATTGATTTGGCTGCCTTTAGTATGAATCCATTCCTTGAAAGTATTGTATGTACTCTCGTAGCGCATTTTAGATTTCCCAGGAATAACTGAAGAACAACCGATTTCCCAGGCTGTTTGAATATCATTATCTTCCGAAGGTTTTACAACGCTAGTAAATTCAATTGATTCATTTTGACAATCTACTAAGTTTTCATCACCAAAACAATGCCTTATATTATATTCTCTATTTCAGTATCGTAATGAGTTCATTACAGTACTAAAAGTAGTGCTGTAATGAAATTCATTACAGCATTGTTTTCAGTTATATTTTTCGTTTTATGATTGTCAGTACTGACCTCCGATCTAAGCAAGTTTCGAATCAAATCAATTCAAATTCCGCAATCTGTCAAATTTCTTTAGTGACACCAACTGCCAAGATACAATACAAAAGTCACTAATCTGAATTTTCATTTGAATTTCGAGAGTATTTCACAAAAATTGACTGAAATAGAGAAAATACCGTCTAATACTCGTTGCAGAAGGCAATTCCAACACTCATGCTTTCGAAAACTCGCTCCTTCGTCGCTCGTTTTCGAATTTCGCATTCGTGTTGGAATAGGAGCTCATTCTGCAACTTGTTTTAGAATATACTATTCAATTACAGCATTGATGAAGCCACGAATAAATGAATTTGTCAGATAATTATTTTGTACATTGATTAAAAATTGTGTCTATCGTGCAAAAAAACACTATAAGTATCTCGAACGTTAAGGACTACCGATCTCAGACAATAATTGGAGTCGCCCTAACCGTTCTCTATACTGAATATACTATTTATTTATTGTTGTTTTCAGTTATATTTTTTGTTTTTTGGTTGGCAGTACTGAGCTCCGATCCTATCAATTTCAAATCAAATCCTGTCAAATTCTGTAAGTCACACCAACTTCCAAGATACAATACAAAAGTCACTAATCTGAATTTTTATTTGAATTTCGAGAGTATTTCAAAAAGAAATATCGTCTGAAACTCGTGGCAGAAGGCAATTCCAACAGTCACGCTTTTCGTGTTGAAATAGGAGCCCATTCTGCAACTTGTTATAGAATATACTACTAATTCATTCAATATAAAGTGTGGTTTGAAAGTCTGGAAACGGTGAATTTTTTTGTGCACAGGGGGAAAATCGAAATACTTATACTGGGGTCTTTGGTTATTTCGCCAATCAGATTTCTAGCCTCTCACGAGATATGATTTTGAAATTTATTTCAAAATTTTATTGTTTTTATAGCAGATTCGGATTAAACGGAAAATTTTTCATCCGAATTGGTTAAAACTAAAATTTTTTCGTTCAAATTTGGTCCCTATGCAGCGTTTTTTGTTCAAAAATCCGGGGTGTGAGTGCAACTAAAAAATTCTATCTGGACCTACATTAGGCGATAATTTTAATTTTGACTCCCAGATTTTCAATGTTACAATGTTTCGAGTTCTCGATCTAAATATCTCTCCACAACGGCAGCGTTGTGTCATTTATAATATATTCTTTTAATTCAGAGGGCTAAAATAATACAATACATATCGAAACAAAAAGGTACCTAACTGAGGTTAGTGCAGCACAAGAAAATCATACAGGTCTGCAGTATGATTAAATGAGGAAAGGAAAAAACCTCAGCTGAAAAAAAACTCTTACACCACCTGTGAAAAAAAAATTAATTAAAATATTAAATATCAGGAAAATTTTTAAAGACATCAGTGTGATCTAAGAGAACATCTTCATGTTATCCGTCGATGGGCTCAGATAAACAGATTCTCCACAAAACGATTCGCAATTCTTAAACTGAAATAAAAAAAAAACCCCGAAAAGAAACTAATTAATTAGAATAAATTAAATTATTTTGAAATTAACTACCCATTTCAGAATTTGTATCTTTATGTATAGCCTCGAAACTATCTTGAAATTTATAAATGGGATAACTATTTATAAGATGTTCTATAGTCTCCTCATTTTCCCCACACTCACAACTAATGCTCTCAACCGAATTCAATCGAAAGAGCATGCTGTTGCATCGTCCTTGGCCTGTTCTGATACGATTTAGAACAGACCATATTCTCCTGGGAAGGTCAAAACCAGGAACTCTGATGGAAGGATCAGAAATAAGATTTTTATTGAATAAATTGGATACATTCCATTCAGACTGTCAAATTTCTTTGTCGCTTCTATTCATACCAATCAGAAAATTCAACCAAAAAGGTTTACGCGACTTCAATCTGGGGACCTTATTATTTTTAATTTAGGTGAGTATGGGAAATGAATTTGGGAAGGAATTGAATTTGTTCCAAAAATTCAAAGCTGTTGTCTCTCTTCGAATATGGGGAGGGACAATATTTGAGAGGACTGGTAACCAAGGAGGAGATTTGATAGTACCAGTAATAATCCTCATAGAAAAATTCAATTCGGCATCAATTTTTTTTACATGAACACTGTTCAACCAAACAGGGCAAAAATATTCAGAAGCAGAAAAAACCAAAGCTAGCGCTGCCGAACGAAGTATTTTTGCATCAGCGCCCCATAAAGGTATACTATTACAATACAGAAAAAAAAAATGAAATAGAATTATCATGATACACGCTGCATACGGTGAGAAATGGAAAAAATTGTATCCGAAAAAAAAATTAAAAGAAAGAATGAAATTATCTACCTAAAAAGGTAAAGGCTTCTTTATTTATTTCTCAGATTTTTGTGCGCATCTCAAGTCAACATTAACTCGTTCAAAACGCCATTCACAGATTGAAAAAATATTCATACGCTTTCGAGAAAATTGGGGTTACCAAAATGAGTGAATCACCCTGTACTCAAAGATTTTTCACTTGGTCCAATATACGGTTTAGCTTTTTGTGTTAAGAAATGATCAGTTTTTCAATTTTCAGCAATTTAAAAAAGGGAAATTGATTGGATTTGTTCATTTCCTCAAAATTTTGTGACATTTCCGTCATAACTTATTCATAACGATCGGACTTCGGCAGTGGGTGATTAATTTTAAAACAATTCAATTTATTATAAGGTTTTTTCTTGCTGTTGTCTTTTTTATTTCAGATTGAGAATTTCGGGTAGATTGGTGGAGAATCTGTTTTTCTCTGCTACCTATAGAAAAACCACATGAAGATGTTCTTTTGACCACGTAGATGTTCTTCAAGAACAGGTTTTTATTTTTTTCCTAATTCAGTCAAGAATTACCTGAGAATGTATTTGGAATACACATTTACATGAGTCGAGTTTCAATACTTACATCTACATTTTCATTAGTATTGGTGAAGTGATAGTTCATTATCAATCCTTATGAAACATAGATGAATTCAAAATAGTAATCATCGAAATGAATACCATTTTCAATTCCCAGGCTCAGAGATCTTTTATCATGAGGTTGGAGAAATGATATTAGATTTTGTCACTGAGATGAGAGATATACCGGTTTCGGCCTTGTTGAGCCTCATCAGTATCCCGCACATCTTAGGACAAAATCTTCATAAAAAACTTCAGAATTTATAGCAAATTTATATCTCTCATCTCAGTGACAAAATCTAATATCATTTCTCCAACCTCATGATAAAAGATCTCTGAGCCTGGGAATTGAAAATGGTATTCATTTCGATGATTACTATTTTGAATTCATCTATGTTTCAAAAATGTTCTCGATGTGCCTTCGTAAAGGCAAAGAATTTTCTTTTTCTTAAAAACATCAGGCTTCACAGTCACAAAAAGAATTGGGCGTTTCCATCACTTTGAGAAACTAGCAAGCGGGCCCTGAATAGAGCCACTGCTAAAATCTCATTCAGTGAAAGAGGAAGTACAGATTTCTTTTTTTGCATTTGATTGGAGATGTGTAACTTCATTTTGACACAATTGGATGTCACCACCTTAGTACTTTGTAATATTTTACTCATTACTTCACAACCAATTGCTATAAATTCTGAAGTTTTTTATGAAGATTTTGTCCTGAGATGTGCGGGATACTGATGAGGCTCAACAAGGCCGAAACCGGTATATCTCTCATCTCAGTGACAAAATCTAATATAATTTCTCCAAACTCATGATAAAAGATCTCTGAGCCTGGGAATTGAAAATGGTATTCATTTCGATGATTACTATTTTGAATTCATCTATGTTTCAAAAATGTTCTCGATGTGCCTTCGTAAAGGCAAAGAATTTTCTTTTTCTTATCAATCCTTTTGATCGTTTTTTACCAGACGAATTCGACCAAATGAACAAAACCAATATTCGCTTCGAATATCTTCAATTGAGATATGTTTTTGTCCACAGGAAAAGAATCCTTATTTGAGGTGTTGGTTAGTAAAAGATGGAATGCTGGTCCCAATGAAACACCATTTATGTCGGTTATTCGAGATCCTTTTTCACGATATGGACATAACAACCGTACGCAAAATTATAAGCAGGGACAGCGACTATAGCTGGCTTCAGCAGTTTTTGGATAGATTCGAAAGGCGTTTTCCGATTGAAAGCAAGAACCTACAACCGATTCGTGATGTAAGACAACGGCTTGCCCGCTGCACAATTGACGACAAACAGGAAAAAAAATGTGATAATAATAGATTCTTATCCCCTCCTAGAGGAGGGGATAATAATAGATTATTATCCCCTCCTAGAGGAGGGGAAAATTCAAAAGAAAAAGCACGTAACATATTTGCAGAAGCAATGAATTTAAAAAGAAAAATGTGTAATAAATATCCAACAATGGTGGAGAAGATGGAGACCCTCAATATGGAGGAAGAAGAGAATAATAACGACTGATTGGTAGTATGGATTATACAGGGTGTCCAAACAAGGTGTGGGGTATTTGTATATTTATTAAAAACAAAGGTTTCGGAAAATTGAGTGGCAAATATTATGTTGTCCAAAAATTAACTTTCCACGTTTGAATCATTTATTTACCGAATTATATGTTTCTTCGAGAACACCCTGTAGGTGTTTTCTGGCCGAAATTAGATTCTTATGAATAATATTATTTATAATTATATTTTGTTTATTGGATCTGTGTTCTCATGCTGTAAAAATTGTAAATTTCGTAGCTTTAATGTCGAGTCAATGTATCTCCCACATTTGTAAATATATTAAGACTTTCTTATGATAATACATTTTATATCATTGAATATACTGAATGTTGTTTTTATAAATTTAATAAAAATGAAAAAGACAATTTTTTTTATTCCTACCAACTCGACATCAAATTTGTTCACTAAATTTTCATTTTACCTCAGGTGAGACATTATTACTAATTGCCATCGAAACACTGATGGCGTCGATACGGGGGGGGGTTATTACCCCCCCTCCTTTCAGAAGAATAATGAATTTTAATCTAAAGTCATACAATTATGTATTACATATTATTATAAAAATATGCTGTATCCTAATTTTTTTTACCCCCCCAGAAAAAATTTCTAGCGACGCCCTTGCATCAAAATAGGACATGGTCTGAACTTAACACTTTGAGTGGAGGGATAAACACGTAAAAAAGTGCATCATTGAACTATTTGACAATTTTTTTTTTTTGGAAAATACTATTTGAAATCGATTAAAAAAATTAGAAATTATTGACTTAGATTGATGAAATTCGTGAACAAAAAATAATTTAATGAGCTGGCCATTGAAAAACGTCCTCGGTAAGTATATATGGGAAATGTTTCACGAAAATTTTTATAAAGGAATCAAAATTCCATAAAAAATTTCCTGAGATTCATGAATGGAAATTTTTAACTTGAAATTATGAATAAATTTTAAAATGAAACACTGCTGAAACATGGGGTATTTTCCAGGTTCTTCATTTAAATGAGTCATATTCAGCCTTCTGCAATTAAAAGGAATTATACTCTTGCCATAATATAATTCAACATCATGATATAGAAGGACATAAGAAGTGAAAACTTAAGTCCCAGTTTCTTACAGAGCTACAATGAAATTCACGTTGAAAAAAATAATGTCCTAAAATAATATTTCCCGAGATATTTGAAAAAACAATTCACACGATAATATTTCGAATTTTATTTTCCTCAAAAACAAAATTTCAAATATCGTTCATTGAATTTTACCTATTTGCTGGAGATGAAAATAGTTAAAAATAAAAGAATAAATACATTATATAACCCATAAATATTAAATTCACATGATTTCTGAGTATCATTCATCTAAGGAATTTTGCACTACCATCAAGTAGTGGAAGAAGAAAAAGGAAACACTGGGTTATATAAAACTTTTATAACTCAGTGAAAGAAAAAGATAATAATTTCATTGAATAATTGTTCATTTTCGTAATTCACTTCTTCTGAATTAAATCTAGACTCGATATCAGTTCCAATCAAACACCCCCATAGCAGTCTCTTCAATGAATCATATTATTAATATAAAAAAACTGAATGAAAACAATGTGTTCTGTTCGATGTAATTTATCTTGCAGTGAAACCGATATTTATCGAAAACAACCGAGTCAGCTCAACAACCAATTTCAAAATCGGAAAGTAATAAATGGCAACAATGGTTGTAAATACTCTGCCCCTAGGATAAGAGTACTGAGATAGATTTAGAAAGTAGAAAGAAAGAAAAGGTAGGTACCTGACTGGAATTGTGGTATTTGTTGCAGAATTTCAGCTGTGAGTTTAGTTGTGACCATCATTTGGATCAGCTGTGTTTGTTTGTTCAGTGTCGTGGTTGTGTGAAGGTTTGGTTGAAAGTTTTTGTACGTGTTCAATTGAATTTTGATAAAGTGTAGTTATTTTTGTTGATATGGAGATTTCTGAAAATTCTGCTCCAGGTTAGTAATTCTTATTTTATTGGGAGGGGGTACATTTGTTATTGCAACATTAATATAGGTACTTCATTATCAATCATCTATCTACAAATTCGTTCTTAGAATTCGAAACAGAAATACCCTCAGGATCTGTTTGTTTATCATTGTCATAATTATGCCTATTTTCTTAGTCATTGCATCAACATTTTATTTAATGCTTTAGAATTTATATTGATAAGGGATGACAGAACAGCTGCAAAAACAAAAGTTTGAATCATCAAAACAAAGAAGGTTTTGGAGTCTACATCAGACTTCGTATGGGTGGTTGATAAAATCAATACATTAGGAAAATTTGAAATGAAAATTTTTCTCTTGCATTTGCTGTTAGTAGAATTTTACCCACAGCTTCTTAATTTGTGGATATCAGGAATCTATGAAGTTTAAATCTTAATCAAGTAAATATCCCAATTGTTTGAATTGTAATATTTCACGAAAAAGAAGAAAATGAGATGAAGTACTTGTAGTCTTGTGAATTAGTTTCCCATTTCCTCTCAGTTCATCAGTGATTGGGAATACATCAATACTTGGATTGTATGTGTGTTCGAAAAAAAGAAAAAATAAGAGATTGGAAGAAGCGAGTTTTGACATTTACTGCAACCATCGAAAATTATTTTTCCTAATAAGAGTAAAAGCAGTTCTTTTTGTATGATTTTATTCATTTATTTTTTTAATAATTTAAGTTTTCACGAGGGTATATTTTCAAAAAATCAAATATGTGTTCAATTTGGCAAATTTTTACAAAAAACTTAGACGGAACATATATTTCCATATATATTTTAAAATTCTTTGTAATCCTCAGTCTTCACAGAAACATGATTTGAAGAGCCACTCATGTGTAATATGTTATAATGAAAAGGAAGTCCTTGTAACTTGGGACATTGTTTTTCGAACACTTATATTTATTTCAAAAGATATTGATGAAATTATTTCAAACTCAGGATTTTAATACATAATACATTACATTCATGAGTAAAATAAAATACTAACTTACTAAAATTCCTGAGCTTATTGTACAAAATCAGAAAGTTACTATTGTTCCAAGGTATATACAAAGAAGGCTGTCGAAAAAAAATTTATTGATTCACTATTTTCGATTGCGAAATTACTCAAGCTATATGCTTTGAAAAAAAATAGAATAATTCATTTAAAATAGAAGTATCACTTTTGGTACAAAAGTCCCACAAAATGACTGAAAAGATAGGTAATAAAACCATCAAAGATTGAAATTCTGTTTGGTTTTCCCGAACCAACCACTGAATAAACATCGGTGCAAACCCCTGTATGAAAAATAACACATCGTAAATGGCCTCTGAGGCTTTGCTGGCATACACGACTCTTTTATCGAATTTTTCCATGATCATTTTGCATAAATGTTATGCAGTGTTTTATCTCCTTCAGCTTCCAACAGTGCTCTGGGTCATCCACAAGTTGTTTTTGACCGAAAATGAGGTCGTGTGCATTTCCACATGCTCCTGTGAGAGGGTGATCTGCCACCTGATATCTTTGAAACGTTACCTGTTTCGCACCTCGTTCACTTAAAAAATTAACGATAGAACGATGCTATAGAATTGCCTCTTTCGATTCAACTTTCTAGTGTTCTAATTTTGAAATATTTATTATTGTATCTAGTGCGCGAAATGCAAACAAAATTTCTTCCACAAACGTCAAAAATATTGATCTGAAATAAGTAACATGCTGAGCTTGATATGAAAAATAGTATTGAACTGGCTTAAACTGTTTTTCCAAATCAAGTAATTATTGTAACTATGGAAATAAAATGGCATTTGTTGACAATTATTTCAAAGTGACAGTTCTTGATAATTATTTTGGAGTGACTTTTTATTCGCGTCAATTTCGTGTGTGATATTTATAACTGTAAAATAATGAAAACTTCGAGCGACGATGAATTGAGCAGTACCCCACCTAACTTGACAGATGCGGCCAATAATTCAGTAATTTCAAATCTTTTACCGTAGAAATCGAGGCGCCAGTATGAAAATGCATATCAGCAATTTAAAGAGTGGTGTGAAGCAAATAAGCCAGAAAAATATCCGAAAATGTGCTGTTTGCATATTTTGCAGAGAAGTCTAAGAAGCTTCCACGTTATGGGCAATATATTCTATGTTGAAAGCAACACTAAAAGTTGAAGAAAACGTGGATTTTAAGAAATTAACAAGTTGGTTTCATGTTTGAAAAAATTGTCAGTTGGAAACCATCCTAAGAAATCTAAGGTATTGACTAGAGAGGGAGTTGATGAAATATAAAGGTTAAAATATAAAAATCCCATATAGTTTACATGCAGTACGTGAAGTAAGTATTTCGCAGGAAAATAAAAAAGGGTCACTTCGCATATTGTTGTCAATGCGCGAACCTTGTCATTTTTTGACGTTTTTAGAAAAAATACATTTTGTAGACAAATTGGGAGATAAATATTTAACTATATCCTAAATCAACACCATTTTTAACAAGCAAGAGCTTGACTCGATCATTGAATATCTGCTCCACAAACTTGATGAGCTTCATATTTTTGATTTTTCTTCAGAGTATGATGAAGAAACAGGTTCACTGAAGTTCTCTCCTTCATTTTTCTATTAACACCAATGACAAGAATTCGGCTTTTAAACTGACATGATTTATCGCGAAACACTTTCTGATGCAGACACAAATCGACTTATAAGATTTATTCATTTCGGCTACCACTTACTGCTACAGCTAGCTATTGAAAAAAAAGTTTTACACCTAATATTAAAGGTCAAAAACCAAAGACAAAACTCGGACAACACAAAAGCATTTTTGCCATTGTTAATAACTATATCGTTGGCTGCGTTTGTCATTTACAACAACTTTCTGATAATTTGAATATAAAAACGCATTTTGAAAATTTGATATACACTCCCCGTCAATAAATTCCAAACAGGCAAAATTTTTGTCAAATTCAACACCCTGTATCTTTTTTCGTGGTTCTCCGATTTGGCTGGAATTTTTGCCAGGTGAAATATTGGGACTTTAAATATCAACCTGAAATTAACTTTGCAAAAATACCTGTAGTTTATTCGTTATACAGGGAGAAACAAAACCTCGTTTTATACCCTCCATTTCTAAACACCCTGTGGTGAATTTGAGGCGTAAAATTTGATATCATTAAGTTTTAATTTGAAGTGTGACCCTTTCTGAAGAAAATGTTTTTTAATTTACGGCAGTATCTGCCTTTGAAAAAAAACACATTTTGAAAGAAAGTGTTGCATTTTTTCAATTTTTATAACAATTTAAAACATTACAATACCTCATCGACTAGCAATCATAAGCAAACATCTGAAAATTAATAGCGTGTATTTGCACCTCGCTTTCTCATCACTTCTACCATACGACATGGCATACTTTCAATGCATTTACGACTTGCTTCTGGGGGAATATTTCCCCAACAATTTCTGTTAATTCAAAACAATGCTCACGTTGCACGGGTTGTAACAGAATACTTAGAAGAGGCGAATATTCAATGATTGGTATGGCCAGCCAGAAGTCCGGATTTGAATCCAATTGAACATGTTTGGGATATGCTAGGTAGACATGTTCGAAATCGGCAGTCCAACACTTATCCCGATTTACGAACAGCCCTTCTTGAAGAACGGCAAAATATTCCCCTAGAAGCAATTCGGAAATGCATTGAAAGTATGCCACGTCGTATGGAAAAAGCGATGAGAAAGCGAGGTGAAAATACACGCTATTAATGTTCAGATGTTTGTGTATGTTTGCTAGTCGATAAGGTATTGTAATATTTTAAATTGTTATGAAAATTGAAAAACTGCAACACTTTCTTTGAAAATGTGTATCTTTTTTTTTAAAAGCAGATACTGACGTAAATCAAAAAACATTTTGTGAAGAAAGCATCATACTTCAAATTAAAACTTAAAGATATAAAATATTCCGCCTCAAATTCACCACAGGGTGTTTGGAAATGAAAAATGAAGGGTATAAAACAAGGTTTTGTTTCTCCCTGTATAAGGGATAAACTACAAATATTTTTTGCAAAGTAAATTTCAGGTTAATGAAACAAGACCCAAAACTACACTTGGTGAAAATTTCAACTAAATCGCAGCACCACGAAAAAAGATACAGGGTATTGAATTTGACAAAAATTTTGACTGTCCGGAATTTATTGACGGCGAGTATAGTTAAGTTCTAAAGGGGGAACAGCCCATTGCGATCCATTATGAACAAGTTTCAGCCAAACTTTGCCCCTCGCTTTGCCCACCTGAAACAATTCAAAGAGTCACTCTCACCAAGTATATAATAATTTAAAAATAAAATCTCTTCAATTACAGATGTTCCCATGCAAGAAAATGTACCAGAACCTGTCACCCCTAGAAACAATCGAGTTCGACACCCTGTAGTTTTGAAGAGGAGCAAGAAACGAAGCAGAAAACACTCCTCACCTCAGAAGATCGAGAAGCCAAAATTTAGGAAACTATATTCTTTGAAAGTGTCAATAGACTTGGTAAGTTACCTACCTAAACAAACTCAATATCATTGTAAAATCAAATATTTCTCAATTTAGAACCGAATTGCTCACCTGAAATTGTCCGATGGAGTAGTCAGTATGCTGCATAGGTCACGAAAAATGTGCTCGGTCGATTCATCTACAGCAGGAGGGACGAATATGAGCGAAAATCATAAAATTGATGAGCTGAGTCAAAGAATGGAGGAAGCACACTTAAGGGAACAATAATGGCTGTGAAGATATATACATATAGATTTTATATGTTGTGTGTTCATTATTGCATCTATGAAATATACGCACAGGTTGTACGTGAGAAGTAAGAGGGTACCATAAAAAAGAGACTCTGAAGGAAAAATTCAAAACAATTTGAAATTAGATAACTACCTACAAATAGTTATAGAATAGTTCGTTTAATGAAGTATCAAATAATGGATAGCATCAATATTTTTTTGGTATTTGACATTGATTTCGCTGAAATTGAAGTGTTCAACCTGTGTGATTTTTTTAAAGCAATATTGAATCGGAATTCGTTCTTTAGTGTTATATAAACTTATTTTTGATAGATAATTGAAAAATATATTATACTTATTTTATAATGTTTAATTATAATTTTTATCGACTGATTTGACTTGTTTTCCAAACCCTTTCTGATATTTGAAAGACATAATTTCACTGAAGAATTTTGAAAACAATTTAATTTATTATTGATATTTCATTTATTGTGCTTTTGACTTTTTTCATTTCAGATTAAGAATCGGTGAAGATTCTGTTTTCCTTTGCTTGTAGAAGAATTTCATGAAGATGTAATTGTTCATCCCTTATTTTCTAAAATTCGATAAAACGAAAACCGTGAGCCGGAGCATAACCATATTTGGCATGGTAAATTGTTATATGGATATAATTAAGCACACAAAAAATCATCGACTCTCACAGGAAGGCTCTTTGAGAGTCGACGATTTTTTGTGGCGTGCGGCCACTCTAGCAGTGCAAAATGGAGTCGGCAATCTCGCTGTTTCCATTGAATTACGAACGGCAAATATTTCATTAACATCGGATAGAAAATGTATAGCCAACCGCAAACATTTTCAGCTCTTGCTTTAAACATACACAAGTCGCAAGGTGGAACTTTTGACGAAATAGTATACTCCCCGTCAATAAATTCCGGACAGACAACATTTTTGTCAAATTCAACACCTTTTATCTTTTTTCGTGGTTCTCTGATTTTGTTGAAATTTTCACCAGGTATAGTATTGGGTCTTGTTATATTAACCTGACATTTACTTTGCAAAAATACCTGTATTTTATCCGTTATAAAAGGTGAAACAAAACTTTGTTTTATGCCCTTCAATTCTAAACACCCTGTGGTGAATTTGGGCGGAAAATTTGATATCATTAAAATTTAATTTGAAGGGTGACCCTTTCTCAACATAATGTTTTTTGATTTACGTCATTATCTGCTTTTAAAAAAAAGATACACATTTTCAAAGAAAGTGTTGCATTTTTTCAATTTTTATAACAATTTAAAACATAACAATATCTTCTCGACTGGTAAACATAAACAAACATCTGAACATTAATAGCGTGTATTTTCACCTCGCTTTCTCATCACTTCTATCATCATACGACGTGGCATACTTTTAATGCATTTACGAATTGCTTCTGGGGGAAGCAACAATTTTTGTTGATGCAGAACAATGCTAGGCCTCACGATGCACATGTTGTAACAGAGTACTTTGAAGAGGCGAATATTCAACGATTCGTGTGGCCAGCCAGAAGTCCGGATTTAAATACAATTGAACATGTATGGGATATGCTAGGTAGACAGGTTCGAAATCGGCACCCCAACACCTTGCCTTCTTGAAGAACGGGAAAGTATTCCCCCAGAAGCAATTCGGAAATGCATTGAAAGTATGCCACATCGTATGATGATAGAAGTGATGAGAAAGCGAGGTGAAAATACACGCTATTAATGTTCAGATGTTTGTTCATGTTTACTAGTCGATAAGGTATTGTAATGTTTTGAATTGTTATAAAAATTGAAAAAATGCAACACTTTCTTTGAAAATGTGTATCTTTTTTCAAAAGCACATACTGACAAAAATCAAGAAACATTTTGTTAGGAAAGGGTCATACTTCAAATCAAAACTCAATGATATCAAATTTTCCGTCTCAAATTCACCACAGGGTGTTTAGAAATAAAGGGTTTTGTGTCTCCCTGTATAACGGATAAACTACAGTTATTTTTGCAAAGTAAATTTCAGGTTAATATTTCAAGACCCAATACTATACCTGGTGAAAATTTCAACAAAATCGGAGAACCACGAAAAAAGATACAAGGTGTTGAAGTTGACAAAAATTTTGCCTGTCTGGAATTTATTGACGGGGAGTATACAGGGTGGCCATTTGAAAACGAAACAGACGAGATTACAGACGAAATAAATTTTTCCGATAGAAATGCTCGGACAGGTCGATTTCTGTTTCGAGGGGGACAACTTAAGATGTAGGTTACGGACGCATAGCGCTTCAACCCTTGCTACTACAACCCTCACCCCCAATTTTTGAATTGGGAAGATGGGGTGAGTGATACCTCATTTGAAAGGTGTTTTCATACTGATTTCAGCACAGTAATTGTTTTTTCATTTTATGCATTAGTTCTCGAAATACAGGGTGGCCATTTGAAAACGAAACAGACGAGATTACAGACGAAATAAATTTTTTCGATAGAAATGCTCGGACAGGTCGATTTCTGTTTCGAGGGGGACAACTTAAGATGTAGGTTACGGACGCATAGCGCTTCAACCCTTGCTACTACCCCCAATTTTTGAATAGGGAAGATGGGGTGAGTGATACTTCATTTGAAAGGTTTTTCACAAAAAAACACTAAATGTGCCATGAAAACACCACTTCATTTTCAAATGCTTAGTCAAGAATATTTCGAGAACTAATGCATAAAATGAAAAAACAATTACTGTGCTGAAATCAGTATAAAAATACCTTTCAAATGAGGTATCACTCACCCCATCTTCCCTATTCAAAAGTTGGGGGTGAGGGTTGTAGTAGCAAGGGTTGAAGCGCTATGCGTCCGTAACCTACATCCTTAGTTGTCCCCCTCGAAACAGAAATCGACCTGTCCTAGCATTTCTATCGAAAAAATTTATTTCGTCTGTAATCTCGTCTGCTTCGTTTTCAAATGGCCACCCTGTATATTACTTTCTTGGAATTATAGCGCAGGGTTGTCAATTACAATTATTTAGACGTCGATTTTTTGTTGTTTCAATGTTTTGAGGTTTGAATCCAATCTAAAAACAGTACATTTCGCGTACTGGTTTCGTTCAATTACTAACCAGGACTTATGCTCGAAAACCAGTACCGTTCTGGTAAAATCAGTACGATTCGTCACCTTACTCACGTGCTCTTTTTTTGAAACGCCCTGTATGGCCACTCGAGAATCGAGCCCCTTGCAGCATCGACCCCCTATTCTCATTCCTCAGTCTCACCCGAAAAACCCGTCACGAGTCCCCGTCGATCTCCAATTCGCACCTACGTCGCATTGTTCCACGCTCAGCCGAAAATCCGAGCCGATTACCCGATTATCCAAGGTCTAAGGTAAACTACCCCTAAAAGGCAACTTCTCGCAGGCGGCCGCGCATCGCGACTTCGGCCGGGCGCACTCGCTAGCTCTCCGCCTCGCGCCGTCAGTGCCGATTGCTCCGCAGAGTGACGAACGCCTCGTGCCTTCCGCGCCAAGGCCTGCCAGATCGCGATCGCGCTACCGGTCTTTCCTCGCTGCGATCGAGTCGCGTTGCTGCTGACAGTTTGTAGTTGTCGTCGGGGGTTCGAGCCCCGAGAGTGTCGGTGATTTTTTTCGCGGGTTGCATGAGTTTGCGAAGGGTGAGGATGGCTGGGTCGGTACTGAGTGTTATGGGGGATGTTACTGGATGTTTGGGTAGGAGGGTGGTGGTTTTGGTTGTTGTGGTGGTTTTCTGTGTGCTGCCAGGTTCTTGGGGGAAAATTTTGGATAGCGAACATGGTGAGTTTTTTTTGAGTTTTCGATGCTTGATTGAAGTGGGTTTCTTAAAAAAAAATCGGTGATTTTTACATAAGGTCCAAATTGATCGCAGTTATCTTTTAAAATTCCCTCCAAATTTCTTCGAAAAAATATTCAAGTATCTTTTGATTGGGGGAGCTAAAATAATACAATACAGGATTTCCCAAATTGCTTGATTTTAACTGTTTGAGGTACTTCTGGACCAGATAGGTAAAAACTTCGAAAGGTGTCCTGGGCTCGATTTTCGTGAAAACATCATTATCACGATATCTTAATTTTTTTTTAATTTTGAAAAATTATCGATTTCGAAAACGAGCCATAACTTCTTTATTCATGAAAATATCTGAAAACGTTTTAAACTTTCTAGAAGCGCTTTTTAACCGGAAGTAAGAAATTATATTAATTTTTTTTTCGTGGAAATTTTTTTCATTATGAATACGAAAAAAAAAATTTCAAGATAAAAAAATTCAAAATAATGTCTTATTTTCAGTGAAAAAGTACTTGTTGAAAGTTTCGATCTTTTTCAAATATTTTCGAAAATTAAAAAGTTATGGCACATCTTCTACATCGAAAAACTTTAAAAATTTTGTTATATCTTCGAAACAAATGAAGATGTCGTCGGTGTTCATTACTGGCATTTTCACGAAAATTGAGCCCAGGACTCCTATCGACGTTTTTACCTATCTAGTCTAGAACCACCAGAAACAGTCAAAATCAAGCAGTGTACAAGTACTGTACAGGGTATCCAAAATTGCTTGATTTTGACTGTTTTAGGTACTTCTGGACTAGATAGGTAAAAACTTCGTAAGGTGTCCTGGGCTCAATTGTTGTGAAAACACCATTAGTGAAAACCGTTTCACCATATCTTCAATTTTTTTTTTAATTTCGATTTCGAAAATGTGCCATAACTTTTTCATTCACGAAAATAACTGAAAACGATTGAAACTTTTTAGAAGCGCTTTTTTCCCGGAAATAAGAAACTATATTTAATTTTTTTTTCGTGGGAAAAACCACTTTTTTATATTAAATACGAATGCATTTATTTTTCATTTTATTTCATAAAAAAAAAATTAGAAATGAAAAAATTTGAAATAATGTCTTATTCCCAGTGAAAAAGTGCTTGTTAAAAGTTCTTATCTTTTTCAGATATTTTCGACAATGAAAAAGTTATGGCACATCTTCTGAATCAAAAAAATTTCAAAATGTTGTTATATCGTCAAAACAAATGAAGATATCTTGGAACGGTTTTCACTATTGGAGTTTTCACGAAAATGAAGCCCAGGACTCCTTTCAACGTTTTTACCCATCTAGTCTAGAAGTACCAGAAACAGCCAAAATCAAGCAATTTAGAATACCCTGTACATATTAAAACAAATGAAAATACGTAGGTGAGGTTGGTACAACACAGAAAATCCTAAGGGAAAACCATACAGGTCTTCAGTATGATTGAACAAGTAAAGGGAAAAACGTCAGCAGAAAAAAACTCTGACCTCGCCCGTGTTAGAAAATATTAAAAAAAATATATTATATATCAGAGGATATTGAAAAACACCTACATAATCAAAATTACATCTTCATGTAGTTCTTTTATGGGCTGCAGAGAAGAACAGACTCTTCAGCGATCTACCCGAAATTCTTAATCTAAAGTAAAAAAAAGCAGAGAAACTAGCTATTTATAATATACTAAATTATTTTCGAATTAACCACACAATTATTTAAGAAAGTAATTTCACAAAATTCGAAGGAAATGAAAAGACCCAATCAATTTCCCGTTTTTGAATTGCTGAACGTTAAAAAACTTATAATTTCTTAACACAACAAGCTAAACCGTAAATTGGTCTAAGTGAAAAATCAACCTTTTAATTGTCTTCTTTCACGAAGAATTTTCTCTGTTGCCGTGTGGGTTTGCTAGAAAACAACTTAACACCATGTTCAGTGGCTGATTTCGGAACGTGATCAATCTTGTCCCTCGAAATTCCTCAAATTTTCAAATTTAAATTCTCAGTTTTGCTCTCTGATCGTGAGGGTTTCTTCGAACCAGATACGATCATCCATATGATGATTTTTCGGAACTTCAGAGTTCCGGAACATCTTATAACAACAGAAAACGGAATATTTTTCCGGAGCAAAAATTACGACTTATTCCTTTATATTTACATTTTTTTCATTTACATTTTCTGAATCCTCAATTGATATAACTGAGCATACAAATCGAGTTAATGTCCGAAATTCGTGTAAAAAGACTCAAAATTCGAGATGACCAATTTTTTTTGAAATAATTTATTCCGGTCTTCCACCGAAAACAGAATGATCTAAATTAAATAAAGACCGCGATGAAAACTTTAGTTCCCAAGATTCCCCCATGAATTAGAAATCTTTTCATTTTCTATTGTTGTCCATCTTAGCAAACTCAATTTCTTTCTTATTTCTCCTCAATTTTCTTGTCAATTTTCACTCAAATTTACACATCCACATCGAATTGAGTTAATACAATCCTCTCTTACCTACTCATGAAGTTTTTGCCCAAAGTTTGTTCAAAAATATCCCCGAAAATAACTGATTTAATTTTTTTTCCACCAACAGTTGTTGAATCGAGAATTAAATTCATCTCATGAATTATCTCAACCGTAAACCTCATCTTAAACTAATCATACCATCATGTCCGAAATTCGTACATCATAAAGATTCAAACTCCGAAATTGAAAATTCATATCAAAAGATACTTTTAAGTTTTCGATTTGATTTTGAATTTTCACAGAAAACGATTCGAAAATTTTGTATCGATATATTTTAGTTGATTCGGCCCAAATTGAAAAATCCAGATCAAAAACACCGAGAACACACTTTGGTGATAAATGAAATGGATAACACATGGGGCTACACTCCAGCCTGATACCAAAATTTAATCCTCTGATACTAATTGTTCGGGAACAGATGCGGGTATAATTTGACGATGATGAAACAGTTTCCCGAATGGTCAGTGAGGCTCATCAGTAAATTAATCTTATTTATAATTAATGCTCCAACACGGAATGCCCCATACCGCTCATGGAATTAGTGTTTGACTTGTACTTCCTTTCAAACGTAATTAATTTTTTTCACCGGTACCGATTCAAATTCATTTTAGAGCAGCACTGCATTTTTCTGAAAATTACTTTGGTTTTTCGCTCTCAGTCTTTGAAACAATTAAGCAATGTTCAAAGAATCCAAATGCCCTTACAAATATTCTTTCGCCAATTGGTCAAGAGAATTTGAAATTTGAAAAGATAAAGTTTCTTTCTCAGATTTTGTTGATTAGTCGAGAAAAAGGGGACAGTAATGAAATTTTTATTATAATCATCGAGTGAGTGTGAATCAATTGGAGAAAATAACTGAGGCGTTACAAGAACAAGAATAGAATAGACTCAAGAATAGATAATATAATCATAACTGTCTGCAGATCAAAAATTTTTTTTTTCTTATATGTCCGAAAGTTTGGACATTCTGTTGGTATTTCGAATAACCTTCCTGAAGAACTTTCAACAAATTACCCCAATTTATATCGTTCCTACTCTTTCCCCGAAAAAGTCCGAGGCACAATCGTACAAATTGGTGAACATAACAAGGGAGACATTATCCTCTATCTTCCTCTTGTATCTGTTGCGTTTGACTACCTCATTAGCAGGTAAATTGATCCATAGGGACATTAATGTCCCGACAATAAGCTCCATAGTTTACACGCCGAACTAGAACCGTATGTGTAATGACCAGAATGGAAATGATGTACTAATTATCTTATAGTATAGTTGAAAAAAAAAAGATTAGGGCCTTTGATAGTTGGAGAAAGTTACACATTGGAGAAACGTTTTCTTCGCAGATGAATGAAAAAAAAGAATGAGATGACTGCAATGAGAAAACGCGTATTTTTGATACCTTCGTTCAGTGAACTCAGAGATGATTAATTCACTAGTGAATTGTATCTGATGTTGAAAATTTTTAGTTTCGATTTATTCAGATTCAATGGCCTGGTTGATTGATTCAAGAAGTTCGTTCTGATCTTTTCTGCATTCAATGCATTTTGCAGTCACGTCAATCGAAGTAAGCACCTTCTAACAATTGAAATTATGTACATGTTTTCGATTTTTCTGCTGGAAATTAATGAATATTCATCATTTTATCAGAAGTTGAGGAAAAATTGCAGGATTTTTAGGTACTGACAATTTCATTATTTTTTAATCTTTTCTCGACATTTCGAATTCAATTTCCAATCCTGTTCTTTAAAGATTTCGAGGTTGGAATACTTGGTACATCTATATTATAACGAAGATGTTAAATGCTTACAATAAAAAAAAATCATAAAGGGTATCTTGTATATTTTTAACTCATTTCGATATAAGTACCTCCAAAATTGTTTTGAAAAATTATCTGAAGGATTTCGATGGATAAACCCTCGAAAAAAGCTGATACTGAGGCTGATACTCAAAACAGAACTAGAAGAGTCTAATAATATTTTCTTGTCCTAAGACGACTTCACTCGAAGCAATTGCCTTTTGGAATTGTGAACCATTTTCTCGAAATATGTTCTATGGATATTGAATTTTTTCAGGAAGCTCATTTTTCTGTTTTAATTGTTTACAAAGTCATCATTTAAGGGTGAAAATATCTTGGAACACTACCCCCTCGGAATGGATGAACTTCTTGGACATAGCGACGATTACGGGATATGCGTGGGATTGTCCATACTCTCATTCTTCGAGAATCTGAAAATCCTCCATATCTGGATTCATCAGTGAAAAGGACACTACGCCATTGATCGTTCCAATTTATATGTTGCCTTGACCATTCCAGTCTTTGACGCTTATGGTCACGTGTTAATGGAACTCCTCTTAATGGACGTCTAGAACCTAGATTCACCCCTCTCAAACGTCGTCTGATGGTTTCGATAGAAACTTGGACCCTATCTGCATCTTGCAAAGTATTCCGTAGCATTCTACACGTAGATGTAGGCTTTCTTCTCGCCGAAACGGTGTTGAAACGATCCTGAGCCGGTGTTGTTTTTCGTCGCCCACCAAGCCTTGGTTTTTCCAACATGGAACCTGTCTCCCTGAACCTATTCCAAAGTCGAGATATCACACTTTGGCTGACTTGGAGCCTTTCCGCTACAAAAACCTGAGTTAGGCCACCCTTTAGCATTTCGATAGCCCTATTAGCCACAGCGTTTGTTAATCTACGTGTTAGCATTTTCAGAAAACTTGTTTCAAATCGAAGCCGTTGATAAACTGACTCCATTTCAAGATGAGAACATTCATGAAGCATATGCAAAGAACCCAACTTCAGAAAAAAGGCGACCATATTGACGAAATGTCTCATACTGATTCTTATTGGATCGATTCAAGTTCTTGTTGAGTTTTAAATTATTTTACAGCGATTTTTTCGAAGATTACATACTTTTCAAAACGATTGAGTACGATATCCCTAACTTTTGCGGAGCAGTATATTTAATGATATCAAAGGACTCAAAAAAAGGACTTTTTAGCAAGAAAATATGAGATTAACGCTATTCTAATAAAGTCGCCATGGTGAAAGTCATATAATTTTCCCAATAACGAATATCGAGACGAATATATATATTCTTTTGATTGAGATAGCTAAAATAATACAATACATATTGAAACAAAAAAGTACCTAGCCGGGGTTAGTGCAACACAGGAAAACCATACAGGTCTGTAGTATGATAAAATGAGGAAAGGAAAAAAACCCCAGAGCAAAAAAACCCTGACCTCACCGGTGTTAGAAAAAAAAAATTACTAAAAATATCATATCAGATCATATCATGATCAGAAGAACATCTTCATGTAGTTCTTTCATGGGCAGCTGGGAAAAACAGACTCTTCACCAATCTACCCGAAATTCTAGATCTGAAATAAAAAAAGACAAAAGCAGAAAAAACTGGTTATTAATAATCGATTAAATGGTTTTTGAATTAACCACCCATTGCAGAAATTCTTTCTTCATAAATTAGTTATGACAGAAATGTCACAGTGTTTGAAAGAAATGAAAAAACCCAATCAATTTCCCCTTTTTGAATTGCTAAACATGAGAAAACTTATAACACAACAAGCTAAACCGTAATTTGGACAAAGTAAAAAATCAATGAGTACAGGGTGATTCATTTATCTTGGTAACCCCAATTTTCTCGAAAACGTCCGAATATTTTTTCATTCTGTGAATGGCGTTTTGAACAAGTCAATGTTGACTTGAGATGCGCATAAAAATCTGCGGAATAAATAAAGACGCCAGGCGTCGCGGCGCTATCAAAAATTTTTTCTTCAGGGACATACCTTTTTTATAATGTCATTCGAAAGATGATTTCATTCTGAATTTTTTTTTCGAATACAATTTTTATCCATTCTTAACCGTTAGCGATCTGCAGTGTGTTTTATGTTGATTCTATTCCATTTATTTTTTTCTGTATTGTGGTAGTATGCCTTCATTTAGAGACATAGATGTGATTTTGTGATTTGAATTCAAGGAGGCTAGTTTTTCAGTCAATGTGCTCCTTCAAATAAGATGAAATATGTGGCTACATCAAGATGGGGCTTCATGCCACCACGCTGCCATTGTCGAGAGATATTTAGATCAAGAATTCGAAAAAAATGGATTGAAACCAAGGGACCCATCAGATATCGCCAGACCTAACGCTCATGGATTACTTTCTGAGGGGCCCCCTTGAATATATAGTATCCCAAACTGATTCTAATATCTTGGACTATTTGAAAATGAAGATAAGAAACGCATGTGCCCAAGTAGACCCTTATATTTTGACCGAAGTAACTTATAATGAAATAGGGGAATTATATAACTTATGTATGGATCCTAATGTCCGGTATATAGAACATATGATTCGAAATGTTTCGTTTGTTACTAAATAAAATGTTTATTGATATAAGATATAAATATTTAAAGAATAAAATAATAGAAAAATAGTTACAGAGCCTCCGTCATTTTACGGAACATAATCAAATCTAGGTCATCTCCGTATTTCATCATAAGTCACTTTGGTCAAAATATATGGGTCCATTCATTTTCGAATTCTTAATCTCAATATCTATTCACAATGGCAGCGTTGTGACATTGAGCCCCATCTTGCTGTATCCACATATTTGATCTTATTTAAAGAGGCAGATTGGTTATAAAACTAGCCAAAATCATATCTATGTCTCCAAATCAAGGCATACTACCACAATACAGAAAAAAATAAATGGAATAGAATCAACATAAAACACGCTGCAGATCGCTGACGGTTAGAAATGGACAAAAATTGTATTCGAAAAAAAAGTTCAAAATAAAATTATCTTTCGAATGACATAATAAAAATGGTATGTCCCTGGAGAAAAAATTTTTGATAGCGCCGCGACGCCTGGCGTCTTTATTTATTCCGCAGATTTTTATGCGCATCTCAAGTCGACATTGACTTGTTCAAAACGCCATTCACAGAATGAAAAAATATTCGGGCGTTTTTGAGAAAATTGGGGTTACCAAGATAAATGAATCACCCTGTACATAACCTTCAATTGTCCTCCTTCACGAAGAAGTTCCTCTATTGCCATGTGAGTTTCTTAGAAGATCTCAACACCATGTTCAGTGGCTAATTTCGGAACGTCATCACTTTTGTCCTTCGAATTCCTCCAATATTCAAATTAAAATTCTCAGCTTTCTGATCGTGAGGGTTCTTTCGAACCAGTTACGACCATCCTAGTGATGATTTTTCGGCACTTCGGATGTTTGAAGACCGCTACGGGGCCCTAATGAAAGGAAATCATCTCCCATAGATAAACCAAACATCTTATAACACAAGAAAGCAGAATATTTTTCAGGACCAAAAATTACGACATATTCCGAGAATTGTCGAAATGACATAATAACTAATGAATTCTGTGAATGGACCCCAGGAGTTCGATACTCTCTAGTAGGCATTATAGGAAAGGGTATAGCCTTTCAGAAAACTCCACGAACTAGACCGAACCACTCACGCAACAAGAATTCACAGGAAATCGAACACAAACAGGCCTTCCGTATCAATCGAGCATCGTTAGACAGGAAGTTGTCGGAATTCTACAGACGCCGTTCCACCTGATTGTGGAAATTCCATGAATAAGTTGTCGGAATTACGTTAGGGGGAAAAGTAGAGCCATAAACCGCCAAGTACGTAGCGCCACCGGTAGAGGGCGCTAGCTCTTGTCCCCAATCTGACGTTGATGCCTCTCACATGATAAGAGAAGGAAGAGGCTCGTTGGAGATGGTTCTGGATGAGATATAATCCCCCGACTCGGAAGTTGACTCTGCTGTGTAATCCTTTCGATTGAGGTATCTGAGGAATTGTGTCCTGAGGTGTAAGTATGCTTCCGAGGATTTTCCGCGTTTCAGGAGGGAATGATAAGAATGTAAGAATTTCGTTCGGAATTGTAGGATATTTCTTTATAGGTGTACAAATTTGCTTCCGCCGTTTTTTCCCGAAATTTTTGATCTAAAACTAGTTGACCCAGCAAACTTCGTACTGACTCAATCGATAAAGTATTTAAAAAAACACGTGTGGCACTCGAGGACTGCCGCGCTAAAGCTATTGCATAGCATCTATTCAACAATTAGAAGATAATATTGTTGATTTAAAATATTCATTTATCTTACAATACACGTAAGTTATTCAGGAAATCATTGAAACTATAGGTTTATGGTAACTGAAATAAGAAACATAAGTTTGAGACTTAATGTCTTTTAAATATCTGGAAAATACCGTGTCAATAGTGGTCCCATATTTTGTTGTGGATTCTTGTGGATCATTATCCATTTTTAAATTCAATTTTTCCGAAAGACAAGTTCTCAACCGCTCTGATTTTTTATCAGCAAAGTAAATGTTGAAATCGCCAGCCAAAATAAGTGGAAATTTATTACCATTTGTACAAAGTATTTTCGACCCTTCTTCAGTGTACTCCAGTAAAGTGCGATGAATAAAATGCTCTACCTCGTCCAATTTTGGATTCGGAGAAATGTGAATTGCTACCATGACTATGTGTAGGCCATTTCTAAGTTTGCATAAGCATGCACAAATATCTCCAACAAATGAGCGTCTAACATTAACATCGCTAACGTCTTCAATATTTATTTCAATATTCGGAGTCATAATATTAGTTACATTATTACTATTTTGGTAAATAGCTACCCCACCTTTTGGAACAGTATCTCGTTTGAATTGAACAATACAATTGAAATTATGTATTTCAATCGGATTATCACGCGTCATGCATGTTTCGGTAAGAAGTAACACATTGGTTTGTCTCGTAACTGAATCTTGTAAATCGTATTTGTGACTATGTAAACTTTGGAAATTGAAAGTCATTATTAAAATGCCAATTCTATTACTAATGAAATCTTAGACAATTTTCAATATTAGTCATCCGAGAGAGTGCAACATAGACGAGTTCCTGAGAAGGTGATTTACTATGAGTATAGTATATATACGTAATATACAATTTTTTAATATTAGTCACCCGAGAGAGTGCTGACTCCTTGATTTTTCTTTTATAACCATCAGGTTCCGTCATTAGAATTTTTGTTCCATTCCAATCCATCATGTGATTACCGGTATTTGAACACACATGATCTGCTATATGTGATCTACCAATATCTCTATTTTTTATGTTATTCTTATGTTCACATTTTCTGATTTCTAAAGCTCTTGATGTTTCTCCTGTATAAAAATTTCCACAAATACAGGGAATATTGTAAATACAATTTCTTGATTTTTGGTTCCCATTCAAAAGTTTACTTTTTGTTAATGAAGATCGTAAATCATTTCTTGTTTTAAAAACAGTTCTTATGTTGAATTTAGAACGAATTCTTTTCATTTTTTCTGAAAGTCCATGAACATAAGGAATCAAATTTATTAAAATTGGTTGTTCTTGACGGTTTGTTGTTGGTACTTGATTGTTATTATCGTTTTGACGCAAATTTGTTTTCTCTAAATGTGAAATAGTTTTTTCTATGAAATTAGTTGGATATTGATTATCCTCAAGAATATCTTTAATGAAATTAATTTCTTTATTCCGTATTTCAGTTGACGATGAAATAAAATAACAATATCAACATCTAGTAATCAATATTGATCTATGTTCATCATATATTGACAAATGTTAATCCAAAAATCAAAAAAATTGTCACGATTCTACAAAGTTGAATGAAAATTAGTTATTGTCTGACGAAGGAGTCTGATTTAGACTCCGGAACGTTACGCTTAAGATTTCAAAATATTTTCTTTTTGTTCATTGTTAGGCAACAATTTCTTCTCGTAAAGTTTTGGCCGCTGACGAATTAGTGCTCAAATTTTTACGCAGGGGTCTTTCTTATATTATAAAAAAAAATTTTCTAATTGTTTCTTATTTCAGAGACTGGGAGAGAAATCCCATATTAAGTTTTCAGGAAAATCTTGATTCGGACGTTTAGGCATGTTCCATTGGAGCGAACAATCAATTAAAACAAACCCACAACCTTGAATTTCGCCCAAATCAACTGCTATTCAGCCCGCACTTTAAAGTTCTTGTGACTTAACGACCGCCTAATTTCCATTCAGCCCATGCCGAACTGTCGTTTTTTACGTGCCCGACCAATCATCTCGATGTATCGGGGAACTTTTTTCATCTCAAAGCGACACCGAAGCCAGGTGCGAAGTGACTGGCAAAAAAGATTCGGAATTAATAATTCGGAGCATCACCAGAGGTGGTGTTAAGCGGGCTGTCAAATTGTGTGCGCGAAATGGAGGTGTCGAAATTACCGAAGCCTTCCTCTGCAACACCGTCATTTCGTCGGCGAATCTGAATATTCATGAGATGGCTAAGAAAAATCGGGACGGGATTGACGGAATTCACCTGAAGGGAATCTGGTCCACCGAGTTGGGATCCATGTTTCTTCGACACAAGAAATACACAACGAACAGGTTACCAAAACCCTCGGCAGAACCAGAAGATGTTATGAATGCTCGGAGTTCAAAACACAGTTGAGTGAGCTTGTAAATTAGACGAGATAACTCAGATAACAATCGGTAAGGTTCAATCTTCGGTGAAAAAATGGAAATTGACACATATAAAAACCTTGCCTACTCATAACAATGAAAGCTTTATTATCCAACAGTTTAACCCATTTACAGGACAATGCAAATATAACATACCAAAAATATCAAACGAAAATAAAGCATGGAAACAAACAATTAAATAAATGTTTCATAATGTATACCTACATTCCCTAAAAAATTATGAATTAGGAATTGGACGAAATAACTCAGATAGCAATCGGTAAGGTACAATCTTCAGTGAATATTCTTCAAAGATACCTATCACATATAAAATAATAATAAAAGGTGACGGTGGAAATTGTCACATATAAAAACCTTGCCTATTATAAATAATAAAAGCTTTATTGTCCTACAGTGTAACCCATTTACAGGAAAATGCAAATATAAAATACGAAAAATATCAAACGAAAATGAAGCATGGAAACAAAACAATAAAAATGTTTTATAATTGACTATGTATACATCCGCTGAGAAAAAGACAATATTTACGAAATTTTGAAAGTGAGTGCATCTGATGTATAATTTTTTGTTAATAATATACTTCCGGTCGAACCAGATATACCCTTGACCTTTTTAATTCATATGGGATCTCCTGTATATCTTTGCAGATGTTGAAAGGGCTTGGGATTATATCTGTATACAGGGTTATTAACGAATATGGCTCTATAGAATATTTTTAGGAAGGACACAAGATTCAGGATTGAAATTCTAAAGGTGAGCTTCAAGTAACAAGACGATTTCTCGTATGTTATTTTCTAGGACTACAGTTTTTTCCGGAAGTGACATCAACTTTCGTTTTTCAAATGGGAAGACCCATTTTTTATTGCATAAATAGATTCTCCGTTGGATTCTGAGTCATTGTGATTCCAAAAGTTTGAATTTTCCTGAGAATGAAGAAATACGTAAAAAAATCTCAAAATTGAACTGTGTTGAAATACACACAACTTCGAGGTTTTTTCATTAAAAATTCTCATTTTTGAGAATCTCCGAGAAGAAAGGCTGATGCTTCTTTTCCGATAGCGTGATTCTCAGATTATGATACAGGAGGTCACAAATTCTTTGTCAAAGTTCGAAGTGACGAAACATCAAAAAATCTTTTTTTTCAAATTGGATCAAAAAATAATAGGAGCATACCTCCAAGATTTTTATCCCAAAATGAATATTTTTTGAGATATTCAGGAAAAACTATTTTGTCTTCAATTTTCAATCTCATTCCGAATGTGTTTTTCTACTGGAAAAACGATCTTTTCAGGTAAAATTTGTTAGCATATTTTAATCTACGTATTCTAATAAGCCAACAGTATTAATTTGTTTTCGATTGGAATACAATTTTTTTTTTCCGAAAAATCGGAATTTTTATCATACAGTATGGAAATTTTGCCAAAAAATAAATTTTCTCCGATCGTCACGAAAATTTAACCACTGATGAAATCGTGAGGCGTGGATTACGAATATGAAAACAGATTTTTTTCTAAAACGAAATTTTTTTTAGTTATTGATTCAGGAAAATTCGAAATTTTGGACCTTTGCAGAAAAAATCAGAAAATCTGGAATGTTCAAGATAGATGAATGAAAATTGAACCTTTTCTTTCTCAAAGGATTGATATATGGGAAATAAAAATCAGCATTTGTCCAGTGTGATTTTTCCAGTTGCTACAGCACTTGAAAATTGATCAAATTTTCAGGAATTTTTCACGAAAACTGATGTATTACTCAAAATACGTACATCAAGAAGAAATTATATGCGAATTCGTTAACTACGAGTCGGAATTGGTCGAAAAAATGACCAGAATCGATAAAGCTCGAATTTTTTTTTCCGACTCGCTCGGTTGGTGAAAATATTCAAAAAAATTATTTTTCGAGCTATATCGAGCCGGGGCATTTTTCTGACCCATTTGAGCTCATTGATTTCAAATATGCAATTAATTTTCATCATCGAGTTTCGATTCTCATTTTGTTGGTGTTTTTCAAGAGTAGACTGTGCATATTTGCAAAATACTAAAACAGAAGACATTCTCACATTGAGCTGTTGAAGGGATCCGAGACCTTTCACATCATAAATACGATGTGTCATGCATAATATTGAAGAAACTAAAAATAATCAGCACACTATTCGGATCTGGATCAGATTGAGCTCTGCAAAAAAAAATATCTTGCTACTAAGGACATATGGTCAGGATCAAATAAAAAAAAAAGTTTCCTTCTTATATGCAACGAGTCATCATTTTCCACTTGAGTTTGAGAACAATTCAATACTCCGTTACATAACTTTACATTTATTTTCATTCCTTACTTAATTATTTACGAGAATTTTAAGTCAAGCTTCCGTTATGCCCTTCTTCCCAAAAAACCTCGAAAATTGTCCCAAAATGTCCATTTCCATATAAACCACGTGAATGCACGGACCATAAACCAAACAAACACATGCGAAAAGCAGTTGAACGCGTAGTTTCATCGAAGATAAAATTAAAGTCAGTCGTTCCTCTGGACGGGTTCCATCTTCCTTTTACGAGCCGACATTAAATCTGCGGATATTTCGCAAAATACGACCATGTCCTACTGACCCTCAGACACGCCATCCACGTTTCAGGAATTGAGATAGTTCCCAGGATTACGAAACCCTGCCACGATCGGTCGAAGTGAACACTGGAAATCTTATTGTGCGCCATAATGAACCTGAAGATTATCCCGTATAGGTTTGCCGAAACACGGGATTTCTCTCGCGAACGTGTCAGAGAACTGTATACACACCTGCCAAAGAAGATATTGTTAGTAGGCTGAATTGTTGACGATATTCTAACACCGAATTGAAAAAAACTTGATTCTGCTGAATTACAACATTATCTTAGGAGGTAATATGCGGTTCTCGAAACCTTTTGCTTAAGTGAGAATGTGGAGAATTTTGATTTTTCTACTCAGGAATCTGACCCTTCTGAATGATGAAAAGTTATGAAAAATATTGTACAATGAAATCCATTTGAAAAAGGGGAAAATATAACAAAAATGAAAGGAAATTATAACCAAGAAAAACAACTATTGCTGAAAATTACTGGTCAATCGAGATTCTATATAAAACAATTATTTACTCTCGTTCACTTTCAATGACACCTCAAGAAGATCATGAATATTATGCATTTCAGATTATCAAATTTCTTCTTTGCAATACCTCTTCGAGTAGAATTCAGTGAAAAAATTTTCTGCTCTTCTGATTTCATTTCTAATCGGCATTGAAGTTGTCGTCGAAAATCCACTAGTTTTTTTCCCCAAATGCTCAATCAAAAGGATACGAAAATACTACTGAGAAATCTTTTGAGTTGAGTGACAATTCTCAATCACATTTCTTATGCTGGAAAAGGAATCTGTTCGACTATTTTAAAGCCCTATTTGAACGCTTTGTATCGTGTCGTATCGTATGAACGGGTTTTGGATAAAACTGAATAACCATAAGCCTTTTGCAACGTCAGCACGAGAAATTACAAAATTTAAGGCAAAACTCTCCATTAAAAAATTTCTTTTATGTTGAAAATCACCACGCACTAACGAAGTTGACTCACTTAATATTTATAAGCTGACATGCAGAAACTGGTTGGCAGATCACGCTCAAAATTGGCACAATAATGAAAGACAGTTCAACTAATATATGAGAAAAAAAAATTTGAAAATCCGTTCAGCGCGGACGTTTTAAATAAGAAATTTCCGGTACTTTTTTGACAGGAGGTATTTACAGGGTGTACCAAGTTCGAAGACCTATTAGGGGTTTCTGGAGAACTGAACCTATTTGAAATCTGTTATTGTTTGACATTATCTACCGATCTAAAATATTCAAAAATTTTTGTTTGTTTTTTCTTGTTTTCGAATTTGATAGAGTATGCAATTCTGAATACACTCGTACTCAAATCGTTGCATTCGTTTAAATACTTTCCAAAATATCGAGAAAAAACTGAAGAAAAAACGGAGATAAGAGAATTCGATGTTATGATTGTTATTTCTAACCTAGATATCGTAAGAATAAACCGTTTTCACATTTTTGAAGGCGAAGACTGCGGAAATAATGTACATTTTCAGAATTTTGAAAAACCCGTCACAGGTGTTTCAAATGTTGGTTCAAAAATTGGGATCAAGATTGGCCCATAACTTTCGTTTTTCGAATTTGAACTCAATTTTTTTATGATTGTGTTGGATTGTGCGAAGAAAAATGATGTTAATGTTCCAACATGATAATGCTCCTGAAATTAATAATTCTTGAGTTTTTCAGGATTTCCTGATTTCATGTCGTATGTAGCCTCAAATTCATAGAATCTGTTTCATATCAACAATGGCCGGTGTGAAGTTGGCAGAGTGTTTTCAGCGGCCAGTTTGGCGAAAGCACCCGAACGGCGGGATCAGTGGCGTGCAGGTCGATCGAAAATTATTAACTGAAACTGTTAAAATTCGATATCTCGGAGAATATATGTTGGAGCACATTGGTATTTCGTGCGCTAGATTATATTTCCAATATCGATATTACCAGAAGGCGATCGACTTCCCGTGGGGGCACGGGCTTGTTTTTACAACCTTTAACTTTGAAAAATTCATATCTCGGAAACTATTCTTCGGAACACACACAGATTTTGCATGTGGGTTTATCATATCGATACTAATTACTACTGAAAAAATGATTGACTTCCCGTGGGACGGAGGGGTTGTTTTATCAACCCTTAACATTAAAAAATTCATATCTCGGGAACTATTCTTCGGAACACATACAGATTTTGCATGTGGGTTGATAATATCGATTCTAATCACCACTGGAAAAAATTATCGACTTCCCGTGGGACGGAGGGGTTGTTTTTTCAACCCTTAACATTAAAAAATTCATATCTCGGAAACTATTCTTTGGAACACATATAGATTTTGCATGTGGGTTAATCATATCGATACTAATCACTACTGAAAAAATTATCGACTTCCCGTGGGACGGAGAGGTTGTTTTTACAACCTTTAACTTAGAAAAATTCATATCTCGGAAACTATTCTTCGGAACACATACAGATTTTGCATGTGGATTAATCATATCGATACTAATTACCACTGAAAAAATTATCGACTTCCCGTGGGACGGAGGGGTTGTTTTTTCAACCCTTAACTTTGAAAAATTCATATCTCGGAAACTATTCTTCGGAACACATACAGATTTTGCATGTGGGTTAATCATATCGATACTAATCACCACTGAAAAAATGATCGAAGGAACAACGAAGTAACTGAAAAATTTGGGAAATTGAAGTTCAGAAAAAAAAAAAATAATAATAATAAATTGAACTTCATTGTAAATCATATATTATTGTTACTCCCTTTGCCGGATTTCCAGCTCCATTTTCACAGGTCAAAAAGACAGCCCTGGACTGTTCCCCTGTTCCAAGTTCTGACGGCAGTTCCGAAACAACATTTCCCGTTCTAATTCCGCACAAATAGGTTGTCTTTCACTCGGATCCATCCGAGGGAAGCGCGCATTAACGGTTACAGATCGCGGGAGCAACAATAGCTCTCACCGAACACGGAAAATTCTCCAGACTCCGATGCACCGAGATAAGGAAGCTTGGCGCCAAATTCCCGAACTATTCGAATTAAGCCTAAAATTACACCGGGTGATGAATCGCGAATTCCGCGCCATATATCATTCGCTGAGTGGAATTCTCTGTAGCCGCGAGACAGAGCCCGTGTTTCGGCAAACCTGTACGGGGTAATCGTCAGGGCGGATTCATTACGGCGCACAATAAGATTCGCAGATTGCGGAAATGTGTACTTGGGCTGATCGACCTGAAGCGGAAAACAGTACACAGCCTGGTTTCAAGAAGATTTTCCACTGTGTAGACCTCGTTGTAACGTTAATTATATGGAAATTACCCTAGACATGGAAAAAGCACACTTTCAACGACAGAAACATACTAAGTTTCTGAGAATATTTTTCATGTGGATGTCCGTATTCAAGGGAACTTCGATCACAATGGTAGAGGCAGAATCTAGACTCATCTGTGAAGAGAACTCTTTCCCAATCGGCCTCTTCCCAATGGATATGCTCTCTCGCAAAATCCAAACGCGCCCTTCTATGAGCTGGGGTAAGAGCTGGGCCTCTTGCCGCGACACGAGGCCTTAAATCATATTCTCTGAGGCGATTTCTTATTGTCTGAGTGCTAATTTGCACCCCATGAGTTTGCTCAAGCTGATTCTGAAGGAGGCGAGCGGTTGCAAACCGTTGTCTCAACGAAGAAACTGTCAAGTAACGTTCTTGAATGGCAGTTGTTACCCGTGGTCTACCCAGTCCTGGTCTTCGGACATTCATACCTGTCTCCCTGAATCGCTGCAACATTCTGGACACACTTGTATGGGAAACTCCAAACCTTTCTGCAATTCTTGTGTATGTCCACCCTTCTTCTCGCAAAACTACCGCTTGGGCACATTCCTCTTGGGTCAAATTGCGTGTTTCGCGTTGCATAGCGATCGAGTGTAGAAAATCGATCGAGAACAACTGATTTTAGAATGGAGCCAATACATTCAAAATCTGATACGATCTTTTTTTATTCCTGCTGAGAATAAACATCTGTATTGAAGAAAAACGTTGAAAGTGGATAACATATGCATGCATAATTATGATAAAAATAATTATCATTGAGAACACCTTCAGTTGTAGAATAAATTTGAGATTTCCATAATGTGCGTTAATTTTTTTGGGCAGTGTATTTCAAATTAATATTTCGACCAAATTCAACTGATTGTACTGCAAAAAAATGTACTTCATCAGTTTTGCAAGTTTCTCCAAAAGTTAAAAAATTTAATAAGGTTCCTAAAATGCTATGAAACTTACTACATTATTTCGTAGATCCGTCAAAAAAAACGGTCTTAAAGAAACATAGGTTCGAATAATTCTTGGAACTTTGTAAAAATGATTTTATTTCATCGTATACTTCGAGAATTAGGATGGATTAACATTTGAAAAGTGTTGTGATATAAACCTACGTAATTCATTCGATGTTCAACTAAATCATTCGTCAAATTCAATGGAGAAGGAGCAATTTTTTTATAAAACCTTTTCTTTCACAGCTCCCCAGTAAAAAATAATTCAGGGTTTCAAATCAAGTGAATTGGCTGGCCACGAGATAGTACCAGATCGTCCTATGATTTTCTTTATTCAGATATCTTGTAACTGAAAGGGCATAGTGCGCTGGTTAGCTATCTTGCTATAACCATATTTCTCTGAAAGTGGCAAAATAATTCATATTTTTCATTTTGGACAAACAAAGTATTCCTTGTTTTCCAAGAAATTAATATTAACTGATGAAACATATCATTGCATACTCTTGCACCTTTGTAGCTGCTAGTGTAGTATCCATCTTTCTTTTGTTATCGGAGATTTCAAGAACTCGCTCCAGATTCCTCAACTTTTCTATTTATTGCCGCCGCTTGTTGTTTATAGTTCTCGGATAGCTGAGAAAACGCCGCTTTCAATAATGTCACTTGAACGTGTTTCTGTCATCTTAAACGATAGGTGCGGTGATAAGATTATACCCATCATCTGGCAAGGTCGTTGCTCGCACATGTTTCTTATTATCTCAAATTGGTATAGGTACTCGAAGATATGGGATTGATTGCCATGGGAGCTGGAGAGAATGTTATCTATAACTTATTGAAACCAGTTCTTCGATATGGTTGCGCTCATGGTAAGAAACTATGTGAAATAAGTTTCGTCTTCACGAAAATTCATATTTTCTTTTATCTAGATTATGGTCAACAGAAGGAATTTAGATCATATTAGATTCTGGTTGAGTTTTTGCATCAATTTAATGGAGTTTCTAACACGAATCGTGAAGAATCAATCCAAATCTAAGGAACTTATGCCCACTTGCAATATCAAATGTAAGTGTGACTCACGTCCAACTTAAATTTAAAGTTAGGTTTGAGACGTCGTTTCTCTTGCACCGCAGTTTAAGTGCCTCATAAGTTATGACTATTTTGAGCCGCGAATATTCATGACTTAAGCAAGACTTAAGCCCGTCTCAAATATTCATAACGTCAAAAACGAACTTCAGTTTTGACGTGTTGTTTTTGATTGCGTGAATTTAATAATGATTACGGATAGAACTTTATTGAATGAAATTGATGATCTATATGAGGATGATTTCAACATATTAGATATCATTGATTATGGCTTTTCTAGAAGTATAGAATTTAACAGGGTCGATCACTACCATGATATGAGTGAATTCGCATTTTTTCGGCGATTTCGGCTGTCCAAAAAAACTACTCTGCAAACTGCTGGGATTAATTGAGGATGATTCAGAATTGACAATTGATATGTAAGTACATATCTTATTATATCTTATGTATGATGATGTCAAACCTCAAAGAAGGGAGTTTAAGCCTTGATGATTGTAGGAATCAGAGTGTATCACCGATGAGTCAACTCATTACGTGCCTGCGATTCTACGCATCAGCAGGACATTTATTGGCTGTAGCCGATTTGATGAAAATCCAGGAATCTACAATATCAAGAATAGTTGTTCGAGTTTCAGTATTCATAAAAATGCTTCAAACAGGAGTTCCACCCAAACCCGATTTTGCCAAATTGCTGGATTTCCTCGTGTTATTGGAGCAATTGATTGTACCCATGTAATTATTAATTCTGCACGAACTATTTACTCTTGTGAATGTAAAAAGTATTACTTCGATGATATACCACAGGTGGAGAATTATGTCATTCAAGGTACAAATAAAGAATTGTTGAAATCAAATTAAATCATTTGCTTCAAATAAAAAAAAAAATAGGTTGTACTGTGTCTGTTCGTCAGAGGCCAAAAGTATATGTCGTTCTGTGAATCAGAATACTGAAAAGGAAAATGCATAGACAAAATATCTTGTTTGTCTATGAATTCGCGTGTTCTTACTTCGCTGTGCTCGTGCTTAGTGCTTAGTGCCGACACAAAACCATATGGTCATATCGCATTTCTATGTCAAAACAAATTCACTGATTTATACAATGTTGCCAGATTTGGCATTGCTTAGCGCGTGCTTAACAAAGTCGTTTCTATTATGCCCACTTGCACCGTTTTCTGATTAAGACAGAATTATCTAAGGCGCCCTTAAATTTTGAGGCAGGCCTTTCCCCGCTTCAACAGATCAGATCTTGCACCGCATATCTAATAGAAACGACTTTGTTAAGCACGCGCTAAGCAATGCCAAATCTGGCAACACTGTATAAATCAGTGAATTTGTTTGTTTTGACATAGGAATGCGACATGACCATATGCTTTTGTGAGCACAGCGAAGTAAGAAGAACACGCAAATTCATAGACGAACAAGATAATTTGTCTATGCATTTTCCTTTTCAGTATTCTGATTCACAGAACGACATATACTTTGGGCCGCTGACGAACAGGCACAGTACAACCAATTTTTTTTTTATTTGAAGCAAATGATTTGATTTGATTTCAACAATTCTTTATTCGTAACTTGAATGACATAATTCTGCACCTGTGGAATATCATCGAATTAATACTTTTCATATTCACAAGAGTAAATAGTACCTGCAGAATTAATAATTACATGGGTACAATCAATTGCTCCAATAACACGAGGAAATCCAGCAATTTGGTAAAATTGGGTTAGAGTGGAACGTAATTCTGCTTCTGTCTGAGGCATTTTTATGAATACTGAAACTCGAACAACTATTATTAATACTGTAGATTCGTGGATTTTCATCAAATCGGCTACAGCCAATAAATGTCCTGCTGATGGGTAGAATCGCAGGCACGTAATGAGTTGACTCTTCGGTGATACAGTCTGATTCCTACAATCATCAAGGCTTAAACTCCCTTCTTTGAGGTTTGACATCATCATACATAAGATATAATAAGATATATACTTACATATCACTTGGCATTTCTGAATTATCCTCAATTAATCTCAGCAGTTGCAGAGTAGTTTTTTTGGTCAACCGAAATCGCCGAAAAAATGCGAATTCGTCCATATCATGGCAGTGATCGGCCCTATTAAATTCTAGACTTCTAGGAAAGCTATAATCAATGATATCTAATATGTCGATTCATCCTCATATAGATTTGCAATTTCATTCAATAAAGTTCTATCCATAATAATTATTAAATTCACGCAATCGAAAACAACACGTCAAAACTGAAGTTCGTTTTTGACGTTTGAATATTTGAGACGGGATAAAGTCTTGTTTAAGCCATGAATATTCGCGGCTCAAAATAGTCATAACTTATGTGGCACTTAAACTGCGGTGCAAGAGAATCGGCGTCTCAAACCTAACTTAAAATTTGAGTTGGACATAAGTCAGACATATATTTGACGGTGCAAGTTGGCATTAGATATGCGGTGCAAGATCTGATCCGTTAAGGCGGGGAAAAGCCTTACTCAAAATTTAAGGGCGCCGTAGATAAGTCTGTCTTAACCAGAAAACGGTGCAAGTGGGCATTAGAATTTCACTAAAAATGTCTTCATTCTTATCAGTATTTCAGGTCGAAATTAATACTCAATTTTATTTCCATTGTTTACAGGACTTTACCCGATTCTTCGCTCGAAAACACAAGCGGATCCAGAAATAATTGTTGGTAACACCTCTTTAATTCGTTTCGCTGACCCGATCAAAGACACATTTACGCGACGCCGAGAGCTTGTTGGCAAACAAACAATGCGGAAAGCTGTTGACTCTGTTAAGAAATAACCCCCTTACTTATTCATGAACAAAAAGACCACAACCCGATAATTGCTTGTTTATTAACCGGAAAATACGTTTTTAAGGTGTGTTTGTTCTGGGAGCAAGCGATTTGCCATGAATTATTGATAACTGCCATCGGTTATGGCATCTATAGCCGATATATCTGCATAATTGCGATGAACACAAATCGGTTCATATTTGCCAGGAGTCGTTTCAACGGAATGTGCATTTATACACTCCCCGTCAATAAATTCCGGACAGGCAAAATTTTCGTCAAATTCAACACCCTGTATCTTTTTTCGTGGTGCTGCGATTTAGTTGAAAATTTCACCAGGTATAGTATTGGGTATTAACCTGAAATTAACTCCGCAAAAATATCTATAGTTAATCCGTTATACAGGGAGAAATAAAAACTTGTTTTATACCCTCCATTTCTAAACACCCTGTGCTGAATTTGAGGCGGAAAATTTGATATCATTAAGTTTTAATTTGAAATGTGACTCTTTCTTAACAAAATGTTTTTTGATTTACGTCAGTATCTGCTTTGAAAAAAAAGATACACATTTTCATAAGTAATTGCACAAGTGCATCAAAATTACCGATAATTTTGCATGACAGCGTGTTGTCAAAAAACTGCATGAGTTCATTTTCATATTTGGAGAAAGAGCCTGACACCGAAGGTGGAGGGCTCTTTCTCCAAAAATGAAAATGACCGAATGCAGTTTTTCAAAGACAACACGCTCGAAGATTACATACTTTTCAAACCGATTGAATGCGATATTCCTAACTCTTGTGGAGCAGTATATAATTAGACAGATTTATCGCTGAAGCTCAATCACTAATGAAATTGTTATTGAGAACTAATCCAAGAATTTAGTATTCTTGTTTGTCTTTCTGTGTCAAGAATTTCGAGAATTGAGAAAGGGAAGAAATTATCGACACAACCGTTCTGAAAAAGTATAAAGAAGCATAAGATTTCGATGCATACATTTTCAAGGACTCACCACCCCTTTGCAAAGTTAGTGATTTTTAATTCGCATTAATACGAGTTATCAGCAGAATACCACGATCAGACAACGACTGTGGATTTTATGAAAAGTTTAAAACGTGTAATTGAATCGCATAAAATAATTTTAAACACTCCATAAACATCCGGATAGGTATGACAAAATCGTTCTATCATTATTTCATGCAAATTCTTCTATCTGGAATATTGGGAGGTAAATAATACATAATTTCGTATAAATTGATTTCTCTCGATACAACACCGGAATTTATTCATTCCGAATGAATGCATTTTGTATGAATTCTGCAACACAGCTATTTCAATAAACCTATAATAATAATGTGTAATTGGCTTTTGTTGAAAGGGCGGAATTCATAATTTTCCTGATACGAATTCTGTACCTATACAAGGTGTCCCAAAACGAGTAATCTTCGGTTTTTCATTTCTGTTTTACATATTTTTTTTTTCACGAAATTTAGTGAAGACTGAACTCTAAAACAGAATGTAACAGTTTAAAAGGTGGCTGCCGACAACGTTGTCTAAAAATCACAAAAATTACTCTTTAGTTACTCGAAATCCCATGATTTATTGACGAGAAAAAAAATTACAAATCCATAAAATCTTTTTTTTTGTTAAGGTGAGTTTCTTGAACACCTGCCATAACAACAATAGAATCTAACCGACAGATCTGTATGCTGAAAGCAACCACTGTACACCCACTTGCATATTAGAATTATGGACGCATCCAAGAATTTTCCTAACATCGAATAAAACGTGCACATTCTCTTGCGTGCTATTTTCTACGGGTTCATACATTTTCATCCTTCTATATCTGCCGCATGAACAATTAGATGGTGTTGAAAGACTTGGCGCCAATCCACAATAGTAATAAGTACTAATAAATTATTCACAAACGTTAGCGGTCGATCGAGTGTCTTATTATATTCAACGATAATATATCTTTAATTAATTGCTCCTTCATTAGTTGACTGTGTTATAGAGCACTTATGAGCGGCGCTCCAGTTTCTTAAGATGTGTTAGAAGATCCATTAATTTGGTGCATCGAATCACTAGAAGTTTCGGCTTATATCAACGCGAAGATCTTGAACATTATGAAATCACTTCAGACGACGTTGATAAACTTCGAAACACGAGTTTTTAATTTATTTTATATGATTTCGACGTTCAAATATGAGTATTTGAAATTAAATTTTTTTCAAACAACCCATCAATCATATTGCTATGAATTGTTTTGTTAGTTCTTGAACACATACAAAACCACTCGCACAGACATTCATGTTCTTCGTTAGGAAAAAATTAAGATGCGTCTGTCAAATACTAAATACCTTATCCTACTGAAAAGTACTGTTATGGCTTCCTTGTGTTGTAGAAGAACTCTTGAAGTATCGCTAATAGACCACGGGTGAAACCTTTGAAAATGGTAGAAAGTGAAAAGAATTATAGTAGGAGGAAACTTATTTGAAAAGGAAAAGAATATAACAAAAATAAGAGGACAAGGAAAAATGAAAGTGACAAATTCGAACGATCTACACCATTTCTAAATGTGATTCAGAAAGCGTCAATTGAATTTCAGATTAGTCAATTGAATATCAGAAAACATCAATTGTAATTCAGATTACTCAATTGTATTTCAGAAATCTTAATTTGTAATTCGGAAAGTTCGAATATTATTTGAATTTAAGTCGGATTTTGAGTCATATATTACTTATTTTCATAGTGGTTATCATATCATCAATCATATTTCATATTCAATCAGGTTTCCATGTATGAATAAAACCAATATAATCTGATGAAATCTCTTGGTGCTGGCTCTTTCTTTCCTTCAACACTGGATTTTAGTCAAAATATGCTAAACCTTCTCAATCGATTCCTCACCTAACACCGTAGCTTCAGGAAGCACACCTAATGAAAATTAGTCAAATTCAGTACATATTTAATTGGATATGCAATTGACAACAGTGTCTGCAGCTGGTGTATTGGCCATGTAGAGACTACGAGGTTCATTCACAGCGCTTTCAGCAAATGAATGGGTTGAGGGTTTGTTGCAACAGTGGCAAGATATGAGGAAACAGTTATCAGATTGAGTGATCGTCTGTGATAATGCTGCATGCCATTCGAGATTGGAGATTGTAATCACACAAACAGTAGCAGTACTTCTACGGATGAGCCCTTATTCTCCCATGCTCAATCCAATTGAAATTTAAAGTCGAAAATAAGAACTTACGTAAAAACAATCCTCAGAATTCCAAACAGTTATCCACCGGGGGTTATTGAAAAAAGACTAACATACCTGGAAAATATTATTGACCGAGCTAAAATGCAATTGCGATGGCAGACATGTCTGTATGGCTTCAAATTTTTTCAGTTTTGTGTTAAAGATTGAATGTTTCACGTGAAAATTAAAGTTCTTTTATTATCATTGTTTTATTTCTGAATCACCTACAATTGATATTTTCTGAAATGCAATCTAGTACCAATGTGCGTATGAAATGAATTTCAAATTGCCATTGGTGAAATATAATTGACCATATCTGGAATTCGATTGAGTGTGTTATCTGAATTACATTTGATGTTTTCTGAAATACAATTGACTAATCTGAATTTCATTCGACATAATCTGAAATTCAAATTACTAATCTGAATTACATTTGATGTTTCCTGAAATACAATTGACTTATCTGAAATACAAGTGATGTTTTCTGAATGGTCATTGACAACTTCTGAATTACAATTGAAAATGGTGTAGTTTCTGGTTTTTTATTTTTATCTGTTATGTGATTAGAATTTAATGAATCACTTGTCTTACTGAATAATATTGCAGCAGTTATTATATATCCCCTTCTTTATGTTTATCTTTATCTACCTATTATTGATATTCAAAACAACAATTGCAATTTTTATGTTTTACGAGTTTGTAACTTCTTGTTCATCGATGATACATTATCTTCATAAAATAGCACCCCCATAACAGAAATTTAGCACCTTTGCGTCCGTAGCCTACTTGATAACTTGACCATTGGCGTAACTAGAGTTGAGTCATGGGGGTTGAAGAAATCTGTGATTTTAATTGTAAAAAATGTTTTTCAACTCTTTTAATCAGTGAAGGGAGATGCGTTACGTCCCCATTAACCCTTTCTTCGTTACGTCAATGTACTCGACTCCATTTATATCGAACGGAATCTATAATAAGGCAACAATGAATTCGCAGTTGTCGGAATCATTTGCGAGCATTGTTTTAGTTCGGGACTCGCTCCAAACATTCGAATAAAGGCGGAATTGGGGCCTGCCTATCCGTCAGAACGCACCAACTAGTCCGCAACGTATTACCACCCCTTTATAGCTCCACTATAGCACCTCTTTCACTTCCCTCTTTCCGATTCGTTTGTCCGTTAGCTAGAATTAGGGAAATTTTTCTCTAATTCTCCGTTCCGGAGCGTTCGCTAATGTCTAGGCTTTTTTCGTTTAACCATTGCGCCAATTCTGCAAGTAAAAGACTTGCTGAATTGTACAACTTTTTTTCGTGTGACCACCGGAGGAAAAAAAATATGTTACATTTGTGTTCCTGAAAGCAAGAAAAAAATTTGGGGATCTGAATGGAAGTACTTGAAAGATCTTTGTAAACACTTATTTTGGAACCATACAGGGTGTCGCATAATTAGACCGACAAACTTCTTGTGGATGTTCTAGACATTATTTGAGACGTTTTCGACCAAAATCATATAGTACAAAAATACTTAGGTGAGGTGCTAGGGCCCTCTGGAGATGACTTTCAGGCAACACTTTTTATCAGATATCTCTAAAACTGCGTCGCTTGAAGTGTTGAAATTTCACACATTGAATGGATCGAGGAAATTTTTTTTATCTCAATCATAAGCGTATCATTCTAGGGAGCGAAGGGTGTTTCTAGTGACAAATATTTTACCTTTCATTATTTTACCAGTTTTACATCAAATTCATAACCTTTAATACTTTTTCAAGAGAAAAGGTGCTCCTGTGTGACTTCGCCCAGTTGCTCCAGTTTGGAGAAAAATGGATTTAAAATTTTTTTTCTTCATCATTGAGGGCAAAGAACTCTCAGTAGCTCTAAAAAAATAAACTTCGAAGGAATTAGATGATTTTGTATCATGATTGTTTTATGAGGCAAAGCTCTTATAAATTATTGAAATCAAGTATAATAAATTGATATTTCACTCACTTCATTATGATTCTTCACATAACGAACATTGAGTAGCTAACCAAAGGAAAATTTCAAATTTTTCAAATCAAAGTTTATGAATTTGATGTAAAATAATGAAAGGCAAAAAGGTTGTTACTGGAAATACCTCTCGCCCCCAGAATGATACGCTTATGAGATGAAAAAAATTCACAGCCAATGAATGTGTGGAATTTCAACACTTCAAGCGACGCAGTTTTGGAGATATCTGACAAAAAGTGTTACCTGGAAGTCATTTTCAGAGTTCCCTAGCACCTAAACGAAGCATTTTTGTACTATATGATTCTGGTCGGAAGCGTCTCAAATAATCTCTAAAACATTCACTAAAAGTTTGTCGGTGTAATTAATGGACACCCTGTATATTTTTGATTATATCGGTGATATGTTTCGGCTTTCCCAACCATTATCAAACCCTAAAATATTGTTTTTCTGTCAAAAGCGAAGTACCACATCTCTAGTCATTTGCTAAAAAGAACTGCGTACATCTTCAACTTCATGAGTAGTAATGGCCCTAAAAAAATTTTTCTAATGTTTTTATTTTTAAGCTATTGTATAGCTTTTATCTCAGGCTTTGAGCGCGACGACCGAATGTAGAAATTCCGTAAAGAAAAAACCTAACACAGCCGTGTATCGTCGGTTCAGTTCGGCAGACTTCGGAACGGTGTTTGGGTGCTTGCGACTAGACGGATGCGTGCAGCCACTCTAGCAGTGCAAAACGGAGTCGGCAATCTCGCTGTTCCCATTGAATTACGAACGGCAAATATTTCATCAACATCGGATAGAAAATGTATAGCCAAAAGCAAACATTTTCCATTAACTTCAGCTCTTGCTCTAACTATCCATAAGTCGCAAGGTGGAACTTTTGACGGAATAGTATATGAGTTTAGTAAATCACATTCTCAGGAACTCGTCTATGTTGCACTCTTTCGGGTGTCTAATATTAAGAAATTGTATATTACGACAGAAAATAATAATTCTGCATTTAAATTTTATCATAATAGAAGGCAAGCTGCATCGACTACATCTTCGTTGCAAGAATTCAAAAGACTGACTCTAAATAGTGTTCAGACGATAGCTCAAAGTGTCTTAGATTTCATTAGTAATAGACTTTCAATTGTCAAAGTTTACATAGTTACAAATACGATTTACAAGATTCAGTGACGAGACAAACCAATGTGTTACTTCTTACCGAAACATGTATGACGCGTGATAATCCGATTGAAATACCTTATTTCAATTGTATTGTTCAATTCAAACGAGATACCGTTCCAAAAGGCGGGGTAGCTATTTACCAAAATAGTAATAATGTTACTAATATTATGACTCCGAATATTGAAATAAATATTGAAGACGTTAGCGATGTTAATGTTAGACGCTCATTCGTTGGAGATATTTCTGCATGCTTATGCAAACTTAGAAAAGGCCTACACATAGTCATGGTAGCAATTTACATTTCTCCGAATCCAAAATTGGACGAGGTAGAGCATTTTATTCATCGCACTTTACTGGAGTACACTGAAGAAGGGTCGAAATAACTTGGTACAAATAGTAATAAATTTCCACTTATCTTGGCTTGCGATTTCAACATTTACTTCGCTGATAAAAATTCAGAGCGGTTGACAACTTTTCTTTCGGAAAAATTGAATTTAAAATTGAACAATGATCCACAAGAATCCACAACAAAATATGGGACCACTATTGACGCGGTATTTTCCATATATTTAGAAGACATTAAGTCTCAAACTTATGTTTCTTGTTTCAGTTACCATAAACCTATAATTTCAATGATAAACATTCCTGAATAACCTAAGATGAATGAATATTTTTAACCAACAATATTATCCTCTTATTTTGAATAGATGCTATGCAATAGCTTTACGGTGGCAGTCCTCGAGTGCCACACGTATTTTCTTTAAATGGAACCCTTTTTGTTCATTCATCAGGTTTTCGAAGTGTCCTTGACGACTTTCTGTCCAATGCTTTGGTTGAATAAGACTTTTTCTTGACATTTTGCATGCCAATTCCTCCGAAAAATGCTTCTGAAATATTCTAAAAGTTTTCAAAATTCCATCAAGGTAAACCTTCGTTTTTTTTTTGAAATAGTCATCCGAAACAAGCGACTCCACTGGGACCACCACATCAGCAATCCTCAGCTGACCTGACAACCCAACAAAAACTACATTTGAAACAATCCCATGAATTTTAATCGGATGCTGTCAGCGCCGAGACGGCCCTGTCCAGTTTAGGCTAAATAATGGCCGGTTGTATCCGCGTGTCCATTTCAACCCCCAAAAACGACAAAGGAGCTGCCTGCTAGCCCGCTTCTCTCGCCCCATAACCGAAACAATTGGAATTTATAGCCCTCGGTAAAGTTTACTTTATTTTTATTGTTTTAAATTCCTGACGTCCACAGTGCTACTGTGGCACCTAATAAAATTTCGGGACGCAACGCTCGGACGATTCGGGGAGAGGAAAAAAGCGTTTTATAATTAGTTCCGACTTAATCAACGACTGGCTGCAACGTTTTGTCGGGATAGTGAAGCGATAGTCCAATTTGTACCGTTTCAACTTGAGAGTAATAGGTCTAACTGCTGACAAAAATAAAGATTCTGCGTGCGCTGTACCATGGAAGAAGAATTCCTCGGTAGTCTCTGAACGCGTGTTTGGAAAAATACGCCATTTGTCAAAAATTATAGAGTTCGAAGAGCGTCCAATTAGTGGACGCTCGTTACTAAAGGTTCAACCGTATCGTTGAGAACAAGATGAAATTTGTAGCGCTTGCTATTTTTAGTTCAATTTTGTACAACCGAAACTCTCCTGATGAATTTTTTTGGTGTCACTTTTCAGACATACTTCGTATTTTCTCTTTCAACCATGATGAAACCGAGAATGAAACAATGGTGTTTAACCAATTCTTAATATGCAGTTTCGATGTTACCTGAGAAATTTCACGACACAGTTACAGATAATTATAGTTTCTGAGCTCGTTCCCTAATGTGCTTTTCTGGTATGTATAGGATATAGCTCTTCTATGTATCCCATCACTTAATTTGTACTTGATAATGTCAGTGCATTCAATATTAGGGTTGGTGCGCATTCTGACTGGAAGTCTTACCGAAATCAAAGGAATTTAGAGAAACGCACTTGATGTCATGAGTTTCTTGAACGTACAGTGAGCTTTGTCTTTCACTATTGGAAACCAACCATTCACTGCTGGTACATATTTTTTTTTAACGAAAAATTGCTTTATTACATATCATTTTTTTTTATTTGAGATACCTTGTATATTTCTTTCTGAATTGTGTTTAAGGGTTTACTTCCTCAGTCTCTGGAATCAAAAATCAATCAAAAGAATTTTTTGGACAGAAATTATGTCCAAACATTGCATAACAGGGTTTCGTTAATAAAAAAAAAATAATTAACTAGCTGACCCGGCAGACTTCGTACTGCCTCAATCGATAAATAAGAAAGCAACTTCAATATTATAATGAACTATTATGGTATAATACCTTGAAAGTGGACATTAAATTGTCCTGTACAATTAGTCCAGTCAATGAGGGCGAAAATTAGGCATTACCTCCGAATTCTATCAAGATGAAATTTTGGATAAAAGCTATACTTGTCTCCTACTCCTGCCCTATGCCAATTTATGCTTATTATTTTTAACGGGTGAATACAACCCCATTATACAAAATTAAAAGAAACTTGTTTTCACGTAAATCAAAGTAATTTTTTGCCTCAGTAGCGTGCTATGAAGTTTAATGAAGGTCTTCATATACTTCAAGACCTTATAAACCACCCCCTTTCAGCATGAAATGTGTAAAAATTTATTAATATAATTAATTAATTTCAATATAACAGTATTTTAGATCAATGTTAGTTTTAGTTATTCTTATTTTCCAAACCCTTAAAGCAACCCCTATCTGTTCAAAATTACAAAATGAAAATATCATTTAAACATTTCATTTATTCATCACTTTATTCAAGTGAAATTAATACTTTTTGTGTCAAACAATCAATCTGATTCTGAGAGGCTATCGCCAATGTCAATTATTTCTTCATCTTTCCCAAAGATTGGACAACTGTTTTGGCAGTTAACACCTGCAGATTCCCCACATGTAGCGTTACAAAAAAGACTCAGTTTTCTGAAGGTGCATGACGCATTGCTTCCTTTTTTGCAGTTACAAAAAATAATTTTCAACAATTTTTGTGGTGCAGGTGTTTTTTTGCATTTTTGTGGGCTGCAAATATCTATTGGTACTATTCCAACCGCGATCAACTGAATTGAGAGCTTTATTACCTAGCCAAATTTGATGTTGATGATTTAAGGCAAGCATTTATTTCATCGACAGCCGTCGATTTTGGAATTACCGGTTATGGTTGTCGGAAGTCACCAGACAAAAGAATCAATGCGCCAGCAAAACATCCGTCTAGGCAAATCAAAATACACAGTGATTGTTCACATATATAATAGTAGAATGGACATTTGTTCAAAACATTTCGTCATAAAATTTTCCGTAGTGTTCGGAAGAAAGATAGGTGTAATAACACATGGACTCAGCTGCGTTGATATTATTAGAAAATGTAGTTCACCGTATTAATATCAAATATAATACTTTTACGAAAACGTTATTAACCGTAGCGACACCTATTGGAGGTATTTGTAAGAAGAAAAATTATTTCGAATTTTTCTTCCATTTCATCAATTTTTTCAGAGTTTTGATGTATTTTATGTTAACCCCGTCGTAGAAGAATCCAAAAATAATCTTTCATAACAAACAATTCATCCAATCTTGAGTTATAAATGGTTTAACCAACAAAATGGACGACTTAGTTTTATATATGTAAAGAAATTACATTTCTTTAAGTATCTTTGTAATGCCTTCCCAGGAGGAGAATATTAGAATGTCTATGACAGATGGAATATTTGGGTTTAACTCTATAACCTCGTAGTTCAGTAATTCAATGTTCAGTAACAGTTAAGAAATAGCAGGGAATTGATAAGTTGTTGAATAGACTTTAAATGTCGTTTCTCTGTTTTAAGGTATGTAACATAGTTTAATATTTCTGAACAATGTAATTTATATTTTATGATAATATTGTATGTTAATTATAATAGTATATTATTCGATGAGCACATAATGATTACTATTATTCACGAGGGTGAAGTTTGCGACACGAGCCGTCAGGCGAGTGTCGCAATTCACTCGAGTGAATAATAGTAATTATGTGCGAATAGAATACTATACTTTGTCCACGACTTCCTCGGTGGAATTCGAATTTATCTGCAATTTCAACAATGACAATAGTTATCAATAGCGTTGACACAATTTTCTGTGTTCACTGAAAATTCCAAGCTCACGATAGACGTCAAAATTTCACTTGACATCGATTCCATTCATTTCTTTCACTCTGATAAAAATGAATTGGATAATTTTGCATTTATTTATTTATATGAATAGTAACAGAACAATTATTGAAAAATAACGAAGGTAATGTTTTGGTCGGTCGTTCCTATTTGATTTAAATTTCCAATTTGGACTTCAGTTGTTGCGTTTTGTATAGTGGTGGATATTTTCTGAGCTGTGTCTGATTTGTTTTTCATCGAATCTTCTATGTATCATTCAGCTACCATCGTAGATTTCCAGCCCCCATGTCGCTTTAATGTTGTTATGTCCCCACCAGCATCGACGAGTATGGTTGCAGAAGATCTGCGGAAGCTTTGTCCAGAATATTCATTACAATTTGGCAGCTTCAGAAACACAGCTATTTTCTTTCCCATTTTCTTGAAGTTTTTCAAACCAATCCTTTGTGAAGTGCATTTTTCATTTTGATAGTTCAAAAAAATACATCAGAAGTTACATGTGCTGGACATAGGTCTGTATTTTTTGCAAATCGAGTAAAAATCCAACGTCTTTTATGTCCTGTATTTTCATGTTATACAATTCATTTGCTCGGCATGCACCCATAACCCTCATCATCATTGTAACCTAATAACAAAGAAAAATATTTCATGAATATAAATCAAACAACTTCTTCAATATAGCTAGTTTTTTACCTTCATGGAATAATTTGACCATAATGTTGATGGTTTATAGTTAACTGATAATTTCGAGAAATATGCCAATAAAACTGCCTCAGAAAATGATTGGATTCTGTTCGCTGCTCTCCAGTCCATGAAGTTGTTAAACACTTTTAGGTAGAGATTTCTTGATTTTTACGGCAAAAGGTTCAATGTTGTAATTTTTGCAACATCTCTTATTTCCGGTGAAGTACAGAACATTTCTTCATCACTTTCGATTTTCCATGAAAAATTCAAGAATAATTACAATTTATGAGACGCAATTTTTTCAACACTGACGTTTCAAATATTTTTCAATCTGTCAAACTAGATCGAATATGAAATATCATAGAAAACACATCATATGGATCTATTCGCTAATTTTCCGCATCGCCAGATCGGTGTGTGGTGAAACTCCTCACCTTCCACGCGGTAGTCCCCGGTTCGAATCCAGGGCGAGATTTGTTGGATGGAATAATTTATAGCAACTTTTTTCAAACCGTTTGATAATGATTTCAAACCTGTTGAATAATGACTCATTATTCAACACCTATTATACACGGGTTGTAAAATGACTATCATAATGTTTCTGAAAGCTCATTCGTAATGTACGATTTATAGGGTAGTCGTGGACAAACTCTGTTTTTAGTGCAACGCAATTGTTTACATCTGCAATTCCCTTCAACTTAAAAGAATCGGTCTTATATTATTAAGTTTTTTTGTTCGAGAAACTGGGAGAGAAAACCCTTAAAAATTTCCTAATGATGATCCTTTTTTCAAATCGTTATCTTTGAATATCAGAAACGAATCCATTCTAACACCAAATTCGGAAAGAAGAACAACACCACGGTTTCAATCCGCAGCACCCTTTCGACGGCTAAAGAGTCGCATTCGCACACTTACAGTGTTGTCAAGTGGGCCCTAACCTCACTCCCGGAATATTTGCTTTCGGTCACGTATCCACTCAATGATCGGAGAAGGACAAACAACGGCGGACTTGAGGAAACAATCGGTAGCGAACGACCGGGGGCCATTCCAGTCAGGCCCCTTTTTTCACGAAAGGCCTCGATTTACTTTCTCTCGATCGGGTATTTTATTGCTAATTCCTGCCCGACGACAGTATTCAATTACGGGGTTGTGGCCCGGGAGATGGCGCTGCAACTGAAGCAGTCACTGCAAGAATTTAGTAAATTGAGTGCGACATATTTCTTCCGTTTTTACAAGATTGAAAAAATATTAATGGAATTAAGGAAATTTGAGAGATAAAATTTAAGAAGAAGACAAATAGTTATTTATGATATGAGTGTTAAAAGTGACCTTTTATTTTATTAGTGAAAAAGTTCACGAACAAAATAAAATCACTTTTAACACAAACACCATACAATGTTTTTTGTACAACTGCCCTATTTTCATAATGAAATGACAATAAACTTCAGAATGCATTCTAATATTCAAATAATCAAAAGGTTGTTGTGAATGGCAAACGTTGCCAACGTTATGATTACTAACAAATGAGAAAAGACGCTGTCATTTGAATTTCGTTCCTGTCCAATTTTCGTCTTGGGTTTTTAACTGCTTGATATGTTTGTCGAGAGCCCAATCATTAATAAAAGTGACGATTTGGTTGTTCCTCTGGATGTTGAAGAGTCTGCAAGAAGAGCAAATCTGAAACTCCTACCTAAAAAATCTGTTCAGCAGTACGATATTGCATATAACAATTTCCTGGCCTGGTGCAAATTGAAAAAAGTAGAAGGGAACTTCAGTGAGACCGTTTCCCTGGCATACTTAGAAGAAAAATCAAAAATATGGAGTTCATCAACTTTGTGGAGCAAATTTTCAATGATAAAGTCAAGCGCCCTTGTAAAAAATGGTGTGGATGTAAGTAAATATTTCAAGGTAGTAGCATATTTAAAACGGAAAAGTGAAGGATATCGTCCCAAAAAATCGAAAATTCTCACTCGTGAACAAGTTGAAAAGTTTATAAAGATTATTTCGAGCCTGTCGGCGTGAAGAATTGTGTAATTTATCAGTGGAAGATATCAAAATACCAAATGAATCATTGATTATACAACTTCCAAATACAAAAACGAAAGTCAGTCGTTCTTTCAGTATTATTGGGAAGTATGTAGACTATTTTCATAAATACTTTGCACTGCGCCCTTCTGTCATCAAATATCGTCGTTTTTTTCCCAGTTGGTATTAATACATTTGGGAAAATATCATCTATTGTTGCCGAATTCCTCAAAATGCCAGAACCAAAGCAATATACAGGACACTGTTTTCGAATATCCTTCGCTTCATTTCTAGCAGAATCAGGAGCAAATATTACGGATATAAGAGAATATGGTAGATCGAAGTCTACGACGGTAGCCGAGGGCTATGTTGATCATTCCATTTCATATAGAAATGTCATTGCTGAAAAAATTCTCCCAACCTCAACAGATTCTGGATCATCATCATCCATTTTTGTACTTCCGGTTTCTACAAGTACTGATGGTGCTGAGGATTCTAATAATGTGTTTCGAAGCTCCCTAACGTCACAGGACATTAATGTTAGTAATTGTTCTAGTTTCACGATTAATATTAATGTTCATAAGTAATGATTGTTAAATATTGATAATAAAAATTTGCAATTGCCGAATTTTTCTCATCTGATTTCATCATAAGTAAATGGAGTGCTAAAAATATTTTTAACACTAATTTTAAAAATATTTTAAACACGGTTCCACGTAAACAATCAATTTTAACATTGTTTGCTGTCATTGAAAGTGTCACTATTTTGAAGTATGCCCTAGCTTCGATATCTCCATTGTTTCGCAGCCGTAATACCTTTTCTCTATTTCAGTATCGTAATGAGTTCATTACAGTTCTAAAAGTAATGCTGTAAAGAAACTCATTACATCATTGTTTTCGGTATTTTTTTTCGTTTTGTGGTTGTCAGTACTGACCTTAGATCCTGTCAATTTTCAAATCAAATCAATTCAAATTCCGTAATCTGTAAAAGTTCGACATTTTGCATTACAGTTTCATTTCTATCTGTTCTGATAATTCTTTCACAATTTGCAGTTTGTGTTCCATACAACTTCTCGATGATGCCATCAATGAATGATCGTCTATGTAGTGGCCGACCAACAACTTTAATTTTTTTTTTGCCAGAATACTCAAAGCACCTCCCGGACTTCAACACAGCGCCGAAAGAAATTCATCCGTTGGAATTTTTTCGAATTTGCGGGATTGTTTCTGTCCGAGAGGGTGGGTGTTGCCGCTTTTTCCACCCCCGCGTGATTTATTCGGGTTATTCCTCTTCGTTCTCGCGGTCGTCATCAGCGTTTTCACGGTTTGGGGCTTTTATTTATGCTTATTTTGAACGGGGAGAGCGCTGTTCGGTGCCGCAACATCAGGAGGTATATGAGAGGGAGTCGTTCCTCATTTCCCGAAGGGCGTGCCCACGTTTTTGCTTGTTCCATTTCATTATTTGACGTGGAACCGTTCGAGAATAGATCGGAGCGTTTTCAGAACAGTGTTCAGAACAGAGCAGTGCTCTGCAGCATTGCGCTTTGTGCTCGTGGAAGCATTCCGAGGGCTTCTGTGCTTCCCAGCACTCTCTAAAAACATTGCTCAGTACCTAGTAATCAAGCCTAACCTCAAACGGCTTGAGGTTTGTTGGATTTTATTGTCTGTTTGCCTCTTACATAACCCATCGTTGGCAATGTTTCAAAATAGTCCTGGAATGATAAGATGAACGTATAGAATCGAATAGAATAGAATTTTTATTAAGTTACATAGTACACTGCGCAAAAAAATTAACGCACATTCTGAAAATCTCAATTTTAATGAAAGTTAACTCTACATTGACTTTATAACTTGTTTTTTATGTTCTCTCGGGAAGGTTTTGAACGAAACAAGACACATTCAGTGGAATAAAAATTCAGGATTTAATACTTGGTATTTCCACCCCTTGCGTTAATTACAGCTCGGCAACGACGGTTCATACTCAAAATGAGTGTTCCTAAAATGTTCTGATCTAATCCTTGCCAGATTTCTCCGAGTTGGATTCTTAAATCATTAAGAGTAGCTGGATGATTTTCTGAACTTCTCAGCCTTCTATTAAGGTTGTCCCAAACCTGCTCAATCGGATTGAGATCTGGACTTCTTGCTGGCCATTCCATTTGAGAGACTTCAGCTTCTTTAAGGTACTCCTGAACGATGGGCGCAAGATGGGGTCTGGCATTATCGTCCATAAAAATGACATTTTCACCAATATATGGGGCAAATGACACTACATGCTCTTCAATAATGTTCCTTATATACTTATCAGCATTCATAGCTCCATTATCAACGACCACTAGGTCTGTTCGAGCAGTCGAAGATATTCCACCCCATACCATAATTGATAGTATTCAGGAAATTGCACTGAGGACGTCTGTATACAAGGAAACGTCGATTACACCGGTAGAGGCAGAATCTAGACTCATCTGTGAAGAGAACTCTTTCCCAATCGGCCTCTTCCCAATGGATATGCTCTCTCGCAAAATCCAAACGCGTCCTTCGATGGGCTGGATTAAGAGCTAGGCCTCTTGCCGCGACACGAGGCTTTGAATCAAATTCTCTGAGGCGATTTCTTATTGTCTGAATGCTAATTTGCACCCCTTGAGTTTAATCAAGCTGATTTTGAAGGAGGCGAGCGGTTGCTAACCGTTGTCTCAACGAAGAAACTCTCAAGTAACGTTCTTGAATTGCAGTTTTTACCCGTGGTCTGCCCTGTCCTGGTCTCCGGATATTCATACCTGTCTCCCTGAATCGCTGCAACATTCTGGACACACTTGTATGGGAAACTCCAGACCTTTCTGCAATTCTTGTGTATGCCCACCCTTCTTCTCGCAAAACTACCGCTTGGGCACATTCCTCTTGGGTCAAATTGTGTGTTTCGCTTTGCATAGCGATCGAATGTAGTAAATCAAACGATTTTAGAATGGAGCCAAAACATTCAAAATCTGATAATATCATCTTTTTTTATTCCTGCTGGGAAAAAACATCTGTATTGAAGAAAAACGTTGAAAGTGGATAACATATGCATGCATAATTCTGATATGTTATGGACAATCCCACGCATACCCTGTAATCGTCGCTATGTCCAAGAAGTCCATCCATTCCGAGGGTTGGTGTTATGGTATAGGACGGGATATGTTTCAACGGACGCACAGATTTACACATTTGTCCTGGAAATATGACCGTCTTACACTATAGGGAGTATGTCATTGACAATGTCTCGTTAGATTTTCACGCTGCTATTGGTAAAACTTTCCAATTTCTAGACGATAACGCTAGTGTGGTATTCCACATTTACCAATACCTCCGCACTCACCAGATTTGAATTGCATAGAACATGTGTGGCAGTGGCGTAGCGCAAATTTCGGGGACCCAACCGCAAGATTTTAGTCGGGGGCCCCCTCCATGATTTTACGTTATTTTTGATGAGTTTCCCCTGAAGTTTTTCGAAGAAAAATATTTAAGAAAATGTGATAAAAAATGGATATATAGGTATGTATACAATATATTGAATAACAAAAATTTGTAAACAAAATAACATAGATTCTGATATAAAAATAACTGGAAAGAAATCAATGTGATAAAAAAGTTGAAAAATTATTTAACAAAAATGCATTAATCTTTGCTAATTGTTTTGTTCAAACATATCTATCAATTTGTCGATGGCCAAGCTTCAGGCTACTTCTTGTTCAAAGCTGTAGTAGGCTCAAAAGTTTGATAGACGTGTTTGCGTTATTGTAGTCCTAAGATTATCCCGAGCCTAATAAAACGATCATTTGACGATGTCCCGAAAAGCTTGACGGTAAAGATGGCGGTGGTTCCTGTGACGTCCCAATACCAACAGGTCTTGGTGCTTCTTTTCCGACCCACGCCATAGTCGAAAGCGGTGTTTATCCCGTTTGTCCTTCAGGAACTGCATCCAGGGGATTTGCGATCGAAGTCCGTAACCGAGCATCGGCGGGATCATGCAAATGAGCGTCCCGCCGAACTCTGAAATCTTCACATAAGAATGATAGAGTGCGCAATCCGTTCGGGCGATCGTTCGCTTGTAAAAATGGCCATTTATCGAAATTTCGGGCCCGACGGGCGCATATTTCATCTCTGCCGCCCAAGTAATCCAACTTGATTGTAGATTATTCCGGAATGGAAATTACTCTGAGCGATTTCATAAATCATTCGGCATACAGTAAAACTAGGTGGATCATTGCCATGAATCATCTGCGGCCGCCGCTGGTCTTGCGGGTTGTAGGTGGGCGAGGGGTACCCGATACGCCTCCGGGAATCCGGGGATTTCCGGAGGATCTCTCCTCCTTGTCGGGGAGAAAGACGAATGGCCGTCATCGCGTATGAGGCTGTCAAAGTTGGGGGTTCGCTACCATAGTGGTGCCGATGAAGCATCACTTATTTGTGAGGGCTTGAGGTAGATGTCTGAAACTGAAACCTGTAGGCGACTATTAAGGACGGAAAAAATTCTAACCAAAACTTCAATTTTTATTCTTGCCTGTTTGCACAAAAAAATTAACGCACATTATGGAAATCTCAAGTTTATTCTACAACTGAAGATGTTCTCAATGATAATTATTTTTATCAGAATTATGCATGCATATGTTATCCACTTTCAACGTTTTTCTTCAATACAGATGTTTTTTCCCAGCAGGAATAAAAAAAGATTATATTATCAGATTTTGAATGTTTTGGCTCCATTCTACAATCGTTTGATTTACTACATTAGATCGCTATGCAACGCGAAACACACAATTTGACCCAAGAGGAATGTGCCCAAGCGGTAGTTTTGCGAGAAGAAGGGTGGGCATACACAAGAATTGCAGAAAGGTTTGGAGTTTCCCATACAAGTGTGTCCAGAATGTTGCAGCGATTCAGGGAGACAGCTATGAATGTCCGAAGACCAGGACAGGGTAGACCACGGGTAACAACTGCTATTCAAGAACGTTACTTGAGAGTTTCTTCGTTGAGACAACGGTTTGCAACCGCTCGCCTCCTTCAAAATCAGCTTGATCAAACTCAAGGGGTGCAAATTAGCATTCAGACAATAAGAAATCGCCTCAGAGAATTTGATTCAAAGCCTCGTGTCGCGGCAAGAGGCCTAGCTCTTACCCCAGCCCATCGAAGGGCGCGTTTGGATTTTGCGAGAGAGCATATCCATTGGGAAGAGGCCGATTGGGAAAGAGTTTTCTTCACAGATGAGTCTAGATTCTGCCTCTACCGGTGTGATCGACGTTCCCTTGTATACAAACGTCCTCAGTGCAATTTCCTGAATACTACTGATTTCGGGGGAGGATCAATTATGGTATGGGGTGGAATATCTTTGACTGCTCGAACAGAATTTTCTATGGTAAAGTAACGATATATTTATTTTAGTAATTAGGTGAATACTGTATATTGGGCTTGACCCGTTGTATTCCATACCGAGTTATCGAATAAATAAATAAATAAATAAATAACCTTATTCATCGAGAATCTGAAAATCGACCATATCTGGATTCATCATTGAAAAGGACACTACGCCATTGATCGTTCCAATTGATATGTTGCCTTGCCCATTCCAGTCTTTGACGCTTATGGTCACGTGTTAATGGAACTCCTCTTAATGGACGTCTAGAACCTAGATTCACCTCTCTCAAACGTCGTCTGATGGTTTCGATGGGAACTTGGACCTGATCTGCATTTTGAAGAGTATTTCCTAACATTCTACACGTAGATGTAGGCTTTCTTCAGGCCGAAACGGTAATGAAACGATCCTGAGAAGGTGTTGTTTTTCGTCGCCCACCAAGCCTTGGTTTTTCCAACATGGAACCTGTCTCCCGGAACCTATTCCAAAGTCGAGATATCAAACTTTAGCTGACTTGGAGCCTTTCCGCTACAACAACCTGAGTTAAGCCACCCTATATCATTCTGATAGCCCTTTTAGCCTCAGCGTTTGTTAATTCACGTCTTGGCGTTTTCAGAAAACTCGTTTCAAATCGAAGCTGTTGATAAACTAACTCCATTTCAAAATAAGAATATTCATGAAGCATATGCAAAGAACCAAACTTCAGAAAAAAGGCGACCAGATTGACGAAATGTCCCATACTGATTTTTATTGGATCGATTGAAGTTGTTATTTAGTTTAAAATGATTTTACAGTAAAGATTACATACATCTCAAAACGATTGAATACGATATCGCCGACTCTTGTGGGGCAGTATATATGGACCCTACCATCGATTCAAATAAAGATTTCATGCATTTTTTATTTTATGGGTTTTTCTTTGAAAGGGTTTTCTATAGCTATATAAAAATCACCCATTATTCATTTCAGATACTGGGAGAGAAAATACTAAAAGAATTCCATAAAATATTTCGATATTTTTCCCATTCATTCCGAAATTCACAAAACGTCTCGTTGACTACAATTCTGAACTTCTCTCATAACACAAAAAGATCTTAAATAACCCGGAAGGGCCGAAAGAGGTTCAACATTATTATCTCCGACTAAAAACCGCAAATGTTTGTTTTTATTCCCGAGTTCCTCAACTATATTTCGTCTCCTTGAAATAGAGCTACCGCAAGGCAATTAAACGGAATATATGTCGTATCTAATTTCAAAGCATCTTTCACAGGAAACGTATCTTTTCTTTTAAAGCCTACATATTACATACAATACCATAAGTATGGTTTGAGGTTTGTCAGTGGTCTGTTTGTTCTTTTCACGATGGAATCAACCTAATTTTCCAGAAAAGAATACAGGGTGAGAAATATAAGGCTCATATCATTTTTGACGGTGGGTTTCATAATAACCATCAAAAATTGGGTTGCAATTTGAAAGTATTAACTTTTCACATTTTCGTCATGACTTAGTTTAACACTATACAGGGTGACACAGTATCATGGTACACCCCCATATTCTTCTCCCTTGTTTCTGAAGCTATATTTCTGAAAGTTGGAACATTGAATATACTCACTATAGGGCACTTTTTGACATATTTAGAAAAAAATCCAATTTCCGGTTTTTCCGGAAATGACATCAACTTTGGATTGAACCGAGAAGATACTTAAACTTGTCTAAACTCCATTATCGTGTTCGTATTGGTTATACAGAAAAATAGTTGATATGGATGGAAACCCCACCGATGGTACTTTCGAATGACGTCAGAGTACCATTATGCTACCATTTGACAAAACGGAGTTTCGGGTGAAAAAAGGTTTTGGTTTACTCTTTTGGCACGTATTTCGAACCACGATACTTTTTAAAACATAGATGAATTCAAAATAGTAATCATCGAAATGAATACCATTTTCAATTCCCAGGCTCAGAGATCTTTTATCATGAGGTTGGAGAAATGATATTAGATTTTGTCACTGAGATGAGAGACATATCGGTTTCAGCCTTGTTGGGCCTCATCAGTGTCCCGCACATCTCAGGACAAAATCTTTATAAAAAACTTCAGAATTTGAAGCAATTGGTTGTGAAGTAATGAGTAAAATATTACAAAGTACTAAGGTGGTGAATTCCAATTGCGTCAAAATGAAGTTTCACATCTCCAATCAAATGCAAAAAAAGAAATCTGTACTTCCTCTTTCACTGAATGAGATTTTAGCAGTGGCTCTATTCAGGGCCCGCTTGCTAGTTTCTCAAAGTGATGGAAACGCCCAATTCTTTTTGTGACTGTGAAGCCTGATGTTCTCGATGTGCCTTCGTAAAGGCAAAGAATTTTCTTTTTCTTAGATACTTTTGAAATCGAAATTACTATAGTGTAACATTATTTTCATTATTTGGAATAATTTTAGAGAGTTCAAGGCTCTCTAGATCGAAAAATAAAATGGGCGTTCTGACGAATGAAATATCAACTATGAAATATCATTAGATTGAGAAAATTATAGAGATTTCAAAAATGTAATAATATACCGGGTGTCCCATTTGAAAATCGAATATAGATGCGATTTCCGGAAAAACCAGCAGTTGGATTTTTTTTCTGAATATGTCAAAAAGTGCCCTAAGTGAGTATATTCAATGTTCCAAATTTCAGAAATATAGCTACAGAAACAAGGGAGAATATGGGGGTGTACCATGAGTCTGTGTCACCCTGTATATTGGAGCACCTGTATAAAAACTAATGAGCAGCTTCTGTGTACAGTCTGTATACTGTACAGTACCTGATATAAAAATGATGGTTTCATAAGGGGAATCGGATTTCGATTAGTTGTACGATAGAAGAGATTCGGTAAATAAAGACGGAAAAGTTATCAAGAGGAAAATGAGGGGATTAGAATGAGATAAAATTACGTTTGCACTAAATTCACCTTCCAACCCTCGAGTCCTTCGTTGTGTTGAACAAGTACCCAATTTAGCGCACGCAGAGGGGTCCAGAACAATGCGAACCCATGAAATTGGCGTTCCGAGCAAACAGGATCTGGGATTGTTAATTTCTTCAATAAATGCCTCACCGTGGATCCTTCTATATCTGGGCGCCGTGCGCAAACATCCCTCCGCTATCGGCTGGAACATCTTAATCCCGGACCCTCATTCCCGAATCCTATCCATTTGGGGAAATTCAGTTATTCGGGACTTAATAATTTATGTGTCAGTTCGTCGTCCCATTAATGCAATTTCTGGGACATTTCCTGGGGACACCGCATCGGATGAGAGCTTTTGGAGTAGGTTTTGAGGTGCTGTGGTCATTTTTATCTGAATTTTTATCTATCTTTATCGTTAATCTTTGAACGTAAACCTTCGCAAATCGAGAATCTACAGGATGAGCCATTTCGAATTCCTTGAATGAATGTTTTCAAACATCTTGATGAATACTTTGATTTCGCTTATCCTTAATTGATATTACTCAGTTATTGATCAGCTTAAGATTCTATACAGGGTTATTCACGAATTTGGCTCTTTAGAATATTTTTAGGAAAGACACAAAATTCAGGATTGAAATTCTTAAGGTGAGCTCCAAATAAGAAGACGACTTCTCGTAAATTTTTTTTAAGGTTCTACGACTCCAAATGAAAAGACTCTTTTTTATTGTATAAATATACTCCCCGTCAATAAATTCCGGACAGGCAAAATTTTCGTCAAATTCAACACCCTGTATCTTTATTCGTGGTTCTCCGATTTTGTTGAAATTTTCACCAGGTATAGTATTGGGTCTCGTTATATCAACCTGAAATTTACTTTGCGAAAATACCTGTAGTTCATACGTTATACAGGGCGAAACAAAACCTTGTTTTATACCCTTCGTTTCTAAACACCCTGTGGTGAATTTGAGGCGGAAAATTTGATATCATTCAGTTTTGATTTGAAGTGTGACTCTTTCTCAACAAAATGTTTTTTGATTTACGTCAGTGTCTGCTTTGAAAAAAAGATATACATTTTCAAAGAAAGTGTTGTATTTTTTCAATTTTTATAACAATTTAAAACATTACAATACCTTATCGACTAGTAAACACAAACAAACATCTGAAAATTATTAGCGTGTATTTTCACCTCGCTTTCTCATCACTTCTACCATACGACGTGGTATACTTTCAATGCATTTACGAATTGCTTCTGGGAGAAGCAACAATTTCTGTTAATGCAGAACAATGCTAAGCCTCACGTTGCACGGGTTGTAACAGAATACTTTGAACATGCGAATATTCAACGACTCGTGTGGCCAGCCAGAAGGCCGGATTTAAATTCAATTGAACATGTATGGGATATGCTAGATAGACATGTTCGAAATCGGTAGCCCAACACCTTGCCCGATTTACGAACAGCCCTTCTTGAAAAACGGGAAAATATTCACCCAGAAGCAATTCGGAAATGCATTGAAAGTATGCCACCTCGTATGGTAGAAGTGATGAGAAAGCGAGGTGGAAATACACGCTATTAATTTTCAGATGTTTGTTTATGTTTACTAGTCGATAAGGTATTGTAATGTTTCAAATTGTTATAAAAATTGAAAAAAAATCAAACCCTTTCTTTGAAAATGTGTATCTTTTTTTTCAAAAGATACTGACGTAAATCAAAAAACATTTTGTTGAAAAAGGGTCACACTTGAAATGGGAGTGTAGATTCTCCATTGAATTCTGAGAATTCAAGAACTTAACTCGTCTGAACTATAAGAAATTATTTTCTCGATAACAGAAATTTTCAAAAATTTCACTTGACCGCTTATTATTTTCCAGTAAAAAAACGAAGATTTCGAAAATCTTCGAAAAAATGGGGTTCCAATTTGAAAAAAACGATTTCTAATTTTGACAAAGAATTTGTGACCTCTTGTGTCATATTCTGATAATCAGGCTATCGGGAAAGAAGCATCAGCCTTTCTTCTCGGAGATTCTCAAAAATGAGGAATTTTAATGAAAAAACCTCGAAGTTGTCTATATTTCAACAGAGTTCAATTTTGAGATTTGTTTTTCGTATTTCCTCATTTAAAGAGAATTTTCTGAGGAAAATTCAAATTTTTGGAATAAAAAAAATCTATTTATGCAATAAAAAAATGGATCTTTCCATTTGAGAAACGAAAGTTGATGTCACTTCCGGAAAAACCGGAAGTCCTAGAACCTTAAAAAATATAGGAGAAGTCGTCTTCTTACTTGAAGCTAACCTTTAGAATTTCAATCCTGAATCTAGTGTCTTTCCTAAAAATATTCTGTAGAGCAATATTCGTGAATATCCCTGTATAGATAAGTTTTGGTTCACTGTGCAGACCTGCCCTCATTAGGGATTACCAATGGGACGAATTCGTTCTGATTTTCTGTGGAATTTGATTTTTTTATTTTATAATTGAGAAAAATGACCTTCACGGAAGCCTTACCGAAAAAAATTTTCAAAAATGGATGAATTCAAAATAGTAATCGTCGAAATGAATACCATTCTCAATTCTTTGGCTCTCAGATCTTTCATCATGATGAAAGGAGCTGCAGAAATTCAATAAAAATTGTAGCGTTGCACAACGCAGGTCGGTAACTACAAATGCATTTTCCCGTGTTATTCATGTCTGCGATTCCGTATCGTATTCCTTTCCTATTATGAAGATGAATGGATAATGCTCTTATCATTCTCTGGCAGCTATATATTGAGAACAGGTTGTGTCTCCGCGCTCCAGATAAATAATATACGATCGTAAACAGTAAATAAATCAATGTCATTGCCTTCCTCTTCACAACGATGTATTCACAGTTCATAAATATAAATTATGTCTATACATTTCGATAAGATCTATCACAATGTATGTTTAGAGTGTTCTATTACGCCTTATCGACTCCTATTACGAGATGAAATGATTTTTTTTAATTCTATTCTCGCCAACAGACCCCACAATGTTGTTACGATAATGATGATCTTAATGGTGATCTCAAGGCAACAGAAGAGACTTCCCGATTCAAAATGAACATATTTCAAGGCGCCATTCTAGAGTTGGGAATATGAAAAAATAAATTCAAATGACCTTGAAGTTAGTGGTTTAATTCATGTTCTGCGGAAGACTTGTAATACTCACTACTACAATTAAAAAGATTTCTTTCCTCTAGCATAATCTGAATGCTTCATGGCCATTAGGCATGAAGGATACAGAAAAATAACTATTTATATCTATTCAATAATTTTTATTAACGAAATTATGACAAATTTAGAGCCGCTTCAAATTTTTTATCCGTAATTTATAATAGACCTAGAGACATATCATTCTGTGATTCAGCCTACTTAATACTCAATAATTCAAATTTCACATACATACTATATTTTTCATGATATCTGAATGAATCTGAGGGCGATGTATGATGTATGATATATTTCTGAAACAGGAAAGAAATGGCTATTTTTTCTAAGCCATTTCAAAGTATTGTTTCCATAAGAAAAACCACAACTTTATGTTATAGCTCAGCAAGGAAACCTCTTGTTAAAAGAACATAGTATGCCACTGCATTGCTATGAAAAAATGCCTGTATAAGATTTTAATTTCAACATCCTAGCAAAAACAGAAACAGAGATAATAGCCAAAGTTGAAATCGCCCAAATTCCAATTTTGGCCTATAACTAGAAAACAAAAGAAGATAGAGGAATGCAATTGATGGCATTATCAGTTTCTCTAAAAAAAGACCACTGTAACGTGTCATTCATTTTCCTCTATCTCTCACGGTTAAAAATTTGTAGTTCAAGTATCACAAATTTTGCCCATCGGTACAGTTAAATTGATGTAAATTCGAATTTGACACTTGGTCAACAACTACTACTCGTTTATCACTTATCATGTGTACACACAACATCAATTTATTTATCTGAACGTTCCTTCAAAGTCATGTCAAAAACTCAAGAGAAGTTGAGTAACTGGCATTAATTAGTCGTGCCCACAGATTTTTCACACTAAATTCAGTATGTACGAATTGAAAATCCCAAGTTCTTTCAACCTCTGGATAGTTATAGAGGAGGTCCCATATACACTGCGCAAAAAAATTAACGCACATTATGGAAATCTCAAATTTATTCTACAACTGAACGTGTTCTCAATGATAATTATTTTTATCAGAATTATGCATGCATTTGTTAGCCACTTTCAACGTTTTTCTTCATTACAGATATTTCTTCCCAGAAGGAATAAAAAAAAATATTATCAGATTTTAAATGTATTGGCTCCATTCTAATATCAGTTGTTGTTCTCGATCAAATCTAGTGATCAATAGTTTTTCTTTCGTTGATTTTCTACACTCGATCGCTATGCAACGCGAAACACGCAATTTGACCCAAGAGGAATGTGCCCAAGCGGTAGTTTTGCGAGAAGAAGGGTGGACTTACACAAGATTTGCAGAAAGGTTTGGAGTTTCCCATAAAAGTGTGTCCAGAATGTTGCAGCGATTCAGGAAGACAGGTATGAATGTCCGAAGACCAGGACAGGGTAGACCACGGGTAACAACTGCCATTCAAGAACGTTACTTGAGAGTTTCTTCGTTGAGACAACGGTTTGTAACCGCTCGCCTCCTTCAAAATCAGCTTGAGCAAACTCATGGGGTGCAAATTAGCACTCAGACAATAAGAAATCGCCTCAGAGAATATGATTTAAGGCCTCGTGTCGCGGCAAGAGGCCCAGCTCTTAACCCAGCCCATCGAAGGGCGCGTTTGCACTTTGCGAGAGAACATATCCACAGATGAGTCTAGATTCTGCCTCTACCATTGTGATCGACGTTCCCTTGTATACAGACGTCCACATGAAAGATATGCTCAGTGCAATTTCCTGAATACTACTGGTTTCGGGGGAGGATCGATTATGGTATGGGGTGGAATATCTTTGACTGCTCGCACAGACCTAGTGGTCGTTGATAATGGAGCTATGAATGCTGATAAGTATATAAGGAACATTCTTGAAGAGCATGTAGTGCCATTTGCCCCATACATTGGTGAAAATTTCATTTTTATGGACGCATCGTTCAGGAGTACCTTGAAGAGGTTGAAGTCTCTCGAATGGAATGGCCAGCAAGAAGTCCAGATCTCAATCCGATTGAGCAGGTTTGGGACAACCTCAATAGAAGGCTGAGAAGTTCAGAAAATCGTCCAGCTTAATGACTTAGGAATCCAACTCGGAGAAATCTGGGAAGGATTAGATCAGAACATTTTAAGATCACTCATTTTGAGTATGAACCGTCGTTGCCGAGCTGTAATTAACGCAAGGGGTGGAAATACCAAGTATTAAATCAGCATTTCAGTATTTTGAAAATTGTTCATTTCTCTTCTTTCACATAAGATTCGGTGAAATCCTGAATTTTTCTTTCATTCAATGTGTCTTGTTTCGTTCAAAACCTTCCCGAGAGAACATAAAAAATAAGTTTTAAAGTCAACGTAGAGTTAACTTTCATTTAAATTGAGATTTTCAGAATGTGCGTTAATTTTTTTACGCAGTGTATATCATCTTTTATATTCTCGAAATTGAGGGATGAGCGTAAATCAAAGTATTATTCCCAAAATTTCTTACTCCCCACCATTCAACAAGGCCTACAATGCTCTAACTTCCTTCTGCCAACCACCCCAACACTAATTGACGTCCCAGTTTCAATTGACAGAAATCTACCGACATTAACATGTGCCCGTCCAGGTTAACAGGTTCGCAATGATTCAATCAAAACCCGACATCGATTTTCGATAGCGATAACATGGTTGACGCGCAACCTTTCGGCATTTTATGCCTGGGGGGGCAATAAGCCGACATGAATGCAGTTACCAGCTATGATTAGACCGACGCAAATTCGGCTGCAGCAGCTGCTACGCTTGTTGTGATATTATCGTCGGGCCTGACAACATTTGCGAAGTGCAAAGCCAGCTCGATATTGTTGGTCATTCGCGATATCGTCCACAGATTTGAGTTAGGGATGCGTTCTGTTGTTTCAGGTGCTGTGACAATTTTCGCAAAGCGATGAAAAAGTTTCTGAAAGCGATATTGTGGGGTCGCAGATGATTATTTTCGTTTATTCGTATGGCATACAAGCAGTATGTTCATAACTTTTCTGTAGTTCCTATAGTAACTATGCTAGTATTAATGTAGGTTATCGGTCTTTATCACAGTGTAATAAATGAAGAATTATCGTTAGGAATGACCAGAATTAAATAAAATGTTTGGTACATTTGTTCATTATTTGTCGAATGCCCCATATATGTAGGCGAAACGTCGACAAATAATAAACAAATGTACCAAACATTTTATTTAATTCTGGTCATTCCTAACGATAATTCTTCGTTTATTATATAGTAACTATACGGTCAAGTCACTTATACTGCTCCACAAGAGTTAGGGATATCGCATTCAATCTTCGAGAAGATCGATGTAAAATCATTTAAAACTCAATAACAACTTGAATCGATCCATTAAAAATCAGTATGAGACATTCCGTCAATCTGGTCCCCTTTTTTCTGAAGTTTGGTTCTTTTCATATGCTTTATGAATGTTTTTATTTTGAAATGGAGTCAGTTTATCAACGGCTTCGATTTTAAACGAGTTTTCTGAAAATGCCAAACCGTTAATTAACGAACGCTGAGGCTAATAGGGCTTTCGGAATGCTACAGGGTGGCCTAACTCTGGTAGTTTTAGCGCGAAGGCTCCAAGTCATCCAAAGTGTGATATCTTAACTTTGGAATAGGTTCAGGGAGACAGGATACGTGATGGAAAGACCAAGACTTGGTGGGCGACGAAAAAAAACACCTGCTCAGGATCGTTTCATTACCGTTTCGGCTAGAAGAAAGCCTACATCTACGGATAGAATACTACGAATTACTCTTCAAAATGCAGATGGGGCCCAAGTTTCCATCGAAACCATCAGACGACGTTTGAGAGAGGTGAATCTAGGTTCTAGACGTCCATTAAGAGGAGTTCCATTAAAACGTGACCATAAGCGTCAAAGACTGGAATGGGCAAGGCAACATATCAATTGGAACGATCAATGGCGTAGTGTCCTATTCACTGATGAATCCAGATATGGACGATTTTCAGATTCTCGAAGAATAAGGGTATGGACAATCCCACGCATACCCCGTAATTGTCGTTATGTCCAAGAAGTCCATCCATTCCAAGGGGGTAGTGTTATGGTATGGGCCAGGATATGTTTCAACGGGCGCACAGATCTACACATTTGTCCTGGGAATATGACAGCCTTACACTAAAGGGAGCAGGTCATTGACAATGTTTTGCCAAATTTTCACGCTGCTATTGGTGAAACTTTTCAATTCCTAGACGATAACGCTAGACCGCACTGTGCAGCCATAGTTGAGAATGCGCACGAGGAGCTTGGTATTCCACATTTAGCAATACCTCCGCACTCACCAGATTTGAATTGCATAGAACATGCATGGGATATGCTCCAAAGAAGATTAGATACTCATCAACCTACCCCAGAATCCTTAAATGATCTGAGAGAGCTTCTGCCTTGTTTATGAAACCAAATTCCTTAAGAAATGTTCAACAACCTCATGCGTAGTATGCAGAGAAGATGTCAAGCTGTTATTGATTCCCGTGGAGGCCATACATTATATTGATGGTCTTAAAATGCTTGAATTCTCTGGGAATAAAATTTCGTTATTTTACTCGATCTTTCTCAAACACCCTGTTTGTGCTGCAGATCTACAGGCTGAAATTAATTTTATTTCCTGCAACTTGAAATCATAGTAATATGAATTTGGATCAGAAAATCTCATTTAAACTATATTTGTAAAAGTGAATCACTTTATCTGTAGTTCCGATGCCCAGTATATCACATTTTTATTTGTATGATTCATTCTCCAAAACTATCCACGCTCTAACCTCAAAAATGTTATAAGAGGCAGAGAGAAAATTACATCTCTGATGTAAGTGAAGATAGAAAAACTGAATACTTGTGTAAAATTATTGTTTGAAAATTGTTTAAGAAATTGACAATTTGAATCGATTTTTCTTTTAAGGTAAGATCAGATTTAAAGTGGTTTTGTAATTTATGTAAATAAATGTTTCTTTTAAGGAGAAAAAACGATTTTTTGGTGACAATAAATTATACCCGATTTGAACATCACAAATTTATTTGCAATTTAAGTCAATATCCCTAACTCATTTGGAGCACTTCTTTAACTTCGTTCTATACTTTCTCCCAACCCAGTATTAGATAAAAAATATACCTCATAGAATTTTTGAGATGAATGATTAAGTGGAGTAGCTTTTCTACTTCTCTCAGTCACGCCCCTGATCTTCTGTAATCTACACTTAGGTTGGTTCTCGATCTTGCACTTCATCATCCTTATCATTACACCAATCTATCCTTCATAAACATATCGCAAGTCCCATATGCAATTCGTTATAAGCTTAGGAATAATTGCATTATTCATCGTGACTTTAGGTTCTCGGGGTGCTGTTGCACCTTAACAAGTTAATAATAAGCTCAATAACTCAATCCATCCCTAAGTAGCCTGCGGGCAATCTTATCTTAATCGTGAGATATCGTGTTTTTATAACAATGCCTCGGCCAATTTGCTGCCAGAGGCTCCTGGGGAACAGGACAGTTGGTGGGCCTTGATGGTTAATCTAGATGGGCCCGATGAAGACATTACGTGAAAAAATCGACCATTATTCTTTCGGATCGTGATGGAAATTAAGAAAAAGAGAAAATAATTCGGAGGGAGATAAGTACTCGCGTTATCTTCTTATGAGTATGCGATAAATTAGTCTAATAGGAATGAATCAGTGTTTTTTTAATCAGTATTTAATGAGTTAATTACAGTACTGAATGAATCTCATCACAGCATTGTTTTCAGTTTGTATATTCTTAAACAAGCTGCAGAATGAGCTCCGATTCCAACACGAATGCGAAATTTGAAAGCATGAGTGTTGGAATTGCCTTCTGCAACGAGTATTAGACGGTATTTTCTCTATTTCAGTCAATTTTTGTGAAAACCTCTCGAAATTCAAATGAAAATTCAGATTAGTGACTTTTGTTTTGTATCTTGGCAGTTGGTGTGACATACCAAATTTGACAGATCACGGAATTTGAATTGTCTGTCAGTCAAGTTTTGAGAAATACTCTCGAAATTCAAATAAAAATTCAGATTAATTGTATTGTATCTTGGCAGTTGGTGTGACTTACGAAATTTGAATTGATTTGATTTGAAAATTGATAAGATCCGAGGTCAGTATCGACAATCACAAATCGAAAAATATAACTGAAAATAATGCTGTTATGAGATCATTACAGCACTACTTCTAGATTGTACTGTAATGAACTCATTACGATACTGAAATAGAGAATATATTCTCCATTTTTAACACACGTAAATTCATTTTTGAAACATAGATGAATTCAAAATAGTAATCATCGAAATGAATACCATTGTCAATTCCCAGGCTCAGAGATCTTTTATCATGAGGTTAAAGAAATGATTTAGATTTTGTCACTGAGATGAGAGATATACCGGTTTCAGCCTTGTTTGGCCTCATCAGTATCCCATACACGCAACGACAATATCTTCATAAACACTTGGATTTTTGAAGCAATAGTTGTGAAGTACTGAGTAAAATAATACAAAGTAGTGACATCCAATTGCGTCAAAATGAAGTTTCACATCTCAAATCAAATGCTAAAAAAGAAATCTGTACTTCCTCTTTCATTTCGATGATAACTATTCTGAATTTATCTATGTTTTAAAAATGTTCTCGGTGTGGCCTCCGTAAATGCAAAGAATTTTTCTTTTTCTTAAAAACAGTTAAATTCAATTGTCGTAATCTGTTGAATTTAAGTAAGTCACGCCAACTGCCAAGATATAATACAAATGTCACTAACATGTGTGATCTAAATTTTTTATTGAATTTCCACGGTATTTCACAAAACTTTACTGAAAATGTGAAAATATTGTCTAATAGTCATTGCAGACGGTAATTCTAACGCTCATGAGTTCGAATTGCCTACACCAGGTGTACAGGGTAGGCAAAATTGTTGATACATGAACTACTTTTTAACCGTTTTGTTTTCGAGTTATAGGCCAAAATTGAAATTTGGCCGATTTCAACTTCGGCCATTATCTCCGTTTCTGTTTGTGCTGGGATGTTGAAATGAAAACATTATACAGGCACTTTTTTCATAGCAATCCAGTAGCGTACCTTGTTTTTTCCCAGGAGGTTTCCTTGCTGAGCTATAACATAAAGTTGTATTTTTTCTTAAGGAAACAATAGTTTGAAATGACTTAGAAAGAATCGCCATTTTTTCCCATTTCAGAAATATATCAAGCATCGCCCCCAGAATTAATTCAGATATCATGAAAAATATAGTTCGTAAATGAAATTTGAATTATTGAGTATTAAGTACGCTGAATCACTGAATAATATGTCTCTACGCATGGTGTCATTATTATTTTGCGGTTGAATACTTGATTCAATTTTCCATGGTTTGATCTCTGTTCAGAACAACTGTCAATTCAAAGTCATTGTTGCCGCTAAAATAAAACATTTTAACATATCATATTTCTCGTAGTTTTCGAACATTCCCATATTGCCGGCAATAATGACTTCGAATTCTAATAATAAACAGTTGTTCTAAACAGAGATCAAATCACGGAAAATTGAATCAAGTATTCAATCGCAAAATAATAATGAGACCATACGTAGAGACATATTATTCTGTGATTCAGCCTACTTAATACTCAATAATTCAAATTTCACATACAAACTATATTTTTCATGATATCTGAATGAATCTGAGGTAGATGTATGATGTATGATATATTTCTGAAACGGGAAAAAAATGACGATCCTTTTTAAGCCATTTCAAACTGTTGTTTCCTTGAGAAAAAACAACTTTATTTTATAGCTCAGCAAGGAAATCTCTTGGGAAAAAACAGAGTACGCTACTGGATTGCTTTGAAAAAGTGCCTGTATAATGATTTAATTTCAACATCCTAGCACAAACAGAAACGGAAATAATGGCCAAAGTTTAAATCGGCCAAATTTCAATTTTGGCCTATAACTCGAAAACAAAAGAAGATAGAGGAATGCCGTTGATGGCATTATCAGTTTGTCTGAAAAAGAACACTGTAACGTGTCATTCATTCTCCTCCATCTCTCAGGGTTGAAAAGTTGTAATTCAGGTAACACCAATTTTGTCCACCCTGTACATCAGGTATATTTTGAATCATTGGACTCACCTGTGAAATTTCAAAAATATTGTCGCTTTCGTTCAAAAGATATTTACTTGTTTCCATAGTTTATCCCAACCCCGTAGTTTGTAAACATGAAAACGTTAAAAAAAAATAATGCGAAGTACAGACAGATCGAGAAAGAGGACAGAATTGCTGTTACAAGACTAAGCCCCCAATTCCAGGCCTTGGATGTTCCAATATTGGAATGCCTTCACTCGCACAAATTCTGCCAGGTCTGGTGAGGATGACAAAAGGGGAAAAAGGAATTGTCGCTTGTAACCTTTGAACTTCGATCAACTCGCATAAGGGAACGATTTGAAATCCCGAGATTGAGGCCGAGAAATTGAAAGCATATTCTTCTTTGGCGTGGAGATGTACCATATGTCGATTTTATAACACGCTCCTTTGGAGTATTTCAACCTTAACGTTATGTTGGAGTGTGCAGTTTTCGGGATTCCTTGTGATCGTGAAAATATTTGACCACTGGACAAGTAAAGTTGTGCAGTTTTTCATACAGATATTTGACACAATATACAGGGTGTACCAAGTTCGACGGCCTATTAGGCGTTTCTGGAGAACTAGACTTATTTGAAATCTGAAAATTGGGATTATGATATTGTTTGACGTTATCTACCGAGCTAAAATATTCTTGGAGCCTGACCACTTTCAGTTATACAGGGAGAGAAAAAAAAGTTTCAAAATTATTTTTTTCTGTTTTTTTTGTTTTCGAATTTGATAGAGTATACAATTTTGAATACATTCGTACTCGAATCGTTGCATTCTTCGAAATACTTTCCAAAATATCGAGAAAAACCTGAAGAAAGAGAGAGAAAAGAGTATTCGGTATTATGTTTGTTATTGTTAATCTAGATACCTTAAGCACAAACCGTTTTCACATTTTCGAAGTCGAAGACTGTGGAAATATTGTACATTTTTAGAATTTTGGAAAAACTCATCACAGGGTGTTCCAAATGTTGGGTCAAAAATTGGGATAAATATTGGCCCATAACTTTCGTTTTTCAAATTAGAACCCTATTTTTTTAAGATTGCGTTGGATTGTACGAAGCGAAGTGATGATAATGTTCTAATATGTTAATGCTCCTAAAATTGATTATTCTTGAGTTATTTAGTATTTTCTGATTTTATGTCGTACGTAGCGTCAAATTCATTAAATCTGTTTCATATCAACTATGACCTTGGTCATAGATGATAAATTATTCCAATAACTCACTAGTGACACACCTTTTTTTTTCAATTCATTCATCATTGTTGTTATGAAACAGATTTCATGCATTTGACGTAACGTACGACATGGAATCAGAAAATACTAAATAACTCAAGAATTATTAATTTTAGGAGTATCAACATTAAAGAACATCATCATCATTTTTCTTCGCAGAATCCAACGCAATCATAAAAAAATAGGGTTCTTATTTGAAAAACGAAAGTTATAGGCCAATCTTGATCCCAATTTCTGACCGAACATTTGGAACACCCTGTAACGAGTTTTTCAAAATTCCTAATATGTAAAATATTTCCACTATTTTCGACTATCTAGAGTAGAAATAGCAAACATTATACCGAATATTCTCATCTGCCTTTTCTTGTTTAGTTTTTTTTTGATATTTCGGAAAGTATTTTGACAAATGCAACGATTTGAGTATTCAAGTGTGTGTCACTAGTGAGTTATTGGAATGATTTATCTTCTATGACCAAGGTCATAGTTGAAATGAAACAGATTTAATTAATTTGACGCTATGTACGACATAAAATCAGAAAATCCTAAATAACTCAAGAATTATCAATTTTAGGAGCATTAACATGTTAGAACGTTATCATCATTTCCCTTCGTACAATCCAACGCAATCAGAAAAAAATAGGGTTCTAATTTGAAAAACGAAAGTTATGGGCCAATCTTGATCCCAATTTTTGACCCAACATTTGGAACACCCTGTGATGAGTTTTTCAAAATTTTGAAAATGTACAATATTTCCACAGTCTTCGACTTCAAAAATGTGAAAACGGTTTGTGCTTAAGGTATCTAGATTAACAATAACAAACATAATACCGAATACTCTTTTCTCTCTTTTTCTTCAGGTTTTTCTCGATATTTTGGAAAGTATTTCGAAGAATGCAACGGTTTGAATACGAATGAATTCAGAATTGCATACTCTGTCAAATCCGATAACAAAAAAACAGAAAAAAATTATTTTGAAAATTTTTTTTTCGCTCCTTGTTTATCTGAAAGTGGTCAGGCTCTAAGAATATTTTAGCTCGGTAGATAATGTCAAACAATATCATAATCCCAATTTTCATATTTCAAATAAGTCTAGTTCTCCAGAAACGCCTAATAGGCTGTCGAACTTGGTACACCCTGTATATCCTTTCTACCTGGATTCTATCTGGTACTTCTAAGTACCACTCATAGTTCTATGGTACCACTGTCTTTGAAGGCTTGTGACATGAATTGTAGACTCATTTTCAGAATTATTACCCGACGATCCCTTACAATACACGTTCCAAATTGGGGCTACATCGTTTTTATAGTAATGATACTTCTACTGTGGCGACTGACAAGTTCATTCGTGTATGTTTTCAGTGTTGACTTAAGTTGAGTTCTACAATTATTTGCAGAAGCTGATTTAGACAAAAATAAGTATTTCTCTATTTCAGTATCGTAATGAGTTTATTACAGTACTAAAAGTAGTGCTGTAATGAAACTCATTACAGCATTGTTTTCAGTTATATTTTTCGTTTTATGATTGTCAGTACTGACCTCCGATCGAATCAAGTTTCGAATCAAATCAATTCAAATTCCGTGATCTGTCAAATTTGGTATGTCACACCAACTGCCAAGATACAAAACAAAAGTCACTAATCTGAATTTTCATTTGAATTTCGAGAGGTTTTCACAAAAATTGACTGAAATAGAGAAAATACCGTCTAATACTCGTTGCAGAAGGCAATTCCAACACTCATGCTATCGAACGCATTCGTGTTGGAATAAGAGCTCATTCTGCAACTTGTTTTAGAATATACTATTAACTTGAAGTGTGAGTCTTGTAAACGATTCTTTCTCATTTATATTTGCAATTTATCATAAACTTTAGTTAGAATTTTCATGAATAGTGATTGATAGAAATTGTTCTCCAAAAAACCGTCAGGTCTGAATATCAAATTCCGTTCACTTATTCAATCTTTTTTTATGTGAAGTCTCTGCTCACGGTACTTACGCGTCCTATTCATTTGCGGATCCAAAAAAACTCATGAGAGGGGGGCGCTAGAGATATCTTGAACTGTATAAATGCCCTATTTTGATAAAGAAATAGGCGGATTTGCAATGACAATAAACTTCAAAATGCATTTTAATATTCAAATAATCAAAAGGCTGTTGTGAATGGCAAACGTTGCCAACGTTAGGATAACTAACAAATGAGAAAAGGCGCTGTCATTTGAATTTCGTTATTGTCCAATTTTTGTCTCGGGTTTTTAACTGCTTTATATGTTTGTCGAGAGTCCAATTATTGATAAAAGTGACGATTCGGTTGTTCCTCTGGATATTGAAGTGTCTGCAAGAAGAGCAAATCTGGAACTCCTACCTAAAAAATCTGTTCAGCAGTACGATATTGCATATAACAATTTCCTGGCCTGGTGTTGATTGAAAAATGTAGAAGGGAACTTCAGGGAAATTGTTTTCCAGGCATACTTAGAAGAAAAATCAAAAATATGGAGTTCATCTACTTTGTGGAGCAAATTTTCAATGATGAAGTCAAGCGCCCTTGTTGTAAAAGGTGTGGATGTTAGTGAATATTTTGAGGTTATAGCATATTTAAAACGGAAAAGTGAAGGATATAGTCCCAAAAAATCGAAAATTCTCACTCGTGAACAAGTTAAAAAGTTTATTAAGAAGTCACCAGATGAGAAATACTTGATGGTTAAGGTTGCAACTATTTTCGAATTATTTGGAACCTGTCGGCGTGAAGAATTGTGTAATTCAACAGTGAAAGACATCGAAATAACAAATAAATCTTTGGTTATACAACTTCCATATAAAAAAATGAAAGTACGTCGTTCTTTCAGTATTATTGGAATGTATGAAGACTATTTTCATAAGTACTTTGCACTGTGCCCTTCTGTTATCAAACACCGTCGTTTATTCCCGAAATATATGAATAATACTGCCAATCCAGTTGGTATTAATAGATTTGGGAAAATTCCATCTATTGTTTCCGAATTCCTCAAACTGCCAGAACCAAAGCAATATACAGACACTGTTTTCGAAGATCCTCCGCTTCATTGCTAGTAGAATCAGGAGCAAATATTACGGATATACAAAAACATGGTGGATGGAAGTCTACGACGGTAGCCGAGGGCTATGTTGATCATTCCATTGCATATAGAAATGTCATTGCTGAAAAAATTCTCCCAACCTCAACCGATTTTGGATCATCATCAACCAATATTGTACTTCCGGTTTCTACAAGTACTGATGGTGCAGTGGATTCTAATAATGTGTTGCGAAACTCCTTAACGTCACAGGGCATAAATGTTAGTAATTGTTCTAGTTTTACGATTAATATTAATGTTCATAAGTAATGATTGTTAAATATTGATAATAAAAATTTGCAATTGCTGAATTTGTCCTCCCATCTGAGTTCATCATAAGAAAATGGAATGCTAAAAATATTTTTAACACTAATATTTAAACTATTTTAAACACGCTTCCACGTAAACAATCAACTTTAACATTGTTTGCTGTCATAAAAAGTGTCACTTTCAATGGCACTTGTACAAAAAAGTGTTTGTAGGGTTTAACTTGAATGATATGATTATGAAATCTGTAAAAAAATTTTCCTGAAAAAACTCAAGAAGAAATCGACCGTCTTATTGCATCAATGCCAAGACGTTTTGGGGAGTGTATAGATAACCGCAGTGGACAAACACATCATTAACAAATTCAATGATTAAAATTGTGAACCCCCAAAGTTTAATCATTTACTCATTGCTATACTATATATTTCACCAAAAAATATTAAAATTTGAACAGATACTTCTGGGTGTTGCAGTTTCTTTGTCAGTCAGTTTATTTTCATGTAATTTTAGGTTGTTTTTATTCATGAGCCACTGGTAGGTCAAGCCTGCCGCCTAAACTTCGCCCCTCGAGAGTTCAATCTATCTGTAAAAAGGCGTTAATAAATAAATTAATAAATTTGGGGAAGCCGGCCCTCATCAAAAGACAACCAAAGACTCGATCAACTAAATCAATTCGATTCGAGCAAATCGACTGGATGGTATCATCTCCAGGATATCCATTGTTCCCAATGGACCGGGCGCGTCAAGATCAATCATTTAGATGCGAAGGAGTTGAAGCCAAGACAAGGGGGCCCAAATTAACAGTGTTCTTTTTATAACTGCAGGCGCGTCCCCGTCGATTCGAGAACTTTTTATCGGAGAGGGCAAAAAGTGAGGTGGAAAGAACGAGCAGATTGCTGGACCAATAGCGTTGTTCTTTGTCATTGAAATATTCATTATCAGTATGCAAAACAGGGGTTCCGAGTTTCGGCCTCGCCCCTAGCTCAAAGAATGTCAATTAGGTGAATTAAGATAACATTTAACGAGACTTCGTTTGTCATCGTTGGGGTGCTAACGATATGAGATCAATTATGACTTATTTTGAGCCGCTCCTGTCGTCTCAAGACGGTAACTCTGATTAGGCGTTCGTTAAAAAAATTCCTGGGAGTTTTATTTCACGGTTTACGTTGCTCGGGTTCGGTGACAGTCTAGATATTTTAACGTATGTATGTCTCTAAGTTTCAATTTTATCTCGAAAGTATTCAAATTGCAGTGTACAGGGTAGGCAAAATTGGTGATACTTGAACTACAACTTCTTAACCGTGAGAGATAGAGGAAAATGAATGACACGTTACGATTTTTTTTTAAAGAAACAGATAATGCCATCAACTGCATTCCTCTATGTTCTTCTGTTTTCGAGTTATAGGCCAAAATTGAGATTTGGGCGATTTTAACTCTGACCATTATCTCCGTTTCTGTTCATGCTAGGATGTTGAAATGAAAACATTATACAGGCACTTTTTCATAGCAATCCAGTAGCGTACTTTGTTTTTTCCAAGAGGTTTCCTTGCCGAGCTGTAACATAAAATTGTATTTTTTCTCAAGGGAACAACAGTTTGAAATGGCTTAGAAAGAATCGCTATTTTTTTCCCGTTTCAGAAATATATCAAACATCATACATCGCCCTCAGATTCATTCAAATATCATGAAGATTCTAGTTTCTAATTGAAATTTGAAATATTGAGTGCTAAGTAGGCTGAATCACAGAATTATATGTCCCTACGCATGGTGTCATTATTATTTTGCCATTGAATACTTGATTAAATTCTCCGTGGTTTGATCTCTGTTCAGAACAACTGTCAATTATTAGAAATCGAAGTCATTATTGTCGGCAATATGGAAATGTTCGAAAACTACGAGAAATATGATGTTTTATTTTAGCGGAAATAATGACTTCGAATTGTCAGTTGTTCTGAACAGAGATCAAACCACGGAGAATTGAATCAAGTATTCAATCGCAATATAATGACAACATGCGTAGATTCAGATTTTGTGATTCAGCCTACTTAATACTCAATAATTCAAATTTTACATACAAACTATATTTTCCATGATATCTGAATGAATCTGACGGCGATGTATGATGTTTGATGTATTTCTGAAACGGAAAAAAATGGCGATTCTTTCCAAGCCATTTCAAACTATTGTTTCTACTAGAAAAAACTCAACTTTATGTTATAGTTCAGCAAGAAAACCTCTCGGGAAATAACAAAGTACGCTATCGGATTGCTGTGAAAAAAGTGCCTCTATAATGTTTTCATTTCAACATCCTAGCACAAACAGAAACGGAGATAATGGCCAAAGTTGAAATTTCCCAAATCTCAATTTCTACCTTTAACTTGACAGTTAATGGCATTATCAGTTTCTCTAAAAAGACCACCTTAACGTGTCATTCATTCTCCTCTATCTCTCATGGTTAAAAAGTTGTAGTTCAGGTATCACCAATTTTGCCCACCCTGTACATACTGGGTTAAGTGTAAGAAATCTGTATACACGATGAATCACGTCAATCAACTTCTTTTGAGTCGAGTTGAATCATAGTAATTGAGACGATATTGCTTTTATTGTTTCAATCAAAAAAAAAAACCGATACAAAGATGAAAAACTTGGAAAATATATGATAGGTGAGAGAAGATGAATTGATACCCGTGTTCAATTGCCCTCATGATATGTTTTCTAATCATAAAATCACGCAGAAATGCGGAACGTCACATAAAATGATTTATCAGAAGACCGTTCAACTCCAATATCCAGGTAATTGATTGAGGAAACTAGGTATGTAATTTCGATTTCAATATTGATGAGCAACATTAAATTTCATGATAAAATGGCCGGTTTCAGGAGTCTCAAGAAAATATTGCAGGAAACTTGATACAAGAGTGGCCCTAAACAAGACCTTTTTTTTCTCTGAACAATATTACAGTTTTTGAATGGTTATACATTTGTGATTCAAAGTATTGTCCATCGATGCAGACACAAATTGGCGTTTTATTAACAATAGCCAGCTATTGAAAAACAGCGGAAGCGAAGTTGTACATCTAATATATTAATGAAATATAACTATGGAACCAGTGGGAAAAATGAATGTATGTGACAAAATTAAAGAAATATTCCTCATTTGTTTGGTGTGAGAATATCTCAATTAATAGTACATCTTTACTCGCTGCATTTATACATCCATTCTTTTAAATTTCTTCTTTACCCACCCCCAAAACAAAATCCTGGGTACGCCACTGCTTATTCGTGAATTCACGGATTAGGTGAGTTCGAGAATTCTCCAATCCAATCCTGAATTCTGACACCAAAACGCTGAATTTATCTTTCTTGTGATTTAGAAATAATAATTGGGAGTATAAACGTCCTGAAAAACAATTAATATTTCATAAATATAATCATAATATTTCTAGGCACAGCTGGAAATTCTCTGGTTGATCGTTAAATATGCATTCCTATTGCCAGCGTTCATTCAAATTAGCAAAAAATATCCCTTTCTACTAATAGCCACGATGCAAATTAAGTGATGAAAAACCGTGAATAAATTTCTGTGGATAGTTGACACCAGAGGCGATCCTAGCGGGTAATTTGCGAAGTTTTTCGCTTTATTGAAAGTTGGTATTCGCAACTTCGGGAATAACAGTTTTTAGTCTCGGAACGAACTGGCTTCTGTAGCACAGAAGTGCAGTACTTTAATGATTTCTCATGTTGATCTTTTGGTGTACTCTGAAGTTGTTGGGGCACTTTGAACGGTTACAAATTTGAAATAGAAGTTTCTGGTAACTCCAGTGAATTTTAACTCCCCATCTTCCGATCTGAAGTCTTGAAGAACCTGTAAAAACATGAAATTTCATTAATTTTTGGTCTCATTTTAACTGAATTTTTTTATTTTTCAGGTGAGTACATCTCAACAGTGCCTCGGTTCTCAAAATACTAAAAATGGTTATGTACCTACATATGAGTTAAACTAATTTTGAGACAATAATTCCAAAGTCGACATCTTATTATACTTCAGCTCTAGGTATGTATTGCAAAAATTCTTATAATTCCAGCTATCAATCGATTTCACCTTTCATTATTTCGAATCAGATTAACCGAGAAAGAGCTTCCCTCACTAATTGTTTTTTCAAAGATACTCCTTGAAATTTCGTCAACGATCCTAATAATACTCATAATTGAAGAATTCGAATGTTATACTTGATTCTCACTTGCTTTCTTCGGAATTTGAAAGCTGAATTCTCTATATACGAAAGTAACACTGAGAAAAAACTTCAGTACAATGCTATGCAAACGACAGCAATGGGAGAGGTAATACAATGATCGCAATCTTGAAAAAAAATAGTGTAAAATGGTAGACTAATTCTAAACTAACCAAAGAGCTGGCTGTGTAAATATACTGCTCCTCAAGATTTAGGGATATCGTATACAATCATTTTGAAAACTGTGTTATCTTTTAAATCTCATTTAAAACTCAATAACAACTTGAATCGATCCAATAAAAATCAGTATGAGACATTTCGTCAATCTGGTCGCCTTTTTTCTGAAGTTTGGTTCTTTGCATATGCTTCATGAATGTTCTCATTTCGAAATGGGGTCAGTTTATCAACGGCTTCGATTTGAAACGAAGTTTTCTGAAAATGCCAAGACGTAAATTAATAGACCTACCCCAGAATCCTTAAATGATCTGAGAGAGCTTCTGCCCCGTTTACGGAACCAAATTCCTCAAGAAATGTTCAACAACCTCGTGTGTAGTATGCAAACAAAATGTCAAGCTTTTATTGATGTCGTTGAGGCCATACATCGTATTGATAGTCTTTAAATGCTTGAATTTTGTTATTTTACTCAATTTTTCTTAACCACCCTGTATACGCTGCAGACCTACAGGCCAAAACTCATTTTATTTCCTGCAACTTGAAATGATATGAATGAGAATTTTAATCACAAATTTTCATTTGAACTATCTTTTCTTGCAATTTAAGTCAATATCCCTAACTCATGTGGAGCAGTTTTTTTCTACGGCTAGTTATTATGAATATGAACGCACAATCTTGATAACAATTCTATTTGTTAAAAATGTCATTTGGAGCATTAATGTGAAGCTCTATAAATGAAATAAATTCTAAAAAAATCTATGCTTCAGTTTACTTTGGATGAGAACCCATCAAAGCATTCTGGTTATGTTTGATTAATGACGACCCAAGAAAGAAGCATTCTTCTCAGCAGGAACCTCTTCATTCTTGCAATACACGTCAGAATCTTTCGAAAAATAACCTGGCGAACGACAACTTTGGACATCCTCATTACATAATTGATGAATCGTAAGATATCAGATACATTGGAATAATTTTTTTATTGCTCCACCACTAATTGTCGGCGTTCTTTGATGTTTCACGAATAATTGAATGGAATTCAGACTGGATTGGGATGTCAATGTGGATATGTCGATTTGATCGATAGATACGTTGACTAACGAGAATTTTTACGTCTCGAGCTTCATAAAGGATGTCCAAGAACTAGTGGTAATTTTCTTCTTTGATCTTGCTGCAATTTTCTTGCTCCTTTAAAAAATTTATCATATGTAGAACTATCAACCCCTATTTTCAATGAAAAATCTGAAGTGCCTAAAAATCATCACCCGGAAGGTCGTATCCGGTTTGAAAAACCCTCACGACCAGAGAGCAACAATTTGTGGATTTTGAATTTGAATATCGAAGGAATTTCGAAAGACAAGTGTGATTACGTCTCTAAATTAGCTGATGAACATGGTATCGAAGTGATTCCTCTGCAAGAAACCCACACGGCAACAGAAAAAAATCCTCGTGAAAGAGGACAGTTGAAAGGTTATGTATTAATTGATTTTTTACAAGTTTAGCTTGTTATGTTGAAAAATTATCAGTTTCGTAACCTTCAACAGATTCGGAAAGGGTAAATTGATGGAGTTATTTTTTCATTTCTTTCAAATTTTGTGACATTTCTGTCATAAATATTTATAAACCTCCGAACATTATTTGGCCAAGAAATCTTAATGTTGATGTTTTTTAAAGTAGCAAATACATTTCCAAAATGCATTTGATTCATTCTGAATAATCGGTTTCTTTTCTGCTTTTTTCTTTTTTCATTTCAGATTGAGAATTACGAGTCGTTTTGGGAATCTGTTTATCCGAGCCCATCGACGGATAACATGAAGATAATCACACTGATGTCTTTCAAGATTTTCCTGATATTTGATATTTTATGTTATTTTGTTCACGGGGAGGCAAGTTTTTTCGGCTGAGGTTTTTTCCCCTGGCTGTATAGTATCGTATGATACTAGTGTTGATAGTATCGTATGATTCTATAGTATCATACGAAGAATGTTATGATACCCCGTTCTTTTTTTACCTCAGCTTAGGTACTTTTTGTTTCAACATTTATTGTATTATTTTAGCTCTCTTTTTCATAAGATTATATATATGAAAAATATGAACTGAAATAATAAAAATGAGACAAATGCCTTCTTCTAACTCTTCTTACTTCTAACACTCCGTTTGTGTGAGTTTTGAAACTCGCTTCGGAATGAAAACGGTTTCATACTAGCTCCAACCGAATAAAATCGAATCTAATAAGCGCACTCATGGAAATATTTTCAATTTTCCCCCATGTCGGAAAATTTGGATGGAGCAATTCATAACCGGAACAGACACATAGTCTGGATCAACTTAACTGAGAGCCATAAATCCATCAGCGACTGACTTCACACAAGCAACAAATTCCGATACACATCCCCCCATTTGTCTTTTATTATTATCGAACGCAAGCACGATATTTCATCTATGAATAATGGATTTCCTCGGAATTCACCTGAATACTCATTTCGGAAATGACTCCGTCCAAATTTATTCAATATTGGGAGCGAAAGCGATAGTGGACGAAAAACTGAACAATCTGTTAGTCATTCGGGGAAAACTGTTTCGTATTTTCTCAACAAAGGGATTTTTTTCATGACGGATGATCAAAACACTGTGAAAAATAGAATTTTCGGACAAAATTGGCTCAGACTGAATAGTTCACCTCCTGGGAATATCGACAAAATGCCGACTGCAACAACTTGACAAAACAAACAAAATTTTTAAACTATTGCATAGCTTTTGTCTCAGGCTTTGAGCGCGGCGATCGAATGTAGAAATTCCGTAACGAAAAAACCTAACACAGCCGTGTATCGTCGGTTCAGTTCGGCAGACTTCGGCACGGTGTTTGGGTGCTTGCGACTAGACGGATGCGTGCAGCCACTGTAGCTGTGCAAAATGGGGTCGGCAATCTCGAATTACGAACGGAAAATATTTCATTAACATCGGATAGAAAATGTATAGCCAAACGCAAACATTTTTCATTAACTTCAGCTCTTGCTCTAACTTTACATAAGTCGCAAGGTGGAACTTTTGACGAAATAGAATGTGAATATAGTAAACCACATTCTCAGGAACTCGTCTATGTTACAATCTCTCGGGTGACTAATATTGAAAAATTGTATATTACGACAAAAAATGATAATTCTGCATTTAAGTTTTATCATAATCGAAGGCAAGCTGCATCGACTGCATCTTTGTTGCAAGAATTCAAAAGACTGTCTTTGAATAGTGTTCAGAAGATAGCTTAAAGTGTCTTAGATTTCATTAGTAATAGAAATGGCATTTCAATAAAGACTTTCAATTGCCAAAGTCTACATAGTCACAAATACGATTTACTTCTTACCGAAACATGCATGACGCGTGATAATCCGATTGAAATACCTAATTTCAATTGTATTGTTCAATTCAAACGAGATACTGTTCCAAAAGGTGGGGTAGCTATTTACCAAAATAGTAATAATGTAACTAATATTATGACTCCAAAATATTGAAATAAATATTGAAGACGTTAGCGATGTTAATGTTAGACGCTCATTTGTTGGAAATATTTGTGCATGCTTATGTAAAGTTAGAAATGGCCTACACATAGTCATGGTAGCAATTTACATTTCTTCGAATCCAAAATTGGACGAGGTAGAGCATTTTATTCATCGCACTTTATTGGAGTATACTTAATGTCTTCTAAATATCTGGAAAATACCGCGTCCATATTCTGTTGTGGATTCTTGTGGATCATTATTCATTTTTAAATTCAATTTTTCCGAAAGAAAATTTGTCAACCGCTCTGATTTTTTATCAGCGAAGTTAATATTGAAATCGCCAGCCAAGATAAGTGGAACTTTATTACCATTTGTACCAAGTATTTTCGAATTTTCGACCCTTCTTCAGTGTACTCCAGTAAAGTGCGATGAATAAAATGCTCTACCTCGTCCTATTTTGAATTCGGAGAAATGTAAATTGCTAATTTGACTATGTGTAGGCCATTTCTAAGTTTGCATAAGCATGCCCAAATATCTCCAACAAATAAGTATCTAACATTAACATCGCTAACGTCTTCAATATTTATTTCAATATTCGGAGTCATAATATAAGTAACATTTTTACTATTTCGGTATATAGCTACCCCACTTTTTGGAAAAATATCTCGTTTGAATTGAACAATACAATTGAAATTAGGTATTTCAATCGGATTATCACGCGTCATGGATGTTTCGGTAAGAAGTAACACATTGGTTTGTCTCGTAACTAAATCTTGTAAATCGTATTTGTGACTATGTTTACTTTGGCAATTGAAAGTCATTATTGAAATGCCATTTCTATCCATCACTAATGAAATCTAAGACACTTTGAGCTATCGTCTGAACACTATTCAACGACAGTCTTTTGAATTCTTGCAACAAAGATGCAGTCGATGCAGCTTGCCTTCGATTATGATCAAACCTAAATGCAGAATTATCAGTCTTTGTCGTAATACACAATTTTTCAATACTAGTTACCCGAGAGAGTGCAACATAGACGAGTTCCTGAGAATGTGATTTACTATACTCATATACTATTTCGTCAAAAGTTCCACCTTGCGACTTATGTATATTTAGAGCAAGAGCTGAAGTTAATGGAAAATGTTTGCGTTTGGCTATATATTTTCTATCCGATGTTAATGAAATATTTGCCGTTCGTAATTAAATGGGAACAGCGAGATTGCCGACGCCATTTAGCACTGCTAGAGTGGCTGCACGCATCCGTCTAGTCGCAAGCACCCAAACACCGTGCCGAAGTCTGCCGAACTGAACCGACGATACACGGCTGTGTTAGGTTTTTTCGTTACGGAATTTATACATTCGGTCGCCGCGCCCAAAGCCTGAGATGAAAGCTATGCTTAAAAATTTCGACTTGTGGTTGGATTCTGTATAGTCGAAAAGTATCGATCGATAACTATTGATACCTATTCGGATTAGTCTAATTTGACCACGTGACTGAAGAATCGGACGAAACGATGGAGTAAAATACAAAATAGGGCCTTTCTTCGCTTTAGATTCTCTGCGTTATGTTCTTGTATTCGTTTTCTATGAAAGCGGAAGTCACAGAATCCCACTGCTGAGCATGAAACGCAGTCTAACTTCGATCCAACCACCGAATTACATCTCACGGATTTCTCTTCTTCTCTAGTCATCAATCTCGGAGAAAACTCTATTTGGAATATTCTCCGCTGGGAGACAAATCGTGATGAATTCCTTTTAGCGCAGATTCCTCTCGCATAATCCGATATTTATGGGACGTCGAAAACTCCGAGCAGTGGGTCTCTTTCGTTAGGCGGAAGGGATAATGCATTACGGGGGTGGGAGACGTGGAATGCAGTTTTTGATAACGTTTTTAAGGCTCTTTCTCTGCACTTCGTCGAGTTGGAATTGAATTTTGTCTCCTTTTCGACTATTTATATCAGATGAAATTGAAACCAAATGTGTTTCTCTGTAAACAAAGTTTTCAATTTTATTCAACATTTCTACTAACAATATCTAGAATCTTACCTGTAAACAAAGAAACGACAATACAAGTCGTTTCAATAAACTAAATTTTAAATAAACTAAATATCAAACACTTTTTCCAATATCTAAACATAAATTATTTTTAAACAAAACTTGTGACAACTAGTGTCAGAACATTGACAATGGTGGCCAAAACGAAATTTCTCTTTGATTAGAGATAACAGGAGTCTCATCTCCTTACATACATATATATTATTTTGATTCAGAGAGCTAAAATAATACAATACATCTTGAAACAAAAGAGAACCCAGCTGAGGTTGGTATAGCACAGGAAAACCATACAGATCTGCAGTATGATTAAATGAGGAAATGGAAAAAAACCTCAGTTGAAAAAATCCTTACCTCGCCCGTGAAAAAAAATTATTAAAAATATTAAATATCAGAGAAATCTTGAAAGACATCAGAGTGATCTAAGAGAACATCTTCATGTTATCCGTCTATGGACTCAGGTAAACAGATTGTTCCCAAAGCGACCGCAATTCTTAATCTGAAATGAAAACAGACAAAAGCAAAAAAGAAACCAATTATTTAGAATAAATTAAATTATTTTGAAATTAACCACCCATTTCAGAAATGCATTTGTTACTTTATGTATAGTCTCGAAACCATTTTAAATTTTTAAATGGGACAACCATTTATAAGACTCAAAACTAGGACTCTCAACCGAATTCCATCGCAAGCTGTTGCATTGTCCATGGCCTGTTCCAATACGATTTAGAACAGACCATATTCTCCTGGGAAGGTCAAAACGAGGAATTCTGATGGAAGGGTCAGTAATAAGATCTTTATTGAAAAAATTGGATACATTTCATTCAGATTTCCAAATTTCTTTGTCGCTTATATTCATATCAATCAGGAAATTTGACCAAAAAAGTTCACGCGACTTCAATCTGGGGTCCTTATTATCTGGAATATAGGTGAATATGGGAAATGAATTTGTAAAGGAATTGAATTTGTTTCAAAAATTCAAAGTTGTTGTCTCTCTGCGAATATGGGGAGGGGTAATATTAAAGAAGACTGGTAACCAAGGAGTAGGTATAGATTTGGTAGTACCAGTAATGATCCTCATAGAAAAATTTAGTTGGGCATCAATTTTTTTTACATGAACATTGTTCAACCAAATAGGGCAGCAATATTCAGCAGGAGAAAAAGCCAAAGCTAACGCTGCTGTACGAAGTATTGTTACATCAGCGCCCCATGAGTAACCAGCTAGTTTCTGAAGAATATTGTTTCGAGTTTTAAGCTTCAAACGCAGATCATCTAAATGGGCGTTGAAATTTAGAGAGGAATCTAGTTTGATTCCTAGGTATCTAGGATTGAAATTATTTTTTAAGGGAGAAGATCCGAAAGTGACACTCAATTTTCTATATTTCTGATGATAATTCAAATCAAAACACGAAAGCTCGGTTTTATTTTCATTCGGACACTAACGCCACTTTGAAAAGTAATTTTTCATGATATCCAAATTTGTGGAATGGGTACTTTCTATTGTTCGAAAATTAAAATGATGGAAAGCCAGAGCAATATCATCAGCATAAATAAAATTTCCCGAAGAAGTACATAGTTGGAATGTCTTACAAATATAAATTGAATAGAAGAGGTGCCAAAACTGAACCTTGTGGAAGACCATTATTCAAAGTTTCGAAACTACTACTATTATTAACAGCAAAAACACAAAACGATGGGATCAGATGGATATAGTTTTACAGGGTGAGACTTTGACTTGTACATTATTTAAACCATAGATTCTAGAGGTCAAAAGAAATACTTTTTTCGTATACCATTTTTTTTCGATTCAGCCTAGATAAAAAGATATAGCCATTTTAAACTTTCATAATGGGCTACGCCAACCCTGGAAACATAACACTAAAGTTTTTTCGAGCATTAGATCTACCACCTAAACCTTCGAGAAAATATGGAAGAAATTTAATTCTGTGAATCTTCTGAACAGAGTTCGATTCAGCCGAAATAACCTTTTTTTTTATTTCGCTGATATAAATTTGTTTCAATCATGAATTACTCGAAAAATGTCCATTTTACGAGATTTCACGAAGAATACTAATATTTTCCAAAATGGCCAAATATTCATTAATTGGCATTCAACTTACTTTCAAGAGATGGGATCTTAGATTTTCTATATTATCATGTCATGTAATGATATATATTGGTCAAAATGAAAAAAATGAAACATGTGAGTGAAATTTTGTGTTCGCAGAAGATTTGCCATATTAATTAAAACCTATATTCTGAAAATTATTTCGTTCGATGGAATCATTCGCGAGATATATTCGAAAATTTAATTTTTTTATGTATTTTCAACAGCCTGTATCTTTCCAACCGATCCAAATCGGAAAAAATGGTAGAGACAAAAAGTGCTTCTTTTGACCTCAGGAATCTCCAGTTTAAATATATGTACAAGTCAAAGACTCACCCTGTATAGTTGCGGCAAAGAGAAAAAAAAATTAAATTGTGTACAAAAATTAAACCAACTTATCGCCATTTCAGTTTCTGCAGAAATTTTGTCATAATCAATTTTGGTTTCACATAGAACCAACAGTTTTTTTTTGAAATCCACTCGGAAACGATAAACATCCAACCATCAAGGACGGAACGAAAAAGCGACAACAAAAAAGTTTCTACCCCCCATGTTCAAACATGCGAAACTGAAAGTCCTCAACGTTTTAAAAAACGCGCATATACAGTCACACTCCACCCCGCCCTGAAAATTCTACACTGCCTGCGAGTCCCCCATAAATATCTCACCGAATGATAACTTCCAGCAGGGAGGTAAATATAAAGTTACGCGAAATCGGTCGGAAACAAAATCATAGTTTTGTTCCGCCGCCGCGACGCTTTCCCGATTCCCCTGGAGAACCTTCAGCTGACGCAGCCGACGCTACGTTATTTTTATCGGCGTAGTTTCAAACAATAACGTTTGATTTCCTTATCTGGGAGTTGTAAATCAAACGACAACGCTCTATTTACTCTCTATACGTGCGCGCCGAGCCATTGTTCATTTGTTGCACCTCTGAGACCACCGTTATTCTTCCAAGGGCTGGGTATTTTTAAGCCCGCACGGATTGCTTCGATATTCCTCTGCTACGAAAGTGACGAATTTGTTTTGGTGCCGGGTCTATTTCAGGGAAACTGAAGATTAACTATGTCTCAGGATGGCCTTCTTATAACAAACAATACATGTAGCAAGAACGCGAAATAAATCACACGGAAAGAATACATACATCTGCATTCCAAAAAAATTTCTGTGCTAGAAATTTTATCAATACTTGTGAATAATTGTTGAAAATCGGGGTTGTTTTGATTTTGTAAATTACTGTTAAAGACTTTATCCAGATCAGAGTTGAAGATGGTAGTGTAAAAACATTTATTGACATCATTCACAATCATAAAATGAATAAGTCACCCGCCATGAAGCTAATACAAATATCAAAATCATCTATAAACTCAGAGTGACATTAGACAGAGGTAATCTAGAGAAGCTCAAAAGAGGTCATATGAAGTCAGACTTAAACTTTGGGACAGTTCAATTAATTCAAAATTAAACTCAACGTTTACAGTGATAGAGCAATCCAAATTGATTGCAAGAGCCTCGTTATTCCATCAGAAAAACAGAAGGTTGAATAATGGATCATTAGAGAAGGCTGAGTTGTAATAAAAGTGAGATCAGGCCTTAGAGGAGATACATGCATTGAAAACTTAGTAGTCTAAGTCTGTTCTTCATTGAGATCATCAAAATAGGTATGAGAATATAATGATCAAAAAATCAATATCTATAATTTATTACGTTGGTCTATAAGAGAGTGCAAAATTAATCAATCGAAACGACATTTACAGTGGCGTTACTTCTGAGAAGTAGGATCAGTGGTCATCAGAAAAATAGAGGTTACAATTGAAAAATTATGAAGATTATAACATGAGAGTACAATATGAATTAAACCACTGATCTATTTGGTTTTTAGAAGCTGAAGGCTTGAGATCTTACTTACTAAGTAGTTGAGATGAATGAACTTGAGAATTTCATGTTCATAATGAGGACATAATACCAGTAGACTGATTTAACCAATATTAGAGGAGACCGCTCAAATATGTCAGAGAAGTTCACTTGGTTTTATTGAGAGAAAAGACTGATTCCATGATTCACCTTTGCGTTTGAGGATTTTTCATTCATCTGAAACTCGAGAACAATAATTAGGAAGTGTCATGAGAAGTCAATAGTTGAGAAATGAGATGAACTGATCCAGAGAATGAGATGAACATGAGAATATAATAAATCAGTATTTATAACCAAAGAGAAAGACATGAGAATGTTCATTCTTGGAGCAAGTCATCATTTCCATCTGAGGAGTCTAGAGATATCTGAAAAATTTATGAGGACTGCAGAAATATAACAAAATATATATCTAAGAGGATTCAAATACATTACTTTGAAGCAATAGAGATTTTATCTGAATAAAGCGAGGGAGGATTACCAGTATTTTTATAGATTTTCATGATCTGAAACGTGGACAAATTCCCATAATTCATGAAAAGCATGAAAATAGCATGGAAAATGCGACAATTAATAATTCTGAGAATTTACATACCTTTTTGAGAATTACTTATTCCAAGAAATGAACGAGATGAATAGTTAATGAGCGAGGAGGATTATAAAAGAGGACGATTAATTGATTCAATTATTAATGAACATGAGTTAATCTGTCAGCTGATTAATACATAGAGTTAGGTTAATTTGATGCGAGCAGTCAATCAGCTGACCATAGAGCCATACTTGCTGGAGTTGACTTAGCGCTGTGACGTAACCATAGGCGTAGATGCAGATGAGGTCAGAGGGGTGCGACATTCAATTTTCAACAATAATGGTCAGCGGTGCTTGGTTGTTAATGATCCAATCAATTTTCATTCCCATTGATGAAATGTTGAAGAAAGAGTTTTCAATCGAAAAAACCTGCCCGCGTTTGCGGGCCTACAATTTTTTAATACACGTCAGCGCTGGGTGATGCACCTCTTCCTCAGTTAAGGGTGAATGCGGTATTGTGCAGACTGAAGCTGTTCAAAATTGGTGGTTTTTAGATTTTGATAAATTATTTTTGTGGACAGTGACCAGATGATTGAGTTGGAGATGGTACTGTAAAAACATTTATTCCACATCATTCACAATCAGGAAACAAAAAGCTGGCATGAAGCTGATACCGTTAAAATACAAATATTAACAGCATCCCTAAACTCAGAGTGATATTATGCAACTAAAAACAGAGGTAATTCAGAGATATTGAAATGAGAGGTCATATGAAGTCAGCCTCAGACTTTGAGACACTTCAACTAACTCAATATTAAGCACAACGTGTACAGTGACAGAGCAATCAATGAAGTTGATTGCTAGAGCTTCTTTCTTTCACTAGAAAAACAGAAGGTTCGAATAAAGAGTTATAAGAGAAGACCGAGTTATAATAATGATGCAGGCCAAGAGAGAAGTAAAAGCGTTGAAAGCTACATTGTCTAAGTCTGTTCATTAGTGAGATGAGTACAGTAAATATGAGTAGAGAAATGATATAATAATTAATATCTAATTTTTAAGTAGAATCAACCGAATGAACATTAGAGTTCAGGCTTACAATCAGAAGGTCTTACCCATTGATCGAGTTCACATTATCAGAGGCTGTAAACCAGTTTCATGTGTATTATAATTGACTGCCGAACCATATCGAAGGCGTTCACATCGTTTTCAATTTTAAACACGTTGGTATAAGTATCTATCTATGACCTATGTGGATGAGGATTTTAATGAAGTATCGCACCCTAGACCAGCATATTTCACACTTGCACCCTTCATTCGAATAAAAACTCTTTCCTTTGGCTGAATGCGATAATATCGACGTCGAAGTCTCGTAAGCGTCCCCCAGCGGATCGTCAGAATCGAAAATAATTGAATTATTGAGAGCGTGGGGCTAATCCGTTCGATTTGTAATGCATACCTGACGTAGGAACACCCTTGTTGTACGGTGTTCTCCTTGGGGGTAGCTAATCTGCGCAATTAAACGTATCTGCCCGATGTTGTTTGCTCCATGCAGTGTCTGGAATTAGCACGGCTAATGACATCTTCGATACACTTGGCTTATTACGCCACAGGATGTTGGGCGGCCTGAATACCGATCATTATTGGATTGTATGTGATTTGGTGGAGTTGAGGATTGTACTGGGCGATGTAGGAAGAAAACCACCCGAGAATAATCAACTGGAATTGCCACTGAGACTTCTTTCCTATTTTTGTGTACAATGCACCACAAATTGGGTGTCCCCTAAGAGTATTTCTAGAAGGCGCAGGTAATGAGAGAATTAGGTGTCAGAGAGTCTGGAGCTCTTTGAGTAACTACATCTCATCTGCGAACCTTCCTAGTGATGTAATGGTCAAGAAAGTAAGTACTGAGAAAAACTTCAGTACGATGCTATGCAAGAAAGAGGAATGGGAGCGGGAATACACCGACCAAAATTTCAAAGAAAATACTCTCAAATGGTATACAGATGGTTCTAAAACCAACACAGGAGCTGGCGCTGGGGTGCACTATCGTTAGGCTCCTGTGTGAGTGTTCTGCAAGCAGAAATATTAGCAATGGAAAGATGTCTAGACATTAATCTAGAGAGAAACTATCAGAATTGCGACATAATTCACTCAGATAGTCAAGCTGCTATTAAAGCACTGAACTCCTATGTCATCGACTCAAAGTCGACATGGGAATGCCGGATCAAACTCAATGAGGTAGGCAAGAAAAATAAGGTCTCTTTGATCTGGGTTCCTGGTCATTCGGGAATCACAGGTAACGAAGGGGCCAACAAACTTGCCATAGAAGGTGCTCGGAAACCACTCACTGGCCCAGGAACCTTTCTGTGGTATAGGAAAATGTACCTACAAGAAAGAGTTTCTGGAGAAGGAGAAAACTGAAAGAGAAACACTCGGTTAGAATCTCCCAGGGTTGGATCACTCCAAAAAGTTCCTTCGGAATTTTGAAACTGCAAGATCCAAAAGATACCAACTACACCTCCTCACTGGCTTTCTTACAGGGCATTGTCGCCTGAGAAAGCACTTGCTGAGAATGGGCGTATCGGACACTGACGAGTGTAGATTCTGTGGGGAGGAGGAAGAAACTCCTATTCACCTAGTCACAGAATGCTTTGGCATTGTAAGCCAAAGGAAACAATGTTTAGGTCAAGAGACCTGTAGGAGTGAGGAATTAGCCTCAATGAAGCCTTCCGAGATACTGGTGTCATAAGATCTCTGGGACTGGAAGGCGAGCTGTAAAGCTTTGTCAGGGGGCACAATTGACCATAAGGTCGCAGTGGACTGTAACCCCTTTTGAACTATCAACTATCAAGAGTATTTCTACAACTGTTGAATTTAAAGTTGGAAAATTATGGACAAATTCAGTTTTTTCATTCTATTAGTTAATCTTCAGAAGTTACTGAATGATCTTGAAATTTCTGTGTGTATCGATAACCTCTTATGATATTTTCAAGGCTAAAATATCACAATATAGAGGGTGTTACAAATTGGACGGCCTATTTCTGGAGAACTGGACCTATTTGAATTCTGAATATTAAAACAAAAAAGTACCTAGCTGAGAGATCTATTGAAATATTGTCTGGGAGGTCTTTGCATTTTCCTGAAAACTTAATTAGGGTTTTCTCTCCCAGTCTCTGAAACAGGAAACAATCGGAAAAAATTTTTGAATAATATAAGGAAGGCCCCTGCGTAAAAATTTGGGCACTAACTTGTCAGGGGCCAAAAGTTTACAAGAAGAAATTGTTGCCTAACAATGAACAAAAAAAAAACACTTTGAACTCCTAAGCGTAACGTTTCGGAGTCTAAATAAGACTCCTTCGTCAGACAATTACTAGTTTTCATTCAACTTCGTAGAATCGTCACAATATTTTGATTTTTTGATTGAAATTTGTCAATATATGATGAACATAGATTAATATTGATTACTAGATGTTGATATCGTTATTTTATTCCAAAATTCCCTGAATCCAGTTCTTTTTTCAATAAATCCATCCAAATTCGAACTATTCCTACTGAACAATTGGCGAGATTATAAGCCTCATCCAACAAAATACAAGCTGACTCCGTGATTTTTTTTTATAACATCAGGTTCCGTCATTAGAATTTTTGTTCCATTCGAATCCATCATGAGATTGCCGGTATTGGAACACACATGATCTGCTATCTGTGATCTACCAATATCTCTATTTTTTATGTTATTCTTATGTTTTCTGATTTCTAATGGTCTTGATGTTTCTCCTGTATAAGATTTTCCACAAATACAGGAAATATTGTAAATACAATTTCTTGATTTTTGGTTGTCATTCAAAGGTTTAATTTTTGTTAATAAAGATCGTAAATCATTTTTTGTTTCGAAAACAGTTCTTATGTTGAATTTAGAACCAATTCTTTTAATTTTTTCTGAAAGTCCATGAACATAAGGAATCAAATTTATTAAAATTGGTGGTTCTTGATTGTTATTATCGATGATATTTTTGTAATTTGGCAACATGGGAGAGAAGAATTGATAAAATTTTTCAATCATATCAATAATAAAGAACCTACAATAAAATTCACAATGGAGTTGGAAAAAAATAATTCACTTTCAATGTGACATGTTCTTTCGAGCATTTAGGCCGTCGTCGTAGATTAGTTCTCGACGTTTCGCCAGTTCGAGTGTCTGGCATCTTCAGGAGTTATATTTCAGGAGATGTTCTCAGGCAGTCCAGTGAGAACATCTCCTGAAATATAACTCCTGAAGATGCCAGACACTCGAACTGGCGAAACGTCGAGAACTAATCTACGACGACGGCCTAAATGCTCGAAAGAACATGTCACATTGAACGATGGCCGCGAAAGCCTCAACCAATTCATTAATTCACTTTCCTTCTTAGATGTGTCGATAAGAAAATTTCCAAATCATTTTGAAACAAGTGTGTTCAGAAAAAAGACACACACAAAACGATATCTAAAGTTTTATTCTAATCATCAAATGAGTGTTGAAAGAGGTATTATAAAAACACTTTATGATAGAGCGCAATTAATTTCATCGACAACTGAAATAAGAAATAACGAAATTAATTTCATTAAAGATATTCTTGAGGATAATCAATATCCAACTAAGTTCATAGAAAAAACTATTTCAAATTTAGAGAGAACAATTTTGCGACAAAACGATAATATCAATCAAGAACAAACAAGAAAACGTCAAGAACAACCAATTTGAATGTATTTGATTCCTTATGTTCATGGACTTAATTAAATTATTAAAAGAATTGGTTGTAAATTCAACATAAGAACTGTTTTCAAAATAAGAAATGATTAACGATCTTTATTAACAAAAACTAAACCTTTGAATGAGAACTATAAATCAAGAAATTGTATTTACAATACCCTGTATTTGTGGAATGGATGAAAGAGGTTAGGAAAAAACTGCAGCAGAGAACAGCGATTTTGGGATTTAGTGTTTACTTTTTTCCAAGAATTTTACCCTCAGGGAACTAGCATTTGGACAAAAAAATGTTACAAGACTCCGTGATTCATAAGTTTCGGGAGTTCCAAACAATTTTCAAATTACTCCGATATATATTGTTGGACCAGGGTGGTCTGAAATAACATGCAGGTGCAAGATGTGCCACTTCCACAGCTTCTGGTAACAACAAGGAGCTACTTTACCGTATCGCCCAACTAGAAAGTCAATATTGGGTTTGGCATTAAGGTAATGAATAGCTTTGTTCCCGAGTTCGAAACACATTACATGCATTTGTGCAGCATAAATTCGGTCTGATCAGAATTAATTCGTATTGAAGTACCGAATCTGCAGTGTTTACAGATGAGGTTGACTTCAAAGAATATCGATCAGGCGTTGCGCTGTTAGTTTTCCAACAGATGACCCGTTTTCATCGGACCAAGTGAGTAATCAGCATTCTGGTGTATAAACATTTCAATCAGCTACGTTTCAATACAGTTAGGATAAATCAGCTCTTCACTCCGCTAATTTCTTTCAGCTATATTCGGACCTATGCTCTGAATAGTTATCTGGGTCGTTTCGGTCGTCTTCTTGGACTCTTTCGCATCCGTTGTTGGTACTATTTGTCTGCAGATTACTAAGCTTTAAGCCCTTGTCTTATCTTTTCGTAACATGAATATATGAGATCGAGGCCGACGCCTTGAAATCCAGGATCTGGATTTGATATTCAGTCGAGTTATAAACATCTCACATTTGTGTGTGACGTTAGTGCGCAGTTGCAAAGATCTAGTAAGTTTATTGAACGTGCTCTCAAATTTTGTGGAAATCTGTCTTCAATTATCAATACAGGGTGGTTCACTATGATGTCCCGTGCATGCTTTTCCTTTCATTCTCAAATCTTTACTGAGAAGGGAGTTGAGGCTCATCTTTTGAGAAATGAATAGGAAAAGTAAAATTTTCGACCAAATAACGTTTTTTCATTTGTGAAAAAAAAGTTAACAACTAGATAACAATTTTTTTCTGGAGAATAAATCATTAAAATGAATGGTCCCAGATATTTTGATTAATATGATCGCTTCTGAGAGGGGATAATCGACTTCAAAGTTCCCATCAACTTCACATGAAAAAAACTTTTTTCTGAAGTTTTTACGTAAATGGGAGCTGTTGTTTCAGAATCCATACATTCAACTGTTTTGAACTCTCCTGCAACCTCAACTTTTTATATTTATTTTACAATTATTTCCCTTACTTACATGTAATCCAGTTGTCCAGTTGAAGTCATCACCAAAGATTTCTAACCTATTTCAATTGTACTTTTGTCACTGGAAACAATACCGAGATTTTCTGTTTATGAGAATTTTTCCATGTTTATGGAAAATTCAAAGTCGATCGATCTTCTTCTCTGATGGGAGCAATAAAATCATGTATCTGAGACCATTTGTTGAACTGTTGTCTCCTCTAGAATCCGAAAAAGATGTTCCTTTTTTGGACATACAGAAAAACCACTTGACGTGTCAGTTTCTATGACTGATGAGGATGTATTTCCACTACGCATGCTGTTAATAATTTGATCATGATGTTTTTCGTCAATATTCAAGTAGGGTTTTATTGAGTTGGCATTGTTGTGACCCGTAATTTTTATAAGTTGTTGTTCTTGTACACCACTTTTGGCCAATCTACTTACCGCGGTCGATCTATTGAAATGATTAGTAATTTTTTTTCCTTCGTATTCAAGCCAATCTTGTCCAATTTTGAATCGTATTTCTTCCAATGGGCATATTATCATACCAGTGATCATTTTCGGATTTCCATTGACGATTTGGTCTGAGGAATAATCTGTTGGTTTGAACATTTGGGCCACTTTTTGACATAAATTTTTGAATAATCGTCAGGACAAACGTTGCTGTCCTTGTTCTCTATTAAAAACTTGCTTCCAGTACACATTCTTGAATCACCCTGGCAAGTCTTGCTGAATACAGGGATATATTCAACTCGATTTGTTACAAAACCATCGTTGTTTGATTCGATAAGAAAAAATTCAGTAAAGCAAGCAGCAGCTTCCCCACCTCGCCAAGCTTATTCTACCGCGGTTATGTGATAGAATTTCTGTTGCAGACCTCCAGGAGTATTTTCATTCCATAAATTTACCATTTTCGTTATTTCAACAGAACTTCATGCTGCTGAACTTTGTTTCCTTTTACAAGGATCTGATTGCAGTTTTCATCGTATAGAATCGCGAGCAGCCCGTGCTTGTTGAAATGTAACACTTTTGAATTGGTCAATAATAGCTTTCATTTCTTCATAATATTTTTCTTGTAACAGGTTACTTGTTTTTTACAGTGCTTTCTTTGAACTCTGAACCATCTTACTTCCTCATGTTCACAGCCCAATCCTTCAAAATTGCCGCTAATTCTTCCGCCGTCCGATTTCCATCTAATTCAGACTTTCAATCTTCACAAAAATCCATTAATGATTTCCATACAAACTTCTTGCTGTAAGTGGTGTTTTTTTGGTATGTTTTGATATGTATTCTCGTCAGTATTACACCTAAATCGTGACATTCCAAAATCTTAATATATAAAACTAAGTCGACCATTTTGTTGGTTACACCAATTATAACTCCAGATTCAAGGACCTGTTTGTTATGAAAGGTTTTTTTTTAATTTTTCTACAACATGCTTAACATAAAATACATTGAAACTCTGAAAAATTTGATTAAATGGAAAAAAATTGGGAATAATTTTTCTCCTTGCGAATAACGCTAGTAGGTGTCGCTACGGTTAATAGCGTTTTCGTGAAAGTAATATATTTGATATTAATTCGGTGAACTACATTCTCTAATAATTTAACACATCTGAGTCCACCTACCTTTCTTCCGAAAACTACGGAAAATTTTATGACGAAATGTTTTGAACAAATCTCCATTATACTCTTATATATGCAAATAATTACTGTGTGTTTTGAGTTGCCTAAATGCATGTTTTGGGGCGCATTGATTCTTTTGTCTGGTGACTTCCGACACCCATTATCGGTAATTCCAAAATCGATGCTGCCGATGAAATAAATGCTTGCCTAAAATCATCAACTTCAAATTTGGCAAGGTAATGAAGCTCTCAATTCAGTTGATTGCAGTTGGAATAGTATCAATAGATATTTGCAGCCCACAAAAATGCAACAAACATCTGCACCACAAAAATTGTTTAAAATGATTTTTTGTAACTGCAGAAAAAGATGCAATGCGTCATGCACTTGCAGAAAACTGAGTCTTTTTTGTAACGCTACATGTGGGGAATGTGCAGGTGTTAACTGCCAAAACAATCTTTGACAAAGATTAAGAAAAAATTGACAGTGGCGACAGCCACTCAGAATCAGATAAATTTTTGACACAAAAAGTATTAATTTCACGTGAATAAAGTGATGAATAAATGAAATGTTCAAATGATATTTTCATTTTGTTATTTTGAACAGATAGGGGTTGCTTCTAGGGGTTGAAAAATAAAAATAACTAAAAATAACATTGATCCAATTGATAAAATTGATTGAAATTAATCAATTATATTGATAGAGATCCATTTTTACACATTTTATGCTGAAAGGGGGTGGTTTATACGGTCTTGAAGTAAATGAAGACCTTCATTAAACTTCATAAAACGCTACTGAGGCACAAATATCACTTTGATTTACCTCAGAGCAAGTTTCTTTTAATTTTGGATAAAGGGGTTGTTTTTACCCTTTGAAAATAATAAGCATAAATCGGCATAGGGTGGGAGTAGGAGACAAGTATAGCTTTTATCCAAAATTTTATCAAAATCGAATCATCTTGATAGAATTCGGAGGTAATGCCTAATATTCGCCCTCATTGACTGGACTAATTGTACAGGACAATTTTATCCTCACTTTCTAGGTATTATACAATAATAGTTTATTATAATATTAAAGTTGCTTTTTTATTTATCGATTGAGGCAGGACGAAGTCTGCCGGGTCAGTTAGCTAATTATAAATTTTTTTTTGATTAATGAAACCCTGTTCTGCAATGTTGGGATGTAATTTCTGTTCAAAATCGAAATAAATCAACATGTGTCCATAGCAACGTTATATATATATATATATATTCTTATGAAAAAGAGAGCTAAAATAATACATTAAATGTTGAAACAAAAAGTACCTAAGCTGAGGTAAAAAAAGAACGGGGTATCATAACATTCCTTGTATGATACTATAGAATCCCGTTGAAAATAGCCCATGGTCTGTTTTCAGTGTAATGTTGACATGATTGGGTGAAATTGTTCATATGATACAAAAGGAGGAAATTTGAAAGGTTATTGGAAGTGTCAAAAAATTATAATTTCTGTAGCCCTACAATGAAAGATGTGTAAGCCTATGATGATTAGTATTGTGAGATGATCTATGTTTCAAAAAAGTAAGTTACGTTCCTAACGTAGTAAAAATTGATTCCATCTCTCTCGCGTGCACCGATATGGAAGGTATAGGAAAAAAAGTCGCCGAAACGACGCTGGAATAATTGACCGGGATTGCGACGTCGGGCGCATTATTAAAGACGGGAAAATATCGCCCGAAATGGACTGATTGATGACTTTGAAGTCCGGGACATTATCGCGAGAGCGCGGAGAAGAATGGTCCCCTAAGAGGCGAGATGACAGCTTCCCGTTACTTCATATTACCTAAAACGCCCGCTTGTTTGGGAAAGTAATAGGGGCTCTCATTCCAAAATTAAAAGTAATAAAGAAAAAGCTTTCTTTATGTGTTCGATATCCTGGCGCCCGAAAAGGTTGCTCCTTCGGTGGAGGGCCTGCAATTTATTCCCGGGGAGGTGAGTTAGGAAAATGAAGCCATCGCCTATATTAAGTGCCCCATTTTGGTGGGATTACGGCGCAGGGACTAGTTTTATAATCCGGTTATTTACGTCTTTCTGTGGATTTGAAATATTGCCTCGTCGCGAGGATCGGTCGATATCGATTCTGGGTTTTAAATGCAACATTGCTCAACCCCTCCTTCTCTTCCGGTCTTAAAGCAGGAGTGTTTTTCACGAAATCTATCATTTCATGTCCCAAACACTGAATTTTCTATTCATTTTAAGTATCCATTACACCCAATTACATAAAAAATGTGAACATTCAATGACTAACAGATCCGCATGACACTACAAGAATGAATTCGACAAAAGCAAAAGAATGTGTAAACCTAGGCGATACAAAAATACATAATGCCCACTTGCACCGTTTTATGATTAAGGCATCCTTATCTAAGGCGCCCTTGAATTTTGAGTCATGCTTTTCCCCGCCTTAACGGATCAGATCTTGCACCGCATATCTAATAAAAACGACTTTGTTAAGCACGCGCTAAGCAATGCCAAATCTGGCAACACTGTATAAATCAGTGAATTTGTCAATGCGACATGACCATATGGTTTTGTGTCGGCACTGAGCACAGCGGAGTAAGAAAAACACGCGAATCTATAGACGAACATTATTGATACTGTAGATTCGTGGATTTTCATCAAATCGGCTGCAGCCAATAAACGTCCTGCTGCTTCCTACAATCATCAAGGCTTAAACTCCCTCCTTTGAGGTTTGACATCATCATACATAAGATATAATAAGATATGTACTTACATATCATTTGGCAATTCTGAATCATCCTAAATGAATCTCATCAGTTGTAGGGTAGTTTTTTTGGTCGAACGAAATCGCCGAAAAAATGCGAATTCGTCCATATCATGGTAGCGATCGGCCCTATTAAATTCTAGACTTCTAGGAAAGCCATAGTCAATGATATCTGATATGTCGAAATCATCCTCATATAGATCATCACTTTCATTTAATAAAAATCTATCGATAATAATTATTAAATTCACGCAATCAAAAACAACACGTCAAAACTGAAGTTCGTTTTTGACGTTTGAATATTTGAGACAGGCTAAAGTCTTGTTTAAGCCATGAATATTCCCGGCTCAAAATAGTCATAACTTATGTGGCACTTAAACTGCGGTGCAAGAGAACCGGCGTCTCAAACCTGACTTAAAATTTGAGTTGGACGTAAGTCAGACATATATTTGACGGTGCAAGTGGGCATCAGAGAATTCGAAATCATAGCACAATGTACACGGTATCCCAAATTGCTTGATCTTGGCTGTTTCTGGTACTTCTAGACTAGATAGGTAAAAACGTTGAGAGGAGTCCTGGGCTCGATTTCCGTGAAAACACCAATAGTGAAAACCGTTTCACGATATCTTCATTTGTTTTGAAGATATCACAACATTTTGAAATTTTTTAGATTCAGAAGATGTGCCATAACTTTTTAATTTTCGAAACTATCTGAAAAAGATAAAAACTTTTAACAAGCACTTTTTCATTGGGAATAAGACATTATTTCAAATTTTTTTTATCTCTAAATTTTTTTTCATGAAATAAAATGAAAAAAAAAATGCATTCGTATTTAATATAAAAAAGTGTTTTTTTTCCACGAGAAAAAATATTGAATATAGTTTCTTATTTCCGGGAAAAAAGCGATTCTAGAAAGTTTTAATCGATTTCAGATATTTTCGTGAATGAAAAAGTTATGGCACATTTTCGAAATCGAAATAAAAAAAAATTGAAGATATCGTGAAACGATTTTCACTTATGGTGTTTTCACAAAAATTGAGCCCAGGACACCTTACGATGTTTTTACCTATCTAGTCCAGAAGTACCTAAAACAGTCAAAATCAAGCAATTTGGGATATCCTGTATATGCAGGAACAACAGAAAAATTAAAAATGATATAAATGGCAGAATGAACCAAATCTTTTCGAAAGTAAACTGCTCCACATGAGTTAGGGATATTAAATTGCAAAAAAATATAGTTAAAAAGAGATTTTGTGACGAAAATTCATATTGATATGATTTCAAGTTGCAGGAAATAAAATTAATTTTAACCTATAGGTCTGCAACATATCGACTAAAATAACGATATTTTATTTCCAGAGAATTCAAGCATTTTAAGACTATAAATACAATGTATGGCCTCTACGGGCATCAATAACAACTTGACATCTTCTTTGCATACTAAGGTTGTTGAACATTTCTTGAGGAATTTGGTTCCATAAACGGAGCAGAAGCTCTCTCAGATCATTTAAGGATTTTGGGGTAGGTTCATGATTATCTAATCTTCTTTGGAGCATATCCCATATCCCAACTATGGCTACACGGTGCGGTCTAGCGTTATCGTCTAGAAATTGAAAAGATTCACCAATAGCAGCATGAAAATTTGGCAAAACATTGTCAATCACATGCTCCCTATAGTGTAAGGTGGGCATATTACCAGGATAAATGTGTAGATCTGTGCGCCCGTTGAAACATATCCTGGCCTATACCATAACACTACCCCCTCGCAATGGATGGACTTCTTGGACATAGCGACGATTACGGGGTATGCGTGGGATTGTCCATACCCTTATTCTTCGAGAATCTGAAAATCGTCCATATCTGGATTCATCAGTGAAAAGGAAACTACGCCATTGATCGTTCCAATTGATATGTTACCTTGATCATTCCAGTCTTTGACGCTTATGGTCACGTGTTCATGGAACTACTCTTAATGGACGTCTAGAACCTAGATTCACCTCTCTCAAACGTCGTCTGATGGTTTCGATGTGAACTTATACCCCATTAGCATTTTGAAGAGTATTCCGTAGCATTTTACACGATGATGTAGGCTTTCCTCTCGCCGAAACGGTAATGAAACGATCCTGATTTCTGTCGCCCACCAAGCCTTGGTCTGTCCAACATGGAACCTGTCTCCCTGAACCTATTCCAAAGTTGAGATATCACACTTTGGCTGACTTGGAGCCTTTCCGCTACAACAACCTGAGTTAGGCCACCCTGTAGCATTCCGATAGCCCTATTAGCCTCAGCAATTGTTAATTTACGTCTTGGCATTTTCAGAAAACCCGTTTCAAATCGAAGCCGTTGATAAACTGACTCTATTTCAAAATAAGAACATTCATGAAGCATATGCAAAGAACCAATCTTAAGAAAAAAAGGCGACCAGATTGACGAAATGTCTCATACTGATTTTCATTGGATCGATTCCAGTTGTTATTGATTTTCAAATGATTTTACAGCGATTTTCTCGAAGATTACATACTCTTCGAAACGATTGAATACGATATCCCTAACTCTTGTAGAGCAGTTTATATGAAAAGGAGCGATCCAGGTCCGTATTCAAACAATTTGTGGAATTAAATTAGGACGGGCTATTGAAATGAGAAAAATTTAGGAAATAGAATAAATTTAAGTTTGCGGATTAGGTTTTTTTCACATCAAGAAGTCCAGAGAGTCCCCGCACGTGAAAAACACAATCACAAATTATCTGCGCTCCCGTTAGAAAAAAAAAACATCATTCATCCAGCCTGATAAATTGCTCCATTTCGACCCGTTGTTTTAATCTGGAACAAGCCTCGAGGTAAATCACGGGAACTTATCATTACATTTCGAATATATTCTTCGGGGAATGAGGCCCTGATTTATGCCAGTCCTGTACGGAATAATTGGTTATATCGAGCGGAAGTTATCCTATAAATTACTTTCTTCAGCCTGCAGCGAGAAGGATGCTGAGGGAATCAGTTCTCTCTATCATTTCAGGTGCGCCTTTCAGCTACCTATAATTGTTTATCTGACAGAAACAGCTTTATGAAAATCTGAGTATCTGTTCGTTAGGGTATTTTCTCCAGGCGCTCTTCGTTGTTTACCTCTAGAATACTTCTCAGGGGTTATGAGTCTCCGATATCAGCTCCTCTCCGTCATTATCGTTCTTATTGCCAATTTCCATTCTGAGACTGACATGGATGCTTTAACCGGTTTTTCTCACAGTCGGCGAAATGAGATTTCATTATTATCTGGCGAAATGGGATTTCATTACCTTCAACCTGATGATTTCGAAGTTGCTCCATTAATTTTTTATGGTAAATGTTACTTACATCCCTTATGGTATGAATATAATTTTTTGGTACAACTGCTATTAAAAGTGACACTTTTAATGATAGCAAACAATGTTAAAATGATTGTTTACGTGGAAGCGTGTTGAAAATATTTTTAGCACATTTTCTTGTGATGAAATCAGGTGAGAAAAATTCAGGAATTGCAAATTTTTATTATCAATATTCAACATTCATTACTTATGAACATTAATATTAATCGTAAAACTAGAACAATTAATAACATTGATGCCCTGTGACGTGAGGGAGCTTCGCAACACATTATTAGAATCCTCAGCACCATCAGTACTTGTAGAAACCGGAAGTACAATATTGGATGATGATGATCCAGAATCTGTTGAGGTTGGGAGAATTTTTTCAGCAATGACATTTCTATATGCAATGGAATGATCAACATAGCCCTCGGCTACCGCCGTAGACTTCCATCCATCATGTTTTTTTATATCCGTAATATTTCTCTTTGTTGTAATTGTTTTAAAGGGTATTTTTACCCGTTTATGGCATTAAATAAATAAATAAATAAATATTTGCTCCTGATTCTGCTAGCAATGAAGCGGAGGATCTTCGAGAACAGTGTCCTGTATATAGCTTTGGTTCTGGCAACAATAGATGGAATTTTCCCAAATGTATTAATACCAACTGGATTGGCAGTGCATTTATTATTCATGTATTTCATTAAAAAACGACGATAATTAATGACAGAAGGGGTCAGTGTAAAGTACTTAAGAAAATGGTCTACATTCTTCCCAATAATACTGAAAGAACGACTGATTTTCGTTTTTGTATTTGGAAGTTGTATAACCAATAATTTATTTGTTATTTCGATGTCTTCTACTGATAAATTACACAATTCATCACGCCGAGAGGCTCCAAATAATTCGAAAATAGTTGCAACTTTTACTATTAAGTATTTCTCATTTGGTGCCTCCTTTATAAACTTTTCAACTTGTTCACGAGTGAGAATTTTCGATTTTTTGGGACGATATTCTTCACATTTCCGTTTTAAATATGCTAATACCTTAAAATATTTATTAACATCCACACCATTTTCAACAAGGGCGCTTGACTTTATCATTGATGTTGACATCTGAGGAAACCCCCTGTATTTTATCTGACCACTCATAGAACCAACAGTGCGAAGTTTTCTCCGGTATCGAGAATGTTGGAGTTGTGCAACACTCATGTGAATGATGTCGATTTGTTTTCGGGAGACACTTTAAATTCTTTTAAAAAGAAGGTTAAGGGTATATTCGTGTAAATATATAGACTTGGTTTCAAATCTTGTTTATCACTATAAACCTAATATTGTAATAAATTGTAAGTGATTCACAATGTCTAAATGAATGTTATCAGTGGGCGCTTTTTTGGGTGTTTACACCTGTGAGCGTTCTTTCTTATAAAATAAAATAAAAAATAAAAAAATAAATAAAATTGAAAATTTGCTCTACAAAGTTGATAAACTTCATATTTTTGATTTTTCTTCTAAGTATGAAACGAAAACACTGAAGTTCCCTTCTACATTTTTCAATTTACACCAGGCCAGGAAATTGTTATATCCAATATCGTAATGCTGAACAAATTTTTTTAGGTAGGAGTTCCAGATTTGCAGACTCTTCAATATCCAGAGGAACAACCAAATCGTCACTTTTAGTAACAATTGGACTGTCGACAAACATATTGAGCAGTTAAAAACCCAAGACGAAAATTGGACAGGAACGAAATTCAAATGACAGCGTTTTTTCTCATTTGTTAGTAATCATAACGTTGGCAACCTTTGCCATTCACAACAACCTTTTGATTATTTAAATATTAAAATGCATTTTGAAGTTTATTGTGAGTGCAAATTCATCCCTTTCATTATCAAAAAAGTTGTACAAAAAACATTGTATGGTATTTGTGTTTAAAGTGATTTTATTTTGTTCGTGAAATTGTTCAATTCGCTCCGCTCATTTCACAAACTTTTTCACTCACAAAATAAAACGTCACTTTTAACACTCATATCATGAATAACTATACTATTCTTAGATGTCCATTCTCGTAATATTCATGGTAGAAGACAACGTCATCGTTCTAAAGTGTCGAGAATGGAGGTCAGATATTGTCAGTCAGACCCACGGCCATGCTGTTGAATATTTCCCCTTATGTCCCCGAGTTTATAAATTCTGCCAGTATCCCCTTGGATTAGTCTGGGACCGAACATATCCCGACTTGAGATGACTTGATGAAGTCCAGGATAAACGCACAGCGAGGATGGATAGAATGTTTACAATGGGGCGTCCATAATGTGGATTATGTGAGGTGGAAATGACAGAAGACGTAGATGAGCTAGGGCTAGTTAACACACCCTCAGGGGTGAAGAAACAGGGTTGGTCCTTTTCATATCGAGGGGGAATTTCAACAGTTAATATCCGAAGGATGTCTAAAAGAAAATTAATTTTTTTTCCTTCTACATCGTTGAAAACCTTTATTTGTTTCTCATTTGTAAACGTCAGTTTCCAAAAACATAATATTAATCAAGAATGTTTATTTTATCAAGTCACTAACTTGTAAAACTGACAGTTAACTTGCAAAATTTTTACAAGTTAGTAGTATTATTTACATTAAAAAATTTTGTTTTATCGTCATATATGTTGAAAATCATGGTACAATTGTTATTTCCACTAACACAGATTTTTGACGATGAAAGAGTTGATACTGATGATGATGAACCATCTGTTCACTCAGAAACTGCTGAACTCGAGGACTGCAGAATATTTGTACTCTCCTTACTACCGAATAATTTGCTAGACATTTCGATTTTTTTGTTGACCGAATCATCGACATAACTCATCGCAATTTCGGTGCTCTTCCACCCTCCTGCACGCTTTAGTGCTGGAATATCTCCACCCGAATCCGCAACCATAGTGGCTCCAGTTCTGCGAAAAGAGTGGCCGGTGTATAACTCTGGGTCTTTTAATCCTAAATATTTCGCTATTTGCTGTGGGACACCACCAATAGTGTGCTGGCCAGCATTAATAGAAATGCACTTTCCATGTCGGTATGTCAAAAAAAATCTTAGGCTTTCTGTTCCAGGAGGCCGAAGATTTACATATTTTCTGTATAACATGCAGGGCTTGAAGCTGCAGCCATCATCGGTTATGGTGAATCTTCTTTTTTGTTAAATTTTTTGTTTACCGTAATTTCACAATATCGTAATTTTCCATATCTTCTACATCATGCATTTTTAAGGAGAGAATTTCATCACATCGACAACATCTAAAAATTCCAAATATTGTTACAATTTTCGCCAGCAACCACTGGTCATCAGGAGCATGTAAAAGAAATTGTTCAGCCTCTTCATTACTTAATACCTTGGCCCGTTTTTGGCGTATAACGCTCATTTTTTCTTTTCAGAAAAGCCTTTACCTTTTGAAATCTGCAAATGTCAAGTAAACGTCATATTTTTCAATAAATTTTTCAAAGAAAGCAAACCTGCGAACAGGGGCATTTTCTTTCATTTCCAAGCAGCTTATATTGCTATAAAGTATTAGGGCTGAATCTAGTTGATAGTTGATTCAAGTAGACCAACAAAACATCTTCAGTTACCCCAATCACACTATTTTTGTTTTGCCACTTTTTGAAGTCGTCGTATTCTCGCTCGTACCTTGAAGCTGATTTTGCAGGTAATAAACTTGATGCTACACTGCTGGCTGCCTCGATAATTTCTTTTGGTACATTCATTTTCGCTTTCGCCAAAACAAATGTAAAGAAAAATAAACGGACATGTTCATGGCAACGCTTCCATACCTTACGACATTTGCGACAAATTATTGAGAATTTTTTGGAATTTATCTAACCTTTTTACAAATGAGAAACAAATAAAATATAAAACAATACACGCAAGGTAACAGGTTTTACTGGCTCAAAGAGGTAACTGACTCGCCTGCGGCTCGTCCGTTATATCCTCCATTCGCCAGTAAAAACCCTCTTACCTTGCTAGTAATTTTATATACTAAATGCTGCTATGCTTCTTTTTTTATTAGCGAAATATGCTACTGTCAAATCAATATTGAGTGAGTGACACAGGAAATATGCCATTACCATGTCAATTGTACCAAAACAACAAACAAAAAAATGGTTTTAAGAAAAAGAAAAATTCTTTGCCTTTACGGAGGCCACATCGAGTATGTTTCTGAAACATAGAAGAATTCAAATTGGTAATCATCGAAATGAATGCCAATTTCAATTCTCAGGCTCACAGATTTTTTTATCTTGATATTGGAGAAATGATATAAGAATTTGTCACTGAGATGAAAGATATACCGGTTTCAGCCTTGTTTGGCATCATCAGTATCTTATACACCTCAGAGACGAAATCTTCATAAAAAACTCGATATGTTTTCGAACTTTTCTTATGCGTGAAATCGTTGGGAAGTCTATGAAGATTACAATCTATAAAACTCAAATGCAATAATTCAATATCTCCTGCAAATGCAACTTCGCCAAAATGATTTCTAACGACATTTTCCGGGTATGCCAAATTCATAAGGCCGAAGTTGAACTAAATAGTAATTCCCTCCAAAGTGTTGGAAGCCTTGATCAAGGGGAGAAGAGCATTCCATCTTCCAGTATGAAACTTTAATCACTATGGATAACAAAGAGGACGACATCATGCACCCCAAGGAGTTTGGGGGAACATTAGAATTCTGTGGGATAAGTGATTGGAGTTTTGACTAGACTCGAGTTTTCAATCAAATAGGGTTTCAGTTGTCTTATATAGATTTTCAACGGTGGATTTTGTTATCTTGTCATTCTACCTATCTGAATATTTCTCTAGGAACCCAAAAAGGCTGTAGATTTGTGTTCAAAATTGGGGTTGTTCTGATTTTGTCAAATTACTGTGAAGGACTGTATCCAGATAACTGAGTTGGAGATGGTAGTGTAAAAACATTTATTGACATCATTCACAATCATAAAGTGAATAAGTCACCCGCATGAAGTTAATACAGTAAAAAATACAAATATCAAAGACATCTATAAACTCAGAGTGAATTATTCAACTAAAAACAGAGGTAATCTAGAGATGTTCAAAATGAGAGGTCAGATGAAGTCAAACTTAGACTTTGAGATAGTTCCATTAATTCAAAATTAAACACAGCGTTTACAGTGATGATGCAAATTAAATTGATTGCGGGAGCCTCTTCATTTCATCAGAAAAACAGAAGGTTGAATAATGAATCATTAGAGTAAGCTGAGTTGTAATAAAAGTGAGATCAGGCCTTAGAGGAGATACGTGTATTGAAAGCTTAATAGTCTGAGTCTGTTCTTCATTGAGATTATTACAAATGTGAGAATATCATGATTGAGAAATCAATATTTATGATCTATAACTGTTGTTATTTCCGTGGATTTGGGTTCTTCTGTTTAAGAAATAATAAGTCCAATCTCGACAAAATGTTCAGTTTATTGAACACAAACAGAAATCCCTATGGACTCTACTAATTCAATTAATTCTGCACAGCAAAACTTTCTTCACACTATAGGTTTATAGTTTCAAAAGACTTTTAAATGAACAGAACAATTCGGAGCACGTTTTTCTTTCGACTATTTTATTTCTGACAGACGCTGTCACACAAAAATATTTCAAAAGAATTCACCTGCCAACTTTAAATCGAATTCGTTTACTTGACTCTATATAAATCAAAAATAATAATAAAAACTCGGATAGTTGATCAAATCTCAACACTCCTCCTTGATCAACTCACAACGGAGCGTCTCAAAAACTTTTCTATTAAGTGGCTTGGTGAGAATGTCTGCAATCTGCTTGCTGCTCTCGACATGTTGTAATGTCACAGTACTGCCGACATGTTGCTGGATGTACTTTCGTGGTATCTCAATGTGTTTCTTTCCTTTGGTCGTTTTTCCTTCGTGGGCATTCTGTAACATGTGTATGGCTGACATGTTGTCGATTTTTAGGGTAATTGGCTGATCACTTTTCAAAATACCAAGTTCCAGTGCCATTCTCTTCATCCAACACACATCGTCAATCACTGACACCGCGGCTCTGTACTCAGCTTCTGCAGTTGAAGTAGCTACCAGACGCTGCTTCTGCGAGTACCAGATCACTGGTCCACCTCTCATCACTAACACTCCACTCGTCGATTGTCCTGTCTCAGAGTCTCCTCCAAAGTCTGAATCCGTGTAAGCCACTAGTTCTCTGTCTCCTCCGAAATGGATTCCTGCAGTTACTGTCCCTCTCAGGTACCGAAACACACGTTTCACCATTGCCTGATGACTTTTCATGGGCTTATTGCAGAATCGACTGAGGTAGTTCACGGCAAAGCTGATGTCTGGCCGGGTTATTGTAGCTAAGTACAACAAACTCCCTATCGCTTCGCGATAGTTGTTGTTCGCTGGAAGTGCCTCGTCATTCTGAAAATTTGTCTTTTTGGTAACCATTCCTTGCTCAATGGGTGTAGATGCTGGGTTGCAATTTTCAAGTTTCATCTTTCTCAAGATCTTCTCTGTGTACAGCGGCTGATTCACGAAAATACCGTTCTGGTCGATCTTGATTTCCATGCCCAAATACGTTATTTTGTCCTGCAGTTTCTTGCTGAATGTAATCTGAAATTCCTTGCTTATATTGCCTAAGAGTCTGTATATTTCATTCTCATCTTTCCCAGCTATCAATCCATCATCTACGAAGAGTGAGAGCATAATGCTCTTGTCCTCATTATAATAAATACATGGGTCGTCATCGGTGTTGATTAGACCAATCTTGTCTTCAAAGTATGTGGTAACCCTCTCGTTCCACATCCTTGGAGCTTGTTCGAGCCCGTAAAGACTCTTATCCAACTTGCAGACTTTTCCTGATCCGTTGTTGAACCCTTCAGGCTGATTCATGTAGATGACCTGCTCCAGTTTTCCATACAAGAATGCCGTCTTTACATCGAACGATACCAACTTCATCTTCTCTGAAGCTGCGTGGCTCAGAAGTAGTCTAATCGATGCATGACGAGCTACTGGGCTGAATGTTTCCTCATAGTCAATTCCCTCCTTCTGTTCAAATCCTCTTGCCACAAGTCTGGCCTTGTATCTACCATCTGTCTTCTCTCGAAGTACCCAACGACAGGTAATCGGTTTCATTCCTTTTGGACAGTCCACCAGCTCCCAAGTTTTCATGTCCATTAACGAGTCGTACTCCTCCTGCATCGCTTGTCTCCACTTCTCATCTTTGAGTGCCTCACTCACCGAGATGTTCTCAGTTTCACCAATTATGGCCACTTTTACGCTCTTTCTGTCAAGTACACAATCTCTCAGTCTCGGTGGTGGTTGCAAAGTTCGACGATCTCGCAAAGTTCTCCTTCTTGGCTCTTCTTCTGGTGGTTGTGTCCCATTTTCTTTGTCACTTGCCTCCTCAGCATTTTCTTCGGTTCTGCAGTTCTCGTCTTCTTCATCTGACTCACTGCTGCTTTCATCTTGCTTCTCCAGTATACCCTCTGATGCTAATGTCTCAAGTTCAGAGCCTTGTCTCAGTTTTATCTTTTCTTCGGCGAAGATAACATTGTCTGAGGTAACAATTTCTCTCTTCTCTTTCAAATAAATCCTGTAGCAGGGTGAATCGATGTCGTAGCCAACCAGAATTCCCTTTTCTGATTTTCTGTCGATCTTGCCTCTCTTCTGTGCTTGCTTCAATACAAAACATTCGCATCCAAAAGGTCGTAGTTTCTCAATTTTCATTTTCCTTCCAAACCACAGTTCTGCCGGACTTTTCCCTGGTACGTTGCTGGTTCCTGTCTGATTGATCGTAAAGATCGCGTAATTCATTGCCTCTGCCCATAGTCTCTCGTCCAAACCATCTGCATGTATTGCTGCCCTGGCTGCCTCGACAAACGTTCTCATATCTCTTTCAATCCTTCCATTTTGCTCTGGCGTGTTTACATTCGTGAAGGTGTGAAAGATTCCCAACTTATTCATCATCTCCTTGGTCTTCGTATTCTTCAGTTCGGTGCCATTATCAGATCTCAGACTCTTCACTCTCCTCCCTAGTTGATTTTCAACAAGTCTCAGGTAGCTTGCAATTTTCTCTGGGGTTTCACTTTTCGTCTTCATGAAATAACAGGTTCGGTAATGAGTGAAGTCATCTTTGAACATGACCCAGTATTTTGATCCTCCCAGTGATGGGATGTTCATCTCGCCAGTGTCGACATGCACTAGATCTAATGGCTGCTGAGCTGTCTCGGGATTGTTTGGGTGTGAGGATCGATGTTGCTTGCCATATGAACACCCTGTGCACACATAATTATTCCAGTCATCAACATATTTTATTCCTTTTCTTTTCAATATGTCCCTCACATATTTCACATTTTGATGGGCGAGTCTCTCGTGCCAAACTTTGATCGACTGGACCATCAAACCTGTCTCTTCTTCTCTCCTGAGCATCATTTTGAAAAGATTTCCCTTGCGTTTTGCTATTGCCACAATTTCCTTACCATCTTGATCGAAAAATGTTGACTCATTTCCGTTTGCCTTCTGTACATGGCCCTTATCCAACATCTGGCTTACTGAGAACAGATTAAAGTTCAAATTTGGCACGTAAATCACATCTTCAAGTACCACTGGATACCATTTTTGACCATCAAAAGCCTCCATCTCAATGTTCCCAACTGCAACGCCATCTAGCCTCGTTGAGTCTCCAATCACAATTGGAATTGGCTCGTCCAGCTCAACAAGCTGTACAAACCACTCTCGATGTGACGTCATGTGTTGGCTGGCTCCACAGTCCTGATACCATGAAGTTTCCCTGTCTTTGGAGATGTCAAAGTCTACTGTCGAAAGTGCTGTGGTCAAAAATGCCTTCCTTATCGATTTGCCATTTTCTTGGTTGTTTCCTTCTTTTCGAGATGGACATTCCTTGGCGAAGTGTCCCTTTTTCTTACAGTTGTTGCATGTGTATTTCTTCTTACAATAGTCGATGTACTTCTGACATGGTTTTCCTTTACACTCCTTGATCACGTGACCCATCTTCCCACATTTGTAACATGCTAATGCTGACTTCTCCTGCTTGCTGTTTGACGACCTTCCTTGTTTCTCACGTCGTGCCATGAGAGCGTTGCTGGTGTTACTACCCTCTGCGTATGTCATTTCCTTAAGTTGTTCATCCTCTAGCCTCAGACGTTCGATGAGAGTGTCTAAGTTCTTTGTAGGTCCGGTCACGTTGTTCCAAGATGTCCTGAAATGCGCTAGTTTTGACGGTAGCACACTCAAGATTCTCGTCATGATCCAGCTTTCCTTCATAGGATCATCTTCAGTTGACACTTCTGCAGCCAAGTCCATAATCTCCATACAATTTTCTACTGCTGACTTGCTTTCATCATACTCAAATGTGAATTCGGGACGTTTCTAAAGTTACATCAGTTTTTGTACCATATAAACTAACTAATTTGTCTATCATGGCTTTGGCAGTTTTACAATTTGCAATTTTGGTCGCAATCTTACTGTTGACGTTCAAACCTATCAACGTTTGAGCTTCGATATCTTTCTTTATCCACGCTGAAACGTTTGCTTCAGACTCAGCACCTGCTGGTCTTGCCTTTGTACCTGTCACAATTTCATACAAATCTTTATTTTTAAGTGCTAGATTCAATTTGAATCGCCATGAAATAAAATTGACATTTCCCTGACTATCATCACTCAACATTTCCAGCTGAGATCTTACAGTATCCATTTTGCTCTAGAATTTTACAATTTGACTGACTTCTGACAATTTTCTTAAAGAACAAAATGAATATAAACTTTCGTGGCGATTTTCTGACTTGAAATAACTTGCGTGTACGATGCTCAACGTTGTCTTGCTCTACTATGGCTGCTCCGATGTCCCTGCCGGTTCTGACGTTTTGGACTACTTTTCTCGACTTTCCAGACGTTTTCTTGACCTTACTCCAGAGAAACCCCTTTCACAGCTGCCCTGGGCCCATAACCTGTTGTTATTTCCGTGGATTTGGGTTCTTCTGTTTAAGAAATAATAAGTCCAATCTCGACAAAATGTTCAGTTTATTGAACACAAACAGAAATCCCTATGGACTCTACTAATTCAATTAATTCTGCACAGCAAAACTTTCTTCACACTATAGGTTTATAGTTTCAAAAGACTTTTAAATGAACAGAACAATTCGGAGCACGTTTTTCTTTCGACTATTTTATTTCTGACAGACGCTGTCACACAAAAATATTTCAAAAGAATTCACCTGCCAACTTTAAATCGAATTCGTTTACTTGACTCTATATAAATCAAAAATAATAATAAAAACTCGGATAGTTGATCAAATCTCAACAATAACGTTGGTCTATAAAGAGAATGCTAATTAATCAATTGAGACGACATTTACATAAACTGCTTTTAGTAAGCAGGGTTAGTGTTCATCAGAAAAATAGAGGCTACAATTGATAATTATGAGGATTATAACATGAGAGTTCTATGTATGAATTAAAACCACCAACAACCCGTTGGTTTCGAGAAAGCAGAAGGCTTGATATCTTACTTGCTAAGTGCTTCAGATGAATGAAATTGAGAATTTCTTATGTATAATGAGAAAATTATACCAGTTGAATGGTTTTATCGATATTTGAGGAAACCGCTCAAGATGAAGCAGAGACTGAGACTGTCAATCAGGTTCAATGTTTGAGCTACTTGATCGTTCAAATACTTCAGAGAAGTTCACTTGGTTTTATCGAGAGAGAAGACTGATTCCATGATTCACTTTTGCGTTTGAGGATTTTCATTCGTCCGAAATTCGAGAACAATAATTAGCAAGTGTTATGCGAAGTGAATAGTTGAGAAATGAGATGAATAGATAAAGATAATGAGATGCACATGAGAGTATAACAAGTCAGTATTTATAACTACAGAGAATGTTCATTCTTGGAGCAAGTAATCATTTCCATGTGAGGAGTCTAGAGATATCTGAAAAATCCAATATCTTTATAAATTTTCATGATCTGAAATATGGACAAATTTTCAAACTTTATAAAAAGCAGGAAAATAACATGGAATATGCAACAATTTAGAATTCTGAGAATCCACTCACCTTTTTGAGAATTAGTTACTCCAAGAAATGAACGAGATGATCAGTTATTAAGCTAGGTGACTTTTGGAAAATTCTAATTTACAAGAGTAGCACAAGAGGAGGTCTATTCACAGGCAGAGCTGGATTACAAAATTACAATTAATGAGCATGAGTTAATCTGTCAGCTGGTTAGTGCATAGAGGTATATTAATTTGACGCGAGCAGTCAATCAGCTGATCATAAAGCTGTTCTTGCAGGAGTGGGCGTGGCGCTGCGAGACGTAACCATAGGCGTAGCTGAGGATGAGGTCTGAGGGGTGCGATGCTCAATTTTCAATAATTTCTCATGAATTATTTCTAGCATTTTCTCATGGATCTCATGAACCCTTTTTGTAGAATATATTGAAATTCATTTTTGGCAGGATTATGCTACTTTTGAGAATTTTTTTAGTTTCAAATTTCAGCCTTCATATGGGGCAAGAAAGTCTTAGGCAACAAACTTGAATAAGTGAATAATCAGCCTCGTTGAAGCTTTTCCATATACCTATAGGACCCTTATGAGTAAATCGTCTTCAATAGTCAAACCACAACCTTCAAATTTAGGAAAATTTATGAAATAAATCACGTTGAATTTCTGTCAATGATTTTTAAAGCATGCTGAATGATCAAACTCTCTCATCCACTCATAATTATTCCATGTTGTATCACGATGCTGATTTTCAGATTCGAATCATTATTATGAGATAATATTCATAGAGTATCATTGTAATCGTGAAAACCAGATCTGAATTTCATTACCTTTAATAACCATTACGTCCGTTATCGTAAAATGGAAATTAATTAATGTTTGCCATTTTCCCGGATGTCCGAACTTTCGCAATACCAAATCCAGATGATCGCTGCAGATTTGACTTTGCGCTGCAATGCAGCGAAATATACGTTCGTATGACCCCCACATAAACTGCATTTCTGGTAATATATCTCTGAAATCTTCGACTGTAGGTTACTTTTATTGGTGCAGTTTCAAACAATAACGTTGGCTGCCTTATCTGCAAATAGTAAATCAAACAGGAAGTATTTTCCTTTCTATAAACAGCGACCGTTATATTGTGTCCTATTTCGGTAAAAGCCCTCAACTCGCTGGAGTGAATGTAGGGTTTCAGGAAGGCGAAGGATGAAATATTCCAGTAGGAATGCTCCGAAGTGACATTGTATATCTCTCCTGATGAAAACAATGACGTCGCAGAAACGATGTAAAAAGGACGAAGAAATATGCAGAGGAACCTGTCAGGCGAGATGGTTATCCGGTATATTGCGCTCCTTTCGTATGGCTTTGAGATCCTTCTATTCGAGGAGATCCAGCTGGAATGGAATTTTTTCAATTATTAACTTATTGGTTTCATCATGTCGTACTTGGTCATTGCCTTCTAGTTTGGGCTCTTAATTAAACTGATAAGGAGGCTGCTTGTTATTTTATGTATCGAATGGGGTGTTAAGATTTTGGAAAATTACTGTTGTGGACTGTAACCAGATAATTTAGTTGCAGATGGTATTGTAAAAGAGATCTTTCTTGTAAGTAGAATCAGATAAATGCACTTTGAAGTTCAGGCTTGTAATCAGTAGAAGGGTTCACCATTATCAGAAAAATCCTCCCAGAGTGAATCAAGGGCAAGAGATTGTCAACCAGTTTCATGTGTTTTATAATTGACCGTTGAACCATATCAGAGAAGTTCACATCATGTTCTGCAGAATATCAGCTAGATCCAGGATTCATTAATCTGAAACTCGGGAACAGTAATTATCAAAATACACTGCGCGAAAAAATTAACGCACATTCTGAAAATCTCAATTTCAATGAAAGTTAACTCTACATTGACTTTATAACTTATTTTTTATGTTCTCTCGGGAAGGTTTCGAACGAAACAAGACACATTAAATGGAAGAAAAATTCAGGATTTCACCGAATCTTATGTGAATGAAGAGAAATGAACAATTTTCAAAATACTGAGATGCTGATAAGTGATTTAGTACTTGGTATTTCCACCCCTTGCGTTAATTACAGCTCGGCAACGACGGTTCATTCTCAAAATGAGTGATATCAAAATGTTCTGATCTAATCCTTCCCAGATTTCTCCGAGTTGGATTCCTAAGTCATTGAGAGTAGCTGGATGATTTTCTGAACTTCTCAGCCTTCTATTGAGGTTGTGCCAAACCTGCTCAATCGGATTGAGATCTGGACTTCTTGCTGGCCATTCCATTCGAGAGACTTCAACCTCTTCAAGGTACTCCTGAACGATTCGCGCACGATGGGGTCTGGCATTATCGTCCATGAAAATGAAATGTATGGGGCAAATGGCACTACATGCTCTTGAAGAATGTTCCTTATATACTTATCAGCATTCATAGCTCCATTATCAACGACCACTAGGTCTGTGCGAGCAGTCAAAGATATTCCACTCCATACCATAATCGATCCTCCCTCGAAACCAGTAGTATTCAAGAAATTGCACTGAGCATATCTTTCATGTAGACGTCTGTATACAAGGGAACGTCGATCACAATGGTAGAGGCAGAATCTAGACTCATCTGTGAAGAGAACTCTTTCCCAATCGGCCTCTTCCCAATGGATATGCTCTCTCGTAAAATCCAAACGCGCCCTTCGATGGGCTGGGGTAAGAGCTGGGCCTCTTGCCGCGACATGAGGCCTTAAATCATATTCTCTGAAGCGATTTCTTATTGTCTGGGTGCTAATTTGCACCCCATGAGTTTGCTCAAGCTGATTTTGAAGGAGGCGAGTGGTTGCAAACCGTTGTCTCAACGAAAAAACTCTCAAGTAACGTTCTTGAATGGCAGTTGTTACCCGTGTTCTACCCTGTCCTGGTCTTCGGACATTCATACCTGTCTCCCTGAATCGCTGCAACATTCTGGACACACTTGTATGGGAAACTCCAAACCTTTCTGCAATTCTTGTGTATGTCCACCCTTCTTCTCGCAAAACTACCGCTTGGGCACATTCCTCTTGGGTCAAATTGCGTGTTTCGCGTTGAATAGCGATCGAGTGTAGAAAATCAACTATTGATCACTAGAATTGACCGAGAACAACTGATTTTAGAATGGAGCCAATACATTCAAAATCTAATAACATCATCTTTTTTTATTTCTGCTGGGAAAAAACATCTGTATTGAAGAAAAACGTTGAAAGTGGATAACATATGCATGCATAATTCTGATAAAAATAATTATCATTGAGATTCAGTTGTAGAATAAATTTGAGATTTCCATAATGTGCGTTAATTTTTTTTCGCAGTGTATCACAAGAGTTGTACAGTAGAGCCATGAAATTAGTTGATTTCAGTTTCAATTATGAAATTTATTATGTGTCCCCGGGAAACGGAAATTCAAAATTGAGATTGATATTTTTTTGCAAGATACGATTTATTTTCTGGAAAAACCTCCAGTTGTTTTTGAAAACCTCCTATATGGTCATGAATAAAGTTGAATTAATTTGTACTCCAGTTTGTTAAAGAAAACACAAAAGGCTTCCGGATGCTTCGTGACTCATAAAAATCGGATCATTTTTGAGGAAGTTATTGAGGTTTCAATTTCCAATATGCTTGGACTATTTCCATGAGTGTATCTACATTCTAACTTCAAGATATACCGACCAAGATATACCCTGCAAGTCGAGCCAGTTGGGCCATGATTCGCTCTTCAATCTATAATTTCTACGTAATTTAACATGTCAGGAGAAACAATGCGATGCAGGATTAATGGATAAATGCAGGAATGCAAGGGTGAACTATAGAACTTTCAGTTCCGGCCTTTGCAATTTCGAACATGCTGGCGTGGATATTGTTTTAAATGGGTAAATGAGGTATTTTCTCGCATCCAACGGATCCGTCACATAAATCAAGAAGTACCGAAGCGTGCCAGGAGATGTTAAGATATTACGTTATGGTTTTATATGGGTTTTGGCTCATCTTGTTGGTCCATCCTGCTTCGCGAGCTCTTGGGAGAAGTCGTTTACTGTAACTAAGACTCCTCCAATAGGTTGAGGCTTTCACGACCATTAAAAGAATCTTTAGGCCTCATTAGTAGTGGTCTTGTAGGAATTATTTCACAGTAAATATGAGTAGGGCAATCATATTATAATTAATATAAACAACGTTGGTCTGAAAGAGAGTGCGAAAATTCACCGATAAATACAACATTTAGAGAGACAAACTACTTCCGAGCAAGCAAGATTAGAACGTTTGTCAGAAAAATATAAAATACACTTCATAAGTTAAGATAGATACAATAAAAAAATACTATGAGTGAATAAAACCACTAATCCTTGGTTTTCAGAAGAGGAGAAGGCTAGAGATCTTACTTATGAGTAGAAGCAGATGAATAACCTTGAGTAAATCATACCGTTCAGGGTAAAATAAGGGCGAGAAGGTGTAAACCAGTTTCATGTGTATTACAATTGAACGTTAAACCGAATCAGTTCACATCGTGTTCTGCGAGAGATCAACTATGTAGATCCAGGGTTCTCTCTGGACGTTCGAGGATTCATTCATCTAAAACTCGAAAACACTAGCAATAAATTATAAGGGGTGAGCAGCAGAGGAAATTCAATCAACTGATTAAAATAATGAGATGAGCATGAGAAAATAATAAATCGGTATTATTATCAGAGAGACAGACATGAGAATGTTTTATTCTGGTGCAACATCACAATTTCCATTTGAGAAATTTAAATATGTGATTCGTAAAAATATAATGAAATATACATTTCTCTATTTCAGTATCGTAATGAGTTCATTACAGTACTAAAAGTAGTGCTGTAATGAAACTCATTACAGCATTGTTTTCAGTTATATTTTTCGTTTTGTGGTTGTCAGTACTGACCTCCGATCGAATCAAGTTTCGAATCAAATCAATTCAAATTCCGTGATCTGTCAAATTTCGTATGTCACACCAACTGCCAAAATGCAAGAAAAAAGTCACTAATTCGTATTTTCATTTGAATTTCGAGAGTATTTCATAAAAATTGACTGAAATAGAGAAAATACCGTCTAATACTCGTTGCAGAAGGCAATTCCAACACTCATGCTATCGAAAACTCGCTCCTTTGTCGCTCGTTTTCGAACTTCGCATTCGTTTTGGAATAGGAGCTCATTCTGCAACTTGTTTTAGAATATACTATTATGAGAATGCACATGAGCGAAGTGAATCGAATTGACCGGTAAATTAAATAGAACTCATGATGACTACCCGAGAGACTACCAATTTTTCGTAGATTATTTACTATCTAATACGTGTATTAGTATGAAGAGCCTTTTTTGACATGTAATTAAACCCATAAATAGTATATAACATTACTAGCAAGGTGAGAGGGTTTTTACTGGCGAATGGAGGATATAACTGACGAGCCGTAGGCGAGTCCTCCTTGAGCCAGTAAAACCCGTTACCTTGCGTGTATTGTTTTATATTTTATTTGTTTCTCATTCGTAAAAAGGTTAGTAAAATTTCAAAAAAATCTCAATAATTTGTAGCAAATGTCGTAAGCCATGGAAGCGTTGCCATGAACATGTCTGTTTATTTTTCTCTACATTTGTTTTGGCAAGAGCGAAAATGAATGTACCAAAAGAAATTATTGAGGCAGCCAGCAGTGTAGCATCAAGTTTATTACCTGCAAAATCAGCTTCAAGGTACGAGCGAGAATACGACGACTTCAAAAAGTGGCAAAACAAAAATAGTGTGATTGGAGTAACTGAAGATGTTTCGTTGGTCTACTTGAATCAACTATCAGCTAGATTCAGCCCTAATACTTTATGGGCAAAATGGTCTATGCTGAAAGGCTGCTTGGAAATGAAAGAAAATGCCCCTGTTCGCAGGTTTGTGTTCCTTAAAAAATTTATTGAAAAATATAACGTTTAGTTGTCATTTGCAGATTTCAAAAAAAAATAGCGTTTCTGAAACGAGAAAATGAGAGTTATACGCCAAAAAAAGGCAAAGGTATTAAGTAAAGAAGAGGCTGAACAATTTCTTTTACATGCTCCTGATGACCAGTGGTTGCTGGCGAAAATTGTAACAATATTTGGGATTTTTGGATGTTGTCGATGTGACGAAATTCTTTCCTTGAACATGAATGATGTAGAAGATATGGAAAATACGTTATTGTGACATTGCGGCAAACAAAAAATTTAACAACAAGAAGATTCACCATAACCGATGATGGCTGCAGCTTCAAGCCCTACATGTCATACAGAAAATATGTAAATCTTCGGCCTCCTGGAACAGAAAGCCTAAGATTTTTTTTGACATACTGACAGAGAAAGTGCATTTCCCTTGATGCTGGCCAGCACACTTTTGGTGGTGTCCCAAAGCAAATAGCGAAATATTTAGGTTTAAAAGACCCAGAGTTAAACTCCAGCAACTCTTTTCGCAGAACTGAAGCCACTAAGGTTGCGGATTCGGGTGGAGATATTTTAGCAATAAAGCGTGCAGGAGGGTGGAAGATCACCGAAATTGCGATGAGTTATGTCGATGATTCGGTCAACAAAAAATCGAAATGTCTAGCAAATTATTTGGTAGTAAGGAGAGTACAAATGTTCTGCAGTCCTCGAGTTCTGCAGTTTCTGAGTCAACAGATGGTTCATCATCATCAGTATCAACTCTTTCATCATCAAAAATCTGTGTTGGTGGAAATAACAATTGTACCATGAGTTTCAACATATATGACGATAAAACAAGATTTTCTAATGTAAATAATACTACTAACTTGTGAAAATTTTGCAAGTCAACTGTCAGTTTCACAAGTTAGTGACTTAATAAAATAAACTTTCTTGATTAATATTGTATTTTTGGGAATTGACGTTTACAAATGAGAAACAAATAAAATAAGTTATTTCGCCACTAGCAAGTTATGAATTGTCCATCCTCATAGTATCACGAATCGTTTTGTGGCTAGATGTTCTATAGAAGTTGATTAAAATACAGATAATTCGAGTCAGATACTAAAACAGTTGTGGTGGAGATGGTTCAATAAATTCACGAAGGTAGTTGAGGGGCTGAACTGCGGTATCATATGCTTCCTGTCAAATTCCGCAAGCAATTCCGACCTTTACGAGACGTAAAAGCAGTATATCGGGTAACTAGATGCTGTAGTTTCGCAAGAAACGACAAACGGGATGGTCGTAATAGTGAAACCTTGATTGATGCATAAAGACCATCTTTAACGAGAGCTTCATTGTTGTTTGTTGTTTACGAAATTACAGCCTCTACAGCATATTGAGTTTGTATCAGGTTGATAACCGAACACGTGTTTAAAGTTTTGCAAGAAATAAGAAATGATAGAAGTTATGAAAATAGGTATACTGTTCCACAAAAGTTAGAGCTATCGTATTCAATCGTTTTGAAAAGTATGTAATCTTCGAGAAAATCGCTGCAAAATCATTTAAAACTCGCCTTTTTTCTGAAGTTTGGTTCTTTGCATATGCTTCAAGAATGTTCTTATTTTGAAATGGAGTCAGTTTATCAACCTCCTGCTCAGGATCGTTTCATCGCCATTTCGGCGAGAAGAAAGCCTACATCTACGTGTAGAATGCTACGGAATACTCTTCAAAATGCAGATGGGGTCCAAGTTTCCATCGAAACCATCAAACGACGTTTGAGAGAGGTGAATCTAGGTTCTAGAGTTCCATTAACACGTGACCATAAGCGTCAAAGACTGGAATGCGCAAGGCAACATATCAATTGGAAATCGGCTAATAACCTCAGCAGTTGATGCCGTCATAAAGTCACATAAAAAAAAAAAAAAAAAAAAATCAATTGGAAAGATCAATGGCGTAGTGTCTTTTTCACTGATGAATCCACATATGGACGATTTTCAGATTCTCGAAGAATAAGGCTATGGACAATCGCACGTATACCCCGTAATCGTCGCTATGTCCAAGAAGTCCATCCATTCCGAGGAGGTAGTGTTATGGTATGGGCCAGGCTGAAATTATATTATTTTCAATTTACACTGCGCAGAAAAAATTAACGCACATTATGGAAATCTCAAATTTATTCTACAACTGAAGGTGTTCTCAATGATAATTATTTTTATCAGAATTATGCATGCATTTTTATTCACTTTCAACGTTTTTCTTCAATACAGATGTTTTTTCCCAGCAGGAATAAAAAAAGATGATATTATCAGATTTTGAATGTATTGGCTCCATTCGTAAATCGGTTGTTCTCGATTAATTCTAGTGATCAATAGTTTTTCTTTCGTTTGTTTTTCTACACTCGATTGCTACGCAACGCAAAACACGTAATTTGACCCTAAAGGAATTTGCCCAAGCGGTAGTTTTTCGAGAAGAAGGGTGGACATACACAAGAATTGCAGAAAGGTTTGGAGTTTCCTATACAAGTGTGTCCAGAATGTTGCAGCGATTCAGGGAGACAGGTATGAATGTCCGAAGACCAGGACAGGGTAGACCACGGGTAACAACTGCCATTCAAGAACGTTACTTGAGAGTTTCTTCGTTGAGACAACGGTTTGCAACCGCTCGCCTCCTTCAAAATCAGCTTGAGCAAAATCATGGGGTGCACATTAGCACTCAGATAATGAGAAATCGCCTCAGAGAATATGATTTAAGGCCTCGTGTCGCGGCATGAGGCCCAACTGTTACCCTAGCCCATCGAAGGGCGCGTTTGGATTTTGCGAGAGAGCATATCCATTGGGAAGAGGCCGATTGAGAAAGAGTTCTCTTCACAGATGAGTCTAGATTCTGCCTTTACCATTGTGATCGACGTTTCCTTGTATACAGGCGTCCACATGAAGGATATGCTCAGTGCAATTTCCTGAATACTACTGGTTTCGGGGGAGGATCGATTATGGTATGGGGTGGAATATCTTTGACTGCTCGCACAGACCTAGTGGTCGTTGAAAATGAAGCTGTGAATGGTGATAAGTATATAAGGAACATTCTTGAAGAGCATGTAGTGCCATTTGCCCCATACATTGGTGAAAATTTCATTTTTGTGGACGATAATGCCAGACCCCATCGTGCGCGCATCGTTCAGGAGTACCTTGAAAAGGTTGAAATCGGAGAAATCTGGGAAGGATTAGATCAGAACATTTTAAGATCACTCGTTTTGAGTATGAACCGTTGTCGAGCTGTAATTAACGCAAGGGGTGGAAATACCAAGTATTAAATCACTTATCAGCATTTCAGTATTTTGAAAATTGTTCATTTCTCTTCTTTCACATAAGATTCGGTGAAATCCTGAATTTTTCTTCCATTTGATGTGTCTTGTTTCGTTCAAATCCTTTCCGAGAGAACATAAAAATAAGTAATAAAGACAATGAAGAGTTAACTTTCATTAAAATTGAGATTTGTGAGCGGAGTTCCCATCATTGTAAAAACGTAATTCTTGACCTCGTGAAGATTCGCGAGAATTGAGTGCGGCTGACACTCGAAAAAGCGAAATAAAAAATGGGGTTTTTCCTCCCAGCGGTAGCAGCCAAGGACCGAATGAGGCAATTAATCCGGCGAAAAGGAACCGACCTTGCGATCTGAGACCGTGTGAGCGGAATTGAAATCAGGAAAAGCGTCACTCTCATCGGACACATATGAGAAAGACAGGAAACGAAGTTCCTCGACCGCACCTAGAAAAACGGGGTGAAATCCGGAGCTCGAGTCGTTTTTCCGAGGAAAAACGAAAATTGCCGCGCTGTTAGAACAACTGCAAATGAAGTTGCGAGTTTCCCCAGAAAGGACTTCCTGATTACGGGACCCCGGCAAGAACTGGGCCGTAAAAACTCCGCGAAAATAAAACGTTTCTAATGAAATCTCCCGATACAAAACCGAAATGGAATTCGACATTTACACGGGACGGTAATTCTATAAGTTCGGGAATTTATAGTTGGTTGTCTAGGAAGCGAATAGCTAGAGGGTATAATGGAATTTATTCCTTGAGGTGTGGAAACCTCTTATTTCTGTAAATCTCTCGAGTTGAACTTACAATCTGGGAAGATTGTGCTCGCTAAGAAATAAATGGAATTGTTTTACAGTTTGAGTTAAACTTCCAGCAATTTCTTCTTACTTATAAACGAGTTGTCAATATAACAATCCAACCAAAAACATTTTCTTGTGAAATATTGCCAAGACGAGGCCGTATTTTCAACATTGTCAAAAAGTTATCAGATCTCATGTAGAGCCAAGCTGCTGACTCTACATTCTTCATCGATTTTATTTCACAAACTCTATGGTTGGTTTTCAGTTCTATTTTTACGTTGTCCCTGACAAAATCCTTTCATTTTGTTCATTTTTCCCCAAATAATAATTAAATAAGATATAATTATTGCGAGATCTATTTCAAGTCGAACTAATTCACAATTCATGTTCAAAATCAACAATGTACGAAGAGTAGAAATATACCTTTACTTCCCTGAATTCAAGCTGCGATGGCGATGTAATTGAGAGCTGTCATCACAACCATTGTATAAAGAATCCTAGCATTATATATATATATATATATATATATATATATATATATATATATATATATATTCTTATGAAAAAGAGAGCTAAAATAATACAATAAATGTTGACACAAAAAGGAACTGAGCTGAGGTAAAAAAAGAACGGGGTATCATAACATTCTTCGTATGATACTATAGAATCATACGATACTATCAACACTAGAATCATATGATACTATACAGCCAGGGGAAAAAACCTCAGCCGAAAAAACCTGTCTCCCCGTAAAAAAATAACATAAAATATTAAATATCAGGAAAATCTTGAAATACATCGGTGTGATCATCTTCATGTTATCCGTCGATGACTCGGATAAACAGATTCTTCCCTAAACGACTCGCAATTCTTAATCTGAAATGAAAAAAGACAAAAGCAGAAAAGAAACCGATTATTCAGAATAAATCAAATGCATTTTAGAAATGCATTTGCTACTTTAAAAAACATCAACATTCAGATTTCTTGGCCAAATAATGTTCGGAGGTTTATAAATATTTATGACAGAAATGTGACAAAATTTGAAAGAAATGAAAAAACTCCATCAATTTCCCCTTTCCGAATCTGTTGAAAAATTACGAACTGATAATTTTTTAACATAACAAGCTAAACTTGTAAAAAATCAATTAATACATAACTTTCAACTGTCCTCTTTCACGAGGATTTTTTTCTGTTGCCGTGTGGGTTTCTTGCAGAAGAATCACTTTGATACCATGTTCATCAGCTAATTTGGAGACGTTATCACACTTGACTTTCGAAATTCCTTCGATATTCAAATTCAAAATCCACAAATTCTCGCTCTCTGGTCGTGAGGGTTTTTCAAACCGGATACGACCTTCCAGGTGATGATTTTTCGGCACTTCAGATGTTTGAAGACCGCTACTGGACCCCAATGAAAGGCAATCATCTCCCATAGATAAACCAAACATGTTATAACACAAGAAAACAGAATATTTTTCGGGACTAGAAACTACGACATATTCCGAGAATTGTCATTCTGATAATGGAAAATGTGGTTGAGGTTATTACGAGGAAATTGTATTTGGTGTAAATACACATGAGCGATTCATTTTATCCCCTTATTTAAAATGTGGGGGCAATTTTCCCTGAGAATTCTTGAATTTTTTTTTTATTTGTACCAAGCAGTCCTCCGTTTATATCAATTTTCATACCACTAGCATCAAAATTGGCGGAAGTCTCATAAAAACTTTTACATCCCCTGGTTCTAAAGGTTGGAGGGTGAAAGTTTCAAGTTTTAGAATCTTTCCGTTGTTTGTGTACTGAAGCTAGCTCACATACCAAATTCCAACTTGATAAGACATCGGGAAATACCCTGACAGTTCTTATGATCTTCAGTGAGTGAGTGACGAAATCGAGGGTGTTTAGATATCTATAAAATCTGAAGTGTACGAGCTATTCACTTGAAACTTTGCACGTTTGATAGGCCAACATAAAAAAAAATTAGTTTTATCATGAAAATTGTGATAGAATGTTAGAGAAAGTAATAATCACGAAATAGCCTCACTGAGTCCTAAATTTCTGCTAGATTTCAACGGAAACCAAACATAACCTCTCTTGTAGCTGGGATTGAGCTCGGATTTTTAAGGCTAAAGTTCACTGTAACCATTTCACAAATCCAAAGGCAGTATGTCTTCCGATATCTGGGAATCGGCTCACATCTCGAAGAGAATTACAACTGCAGCTTATGAGAAGAAACTAGCGTATAAGCGGAGCTTATTTAAGCTAGGCTTTCTCACCTCACACATTATTTAAACGCGGGAGCGCGCTTATTCCGGCACGTGGGTACGTTTAACCCCAGAATTAATGAAATAGACATGGTAAGATCAGGAAATCAATAAATTCAACAGCATTAATCGGGCGTTCGTGGTTTTACTACAGGATTCTGTGTGGTTCCAGTTCTGATGAATTTTTTCGACATGCCCCCAGCAAGATGAGCCTTGCTTAGCGCTGCACAGGAGCACTACCAATCTTTTATCGCAGTGTTTCGTCGTATTTTTTAACCCTCATAACTTGAGTTTGGAATATAGTAGATCAATAAAATTCTCATAATGAAATGCTAGTAGTGAACTCATCAAACGTTCAAAGTTTCAAGAGCATAGCTTGTACACTTCAGATTTTGAAGATATCTAAAAACCCCGATTTCGTCACTCACTCACTGATGATCATAAAAATTGTTTGGGTACTTCCCGATGTCCTATCAAGTTGCAACTTCGTATGTGAGCTGGTTTCAGTATATAAACAACGAAAAAATTCTTAAACTTGAAACTTTCACCCTCTAACCACTCGAACCAGGGGATGTATAAGTTTGTATAAGACTTCCGCCAATTTTGATGCTAGTGGTCTGAAAATGGATATATGGGAAGGAGTGCTTGTTATAAGTGTTAGAAAAATATTCAAGAATTCTCAGGGAAAATTACCCCCACATTTTGATTAAGAGGATAAATAAAGCGCTCGTAAAACGCCTCATGTGTATTTACACCAAATACAATTTCCTTGTAATAACCTCAACCACAGTTTCCATTGTGCAATTTCCCGTTGTGATCATTATATGATGATAGAATTCTTTGTACAATGGTTGTGATGGCAGCTCTCAATTACATCTCCATCGCAGCTTGAACCTAGGTAGGTAAAGGTATATTACTATACTTCATACATTATTGATTTTGAACATAAATTGTGAATTAGTTTGACTTGAAATAGATCTCGCAATAATTATATTCTATTCAATGGGAATTGGGAAAAAATTAACAAAATGAATGGATTTTGTCATAAGCAACGTGAAAAAAGAATTGAAATCCAACCAAAAACATTTTCATGTAAAATATTGCCAAGACGAGGCCGTATTTCTAACATTGTCAAAAAGTTATCAGATCTCATGTAGAGCTAAGCTGCTAACTCTACACTCTTCATCTTCACAAGTTCTTATTTCACAAACTCTATGCCTCGGCAAAAATAAGTGACTTGGCCGTTTCGTAACTACACTGCGCAAAAGAAATTAACGCACATTATGGAAATCTCAAATTTATTCTACAACTGAAGGTGTTCTCAATGATAATTATTTTTATCAGAATTATGCATGCATATGTTATCCACTTTCAACGTTTTTCTTCAATACAGATGTTTTTTCCCAGCAGGAATAAAAAAAGATGATATAATCAGATTTTGAATGTATTGGCTCCATTCTAAAATCAGTTGTTCTCGATCAATTCTAGTGATCAATAGTTTTTCTTTCGTTTGATTTTCTACACTCGATCGCTATGCAACGCGAATCAAGCAATTTGACCCAAGAGGAATGTGCCCAAGCGGTAGTTTTGCGAGAAGAAGGGTGGACATACACAAGAATTGCAGAAAGGTTTGAAATTTCCCATACACGTGTGTCCAGAATGTTGCAGCGATTCAGGGAGACAGGTATGAATGTCCGAAGACCAAGACAGGGTAGACCACGGGTAACAACTGCCATTCAAGAACGTTACTTGAGAGTTTCTTCGTTGAGACAACGGTTTGCAACCGCTCGCCTCCTTCAAAATCAGCTTGAGCAAACTCATGGGGTGCAAATTAGCACTCAGACAATAAGAAATCGCCTCAGAGAATATGATTCAAGGCTTCGTGTCGCGGCAAGAGGCCCAGCTCTTACCCCAGCCCATCAAAGGGCGCGTTTGGATTTTGCGAGAGAGCATATCCATTGGGAAGAGGCCGATTGGGAAAGAGTTCTCTTCACAGATGAGTCTAGATTCTGCCTCTACCATTGTGATCGACGTTCCCTTGTATACAGACGTCCACATGAAACATATGCTCAGTGCAATTTCCTGAATACTACTGGTTTCGGGGGAGGATCGATTATGGTATGGGGTGGAATATCTTTGACTGCTCGCACAGACCTAGTGGTCGTTGATAATGGATATATGAATGCTGCTAAGTATATAAGGAACATTCTTGAAGAGGAGGTAGTGCCATTTGCCCCATACATTGGTGAAAATTTCATTTTTATGGACGATAATGCCAGCAAGAAGTCCAGATCTCAATCCGATTGAGCAGGTTTGGGACAACCTCAAAAGAAGGCTGAAAAGTTCAGAAAATCATCCAGCCACTCCTAATGACTTAGGAATCCAACTCGGAGAAATCTAGGAAGGATTAGATCAGAACATTTTAAGATCACTCATTTTGAGTATGAACCGTCGTTGCCGAGCTGTAATTAACGCAAGGGGTGGGAATACAAAGTATTAAATCACTAATCAGCATTTCAGTATTTTGAAAATTGTTCATTTCTCTTCTTTCACATAAGATTCGGTGAAATAATGAATTTTTCTTCCATTTAATGTGTTTTGTTTCGTTCAAAACCTTCCCGAGAGAACATACAAAATAAGTTATAAAGTCAATGAAGAGTTAACTTTCATTAAAATTTTTTTGCGCAGTGTATAAGAACTAATGTATAACAGAAAAGTTATGACTAGCGAATGAATTTTTTTACCTTAAGCTCAAGTGGCGAAATAGAAACATCCAAGGCACTTATTTCGACCAAGGCATAGAGTTTGTGAACTAAGTACTTGTGAAGTTGACGATGTTAGAAATACGGCCTCGTCTTGGCAATATTTTACATGAAAATGTTTTTGGTTGGATTATCTATTCTTCCTGGTTTGCGTTTATAGGTCCGGTTCTGGCACGTCGAACAAAAAAACAGCAAGACAATCCTGATGGCAAGCGTAGAACCGACATAATTCAATTATGAGCTAGACGCGGACAATACGGTAGACTCATTCACCCCATCTGGCCCATATTGCGCAGCGACGTCACTGGGAGAGCACCGCTTGTAAAACAATTTGAAATTCTGCCTGCACCACCGTCACCGACCCGACGCCGTTATTGCTAGACGCCGCGGCGGAACCCCACTAATCCCCGCATTTGATTATCAGGTTCCGAAATACTACTACTTGTAATGCATTACTACCACGTCAGAGACACGAATAATTATTATTCCCGTTATGTATTCGTATACGGTTAATTAGAAGATAAGCAAGCCCCCACAAGTTAGTTTCTGTTATGATCTAAATTACAGCTGATAATCCCACATACGAATGCTCTGAGATTCCGACGCCGATAGCTCGTCGAGGCGATAGTTTGGGAGATGAAACGCGGGAGATGAGCCATCTCGTTATCGTCAAGGGCGTAGATTGGGATCGGGCGTCTTCCGAAATGCCCCAATAAAATGTCTGATACCGCCGATGACTTAAGTAAGCTGCTATCGGATCGATCTGCGAATCACCCACTCGGATATATGGGATTCGTTATCCTTGTTCCGATGAAGATGCGATTGACTGAAGATTTGGAACATTGATGTTAGGTTAGAGTTCACATGAAGCCACTGAGGAAGAAAATTATTATTATTTCTATTGATTGTGGGAGAAAAACACTTTTTTTGTGAAAGTGTTCTTAGTGTTTTCTCTCACAGTCTCTGAAATAAAAAACAATCAGAAGAGTTATTTATGATATGAGTGTTGAAATTGACATTTTATTTTGTGAGTGAAAAACAAAATCAAATCACAAATGTTTTTTGTACAACTGCCCTCTTTTGATAATGAAATGGGCGAATTTGAAATGACAATAAAATAATCAAAAGGTTGTTGTGAATGGCAAATTTATATTTTAATAAAAGTGACGATTTGGTTGTTCCTCTGGATATTGAAGAGTCTGCAAGGAGCGCAAATCTGGAACTCCTACCTAAAAATCTGTTCAGCAGTACGATATTGCATATAATAATTTCCTGGTCTGGTGTGAATTGAAAAATGTAGAAGGGAACTTCAGTGAAACTGTTTTCCTGGCATACTTAGAAGAAAAAAAAATGGAGTTCATCAAATTTGTGGAGCAAATTTTCAATGATAAAGTCAAGCGCCCTTGTTAAAAATGGTGTGGATGTTAGTAAATATTTTGAAGTGAAGGATATCGTCCCAAAAAATCGAAAATTCTCACCGTGAACAAGTTGAAAAGTTTATAAAGGAGGCACCAGATGAGAAATACTTAATGGTTAAGGTTGCAACTATTTTCGGATTATTTGCAGCCTGTCGGCGTGAAGAATTGTGTAATTTATCAGAGGAAGACATCGGAAAAACAAATAAATCATTGGTTAAACAACTTCAAAATACAAAAACGAAAGTTAGTCGTTCTTTCTTTATTATTGGGAAGTATGTAGACTATTTTAATAAGTACTTTGCACTGCGCCCTTCTGTCATCAAACATCGTCGTTTTTTCCTGAAATACATGAATAATAAATGCACTGCCAATCCAGTGAGTATTAATACATTTCGAAAAATTCCATCTATTGTTGCCGAAAACCTCAAACTGCCAGAACCAAAACAATATACAAGACACTCCGCTTCATTGCTAGCAGAATCAGGAGCAAATATTACGGATATAAAAAAACATGGTGGATGGAAGTCTACGAAGGTAGCCGAGGGCTATGTTGATCATTCCATTGCATATAGAAATGTCATTGCTGAAAAAATTCTCCCAACCTCAACAGATTTTGGATCATCATCATCCAATATTGTACTTCTGGTTTCTACAAGTACTGATGGTGCTGGGGATTTTAATAATTTGTTGCGAAGCTCCCTCACGTCACAAGGCATTAATGTTATTAATTGTTCTAGTTTCACGATAAATATTAATGTTCATAAGTAATGATTGTTGAATATTGATAATAAAAATTTGCAATTGCTGAATTTTTCTCATCTGATTTCATCATAAAAAATGGGGTGCTAAAAATATTTCTGACACGCTTCTACGTAAACAATAAATTTTGCTGTCATTAAAAGTGTCATGCAAAAATGGGAGGGTGAATCATCCCATAGCTTTGCTCCTATAGTTTTCCCAAATCTTGAGACTAAAATTTAACACAGTTCCTCGCTTTCCTACAATTAAAAGCGGACGTTCTCTAACATAAATCTATTTAAATTTTTTGATGTAAGCAGGAAAGTCATATTCTCGAGCAGATGTTAAATCCTCCTCTGGACCACCCAAAGCCAACGTTCTCTTGAACACTATTTTTTATTCATCAACGGAATGCTCTCTCCCGATCAGAGAAGAGATGATCTATCATGTTAATAGTAGTTTGAGAGTAAACAATCCAATCCAGGTTAATGCAGTGTATACCTTCACTTTGCTGGCGTAATCTAAAAAATCATCTTTATTTAATTATGCGATATCAAAGAGAATTAATCATTCGGTTTCTCTTTGAGTTGGGGGTAACCAGCTGACGTTGATGATGATGAATTGAAACAAGAGCAAATAGGACTGTGAAAGCGGTGGAAGGTGAATAATCTGATCAGAGAAGATGATTCAGAAGGAACTGACCTTAGTTCTATTTTATTTGCTTATATGTACAACTGCCATTAAAAGTGACACTTTTAATGACAGCAAGCAATATTACAATTGATTGTTTACGTGGAAGCGTGTTAAAAATATTTTTAACATTAGTGTTAAAAATATTTTCAGCACTCCATTTTCTTATGATAAAATCAGATGAGAAAAATTCAGCAATTGCAAATTTTTATTATCAATATTTAACAATCATTACTTATGATCATTAATTTTAATCGTAAAACCAGAACAATTACTAATATTAATGCATCGCAACACATTATTAGAATCCTCAGCACCATCAGTACTTGTAGAAACCGGATGTACAATATTGGATGATGATGATCCAAAATCTGTTGAGGTTGGGAGAATTTTTTCAGCAATGACATTTCTATATGCAATGAAATGATCAACATAGCCCTCGTCTACCGTCGTAGACTTACATCCATCACGTTTTTTTAATATCCGTAATATTTGCTCCTGATTCTGCTAGCAATGAAGCGGAGGATCTTCGAAAACAGTGTCCTGTATATTGCTTTGGTTCTGGCAGTTTGAGGAATTCGGAAACAATAGATGGAGTTTTCCCAAATGTATTAATACCAACTGGATTGGCAGTGCATTTATTATTCATGTATTTCAAGAAAAAACGACGATGTTTGATGACAGAAGGGCGCAGTGCAAAGTACTTATGAAAATAGTCTACATACTTCCCAATAATACTAAAAGAACGACTGACTTTCGTTTTTGTATTTCGGAGGTGTATAACCAATGATATATTTGTTATTTCGATGTCTTTCACTGATAAATTACACAATTCTTTACGCCGACAGGCTCCAAATAATCCGAAAATAGTTGCAACCTCAACCATCAAGTATTTCTCATCTGGTGTCTCCTTTATAAAGTTTTCAACTTGTTCACGAGTAAGAATTTTCAATTTTTTGGGACGATATTCTTCACTTTTCCGTTTTAAATATGCTATTACTCTAAAATATTTACTAACATCCACACCATTTTTAGCAAGGACGCTTGACTTTATCATTGAAAATTTGCTTCTCTAAGTTGATGAACTCCATATTTTCAATTTTTCTTCTGGGTATGCCAGGAAAACAGTTTCACTTAAGTTCCCTTCTACATTTTTCAATTTACACCAGACCAGGAAATTGTTATATGCAATATCGTATTGCTGAACATATTTTTTTGGTAGGAGTTCCAGATTTGCTCTTCTTGCAGACTCTTCAATATCCAGAGGAACAACCAAATCGTCACTTTTATTAACAATTGGACTCTCGACAAACATAAGAAGCAGTTAAAAACCCAAGACGAAAATCAGACAGGAACGAAATTCAAATGACAGCGTCTCTTCTCATTTGTTAGTAATCATAACGTTGGCAACGTTTGCCATTCACAACAACCTTCTGATTATTTGAATATTAAAATATATTTTGAAGTTTATTATCATTGCAAATTCGCCCATTTCATTATCAAAATGGGGGAGTTGTACAAAAAATATTGTATGGTATTCGTGTTAAAAGTAATTTTATTCTGTTCGTGATATTTGTTCAATTCGCTCTGCTCATTTCACAAACTTTCTCACTCATAAAATAAAACGTCACTTTCAACACTCATATCATAAATAACTACTTCATTTCCGAATATAATTTATGTTCCAACAAGTCTTGCATAGTAAGAGCAAATGCTACTTATATTCAAGTATCAATTTCTCATTTACTCTAAAAAACCTATATTTCGATAGATATTGATTGATGAATTATCCTTAACTAAAACTAATAAGTGGAATGAAACACTTATGGAAAATTTATCACCAAAACTACATTATGTTTATTTATTATTTACTCATCATTGAAGATATACCGTGAAACTGTTTCACGGTACAATAATAATAATTATATCGCCACGAAGTAATTGTTCCATCGATAAAACTATATTCTTTGTTTCAGGTAAGATTCTCACCGATACAACATCCATATAATCAAGATCGATCATCCCTTGAAAAGTGAAGACCGATGAAAACTCCAATTAGGGAAAGAGTAAGTAGGATATTCCCAAAGTCCCATTTGGAAAATCAGTCCTCATGCGAAAACAAGACAACAAAACTTTTATTCATTAGAGCGAGACAGCGGAGATGGTAGATAGAAGAGGAGATTTTATACAGCCCTTAGATTCCTCACGGGAATTTTAGTAAGGGAGGTTACGTAGCGGATTCAGTATGATGATTTTAGGCGGGTATATTTAGTGCTCATTCTTATTCTTCCTATAATCTCGTCGAAATTTCAATTCTATCTGCGGCGAAATCTAAAGCTGCCTATAGTAAAGTCTAAACAGATTTTCAGAAGTGGAAAATAAAAAATTTGGTGAACAGTGTCGACCAAAATTTTTTGTTGGCTCATTTTGAATATTAGCTATGTTGCTGTGATTCTTGTTATTTTTATGTAAGACTAATTTATTGAATTCTCATTCGCGAAAATATTCACCAAATACACTATGGCCAGAATTATAAATGTTCAAATCAAACTGAAGATCATCCGAAGGAAAAGACTCAAAATTTTCATTGAAGTGGAAGCATTCGTGAAAAACAAAATTAAAACATACATCACTAAAAAATCAGACGTTATGTCTCGAAGCAGATCTAAAAATTCTTGAGAGAAGCTCCAAATGACGTATTTTTGATGTGAAGATGAAAATTTCATTTTGATTTGCTCTGTTGAACAGATTTTTGCTGCTGTTATTTTGAAGGTTGTCTTAATTATGGAAATAGTGAGCTATGGCACTGGGTATTCCAATCCTATCAGATACAGAATCCCTCCTTTGTTGGGGTAAAATGCAGAGGAATCTTCAAATTGACCCCTATACAACTGCACTCTATCTTCGATTGCATGATTCTCAAAAATAAACGCGGACATGAATTCGATACTGTGGCAATTTTGGCATGACAATAGATCAAATCCAACGACGAGAACGATGGAGATAGGCTTCTGCGTTTACTGTTTACGTCGAAGAGAGCATTAGCCATAAGAAGCACGTTTCAAACATTATTGGGAGTGCCATTAACGGAAGTGCAACTTAATTGAGTCCTGAGAATGCTCGCAGTATTAATTCGAACAGCGTTTCCTGAACTTGCAATTTGCCTACAAATTCACGAAATTTACTTAGAGATCATTAACATGACTTCAATGAATATTGTAAAGAATTAGACGTTTCTATGAAACGTTGCTGAGTATAATACACTGCGCAAAAAATACAACTGAAGGTGTTCTCACTGATAATTATTTTTATCAGATTTATGCATGCATATGTTATCCACTTTCAACGTTTTTCTTCAATACAGATGTTTTTTCCCAGCAGGAATAAAAAAAGACTCCATTCTAAAATCAGTTGTTCTCGATCAATTCTAGTGATCGATAGTTTTTCTTTCGTTTGATTTTCTACACTTGATCGCTATGCAACGCGAAACACGCAATTTGACCCAAGAGGAATGTGTCCAAGCGGCAGTTTTGCGAGAAGAAGGGTGGACATACACAAGAATTGCAGAAAGGTTCGGAGTTTCCCACACAAGTGTGTCCCGAATGTTGCAGCGATTCAGGGAGGCAGGTATGAATGTCCGAAGACCAGGAGAGGGTAGACCACGGGTAACAACTGCCATTCAAGAACGTTACTTGAGAGTTTCTTCGTTGAGACAACGGTTTGCAACCGCTCGCCTTCTTCAAAATCAGCTTGAGCAAACTCATGGGGTGCAAATTAGCACTCAGACAATATGAAATTGCCTCAGAGAATATGATTCGAGGCCTCGTGTCTCGGCAAGAGGCCCAGCTCTTACCCCAGCCCATCGAAGGGCGCGTTTGGATTTTGCGAAAGAGCATATCCATTGGGAAGAGGCCGATTGGGAAAGAGTTCTCTTCACAGATGAACCTAGATTCTGCCTCTACCATTGTGATCGACGTTCCCTTGTATACAGACGTCCACATGAAAGATATGCTCAGTGCAATTTCCTGAATACTACTGGTTTCGGGGGAGGATCGATTATGGTATGGGGTGGAATATCTTTGACTGCTCTCACAGACCTAGTGGTCGTTGATAATGGAGCTATGAATGCTGATACGTATATAAGGAACATTCTTGAAGAGCACGTAGTGCCATTTGCCCCATACATTGGTGAAAATTTCATTTTTATGGACGATAATGCCAGACCCCATCGTGAGCGCATCGTTCAGGAGTACCTTGAAGAGGTTGAAGTCTCTCGAATTGAATGGCCAGCAAAAAGTCCAGATCTCAATCCGATCGAGCAGGTTTGGGACAACCTCAAAAGAAGGCTGAGAAGTTCAGAAAATAATCCAGCTACTGCCTTAGGAATCCAACTCGGAGAAATCTGGGAAGGATTAGATCAGAACATTTTAAGATCACACATTTTGAGTATGAACCGTCGTTGCCGAGCTGTAATTAACGCAAAGGGTGGAAATACCAAGTATAAAATCACTTATCAGCATTTAAGTATTTTGAAAATTGTTCATTTCTCTTCTTTCACATAAGATTCGGTGAAATCCTGAATTTTTCTTCATTCAGTGTGTCTTGTTTCGTTCAAAACCTTCTCGAGAGAATGTGCGTTAATTTTTTTGCGCAGTGTAGTTGATAGTAATCCAGTTTGTAATTATTTATGCCCACTTGCTTGTAAGTCTGCTTACGTCCAACCTAGATTTGAAGATAGGTTTGAGAAGTCGTTTTTCTTGCACCGCAGTTTAAGTGCCTCATAAGTTCTGACTATTTTGAGCCTCGAATATTCATGGTTAAGCCTCATGAGTATGAAATACAACGGCGACATCTAGTATCGAAAAAAGAATAATGGTATGTAGACAGGCACAAGCGTATCCAAGAAAAAGATTCTAGTTCATTTTCTCGGATCCTCGGAAACCCGAGCTAGCAGAAAAACACCATAAAAAATTCGAGAAAGGAATCGGATAAAACTTGGTGGCGTCTGAATTTCCGAAGTCGACAGAGATCACTGGCGTGGACTCGGCGGATTTTACAAGGTCCCATTCAACATATTAAGAAAGTTTCGCCGAAGTAACAAACTCCCGGATTGCGTGTATAAAAGGAAGTGCAAATGATTGGGGACTCCAAATTGGTTCTGAAAGTTATGACGTTATTCCTGGTCCGGTGTTGCCACAGTCCGGAAGAAATTGTCCGGGAGGCTGCGATTCAAATCAGCAGGCTGATTTCCATAAGGCAAAGGCAGTGGCGTTTCATTTGTCAGAATGACAATTCTCGTAATATGTCTTAGTTTTCGGTCCTGAAAAATATTCTGTTTTCTTGTGTTATAACATGTTTGGTTTATCTATGGGAGATTATTGCCTTTCATTGGGGTCCCGTAGCGGTCTTCAAACATCTGAAGTGCCGAAAAATCATCACCTGGAAGGTCGTATCTGGTTTGAAAAAACCCTCACGACCAGAGAGCAACAATTTGTGGATTTTGAATTTGAATATCGAAGGAATTTCGAAAGGAAAGTGTGATTACGTCTCCAAATTAGCTGATGAACATGGTATCGAAGTGATTCTTCTGCAAGAAACCCACCCGGCAATTTGAAATTTAGTCAACTTCGAAGTGTTGAAGCAGCCAGAAAAATCACACTGAACAAATGCTGATTGGTTTACGTATTGATTGATCCTTCAGAAAGGTCCAATTTCTATCTATCTATTGCGAAGATTCTAGATTTTCTGATATTTTCTGAGAAGGTCTAAAATTTCGATTTTTTTTTTTCATAACTTAAAATATATTTTGTTTGCATATCCGTTGTGTACGTCCTCGATTCAGTCAGTGGTTGAATTGCTGTATCGATCGGAGAAAATAAATTTTTTAGCAAAATTTCCAATATGGGAAAAATGCGATTTTTCGAAAAAAAAAAGTTGGCTCCGATTTGAACCAAATCAATACTGTTGACTAACTCGAGGATGTAGATCACGAATATGCAAACAGATTTTTGCTAGAAAGATTGGACATTGCCCAGTACGATCGTCTTGTGTGCCGGTGAAAACGGTAGCCAAACTAAGATTGACGTGCTGCAACAATTTCTTCTGTCATCAAAGAAATCAGGGATGAGTGGCTGTTCATCTGGAAAGGAATGTGAAATCTGCCAACTCATTTATTCTAATTACGAACTGTTGTCGGGCAGAAATGAATGTATAACGTAAGAAACTCAACGAGATACATTCATGTTAATTTCACTCTTGAATCATCTGATCCTCACAAAATGAATCCCCTCCTTGTGTCTTTTTGTATTCCTATCCAAAGTCAACAAATGCCCGTGCATTTATTCCAATGAGAGCGAATTTGATGTTTTGCCGTCATAAATGCGCTTAAAGACTCATTTTCGGCGAAATTAATTTACTTGATGGAAGTCAGACTGGAAAGATGTTCTTCCATGGAGCTTTCGAAAGGAAATAGCTAATGAAGGTATTATACGGCCTAGAAGTTGCCTTTCCTTATGTGCTACGCTCATGAATATAATTCCTCCTGAATCTGTTTCAGCGGAAACTTTATTTGTCACTTGAATAAATAATAGCAGGTATAATAATTCATGTAGATGGGGAGGAGTTTAATTATTCTTCTCCTCTTAGATGTTTGATCAGACGCAGAATTTTTTTTTGACGCTACTAGATGTCGCCACTTGTATTCTCTTACTATAAAGGCTCAAACTAGTTGCTTCAAAGTAGAAGTTTTTCATGACGGATATAGCATACTGATGAAACCAAATGAGGCTAAAACCGGTATATCTCTTATATCAGAGACTAAATCTGATTTCATGGTGGAAGATATGTGAACATATGAATTTAAAATGCTGTTCAGTTCGATCATTACTATTTGAAATTCATCTATGTTTCGAAAATGTGTGGCCTCTTTATAGGCAGAGAATTTTTCGTTTTTCCATTTGATATTTTTCTTCAGAAAATCATTTTTTCAACCACTTTTAGCCACTTCGTGACTTGTTTTTAAATTTTGAACTCGTGTAATATACAGGGTGGGCCATCCATAACTTTCAAACCTGAATTTTGAGCTTTGGGATGGAATAACGAAAAAACGCTCGGACAGGTTATATTTTGTTGAAAGGGGAACAAATGAGGGTGTTCTCATGAGTTTGTATCACTACCCCTTTAGCTGCAACCCATAGCAGCTCTCATTTTTGAATAGGGAAAAGGGGTCGAGCAGCACCTTCTTGGAAAAGCAATTCAATATCCTGCAGAAGAGGTTGAATCTAATAACTGTGTATTGAAACTCTTTATTCCTATTTCATACATGCTCACAGGTTTCAGATATCTATTGAAATATTCTCTGGGAGATCTTTGCATTTTCCTGAAAACTTAATTTGGGTTATCTCTCCCAGTTTCTCAAACAAGAAACAATTAGAAAAATTTTTTGAATAATATAAGAAAGGCCCCTGCGTAAAAATTTAGGCACTGATTTGTCAGGGGCCAAAAATTTACGGGAAGAAATTGTTGCCTAACAATGAACAAAAAGAAAACACTAATAAAGAACCTACAATGAAATTCACAATGAAGTTGGAACAAAATAATATACTTTCCTTCTTAGATGTTTCGATAAGAAAATTTCCAAATCATTTTGAAACAAGTGTGTTCAGAAAAAAGACACACACAAATCGATATCTAAATTTTTATTCTAATCATGAAATGAGTGATAAAAGAGGTATTATAAAAACACTTTATTATAGAGCGCAATTAATTTCATCAACAACTGAAATACGAAATAACAAAATTACTTTCATTAAAGATATTCTTGAGGATAATCACTATCCAACTAATTTCATAGAAAAAACTATTTCAAATTTAGAGAGAACAATTTTGCGTCAAAACGATAATAACAATCAAGAACCAACAACAAACCGTCAAGAAAAACCAATTTTAATAAATTTGATTCATTATGTTCATGAACTTTCAGAAAAAATTTAAAGAATTGGTTCTTAATAATTCAACATAGAAACTGTTTTCAAAACAAAAAATGATTTACAATCTTTATTAACAAAAACTAAACTTTTGAATAGGAACCAAAAATCAAGAAATTGTATTTACAATATTCCCTGTATTTGTGGAAAATCTCATACAGGAGAAACGTCAAGACCATTAGAAATCAGAAAACGTGAACATAAGAATAACATAAAAAATAGAGATATTGGTAGATTGCAGATAGCAGATCATGTGCGTTCCAATACCGGCAATCACATGATGGATTGGATGGAACAAAAATTCTAATGACGGAACCTGATGGTTATAAAAGAAAAATCTAGGAGTCAGCTTGTATTTTGTTGGATGAGGCTTAAAATCTCGCCAATTGTTCAGTAGGAATAAAACGAATTTGGATGGATTTGTTGAAAAAGGTACTGGTTTCGGGGAATTTTGAGATAAAATAGCGATGTCAACATCTGGTAATCAATATTAATCTATGTTCATCATATAATGAGAAATTTCAATCCAAAAATCAAAATATTGTCACGATTCTACGAAGTTGAATGAAAACTAGTAATTGTCTGACGAAGCAGTCTGATTTAGACTCCGAAACGTTACGCTTAAGAGTTCAAAGTGTTTTCTTTTTGTTCATTGTTAGGCAACAATTTCCTCCCTGACAAATTAGTGCTCAAATTTTTACGCAGTGGCCTTTCTCATATTATTCAAAAAAATGTTCTAATTGTTTCTTGTTTCCGAGACTGGGAGAGAAAACCCAAATTATGTTTTCAGGAAAATTACAGGTTTCGGATATGAAGGAATTCTCAGAGCCATCTGTAAAATTTAGGAAGTTTTCCAGAGCATGACGGTGAAATTGTTAATCGTCTGAAAAATCAAATCTAGAAAGTACATGATATCTTACAATATTCGAGCAACCTGAATAAATCTTGAAAACTGTGGACCATAATTTCGCTGTTTCTACGTTGAGAATATTCCAATGTTTGTAAATTTCTGCTTCCTCAAGACATAGATTTTGCACCATATGAACGCCTTGTATCTTGAAATACTGTTACCTTCTAATAACGACCTTCCAGAAGAGGAATAAATCAATCATATAACGATCTCCTGATATAAAACTCTTTGCGGTTCGAACCAGAACAAGCAACAACTGGAAAAAGAATCTGGCTTAACAAGACGCTTGACACAAGAACTTGTAATCATAATGAACGTATCAATACTTGAAACCAGCTCCGCACACTCTCTCTGCTTAATTGCATTCCATAATCAAACCTGCCTCGATTCCGCTAAAAATCAGGCACCAATTAGGGTCCACACCGACGTGGAGGTTGTTCCTGTTTAGGCACGCCGTGCAAACTAAGGTAATTCGGTATCCGTCTGCAATTATCCGATTCCCTATATCGCCGACCCCGATAATCGATGCACCATAGAGTAAAACACAACTCTATGCGACACCGCCGGCGTTAGCTGGAACTAAGCCCGAAACGAGTATCGTTTTGACAGTTAGTACGTGAAAGCTGGGTTTATTTGTTTATTTTTACGTTTTTATTGCGATAAAAAGATATGCCTAAGGAAAAAACCGTGAAAAACACTAATTGTTGTGCTTATGGATGAAATTCAAAAAATCTAGGAATCCTGGAGCCCATCTTCGTGGTGAAAATCAAAATGTTTACTTTACCAATAAACTAGAAATCGTAGAGAAAATTAATAAACGTAAATCCTGGGAGCATGTTTTGATAACGGAAAAACCTTTACCTAAACATATTAGAGTATGCTTACAGCATTTCCGACCAGAAGATTATAGAATGAAAACTGGCAAGAGTGGAAACTGATGTCAATTGAAAACAATGCTTCACATGTTTTGAATTATTTCAGAAACTCTCACTATGAAAACATTTCTGTTACTGGAGAAGAAAGCTGTACCTTCACTAAACCTACCAAAAAAAGGCAGTTCAAGTCAAGTCATTTTAAATTTTTGTTTAGATCGTTCTTGTACAATAATTTTCATTCTTATCGAAATAAATTACTTTGAGTCTACTTGATATTTTGAATATTTAAAAGTCTCAACAATTCAAGGAGCCTAGTTGAAAGTGCTGAATGCAAGCCATATGATAATGTGCAATAAAAATAGGGACCTTGTGAGTTTAAGTGATTCTCTCGATGGCTGCAAAATTGAACTTATGTTCAGCAGTGATCAAATCTACATGTGGAATTTCAAATGAATTTCGAGAATTTTAAACAATATATTATACATATATGTATCAATTTAATATTAATATTGAAAATAGCTTGATAGTATTGACGTTCATTTAGCAACGGAAAAGGTGCAATCAATCGATAGATAAGTTGAATACGTTTATTTTATTATAACTGCAGCCTAAGACACAAGTGAGATGCAATAAATGAATAATACATTAAAATCTAGCGTAATGTATTCTTCAACATGATTAATCGAGGATCACGTCATGTTCTGCATACATACAGTTCTCTGAAGAATCTCCATTTCGATTCAAAATTTATCACCCATTTTCTTTTTATAGATTTTTTCCCTTCCTAAACAGAAAAAACAATTAGAAGCTTCTATTAAATGAATATATTGTTCATGCTGATGTTCAATTACATTAAAATCATGCATGTTTTCATGTTCTGTTAGGTCTCGAACTAATTTCATCCTTCTCTTAGTTTCCATCGAATATGGATAATCCTGATGTTTTCTGTTTTGTACATTTCATTGTTATGGAACACAAAAAGAAAAACAGCAGAGACAAAACTAAACAATGAATTTCACCCTCACAATCAGTAGAATTGTCAAAATATTTTGTAGTACGTACAACCTTGTAGAGTAGCAGGGCTGAAATATGCTTGCAAATTCCAGACAATCTTGCTTGGTATCTGTATATAATCTTGTCAACCTTCACACCATCATTTTTATCAATATGATGGGGTTGTCCTTGTAGAATTCCAATGTTTTGAAATAATTTTTTCCCACATAGGATCAAATGATTGCATTGCAACACTTGCTCACCCTCTACACCTCATCTGTGAGCATGTAAATATTGGAAAATTTCTTATAATTAGAGGAACCTTTGGTAAACATCTTGCCGGATGATCTGAAAAGCATTCAAAATTGAATAGTGCTCACCTCAATATTTTACATGAAATATAACAAAAAGCACAATATTACCTATACTTTCACATACAATATAATCCACAGGATCCACAATTAAGGAAACAACTTCGATTATTGATAACCAATAAACGTTTAAACGAAAAAATCCCATAAATACAAATGTAAATCTAATGTTAACATGAAGCAATACTCGTTTCGGTAAACAGCTGATCGGCGAATGCAGCGACACCATCGGTAATTATTTTGTCCAATAGTTCAGGCCCAGAACTTCCCTAGCCCCTCTACTAGAGCGGTTACGCCGGTACTTAGGATAATCGGGAAGTTTGCAAGGAGTATGCAGTTTCCATTAGCGCCATCTTCCTTCATGCCGCGTAATTACGCGGTTGATGTTTATCCGGCGCGTTGAATCAATGCCGGTCCCCGGAATTGAGTCCGTGGGACTTTATCATCCGGTTAAACAATAACGCGGCTCGACGGCATATCTGGGATTTTGATATTCGGATCCGGCGGTGATAAATGGTGCTGTCAGGGTTTCGCCCCTCCTCTTTCGGCTCGTGATTTGCGATTCATTGGCGCCCGTATAAAGGCTGTCACGATGTCGAACATTCCGAAAATCATTAAGCGGTGGAAGCGATCGACTGAGTTTTGGGGTACCGCAGGGTACGGTGCGCGGGCCTCGTCAATTTCTACTTTGTGATATGAGTGTGTTCAGGGTGAAAAACTCAAAACTTCAAAATTTGAGATGAATTGAAGATAAAGATAGATTTTCTCTACTTCTGTCAAATAATAAATTTCAGTTTCGTGAAGATCTCAGGTGATATACCGTCATGTTGGATGTTCACCTCCTACCGATCAATATTTTTCAACGTTAAAATTTATATTCATGAAAATATTCAATTAATTCAAATTAATTAAAATTCAAAAACTGGTTTAATTTTATGTGTTAAATTTATCAGAGATCAATTTGAATAAAAATTCAATGTATGAGGAAAAATAACTTATAATACTCGTATAGAAGGCTCATTCCAAAATCGTGCGAGAATCTCAGCACAGTTTTCATGGTTTTATTTATTTATGAAATGTTTTCCTTCTTCTCTGCTATTACCCCTACTCTTTCTAAATCCGTCTCGAGGAGGATATCTAAAAAAAATATTTTTCGAGCTATATGGAGCCAGGTAATTTTTGCGACTGATTCAAGGTCGTAGATTACAAATTTGCAATTGGTGTCTCTCCAAGATCAGAATTTCGGGAAATAAATCATTTTTTGTGGAAAATCTTAGAAAATTAGATAAAATTTCCGTACAAATAGTTGTCCCATTTATAAATTTCAAGATGGTTTCGAGGCTATACATAAAGTAACAAATGCATTTCTGAAATGGGTGGTTAATTTAAAAATAATTTAGTTCATTCTAAATAAAAAAAAAAAAATTCTTTGCCTTTACGGAGGCCACATCGAGAACATTTTTGAAACATAGATGAATTCAAAATAGTAATCCTGGGAATTGAAAATGGTATTCATTTCGATGATTACTATTTTGAATTCATCTATGTTTCAAAAATCATTCTAAATAATTGGTTTATTTTCTGCTTTTTTCTTTTTTTATTTCAGATTAACAACTACGAGTCGTTTTGTGAAGAATTCGTTCATCTGAGTGGATAGACGGATAACATGAAGATGTTCTCTCAGATCACGCTGATGTCCTTCAAGATTTCTCTGATATTTAATGTTTCTAGTTATTTTTTTTTCACGGGCGAGTTAAGGGTTTTTTTTTAGGTGAGGTTTCTCCCTTTCCTAAAGTAATCATACTGCAGACTTGTATGGTTTTCTTGTGTTACACCAACTTCAGCGAGGCCTTTTTTTTCCAATACGTATTGTATTATTTTAGCTCTCTGAATCAAAAGAATATATATACCTATATCTATTTTGAGTGAATTTTGTCGTCGAAACGGAGTCCTGTGGTGTGAGCTTGATAAGAACAAAAAGACAGGAATAACATCACATAGATAAGCTCTATAAATGCAGTTGAGTGTCAGTTCGTGAAAATGTGAATTCAGGCCCTTGTTTCAGCATGAGCGTTCCTCCAAGTTTTTGTAATTATGTTGAAGGGTTGAAGCATTCATAGGTGGGCCGACTACTCAGAACAGATATTCAACAACAAGTAATCCAGTTCCAGGTCCAGCAAAACACCCTCGTTTATTGTTCTTGCGGTTCGTTTCAATTAATGTTAATAATATATCTCTATTGTTTCCTCTGCATGTTGGAGGGAATTGAATGAGCCTCTTGTTGATTCGGGCAAACGCTATTGTTTTATGATTAGCATTTCGTTTTCTGTTCCGTTTCAGCGCTAGGAGCTCACTGAAGATGTTCTGGGAATGTTACCATCTCATGTATTCTTTTCGAACATTCCGAATGAGTTGTGGATGAAAGTAAGGTTGCTGTTGGCGTTACAGAAGAATGTAAATGAACTCGAGGAGTCTGTTTCAGTCATGAGGAAATTTTCTGGTTCTTGCTCGCTGAAAACAAAATATCTCTGAGCACATTCCTCTCAAGAATTACTCTGACCGCGACCATTGAATAATATACATATTTGGAATGCTCTTGATGAATAAAAGCCAGTGAATATTAAGTGTATAACTATTTGTAACACTGGTGCAATAGATAACTATAGAAATATTTTTGGAAGTCTTTGCATTTTTGTGAAAGTTATAAGGGTTTTCATTACCAGGCTTTGAAACAGGAAACAATTAGAACCACGTTGAGCAACAATTTTTTGTGAAGATTTGGCACCTGACAAATAAGTGCTCAAATTTTACGCAGTGGACTTTCTTCTATCATTTAAAATTTTTTTCTAATTGTTTCTTGTTGCAGCGACTGGGAGAGAAAACCCTAGTAAAAGAACTATTGATATTATTCGAGTACAAAATTCAAAAACGTGCCCAAAATTGGCGAGTATGTAAACATGTTTGTGCCAAAAATATTATTTTTTGAAAAATCATACTAGACGAATGCTGATTTTTTTCATTAACGTTTGATCCTTTACGAATAAAACGGTTTAACTTTCATTCACGTATTGCGAACATTTCAAATTTTCTGGGAAGGTCCAAAATTTCAAATTTTTCATAGAACATTACTTGAAAATCAATTATTTTTCAATTATTCGTAATCTACTTCCTCGATTCTGTAAGTTGTTCAATTTTGGTGTCCATCAGAGAAAATTTATTTTTTGGATAAATTTTCATTCATACATAACTTTCCAACCCGAATTTTGAGCTTTGGGATGAAATAACGAAAAAATGCTCGGACTGGTCAAATTTGTTGAAAGGAAGACAAAAAAGGGTGTTCAAATGAGTTTGATATCACTACCCCTCTATCCGCAACCCCTAACAGCTCTCATTTTTTGAATAGGAAAAAGGGGTCAAGCAGCACCTTGTTGGAAAGGCAATTCAATTTCCTGCATGAGTGTATTTTTTTTCGTCGCTTCATTATTATACAGAGTGACTCAGTATTCCATCAATAACTTTTACACGCCGAATTTGAATTTTTGAGATGGAAAAAACACTCGGACGGGTCAAAAAATGAATTGGATATCACTACCCCTCTAGCTGTGACTACTTGAAGCAATTACTTTTGAATAGAGATAATAAGTCGAGTAGCTTTGTTCAAAAGGTAATTCAATTACCTGCATAAGCGTATAATTTTTTTCTTCGATCGCTCAACTATTAAACAAGATGAAACAGTAAACAGGGGAAGTGATATCTCATTCATTTTTTGACCCGTCCGAGCGATTTTTCCATCTCAAAGATCCAAATTCGACGTGTGAAAGTTATTGATGGAATACTGAGTCACTCTGTATAATAATAAAGCTATGAAAAAAATACACCCATGCAGGAAATTGAATTGTCTTTCCAACAAGGTGCTGCTCGACCCCTTTTCCCTATTCAAAAATGAGAGTTGTTAGAGGGGTAGTGATGTCAAACTCATTTCAACACCCTTATTTGTCCCCCTTCCAACAAAATTTGACCTGTCCGAGCGTTTTTTCGTTATTCCATCCCGAAGCTAAAACTTCGGAGTGGAAAGTTATGGATGGCCCACCCTGTATGTTTGGAAAAATTGCGATTTTTCGTGAAAATTTTTTTTGCTCCGATCAATACCAAATTCATGCAGTTGATCAATTCGTGGACGTAAATTACGAATATGCCAACGGATATCTGCTAGAAAAAATATTTTTATGTTATGGTCGATAGAAAATTCCAAATTCTGGACTTTCGGAGAAGGAATGAGGAAATCTAAACTGTTAGCAATAGGTAAATAAAAATTGAGACTTTAGATTCTTGAAGCATCAATCTAAAGGCAAGAAAATCAGCATACATCCAGACCCTTTTTTTATGGCTGTTGCATACTTCATTGGATTTACGACCCAGTGAAGAAAGCAGATACATCTTTTAAGATGTTTTAAGAACTTATCTCAAAAGATACAATAAGAAAATGGAGTGATAAAAATATCTTCAACACTAATGTTAAAAATATTTTGAACACGCTTCCATGTAAACAATCAATATTAACATTGTTTGCTGTCATTGAAAGTGTCAAGTTGTACAAAAATGCTTTTTCTCTCGACCAAAACCTTGAATGGTTTTTGATCACTGAGATTATTTGAGATGTAACTCGAATCCCATTCCCAAAGATTCCCGCCGCTTTTTACGAAATCTCGTCAGCTGCCAAATTGAGGAAACCCCTAATATAACCTCGTCATTCAAGCGCATGAAAAATACCCTGTCCCTCCGCTCCGCCGTCCCGATATCTCCCGTAAAGATATATATATTTCGAGGAGTGATGAAATAGAAAGTTCCGGGTGTTTGGCGTGTCCCCGGAGCGGTAATATTTCTGCGATATTCCAAATCGACACTCCGTCTCCAGAGAGGATTCAATAAAAACTTCCCCCTGAGCGAGCTTCCCCCAATTTTTACCCCCCCGAATGGCTGCCGCGATGGGACACCTATGTGCCGACGTTTGATGGACAGCTAGAGGAGAGTGGGGGGGTTTTCGTGACTTATTTGTAGGTTTTTTTGAAACATAGATGAATTCAAAATAGTAATCATCGAAATGAATACCATTTTCAATTCCCAGGCTCAGAGATGATTACTATTTTGAATTCATCTATGTTTCAAAAATGTTCTCGATGTGCCTTCGTAAAGGCAAAGAATTTTCTTTTTCTTAAAAACATCAGGCTTCACAGTCACAAAAAGAATTGGGCGTTTCCATCACTTTGAGAAACTAGCAAGCGGGCCCTGAATAGAGCCACTGCTGAAATCTCATTCAGTGAAAGAGGAAGTACAGATTTCTTTTTTTGCATTTGATTGGAGATGTGAAACTTCATTTTGACGCAATTGGATGTCACCACCTTAGTACTTTGTAATATTTTACTCATTACTTCACAACCAATTGCTTCAAATTCTGAAGTTTTTTATGAAGATTTTGTCCTGAGATGTGCGGGATACTGATGAGGCCCAACAAGGCCGAAACCGGTTTATCTCTCATCTCAGTGACAAAATCTAATATCATTTCTCCAACCTCATGATAAAAGATCTCTGAGCCTGGGAATTGAAAATGATATTCATTTCGATGATTACTATTTTGAATTCATCTATGTTTCAAAAATGTTCTCGATGTGCCTTCGTAAAGGCAAAGAATTTTCTTTTTCTTATTTGTAGGTGTTGGAGGGAAGCAACACTCAACATTCCTGCAGGAAACTGCAGGTATTATAATTCATCATGGTTGAAACTTTGCATTAATTGGGTTGGTTTTTGAACATTTCTTGGTTTATATTAATTTTTATAGCCCCGTCACCGATTTTAAAAATATTTTGCACAGTGAATCCATAGGACTTCCTGATACTACACTCTCAATTACAGCTCTGGGGAGACAGTAATTTTCGAGAAAAAAAAATAAATGAAACTCATGAATATACTCCATTTACCTCGGATATGGCTCTGATATAGTCTTATATAGTTTAGTTTTACAAGGTTAGGTTATGCTAGGTTAGGTTAGGATCATTTTCCCTACCAAAAGTTGAGAGTTTTTTTTTATGTTTTCTTTTTTATACATTCATATGTGGATTACTTATATTTTTTTGTAATTCATATTGAGTTTATAGGTTATACCTCAACTCTTATACAATAAATAATAATAATAATAATAATAAAAAATTTTTTAATAAAAAAAAAATTTGATAAAAAAATGAAACATCGATCCGCATTCAGGTTAGGTTAAGTTAGGTTAGGTAAGGTTTATTTTCCTTACCTCTAAATCACAAAAAAAAATACAACTTTGTATTAATTTGGTTGGTTGTTGAACATTTCTTGAGGAATTTGGTTCCATATACGGGGCAGAAACTCTTTTAGATCATTTAAGAATTCTGGGGTAGGTTGATGATTATCTTATCTTCTTTGGAGCATATCCCATGCATGTTCTATGCAATTCAAATCTGGTGAGTGCGGAAGTCTTGGAAATGTGGAATACCAAGCTCCTCGCTCGCATTCTCAACTTTGACTGCACGGTGCGGTCTAGCGTTATCGTCTAGCAATTGAAGAGTTTCACCAATAGCAGCGTGAAAATTTGGCAAAACATTGTCAATGACACGCTCCTATAGTGTAAGGTGGTCATACTCCCAGGACAAATGTGTAGATCTGTGCGCTCGTTGAAACATATCCCGGCCCATACCATAACTCTACTCCCTCGGAATGGATGGACTTCTTGGACATAGCGACGATTACGGGATATGCGTGGGATTGTCCATACTCTCATTCTTCGAGAATCTGAAAATCCTCCATATCTGGATTCATCAGTGAAAAGGACACTACGCCATTGATCGTTCCAATTGATATGTTGCCTTGCCCATTCCAGTCTTTGACGTTTATGGAACTCCTTTAAATGGACGTCTAGGACCTAGATTCAGCTCTCTCAAACGACGTCTGATCGAGCGTCTGATGGTTTCGATGGAAACTTGGACCCCATCTGCATTTTGAAGAGTATTCCGCAGCATTCCTCACGTAGATGTAGGCTTTCTTCTCGCCGAAACGGTGATGAAACGATCCTGAACAGGTGTTGTTTTTCGTCTCCCACCAAGCCTTGTACTTTCCAACACGGGACCTGTCTCCCTGAACCTATTCCAAAGTCGAGATATCACACTTTGGCTGACTTGGAGAAATTCCGGAGTTAGGCCACCTTGTAGCATTCCGATAGCCCTATTAGCCTCAGCGTTTGTTAATTTACGTGTTGACATTTTCAGAAAACTCGTTTCAAATCGAAGCCGTTGATAAATTGACTCCATTTCAAAATAAGAACATTCGTGGAGCATATGCAAAAAAACCAAACTTCAGAGAAAAAGCGACCAGATTGACGAAATGTCTCATACTGATTTTTATTGGATCGATTCAAGTTATTATTGAGTTTTAAATGATTTTCTCGAAGATTACAATACTTTCCAAAATATTGAACAAACTCTTGTGGACCAGTATAGTAACTAATGCATAAGAATACCCCATAATTTTGCACGTCAGAGTGTTTTCAAAATACTGCAACAGTTTATTTTCATCTTTGAAGAAAACTCGGAATGAAAACGACCGAATGCCGAATGTAATTTCTCATATTCTGTGAGAATCCGTTTATTCTGTCACATCTCATAGAACAAAATCGTCCGAGAATGTCTCATTTTGGCACAGTCATAGTTTAGCCAGCGTCGGCCGTGAAAGCCTGAAAAAACCGGGTTAATTACCGACTTTTTCATGAAAACTCGATAATTTTCTAATTTCTTCGTGATATAGGAATAAACCCTACATGAAAACTTTCCAAAATGAATTCTCTACATTATAGGGAAAGGTTCATCAGAATCGATCATCTGATTCCTGAGTCCATAGAGGACAAATAAACACAAGAACATTAAACATTTATAATATTGGTATAGATCTGTCAGATTTGAAATACAGAAAATGTTTATTGCAACCATAATTTCCCAATGCAATGGTGTTCATAGATTTATTCCATTCATTTCAATGAAAATTGTGGGGATTTGGGAATTTTGTGTAATGGCATTCAGAAGGCTCATTGTTACATACGTTTCTGCATTTATATTACAAATAAAATTTTCTTCGATAACATCGAAATCACGAATTGAATCAAAACCACAAAACTGAAAACAATGTTATAATGAGTTCATTACAGCTCTACTTCAAGTCCTCTAATGAACTCATTACCATACTGAAATGCAGAAAATAATGTTAATAATTAAAATAACAATTCCTAGAAATAAGCCTTTTCCTCTTCAAATCTCACTGAACCTTCATTTATTTGGAAATTACGAATATTGTGAAGCTCGACAACGTCAAACTGATTTGCTATTTAAATATATTATCCCTATTTCAGTATCGTAATGAGTTCAAATTAATAATGATCCACAAGAATCCACAACAAAATATGGGACCACTATTGACGCGGTATTTTCCAGATATTTAGAAGACACTCGAGAAGACATGAAGTCTGAAACTTATGTTTCTTATTTTAGTTACCATAAACTTGTAGATTTAATGTGGCAGTCCTCGAGTGCCACACGTATATTCTTTTCACAACTTATTGAGGATGATGCATCTCACACCACACACCATGGTCGCACCTTAATGTTGAAACTTTACCACCCTTGTCTCTCGAAATTCCTTGATATCACATTCGTTTTTTTTTTTTTGATCCAACCTAGTTCGGCCATCCTCGTGATGATTTCGGAAAGTAGAAAGGAGAAAGTAACTTAACTCCCCCTAGTTTTCTCGCAGATCCTACAAGAAGCCAGCCTATGGTCCATCTGCATGAACCGAACTCAAAGAGATGATCCAAACCTTTATTGCACACTTCCACGTCATAACGGCGGGATTACCTCCTGGTCCTTCGTCCCCGTTATTCCATTACTTACCGGCAATATCCTCATCCCAAACAGATTCTTCCCTTTTGAAGCCGTAATCTGCTTTGGCGAGAATTTGGTCGCGAGCTTGCCTTTTCGGCGCGGCCTTTGACGGGGCCGACCCCTTATTAACTCAAATCGTGCGACAAGCCGTGGAATTAAGATTACATTAGAGATGAGCCAATCGGTGATTTCAGAATCACGTCGTGATTCGTGATTGTGATCTGTCAATCACCGTTCTTTTGGACGGTGATTATGATCACCGGTGATTTCGAGAAAGTAGGGTTTTTAGTTGGATTTTACTAACAACTACAAGTGATTACAAATTCTGAATTAAACATTTCGGAAAGTTTTTCATCAAAAGAATGTCTTGAAGTTCATATCTGCATGAGAATACCAAGTCGTAAAAATTAACAAAAATAGTCTAGTCTAGTGAAATCACTATGAAAAGTGCATTTAGGGCACTGTTTCAGAAATGTATAATTTAATTATTCATTAAAATTTCAATCTTCCATGCAACAACGATTCCTTGGCTACTGTCAATAGAATTTCCTATTTTTATAATTTTAAAAATTATTGAAGCATAATGGACGTTCCTACAACTGAGCGTAAGCCTTGAAAAAATTCTGAGAATAACCTCACAACCCACATCAAATTGGGATTATCGGAACTCTAGATGGTATATAAAAACTTTTTTTCGAAAAAATCGATCCCTTTTTGAACCTTATTTTACTTGTTCGGTATTAAGATTCCTCTGAAATCGCGATATCAAACATAATATCCGAGTATCTAACATTCTAACGCGAACGCAATCCCAATCACTGACAGAAAGGACCAACGTGAAAATCACCGACAATAAAAACAGTAACTCTCGTAAGTGATCCCCTTCCAAAAATCACCATCGTAGTACGTGAGTTTCTAACGTGATCGCAATCCCAATCACTGACGGAAAGAACCAACGTGAAAATCACCGACAATCACAATCACCATGTTTTTAGGAATTCGATCACCGCAGTGATCGGTGATTTGAAAATCATCGTGAGTAAATCACCGGTAGTGAAATATCGCTCATCTCTAGTCATATCGCTTCGTCCCCGTTATTCCATTACTTACCGGCAATATCCTCATCCCAAACAGATTCTTCCCTTTTGAAGCCGTAATCTGCTTTGGCGAGAATCTGGTCGCGAGCTTGCCTTTTCGGCGCGGCCTTTGACGGGGCCGACCCCTTATTAACTCAATTCGTGCGACATGCCGTGGAATTGGGATTACATCCGATGACTCTCGCCTGACGCCTTGGCTCGGCCGAGTCCTAATCAGCTTATGCTCGCCATTACGAGCCGAGTAATGCAATCTTGTCGCTAGAACGCATTCCGACCTCAGCCAATGCCGCCTGAGATGAGGAAGGTTTATTGAAAAGTCGCCTTTGGATTTGAATATTTGTACGGGATCCGGGGTTCGGCGTGGTGAGCACGCCTCTGGATTGGTCTTTGTTGCGATTGTGGTGTGAGGCGACAACGATCTACTACAGTTTCTATATCAGCACCCCAGAGGTAAAGTGCCTGTTAAGTCACAATATCAAAATTAGACAAAAGAGAGATTTTTCAGTTCGATTATTGATTCAAAAAATATTCACTGCCATTATTTGGCGACTTCATATACCTAAGGAGTCAAAAATGTGTTCCACTAGCTAGAATTTACTAATGTGAATCCAATATTGTAGATAGTTCGTGTCTGGAAACCACACTTTACCTCTGAGGTGCTGATATAGATTCTACAAGCTCATTCCCGCGGCTCCGCTAGCGTTATATTTCAATTTAAAACGGTACTGATAGGTCCACAACCCCACATTCATATAGATTCAATAATTTCTTGCTCAAATAAACACTCGTAACTTTCGAAGTATTCATTAAAAAACTATACTTTAAGAGGCATTTTATTTGTTTCTCATTTGTAAACATCATTTTCCAAAAACACAATATTAATCAAGAAAGTTTATTTTATCAAGTCACTAACTTGTAAAACTGATGTTGAAAGTCATGGTACAATTGTTATTTCCAGTATATATATATATATATATATATATTCTTATGAAAAAGAGAGCTAAAATAATACAATAAATTTTGAAACAAAAAGTACCTAAGCTGAGGTAAAAAAAGAACGGGGTATCATAACATTCTTCGTATGATACTATAGAATCATACGATACTATCAACAATATTATCATACGATACTATACAGCCAGGGGAAAAAACCTCAGCCGAAAAAACCTGCCTCCCCGTAAACAAAATAACATAAAATATCAAATATCAGGAAAATCTTGAAAGACATCAGTGTGATCATCTTCATGTTATCCGTCGATGGGCTCGGATACACAGATTCTTCCCAAAACAGATTTTTGATGATGAAAGAGTTGATACTGATGATGATGAACCATCTGTTGACTGAGAAACTGCTGAATATTTGTACTCTCCTTACTACCAAATAATTTGCTAGACATTTCGATTTTTTTGTTGACCGAATCATCGACATAACTCATCGCAATTTCGGTGCTCTACCACCCTCCTGCACGCTTTAGTGCTTAAATATCTCCACCCGAATCCGCAACCATAGTGGCTCCAGTTCTGCGAAAAGAGTGGCCGGTGTATAACTCTGGGTCTTTTAAACCTAAATATTTCGCTATTTGCTTTGGGACACCACCAATATTGTGCTGGCCAGCATTAAGGAAAATGCACCTTTCATGTCGGTATGTCAAAAAAAATTTCAGGCTTTCTGTTCTAGGAGGCCGAAGATTTACATATTTTCTGTATAACATGCAGCTCTTTAAGCTCCAGCCATCATCTATTATATTGAATCTTCTTGTTGTTAAATTTTTTGTTTGCCGCAATGTCACAATAACGTATTTTTCCATATCGTCTACATCATTCATGTTTAAGGAGAGAATTTCGTCACATCGACAACATCTAAAAATCCCAAATATTGTTACAATTTCCGCCAGCAACCACTGGTCATCAGGAGCTGTAAAAGAAATTGTTCAGCCTCTTCCTTACTTAATATCTTGGCCTTTTTTAGCGTATAACGCTCATTTTTTCGTTTCAGAAACGCTATTACCTTTTGAAATCTGCAAATGACAACTAAACGTCATATTTTTTAATAAATTTTTTAAGGAAAACAAACCTGCGAACAAAGGCATTTTCTTTCATTTCCAAGCAGCTTTTCAGCATAGACCATTTTGCCCATAAAGTATTAGGGCTGAATCTAGCTGATGGTTGATTCAAGTAGACCAACAAAACATCTTCAGTTACCGTAATCACACTATTTTTGTTTGGCCACTGCCTCAATAATTTCTTTTGGTACATTCATTTTCGCTTTCGCCAAAACAAATGTTAAGAAAAATAAACGGACATGTTCATGGCAACGCTTCCATAGCTTACGACATTTGCGACAAATTATTGAGATTTTTTTGGAATTTATCTAACATTTTTACAAATGAGAAACAAATAAAATTTAAAACAATACACGCAAGGTAACGGGTTTAACTGGCCCAAGGAGGTAACTGACTCGCCTTCGGTTCGTCAGTTATATCCTCCATTCGCCAGTAAAAACCCTGGAGACATATAGCTTTGAAATAAAAAATCGTTCAAATCGATTGTCCAAGTGTCAAATTCGAGTTTACCAGCATAAATTAAATTGTACAGGATGGGCAAAATAGCTAATGCTTAAACTACAACTTTTTAACCGAAAGATAAAGAGGAAAATAAATAACAAATTACGGTCGTCTCCTTTAGAAAAATTGAGAATGCCATCAACTGCATTCCTATCACTTTTTATTTTCGGATTATAAGCTAAAATTCTTATTTCACAAACTCTATGTGTGGATGTTAGTAAATATTTTGAGGTAATAGCATATTCAAAACGGAAAAGTGAAGGATATCGTTCCAAAAAATCGAAAATTCTCACTCGTGAACAAGTTGAAAAGTTTATACAGAAGGCAACAAATGAGAAATACTTGATGGTTAAGATTGCAAATATTTTCGGATTATTTGGAGCCTGTCGGTGTGAAGAATTTTGTAATTTATCAGTGGAGGATATCGAAATAACAACTAAATCATTGGTTATACAACTTCCAAATGCAAAAACGAAAGTCAATCCTTCTTTCAGTATTATTGGGAAGTATGTGGATTATTTTCATAGGTACTCTGCACTGCGCCCTTCTGTCATCAAATATCGTCGTTTTTCCTGAAATACATGAAAAATAAATGCACTGCCAATCTAGTTGGTATTGATACATTTGGGAAAATTCCATCTATTGTTGCCAAATTCCTCAAACTGCCAGAACCAAAGCAATATACAGGACACTGTTTTCGAAGATCCTCCGCTTCATTGCTAGCAGAATCAGGAGCAAATATTACGGATATAAAAAAACATGGAAGATGGAAGTGTACGACGGTAGTCGAGGGCTATATTGCTCATTCCATTTCATATAGGAATGTCATTGCTGGAAAAATTCTCCCAACCTCAACAGATTCTGGATCATCATCATCAAATATTGTACTGATGGTGCTGAGGATTCTAATAATGTGTTGCGAAGCTCCCTAACGTCACAGGGCATTATTCTTCTAGTTTTAAGATTAATAATAATGTTCATAAGTAATGATTGTTGAATATCGATGATGAAAATTTGCAATTGCTGATTTCATCATAAAAAAATGGAGTGTTAAAAATATTTTTAACACTAATGTTAAAAATAATTGTAACACGCTTCCACGTAAAAAATCAATTTTAACGTTGTTTGCTGTCTTTAAAAGTGTCACATTTGATGGCAGTTATACAAAATTTTTTTTTCATTGAAGTGTTTTCATAGTATGGAAGAGATAACCTAAAAAATTTCATAAGAAGCCGAATCCACATAAAATGAATTCAAATCGTATGCTGCACTCTATCGATCACAACAAATTTGTCTACCACATGACAGACTTTCGAAAGAACCGACAGCGTATTTGTGTTTACTCGGGATATTCTCGACTTGTTTTCGACACCACAAAGATGCTAGCGGTTATTTCTAAGCAAACATGGATGCTCCGTTTGATCTCACGTACATATCGGAAGACAGTTTGCGTATCTCACGACTTGGAAGTTAAACCAACAGATCTGCCACGAAAAAAATCGAAATCTCGGATTAAAGTGAAAGTTGAGCAACAAGATCTGAGGTGAGTGTAAATATTGAATGGGTGTTTTTGATGTTCGATATACGTCGGTAACCGATAAGTTTATTATGGATTGGCAGGTAGATTTCGTTTGAAGTTGAAGCAGCATGAAAACTTGAATAATGAAATTATCAAGATGTATTCAACGACTCTGACTTCAATATGCAGTATGATCCCAAAATTGAGGCGGAAATAAGAACTGTTACAAGCGCATATTCTTGATATATACAGGGACATTCCCGAGGTCAAAAGAAACACTTTTTGTCTCTACCATTTCTCCCGATTCGGCTCGGTTAGAAAGATACAGGCTGTTGAAAATCCATGAAATAAATGTAATTTTCGAATATATCTCGTGAACGATTTCATCGAATGAGATGATTTTCAAAATATAGGTTCTCACTAATATAACAAATCTTTTACGAATACAAAATTTAACTCACATGTTTTAGTTTTTTCGTTATGACCAATATATACCATTCAATTCCATAATTATAGCAGAAATTCTATGATCCCGACCCTTGGAAGTGAATTGAATTTCATTTAATGAATATTTGGCCATTTTGGAAAACAAAAGTATTTTCCGTGAAATCTCGTGAAATGCGCACTGTTCGCGTAATTAATGATTTAAAAAAATCTATATCAGCGAAATTAAAAAAGTTGGTTACTTTGGCTGAATATAATTCTGTTCAGAAGATTCGCAGAATTAAATTTCTGCTACATTTTCACGAAGGTTCAGGTGGTAGATCTAATGCTCGGAAGAATTTTAGTGTCATATTTCCAGGGGTGGCATAGCTCATTATGAAAGTTAAAGATGGCTATATCTTTTTATCTAGGCTGAATCAGAACAAATGCTATACGAAAAAAGTATTTCTTCTGACCTCAACAATCTATGTTTTGAATATATGTACAAGACAAAGACTCACCCTGTATATTCTTTTGATTTAGAGAGCTGAAATAATACAAAACATATTGAATCAAAAAAGTACCTATCTGAGGTTGGTGAAACACAGAAAAACCATACAGGTCTGCAGTATGATTAAAGAAAGAAAGGGAAAAAACCTCAGCTGAAAAAAAAACCCTTACCTCGCCCGTGAAAAAAAAACACTGAAAGAATTAAATATCAGGAAATCTTGAAAGAAATCAGCGTGATCTGAGAGAACATCTTCATGTTATCCGTCTATGGACTCAGATGAAGAGATTCTTCACGAAAAGACTCGCAATTCTTAATCTGAATTGAAAAAAGACATAATCAGAAACGAAACTAATTATTTGGAATACATTAAATTATTTTGAAATTAACCATCCATTTCAGAAATGCATTTATTACTTTATGTATAGTCTCGAAACCATCTTGAAATTTATGAATGGAATAACTATTTATAAGATGTTCTCTTGTCTCCTAATTTTCCCCACACTCACAACTAGGGCTCTCAACCGAATTCCATCGGAAGAGCATGCTGTTGCATCGTCCATAGCCTGTTCTAATGCGATTCAGAACAGACCATATTCTCTTGGGAAGATCATAACCAAGAACTCTGATGGAGGGATCAGTATTAAGATCTTTATTGAAAAAATTGCATACATTCCATTCAGATTGCAAAGTTTTTTTGTCGCTTCTATTCATATCAATTAGAAAATTTGACCCAGAAGGTTTATGCGACTTCAATCTGGCGACCTTATTATCTGGAACTTTTAACTCTCTACGAATATGGGGAGGGATAATATTTGAGAGGACAAACGCAGGTCATCTAAATGAGCGTTGAAATTTAGAGACGAGTCAAGTTTGATTCCCAGGTATCTAGGATTGAAATAATGGTTTAAAGGAGAAGAACCGAAAGTGACACTCAATTTTCTATATTTCTGATGATTATTCAAATAAAAACATATTCATATTCTTGATGAAACGTAATTATGAGGCTCTTTTTCCGATTTATTCGACTTTTAAATTTCTGCATTTCATCAATTTTCATCTTTGATCTTTCGAGTGATTAGGCAGCTAAATATATACGTCTGGTTCTGGATTTAAGGAGGTCTGTCCCAACTTCGAGCTACATAAATAGTTTAAAATGGCTTAACATGAATAATCGCAGAAAATTGCACTTCATGTGCTTTGTTCATAAAATAATTAAATTAAAACAGCCTTCATACTTATACCGAAAAATAAATTTCAGACATAACATTCACTCGGTGAATATCAGAGACCAGTCAAATGTTGATATTCCTCGTCATTATACCGCAAAGTTTAATAGTTCATTTTCATACCAGGCACCCCACATTTATAATTCCATCGATAGTAACATAAAGATCAGATCAATGAGTGGCTTTAGACTTCATATCAAAAACTTAATTTTATTCGGCCAGGTTTCCACATCCCAGAGGATATAGTCGTAAATGAAATATTATTCTATTGTATAGAATTGTCTCTATTTTAATAGTGGTAAGCCTTATTTTTTGGAAATCTGAGTATGTGTTCATTTTGTAGATAGGTAAAAGTGTAAGAATAGCTATAGCTAAACTTTCGCCTAATAAAGACGGTTATTATTATTATTATTATTATTATTCTCTTCACCTCATTGAATTTACATCGAAATGAATGAAATATTTCCACGAGATCCTCATTCCTAGTTTTTCTGTTCGCTATGAGAAGTTTGAAACTTCAGAATTGCATTTTTATTAGTACTCATTGTTCGCTGCAGTATCGCACTCTTTTCCTTATCCATGGAAACGGTCAAGGCCAACTAGATAACAATACATCCTCGTTGCACTGATGGTGTCATAACAGTTACAGTCATATCGAATCCAGGAAATGACCGACTCTTTAAAAACCGCGAGAAAAATTATCGTCAAGGTGAAATTTTTATGGGGATCATATACAAATTTTAGAAGCGAGGAGTTAGTTTTTTCCTTGATATATTTTGTTGTGGATTCAATTGATTTCCTCATTATGAATATTTCAGTTCGACGATTGATATCACGTATTTTATGAAACAAAAAAATCATTTAGAATATTTGAAGATGATATAAAAAATAAAAATTAATATTTCGTCTGCATGAAATCAATTTTCATTTTCCAAAAAAATTGTCTGTTCAATTCCAAAAATTATAAGAAAATTGCATTATTGACAAATATTTTTACTTCAATTCTGAATTCTAAGACAGTTTATGAATTATGATGACATCATTTCACCACTTCCCTCAGTAAAATACTCAAGAATACAAGTTAACAAAGTTCTTTACAGTTTCTGAGAACATTTATCATGGTGATGTATATTTTTTAATACCATCAGAAAGTAGGGATTTCAGTGAATGAAAAGCCAACCGATTTTGTTCATGAAGCAGATATTTGGACGAGAGAATTTTCGAAAAGTATTTTTCCTACCTTACTCAACTTCAAGACGATGTATTGCTCATACTACCTCTAAAATCAACCCTGATCTACTGACCAAAACTCCTTTCTGGATTTAATATTCCTATTTCCAACTTCTTCTCATGAAAATACACGTATCCTCCTCTCTAGAAAAAACTCCTTCCTTCATCAAATTACTGGGAAACTTATTTCATTAATTAGTTTTAAATGCTTCGTTTTCACAAGGACTTTTAATAACTTTTCCAAGGAAGATTCTCATCCGAATGGTAAAAAGTATGCTAAATTAATACTTGCAACTTTGAACTTTTATGATCTGCTGAAAGTTGGGGGCGATAATTATGATTCATTACTCTGGGAGGGCATTAGTTGAGTCTAAAAGAGATAAAAAGATTTTCGAAATAGTTGGATCGACGACGGACAATTAAAATAATAATTGAAAAAATCTGTCGAATCATGATGGAATTTTTTTATTCAAGGTGGTAAACTACTCGCATCCTCTTGCATTTTGTTGGATGAAGATGATCCTCTGTGAGATTATTTCGTATTCTGATAAACTTATCGAAAAAGGTAAAAGTAGATCTTCTTCGATCTTTCAAAAGCTTTGATCCTTTGATCCTCTCAACAAAGATCAAATGCTGCAAAAGATGAGATCCGAAGAAACCCAAGCCATCTCAGATTCATTTTCAGTTGAATCGGGTGTACCACAGGGATGCATTTTCGGTCCACCTTTCTTCATAATTTTCATAAATGACCTATTTGCACTGATATTTTATTTGTAAATGATAACACCAACATTTTACTGAAAGCCGCAACTTTGATTGCTCTAAAATGAAGAACTGAATCTACTATGTCGAAAGTGAACTAGTGGTTATTTGAAAATCAGTTATGTTTGAACACTCAAAAGACAGGTGCAGTAATGTTTCACACCAACCACACAGAATCCTGATATTTCACAATAGTCAGGACAGTCGATTTTGAGCTTCTACTGAAGAGAAATTGTAACTTATTGAGGAGCACATTCATGATTTGAGATGAAAATAGTTTTTTGCACAAGTGCCATTAGAAGTGACACTTTTAATGACAGCAAACAATGTTAAAATTGATTTTTTACATGGGAGCGTGTTAAAAATATTTTTAACCTTAGTGTTAAAAATATTTTCAGCACTCCATTTTCTAATGATGAAATCAGATGAGAAAAATTCAGCAATTGCAAATTTTTATTATCAATATTTAACAATGATTACTTAAGAACGTAAATATTAATCGTAAAACTAGAACAATTACTAACATTATTGCCCTGTGACGTTAGGGAGCTTCGCAACACATTATTAGAATTCTCAGCACCATCAGTACTTGTAGAAACCGGAAGTACAATTTGGATGATGATGATCCAAAATCTGTTGTGGTTGGCAGAATTTTTTCAGCAATGACATTTCTATATGCATTGGAATGATCAACATAGCCCTCGGCTACCGTCGTAGACTTCCATCCACCATGTTTTTTAATCCGTAATATTTGCTCCTGATTCTGTTAGCAATGAAGCGGAGGATCTTCGAAAACAGTGTCCTGTATATTGCTTTGGTTCTGGCAGTTTGAGGAATTCGGCAACAATAGATGGAATTTTCCCAAATATATGGATACCAACTGGATTGGCAGTGCATTCATTATTCATGTATTTCAGGAAAAAACGACGATGTTTGATGACAGAAGGGCGTAGTGCAAAGTACTTATGAAAATAGTCCACATTCTTCCCAATAATACTGAAAAAACGACTGACTTTCGTTTTTGTATTTGGAAGTCGTATAACTAATGATTTATTTGTTATTTCGATGTCTTCCACTGATAAATTACACAATTCTTCACGGCGACAGGCTCCAAATAATTCGAAAATAGTTGCAACCTTAACCATCTAGTATTTCTCATCTGGTGCCTTCTTTATAAACTTTTCAACTTGATCACGAGTGACAATTTTCGTTTTTTTTTTTGGAAGATATTCTTCACTTTTCCGTTTTAAATATGCTTTTACCTTAAAATATTTACTAACATCCACACCATTTTTAACAAGGACGCTTGACTTTATCATTGAAAATTTGCTCCACAAAGTTGATGAACTCCATATTTTTGATTTTTCTTCTAAGTATACCAGGAAAACAGTTTCACTGAAATTCCCTTCTACATTTTTCAATTTACACCAGGCCAGTAAATTGTTATATGCAATATCGTACTGTTGAACAGATTTTTTAGGTAGGAGTTCCAGATTTGCTCTTCTTGCAATATCCACTTTTATTAATAATTGTACTCTCGACAAACATATTAAGCAGTTAAAAACCCAAGACGAAAATTGGACAGGAACGAAATTCAAATGACAGCGTCTTTTCTCATTTGTTAGCAATCATAACGTTGGCAACGTTTGCCATTCACAACAACCTTTTGGTTAATTGAATATTAAAATGCATTTTGAAGTTTATTGTCATTGTAACTTCGCCCATTTCATTATCAAAATAGGGCAGTTGTGCAAAAAATATTGTATACTATCTGTGTTAAAAGTGATTTTATTTTTTTACCCACATAATTCTATTCTAAATAACTATTATATTGCAAACTGTTGTTTGAAAGTCGTTTGAAAGTTCGAGTTTGAATTTTGACCTTACGTTCCTACCGTTACTATGAAGACCATTTTTAATGGGACAGCCTGAATATTATGACGAAATAAGATGAGTTTACTGAAGTATACAGTCGTATCCAGTGCGAAAAATTTCAGGTGCTCTGCAGATGAAAATGCCCGTTCTCCGAAGAGATATATGACCGAAATGCATTATAGCCGCATCGTCTGCAACGAGTCCTGGCAATTTAACAGCCTGGATCAACACCCGGAAATATCCCGGATTATTTGACTCCATTTATATATATGTATATGAAGTCGCGCCTGGCGACATCTGCCGGAGCGACAGCAAGCGGAATAAAACGACCGTAGTATTTCTCACATTCATGGTCGGTCCAGTAATTTCATACCTAACATCCTCATCGTTGAACCAGTGGCGGCTATTTGTAAAGGGTGATAAGGAAAAATGCGCACCAAGATTAGTCTAATTGTGAACGAGATATTCTTGATAATGGAATATTTGTTAGGACATTATTTGGGCTATTTCCATTATCTATACTGTTTTTACCGACGTTTCGGCAAGCATTCGCCTGCCGTCATCAGGGTGTTGTTGGTCCTGAGAAGGACCGGTCTTTGCCAAACTTGTTCCATTTGGACTTTTGCTCTCCATACTATCCAACTGAGTTGTGGGGATGCAAACTCGAGCTGTCAGAGGTGCAAACTCCGAAACTCAACCCACTCTGACTAACAGTCTACTGAAGTAGGAAATTCTCATTTAACTCGAGTTGTTCTGACACTTGGACATAAATGTCATGAATAAATAAATACCAACAGTATAGGTGATGGAAATAGCCCAAATAATGTCCCAACAAAGATTAGTCTACTTCTTATGTTACTTTTTTAATCGTTATCTTCTAATCACTCTGTATAATCGTGACGGATACCAACTCGAGCATAGAAAATATACACACGTAGTCAAAAGTGTTGGCCCCCCCTAGATTATTAAAGAAATAAACAATTTTTTTTTCTGGAAATGGGATAAATGTTTTTCTGTATTTCATATGCAATATACACTGCGCAAAAAATTTAACGCACATTATGAAAATCTCAAATTTATTCTACAACTAGAGGGGTTCTCAATGATAATTATTTTTATCAGAATTATGCATGCATATGTTATCCACTTTCAACGTTTTTCTTCAATACAGATGTTTTTTCCCAGCAGGAATAAAAAAAGATCTCAATAGTTTTTCTTTCGTTTGATTGAGGAATGTGCCCAAGCGGTAGTTTTGCGAGAAGAAGGGTGGACATACACAAGAATTGCAGAAAGGTTTGGAGTTTCCCATACAAGTGTGTCCAGAATGTTGCAGCGATTCAGGGAGACAGGTATGAATGTCCGAAGACCAGGACAGAGCAGACCACGGGTAACAACTGCCATTCAAGAACGTTACTTGAGAGTTTCTTCGTTGAAACAACGGTTTGCAACCGCTCGCCTCCTTCAAAATCAGCTTGAGCAAACTCATGGGGTGCAAATTAGCACTCAGAAAATAAGAAATCGCCTCAGAGAATATGATTTAAGGTCTCGTGTTGCGGCAAGAGGCCCAGCTCTTACCCCAGCCCATCGAAGGGCGCGTTTGGATTTTGCGAGAGAGCATTTCCATTGGGAAGAGGCCGATTGGGAAAGAGTTCTCTTCACAGATTAGTCTAGATTCTGCCTCTACCATTGTGATCGACGTTCTCTGTATACAGACGTCCACATGAAAGATATGCTCAGTGCAATTTCCTGAATACTACTGGTTTCGGTAGAGGATCGATTATGATATGGGGTGGAATATCTTTGACTGCTCGCACAGACCTAGTGGTCGTTGATAATGGAGCTATGAATGCTGATAAGTATATAAGGAACAATCTTGAAGAGCATGTAGTGCCATTTGCCCCATACATTGGTGAAAATTTCATTTTTATGGATAATGCCAGACCCCATCCTGCGTGCATTGTTCAGGAGATCCTTGAAGAGGTTGAAGTCTCTCGAATGGAATGGCCAGCAAGAAGTCCAGATCTCAATCCGATTTAGCAGGTTTGGGACAACCTCAATAGAAGGCTGAGAAGTTCAGAAAATCATCCAGCTACTCTGAATGACGTAGGAATCCAACTCGGAGAAATCTGGAAAGGATTAGATCAGAACATTTTAAGATCACTCATTTTGAGTATGAATTGTCGTTGCCGAGCTGTAATTAACGTAAGGGGTGGAAATACCAAGTATTAAAACACTTATCAGCATTTCAGTATTTTGAAAATTGCTCATTTCTCTTCTTTCACATAAGATTCGGTGAAATCCTGAATTTTTCCTCCATTCAATGTGTCTTGTTTCGTTCAAAACCTTCCCGAGAGAACATAAAAAATAAGTAATAAAGTCAATGTAGAGTTAACTTTCATTAAAATTGAGATTTTCAGAATATGCTTTAATTTTTTTGCGCAGTGTATTTGACATTGAAACAGTCTTCCGGGCTTATTGGCCATGGTCCATTGAGATCAATTTCACCTAACCTACAAAGTATTCTTGGTCTTATATTATACGTCGAACGCTGAACATCTGACATTCTGACGCTGACTTTCTGACACTTTCGTGCAAATTCTTTTTTCGAACATAGAGACAATCAAAAATATACGAGGCAAGAACACAATAAAAATGAGGAATCGACTATTTCATAATAGAAAGAGGAAACAGAAAGGATCTAAATGATGTTAGAGTATATAGAGGAGCAGAAATAGGAAGTGATAAAAACAGGATAAAACAGGACCTAAGAAAGGATGTTTTGCTGAGATGTATGAAAACATCAGTGAGTATAAATTGAAAATGCAGCAAAATACAGAAAAAGATCCGAAGAAAAGTTAGGTAAAGTTGAAATAGAGAACAATAGAATGAAATTGAGAGAATTATGGCAGATGTTTAAGACAACACCCATAATTACTGCGAAGGAAGTGGCAGCGCAAGAGTTGATAAGAATAAAAAATGCACCTACTGGTGGACGAATCATGTGAAACAAAAAAAAATTCAAGCGAGCCGCCACTGCCCTCTACAGCATATAATATCTGGCGAATTATTAAACACGTCGGTCTTATGAGGCTCGTAAACTCGCGAATTAATAGTGAGGCCATTTGACGTGTCCACTATAGCCTGGACAGCATTTGGGCGGAAATATTGCCAGTGATTATGAATTTTTTTCAAAGCTCTCCGTTACGTTTTCATGTCGTTCCCCCGCGTGTCCCATTTTAATGTGGAATGTTGATGGCTTCGGAATTAGCCCTCGGATTGTGAATCCTCGGATTCCTGTGGACTTCATTAAATTCTCGCAGCACCATGCTATAATCATCACCTCATTCTGGTGCAAAATATTGATTCATTAGAGAATGATCACAAAATGTGGTATGGTAATTTATTTAAACATTTTGTGACCTCCTCTAATTGAAATAGTGTGACTTGAAAAACATATTAGTGCCAGTCAGAGCTGTGCCGAGCACTGAATATTAGTGCTTCAAGCACTAAGCACTAAGAACTTTTCTAGGAAGTGTTGCATGTTACGTTATTTCCATCGGAATGAAAATTGTACCTCTTTAGCTAAGCTATAATATGTGAGATTATTTGCAGGTCAGAAAAGATGTAAAGGATGTTTTCGTGGCTTATATCTTTTTATAGGAGACCCCTAGAGTACTCATGATATTCTTTATATCCTCAAAATTTTTCTGAGAGATGAACTTGATCTTTCGAGAAATTTATGACAAAAATCAAATTTTTCGACAAAAAAGTGGGTTTTCTATATGTCCAAAAAAGAAACAGAAAGATAACAATTTTTACGAATTCTAGAGGAGAAAACAGTTCGGAAAATGGTCTCAGATACATGATTTCATTCCTTTTAAGGGGAGATGAACGACTATGAATTTTCCATGGACATGGGAAAATTCTCATCAACAGATAATCTCGGTATTATTTCCAGTGACAAAAGTACAATTGGAATCGATTGGAAATCTTTTGTTATGATTTGAACTGGACTGATCATGTAAATAAGGAAAATTATTTTAAAATAAATATAAAAAATTCACTTTGACTTTTAATATTAGTGTTAGAAATATTTTTAGCACTCCATTTTCTTATGATTAAATCAGATGAGAAAAATTCAGCAATTGCAAATTTTTATTATCAATATAACAATCATTACTTATGGACAATAATATTAATCGTAAAACTAGAACAATTACTAACATTAATGCCCTGTGACGTTAGGGAGCTTCGCAACACATTATTAGAATCCTCAGCACCATCAGTACTTGTAGAAACCGGAAGTACAATATTGGATGATGATGATCCAAAATCTGTTGAGTTTGGGAGAATTTTTTCAGCAATGATATTTCTATATGCAATGGAATGATCAACATAGCCCTCGGCTACCGTCGTAGACTTCCATCCATCATGTTTTTTTCATACCGTAATATTTGCTCCTGATTCTGCTAGCAATGAAGCGGAGTATCTTCGAAAACAGTGTCCTGTACATTGCTTTGGTGCTGGCAGTTTGAGGAATTCGGCAACAATAGATGGAATTTTCCCAAATGAATTAATACCAACTGGATTGGCAGTGCATTTATTATTCATGTATTGCAGGAAAAAACGACGATGTTTGATGACAGAAGGGCGCAGTGCAAAGTACTTATAAAAATAGTCTCCATACTTCCCAATAATACTGAAAGAACGACTGACTTTCGTTTTTGTATATGGAAGTGGTATAACCAATGATTTATTTGTTTTTTCGATGATTTCCACTGATAAATTACACAATTCTTCACGCCGACAGACTGCAAATAATCCGAAAATAGTTGCAACCTTAACTATCAAGTAATTCTCATCTGGTGGCTCCTTTTAACTTTTCAACTTGTTCACGAGTGGGAATTTTCGATTTTTTGGAACCATATCCTTCATTTTTCCGTTTTAAATATGGTAATACCTTGAAATATTTACTAACCACACCATTTTCAACAAAGGCGCTTGACTTCATCATTGAAAATTTGCTCCACAAAGTTAAAGAACTCCATATTTTTGATTTTTCCTCCAAGTATGCCAGGAAAACAGTTTGACTGAAGTTCCCTTCTACATTTTTCAATTTACACCAGGCCAGGAAATTGTTATATGCAACATCGTATTGCTGAACAGATTTTTTAGGTAGTAGTTCCGGATTTGCTCTTTTGCAGACTCTTCAATATCCAGAGGAACAACCAAATCGTCACTTTTATTAATAATTGGATTCTCGACAAACATATTAAGCAGTTAAAAACTCAAGACTGAAATTGAACAGGAACGAAATTCAAATGACAGCGTCTTTTCCTATTTGTTAGTAATCATAACGTTGGCAACGTTCGCCATTTACAACAACCTTTTGATTATTTGAATATAAAAATGCATTTTGAAATTTACTGTCATTGCAAATTGGCCCATTTCATTATAAAAATAGGGCAGTTGTACAAAAAACATTGTATGGTATTTATGTTAGAAGTGATTTAATTTTTTCACCCACAAAATAAAACGTCACTTTTAACACTTATTAGATTGCTGGGAACTTCAGTCTAATATCCCCTCTCAGAAGCAATCTGATCAAATATCTGGGACCATTCAAATCAATGGTTTATTCAACAGAAAAAGTTGTTTTTCAGTGGTTAACTTTCACAAATAAAAAACCACTATTTGGTAGAAATATGAATTTTTTTATTAATTTCTCAAAAGGTGAGCCTCAACTCTCATGTAAGTAAAGACTTGAGAATGAAAGGAATCATGCAAAAGGTTTAACCATTCTGTTACTCTCCTGTCAAAAGCTTCTCAAATACAGGACTTCATAGTGAACCACATTGTATTGATAATCAAAGACAGATCTTCACAAAATTCGAAAGCACGTTCAATAAACTTACCAGATTTTTGCAACTGCGCACTAACGTCACACACAAACGTGAGATGCTAATGTGCTGGCTAAGAACGCTCACAAAGACGCAGGAGCTCCTAACTCCACCCAGTCCATCTCTGGGCTCCTTCAGATCCATTCGGTCAATTAATCGATCTGCCCGGGTATCAACTTCATTCATCCAATCAGCGATGCCGACGTTGTTTCGCCGGAAACGGCAGCGAAAAACGTATCGTTTCCCTATCAGAGGCCGCGGTCGAAATTTCAGCTAATTCTCGCTGATGAAGCCCGATAATAGAACACAGGAAGTTCTCAATTGTTCCGCAATTCGGAGGCTTCTCCGTATTTCCAGAATTAGGTTAGGTTTAATCTAACCTCGTATAAGCCGGTAAGTAGGTATATATATTTCCGGCGAATTGCTGGAGAGTCATTCGCGAATACAATCGGGTTATGAGAGAGACAGCGTCGAACTTTTCATCAGTTCACAATGACGATCATAATATGAGTAGTTCAGTTGTTTGTATGTTTTTGAAACGAGGAATGTTCACATTTTTCACTTTCTTTATATTCCTATTCTCCGTAGAAAATGAAAATATTGTGTCCAAAAATTATTTGAATACTTCAAATAGCGCCCGAGATATCGAGTTATAAACATGAGTTCGATGGATCCGTGTGACGTCACTTTACACCCAACGACTTGCGAGGTTCAGTACGTAGCCGGGTCCAATATAAGGGCTTCTCGGCTCACGGAGTGCGATTTGCGTATGTAGTATGACGTCTCATCGCCGCGAGGAATTGAATATTCGCGGGGTTGTAAAATCCGAACTACTAGGTCTTTTCGACTGAAACAAAAACTAGTGATTTCATATACATATAGGTTATACTGTGACGAAGTTTCGATCGATTTTGCATACCTGTGAACATTCCTCATTGCTGGAGAGTCATTCGCGAATACAATCGGGTTATGAGAGAGACAGCGTCGAACTTTTCATCAGTTCACAATGGCGATCATAATATGAGTAGTTCAGTTGTTTGTATGTTTTTGAAACGACACGTGGCCATGTTTGAAGTGGAAGAAAAGCTGCTGGCTTTGTTGCGTTTCGATGAAGCTCGTTACAAGAATGTTTGTTATACAGGGTGGCCATTTGAAAACGAAACAGACGAGATTACAGACGAAATAAATTTTTTCGATAGAAATGCTCGGACAGGTCGATTTTTGTTTCGAGGGGGACAACTTAAGATGTAGGTTACGGACGCATAGCGCTTCAACCCTTACTACTACAACCCTCATCCCCAATTTTTGAATAGGGAAGATGGGGTGAGTGATACCTCATTTGAAAGGTATTTTTATACTGATTTCAGCACAGTAATTTTTTTTTCATTTTATGCATTAGTTCTCGAAATATTCTTGACTAAGCATTTGAGAATGAAGTGGTGTTTTCATGGCACTTGTAGTATTTTTTTGTGAAAAACCTTTCAAATGAGGTATCACTCACCCCATCTTCCCTATTCAAAAATTGGGGGTGAGGGTTGTAGTAGCAAGGGTTGAAGCGCTATGCGTCCGTAACCTACATCTTAAGTTGTCCCCCTCGAAACAGAAATCGACCTGTCCGAGCATTTCTATCGAAAAAAATTATTTCGTCTGTAATCTCGTCTGTTTCATTTTCAAATGGCCACCCTGTATTTCGAGAACTAATGCATAAAATGAAAAAACAATTACTGTGCTGAAATCAGTATAAAAATACCTTTCAAATGAGGTATCACTCACCCCATCTTCCATATTCAAAAATTGGGGGTGAGGGTTGTAGTAGCAAGGGTTGAAGCGCTATGCGACCGTAACCTACATCTTAAGTTGTCCCCCTCGAAACAGAAATCGACCTGTCCGAGCATTTCTATCGAAAAAATTTATTTCGTCTGTAATCTCGTCTGTTTCGTTTTCAAATGGCCACCCTGTATATTACATTACAAGAGTTGTAAGAAGCATATTATGAACGACAGCTTTCATTCCAAAAAACTTAGAACTTTGAATTTCTGACACTGTGTCAGAAATTCCGCGTTCGAGGTACAATCTCCAATCTCAGACCAAGAATCCTCTGAAGATGCCTGCCGCAGTTATAGGCGAAATGTTACTTGAAATTATTCCTAATGGCCAGAAGACTCTTTCAATATCATCTGATTTTCTTTTTAGTGGAACCAATAGTTTTGGATAAGTCGCAACATTATCCTCATCATAGTTTATGTTTATTGTTGACCTTACCATTCAATAAACGGACCAAAGGGACGATGGCTTCATTTCTTTGGACATATGCTAACATAACATTTTCTGAAAATGAATAGATTTTATGGTTCAACTTTAAATCCATGAATTTTTGATGAACTGTTCCGTATCTTTCATGAGATTTATCGGGTTATAAATTACACTGCGCAAAAAAATTAACGCACATTCTGAAAAACTCAATTTTAATGAAAGTTAACTCTACATTGACTTTAAAACTTATTTTTTATGTTCCCTCGAGAAGGTTTTGAACGAAACAGGACACATTAAATGGAAGAAAAATTCAGGATTTCACCGAATCTTATGTGAAAGACGAGAAATGAACAATTTTCAAAATACTGAAATGCTGATAAGTGATTTAATACTTGGAATTTCCACCCCTTGCGTTAATTACAGCTCGGCAACGACGGTTCATACTCAAAATGAGTGATCTTAAAATGTTCTGATCTAATCCTTTCCAGATTTCTCCGAGTTTTATGCCTAAGTTATTAAGAGTAGCTAGATGATTTTCTGAATTTCTCAGCCTTCTATTGAGGTTGTCCCAAACCTGCTCAATCGGATTGAGATCTGAACTTCTTTCTGGCCATTCCATTCAAGCGACTTCAACCTCTTCAAGGTACTCCTGAACGATGCTCTCTCGCAAAATCCAAACTCGCCCTTCGATGGGATGGGGTAAGAGCTGGGCCTCTTGCCGCGACACGAGACCTTAAATAATATTCTCTGAGGCGATTTCTTATTGTCTGAGTGCTAATTTGTACCCCATGAGTTTGCTCAAGACGATTTTGAAGGAGGCGAGCGGTTGTAAACCGTTGTCTCGACGAAGAAACTCTCACTTAACGTTCTTGAATGGCAGTTGTTACCCGTGGTCTACCCTGTCCTGGTCTTCGGAAATTCATACCTGTCTCCCTGCATCGCTGCAACTTTCTGGACACACTTGTATGGGAAACTCCAAACCTTTCTGTAATTCTTGTGTATGTCCACCCTTCTTCTCGCAAAACTGCCGCTTGGGCACATTCCTCTTGGGTCAAATTACGTGTTTCGCATTGCATATCGATCGAGTGTAGAAAATCAATCGAAAGAAAAACTATTGATCACTAGAATTGATCGAGAACAACTGATTTTAGAATGGAGCCAATACATTCATAATCCGATTATATCATCTTTTTTTATTCCTGCTGGGAAAAAACATCTATATTGAAGAAGAACGTTGAAAGAAGATAACATATGCATATGCATGCATAATTTTGATAAAAATAATTATCTTTGAGGACACCTTCAGTTGTAGAATAAATTTGAGATTTCCATAATGTGCGTTAGTTTTTTTACGCAGTGTATATGAAGCAGTTTTCGCTTCTTCCAATATATCGGGTGCTGGGCATTTTTCACAATTATTATATTTGTGAATATTGCTGAAACAGAACACGTAGTATTATTTGTATGTCGATATTCAAATTGGTGAAGATCGATGACATAGGCCATTCACATTTCTCCACGTGTAATCTCTAGTTCTGTATCATCCGTAAATCCTGTTATTTCATGAATACATATCCTGTATGACACAGGGATTATTCTGAAACATTTCGCGCCACGAGCAGTGAACATACGGTGCCATTTATTTTGAATCACGATTCCAACATCGGTTTCGAATTTTTCCCTATGTTCTGATATCGCTAGGGGGTTTATTCTGTTCGTTTGATCTGGAATTCTCGGTTAGAACAAAACTGTGAAAGAGGAATGGAATCGAGATATTTTCTGCGTTCTGTGCAATATCAGTCGAAAAAAAACAGACAAATCAATAGTGTAACACAGAATATTTTGTACATGGAGATATTTTTAGTGGATATTTTATCATTTTTCAGGTGGTTGGAATCCGAGAATTCAGGAATCAATTTCATAAGACTGTTTATTAACACGCTTTTATCAACATTCCTGTAACGGAATGTTTCAATGTAACTTTTATAAATTTCGAGAAGTCTGATTGACTTGAAAATTGGTACACATTTCAAGAGCCCATAACAACATAACGTTTGCTTCATTATTCTATTTGAGATCTCCAGAATGAAAAAGCAAACAGTTTTGGAGAAACCACGAAGAATAATTCGTATTAAATTTTGATGTCAATATACACTGCGCAAGAAAATTAACGCACATTCTGAAAATCTCAATTTTAATGAAAGTTAACTCTACATTGACTTTATAACTTATTTTTTATGTTCTCTCGGGAAGGTTTTGACCGAAACAAGACACATTAAATTGAAGAAAAATTCATGATTTCACCGAATTTTATTTGAAAGAAGAGAAATGGACAATTTTCAAAATACTGAAATGCTGATAAGTGCTTTAATACTTGGTATTTCCACCCCTTGCGTTAATTACAGCTCTGCAACGACGGTTCATACTCAAAATGAGTGATCTTAAAAAGTTCTGATCTAATCCTTCCCAGATTTCTGCGAGTTGGATTCCTAAGTCATTAAGAGTAGCTGGATGATTTTCTGAACTTCTCAGCCTTCTATTGAGGTTGTCCTAAATCTGCTCAATCGGATTGAGATCTGGACTTCTTGCTGGCCATTCCATTCGGGAGACTTCAACCTCTTCAAGGTACTCCTGAACGATGCGTGCACGATGGGGTCTGGCATTATCGTCCATAAAAATGAAATTTTCATCAATGTATGGGGCAAATGGCTCTACATACTCTTCAAGAATGTTCCTTATATACTTATCAGCATTCATAGCTCCATTATCAACGACCACTAGGTCTGTGCGAGCAGTCAAAGATATTCCACTCCATACCATAATCGATCCTGCCCCGAAACCAGTGGTATTCAGGAAATTGCACTGAGCATATCTTTCATGTGGACGTCTATATACAAGGAAACGTCGATCACAATGATAGAGGCAGAATCTAGACTCATCTGTGAAGAGAACTCTTTCCTAATCGGCCTCTTCCCAATGGATATGCTCTCTCGCAAAATCCAAACGCGCCCTTCGATGGGCTGGGGTAAGAGCTGGGCCTCTTGCGGCGACACGAGGCCTCAAATCATATTCTCTGAGGCGATTTCTTATTGTCTGAGTGCTAATTTGCACTCCATGAGTTTGCTCAAGCTGATTTTGAAGGAGGCGAGCGGTTGCAAACCATTGTCTCAACGAAGAAACTCTCAAGTAACGTTCTTGAATGGAAGTTGTTACTCGTGGTCTACCCTGTCCTGGTCTTCGGACATCCATACCTGTCTCCCTGAATCGCTGCAACATTCTGGACACACTTGTATGGGAAACTCCAAACCTTTCTGCAATTCTCGTGTATGTCCACCCTTCTTCTCGCAAAACTTCCGCTGCGGTACATTCCTCTTGGGTCGAATTGCGTGTTTCGCATTGCATAGCGATCGAGTGTAGAAAATCAAACGAAAGAAAACTATTGATCACTAGAATTGATCGAGAACAACTGATTTTAGAATGGAGCCAATACATTCAAAATCTGATAATATCTTTTTTTTTATGCCTGCTGGGAAAAAACATCTGTATTGAAGAAAAACGTTGAAAGTGGATAACATATGCATGCATAATACTGATAAAAATAATTATCATTGAGAACACCTTCTGTTGTAGAATAAATTTGGGATTTCGATAATGTGGGTTAATTTTTTTGGCGCAGTGTATTTTTCGCGAGTGAATGGAGAGACCAGGACTTCAACATTTCACTGTGAAGCCATAGGTAGGCATCAGTCAGCACTCTAGCTATCGTTATATTAATTTTATTTATATTTATTTTCTTATTTCAATATTTTTTTATATATGGTTCTTAGAATTTCTGAAGTCCAATGTTATTTACCTATGTCAGCTTTTTGATTGAAATGTGGCCACTATAACAGCACTACCCTTTCCTGAAGATATTAAGCATAAAAAGTGTTTGTTGAGTGTTCAAGTTGGAGCATTTCGAATTTTTTCGATTCAGTTCGTTTCAGAGACTGAAATCCCAGAAAAGTCAGATAATCTGCTGTCGATTCCACTTTCCCCCATAAAGTCTCGTTCTCAGCGGTCAGAAAACAAAACTGCCGCTGCACTATATAAGGGGGGATCTTCTCCTGACATACGCACGTCCCCGAATTTGCGCTCGGGAAGTAATTAGGTGTCTTCGCAACTTCATCTCTATATTTCTTCGCGGCACCGTTTCACGTCGCCTCTCCTGGAAATGAATTCGGATTGCCGTTGCCCGGGATCGGAAACGGGAATGATAAAACCCCCTGATAACGGCAGGAAGTCGAACAACTCCCGAAAGAACTTGTTTATGTTCGTTTAATGACGTGCTCTCTTTCATTTCTGGAGCGTGGAGTCGACCCGGAAAGTTGGCAAAGTGTAAATTGAAGGTGTCGTTAAAAATTTCTTTTTTTCGCATGTAGGGCGCCGCTTTTTCGACTCAGGTCGAGATTTGCAGTGGAACGCTGAGTTATATTGCCTTCTATGCTTTTTTCACTCTGCCATGCCTTCTGTTTGAAACCCATTTCCTTCCAGAGATGTTTCCTGTCTTTTTCTTATATTCATCCATTTATGGGGGGCAATAACATAGTTAATATTCCACACATTATGCATACTACATCTCAATTTGTATGAAATCATTAAAGTCCAATCACAAAATAATAGCAATGTTATTTCGTCTAGAAATCTGCTAATCGCATTAAAAATCTGAAGTCTTCCTCTACACAGAATTCAAATGAATTGTCAAATCACGATCAGTTTCCAAATGATCACGAAAAATAAATATGAATTATAGTTTTCCTAAACGCATCCCACCGCTGTCACCATTTGTGATAAGCACCATTTTACTAAAAGTCGACAGCAGAACGGCAATCATAAGATGTGTGGAAATCAACCTAGTAAGAAACGTGATATACATTCTGATAGTCAGTCACTGAGCTCCCATATCAGCGACTCTCAATCAGTATTGAAGTGCTGGAAAAAATTGATTTAATTCGACAAGAATAACTAGGTCAGTTAAGTAGCTTTTTTCACTGTGGCTATCTCGCAACTCTGACATGCCTTCTGTTTGAAACTCATTTCCTTCCACAGATTTTTCCTGCCTTTTTCTTATATTCATCCATTCATAGGAGGTAATAGCATAGTTAATATTCCACACATTACGGATACTACATCTCAATTTGTATGAAATCACAAAATAATAGCAATGTTATTTCGTCTAGAAATCTGCCAATAGCATTAGAATCCTGAAGTCATCCTCTACACAGAATTCAAATAAATTCGCAAATCACTATCAGTTTCCAACTGATCACGAAAAGTAAATATGAATTATAGTTTTCCTCAACACATCCCACCGCTGTCACCATTTGTAATAAGCACCCTTTCACTAAAAGTCGACAGCAGAACGGCAATCATGAGATGTGTGGAAATGAACTTAGTAAGAAACGTGATATACATTCTGATAGTCAGTCACTGAGCTCCCATATCAGCGACTCTCAATTAGTATTGAAGTGCTGGAAAAAATTCATTTAATTAGACAAGAATAACTAGGTCAGTTAAGTCGCTTTTTTCACTGTCTTTGTCTTATATTCATCCATTCAAAGGAGGCAATAGCATAGTTAATATTCCACACATTACAGATACTACATCTCAATTTGTATGAAATCACAAAATAATAGCAATGTTATTTCGTCTAGAAATATGCCAATCCCATTGAAAATCTGAAGTCATTCTCTACACAGAATTCAAATAAATTCGCAAATCACTGTCAGTTTCCAATTGATCACGAAAAATAAATATGAATAATAGTTTTCCTAAACACATCCCACCGCTGTCACCATTTGTAATAAGCACCATTTCACTAAAAGTCGAGAGCAGAACGGCAATCATAAGATGTTTGGAAATGAACCTAGTAAGAAACGTGATATACATTCTGATAGTCAGGCACTGAACTCTCATATCAGCAACTCTCAATTAGTAGTTGATAGTTTAAAGGTGTTACAGTCCACTGAGAAATTATGGTCTATTGTGCCCCCTGACAAAGCTTTACAGCTCTCCTTCCAGTCCCAGAGATCTTATGAAATCCAATATCTCGGAAGGCTTCAGTGAGACTGATTCCTCACTCCTACAGGTCTCTTGACCAAAGCATTGTTTCCTTTGGCTTACTCTGCCAAAGCATTCTGTGACTAGGTGAATAGGAGTTTCTTCCTCCTCCCCACAGAATCTACACTCGTCAGTGTCTGATACGCCCATTCTCAGCAAGTGCTTTCTGAGGCGACAATGCCCTGTGAGAAAGCCACTGAGGAGGTGTAGTTGGTTCTTACTTAGATCCAAATATCTTTTGGATCTTGCAGTTTCGAAATTCGGAAGAAACTTTTTGGAGTGATCCAACCCTGGGAGATTCTGCCAGAGTTTTTCTCTTTCAGTTTTCTTCTTCTCCAGAAACTCTTTCTTATACCACAGAAAGGTTCTGGGCCGGTGAGTGGTTCCCGAGTACCCTCTCTGGCAAGTTTGTTGGCCTCTTCGTTACCTGTGATTCCCGAATGACCAGGAACCCAGATCAAAGAGACCTTAGTATTGAAGTGCTGAAAAAAAGTCATTTAATTCGACAAGAATAACTAGATCAGTTAAGTCTTGGTTTCTGGTCATTTAGAAATCAAAGAAAATGGATTATTTTACTGGCCATTTCTGATGCAAAGGTGAATATACATACAAGAAGAAATTTAGGCTACATTTTTCAAGTTGGGCTATCCAAATGCTCCTCTTAAGTTGATTTTTGTCGAATATTCTGAATTTTCTTCGTTCCTTCCCAGCGATTTGAGTGGAGTTTCTTCGTTCCTAAGACATTTTCAACCCATCTTCACGCCCTCCATCAGTTTCCTTTTCGAAACCCATTCTCCAACCCCTGCCAAGCGGATCCAAAACTCGATTCGACATTAACAAAGACGGTCTAGACTGAGAAAGATCGATCGGGTCCACCTAGTGTCGATTAGGTGTATTAATTGGAAGAGAGCAGAAGATGGAAAAAATCGGGAGGTGAAAGGCAGCGAGGCAGAAAAATTCATTTTGTCATTTAGATTAAACCGGAGCAAATGGACGGCCCGATAAGGTTCCCAGGCAGCTAGCGAGCCACCGATAATTGATTTATAGCTTTTTTTATTGAATCCGAGTATTATTCGAACGTGAACAACTCCGAACAATGGGCTTCTTGCTTGGGAGACGCTGGGTGAAAAAATTAAAAGGGACCTTCCACGATTGTCTTCTGTATCTTTCTCGATCGGACAGGATGCGGAGCTATTTTCGTTTTTGTTTCCTATAGGGATTCTCTTTTTCTTTGATAACCGAGGCACTACGTTTTATCTCCAGTATTTTTCGAGATAACACTGAATAAGTAATACACGTGGATTACAAATATATAATCAGAATTTTTTCACGACTATCATTCCGGAAGTCATTTAACTTCTTCGGAAAAATTCCGGATATTTTGGTTAACTTTGAGGTTATGTAGCAGACGGAAACATGGGAGTTGAGAAGTGCTGATTTTTTATATATGGAATAGTTCTTTGAGAATGAAGCGGTGAAAACTGTAAGGTGCTATTGCATTTGGTTTAGATTTCAAGAATTTTTCCGCGAAGGTCTATTTTTCCAGATTTCCTACTGTCCATAACTTTTGAAAATATCTTTTTTTAAATATCTGTTTGCATATTCGTAATCTACGATCTTGAATTATTAAAAAAATATGAATTTGGTCTTGATCGAAGCAAAATTGTTATTTATGATATGTGTGTTAAAAGTGAAGTTTTATTTTGTGAGTGGAAAACTTTGTGAAATGAGAGGAGCGAATTGAACAATTTCACGAACAAAATGAAATCACTTTTAACACAAATACCATACAATGTTTTTTTGTACAACTGCCCTATTTCGATAATGAAATGGGCGAATTTGCAATGACGATAAACTTCAAATTGCATTTTAATATTCAAATAATCAAAAGGTTGTTGTGAATGGCAAACGTTGCCAACGTTATGATTACTAACAAATGAGGAAAAAAAGGTGTCATTTGAATTTCGTTCCAGTCCAATTTTCGTCTTGGGTTTTTAACTGCTTAATATGTTTGTCGAGAGTCCAATTATTATTAAAAGTGACGATTTGGTTGTTCCTCTGGATATTGAAGAGTCTGCAAGAAGAACAAATCTGGAACTCCTACCTAAAAAATCTGTTCAGCAGTATGATATTACATATAACAATTTCTTGGCCTGGTGTAAATTGAAAAATGTAGAAGGGAACTTCTGTGAAACTGATTTCCTGGCATACTTAGAAGAAAAATCAAAAATTTGGAGTTCATCAACTTTGTGGATGTTAGTACATATTTTAAGGTAATAGCACATTTAAAACGGGAAAGTGAAGGATATCGTCCCAAAAAATTGAAAATTTTCACTCGTGAACAAGTTGAGAAGTTTATAAAGGAGGCACCAGATGAGAAATACTTGATGGTTAAGGTTGCAACTATTTTCGGATTACTTGGAGCCTGTCGTCTTGAAGAATTTTGTAATTTTTCAGTGGAAGACATCGAAATAACAAATAAATCATTGGTTGTACAACTTCCAAATACAAAAACGAAAGTCAGTCGTTCTTTCAGTATAATTGGGAAGTATGTAGACCATTTTCATAAGTACTTTGCACTGCACCGTTCTGTCATCAAACATCGTCGTTTTTTCCTGAAATACATGAATAATAAATGCACTGCCAATCCAGTTGGTATAAGATACATTCGGGAAAATTCCATTTATTGTTGCCGAATTCCTCAAACTGCCAGAACCAAAGCAATATACAGGACACTGTTTTCGAAGATCCTCCGTTTCATTGCTAGCAGAATCAGGAGCAAATATTACGGATTTAAAAAACATGGTGGATGGAAGTCCACGACGGCAGCCGAGGGCTATGTTGATCATTTCATTGCATATAGAAATGTCATTGCTGAAAGAATTCTCCCGACCTCAACAGATTTTGGATCATCATCATCCAATATGATGGTGCTGAGGATTCTAATAATGTGTTGCGAAGTTCCCTAACATCACAGGGCATTAATTGTTCTAGTTTTACGATTAATATTAATGTTCATAAGAATGTTTATTGAAAATAAAAATTTGCAATTGCTGAATTTTTCTCATCTGATTTCATCATAAGAAATTAGAGTGCTTAAAATATTTTTAACAATAATCTTGAGAATATTTTTAACATGCTTCCACGTGAACAAATAATTTTAACATTGTTGTCTGTCATTAAAAGTGTCAGTTTTAATGGCAGTTGTACAAAAAATCATAAAAATTAAACCAGTCGCGACAGGACCTTGCAATTTTCACCTTCTCATTATCGAAAAACTATTCTATCCATGAAAAAATCAGCTTCTCTCCACTCCTATTTTTCTGGCTGCTACATATTCTGAAAGTTGATTAGTTTTCACGAAATTTTACGGAATAGTAGTCGTAGAAAAATTTTGATTACATATTTGAAATCTACGTGTCTAACTTATCCACTTATATAAACTGGGTTTCTATATCTGAAAAAAAAATTCGTGGATCAATTGAGAAAGGGCTTTCCTATATGATGTATATATTTTTGAAACTAAAAAAATGATGATTCTTTCTGAGTCAAAATCAACTCTTGTTTCCATAAGAAAAACCATAACTTTATGTTATAGCTCAGCAAGGAAACCTCTTGGGAAAAAATATAGTACGCTACTAAATTGCTATGAAAAAATGTCTGTATAAGCTTTCAATTTCAACATTCGAGCAATAACAGAAACGGAGATAATGACCAAAGTTGTAATCTCCCATATTTCAAACTCAAAAAGGAAAACAGATAGGGGAATGCAGTTGATGGCATTATCAGTTTCTTCAAAAAAAAGATCGTAATGTGCCATTTATTTTCATCTATTTCGTTGGGTCAAATAGTTGTACAGCTGTACAGCTGTATGTTACATGAAAAAATTTTTAACGACCAGTTTAATATACATATTTCAATCGGTATCGGAAAACATCCTAGGTTGCAGAAATGAATTATTTCGGTTGTAACACTTCTTTGTCTCCGAGAATATTGGTGGTAAATGGAAACTAAAGATGTTGTTAGTCATTGTATCTCTGAATAATAGCTCTCTGTTATCTAAGCAGCTCCTAAGAGAGCGCAGCTCACCATTTATCGGATGTTTACTGTTAGAATTAGACCAGAAATGAGAGGTCGATAGGATTTGAAACGCTTTGTTTTAAGAAGTGATAAACGAACAATACTGGCCGGTTATGTCGAGGATAAACACTCCGGAATAAAACGGTGATTCAACTGAGTAGACCCCCACAATTCATATGTGAACAATAAACAAAACTTCCCGGAATGACGAAATATGAGTTCAACAATATATCCCACACGAAAATGTTGCAGCTGTTACAGGCGATTTACCAAAAATATATTTTCGATGATGGAGTACCTACGATAAGATTTGTTAATTGTTTGTTTTTTTTTTCAGGTGAGCTGATATGTACAACCTTGAAGTAGTTTTGGAACCCCAGATGTACGTGAGTTTACGGGAAAATTCGTGTTGTGCAATTGACACAATTGTATTTGGAAATTTTTCAATTTTTATCCAGAATATCCAAATAGTATAACATTACTAGCAAGGTAAGTGGGTTTTAACTGGCGAATGGAGAATATAACTGACGAGCCGCAGGCGAGTCAGTTACTTCCTTGAGCCAGTAAAACCCGTTACCTTGCGTGTATTGTTTTATATTTTATTTGTTTCTCAATTGTAAAAAGGTTAGATTAATTTCAAAAAAATCTCAAGAATTTGTCGCAAATGTCGTAAGCTATGGAAGCGTTGCCATGAACATGTCTGTTTATTTTTCTTCACCTTTGTTTTGGCGAAAGCGAAAATGAATGTACCAAAAGAAATTATTGAGGCAGCCAGCAGTGTCGCATCAAGTTTATTACCTGCAAAATCAGCTTCAACGTACGAGCAAGGATACGACGACTTCAAAAAGTGGCAAAACAAAAATAGTGTGATTGGGGTAACTGAAGATGTTTTGTTGGTCTACTTGAATCAACTATCAGCTAGATTCAGCCCTAATACTTCATGGCCAAAATAGTCTATGGTGAAAAGCTGCTTGGAAATGAAAGAAAATGCCCCTGTTCGCAGGGTCGTTTTCCTTAAAAAATTTATTGAAAAATATGACGTTTAGTTGTCATTTGCAGATTTCGAAAGGTAATAGCGTTTCTGAAACGAAAAATGAGCGTTATACGCCAAAAAAGGTCAAGATATTAAGTAAAGAAGAGGCTAAACAATTTCTTTTACATGCTCCTGATGACCAGTGGTTGCTGGCGAAAATTGTAACAATATTTGGGATTTTTGGATGTTGTCGATGTGACGAAATTCTCTCCTTAAACATGAATGATGTAGAAGATATGGAAAAATACGTTATTATGACATTGCGGCAAACAAAAAATTTAACAACAAGAAGATTCACCATAACCGATGATGGCTGCAGCTTCAAGCCCTGCATGTTATATAGAAAATATGTAAATCTTCGGCCTCCTGGAACAGAAAGCCTAAGATTTTTTTTGACATACCGACATGGAAAGTGCATTTCCCTTTAATGCTGGCCAGCACACTATTGGTGGTGTCCCAAAGCAAATAGCGAAATATTTAGGTTTCAAAGACCCAGAGTTATACACCGGCCACTCTTTTCGCAGAACTGGAGCCACTATGGTTGCGGATTCGGGTGGAGATATTTTAGCACTAAAGCGTGCAGGACGGTGGAAGAGCACCGAAATTGCGATGAGTTATGTCGATGATTCGATCAACAAAAAAATCGAAATGTCTAGCAAATTATTCGGTAGTAAGGAGAGTACAAATGTTCTGCAGTCCTCGAGTTCAGCAGTTTCTGAGTCAACAGATGGTTCATCATCATCAGTATTAACTCTTTCATCATCAAAAAACTGTGTTACTGGAAATAACAATTGTACCATGATTTTCAACATATATAACGATAAAACAAAATTTTTTTATGTAAATAATACTACTAACTTGTAAAAATTTTGCAAGTTAACTGTCAGTTTCACAAGTTAGTGACTTGATAAAATAAACTTTCTTGATTAATTATGTATTTTTGGAAACTGACGTTTACAAATGAGAAATAAATAAAATTATTACCTCCAAATTTTGGATATTCAGGATAGTTATCAAGTGCGATTCAATAAATAAGTAGAAATTAATGAAATGCCAGCTCAGAAGTGCATCGAAGAACATTCAGACCATAAGACTTAGCAAAAATGGTACAACTTTCTGAGAAGCATTCATGACATTTAACAATTGGTTTTGGACATCTCTTCGTGACATATTATGTGTGCCAACCCTTTTCCTCTCAAGTTACAGGAACTGCTTCCATAAAAATTAATGGAAATTCAATTCAAATATTATTCATCACAAGGTACTTTAATGAAGGAATTGTAAAATATAAAAAAAATTTACCCCTTTAGCCCTTAAATAAAGAGAATTCTTTTGATGTATGAATAACAATGTAGGTTATTGTTTATATTTTACTCAATAGCTATCTCAGTTAATATTGGTCGTTCAAAAACGTTTGAACCAACCCTTTTCCTTTCTAGTTACAGGAACTGCTACCATAAAAATTAATGGACTCTTATTTTCTTCGATTCAAAGCAGCCGAATCCTCCATCACAGAATCTCAGTTTGCGAGTCGATAATTGAACATTAAAGCCACCATCTCCTGCGAGGTTTGTTCGAACTAAGTGATTTCGTATGCTCGGAGGCCCCGAGCCCATCAATTGCCCCATCTCCAGAGCCCGCTGTAATCAATATTTCTGCCTCGCGTAGCCTTAGTCAAATTCGAGTCCCACTTATTTCATCAAATTGGGGTTTCCCCAGAAAGAAACGGGAGTAGTGCGATCGGGAGAGGAATCAATTGAAGATATACCGTCTGACTGGCTTCAAAGCGCGAATGAAGGTCCTCGGATTCACTTGAGGACGTGGATGGCTTTCAAATGGCGCACAGAAAGCTTTTTCGATGGCTTCAATTCAATCTGGGGGTGCATAGAGATTATTTACCCTCGAAACAGAGGCGCGTTCGGGGGTGAAATGAAATATTTTCCGATGGGGGGGCAGGAATTTGGCGGATTATATCTGCCTAGTTAGTTCTTGTAATTTGATAATTTGGAAAGTGGATAACCAAGCAGTTATGGCAATTATGAAATTAGGGAAAATATAAAGATTCAATTTGAACGAAGAAGCCAGGAGCTCAGGCAATTTTTTAATAGGTGGAGCGCACTTAAGATATCCCAATACATGCTACGCTAGTTTGACTAGTGTCACTTTTCGAATGGAACGACACTACACAAATCTTGATATATAAAACTAAGTCAGCCATATTGTTGGTTACACCATTTATAACTCAAGTTTGGATGAACTGTTAGTTATAAAAGATTTTTTGTTGGATTCTTTTACGGCGGGGTTAACATAAAATACCATAACACCCTGAAAAATTTGATGAAATGGAAAAAAATAGGAAATAATTTTTTTTCTTGCGAATAACGCCAGTAGGTGTCGCTATGGTTATAAGCGTTTTCGTGAAAGTTTTATATCTGATATTAATTCGGTGAACTACATTTTCTAATTATATTAACGCATCTGAGTCCAAACACTACGGAAAATTTTATGATGAAATATGTTGAACAAATCTCCATTCTACTATTATCGGTAATGTAAATAATTACGGTGTATTTTGAGTTGTCTATACCTGCCGATTCACAATGGACAATTAGCAATCTGCCCTATTTATTCTCGCATTCTCGGGAAAAAAGAACTAAAAATGTTGTTCATCACAAGCTACTACAATGAAGGAATTGTAAAATATAAAAAAAAGTTACCTCTTTACCCCTTAAATAAAGAGAATTCTTTTGATGTATGAATAACAATGTAGGTGATTGTTTATATTTCACTCAATACTTATCTCAGTTAATACTGGTCGTACAAAACGTTTGAATGATGAAAATTTGAAGTATTTTTCATGGGCATTCAGAATTCATTACTAAGAAATTCATGAAGGCATCGAAAACCTGAAAATTTGTTGTGAACTATTGTTTCTCAAATGGTACATTCCACAGCTGCCTCAGATTTAGAATAAACTATCTATATTTTTCAAAAACTGCCGAAATTAACCTCAATAAAGTATATATATTTGAAATCAGAAGAAAGAGCTCTAGCGATTAGAAAAATAAAATACAGGATGTACCATTTGAAAAATAATAGTTCACAAAAATTTTTCAGGTTTTCGATACCTTTATGAATTTCTTAGTACTGAATTCTGAATGACCATAAAAATTACTTCAAATTTGCCCACTCAAACGTTTTCGTAAGACCAATATTAACTGAGATAGCTATTGAGGAGAATATAAACAATCAACCTGTACAAACCTATTTCAATGCAACTAAATTTTTTGTATATTTTGTATTTTTTTTGTATTCCACCTAATATATTTCCTTCTTGAAAAAACCAATGGTTAGTACAACTTTATTCATCTCTAAGGCGAAACAGAGTTCGCCGGGTCAGCTAGCTTATCTAATTGCAAATTGCCACAATTGGTGCCACCACCAGATCCCCTACACTCTTCAGTTTCTGGGATAAGAAATGATTCTAAACACTTCTTGGCCAACATTAAAAAATATAACAGCTTCCAGACGACATCGTTTGGCGCAACACATATTGTACAGACCAATTTTATGTCCACTTTCAAGGTATTATACCATAATAGTTTATTATAATATTAAAGTTGCTTTTATATTATTTATCGATTGAGGCAGTACGAAGTCTTCCCGGTCAGCTAGTTTCACAATATGAGAAATGTTTTGTGTTCTCTCTCAGATGTCACAAAAAAAACGATTAAAAATTCATTGATTTATCGATTCTTAAACGAAGGTGCAGCGAAGTCAGAACTGATCGAATATATAAACTAATAGGTGTACAACTTTCGATGATTATTATTTTGAATTTATCTATTATTACAAAAATGTTCTCCGTAAGGACAAAGAATTTTTTGTTCTTCAATTTCTTCTTCTTCTCGAAAAAAGAAGAAGTGTTCAACCTATAATTATATTACATTTTCGTTTGGAATTTCGATGATAACAAAAACCGTTTATATCACTTATATCAATCAACTCCACTGTCTGGGCATCAGTATGAATTCCAGAATTAATGGCCCATAGCTACGAGTAATCGATGCTCCATCAACAATTAGCCGCATCATGTGATAATTATTAGGTATGGGTATAATCTATGACATTGTTGGTCCGATCAATAATAATTATTTTATGGATCATATAATTCGTGCATTACACGAAATTGATCACACTGAATGCAGTTAACAACAAAAACATAATGTCAGGGAAATTAAAAAATTTGACCCTATTTCGGTGGAGTTCTCCCAAAAATTAGATCGGTTCAACTTTCTGGGAACTTATACCACGAGGATCTATTGTTCTTTACCCAACTACACCATATCCAAGTGTTATTCAGAAAGCGTCAAGTGTGTTTCAGATTAGTCACTTTAATTTCAGAAAGCGTCAATTGAATATCAGAAAACTTCAAATGTATTTCGGATCACTCAATTGAATTTCATTTGATATTTTCTGAAATTCAATTGACAAATCTGAATAACATTTGATGTTTTCTGAAATACAATTTACAAATCTGAAATACAAGTGATGTTTTCTGAATGTCAATCGACGATTTCTGAATTACAATTGGAAATGGTGTAGTTCATTCAAATCGAGAAAACCAACCAAAGAATTTTTAAAACAACCGTTTTTTCTCTATTTTACTCGATGGATCACAAAACAACATTCACTCTTGGAGTATCACATTAGCAGACGTGTCATACGTAACCATACGATCGAAGAAGGCCGGAGTCGAACAATGACGTGTCCGATTCAAATGTCATTAATATTCATCAAGCGCCTCGAAAAGACTTTAATTTCCGCGAATTGGGATACTACGCGAGATGGAGGAAATGAAAACAGAACTTCGGTAAGGTTCTCGCTGATGCTGGAAATATTTACATTCCTCGACTGTTAGGTTATGGGAAAAAGCACCTTCACAAGTCGACAAATCGATATACACATAGGGTTGAAAGTTTTTCATCACCTTATTTTCATAAAAGGGAATTTTTCAGTATCACCACGTGTTTTTTCCCAACATGATCCGGCTCGAAGATCAAAGGATGCTGTTTTGATCGAACTCATTTATTTACAGAAGATTCAATATAAAGTAAGATTCATTGAAAACAAACTGCTGATTTGATGTTGTCAAGGTAGAACTGTGAGCTACGTTCGATTTGCATAATTGCAGGAATAAAAAAAGATGATATTATCAGATTTTGAATGTATTGGCTCCTTTCTAAAATCAGTTTTTCTCGATCAATTCTAATGATCAATAGTTTTTCTTTCGTTTGATTTTCTACACTCGATCGCTATGCAACGCGAAACACGCAATTTGACCCAAGAGGAATGTGCCCAAGCGGTAGTTTCGCGAGAAAAAGGGTGGACATACACAAGAATTGCAGAAAGGTTTGGAGTTTCCCATACAAGTGTGTCAAGAATGTTGCAGCGATTCAGGGAGACAGGTATGAATGTCCGAAGACTAGGACAGGGTAGACCACGGGTAACAACTGCCATTCAAGAACGTTACTTGAGAGTTTCTTCGTTGAGACAACGGTTTGCAACCGCTCGCCTCCTTCGAAATCAGCTTGAGTAAACTCATGGGGTGCAAATTAGCACTCAGACAATAAGAAATCGCCTCATAGAATATTATTTAAGACCTCGTGTCGTGGCAAGAGGCCAAGCTCTTACCCCAGCCCATCGAAGGGCGCGTTTGGATTTAGCGAGAGAGCATATCCATTGGGAAGAGGCCGATTGGGAAAGAGTTCCCTTCACAAATGAGTTTAGATTCTGCCTCTACCATTCTGATCGACGTTCTCTTGTATACAGACGCCCACATGAAAGATATGCTCAGTGCAATTTCCTGAATACTACTGGTTTCGGGGGAGGATGGATTATGGTATGGGGTGGAATATTTTTGACTGCTCGCATAGACCTAGTGGTCGTTAATAATGGAGCTATGAATGCTGATAAGTATATAAAGAACAGTCTTGAAGAGCATGTAGTGCCATTTGCCCCATACATTGGTGAAAATTTCATTTTTATGGACGATAATGCCAGACCCCATCGTGCGTGCATCGTTCAGGAGTACCTTGAAGAGGTTGAAGTCTCTCGAATGGAATGGCCAGCAAGAAGTCCAGATCTCAATTCGATTGAGCAGGTTTGGAACAACCTCAATAGAAGGCTGAGAAATTCGGAAAATCATCCAGCTACTCTTAATGACTTAGATCAGAACATTTTAAGATCACTCATTTTGAGTATGAACCGTCGTTGCCGAGCTGTAATTAACGCAAGGGGTGGAAATACCAAGTATTAAATCACTTATCAGCATTTCAGTATTTTGAAAATTGTTCATTTCTCTTCTTTCACATAAGGTGCGGTGAAATCCTGAATTTTTCTTTCATTTAATGTGTGTTGTTTCGTTCAAAACCTTCCCGAGAGAACATAAAAAATAAGGTATAAAGTCAATGTAGAGATAACTTTCATTAAAATTGAGATTTTCAGAATGTGCTTAAATTATTTTGCGTAGTGTGGTTAATTTCCCGTTTTCGATTTTTTCACGTTTTCTATTCAATTCGATATTTTTCATTTCATTTTAGTGCACAAGGCTGAAAGGTGGTGTTTGCCCACAAATATCGACTTTTATATCTGATCAGCCAGGGAACTGCTTTTCATTATGTCGAAAGTAGCCAGTATAGGTCGAATATAATAACTAATTGAACTAATATCAGGTTTGCATCGATGATTAAAACCGCATATCCGATAATAATCGAAAATTTATTAAAGCATCGATGTGGAATCATAGCTTTCACGTGCTTGCTTAATTAATGAACGTATTCAAGAACTGAATCCTCAAATTTATAAATCGCAACTTCATTTATCTGTACAGTTCATTGTTTCAATCTAAATCAATCAGAAAATTCATGTTCAGTCATTCGGTGAATTTATATTTTTGTCCCCCAATTCATTCTAAGTTCATATCTAGTGTGAGTTTGTGTTGGAAAGATTCGGAATTACAAACTTAAACACTTCTTTTTGTTGAATGAATACAAACATCACCCCCAATAGTTTGAAATGGATTTCATATTCATTTCTTTCGTTTATTCTATAGAAAAGATTGAAACCATTCCGTCCATAAAATTACTCGGAACAAAGAACAATAAACTGCCTTTCGGTTTTTCTAGGTTAATATCTTTAAGATAGGGGCCTTTATGACTTTTGACTAATAAGTTCTAACTGTATTCATTTGTGGACCTCGATTGAGACGTCTTCATCATTGGAAACTATTTTTCAAGTAGACAGTTTCGTTGGAAACATCATTTTGTTAGTTCGAATATGTGACAGTGATGAAATGACGATGGAATTATTTAACCTATGCTCCACGCATTTTTGTACCTATTATTTGAAGAAGGGTATTTATCATTCATCAATATTCGGTTGGGAATTTAGATAAATGAGACTCGCTCAACTGTCTCCCTTCCGACAAATCTGGTTGGTGCATTTAGATCACACATAATTTTAACACTCTTTGTATTCTTCTTCGGAAGATATGGCCCATTTTGAGCATATTGGATGGAGAGAATCGGTTTGATTTTATGGAGTCAGTAGTGCTCATATGTGACACCCTGTCTATATGCAAAATTCGAGTCGTTTCTACCAGTAGATCAGATTCATGGCATATTTTATCAGAGGTGGTACCAAATACAATCACAAGCACAACTCTATACGAATGCATCAAAGGCACACAATAATGGTAGAGTTGAAAAAAAGATGTAAGTGTTCTGCGAACATAAAATTCGACTCTTCTTGTTCCTTCATAATGACCATGATATTAACTTTGCCAAAAGAAGATAGAAGAATGCAGTTGATGGCATTATCAGTTTCTCTAAAAAAGACCACCGCAACGTGTAATTCATTTTTCTCCTATTCTTTTCAATATTTATCTGTGTTATAATCCGGATACTCATACTTGAAAGTTCAAAATACACTGCGCAAAAAAATTAACGCACATTCTGAAAATCTCAATTTTAATGAAAGTTAACTCTACATTGACTTTATAACTTATTTTTTATATTCTCTCGGTAGGGTTTTGAATGAAACAAGAAACATTAAATGGAAGAAACATTCAGGATTTCACCGAATCTTATGTGAAAGAAGAGAAATGAACAATTTTCAAAATACTGAAATGCTGATAAGTGATTTAATACAAAGTATTTCCAATACTTGCGTTAATTACAGCTCGGCAACGACGGTTCATACTCAAAATGAGTGATCTTAAAATGTTCTGATCTAATCCTTCCCAGATTTCTCCGAGTTGGATTCCTAAGTCATTAAGAGAAGCTGGATGATTTTCTGAACTTCTCAGCCTTCTATTGAGGTTGTCCCAAACCTGCTCAATCGGATTGAGATCTGGACTTCTTGCTGGCCATTCCATTCCAGAGACTTCAACCTCTTCAAGGTACTCCTGAACGATGCGCGCACGATGGGGTCTGGCATTATCGTCCATAAAAATGAAATTTTAACCAATGTATGGGGCAAATGGCACTACATGCTCTTCAAGAATGTTCCTTATATACTTATCAGCATTCATAGCTCCATTATCAACGACCACTAGGTCTGTGCGAGCAGTCAAAGATATTCCACCCCATACCATAATCGATGCTCCCCCGAAATCAGTAGTATTCAGGAAATTGCACTGAGCATATCTTTCATATGGACGTCTGTATACAAGGGAACGTCGATCACAATGGTAGAGGCAGAATCTAGACTCATCTGTGAAGAGAACTCTTTCCCAATCGGCCTCTTCCCAATGGATATTCTCTCTCGCAAAATCCAAACGCGCCCTTCGATGGGCGAGTTTTTTCAAGCTGATTTTGAAGGAGGGGAGCGGTTGCAAACCGCTGAATGGCAGTTGTTACCCGTGGTCTACCCTATCCTGGTCTTCGGACATTCATACCTGTCTCCCTGAATCGCTGCAACATTCTGGACACACTTGTATGGAAAACTCCAAAACCTTTCTGCAATTCTTGTGTATGTTCAGCCTTCTTCTCGCAAAACTACCGCTTGGGCACATTCCTCTTGCGTCAAATTGCGTGTTTCGCGTTGCATAGCGATCGAGTGTAGAAAATCAAACGAAAGAAAAACTATTGATCACTAGAATTGATCGAGAAGAACTGATTTTAGAATGGAGCCAATACATTCAAGATCTGTATTGAAGAAAAACGTTGAAAGTGGATAACATATGCATGCATAATTCTGATAAAAATAATTATCATTGAGAACACCTTCAGTTGTAGAATAAATTTGAGATTTACATAATGTTCTTTATTTTTTTTTGCGCAGTGTAATATGGTCGATGATATTGCTATGTAGTCCGTCTTATTTCCATAGAATCTATTGTCATAATTCAATTCGGCAAAGTAAAGTCAATGTGGGTTGCTAGACCGTTAGCTATGACCTGCACAAAACCGAGTTAAATTTGCCGCACTGTTTTTCACAGTACAGTGTGGTGGCGGTGAGAATTATATGTTAAATATTGTTCCCAAACTAATTATTCACGGTGGATTTTGGTCTTTATCCCTATTTGTCAAAACGGGCGGGTTTCTCTTGCAACGTGTTGTTTGCAGGCGTTCACATTAATGTGTTGGTGGTTTAACCAGGGCGGCGTAGAAAGAAAAGAAGTCCCATTTACATAGAATGTTTCGACAGGAACATGTCAAATTTGAACCTACGAAATAAGGGAAAAGTTTCAATTTAGTATTTATTTGTGTGAGTTTATACGACATATTAGATTTTGTTGTTGATATATTTAAGACTAGCTGACCCGGCAGACTTCGTACTGCCTCAATCGATGAAATATTAAAAGAAGTTCCCTCTTTACCTCTTAAATAAAGAAAGTTCTCTTAATGTATGAATAACAATGTACATACCTATTTCAATGCAATTAAATTTTTTTGTATATTCCACCTTTTGTATTCCACCTAATATATTTCCTTCTTAAAAAAAACCAATGGTTAGTACAACTTTATTCATCTCTAAGGCGAAACAAAGTTCGCCGGGTCAGCTACCTTATCTAATTGCCAAGGGCCACAATTGGTCCCACCACCAGATACCTTACGCTTTTTAGTTTCTAGGATAGGAAATAATTCTGAACACTTCTTAGCCAACATTATACCAGTATAGTTTATTATAATATTAAAGTTGCTTTTTTTATCGATTGAGGCAGTACGAAGTCTGCCGGGTCAGCTAGTTTCACAAAACATATTCACACAATACTGCTGCAACAATCGACGAAATTTCAGCAAATAGTTATCAGTATTTTAATGAACCATCAAACGAAATAAAAAATTATTCATCGAGCTCACTTTCTTGGTGGTTTCTTGGCCTAAAATCAAATAATTCAAATTTGTATTGAGTAGACATTTTAAATTTTAATAAAGGTACTCATCATTCAATGGATTTATCATCTTGATATTGAAGTAATATCCACCATCACCTCTCCAAAACATTAGCGGGTATTGAAGAGCATCGAATGAACGGTGTGTTTCATATATTCGTTGCAATTCTCCAGTATTGCGACGCGTAAGAACAATATCACGCGTTTCCAAGATTTCACCTAAAATCACAATTACCACTTCGTCTATTGTATGAGCGTTGAATTGGCGTCATGTGCTCCAACAGGTCGTTTATCTGCTCTTATCACAACTTGTGATCGTCACTTGGCATACGTTCCAAAGCAGTTTTAAACAATCGAACCAATGCATGATGTTCATGAAGTAGTTGGAGAATTATTCTTCTCATATCTGCATTAATTGATTGAAGTTGATCATCCATATTGTCTATATGAAGTAAATTTGGAGGAATTTATGATGTGCATTTTTGAGTGGTTGTAATGATCCAATTCGATGGTGAATCTTGCCTTGGATCTGAATTGCAGAAAGGGAAGACAAAATAAGTGATTTGAAATCATTAATGTTAATATTATATTCTTACCTTGAATGTTGGATTGAATCCACGTGCTTTGATTATATCTGCTCCACATTAAGTCATTTGGAAACACCCATTTTATTTTCGAGTGTTCGATAGAAAATGTCATTATCTTGATTCGGACGTTTAGGCAACTCAAAATACACAGTAATTTACATTGCCATCATAGATATATATATAGATAACTATCTATATCCATGATTGCTATCTATATCTATGATTGCCATCTAATGGCGATAATTAATTGTAGAATGGGGATGTGTTCATAACATTTCGTTATGAAATTTTCCGTAGATGGGTGTAATGGTAAATAATTTCTTTTTTTTTTTCCATTTCATCAAATTTTTCAGAGTTTTAATGCATATTATGTTAACCCCGCCGTTGAAGAATCCAACAAAGAATCTTCCATAACAAACAGTTCATCCAATTGAGTTATAAATGGTGTAACCAACAAAATGGCCGACTTTGTTTCATATATTAAGATTTCATTTTATGTCGTCTTGATGTCCATGTTATTACCTCCACTCATCCAAAATTTCGAAGCAGCGCGAATAAAACAGACAACTCCGCTCAAAAAGAGACTCAAATCAAAACGGCATCTCTGATGAACCCTTAGACAAACATCACTTTGTGACCTCGTTTCAAAGACCAAACGTTCCATTTCTCGTGTTGTCCCGACCAGATATTGATGTTTCCCAACATCAAGTATTCCAAAAAAAAAAAAAAGACACGTCGCAGCAATATATCCCGGCGTTCTTTTGAGTGCGACGCCTCTGGCCTTAGCCCCGACTACACGTGAGGCTCTGCCGTCCCCGACGGCGCTTCAGTTGGCAAAACTGAATTCCTCGGAGCGTAACCGTGTCACCGGAGTAATTAATGTTTGCACACCGGAGGAACTTCATAACAAACCACATCAAACGCCGAATTTACTTTGAATAAAAACACAGTTTTACGGTCGGAGAGGAGCGGCTTACGTCCAGGACGTCCTGGACGCTCATTCGCGACGCCGGCGTCCGCGGGAATTTGCATTTAAATTGTCAGACCCGGATGTAGCTCGTTTTCTGACCGTCGGCGGAGAAATTGGATATTTCGGCGATGATTATGATTCATCTGATGCCATCGAGATGGAATAGGAGATAGAGGACTTCACATGATGAAACTGAGGCGAATTTTGGCATTGGAACCAAAATATTATTCATTATTTTTCATTCAGAGGTACTGTACGACAGTATTTTCTAAAACAAGTCGCAGAATAAGCTCCTATTCCAACACGAATGCGAAGTTCGAAAACGAGCAACGAAGGAGCGAGTTTTCGATAGCATGAGTGTTGGAATTGCCTTCTGCAACGCGTATTAGACGATATTTTCTCTATTTCAGTCAATTTTTGTGAAATATTCTCGTAATTCAAATAAAAATTCAGGTCAGTGACTTTTATACACTCCCTGTCAATAAATTCCGGACAGGCAAAATTTTTGTCGAATTCAACACCCTGTATCTTTTTTCGTCGTTCTCCGATTTTGTTGACATTTTCACCAGATATAGTATTGGGTCTTGTTATATTAACCTGAAATTTACTTTGCGAAAATACCTGTAGTTCATCCGTTATACGGGGTGAAACAAAACCTTCTTTTATACCTTTCATTTCTAAACACCCTGTGGTGAATTTGGGGCGGAAAATATGAAATCACTCAGTTTCAATTTGAAGTGAGACTCTTTCTTCACAAAAGGTTTTTTGATTCACGTCAGTATCTGCTTAAAAAAAAGATACACATTCTCAAAGAAAGTTTTGCATTTTTTCAATTTTTATAACAATTTAAAACATTACAATACCTTATCGACTAGTTAACATAAACAAATATTTGAAAATTAATAGCGTGTATTTCCACCTCGCTTTCTCATCACGTCTATCATACGACGTGGCATACTTTCAATGCATTTCCGAACTACTTCTGGGGTAATATTTTTCCGTTCTTCAAGAAGGGCTGTTCGTAAATCGGGCAAGGTGTTGGGCTGCCGATTTCGAACATGTCTACCTAGCATATCCCATACATGTTTAATTGGATTTAAATCCGGCCTTCTGGCCGGCCACACGAATCGTTAAATATTCGCCTATTCAAAGTATTCTGTTATAACCCGTGCAACGTGAGGCCTTGCATTGTTCTGCATTAACAGAAATTGTTGAAGAAATATTCCCCCCAGAAGCAATTCGTAAATGCATTGAAAGTATGCCACGTCGTATGGTAGAAGTGTTGAGAAACCGAGGTGGAAATACTCCCTATTAATTTTCTGATGTTTGTTTATGTGTACTAGTCGATAAGGTATTGTAATGTTTTAAATTGTTATAAAAATTGAAAAAATGCAATACTTTCTTTGAAAATGTGTATCTTTTTTTTAAAGCAGATACTGACGTAAATCAAGAAGCATTTCGGTAAGAAAGGGTCACACTTCAAATTAAAACTGAATGATATCAAATTTTCCGCCTCAAATTCACCAGAGGGTGTTTAGAAATGAAGCGTATATGACAAGGTTTTGTTTCACCCTGTAAAACGGATGAACTACAGGTATTTTCGCAAAGTAAATTTCAGGTTAATATAACAAGACCCAATACTATACCTGGCGAAAATTTCAACAAAATTAGAGAACTACGAAAAAAGATACAGGGTGTTGAATTTGACAAACATTTTGCCTGTCCGGAATTTATTGACGGGGAGTATATTATTAACTAACGCATGGCTTCGAAAATCCTTTTACACTAATTGTTTTGTCTTGTTTAATTGAAGAAGGTTTTTACGTTCTGTAATTTTAGAACCACACAGCGTCAAAGCTTCCTGTCCAACAGAGTTTTTGATAGCTGGAATAGGCTACCACAGAGTGTATTCAGTGCGAGTACGGTCAACACTTTCAAAAACAGATCCGTGATCAAAACTAAACATTAGTTTGGTGATTGTGCTTCTGTGTGCCTGTTGGGATCCACTTTCATTGTTTTCACATATTTTTATTCTTCGGTACTTTTTTTTGTATTGAGTTTATGGGTTATTTGCCCCTTTTTTATATGAACAATAATAATAATAATAATTCATTATTTGTTACTGGACTAGTATTCTTGGGGGATGTAGTTTCACTCTCCCCTTCTTGCGACAGCTCCTCCATTTCAACAGACCGAAGAAAAATTGGAAATTGGCATAGACAGGAGGCGTCCAGGATCTACCGGACCAGAACAGGCCAACTCGATTATTAACGGTTGAGCTGCTAGGCCGAAAGTCCGACAAAAGTGGCCATCACATGCATCAATAAGGGCGCATATCGGTGGTAGGCAAGAAAAATAAGGTCTCTTTGATCTGGGTTCCTGGTCATTCGAGAATCACAGGTAACGAAGAGGCCAACAAACTTGCCAGAGAGGGTGCTCGAAAACCACTCACTGGCCCAGAACCTTTCTGTGGTATAGGAAAATGTACCTATAAGGAAGAGTTTCTGGAGAAGGAGAAAACTGAAAGAGAAACACTCTGGCAGAATCTCCCAGGGTTGGATCACTCCAAAAAGTTCCTTCGGAATTTTGAAACTGCAAGATATTTGGATCTCAGTAAGAACCAACTACACTTCCTCACTGGCTTTCTTACAGGGCATTGTCGCCTTAGAAAGCACCTGCTGAGAATGGGCGTATCGGACACTGACGAGTGTATATTCTGTGGGGAGGAGGAAGAAACTCCTATTCCTCTAGTCACAGAATGCTTTGGCATTGTAAGCCAAAAGAAACAATGCTTTGGTCAAGAGACCTGGAGGAGTGAGGAATTAGCCTTTCGAGATATTGGATTTTATAAGATCTCTGGGAGTGGAAGGCGAGCTGTAAAGCTTTGTCAGAGGGCACAATAGACCATAAGGTCGCAGTGGACTGTAACCCCTTTCAAACTATTAACTATTATTATTATTATACTGAACAGAGGTCGTTGTGGCTTCGTTCAGCCTTCCGGGAACTTCGACCGCAAGGATCTTTTGTTCTTTACCCAATTCGTTCATTTAAATCCTATTGGCATTGGTGAATCCAACGACATCCTTAGGAGCCTTAGCTGTTACTTCATGTGGATCCAGGACCGACTTCTCCATAACTATTATTAACTAACGCATGGCTTCGAAAATCCTTTTACACGAATTATTTTTTCTTGTTTTATTGAAGCAGGTCATTATGTTCTGTAATTCATTATTTTTTACTGGACTAGTATTCTTGGGGGGGATGTAGTTTCACTCTCCCCTTCTTGCGACAGCTCCACCATCTCAACAGACCGAAGAAAAATTGGAAATTCGTATAGACAGAAGGCGAGCTAGAGCTACCGGGCCAGAACAGGCCAACTCGATTATTAACAGTGTTGCCAACTCAGGGGAAGCAAAATATGCTAGTTTTGCGTTCAGAAAATGCCAAAAATATGCTTTTTCATTTGGGAAAGTGCCAAGAAAAATGCTAGTTTTTCGTTGATATTTTTTTCTATAGTTATTTCTGAAATAATTATTTTCTTCGACTCACAACACTTGAATATGAATGAATATTGGGGTTCTAAGTTATAAGATTACAAAATATTCCTAGGTCCTGGGTTAAATTTTCATTTTTTTTATTGTCAGAACTGTTTTTCTCAAACTTGAATGAATTGAAATATGATTGTTATGGTATAGATATTAATAAAATATGTTATTTCTTGATATTCTCAAATGGATATGCAAATTACTGGAAACTTCTGAATGCGGAAGAAATGTTCGTTTCAGTTCTAACTTGAATTTGAATCTCGGTGATTTAAGCTTTGATACTTCACAAAAACCAATGTTTGACATTCTTCATTTTATGGTTTCTCAGCTCCCAAAAAAATATACGATAAAAAAGTTACGATACCGGTTTCTTCCAAATCATTTGAAATTTTGAATCTCGAAGACCAAGGGTGCTTTGAACATATTATGATACACGTAACGTGTGGGACATCAAATTTGAAAATATTTCGAATAATATCGACAGCCTCGCGTTTATTCAGCGATAGGAATTCCCAAGAAAAAGAGCCAGATGTCCGGCCAGATCGATTAGAATTGTCTAAGTTTGTTTACATATTTCCTGTAAATATATCGGTTGTTGCAAGCTCATAAAAATTTATTGAGTCTATAAAATTCTGCGCGCTTCCTTTGTTCGTTTCATTGAAGAGGGTAACAGTGGAAGAAGTACCAACTCAGTCGGTTCTTGTGCATCTGTTGATTTCGAAATATTAGAAATGTCCGTCAATAATTTGTTTCTCTTTTCCTTTTCGAAAATATGCTCAATAGTATGCTATATGCTAAACGCTAAAAAAATATGCTAAACATGAATCAAATATGCCAAATTTAGCATTAAAAATGCTGAAGTGGCAACCCTGATTATTAACGGTCGAGCTGCGACTCCGAAAGTCCGACAAAAGTGGCCATCACATGCACCAATAAGGGCGCATATCGGCGAAACGGCGTGAAACGAAATTGCAGCGCCGAATGTAATTGAACCGCGGCAGGCCGTGACATGTGCCGGCTGACGGCCGACCTCATGACGTGAATTTGTGGACGATCTGTATGTATGTTTCTGAATAATGGAGGGCGCAATGTGCCGCCCCCGCCCTTGCGCCTTTTGGAATGATGGACCGCCGGTTTGGTCGCTTCTGCCTGCTGTTGCTGTGTCGGATCGAAAACAGGTTTTTTCTTGATTCGTCGGATGATCTGACAGTGTGGCAACATGTCACGAGGGTTGCGTTCATGAGGCATCTCAATCATCCTTGTTTTGTGTGTCTGCTTGATCTCTTCAAGTTCAAACAAGTTCCGTGATTCGCGTTGTCATGTTGGAACCAAAGATTAAAGACCAAAAACAAATAATGATTTATCCGATGGTTTATTGGAAACGCCTCGATGTCAAATTTCTTCAATATCTTAACAATACTTATGTGCAATAAAATAAACTGCTTCACATGAGTTAGAGATATTGACTTAAAATGCAAAAAAATTTAGTTTAAATGATACTTTGTGATGAATATCCATATTGATATGATTTCAAGTTGCAGGAAATGAAATTAATTTCAGCCTGTAAGTCTGCAGCGTGTACACGGTGGTTAAGAAGAATCGAGTAAAATAACGAAATTTCATTCCCAGAGAATTCAAGCATTTTAAGACTATCAATACAATGTATGGCCTCCACGGGCATACATTTCTCTCAGATCATTTAAGGATTCTAGGATAGGTTGATGATTATCTAATCTTCTTTGGAGCATATCCCATGCATATTCTATGCAATTCAAATATGGTTTATTGGAAACGCCTCGCTGTCAAATTACTTCAATATCTTACCAATATTTATGGGCAATAAAATAAACTGCTCCCCATGAGTTGGGGAATTTGACTAAATATAGTTTGAATGAGATTTTGTGATGAAAATTCATATTAATATGATTTACATGGTGGTTAAGAAAAATCGAGTTAAATAACGAAATTTTATTTCCAGAGAATTCAAGCATTTTAGAAATAGAAATAGAGATAATTTATTGATCCTTTTCGACACAAAGTGTATAGGACAAGTCCAAACAAATACAATATAAACGAATAAAAAATAATAATTCAAATTCACATCAAGTTCATTTCGATCATATCTCGTCTACACTATAGTAAGCTTTTTCCACCAATATTTTTTTCACCATTTTCCCATACTCGCGCCTATTCAGTCCCCTCACACTCTGAGGTGAATGATTATATAATATAATGCCTTTATACATAATAGAGGACTTAAATTTGGAGGTTCTATGCACTGGAATAGAGAGAGTGTCAGTACTTCTGGTGGAATAACTGTGGTAATTTGACAGTTTGGTAAATCTATCTATATTTTTCTTCATATACATCAAAGCTCTATACAAATATATACAAGGAGCAGTGAGGATGTTATTATCTCTAAAAATTGGCCGGCAGGAAGTGCGTGGATGCAGTCCAAAGATCATACGTAGTATACGTTTTTGGGACAATAAAACTCTGTTGAAATCAACAGAGTCTCCCTAGATCAGAATACAATAATCTATATGGCTAAACACCAGGCCATAATATAGATTCAACAACACTTCATAAGGCAGGGAGTTCTTCAATCGACTTGCTTGAACCACCTCAAGTTTTCGTCAACATAGACACCCAAAAACTTGACTTCTTCTTTAGCTTCCAGTACTATATCATTGTAGCATATATCAAATGTGCTGTCTTTTGCACTTCTCAGTGAAAATCTAACACATTCGGTCTTGTCAGTGTTCATAATAAGTGCATTTTCTCTACACCAGTTTTCAAATTGGTCGATTAGGGATATACACATGGCTTTGAGATCCTTCAGGTCTGCAGCAGATACAGCAAGTGACGTTTCGTCAACAAAAATAATCAGTTTGGCCAAGATTGATACCAGATGTTCCGGTAGATCATTTATAAAAATAATGAAAAGCATTGGTCCCAATATAGAGACCTGTGGAACTCCTAGCTCGCAAACACGCCTGTCAGACCACTGGCTGCCCACCTTCACAGACATCAATAACAGCTTGACATCTTTTTTGCATACTACACACGAGGTTGTTGAACATTTCTTGGGGAATTTGGTTCCATAAACGGAGCAGAAGCTTTCTCAGATCATTTGAGGATTCTGGGGTAGGTTGATGATTATCTTATCTTCTTTGGAGCATATTCCTTGCATGTTTTATGCAATTCACATCTGGTGAGTGCGTAGGTATTGGTGAATGTGGAATACCAAGCATCCTCAACTATCCTTCTCAACTATGGCTGCACGGTGCGGTTTAGCGTTATCGTCTAGAAATTGAAAAGTTTCACCAATAGCAGGGTGAAAATCTAGCAAAATATTGTCAATGACATGCTCCCTATAGTGTGAGGCGGTCATTTTCCCAGGAAAATGTGTCGATCTGTGCGCCCGTTGAAACATATCCCGGCCCATACCATAACACTACCCCCTCTGAATGGATGCACTTCTTGGACATAGCGACGATTACGGAGTACGCGTGGGATTGTCCATACCTTCATTCTTCAAGAATCTGAAGATCGTCCATATCTGGATTCATCAGTGAAAAGGACACTACGCCATTGATCGTTCCAATTGATATATTGCCTTGCCCATTCCAGTCTTTGACGCTTATGGTCACGCTTAATGGATCTCCTCTTAATGAACGTCTAGAACCTAGATTCACTTCTCTCAAACACTTCTCTTATTTTTGGAAAATGTTCAAGTTTTTTTCATGTTGTTGTTAAAATGAAAGTTTAATTGAAACCCAGAATGCATGGAAAATACAATACAATACAATACAATACAATAACTAAAGAATTATTTATGATTTCTTATTCTAACAGTAAACGATGAAGAAAAGTCTAGAACAAACTTCACTTATCGAAAGATTTATCCAACCAACTCACTTCACAGTTCTATCGTTGAAAGTTTTAAAGCTGAATTCCATCGGAACCAGAGTATAGCTCCTGATCATCAAGAACGTTCTACGAGAGAATGCGGAGTGCTCTAGATGGCTGGTCTTTCACAATGCGACGTAACTTCTCCGGAAAACGCGAATGTCTTGTTATAAGAGATATGGCCCGCAGCAGTTATTGTCGATATATTCGTAATTTAATATCTCCGAGCACAATGGGGGGAAACTGACCGAAGCGAAGGATGGCCATAAATCATCTTGTAAGGAAATGGAAGGTTCCACTGAGAATTATACCGTTACTCGACTGTACGAAATACCCATCAGCACAGAAAAAAAATCATAAATCGAAAGTTTCACGATTGCGTTTTCTGTTGGAACGAATAGGTGACATTATTTTTTGGAAAATGCGTAGGTTGAATATGTGAAGAGGTCGACTAACCTCGAAATCGAGGTCCTGCCAATAGACATTGGACTGTGCTAGTCCAAGAAATTTTTTTTAAGCTATTGCATAGCTTTTATCCCAGGCTTTGAGCGCGGCGATCGAATGTAGAAATTCCGTAACGAAAAAACCTAACACAGCCGTGTATCGTCGGTTCAGTTCGGCAGACTTCGGCACGGTGTTTGGGTGCTTGCGACTAGACGGATGCGTGCAGCCACTCTAGCAGTGCAAAATGGAGTCGGCAATCTCGCTGTTCCCATTGAATTACGAACGGCAAATATTTCATTGACATCGAATAGACAATGTATAGCCAAACGCAAATATTTTCCATTAACTTCAGCTCTTCCTCTAACTATACATAAGTCGAAAGGTGGAACTTTTGACGAAATAGTATATGAGTATAGTAAATCACATTCTCAGGTGACTCATATTAAAAAATTGTATATTACGACAAAAAATGATAATTCTGCATTTAAGATATATTATAATCGAAGGCAAGCTGCATCGACTGCATCTTCGTTGCAAGAATTCGAAAGACTGTCTTTAAATAGTGTTCAGACGATAGCTCAAAGTGACTTAGATTTCATTAGTAATAGAAATGGCATTTCAATAATGACTTTCAATTGCCAAAGTCTACATAGTCACGAATACGATTTACAAGATTCAGTGACGAGTCAAACCAATGTGTTACTTCTTACCGAAACATACATAACGCGTGATAATCCGAACTACCTAATTTCAATTTTATTGTTCAATTCAAACGAGATACTGTTCCAAAAGGTGGGGTAGCTATTTACCAAAATAGTAATAATGTTACTTATATTATGATTCCGAATATTGAAATAAATATTGAAGACGTTAGGGTTGTTAAAGTTAGACTCTCATTTGTTGGAGATATTTGTGAATGCTTATTCAATCTTAGAAATGGCCTACACATAGTCACGGTAGCAATTTATATTTCTCCGAATCCAAAATTGGACGAGGTAGAGCATTTTATTCATCGCACTCTAGTGGAGTACACTGAATAAGGGTCGAAAATACTTGGTAGAAATGGTAATAAATTTACACTTCTCTTGGGTGGCAATTTCAACATTAACTTGGCTGATTAAAAATCAGAGCGGTTGACAACTTTTCTCTCGAAAAAATTGAATTTAAAAGATTTTAAAAATGAATAATGATCCACAAGAATCCACAGCAAAATATGGGACCACTATTGACTCGCTATTTTCCAGATATTTAGAAGACATTAAGTCTCAAACTTATGTTTTTTATTTTAGGTACCATAAACTTATAGTTTCGATGATAAACACTCCTGAATAACCTAAATGTATTGAAAGATAAAGAAAAAAAACTTTTGAATCAACAATATTATCTTCTAATTTTTAAATAGATGCTACCGCGTCAGTCCTCGAGTGCCACACATTTTTTTTTTTAAATCTGAAATTTGTTGTTTTAATGTTTGTTGTTCGATGTTTTATTTTTTCGATCATTGTTCGACAACGATTTCTTCAACGGATTTGCTCCTTGCTCCCACACGAAAATGCTGAATCAAATGAAGCCTTCATACCATTTAAAATCTTATTGGAACAACAAATTGAAGCCTCCACAATCTGATTTATGTTCTGCTCTCACGGCAAGATGTATCCACCCGAAATAATCAATTTAAGAAGAAGCTCCTTCCTCAACACAGCTGAGGAAGGATAGCTGGGCGTGTTCAGCCAACTAAAATTCACGCCGTTGGTCCCTTTTAATTGATTCATTAAAACGAGATTGTTTATGTTACCAGAGTATCCCTGGAATCGAACCTTGGGCGACAATGACCGCAAACCCATTTTAATTTTCTTAGAAAATGAGATGGCGGGCGTGTATGAGACACTTCTCGTTAACGGCGGGCGGTAATACCGCCCATGCTGATATCTTCAAGCGAGGGATCGTATCACATCGAAATTGATGCATGGAAAATAAAATATGGTGTTGTTGGGAGTGAAGCTATAATACAGTCAATATGTATTTTGTTGCTGAAAGCTTTGCAAAGTTTCTTGACACATTTTTAAGAACTATATGAAAAGCTTAAGTTATCTAACTAACGCATAATAAATTTCACAGCCTTGAAAAAGATGGAAAAGTCCAACGAAACGTCGGCATTAGTCTAAAAAAGAGCTATAGTTTCTTTCATTTATCAATATATCCTGTTCCTGTGAAACCATTCTCTGATCATGAGTTTGCAAGGACGTGAAATATTTAATGACGTTTTTGAAAATCTTTGAAATATGTGATTTTCAAAAGATCCACTGTGAAGATCAAGGATACTGATATTTAAGATTTGCTTCGATGAAGAACTCTATAGGACACAACACCAAAACAATGAAGCATATAATATGGGTGTTAGCTAGTGAGATAATAGGACTAGCTACAAAAAGAAGCAGAAAATTTTCGAATAATGAAAAGCATATATTATGTGTTTTCGAAGAACTTCAATTGGATGGGTAAAATAGTAAAGACTAACATCTGAATGTTGTCAAATCTTCTACAAAAATGAAGAGAGCACAGAAGTGAACGTGAATAGAACATCGTAAACAATTAAAAAATGATTTAGTCATCCTCATGAAGCTAACACAAAAAACTGCTCCACATGAGTTAGAGATATTGACTCAAATTTCAAAAAAATATAGTTTGAATGATATTTCGTAATAAAAATTCATATTGATATGATTTCAAGTTGCAGGAAATAAAATTGATTTTAGCGTGTAAGTCTGCAGCGTATACAGGGTGGTTAGGAAAAATCGAGTAAAATAACGAAATTTTATTCATAGAGAATTGAGGCATTTTAAGACTATCAATACAATGTATGGCCTCCACGGGCATACATTTCTTGAGGAATTTGGTTATGTAAACGAGACAGAAGCTCTTTCAGATCATCTAAGGATTCTGGGGTAGGTTGATGATTATCTAATTTTCTCTGGAGCATATTCCCTGCATGTTCTATGCAATTCAAATCTGGTGAGTGCGGAGGTATTGGTAAATGTGGAATACCAATCTCCTCGCACGCATTTTCAACTATGGCTGCACGGTGCGGTCTAGCGTTATCGTCTAGAAATCAAAAAGTTTCACCAACGGCAGCCTGAAAATTTGGCAAAACATTGTCAATGACATTCTCCGTATAGTGTAAGGTGGTCATATTCCCAGGAAAAATGTGTAGATCTGTTCGCCCGTTGAAACATATATGGGCCCATACCATAACACTACCAACTCGGAATGGATGGACTTCTTGAACATTCATGAATCATATGCAAAGAATCAAACTTAAGAAAAAAAGCGACCAGATTGACGAAAAATCTCATACTGATTTTAATTGGATCGATTCAAGTTGTTATTGACTTTTAAATGATTTTGCAGCGATTTTCTCGAAGATTACATAATTTTCAAAACGATTGAATACGATATCCCTAACTTTTGTATAGCAGTATATTATCAATAAGTTAACCACGTTGTTTGAGCATCACTTTCACGTATCAATTACCTTTAAAAATCTTATGGACAAAGTTTCTTACGATCCTGCGAAGCATAATAAAAAAAGTTTCAATGGAGCCCCAGAAAGCCAGGGAGAAACTTAAAGATACATGTATTGCGGGTCGAGATTATGCCAATTAAAAATTTATGTGTTCTGCGGCATTTGTTTCGCGGATATGTCCCAAAACGGTTCTCGGAACTGACTTCTATTGTGAAAACTCTTTTTTATGGTTGTCTGGGGCATTTATTGCGGCGTATAATGCCCTACCAGGGACTAGCCGAAGATGTTATTCGAGGCATGTTTCTCTCAGAATGGAGCTTCAACCGCACAATCTTGCGACCATCAAATGAATATAAATATGAATAGAGAGGGCCGAGGAATTGCCTGGCGTGAAAAATCAATTTCTCCCACGTGGACATGACCGTTTCATGTTGTAGGGCATGTCGTGTGGGGATACTTGTTTTATTTTTATGGAAAATTAAACTGCTCCATATGAGTTGGGGATGTAGACTTAAATTGCAAAAAAATATAGTTCAAATGTGATTTTATGACGAAAATTCATATTAATATGATTTCAAGTTGCAGGAAATTAAATTAATTTTAGCCTGTAGGACTGCAGCGTATACAGGTGGTTAAGAAAAATCAAGTGAAATAACGAAATTTCATTCCCAGAGAATTCGAGCATTTTAAGACTATCGATACAATGTATGGCCTCCATGGGCATCAATAACAGCTTGACATCTTTTTTGCATACTACACTCGAGGTTGTTGAAAATTTCTTGAAGAAATTGGTTCCATAAACAGGGCAGAAGCTCTCTCAAATCATTCAAGGATTCTGGGGTAGGTTGATGATTATCCAATCTTCTTTGGAGCATACCCCATGCATGTTCTAAGCAATTCAAATCTGGTGAGAGCTAAAGTAGTGGTAAATGTGGAATACCAAGCTCCTCTCGCGCATTATAAACTCTGGCTCCACGGTGCGGTCTAGCGTTATCGTCTAGAAAATGAAAAGTTTAACCAATAGCAGCGTGAAAATCTGGCAAAACATTGTCAATGACATGCTCCCTATATTGTAAGGCGGTCATTTTCCCAGGACAAATGTGTAGATATCTGCTCCCATTGAAACATTTCCTGGCCCATTCCATAATACCACCCCCTCGGAATGGATGGACTACTTGGACATAGCGACTACTTGGACATAGGTATGGAATTATCCATACCATAATTCTTCGAGAATCTAAAAATCGTCCATATCTGGATTCAGTGAAAAGGACACTAAGCCATTGATCGTTCCAATTGGTATGTTGCCTTGCCAATTTCAGTCTTTGACGCTTATGGTCACGTATTAATGAAACTCCTCTTAATGGACGTCTAGGACCTAGATTCAATTCTCTCAAATGTCGTCTGATGGTTTCGATGGAAATTTGGAGTTAGGCCACCCTGTAGTATTCCGATAGCCCTATTAACCTCAGCGTTTGTTAATTTACGTCTTGGCATTTTCAGAAAACTCGTTTCAAATCGAAGCCGTTGATAAACTGACTTCATTGCAAAATAAGAACATTCATGAAGCATATGCAATGAAGCAAACTTCAGAAAAAAGGCGACCAGGTTGACGAAATGTCTCATACTGATTTTCATTGTATCGATTTAAGTTGTTATTCAGTTTTAAATGATTTTACAGCAATTATATCGAAGATTGAATACTTTTCAAAAAGATTGAATACGATTTCCCTAACTCTTGTGGAGCAGTTTTATTGTTTTAATCGATGTGACAATAATTTTGCTCGAAGATTTTCTCGACGATCTTTTTTACATTATGTACATAAATGAAAGTAAAAATGGATATGAAAAAGTTAGTTTTTTTTCCTAATTATGACACTGCTCAACGTCACAAGCCCTTATTTAATAAACTCTATGGCAATATTTTCCATGAAAATGTTTTTGGTTGGATCATTGTTTTTATAGCAGCTGTGCCATCTGTGTGAATAGCTATATAGCACTTATAATAGTTTTTTCCCAGATTGATGTTTAGAAATCTTCCGATTTCTAATATTTCTGCTTGTAGAACATTCTTATGGGAGTCTGGACTAACTAGAAAGTGAAAATTGCCCTGAGTTTTTCAGGGTTCACCCGAATCACTCTAATCCCGAAATCATCGGTATGTCCTTGGTCAGAAGGAAAGATCTCCGGGGGGGAAATCCCCCCCAACCCCCGACGACCTAACGTCTCCCAAGCCAAAAACTTCGGCAATAAGTATACTTTGCCGACGTCGATTAAAGCGAACACAAGAAACGACATTATCTATTTCTAGAGAACGAACCGAAGTGTCATCCATTTTCTATTAACCAACTTTTATTTTTGCCCCGCTCACTTCGTTAGCTCCGTATTCTTCGGGGAGCAGATGATCTTTAATTGGATTATTCGTATCTTGGCCCTTTTTATCTGCAGCATCCCTTCCGCAGCTCGGATGGCCCTCTTCATTACCCGCGTCGGCAAAAATAATGGGGACGCCACTGACGCGGAATTATCGATGCATTATATCCTTTCCGTAATAATTTGTCGTGAGGTCGGGTGAAGATAATGATTCGGGAGAATTAGATTGAGGAGGAAAAGCATCGTCTGAGAAGAAGGAATTTATCAGGGGTTGGTTGGACGGGGAAAATTCCTACATTGAATTTCCTCCGAAGAAACGTCTGAAAAGAGAGCTAAAATAATACAATAAATGTTGAAACAAAAAGTGCCTAAGCTGAGGTAAAAAAAAACGGGGTATCATAACATTCTTCGTATGATACTATAGAATCATACGATACTATTATCACTAGTATCATACGATACTATACAGCCAGGGAAAAAACCTCAGCCGAAAAAACCTGTCTCCCCGTAAAAAAATAACATAAAATATTAAATATCAGGAAAATTTTGAAAGACATCAGTGTGATCATCTTCATGTTATCCGTCGATGGGCTCGGATAAACAGATTCTTCCCAAAACGACTCGCAATTCTTAATGTGAAATGAAAAAAGACAAAAGCAGAGAATAAACCGATTATTCAGAATAAATCAAATGCATTTTAGAAATGCATTTGGTACTTTAAAAAATATCAACATTCAGATTTCTTGGCCAAATAATGTTGGGAGGTTTATAAATATTTATGACAGAAATGCCACAAAATTTTAAAGAAATGAAAAAAACTCCATCAATTTTCCCTTTCCGAATAATTTCTTAACATAACAAGCTAAACTTGTAAAAAATCAATTAATACATAACTTTCAACTGTTCTCTTTCACTAGGATTTTTTTCTGTTGCCTTGTGGGTTTCTTGCAGAAGAATCACTCCGATACCATGTTCATCAGCTAATTTGGAGACGTAATCACACTTGTCTTTCGAAATTCCTTCGATATTCAAATTCAAAATCCCCAAATTCTTGCTCTCTGGTCGTGAGGGTTTTTTCAAACCGGATACGACCTTCCAGGTGATGATTTTTCGGCACTACATATATGTATCAATTCAATATTAGAATAGCTTGATAGTATTGTCGTTCATTTAGCAACGGAAAAGGTACAATCAATCGATAGATAAGTTGAATAATTTTATTTTATTGTAACTGCAGCCTAAGACACAAGTGAGATGCAATAAATGAATAATACATTAAGATCTAGCGAGTAATAAATTCTTCAACATGATTAATCGATGTTCAAATCATATTCTGCATACATACGGTTCTCTGGAGAATATGTATTTTTATTCAAAATTTATCACCCATTTTCTTTTCATAGATTTTTTCCCTTCCTGAACAGAAGAAAAATTAATAGCTTCTAATAAATGAATATATCGTTCATGCTGATGTTCAATTACATAACAATCATGCATGTTTTCATATTCTGTTAGGTCATAAACTAATTTCAACCTTCTCATAGTTTTCATCGAATATGTATATTCCTGATGTTTTCTGTTTGTACATTTCATTGTTATGGGAAACAAAAAGAAAAACAGAAGAGACAAAACTAAACAATGAATTTTACCTTCACAATCAGTAGAATTGTCAAGATATTTTGTAGTAAGTACAACCTTGTACATAATCTTATCAACCTTCACACCATCATTTTCATAAGACATCATTTCCTCAATATGAAGGGGTTGTCCTTGTAGAATTCCAATGTTCTGAAATAATTTTTTTCCCACATAGAATCAAATGATTGCATTGCAACACTTACTCAGCCTCTACACAGCATCTATGAGCATGTGAATATTGGAAAATTTCCTATAATTCGAGGAACCTTTGGTAAACATCTTGCCAGATGATCTGAACAGCATTCAAAATTGAATAGTGCTCACCTCAATATTTAACATAAAATATAACAAAAAGCACAATATTAACTATACTCACGCATACAATATAACCCACAGGATCCACAATTAAGGAAACAACTTCGATTATTGATAGTCAATAACCGTTAAAACTTAAAAATCCCATAGATTCCAAATAGAAAGCTTATGTAAACATAAAACAATACTCATTCCGGTAAACAGCAGATCGGCGAATGCAGCGCCACCATCGGTAATTATTTTGTCCAATGTGATTAGGGTCGAAAGTGTCTCTAATAATGTATAGAACGTCCACTAGAAGTTTGTTGGTCTAATTATGGGACATCCAGTATAAACCACAAGACATGCAGATCTTAGACGACACTACGGTTACTTAGTTCAATGAACGAGTGAATTCCCAACCTTTTCTTCTCATAATATAATCATCCTCATAAAAACTATCTCAGGATCATCATTTAATCCTACACACATCGTCGGAAGAAAATAATATAAAATTTTCTACGGAGAAAAGGACTCTAAAAATTCGAAAGTGTGAACATTCTTCATCGGTGTTATTTTACTGCTCCTTCATTCTACTCTATTTTCAAATGGCTTAATTTAATGCGTCTTCTGTTTATGGTTGCGGATGATTCAGATTGAAAATAAAATAGAGAAAAGCACTTTCAGCACATATCGAATATTCCGCCTTGCCACATCGAACTTTTGTTGTTATCCACGATATAAACTTTTTATGGCTGATGTTAGGGGGGCAAGTAGCCCCTAATTTTACGCACAAGAATAATCCAGCAAGATTCTCGTAAACCCACAAAACCAGACGGAAGAAATAAGCCATGCACAGACAATTTATATTCATACAAAGCCAAGACGCGAAGAAATAAAACGAGAATTACTCTCTGGAAAAATATCCGATGGGCATTCCCAGGCTTATTGTGCGATAAAGGGGTTTATTTGGGGGCCAGGAGGACGTTCGTCACCCCTCCCACACTTTCCTCCACCTTGGGAGGAAGGGAGGGGGAGAGTTGGAGGGTGAACAGGGTTGCCACTTCAGCATTTTTAATGCTAAATTTGGCATATTTGATTCATGTTTAGCATATTTTTTTAGCGTTTAGCATATAGCATATTATTGAGCATATTTTCGAAAGGGAAAAGAGAAACAAATTATTGACGGACATTTCTAATATTTCGAAATCAACAGATGCACAAGAACCGACTGAGTTGGTACTTCTTCCACTGTTACCCTCTTCAATGAAACGAACAAAGGAAGCGCGCAGAATTTTATAGCCCCAATAAATTTTGATGAGCTTGCAACAACCGATATATTTACAGGAAATATGTAAACAAACTTAGACAATTCTAATCGATCTGGCCGGACATCTGGCTCTTTTTCTTGGGAATTCCTATCTCTGAATAAACGCGAGGCTGCCGATAATATTCGAAATATTTTCAAATTTGATGTCCCACCCGTTACGTGTATCATAATATGTTCAAAGCACGCTTGGTCTTCGAGATTCAAAATTTCAAATGCTTTGGAAAAACCCGGTATCGTAACTTTTTTATCGTATATTTTTTTGGGAGCTGAGAAACCATAAAATGAAGAATGTCAAACATTGGTTTTTGTGAAGTATCAAAGCTTAAATCACCGATATTCAAATTCAAGTTAGAATTTAAAAGAACATTTCTTCCGCATTCAGAATGTTCCAGTAATTTGCATATCCATTTGAGAATATCAAGAAATAACATATTTTATTAATATCTATACCATAACAACCATATTCCAATTCATTCAAGTTTGAGAAAAACAGTTCTGACAATAAAAAAATGAAAATTTAACCCAGGACCTAGGAATATTTTGAAATCTTATAACTTAGAACCCCAATATTCATTCATATTCAAGTGTTGTGAGTCGAAGAAAATAATTATTTCAGAAATAACTATACAAAAAAATATCAAGGAAGAACTAGCATTTTTTTTGCACTTTCCCAAATGAAAAAGCACATTTTTGGCATTTTCTGAACGCAAAAGTAGGATATTTTGCTTCCCCTGAGATGGCAACACTGGCGGCGAATTTAATATTCTCGTCACTTCCACCTTCTGGCTTGTGATTATGATTATCTCGCATTCAGGTGTCGGGCGACCGAGCTGGATGCGGAAAAAATTGGGCATGTTCGTTTTCATCATGTTGCATTCTCGAGCTGAAATAAACGGGGAGGCGTTGGCGGGTGAATCTTAATGGAAACGGGGCGGATATGGGGGTTTTTTGGATGTTGGATTTTTGATCCGTATACAGGGTGAGTCTTTGACTTGTACATATATTTTGACGGGACATTCCTGAGGTCAAAAGAAACACTTTTATATATTGAAGAAACCAAAGGCTTGGTGGCGTTATGTCGATGATATCTTTGTAATTTGGCAACATGGCAGAGAAGAATTGATAAAATTTTTCAATCATATCAATAATAAAGAACCTACAATAAAATTCACAATGGAGTTGGAACAAAATAATTTACTTTCCTTCTTAGATGTTTCGATAAGAAAATTTCCAAATCATTTTGAAACAAGTGTGTTCAGAAAAAAAAACACACAAAGCGATATCTAAATTTTTATTCTGATCATCAAATATGTGTTAAAAAAGGAATTATAAAAACACTTTATGATAGACTTTATGATAGAGCGCAATCAATTTCATCGACAACTGAAATACGAAATGACGAAATTAATTTCACTGAAGATATTCTTCTTCATGATAGAGCGCAATCAATTTCATCGACAACTGAAATACGAAATGACGAAATTAATTTCATTATAGATATTCTTCTTCATGATAGATCCCAATTAATTTCATCGACAACTGAAATACGAAATTAATTTCATTAAAAATATTATTTCAAGTTAAGAGACACCAATTTTGCGTCAAAACGATAATAACAATAAGGAACCAACAACAAACCGTCAAGAACAGCCAATTTTAATAAATTTGATTCCTTATGTTCATGGACTTTCAGAAAAAATTAAAAGAATTGGTTCCAAATTCAACATAAGAACTGTTTTCAAAACAAAAAATGATTTACGATCTTTATTAACAAAAAATAAACCTTTGAATGAGAACCAAAAATCAAGAAATTGTATTAACGATATTCCCTGTATTTGTGGAAAATCTTATACAGGAGAAACATCAAGACCATTAGAAATTAGAAAACATAAGAATATCATTAAATATAGAGATATTGATACATCGCAAATAGCAGATCATGTGTGTTCCAATACTGGCAATGACATGATGGATTGGAATGGCACAAAAATTCTAATGACGGAACCTGATGATTATAAGAGAAAAATCAAGGAGTCAGCTTGTATTTTGTTGGATTAGGCTAATAATCTCGCCCATTGTTCAGTAGGAATAGATCGAATTTGGATGGATTTATTGAAAAAAGAACTGGTTTCAGGGAATTTTGAAATAAAATAACGATATCAACATCCAGTAATCAATATTAATCTATGTTCGTCACATATTGACAAATGTCAATCAAAAAATCAAAACATTGTCACGATTCTACGAAGTTGTATGAAAAATAGAAATTGTCTGACGAAGGAGTCTGATCTAGACTCCGAAATGTTACGCTTCAGAATTCAAAGTGTTTTCTTTTTTTTCATTGTTAGGCGAAAATATCTTCTTGTAAAGTTTTGGCCCCTGACAAATTAGTGCTCAAATTTTTACGCAGGGGCCTTTCTTCTATTATTTAAAAAATTTTTTCTAATTGTTTTTGTTTCAGAGACTGGGAGAGAAAACCCAAATTAAGTTTTGAGGCATATACAAAGACCTCCCAGACAATATTTCTATAGGTATCTCATAATTGTGACTACGCTCTCGAAAGAAAAACATTTTTGGGGGAATTTTTTCAGAGTGAACAACACTTCCGATACACTTAAGATTTTTCAGCGTTCGATTTACAATCTCAGACCAAGAATCCTCTGAAGAGGCCTACCGCAGATTGAGGCGAAATGATAGGTGAAATGGTTCCTAGTGGACCACATCCAATAAGCACGGAAAACTCCCTCAATGTCACCAGACCTACTGTTATCTGGCATTATATTGTGGGAAATTTAGTCTACTTTGATATCGCCCTGGAGAAGTTTCATCACAAACTAGTCCTTTAGGGTGATAATCGTCTGAATTTGTGGAAAACAAAGGTTTTTTCTCGGTTTTTTTCAATTTTTAACAGAGTTTCGTTCAACTCTCGAGGTCACAAACTTGGAATATTCATTAAGCCAACATCATAAACAAGTCTCCCTCCAAACTTCACCATTGCTTGGTCAGCGTAGATACAAATACCTCCTTCCTTTCTGGACACACTGTATGAAGTTACTATATTATACAGTCGGAAAAAAATTGGTAACGAACCAAGCACGTAAGTAGAAATTAATAAACCTCCTCATCAAATACTGCGGCGGTTTTAATACCGTCGGTTCGCATTCCAAATACGTCAAACGAAAAACGCGAAACATGATACAGCGCATTATGTCGGCCCAACATTTTTATCCCGACCGAGCATAAATATTCATGACCGCGGCACGAGAATCATAAAATGGAATGTTGCCTCCGTTCTAATCAAACTTCATTTATGAAACGTCCGAATTAGAGCGCGCGAATACTCGCAAAGTAATTAGAACAATCACCCCGAATTCCGAAGTTAACCCTGCCGCCCCCCCTCGGAACCGCGGACATGTTCGGGTAACAAATGAACTGCCCGAAAACAAGACAGTAGTTTCAATCACGCGTGCGAATGCGGCCATTTATGTGTAGTTGCGTTTGTTCCCGTTGCTCTAATTCCGATTTATCATTTTCGTTCGTGGCCAAAATGCCGGTTTATAATTATTCACGTCGTATACAGGATGTCCCACGGGATAAACTAACTGACAAAGAATCTGCAACACCCAAAAGGAACTGTTTGAATTTTAAATTTTTTTGGTGAAACATTCTGGACCACAGTAATCGTTGCCGACGATACTCAACTGATGGCCATAAGTCTTGGACGTCGATCTTAAACTCCATTTGTCAGAATGACAATTCTCGTAATATGTCATAGTTCTTGGTCCTCAAAAATATTCTGTTTTCTTGTGTTATAACATGTTTGGTTTATCTATGGGACATGATTGCCTTTCACTGGGGTCCCGTAGCGGTCTTCAAACATCTGAAGTGCCGAAAAATCATCACCTGGAAGGTCGTATCCGGTTTGAAAAACCCTCACGACCAGAGAGCAAGAATTTGTGGATTTTGAATTTGAATATCGAAGGACAAGTGTGATTACGTCTCCAAATTAGCTGATGAACATGGTATCGAAGTGATTCTTCTGCAAGAAACCCACACGGCAACAGAAAAAAATCCTCGTGAAGGAGGACAGTTGAAAGTTATGTATTAATTGATTATTTACAAGTTGAGCTTGTTTTGTTAAAAATTATCAGTTCGTAATTTCCAACAGATTCGGAAAGGGAGAATTCATGGAGTTTTTTTCATTTCTTTCAAATTTTGTGACATTTCTGTCATAAATATTTATAAACCTCCGAACATTATTTGGCCAAGAAATCTGAATGTTGATGTTTTTCAAAGTAGCAAATGCATTTATAAAATGCATTTGATTCATTCTGAATAATCGGTTTCTTTTCTGCTATTGCCTTTTTTCATTTCAGATTCAGAATTGCGAGTCGTTTTGGGAAGAATCCGTTTATCCGAGCCCATCGACGGATAACATGAAGATGAGCACACTGATGTCTTTCAAGATTTTCCTGATATTTAATATTTTATGTTATTTTTTTTACGGGGAGACAGTTTTTTTCGGCTGAGGTTTTTTTCCCTGGCTGTATAGTATTGTATGATACTAGTGATGATAGTGTCGTATGATTCTATAGTATCATACAAAGAATGATATGATTCAACATTTTTTGTATTATTTTAGCTCTCTTCTTCATAAGAATATATATATATATATATATATATATATATATATATATATATATATATATATATATAATTATTCATGACGTATACAGGATGTCTCGACTGTCTATCGCGTCATGAACGCCCGGAATGCCTCGCCTCATTGGAAGTGGTACACTGTACCGCTTAAGTACAAAAGAGAGGCTCCTCTTACAAACTCAATTTCAAAACGTGTACTACCCAACACTAAACGTACAATACTCGTACTTGAAGGCTTATTTTGAATTTTGAATTCCTTGTGGACTTTCGGTGACTTCTGCTCTTGTATTATAAATAACTATTCTAAAATGACATACACTACGCAAAAAAATTAACGCACATTGTGGAAATCTCAAATTTATTCTACAACTGAAGGTGTTCTCAATGATAATTAGTTTTATCAGAATTATGCATGCATATGTTGTCCACTTTCAACGTTTTTCTTCAATGCAGATGTTGTTTCCCAGCAGGAATAAAAAAAGATGATAATATCAGATTTTGAATGTATTGAGTCCATTCTAAAATCAGTTGTTCTCGATCAATTCTAGTGATCAATAGTTTTTCTTTCGTTTGATTTTTTACACTCGATCCCTCTGCAACGCGAAACACGCAATTTGACCCAAGAGGAATGTGCCCAAGCGGTAGTTTTGCGAGAAGACGGGTGGACATAAACAAGAATTGCAGAAAGGTTCGGAGTTTCCCATACAAGTGTGTCCAGAATGTTGCAGCGATTCAGGGAGACAGGTATGAATGTCCGAAGACCAGGACAAGGTAGACCACGGGTAACAACTGCCATTCAAGAACGTTACTTAAGAGTTTCTTCGTTGAGACAACGGTTTGCAACCGCTCGCCTCCTTCAAAATCAGCTTGAGCAAACTCAAGGGGTGCAAATTAGCACTCAGACAATAAGAAATCGCCTCAGAGAATATGATTTAAGGCCTCGTGTCGCGACAAGAGGCCCAGCTCTTACCCCAGCCCATCGAAGGGCGTGTTTGGATTTTGCGAGAGAGCATATCAATTGGAAAGAGGCCGATTGGGAAGAGTTCTCTTCACAGATGAGTCTAGATTCTGCCTCTACCATTGTGATCGATGTTCCCTTGTATACAGACGTCCACATGAAAGATATGCTCAGTGCAATTTCCTGAATACTACTGGTTTCGGGGGAGGATCGATTTTGGTATGGGGTGGAATATCTTTGAGTGCTCGCACAGATCTAGTGGTCGATGATGATAGAGCTATGAATGCTGATAAGTATATAAGGAACATTCTTGAAAAGCATGTAGTGCCATTTGCCCCATACATTGGTGAAAATTTCATTTTTATGGACGATAATGTCAGACCCCATAGTGCGCGCATCGTTCAGGAGTACCTTGAAGAGGTTGAAGTCTCTCGAATGGAATGCCCAGCAAGAAGTCCAGATCTCAATCCGATTGAGCAGGCTTGGGACAACCTCAATAGAAGGCTGAAAAATCTGGGAAGATTAGATCAGAGCATTTTAAGATCACTCATTTTGATTACGAACCGTCGTGGCCGAACTGTAAATAACGCAAGGGGTGGAAATACCAAGTATTAAATCACTCATCAGCATTACAGTATTTTGAAAATTGTTCATTTCTCTTCCTTCACATAAGATTCGGTGAAATCCTGAATATTTCTTCCATTTAATGTGTCTTGTTTCGTTCGAAACCTTCCCGAGAGAACATGAAAAATAAGTTATAAAGTCAATGTAGAGTTAACTTTCATTAAAGATTTTCAGAAAGTGCCTAAATTTTTTTGCGCAGTGTAGTATGCTAAGAGTGTCGAATACAGCTGGTGCTTTTGATCTTTTGAAACAAATTCCAAGTCCCTCTAACGTTGGGTGAGGAAAAATCAAATAGTTATTTTTATTATACCGATTTCAGTTTCACAGATCATTCCAATTTGAAATTATTATCTTGTTACCCGAAAAAATTTCCAGTTATCCGCATTTTTCAGGAGTACACATATCGTCGACAACCTTTCATATTAAATTTTTTTCTCTGAGATTGAATACCTGGGTGGGATTATTCTCGAATCAAAAGTTTACATCACTTCCTCGCTCCGCGATATGAAAATTTACCGAGCTCAAACTCCGCAAAATACGGTAAACTGAACAAATACCCGTCCACTTAATGTGTGTGCTCTCGGAATGGAGGGAATTATCGTTCCATAACTTCCATATCTGTTGGGAGGAAGCGCAGGCAGTTTTTCCACTTTCACTCTCTTCAGTTCATCTTGAAATCCGTTTACTGAAGATTTCTGTGTGTAACTTTACGTTCGTCTTCGAGCGAGGCGCATAATAGCATTTGCGTACCACCGAAAGCTCTTGCATGAGCTTCTTCCCTCAATAACAACACAGATTACGACGAAATTTTACTTATGGAGCTCGCTATCTACTCACGAATTATGACAACGAAGTAGGCAACAAAAAATTCCAGATGTAGATTGAAATACACTGCGCAAAGAAATTAACGCACATTCTGAAAATCTTAATTTTACTGAAAGTTAACTCTACATTGACTTTATAACTTATTTCTTATGTTCTCTCGGGAAGATTTTGAACGAAACAAGACACATTAAATGGAAGTAAAATTCAGGATTTCACCGAATCTTATGTGAAAGAAGAGAAATGAACAATTTTCAAAATACTGAAATGCTGATAAGTGATTTAATACTTGGCATTTCCACCCCTTGCGTTAATTACAGCTCGGCAACGACGGGTCATACTCAAAACGAATGATCTTAAAATGTTCTGATCTAATCCTGCCCAGATTTCTCCGAGTTCGATTCCTAAGTCATTAAGAGTAGCTGGATGATTTTCTGAACTTCTCAGCCTTCTATTGAGGTTGTCCCAAACCTGCTCAATCGGATTGAGATCTGGACTTCTTGCTGGCCATTCCATTCGAGAGTCTTCAACCTCTTCAAGGTATTCCTGAACGATGCGCGCACGATGGAGTCTGGCATTATCGTCTATAAAAATGAAATTTTTACCAATGTATGGGGCAAATGGCACTACATGCTCTTCAAGAATGTTCCTTATATACTTGTCAGCATTCATAGCTCCATTATCAACGACCACTAGGTGTGTGCGAGCAGTGAAAGATATTCCACCCCATACCATAATCGATCCTCCCCCGAAACCAGTAGTATTCAGTAAATTGCACTGAGCATATCTTTCATGTGGACGTCTGTATCCAAGGGAACGTCGATCACAATGGTAGAGGCAGAAGCTAGACTCATCTGTGAAGAGAACTCTTTCCCAATCGGCCTCTTCCCAATGGATATGCTCTCTCGCAAAATCCAAACGCGCCCTTCGATGGGCTGGGGTAAGAGCTAGGCCTCTTGCCGCGACACGAGGCCTTAAATCATATTCTCTGAGGCGATTTCTTATTGTCTGAGTGCTAATTTGCACCCCATGAGTTTGCTCAAGATGATTTTGAAGGAGGCGAGCGGTTGTAAACCGTTGTCTCAACGAAGAAACTCTCAAGTAATGTTCTTGAATGGCAGTTGTTACCCCTGGTCTTCGGACATTCATTACTGTCTCCCTGAATCACTGCAACATTCTGGACACACTTCTATGGGAAACTCCAAACCTTTCTGCAATTCTTGTGTATGTCCACCCTTCTTCTCGCAAAACTACCGCTTGGGCACATTCCTCTTATGTCGAATTGTTTGTTTCGCGTTGCATAGCGATCGAGTGTAGAAAATCAAACGAAAGAAAAACTATCGATTACTAGAATTGATCGAGAACAACTGATTTTAGAATGGAGTCAATACATTCGAAATATGATAATATCATCCTTTTTGTATCCTGCTGGGAAAAAAAACATCTGTATTGAAGAAAAACGTTGAAAGTGGATAACATATGCATGCATAATTCTGATAAATATAATTATCATTGAGAACACCTTCAGTTGTAGAATAAATTTCAGATTTCTATAATGTGCGTTAATTTTTTTGCGCATTGTATATCCTTGGGGAATTGCGTATTTCCTCACACATTCTAGGGATTTCACATTGAGGGCCTCTTTGAGTTTGTATGAATGACTATTGTGGAGAAAAAAAGGTCTATTGAGTAGCAAATCTCAGAAGAATAACCAAGGTACAACTTTCCAGGGTTTAATAATAATAATAATAATAATAATGATAATTAAATCTCACCCTGTACACGTGGAACAAAAGTTGAACGAACGAAATTACCCTTGACACCCTCAATTATCCCTGCATATTTCACCTAGTGCGAATTTTTCTGCCGTGCTAAAAGCTCTAGAACGAAAGGCGACAATCGCATTAAAATTTCTCCCAAGTGGCAGGACGGAATTTTGTGTGTCAGCGAAATATTATTAAGGGGATGTAATTCAAGCCCTTTGTGCTGTACAAGTTGCATTTCACACTCAATCTGACTTAGAGAAAGGCATATAATTGCTCTCCTTTGATGGAACGCACGGCTGCGGACTCTGAAATCAGATAAAAAGTGAATTAGGAACCCTTTGACAAAGAGGACGCAAGGAGCTGTTGAGGAAATGGTCCCAGATTGTTCCCGAGGAGAATATTCATTTTCCAGGAGATACTGTTAGCGGGAGAATGCCTAGAATGCTTGAATTCACATCAGATTTTACGAGGTTTCTCAGTATATCTTGACTGATTGTCTCCCTGGTATGTTTCCAACCACAATATTCACAAGGATCAATAAATAACTCACATTATCAGAAGAAAACAAGGTGCACCAAATAGTTTATAGTTAATAGTTTAAAAGGGGTTACAGTCCACTGCGACCTGATGGTCTATTGTGCCCCCTGACAAAGCTTTACAGCTCGCCTTCCACTCCCAGAGATCTTATGAAATCCAATATCTCGGAAGGCTTCAGTGAGGCTAATTCCTCACTCCTACAGGTCTCTTGACCAAAGCATTGTTTCCTTCGGCTTACAATGCCGAAGCATTCTGTGACTAGGTGAATAGGAGTTTCTTCCTCCTCCCCACAGAATCTACACTCGTCAGTGTCCGATACGCCCATTCTCAGCAAGTGCTTTCTGAGGCGGCAATGCCCTGTAAGAAAGCCAGTGAGGAGGTGTAGTTAGTTCTTACCGAGATCCAAATATTTTTTGGATCTTGCAGTTTCAAAATTTCGAAGGAACTTTTTGGAGTGATACAACCGTGGGAGATTCTGCCAGAGTGTTTTTCTTTCAGTTTTCTCCTTCTCCAGAAACTCCTTCTTATATGTACATTTTGCTATACCACAGAAAGGTTCTGGGCCAGTGAGTGGTTTCCGAGCACCCTCTCTGGCAAGTTTATTGGCCTCTTCGTTACCTGTGATTCCCGAATGACCAGGAACCCAGGTTAAAGAGACCTTATTTTTCTTGCCTACCTCATTGAGTTTGATCCGGCATTCCCATTTCGACTTTGAGTCGATGACATAGGAGTTCAGTGCTTTGATAGCAGCTTGACTATCTGAGTGAATAGCTATGTCGCAATTCTGATAGTTTCTCTCTAGATTAATGTCTAGACATCTTTCGATTGCTAATATTTCTGCTTGCAGAACACTCACACAGGAGCCTATCGATAGTGCACAGAATTTTCTTTGAAATTTTGGTCGGTGTATTCCCGCTCCCATTCCTCTTTTTTGCAAAGCATCGTACTGAAGTTTTTCTCAGTACTTACTTTCTTGACCATTACATCACTAGGAAGGTTCGCAGATGAGATGTAGTTACTCAGAGAGCTCCAGACTCTCTGACACCTAATTCTCTCTTTACCTGCTCAAAGTGCACCAAAAGCGTTGGTGATGATCTTATTCCGAGGTTGTTCTAATTCCACGTCAAGAAGTCGTCTTAGAGTTGCTTAGACTCTAATTGAAAACTGTTACTTCCAATTAATCGATGTCAGCAACGGAAGACACTGTCTTGCCTGCTGAAACTTGGAACAGGTAGTTCTGCTATGTTCTCATGCAGATAGAGTTCAAGATTTAATATGCAATCATTGTACTGATTCAGAAGACCTCAACTTGAAGGTTATCCAGTTAATGAACACTGCAAGTATTTCAAAAAATCAACTAGATATCAACTAGCCCTCTCGTTCTCCGGTCCTGACCGTCTGCGACTTTTTTATTTGGGGCATCTGAAGACGAATCCCAGCTAGCAATATCTGTTGCAATCTTAACAATCAAGTGTACTGCTCCACAAGAGTAGGGGATATCGTAATCTCTCGTTTTGAAAAGTATGTGTTCTTCGAGAAAATCGCTGTGAAATCATTTAAAACTTGAATCGATCCAATAAAAATCAGTGTGAGACATTTCGTCAATTTGGTCGAATTTTTTCTGAAGTTTGGATCCTTTCATATGCTTCATGAATGTTCTAATTTTGAAATGGAGTTAGTTTAACAACGGCTTCGATTTGAAAGGAGTTTTTTGAAAATGCCAAGACGTAAATTAACAAACGCTGAGGCTAATGGGGCTATCGGAATGATACAGGGTGACCTAACTCAGGTTGTTGTAGCCGAAAGGCTCCAAGTCAGCCAGAGTGTGATATCTCGACCTTGGAAAAGGTTCAGGGAGACAGGTTCCGTGTTGGAAAGACCAAGGCTGGGTGGGCGACGAAGAACAACACCTACTCAGGATCGTTTCATCACCATTTCGGCGAGAAGAAAGCCTACATCTAAGTGTAGAATGCTACGGAATACTCTTCAAAATGCAGATGGGACTCAAGTTTCTATCGAAACCATCAGACGACGTTTGAGAGAGGTGAATCTACGTTCTAGACGTCCATTAACAGGAGTTCCATTAACACGTGACCATAAGCGTCAAAGACTGGAATGGGCAAGGCAACATATCGATTGGAACGTTCAATGGCGTAGTGTCCTTGTCACTGATGAATCCAGATATGGACGCTTTTCAAATTCTCGAAGAATAAGGGTTTGGACGTTCCCACGCATACCCCGTAATCGTCGCTATGTCCAAGAAGTCCATTCATTCCGAAGGGGTAGTGTTATGGTATGGGCCGAGATATGTATCTACCATCAAATCTGAACTGTGAATGCTGGTAAGGTACATACTACAGGACCATAGAGCAGCTAAAATGCTCACAAAGCTTGACCAACCGAGAAACTTCTGTTCCGGTATACCTTGAAAACTAATGGGTGCATTTTAATAGCTATAGGAAATCTTTTCAAGAAAAAATACATGAAATCAAGAAAAATGGATATGAATCGATAGTACGGTCGATATAATTTCATGTTTGAAGATAATTTCATGCAAATAATTTAGACTGCAACTGCGCTTCAAATGGTCCTTCTGCTCAGTCCAATTATGGCTACTTCTTCCAATATTTCGGCCGGTATCTCACGAATAAATGCTGCAATGTTGTCTACGAATCTAAATCAGTATAATTCTTTGGAATACCTTCCCAACTAGATTTCACTTGCTATAGGTTCCACCAGAAATTATTGATCAGAATGATGTCATCCGATGTCATGTTGTCACCTGTCACTGTCATTGCCTATCATCTATTGTGGTCACTCTACGAAAAAACGGCTTTCAACTAAGAATATATTTCTTTTCCTTTATCCCCTACAAATATCGTGATAAAGTAAATATTTGTCCAATGTAACAAACAATTGACGAAAGTACCTATACGATAAGTGAGGTGTTATCTACAAAAATATTTAAGGGCGTTCCATATAAAGGATTGCTGTTGAACAATAGCAAAAATACAGTAATTCCCACACAATCGAATATCGCTTTCTCAAGCGAACAAAAGAATATTTGACAATTCCGTATAAAACCCTTCGCAGGTAATCGCTTGATGCCACAAAGCTAACTTGATTGAATGCCGGGCCCATCAACATTCAAGAAACGTGAAAAGAATCCGACGCTGAAATAAAAATTGGGGTCTTCGATAAACATATCCCATTTCGCGAAATGGAAATAACAAACAACCAGCTTGTTATTAACTAATCACTGTTGAATTTCGAGTGGTTAAACCTAGACGCTAAATTGTAGGGTGTGAATTGTTTGATTAGTCGTTTTCATATCTGATGACGTCTTGAGTGGATGAACGAAACGTACCGCATATTCTTCAAAAATGCTTGTAAATTATATGTTATCATCGCAATGAGTAGAATGAAATTTTTTAGATTTTCTTTTGATTGCTCATGTGATTAACATAGAGAAATACTATGTCTTTTCCAATCAAATTGTTTTAAAATTAACCACCCATTTCGGAAATGCAGTCGCTACTCGAAAACAGCTCGAAATTTATAAATTTTTTGTTGAGAATGCTGAAACAGGTCGATTTAAATTTCTTTTTTTTTACGTCTGCGCGGAAGAGATATGATTGTGAGATTGTTTTTTTTTAAGGAAAAATATGCCATGTGATGCCTCAATCTTAAGGGAAGAAATTATTGTAGAATGTATTCATACAAGACAAATATAAACAGCAGTACAAAGTATTGTAGAATGTAGGCATTATATGTAATCAAACAAAACTGTTCCTCGATCAAAAGTGTTACTCTTACTACTAGTGTGACAAGTAGGCATTTTGGGTGTGAAATTAAAAAAATATTGTGCGTCATCTTTCACGAAACGTCATGCGTCATCTATCCCAAACTCATGGGATAGATGACGCACCTGTTTAGGTTACAACAAATTCGTTAGATAAGTGAATATAGCTTTTATAATAACTCACCTTCCAACTGTGTTTGACAGAACGTCGACTTTCAGCGGATTTTAAATAAACAGTGGGATCAATCTAAACACCTTGCAAACTTTTGGGTACCAGTAAAATGGGGTAACTTTGAACCGCGGGGAAACTTTGAACAAAAAATGTATTTTGTTATATCGACTTATGGTGAAAAAACCATTAGATTTGGCGACATCTGGTTTTCACTACTCACATTAAAGAATGACACTACATGAAAATAAGTTCAGAGAGTTAGCAATCCTGACATGTTACTTCGAACCTAAAATACCCACGTTCGATATGGTCTGCAAACTTTCGCTGCTGTAACCGTAAGTATTTGCACTACATGCTCGCAAAATATATCTGCTACAACAATACATTATCCTAGCAACAGTATAGCAAAGGAATTTCAAATACTTCAACACATTTTGTTCTATTTATACTTTTAGAGAACAATGTGCTTAGTCATCGTTTTCGGGGTAACTTTGAACGTGTTCAATGAAGCTCAAGGTTTTAAACTATCTCGGTTTTTCTTGTAGAAAATGTTCCGCTCTTACAAAAAAAAGATGGTGCCGGAAAATATGCCACTTATAGTTCAGGTTCAGAAATCTCAGGGAAAGCTCCCGGTGAAATAAATTGAAAACAAAAATTTTCTTTGCGTGAGTTTTCCTGGAAATGAGTACCCGACAAGGGAATTATACCGATCACCGAATTATTCACAGCTCGGTAAGACCCCAAAGTAGGCAGAAAAGGACAAGGAGCTCTCTTGTTTGGTGCAAATCATCTTCGCCCATATTTGAGAAGTTGGGACTAGATAGTTCAGTCTTATTTATTGTTTTCTGATACCTATTTTTCTACTATTACAAAATATTAGTTTAATTCAGTTAATACCAACTTTATTTTACAGGAAAATTTTGGTTTTTTGATTCTTTTTTTGTGATAATGAATGCCTGATACTTTTTCGAAAAAAAATATTTTTAGTATATTATGTACATATAGTGTTTTTAAATATTTTTAGTATTGAGGTGTTCAAAGAAACTCTCTCAGGGAGGTTGAATCGAAATCGCGTTGTCTCTTCATAGTCGTTCAAAGTATCCCCGATCGAAGGGTAACTTTGAACAACCATAGTTTAATTTAAAAAAAAAAGGTTATTGATCATTTTGAAATCTAATATTTTGTCAGCAGCAAATTCTAATTGATGCCCGGGATATATATTTTTTTTTTGGGATTTTTCATTCGCTTTTTTAAGGGAGATATATAGCTTTGAAAAAAAAATCGTTCAAAGTTACCCCGTTTTACTGTACTTACCAACTATACAGGGTGTACCAAGTTCGACGGCCTATTAGGCGTTTCTGGAGAACTAGACCTATTTGAAATTTGAAAGTAATTATTATGTTATTGTTTGACATTATCTACCGATCTAAAATATTCTTGGAGCCTGACCACTTTCAGTTATACAAAGAGTGAAAAAAAATTTCAAAAATTTTTATTCTCTTTTTTTGTTTTTGAATTTGATAGGGTATGCAATTCTGGATACATTCGTGCTCAAATTGTTGCATTTGTCAAAATATTTTCCAAAATATCGAGAAAAAACTGAAAAAAAAATGGAGATGAGTGTATTCGGTATTATGTTTGTTATTCCTAACCTAGATATCGTAAGAACAAACCGTTTTCACATTTCTAAAGACGAAGAATGTGTTCCAAATGTTGGTTCAAAAATTGGGATCAAGATTGACCCATAACTTTCGTTTTTCAAATCAGAACCCTATTTTTGTATGATTGCGTTGGATTGTGATAAGCAAAATGATGATAATGTTCTAACATGTTAATGCTCCTTAAATTAATAATTCTTGAGTTATTCAGGATTTCTTTTTTCATGTCGTACGTACGGTCAAATTCATAGAATCTGTTTCATATCAACAATGACATTGGTCATAGAAGATGAATTATACAAATAACTCACTAGTGAATACCTGTTTTCTGAATTCATTTATCATTGTTTATATGAAACAGATTTCAAATCCTAAATAACTCAAGAATAAGTAATTCTAGGTGCATCAACATGTTAGAACATCATCATCAATTTTCTCCGCAGATTCCAACGCAATCATAAAAAAATAGGGTTCTGATTTGAAAAACGAAAGTTATGAGCCAATCTTGATCCCAATTTTTGAACCAACATTTGGAACTCCCTGTGACAGGTTATTCAAAATTCTGAAATTGTACAATATTTCCACAGTCTTCACCTTCAAAAATGTGAAAACAGTTTGTGCTTACGATATCTAGGCTAGGAATAACAAACATAATACCGAATACACTTATCTCCCTTTTTTCTTCAGTTTTTTCTCGATATTTTGGAAAGTATTTTGACGAATGCAACGAATTGAGTATGAATGTATTCAGAATTGCATTAGATCGGTAGATAATGTCAAACAATAATATGATCCCAATTTTCAGATTTCAAATAGGTCCAGTTCTCCAGGAACGCCTAATAGGCCGTCGAACTTGGTACAACCTGTATATCACCCCAAATCTTATTGCTTTATTGCACTGTCGACACGACTTTTCAAGAAGATTATTTCAAAGGGACATGGAGAGATCAGAAGAATTTTTTTGTGTTAAATCTAGTGATCCCATATGCGGTTTTTTCGATCTATCCCAAGCTAGTCCACGTGAATTCGAAGAACAATTTCCATCCACTCCTCCTCAAAGCGCAGATTGAAACGCATTCTTGCTGCGATCCGGACGCCAAATGAAAAAACCGTACCTACGTCTGTATCAAGTTTCCCCTTTTCCAGTGAAATCTTGTACCGAGAAATTCAATAACGGCCCTCAGAAAAATGCTCCAGTCAGTGGCCGGGATATTGTTCTATGAAACTGAATAGGTTCTCTCGGAGCGTTTCGCTCTACAAAGGGACCTTTTATATTATTGTGTGAATGGTGAAAAACTGTCAAAGGTGTACATAAGTGTTCTTTATTTTGCGCAGAGGCTGCAGCGGGCCCGGGGAATGCAATAAATTCAACACCGGCCGTTCCGCCCTGAACGAATGAACATTGACAGCTCTTTTTAATTACGTCGAGTTCGATTCTTTTAAATTAGCCCCATCGCAGGGGATTTCGCTATCCCGATTGGCCGATCTGGAGGACTGTGCCTGCTTTGTGATCTGCTGGTTTCACCATGCGGGTGATTGGCTACGCGCTAAAGGGTTCCCAAATCGGTGAAATGGCAGAATTGTAGGGGATGGCCGAAATTCTTGAAACTAGAAATTACAACTATTTCACCCTGACAAACTAAGGCTAACCTAAGTCACCCTTAAAGTCTTTTCTTCATTTAAATAATCATTAGAAATATAAAAAAATTGAGTGTCACTTTCACTCAAAACATAATATCAAAAGAAGTGATGAAAGTATTAATTCATTCCGAGCACTGTAAGATATACTGTTCAAACTCGGGGTTGTTCAGATTTTGTAAAATCACTGCTAAGGTCTGTATCCGGATGATTAAGTTGGAGATGGTAGTGTGAAACTTTTTTTTGTACAACCGCCATTAAAAGTCAATTTAAAGACAGCAAACAATGTTTAAATTGATTGTTTACGTGGAAGCTTATTAAAAATATTTTTTAAAATAGTGTTAAAAATATTTTTAGCACTCCATTTTCTTATGATGAAATCAGACGAGAAAAATTTTTATTATCATTATTTAACAATCATTACTCATGAACATTAATATTAATCGTAGAACTAGAACAATTACTAACGTTAATGCGCTATGAAGTTTGGGAGCTTCGCAACACATTATTAGAATCCTCAGCACCATCAGTACTTGTAGAAACAATATTGGATGATGATGATCCAAAATCTGTTTAGGTTTGGAGAATTTTTTCAGCAATGCGGCAAGGATATCGGGTGCTCTTAGAGACATTGTGTGGAATAACAAACACATGCGTAAGGAAGCCAAAACCAGAATATACAAAACTATCGTGAGACCAATAATGACATATGGGATTGAAACGAGAGCCGACACTAAATTAATGAAGAACGCACTACGAACTGCCGAGATGAAAGTGCTCAGAAACGTCCTAGGCCTCACATTACGAGACAGAAGGAGAAACGAAGAAATTCGAAGGGAATGTGATGTTCCGGATATAGTCCGATGGGGTCGCAATAGGAGAAGGTCATGGAATGCCCACGTGGAAAGAATGGGCGAGGGAAGAATTGCGAAGATTGTGAGAGACGGAACACCGGGAACACGCCGACCGTTGGGAAGACCACCAAAACGTTGGAGAGACTCATGGACATCCATCTCTCAGGAGTCATAATTGGAAAATACAAGCCTCAGGCTTAAAATATGGGGAAGAAGAAGAAGAATGGAATGATCAACATAACCCTCGGCTACCGTCATAGACTTCCATCCACCATGTTTTTTATATCCGCAATATTTGCTCCTGATTCTGCTAGCAATGAAGCGGAGGATCTTCGAAAACAGTGTCCTGTATATTGCTTTGATTCTGGCGGTTTGAGGAATTCGGCAACAATAGATGGAATTTTCCCAAATGTATTAATATCAACTGGATTGGCAGTGCATTTATTATTCATGTATTTCAGGAAAAAACGACGATGTTTGACGAGATAAGGGCGCAGTGCAAAGTACTTATGAAAATAGTCTACACACTTTCCAATAATACTGAGAGACCGACTGACTTTCATTTTTGTATTTGGAAGTTGTATAACCAATGATTTATTTGTTATTTCGATGTCTTCCACTGATAAATTGCACAATTCTTCACGCCGACAGGCTCCAAATAATCCGAAAATAGTGGCAACCTTAACCATCAAGTATTTCTCATCTGGTGCCTCCTTTATAAAATTTTCAACTTGTTCACGAGTGAGAATTTTCGATTTTTTGGGCGATATCCTTCACTTTTCTTTGTAAATATGCTATTTCCTTAAAATATTTACTAACATCCACAGCATTTTCAACAAGGGCGCTTGACTTTATCAATGAAAATTTGCTCCACAAAGTTCCCTTCTACATTTTTCAATTTGCACCAGGTCAGGGAATTGTTATATGCAATATCGTACTGCTGAACAGATTTTTTAGGAAGGAGTTCTAGATTTGCTCTTCTTGCAGACTCTTTAATATCCAGAGGAACAACCAAATCGTCACTTTTATTAATAATTGGACTCTCGACAAACATCTTAAGCAGTTAAAAGCCCAAGACCAAAATTGGACAGGAACAAAATTCAAATGACAGCGTCTTTTCTCATTTGCTTGTAATCATACTGTCGGCAACGTTTGCCATTCACAACAACTTTTTGATTATTTGAATATTAAAATGCATTTTGAAGTTGACTGTCATTGCAAATTCGCCCATTTCATTGTTTAAAAAACATTGTATGGTATTCGTGTTAAAAGTGATTATTTTGTTCGGGAAATTGTTCAATTTGCTCCGCTCATTTCACAAACTTTTTCACTCACAAAATAAAACGTCACTTTAAACACTCATATCATAAATAACTATATTGACATCATTCACAATCATAAAATGAATAAGTCACCCGCCATGAAGCTAATACAGTTGAAATACAATTATTAAAATCATCTATGAACTCAGAGTGATATTATCCAACTAAAAACAGAGGTAATCTAGAGAAGTTCAAAAAAAGGTCATATGAAGTCAGACTTAGACTTTGAGAGTGTTCAATTAATTCAAAATTGAACACAACGTTTACAGCGACCGAGCAATTAAAGAAGGTGATTGCGGGAGCTTTTTTTTTCGATCAGAAAAACAGAAGGTTGAATAATGAATCATCAGAGCAGGGTGAGTTGTAATAAAAGTGAGATTATGCCTTACAGAAGATACATGCGTTGAAAGCTCAATTTTCTAAGTCTGTTCATCATTGAGATTGATACAATACGAAAAAATAATGATATAACAATCAGTCTTTAACGTTTGTCTATAAGAGAGAGCAAAATCAATCAATCGATAAAACATTTACAGTAACAAACTGCTTTGAGGAAACAGGATTATTGTTCATCAGAAAAATAGAGGATACAATTGAAAAATTATGAGGATTTTAACATGAGAGTACTATGTATGAATTAAAACCAGTAACCCTTTGGTTTTGAGAAAGCAGAAAGCTTGAGTTTGATTCTTTTAAATTAGCCCCATCGCAGGGGATTTCGCTAGCACGATTGGTCGATCTGGAGGACTGTGCCTGCTTTGTGATCTGCCGGTTTCACCATGCGGGTGATTGGCTACGCGCTAAAGGGTTTCGAAATCGGTGAAATGGCAGAATTGTACTGGATGGCCGAAATTCTTGAAAATAGAAATTACAACTTTTTCACCCTGACAAATTTAGGCTTACCTAAGTCAGCCTTAAACTTTTCTTCGTTCAAACAATCATTGGAAATATAAGAAGTTGAGTGTCACTATCCGTTCTTCTTCCTTAGAACATAATATCAAAAAAAGTGGAGTAAAGAATTCATTCATTCCGAGCACTTTAGTAAGATACACTGTTCAAAATCGGGGTTGTTCAGATTTTGTAAAATTACTGTTAAGGACTGTATCCAGATAATCGAGTTGGAGATAGTAGTGTAATAGTATATAACATTACTAGGGAGGTAAGAGGGTTTTTACTGGCGAATGGAGGATAAATGAAAGAAAATGCCCCTGTTCGCAGGTTTGTTTTCTTTAAAAAATTTATTGAAAAATATGACGTTTAGTTGTCATTTGCAGATTTCAAAAGGTAATAGCGTTTCTGAAATGAAAAAATGAGCGTTATACGCCAAAAAAGGCCAAGCTATTAAGTAAAGAAGAGGCTGAACAATTTCTTTTACATGCTCCTGATGACCAGTGGTTGCTGGCGAAAATTGTAACAATATTTGGGATTTTTGGATGTTGTCGATGTGACGAAATTCTCTCCTTAAACATGAATGTAGAAGATATGGAAAAATACGTTATTGTGACATTGTGGCAAACAAAAAATTTAACAACAAGAAGATTCACCATAACCGATGATGGCTGCAGCTTCAAGCCCTGCATGTTATACAGAAAATATGTAAATCTTCGGCCTCCTGGAACAGAAAGCCTGAGATTTTTTTTGACATACCGACATGGACAGTGCATTTCCCTTAATGCTGGCCAGCACACTATTGGTGGTGTCCCAAAGCAAATAGCGAAATATTTAGGTTTAAAAGACCCAGAGTTATACACCGGTCACTCTTTTCGCAGAACTGGAGCCACTATGGTTGCGGATTCGGGTGGAGATATTTTAGCACTTAAGAGTGCAGGAGGGTGGAAGAGCACCGAAATTGCGATAAGTTATGTCGATGATTCGGTCAACAAAAAATCGAAATGTCTAGCAAATGAATTGGTAGTAAGGAGAGTATAAATGTTCTGCAGTCATCGAGTTCAGCAGTTTCTGAGTCAACAGATGGTTCATCATCATCAGTATCAACTCTTTCATCATCAAAAATCTGTGTTACCGGAAATAACAATTGTACCATGGTTTTCAATATATATGACGATAAAACAAAATTTTCTTATGCAAATAACACTACTAACTTGTAAAAATTTTGCAAGTTAACTGTCAGTTTTACAAGTTAGTGACTTGGTAAAATAAACTTTCTTGATTAATATTGTGTTTTTGGGAACTGAGGTTTACAAATGGGAAACAAATAAAACATTTATCGACATCATTCACAATCATTAAATGAATTAGTCACCCGCCATGAAGCTAATACAGTAAAAATACAAATATTAAAATCATCTATACACTCAGAGTGACATTATCCAACTAAAAACAGGGGTAATCTAGAGAAGTTCAAAAAAGACGTCATATGAAGTCATACTTAGACTTTGAGACAGTTCAACTAATTCAAAATTGAACACAACGTTTACAGTGACCGAGCAATCAAAGAAGGTGATTGCGAGAGCATTTTTTTCGATCAGAAAAACAAAAGGTTGAATAATGAATCATCAGAGTAGGCTGAGTTGTATTAAAAGTGAGATTAGGCCTTAGAGAATATACATGCGTTGAAAGCTAAATTATCTAAGTCTGTTCATCATTGAGATTGATACAATATGAGAAAATAATGCTATACCAATCAATCTATAACGTTTCTCTATAAGAGAGTGCAAAATCAATCAATCGATAAAACATTTACAGTGACAAACTGCTTTGAGAAAGCAGGATTAGTGTTCATCAAAAAAATAGAGGGTACAATTGAAAATATATGAGAATTTTAACATGAGTGTACGAAACCACTAACCCTTTGGTTTTGAGAAAGCAGAAGGCTTGAGATCTTACTTGCTAAGTGAATCAGATTGATGAACTTGAGAATTTCATGTTTAAAATAAGAAGATCATACCAGTTGATTGGTTTCACCAATAATAGAGAAGATGAAACATGAACTGAGGCTGTCAACCAGGTTCAATGTCTAAAATACTTGATCGTTGAACTATTTCAGAGAAGTTCACTTTGTTTCAGAGAGAGAAAAGGCTGATTTCCATGGTTCAACTTTGCGATGGAGGATTTTCATTAATCTGAAACTCGAGAACAAAAATTAGCAAAGTTATGAGAGGTGAAAATTTGAGAAATGAACTGAACTAATCAAATGAATGAAATGAACATGAAAATATAATGAATCAGTATTCAATACCAGAGAGAAAGACATGAGAATGTTTATTCTTAGAGCAAGTCATGATCTCCATATGAGAAGTCTAGAGATATCTGAAAATCTATGGGAACTGCAAAAATATAACAAAATATATATTTTGAAGGATTCAAATACAAGTTGATTCACAGGGTTAGAATAATTTGACGCGAGCAGTCAATCAGCTGACCACAAAGATATACTTGCATTGAAGTGGACCTGGCAATGAGACGTAATCATAGGCGTAGATGGAAATGAGGTCAGAAGGGTACATCGCTCAACTTTCGACGGAGTGTGTAAATTCGACAGTGTTGCAATATTTCAGAATCTCGGAGTAAAATTAACCATGAATTCCCCGAAAAATCCGTTCCGATTGAAAATGTCTGGCTGAGATTCTCCACAATTACGGTTTTTCCCGCTTTCGCCCTTGGGCTTTTCTCGTTTATTCAATATAGTCTCCTTCTCGAAAAATACTCAGTCACACACAATGGCGCTCGCGTAATGAAGCCGAAAACACACAGATTTTTCCGAATCCGCCGGTTTTTCCTCCTCGCGAAAATCCCACGCCGAATCCGAAGGCATTTCCCGGATTGCACTTCTCCAATTTTCCGGACCGGCGTGGTAATGCCGGGTCATTTTCCCGGATTTAAATAACGACGTTCAAATTGCCAGATGCTCCTCAAAAGTTCTGAAGTTCGCGGATGAGGTCATGCTATTTGCCGATGTCGGCGGTTGATTAATATCCGAGGGAATCTGCAAAAGTTCGGCCCGAATTAAGAGATAGTGTTGTTCTTTATGAATGAGGGCGAGACCCAGCTGGAAGGGAAAGAGGACGGTTGGCTTGTATTCCGAATTTTCATGCTTCATTTGGTGTGTAAACTGTGCGGAAGTTCCTCCAGTTTTCTGCTCGGAATCATACCCTTGGATTATTCCGAACGAAGAAAAGAATAGCGAGAGTTATTGGCACCCTGATAAGAATCCTATGAGCTGCTATTTGTATACGAGGTTCTTTCAGTATATTCAATATTTGAAGTCTCCAAAATATTCCATTAAGAAATTTGAAAAAAAAAAACCGATTTCTAAAAAATACTCCGAAACAAATCAATATGCACTGAAAATGTTTAAGAAATAATTTCGTTCCAACCACGCAAAAGAAAAGCGAATACTAATAATTACCTATTGATATTCTGACTGAAACCTAATCCAAAGTCGAGATATCACACTTTGTCTGACTTGGGGCCTTTCCGCTGCAAGAACCTGATTTAGGCCACCTTGTAGCATTCCGATGGCCCTATTAGCCTCAGCGTTTGTTAATTTACGTTTTGGCATTTTCAGAAAACTCGTTTCAAATCGAAGCTGTTCATAAACTGACTCCATTTCAAAATAGGAACATTCATGAAGCAACTACTGCGACATAATTTGTGGACCCTATTTAGATGCTTTCCACAAAAGGAGAATTCAGCTTGTGCAGAATTGGTGTTGTCGATCTGTTTTCGGTTTTCGTAAATTTGATCACGTGTCTGCTAAAATAAGGGATCTCGGTTGGTTACGAATGGAAACTAGGGTTAGGCTACTCAAGCTACACTTGGGATGTTTTGTGTTCAAACTCATGAGATAACAGGATCATGGATCAACTGGTTCCTAGATCTAGTGTTCATTCCATCAACATCAGATACCCGTACAGGTTGTTAATTCCTGCTCATCGAACGGCTGGGTTTCGCAGATGCTTTTCATATAATGCTGCAAAAGTGTTCAACTCTTTTGGTGTGGATTTTAGAAATTTCACATCATTTTTCCCGTTCAGGTCTCAGCTAGAGTCTTTTCTGTCTTCTAGAGATTCAATACATGTTTTTTAGTTTTTGCCTTTTTTGTTTTTTTTTTTCAGTATGTATTGATGATTATTGATAACGTTAGATGAATGCAGACTGTTTTTTTTTTGGTCTAATTATGTACTTCATTACCTTGGGGCTGTTAATTGTCTGTTTCATCTGGGGTTCATTTGTATATAATAGCATAGGAGAGTCGGCGGAGTTAAGTGTAAGAGTAGTCTTTCAGACTAAACTTCGCTCCAACGATTCTTCTTGATCTGTAGAAGTTGTATGAATATTGTATTAATTGTTAAACTAGTTCAATAAAGTCGATTTATTATTATTATTATTATTATTATTATTATTATTATTATTATTATTATATGCAAAGAACCAAACTTCAGAAAGAAGGCGACCAGATTGACGAAATGTCTCAAACTGATTTTTATTGGATCTCTCCAAGAAGTTATTATTGAGTTTTAAATGATTTCACAGCGATTTTCTCGAAGAATACAGAATTTCAAAACGATTGAATACGATATCCCTATCTCTTGTGGAGCTGTATAGTTGCCTTTTCTTCCCTCAACCGTCTGTCAAAACTCCGCAAACCGCAACTAATAACAACCATCCTTAATTCACGTCCCACCTCAAGGTGAATTCTTGCCCGTAAGTTTGCGGAAACGTTCCCAAATCCGTCCGCGGTCAGCTCCTGCCTTCCTTCGTCCAGCGTGACTAGTTATGACGTGTTAAGCGGCCGCTTACCGGCCTCCCATTAAAACTAATGAATAGACGGCAACGTGTCGGACGAGAGTGCCGGTTTGTTAGCAACTGTCGGTAGGAAGAAGGCATGAACCCTCGCTAATTCAATGAATGGACCTGTGCTAAGATCGCTCGCCGAGGTGATTTCGCTCATCTGGCGGAATGACCTACGTGCGTGTCCGAGAGGAGGTTTCAGGTAAGATTATGGAGGAGAAAGATGGGAAACGAAGCGGGTAAACTTACGTCAGCGTCATCTGGGTATTGCGAAGGCATTTGGAGAATGTCTGAATGCGCCAGGTATTAATATGATAAATATGTAGACAAGAAACCCATAGTTTTTGGGGTGAAACAGGAAAATATAACGCGATAATTCGCGATTTCAGTGCAGTGCCATGTGCTTGAGATGCATGCAGACGTTTTACTCTTGCCGTTCTTGAAAAATCGTGTTGAAAGTGCGATAAAGTTACAAGATATTTTTATTAAAAATCCGCTGGAAGTCGGCGATCTGTCAGAGACAGTTGGAAGTTGGGTTTTTATGAGAGCTTTACTCACTCATCTCGGAATTTGTAAACCTGAACAGGTGCGTCATCTATCCCATGAGTTTGGGATAGATGACGCATGACGTTTCGGGATAGATGACGCACAATATTTTTTTTTTCAGACCCTAAAATTCCTACTTGTTACACTAGGCGTAAAAGTACAAGGGGGAATGGCACAGAAGGACTTGAAGAGTGAACTATAATTCCAAAGATTATAGAGTATAAAGATGGGAAACGAAGCGGGTAAACTTACGTCAGAGTCATCTGGGTATTGCGAAGGCATTTAGAGAATGTTTTAATGCGCCAGGTATTAATAGGATAATATGATGGTTAAGAAACCCATAGTTTTTTGGGTAAAACAGGGAGAGACAACGCAATCAGATAATTGGCGATTTCGCGATGTGCCTAAGATAGATGCATGCAGACGTTTTACTCTTGCCGTTCTTGAAAAATCATGTTGAAAGTGCGATAAAGTTGCAAGATATTCGGTGATATATAGTTGGTAAGTACCTAAAAGTTTGCAAGGTGTTTGATCCCACTTTTCATTAAAAATCCGCTGAAAGTCGACGTTCTGTCATAGACAGTTGGAAGTTGGGTTATTATGAGAGCTTTACTCACTTATCTCGGAATTTGTAAACCTGAACAGGTGCGTCATCTATCCCATGAGTTTGGGATAGATGACGCATGACGTTTCGGGATAGATGACTCAATATATTTTTTTTTTATTTTTAGACCATAAAATCCCTAATTGTTACACTCGTCGTAAAAGTACAAGGCGGGAATGGCACAGAAGGACTTGACGAGTGAAATATAATTCCAAAGGTTATAGAGTATAAAGATAGGAAACGAAGCAACTGCAGTGATGTGAGCGACATCTGTAGTTTCAAAAGTAAACGGGTTATGGTTAAAATGTTTAATTAGGGTCCATTTGGCAAAGATTATATTGTCAGAATGACAATTCTCGTAATATGTCTTAGTTTTTGGTCCTGAAAAATATTCTGTTTTCTTGTGTTATAACATGTTTGGTTTATCTATGGGAGATGATTGCCCTTCATTGGGGTCCCGTAGCGGTCTTCAAACATCTGAAGTGCCGAAAAATCATCACCTGGAAGGTCGTGTCCGGTTTGAAAAAACCCTCACGACCAGAGAGCAACAATTTGTGGATTTTGAATTTGAATATCGAAGGAATTTCGAAAGACAAGTGTGATTACGTCTCCAAATTAGCTGATGAACATGATATCAAAGAGATTCTTCTGCAAGAAACCCACACGGCAATAGAAAAAAATCCTCGTGAAAGAGGACAGTTGAAAGGTTATGTATTAATTGATTTTTTACAAGTTTAGCTTGTTATGTTGAAAAATTATCAGTTTCGTAACTTTCAACAGATTCGGAAAGGGGAAATTGATGGAGTTTTTTTTTTTCATTTCTTTCAAATTTTGTGACATTTCTGTCATAAATATTTATAAACCTCCGAACATTATTTGGCCAAGAAATCTTAATGTTGATGTTTTTCAAAGTAGCAAATGCATTTCCAAAATGTATTCGATTTATTCTGAATAATCGGTTTCTTTTCTGCTTTTGTCTTTTTTCATTAGCACCTAGCTCACATAATTTTTTCTTGTGTGTTTTTCTGTTACAACTTTTGTGTTAAAAACTGGCAGACATTCAAAATGCATGGTGATTAATTGCAGAAATAATAGAAAGAATAATCTTAAATGTGCATTCTTTTCATTTCCAAAGAGAATAGAAATGTAAGTTTTGAAACTCGTATCATATAACTGTCTTGTTTATTGCTTTTTATTTTCAGTGCTGTCAAATGGATAGAGGTTTGGAGCTCTTGCTAGGCTGACCGACAGGTCTTGTTGTACACCTCTGATATTTTTCTTTTATTGTTGTTCAAATATTCTGTAATTAATAAACAGTGCATTCTTGTTAAGTCGAACTCCTAGGGACCAAAGAAACTGTTCGACTTATCTATTGTTCGGCTCACCAAACATTCGAGTTATTTAAGTGAGACTTCACTTCATTGAGAGAAAAACTCCGGTAAACACGAAATCATCATCAATGAGAAACGAGCGACTGAGCATTGGAAACATGTCCTTAGAAGTCGAAAAATCGTATGATATTCATCACGTGTGGTGATTTGTTTGCGAACCTAATTTTCTTTGGTCTCATTCATTAGATCAAAAAGTTCCACTCATAGAGGGAATGGTGGTCAGAAGAACGACTTATAGAGGTGGTGATTCTCTTGACGAACCCAGCAGTTCGACTCATCTACTAGACCCTCTAGACTCATTGAGGTGAAAATATACTGGGTAAGATATGTATAAATCGGGTCCAGAACAACTGTTTGACTTATCGATGTTCGATTTATCGAGAGTTCACTGTATGAATAAGTTCTTGAAATTGTTATAATAATTCTCTAGTGTGTGAACAAATTTTTGAAATGTTCTCAATTTCATAATAATTGTATTGTAGTTCGTTTTACACAATCATTTCAAATAAAAATATAAAGAATCCAAAAGTGTATTTCATTTGATTCAAAACAATGTGTAGATGGAAAATATCATCCTGATCAAAAAGCGGAGCACTGCTTTTGTTTTGTCAATCAGGATGTTTCTTTAAAAGCTCGACAAAGAATACTCAATTTAATGAAAATTCATGAGAAATATGTTTCGAATTTCGCGCCTTTTATAATAGTTTTCTATACTGAATAATGTTTTCAGCGCCTTCTAGGTGTAAAAAGTAAGAAACTAGAAAAAAATCGTAGTCAGATTTTAGTACCACAGATATAAGGGCGTTTCCTATTTTTCTAACTCTATAATCTTTGTATAATTCGTTTATTTAAATGAAAATTCGGAATATAGTTAATAGATTTATAGCGAGGTTCATTGGTACCCACAATTATTTGCCGTCAAAGTATTTGAATGATGCATTAGAACCTACTTGAGCAAACACTACTTTCCACACTATATTACGGATATGATGAGGATTTTCATCTGAAAAATTTACTTTTCACGAAGCTGTTCGCTTGACTCCCGAAAAGTCACTAATCTCAATTTTTATTTGAATTTCGAGAGTATTTCACAAAATTTGACTAAAATACAGAAAATATCGTCTAAAACTCGTCGCAGAAGGCAATTCCAACACTCATGCTTTCGAAAACTCGCTCCTTCGTCGCTCGTTTTTGAATTTCGCATTCGTGTTATAATAGGAGCTCATTCTGTAATTTGTTTTAGAATACACTTAGTCAATAATGTTCTGAAATGTCATCTTTTGTTTCAGGTGAGTACAGTTCAATAACACCTGAACGCAGAGATAAAGGATGCTATGGCAACTTGTGGAGCTGATACAATATGGTATGACGTAAGTTCTATTGCCTCGGTCATGAGAAACTGTTGAATTGATGATTTGAAGTAGAACAGTGTGCTACTTTTGCAATTTGAATTAGAGATTTTTTCATTTTCTTCAAGCGTTCACCCACTCATGAAAAAAAATTCTTTGTCATCTTCAACTTCCTTCAAAACCTGCTCCTACTGCATTTTATCTCAAATGTTGACATGAGAGTATCTATTGAAATATTGTCTGGGAGGTCTTTGCATTTTCCTAAAAACTTAATTTGGGTTTCATCTCTGAAACAAGAAACAATTAGGGAAATTTTTTTGATAATATAAGAAAGGCCCCTGCGTAAAAATTTGAGCACTAATTTGTCAGGGGCCAAAACTTTACGACAAGAAATTGTTGCCTAACAATAAACAAGAAGAAAACACTTTGAACTCTTAAGCGTAACGTTTTGGAGTCTAAATCAGACTCCTTCGTCAGACAATTACTAGTTCGAGACAAAAAAATAATCAAAATATTGTCACGATTCTACAAAGTTGAATGAAAACTAGTTAATGTCTGACGAAGGAGTCTGATTTAGACTTCGAAACGGTACGCTTAAGAGTTCAAAGTGTTTGTTTTTTGTTCATTGTTAGGCAACAATTTCTTCTCGTAAAGTTTTGGCCCCTGACAAATTAGTGCTCAAATTTTTACGCAGGGGCCTTTTATATATTATTCAAAAATTTTTTCTAATTGTTTCTTGTTTCAGAGACTGGGAGAGAAAACCCAAAATAAGTTTTCAGGAAAATTGGCATGAGAGCAGTGAGAAAACAGGTTTTTTTGTTTTTTTTACGGATTTCAAGAGTTTTTCACTTCTGAATGACTCATTGTGCGACGTACCTTCGAATGATTTTTTTTTCATTTCAAGATCTCATTAGGTCGAAAATTTCCTGTGTTCTTGCGTCAAGGTGAAAATGAAAGGTACTCACTTTAATTGAAAAAGTTCAGCGCGGCAGTTTTATCCTAATAAAGAAACTTCGTTAGCCATTCTCTTGGTGAAGTCGTTATGAGTGGGTGCATTTAAATGTCGGCCAATATCCATTCCAACTTCCTTAATTGTTCCTTTTGTGTCGAAAGTGTTTTCTGAAAAGTGAATTCCAAGGAGGCTCTGGGAATATTCTTGATTACTTTTCTGCGTGGAATCAAAGATGAGATAATGCTGGAAATTAATCATTTATTAGTATTTGACTTTTTTGACCTACTCACTAACATATATTTCAAATATAGCGAAAGTTAAAATCACAATTCCCACCCTAATTGCCAGAAGATGAAATAATTATTATTGAAGTTTGACATTTCATCAGATTTTCACCTGAAAAACTTGCAAAAAACGTCACAATATTCAAGTAACAAAAATTGTTCACATGAAAAAACCTTTTTGTACAACTGCCATTAAAAGTGACACTTGTAATGACAGCAAACAATGTTAGAATTTATTGTTTACGTGGAAGCGTGTTAAAAATATTTTTAACATTAGTGTTGAAAATATTTTTAGCACTCCATTTTCTTATGATGAAATCAGATGAAAAAAATTCAGCAATTGCAAATTTTCATTATCAATATTCAACAATCATTACTTATGAACATTAATATTAATCGTAAAACTAGAACAATTACTAACATTAATGCCCTATGAAGTTATAGAGCTTCTCAACACATTATTAGAATCCTTAGCACCATCAGTACTTGTAGAAACCGGAAGTACAATATTGGATGATGATGATCCAAAATCTGTTGAGGTTGCGAGAATTTTTTAAGCAATGACATTTCTATATGCAATGGAATGATCAACAGGGCCCTCGGCTACAGTCGTAGACATCCATCCACCTTTTTTTTTATATCTGTAATATTTGCTCCTGATTCTGCTAGCAATGAAGCGGAGGATCTTAGAAAACAGTGCCTTGTATATTGCTTTGGTTCTCGCAGTTTGAGGAATTCGGCAACAATAGATGGAATTTTCCCAAATGTGTCAATACCAACTGGATTCGCAGTGCATTTATTATTCATGTATTTCAGGAAAAAACGATGATGTTTGATGACAGAAGGGCGCAGTCAAAGTACTTATGAAAATAGTCTACATACTTCTCAATAATACTGAAAGAAGGACTGACTTTCGTTTTTGTATTTGGAAGTTGTATAATGATTTATGTGTTATTTCGATGTCTCCCACTGATAAATTACACAATTTTTCACGCCGACAGGCTCCAAATAATCCGAAAATAGTTGCAACCTCAACCATCCAGTTTTTCTCATCTGGTGCCTCCATTATAAACTTTTCAACTTGTTCACGAGTGAGAATTTTCGATTTTTTGGAACGATATCCTTCACTTTTCCGTTTTAAATATGCTATTACTTACCTTAAAATATTTACTAACATCCACACCATTTTATCAAGGGCGCTTGACTTTATCATTGAAAATTTGCTCCACAAAGTTGATGAACTCCATTGATTTTTCTTCTAAGTATGCCAGGAAAATAGTTTCACTGAAGTTCCCTTCTACATTTTTCAATTTACACTAGGCCAGAAAATTGATCTATGCAATATCGTACTGCTGAACAGATTTTTTAGGTAGGAGTTCCAGATTTTCTCTTCTTGCAGAGTCTTTAATATCCAGAGGAACAAGCAAATCGTCACTTTTATTAATAATTGGACTCTCGACAAACATATTTAGCAGTTAAAAACCCAAGACGAAAATTGGGCAGAAACGAAATTCAAATGACAGCGTCTTTTCTCATTTGTTAGTAATCATAACGTTGGCAACGTTTGCCATTCACAACAACCTTTTGATCATTTTAATATTAAAATGCATTTTGAAGTTTATTGTCATTGCAAATTCGCCCATTTCGTTATCAAAATAGGGTAGTTGTACAAAAAACATTGTATGGTATTTGTGTTAAAAGTGATTATATTTTGTTCGGGAAATTGTTCGATTCGCTCCGCTCATTTCACAAACTTTTTCACTCACATAATAAAACGTCACGCTTAACACTCGTATCATAAATAACTATTACAGCGATTTTCTCGAATATTACATACGTTTCAAAACGATTGAATACGATATCCCCAACTCTTCTGAAGCAGAATATTTTCTTATTCAGTGAGGGGGATGGCTAACAGGTTGCTGGACACCCTGTATACCTCAGCCATGGTTGCAACCCCAAGAAAAGACGAAACTCCGGCTGAATGCCCTAAGAATTGATATGGACCAAATCTTCATCGCTCGAAATCGAAACAAAAGGTTTCTATCTGGCCTCAAACCGTATCCATGCGTTAAATAAACAGCAACGTTCACCAGGAAACGAAATACAACAAACAAAGGGCACAATAGCATCGAAATTTGTTATGATAGTGGTCCCGCTGAGGTTCCTTCGGCGAACTGAACTTTGTTCTTCACGGATCGCGGAACTTCGAGGGATGGATTCTAACAGTTCCCGTTTCAGTCTGATGAGATCGGGCCGCGACCAGCACTGGAACGGATGCTGTGTGCCTAATAGACAAAGCGGAGAAAAATCGGTCGGAATTCCAGCTAGATATTTCAGCGAGGCTTCGAGCGAATCCTATTCATTTCGAGACTGCATCTCGCATTTTTCTCTTCCAGACGTATCTACGATTGTGTACCAACATCGATAGAGTCTTAAGATAGACTAACTGACAAAGAAACTGCATTACCCAGAAGGAGCTGTTATTCTTGGTAAAACATAGAAAGTATAGCAAGGAGTGAATGATTGAAATTTCAAAAAAAATTGTTATTTATGATATGAGTGTTACAAGTGAAAAGACGCTAGCATTTGAATTTCTTTCCTGTCCAATTTTGGATTTTTAACTGCTTAATATGTTTGTCGAGAGTCTAATTATTGATAAAAGTGACGATTTGGTTGTTCCTCTGCATATTGAAGAGTCTGCAGGAAGAGCAAATCTGGAACTCCTACCTAACAAATCTGTTCAGCACTACGATATTGCATATAACAATTTTCTGGTCTAGTGTAAATTGAAAAATGTAGAAGGGAACTTCAGGGAAACTGTTTTCCTGCTTTTCCTGTTTCCTTGCCCTTGTATACACTGATGACCTACAGGCTAAAATTAATTTTAGTTCCTGCAACTTGAAATCATAATAATATGTATATTTATCACAAAATCTCATTTAAACTGTATTTTTTAAATTTAAGTCAATATCCCCAACTTATGTGAAGGCGTCTATATTCTCTTGGTTCTATACTTTATCCCAACCCTGCACAAAAGTGAACTTTCTATCGGAAGACCTATCCAACATCAGTCCACCATCTCCTGACCGACTTCCCCTCTTTCCAGAAACTTATCCCTCAGGAACAAACGGTGATTAATCAGTTATTACTCCGTCTGTTGATAGAACCAAGCCCACGGCGTCTGACAGCTCCTACAGCTAATGGCCACAGTAGAACTCGATGATGCGACGGCATCCGAGGAAAGATTCATCGAGAGTGTATTATGTTGCCCCAGATGAAAATTCCATCAATCATCGCTTGCTCAATGGGAAGGCAGAGGTTCGTAATTGATTCGATGTCAATTCGGCCAGCCATTTGACTACTTTGAGCCACAGCCGTCTATAGAGATAGCCTGGAACTAAATCTGGCAACGCCGTATGCGAACGCGAAGCGTAGGTATACTCGTCCGATGCGTTAACGCAGGATATCATGTTATTTCGAATTCAAATCATTTGCAAATTCATCAAATAAATTTTTTGCTTTGAGAAAAAAAAATATAAGACCCTACTTAGTCAAAAAATTGAATTGCTTAATCACTCCTTGGCAAAAATCTCACGATTGTATTTCAATCTTGGTTGGAATTGAAAGGTAATTATCTGAATTATAAGTTACCACGGGAAGGTGTAGTGCCAACTCTTGCCAAAAAAATTAAATGAAATTCTCTACGTGAACAAAAAATATCCTCAACATAATTATAAACTCAATATATGTAGAAATCGAAGTGAATGTGGAAATGAATGGATATAAGATGTTAACACAACAAATTTTGAAATTTTCAACAAAAAATTGATATGCAATTTCAACGGAAATGCATATTCTCATGAAAAGTTGGACGATTTCATTCTAAGGAAGGTGAGTTTCTATGTTTGGGTAATGCAAACTTTTTCCTATCTCCCAAGTGTTTTCTCCGTTTGCTCGACGTTAATCATATTATTCTTATTATTTACGAGATTGTTTAGGAGTGAATTTGCAAAAACCGAACAAAGTGAATTTAAAATTGATTTCGCATTCGTACCTCAACTGCAAGTCTTAGCAGCTGCTCGAAGGACCAGCATATTCTGAAACATAAATTTTGGCGGAGTTATCCATGTCGCTATTTTGCAAATAATATAAATCTGAAATGGACAAACTTTTGAAATTAATTTCCTATGATTGTCAGAACTATTTTCATCGCAATTGAAATTCTAACCTAACCTCCAACCTATCCATGATCTCAAGTTAGTAAAGAAAATCAGACGAAACCTTCATTGCACTTCACTAAAAAACAGGTTTTCAGTTCCCTTAAAGTTCACTTATTTCCAGCCATTTATTCACTGAAACACTACGATTTATCAACAAAATTCAAACACACGTACCTACACTATCAACAAAACTCGCCCTACTGAAAATCTATTCTTCACAACGCATCACGAGTTTCGTGGGTCTCTGGTAGGCCTACGCGCGACGTTGCCGAATTTCCTTATTCCGGGCTTGTATTTTAGGAGGCTGTGTTTGAGCTTAGGAAAAGTGGACGCATCGCGTGGAGCTTCTAGAAGCAGCCCGTTCATCATTTCACCATCATCGTCTTGCTTGCACGAGGAAAAGATCAGCTTCTCACTTCTTCCAGTTCCGCACGTGATCTCCATGGGAATGTGGAGGCATTCGAAAGGTTATTTTGGGATGAATTTGTTAACCCGTGTCATTATTTTGGGGGGAATCGATGTGAGACAGGGTAGGGTTGGCCCTTCGTCAGATGTTCCTTTAGAAAGTTGTTTTTCAAAAAGGAATGTAACACCATTTCATAATTTGAAAAGGGGTAATTGCCTGGTTCGGAAAAGCAAGTCAGGCAAGTACGAGGAAAATGTTCGATAAAGTACAGAGGCTTGCCGTTATATTGATTGATAGGGTAGCCCATCCTCAGAATATCTGAAGAAGGCATTGGTAATGAGAGAATTGAGTGCCTGAGAATCTGTTGCTCTCTGAATAACTACGTCTCATCTGCGAACCTTCCTATTAATGTAATGATGAAAAATGTAAGCACTGACAAAAACTTCAGTACAATTTTATGTGAAAGAGAAAAATGAGAGCAAGAAAAGAATCTTGATTCAGATGATCTGCGTTTGGAGCTTAAAACAATATTCTTCAGAAACTGGCTGGTTCTTCATGGGGTGCTGATCCAACAATACTTTTCACTTAATTTCATTTTTTATTTCATTTATTTCGATGAAAATTCAATGAGTTGAAGACAATAACGTATATGCTCAGCCTAATCACTCAAAAAATCAAAGATGAAAATTGATGGAATGCCGGAATTTCAAAGACAAATTAGTCGAAAAATATGTTTTTATTTGAATAATCATCAGAAATATAGAAAATTGAGTGTCAATTTCGGTTCTTTTTTCTCAAATCCTAGATAAATGGGAATTAAACTCAATTCCTCTCTAAATTTCAACGTCTATTTAAATGATCCTCGTTTGAAGCTTAAAACTCGAAACAATATTCTTCATTAACTAGCTGGTTCCTCATGGGGCGCTGATGCAACAATACTTCGTGCGGCAGCGCTAGCTTTCGTTTTTTCTGCTGCTGAATATTGTTGCCTTGTTTGGTTGAACAGTGTTCGTGTAAAAAAAAATTGATGCCCAACTAAATTTTTCTATGAAGATTATTACTGGTACTATCAAACCTATACCTACTCCTTGGTAACCAGTCCTCTCAAATATTGTCCCATTTTCGCAGAGAGACAACAGCTTTGAATTTCTGGAACAAATTTAATTCCTTTCCAAATTTATTTTCCATACTCACTTATATTCCAGATAATAAGGTTCCCAGATTGAAGTCGTGTAAACCTTTTTGGTCAAATTTTCTAATTGATATGGATAGAAGCGACAAAGAAATTTGGCAATCCAAATGGAATGTATGTAATTTTTTCAATAAAGATCTTATTAGTGATCCTTCCATCAGAGTTCGTGATTTTGACCTTCCCAGTAGAATATGGTCTGTTCTAAATCGCATTAGAACAGGCCATGGAAGATGCAACAGCATGCTCTTCCGATGGAATTCCGTTGAGAGCCCTAGTTGTGAGTGTGAGGAAAATTAGGAGACTATAGAACATGTTATAAATAGTTGTCCCATTTATGAATTTCAAGATGGTTTCGAGGCTATACATAAAGTAACAAATGCATTTCTGAAATGGATGGTTAATTTCAAAATAATTTAATCCATTCTAAATGCTTGGTTTCTTTTCTGCTTTTGTCCTTTTTTATTTCAGATTCAGAATTGCGAGTCTTTTTGTGAAGATTCTTTTTATCCATAGATGGATAACATGAAGATGTTCTCTTAGATGTCTTTCAAGATTTCTCTGAATTTAATATCTTTAGTAATTTTTTTTCACGGGCGATGTGAAGGTTTTTTTCAACTGAGACCTGTATGGTTTTCCTGTGTTGCACCAATCTCAGCTAGGTACTTTCTTGTTCCAATATGTATTGTATTATTTTAGTTCTCTGAGTGTTCATCTTGTGAACTGCTGTTATTGCTTTCTTTTTTTTCCATTTCCGTTCATGTCGAAAATATTATTTTCATTTTTAAATTATGATTTTAAACTCGAATCAGCAATGTCTGCGAACATTCCATTGCTGCCTCGTCTTGCCAACCATTCGATCCAGTCGTGCAGTCCTGGTAGCCGTATAAAATTCATGACGCCATTATACGTCTATTATTCTTGTTAGTTATGGCCCACGCGGCGTCAAATAGCCGTTAAAATAATTTTATATCATATCCAGACAGTTTATCAACAATTGGCGGTGTAATTGAAAGCTGTAATTAAACAATGGGATTTTATCCAGAAAGCTCTGAATTATTGTGTTCGTATAATTTGTTTTAGGAGCAGACATAAAGGCTCATTAGCCCGGTATAGGAATAAATAAATTCGACAAATACTCGATAATGGATCGGTGGTAATAAAACCTCGACTTTGAGCGATTTAATAGAGGCAGATTCGGCAGGAGGTTGAATTTTGGATGTGGAATGGGACGCATTGTTTTTTGATCAACTCTGTTATATTAGGTGGAAAACTTTGCTTCCGCCGTTTTTTCGCGAAATTCCAGGTTTCATTATGCAAAAATGGTTATTAATTCGTGATTCAAATTATTGTCTATAGCTTGCCACTTCTTTCCCTTTTTAATCGATCCAATTTTTCATTTATTTTATACTAGCTGACCCGGCAGACTTCGTACTGCCTCAATCGATAAAATATTAGAAAATGTTCCCTCTTTACCTCTTAAATAAAAAGAATTCTTTTGATGTATGAATAACAATGTACATACCTATTTCAATGCGATTAAATTTGTTGTATATTTTGTACCTATTTCCTTCTTAAAAAAAAACCAATGGTTAGACCAACTTTATTCATCTTTAAGGCGAAACAAAGTTCGCCCGGTCTTATCTAATTACCAATTGCCACAATTGGTACCACCACCAGATCCCCTACGCTCTTTAGTTTCTGGGATAGAAGAAAATTCTAAAACCTTCTTGGCAGACGTTATACCATAATAGTTTATTATAATATTAAAGTTGTTTTTTTATTTATCGATTGTGGCAGTACGATGTCTGCCGCGTCAGCTAGTTTCCCAATACATGTCCACAAATTACTGCTGCAATAATCGACGATATCTCAGCAAATAGTTATCAGCATTTTAATGAATCATTATACGAAATGAATAATTATTCATCGAGCTCACTTTCTTGGTGGTTTCTTGGCCTTGAATCAAATAATTCAAATTTCTATTCAGTAGACATTTTAAATTATAATAAAGGTACTCACAATTCAATGGATTTATCATCTTGATATTGAAGTAATATCAATCATCACCTGCCCAAAACATTAGTGGACAGTGTAGAGCATCGTATGAACGGTGTATTTTATATGTTAGTTGCAATTCTCCAGTATTGCGACGCGTAAGAACAATATCACGCGTTTCCAAGTTTTCACCTACAATCACAATTGCCACTTCGACTATTGTAGGGGAGTTGAATTGGCGTCATGTGTTCCAACAGGTCGTTTATCTGCTCTAATCACAACCTTGTGATCGTCACTTGGCATACGTTCCAAAGCAGTTTTAAACGATCGAACTAATGCATGATGTTCATGAGGTAGTTGCTGCAGATCTTGAAGAATTATTCTTCTCACATCTGCATTAATTGATTGATGTTGATCAAGTTGGTCATCCATATTGCCTATATGAAGTAAATTTGGAGGAATTTACTATGTGCATTTTCAAGTGGTTGTAATGATCCAATTCGATTGTGAATCTGGCCTTGGATCTGAATAGCAGAAATGGAAGACAAAATAAGTGATTTGAAATCATCAATGTTAATATTATATTCTTACCTTAAATGTTGGATTGAATCCACGTCCGTTGATTATATCTGCTCTAAATGAAGTCATTAGGAAACACCTATGTATTTTTGTGTGTTCGATAGAAAATGTCAATGTCTTAATTAGGAGGTTTAGGCAACTCAGATCACACAGTAATTTACTCAAATTACACAGTAATTTACATTGCCATCATAGATATAGATAACTATCTATATCTATGATTGCTATCTAATGTAGTGTTCGGAAGAAAGATAGGTGTAATAACACGTGGACACAGATGCGTTAATATTATTAGAAAATGTACCGTAGCGACACCTATTAGCGTTATTCGCAAGAAGGAAAATTATTTCCAATTTTTTTTTCCATTTCATCAAATTTTTCAGAGTTTTAATGTATTTTATGTTAACCCGCCGTAGAAGAATCCAACAAAAAATCTTTCATAACAAACAGTTAATCCAATCTTCAGTTATAAATGGAGTAAGCAACAAAATGGTCGACTAAGTTTTATATATTAAGATTATCATGATTATCTTGGAATATGAAACTCAAAAATCAGACAGACATTATTCAAATAACTTTCATCTGACTCCCTCCTCTGAATTTTTCCTTTCGCGTCGAATGAATCAAGCCAGTCCTTTGCGGTTCAATGCTCTTCAATTGCTCTCAAAACAAAACAACGACATCATTGCGATACGACCAAGAAAGCCTAGCACTACTTCTCGTCTCTTGGTAATCGCAGCATTTCGATGAAGTTTCTTACGAATTTAATAACCGAAAGTACCCGCGCTAATTAGTTGAGAGCAATTTTAATGAAAATGGAAAAGAACTAATTAAACTGATGTCTGCACAATATTTCTAGATTAATTTAAAGTTCGGTTATAAAAAGCTCGAATCTCTTGTATTACAATTAGTTGGAAATTATGTCAGGCACGAGTTTTCATTCAATTATGGCTAGGTCTCGCCAATTAGGGGGTTTACATACTTTCGATCTAGCATATTTTCGATAGAGAGAAAGCACAGGTCAGAAATTATCACTCTATTCTCAGCTTATTAGCCTGTCCAGAGCTGAACAACCAGTACATTGTTTCTCAGAAATATGAAAGACTTTGAAGATAATGATTACCCACATTCCTTAAAGAGAAGGTTCTACTAGTTGTTTTTCTTCTGAAGTATCATCAACAAAACGATAAGTTTTGGATGCATCATATTTCCTAAAATGTTTCAATCATATATGTACAAAAAATTCTTCTCCTTCTATTGATCTACTAGCTGACGCAGCAGACTTCGCACTGCCTCAATCGATAAATAAAAAAGCAACTTTAATATTATAATAAACTATTATGGTATAATACCTTGAAAGAGGACATAAAATTGTCCTGTAAAATTAGTTCAGTCAATGAGGGCGAAAATTAGGCCTTATCTCCGAATTCTATCAAGATTCTTCGATTTTGATAAAATTTTGGATACAAGCTATACTTGTCTCCTACTCCTACCCTATGCCGATTTATGCTTATTATTTTTAAGGGCTGAAAACAACCCCTTTATCCAAAATTAAAAGAAACTTGTTCTAACGTGTATCAAAATAATTTTTGGGCCTCAGTAGCGTTTTATGAAGTTTAAAGAAGGTCTTCATATACTTCAAGACCGTATAAACCACCCCCTTTCAGCATAAAATGTGTAGAAAAGGATCTCTATTGATATAATTAATTAATTTCAAACAATTTTATAACAGCATTTTGGATCAATGTAAGTTTTAGTTATTTTTATTTTTCAACCCCTAAAAGCAACTCCTATCTGTTCAAAATAACAAAATGAAAATATCATTTATACATTTCATTTATTCATCACTCAATTCACGTGAAATTAATACTTTTTGTGTCAGAAAATTAATCTGATTCTGAGTGGATGTCGCCACTGTCAATTATTTCTTTATCTTTGCCAAAGATTGGACAACTGTTTTGGCAGTTAACATTTGCACATTCCCCACATGTAACGTTACAAAAAAGACTCAGTTTTCTGCGGGTGCGTGACGCATTGAATCTTTTTTTGCAGTTACAAAAAATCATTTTCATTAATTTTTGTGGTGCAGGTGTTTTTTTGCATTTTTGTGTGCTACAAATATCTTTGGATACTATTCCAATTCTGATTTATTATATTCTCATGTGCACCTCATTATCTTAATGTATTCATCTCATTTCTCAATTATTCACTTCTCATAACACTTGCTAATTATTGTTCTCGAGTTTCAGATGAATGAAAATTCTCAAACGCAAAGGTGAATCATGGAATTAGTCTTCTCCCTCAATAAAACCAAGTGAACTTCTCTGAAGTATTTGAACGATCAAGTAACTCAAATATTGAACCTGATTGACAGTCTAATCCCTGCTTCACCTTGAGCGGTCTCCTCACATATTAATCAAACGGTTGAACTGGTATCATCTTCTCATTATAAATAAGAAATTCTCAAGTTCATTCATCGGAAGCACTTAGCAAGTAAGATCTCAAGCCTTCAGCTTCAAACGAATCAATAGGGTTAGTGATTCCTGCACTCATACAACGTACTCTCATATCATAATTCTCATAATTATCAATTGTAGCTTTTATTTTTCTGATGAACACTAACCCTGCTTACTAAAAGTAGTTTGTCACTATAAATGTTGTCTCAATTGATTAATTAGCCTTCTCTTTACAGAACCACGTTATAGATCTTAATTATTGATTTCTCAATCATGATATTCTCACATTTGTAATAATCTCAATGAAGACCAGACTTAGATTACTAAGCTTTCGATACACGTATCTCCTCTAAGGCCTGATCTCACTTTTATTACAACTCAGCCTACTCTAATGATTCATTAATCAACCTTCTGTTTTTCTGATGGAATTCCGAGGCTCTCGCAATAAATTTCATTTGCATCATCACTGTAAACGCTGTGTTTAATTTTGAATTAATGGAACTCTCTCAAAGTCTAAGTCTGACTTCATCTGACCTCTCATTTTGAACATCTCTAGATTACCTCTGTTTTTAGTTGAATAATCACTCTGAGTTTATAGATGACTTTAATATTGTATTTTTTACCTTATTAACTTCACGTGGGTGACTTATTCATTTTATGATTGTGAATGATGTCAATAAATGTTTTAACAATACCATCCCTAACTCAATTATCTGGATACAGTCGTAAACAGTATTTTCCAAAATCAGAACAACACATATAAATTTCGAATCTGAGCACTCTGTGTGGAGTGCATACCCTTCCGCCAGAGGGCGGCACGCCGAGAAACCTCCTCCAGCGGCCTCTATCCAAATTTATGTCGTCCTGCGAAACACGGCCCATAAAAATAATTCAACCACATTTTTATCTCCCGATCTAAATTATTTGTTATATCCGCTCTTATCTCGACGAGATATTTCAAGCAAGTGCGAGCTCTTTCTGGCCTCCAATCCACTTTGGGGAGATCCCCTATTATCCTCCGGGATAACGGGTCCCCTGGCAGACCCGACCGGGGCGGCACAAAAGAATCTTGACAAAATGGTTACTGATAATACATCGCAGCATCCTCTTCGGCCCACGGGCGCGTGAAACGATCGAGTCACGTGGCCGGACCGTCGGCGTCCATTGAAATAAATACGGGAGGAAATTGCGGGAGAGATGACGATAATTCGGTTTTTCCTTGGCGATTCATTGGAGGAAGCCTCGGAGTCAGGTTGGATTAAGGTTGACCACTTCCGTGTAGTGCACTACAGCGTGTTTGTACTCAGAAGAGTATATCTTTTAAGTACCGTTTACATTGGTAGAGTAAACGGTCGAGTTCACTTGCCTACTTTTTTACCGAAATACCCTACTCTACTCATTTCGGTAAAATAACTGTTTACACGTTTCTAGTAATTTGAGAGGATAGTTAGATGAGCCGAATCACATGGAAGACTAGGAAGATGTACTATCCTCTCCTAAAACCGGGCAAGTGACCGTTCACATTGGTATAGTAAAGTAATGAACAAGTAGAGTAGAGTGATAATTTGGAGGTGGGAATGGGATAGTCGAGTGTACTATTCCACTCTACTCTACCGTTTATTATCTTTAGTACTCTACCGTTACTAGCACGACCTGTTTACATTGTGCTAGTAGGAAGATAGTAAGTACTCGATCACTTTACTCTACCATTTACTCTACCAATGTAAACGGCACTTAAATCATAATAATGACATGACGGCCAATGTAACTATTGAATTGAATTATGACAATCAACAAGATCACATCTAGATTATTATAAGTACAACAAAGCTGGAGTATTATTCAGCTCAACCTACTGCTATACAGGAACTGATGATTCTTTTGACAAATTGACAACATAATTACCAACTAAAATTAGTTAAAAGTTAATAGTTTAAAAGGGGTTACAGTCCACTGCGACCTTATGGTCTATTGTGCCCCCTGACAAAGCTTTACAGCTCGCCTTCCAGTCCCAGAGATCTTATGAAACCCAATATCTCGGGAGGCTTCAGTGAGGCTAATTCCTCACCACTCCTACAGGTCTCTTGACCAAAGCATTGTTTCCTTTGGCTTACAATGCCAAAGCATTCTGTGACTAGGTGAATAGGAGTTTCTTCCTCCTCCCCACAGAATCTATACTCGTCAGTGTCCGATACGCCCATTCTCAGCAAGTGCTTCTGAGGCGACAATGCGCTGTAAGAAGGCCAGTGAGGAGGTGTAGTTGGTTCTTATTGAGATCCAAAAAATTTTTGGATCTTGCAGTTTCAAAATTCCGAAGAAACTTTTTGAAGTGATCCAACCCTGGGAGATTCTTCCAGAGTGTTTCTTTTCAGTTCTCCAGAAACTCCTTCTTATATGTAAATTCCTTCTTATATGTAAAATTACCTAATTTTGTCTAGGAAACTTTGGTGTGTTAGACTGATTGAAATACACTGCTCCAAAAAAGTTATCGTATTCAATCGTTTTGAAAAGTAAACTCAGGTTGTTGTAGCGAAAAGGCTCCAAGTCAGCTAAACTGTGATATCTCGACTTTGGAATAGGTTCAGGGAGACAGGTTCCGTGTTGGAAAGACCAAGGTTTGGTGGGCGATGAAAAACAACACCTGATCAGGATCGTTTCATAACCGTTTAGGTGAGAAAAAAACCTACATCTACGTGTAGAAGGCTTTGAAATACTCTTCAAAATGCAGATCGGGTCCAAGTTTCCATCGAAACCATCACACGACTTTTCAGGAAGGTGAATCTAGGTTCTAGACGTCCATTAAGAAGAGTTCCATTAACACGTGACCATAAGCGTCAAAGACTGGAATGGGCAAAGCAACATATCAATTGGAACGATCAATGGCGTAGTGTCATTTTCACTAAATGAATTCAGATATGGACGATTTTCCGATTGCCGACGGATAAGGGTATGGACAATCCCACCCATACCCCGTAATCTTTGCTATGTTTAAGAAGTCCATCCATTCTGAGAGGGTAGTGTTATCATATGAGCTGGGATATGTTTCAACGGGCGCACAGATCTACACATTTGTCCTCGGAATATGACCGCCTTACACTATAGGAAGCATGTCATTGACAATGTTTTTCCAAATTTTCACGCTGCTATTGGCGAAACATTTCAATTTATAGACGATAACGCCAGACCGCACCGTGCAGCCATAGTTGAGAATGCTCGCGAGGAGCTTGGTATTCCACATTTACCAATACCTCACTACTCACCAGATTTGAATTGCATAGAACATGCATGGGATATGCTCCAAAGAAGATTAGATAATCATCAACTTACCCCAGAATTCTTGAATGATCTGAGAGAGCTTCTGCCCCGTTTATGGAACCAAATTCCTCAAGAAATGTTCATCAACCTCGTGTGTAGTATGCAAACAAGATGTAAAGCTGGAGGCCATACATTGTTTTGATAGTCTTGAAATGCTTGAATTCTCCTGGAATAAAATTTCGTTATTTTACTCGATATTTCTTAACCACCCTGAATACGCTGCAGACCTACAGGCTAAAATTAATTTTATTTCCCGCAACTTGGAATCATATTAATATAAATTTTCATAACAAAATCTTATTTAAAATTGTCAAAACAACTAGAATTAAATGAGAATTCCCTACTTCAGTAGACTGGTAGTCAGAGTGGTTTGAGTTTCGAAGTTTAAACCTCTGAAAGCTCGCGTTTGAATTCCCACAACACAATTAGATAGTATGGAGCGCACAAGTCCAGACGGAACAAGTTTGGCAAAGATCGGTCCTTCTCAGGACCAATAACACCCTGACGACGGCAGGCGAATGCTTGCCGAAACGTCGGTAAATACCAACAATATAGATAATAGTAATAGCCCAAATAATGTCCCAACAGTTTATTTATTAATCTTCTTACTTCTCTGCGCATTTTGTTCTGCGTATTCCAATTCCAACGACATATCGTGGGAATTAAAAAAAACATCGAACAGCGAAACCCAATATTAGACGCTCGATAAACCGCCCGATCTTATCTCTTCTCGTAAGAGCGCAACATCTGGAAGGATACATGCCACCAAATCTCCCATTCGTACAGCGCCCCTCTGCGGTCGTACTAGAGATGAGCCAATCGGTGATTTCAGAATCACGTCGTGATTCGTGATTGTGATCTGTCAATCACCGTTCTTTTGGACGGTGATTATGATCACCGGTGATTTCGAGAAAGTAGGGTTATTAGTTGGATTTGACTAACAACTACAAAAGTGAATACAAATTCTGAATTGAACATTTTGGAAAGTTGTTTATTAAAAGAATGTCTTGAACCTCATATCTGTATGAGAATACCAAGTCGTAAAAATTAACAAAAATAGTCTAATCTAGTGAAATCACTATAAAAGGTGCATTTAGGGCACAGTTTCAGAAATGTATAATTTAATTATTCATTGAAATTTCAATCCTTCATGCATCAACGATTCCTTGGCTACTGTCAAAGGAATTTCTTATTCAATGTTGTATTGCAATTTAAAAAATTATTAAATTATAATGGAGGTTCCTACAACTGAGCGTGAGCCTTAAAAAATTCTGAGAATAACCTCACAACTCACATAAAATTGGGATTATCGGAACTCTAGATGGTATATAAAAACTTTTTTGGGAGAAAATCGATTCCTTTTCGAACCTCATTTTACTTGTTCGGCATTAAGATTCCTCAGAAATCGCGATATCAAACCTAATATCCGAGTATCTAACATTCTAACGCGAACGCAATTCCAATCACTGACAGAAAGGACCAACGTGAAAATCACCGACAATAAGAACAGCATGAACTTGAATCATAACTCTCGTAAGTGATCCCCTTCCAAAAATCACCATCGTAGTATTTGAGTTTCTAACGTGATCGTAATCCCAATCACTGACGGAAAGAACCAACGTGAAAATCACCGACAGTCACAATGACCATGTTTTTAGGAATTCGATCACCGCAGTGATCGGTGATTTGAAAATCACGTGAGTAAATCACCGGTAGTGAAATATCGCTCATCTCTAGGTCGTACCACTCGAAAAGCGAACGCCCAAGACCGAGAACCAGCAATTACAATCATTGTGGATGCTTTTTGTGTACGAGCCGATCCGAATAATTCGGATCGTCGTTCTGGGAGCCGTTGCTGTCGCTCGCTGGGGACGCATCCGATGCAAAAATGGACGAAAGAACGTTTCGCCCCGAGATTTTTACAATGTTTCATTATACGCGACCCCTCTTGATTATTCGCGATTTTTCAGATTGACGACTTGGGGTTTGCTCGAGTTCCGTTCCATTGGGTAACGAGGTGAGGTGGGCTTTCGAATTTTTTCGTAGAATTCGTTATTTATTTCATTTTCGCCCGTTGGAGTCACTGTTGAAAATAACGAATTCAATCAGAGAAAAAATCAACTGAAGGTTTCCCCACACTAAGTTGTATTGGGGCTTGAAATACCAACGTCTTCAGTTGAAATCATACAGGATGTTCCTTAATTCATATGACAAAATTCAGGCGGTGAATGCTGGTATGAAATGTGAAGTGGGTATAATGTTTACTCGTAATCTAACCTTACTAGGTGAGGTTCGATCAAAACAATCTCCAATGAAATTATTCGAATAATTGAGCATTTTGAGAATTACCCTGTTTACTATCTTTGACTTCTTTCCATAGCACATTTCTCATGAGGAAAACAAAAAATTTCAAATACCTCAACACCCTGACTTTAAAGAGACTCAAATTTCCGAATAGAAAAATAACTAACACCTAGATAGATCCTTGGCTATCGAACGAATGAAATAGTATATTAAGTATAGAGAACGGTAAGGGCATTTTACCGATCGAAGAAAATAGTTTGGAGGAGGAGCGCAGCGACGACTCCAATGAGGAATGTTCACATTTTTCAATTTCTACATATTCCTATTCTCCGTAGAAAAATTAAAATATTGCGTCCAAAAATTATTTGAATACTTCAAATAGCGCCCGAGATATCGAGTTATAAATATGAGTTCGATGGATCCGTGTGACGTCACTTTACATCCAACGACTTGCGAGGTTCAGTACGTAGCCGGGTCCAATATAAGGGCCTTTCGTCTCACGGAGTGCGATTTGCGAATGTAGTATGACGTCACATCGCCGCGAGGAATTGAATATTCACGGGGTTGTAAAATCCGAACTACTAGGTCTTTTCGACTGAAACGAAAACTAGTGATTTCATATTCATATAGTTCATACTGTGACGAAGTTTCGATCGATTTTGCATACCTGTGAACATTCCTCATTATTGGCTGAGGTCGGTAGTCCTTAACGTTCGAGATACTTATAGCGTTTTTTTGCACGATAGACACAAATTTTACTCAATGTACAAAATGATTATCCGGCAAATTCATTTATTCGTGGCTTTATCAATGCTGTGTAGGAATATAATATAAGGCGTTGTCTTGATGATGAAAACTTAGTAGATTGTCAAAGTGACAATAATCAATTGAATTTACTAGCGTTGAAAAATGATCCATATAGAATCTTCGGGAGATAATGAAATCCAAATAGCCTGGAAAATCGGCTGTTCTTCAGTTATTCCTGAGAAATCTAAAATCCGCTACGAGAGTACATACAATACTTTCAAGGAATGGATTCAGACTAAAGGAAGCCAAATCAATGAAAAAGTGTTACTGGCCTATTCTGTTCGAAGAATAAAAAAGCTGAGATATCCTGGAAGTCTTTGGGCGGAATATTCAATGCTGAAGAGCACAATATTTTGAACGACGGTATTGACATATCCAAGTTTGCAACGCTCATAGCATTCCTCAAAAGAAAATCTGTTGGTTACAGACCCAAAAAATCTGCTGTTTTTACAAGAGAAGAAATGAATAAATTATTAAAATAAGCACAACATGATATGTTTCTTATTATTAAGGTGTGCTTTTATTAATATAAAAGTGCTTTATAAACTTATGTTGTCCTTTCAGGTGGGAATGATATTGGGTATATCAGGGGCGTGTAGAAGAGAAGAGTTGTACAACATGAGCGTCAGGGACATTGAAGATCGGGAATCATTTTTAATCGTGAAGATTCCCTACACAAAAACCAACATTCAGAGAACATTCACGGTCATCGATCGAGATAATGATATTTCCGTCTGCGTCTACAAAATGCAAAGAGCGAGCATTTATTTTTGAGATATCAAAACGGAAAATGCAGTAATCAAGTAAAAGGCAAAGGGACAATTGGAAGTTGGCCGTCAAAAATTGCAACCTTTTTGAATTTAGAAAATCCAAATGCCTATACTGTCCACTCTTTTAGATGCACTTCGGCCACATTTATAGCTAATAAGGGAGTAGATGTATTAGGACTAAAACGACACGGTGGATGGCGGTCTTCGACTGTGGCTGAAAGTTACGTTGAAGATTCCCTGGCAAATAAACTAGACTTTGCTGAAAAAATTTAGCTTACTACGGAACGTAGCGAGTTGCAACATGAAATGTTGAATTCAGCAGGGGTTTCTGTGAATTCGGCAATTATAAAAATTGTACTTTCACTCTCAATATTAAATGAACTGAATTCAAATTGTTTGTGTGATTTAATTATTTCGAACAATATTCAGTCATTTTCACTTACCGTTCGCTGAACGGTAAGTGATCCATTTACCGTTCTGTTTCCCTTAGCAACCAGTAAAAATGATCTACAGCAAACGCGGTAACTAACAAAATTCGTTCTATCGTTCAAAAATTATTTTTAATTCAATACCCACGCCCTATGCCTATATGGATGATCTGTTAGATTAGATTATGTTACCGGAGATTTCATTATAATTTTACACTGAATCTGAGTAATAAAACTGAACTTACCAATGAATCGGAACATTCTGATCGTTTCTCAAAATTGAATCGCCTGAGGAAGCTAATTTCGAAAGACATAAATGAAGTCACAGAAGGTGTACCAAGATGGCTACATCCGTTAGCCATTTAAGCAATACAATCATTTCTTTCTTTCTTCATTCAAGGGTCCAAATTCAGATATGGAAAAGATGTGGCAGAGAAGGATCAAATAAAGGCAAAAATACAATACAATAAAAAACCAATCCCATCAAATCTTCCAACACCTCCTCGTGATTTTGCAAACACACGAACTCAATAGCGAAACGTCGGAATCTAATTGCAGAGAGTAAGATTAACGTTGTTTCTAGCTATCCGTATTCGTTTATTCGTTAAATTAATTGGATGGGCTGTTCGACTGGAGGTTAATGTATGAATAGCGAGATTGCGTTCGCAGACGCGATTTGCATTTTGGCGGTCAAGAGCCAGAGGAGAACGGAGCAGATGAAATGGGGTTTCTGCATTTTAATCTACCCGCGGAAAGCTGGAAGAATATAAGCCCGTATAATTCAATCGACGTCGGAAATAAAGAGGAAAGTTTTTTATGATTTTTTCGGGGTGGTTTTTATGAGGTCCAGGTTGAATTGTATGGTTTTTACATGATCAGAGAAGAGTCTTTACTCGTGTTTTGCTTTAACAATGTGTCACTTGCATCAAGGAGACAGTTTAGGAATTTTTTTAACATAAATTAATTCCAAATTCTTCAAGAGTAGAAGTTTTTTTATGAAAATTTTGTCTCTGGGGAATGGAGCCAAGTAAAACAGAAACCTATCTGTCGCTTCATTCATGTGTAAAATGATATGTGAGAAGTCAGCCCAGAACTTTTGAATTTGAGAGAAAGTTTTTTTTGTGCTGAATAGTGTTCTGTTTGTGTTCATTCTTGCTGCTATTTTTTTTTTGTTAATTACATGCGGATCTCAACAAATTTCAAAACCCGAGAAAATAGGCCAACCCAGCACCTTTTGAAAAGTTAGATTACAATGACTGAAAAAAATTGTGCTATGTATGTTCTGAGTTTTGCCGTTCGAATTTTTCCGAAAGTCTGTTAAGTTTCCTGAAAATTCGAAATTAAAAAAAAAGAAAGCCTAGCACTTTCGTTTCTTCTCCCCACGAATCGAGAGAAAAATCTGTCGCACATTTGAGTTATCTTGTGCCATGGATATTTTCACGAAAATTCTTCAGATTTTTCTACAAATTACGAAATTTTTCTGACGAAAATATGGAGGAAATGAGAACAATCAGTAGAATGTAGAAAAATAAGCATATGTGGCAGTAGTGTGTGAAGTGTTAGAAAAAAATTTACTAAAAATATCACATCAGAGGATGTTGGGGGACATCTACGTAATCAGAAGAACATCTTCATGTAGTTTTTTTATGGACAGCAGAGAAAAACAGACTCTTCACCAATCTACCCGAAATTCTAGATGTGAAATAAAAAAAGACAAAAGCAGAAAAAAATTGTTATTTATAATCAATTAAATGGTTTTTGAATTAACCACCCGTTGCAGAAATTCTTTCTTCATAAATTAGTTATGACAGGAATGTCACAATGTTTCAAAGAAATAAAAAAACCCAATCAATTTCCCCTTTTTGAATTGCTAAACATAAGAAAACTTATAACACAACAAGCTCAACCGCAATTTGGACTAAGTGAAAAATCAAAAAGTGCATAACTTTCAATGGTCCTCCTTCACGAAGAAGTTCCTCTGTTGCCATGTGGGTTTCTTAGAAAATCTCAACACTATGTTCAGTGGCTAATTTCGGAACATAATCATACTTCTCCTTCGAATTCCCCCAATATTTAAATTTAAATTCTCAGCCTTGCTCTCTGATCGTGAGGGTTCTTTCGAACCAGGTACGACCATCCAAGTGATGATTTTTCGGAACTTCAGATGTTTGAAGACCGCTACGGGACCCTAATGAAAGGAAATAAATAAAAAAAAAATATTGTGTTGATAGAACACAATTAATTATCTTGAGAACCCTAATAAAGTAATAAAAAAATTCCAACGGCACAAAGAGGCACAGACCTAGCGCAACAACAAAAAATTCGAGAATCCAAAAGTACCGGACTACACATTGTTGTTGCTAGGAATGCTGATTTTTCTATGATCTTTTGATTTTTTTTTCTCCATATGAGGAGAAATCTATTTTTTGTCTGAAAAACATATAAAACAATTTCTGTTGCGAAATTGGAAGTGCTTGACTAATTTTTTCCTTCAATTTTGATTTTACGAAAAAATAGACAGACTTTCGGAAAAATTCATAACTCAGTTCCTGTGTAATATAATTTTTTTCAGTCATTGGAATCCAGTTTTTCAAAAGTTGCTCATCTGGACAATCTTTCCGGTATTTCAGCTATCTCGACAATCACATGAAATAGGAAAAGGCACAAAGTAGCACACACTTGGCACATTCAGCACAACAAAATTTTTTTAGAAAATCCAAAAGTTCTGGGAGCCTCTTGATTGAAGATGGTATTCATTCGATGATTCCCATTTTGAATTTTTTTATGTTTTTTCTCAATCGATACGTTTTTGTTAATTGGAAAGTCCTCAAAAAGAGTGTCCAAAAGGGTTGTTTACAATATAGGGAGGAGAAAATAGTACATTTCCGCATCATGTCTCCGTCTGAGAACCACAACTTCAACGCACATAATCTGTTATTTTCCGAGAACATCAGAAGTATACTTTTTCAAAGCGAGTTTTTCCGGCTGTTTTTCCGGGATGAGGAATAGCCAATCATTTATAAGTCTGGCCAGAAGAGTGATAAATATGAGACATGTTTACGATTTCAATAAATATTTTCCGTACAAAAACCATTTGTTTGTCAATCCCTCGCCTGTTATCGTAGCTAGCTGAACGCCAAAAAAGGGTGGTGATTAATGAACACTTTAAGCGATTTGCTCATGGCCGTTGTTTGGTAACTGCTTGAGGATGGAACCAATTTCCCGATTGAACTAAATAGCGGGACTATTTGGCATGTCCTCATTCTTCACTCTTCGGGGCTGATTAGGTTAAGTCACTCGAGGTGATTGATTGGCTTCTCAACGATCGCTCGCTTTTTGTGTTTCGATGCTAACACCTGATAAATAATGCGAGAACTTCGGTGAAAGCGTGGAAAATTCTCGGGAAACGCGGATTTTCAATGTTTGTCTTTCCGGGCGATTGATGATTTATTGCACCTTCAAAAGAATGTTTGGTTCACGGAGAAGCCAATATATGTATAGCGGCAATAATAAGAAAGGAAATTTTCCTGTCAATACGATTAAATACCTAGGAGAAAGGAATGGGGAATGAATGTATTGAATTTGAGCGACAGGAAATGGTTGTTTTTGTACAACTGCAATTAAAATTAACATTCTTAGTGATAGTTAACAGTTTTAAAAACGATTGGCAATAGGCGCACCTCGCTTACTCTCGGTGAATTGAAATAAAACGGCCTCAAGACATGACAACAAAAATAAATACCAGAGAGAAAACAAAAACGTTTAGTAATCTACACTGCGCAAAAAAATTAACGCGCATTCTGAAAATCTCAATTTTAATGACATTGACTTTATAACTTACTTTTTATGTTCTCTCGGGAAGATTTTGAACGAAACAAGACACATTAAATGGAAGAAAAATTCAGGATTTCACCGAATCTTATGTGAAAGAAGAGAAATGATCAATTTTCAAAATACTGAAATGCTGATAAGTGATTTCATACTTGGTATTTCCACCCCTTGCTTTAATTACAGCTCGGCAACGACGGTTCATACTCAAAATGAGTGATCTTGAAATGTTGTGATTTAATACTTCCCAGATTTCTCCGAGTTGGATTCCTAAGTCATTAAGCTGGATGTTTTTCTGAACTTCTCAGCCTTCTATTGAGGTTGTCCCAAACTTGCTCAATCGGATTGAGATCTGGACTTCTTGCTGGCCATTCCATTCGAAAGACTTCGACCTCTTCAAGGTACTCCTGAACGATGCGCGCACGATGGAGTCTGGCATTATCGTCCATAAAAATTAAATTTTCACCAATGAATGGGGCAAATGGCACTACATGCTCTTCAAGAATGTTCCTTATATACTTATCAGCATTCATAGCTCCATTATCAACGACCACTAGGTCTGTGCGAGCGGTCAAAGATATTCCACCCCATATCATAATCAATCCTCCTCCGAAACCAGTATTATTCAGGAAATTGCACTGAGCATATTTTTCATGTGGACGTCTGTATACAAGGGAACGTCGATCACAATGTTAGAGGCAGAATCTAGACTCATCTGTGAAGAGAACTTTTTTCCAATCGGCCTGTTCCCAATGGATATGCTCTCTCGCAAAATCCAAACGCGCCCTTCGATGGGCTGGGGTAAAAGCTGGGCCTCTTGCCGCGACACGAGGCCTTAAATCATATTCTCTGAGGCGATTTCTTGTTTTCTGAGTGCTAATTTGCACCCCATGAGGTTGCTCAAGCTGATTTTGAAGGAGGCGAGCGGTTGCAAACCGTTGTCTCAACGAAGAAACTCTAAAGTAACGTTCTTGAATGGCAGCTGTCCAGGTCTTCGCACATTTATACCTGTCTCCCTGAATCGCTGCAACATTCTGGACACACTTGTATGGGAAACTTCAAACCTTTCTGCAATTCTTGTGTATGTCCACCCTTCTTCTCGCTTGGGCACATTCCTCTTGGGTCAAATTGCGTGTTTCGCGATGCATAGCGATCGAGTGTAGAAAATCAAACGAAAGAAAAACTATTGATTACTAGAATTGATCGAGAACAACTGATTTTAGAATGGAGCCAATACATTCAAAATCTGATATCATCTGTTTTTATTCCTGTTGGGAAAAAACATCTGTATTGAAGAAAAACGTTGAAAGTGGATAACATATGCATGCATAATTCTGATAAAAATAATTATCATTGAGAACACCTTCAGTTGTAGAATAAATCTGAGATTTCCATAATGTGTGTTAATTTTTTTGCGTAGTGTATGTTGCACACTTATTTGTGTCAAATAGTGCAAAACGTGTTAAATCATAGATTGGAAAATTCTGAAAATGAGCCTTCAAGATAGATTTGGAAATATTCCGCCTGACGTTCGTGATTTTGATACAAATGTCATTCGCGAAATTCCCTAGCAACAAACTTTCATATTACAACCGAGAAACATTGCCGGAATAATTTCATCTCTTGTGATATTATCTTCTTCTTCTGTATATATAAAAATGAATTGCTGTGCGTTAGGTGCGTTAAAACTTGAAAACGGTAGGACCAATTTGGCTAATTTTGGTCTTGACTTATTCGTGGAATTCCAGAGAAGGTTTAAAAGGTGAGAAAATATGAAAATGCATAGTATTGCTCACTGAGTTGAAGAATTGTTGTTGCCACTCAACATAAGCAATTACTGACACAACATCAACTTGTAGAATAGGTGCATGTGCAGTCCTAATAAATCTGAATATAGCAAAAAATCCTGATAGCATTCTATCTTATCTTATCTTATCTTATTGAAGAGAATCATCCTAATTCCTGTCGGGTAGACCCAAGGATGCCCCAACTCATATCCCGAGTTCGGCAAGTCAGTTGGAAACGACAGAAATATCGAGGGCCCATAATCAAGTACAATCAAACAAGTCGAAAGTCCGCTCGTGGAGAGGTTTTAGCCTCGGTTTTAGCGTCCGGAGATAATTAAGTTGATGTCAGAGCTGAGTTCGTCCAACGACTACTCCCGGAAGTTGGAATAGGAGGATCGATCTATTCTGCGGCCCTCGTCAAGAAATCCACCGAGGCGGTGTGTTAACCAGACCGACGTATCAACCCTGAGGGAACAATGACGAACTATTGAAAGCGAGAGGGACAAAGAGGGAGTATGACGTAACGGTCATTTGAAGTTTCAACGGAGGAGCGAATCTTAAATTAGATATTTTATGGTAACTTTTAACGATTTTTTCTACTCCTCCAATGAAAAGTCTATAAATTATTCTCGAAAATATCCTGTGTTTCACCAATTTTCAATTTCGAAATAACTGTCAAGGATGCTGCAACGATACACTGTGAAAGTATACTAACATAGCTTCTCTGCCTTTGATGTTATTTCTGCATCGACTTCAATCGCGATCATTTAGCAAGATGTTCCTTTTTTTCATGTAAAATATTGCCAAGACGAGGCCGTATTTTTCACATTGTCAACAAGTTATCAGATCTCATGTAGAGCCAAGCTTCTAACTCTACACTCCTCATCTTCACAAGTCCTTATTTCACAAACTCTATGCTTTGGTCGAAATAAGTAACTGTTTCTCTTCCGCCACGTGAACGTAAGGTGAAAAATTCATTCGCTGTTCTTTTCTGTTATAAAATAGTTCTTATAATTACGAAACGGTCAAGTCACTTATTTTGACCAAGGCATAGAGTTTGTGCATAGAGTAAGGACTTCTGAATTTGAAGAATGTAGAGTTAGCAGCTTGTCTCAACATTAGATCTGATAACTTTTTGACAATGTGAGAAATACGGCCTCGTCTTGGCAATATTTTACATGAAAAAAAGAACATCTTCTAAAATGAGCGCGATTGAAGTCGATGCAGAAATAACATCAAAAGCAGAGAAGGTATGTGTGTATCCTTTCACAGTGAATCGTTGCAGCATCCTTGACAGTTACTTCGAAATTGAAAATTGGTGAAACACAGGATATTTTCGAGAATAATTCATGGATACAGCAGGTAGGTATAAGAGATTTGAATGGGGAAATATTTTGAGTGAAAACAATTTTCATATCGGAACCAACTTTTTTAAATTGTCAGAGGGATGTATCGTTCCGAACGGAAATGCTCTTAAGACCACCATCCGGAGTCTGATATATACCCACCGGCGATCTATCCTGCTGATTTTGACGAGTTGGACAAATAAATTTTGGTTTCAAACAATTGGGATGTGGAATCTTCCGCTGAATCCGAATCTGAAATTGAAAGGGAAGATTTGCATTTGAAATTCCAAAGTTGGACCTCTTATCTCGGATAAGGCCATCTTGGACCCAAAGTTTGATGCGCTCAATCGATTCACCGAGAAAAATTACTAAGGAATCTGCATGAACGCCTCCGTCCATTTTGTCCCAAATATGGACGAAAAATGGAGAAATTAACTTTTTAACAATGTGAGAAATACGGCCTCGTCTTGTCAATATTTTACATGAAAATGTTTTTGGTTGGATTATTTTATTGGTTATTTTTAAACATTGCTTATGACATAATGTTTTCATTTTGTTCATTTTTTCATCAGAAATAAAATTATTGCGAGATTTATTTCAAGTCAAACTAATTCACAATCCATGTTCAAAATTAACAATGTAGGAAGTGGGGAAATATACCTTTACTTACCTAGGTTCAAGTTGCGATGGCGATGTAATTGAGGGCTGCCATCACAACAATTGTATAAAGAATCCTATCATTATATAATGATCACAATGGGAAATTGCACAATGGAAACTGTGGTTGACTTTATTACAGGAAAATTGTATTTGGTGTAAATACACATGAAACGTTTTACGAGCGCTTCATTTAATCCCCTCATTCAAAATAAGGGGGCAATTTTTCCTGAGAATTCTTGAATATTTTTTTTAACATTCATAACGAGCAGTCCTCCGTTTATATCGTTTTTCAGACCACTAGCATCAAAATTATATATATCCAGCATTATATCCAGAGGATTTTTTTCATTTGCTTTATTGCAAACTTAAGTAATGAAGTTCGTAGTTTTATGGGAATGATGCGGTCGTAGACAAAGTGATGTACACAACTCGAGTTGTAAGGCAATTACTCTCTCCTAGAATTTCTTTTTCTAGTCATGCATAAGATGCTTCTTACAACTCTTTGTATGTAATATACTATTAACCATCTCCCTGAATATTAGGTCGACAGGTGAAACAAGAGATGGCATTCACACTTCATTTCCCATTCTTATACTCTGTGATCTTTGACCATATCATTTGAAAATCGAATCCCAGGAAATCCAAGTTCTTCGCCAGACTCATCGATCCTTCGCGCAGCCCGGGGGCAGCTCATCCCAGCATCTCTTCTCAAGCAACTTAACGAGCCTCTGTCTGTGCCAAACAGACCACAACGCAGTGTGTCCACCCAGGAGGTATTATTTCGACTCCGGCACGATTTTATCGTCGGAATCAATCCCCGGAAGGGTGTTAGGGTATGAGTTTTTTCCCCCGGACTTTATTACGTTAGTTGTAATAGATTTTGAGAGTTTGATATTTTTATGGGAGTCGTAAAGTTCTGGCTCCATCTGTGTTTTCCCCTTCTTTCTCTTCCGCTGCGGAGGTATACGTCTGGCTGTTGGAATGGGACTGGGTGTTGTTCCGAACATAAACAGCCCAAGAAGAAATATTAGGTTTGGAGTGGGAAGCGACTGTGACGCTCGGAGATTGATTTTGTCCTCAGACGATCCACCCCGTATATTTCCCGAAACAATTCGATGATTTTGTTCGGGGAATATTCTTCGACGTATATTGAGACTTGAACGACGTCTTAAAAACCTCTTTATGAAGTTATGTTGTGGTTAACACATAGATATTTTGGTCACCTTTTAGAACAAATGACTTATATCTATGAGCAAGGATTATAGAGTTAGAAAGATAGGAAACGCCCTTATATCTGTGGTACTAAAATGCGACTACGATTTTTGGCTAGCTTCTTACTTTTGACACCTAGATGGCGCTGAAAACATTATTCAGTACAGAAAACTATTATAAAAGGCACGAAATCCGAAACATATTTCCCATGAATTTTCATTAAATTGAGTATTCTTTGTCGAGCTTTTGAAGAAACATCCTGATCGACAAAACATAAGCAGCGCTCCGCTTTTTGATCAGGATGATATTTTCCATCTACACATTGTTCTGAATGAATGAAATTAAATACGCTTCTGGATTCTTTATATTTTTATTTGAAATGATTGTGTAAAATAAACTACAATACAATAATTATGAAATTGAGAACGTTTCAAAAATTTGTTCACATATTAGAGAATTATTATAACAATTTCAAGAACTTATTCGTTCAGTGAACTCTCGATGAATCGAACATCGAACAGTTGTTCTGGATCCGATTCATACATATCTTACCTACCCATCTAGTAAATGAGTCGAACTGCTGGAAGGGTCGTCAAGAGAACCTCCACCTCTATAAGTCCTTCTTCTAACCACCATTGCCTCTATGAGTGGAACTTTTTGATCTAATGAATGAGACCAAAGAAGATTCGGTTCGAAAACAAATCACCACACGTGATGAATATCATACGATTTTTCGACCTCTAAGGACATGTTTCCAGTGCTCGAACGCTCGTTTCTAATTGATGATGATTTCGTGTTTACCTGAGTTTTTCTCTCAATGAAGTAAAGTCTCACTTGAATAACTAGAATGTTCAATAAGCCGAACAATAGATAAGTCGAACAGTTATTTTGGTCCCTAGGAGTTCGACTTAACGTGATTCCACTGTATATTAATTACAGAATGTTTGAACAACAATAAAAAAAATATCAGAGGTGTACAACAAGACCTGTTGTCAACCTAGCAAGAGTTCTTTATACGTTATCCCGAACAATATATTTTTGCTCCGAAACCTCTATCCATTTGACAGCACTGAAAATAAAAAGCAATGAACAAGACAGTTACATGATACGAGTTTCAAAACTTACATTTCCATTCTCTTTGTAATGAAAATAATGCACATTCAGGATTATTCTTTCTATTATCTCTGCAATTAATCACCATGCATTTTAAATGTAGGCCAGTTTTTAACACAAAATTCATAACAGAAAAACACACAAGCAAATATTATAGAATGAGCTAGGTGCTACTCTTGTAGATTTCGAGCTATTTCAGTCAAAAATACGCGTATACTTACGAGAAAATACAATCGTCATTCAGCAAAAATATTTATTCAAGTATTTCTTTCAAAATTGACAACAGCCTACTAATAATCTTGCCAAATGGACCCTAATTAAAAATTTTAACCATAACCCGTTCACTTTTGAAACTACACATGTCGCTCACATGACTGTAGTCGGGTCGTATCCCATTTTTATACTCTATAATCTTTGTCTATGAGTTTATCTAGATGTTGATCGGTTAACGGGAGAGCGGCTTTCCGTCGACCTAATAAATGAAATAGACTCCCTCCACCTCGGAGAGACTGTGGGTAAGGACAATTGCTCGAAGAATAGGGCTAAGTGATATTTTTCTTATAGGGGGTTTGGTTTTTTGGGGAAAATAGAAACCATCGAAATAACTCATATCTAGACTGTACGAGCTATGCACTTGAAACTTTGCACGTTTGATATGTTCACTACTGGCATTATATCCTCAGAATTTTTTTTCATCTGCTATATTTCAAACTCAAGGTATGAGGGTTCAAAAATACGACGAAACACTTCCAAGTAGGTAGTGCCCCAAGTTTTATTAACTAAAATTGTTGTCGTCAGATAACTCTAATTATGCTGAATCATCTAAGAGAAGGTTTGCAGTGGAGATAATTTTATGAAAGTCTATGGAGGAAAATTTTAACATTTGATTTATAAACGCAGATCTAATGATTTTGATTGTAAGAAATAAAAAATTTAAATTTTTTCAGGAGTTTGTGTGGCTTATTTGAGCTTTCGTAAACGGTTCATTAACAATCGTTTTTAATGTTCAAGCCTCGAAAGATGTCCTTAAAACAAACTGATTCAACATATTTCAGGAAATTTTCCTAATCTCGTATCTCTGTCTGAAAAGATATTATTATAGGTTGCTAGTGGACAAAATAATTGAACAATCTTTCTCAGACCACCACATGAAACAGGGAAATAAAAAAAACATCCCTCGATCTTGACCAATCGTGTAGTTTCTTCTTCTGTCAATTGATGTGACCGACATAACAAATATCGGAAGTCTTCGAGACGTAATGAATAAACCAGGAAGCCGTCAACTTTAGAAACCGTCAATCGGGTAACCCTCTTTCCATCTCGAATAGAAACCTTATGCGAATTAAATGAAGTCGGCATCGAGTTGGCCTGACAGACAATCACGCTTCCTCGAAGCCTCCGAAACTTTGATATTGGCACGAGATTGACAGATTTCCACCTCGGATTACATCAGAAAGCCATTTTATCTGGGAATGATCCACCGCCAGAAATATCCCATTATTCGACCTCAAGAATTCCGACGTCACCGTCTCAGATGATCCGAGGAGGCTGGGGACCATAGGGATTTCACTTGGTCTTGATCGAAAAAAATTGATAGTCCCCAAAATTAAAATCTACAGATACAAGTTGTGGCACAAGGTGTGGTATGGGGAGAGCAACCCTGTACCTTTTAACCGTAAGAGAAAGAGAAAGATGAATGCAACATTCCGAAACTTAAAATAAGAGTCAGAATGTCATCATCTTTTTATTTCGACATTGTTTATTATCTCTATTTTTGTTCATGCCACAATATTGAAATACTTGCTTGAATTCTCTGGGAATAGAATTTTGTTATTTTACTCGATTTTTCTCAACCACCCTGTATACGCTGCAGACCTACAGGCTAAAATTAATTCTATTTCCTGCAACTTGAAATCATCATCTCATTTAAACCAATTTTTTTTTATAATTTAAGTCAATATCCCTAACTCATGTAAAGCAGTTTATCGTCTGTAGTTCCATGACAATTGTAGCTAACTTAATTTCTTAAGAAAAAGAAAATTCTTTGCCTTTACGAAGGCACATCGAGAACATTTTTGAAACATAGATGAATTCAAAATAGTAATCATCGAAATTAATACCATTTTCAATTCCCAGGCTCAGAGATCTTTTATCATGAGGTTGGAGAAATGATATTAGATTTTGTCACTGAGATGAGAGATATACCGGTTTCGGCCTTGTTGGGCCTCATCAGTATCCCGCACATCTCAGGACAAAATCTTTTTTTTTTTGCATTTGATTGGAGATGTGAAACTTCATTTTGACGCAATTGGATGTCACCACCTTAGTACTTTGTAATATTTTACTCATTACTTCACAACCAATTGCTATAAATTCTAAAGTTTTTTATGAAGATTTTGTCCTGAGATGTGCGGGATACTGATGAGGCCCAACAAGGCCGAAACCGGTATATCTCTCATCTCAGTGACAAAATCTAATATCATTTCTCCAACCTCATGATAAAAGATCTCTGAGCCTGGGAATTGAAAATGGTATTCATTTCGATGATTACTATTTTGAATTCATCTATGTTTCAAAAATAACTTAATTTCTAGTGCAATTTTTGCAAGAATTCACGTAGGAGCATGTCCATGATGATGGCAATTCATTCATTATTTTCACCGTTTCTTCACTATTGTTCAATCTGAAAATTCTGCTTGATTTATTGAGAGAAAACACTTACCGTCGCATTCGCCATTTTGCAACATCTGATACTCGGACGAGCCACCTCGTATATTTCTATGTGGGCTTGTATCTTGTGAACATAATCAAGATATTCAAGGTGGCTCATTTGAGCTTTTGCGAAAACTATCATTGAAATCACGTTATTTATGCAACGTTGTGAGCAGGCTCCCAAGATCTTCAAAATGAAGTATAACTCAACCCCTGTTCCTTATTCAATTTTGAGGGGTTGAAGAGCCGCCTCTTAGGGGGTTGCTGGTTCAACGCCTCAAATATACCTCAAAAGATGCCTCCAAACGAAATCATTCGACGTGTTTCGGGAATTTTTTTAAATTTCTATGGGATAAGAACTATACGGGCTGGCTCGTCTGAGAACAAACATTCTGTATACTGTACAAGGCAGAGTCATGTCTCCCTGTTTCACCCTAAATCTGAGAATTTAATTGAGTTCTTGGACATCAACTAACAGTACTCATGTAACGAATTGAAACAGGCTGTTTCAAATACACTGCGCAAAAAAATTAACGCACATTATGGAAATCTCAGATTTATTCTACAACTGAAGGTGTTCTCAATGATGATTATTTTTATCAGAAACAGCAGGAATAAAAAAAGATGATATTATCAGATTTTGAATGTATTGCCTCCATTCTAAAATCAGTTGTTCTCGATCAATTCTAGTGATCAATAGTTTTTCTTTCGTTTGATTCTCTACACTCGATCGCTATGCAAAGCGAAACACGCAATTTGACCCAAGAGGAATGTGCCCAAGCGGTAGTTTTGCGAGAAGAAGGGTGGACATACACAAGAAAGGTTTGGAGTTTCCCATACAAGTGTGTCCAGAATGTTGCAGTGATTCAGGGAGACAGGTATGAATGTCCGAAGACCAGGACAGGGTAGAGCGGGTAACAACTGCCATTCAAGAACGTTACATGAGAGTTTCTTCGTTGAGACAACGGTTTGCAACCGTTCGCCTACTTCAAAATCAGCTTGGGCAAACTCATGGGGTGCAAATGAGCACTCAGACAATAAGAAATCGCCTCAGAGAATATGATTTAAGGCCTCGTGTCGTGGCAAGAGGCCCAGCTCTTACCCCAGCCCATCGAAGGGCGCATTTGGATTTTGCGAGAGAGCATATCCATTGGGAAGAGGCCGATTGGGAAAAACTTCTCTTCACAGATGAGTCTAGATTTTGCCTCTTCCATTGTGATCGACGTTCCCTTGTATACAGACGTCCACATGAAAGATATGCGCAGTGCAATTTCCTAAATACTACTGGTTTCGGGGGAGGATGGATTATGGTATGGGGTGGAATATCTTTGACTTCTCGCACAGACCTAGTGGTCGTTGATAATGGAGCTATGAATGCTGATAAATATATGAGGAACATTCTTGAAGAGCATGTAGTGACATTTGCCCCATACATTGGTGAAAATTTCATTTTTATGGACGATAATGCCAGACCCCATCGTGCGCGCATCGTTCAGGAGTACCTTGAAGAGGTTGAAGTCTCTCGAATGGAATGGCCAGTAAGAAGTCCAGATCTCAATCCGATTGAGAAGTTCAGAAATTCATCCAGCTACTCTTGATGACATTTTAAGATCACTCATTTTGAGTATGAACCGTCGTTGCCGAGCTGTAATTAAGGCAAGGGGTGGAAATACCAAGTATTAAATCACTTATCAGCATTTCAGTATTTTGAAAATTGTTCATTTCACTTCCTTCACATTAGAATCGGCGAAATCGTGAATTTTTCTTTCATTTAATGTGTCTTGTTTCGTCCAAAACCTTCCCGAGAGAACATAAAAAATAAGTTATAAAGTCAATGTAGAGTTAACTGTCATTAAAATTGAGATTTTCATAATGTGCGTTAATTTTTCTGCGCAGTACAGTTCTCGAATTCAAAAAGTGTTAGTTCAGACTAAGAGATGTTCACAATGAGAGCATTAGCTTTGTAGTCAACGTAATTTCATTTGGTCCCAATATAATGCCCCGTTCATGGTTCAGATGCGAAGGCGGTCTATTTACGTCCTCACTGTATACGTTTCGAGATATCCTCTAGATCTGGGACGTTTATCGGCGGTCACAAAGTCCCCGAATGTTCCTACAGGAGATAGCCCGGTATCTCGGGGAGAAACTGCCATTACCCGGTGCATCGCACCATGTGCAAAACCAGTTTTACGCACAATTCGCCAGAAATTGGGTCCCGTATTTGTCCGACCGACGCTAATTCGATTACGGAGAAACAAATTCCGTCCGTCCGTCGCGACGTGGCCCAGAAACCCGATGAACCCGACCCGGTTTGATCCCGCTCAATTTTTCCGGATTCCGGGAACGATAAGGCGGATTTGGAAAGTCCGGGTTTCATTTGTAATGACGCGGGGACGGTCCAACGCGGAGGGAACTCGTTTAATTCCATCAGTTACTTTCCGTCTCCCGGTGTACCGCAGGGGTCGAGTCTTGGACCCCTTTTATTCATGATTTGTCAGAATGACAATTCTCGGAATATGTCGTAATTTTTGGTGCTGAAAAATATTCTGTTTTCTTGTGTAACAACATGTTTGGTTTATCTACGGGAGATGATTGTCTTTCATTGGGGTCCCGCAGCGGTCATCAAACATCTGAAGTTCCGAAAAATCATCACCTGGAAGGTCGTATCCGGTTTGAAAAACCCTCACGACCAGAGAGCGAGAATATCGAAGGAATTTCGAAGGACAAGTGTGATTACGTCTCTAAATTAGCTGATGAATATGGTATCGAAGTGATTCTTCTGCAAGAAACCCACACGGCAACAGAAAAAAATCCTCGTGAAAGAGGACAGTTGAAAGTTATGTATTAATTGATTTTTTACAAGTTTAGCTTGTTATGCTGAAAAATTATCAGTTCGTAATTTTCAACAGATTCGGAAAGGGCAAATTGATGAAGTTTTTTTTCATTTCTTTCAAATTTTTTGACATTTCTGTCATAAATATTCATAAACCTCCGAACATTATTTGGCCAAGAAATCTGAATGTTGATGTTTTTTAAAGTAGCAAATGCATTTCTAAAATGCATTTGAATTATTTTGAATAATCGGTTTCTTTTTTGCTTTTGTCTTTTTTCATTTCAGATTTAGAATTGCGAGTCGTTTTGGGAAGAATCTGGTTATCGGAGCCCGTTGACGGATAACATGAAGATGATCACACTGATGTCTTTCAAGATTCTAATATTTGATATTCTATAGTATCATACAAAGAATGTTATGATACCCCGATCTTTTTTTACCTCAGCTTAGGTACTTTTTGTTTCAACATTTATTGTATTATTTTAGCTCTCTTTTTCATAAGAATATATATATATATATATATATATATATATATATATATATATATATATATATATATATTATTTTAGCTCTCTTTTTCATAAGAATATATGTATATTCATCAATGATCTACAACAGCCGCTTCGGAATTATTGTCATCTCGGGCGGCTATGGAAACTCGAAATTATGTTGATGATACCCCATCACTTCTGAAGTTGCAGGATTCAGGTTGTTGACTTATGACTTTTTGTAGTTCGAGTAAACCTACTGAATATTTTTATGTATGTGTATGTTCGAGTTATTGTAAGAGTTGATGTGGGGTGAAGAAAGCAAAATTGACAGTCAGAAAATGGAGTAACAGAACAGAAATATGCAAAAAAAAATAGTTATTCACATACTTTTATCTTTAGTAATATGTCTAATGAAGAAGTTTCAATACTTCATGTCTTCCATTATTCAATTTCATTCAAACATTGAGCGAAACGAGCGAAGCTCTTCTTTAGCCGACATAATGTATTTCGTTTATGACCTATCTCTTCCTAAGCTATTGGACCGATCACCATTAAATTTTTCATGCTTACAGAATTAGAGGATGGTTTAGATTCAATAAAATCGAAAATCGGACATACCATCGAGAAAAAATATCATATACTAGCTGGCCCGCGCAACTTCGTCTGCCCAAATCGGCTATTAAAATTATTGTTATTTTTATTATTCCAAAGTTAGCTTCAAATACGAACAATTTTGAAGAAGCCTAGATCCTGATTGCCACACAGCCTACCAGATCCAATTGTATTTCCCTACCTTTTCGTATATATACGTCCTATACCTAAATAACAAATTATGTTTCTATAATCAAAGAATCAGTCAACCCCCTCAATGCATGGGCCCCCCCGTGACGCGGTTTCTTATGTCAGGTCTTCTTATTGAAATTAACCAAGTTGACAAAAAAGCTCTCGCACAATTTGAGGTGAGTTATATTTATCACAAAAGATCAACTGCAAAAAGAGGACGTTACTTGAAATGAAGCGTCTGAATGCAAAACCAGACATTTGACATGTTCCGAAAAATTGAGTTAAGGAAGGATCACAATAAGGAAAAATGCTGGCAATCTGATTCTTATACCCTCAGGTTTATAAGTAGACTTTTGAAAGCCTCTATTCGTAATTGAAATGATCAAGACTGGGAATTTTTCAATTTTGGCAGGTTTTTCTCGTTTTGCTCGGAACGGCTCATTCATTAAATGTCTGGTTTTGCATTTAGACGCTTCAAATGTCACTTTCACAAACGAGCACCGAAGCCGATATTGACATAGATAACCGAACATGATACCCGATGTTTATCGAAATATTATTTAATTATTTATATATTTTCAATAAATAACATTGGTGTTCTGTACAAACTTTGCGTCGTCCTCACTTGAAGAAATTATTGAAATCGAGAAATAGATGTAACGAGGTAATAAGTAATGCAAAATCAATTTTAGAACTTCGATGTTTAATTGTCAAACATCGATGATCATCGAAAATCAATGAAAATCGATCAATTCCATTTCTAAGGAAAAACCATATTAATACCTTGCATTTTACTATTTTCTCACCTTTTAAACCTTCCCTGGAATTTCACGAGTAAGTCAAGACCGAAATTAGCCAAAAGGGTCCAGCCGTTTTCAAGTTTTAGCTTACGCACAGCAATCCATTTTTATATATGCAGAAGATATTATTATCCATTGGATACTTTATTTCAGCAGGAAGAACGTTTCTGAAAGTGTTGCCGACCTTTGCCTCAACTGGTATTTCAGATACTGGCAGGTTAATATAGAATATTCCAAACATCACTAAGTTTCTACTGTGGTCTTGGTTTTTAAGACGTTTCGCCATGCCACACACTATTCAATGGAAATTATGTTGAAGTCGGAGTAGAATGCCTTCTATGCACGCAAATCGGCGGAAATTAAAATAACCATAAGGGTTCCGATACTTCCGCAGCAAAAACCATACTCGTAGAGTAAGGACCCAAGAATGAATAAACATGAAATCCTTCATTTTCAACGCGGGTCGTTATTCAGTGATGGCAATATTAAATTAGGGGTGCAAATTTATTCAGTGTAACTTCCAGACCTTTTGCCTTGCTTTAGTTTCCGAGAGATAAAATTAATCGTTTAATTCCTTAACATTACGTCCGAGCACAGAGACCAATCCCGGGCAGCGATTATGAACGGAACTATATTAAAGTGATGCGCCCGGTGAAATATGAACTCTTTATTTGAATTTTTCGACGATAATTCAGCGTGGAACGTCAAAGTTAATAGTACCTTTTCGAGAGGCAGGATATTCAACTATTCGCTCTTCGGGAAAAGGGCTAATAGAGTTTTTCGGAGAGGAATAAATTAATGTCAGTTCTGTGTGGAAAGTTTCGAACACTGAGTAGCGAGGCACAGCCTTGTCATCTCCAGGGTTGGGAAATGCTGCGGGAAATTCGTTGAAGTTTGCCTCGGTGAGCTCGGGTCGTAATTTTTTTCGTTTCGTACGTTAAAGTGATTCGTATCGAAGATTTTGATTTCTGGAGTGCGTTATCATTAAGATCGGAGGACGTCATATGATACGTTAAAAAAGGTATTTATCATAAGTGCAGAAGGTTATCATATTCTTCCAAAATTCAAAACCAAGCCACGAAGTGGCGAGTTTTTGAATGAATTAGTGTTAGAATAAGCCTTCTGTACGAGTATTATAAGTAATTTTTTTTAATTCATTGAATTTTATATATTCTTATGAAAAAGAGAGCTAAAATAATACAATAAATGTTGAAACAAAAAGTACCTAAGCTGAGGTAAAAAAAGAACGGGGTATCATAACATTCTTCGTATGATACTATAGAAATATACGATACTATCATCACTAGTATCATACGATACTATACAGCCAGGGGAATAAACATCAGCCGAAAAAACCTGTCTCCCCGTAAACAAAATAACATAAAATATTAAATATCAGGAAAATCTTGAAAGACATCAGTGTGATCATCTTCATGTTATCCGTCGATGGGCTCGAATAAACAGATTCTTCCCAAAACGACTCGCAATTCTTAATCTGAAATAAAGAAAAGACAAAAGCATAAAAGGAACCGATTATTCAGAATAAATCAAATGCATTTCAGAAATGCATTTGCTACTTTAAAAAACATCAACATTCAGATTTCTTGGCGAAATAATGTTCGGAGGTTTATAAATATTTATGACAGAAACGTCACAAAATTTGAAAGAAATGAAAAAAAACTCCATCAATTTCCCCTTTCCGAATCTGTTGAAAATGACGAATTGATAATTTTTCAACATAACAAGCTAAACTTCTAACAAATCAATTAATACATAACCTTTCAACTGTCCTCTTTCACGAGGATTTTTTCTGTTGCCGTGTGGGTTTCTTGCAGAAGAATCACTCCGATACCATGTTCATCAGCTAATTTGGAGACGTAATCACACTTGTCTTTCGAAATTCCTTCGATATTCAAATTCAAAATCCACAAATTCTTGCTCTCTGGTCGTGAGGGTTTTTCAAACCGGATACGACCTTCCAGGTGATGATTTTTCGGCACTTCAGATGTTTGAAGACCGCTACGGGACCCCAATGAAAGGAAATCATCTCCCATAGATAAACCAAACATGTTACAACACAAGAAAACAGAATATTTTTCAGGACCAAAAACTACGACATATTCCGAGAATTGTCATTCTGATATTTCCATAAATATCATTCAGTAATTTTGGGATTGAAAAATAAAGAGTGGCAGAACTGTTTCCTCTATCATGAATTTGACAGGCAATGAGTAAATCCTTGGCAAGAATTTTTTTGAATATATTCATCGAGTTTTTTTTGCAAATTAGAAAATATTTCTTTATCGTGTATAGTTCTATGTATTTGTTGAATCTTTCGATTTCAATTGTGGTGAATCGAAGCATCAAATATTTTACATCCTTCAAAAAATACGTCATCTGATAAGTGTTCAGAAGTATTTCAATGAGTTACAGAATTAGTAGTCAATATTCTGTTGAGGATGAACTTCGTTCTCTTTGGTTAACTACATATTTCCGTCATGTGAGGATTATATCCAGCGTTGGATGTACCACTTGTGCTTTGTCAAAATATTCCTTTAGAAAAAGGTGAAGAGATTCTAAAGATTTAACTATCGGATTTCTATTATAACCGCCTTTTTGTCGATGAATAGATTACTGATTTCTTAAATTCTGCAGTCCATGTGCACAAACTGCGACTGAAAATTATATACCGGGTGGTTCGAAAGTCTGGAAACGGTGAATTTATTTCGCTCACAGGTCGAAAATCGGATTTCTGATACTGGGGTTGCAGTTATTTCGCCCGAGGAATCGAATGGGCCCATCAGATTTGGGGCTCAAAAGAGCCTTCTTTTTCAGATTCAGATTCAGAGGAAAATTTTTCATCCGAATTGTTCAAAATCAAAAATTTTTTTGTCCATCTTTGGGACCCTGACCCCATGCAGCGTTTTTCGTTCAGAAATCCGGAGACGTTCATGCAGAGTCCTTAGTAATTTTTCTCGGTGAATCGATTGAGCCCATCAGATTTTAGGTCTAAAAGAGCTGAGATAATAGGTCTAGTTTTGAAATATCAAAAGCAAACCTTCCTTTTCAATTTCAGATTCGGATTCAGCGTGAAATTTTACATTCCAATTGTTGGAAACCAAATTTTTTTTTGTCCAACTCGTCCAAATCAGCAGGATTGATTGACAGTTGGTATATATCAGACTCCGGATCATTGGCGGTGGTCTCAAGAGCGTTACCGTTCGAAATGAAACATCTGACAATTTGAAAAAGTTGGTTTTGATATAAAAATTGTTTTCACTCACAATATTTCCGCATTCAAATCTCTCATACCTTGATTCTTCACACCCTGCTGAATCCATAATTTATCACGAAAATATCCTGTGTTTCACCAATTTTCAATTTCTAAGTAACTGTCAAGGATGCTGCAACGGTACACTGTGAAAGTATACTCACATAGCTTCTCTGCTTTTAATGTTATTTCTGCATCGACTTCAATCGCGCTCATTCAGCAAGATGTTCTTTTTCTTTCTATTGTTTTATCACTTACACTGAAATGAAATGTTCGGGCATTGATGAAATTCTTGTTTTCATCGATTTTTTTTCAATGCCTATTATGAAATTTTTTCTTCTCCGTACATGGCCATATACTACGTTTTTTGTTCGAAAATCAAAGTTGCACCTCGTATATCGCATAAAGCCCCCTTAAGGCCAAAATGTGATGGGCTCAATCGATTCGCCAAGGAACTCAGTATTGGAATATGAATTTCTGCATCATAATCGAATACCCCCGGATTTTTAAACAGAAAAAACGCTGCTTGGGCCCAAATAAGATAAGAGCTCCAGCTTTGAAAATTCAAATGCAAACCTACATTTTCAGATTCGGATTCAGCGGAAGATTTTACATCTCAATTGTTCGAAACCATAATTTTTTTGTCCAACTCGTCAAAATCAGCAGGATAGATTGCCGGTGGGTACATATCAGACTCCGGATGGTGACCTCAAGAGTATTTTCGTTCGAAACGATACATCCCTTCGACAATTTGAAAAAGTTGGTTTTGACATGAAAATTGTTTTCACTCAACATATTTCTGCCTTAAAATCTCTCATACCTTGATTCTTTACACCCTGCTGTATCCATAATATATCACGAGAATATCCTATGTTTCACCAATTTTCAATCTCGAAATAACTGTCAAAGATGCTGAAACGGTATACTGTGAACGTATACTCACATAGCTATTCTTATAACAGTGAGTACGCATATTAAAATTCAGAATCATAACCGATTCAAAAATACTATTAAAACTATGCTATGGAGTAGGGGTTACTACTCAGTATCTGAATATTTAAATGATTCTGAATTGTTATCCTGGTCCTGTGACCGTTAATTTCTTATTATCATTGTCATTACTTACTAATATTATTGTTATCATTTATTTTTATTACAGTTGCTTTTCATATAATTGTTAAATTTGACGTGTCCTATACTATATAGACTAAAAGGATCAATAAAGTTTATTATTATTATTATTATTATTATTATTACTCCCAAAATCTCGCTCCTCTTTTTGATGGTATTCTTCACACCCAGCTGTATCCATAATTTATCACTAGAATATTCAGTGTTTCACCAATTTTCAATTTCGAAATAACTGTCAAGGATGCCGCAACGGTACACTGTGAAAGTAAACTCACATAGCTTCTCTTATAACTGGGAGTACTCCTTAACTCTCGCTCCTTCTTTTGATGGTATTCTCCACACTTTGCTGTATCACGAGAATATCCTGTGTTTCACCAATTTCCAATTTCGAAATAACTGTCAAGGATTAAGAAAAAGAAAATTCTTTGCCTTTACGTAGGCCACATCGAGAACAATCTAGTATCATTCTCCAACCTCATGATAAAGATCTCTGAGCCTGGGAATTGAAAATGGTATTCATTTCGATGATTACTATTTTGAATTCATCTATGTTTCAAAACTGTCAAGGATGCTGCAACGATACACTGTGAAAGTATACTCACATAGCTTCTCTTATAACAGTGAGTACTTCTGTGCTCTAGCTCCTCTTTTAAAAGTATTCAATCACTAACACTGAAATGAAATGTTCGGTCATTCGTGAAATTCTTGTTTTCATCAATTTTTTTTCAGTGCCTATTATGAAATTTTTCCTTCTCCGTACTTGGCCCAATACTGTGTTTTTTGTTCAAAAATCAATGTTGCACCTCGTATATCGCATGAAGACCCATTAAGGCCGAAATCTGATGGGCTCAATGGATTCCCCGAAAGAAATAACCAAGGACCTCAGTATTAGAATAGGAATTTTTGCATCCTGATCAAATGCTTCCGGATTTTTGAACAAAAAAACGCTGCATGGGGCACAAATATTGACGAAAAAATTATTGGTGTTGACCATTCCGTATGAAAAATTTCCGCTTATTCCCAATCCGCATTATTGGGCCTCATATCTCGTACAAGGCCGCAAATCTCATTCGGTAAACTTGTTTATCTGCATCCAGGAATCGCAGATGCTGACACGTGAGAACTACGCACTTCAAACCCAGAAAAGCAATCGGTACCGCCGATAAAAACGGCCATCACGTATGCATGGAATGTCCGCAACGGAAACACGTATCAACGCGCTAGAATCGCGGAAGTTGGAACGGTAGAGAATTAAAATTGACCCGTAAAACGTCTAGCGACCGAACGTATGTCTCCCCAGGTCAATTTCGCCGGGACGTCTGAATTCGCAAGTCTGGGACATAAATTCCCGAGTTTTATTCCTGGGACATATCCGCCTTTCGCGGATAGTTCATCGAACGGGAATATGATATCGCCGGGTAATCCGTTCCGGGAGAAATGGAATATTAGAGACGTGGGGAGCATGCCTAACCGGTCGCAGCCTGCTACCTAGCGGGGTTGTCAAAACTCTAGCACTCGATACCGTTTCCAGTAATCGGATATTCGGATCTTGTCCTACCTCAGCGTTGTACTGGTTGTTTCTGCTGTTTTCCTGAAGGAATATCAGTTGAATGTTTTATTCGCGGATTTGAAATTCGCATCATCGACGAGAACAAACATGAAATCATACAGTTCAGACAACTTCAAACGAATATTTCTGTCTTAACAAAAATCCTATGTAGGGGAATTCGAGGATAGATGGCTCAGCTTTTGAAAATTCATGTTAAAATACTTATTCGATGAATAAAGAATACCATTCATTTTTTTAACGATTCTCTATTGATCAAAGATCATGTAATGAATAACAGAAAGTCATTGAAAAATAAAACGTTCAATGAATAAAAAAATAAAAACAGTCAACAAAAACCATCTCTTTTTAAGAAAAAGAATATAACGGTAAACGAAAAAAATTACCGTTTTGGCGTAGAACTCGAAAACAGAAGGAGATAGAGTTGATGGCATTATCAGTTTCACTAAAAAAGACCACTGTAACGTGTCATTCATTTTCCTCTATCTCTAACGGTTTAAAAGTTGTAGTTCAAGTATCACTAATTTTGACTTTCTGATAATTGGAATGCAATATAACATTACTTGCAAATTAAGAGAGTTTTTATTGGGGAATGGAGGATATAACTGACGAGCCGCAGGCGAGTCAGTTACCTCCTTGAGCCAGTAAAATCCGTTACCTTGCGTGTATTGTGTTATATTTTATTTGTTTCTCATTTGTAAAAAGGTTAGATAAAATTTAAAAAATATCAATAATTTGGCGCAAATGTCGTAAGCTATGGAAGCGTTGCCATGAACATGTCTGTTTATTTTTCTTTACATTTGTTTTGGCGAAAGTGAAAATGAATGTACCAAAAGAAATTATTGAGGCAGCCAGCAGTGTTCATTACCTGCCAAATCAGCTTCAAGGTACGAGCGAGAATACGACGACTTCAAAAAGTACCAAAACAAAAATAGTGTGATTGGGGTAACTGAAGATGTTTTGTTGGTCTACTTGAATCAACTATCAGCTAGATTCAGCCCAAATACTTTATGGGCAAAATGGTCTATGCTGAAAAGCTGCTGGAAATGAAAGAAAATGCTCCTGTTCGCAGGTTTGTTTTCCTTAAAAAACTTATTGAAAAATATGACGTTTAGTTGTCATTTGCAGATTTCAAAAGGTAATAGCGTTTCTGAAACGAAAAAATGAGCGTTATACGCCAAAAACAAGCCAAGGTATTAAGTAAAGAAGAGGCTGAACAATTTCTCTTACATGCTCCTGATAACCAGTGGTTGCTGGCAAAAATTGTAACAATATTTGGGATTTTTGGATGTTGTCGATGTGACAAAATTCTCTCCTCAAACATGAATGATGTAGAAGACATGAAAAATACGTTATTGTGACACTGCGGCCAACAAAAAATTTAACAACAAGAAGATTCACCATATCCGATGATGGCTGCAGCTTCAAGCCCTGCATGTTATACAGAAAATATGTAAATCTTCGGCCTCCTGGAACAGAAAGCCTAAGATTTTTTTTGACATACCGACATGAAAAGTGCATTTCCCTTGATGCTGGCCAGCACACTATTGGTAGTGTCCCAAAGCAAATAGCGAAATATTTAGGTTTAAAAGACCCAGAGCTATACAACAGCCATTCTTTTCGCAGAATTGGAGCCACTATAGTTCAGGTATAGATATTTTAGCACTCAAGCGTGCAGGAGGGTGGAAGAGCACCGAAATTGCGATGAGTTATGTCGATGATTCGGTCAACAAAAAAATCGAAATGTCTAGCAAATTATTTGGTAGTAAGGAGATTACAAATGTTCTGCAGTCCTCGAGTTCAGCAGTTTCTGAATCAACAGATGGTTCATCATCATCAGTATCAACTCTTTCATCATCAAAAATCTGTGTTACTGGAAATAACAATTGTACCATGATTTTCAACATATATGACGATAAAACAAAATTTTCTAATGTAAATAATACTACTAACTTGTAAAAATTTTGCAAGTTAACTGTCAGTTTTACAAGTTAGTGACTTAATAAAATAAACTTTCTTGATTAATTTTGTGTTTTTGGAAACTTACGTTTACAAATGAGAAACAAATAAAAGAATGAACGCACACGCTTCTAGAAAAAAAAATATTTAAAACGGAAAAATGAAGGATATCGTCCCAAAAAATCGAAAATTCTCACTCGTGAACAAGATGAAAAATTTATTAAGGAGGCAACAGATGAGAAATACTTGATGGTTAAAGTTGCAACTATTTTAGGATTATTTGGAGCCTGTCTGCTTGAAGAATTGTGTGATTTATCAGTGGAAGATCGAAATTACAAATAAATCATTGGTTATACAATTTCCAAATACAAAAACGAAAATCAGTCGTTCTATCAGTATCATTGGGAAGTATGTAGACTATTTTCATAAGTACTTTGCACTGCGCCCTTCTGTCATCAAACATCGTCGTTTTTTCCTGAAAAACATGAATAATGAATGCACTGCCAATCTTGTTGGTATTAATACATTTGGGAAAATTCCTTCTTTTGTTGCCGAATTCCTCAAACTGTCAGAACCAAAATAATGTACAGGACACTGTTTTCGAAGATTCTCCGCCTCATTGCTAGCAGAATCAGGGGCAAATATTACGGATATAAAAAAACATGGTGGATGGAAGTCTACGACGGTAGCCGGCTATGTTGATCATTCCATTGCATATAGAAATGTCATTGCTGAAAAAATTCTCCCAACCCCAACAGATTTTGGATCATCATCAAATATTGTACTCCCAGTTTCTACAAGTACTGATGGTGCTGAGGATTCTAATAATGTGTTGCGCAGCTCCCTAACGTCACAAGGTATTAATGTTGGTAATTGTTCTAGTTTTACGATTAATATTAATATCCATAAGTAATGATTGTTAAATATTGATAATAAAAATTTGCAATTGCTGAATTTTTCTCATCTGATTTCATCATAAGAAAATGGAGTGCTAAAAATATTTGTAACAGTAATGCTAAAAATATTTTTAACACGCTTCCACGTAAATAATCAATTCTAACATTGTTTGCTGTCATCAAAAGTGTCACTTTTAATGACAGTTGTACAAAAAATATTTTCCTTCAGAGATCCTGTGTCCCACATTCCTAGGTCCTCCATGTCGTAAATAGCTGTATTATACAATGATATTTATCGCTATTCCCAGCTTATAAAACATCCCTCCCGAGATTTTTCGGCACCGTCTCAACCCTGTCAGACGAACGAGCGGACCGGGTACGAAATCACTTTTTTTATCTCCCATGTCTGCCCAAAATTTGTGCGTATAAAAAATTATTCCGCGAGATATTCCCAAGTTACGCTGTGCTTAATTGTGCGTTATATCATCTACTGAATTGTTATTCCACAGGCGTTTTTTGGTTATGGCCCGTTCCCATTGTGAGAGACAGTAACTTGTGCGTAAATAATACCGCCCTTTGAGTTTCTGGGAATAAATGGAGAGATATTCCATCTGCAGATACGGTGCTTTAAACTGTCTCCAATAGGGAAGTTCTTCGTGGCTCATATGATGGGGATGATCTGTTCAGATACATTACGTCGGACTCTAGATTTGTCAAGAAATGGTTTGTTATTAACTCGACATTTGCGGTCCCACTGCAACAAAAATACACTTACTCTTCAGAATTTGATTTAGAGTTTAGAGGTTTCTTCTGGAAGTTCTTTAAGAGCTGTCTCTCTCAGTCTTTGAAGCAAAAATCAATATGAACAAATTTTTCAAATAATAGAAGAAAGTCCCTTGCGTGAAAATTGCACAAGTTTTCAAGTTCAGCTGCTTTACTAGAACCCTAAGTACACCGATTCCATCTATCCAACTAAACTGCTCCACATGAGTTAGGGATAGTGACTAATTGCAGAAAAATATACTTTAAAAGAGATTTTGTGATGAAAATTCATATTAATATGATTTCAAGTTGCAGGAAATTAAATTAATTTTAATGAAATTTTATTCCCAGAGAATTCAAGCATTTTGAGATTATTAATACAATGTATGGCCTCCACGGGCATCAATAACATCTTGACATCTTCTTTGCATACTACATACGAGGTTGTTGGACATTTCTTGATGAATTTGGTTCCATAAACGGGGCAGAAGCTCTCTCAAATCATTCAAGGATTCTGGGGTAGGTTGATGATTATCTAATCTTCTTTGGAGCATATCCCACGCATGCAATTCAAATCTGGTGAGTGCGGAGGTATTGGTGAATGTGGAATGCCAAGCTCCTCGCGCGCATTCACAACTATGGCTGCACGGTGCAGTCTAGCGTTATCGTCTAGAAATTGAAAAGTTTCATCAATAACAGCGTGACAATTTGAAAAAACTTTCTCAATGACATGCTCCCTATAGTGTAAGGCGGTCATATTCCCAGGACAAATAAGCAGATTTGTGCACCCGTTGAAACATACCTTAACACTATTCCCTCGGAATAGATGAACTTCGTGGACATAGCGACGATTACGGGGGATCGTGCGCATGATTTTCAATATTGCTCCGCGGTCTTCATGTAGGCCTATATTTCTGGAATATGGGATTTTGACACTTGCCTCAATTTTTATTTTTAGGGGTTTGATTTATGCTAAAGAAAATGAAAATCAATTGTTGAAATTGTCTAGTTTTCATGACTATAGTACTAGAAATAAAGAAATATTAGCATTTCCAAAACATAAAACTGCTAAATTTGAATTATCTCCTATTTATCAAAGTATTAAATTGTATAATCATCTTCCTAGTCATGTTAAATCGGTAAACTTATGTAGATTTAAGAAGTTAGTTAAGGAATTTTTATTGTATAAGTGCTATTATAGCGTGAAGGATTACTTTCTCGATACACTATAATTTGTTGTTTTTTTTTTCTTGACTTATCCTATGCATGCTCTGTAATGTCTAAAAGGATTAATAAAAGTTATTATTGTTATTATTATTATTATGCGTGGGATTGTCCATACCCTTATTCTTCGAGAATCTGAAAATCGTGCATATCTGGATTCATCAGTGAAAAAGACACTACGCCATTGATCGTTCCAATTGATATGTTGCCTTGGCCATTCTAGTCTTTGACGCTTATGGTCACGTGTTAATGGAACTCCTCTTGGAGTCTAGATCCTAGATTCACCTCTCTCAAACGTCGTCTGATGGTTTCGATGGGAACTTGGACTCGTTTCAAATCGAATCCGTTGATAAACTGAATCCATTTCAAAATAAGAACATTCATGAAGCATATGCAAAGAACCAAACTTCAGAAAAAGGCGACCAGATTGACGATATATCTTATTCTGATTTTTATTGGATCGATTCAAGTTGTTATCTAGTTTTAAATGATTTTACAGCGATTTTCTCGAAGATTACTTTTCAAAACGATTGAATTCGATATCTTTTTACTCTTGTTGAGCAGTATTTCGGTCTCTGCTACTCCAACTACTATGATACAGATACACTGAAAGCCTCCTTAGCAATCGAATTAACTTTTCACCTCATGTGTGTGGTCTTTCTTACGTTTAATTTTGTCATAACCAATTAGATTTGTAGGAATTCATTTTTCTCCTTCCCTATGAGGAGTGTCCAACGGAATATACAATTTAGCATTTCAGCAAAGATTTTCCCCTCATTGTCCCGTTCTGCTGCAAAGCTTAATTAGCGTTTTATGCGTTTATACTAACTGGTAAATGGTTCGGAAGGTATTTTAATTCACTTAGGCTAAAAAGAAATCTGCAACTCACCAGAGCTTTTCTACTTAGGTTTGTTCATAATGAATGTTTATATTTTAGCCTTGAAAAAAAATCACATAAGATTCGAAACGTTGACGATGTATTAATAGGAAATTAAATTGTTATATTTGTCCAAATTCCTGTGAATAATATTCCACTATTAGAAATATGGACGTTACCAGTAATCAGTATTGTATTTACTGTTTATTCGTTACTGTGTGAATTAAGGAATTAATATTTCCTACGGTTTTCCACTCTAGTCCTAAGAACATGGTTCTCAGGATTCATCACAACTCTTAAGCTCGCACACCACGATAAGGTTATGACCAATCGTGGGAGTCTTTCTAATACCTACATCTTTGCTATTTAATTTTTTTTCTTAGAACTCCCTGCTCATATAGATATAAAGTGGACCTTACAGAGGCACTAACAATTAACCATCCCGTTGATATAAACCCAACAGAAACAAATCGATCCAAACACAAACAGTGAATACCAGATCCTACTCTCCTCCTCTCTTCCCATCGATCCAACTTTTTTTCCACGCCGTCCGCGATCTCGATTGGAGCGAGCTGAACCCCCAGAGGCCGGGGAGAGCGGAAAATTGAAAGAATACAAATTTTTCACATCTTAAATAATATTTATCCTTCTCCGGGCTGTCACCAGAAGGACTCGCGTCGGGGGCGTTTTTACAAGCGCAAAAAAGGGGAAACCGATGCACAATACAAATCTACCCCTATCAGTCACAAATAGTCGGGCTTCAGCGGCTCGGATGCTGGGCCGTTTTGGCTGAATAACGGAGCCAGAAGACGAATGATGGAACCGTAAGCGCGCTGACGCCTCCGTTAATGCTCTTATGGAATCGCGGCGGCCATTTGTATACACAGCACGGAGAAACGAAACAGCAAACAGCGATATGAACTTGTTCACGGCTTTGTTTGGCTGTTTTTCGGCGCGGCCTGGTACGTTTAGCAACCTAGATCGGGGCTGTTTTGGGTGTTGTCGAAGGCACTTTTTGCTGTTGGATGTGCGACAGGTCTATATATATTCGGGGTTGTTGTCTCCTGCGAAATTTAGCGCAGATGAGGTCATCTACGAGTTCTTTTCCTCATCCTGCTACAAGAATACCTCACGGATTAGTTCTTCCTTCACATTATGGAAATCTCAAATTTATTCTACAACTGAAGGTGTTCTCAATGATAATTATTTTTATCAGAATTATGCATGCATATGTTATCCACTTCCAACGTTTTTCTTCAATACAGATGTTTTTTCCCAGCAGAAATAAAAAAAACATGATGATGACAACGGTTTGCAACCGCTCGCCTCCTTCAAAATCAGCTTGAGCAAACTCATGGGGTGCAAATTAGCACTCAGACAATAAGAAATCGCCTCAGAGAATATGATTCAAGGCCTCGTGTCGCGGCAAGAGGCCCAGCTCTTACCCCAGCCCATCGAAGGGCGCGTTTGGATTTTGCGAGAGAGCGTATCCATTGGGAAGAGGCCGCTTGGGAAAGAGTTCTCTTCACAGATGAGTCTAGATTCAGCCTCTACCATTGTGATCGATGTTACCTTGTATACTGACGTCCACATGAAAGATATGCTCAGCGCAATTTCCTGAATACTACTGGTTTCGGGGGAGAATCGATTATGGTATGGGGTCAAATATCTTCGACTGCTCGCAAAGTCCTAGTGGTCGTTGATAATGGAGCTATGAATGCTGGAAAGAATATAAGGAACATTCTTGAAGAGCATGTAGTGCCATTTGCCCCATACATTGGTGAAAATTTCATTTTTATGGAGTACCTTGAAGAGGTTGAAGTCTCTCGAATGGAATGGTCAGCAAGAAGTTCAGATCTCAATCCGATTGAGCAGGTTTGGGACAACCTGAATAGAAGGCTGAGAAATTCAGAAAATCATCCAACTACTCTTAATGACTTAGGAATCCAACTCGGATAAATCTGGGAAGGATTAGATCAGAACATTTTGAGATCACTCATTTTGAGTATGAACCGTCGTTGTCGAGCTGTAATTAACGCAAGGGGTGGAAATACCAAGTATTAAATCACTTATCAGCATTTCAGTATTTTGACAATTGTTCATTTCTCTTCTTTCACATAAGATTCGGTGAAATCCTGAATGTTTCTTCCATTTAATTTGTCTTGTTTCGTTCAAAACCTTCCAGAGAGAACATAAAAAACAAAAAGTTATAAAGTCAATGTAGAGTTAACTTTCATTAAAATTGAGATTTTCAGAATGTGCGTTAATTTTTTTGCGCAGTGTGAATGATTCCTGCTGTATTTGCCTTTTTTTAGATATTGAGAATTTCGGGTAAATAAGTAATGACTCTGTTTTACCTTGTCTATAGAAGAATAACATGAAGATTTTCCTTAAGATGACGCTAATTTCCCTCAAGAACAATTTCAGTTGTTTTATTTTCAAAAAGCTCTTGTATCATACGCAAAATTGTATGGTTTCCTGTTGCACTAACCACAGCTACGTAGGTACTTCTTGTTCCAATATGTACCTACACTTTTTCAGCTAATTTTTTTTAAGAAAAAAATTTCTTCACGAAACTTTGTGAAAGCTCATCTGCTGTAATTTCTTGGCTTTCAATTTTTCCACCTCATTTTGGTATATTTTTGAAAACGCAAGCAGATTCTCAATTGATAATTCTCATGTCGAAATGTCTACTTTTTTAAAAAACATTGGGACTCGAAGTTTATAAAGTAAGATTTATATTGTGCATCAGTGTAGCCTCTCTCGGCCTCTTTAATACTTGCAGAAACGTTCTAATGCCCGTCTTTCAGATTATATCCCGGAGAATACTGAATATGATTCAAGATGTAGAAAAAATTTGTATTCTTTCAATTTGCCTTTCGTCTCCTGGCCTCTAGGGGTTCATCTTCCTCAGCGACGTCCAATAGAGATCGAGAACGGCTCAGGAAAAAAAAATGGATCGATGTAAAGGAGGATTCGATACGGATGTTTCGACATACGAATGGATTTCGTCGTATGCAGAAATTATTGTTACGATCTATTCACCGTTTCTTGTTTCGAACATCCTTCTCGATTTTTTTGGGATGAATTTATTCCAGTATCAGTGGTTACGTTTCTTTACCTTTGTTTTATTTAATTTTTCTTTACACTAAGGAATTCCTATATACTGCTCTAGAAGAGTTAGGGTTATCGTATTCAATCGTTTTGAAAAGTATGTAATCTTCGAGAAAATGGCTGAAAAATCATTTAAAACTAAATAACAACTTGAATCGATCCAATTAAAATCAGTTTGAGATATTTCGTCAATCTGGTCGCCTTTTTTCTAAAGTTTGTTTTTTTGCATATGCTTCATAAATGTTCTTATTTTGAAATGGAGTCAGTTTATCAATGGCTTCGATTTGGAACGAGTTTTCTGATAATGCCAAGATGTAAATTATAAAACGCTGAGGCTAATAGGGTTATCGGAATGCTACAGGTTGGCCTATCTCATGTTGTTGTAGCGGAAAGGCTCCAAGTCAGCCAAAATGTAATATCTCGACTTTGGAATAGGTTCAGGGAGACAAGTTCCGTATTGGAAAGACCAAGGCTGGGTGGGCGACGAAAAACAACACCTGCTCAGGATCGTTTCATCACCGTTTTGGCGAGAAGAAAGCCTACATCTACGTGTAGAATGGTACGGAATACTCTTCAAAATGCAAATGGGGTTCAAGTTTCCATCGAAACCATCAGACGACGCTTGAGAGAGAAATCTGGGTTCTAGACCTCCATTAAGAGGAGTTCCATCAACACGTGACCAGAAGGAATTTTAAACAACCTCGTGTGTAGTATGCAAAGAAGATGTCAAGCTGTTATTGATGCCCGTGGAGGCCATACATTGTATTAATAGTCTCAAAGTGCTTGTATTCTCTGGGAATGTAATTTCGTTATTTTACTCGAATTGCTTAAACACTCTCTATTCGCTGCAGACCTATAGGCTAAAATAAATTTCATTCTCCTCAATCTCATTCAAAATATACTTTTCTGCAATTTAAGTCAATATTCCTAACTCGCATCTTAATGTGTCAAAATGTCAGATTTTTTTTGCAACTTTTAAACATAGCCGCGAGTTTACGTTACATTCAAATCGTCAGATTTTTGAATGAGAGATTTTTTTGGGCCCACCTAACATCCCCTCAGAAAATCTGACGCGCTCGAGAAATTTCTTATTTCATTTTCAACCCATTTTTTTATCATCTAAGCTTTGCAACCTGATAGGTCTCTATGACGCTCGATTAAATCCTAATTTACAATCGTGAGCTGCCCTGCTATAATAATGACATAATAAACCCAATACTACAGTCTGGAAGTATATCTCGTGTCATTTCCTGAACTGAACGCGTTGGAAACGGGACCAGCCTGTGTATACATGCACAATATCGGCCTTGCGTTACCTCCGGTGTAATCAAACGCAGTAAATTGTAATATATATGCGTCCGCTTGACCTCCGAAGAGCCTCTTAGTACGTGTTCCGAGATTCGAGACCACCAAACTACAGGAACTATCCCTGAATGCATGCCATTCACCGAAATGGCCGAATCATTCCTCCAGGTGGAATGAAGACCTCGTTATTGATTTAGCATGCCTATACCTGCTCGGAATTCAATCGGCCGCAATCTCTGTTACTCGGGTTCGTCTTCCGAATTCGGTGTATCGAAATAAAGCCGATGGATTCGACGTTTCCATCGCTCCCGCAAGGCTTTCGAACCTCTTGGAATCGAGTAAAGAATGGGAGTTGGTCGCCTTCTGATTCTCGCCATTGATTTTGAGGGAGAACAATTTTTTGTGTATCATCATATTATTATTATTATCCTGAACAGGTGTCGTTGTGGCTTCGTTCAGCCTTCCGGGAACTTCGACCGCAAGGATCTTTTGTTCTTTACCCAACTCGTTCATTTAAATCCCAAGGAGGCCATCAATGGCATTGATGAATCCAACGACATCCTAAGGAGCCTTAGCTGTTACTTCATGTGGATTCAGAACCGACTTCCCCATGTGAATGGTTCTTAGTTCCGCCAGCTCTGGACACTTGCATACCATGTAGTCAGCCGTTTCTTTCTCTGATCCACATAGCCTGCATTTTTCATCTGCTGACTTTCCCATGCGATACAAATGATATTTATATCGACAGTGTCCCGTCAGCAGACCCACCATTACTCAAAGCTCAGCTCGTGGCAGCTCGGGTATCATAAAACGCCAAGAAGTAATGAAGATCTTTTATTCTGAAGCAATCTTGAATTTTCTCACACAGCTTGCTAAACCATCCTCTAAACATAGTAAATAGTTTAAAAGGGGTTACAGTCCACTGCAACCTGATGTTCTATTTTGCCCCCTGACAAAGCTTTACAGCTCGCCTTCCAGTCCCAGAGATCTTATGAAATCCAATATCTCGGAAGGCGTCACTGCAACTAATTCCTCACTCCTACAGCTCTCTTGACTAAAGCATTGTTTCCTTTGGCTTACAATGCCAAAGCATTCTGTGACTAGGTGAATAGGAGTTTCTTCCTCCTCCCCACAGAATCTACACTCGTCAGTGTCCGATAGCCCATTCTCAGCAAGTGCTTTCTGAGGCAACAATGCCCTGTAAGAAAGCCAGATAGGAGGTGTAGTTGGTTCTTACTGAGATCCAAATATCTTTTGGATCTTGCAGTTTTAAAACTTTTTGGAGTGATCCAACCCTGGGAGATTCTGCCAGAGTATTTCTCTTTTAGTTTTCTCCTTCTCCAGAAACTCCTTCTTATATGTATATTTTGCTATGCTCTATACATACATTCATATGTAGAGGGGTTCATATGATTGATATGAAAACAAATACGTTGAGCATATTTGATGATTCCGGTAACTATTTCATTATAACGAACAAACAGGATGTTCGAAGAGGATGTTTGGACAATTTGTTTTCCGATATTGTATCGTTTGTTGATTAGGCATGTTAGAGTTATGAATTTCATTTTGCCTTCAGATCGATTTTACCATCACACGTGGAGATTATAGTAGTTCTGAGTGAATATCCACGAGAACCAACGTTTATTTTTTCACAAATCGTTTCATTTTGAAACTAATTTCTGTTCAAAGTTAATTGAATTCTTCTTCTCTTCTTTTACAGTGAACCGTCATAAATTGGCTATACTATAGCGAAGGCATCAAGCAATAGGCTCAAGTGTTATTTCCACTCATTTTTTTATTCTTCGGTGCATACTAATTTGTTTCAGCCTTTTTTGTTCCATTTTCACTTCTTTTTAAATTCTTTGTGAACACTCTGGCAGAATCTCCCAGGGTTGGATCACTCCAAAAAGTTCCTTCGGGATTTTGAAACTGCAAGATCCAAAAAATATTTGGATCTCAGTAAGAACCAACTACACCTCCTCACTGGCTTTCTTACAGGGCATTGTCGCCTCAGAAAGCACTTGCTGAGAATGGGCGTATCGGACACTGACGAGTGTAGATTCTGTGGGGAGGAGGAAGAAACTCCTATTCACCTAGTCACAGAATGCTTTGGCATTGTAAGCCAAAGGAAACAATGCTTTGGTCAAGAGACCTGTAGGAGCGAGGAATTAGCCTCACTGAAGCCTTCCGAGATATTGGATTTTATAAGATCTCTGGGACTGGAAGGCGAGCTGTAAAGCTTTGTCAGGGGGCACAATAGACCATCAGGTCGCAGTGGACTGTAACCCCTTTTAAACTATTAACTATTAACTATTATTCTCGGTGAATCTTCAACATATGGGTATGGTAAGGCTCTGCTTTGGCGCAATATTGAGTTATTTCTCCATTTTCTGTGCCCATACTTAAAATGCAAATTTGGGACTAGTTATCTCATGGATGCTCCTGTTAGATTTGGACTAAATTAAATGGAACCAAACAACAAGCACTACCTTTCGAATAAACACAGAATCATCACAATCGGTTGAACAAGTAGAAAGTTCTGAAGTTACAGACATAAAAAATGAACAGTCAAGAACCATCTCCATTCTTAATTGTAGTGGGTCGTAAATTCTAGAGAATGGGAGTTAAACACACGGTGGTGTTTTCAGGTATTTATTGTGTAGTACAAAGAGAAGTTGAACTTAATGTTGAGATTACAATTGTCAGTAGAGTTTATATATTAAAAATATTTGCAGATTAGAGGTTTCATCATAGTCGTATGATCGTAGTGTTGCTGCAATTCGGTACTACGAGGTAATTACACTACGATGAGGTAACTAGGCAGTGCATCGCCCTAGTTATGTGGATATTCCGTTTAACTAGGTCGAGACTTCTGATATATTTAATGTGAATTAAACAGTCGGTCTGAAATACATATCACCTTCAAGCCAGTTCCTTGTTGATTCTATTGCAAATATATCAAACTAAATATATAGAAGTTGATTTCACTGGAACATTGTAATATCTTGTAGGACATATGGTTCCTTCTAGAGTCTCTTCCTAGTTCTCACCACGCTCGGCCTTGTTCAAATAAACCCTCTCAGTCGCCCGTATCCACCCTATCAAAATATTCTTCTCGTGTAACTGGAACACTCTCAACAGAAGCACTTTAATTAAGAGCCGACAGTTGGTCTTTGCCGCAGTGGCGTCGTATGTTTTCAATCAGAGCAAGCCAGAGGCAACGCAAAAATATATATGTACAAGCCGTGTAAATTTTTCTGAGCTTTGGGTCGAACAACAATTATTAGAGAATAAGGACAACAGGTTACAACTGAAAAAATGAAAACGAAACCATTCAAAAAAGGAACCAAAAAAATTAATTGGAAAAATACTGTCTTCAGTTCTCAACGTGATGTATTGCATCCCCATCTGTAAAAACCACACAAGGGTCTGATGGGATCAAATACTGCTGTAGGCGCAATTTTTGTCAAATTCAACATCCTGTATCTTTTTTCGTTGTTCTCCGATTTTGTTGAAATTTTCACCAGGTATAGTATAAGGTCTTGTTATATTAATCTGTAATTTATTTTGCGAAAATATCTGTAGTTCATCCGTTATACAGGGTGAAACAAAACCTTGTTTTATACCTTTCATTTCGAAACACCCTGTGTTGAATTTGAGGCGGAAAATTTGATATCATTCAATTTAATTTGAAGTGTGACCCTTTCTCAATAAAAAGTTTTTTGATTTACGTCAGTATCTGCTTTAAAAAAAGATACACATTTTCAAAGAAAGTGTTGCATTTTTTCAATGTTTATAACAATTTAAAACATTACAATACCTTATGGACTAGTAAACATAAACAAACATCTGAAAATGAATAGCGTATATTTCCACCTCGATTTCTCATCACTTCTACCATACGACGTGACATACTTTCAATGCATTTCCGAATTGCTTCTGGGGGAATATTTTCCCGTACTTCAAGAAGGGCTGTTCGTAAATCGGGCAAGGTGTTGGGCTGCCGATTTCGAACATGTCTACCTAGCATATCCCATACATGTTCAATTGGGGTTAAATCCGGCCTTCTGGCTGGCCACACGAATCGTTGAATATTTGCCTCTTCAAAGTAGCATTGTTCTGCATCAACAGAAACTGTTGCTTCCCCCAGAAGCAATGCGTAAATGCATTGAAAGTATGCCACGTTGTATGGTAAAAGTGATGAGAAAGCGAGGTGGAAATACACGCTATTAATTTTCGGATGTTTGTTTATGTTTACTAGTCGATAATGTATTGTAATGTTTTAAATTGTTATAAAAATTGAAAAAATTCAACACTTTCTTTGAAAATGTGTATCTTTTTTTTAAAGCAGATAATGACGGAAAGCAAAAAACATTTTATTGAGAAAGGATCACACTTCAAATTAAAACTGAATCATATCAAATTTTCCGCCTCAAATTCACCACAGGGTATTTAGAAATGAAGGTTATAAAACAAGGTTTTGTTTCACCCTGTATAACGGATGAACTACAGGTATTTTCGCAAAGTTACTTTCAGGTTAATATAACAAGACCCAATACTACACCTGGTGAAAATTTCAACAAAATCGGAGAACCACGAAAAAAGATACATGGTGTTGAATTTGCTGAAAATTTTGTCTGTCCGGAATTTATTGACGGGGAGTATATTATCGTCAGAAAATTAATAGCAATGAGACTTGAAGATTTTTGATAAATCAAACATTGGAATGTGGAATGGAATCAGCTCTTGATTTCTGATGAATCTCGATTCTCCTCGGGTCCATATGATGGCCGAAGAAAGGTTAGACGACTTCGAGGGAAAGACGTGAACTTCATTTTGATGTTGAGCTTTTTTACTTAGAAGATTAAGGGTAGGTTTCACAAAACTTTGTACCGTTAAATTAATTGGAGCCTGCGCAATTCGTTGAAATTTCAAAACGAGTGATTCGATTGGTTTGAATTCACGTAAGGTTTTTTAATCGCACAATTAATGTTTTGTGATACCGACCCTAAATCTGACCACCCTGTACAGGGTGGGCATATTTCGATGTTTTAGCACTACAACTTTTGAACCAGAGGAGATAGACAAAATCTCATACCCCATTCTCGATCTCTTTTTCGGAGAAACTAACGAGAGTTGTATTAATTTTTGGCTACCATCTTTTGTTTTCGAGTTATAAGCGGAAATTGGAAAAATTGCGATATCGGAAAAAATTTATATCTCCGCTAATACTGATGATAGAGCTCTGAAATAAAAACATTCTACAGGCATTTTTTTAGGTAGAATCCAGTGGCATGCTCGTCTTTCTTGCACCTTTTCAATTACGAATCTGTGACCCAAAGTTTAAATGATAACGCTATATTTTGGTCCATTTTCTGAAAGCTTGATTTTTTCTGATTTCAAAAATATAATACATCGTGAGGTTTGTATCAATATGAGTATAGAAATTGGTCAAAAACCTATTTTCATGTGAGTCTATGGTTTTAACTGTTGATGAGCACAGAAAAATAGAGCTTCCTATAACAAGAGCATAGAAATGAAAAGGCTACTAGAAAGAAATCGTGGTAATTATACGATACTAAATTTTTCTGTGCTTATCGACAATTGAAACTATATAAAGTATCGAAACTCAGATGAATATAGGTTCTTGACCAATTTCTATACTCATATTGATTTATTGATACGAACCATACGATGTCATATATTTTTGAAATCAGAAGAAATTAACCTTTCAGAAAATGGCAGAGGAATCTAGTGTTCCCATTCCAAAAAACATAACTTTGGGTCTCAGATTCGTAATTAAAAATGCTGCAAAAAAGACGAGCATGCTACTGGATTCTACGTAAAAAAGTGCCTGTAGAATGTTTTAATTTCAGAGCTCTATCATCAGTTTTAGCGGAGATATACATTTTTTTCGATATCGCCATTTTTCCAATTTTCGCTTATAACTCGAAAACAAAAGAAGGTAGCCAAAAATGAATAAAACTGTTGTTAGTTTCTCCGAAAAAGAGATCGAGAATGGGGTATCAGATTTTGTCTATCTCCTCTGGTTCAAAAGTTGTAGTGCTAAAACATCGAAATCTGACCACCCTGTACTTGAGTCTGGAATTGCAGATCAGCACAGAAAGCCTTCCCTGAAGGCAGCCACTGTTCTCCCGCAATTTCGTCCTCTGCGCGACCCCAAACCAGGAGTGTCAATATTGTAGTTGGGAATTTGAATGCAAGAATAAACTCGCTATAAATTTTTATCCTCAGCAGTCGGAAACGGATGAGCGTTTACGGTCGCCCGAATTGAATTTTTTATCCGGATAGCGTTCGATTCAAATCCGGATGAATGAGTGAAACGAAAATCGGTATCGGGACCTGAAAGTTTGGAGTGTACGTTGGGTGTTGATATACTAACTGACAAAAATACTGTAACGCCGAAAAGGAGCTGTTTAAATTTTATTTTTTTTTTTGGTGAAACGAAGATACTAATGATGATGAACCATCTGTTGACTCAGAAACTGCTGAATTCGAGGACTGCAGAACATTTGTACTCTCCTTACTACCAAATAATTTGATAGACATTTCGATTTTTTTGTTGACCGAATCATCGACATAATTCATCGCAATTTCGGTGCTCTTCCACCCTCCTGCACGCTTTAGTGCTAAAATATCTCCACCCGAATCCGCAACCATAGTGGCTCCAGTTCTGTGAAAAGAGTGGCCGGTGTATAACTCTGGGTCTCTTAAACCTAAACATTTCGCTATTTGCTTTGGGACACCACCAATAGTGTGCTGGCCAGCATTAAGAGAAATGCACTTTCCATGTCGGTATGTCAAAAGAAATCTAAGGCTTTCTGTTCCATGAGGCCGAAGATTTACATATTTTCTGTATAACATGCAGGGCTTGAAGCTGCAGCCATCATCGGTTATGGTGAATCTTCTTGTTGTTAAATTTTTTGTTTGCCGCAATGTCACAATAACGTATTTTTCCATATCTTCTACATTATTCATGTTTAAGGAGAGAATTTCGTCAAATCGACAACATCCAAAAATCCCAAATATTGTTACAATTTTCGTCAGCAACCACTGGTCATCAGGAGCATGTAGAAGAAATTGTTCAGCCTCTTCTTTAGTTAATACATTGATCTTTTTTGGCGTATAACGCTCATTTTTCATTTCAGAAACGCTATTACCTTTTGAAATCTGTAAATGACAACTAAACGTCATATTTTTCAAGGAAAACAAACCTGCGAACAGGGGCATTTTCTTTCATTTCCAAGCAGCTTTTCAGCATAGACCATTTTGCCCATAAAGTATTTGGGCTGAATCTAGCTGATAGTTGATTCAAGTAGACCAACAAAACATCTTCAGTTACCCCAATCACACTATTTTTTGTTTTGACACTTTTTGAAGTCGTCGTATTCTCGCTCTTACCTTGAAGCTGATTTTCCAGGTGATAAACTTGATGCTGCACTGCTGGCTGCCTCAATAATTTCTTTTGGTACATTTATTTTCGCTTTCGCCAAAACAAATGTAAAGAAAAATAAACAGACATGTTCATGGAAACGCTTCCATAGCTTTCGACATTTGCGACAAATTATTGAGATTTTTTTGGAATTTATCCAACCTATTTACAAATGAGAAACAAATAAAATATAAAACAATACACGCAAGGTAACGGGTTTTACTGGCTGAAGGAGGTGACTGACTCGCCTGCGGCTACTCAGTTGTATCCTCCATTCTCCAGTAAAAACCCTTTTACCTTGCTAGTAATGTTATATGCTATTAACAATAACTAAACATTGACTGTGTATCTCCTCGAATAGCTTATTTGTTGTAAAATTAAAGAAAATTGAGAAAAACGACCACAACTTTTAAGTAACAAAAAATGTTCACATGGAAATTCATTCACTCCGTGCTCTAATATCGATTTTTAACTGAAAAAAAAAAAATTAAATTTCTACCGCTCCATTTGGATGTTGCAGTTTCCTTGGCAGTCAGTATATAAATTCTGGTAAATCCGGTCGACGGCCTTAGGTACGTTTCCGGTCTGGCGGATAACGGATTCGGATAACTAATTCATATTCACATCTCAGATTTTCGATCTAGGGGTTGCCCGGGATTCAATTCGATCAGGTTTGGGGGTTATTGACACTGCTTGGATTTGGTGGAAGATGATAGATGAATTGATAGTTAGATGAATAGATATTCAACCTTCCTGATTGATATTTGTTATTGAACAGGGTCTTCGTCAGTTGAGTGAGCTTGCTCAAAGTTAAACTGAACCAACGAGAAAGAGTGTGAAATCCAATACATTACAAACTGCTCCACATGAGTTAGGGAGAATTCAAGCATTTTGAGACTGTCAGTACAATGTATGGCCTCCAAGGGCATCAATAACAGCTTGACGTCTTCTTTGCATACTACACACGAGGTTGATGAACATTTCTTGAGAAATTTGGTTGCATAAACGGAGCAGAAGCTCTCTCAGATCATTTAAGGATTCTGGGGTAGGTTGATGATTATCTAATTTTCTTTGGAGCATATCCCATGCATGTTCTATGCAATTCAAATCTGGTGAGTGCGGAGGTATTGGTAAATGTGGAATACCAAGCTCCTCGCGCGCATTCTCAACTATGCAGCGTGAAAATTTGGCAAACCATTGTCAATGACATGCTCCCTATAGTGTAAGGCGGTCATATTCCCAGAACAAATGTGTAGATCTGTGCGCCCTTTGAAACATATCCTGGCCCATAATATTAATAATAATAATAATGAAGTTTATCGATCCTTTTAGACTGTACAAAGTAAGTATAGGACAAGTCAATATACATAATCAATCTCGAAAAACTAATTCATACCGAATGTCACCTTCCACATGATTTCAATGAATCATCACTCAAATATTCTGAGACAGAATAATAACTTCTGCTAAGCAGTAGATCTTTAATGCTTTTCCTGAATTTCGTTAAGTTTATTACTTTAATGGAAGTTGGCAAATGATTGAAAAATCTTACACTTTGATAAGATGGTGAACGTTCAAATCTAGATGTTCTATGATTTGGAATCATTAGAGTATGATTATTTCTTGTGGAGTAGTGATGGTGACTAGATAATCTTATCATATCACTCTCATTTTCCTTAACATAAATTAGACATCTATATATATACACACAAGCTGGTGTCATGATCCCATTCGCAATGAAGAAAGGTTTACAAGAAGATTGTGAATGTAAACTGAACATTAGCCTAATTATTCTTTTCTGGCAGATGAAAGCTCTATTTATTTCAGATGAAATACCAAACCATACCATACCATACCATAGCACTATCCCCTCGGAATGGATGGACTTCTTGGACACAGTGACGATTACAGGGTATGCGTGGGATTGTCTATACCCTCATCTGAAATCGTCCATATCTGGATTCATCAGTGAAAAGGACACTACGCCATTGATCGTTCCAATTGATATGTTGCCTTGCCCATTGAAGTCTTTGACGCTTATAGTCACAGGTTATTGTAACCTATAGAACCTAGATTCCTCTCTCAAGCGTCGTCTGATGGTTTCGATGGAAACTCGAACCCCATCTGCATTTCGAAGAGTATTCAGTACCATTCTCCACGTCGATGTAGACTTTCTTCTCGTCAAAACGGCGATGAAACGATCCTGAGCAATTGTTGTCTTTCGTCGTCCACCAAGCCTTGGTCTTTCCAACACGGAACTTGTCTCCCTGAACCTATTCCAAAGTCGAGATATCACACTTTGACTGACTTGGAGCCTTTCCGCTACAACAACCTTAGTTAGGCCACCTGTAGCATTCCGATAGCCCTATTAGCCTCAGCGTTAGTTAATATACGTCTTGGCATTTTCAGAAAACTCGTTTCAAATTGAAGTGTTGATGAACTGACTCCATTTCAAAATAAAAGCATGATGCAAAGAACCAAACTTCAGAAAAAAGGCGACCAGATTGATGAAATGTCTCATACTGATTCTTATATTGGATCGATTAAAGTTGTTATTGAGTTTTAAATGATTTTACAGCGATTTTCTCGAAAATTACAAACGATTGAGTACGATATCCTTAACTCTTGTGGAGCAGTATACTTGTGTGAACTCTTCAATGTTCACACTTGATTCGGGTCTGGAATCATTCTGAGAGCCACCTGAACAATTCAACTTCTTTAAACCTTTCATCAAATTTACTTCTTGAACCTTTTTGGGTTTTATTTCAAAGTCTCTGGAACAGATTCAACTATGAATATTTCTCTGAATTCGATAGCTTTCTCCTCATGAACCCAACGAATTATTCTCCTCTGTCATAGCTCTGTTTCATTTTCTCTGTTGTCTAATTCGAAAAAAGTTTATTATTAGTTTTAAGTTTTATGTATTATAAATTATTCGAATATTCTACTGTGTTAAAAAAGTGACTTGATGGAACATTAACTTGAACTCGAAATAAATGTTTGAGAATTCAAGGTACATTCTTGTATTTGAAGCAAATCAATGGAAAAAAATTGTCTGGGAGACAACAACGGGGAAGACTTTTATAAAATCCAAGAGGGTCATTGCTCGGCCGTCGAAATCGGACCGTTCCCGATTTGGGGCCCGAAATCCCGAATAAGTTATTCTCATAAAGATGGAAATCCACTTTAAACAGTTCGCCAAATTAGAAATTCCGATCTTGATGCTTTTTGGCGCGGCGGTACGGCCCTAATCAGACGTTCGGTTTTATGTGGATCGGGCATCGCCGGACGGTTTTTCGAAGGAATTTCAATTCATTTCGTTCCGGCAACCGCGGATGATCTCGCCTTTTCCCGATTCCTTCCGCTCGGCCCGATGTGCCAGCATTTTCAATTATGTGGTTTCTTTCGTCTCCGTGCTCTTTTAAGTCCACAGATTCTGTTGTAACGATCAATTTGGAATACGATATTTCATTCGACGCGAAAAAGGGCGGAATTCGTGGGGTATTTCTTTTTCCTGTCGAAATTGGGGAGGGTGGAAGGTTTCAAAATGTGTTCCCGACTTAAAGAGGGTTATATTGTACGTATACAGAAGAAGAAAATCCTCATGGAAACATAGGAATATGAATGTTAAATTCGAATGAGCTCCGAGTCTAGTAGAACAGTGGAAGAATCGAAATCTCATCAAATGGACTGTTGGAATGGCGAATCTTGGCAGGAGGAAGTGTTCTCGGCTGCCGCGAATTGCAATGCGCATTTTTGCACTATAGAACGAATTTTGTTACTTACCGCGTTTGTTGCTAGATCGGTAGATCATTTTTACTGGTTGCTAAGGTAAACAGAACGGTATGTGAAAATGACTGAATATTTTTGAAATAATGAAATAACACAAACAATTTGAATTCACTTCATTCAATATTGAAAGTGAAAATACAATTTTTACAATTGCTGATGGAAATACGACTAGATTGAGTAGAAGCCGAATTCACAGAAACCTCTGCTGAATTCAACATTTCATGTTGCAACTCGCTACGTTTCGTAGTATGCAAAATTTTTTCAGCAAAGTCTAGTTTATTTTCCAGGGAATCCTCAACTTAACTTTCAGCCACAGTCGAAGACCGCCATCCACCGTGTCGTTTTAATCCTAATACATCTTCTCCCTTATTAGCTGAAAATGTGGCCGAAGTGCGTCTAAAAGAGTGGCCAGTATAGGCATTTGGATTTTCTAAATTCAAAAAGGTTGCAGTTTTTGACGGCCAACTTCCAATTTTCCCTTCGCCTATTACTTGATTGCTGCATTTTCCGTTTTTATATCTCAAAAATAAATGCTCGCTCTTCGCATTTTGTGGACGCAGACGGAAATATTTTCAATATATTTCCAGGTAATTGATATCATTATCTCGATCGATGACTGTGAATGTTCTCGGAATGTTGGTTTTGTGTTGGACATTTTCACGATTAAAAATGATTCCTGATCCTCTATGTCCCTGACGCTCGTGTTGTACAACTCTTCTCTTCTACACGCCCCTGCTATACCTAATATCATTCCCACCTGAAAGGACATAATTAGTTTATAAAACACTATTATATTAGTAAAAGCACACCTCAATAATTGAAAATATATCATCTGGTGCTTCTTTTAAGAATTTACTCATTTCTTTTTTTGTGCAAACAGTATATTTTTTGGGTTTGTAACCAATAGATTATCTTTTGAGGAATGCTATAAGCGTTGCAAATTTGGATATATCAATACCGTCGTTCAAGAATATTGTGCTTTTCAGCAATGAATATTCCGTCCAAAGACTTCCAGGCGATCGCAGCTTTTCTATTCTTGGAACAAAATAGGCCAGTAACACTTTCTCATTGATTTGGCTGCCTTTGGTCTGAATCCATTCCTTGAAAGTATTGTATGAACTATCGGAGCGGATTTTAGATTTCTCAGGAATAACTGAAGAACAGCCGATTTCCCAGACTGTTTGAATTTCATTATCTTGCGAAGATTCTATATCGCTCATTTTTCAACGATAGTAAATTTAATTGATTATTGTCACTTTGACAATGTACTAAGTTTCAATCACCAAGACAACGCCTTATATTCCTACACAGTATTGATAAAGCCACAAATAAATTAATTTGTCAGATAATTATTTTGTACATTGAGTAAAAATTGTGTCTATCGTACAAAAAACGCTATAAGTATCTCGAACGTCAAGGACTACCGATCTCAGACAATAATTGGAGTCGTCGCTGAGCTCCCCCTCCAAACTATTGTCTTCTATCGGTAAAATGCCCTTACCGTTCTCTATACTTAATATACTATAGTCGCATCCGAACGTCAAGCTAGACGGTTCGAAAATGAATTATTTTCGCGTAAATCAAAATGTTTACGTTTCAAGAAAAAATTCAAATCATAAAATGGTACTTCGGTGTTCAATCTATCATTGTTGCCTTTGGAGATAGGCCGATACCTCCACGTTTGGCTCTTCAACTTTGTGCCTAAATAGCAAGAATGCCTAATCTTCACAGAGATATGAGATTATCTCTTTATAATAGATTTGGCTACTGTTTGGCACAACAAGGTGGATTATTTGAATGTTCAACTTGAATTTGTCCATCCTCAATTTCGCATGTTTCAAAATTTGTTTTTGTTTTCCTTCTTGATTTCCGTAGAATTAATTGTTGCTTTTTAAATTCTTCTCGTTGAATGTATTTTTGTTTTTAAATTTTTTCTTTTTGTGAAATTTATTTTGTTTTCGAACCAGTTTTGGCGAAAAAGAACCTGAATACTTATTTCCACAGGAAATTATTTGTGTCGTTCATTGAAGCAAATAAATTCCTCGCGTCAGAGTGGAATAAAATTGTCGTATTCATTTACAATAGATATGAAATCACCCATACCGCCTTTGGAGTGTTACTGATTCGATTTGACACTTGGCGTACCATACGTTGTGCTCTACACCCCCACCCAACCCAATCTGTTTCCGTTTTCTGCAGAGCCACAACGTATTAAAAAACAGTTTTCTTGAAAACTTTTCGACTTATTCGGTAAAAAGACCGATTTAAAAAAAATAGTTCTAGGAACAAAAACCTTGTTCACTTGATTTTTTCAAAATTTCAATCAATCGGTCCAAGAAAACCGCAAAACCGATCGATCTACTGATTCAGAAGGGGACTTTGGAGAATATCAGGCGTTGAAATTTCCTTTCATCCTAAGCTTTTCCTGCAATATTGACGAAGATACATTCCATTTACCAAAAAATGGCAAAATGGCATTTTTTTGCTCTTTTTTCACCATTACGTTACAGGCGAAAAATTTTTTAATTAAACCATGACACATTTTTGTAGAAAATTTTCTGCAGAAAATGAAACCGCTAGGCTGTCAGTAGTTCCGGAGATATCGGCAGTTGAGTGAAAAAGGATCTTTTTGCATTCAAAATTAGATATCTCGAAAAAAATGGTCACTTTTGAGGGTGGTGAAAAGCAAATTGGAGCTGAATAAACAGGCTATGCGACCTTCGCATCGGTCTGGCTAGAAAAATTTTTTTTATGCGCGTAGAGCAAAAATAAAAATTTGAAAAATTTTCAAAATTTCCCGATTAACCAAAGATTGCATGACTACCGGTACTCCGAAAAATTGCTTAGCAATAAATTAAGAAACTAGAGTTTCTTTATTTTCCTTACAATTTTTTTTCACTGATATACAGCCTGTTGGAAATCACCAGAAAATTTAGAAAATTTCCTGTTGCTTTAATTGTTGCGCAGTGTATATACTGTGATGACATAAACTAACCTAATTATGAATAGAATTTCAAATGGACCCAGAATCAACTATCGTCCATGCTCTTGCGACGTTACGTCATACGTCATAACTGATTATATTAATTTCCCAATCATAACCAAGCACCACCGAAGCTTACATTTCGCCAAACCGAATTTTCAAAATAAAATGAACCAGAATGACAGCAAGTGTCATTTCTGCAACATGGCCGCCATAACGTTCATCAAACATATCCGCATGCATATTTCGATATCTGCGACTGGCAGACTTTAACCCAGATCCATCGAACGTCGACAAAACTATGCATAAGCGATGATACTGCCTATTCTACAAATTAGCAGGATCCGGACGAAATTAAGTTTCAGAGTCGAAAATGAATAATCCAATGCGCATTGATAATTCATCGAGGCCGCCTATGATATGCAGTACGTTCCGATGGAAATCCCTGAAATAATCGATTGTTGTCAATAACAACTAATTATTGTGAACTTTGCTCGTTCATTATTCATCATCGATCGGTTGCAACTGATTGAATTTTTGAGTTTTTCATATTGACTGCGGAAATAATTGAATCCTATCGAATGAAACAGGGTTTGTTTGAAGAGCTGGACTGTGATTTACACTTTGCTGGATAACTCTCCTATTGATATCGAATAATCTTTGAACACAGAGCTTGAATCTATTCAAAAAATTCAACAATGTTATTGTAGGAAATATGATTTCTGATTATTCATGAGCACATGAGTCAAATCCAAGAAGAGTTGTTCTCGTACGATCTTTTTTTTTTAACGGAACAACAGTTATTTATGATATTAGAGTTAAATGTGACGTTTTATTTTGTGAGTGAACAAAATAAAATCACTTTTAACACAAATACCATACAATGTTTTTTATACAACTGCCCTATTTTGATGGTGAAATGGGCGAATTTGCAATGACCATAAACTTCAAAATGCATTTTAATATTCAAATAATCAAAAGGTTGTTGTGAATGGCAAACGTTTCCAACGTTATGATTACTAACAAATGAGAAAAGACGCTCTCATTTGAATTTCGTTCCTGTCCAATTTTGGTCTTGGGTTTTTGACTGCTTAATATGTTTGTCGAGAGTCCAATTATTGATAAAAGTGACGATTTGGTTGTTCCTCTGGATATTGAAGAGTCTGCAAGAAGAGCAAATCTGGAACTCCTACCAAAAAAATCTGTTCAGCAGTACGATATTGCAAAAAACAATCTCCTGGCCTGGTGTAAATTGAAAAATGTAGAGGAGAATTTCAGTGAAACTGTTTTCCTGGCATACTTAGAAGAAAAATCAAAAATATGGAGTTCATCAACTTTGTGGAGCAAATTTTCAATGATAAAGTCAAGCGCCCTTGTTAAAAATGGTGTGGATGTTAGTAAATATTTTAAGGTGATAGCTTATTCAAAATCGAAAATTCTCACTCCTGAACAAGTTGAAGAGTTTATGAAGGGGTCACCAGATGAGAAATATTTGATGGTTAAGGTTGCAACTATTTTCGGATTATTTGGAGCCTGTCGGCGTGAGGAATTGTATAATTTATCAGTGGAAGACATCGAAATAACAAATGAATCATTGGTTATACAACTTCCAAATACAAAAACGAAAGTCAGTCGTTCTTTCAGTATTATTGGGAAGTATGTAGACTATTTTCATAAGTACTTTGCACTGCGCTCTTCTGTCATCAAACATCGTCGTTTTTTCCTGAAATACATAAATAATAAATGCACTGCCAATCCAGTTGGTATTAATACATTTGGGAAAATTTCTTCTATTATTGCCGAATTCCTCAAACTGCCAGAACCAAAGCAATATAAAGGACACTGTTTTCGAAGATCCTCCGCTTTATTGCTAGCAGAATCAGAAACATATAATACGGATATAAAAAAACATGTTGGATGCAAGTCTACGACGGTAGCCGAGGGTTATGTTGATCATTCCATTGCATATAGAAATGTCATTTCTGAAAAAATTTTCCCAACCTCAACAGATTTTGGATCATCATCATCCAATATTGTACTTGATGGTGCTGAGGATTCTGATAATGATATGATTTCATCATAAGAAAATGAAGTGCTAAAAATATTTTTAACATAAGTTTTAAATATATTCACGCTTTCACGTAAACAATCGATTTTAACATTGTTTGCTGTCATTAAAAGTGTCACTTTTAATGACAGTTGTACAAAAATAATTTTCTGTGAAATGAATTCTTTTTCGTCATGACTGGTTCGAAAATGAAATGAACAGAAACGTTGAAAACGAGAACATGCCCCAATAAAATACGGAATTGAAAAACATAAATTAATTGGATGAGATCAAAACATTGGAGAACAAAAACAAATTCTGAAATATACGAAATTCAGAGGTCGACAAATGTAAATTGAATGTACAAATAAACAACAGTAGCCAAATTAATCGTAAATAGATCAACGCCTATCTTTGAGCTGATTCGGCATACTTGCTATTTTGGCACACAGTTGGATTTTTTTTAAGTTGAGATTTTTTCTGTTTCACGTGCCAGGCTGTGCAACTATTTGAAGCCGGAAGCTACTCACTGGCAAAGCACCTGTCTTTGGTATAGAAAAATGTACCTATATATAATTCAGTCCTTCCAAAGGTACAGACTCAAGAAAAAGTTGATCGTTGCTGGGAGAAGGCTACCACACAGGTCCAGCATATTTATCAAAAGACTCACATACCTACAAAAAAGTCTGCAGTCCCCGAAGGATCTCTGGATCATGTAGGTCATTCTTCTCTCCTCAGCTGCCATATCCTCCTCTAAGTTCTGATTCCCAGATCCTTATATCATGCCGCACCCTGTATACCTCTAGAAAAACGAAAAACCTCAACAGTTAAATGTACAATTTAATCTTCTCGTCCGAACGGCAAGAATCTCTGAAGCAAATAGGACCTCCAACGTCCTAGCAACGATGAACAGGGAGGGATCCTTTTAACAATGGGGGTTGAAGTCGTTCGGTCTATTGAACATTTCATTATTCCCAGATAACAATGTGAGCATATTGTTATTTCCTGAACGTCTTGGGATCGGTCGACTCGGAGACGTCTGAAGTGACTTCTGATGAAGACAATGTATCGAATTCAGCGAAGGTCAGCCTGGAGAACTTCCTCTGATGAAAGGATGTTCATTGAGTGTTTTATATGGACACGAGGCATGTCTGTCGATAGTAACAGAATTGTCCTCTTTATTGAACTCGTAAATATTTAGTGAAAAACTGTTGAAATTTTGTGAATTTTGGGTATGAAAAAAAAAATATATCGTTTTCCTGTTTATGACAGTACAATATATGAATGAATCTATAACTAACCTTGATTGAATATTACAACTGATTCAATCCACTTATGCAATAAGTCTAAAAACACGGGGTTACTGTACTCGTACAACAACGATTTGAAGTATGGGTACAATCCTTGTTTGTACAGGTGGGCAAAATTGGTGATACTTAAACTACAAACTTTTTAACCGTGAGAGATAGAGGAAAATGAATGACACGGTGGTCTTTTTTCATAGAAACTGATAATGCCATCAACTGCATTCTTCTATCTTCTTTCGTTGTCGAGTTATAGGCCAAAATTGAAATTTGGCCGATTTCAACTTTAGCCATTGTCTCCGTTTCTGTTTGTGCTAGGATGTTGAAATGAAAATATTATGCAGGCAATTTTTACATAGCAATCCGGTAGCGTACTTTGTTTTTTCGGGTTCCTTGCTGAGCTGTAACATAAAGTTGGGTTTTCTTTATGTAAACAATAGTTTGAAATGGCTAAGAAAGATTTACCGTTTCATAAATTTATCATACATCATACATCGCCTTCAGATTCATTCAGTTATCATGAAAAATAAAGTTTGTATTTGAAATTTGAATTATTGAGTATTAAGAAGGCTGAATCACAGAATAATATGTCTGTACGCATGGTGTCATTATTATTTTGCCATTCAATACTTGATTCAATTCTCCGTGATTTGATCTCTGTTCAGAACAACTGTCAATTATTAGAATTCGAAGTCATTATTGCCGGCAATATGGAAATGTTCGAAAACTACGAGAAATATGATATGTTAAAATGTTTTATTCCAGCGGCAATAATGACTTCGAATTGACAGTGGTTCTGAACAGAGATTAATCCACGGAGAATTTCATCAAGTATTCAATCGCAAAATAATATTGTCATCATGCGTAGAGACATATTATTCTGTGATTCAGCTTGCTTAATACTCAATAATTCAAATTTCACATACAAACTATATTTTTCTTGATATATGAATGAATCTGAGGGCGATGTATGATGTATGATATATTTCTGAAACGGGAAAAAATTGCGATTCTTTCTGAGCCATTTCAAACCATTGTTTCCATAAAAGAACACAACTTTATGTTAAAGCTCAGCAAGGAAACCTTTTGGGAAAAAACGAAGTGCGCTACTGGATTGCCATGAAAAAAGAGCCTGTATAATGTTTTCATTTCAACATCCTGGCACAAACAGAAACGGAGATAATGGCCATAATGAAATCGTCGAAATTTCAATTTTCGCCTCGAAAACAAAAGAAGATAGGAGAATGTAGTTGATGGCATTATCAGTATCTCTAAAAAAGGTCACCGTAAAGTGTCATTCATTTTTCTCTATCTCTCACGGTTAAAAGTAGTTCAAGTATTACCAATTTTGCCTACCCTGTACACTGTGTCCTATATTAGTTGGGACTGCACTGTATCTCATTTATTATTCAAGATAGAAACATGCGATTTTCGCGATCCTGCGTCACTTTTTGTAAAACTCTTAAATCCACAAACAGAAATATTCCAACTACTTTTGTTTCTGAAATACAGGGCGAAAACGAAAAAGGTGCACTTTTGGAGATGTTATTATTTCTCGGGTCCTGTGAAAGATAGAAAAATAAAAGAAAACCGCTTATGAAATGAAACGACTGTATATTTCAACGTGAAATTTTTGTATTTTTTCTCTGAATACACACTGATCACAACCTTACCTTTAATTAATTTTGAAAATCAGAAAAATCTTTATTATATTATTTTTTGTTTTTTTAATAGTAAGACATGAATTCTTTCTCAAATGCATAAAATATTTCAATATTAATATTGAAATTTCTTTCGTTTTCAACATTTTCAAATTTATGTTGAAGAGTGATATTTCAATAGGTTTAAGTCAGATGGTGTCTTAAAAAAGTAAAAATTAAATTCATGTGTGGAAGAATTCATGGCATACTATTCAAAAAACAAACAATATGGATTTCTGAACCTAAAATTTATTAAAGGTTGGATTGTGATACATAAATGTACAAATTAAAAAAAAATTCCACGTTAAAATATAAAATATACAAATATCTATTTGAGAAATACTAGATTTGTGTTCAATCTCAAAAACATTGCTCTGAAAAATTTTTTTAACTATGCGACTGACTTCTACGTAAAAATTTCTATCATAATCAGTTTTAATTTTTTTTCTTATACAGGGTCTGAGAAATAATAACATCTCCAACACTGTACAATTTTCGTTTTCGCCCAGTATTTCAGAAACAGAAGTAGTTGGAATATTCCAGTTTGTGGATTTGAAAGTTTTACAAAAAAGTTACCCAGGGTCACCAAAACCGTCTCTGTCTTCAATAATAGCTGAGATGCAGTGAAGTTTCAACCAATTTGGGACAATCTTTTCCGAATCCAGAAAATTCAGTATTTTATTCCTTTCATAAATGTAAAGTTACCAATAGTTTCAAAACCTGGGTTTGAGATAATTCATGAATATCTATAGGAATATAGACGTTCGAAAAAAAAAATGTCCCGAATTACAATTCCATCCCTTATTGCTCAAATTTAAACAAATTCGAACAACGATGATATCCCAGCTAATTCCCGAACATCTGCAACTCCCCTCCTCCAAGATGCCGCTCCAAATCGATGAATGATCCCCCCAACACGAGTCAATTTCGTCTCCCGCGCAAACCCGTGTTTATAAAAGCCTTAGAAATTCGCCTATTTAATTCTATGCTCGACGCCGCCAACAGAACGACGTGCATTAACACGATGTAGCTCATTTATAATTCTGCCAGGGAATTTGCCCCATGTAAATTTCCGGGGGGCTTAAAACTGCTGAAATTCCCGACTTGGGAAGATGGCCGTCCGTTGCGTCGAATGTGTCAGCAGCCTTAAGGCTCCCCGGGTCTTTTGTATCATGATTAATTAATTTTATTTATATCAGCATTTGCGAGTCGGACCTCTTCTTGTTGCTTCAGACGTTTCCCTTATTTACTCGGATCTCGTCTTGGGATCGGCATTGACATTTATGAACCTGTGGAGCTCTTAGGGATGAAAATCAGTGGAAAGCCTTCACTTGCTTTCGGAGTATCCTCAAATAATTTTTTTTATTCTTCAAATAGAAAGTGACGACATTCTTGGATATTAACTATGTGATTGCCTATTTTAAGCACTGTTCAACCAAATCCTTATCAAATTACCCTTGAAATAAACTCTTTCAAATGAAAAAAAAGATCATTGGCATCGGTTAGCGTATATCACCTGAAGAACATATACACTGCGCAAAAAAATTAACGCACATTATGGAAATCTCAAATTTATTCTACAACTGAAGGGGTTCTCAATGATTATTATTTTTATCAGAATTATGCATGCATATGTTATCCACTTTCAACGTTTCTCCTCAATAAAGATTTTTTTTTCCAGCAGGAATAAAAAAAGATGATATTATCAGATTTTGAATGTATTGGCTCCATTCTAAAATCAGTTGTTCTCGATTAATTCTAGTGATCAATAGTTTTTTTTCGTTTGATTTTCTACACTCGATCGCTATGCAATGCGAAACACGCAATTTGACCCAAGAGGAATGTGCCCAAGCGGTAGTTTTGCGAGAAGAAGGGTGGACATACACAAGAATTGCAGAAAGGTTTGGAGTTTCCCATACAAGTGCGTCCAGAATGTTGCAGCGATTCAGGAAGACAGGTTGAATGTCCGAAGACCAGGACAGGGTAGACCACGGGTAACAACTGCCATTCAAGAACGAAATATGATTTAAAGCCTGGTGTCGCGGCAAGAGGCCCAGCTCTTACCATAGCCCATCGAAGGGCGCGTTTGGATTCTGCGAGAGAGCATATCCATTGGGAAGAGGCCGATTGGGAAAGAGTTCTCTTCACAGATGAGTCTAGATTCTGCCTCCAGCATTGTGATCGACGTTCCCTTGTATACAGACGTCCTCATTAAAGATATGCTCAGTGCAATTCCCTGAATACTACTGGTTTCGGGGGACGATCGATTATGGTATGGGGTGGAATATCTTTGACTGCTCGCACAGACCTAGTGGTCGTTGATAATGGAGCTATGAATGCTGTTAAATATATAAGGAACATTCTTGAAGAGCATGTAGTGCCATTTGCCCCATACATTGGTGAAAATTTCATTTTTATGGACCATAATGCCAGACCCCAACGTGCGCGCATCGTTCAGGAGTACCTTGAAGAGGTTGAAGTCTCTCGAATGGAATGGCCAGCAAGAAGTCCAGATCTCAATCCGATTGAGCAGGTTAGGGACAACCTCAATAGAAGGCTGAGAAGTTCAGGAAATCATCCAGCTACTCTTAATGACTTAGGAATCCAACTCGGAGTAATTTTGAGATCACTCATTTTGAGTATGAACCGTTGTTGCCGAGCTGTAACTAACGCAAGGGGTGGAAATACCAAGTATTAAATCACTTATCAGCATTTCAATATTTTGAAAATTGTTCATTTCTCTTTTTTCACATAAGATTCGGTGAAATCCTGAATTTTTCTTTCATTTACTGTATCTTGTTTCGTTCAAAACGTTCCCGAGAGGACATAAAAAATTAGTTATAAAGTCAATGTAGAGGTAACTTTCATTAAAATTGAGATTTTCAGAATGTGTGTTAATTTTTTTGCGCAGTGTACATATTGCAAATTCAAAATTCATCTGGTTCCATCATAGATTGCATTGTCAGAATTGAACTAAATTGAAATGAGACTACACTGCAAGCATCAGCTTTAAATAAAATAGTTCTGTAACGTAAAAAATAAAACTTTACAGGCTTTTTTTTAATTGAAGTCGGTTGAAAAGATATTTACATCAGACCCAGAAAATTGCCTCCACCCATAAGCATTCACGTAACTACACCATTTCCAATTGTAATTCAGAAATTGTCAATTGACATTCAGAAAACATCACTTGTATTTCAGATTAGTTAACTGTATTTCAGAAAACATCAAATGTACTTCAGATTAGTTATTTGAATTTTAGAATTTGTCATATGAAATTCAGATTAGTCAATTGAATTTCAGAAAACATCAAATGTTTTTCAGTTTAGTCATTTGAATTTTCGAAATAATCAATTATATTTCAGAAAATATCAAAGTTAATTCAGATACCACACTCACTTGAATTTCAGATACGGTCAATTATATTTCAGACATGAAAATTTGAAACTCATTTCATACGTACATTGATACCAGATTGCATTTCAGAAAATATCAATTGTGGGTGATTCAGAAATAAAACAATGATAATAAATGAACTTTAATTTTCACGCGAAACATTCAATCTTCAACCCAAAACTGAAAAAATTTGAAGCGATACAGGCATGTCGGCCATCGCAATTGCATCTTAGCTCGGTCAATAATATTTTCCAGGTATCTTAGTCTTTTTTCAATAATCCCCGGTGGCACACTGTTTGAAATTCTGAGGTTTGTTTTTATGTAATTCCTTATTTTCGACCATAAAATTCCAACTGGATTGAGCATGGTAGAATGAGGGCTCATCCGCAGCAGTACTGCTACTGTTTGGTTAACAACGGTCTCCAATCTCGAATGGCATACAGCATTATCACAGACAATCACTCAATCTGATAACTGGTTCCTCATATCTTGCCACTGTTGCAACAAACCCTCAACTCATTCATTCGCTGAAAGCGCTGTGAATGAACCTCGTAGTCTCTCCATGGCTAATACACCAGCTGCAGACACTGTTGTCAATTGCATCTCCGATTAAATATGTACTCAATTTGACTGATTTTCATTAGTTGTTATGTACTTCCTGAAGCTACGGTGTTATGTGAGGAATCGATTGAGAAGGTTTAGTGTATTTTTACTGAAATCCAGGGTTGAATGAAAGAAAGAGCCAGCACCAATAAATTTAACCAGATTATATCGGTTTTATTCATACATGGAAATATACCTGATTGAATATGATGATACATGATTGACGATATGATAACCATTACAAAAATGAGTAATATATGACTTAAAATCTGACTTATATTAAAATAATATTCGAAGTTCCTGAATTACAAATTAAGATTTTTGAAATGCAATTGACTTATCTGAATTTCATATGACATATATTCTGAAATTCAATTGACGCTTTCTGAAATTGAAGTGACTAATCTGAAATACAATTGACGGTTTCTGAATAACATTTGGGAAGGGTGTAGAGTTGAGTCATGGATGGATTCACCCCATCAGTAAAGAAAATCTTTCAATCTTCATTTTTTTTTAAATTGTTACCTACAATTTTTTTCAGTTTCCTAGTCAGTGTGGGACGTTTCGTTATCAAATAACCCCCTTCCAGTAACACCCATGCCCATGAGGCTTTCGCTAATAATATTCCTCGTTTCGTCATCCCCGACATTTGATCGTAACGGATGAAAACATTCCCGATGCATTTCTCAAATATACGACCCGTCGGCCTTATCGATGTTCTGCAATACCGACCGAGGTCGAATTCCTAATATTTTCGTCACTTCCGGCTCCCGAAATATCGACAGCCATATCTGAGACGAATGGAACCGACCCTTAATTCAAATTGCGCCAATATATCTGCAGAAGTACGCCGGCTCCGATAACATCCTTATTTTCTTATGGACTGGGTCTCGCGATATTCCGAGCATAATGTCCAGATTTGTTACGAATGCCAAACAGCGTTTTTCGCATGATTTATCCGAAGAAATTGTCGGATTCCCGGATGATCCATCCGTTAAATGAGCTCCGGTTGGAAATGTGCGGGGGTTGCGAAATTTATGCGACTCTCTCGATCGCGAAATGAAACTTTGAATAGGCAATGGAAAAATTGCGGTATCGTCAGGTGAACGTTGAGGATGAAACGTGACTGAAACCAAGAGATTCTTCATCTAAATGGAAACACCAACAGAAATACATACATACATTCGGGCTCATAATTAAATCAAACAGAAAAAACAAAATTGAGGGAAAATATCAACGTGATATGAGTGTTGAAAGTGACGTTTTATTTTGTGAGTGAAAAAGTTTGTAAAATGAACGGAGCGAATTGACCAATTTCACGAACAGAATATAATCACTTTTAACATAAATACCATACATTGTTCTTGTACAATTGCCCTATTTTGATAATCAAATGGGCGAATTTGCAATGACAACAAACTTCAAAATGCATTATAATATTCAAATAATCGAAAGGTTGTTGTGAATGGCAAACGTTGCCAACGTTATGATTACTAACAAATGAGAAAATATGCTGTCATTTGAATTTCGTTTCTGTCCAATTTTCGTCTTGGGTTTTTAACTGCTCAATATGTTGGTCGAGAGTACAATTATCAATAAAAGTGACGATTTGGTTGTTCCTCTGGATATTGAAGAGTCTGCAAGAAGAGCAAATCTGGGACTGCTACCTATAAAATCTGTTCAGCAGTACGATATTGCATGTAACAATTTCCTGGCCTGGTATAAATTAAAAAATGTAGAAGGGAACTTCAGTGAAACTGTTTTCCTGGCAAACTTAGAAGAAAAATCAAAAATATGGAGTTCATCAACTTTGTGGAGCAAATTTTCAGTGATAAAGTCAAGCGCCCTTGTTAAAAATGGTGTGGATATAAGTAGATATTTTGAGGTAATAGCATACTTAAAATGGAAAAGTGAAGGATATCTTCCTAAAAAATCGAAAATTCTCACTCGTGAACAAGTTGAAAAGTTTATAAAGGAGGCATCAGATGAGAAATACTTGATGATTAAGGTTGCAACTATTTTCGGATTATTTGGAGCCTGTCGGCGTGAAGAATTGTGTAATTTATCAGTGGAAGACATCGAAATAACAAATAAATCATTGGTTATACAACCAAACGAAAGTCAGTCGTTCTTTCAGTATTATTGGGAAGTATTTAGACTATTCTCATGAGTACTTTGCACTGCGCCCTTCTGTCATCAAACATCGTCGTTTTTTCCTGAAATACATGAATAATAAATACACTGCCAATCCAGTTGGTATTAATACATTTGGGAATATTCCATCTATTGTTGCCGAATTCCTAAAACTGCCAGAACCAAAGCAATATACAAGACACTGTTTTCGAAGATCCTTCGCTTCATTGCTAGCAGAATCAGGAGCCAATATCACAGATATAAAAAAAACATGGTGAATGGAAGTCTACGACGGTAGCCGAGGGCTATGTTGATCATTCCATCGCATATAGAAATGTCATTGCTGAAAAAATTCTCCCAACCTCATCAGATTTCGGATCACCATCATCCAATATTGTACTTCCGGTTTCTACAAGTACTGATGGTGCTGAGGATTCTAATAATGTGTTAAATATTGATAATGAAAATTTTGCAATTGCTGAATTTTTCTTATCTGATTTCATCATAAGAAAATGGAGTGCTAAAAATATTTTCAACAATAATGTTAAAAATCTTTTTAACACGCTTTCACAATCAATTTTAACATTGTTTGCTGGCGAGCTTTATAAACCTGAGTAATTTTTTCGACTAATTCGAGGTCGTAGATCAAGAATATGCAATTATTTCCTCTCCAAGATCAGTTTTCTAGGAAATATATTTCTTTTTGTAAATAATGTATTCATTTCTCCCTCGATAAAAGATCAAAACTTTACCGAAACGTCAGCAATGTCATAGTTGACTAATTCGAAGATGAATTCTGTACAATTCCCTGCTATCTTTTATTTATTTCATTAGTAATACTTCCTCATATCCACCTCCCAAATCGGCGCAGCAAGCTAGCTCCAACTGCGGACGGATTTCGAATCCAAATATCGGGAATTCTTTGGAAGTTTCCCGAACGTGAGTTTTACCGGGCCCGGCCATATTTCAAGCCTTTGCGGCAGAGGCGGGAAGTGCACAGCGATATTTCCACCGACGTGGAAACTTTGACAATCCGCAGTGCAAACGTTACTGCAGCAAACGCGACGTCGTTGAGTGAAATCGAGAATTATGCTCGCGAGTTTATGCAACGGATGTTCGCACCTCCGTCAGGTTTTCGCGCTGTTGCCAGACTGTCACAACAATCCTTGATGACAGAAAATTGTGGATTTTATTTAGGAGAAATTTAATCAAATGGAAAGGAGATACAAATTGAATATGTATTCTCATAGCCCAGGAAGTAGTGAATTTTTTGTTGTTGTTATTTTTCAAGTCGAAATACATTCTTTTGATTAAGATAGCTGAAATATGACGATAGATATACATTGAAACCCAAAGTACCTAGCGAGGTATTGCAATATAAATACTCTTTTGATTGAGAGAGCTGAAATAATACAATACATATTGAAACAAAAAGGAACCTAGCTGAGGAAAACCATACAGGTCTGTAGTATGATAAAATGAGGAAAGGGAAAAACCCCAGAGAAAATAAACCCTGACCTCACCCGTATTAGAAAAAAAATTACTTAAAAAATTATATCTTGAAGGATATCTACGTGATCAGAAGAACATCTTCATGTAGCAGAGAAAAACAGACTCTTTACCAATCTACCCGAAATTCTAGATCTGAAATAAAAAAAGACAAAAACAGAAAAAACTAGTTATTAATAATCAATTAAATGGTTTTTGAATTAACCGTCCATTGCAGAAATTCTTTCTTCATAAATAAGTTATGACAGAAATGTCACAATGTTTGAAAGAAATGATAAAACCCCTTCTGAATATCTAAACATGAGAAAACTTATAACACAAAAAGCTAAACCGTAATTTGGACCAAGTGAAAAATCAATGAGTAGGTACATAATTTTCAATTGTCCTCCTTCACGAAGAAGTTCCTCTGTTGCCATGTGGGTTTCCTAGAAGATCTCAACATCATGTCCATTGGCTAATTCCGGAACATAATCACTCTTGTCCTTCGAATTCTTCCAGTATTCAAATTTAAATTCTCAGCCTTGCTCTCTGATCGTGAGGGTTCTTTCGAACCAGGTACGACCATCCTAGTGATGATTTTTCGGTACTTCAGATGTTTGAAGACCGCTACGGGACCCCAATGAAAGGAAATCATCCCCCATAAATAAACCAAACATCTCATAACACAAGAAAACAGAATATTTTTCGGGACCAAAAATTACGACATATTCCGAGAATTGTCAAAATGACAATGAGGAACCCAATAGTTCTGTGTATCATAAAAGAGCTCAGGAAAAACTTTGCCTCCCCGTGGTTGAAAAAAAATTGACTGAAACAATTTTATGACGAAGAATCTTGAAGGACATCCGAATGATCTTGATGGGCATCTTCACGTTACTCTTCTCTGAATGGGGACGAACAGAGTCTTCATCAATCTACACGAAATTCTTGATCTGAAAAGCGAGAAGAATAGAAAAAACAATTTTTCATAACAAATTAAATCAATTCGTACAGATCTGGAAAACGGAATTGGAAACATCACAGTTTCTATAATTAATTCGAACAGGGTGATATTCTAGTGGAACAGTAACAGAATCAAAACCTCAGAAGGAAATGATATCGAATAAATGGCTGGGCCGACAGATTTGGTTAGGTGGGGATGTAGAGAACAACGTAATTACGTGAAGTGTCGAATCGAATCAGTAACACTCCAAACGCCATATGGTTAATTTAATATATGTTGTAAATGATTACGACAATTTTATTCCATTCTGACGCGAGGAATTCATTTGCCTCAATGAATGACGCGAATAATTTCCTTTTTCCTTTTTCGTCAAAACTGGTTCGAAAATGAAATAACTGCTAGAAAAAAAAATTGGAAAACAAAAATACATTCTACAGGAAGAAATAAGAAACAAAAAGTAATTCTATGAAAATAAGACAAGGAAAACAAAAACAAATTTTAAAACATACAAATTTGAGATCCACAAATTCAAATGAAATGTTCAAATTATCCACCTTTTTGTGCCAAACAGTAGCCAAATCTATTATAAAGAGATAATCTCATATCTATGTGAGGATTAGGCATAATGTTGAAGAGCCAACTGTGAAGGTATCGGCCTATCTCCAAAGCTAAGAATGAAAGAAGTTATCGTCTCCGCAATATATTGAACACCGAAGTACCATTTTATGATTTGAATTTTCTCTTTAACCGTAAACATTTTGATTTACACGATTGTAATTTATTTTCAAACCGTCTAGCTATCACATCTGATCACTTCGTCCTGCTGAGACTTGCCATTCCAACAGTCCAGTCCCTCATTTGTTATCGAATCGCAATGAGATTTCGATTCATCCACTGTTCCTCTAATCTTGGAGCTCATTCGAATTTAACATTCATATTCCTATGTTTCCATAATGATTTTCTTTATCTGTATAGCCTTGAAACCAAGTTATTATGGATAATGAAATCCGGCCAAATAATATCTTTTTCACAATTTTCTTTCACTCTTTATTCCTTTCCATGATTACTGTTTTGAATTCATCTCTGTTTCAAAGATGCTTCAACAATATCTGTGCAAGCCATATGGTCTCAGCTCGGAACCATTCCACATGAAAATGTGTTTGGTTGGATACAATATACCAATAAATTCATTTTCTAATTTTCATCGTGACTTTTTTTCCCAGTTTTTCGGACACTCCTGAACCTTCCAATTCTCCGAGCGATCCACACAATCATTTCAGCGCACACGCTGTAGCTATTAATTAAACCCCGTCAATTAACCCAATCTGTTCGGATGTTTCTAATTATACCGTGGTTACCATCCCAATCGATCCCGGTCCTTTTTCCCTTATAATAACGCCGAATTTTCACGGGAAAAAGATCCGGGAAGAAATTAGTACAACAGGACGCTGCAACTAACCGCTGCTGAATCGGTGGAAACAGAAGCGAACAAAAAAAACTTCAATTTCGAGGTCAGACAGAGAGATAGGAAGGGTTAATTCCCGAGTGCGAATGCCATGAATTTATATTTGAAAGTGGATTCTTTGGTTTTTCGTTGAGTTGAAAGCGTTTCTTGTTATCGGAATATTTAATGAGGTCCGGTATTCTGGAAATATTTTTTGTTGGTTTACTCTTTACGGAGTTTTGTTTGATTTTAAACCTGTAATCTGCGTGGTCAGAGATCTCAGTATTTAACGCGAAATTTCACGGAACTTGAATTATTAAATGATGGTTGAGAAACTTTTTTGAGGTGTTGCAGAAGCCAGTGAGAGTATTTCCAACAGAACTAAACATCAGGAACTTGTAGGGAGAATATTAAATGATTATTTTGTACAACTGCCATTAAAAGTGACACTTTTGATGACAGCAAACAATGTTGAAATTGATTGTTTACGTGGAACCGTGTTGAAAAAATTTGTAGCACTCCATTCCTTAGGATGAAATCAGATGAGAAAAATTCAGCAATTGCAAATATTTATTATCAATATTTAACAATCATTACTTATGAACATTAATATTGATCGTAAAACTAGAACAATTACTAACATTGATGCCCTGTGACGTTAGGGAGCTTCGCAACACATTATTAGAATCCTCAGCACCATCAGTACTTGTAGAAACCGGAAATACAATATTGGATGATGATTATCCAGAATCTGTTGAGGTTGGGAGAATTTTTTCAGCGATGACATTTCTATATGCAATGTAATGATCAACATGGCCCTCGGCTACCGTCGTAGACTTCCATCCACCATGTTTTTTTATATCTATAATATTTGCTCCTGATTCTGCTAGCAATGAAACGGAGGATCTTCGAAAACTGTGTCCTGTATATTGCTTTGGTTCTGGCAGTTTGAGGAATTCGGCAACAAAAGATGGAATTTTCCCAAATGTACTAATATGAACTGGATAGGCAGTGCATTTATTATTAATGTATTTCAGGAAAAAACGACGATGTTTGATGACAGAAGGGCGCAGTGCAAAGTACTTATGAAAATAGTCTACATACTTCCCAATAATACTGGAAGAACGACTGACTTTCGTTTTTGTATTTGGAAGTCATATAACCAATGATTTATTTGTTATTTCGATGTCTCTCACTGATAAATTACACAATTTTTCACGTCGACAGGCTCCAGATAATCCGAAAATTCTCATCTGGTGCCTCCTTTATAAACTTTTCTACTTGTTCACGAGTGAGAATTTTTGATTTTTTGGGACGATAACCTTCATTTTTCTGATACAAATATGCTATTATCTTAAAATATTTACTAACATCCACACCATTTTCAACAAGGGCGCTTGACTTTATCATTGATGAACCCTATATTTTTTATTTTTCTTCTAAGTATGCCAGAAAAACAGTTTCACTGAAGTTTCCTTCTACATTTTTCATTTTACACCAGGCCAGAAAATTGTTATATGCCATATCGTACTGCTGAACAGATTTTTAAGGTAGGAGTTCCAGATTTGTTCTTCTTGCAGACTCTTCAATATCCAGAGGAACCACCAAATCGTCACTTTTTTTAATAATTGGACTCTCGACAAACATATTAAGCATTTAGTAACCCAAGACGAAAATTGGACAGGAACGAAATTCAAATGACAACGCCTTTTCTCATTTGTAAGTTATCATAACTTTGGCAAAGTTTGCTATTCACAACAACCTTTCGATTATTTGAATATTAAAATGTATTTTGAAATTTATTGTCATTGCAAATCGCTCATTTCATAATCTAAAGAGGACAATTGTACAAAAAACATTGTATGGTATTTGTGTTATCTGTGTAAAGGTGATTCCATTTTGTTCTTGAAATTGTTCAATTCTCATTTCACAAACTTTTTCACTCACAAAATAAAACGTCACGAATTGATTTTCAAAATTTTTTCATGGTATAACAACAAAATCGTAAAAATTTTTGATTCCACTGAATTAAATCAATGAAATATATCTATAAATATCTTTTAGTGCTCTTTGCACAAGGTATGGCAGAAATCAAGTGTATGCCACATAATCAAAGAAATCAATGTTTCGACAGAAAAATTTTCAGGCAAAATCAGAAAATGAATAGAAAAGTACGTCTATGCAGTTTCAGGTATTGTGATTGGAAAATACTTTTCAGCTGAAGTCTACACGAGATATTTTAGCCGAATGAAATGCCTTATTAATAGATCACAGCTGAAAAGCTATTGCCATCCCGCTTGCTCCTACACACGCTTGACCATTCCCTGTTATCGAATGAAAGAATGTTGAACGGAAAGAAATTCTATACTCCAACTTTTCAGAAACTCATTTCTCTCTGGAATAAAACGTAATTGGATTGAGGTGAAATAACAACTGGATACCGAATCTTTCCGTTGCTACGTACCGAGAAAATTGATTCGATTGATAGGATTGCTTACGAACGAACAGGAAGTATTCTCGCATCGGAGTTTTTCAAAAAAAATATATTTGCAGGGATATTAGCGGAAGGAAGATTTTCCTGAAAATTTGTTCTTGATTATTTTGTTCTTATTTTATCGTGTTTTCATGGTAAGTGATGAGATGGAAAAAAGTTTTCAATTATTCTTTGCTATGCTCAAAAAAATCATCAACAAATTGCCAACAGGTAGAAAACGTCGTCTAATTCAACATTATTGTGGTATTTAAAATAAAACAGTTTTTCCACGAGAAAAAAAATTGAATATAGTTTCTTATTTCCGGTGAAGAAGCGCTTCTAGAAAGTTTTGATCGTTTTCAGATATTTTCGTAAATAAAAAAGTTATGACACATTTTCGAATTTTATCAAAATAATATATCAAAATTGAAGAAAAAATAGAAGATATCATGAAGCGGTTTTCACTTATGGTGTTTTCACGAAAATCGAGCCCAGGATACCTCTCGAAGTTTTTACCTATCTAGTCCAGAATAACCCAAAAGAGTCAAAATCAAGCAATTTGGGATAACCTCTACAGGTAGCTTAGGATGGTATCTCTCAAGAAGAAATAGACCACCTTCTTGCATCATTGCCAAGACGTGTTAGGGAGTGTATAGATAACCGAGGAGATCAAACACATTATTAACAAATTTAATTTAAAAGAATTCGTGTGGCACTCGAGAACTGCCGTGGTAAAGCTATTGCATAGCATCTATTCAAAAATAAGAAGATAATTTTGTTGATTTAAAATATTTCTTTATCTTACATGACGTGTACTTACGTGTTTATCATTGAAACTATAGGTTCATGGTAACTGAAATAAGAAACATACGTTTGAGACTTAATGTCTTCTGAATATCTGAAAAATACCGCGTTAATAGTGGTCCCATATTTTGTTGTGGATTCTTGTGACACAAAATTCATTTTAAAATTCAATTTTTCCGAAAGAAAAGTTGTCAACCGCTTTGATTCTTAATCAGCGAAGTTAATGTTGGAATCGCCAGCCAAGATAAGTGAAAATTTATTACCTTTTGTACCAAGTATTTTCGACCCTTCTTCAGTGTACTCCAGTAGAGTGCCATGAATAAAATGCTCTACCTCGTCCAATTTTGGATTCGGAGGAATGTAAATTGCTACCATGACTCTGTATAGGCCATTTCTAAGTTTGCATAAGCATGCACAAATATCTCCAACAAATTAGCGTCTAACATTAACATCGCTAACGTCTTCAATATTTATTTCAATATTCGGAGTCATAATATTAGTAACATTATTACTATTTTGGTAAATAACTACCCCACCTTTTGGAACAGTATCTCGTTTGAATTGAACATTACAATTGGAATTAGGTATTTCAATTGGATTATCACGCGTCATGCATGTTTCGGTAAGAAATAACACATTGGTTTGTCTCGTAACTGAATCTTGTAAATCGTATTTGTGACTATGTGAACTTTGGCAATTGAAAGTCATTATTGAAATACCATTTCTATTACTAATGAAATCTAAGACACTTTGAGCTTTCGTCTGAACACTATTTGAAGAAAGTCTCTTGAATTCTTGCCTCCGATTATGATAAAACTCAAATTCAGAATTATCATTTTTTAGTCGTAATATACAATTTTTCAATATTAGTCAACCGAGAGAGTGCAACATAGGCGAGTTCCTGAGAATGTGATTCACAAAACTCATATACTATTTCGTCAAAAGTTCCACCTTGCGACTTATGTATAGTTAGAGCAAGAGCTGAAGTTAATGGAAAATGTTTGCGTTTGGCTCTACATTTTCTATCCGATGTTAATGAAGTATTAGCCGTTCGTAATTGAATGGTGACTCCATTTTGCACTGCTAGAGTGGCTGCACGCATCCGTCTAGTCTCAAGCACCCAAACACCGTGCCGAAGTCTGCCGAACTGAACCGACGATACACGGCTGTGTTAGGTGTTTTCGTTACGGAATTTCTACATTCGGCCGCCGCGCTCAAAGCCTGAGATAAAAGCTATGCAATAGCTTAAAAATTGTAAATCCTAAATTTTTTTTCATATATTAATCATTTACTCCTTAAGAAAAAGAAAATTCTTTGCCTTTACGGAGGCCATATCGAGAACATTTTTGAAACATAGATGAATTCAAAATAGTAATCATCGAAATGAATACCATTTTCAATTCCCAGGCTCAGAGATCTTGTATCATGAGGTTGGAGAAATGATATTAGATTTTGTCACTGACATGAGAGATATACCGGTTTCGGCCTTGTTGGGCCTCATCAGTATCCCGCACATCTCAGGACAAAATCTTCATAAAAAACTTCGAAATTTGAAGCAATTGGTTGTGAAGTAATGAGTAAATATTACAAGGTACTAAGGTGGTGACATCCAATTGCGTCAAAATGAAGTTTCACATCTCCAATCAAATGCAAAAAAATAAATCTGTACTTCTTTTTCACTGAATGAGGTTTTAGCAGTGGCTCTATTCAGGGTCCGCCTGCTAGTTTCACAAAGTGATGGAAAAAGCCCAATTCTTTTTGCGACTCTGAAGCCAAGTGTTTTTAAAAAGAAGAAAAATTCTTTGGCACGGAGGCCACACCGAAAAACATTTTTGAAACATAGATGAATTCAAAATAGTAATCATCGAAATGAATACCATTTTCAATTCCCAGGCTCAGAGATCTTTTATCATTTCTCCAACCTCATGATAAAAGATCTCTGAGCCTGGGAATTGAAAATGGTATTCATTTCGATGATTACTATTTTGAATTCATCTATGTTTCAAAACATTTACTCCTTGTTGTATTATCTATGTTTTACTAAGATTAACAACTCCTTCTGGGTGTTTCCGTTTCTTTGTCAGTTTGTGTAACTATCGAGCAAATCAGGAAAGAACTCCAAATCAAAACGACAGAAGAATGATCGACATAATTATTGACTGTACCACAACTGGAGCAAGACGTCTCTGGCTTCCCAAACTTCCAAGGCCGATCACCATAACAATACCCCCATTTTCCTCACTCGAAGGGAACGTCTCGAAAGTTTCGGTCCAATCTCCGATCTCGCCGCACCTCATCTCGGAATATCTGGTTGACAAGACGGCGAGGCATTCAAGCTCAACAGTTTACAAGCGTTTTCGATCAGGGGGCCAATACGCTGAAAGCTCGAACGCCACGATTATCCGAGCCTTCATCTAATTAAGTTAATTGGGCGAAATGTTTAGAGTTCGGCCGCCCCGATGAAGTATCTCTCTGTGCGAGCCCGATTCGGGCGGTGAATATTCATGACGATTTGTATTGCACTTCGGTTATTTGGCAGAAGGTTTTGGGGCCCTTTCATCAAGTCCGATATCGGAGGGGCCGATGGATGGACTCCAACGGACCATGAAAACATGGCGGATGGACTTGAGTTGGGAATATAACAATTTGATGAAGTAGCTGAAATAGTATACAGGGTGGCCATTTAAAAACGAAACAGACGAGATTACAGACGAAATAAATTTTTTCGATAGAAATGCTCGGACAGGTCGACTTCTGTTTCGAGGGGGACAACTTAAGATGTAGGTTACGGACGCATAGCGCTTCAACCCTTGCTACTACAACCCTCACCCCCAATTTTTGAATAGGTAAGATGGGGTGAGTGATACCTCATTTGAAAGGTTTTTCACAGAAAAACACTACAAGTGCCATGAAAACACCACTTCATTTTCAAATGCTTAGTCAAGAATATTTCGAGAACTAATGCATAAAATGAAAAAACAATTACTGTGCTGAAATCAGTATAAAAATACCTTTCAAATGAGGTATCACTCACCCCATCTTCCCTATTCAAAAATTGGGGGTGAGGGTTGTAGTAGCAAGAGTTGAAGCGCTATGCGTCCGTAACCTACATATTAAGTTGTCCCCCTCGAAACAGAAATCGATCTGTACGAGCATTTCTATCGAAAAAATTTATTTCGTCTGTAATCTCGTCTGTTTCGTTTTCAAATGGCCACCCTGTATAACATTACTAAGAAGAGGGTTTTTACTGGCGAATTGAGGATATAACCGACGAGCCGCAGGCGAGTCACTTACCTCCTTGAGCCCGTAAAACCCGTTACCTTGCGTGTATTGTTTTATATTTTATTTGTTTCTCATTTGTAAAAAGGTTAGATAAATTCCAAAAAAATCTCAATAATTTGTCGCGAATGTCGTAAACTATGGAAGCGTTGCCATGAACATGTCTGTTTATTTTTCTTTACATTTGTTTTGGCGAAAGCGAAAATGAATGTACCAAAAAAAATTATTGAGGCAGTCAGCAGTGTAGCATCAAGTTTATTACCTGCAAAATCAGCTTCAAGGTACGAGCGAGAATACGACGACTTCAAAAAATTGCAAAACAAAGATAGTGTGATTGGGGTAACTGAAGATGTTGTTGGTCTACTTGAATTAACTATCAGCTTGATTCAGCCCTAATACTTTATGGGCAAAATGGTCTATGCTGAAAGGCTGCTTGGAAATGAGAGAAAATTCCCCTGTTCGTAGGTTTGTTTTCCTTAAAAAAAATTATTGAAAAATATGACGTTTAGTGCTCATTTGCAGATTTCAAAAGGTAAAAGCGTTTCTGAAACGAAAAAATTGGCGATATACGCCAAAAAAGGCCAAGGTATTAAGTAAAGAAGAGGCTGAACAATTTCTTTTACATGCTCCTGATGACCAGTGGTTGCTGGCGAAAATTGTAACATTATTTGGGATTTTTGGATGTTGTCGATGTGACGAAATTCTCTCCTTAAACATGAATGATATAGAAGATGCCGATTCGTCTCTACTATATTTGGGATTGGAGTTTCAGCCGTCTCTAAGTTGGACCAACCACATAAGTAATCTTTGCAAGAAATTATCGACTTCTGTTTTCCTGATAAGAAGAATGAGACAAATATCAAATGCCAACATAGCTAAAATGACCTATTATTCAAGTTTCCACAGTCGAATATCATATGGTATCATCCTATGGGGACAATCTACAGAAGCCAAAAAAGTCCTTCTCAAACAGAAGAGTGCTATAAGAGCCATTTTCAAAATGAAAACAACCGACAGATGCAGAGAAATTTTCAAGAAAGAGAGGATACTTAAAACTACATGTGTTTATTCTCACATGCGTCAAGTATGTTCACCGAAATCAGGATAAATTTCCGAAGAACTCAACTTACCACAGTTACAACACACGTGAAAAACACAACTTCTCTGTCCCACACTCAAGAATCAAAAAGACTCAACAAGGTCCCAATTACACTTGTCTGAAATTGTATAACAAGCTTCCAAGTCACGTGAGAGAATTGAGCTTATCAGTGTTCACCAAAAAAGTAAAAGAATAGCTCCTAGAGAGAACCATATATGTATTAGATGAATTTTGCACAGTATTGTTTCAATAGAATTTTGACATGCCATATAATTTTTAATGGCAAATATTTATACATGTTATATGTTTATTTATATATTTGTTGAAATTTTTACATGTGTAAATAAATGATAATAATAATAAATAATAATAATGATAAATAGAAAATATGTAAATCTTCGGCCTCCTGGAACAGAAAGCCAAAGATTTTTTTTGACATACCGACATGGAAAGTGCATTTCCCTTAATGCTGGCCAGCATACTATTGGTGGTGTCCCAAAGCCAATAGCGAAATATTCAGGTTTAAAAGACCCAGAGTTATACACCGGCCACTCTTTTCGCAGAACTGGAGCCACTATGGTTGCGGATTCGGGTGGAGACATTTTAGCACTAAAGCGTGCAGGAGGGTGGAAGAGCACCGAAATTGCGATGAGTTATGTCGATGATTCGGTCAACAAAAAAATCGAAATGTCTTGCAAATTATTTGGTAGTAAGGAGAGTACAAATGTTCTGCAGTCCTCGAGTTCAGCAGTTTCTGAGTCAACAGATGGTTCATCATCATCAGTATCAACTCTTTCATCATCAAAAATATATGTTACTGGAAATGACAATTTCTAATGTAAATAATACTACTAACTTTTGAAAATTTTGCAAGTTAACTGTCAGTTTTACAAGTTAGTGACTTGATAAAATAAACATTCTTGATTAATATTGTGTTTTTCTAAACTGACGTTTACAAATGAGAAACAAATAAGCGCATTATGTCGAATAAGACTAAAAGCTTTTTTTTACAACTTCCATTAAAAGCGATACTTTTAATGACAGCAAACAATGTTAAAAATGATTGTTTACGTGGGAGAATGTTAAAAATACTTTTAACATTCAACGTTGAAAATATTTCTAACCCTCCATTTTCTTATGATGATATTAGATGAGAAAAATTCTGCAATTGCAAATTTTCATTATCAATATTTAACAATCATCACTTGTGAACATTAATATTAATCGTAAAAGTAGAACAATTACTAACATTAATGCCCTGTGATGTTAGGGAGCTTCGCAGCACATTATTAGAATCCTCAGCACCATCACTGGTGAGTGGCAGTTCAGTCCAGTGAGAACATCTCCTGAAATATAACTCCTGAAGATGCCAGACACTCGAACTAATCAACGACGAGGGCCGAAATGCTCGAAAGAACAGGTTACATTGAACGATGGCCGCGAAAGCCTCAACCAATTCATATTTTCGGATTATTTGGAGCCTGAAAGAAGAAGAAGTCGTAGTGCATGGTCTTGGTGGCAAAACATTCGTCTTCCAATGCTGCATCTCCTGGCGATGCCTTCACCATCTCCAACTGCACGAAAACACCGAAAAATGAATATTTACGACTCCGGGAACAAGACAGGGAACCCCCTTAGCTCGCAAATCAGCGTTCCCGAACAACCAAAGTATCGCGGAACCCTTGCCGCACAGCACCGTATTTTACATTATTCCCGAACAGAAATCTCATTAAAGCGGCCGCTGCCATCTCGGCCAAACGCTAATGCATTCGCCCACTTCATAAATTCCCGGATTACTCCGATATTCCGAGATTTTTCCGGGCCGGCTTAGCAATAATTCCTGGCGGAGAACCTATGTCGAACGAGCGGACAATAACAGATGTGGGCACCATTATCTGCAGATGCCGGACGCCGAATAAAACTATGAACACCGTATAAATTGCGGAAATAAGTAGACTGGCCCGGTCGACAGCTCGCCGGTCCAACCTTTTGTGGAACGGGACAGAAGGTAAGGCGTATTTTCCCATATCCGATTTTTCATACGGCCTGACACTGCTAACTGTGCTGGTTTTTCCCCTCCTGCAAAAGGAAAACAACGGGTTCGCCGCTGCTGAGTTTTAAACCGAATTTACCTATTGCACATATTTCCCACAACATAACTACGCAGCGCAGAAAAATTAACGCACATTCTGGAACTCTGAATTTTAATGAAAATTAACTCTACATTAACTTTATAACTTATTTTTCATATTCTCTCGGGAAGGTTTCGAACGAAACAAGACACGTTATATGGAAGAAATATTCAGGATTTCACCGAAACTTATGTGAAAGAAGAGAAATGAACAATTTTCAAAATACTGAAATGCTGATAAGTGATTTAATACTTGGTATTTTCACCAATTGCGTTAATTACAGCTCGGCAACGACGGTTCATACTCAAAATGATTGATCTTAAAATGTTCTGATCTAATCCTTCCCAGATTTCTCCGAGTTGGATTCCTAAGTCATTAAGAGTAGCTGGATCGGATTGAGATCTGGACTTCTTGCTGGCCATTCCATTCGAGAGACTTCAACCTCCTGAACGATGCGCGCACGATGGGGTCTGGCATTATCGTCTATAAAAATGATATTTTCACCAATGTATGGGGCAAATGGCACTACATGCTCTTCAAGAATGTTCCTTATATACTTATCAGCATTCATAGCTCCATTATCAACTACCACAAGGTCTGTGCGAGCAGTCAAAGATATTCCACCCCATACCATAATCGATCCTCCCCCGAAACCAGTAGTATTCAGGAAATTGCACTGAGCATATCTTTCATGTGAACGTCTATATACAAGGAAACGTCGATCACAATGGACGAGGCAGAATCTAGACTCATCTGTGAAGAGAACTCTTTCCCAATGGATATGCTCTCTCGCAAAATCCAAACGCGCCCTTCGATGGGCTGGGGTAAGAGCTGGGCCTCTTGCCGCGACACGAGGCCTTGAATCATATTTTCTGAGGCGATTTCTTATTGTCTGAGTGCTAATTTGCCCCCCATGAGTTTGTTCAAGCTGATTTTGAAGGAGGCGAGCGGTTGCAAACCGTTGTCTCAACGAAGAAACTCTCAAGTAACGTTCTTGAATGGCAGTTGTTACCCGTGGTCTACCCTGTGCTGGTCTTCGGACATTCATACCTGTCTCCCTGAATCGCTGCAACATTCTGGACACACTTGTATGGGCAACTCCAAACCTTTCTGCAATTCTTGTGTATGTCCACCCTTCTTCTCGCAAAACTACCGCTTGGACACATTCCTCTTGGGTCGAATTGCATGTTTCGCGTTGCAAAGCGATCGAGTGTAGAAAATCAAACGAAAGAAAAACTATTGATCACTAGAATTGATCGAGAACAACTTATTTTAGAATGGAGCCAATACATTCAAACTCTGATAATATCATCTTTTTTTATTCCTGCTGGGAAAAAACATCTGTATTGAAGAAAAACGTTGAAAGTGGATAACATATGCATACATAATTCTGATAAATATAATTATCATTGAGAACACCTTCAGTTGTAGAATAAATTTGAGATTTCCATAATCTGCGTTTATTTCTTTGCGCAGTGTATCATCAAAACTGCAGGAGATTCATCCACTAAATTCTCTCAAGTATTATACTGACAAAGAAACTGCAAATTCAGCAGGAGTTGTTTATGTTTTAATTTTTTTTTTTTTTTTGGTAAAACATATACAGGGTTATTCACGAATATGGTTCTATAGAATATTTAAAAAAAAATAACAAGATTCAGGATTGAAATTCTGAACTTGAGCTTCAATTAAGAAGAAGACTTCTCGTATATTTTTTAAAGTTCTAGGACTTCCGGTTTTTCCGGAAGTGACATCAATTTTCGTTTTTCCGTTATTTTTTATTGCACAAATAAATCCTCCGTTGAATTCTGAGTCTTTTTGATTCCAAAAGTTTGAATTTTCCCGAGAAAATTTTCTTCAAATGAGGAAATACGAAAAAAAATCTCAAAATTGAACTCCGTTGAAATACAGACAACTTCGAGGCTTTTTACTCAGAAATTCTCATTTTTGAGAATCTCCGAGAAGAAAAGCTGATGCTTTTTTTCCGATACCGTGATTTTCAGAATATGATAGAGGAGGTCTCAAATTCTTTGTCAAAGTTAAAAGTGACGAAACATCAAAAAATCGTTTTTTTTCAAATTGGAAGCCCATTTTTTCCAACCATTTTCGAAATCTTCGTCAAAAAATAATAGTAGCATATGGCTAAGACTTTCATACCAAAATGAATATTTTTCGAGATAATCAGGAAAAACGGTTTTGTCTGCAATTTTCAATCTCATTCCGAATGTTTTTTTCTACTGGAAAATAATTAGCGGTCAAGTGTAATTTTTGGAAATCTCTGTTATCGAAAAAATATTTTCTTATAATTCAGACGAGTTCAGTTTTTCTTTATTTTCCAAAGCTTAGGATAATTTCCGAAAATTCTGAATTCTGCAAAATTTCTTTTTTGTCATTGTAGGGACGTTTGAATTTTCAGTATTGAAATTGACACATTTTCAGTTAATTATTCTCTCAAAAGCATAAAAAATTATCCGAAATAATTTTTTCAGCATTCCTGAGAACTTTTTACGTTCACTAATTCTCACATCGAGAATTTCAAACAAATATTGCTCTCGCATTTCAGATGATAATTCAAGGACTTAACTCGTCTGAACTATAAAAAATATTTTCTCGATAACAGAGATTTCCACAAATTTCACTTGACCGCTAATTATTTTCCATGCTATACTATCTATGTTTCCCAAAAAAAATTCAAAATTTGAACAGCTCCTCCAGATGTAGCAGCTTCTTTGTCATAACAAAGAAATGAGAAATACGCGAGAGATTTTCCGTCACGAATTGAAGGAAGAATTCAAAATAGATTGTTAGCTTGAAATATCTCATTCAAATCCTGTATAATTGAAACTTCAAATAAACTTGAAACCTGTTTTTATACTGTTCGTTTATCCAAACTTTCGATTATCCGAACTAGTCTGGTCCCCAATTAGTTCGGAAAATCGAGGTTCTACCCTACTCCTCCTTCTCAGAAAACTTTTTCACCCAAAGGAATTAACCTGAAATATTTGTTCTTCCACAAAGTTACAATTCAATCGCCGTTCTCCCCCGGAGATAATCTAAATTTTCAATTGAAAGCGATATCTCAATTCTTTTCGAAAAAAGTTTATCCGAGGAAGGGCCACCCGTGAAGCAATTTCGACGAACTAAGCGAAGCCTAAAACCCCATTTAACCCTGACTGAATATCCACTAAGATTTCCCTGGCACACGGAAATTGGCAACATTTATTTGGATAACGTAGGAATCGAACTTTCCATGAACTAACGGCGCCGAATTCATCAAGATGCGGATTGTGATCTTGGAAAGAATGGATTCGTCCAGATATACGTTATTACGACTCGTAGTGGCGAAATGATCCGCTATGGGAATTTCACAATTTTGACACCTCATTGTTAATAAATTTGAGGAATTCGATGAATAAAAGGATCGTTTCAAATCGAAGCCGTTGATAACGTGACTCTATATCAAAATAATAAAATTCATGAAGCATATGCAAAGAACCAAACTTCAGAAAAAAGGCGACCAGATTGACGAAATGTCTCATACTGATTTTTATTGGATCGATTCAAGTTTTAAATGATTTCACAGCGATTTTCTCGAAGATTACATAATTTTCAAAACGATTGAATACGATATCCCTAATTCTCGTGGAGAATTATTATTAATGGAATAAACGGGTAATATTTCCCTTTAACACAATTATAACAAAAAAAAAAAAATACAAATAACAGTGTGTAAACAAGAAAAAATACAGAATTTCTACACGAGTAAAGTGCGATATGAAGCATTACATAAGAATATAAGGAATTAATTAAATCTCAGCAGAGATAAGGCCCTAATAAATAGAAGAAATGAAAAAGAAAAATGTCCCATATATATGACAAAGATGATATCATTTTCGGTGAAGAATCGGACATATCTGAAATATTTTCCAAGAATTTGTTTTTCGTAACACAGCCTGACTATGAACTCTCAAGTGTTTATCTTTGGTGTAGTTTTCTATGGTTCCGGAAACATTTGCCCTCGTTCATTCTACAAAAGAAAGCAATACGAGTAATGAACAAGTTAACATACAATCAGTCATGCAGAGGTTCTTTCAGGAAATGAGGAATTTTGACATTACAAGCACTATATATTCAGGAATGTTTACTATTTCTCCATAAACATAGATATCTGTTTGATCATCACCTCAATCTCAAAACTAGATATGCTACAAGATCTTCAACATATAATTTTCCAAAGTGTAACTTGACCACGACCCAAAGGCAATTAGAATATAGATGTCTGAAGTTATTTAATACACTTCCAATAGAAATCCAACAGATAGATGATCTCAAAGTCTTCAAGGGAAAGATTTTTTCATTACTGTTGAACTTGGAACCATACAGCATGGACGAATATTTGGGGCTGAGGAGCTAATTTTTGTTTTCTTCATGACACTATTCCGTTTCTTTTGTTATTTCTTCTGAAGTACTAATTGATTTTGGAATAAAGAGCTGTAATTATTATTATTATTATTATTATATCTCGAGTCTTTCTTTGATAAATTCTAGAGAACCTTCTTCTTAAATCACTCTGTATAGGCTTAATTGATTAATAATATGAGAAGCAATCTCATTTACAGTTAAATGTTTTTTCTTTTTCGTTTATTGTCAGACAACAATTTTTCCAACAGTTAACATATTATTTCAAATTTTCAAATTGACCATTTGTTCAAGCATCTGGGTGTGGAAATTCAAATAAGTTTAAAAGTGACACTTTTAATCAGAGCAAACAATGTTGAAATTGCTTGTTTACGTGGAAGCGCGTTAAAAATATTTTTAACATTAGCATTTTTAGCACTCCATTTTTTTATGATAAAATCAGATGAGAAAAATTCAGCAATTTCAAATTTTTATTATCAATATTTAACAATCATTACTTATGAAGATTAATATTTATCGTAAAACTAGAACATTTACTAACATTAATATCCTGTGACGTTAGGGAGCTTCGCAACATATTATTAGAATCCTCAGAACCATCAGTACTTGTAGAAACCGGAAGTACAATATTGGATGATGACGATCCAAAATCTGTTGAGGTTGGGACAATTTTTTCAGCAGTGACATTTCTATATGTGATGGAATGATCAACATAACCCTCGGCTACCGTCGTAGACTTCCATCCACCATGTTTTTTTATATCCGTAATATTTGCTCCTGATTCTGCTAGCAATGAAGCGGAGGATCTTCGAAAACAGTGTCCTGTATATTGCTTTGGTTCTGGCAGTTTGAGGAATTCGGCAACAATAGATGAAATTTTCCCAAATTCATTAATAGCAACTGGATTGGCAGTGCATTTATTTTTCATGTATTTCAGGAAAAAACGACGATGTTTGATGACAGAAGGGCGCAGTACAAAGTACTTATGAAAATAGTCTACTTACTTCCCTAAAATACTGAAAGAACCACTGACTTTCGTTTTTGTATTTGGAAGTTTTATAACTAATGATTTATTTGTTATTTCGATGTCTTTTACGGATAAATTACACAATTCTTCACGCCGACAGGCTCCAAATAATCCGAAAATAGTTGCAACCTTAACCATCAAATATTTCTCATCTGGTGCCTCCTTTATAAATCTTCAACTTGTTCACGAGTGAGAATTTTCGATTTTTTGGGACGATATCCTTCACTTTTCCGTTTTAAATATGCTATTATCTTAAAATATTCACAAACATCCACACCATTTTCAACAAGGGCGCGTGACTTTATCATTGGAAATTTGCTCCACAAAGTTGATGAACTCCATATTTTTGATTTTTCTTCTAAGTATGCCAGGAAAACAGTTTCACTGAAGTTCCCTTCTACATTTTTCCATTTACACCAGGCCAGGAAATTGTTATATGCAAAATCGTACTGCTGAACATATTTTTCAGCTAGGAGTTCCAGATTCGCTCTCCTTACAGACTTTTCAATTTCCAGAGGAACAACCAAATCGTCACTCTTATTAATAATTGGACTCTCGACAAACATATTAAGCAGTTAAAAATTCAAGACGAAAATTGGACAGGAACGAAATTCAAATGACAGCGTATTTTCTCATTTGTTAGTAATCATAACGTTGGCAACGTTTGCCATTCACAACAACCTTTTGATTATTTGAATATTAAAATGCATTTTGAAGTTTACTGTCATTGCAAATTCGCCTCAAAATAGAGCAGTGTTAACAGTGATTTCGTGTTCACTCACAAAATAAAACGTCACTTTTAACACTCATATCATAAAAAACTTTTCAGACAAAGGATTCCAATCGATGCCGCCTCCAATTCCTCGTATTCCTATCGACACATTTCCTCAGACAAGAATACCACTACTGCTCATAAAGGTATGAATAATTTCTACGCCACCGGGTTCGAAATGCACTGATCAATAACGGATAATGGCATTGAAGATGACGGCTTCCCGGAATATTGATTTCCTCGTGAATAATGAAGGGAGCATCGTTAGTAAATTTCGATTTTTCAGTCGAAAGCGACGCATCGACTGCTCCCCCGAAAAAAATTCCTCCTGCCTTGATGAACCGTTGTACCATCTCGTTAGTGTTATTTATCTGATCGGCATATCATTAAGTAATTCATGAATAAAGGGGAAGGATTGAATACGTTCGCTTCTTAGTTGAATTTCATCCGACGTTAAGTATAGGATAAACTGCTACGGAGTCTTTCAATATCACGTTGTGAACCGGTTGGTAGTCTGTTTTCAGACGTTCTGAATCTGTCGTAAATGATTCTTATCCCGAGATAATGAGTGGTTGAAGACGTCGCTGAATGAGATGAGCACCTGTTTAGGTCCCGAAAAAAAATAAGAGGATGAACGTCAGCTTGAGCTTGTGATGACAAAATATTATCATTTGGTGCGTGAATTAAACAGTTTCGTTTGATTTGACCGAATAATAAGCTTAATTTCGACTTCGATGATTGTTATAGGAAATATACAGTATATCCCAAATTGCTTGATTTTGACAGTTCAAGGTACTCCTGGACTGAATAGGTAAAAATTCAAAAGGTGTCCTGAGCTCCATTTTTTTTTTAAATTTCGATATATTATCGATTTCGAAAATGTACCATAACTTTTTTATTTACGAAAATATCTGAAAACGACAAAAACTTTCTAGAAGAGCTTTTTCACTGGAAGAGGAAACTATTTTCAACACTCTTTCTCGTGGAAAAAATCCAGTTTTTCATTCTGAATACGAAAGTATCTGTTTCATCTTATATCGTAAGAAAATATTCAAGATAAAAAACAAATTCAAAATGATGCCTTATTCAAAGTGAAAAAGTGCTTGTTGAAAATATTTATCTTTTCGAGATATTTTCGAAAATGAAAAAGTTATGGCACATCTACACTCCTCGTCAATAAATTCCGGACAGGCAAAATTTTTGTCAAATTCAACACCCTGTATCTTTTTTCGTGGTTCTCCGATTTTGTTAAAATTTTCACCAGGTGAAGTATTGGGACTTGTTATATCAACCTGAAATTAACTTTGCAATAATATCTGTAGTTTATCCGTCATACAGGGAGAAACAAAACCTCGTTTTATACCCTCCATTTCTAAACACTCTGTGGTGAATTTGAGGCGGAAAATTTGATATCATTAAGTTTTAATTTGAAGTCTGAACCTTTCTTAACAAAATGTTTTTCAATTTACGTATCTGCTTTTAAAAAAAAGATACACATTTTCAGAGAAAGTGTTGCATTTTTTAAATTTTTATAACAATTTAAAACATTACAATACCTTATAGACTAGCAATCAAATATCTGAAAATGAATAGCGTGTATTTCCACCTGGCTTTCTCATCACTTCTATCATACGACGTGGCATACTTTCAATGCGTTTACGAATTGCCTCTGGGGGAATATTTCCCCAACAATTTCTGTTAATGCAGAATAATGCTAGGCCTCACGTTGAACGGGTTATAACAGAATACTTAGAAGAGGCGAATATTCAACGATTGGTGTGGCCAGCCAGAAGTCCGGATTTAAATCCAATTGAACATGTATGGGATATGCTAGGTAGACATGTTCGAAATCGGCAGCCCAACACCTTGCCTGATTTACGAACAGCCCTTCTTGAAGAACGGGAAACTATTCCCCCAGAAGCAATTCGGAAATGCATTGAAAGTATGCCACGTCGTATGGTTTAAGTGATGAGAAAGCGAGGTGGAAATACACGCTATTAATTTTCAGATGTTTGTTTATGTTCACTAGTCGATGAGGTATTTTTCTGTTTTAAATTGTTATAAAAATTGAAAAAATGCAACACTTTCTTTGAAAATGTGTAACTTTTTTTTGAGCAGATGCTGACGTAAATCAAAAAACATTTTGTTAAGAAAGTGTCACACTTCAAATTAAAACTGAATGATATGAAATTGTCCGCCTCAAATTCACCAGAGGGTGTTTGGAAATGAAGGGTATATAACAAGGTTTCGTTTCACCCTGTATAACGGATGAACTACAGGTAATTTCGCAAGGTAAATTTCAGGTTAATATAACAAGACCCAATACTATACCTGGTGAAAATTTCAACAAAATCGGAGAACCACGAAAAAAGATACAGGGTGTTGAATTTGACAAAAATTTTGCCTGTCCGGAATTTATTGACGGGGAGTGTATATCAAAATTTTGTTATGTCTTCAAAACAAATGAAGATTCATTCTCGAGCTGTTTGGGGTTTTAACCTTCATTCGTCCCGCCTCTTTTCGAATAAATCGTCGATCTGTGCACCACTGATTCTCGCTAACTCAGGTTAATGGACCAGTACCAACTATGAAGATAATATCTCTCGATCTATGATCGTTAAAGGGTTTGTATGGTATTTGGTGTCTGATACGATATGCAGGATTTCATGTCTGAATAAACTCTCTGATTCCCTGTGTCTATATAGTTCCGAAGGTCCACAGTTATGTGCAGATTAACCTCTGAATTGATGAGCGGTATTTGACATCGTCCTGTGGCGTGATTGGATGAAGCCGGTAAAATCGTTGATACAATGTAAACGGTGTTAATTATGACGAATGTTGGCTAGGTACTTATTGACTATTTCGCTCGTATCAAAATTTGAGCAATCACAAACTGAAAACAGTCGAATCAGTAGTAATATCCCTAGAATATTGATATTATTCAAATTTAACTTGACATTAGATTCCTTGATGTTCTCTGCTATAGAAGATCTATCTATTTGTGATCTAAATTGGGGTAATCAAGATAAGTGAATTACCATGTGCATACAGAAGATACTTCTAGTGTTTTATAGAATATGTTTCGTACATCGTCGCATGAACAAATTACGTACTGTTTCGAAAATACCTGGTTGTTTTCGGATCGTTTGACAGAATAGTTCAATCCGATGTTTCAAATCTTTGATCTTATTGACTGATGTTTCATACATTAAACTTTTCGAATAACCCTAAAGGAAAAAACCCAATGGATATAAATTGGGAGATCTTGAACGCCATCAGAGGGTACCTCTTCATCCTACCCATAGTCTGTAAATATTCGATTTACATGTTCCCAAATATCTTGCATAAACTGTGTTCAAAATCGGAGTTGTTCTCATTTCGTAAAATACTGTTTAGGACTGTATCCAGATAATTGAGTTGGAGATGGTAGTGTAAAAACATTTATTGACATCATTCGCAATCATTAAATGAATAAGTTAATGAAGTTAATACAGTAAGAAATACAGATATTAAAGTCCTCTATTCAACTAAAAACAGAGGTAATCTAGAGATGTTCAAAATGAGAGGTCAGATGAAGTCAGACTTAGACTTCGAGATAGTTCCATTAATTCAAAATTAAACACAGCGTTTACAGTGATGATGCAATTGAAATTGATTGCGAGAGCCTCTTTATTTCATCAGAAAAACAGAAGGTTGAATAATGAATTGTTAGAGTAGGGTAAATTGTAATAAAAGTGAGATCTGGCCTTAGAGGAGATTCGTGCATTGAAAGCTTAGTAATCTAAGTCTGTTCTTTATTGAGATTATTACAAATGTGAGAATATCATGATTGAGAAATCAATCATGATGTATAACGTTGGTCTATAAAGAGAATGCTAATTAATCAATTGATACTACATTTACAGTGACAAACTGCATTAAGTAAGCAGGGTTAGTGTTCATCAGAAAAATAGAGGCTACAGTTGACAATTATGAGGATTATAACATGAGAGTTCTATGTATGAATGAAAACCATCAACCCTTTGGTTTCGAGAAAGCATAAGGCTTGAGATCTTACTTGCTAAGTGCTTCAGATGAATGAAATTGAGTTGAATGGTTTTATCAATATTTGAGGAGACGCTCAAGGTGAAGCAGGGATTGAGACATTCAATAAGGCTCAATGTTAGAGTTATTTGATCGTTCAAATACTTCAGAGAAGTTCACTTGGTTTATTGAGAGAGAAGACTGATTCCATGATTCACCTTTACGTTTGAGGATTTTCATTCATCTGAAACTCGAGAACAATAGTTAGCAAGTGTTATCAGGAGTGAATATTTGAGAAATGAGATGAATTGGTTAGGATAATGAGATGCACATGAGAACATAACAAATCAGTATTTATCAACACAGAGAATGTTCATTCTTTGAGCAAGTAATCACTTCCATGTGAGGAGTCTAGAGATATCTGAAAAATCTATGAAAACTGCAAAAATATACCAAAATATATATCTTAGAGGAGTCAAATACATTAGTTCAACGCAGTAGAGATCTTATTAGGATAAAGTGAGAGAGAATGACCAATATTTTCATTGATTTTCATGCTCTGAAACGTGGACAAATTTTCAAACTTTATAAAAAGCAGGATATTAACATGGAACATGTAACAATTAAGGATTCTGAGAATTCACTTACCTTTTTGAGGATTAGTTACTCCAACGAGATGATCACTTATTAAGCGAGGTGACTTTTTGAAAATTGTAATTTACAAGATTTGCACAAGAGGAGGTCTTTTCACAGGCAGAGCTGGATTACAAAAGAGGACGATTAATTGATTCAATTAATGAACATGAGTTAATCTGTCAGCTGATTAATACATAGAGGAGACTAATTTGACGCGAGCAGTCAATCAGCTGACCATTGAGCTGTACGGAGTGGTGCGATCTAACCAAAGGCTAAGCTGTGGATGAGGTCTGAGGGGTGCAATGCTCAATTTTCAACAAACTGAATATTTTGCTTCTGATTCGATAATACCAGTTGCGGAAAATCGGGCGATGTATTTCCATGAAAATTAAGGTATGCAGCCCTGTTAAATTCCGAGATAAAATTCCCGCTACTGGCTAACGATCTCCTAGACTACCTAACCTAAAATTCCATCTTTCCTAAATCCAACTCTCGTAAAACCTCATAGAGTTGGGGCCAGAAGGCTAGTCAATTTTTCCAGTGCGCTTCTCTTGGAATTCCAATTTTTATTCAGATTCGAAGATATTGATATTCCTTCTACAAGAAGCGTAGTGGACTGACATCAGCTCCGAAGCAAAGCGTTACGTTCCCGATTGAAAGTTCCTCTAATTTTTTTTATTGGGAACTTCGATATCAATTTCTGATGAGAATTCTTTCCTCAGTCGTCATCTTTTTCGTTCCTCGGGAAAGTTGACATAGTCCGGGGTGGTTTCCCGGGGATGTTAATGGAGTTTAAGTGTTCCGAAAGTTCAGAAAGTTTTATTAAATTAGAATTTTCTGAGTTAAATCTCGACAAATATTTACTTTCATAATATCCCGGGCCGCAGGGGCAATTTTGAAATAGCCGTATCTCTGCTATCTCCGGTTCTGGGTTTTTCATTCAGGCGCTGCTGGTGAAAATTATTCTTTTAATGTCCATCAATTACCAATTGCAACTAGTTGACTGGAAACACAGGTATGGGCCAGTCAGAATCGAGAATAAATTCGAAAAACATGATGTATCTTTTAGTTTGTTGTTAGGATTCATTGGAGCAATGTATACAGAAGTTTGCAACTTTCAGAAAATGGTGAAAAAATTTTTACACACCAAAAACCGCGAAATTTTCGGACTTGTTTCAGATTATGCTCTATCCATCCATCTATTTTTCGAGAAAAACTATCATACACGGTTTTCAAGAGCATTAAATTTGTAACAAATTAAGACCAACCGGGACTAAACGACTCGCTACGTAAATTATTTTTTCAAGTATGTCTAGGTTGCATAATGGGTGCAACAAATAATCATTGAGAATAACCTAGAACTGACAGGGTATCCCAAATTGCTTGATTTACACTTTCTGGTACTTCTGGACTAGATAGCAAAAAATGTTGAAAAGTGTCCTGAGCTCTATTTTCGTGAAAACACCATTAGTGAAAACCGTTTACGAATATCAATATTTTAACATTTTATCGATTTCGAAAATGTGCCACGACTTTTTCATCAAGAAAATATGTCAAAAATTTTGAAACTTCACTAGAAATAAGACACTATATTCGTACAAATTAAAAAAAAATTGAGATAAAGAAAATTCAATTAAGTGTCTGTTTCCCTAAGAAAAAGTGCTTGTAAATAGTGTTTTTTGTTTTTGGATATTTTCGAAAATGAAAAAGTTATGACACATCTTCGAAATCGTTAAACCCAGAAACAGCCAAAATCAAGCAATTCAGGATATCCTGTGATATTTTCTGCCATTTCCTTCCTCTTCCAAATACTTGTGACAATTCCTTGAGAGTTCAGGATTATAATGAGTAGATCATACCGAATTATTCAGTTCACCGTTATCAGAGGAGACATTCCAGGGTGGAACTAGGTCGAGAGATTGTGAACCAGTTGCATGTGTATCACAATTGACCGTTGGACCATATCCGAAAAGTTTTTTTTGTTTTTGGATGTTTTTGAAAATGAAAAAGTTAAAGTACATTTTCGAAACCGTTAAAATTTATGATTTTTGTCAAATCCTCAAACAAATGAAGATATCGTGAAACGCTTTCCACTACTGTTATTTTCACCAAAATCGAGCCCAGGACTCCTTTCAAAGTTTTTACCTATCTAATATAGAAGTACCAGAAACAACTGAAATCAAGCAATTTAGGATACCCTGTCATATTTTCTGCCATTTCTTCCCTCTTCCAAATACTTATGACAATTCCGTTGACTACAGCTGAAGCAGAAAAAGTTTCTCGAGAATTAAAACCCTTTTAAGAAATTCGATGAAAATGACTTACGATGCTATCTACAGAAAAGAAATTTAGTGGAAATTCCCCAAATTTTAACGATGAGGTTATGGATCAGTTTGCTGCAAAGAAAGAAATAAGAATGGATTCCAAAAAAGCGACTTTTCGAAAGCATGAGAGTTTGGATTACCTTCTGCCACGAGCATTAGACGATATTTCCTCTATTTCAGTCAAGTTTTGTGAAATTCGTATTATATTTTGTAAGTTGGTGTGACAGTTCTATTGTATCTTGGCGAATAGGAATAATTATCAGCATTTTAACGAACCATTAAACGAAATGAATAACAATTCATCGAGCTCACTTTCTTGGTGGTTTATTGGCCTAAAATCAAATAATTTGAATTTGTATTAAGTAGACATTTTAAATTTTAATAAAGGTACTCCTCATTCAATGGTATAATCATCTTGATATTGAAGTAACATCCATCATCACCTTTCCAAAACATTAGGGAGTATTGTAGAGCATCGTATGAACGGTGTGTTTCATATATTCGTTGCAATTCTGCAGAATTGTGACGCGTAAGAACAATATCACGCGTTCCCAAGTTTTTACCTAAAATCACAATCTTGTGATCGTCACTTGGCATACGTTCCAAAGCAGTTTTAAACAATCGAACTAATGTATGATGTTCATGAAGTAGTTGCTGCAGATCTTGAAGCATTATTCTTCTCACATCTGCATTAATTGATTGACGTTGGTCAAGTTGATCATCCATATTGCCTATATGAAATAAATTTGGAGGAATTTATGATGTGCATCTTCAAGTGGTTGTAATGATCCGATTCGATCGTGAATCTGGCCTTGGATCTAAATAGCAGAAAGAGAAGACGAAATAAGTGATTTCAAATCATTAATGTTAATATTATATTCTTACCTTGAATTTTGGATTGAATCCACGTCTTTTAATTATATCTGCTCCTCGTCTGCTCAAAATGAAGGCATCTGGAATGGAAACACCCATTGTCACTGAGTTTATAAAACACAGTGCCCATTGTATTTTTGTGTGTTCTATAGAAAATGTCAATGTCTTGATTTGGACGTTCAGGCAACTCAAAATACACTGTAATTTACATTGCCATCATAGACAAAGATAACTATCTATATCTATGATTGCTATCTAATGGCGATAATAATTGTAGAACGGGGATTTGTTCAGAATATTTCCTTATAAAATTTTCCGTAGTGTTCGGAAGAAAGATAGGTGTAATAACACATGGACACAGATGCGTTAATATTATTAGAAAATGTACCGTAGCGATATCTATTGGTGTTATTCGTAGGAAGGAAAATTATTCCTATTTCTTTTTCCATTTCATCGAATTTTTCAGAGTTTTAATGTATTTTATGTTAACCCCGCCATGAAAGAATCCAACAAAAAATCTTTCATACAAATCTTTCGAACAAAATGGCCGACTTAGTTTTATATATTAAGATATGTTCATTCATTGTTAAATAAATTCAATAGCTTTCTTTAATTTCTGTGAACTCCTGCTCCTAAGGCTCACGAGCCGCCACTGCGTAGGTCTACGTCTGACTCACAGAATACGAGATTCTGGAAAAAATGCAGGGACTAAAATTATATAACAGACTTCAAAACATCCCGTCTCGTATCACCTAATTGAAAGAGACATTTTCCCCGTAGAATTTTTCCTCGCGTTATTCACGAAGACCCGAAGTGCATTGACTCCTTGTATGCGATTCTCGAAATGAGCACTTCCTAGGTCTGAGCAGCCTCCCGCTGCCGTTTCATTTCGATATTCCCCCAAGACTACTTGTTCGAGAGCATTGAGGCGCATATTTAACACAATGGCGAGTAAGGGGCTGCTGCCAACAAAGAAAGGGTTCTACCTAACATTTTAATGTCGGGATTCTTCCAGTTGAAATGCTACGTTCTGTAGGTTCCCCGGAAAGGCATTTTCCTCGCGCAGTCTGCATTCTCTGCACTTGTGTACATCAACATCTGCCTGCAAAGGAGACGAAAGAGTAATTACGAATATTATAGCTCGTTGCGACTGGGGAGGGACGTTTTTGAGTCGAACTTTTTCATGAACTCGTGATGAACTAGTTAGTTATCGAGAATACCATTGGGAATTGTTCGTCGCTATGTCGCATACAGGTAATGGTCTTAATTTTTGGCTATTGCATAGCTTTTATCTCAGGCTTTGAGCGACTGAATGTCAAAATTCCGTAACGAAAAAACCTAACACAGCCATGTATCGTCGGTTCAGTGCGGCAGACTTCGGAACGGTGTTTGGGTGCTTGCGACTAGACGGATGCGTGCAGCCACTCTAGCAGTGCAAAATGGAGTCGGCAATCTCGCTGTTCCCATTGAATTACGAACGGCAAATATTTCATTAACATAGGATAGAAAATGTATAGCCAAACGCAAACATTTTCCATTAACTTCAGCTCTTGCGCTAACTATACATAAGTCGCAAGGTGGAACTTTTGACGAAATAGTATATGAGTATAGTAAATCACATTCTCGGGAACTCGTCTATGATGCACTCTCTCGGGTGACTAATATTGAAAAATTGTATACCATAATCGAAAGCAAGCTGCATCGACTGCATCTTCAAAAGACTGACTTTTAATACTGTTCAGACGATAGCTCAAAGTGTCTTAGATCTCATTAGTAATAGAAATGGCATTTTAATAATGACTTTCAATTGCCAAAGTTTACGTAGTCACAAATACGATTTACAAGACTCAGTGACGAGACAAACCAATGTGTTACTTCTTACCGAAACATGCATGACGCGTGATAATCCGATTGAAATACCTAATTTCAACTGTATTGTCCAATTCAAACGAGATACTGTTCCAAAAGGTGGGGTAGCTATTTACCGAAATAGTAATAATGTTACTTATATTCTGACTCCGAATATTGAAATAAATATTGAAGACGTTAGCGATGTTAATTTTAGACGCTCGTTTGTTGGAGATATGCAAACTTAGAAATGGCCTACACATAGTCATAGTAGCAATTTACATTTCTCCTAATCTAAAATTGGACGAGGTAGAGCATTTTATTCATCGAACTTTACTGAGTTCACTGAAGATGGGTCGAAAATACTTGGTACAAATGGTAATAAATGTCCATTTATCTAGGCTGGCGATTTCAACATTAACTTCGCTGATAAAAAGTCAGAGCTATTGACAACTTTTCTTTCGGAAAAATTGAATTTAAAAATGAATAATGATCCACAAGAATCCACAACAAAATAGAGGACCACTATTGACTCGGTATTTTCCAGATATTTAGATAACATTGAGTCTCAAACTTATGTTTCTTATTTCAGTTACCATAAACCTATAGTTTCAATGATAAACATTCCTGAATAACCTACATGTAGGTATTGTAAGATGAATGAATATTTTAAATCAACAAATTTATCTTCTTATTTTTGAATAGATGCTATGCAATATCTTTACCGCGGCAGTCTTCGAGTGCCACGCGTATTTTTACTCAGAGAATTTATTATTAAAATATATGTACCCACTATTCGAAGACTCACCCTATATATGGATATTTTTTCAAGAAACAATAGTACGCCACTGACGCTTTTCAAACAAGAAATAATTTTTATTTTTTATTCTAGTCAAGATTAAACGTCTCATGCGCTTAGTTTTTGTATGGAGCACCGTTTCCAAAAAAGAAATAAACGTTTGTTTAAACATTAGGAGGTACTGTTCAATATATTATATATATTGAAACAAAAAGGTACCTAGCTAAAGTTGGAGCAACACAGGAAAACCATACAGGTCTGCAGTATGATTTAGTGAGGAAAGAGAATAAACCTCAGCTGAAAAAAACCCTTACCTCGCCCGTGAAAAAAAAAACAATACTAAAAATATTAAATATCAGAGAAATCTTGGAAGACAGCAGCGTGATCTAAAAAAACATCTTCATCTTATCCGTCTATGGACTCAGATGAACAGATTCTTCACAAAACGACGCGCAATTCTTAATCTGAAATGAAAAAAGACAAAAGCAGAAAAGATAACAATTATTTAGAATAAATTAAATTATTTTGAAATCAACCACCCATTTCAAAAATTCATCCGTTACTTTATGTATAGCCTCGAAACCATCTTGAAATTCATAAACTATTCATAAGATGTTTTATAGTCTCCTCATTTTACCCACATTCACAACTAGGGCTCTCAACCGAATTCCATCGGAAGAGCATGCTGTTGCATCGTCCATGACCTGTTCTGATACGATTTAGAACAGACCATATTCTCCTGGGAAGGTCAAGATTACCAAATTTCTTTGTCGCTTCTATCCATATCAATTAGAAAATTTGACCAAAAAGGTTTACGCGACTTCAATCTGGGGACCTTATTATCTGAAATATAGTTGAGTATGGAAAATGAATTTGGAAAGGAATTGAATTTGTTTCAAAAATTCAAAGCTGTTGTCTAAGAGAGATGTATAATCGTTGAAAGCTACATTGTCTGAGTCTGTTCATTAATGAGATCAATAAAGTAAATATCAGTAGAGAAATGACATAATAATCAATATTAATAATTTATCTGAAAGAGAGTGCAAAATTTATTAATCAATACAACATCAACAGATACAGGCTACTTACAAGTAAGCTCTGTTAGAATGTCCATAAAAAAATAGAGGATCCAATTGATGAAATATGACCGTTACAAATGGTAGTACTAAATGAGGAGAACCACTGATTGTTGGTTTCTGAAAAAGCAGGATGCTTGAGATCTAACTTGTGAGTAGAATCAGATGAATGAACTTGAGAGTTCAGGATTATAATGAATTGATCATACCGAATTATTGAGTTCACCATTATCAGAGGAGACATTCCAGGGTGAAACTAGGTCGAGAGACTGTCAACCAGTTGCATGTGTATTACAATTGACCGTTGGATTATATCAGGGAAGTTCACATCGTGAATGAGTAAATAATTAATCAGTATTCATCACACGGGAAAAACGATGAAGAGAAGAATACCAGAATCATAGGTTGCACAGAAAAATAACTTTTTATTTCGTACAGCAGAAATTATGAGTCTAAATTCAACTTCTTCGATTTCTGATACAGAACAAAGTACCTATTTTCTTTGTACTCGACAACGATATGAGACGATCATCACGTCCATAAAGCTGAAAATGAAAATGTAAATACGAATCAAACTCTATGCGTCCCGAAACAGGGATGCCAACTATAAAATGCAAATGCACACCTAAACTTTCAATTCCGGGACTTTTATCGCCAGGATTCCGACAAAAGGAACTCTGAACTCACTTCGCAGCCGCTCAGGACGCTTAATACAGACACAAATGTTTTTAATCTAGCGCTGGAAGTTGCGCGAAGTCAGATACCCTGACGTTCCGCATCCGGTCACGTTTGACATGCATTTTAACCGTTTGTTTCGGCCGTTCCGGGTGTCTAGATAGGTAGAATGATATCGTCGCACGAAAAGAATGACACAACGTTACAACGGGAGCGAATGGAACTGCAATGGAATATGAATTTAGAAAAAAAAATTTTTTTAGATAATCCAAAATCTTCTTCTTCTTCTTTTTCCTTATTCTTAAGACTATGTCTTGTTATCTTCTGTTCATTCAGACTTCTGCGATGTGGACGTCCAACTCTCATAATCCAAAATAAAATTGAAATTTTCAATCAATGGTGAAATCGCAGATACTTAGAAATTAAGTTTTTATTTTCACGAAAAGTAAAATATTTCTCAACTGTTGATGAAATAGTTATTTATGATATGAGTGTTAAAAGTGACGTTTCATTTTGTGAGTTAAAAAGTTTGTGAAATGAGCTGAGCGAATTGAACAATTTCACGAACAAATAAAATCACTTTTAACACAAATACCATACAATGTTTTTTGTACAACTGCCCTATTTTGATGATGAAATGGGCGAATTTGCAACGATCATAAACTTCATAATGCATTTTAATATTCAAATTATCAAGAGGTTGTTGTGAATGGCAAACGTTGCCAACGTTATGATTACTAACAAATGAGAAAAGACGCTGTCATTTGAATTTCCTTCCTGTCCAATTTTCGTCTTGGGTTTTCAACTGCTTAATAGGTTTGTCGAGAGTCCAATTATTAATAAAAGTGACGATTTGGTTGCTCCTCTGGATATTGAAGAGTCTGCAAGAAAAGCAAATCTGGAACTCCTACCTAAAAAATCTGTTCAGCTGTACGATATTGCACATAACAATTTCCTGGCCTGGTGTAAATTGAAAAATGTAGAAGGGAACTTTAGTGAAACTTTTTTCCTGGCATACTTAGAAGAAAAATCAAAAATATGGAGTTCATCAACTTTGTGAAGCAAATTTTCAGTGATAAAGTCAAACGCCCTTGTTAAAAATGGTGTGGATGTTAGTAAATATTTCAAGGTAATAACATATTTGAAACGGAAAACTGAAGGTTGTCGTCCCAAAAAATCGAAAATTCTCACTCGTGAACAAGTTGAAAAGTTTATAAAGGAGGCACCAGATGAGAAATACTTGAGGGTTAAGGTTGCAACTATTTTCGGATTATTTGGAGCCTGTTGGCATGAAGAATTGTGTAATTTATCAGTGAAAGACATCGAAATAACAAATAAATCATTGGTTATACAACTTCCAAATACAAAAACGAGAGTCAGTCGTTCTTTCAGAATTATTGGAAAGTATGTAGACTATTTTCATAAGTACTTTGCACTGCGCCCTTCAGTCATCAAACATCGTCGTTTTTTCCTGAATTATATGAATAATGCATGCAATACCAATCCAGTTGGTATTGATACATTTAGGAAAATCCCATCTATTGTTGCCGAATTCCTCAAACTGCCAGAACCAAAGCAATATACAGGACACTGTTTTCGAAGATCCTCCGCTTCATTGCTAGCAGAATCAGGAGCAAATATTACGGATATAAAAAAACATGGTGGATGGAAGTCTACGACGGTAGCCGAGGGCTATGTTGATCATTCCTTGCATATAGAAATGTCTGAAAAAATTCTCCCAACCTCAACAGATTTTGGATCATCATCATCCAATATTGTACTTCCGGTTTCTACAAGTACTGATGGTGCTGAGGATTCTAATAATGTGTTGCGAAGCTCCCTAACGTCACAGGACATTAATGTTAGTAATTGTTCTAGTTTTACGATGAATATCAATGTTCATAAGTAATGATTGTTAAATATTGATGTAGAAAATTTGCAATTGCTGAATTTTTCTCATCTGATTTCATCATAAGAATTACGCTTCCGCCTAAACAATCAATTTCAACATTGCTTGCTGTCATTAAAAGTGTCACTTTTAATGGCCTGAAATCCTTCGCATTAATTTACAGGCACCCTATTCACAACAAGTTGTAACTTTACGCTCCCATACTCAAGACTAAAGAAAACACAACAGGGTTTGAATCACACTTGTCTGAAGTTATTTAATAAACTACCTGATTGTGTTAAGAAACTGAGTGCCGTTGGATTTCATAAAAAAGTAAAAGAACTTCTATTGGAAAGGACAATATATAACATTAATGATTTTTTGAATTGATTGAAATTTAAATTTTCTTAAAATGGTTGTTCGTCTTACTTGTGGTAAATTCGTCTTATACTCATTTGTGTGTAGATCTATCTCATATCCATTATTGTTTATTTATATTTTACTCTCTGCCTGACAAACCGTGTAAAGCTTTGACGGTAAAAATTATTTGTCTGCTTTTTACTATGTAGAAACTTTTGATGACAAATAAATATGTATGTATGTATGTATTATGAGAAAAATGGAGAACTCCAACGATCTAACATGATTCTATACGTTTCCACTAATTAGCCTCTTGGCAAGTTCGAAATTTGGGGAGAACTAAGTAAGGGTCAATTATTTTCGAGTGTCAATTAGCGTAGCTCTCGATAGTGCTCATCAGAGACGTAGCGAATTATTGTGCGAGAAGATCAATCATTTAACCCTCTCAATAATTTGGTCCTTCAAACAACGTTCATAAATTAATACCCGAATGCATTGTCGACGTAACTTTGTCGAGATAGTGGAGGTAAAGATTAATTAGCTTGAATTTGACGTTCATTCTCTTTGCCATGGCGGTTCGGTGATTATGGCAGTCCGGTCGTCTTGGGAGGTATTTATGGACCTAGTTAGGATGGGTTGGGGTGGCTGCATATAGCGGATACCCTTTTGGGGGGATGAGTCTGAACATCACTAATTTCATTACTAGAAGCAAGGACAGTAACAATTAAAATATTGATTGGAATATACTGCTCCACAAGAGTTAGGGATATCTTATTCGACCGTTTGGAAAAGTATGTAATCTTCGAGAAAATCACTGTGAAATCATTTAAAAATCAATCACAACTTGAATCGATTCGATAAAAATCAGTATGAGACATTTCGTCAATCTGGTCGCCTTTTCCTGAAGTTTGGTTCTTTGCATATGCTTCAGAAATGTTCTTATTCTGAAATGCATTTGAAACGAGTTTTCTGAAAATGTCAAGACGTAAATTAACAAACGCTGATGCTAATAGGGCTATCGGAATGCTACGGGGTGGCCTGACACCGGTGGTTGTAGCGGAAAAGCTCCAAGACAGCCAAAGTGTGATATCTCGACTTTGGAATAGGTTCGGGGAGACAGGTTCCGTGTTGGAAAGACCAAGGCTTGGTGGGCGATGAAAAACAACATCTGCTCAGGATTGTTTCATCACCGTTTCGGCGAGAAGAAAGCCTTCATCTACGTGTAGAATGCTACGGAATAATCTTCAAAATGCAGATGGGGTCCAAGTTTGAGAGAGGTGAATCTAGGTTCTAGACGTCCATTAAGAGGAGTTCAATTAACACGTGACCATTAGTGTCAAAGAATAGAATGGGCAAAGCAACATATCAATTGGAACGATCAATGGCGGAGTGTCATTTTCTACACTATAGGGAGCATATCATTGACAATGTTTTGCTAAATTTTCACGCTGCTACTTTTGAAACTTTTCAATTTCTAGACGATAACGCTAGACTGCACCGTGCAGCCACAGTTGAGAATGCACGCGAGGAGCTTGGTATTCCACATTCACCAATACCTCCGCACTCACCAGATTTGAAGTGCATAGAACATGCATGGGATATGCTCCGAAGAAGATAAGATAATCATCAACCTACCCCACAATTCTTAAATGATCTGAGAGAGTTTCTGCATCTTTTATGAAACCAAATTCCTCAAGAAATGTTCAACAACCTCGTGTGTAGTATGCAAAGAAGATGTCAAGCTGTTATTGATGCAGGTGGAGGAGATACATCGTATTGATAATTTTGAAATGCTTAAATTCTCTGGGAATAAATTTCATTATTTCATTCTTTTTTTAAGCCACCCTGTATACACTGCAGAGCTATAGGCTCAAATTAATTGTTATCTGCGCCATTTCTTCGTCATGAAAAATGATTTTTCCCTATTTCAGTATCGTAATGAGTTCATTACAGTACTAAAAGTAGTGCTGTAATGAAACTCATTACAGCATTGTTTTCAGTTATATTTTTCGTTTTGTGGTTGTCAGTACTGACCTCCACTGTGATCTGTCAAATTTCGTAAGTCATACCAACGGCCAAGATACAATACAAAAGTCACTAATTTAAATTTTCATTTGAACTCGAGAGTTTTTCACAAAACTTGACTGAAATAGAGAAAATATCATGGAGGTAAAAAAGGTGGAGGGGGCATTACGTTTGAAAAGTGTCACCTAAACAAATCTGGATTTGGCACCCCAAGATTGCCGACCTCGAGGTAATTTAAACTGTGGGTTCTGCCTTATTTAATATTCTTTCGTTGGTTTTGGCAGTTGTATGTGATCTAAAAACATATAAGAAATGGTTTCTTGTACAGTTATACTGATATAACACGCCAATTAATGGTGAAAAGCTTAATTTTTTGACGTTTAGAAATACGACATGGTTTAATTATTGTTGCATACAATTTTAATTGATAGGGGTTCACGAGATAATTCTATTGTCACACCTTTTTGTTTCATTGCATATTATCTGAATTTGTTTGTACGTAAATTGAAAAACATAGAACATATGATTACTACAGGAACAAATTATTCGTTCCGTACGTAATTCAACTCATCAATTCATTAAAAGCAATGGTTTATGATATTTTGACTCTTTGATTTTTTTCGATCATTATTTTTTCATGCCGCAACATGGCAGATTTTGGTGACACTTTCGTAGCAAGGAAAACATAGGATATGCTACCTCCCCTCCTTCTACCTCCATGAAAAATATCGTCTAATACTCGTTGCAGAACGAAATTCCAACACTCATGTTCTCCTTCGTCGCTCGTTTTCGAATTTCGCATTCGTGTTGGAATAGGAGCTCATTCTCCAAATTGTTCTAAAATATATTATTACAGTATACTTTTCTAATGAATACTTTAAAAGTTACCGCAGTTTGGACGAATGCGAATCTGAGCAAGACATTATTGAATCAACGCGAGATCGCTTCGTCACTCAGTCACGTTCCTGTCTCTCCTTCGATGAATGTTTGGTTGTCGTTTTAAATTGAAATATCACGAGAGTGGAGCCGCGAGTTTGAGCTAGATATAAATGAATTTCCTAAAAAAAAACTGGTAAACCCTTCATTTTTTCTCCTAATTTAAATTGTTTACTCTTTGATGTATTATTTATGTTTTACCCGAAAAAAAATTAAATTCAAACAGCCCCCTCTGGGTGTTGCAGCTTCTTAGTCATTTAGTATATCTTCGATTTCTCTCCTAAGCAGGAACTTCGCCGATTTGGCATCACTTCTTTGGCAAAGCGCCGACACAGCCCCTGGAGAGTGGTCTTTTCCCATCGTCCCTTTCGATTTATGACGCCGGTCGGGGTCAAACGATGTATTGCCGGTCTCGGGTCACTCCTGCCTGCGCTTAGCGCCTCATTAAGTCCGACTTCTCCCGGCTTAGCCATCGAGATCGCTTGAGCGCGACGTTCCACGGACTTTTTTCGATTAATTGAAACAAATTCCGGCTGTTTATCGGCGTTTTAAAGGCATTAAAAGCGCCGTTTAAAAAGTGGCTAGACTGAATTATGCGCCTTGTCGCCGCGTTTAATTTTACAAATGTTTCGAGTTTCGCAGGGGGTGACCCATATCTGGGTGTATTTCTTAGCGGCAATTAGGGTTGTCTGGCGTCCTCGGGTATTTAGTGCGTCGTAAATAATGGGAGATTGTGAGGGGGGATAATTTTCAATTTTTTTTTTCGTGGCCGGGGGAATTTAAGATTTATGGGAACTCCCAGGTTGTTATGATGCAATCTTTTTGAGCGACTGGTTGTCAATTCGTCTGTATGTTTTTGAGCTATTGCATAGCTTTTATCTCAGGCCGAATGTAGAAATTCCGTAACGAAAAAAACTAACACAGCCGTGTATCGTCGGTTCAGTTTGGCAGACTTCGGCACGGTGTTTGGGTGCTTGCGACTAGACGGATGCGTGCAGCCACTCTAGCAGTGCAAAATGGAGTCGGCAATCTCGCTGTTCCCATTGAATTACGAACGGCAAATATTTCATTATCATCGGATAGAAAATGTATAGCCAAACGCAAACATTCTCCATTAACTTCAGCTCTTGCTCTAACTATACAAGGTGGAACTTTTGATGAAATAGTATATGAGTATAGTAAATCACATTCTCAGGAACTCGTCTATGTTGCACTCTCTCGGGTGACTAATATTGAAAAATTATATATTACGACAAAAAATGATAATTCTGCATTTAAGTTTTATCATAAGCGAAGGCAAGCTCCATCCACTGCATCTTTGTTGCAAGAATTCAAAAGACTGTCTTTGAATAGTGTTCAGACGATAGCTCAAATTGTCTTAGATTTCATTAGTAATAGAATTGGCATTTCAATAATGACTTTCAATTGCCAAAGTTCACATAGTCATAAATATGCTTTACAAGATTCAGTTACGAGACAAACCAATGTGTTACTCCTTACCGAAACATGCATGACGCGTGATAATCTGATTGAAATACCTAATTTCAATTGTACTGAAAACTTAATTTGGGTTTTCTCTCTCAGTCTCTGAAACAAGAAACAATTAAAATTTTTCTTTATCAATATAAGAAAGACCCCTGCGTAAAAATTTGAGCAAAAGTTTGTCAGGGGCCAAAACACTACGAGAAGAAATTGTTGCCTAACAATGAACAAAAAAAAAACACTTTGAACTATCAAGCGTAACGTTTCGGAGTCTGAATCAGACTCCTTCGTCAGACAATAACTAGTTTTCATTCAACTTTGTAGAATCGTGAGAATTTTTTTAGTTTTGGATTGACATTTGTTAATATATGATGAACATAGATCAATATTGATTACTAGATGTTGATATCGTTATTTTATTTCAAAATTCCCTGAAACCAGTTTTTTTTTCAATAAATCCAAATTCGATCTATTCCTACTGAACAATTGGCGAGATTATTAGCCCCATCCAACAAAATACAAGCCGACTCCTTGATTTTTCTTTTATAATTATCAGGTTCCGGGATTAGAATTTTTGTTCCATTCCAATCCATCATGTGATGGGTATTGGAACACACATGATCTGCTATCTGCGATCTACTAATATCTCTATTTTTTTATGTTATTCTTATGTTCACGTTTTCTGATTTCTTTTGGTCTTGATGTTTCTCCTGTATAAGATTTTCCACAAATACAGGGAATATTGTAAATACAATTTCCTGAATTTTGGTTCTCATTCAAAGGTTTAGTTTTTGTTAATAAAGATCGAAAGAGACTGGAAGAGAAAACCCAAATTAAGTTTTCAGGAAAATGCAGAGACCTTCCAGACAATATTTCAATAGAAATATGAATACCACGGTTAACTAATCGCGATCCGATTGTTGGTCCTTCGAGCCGGATCCATGGATTATATCGATATTTCTTCATCTCCTGAATCTGCTCCCCGAAAATTCATTAATACGAGGCCCCATCCTGAGGCGTCGAATGTAATTCGCGATAAAGGGAACCTGACGATTTTTTTGTTTCCAGCCAGCGCCGTACACGACGTAGAGGCCGTTCAGGGCGGTATGGCGAAGCTCCCCTGCAACATTACCCCAACAGTGCCTGGAGATAAGATGCGTATAGTCATCTGGTTCAAGGAAGAAGCCAATAAGAAGCCTGTTCCAATATACTCGTAAGTACACATTGTTTATTATCGATACAAGCGAACTCTTGAAGATTCTCGGATCTATTTGGAGCCTTTGGAATTTTCCTCAGAGAGGATGAAGTGTTTCACGTAACCCATTACAGAGGGAGATTATAAAAAAACAAGGGGCGACGAGAGAAAATATACTAAGATGCATTAGAAGTGTTGGTGTCGTTTCAAGAACAATTTGTTTTACCGTGTTTCAGAACAAGAAATCAGGAATAGAGCATTTGCCAAGAGTTCTATCAATAATTATAGTTCATCCAGAATTTCAATTCAAGTCCCTAAAAGAAAACCAACTGAAAAAGTCAGGGTCAGATCTGAATCAAATAAGCTGAATGAACTTGTTGCATAGCAAAAAATGAACAATTCCAAGTTTATTATACCTTTGGAGTTATAGATATTCCACTTGTTCGTTCTTTGTTGCTTCTGATTTGCTCCTGAAATAATATGTGATTTTTAAGTAGCTATGGGAAATCGTTTAAAATAAAAATACGAAGGATCAAGGAAAAGGCATGAAATCTTCATTAGAATCGATAGTACGGTCCATATAATTTTATGTTTGAAGATTTTTTCATGCAAATGTGTACCGTGGATTCGATACAAATGGTCCATCAGCTTAGCTCAATTTTGACATACTTTTTCCAACATTTTGGCCGATATCTCACGAATAAATGCCCAATGTTGCCTTCCAATGAGTCATTGGAAGCGGGCTTGTTAGTAAGTATAATTAGGAATCTTAACAAAGCCCCTCAAGAAAGAGTCTATAAAGAATCTACAAGTCAAAACACGCAGCGTGTGTGTAATGTTTAAATCAATGTTTCAGAAAGGAAAAGTTAAAAAATCAAACGTTATAACAGCAAGAATTTACATAGGAACATACCCATCAATCCAAAATAAACTGCACCACAAGAGTTAGAGATACTGACTCAAATTGCAAAAAAATATAGATCACATGAGATTCTGTGATAAAAATTCATATTAATATGATTTCAAGTGAGGTAAAGAAAAATCGAGTAGAATAAGGAAATTTTTTTCTCAGAGAATTCAAGCATTTCAAGACTATCCATATAATGTATGGCCTCCCCGGCATCAATAACAGCTTGATATCTTCTTTGCATACTACATACCAGATTTTTAAACATTTCTTGAGGAATTTGGTTCCATAAACGAGGCAGAAGCTCTCTCAGATTATTTAAGCATTCTGGGGTAGGTTGATGATTATCTAATCTTCTTTGGAGCATATTCCATGCATGTTCCATGCAATTCAAATGTGGTGAGTGCAGAGGTATTGGTTAATGTGGAATACCAAGCTCCTCGCGCGCATTCTCAACTATAGCTGCACGGTGCGGTCTAGCGTTATCGTCAAGAAATTGAAAAGTTTCAACAATAGCAGCGTGAAAATTTGGCAAAACATTGTCAATGACATGCTTCCGATAGTGTAAGGCGGTCATATTTCCAGGATAAATGTGTAGATTTGTGCGTCCGTTGAAACATATCCCGGCCCATACCATAACGACTTCTTGGACATAGCGACTATTACGGGGTATGCGTGGGATTGTCCAAACCCTTATTCTCCGAGAATCTGAAAAATCGTCCATATCTGGATTCATCAGTGAAAAGGACACTACGCCATTGATCGTTCTCATTGATATGTTGCCTTACCCATTCCAGTCTTTGACGCTTATGGTCAAGTGTTGATGGAACTCCTCTTAATGGACGTCTAAAACCTAGATTCACCCCTCTCAAACGTCGTCTGATAGTTTCGACGGAAACTTGGACCCCATCTGCATTTTGAAGAGTATTCCGTAGCATTCTACACGTAGATGTAGGCTTTCTTCTCGCCGAAACGGTCATGAAACAATCCTGAGCAGTTGTTATTTTTCGTCGATCACCAAGCCTTGGTCTTTCCAACACGGGACCTGTCTCCCTGAACCTATTCCAACTTTGGCTTGACTTGGAGACTTTCCGCTACAACAACCTGAGTAAGGCCACCTTAAAGCATTCCGATAGCCCTATTAGCCTCAGCGTTTGCTAATTCACGTCTTAACAGTTTCAGAAAACTCGTTTCAAATCGAAGCCATTGATAAACTGACTCCATTTCAAAATAGGAACATTCATGCAAAGAACCAAACTTCAGAAAAAAGGCGACCAGATTGACGAAATGTCTCCTACTGATTTTTATTGGATCGATTCAAGTTGTTATTGAGTTTTAAATGATTTTACAACGATTTTCTCGAAGATTGCATACTTTTCAAAACGATTGACTACGATATCCCTAACTCTTGTGGAGCAGTAGGTATATTTCAATTGATTCTGTTTGAATATATGGAAATAGATATTATTTTCATTCATACGATTCTTGGTCAGTGAAAACTTCTCACAATCAAATTCGCGTTCGTCGTATTTTCACTCAAATTTCCTCGTGAATTTTCACATCCGCGTTATTTTCAACGTATTGACGTATACACCTTTTCACCGCATCGCTGCAATACAATATACAATTGTGATGAATAACACTTACGGCCATTAGGGGGCATTATAAATTCAGCTGAATTAGCCTTAAATCATATTTAGCCAGTGCTGTAGAGCCGTAAATTTTCCGAAAATACTCGAAGAGAGCAATTGCCGCTCGTGCAATGGCGTAGAAAATCATTACACTATTTCAGTGTCGACCTGCGAACACTGTTTCCAGATTTTTCCGTTCTAATGGTCAGAGGCCAGCTGATTAATTTCGGTAATCCATTTTATGGAGGAATTCCGGGATTGTTGTTCAATGGAACTATTATCCACGTGTTAACATTCTGGTCTCGACCTCTTTATGCATATCCAGGATGATTTGGGTATTTGGGAAGTGATAGAATATAACAGGGTCCAACCAGAAACCGTTTCCATGTAAAATGTTGCCAAGATGAGATCATTCCTATGTCTTACATTGCCAAGAAGTGGAGCAAAGCTGCAAACTCTACACCCCTAACTTCACAAATCCTTACATCACAAACTCTACTTCTTAGTCGAAATACACTGCGCAAAAAAATTAACGCACATTCTGAAAAACTCAATTTCAATGAAAGTTAACTCTACATTGACTTTATAACTTATTTTTTATGTTCTCTCGGGAAGGTTTCGAACGAAACAAGACACATTAAATGGATAAAATTCAGGATTTCGCTGAATCTTATGTGAAAGAGGAGAAATGAATAATTTTCAAAATACTGAAATGCTGATAAGTGATTTAATACTTGGTATTTCCACCCCTTGCGTTAATCACAGCTCGGCAACGACGGTTCATACTCAGAATGAGTGATCTTAAAATGCTCTGATCTAATCTTTCCCAGATTTCTCCGAGTTGGATTCCTAAGTCATTAAGAGTAGCTGGATGATTTTCTGAAATTCTCAGCCTTCTATTGAGGTCATCCCAAACCTGCTCAATCGGATTGAGATCTGGACTTCTTGCTGGCCATTCGATTCGAGAGACTTCAACCTCTTCAAGGTACTCCTGAACGATGCGCGCACGATGGGGTCTGGCATTATCGTCCATAAAAATGAAATTTTCTCCAATGTATGGGGCAAATAGCACTACATGCTCTTCAAGAATGTTCCTTATATACTTATCAGCATTCATAGCTCCATCATCAACGACCACTAGGTCTGTGCGAGCAGTCAAAGATATTCCACCCCATACCATAATCGATCTCCTCCGAAATCAGTAGTATTCAGGAAATTGCACTGAGCATATCTTTCATGTGGACGTCTGTATACAAGGGAACGTCGATCACAATTGTAGAGGCAGAATCTAGACTCATCTCTGAAAAGAACTCTTTTCCAATCGGCCTCTTCCCAATGGATATGCTCTCTCGCAAAATCCAAACGCGCCCTTCGATGGGCTGAGGTAAGAGCTGGGCCTCTTGCCTCGACACTAGGCCTTAAATCATATTCCCTGAGGCGATTTCTGGTTGTCTGAGTTCTAATTTGCACCCTATGAGTTTGCTCAAGCTGATTTTGAAGGAGGCGAGCGTTGTCTCAACGAAGAAACTCTCAAGTAACGTTCTTGAAAGGCAGTTGTTACCCGTGGTATACCCTGTCCTGGTTTTCGGACATTCATACCTGTCTCCCTGAATCGCTGCAACATTCTGGACACACTTGTATGGGAAACTCCAAACCTTTACTGCAATTCTTGTGTATGTCCACCCTTCTTCTCGCAAAACTACCGCTTGGGCACATTCCTCTTGGCTCAAATTGCGTGTTTCGCGTTGCAAAGCGATCGAGTGTAGAAAATCAAACGAAGGAAAAACTATTGATCACTAGAATTGATCGAGAACAACTGATTTTAGAATGGAGCCAATACACTCAAAATCTGATAATATCATCTTTTTTATTCCTACTGGGAAAAAACATCTGTATTGAAGAAAAACGTTGAAAGTGGATAACATATGCATGCATAATTCTGATAAAAATAATTATCATTGAGATTCAGTTGTAGAATAGATTTGATATTTTCATAATGTGCGTTAATTTTTTTGCGCAGTGTAAATAACTCATTCCAAAATCATAACACAGAAAATTTTCGAGTTAATCCTAATGAATTCAACTTAAAAATGACATTAAGAGAGTCTTACGACCTTATTGGCCGTGGTCAATTAGGAATTATTTCATCTAACGTTTCGCCCACAATTGCGGTAGGCATCTTCAGAGGATTCTTGGTCTGAGGTTGTAACTCGACCGCTGAATTTCCGAAAGTGATGCTGGATTCGATTCGTTGGCCCAACTTGTACCCTGATTAATGGCAGGAGAAGGTAGTGGGTTTACGCGAGCGATGTTGATTGGTCCATCGCTCCCACTTCGTATTGGCTTGATTTTGGTCTTTTCCAACACCGGCAACTATGCGATATGTACCAAAGGAGTTTCTTACCTTCTGTTCATGTTGTTCTTATGTTTATATATCTCAATGGCTTCCATGTTCAACCTAGGATAGAAACTTTTGATGTTCGAAATAGCCTCTGCCTTTGAGAAAACAATATTGTGTCCATATGTTAGAGCATGTTCTGAAAGTGCGGATTTCTCTGTCTGATTGAGTCGACAACATCGTTCATGCTCCTTAATTCTTGTATTGATACTTCGCTTCGTTGTACGAATGTAGACTTTGCCGCAGTCACAAGGTATCCTGTGAATACCGGGTTGAGAGAGTGGGTCGACTTTGTCTTTGGTGATTCTGATTATTTGGTCAAGTTTTCTTATTGGCTTATAGACGGTCTCTATATTGTGCCTCTTCAGTATTCTACCTATTCTATCGGTGACCTTGAGGATATATGGTAAAATAGCTCTTCCATTGGGGGTGAGTTGTGGAGTGTTATCATCATGTGTGGAATGTTTTGGTCTTATTGCCCTCTCAATTTCCTTAGCATGACATCCGTAAGCGACGAATGGATGCTGTAGATGTTCAAGTTTATCTTCAAGAAATTCCGGATCGCACAATCGTCGGGCTATTTCTAGCATCAGAAGTTTCTATCTTAGGATTAACATGGAAGCCATTGAGATATATAAACATAAGAACAACACGAACAGAAGGGAAGAAACTCCTTTGGTACAAAGCGCATGAATGCCGGTATTGGAAAAGACCAAAATCAAGCCAATACGAAGTGGGAGCGATGGACCAATCAACATCGCGCGCGTAAACCCACTACCTTCTCCCGCCATTAATCAGGGTATAAGTGGGGCCAACGGATCGAATCCAGCATCACTTTCGGAAATTCAGCGGTCGAGTTACAATCTAAGACCAAGAATCCTCTGAAGATGCCTACCGCAGTTGTGGGCGAAACGTTAGGTGAAATAATTCCTAATAGACCACGGCCAATAAGCCCGGAAGACTCTCTTAATGTCAGTATATCCGGTCGTGAAAGCCTGAAACTATTCATCAACTTAAAAATATCAATCGAAGACAGTTTGAATCTTGATAATATCATGAGAGGTTATCGAAATATACAGTATCCCCGAATAATAAGTAACTTCAAAATCAAGCTGTTGAAAACTTCCAAAGTCAATATACAACCATCGTCATTTTCTGAAGGCGATATCAATTTTTTCCTCTATTTCAACTGCAATATCAGGTGTTTTTTTAGAGTGATACAACTTCGGATTGGCAAGACTGCTTTATTTTACAACGCAGTAAATTTGATGTTTGGTTATAGTATGATTTGACATTTAATTAGGAATAGACTTACACCAGAAAAGATGCCTGCAATTTGTTGAAATTTGTCATCAAAATAATGCTTATCGTACATTCTATGGTGTACATAATCGATCTTCAGAGATTATTTTGAAAAGACCTGTATTCTCCCAAACAATTTGCTACTTCATTGTTTTCATTTGAGCTATAAGATGGTGAAGATTCCACACAAAAGTTGTCATGTTACATTCAAAAAGTTGTGGGTTAATTGAACTTTTGACGATGTGTGTAGAAGAAAATGAAAACACGTTCGGATTTTTCATGAAAAAGTATCCCATAAATTTCTAACCTAATATCTTCAGTCACTTACAGTTGCAACCAAAGATTATAGAGTTAGAAAGATAGGAAACGGCCTTACATCTGTGGTACTAAAATCCGACTACGATTTTTGGCTACTTTCTTACTTTTGACACCTAGATGGCGATGAAAACATAATTCAGTACAGAAAACTCTTTTAATAGGCACGAAATTCGAATTATACTTTTCATAAATTTCCATTAAATTGAGTATTCTTTGTCGAGCTTTTAGAGAAACATCCTGATCGACAAAACAAAAGCAGAGCTCCGTTATTTGATCAGGATTATATTTTCCATCTACACATTGTTTTGAATCAAATGACATACGTTTTGGATTCTTTATATTTTTATTTGAAATGATTGTGTAAAATCAACTACAATACAATAATTATGAAATTGAGAACATTTCTAAAATTTGTTCAAATATTAAACAATTATTATAACAATTCAAGAACTTATTCATACATTGAACTCTCGATAAATCGAACATCGATAAATCAAACAGTTGTTCTAGACCAGATTTATACATATCTTACCAAGTGTATTTTAAACTCAATGAGTCTAGAGGGTCTAGTAGATGAGTCGAACTGCTGGAAGGGTCATCAAGAGAACCACCATCTCTATAAGTCGTTCTTCTGACCACCATTGCCTCTATGAGTTGAACTTTTTGATCTGATGAATGAGACCGAAGAAAATTTGGTTCGAAAACAAATTATCCAGAACAATATATTTTTGCCCCGAAACCTCTATCCATTTGACAACACTGAAAATAAAAAGCAATGAACAAGACAGTTACATAATACGAGTTTCAAAACTTACATTTCCATTCTATTTGGTAATGAAAAGAATGCACATTCAAGATCATTCTTTTTATTATTTCTGCAATTAATCACCATGCATTTCGAATGTCGGCCAGTTTCTAACACAAAATTTATAACAGAAAAACACACAAACCAAGATTATGGAGTGAGCCAGATGCTACTCTTGTAGATTTCGAGTTATTTCAGTGGAAAATACGCGAGATAATACAATCATCATTCAGCAAAAATATTTATTCAATTATTTCTTTCAAAAATGACAACAGCCTACTAATAATCTCTACATAATCTATGCCAAATGGACCCTAATTAAATATTTTAACCATAACCCGATTACTTTTGAAAAACAGATGTCGCTGACATCACTGTAGTCGCTTCGTTTCCCATCTTTATACTCTATAATCTTTGGTTGCAACGAATTTGGGATGCACTATACTCTGGATTCTGTCAATGTCATGAATTTGAATCATTCTCCTAGCAGAAAACTCCAAAATTTATTGACAGATCGAGTAATATTGACTAATCCTAGATGTTATATCAAAATCGAAAATTCCAAGCTGATTCCATATGATCTTGCCATTGTTAAACTGTAAAAATTGTAGAAGTTGAACAACCCATTCACTGTAAAAAAAATTCGATCATCCACCGCTCCAATTCATCACGAAAAAAAAATATATACTGACGCTTTTGATACGAATCTCTTCTTCTGGTCTGTTAGTCGGATTTGTGTCCAATCCTCATTGAGCCACCGGCCTTATCTTCCTCTTCTTGTAAGACATAAAGCTGTAAGGTTGAGACAAGCCCTACATGCCACGTTGTTTTATTTCGATCGTGTTCCAAGATATGCTCTTTCGGGTTCGGAACAGATCGAAACGATCTGTTCTACATGCGATCGTGGGTATTTTCGATTGTATCTGGGTCTTATTGGGCTGTTATAAACATGTCGATGTCTCAATGATATCGCCTGGATCGGGAAAAAAGTGTCGTAGAGCATGTGAAGAATTAGAGAAACGTTGTTTTGTTCGATCTTCACTAATTGGTCGAATTTATTGCCTGAATGGTTGTTTTTTAATCGTTGGTGTTTGGTGATGTTGAAGTTAAAAATATTATCGGTTACAGCAACTAAATTTCGAGAGGCGAAAGAAATAGGTATTTTCAACTCTGACATTTGGATTGTTATATTGGCATGTACCATAGTTTTTTCATTATTCAATGTTACTGGTTGAATGAGCTTGCTTGAATATGAATATAATGTCATTCTTTTATATAGAAAAACTATTCAAGAACAACTAACAGAATTTTGATATGACCCCTGATGAAAGGAAAAAATGAGATTCAATCAGCATTTTGCTACCATCTTTTCAATCTGCGTGTTTTCGTGTTTTTCCCAAATCTAAAGAATGTTCAGTAGGTGTAAAATAAAAAAAAAAACTATGATTTTTCGGCACTTCAGATGTTCGAAATTCGCCTCAGGATACCCATGAAGGGAAAAAATAATAATAATCTTTATTTATCCCAAAAGACAGAATTGATATGTATAAGACAAATCAAGAAAAAAACAAAGAATTGAACAACCATAAATCAAAGATCAAAATATTACTATCATCTAGAAATACTTTAATACTATATTAGCTTTTGAATTTTAATTCACTTAACATTTTAACAGAAAGTGGTAACTACATGATGAGATTATGGCCTGATTAATAGGCGAACACTAAAATTTTGTTGTTACATGTGCATTTATTTTTCATGTATTTCAGGAAAAAACGACGGTGTTTGATGACAGAAGGGCGCAGTGCAAAGTACTTATGAAAATAGTCTACATACTTCCCAATAATACTGAAAGAACGACTGACTTTCGTTTTTGTATTTGGAAATTGTATAACCAATGATTTATTTGTAATTTCGATGTCTTCCACTGATAAATTACACAATTCTTCACCCGACAGGCTCCAAATAAACCGAAAATAGTTGCAACTTTAACCATCAAGTATTTCTCATCTGGTGCCTCCTTTATAAACTTTTCAACTTGATCCCGTGTAAGAATTTTCGATATTTTGGGACGACATCCTTCAGTTGCACAAAGTAGCAACATTCCTCGTGAAATATTTATGAAAATCAGATAACATAACCATAAATTTTTCATGTTCCTTCACATAAACTAAACATCTATATATTAACAATGAAAAAAGAGTAAAAATTTTATATCCACTAAAGAAAGGCTTATATGAATCTCGCGAATTCATACTAAAACTTAATCGTATAATCCTCTTCTGAGCAATATAAACTCCACCCAATTCAGTTGAATTCACCTCCCGTATACAGGGTGTTTCAAAAAATGGTGATTGCCTCTTTAAGATAGATAGAAAAAAAAATACTAGATGTTTGTTCAGTAAAAAATTTTCGTAACGCCATCGGTATTCAAGATACAGAGATACAGAGAATTCAGGATTCAGAGTCACTCATTTCGATCAAGGCATAGAGTTTGTGAAATATGGACTTGTGAAGATGAAGAATGTAGAGTTAGTAGAGTGGCTCTACATGAGATCTGATAACTTTTTGACAATGTTAAAAATACGGCATCGTCTTTCAATATTTTACATGATGGTTATTTATGATATGAGTGTTAAAGTGACGTTTCATTTTGTAAGTGAAAAAATTTCACGAAAAAAATAAAATCACTTTCAACAAAAATACCATACAATGTTTTTTGAACCACTGCCCTATATTGATAATGAAATGGGCGAATTTGCAATGACAGTAAACTTCAAATTGCATTTTAACATTCAAATAATCAAAAAGTTATTGTGAATGGCAAACGTTGCCAACGTTATGATTACTAACAAATGAGAAAAGACGTCGTCATTTGAATTTCGTTCCTGTGCAATATTCGTCTTGGGTTTTTAACTGCTTGATATGTTTATCGAGAGTCCACTTACTAATGAAACTGATGATATGGTTGTTCCTCTGGATATTAATGAGTCTGCAAGAAGAGCAAATTTGGAACTCCTACCTGAAAATTCTGTTCAGCAGTACGATATTGCATATAACAATTTCCTGGCCTGGTGTAAATTGGAAAATGTAGAAGGGAACTTCAGTGAAACTGTTTTCCTGGCATACTTAGAAGAAAAATCAAAAATATGGAGTTCATCAACTTTTTTTAACAAATTTTCAATGACAAAGTCAAGCGCCGTGGTTGAAAACGGTGTGGATGTTAGTAAACATTTTAAAGTGATAGCATATTTAAAACGGAAAATTGAAGGATATCGTCCCAAAAAATCGAAAATTCTCACTCGTGAACAAGTTGAAAAGTTTATAAAGGAGGCACCAGATAAGAAATACTTGATGGTGAAAGTTGCAACTATTTTCGGATTATTTGGAGCCTGTCGGCGTGGAGAATTGTGTTATTCATCAGTGGAAGACATCGAAATATCAAATAAATTATTGGTTACACAATTTCTAAATACAAAAACGAAAGTCAGTCGTTCTTTCAGTATTATTGGAAAGTATGTAGACTATTTTCATAAGTACTTTGCACTGCGCCCTTCTGTCATCAAACACCGTCGTTTTTTCCTGAAATACATGAATAATAAATGCACTGCCAATCCATTTGGTATTAGTACATTTGGGAAAATTCCATCTATTGTTGCCGAATTCTCCAAACTGACAGAACCAAAGCAATATACAGGACACTGTTTTCGAAGATCTTCCGCTTCATTACTAGCAGAATCAGGAGCAAATATTACGGATATAAGAAAACATGGTGGATGGAAGTCTACAACGGTAGCCGATCACTTCATCGCATATAGAAATGTCATTGCTGACAAAATTCTCCCAACCTCAACAGATTTTGGATCATCATCATCCAATATTGTACTTCCGGTTTCTTCAAGTACTGATGGTGCTGAGGATTCTTATAATGTGTAGCGGAGCTCCCTAACGTCACAGGGCATTAATGTTAGTAATTGTTCTAGTTTTACGATTAATATTATTGTTCATAAGTAATGATTGTTGAATATTGATAACAAAAATTTGCAATTGCTGAATTTTTCTCATCTGATTTCATCATAAGAAAATGAAGTGCTCAAAATATTTTTAACACTAATGAAAAAAATATTTTTAACACGCTTCCAAGTGAACAATCAATTTTAACATTGTTTGCTGTCACTTTCAATGAAATGTTTTGGAGTCACTCTTTTGCACTTCATGTGATGGAACAAAGGATTGATGTATTTATTGCTTAAGGTCTTTCTCATTCGTAATAATAATGGTAACAACGTGTTACACCAAGGAGGGATAGGCCCCACAACTCGAGCAAAAGTTGAGTGGCTGAAGAACAACCACCACTCCCAACCTCAACCCCTCAAGGATCAAAATTCGCCCGTTCTTCGTCCAACTGGGAGAACCCCCCGAAGTTAAATTGACGCCTGTATCGCTAATTAAAGTACGAAGTGGTCAGAGCTGCCGCTATTGTTAAAAGCCGTGTTGAGTAACAGTTCTATTGACGGCAAGTTCTCGAACTTCCATCACTCGTGATAAACTTGTAGCTGAGATTTGTTGCGATGTTCGCAAATTGCTTATGTCCACAGGAAACTTGCCGGGAAAGTTAGGGACGAATTTACCTTCGATTAATATCGGGTGGGTTATTTAGAGCGAGCGCTGCATTAGCGGAGGAGCGACCTTTTGATGCAACGCTCTAACTGATTTTGATTGCGAGAATTTAATTTCGTCCAGGTGAAACTTGGAGCTGTTTGTTAGCGGGAGTTGGTGGGGGGATATACAGGGTTGGGATAAAGTATGGAACCAAGCAAATATCTTTTAAACGAAAAGAACGATATTTATGAAAATTTGCAGGTAAGTGCAATGGAACAAAACGCATCTGATGTACATTTTTTTGATAATAATATACTTCCGGTTCAACGGAAATGCCATCAACTTCTTTAATTTAAATGGGACACCCTATATATTTTTACAGATTTTGAAAGAGCTTGTTATTTTGAATTCATACATACTGAGTTTAGTGTAAAAAAATTTGTGAAAACGAGGAATAACTTACTGTTAGTAGTACAATAGATGTACATTTCATTATTTTAGAATAATAAGAAACAAAATTACTTCACTTGAGGTGATCCTTCTAAATCGATTGCAATATTTTGTTTAACAGTTTCGTTCGTTGCAGTCCGCGGTCTTCCAGGTTTTAGCAAATTTTTTACCATCCCAGTAGTATTAAAACGTTGTAATGTTTTAGTTACCGTTGAGCGTGATATAGGATTTCTCTCCGGATCCAAATTATTAAAAATATGATACACTTCTTCATGAGTTCTAACACGATCACCATAACCGATCATCATTAAAATTTCAATACGCTCTTTTTCACTTAATTGAACCATTCTAAATTGTTCAATTTATTTCCGTCAATTAGAATATGACACTTGAAGAACTAAAGACGTACTAAACAGTACTTGTTTATTTATTACTATGCATACAAACAACATCAATTAGTTTATCTAAATAGTTTTTTGCTCTAATGCAAAAAACTCAAAGGAGGTTGGTTAAAGTGCTATATTCCTCGTTTTCACAAATTTTTTTCACACTAAACTCAGTATGTATGAATTCAAAATAACAAGCTCTTTCAAAATCTATAAGAATATATAGGGTGTCCCATTTAAATTAAAGAAGTTGATGGCATTTCCGGTTAAACCGGAAGTATATTATTATCAACAAAATGTACATCAGATGTGTTCTGTTCCATTGCACTTACCTGCAAATTTTCATAAATATTGTTCTTTTCGTTTAAAAGATATTTACTTGGTTCCATACTTTATCCCAACCCTGTACAGCTATCTCCTGCATTTGGCGTGTCGTGCAGGATTCGGAAATTGTTTTCAGGTTCGGAGTGCACGGTTTAATTTGAATTGGGATCAAACTACGACGGAAAGCTTTCCATATACTTTAACTTATGATGCGTATTCAACGAAAATGGAACGAAATGATTGTAATTTTCGGTAATCGTGAACGGTATTCCAAAAGAGAAAAAATTGAAAAAAACAGGGCGTTTTTGAAAAAAATTGTATTCATTTTGAGAATACACTATTTGAAAATTTATTCTTTAGACATGATGTCAGTAAGTATCCAACCAAAAACATTTTTTTGTACAACTGCCTTTAAAAGTGACACTTTTAATGACAGCAAAATATGTTGAAATTGATTGTTTACGTGAAAGCGTGTTAAAAATATTTTTAACATTAGTGTTAAAAATATTTTTAGCACTCCATTTTCTTATGATGAAATCCGATGGGAAAAACTCATCACTTATGAACATTAACATTAATCGTAAACCTAGAACAATTACTAACATTAATGCCCTGTGACGTTAGGGAGCTTCGCAACACATTATTAGAATCCTCAGCACCATCAGTACTTGTAGAAACCGGAAGTACAATATTGGATGATGATGATCCAAAATTTGTTGAGGCTGGGAGAATTTTTACAGCAATGACATTTCTAAATGCAATGGAATGATCAACATAGTCCTCGACTACCGTCGTAGACTTCCATCCACCATGTTTTTCATATCCGTAATATTTGCTCCTGATTCTGCTAGCAATAAAGCGGAGGATCTTCGGAAACAGTGTCCTGTATATTGCTTTGGTTCTGGCAGTTTGTGGAATTGGGCAACAATAGATGAAATTTTTCCAAATGTATTAATACCAACTGTATTGGGAGTGCATTTATTTATCATTCATGTATTTCAGGAAAAAAAGACGGTGTTTTATGACAGAAGGGCGCAGTGCAAAGTACTTATGAAAATAGTCTACATACTCCCCAATAATACTGAAAGAACGACTGACCTTCGTTTTTGTATTTGGAAGTTGTATAACCAATGATTTATCTGTTATTTCGATCTCTTCCACTGATAAATTACACAATTCTTCACGCCGACAGGCTCCAAATAATCCGAAAATAGTTGCAACATTAAACATCAAGTATTTCTCATCTGGTGCCTCCTTTATAAACTTTTCAACTTGTTCACGAGTGAGAATTTTTGAGTTTTTGGGACGATATCCTTCATTTTTCCGTTTTAAATATGCTATTACCTCAAAATATTCACTATCATTCACACCATTTTTAACAAGGGCGCTTGACTTTATCATTGAACATTTGCTCCAGAAAGTTGATGAACTGCTTATTTTTAATTTTTCTTCGAAGAATGCCAAGAAAAACAGTTTCACTTAAGTTCCCTTCAACATTTTTCGATTTACACCAGGCCAGGAAATTGTTATATAGAATATCGTACTGCTGAACAGATTTTTTAGGTAGGAGCCAGATCTGCTTTTCTTGCAGACTCTTCAATATCCAGAAGAACAACCAAATCATCGCTTTTATTAATAATTGGACTCTCGACAAACATATTAAGCAGTTAAAGAACCCAAGACGAAAATTGGACAGGAACGAAATTCAAATGACAGCGTGTTTCTCATTTGTTAGTAATCATAACGTTGGGAACGTTTGCCATTCACAACAACCTTTTGATTATTTGAATATTAAAATGCATTTTGAAGTTCATTAGCATTGCAAATTCGCCCATTTCATTACTAAAAAACATTGTATGATATTTGTGTTGAAAGTGATTTCATTTTGTTCGTGAAATTGTTCAATTCGCTCCGCTCATTTCACAAACTTCTTCACTCACAAAATAAAACGACACTTTCAACACTCATATCATAAATAACTATTTTATCGTGCGTGAAAGAAAAAGCGAAAAAATTTTGTTGTATTAAGTTAACAATTTCTGTAACTAGGTCGAAACTTCACTTTAATAATGATAATAATAACAATAATGTCTTTATTCCCCACTTCAAACACCAAGGAGAAATTCACCATGTAGGTGCTCTACCACTTAACCCTTGTTATGTGACAATTACAATTCGGAATAAGCACTAAAGAAAAAGAAAAAAAAACATTGAAACAATAATAAAATCCAAATGAGCAGAATTTACAAAACAAACAATTTACGAAACAATGAAGAAATTATGCATACAGAGCCTGAAGAAGATGACACCTGATCTCTTTCCTGAACCTTGCCAGCAAAGATTATAGAGTTAGAAAGATAGGAAACGCCCTTACATCTGTGGTACTAAAATCCGACTACGATTTTCGGCTAGTTTCTTACTTGTGACACCTAGATGGCGCTGAAAACATAACTCAGTACAGAAAACTATTTTAATTAATTCGAATTATACTTCTCATAAATTTCCATTGAGTATTCCTTGTCGAGCTTTTAAAGAATCATCCTGATCGACAAAACAAACGAAGAGCTCCGTTTTTTGATCAGGAAGATATTTTCCATCTACATATTGTTTTGAATCAAATGAAATAAGCTTCTGGATTCTTTATATTTTCATTTGAAATGATTGTGTAAAATCAACTACAATACAATAATTATGAAATTGAGAACGTTTCAAAAATTTGTTCACATATTAGAGAATCATTAAAACAATTTTTTCAAGAGTTTATTCATACAGTGAACTCTCGATAAATCGAACATCGATAAGTCAAACAGTTGTTCTGGACCTGATTTATACATATCTTACCCAGTGTATTTTCACCTCAATGAGTCTAGAGGGTCTAGTAGATGAGTCGAACTGCTGGAAGGGTCGTCAAGAGAACCACAACCTCTTTAAGTCGTTCTTCTGACCACCATTGCCTCTATGAGTGGAACTTTTTGATCTAATGAATGAGACCGAAGAAAATTCGGTTCGCAAAAGAATTATCCAGAACAATATATTTTTGCCCCGAAACCTCTATCCATTTGACAACACTGAAAATAAAAAGCAATGAACAAGACAGTTACATGATACGAGTTTCAAAACTTACATTTCCATTCTCTTTGGTAATGAAAAGAATGTACATTCAGGATTTTTCTTTCTATTATTTCTGCAATTAATCACCATGCATTTCGAATGTCGGCCAGTTTTTAACACAAATTTTATAACAGAAGAACACACAAACCAAGATTATGGAGTGAGCTAGGTGCTACTGTTGTAGATTTCGAGTTATTTCAGTTGAAAATACGCGAGATAATATAATCATCATTCAGCAAAAATATTTATTCAAGTATTTCTTCCAAAATTGACAACAGTCTACTGTTAATCTCTATATAATCTTGCCGAATTGACCCTAATTAATATTTTAACCAAAACTCGTTTACTTTTGAAACTACAGATGTCGCTCACATCACTGTAGTCGCTTCGTTTCCCATCTTTATACTCTATAATCTTTGCTTGCCAGCTTTTTCGAGAGATTCTTCGGGTAAAGTGCCGTAGAACACCTCCGGCAAAACAAACAGGTCACGCGTGTTCATCCAAATCTCCGTCCAAGGGCCATCAATAAACCGTTTCGATTCTTCACGTACCGGGGATAATCAAATAATGGCCCGTAGCATCCGAAATGGCGTAATCCCTTCTCATATCAGCGCTAGAATCTCGGAGAAGGTCACTAATCCCGTCCCGATTCTGTTCCAGATTCGACTCCAGGGACAAGGACCTGGAAGAGGGCAAACATTGGGCGGACGATCATGTGCTGGGGGGAAGGGCTCATTTTCGATTCCAAGACGAGCCGGCCAAGCTCACGCTGGACAATGTCAGGGAGAGCGATGGAGGAGTCTACAGTTGCCGTGTGGACTTTAAACAGTCGCCCACTAGGGTCGTCAAAGTCAACGTGTCAGTCATAAGTAAGTATTCGTCGATTTTTTGTAAATGAATTTTTCCATCAGTGTGTCGAAATATATAGGAAGTTTGAGTGAGAAACACACTTGGCTCTTGTTTAAAATATTTATTCTAAAGGCTGTAAGGTTAAAGAGACATAGATAATTTACGTTATGTAATATTTCAATGAAAGATGCTCCAGCTTGTCAGGGCATGAGACCACCTTACATTTATATGAGGTAAAGGGAGATAATATGCTTCTACTCAGGCTAATGATAATCAAAACTTGAACAGTCGAGATTTATTCCTCTCTGATTACAAAAGCTATTTACAATGCCTAATATCACAGATTGAAACAATTTCATACGAGGACAAGAATATGTACAGTCATGAATAATTCGTCAGAAACACAATTCCCAAGCGTTTTCGTTCTTTGTTAACTTATCTGATTATAACAATTCTGGGCAAGGGAAGTGACTATCTCTCGATTTTCTCCCAAATTTCTGGCGGGAAAATTTGAATTTTCAAGTTACATGAACTTGACTAATTTCCACTTTCCTTTATCCGTTTCCTACACTTCCTCCACCATCATAAGATACGAGTTTCAAAACTTGCATTTCCATTCTCTTTGGTAATAAAAAGAATGCACATTTAGCATTATTCTTTCTTTTATTTCTGCAATTGATCACCATGCATTCTAAATGTCGGCCAGTTTTTACCACAAAATTTACAACAGAAAAACACATAAGATGATAGAGTGAGCTAGGTGCTACTCTTGTTGATTTCGAGTTAATTCAGTGGAAAATACGCGTATACGAGAAAATACAATCATCATTCAGCAGATATAATTATTCAAGTATTACTTTCAAAATTGACAACAGCCTACTAATAATTCTTATATAATCTTGCTAAACGAACCCTAATTAAATATTTTAACCATAACCCGTTAACTTTTGAAACTACAGATGTCGCTTGCATCACTGCAGTCGCTTCGTTTCCCATCTTTATAATTACTCTATAACCTTGGGAATTGGAATTAATTTGACAAGAACAGTCAAGTTTTGTCGCAGGTGAACACGAAAAAACTGCTGACAGCAGTTTTTTCATAGTAGTCATAACTAGAACAATACCGCAATCAACGCAGAAGTCGATGAAAATTCAAAGAGAAAAAAATTTCGAATACTCGTACAGAAGACTCAATTTCACACTAGTCCATTCAAAAATTTTAATTGTAAACTCGTGGAAGAATTTCAATGCTTTCCGCACTTGTATCATAATAGTTATTTCTTCATCGAGAGGTTGGAGAAATGAAACATTTTGTCACTGAAATATAACAGTTCTAGCTCTATTTTACATCATCTATATCTCACATCTCTATAGGAGATAATCTTCATTGATACCTTTTAGTTTTGGACTAACTTTTGAAGTAAATAAATACAAATGTTGTCATCTAGTAGCAACAAAAGCAGTTGGGTGTTACCAAGGAAGCCAGGAAAGCAGAGCTCTCCTATTAATTTTGAAAAAACGAATTCGAAATTAGGGAAAATACAAAAATAAAATAATAGTTTATTCTAAAACAAGTTGTAGAATGAGCTCCTATTCTAACACGAATGCGTGAGTGTTGGAATTGGTCGACAATTGATTTGCAGCATTGTTAATAAGTTAATATTATGTTCTATGAATAATTTCATACGTTGTTATGGTTTCTAATCATCAGTTTTATGATCAGTTGTATGAAAAGTCAGTTCGACGTGTTGAATAAAAATATAGTTTGTTGAGTTCTTTTATCTCATGGTAGTCCTCAATCGAGTCCTAGTTTAAAGGAATTGCCTTCTGCCACGAGTATTAATATTATTATTATCATTATTTCAGTCAAGTTTTGTGGAATACTCTCGAAATTCAAATGAAAATTCAGATTCTACATCCTAGTGACTCTTGTATTGTATCTTGGCAGTTGTTGTGACTTACGCAATTCTACAGATAACAGAATTTGAATTGATTGGAGAATTGATAGAATCGGAGGTCAGTATATAATATAACTGAAAGCATGCTGTAATGAGTTCATTACAGCACTACTTTTAGTACTGTAATGAACTCACTGAAATAGAGAAAATTGATTCTAGAAATCTCATCAACCCTGCAAGACATCGGTTTAAGATGATTCTGAGGAAATTCTACATTTTCTGAAACTTTTTAGGGTTTTCACACTATTGACTAAAAAAGTCCCTGCTCGGGGATTGATTAACGCGGTTAACCCACCTCAATCGCAGGTTGTTGTTATAGATATTCCTTTTGAAATGTAAACCACATATTCTCTTTCTCTGGAAATTAATGAATGAGCATCTTGCTTTATTGCTAGAGAATGTTACCATTTCTTAGCAATTATTTCATTCTTAGGAAAACCCTATGAAACTCAAACAAACTTATGAAATTTTATTTCGGAATCTTCGGTAGAGCTACGACTTTGACAGTGCTCTACAAATATTCAGCCATCTCCAACATTGTGGTTGCTAAAATAGAAAAATCATGAACCTAATATTGTACTCTTGGACATGTTGAATATACACAAGATATACTCACAGCTTTCTAGCATCCATTTCATTAAAAATTGTATGTATTTGTTTTATAAATAAAAATTATTGATATCTGTTTTGAATGATTGTAGTATATCTAGGGGGAAACCTAACTAGATTGATGAAATATTTTGAAAAATGTCTGTTTACTATAGATGATTGGAAACATTTCAAAATTCAAATTTTGAAAAAAGTGAATAAATAATGACAATTGACAACTACGATGAATGTCATTATAATTAATAAAACATTGTCGTCAACCCAATGAACACTAAAAAAGCTGCAACCCATAGCTGATGAATATGGTCAATTGCGTTGCCAATTGCCAATTTTCCGATGATTCAATTTGAAGAAACTCGAAGATTTCTGTTTCTCCATCAGAGATGAATATCTTTTCAATTGGACCTGCAGCTAACTACGAACATTTTAATTCAGATTGTCCCTCAGAAATGAGTTATTTAAAAATGAAATCAACTGAAATGTTATTAGTATTGTCGAAAATACAGAAACTTCAACACCACTTTAGCAACTTAGACTGAGCAAAGGCGTTTTGTTTGACAAACGATTACGTTTGCATGCACAAAGCATGGATAACTAGGACAGACACCTCCTAGAATGTGGTCCATACCCCAGAACGATCGGAATCTGGCCAGGAATCCATCCTTGCGCTAATCCTGATTCACGAGACACCCTCGAGACTCGTCTCGTACCATTCCTCATCTCGATCTCGTCCCGTCTCGACCTCGCGAACGCCATTTAGCGAATGCATCGCGCAGTTCAGTCGCGAGCTTATACGGGCTCTCGGCTAATTTGTCGCAGCCGGGAAAAACAACGAGCCCGGGAACCCAATTAGGGTTTATCCCACCTCTGATGTCCTTACCTCATCGGGTCTGCGACTCCGGAAATCCCCCGGATTAAATTTACGTCGGCTGCCGTTTCTTCGATTTCGGGCTTCTTTATGATTGTTTTTGCCGCGTTTCGGGGTCGGACCCGCGATCGGCGCATTTGCGAAATTCGGGATTTATGGTCTTGCGGATTTTTCAGGTGATTCGACGGTTTGTTTGGAGAGATTTAGGTCGTGTTCGACTTTCGGCTCCGAGCTGTTCGACTTTGGAAGTTGAATGTACAGAGCAAACCACAACTCTATGTGACACCGCCGGTGTTAGCTGGAACTAAGCCCGAAACGAGTATCGTTTTGACAGTTACTACCTGAAATCTGTGTTTATTTTCACGTTTTCATTGCAATAAAAAGATATGCCTAAGGAAAAAACCGTGAAAAACACTAATTGTTGTGTTTATGGATGCAATTCTAAAAAATCTAAGAATCCTGGAGCCCATTTTCGTGGTAAATATCAAAATGTTCACTTTATTAACGAACTAAAAATCGTAGAGGAAATTAATAGACGTAAATCCTGGGAGCATGTTTTGATAATGGAAAAACCTGTATCTAAACATATTAGAATATGCTCACACATTTCCGACTAGAAGATCATAGAATGAAAACAGGCAAGAGTGGAAACTGATGTCAATTGAAAACAATGCTTCATATGTTTTGAATTATTTCAGGAACTCTCACTATGAAAACATTTCTGCTACTGGTGAAGAAAGCTGTACCTTCATAAAACCTACCAAAAAAAGCAGTTCAAGTCAAGACATTTTAAATTTTTGTTCAGATCGTTCTTGTACAATAATTTTCATTCTTATCGAAATAAATTACTTTGAGTCTACTTGGTATTTTTTAATATATATAAAAGCCTCAAAAATTCAAGGGGCCTAGTTGAAAATGCCGAATGCAAGCCATATGATAATGTGCAATAAAACTAGGGACCTTGTGATTTGAAGTGATTCTCTCGATTGTTGCAAAATTGAACTTATGTTCAGCAATGATCAAATCTACATGTGGAATTTCAAATGAATTCCGAGAATTGGCAATTATAAAAATATATTATACATATATGTATCAATTTAATATTAATATTAAAAATAGCTTGATAGTATTGACGTTCATTTAGCAACGGTAAAGGTGCAATCAATCGATAGATAAGTTGAATAATTTTATTTTATTATAACTACAGCCTACGACACAAGTGGGATGCAATAAATGAATAGGTTCTAGACGTCCATTAAAAGGTGTTCAATTAACACGTGTCCATAAGCGTCAAAGACTGGAATGGGTAAGGCAACATATCAATTAGAACGATCAATGGCGTAGTGTCCTTTTCACTGATGAATCCAGATATGGTCGATTTACAAATTCTCGAAGAATAAGGTTATGAACCATCCCACGCATACCCCGTAATCGTCGCTATGTCCAAGAAGTCCATCCATTCCGAGGGGAGTAGTGTTATGGTATGGGTAGGGATATGTTTCAATGGGCGCACAGATCTACACATTTGTCCTGGGAATAGGACCGCCTTATACTATAGGGAGCATGTCATTGACAATGTTCTGCCAAATTTTCACGCTGCTATTGGTGAAACTTTTCAATGTCTAGACGATAACACTAGACTGCACCGTGCAGATTAGATAATCATCAACCCACCCCAGAATCCTTAAATGATCTGAGAAACTTCTGCCCCGTTTATGAAACCAAATTCCTCAAGAAATGTTCAACAACCTCGTGTGTAGTATGCAAAGAAGATGTCAAGCTGTTATTGATGCCCGTGGAGGCCATTGTATTGATAGTCCTAAAATGCTTGACTCCTCTGGGAATAAAATTTCGTTATTTTACTCGATTTTTCTTAACCACCCTGTGTACGCTGCAGACCTACATGCTTAAAATAATTTCATTTCCTGCAAGTTGAAATCATATTAATATGAATTTTCATCACAAAATCTTATTCAAACTATATATTTTTGCAATTTAAGTCAATATCCCTAACTCATATGAAGCAGTTCACTTCAATTTTTACTCTACCTTCTGGATATTCTTGTCCGGATAAGTCAATTTTTTTCATGATATCTGATAGGTTTTCATTCAAAATACTAAGATACCAAGCAATGTGATTGCAATGTTCACAAAACATAGTGTAGCCAGAATACGACGAAGAGATGGAAGGATCTAGTTTCACAAACTGCAGCCAGTGAACTCGAATCCATCCCATAAAACCTGATTATCTGCGAGCATCAGAAGATGGATTACGCCATCTCATATTATCGTTCGAACCCAGAGCCGCGCAGTCGGTCTTAAATAATGTTTGGGGCGAAAAGACGTCTCAGCAAATAAATATTGGCGCGATAGAAATGGAATTCGCGAACTTCCGGGATATACGACATGTGCATTACATTTGCGTCAAGAAGCGGCGATTTAAAAGTCTCATTACTGTATGCAAATCCGGCGAGGACCAGAAACCAAGAGCAGGGCGCTGCTCTTGGTTGTATGTTATCGGAATTTCTTGTGCCAAAAGTTCGCATTTGTTATTCGGACATGGGTTGTACAATTTGGCAGCGAGTAGATATACGGAATGTGGTTTGTCATTTCGGGGTAGAAACAGGGTTGTATTCGAGAGGTTCTATTTGCAATACCTCGAGTACATTTGTTTGGGGTGTAGGAGAATTCGAGCATTTCACGAGATGGTTCTTATCATCCTTGAATCCTTGTTTCATTGAAAACGAAAGAATCATTCTCACGAATGGTTATGTAGAGATTGGCCAAATCTGGACACTTTAGAGGGGAAATACAGTTCTGATTCCAGCTCAGACGACCGATTATCAAGAGAAACTCATACACTGTATGTCAATATATCACCGTTGCATGGTATTTTTCCAAAGTATTCAATTTCGAAATATTGCTTAATTTTTTCTTTTTTGTGAAAATATTTCTATTGAGTTGAAAATTTTGTCTTTCAAATGGGACAAGGACTTTGTATAAACTGCTTCACATGAGTTAGGGATATTGACTTAAATTGCAAAAAAATATGGTTCAAATGAGATTTTCTGATGAAAACTCATATTAATATGATTTTGAAGTAATAGGAAATAAAATTGATTTTGGCCTGTAGGTCTACAGGGACGTTAAGAAAAATCGACTTGAGTAACGAAATTTTATTCCCAGAGAATTCAAGCATTTTGAGACTATCACTATAAAGTATGGCCTCCACGGGCATCAATAACAGCTGGACATCTTCTTTGCTTACTACACAAGAAGTTGTCCAACATTTCTTAAGGATTTCGGTTCCATAATCGTGGCAGAAGCTCTCTCAGATCATTTAAGGATTCTGGGGTAGGTTGATGATTATCTAATCTTCTTTGGAGCATATCCCATGCATATTCTATGCAATTCAAAACTGGTGAATGCGGAACTATTGGTAAATGTGAAAAATCAAGGTCCTCGTGCGCATTCTCAATTATGGCTGGACGGTGCGGTCTAGCGTTATCGTCTAGAAATTGAAAAGTTTCAACAATAACAGCGTGAAAATTTAACAAAACATTGTCAATGACATGTTCCCTATAGTGAAAGGCGGTCATATTTTCAAGACAAATGTGTAGATATGTGCGCCCGTTGAAACATATCCAGGCCCATACCATGGCACTACCCCTCGGAAATGATGGACTTCTTGAACATAGCGACGATTACGGAAAATGCGTGGGATTGTCCATACCCTTATTCTTCGAGGATCTGAAAATCGTCCATATCTGGATTCATCAGTGAAAAGGACACTACGCCAGATTGTTCCAATTGATATGTTGCCTTGCCCATTTCAGTCTTTAACGCTTATGGCCACGTGTTAATGGAACTCCTCTGAATGGACGTCTAGATCCTAGATTCAACTCTCTCAAACGTCGTCTGATGGTTTCGATGGAAACTTGGATCCTATCTGCATTTTGAAGAGGATTCCGTAGCATTCTACACGTAAATGTAGGCTTTCTTCTCGCCGAAAGGGTGATGAAACGGTCCTAAGCAGGTGTTGTTTTTCGTCGCCCACCAAGTCTTGATCTTTCCAACATGGAACCTGTCCCCTGAACCGATTCCAAAGTCGAAATATCACACTTTGGCTGACTTGAAGCCTTTCCGCTACAACAACCCGAGTTAGGCCACCCTGTAGCATTCCGATAGCCCTATTAGCCTCAGCGTTTGTTAATTTACGTCTTGGCATTTTGAGAAAACTCGTTTCAAATCGAAGGCGTTGATGAACTGATTCCATTTCAAAATAAAAACATTCATGAAGCATATGCAAAGAACCAAACTTGAGAAAAAAGGCGACCAGATTGACGAAATGTCTCATACTAATTTTTATTGGATCGATTCAAGTTGTTATTGAGTTTAAACTCTTGTGTAGCAATATATTTCTTCTAAAGTCTCTCAGAATGAATCATTATGAGTTCAACAAAGAAATAATTCCATTCAAAAGTTTAGTTTGTAAGAGTATGACTGCATCCTTGAATAAGATGATGACCAATTGTGCAAAAGTCAATGCTTTTCTGATACCCTCATACCTCACAGTAACCATCATTTTGAAACTGAATACAGTTCCAAAATGGTTGTCACGGTGGGATGACTACATTTCCCCACGTCCTGGTTTGGAACTCAAAAAATTACTTCTACACCGCAACTTCTCTTAAATATGAGTAAATGTTCGTTTAAAAAGTGCATTATTTTCGTAAAAATTGTAAAAGTTATAGTGATCGTCTGGATTAATTGTAGTTTATGTGTTGAACACGTGATCCTGTGATTGGTTATATCCAAGACTCCTGTTGCCCCCAAGACACAGGGCACGACAAGAACATTATGAAGAAGAGCATAGTTTTTACAAATCACTCAATATTGGGCACATAGCATAATTGCTGAGCCTAAGTCCCTTTCTGCAACTTGACAGGGGGCTTCTGTCATACAGATTGGGAATGAGAAAATGAATGAAACTGAATTATTTCTGATGGGATTCCAACAAAATTGCGATTTTTCACAGTCCTTCGAGATGACAATTATTGCTTAGAGGTCTATATGAACATTTCTTTGTGGGTTAATCATTGTCAACCTGATTGTAGTATGGTGTTTCGACGATGTTCCATCAATTACTCCACTGCATGAGGCGGAACTGCCGGAGTGGAATGCTCGCTCCATCATCCTCTCGATAAATATGTTAAACATTCGGGGACGAACTTCGAAAAGGCCGCTTTAATCTGACAACCGAAATTTCCTGCAGAACTGGCTGCGTTCCTTGCTTTGATCTCTCTAAAATGTAATTTTCACATGTGCTGCCGGTAGTAATTCGGAAAACTGAGTGCATTTAAGCGTGTCGCTAGGAGAGGCGACATTCCTCTATCGCTGCGACTGAATTGAGCTTTTGCGAGTTTCTATTTTCGCATCCGTCTCGACTTTCGGGACAGAGTTCCCGGTATATGCAATTTCGTTGCGGCGTGCAGTTTAACAATTATTTCACTAATATATAGTTCAAGGCTTTCACGACCGGATATACGGACATTGAAAGAGTCTTCCGGGCCATTAGGAATAATTTCACCTAACGTTACCCCTTCAACTGCGGTAGGCATCTTCAGAGGATTCTTGGTCCAAGGTTGTACCTTTACCGTTGAATTTCTGACACTGACGTGGTCGAATTGGAAGTGTTATCTACATCCTGTTCATTGCGGGAAAAGGTGGTGAGTTTACGCGCACGATGTTGATTAGCCCATCGCTTCCGCTTCGTATCGGCTTGATCTTTGTTTTTTTTTCATCGACAACCAGGCGTTATGTAAAAAAGGGTGTTCTGTTTCAGCATATCTTAATATATAAAACTCAGTCGGCCATATTGTTGGTTACACCTTTTATAACTCAAGATTGGATGAACTGTTTTTTATGAGAGTTTTTTTGTTGGATTTTTCTACGGCGGGGTTAACATAAAATACCATAAAACCCTGAAAAATTTGATGAAAAGGAAAAAAAAATAGGAAATAATTTTCTTCCTTGCGAATAACGCCAATAGATGTCGCTCCGGTTAAAAGCGGTAGAGCTCTTTCTTCTGATTTCAAATATATACACCTTATTGAGAGTATCTCTGGCAGTTTTCTATAAATATAGATATTTTTTTCTAAATCAAAGGCATTTGTGGAATGCCACACGAGAACGATGCGATTTTTTCATATCGAAGGAACCGTGGATAATGACTCCTGATATTTATATTATTTATTTATTAACTGAAAATTCAATTAGGGATTCAAATGACCCCTATTTACTTCTAGACAAAGTCGATATCTTTTTTTCAAGTTTTTGAAGATTTTCCTCAACATTTATGGAATGTATTGAGGTTCTCAATTTCTTCTTCTATTCTGAATTTAATTTCTTCAATATTTTGCGGACGATCATTTTATATTTCCAATATCCCCATAAAAAAGTGTCCAATGATATTAAGAAGGGACTATCAGGAGACCATAGAATGGAACTTCGATATGAATAAATCACAGCATTCTCGAGTGGCATTCTACAGCTGCCTTGGATTTAGACAAAAAAAAAACAATAATTTTCAGAAACTGTCGAAAAAAACCTCAATAAAGTATATATAAATATTTGAAATCAGAAGAAGGAGCTCTACCGATTAGGAAAATAAAATAGAGGTGTGTGCCATTCCATTTGAAAAACAACAATTCACATAGGATTTTTAGGTTAACGGTGCCTTAATGAAATTCTTAGTACTGAATTCTGAATGCCCATAAAATATACTGCAAATTTGCCCATTTGAACTTTTGTGTACTACCAATATTAACTGAGATAGCTATTGAGTAATAAATAAACAATCACCCTGTTCATACCTATTTCATTGCAATTAAATTTTTTGTGTATTTTGTACTTTTGAATTTTTTTTGTATTTCACCTAATATATTTCCCTTTGAAGAAAAAACAACTTTATTCATCTCTAAGGTGGAACAATGTTTGCCGGGCCAGCTAGCTTTTTTAATTGCCAATTGCCACAATTAGTTCTACCACCAGATCTCTTCCGCCCTTTAGTTTCTGGGATCGTAAATGATTCTAAACAGTTCTTGGCCATCATTCAAAAATTTAACAGCTGTTTCCAGACGACAATTTTTGGCCCAACACATACTGTACATGACAATTTAATGTCCACTTTCAAGGTATCATACCATAATAGTTTATTATAATATTAAAGTTGCTTTTTTGAGGCAGTACGAAATCTGCCGGGTCAGCTAGTTAAATATATAGAACGGTAAGGGTATTTTACCGATGGAAGACAATAGTTATTGCCTGAGATCGGTAGTCCTTAACGTTCGAGATACTTACACAATTTTTACTCAATGTACAAAATAATTATCTGACAATTTCATTTATTCGTGGCTTTATCAATGCTGTGTAGGAATATAATATAAGGCGTTGTCTTGAGTGACAATAATGTGACAATAATCAATTGAATCTACTAGCGTTGAAAAATGAGCAAAATAGAATCTTCGGAAGATAATGAAATTCAAACAGCCTGGGAAATCGGCTGTTCTTCAGTTATTCCTGGGAAATCTAAAATCCGCTACGAGAGTACATACAATACTTTCAAGGAATGGATTCAGACTAAAGGCAGCCAAAACAATGAAAAAGTGTTACTGGCCTATTTTTTTCGAAGAATGGAAAAGCTGAGATAGCCTAGAAGTCTTTGGGCGGAATATTCAATGCTGAAGAAAACAATATTTTTGAACTGCGGTATTGACATATCCAAGTTTGCAACGCTTATAGCGTTCCTCAAAAGAAAATCTATTGATTACAAACCCAAAAAATCTGCTGTTTCTACAAGAAAGGAAATGAATGAATTCTTAAAAGAAGCACCAGATGATATGTTTTTAATTATTAAGGTGTGCTTTCATTAATATAATAGTGCTTTATAAACTAATTATGTCTTATCAGGTGGGAACGATATTAGGTATATCAGGGGCGTATAGAAGAGAAGAGATGTACTCTCGGACATAGAAGATAGGGAATCATTTTTCATCGTGAAAATTCCCAACATAAAACCAACATTCAGAGAACATTCACAGTCATCGATCGAGATAATGATGTCAATTACCTGGAAGTATATAGAAAATTTTTCCGTCTGCGTCCACAAAATGCGAAGAGCGAGCATTTATTTTTGAGATATCAAAACGGAAAATGCAGTTATCAAGTAATAGGCGAAGGGACAATTGGAAGTTGACCGTCAAAAATTGCAACCTTTTTAAATTTAGAAAATCCAAATACCTGCCACTTTTTTAGACGCACTTCGGCTACATTTTTAGCTAATAAGGGAGTAAGATGTATTAGGACTAAAACGACACGGTGGATGGCGCTCTTCGACTGTGGCTGAAAGTTACGTTGAGGATTCCCTGGAAAATAAACTAGACTCTGCTGAAAAAATTTTGCATACTACAGAACGTAGCGAGTTGCAACATGAAATGTTGAATTCAGCAGAGGTTTCTGTGAATTCGGCTACTACCCAATCCAGTGGTATTTCCATCACCAATTGTAAAAATTGTACTTTCACTTTCAATATTAAATGAACTGAATTCAAATTGTAATTTCATTATTTCAAAGAATATTCAATCATTTTCACTTACCGTTCTGGTGACCTTAGCAACCAGTAAAAATGATCTACCGATCTAGCAACAAACGCGGTAACTAACAAAATTCGTTCTATCGTGCAAAAATGTTGTTATCGGGCTTATAAATTTCAATGGCGTCCATTTACAGCCTGGGATAGTAACTTCTGATATTTTCATACTCAGACTCATACTCATATAGGACTGAACTGTTTTACGTGGCCCATCCCGTATGCTTCATATATTTTTGGAACGGGAAAAACCAATGACTTTTTCCGAGTCATACTAAACTATTGTTTCCTTAAGAAAAAACACAACTTCATGTTATAGCTCGCTCAGGAATTCTCTTGAGACAAAACATAGTTCACTACTGGATTGTTATGCAAAAAGTTTCACTATCAAGTTTTAGTTTCAACATTCTAGTACTAACAGAAACGGAGATAATGACTAAAGTTGAAATCACCCAAATTTCAATGTTGCCGTTTATCTCGAAAGCAAAGAAAGATAGAAGATGGCATTACCAGTTTTTCTAAAAAAGACGATCGTAATGTGCCATTCATTTTTCTCTACCTCGTTCGGTTAAAAAGTTGCAGTTCCTGTATCACCAATTTTCCCAACCCTGTACAGATCGAAGACTTACTCTGTATATCGCACCTACCCCAAACCATATTTCAACACACGTTATCACTTATTCAACAAGCCTGGTCGAGAGAACAAAGGTCCAGAAATGCCGGCTGGAAAATTTATACGAGCCAATTAAACAGGCCCGCGATTCGGTCCTAAACAACGAGTTCTCGCGCAAGAAGTCCCATGTCCGATGATTCGATCTTTCCGCAGATTACATCTGTTCCTGACCCGGCAGTTAATCTCGGAAACGGCCATCTTATGACAAGTCATGAATTATTTGTGCGGACGAAGCCGTACTCTATATACATCCTCTTGTAGCGCGTTGAAATATGTACGTGGATCGATAGCTTTAGTCGGCGGTTCAGGGGCGGTTTCTAGCTATTTTCAACGAAACATATATTTTCTGAGCAACACTAGAAAGTTCCATATCGTCCACAGTTACAATATTCATTATCTCGTCGATGAAAACCGCCTGTGTGTGAATACCTTTAGTCTATAATCACTACACAACTACGAAGATCCTGGGTGAGCCGTTCTGGTCAACCATTACGCTATCCAATGTATCGATATGAAAAAGCACAACCTCCAACTCACACTTTTGCAATGATGATTCTCCAAGCAAAATGTCATCACAATCCTTCGACCAAAAACGAATACGTACTTATAGTAGATTTGATCCGCACTATACACAATTTTCAGATTTTGTTTATATTTGGGTTTACCTTTATAAGAAAGTTAATACACTGCGCAAAAAAATTAACGTACATTATGAAAATCTCAAATTTATCCTACAACTGGAGGTGTTCTCAATGATAATTATTTTTATCAGAATTATGCATGCATATGTTGTCCACTTTCAACGTTTTTCTTCAATACAGATGTTTCTTCCAAGCAGGAATAAAAAAAGATGATATTATCAGATTTTTGAATGTATTGGTTCCATTCTAAAATCAGTTGTTCTCGATCAATTCTAGTGATCAATAGTTTTTCTTTCGTTTGATTTTCTACACTCGATTGCTATGCAACGCAAAACACGCAATTTGACCCAAGAGGAATGTGCCCAAGCGGTAGTTTTGCGAAAAGAAGGGTGGACATACACAAGAATTGCAGAAAGGTTTAGAGTTTCCCATACAAGTGTGTCCAGAATGTTGCAGCGATTCAGGGAGACAGGTATGAATGTCCGAAGACCAGGACAGGGTAGACCACGGGTAACAACTGCCATTCAAGAACGTTACTTGAGAGTTTCTTCGTTGAGACAACGGTTTGCGACCGCTCGCTTCCTTCAAAATCAACTTGAGCAAACTCATGGGGTGCAAATTAGCACTCAGACAATAAGAAATCGCCTCACAGAATATTATTTAAGGCCTCGTGTAGCGGCAAGAGGCCCAGCTCTTACCCCAGCCCATCGAAGGGCGCGTTTGGATTTTGCGAGAGAGCATATCCATTGGAAAGAGGTCGATTGGAAAAAGGTTCTCTTCACAGGTGAGTCTAGATCTTGTATACAGGCTTCCACATGAAAGATATGCTCAGTGCAATTTCCTGAATACTACTGGTTTCTAGGGAGGATCGATTATGATATGGGGTGATATATCTTTGACTGCTCGCACAGACCTAGTGGTCGTTGATAATGGAGCTATGAATGCTGATAAGTATATAAGGAACATTCTTGAAGAGCATGTAGTGCCATTTTCCCCATACATTGGTGAAAATTTCATTTTTATGGACCATAATGCCAGACCCCCATCGTGCGCGCATCGGTCAGGAGTACCTTGAAGGGGTTGAAGTCTCTCGAATGGAATGGCCAGCAAGAAGTCAAGATATCAATCCAATTGAGCAGGTTTGGGAAAACCTCAATAGATGGCTGAGAAGTTCAAAAAAGCATTCAGCTTCTCTTAAAGACTTAGGAATCCAACTCGGAGAAATCTGGGAAGGATTAGATCAGAACATTTTAAGATCACTAATTTCGAGTATGAACCGTCGTTGCCGAGCTGTAATTAACGCAAGGGGTGGAAATACCAAGTATTAAATCACTTATCAGCATTTCAGTATTTTGAAAATTGTTCATTTTTCTTTTTCTATATAAGATTCGGTGAAATCCTGAATTTTTCTTCCATTTAATGTGTCTTGTTTCGTTCAAAACCTTCCCGAGAGAACATGAAAAACAAGTTATAAAATCAATGTGGAGTTAACTTTCATTAAAATTGAGATTTTCAGAATGTGCATCAATTTTTTTTGGGAGTGTATTTGCAAATGTTTTCAATTGATTTTCGTTCCAGAGACTGGTAGACAAACCCCTAAAAAACGTTTCAGAAAATGCATCATATATTTCGATCGTTACATGCACTCAGCCAGACGTTAAGGCCCCATACACACGCCAAAGTGTTGCCAACGTAACGAATGAAAGGGTCCAGCAAGCAAAAACAGGTTTCGTTTTTCTGGTTCATTCAATAATTGGCGGAAGACACGGAGTCCTCGTTACGTAGGATGATGGAAAAACTGCGGTATCGCAACATCTGAACTCCGACGAATATAATGAGCCAATTCATCTTCAAACGATGCTTTATACTGTGGAGTGCGTGATAAAAAAATTTTACGTGCTGTGAAATATTCGGTGGATGAGATCGAGTCTCGTTCGAATAGCCCAGCAAGAAATGGCCTTGCAAGTTCAGAGATAACTGGAGGAATAGGGCAAATCATAATTGGTTTATTTTCTTCGCGAGATGGCAGAAAAACTTGTTACGGATTCTAAAAGGAACTAGATTATGTCTGATAATCAGACTACTTTGATTGACGATTGATTGTCAATAGGAATTCATCAGATGGTTCTCTGAATTCATAAATGATGAAAATCCAAGAAAGTTTTTCGTATTTGCAGTCAAGAATAGTATATAACATTACCAGCAAGGTAAGAGGGTTTTCACTGGCGAATGGACGATATAACTGACGAGCCGCAGGCAAATCAATGAAGTCAAGCGAAAATGAATTTACCAAAAAAAATTATTGAGGCAGCCAGCAGTGTAGCATAAAGTTTATTACCTGCAAAATCAGCTTCAAGGTACGAACGAGAATACGACGACTTCAAAAAGTGGCAAAACAAAAATAGTGTGATTGGGGTAACTGAAGATGTTTTGTTGGTCTACTTGAATCAACCGGCTTTTGTTGCAGCAGGAACCTTATGATGTTAAGGATTTTCTTTTCCTTAGGTAATTTTTTTTCTCATTGTAATTGACGTATTTGTATTTCAATGTTCATAGTGAGCAATGATTTTTCAAATAAAGATTATTATTATTATTATTATTATTATTATTATTATTATAACTGTCAGCTAGATTCAGCCCTAATACTTTATGGGCAAAATGGTCTATGCTTAAAAGCTGTTTGGAAATGAAAGAAATTGCCCCTGTTCGCAGGTTTGTTCTCCTTAAAAAATTTATTGAAAAATATGACGTTTAGTTGTCATTTGCAGATTTCAAAAGGTAATAGCGTTTCTGAAACGAAAAAATGAGCGTTATACTCCAAAAGAGGCCAAGGTATTAAGTAAAGAAGAGGCTGAACAATTTCTTTCAAATGCTCCTGATGACCAGTGGTTGCTGGCGAAAATTGTAACAATATTTGGGATTTTTGGATGTTGTCGATGTGACGAAATTCTCTCCTTAAACATGAATGATGTAGAAGATATGGAAAAATACGTTATTGTGACATTGCGGCAAACAAAAAATTTAATAACAAGAAGATTCACCATAACCGATGATGGCGGCAGCTTCAAGCCCTGCATGTTATACAGAAAATATGTAAATCTTCGGCCTCCTGGAACAGAAAGCTTAAGATTTTTTTTGACATACCGACATGGAAAGTGCATTTCCCTAAATGCTGGTCAGCACACTATTGGTGGTATCCCAAAGCAAATAACGAAATATTTAGGTTTAAAAGAACTAGAGTTATACACCGGCCACTCTTTTTGCAGAACTGGAACCACTATGGTTGCGGATTCGGGTGGAGATATTTTAGCACTGAAGCGTGCAGAAGGGTGGAAGAGCACCGAAATTGCGATGATTCGGTCAACAAAAAAATCGAAATGTCTAGCAAATTATTTGGTAGTAAGAAGAGTAAAAATGTTCTGCAGTCCTCGAGTTCAGCAGTTTCTGAGTCAACAGATGGTTCACCATCATCAGTATCAACTCCTTCATTATAAAAAATCTGTGTTACTGGAAATAACAATTGTACCATGATCTTCAACATATATGACGATAAAACAAAATTTTCTAATGTAAATAATACTACTAACTTGTAAAAATTTTGCAAGTTAACTGTCTGTTTTACAAGTTAGTGACTTGATAAAATAAAATTTCTTGATTATTATTGTGTTTTTGGAAACTGGCGTTTACAAATGAGAAACAAATAAAAATTTTTTCTTCCCCCTATTTTGTGAACAACCAAATCTTAACGGTTTTGAAGGTCGTAACAATTACGAAAAGGAATCATAACAATAAAATTATCAAGGTGCTGCTGCGGAAAATCAAAAGTATGTTGTTAATATCTCAATAGTGCCTTCTGAGTTTTAGTATTTGGGAAGTTAGTAAAAAAAACATTGACTTACGACGTTTTATAAATTAATTAGTTGATGTCGAATCGTCTGAGTCTGACTATTTAGTTATGTTTCTGGATTTCTTGAGAAACTTACTTTGCATTCGAGCATTTATTCAGTCTTTCGCAATTAGAAGTGCAGAAAATTGATCTGCCGATCTTCGAAAGAACAAGATCAAGCTGATACGAAGCGGGAGCGATGGGCCAATTAACATCTAGCGCGTGAACTCACCATCTTTTCCAGCCATCAGGTGTAGATAACACTTAAGGTTCGAACACGTCAGTGTCAGGAATCCAGCGTTCGAGGTACAATCTTAGTCCAAGAATCCCCTGAAGATGCCTATCGCAAAACTTCAGGTGAAATTATTCCTAAAGGACCACTGCCAATAAGCCCGGAAGACTCTTTCAATCTCATTCACATAATTGCATACAATATTTCAAAAATATGACACGGTTTCGCCCATTCAAAAAACAACCCTAAATAAAATTTTTCGCTGTGATTTATTCACGACATTTCCTAATCTTTATGAGCAGTAATTGGGAGATTGATAGGGCAACATTCGCCGATGCTTACACAGAAAAAATCTCGACCGACATATTTCAATTCGGCTAACAAAGAACACGAATTTCCACGAAAAATAGCCGTTCAACACGCAAATCCTCCAACTACAGATTTGGCCCCAGTAGCACGCCCGTGCCCAGTATCAGAGAATTTGTGTACAATAATTCTTATGCAGCGACGTAAAGTGTTTAATGATTGGGTAACCCCGCGACCCAGAATGATTGATGTCCCGGAATAATCGTCTGTTTCCAGACAAATTTAATTAGTCCCACTCTCTGGCGTATAATTAAATCAACTTAAACGCTTTCTTCTATCATTCATTTCGGCTCCGCGTTGCATCCTCGGGAGAGCAAGAAGAATGGTTACCGGCTTGCAGACGTGCGAATTGTTGAGTCGAGGAGGGCGAGATTGGATTGTGTGGTCACGAAATTCATACCATTACGCTCTGCGCGGTGTATTTATGGACGCTGCGGTGGCTGTAAAAATATAGTGCAGAGTACTGCAGGATTCAAAAATTAGTTCTACCAGAGTTAGGGAATGAAAATGAAATGAGACCAAATATACTGCTCCACAAGAGTTAGGAATATCGTATTCAGTCGTTTTGAAAAGTATGTAATCTTCGAGAAAATCGATTTGAAATCATTTAAAACTCAATAACAACTTGGATCGATCCAATAAAAATCAGTATGAGACACTTCGTCAATCTGGTCGCCTTTTTTCTGAACTTTCGTTCTTTGCATATGCTTCGTGAATGTTCTTATATCGAAATGGAGTCAGTTTATCGACGGCTTCGATTTGAAACGAGTTTTCTGAAAATGTCAAGACGTAAATTAATAAACGGTGAGGCTAATAGGGCTATCGGAATGCTACAGGATGGCCTAACACAGGTTGTTGCAGCGGAAAGGCTCCAAATCAGCCGAAGTGTGATATCTCGACTTTGGAATTTGTTAAGTGGTGAAAAGACCAAGGCTTGGTGGGCGACGAAAAACAACACCTGCTCAGTATCGTTTCTTCACCGTTTCGGCGAGAAGAATGCCTTCATCTACGTGTAGAATGCTACGGAATACTCTCCGAAATGCAAATGGGGTCCAAGTTTCCATCGAAACCATCAGACGACGTTTGAGAGAGGGGAATCTAGGTTCTAGACGTCCATTAAGAGAAGTTCCATCAACACGTGACCATGAGCGTCGAAGAGTGGAATGAGCAAAGCAACATATCAATTGGAACGATCAGTGGCGTAGTTTCATTTTCAGTAATGAATCCAGATATGGACGATTTTCAGATTCTCGAAGAATAAGGGTATGGACAATCCTACGCATAGATACCCCGTAATCGTCACAATGTCCAAGAAGTCCATCCATTCCGAAGGCGGAAGTGTTATGGTATAGACCGGGATATGTTTCAACAGGCGCACAGATCTACACATTTGTCCTGGGAGTATGACCGTCTTACACTATAGGGAGTATGTCATCGACAATGTTTCGTCAGATTTTCACGCTGCTATTGGTGAAGCTTTTCAATTCCTAGACGATAACGCTAGACCGCACCGTGCAGCCATAGTTGAGAATGCGCGCGAGAAGCTTGCTATTCCACATTTACCAGTTCCTCCGCACTCACCAGATTTGAATCGCATAGAACATGCATGGGATATGCTCCAAAGAAGATTGGATAATCATGAACCTACCCCAGAATCCTTAAATGATCTGAGAAAGCTTCTGCCCTGTTTATGGAACCAAATTCCTGAAGAAATGTTCAACAACCTCGTGTGTAGGATGCAAAGAAAATGTCAAACTGTTATTGATGCCCGTGGAGGCCATACATTGTATCGATAGTCTTGAAATGCTTGAATTCTCTGGGAATTTTCATCACAATATTACCCTGGTTAATGGCGGTAAAAGATGGTCAGTTCACGCGCGCGATGTTGATTGGCTCATCGCTACCGCTCTGTATCGGCTTTATCTTTGTAGATGTTGGATTTCATTGGATCTCTGGAACTCCAATGCGAGCTGTAAAGCTTGTGGTGAAAACAGCATTGTCAGGGGGCACAATAGATCATGAAGGCGCAGTAGACTGTAATCTCTTTTAAACTTTAACTCAAAAACCAGTTTTTTCCACTATTGACATATGACATAGTAAATATTCTGTGACGGCATTGATTTGATTGAAGGAAGTATATTCGGTTTCTAAAACACTCCATAGGAATTCCATATCATACTATGCACAGCCTGTCTAATTTACCGAGTTAGTACCTCCTGATTTGAATGCAGAACAGAAGCCCTGCCACTGTAACGAATCATAATTCCGCGTACGAGCGGAAAAATGTAGCTTTCCTAGAATTTTCAGGCTTTTCCATGGACAAACAAACATTCTCATGTTAATTTCCAGATGAAAACTTGAAATTTCGTTGTAATTTTTGCTGGTTTGCATTTTAAATCGTTGTTTTTTCATTTTCCTCATAGGTGTTTCGAACAGAGGATTAAATAGAGTTTGAAATCAACAAAATGTGTCTCTTCGAGTCAGTTTGAAAAAACCTCATTTTCCTCCTGATCACGTGGATCGCTTCTGAAACTGAAAGGATGAGAAAATGATGAATGCGTTGGTTTTGTTAGTCGAAGTGTTGGAAAGAACATTCTCGTTACATGCTCCTTCATTAAATCAGGCTCTTGTTGTTTGTGGAGCACTGAAAGATGTGCATATTTTCGGTTATTATCCTTCAGAAGCACTAGCAGAAAGGGAACATAAAGTTTCGAAATAATGATTTATTCGAGCGTCGCTCTATGAAACGATTCTTTCACTACGTTTTTAAATGGATCCTAGAGGAGTTCAAATTGAAGGCAGATTCTATGTCCACACAAATACAACTCCATGCCCACTTGATACCAGATAGTACCTGTTTTTGCTTCTGGACCCTTTCATTCGTCACGTTGGCAACACTTTGGCGTGTGTGCGGGGCCTTAACGTCTGGCTGAGTGTTTGTAACGATCCAAACATATGATGCATTTTCTGAAACTTTTTTTAGGGTTTTGTCTACCAGTCTCTGGAAGAAAAATCATTCAAAAACATTTGCAAATAATAAAAAAAAGGTCCTTGTGTCGTGTTTCGATAATTTTATGTTTTCACGATGGAATCATCATTTTTTCCAGAAAGAACTTATGATATTCATTTCGTTGATTACTATTTTGAATTTATTTATGTTTCAAAAATTAATATACTCGGTATGGCCTCCGTAAATTCAAAGAATTTTTTATCTTTTCATTTGTTGTTTTTCTTAATAAGAACACATGCCCATTTTTTTCATTGCAGTTGAACAAAAATTCAACATAATTGAATGCTGGATAGGTTTCACCTCAAGGTTGATTGAGAGAGTTAGAATATAATACATATTGAAGCAAAAAAGTACCTAGCTGAGTACATAACCTTTTAATTGTCCTCTGTCACGAAGATTTTTCTCTGTTGCCGTGTGGGTCTCTTGGAGAAGAATCACCTCAACACCATCTTCATTGGCTAATTCCGTTTCGTGATCACTCTGTCCTTCGAAAGTAATTCAATGTTAAAATTGAAAATTTTCCAAAGTCGTGCTCTCTGATCGTAAGGGTTTTTCGAACCAGGTACGACCATCAAGGTGATGATTTATCGGAACTTCGGATACTTGAAGACCGCTACAGGACCCTGATGAAGGGAAATCATCCCCCATAAGTTCAACAAACATTTTATGACAAGGAAAAAACGGCATATTTGTCGGAACCAAAAATCATCACGTAATAACTCATCTTAATAAGACAGTTAGCAATATCGAATGCTCTATTTTATTCATCTGGAGCACCTAGCAAGTAAGATCTCAAGCCTTCTGCTTTCTCGAAAGAAACGGTTGGTGGTTTTATTCATACATAGAACTCTCAAGTTATAATCCTCATAATTGTCAATTGTTGCCTCTATTTTTCTGATGAACACTAACCCTGCTTACTAAAAGCAGTTTGTCACTGTAAATGTCGTCTCAATTGATTAATTAGCATTCCCTTTATAAACCAACGTTATAGATCATGAATATTGATTTCTCAATCATGATATTCTCACATTTTAAATAATCTCAATGAAGAACAGACTCAGACTACTAAGCTTTCAATGCACGTATCTACTCTAAGGCCTGATCTCACTTTTATTACAACTCAGCCTACTCTAACAATTCATTATTCAACCTTCTGTTTTTCTGATGAAATAAAGAGGCTTTCGCAATCAATTTCAATTGCATCATCTCTGTAAACGCTGTGTTTAATTTTGAATTAATGAAACTATCTCAAAGTCTAAGTCGGACTCCATCTGACCTCCCATTGCGAACATCTCTAGATAACCTCTGTTTTTAGTTTAATAATTCACTCTGAGTTTATAGATGACTTTAATATTTGTATTTTTTACTATATTAACTTCATGCGTGTGACTTATTCATTTGATGATTGTGAATGATGTCAATAAATGTTTTTACACTACCATCTCCAACTCAATTATCTGGATAGAGTCCTTCACAGCAATTTTACAAAATCAGAACAACCCCAATTTTGAACATTTATAGCAGTTAGAAGGATTTTTGTGGTGAGTTGAGTTGAGCAAAAACTGTCGTTTCCTAGACACTTCATTTTTCTTCAACATCACTCACATGATAATAACTATTGCTTCAGTCAACATGAAAATGTTGTTGTTCATTGGAATATGCATTCTAGGGCACAGGCAAACATTATAGACCTTTCATATTCAATATTTGATCGTCAAAAAAATCAAATAACCCTGATTTGCAACTATAGATGCAATAAAATCGCACTAACGTACTGGTAGGACGAAAATGTGAACGATTGAATTCCTGATGTTTTTTTTTATTTCCAGTTCCTCCAGAAAAACTGAGCGTACTGAACGAAAATGGCGTCCATATACCGGACTACATTCTGGGACCATACAACGAGGGCAGTGCAGTCAACATAACCTGCGTGGCTACAGGAGGTGAGCAACACTTCTTTCATCGCTAATTATAGAGCTTGTAGTGGCTGTAAAGTCACGCCATAAATTACTTTGCAACGAGATAATGATCAGCATTGAATAAAATTTGCTAATTACTGGAATCCAACCTGTTGTATGATTTTTTCATCAGACCCATTATTCCATCATTCTTGGATTCGGCAGTGGCGGCACGTGAGTTCTTGGAGAAGAACGCAATTGCTAGTTTTTGAGATTTTAGGACCCAAGGTCTCCGAATTCCTCCAAATAAATCATCAGTTAATCTCGAAATTTCATAAAATTATCATAAAACATTAGAAAAAATATTCACAACATCGAAACTCAATAGAATGTCATATTTGGAATAAACTGCTCCACATGAGTTAGGGATATTGATTTAAATTCCAAAAAAATACAGGGTGAGTCTTTGAGTTGTACATATAATTATGTTGTTCGAGGGAAAAACACCGTTTTTAAAAACAGCTTTATTAAGAACGTTTGATAAGGAATACAGACAATAGACACTACTATTCTTATTAGTCCCACTAGTCTTACTATTCTTGTGCGTATTTAAATATCGAACCTATTTATACCTTCGGTATTATGATGCATTCAGCATAAGATAAGAGAGACACGCGTGCTTCGGTTGTAAAAAGTAACATGGTCGTATTAATATCTCAATTAGGATACAATGTTGCAGCTATCTTAGAATACAGGGGTCAAAAGAAATACTTTCTTTATATATCATTTCTTCCGATTCAGCCTAGAAAAAAGATATAGCCATTTTGAACTTTCCTAATGGGCTATGCCAATCCTGGTTAAATCACACAAAAGTTTTTTCGAGCATTAGATCTACCACCTAAACCTTCGAGAAAATGTAGAAAAAATTTAATTCTGTGAATCTTTTGAACAGATTTGGATTGAGCCAAAGTAATCAACTTTTCTAACTTCGCTGATATAAATTTGTTTCAATCATAAATTACTCGAAAAATGCGCATTTCGGGAGATTTCACAAGGAATACTTATATTTTCCAAAATGGCCAAATATTCATTAATTGACATCAAACTTATTTTCAGAAGATGGGACCTTAGAATTTCTGATATAATTATGCCAATGACATATATAATAATTATGCCAATGGTAATGTTACATATTGGTCATAATGAAAAAAATAAAACATATGAGTGAAATTTTGTGTTCTTAGAAGATTTGTTACACTGATTAGAATCTATATTCTTAAAATCATTTCATTCGATGAAATCATTCACGAGATATATTCGAAAATTTCATTTTTTTATAGATATTCAACAGCCTATATCTTTCCAATCTAACCGAATCGGAAAAAATGGTAGAGACAAAAAGTGCTTCTTTTGACCTCAGGAATCTCCAGTCAAAATATATGTACAAGTCAAAGACTAACCCTGTATAGTTTAAATGGGATTTTGTGATGAAAATTCATATTAATATGATTTCAAGTTGAGAAAAATCTGATAAAATAACGAAATTTTATTCCCAGAGAATTTAAGCATTTTAGGACTATCAATACAATGTATGGCCTCCACGGGCATCAATAACAATTTGACATCTTCCTTGCATACTGCAGACGAGGTTATTTAACATTTCTTGAGGATTTTGGTTTAATGAACTTGGCAGAAGCTTGATGCTCATCTATAGTTCTTTGGAGCATATCCCATGCATATTCTATGCAATTCAAATCTAGTGAGTGCGGAGGTATTGGAAAATATGGCAAAATATTGTCAATGACATGCTCCCTATATTGTAAGGCGGTCATATTCCCAGGACAAATGTGTAGATCTGTGCGCCCGTTGAAACATATCCCGGTCCATACCATAACACTACCTACTCTGAATGGATGGACTTCTTGGACATAACGACGAATACGGGGTATGCGTGGGATTGTCCATACCCTTATTCTTCGAGAATCTGAAAATAGTCCATATTTGGATTCATCAGTGATGAAGGACACTACGCCATTGATCGTTCCAATTGATAAATATGTTGCCTTGCCTATTTCAGTCTTTGACGCTTATGGTCACGTGTTAATGGAAGTCCTCTTAATGGACGTTTAGAACCTAGATTCACTCCTCTTAAACGTCGTCTGATTGTTTCGATGGAGCTTGTACCCCATCTTCATTTTGAAGAGTATTCCGTAGCATTCTACACGTAGATGAACCTGTCTCCCTGAACCTATTACTAAGTCGAGATATCACGCTTTGGTTGACATGGAGTCTTTCCGCTACAACAACCTGAGTTAGGCCACCCTGTAGCATTCCAGTAGCCCTATCAGCCTCAGCGTTTTTAATTAACGTCTTGGCATTTTCGGAAAACTCGTTTCAATTCGAAGCCATTGATGAACTGACTTCATTTTAAAACATTCATGAACCTTCTATTCTGAGTTCATTCTGAGGTGTATTATATGTTCATTGTAACCAACAAAAATATATTAAATGTGGTGAATTGCATCAATATTCCACACGCAACAGGCAAGATATCTGTATACCCTACCACAGAATAAAACGCGCTCAAAAAACAACAAATTATATTGCAATAAAACTGTACAACCATCTGTCTGCAGATTTCAAGACAACAACAGATTTTAAACATCGCATTCATAATTTTTTGGTGTCGAGAGCCTTCTACTCCATCGACGAATTTTTGTCTGAGAAGATTCAGCAGAATGGTGGATATTTACATATATATATATTGTTTTCAACTTGAGTTCATCTTGTTTTCTCTTATAGCTCCAAATGTACTTTGTTTCCATTGCTTTTCAATTGACTATTAATTGTAACCTGTTGTTTTAACTTTTTGTGAATCGAATTTGAATTTGAAGCACATGCAAAGAACCAAGAAAGGCGACCAGATTGACGAAATGTCTCATACTGATTTCTATTGGATCAATTCAAATCGTTATTGAGTTTCAAATGATTTTACTGCGATTTTCTCGAAGAACACATACTTCAAAACGATTGAGTACGATATCTCTAAATCTTAAGGAGCAGTATATTCAGGAAAGAGATTTGAGACACCAGATCGTCAGTCGCATTCACATTGAAATTTCTTAACTTAAGACAGTGTTAGGTGCTTTTTTTCGAAAAGTAAGTGGTTTTGAAAGTTGAAAGTTTTGTTTGTTAGTTCTTTTATTCATCACCAAATACGTACAGTAACTCAGAAAACACACATGATCAACCATACCCGATCACACCGCAAGCAATTGTATCTCCGGACCTTCCAGTCAATTTCGAATCCACAGAGTTACCCTTGCCCAGATCGTCGGATTCAGCGTGGACCACAACAGCCCTCCCGATGATGCTGTTTGGACCGTCCAACAGCAAATACTTGTGGGTGAAAGAGAAGACAGCGGTGCCTGCATCATCTGCTGTTATTTTGCCCAAATCTCCCATATGACTCGTCTTTTCGCCAGGTGGACCATGCTGCGTCTTCAACGGGTTGAAATGGGTACCCACCGTCGAGCATCTGGGATCTCTTATGTCTCCCTTCTCGTGGATATGGAGAGCATGGACCCCAGGCGTCAATCCGCTGATCTTGCCGTTGATTTGGACTCCAGTCTCTCCTCTTTCAAAGGTTATGAGGCCGTTGACTGTGTTGAAAGGGCTGAGGAGAACGCAGACTGCCTTGTATACAGGCTCTTCCTTTTGCTGCTGGTCGGTTTTGCAGCGAATATTTCCGCACATGGTCGCCAAGATTAGAAGGTTTGGTAGGAGGGTGGGGAATTTCATAATACGCAACTTGGTCTAGTTTTTGGTACAGAATATATTAAATGTGGTGAATTCCATCAATATTCCACACGCAACAGGCAAGATATCTGTATACCCTACCACAGAATAAAACACGCCTAAAAAGCAACAAATTATATTGCAATAAAACTGTACAACCATCTGTCTGCAGATTTCAAGACAACAACAGATTTTAAACATCGCATTCATGATTTTCTGGTGTCGAGAGCCTTCTACTCCATCGACGAATTTTTGTCTGAGAAGATTCAGCAGAATGGTTACATATATGTTTTTTTTAAACTTAAGTTCATCTTGTTTTTTCTTATAGCTCCAAATGTTTTTTTTTTCCATTGCTTTTTAATTGACTATTAATTGTAACCTGTTGTTGTAACTTTTTGTGAATCAAATTTGAATTTGAATTTGAAGCACATGCAAAGAACCAAAAAAGGCGACCAGATTGACGAAATTTCTCATACTGATTTCTATTGGATCGATTCAAGTTGTTATTGAGTTTCAAATGATTTTACAGCGATTTCCTCGAAGAACACATACTTCAAAACGATTGGGTATGATATCCCCGAATCGTAAGGAGCAGTATAATCAGGAAAGAGAATTTGAGACACCAGATCGTCAGTCGCGTTCGCATTAGAATTTCTTAACTTAAGACAGTGTTAGGTGTTTTTCTTTTTCGAAAACTCTCCGACTTTCTAGTAAGTGGTTTTGAAAGTTGTAAATTTTGTTTGTAAGTTCTTTTATTCATCACCAAATACGTACAGTAACTCAAAAAACACACATGTTCAACCATACCCGATCACACCGCAAGCAATACTGTCTCCGGACCTTCCAGTCAATTTCGAATCCACAGAGTTACCTTTGCCCAAATCATCGGTTTCAGCGTGCACCACAACAGCTCTCCCAACTATGCTGTTTGGACCATCCAACAGCAAATACTTGTGCGTAAAAGAGAAAACAGCGGTGCCTGCATCATCTGCTGTTATGTTGCCCAAATCTCCCATATGACTGCTCTTTTCGCCAGGTGGACCATGCTGCGTCTTCAACGGGTTGAAATGGGTACCCACTGTTGAGCATCTGGGATCTCTTATGTCCCCCTTCTCGTGGATGTGGAGGGCATGGTCCCCAGGGGTCAGTCCGCTGATCTTGCCGTTGATTTGGACTCCACTCTCGACTCTTTCAAACGTTAAGAGACCGTTGACTGTGTTGAAAGGGCTGAGGAGAACGCAGACTGCCTTGTATACAGGCTCTTCCTTCTGCTGGTCGGTTTTGCAGCGAACGTTGCCGCACATGGTCGCCAAGATTAGAAGGTTTGGCAGGAGGGTGGGGAATTTCATAATACGCAACTTGGTCTGGTTTTTGGTATAGAATATATTAAATATGGTGAATTCCATCAATATTCCACACGCAACAGGCAAGATATCTGTATACCCTACCACAGAATAAAACACGCTCAAAAAGCAACAAATTATATTGCAATAAAACTGTACAACCATCTCTCTGCAGATTTCAATACAACAACAGAGTTTAAACATCGCATTCATGATTTTTTGGTGTCGAGAGCCTTCTACTCCATCGACGAATTTTTGTCTGAGAAGATTCAGCAGAATGGTTACATATATATTTTTTTCAACCTAAGTTCATCTTGTTTTTTATTATAGCTCCAAATGTACTTTTTTTCCATTGCTTTTTAATTGACTATTAATTGTAACCTGTTGTTGTAACTTTTTGTGAATCAAATTTGAATTTGAATTTGAAGCACATGCAAAGAACCAAAAAAGGCGACCAGATTGACGAAATGTCTCATACTGATTTCTATTGGATCGATTCAAGTTGTTATTGAGTTTCCAATGATTTTACAGCGATTTCCTCGAAGAACACATACTTCAAAACGATTGGGTATGATATCCCCAAATCTTAAGGAGCAGTATAATCAGGAAAGAGAATTTGAGACACCAGATCCTCAGTCGCATTCGCATTAGAATTTCTTAACTTAAGACAGTGTTAGGTGTTTTTTTTTTCGAAAACTCTCCGACTTTCTAGTAAGTGGTTTTGAAAGTTGAAAGTTTTGTTTGTAATTTCTTTTATTCATCACCAAATACGTACAGTAACTCAGAAAACACACATGTTCAAGCATACCCGATCACACCGCAAGCAATACTGTCTCCGGACCTTCCAGTCAATTTCGAATCCACAGAGTTAACTTTGCCCAGATCGTCGGATTCAGCGTGCACCACAACAGCCCTCCCGACTATGCTGTTGGGACCCTCCAACAGCAAATACTTGTGGGTGAAAGAGAAAACAGCGGTGCCTGCATCATCGGCTGTGATGTTGCCCAAATCTCCCATATGGCTGGTCTTTTCGCCTGGTGGACCATGCTGCGTTTTCAAGGGGTTGAAATGGGTACCCACTGTTGAGCATCTGGGATCTCTTATGTCCCCCTTCTCGTGGATGTGGAGAGCATGGACCCCAGGCGTCAATCCGCTGATCTTGCCGTTGATTTGGACTCCAGTTTCGACTCTTTCAAACGTTATGAGGCCGTTGACTGTGTTGAAAGGGCTGAGGAGAACGCAGACTGCCTTGTATACAGGCTCTTCCTTCTGCTGGTCGGTTTTACAGCGAACGTTTCCGCACATGGTCGCCAAGATTAGAAGGTTTGGTAGGAGGGTGGGGAATTTCATAATACGCAACTTGGTCTGGTTTTTGGTATAGAACTTCGGGATTTTGGGATCATCCCGAATTATTCACATTTTTCGAACTGGGATGTTGTCACTGTTGATGACAATTTGTCAGATCGGGGTGGAATTGTCGAAAATGTGTCTCGGTCATAGAAATTGTAACTTAAAGTCAAATCGTGAAAGGTTGAAAGGGTCTATACAGGGTTTTTCATGAATATGGCTCTATAGAATATTCTTAGGAAGTAAAAAGACGACTTCTCGTATATTTTTTTAAGGTTCTAGGACTTCCGGTTTTTCCGGAAGGAATATCAACTTTCGTTTTTCAAATGGGGAGAGAAGACCCATTTTTTATTGCATAAATAGATTCTCCATTGAATTCTGAGTCTTTCTGATTCCCGAAAAAATTCTCTTTAAATGAGGAAAAATGAAAAAAAATCTCAAAATTGAACTCTGTTGAAATACAGACAACTTCGAGGTTTTTTCATCAAGAATTCTCTTTTTTGTGGATCTCCAAGAAGAAAGGCTTTTGCTTCTTTTCCGATAGCGTGATTTTCAGAATATGATACAGGGGGTCACATATTCTTTGTCAAAGTTAGAAGTTACGAAACATCAAAAAATCGTTTCTTTCAAATTGGAACCCCATTTTTTCGAAGCATTTCCGAGATCTTCGTCAAAAAATAATAGGAGCGTACGTTTAAGACTTTTATCCCAAAATGAATATTTTTCAAGATATTCAGGAAAAACGATTTTTTCTTCAATTTTCCATCTCATTCCGAATGTGTTTTTTTCTATGGTTCAGAGTCAAGTTCTTGAATTATCATCTGTAATGCGAGAGCAACAATTGGTTCGAAGTTCTCAATATGAGTATCAGTGAAGACAACGTAAAAAATTCTCAGGAATGCAGAAAAAAATAACTTGTAATAATTTGTAATGCTTTTGAAAAAATAATCAGTGATTTCATTACTGAAAATTCAAATTTCCCTACCATGACAAAAAAAATTCTCCAGAATTAAAAATTTGCAGAAATTATCCTGAGCTTCAAAAAATAAAGAAGAACTAAACTCGTCTGAACTATAAGAAAATATTTTCTCGATAACAGGGATTTCCAAAAAATTCATTTGACTTTTTGTTCATGTTGTTTTCATGTTCATAAATTTCAATGGCTTCCATGTTCAGCCTGGGACAGTAAGTTTTGATATTCGAAATGATCTCCGCCTTTGAGAAATCTATATTGTGTCCATCTGTTAGGGCAGGTTCCGATAGTGCGGATTCTTCTGTCTGATTCAGTCGTCAGCATCGTTCGTGCTTCTTAATTCTCGTATTGATACTTCGTTTTGTTGTACCAATATAGACTTTGCTACAGTCACATGGTTCCCTGTAAATAAAACGTATAGTTAAGCGAAAATAAATAATCAATGAATGAAGATTCTTTTTCATTTTTCCCATCTTGTTCCATCCTGCAGAGAGCAAAGATTAAGAAACAAATACATAACTGTTGAAAGAGAAAAAAAAATCATCTGTTTTCCAGACCAAAGATTCTTGAGAATCAAGAATCAAGACTTTCGGCAATGTGTGTAGGTATATATTAAATAATAATAATAATTCTTTTTTTCTTCAGGTCGACCGTCTCCCAAGGTGACTTGGTGGCAAGAGAACGCACTGCTGGATGACTCTTTCGACCAACTTCCAAACAGACAAGTACGCAACGTGCTCCACTTAGATAGACTTGAAAGGAAACATCTCCACACGATATTCACCTGTCAAGCGTCGAACAACAACCTGGTGGCCCCAATTTCCAGCTCTGTCACCCTGGACATAAATCGTGAGTGCTCCAAATTTTTTTTCTAAAGCAATCCACACATTCCACATGATTTGTCTTCTAGGAAATCTGGTCTTGGGGTGAAACTTTGCGTTTGTATATTTATTTCGAATCAGCTATTCGTTGATTTTGGGAGAACGAATGTTGCGTTGGCTTGAGAAGGTCGTACGATATTTCATAGTAGCTATAACAATATATTTTATTGCCGTAATATGGCCAGCATTTTCTCCGGAATTGCTGTGTTCAACGGTTCAAACTTTTTATTACTGGTTCTGCGCTAACACCATACTTTGGGATCATACTTCTGCACATTGATTATCAGGTGAAGTGGAAATAAAACAGTTATTGCTCCTCTGCCATCATCTCTGTCTCGTCGAGATGAACGCTTATTGAAGGATCAGGCGAGAGCCAACGTTGTTGAAAATGGGTGAGGCTTGTGCTACCTACCGACCAACAAATGGAAAAACTACAGTGCCCAAAAAAATTAAAGCGCATTATGGAAATCTCAAATTCATTCTACAACTGAAGGTGTTCTCAATGATAATTATTTTTATCAGAATTATGCATGCATATGTTATCCACTTTAAACGTTTTTCTTCAATACAGATGTTTTTTCCCAGCAGGAATAAAAAAAGATGATATTATCAGATTTTGAATGTATTGGCTCCATTCTAAATTCAGTTGTTCTCGATCAATTCTAGTGATCAATAGTTTTTCTTTCGTTTGATTTTCTACACTCGATCGCTATGCAACTCGAAACACGTAATTTGACCCAAGAGGAATGTGCCCAAGCGGTAGTTTTGCGAGAAGAAGGGTGGACATACACAAGAATTGCAGAAAGGTTTGTAGTTTCCCATACAAGTGTGTCCAGAATGTTGCAGCGATTCAGGGAGACAGGTACGAATGTCCGAAGACCAGGGCAGGGTAGACCACGGGTAACAACTGCCATTCAAGAACGTTACTTGAGAGTTTCTTCGTTGAGACAACGGTTTGCAACCGCTCGCCTCCTTCAAAATCAGCTTGAGCAAACTCATGGGGTGCAAATTAGCACTCAGACAATAAGAAATCGCCTCAGAGAATATTATTTGAGGCCTCATGTCGTGGCAAGAGGACCAACTCTTACCCCAGCAAATCGAAGGTCGCGTTTGGATTTTGCGAGAGAGCATATCCATTGGGAAGAGGCCGATTGGGAAAGAGTTCTCTTCACAGATGAGTCTAGATTCTGCCTCTACCATTGTGATCGACGTTCCCTTGTATACAGCCGTCCACATGAAAGATATGCTCAGGGCAATTCCATGAATACTACTGGTTTTGGGGAAGGATCGATTATGGTATGGGGTGGAATATCTTTGACTGCTCGCACAGACCTAGTGGTAGTTGATAATGGAGCTATGAATGCTGATAAGTATATTATAAGGAACATTCTTGAAGAGCATGTAGTACCATTTGCCACATACATTGGTGAAAATTTCATTTTTATGGACGATAATGCCAGACCCCATCGTGCGCGCATCGTTCAGGAGTACCTTGAAGAGGTTGAAGTCTCTCGAATGGAATGGCCAGAAAGAAGACCAGATCTCAATCCGATTGAGCAGGTTTGGGACAACCTCAATAGAAGGCTGAGAAGTTCAGAAAATCATCCAGCTACTCTTAATGACTTAGGAATCTAACTAGGAAGGATTAGATCAGAACATTTTGAACGTCAACCGTCGTTGCCGAGCTGTAATTAACGCAAGGGGTGGAAATATCAAGTACTAAATCACTTATCAGCATTTCAGTATTTTGAAAATTGTTCATTTCTCTTCTTTCACATAAGATTCGGTGAAATCCTGAATTTTCTTCCATTTAATGTGTCTTGTTTCGTTCAAAACCTTCCCGAGAGAACATAAGAAATAAGTTATAAAGTTAATGTAGAGTTAACTTTCATTAAAATTGAGATTTTCAGAATGTGCGTTAATTTTTTTGCGCTGTGTATTATACAGGTTGTATCTGAATATTTGCACCAAATTTAGAGGATGATTCAAAAAAATAGGGTGGGTCTTCCATTAAAACTTTTTTACTCCCCTAAATATGGCGCCCAAAGAGAAGTTTTTAATTTTTTAAATCTCACTCAAAGAACTGACAAGAATTGAATCCAGCCGATACTGATGAACGTTTTTTTGGTGTTTGCCTATGAATGCAAATGCAAGAGGTAGAAGAGGCTTCCCTTCAACTTTGTTTCACAAGGAACTTTTTTCTATTCTGCTCAACAGCTTCGATCTCCTGAACGCACACAAGCTGTCTGCGGACGAGGATAAAAATAACTCGAATGACGTCTCGTTAGAAGAAGTTGACATCTGATAAAAAGTTCATGGATTGATTTAAGACTCTTCTTCAAGAATACTCCAGAGTTATCGCGAGTTCAACCAACGGATGAAATATACCATTTTGGGGAGAAATATTGAGTGAATAAGTTTGGCAGATTTGTTTACTCGTTCCGAATGTCATATATTGTGTAAGCATTCGTCTTGTCGGGCAATCTGAATAATCTATTCATATTTTATGCGCGTGTGTATTCGTTGTGTAGGTTTCAGAGGAGAGACGAATATCCGAGATATTTTTCGATCGCGAAATATGTTATTCCGATGCTGTGCCAAGGGGCGGAAAAAGTTTGTTTTTTTCTGTTCGGGCATATGGTATAAGGGGATGATAGACAAGATACCTGTCGCGACACAGTGGATATTTTTTCAAGAAAAAGGATTAGACGCAAAAAAGTTTAAGCCTACAAGGGGGCATACTTAACTAGGAATTGTACGTGCGGCTATTTCAATCGGAATAAAAATTGTAACTCTTTCGCTAAGCTGTGATATGTGAGATTAATAGCAGGTCAGAATGGATGTATAGGGTGTTTCCGTGGCTTATAACATTTGTTAGGAGAATCCTAGAGTGCGCATGATATTCCATATATCCTCAAAATTTTTCTGAGAAATGAGCTTTATATTTCGAGAAATTCATGACAGAATAAAATTTTCGACAAAAAGTGGTTTTTCTATATGACCAATGAAGAAACAGCTAGATAACTATTTTTCGGATTCTACAGAAGACAACAGTTCACCAGATGGTCTCAGATACATGATTTTATTGTTCCTAAGAGGAGATGATCGACTTTGAATTTTTCATCTGGGACCATTTATTCTAATGGTTCATTCTCTGGAAGAAATTGTTATCTAGTGGTTTCTTTTTCTTAAACATATGGAAAAACATCATTTGGTCGAAAATTTTACTTTTCTTATTGTTCAAAATCGGGGTTGTCCTGATTTTGTAAAATACTGTTTAGGACTTATCCAGATAATTGAGTTACATTTATTGACATCATTCACAATCATGAAATGAATAAGGCACCCGCATGAAGTTAATACAGTATAAAATACAAATATTAAAGTCATCTATAAAACTCAGAGTGAATTATTCAACTAAAAACAGAGATAATCTAGAAATGTTCAAAATGAGAGGTCAGATGAAATCAGACTTAGACTTTGAGATAGTTCCATTAATTCAAAATTAAACACAGCGTTTACAGAGATGAAGCAATTGAAATTGATTGCGAGAGCTCCTTTTATTTCATCAGAAAAACAGAAGGTTGAATAATGAATCATTAGAGTAGGCAGAGTTGTAATAAAAGTGACATCAGGCCTTAGAGGAGATACGTGTATTAAAAGCTTAGTAGTCTGAGTCTGGTCTTCATTGAGATCATTACAATGTGAGAATATCATGATTGAGAAATCAATAATTATGATCTATAACGTTGTTCTGAATAGAAAAGGCTAATTAATCAATTGAGACGACACTTACAGTGACAAACTACTGTACTACTACTACTGTAGTAAGCAGGGTTAGTATTCGTCAGAAATGTAGAAGCTTCAATTGAGAATTATGTGAATTACAATATGAGAGTACGTTGTATGAGTAATAGAATCGCTAACCCAATCGATTCATTTGAAGCTGAAGGCTTGAGATCTTACTTGCTAAGTGCTTCCGATGAATGAACTTGAGAATTTCTTATTTATAATGAGAAGATCATACCAGTTCAATCGTTTGATTAATATGTGAGGAGACCGCTCAAGGTGAAGCAGGGACTGAGACTGTCAATCAGGTTCAATATTTGAGTTACTTGATCGTTCAAATACTTCAGAGAAGTTCACTTGGTTTTATTGAGAGAGAAGACTGATTCCATGATTCACCTTTGCGTTTGAGGATGTTCATTCATCTGAAACTCGAGAACAATGATTAGCAAGTGTTATGATAAGTGAATAGTTGAGAAATGAGATGAATACATTAAGATAATGAGGTGCACATGAGAATATAATAAATCAGGATTCATTACCACAAAAAATGTTCATTTTTGGAGCAACCAATTACTTCCATGTGAGGAGTCTAGAGATATCTGAAAAATCTATGAGAACTGCAAAAATATATCAAAATATATATCTTAGAGGAGTCTAATACATTAGTTTAATGCAATAGAGATTTTATGAGAAGAAAGTGAGAGAGGATTACCAATATTTTTATAGATTTTCATGATCTGAAACGCGGACACATTTTCAAACTTTATAAAAGGCAGGAAAATAACATCGAATATGCAATAATGAGGGATTTTGAGAAGTACTCACCTATTTAATTAGTTATTTCAAAAGTGAACGAGATGATGAATTATTTTGCGAGGTGACTTTGATAAAATTCTAATTTTACAAGAGGAGTACAAGAGATGGTCTGTTCACAGGTGAAGGTGGATACAGAAAAGAGGTAGATTAATTGATACAATTAATAAGCATGAGTTAAACTGTCAACTGATTAGCACATAGAACTAGGTTAACTTGACTGCCCATAGAGTTGAGAGATCTAGTTGACGTTTAGGTGCGTTCGAACTATAGGCGTAGCTGAGGATGAGGTCTGAAGGGGCAATGCTCAATTTTTAACATATAGAAATTTGGCCTCAAGCTGTATGAGGAGGCTAATCCTGCCTTGCCTCCTCTGACGCACTTGCTGAATGAGTTGTTCTATCGATCGTCGGCACAAATCTATACGAAAATCTCCGAGATGATCCCATTAGCGCTCTATCTAACTCGATAAGCGTCGCGACGTCCGAACCATCGATCGCGAACAGCAACCGTCCGTCCGTCCGAGCGGCGAACATAACCTATAAATAATTGCGATCGCGGACAGCGGCGCGTCATAAATCACATATTTCCGTGTTGTCTTTCGGGCTCCGCGCGATGTTTATTCGTTAACGCCCGGCATAAAAACGGGTCGGGCGGTTCATGAACCGGGCGCCGGGCGTGCGGTTTGCGGCCGAGGCCCATAAATCCATACGTTAATAGGAATAAGGGCGGAAAAGCCGCGGAATTAGTTATTTTGCAGCGGTCGCCTATTGTGGAAGCGGATTTACGCGCGTCCACGGAACAATGCGATCGCTCCTCTATGGCCGAAGACAACGGCGCCTTTGTCTTCGCGTGCGGGCGGCGGTTTGGCCACGTCTGCCGGCGATGAGCTGATAACAGAGTGCGGTAATCGGCGTTGCATACGAGAATATTAACCCAAATAGACCTGAAATTTTTTTTTTCATTTCAATGAGAATTGTGTCAGATTATGGTTTAAATGGGGACTTTTCATATTTTTCATCTTGATGTGTTCTTATTTTTCACGAAAAGTTAAAATTTGTGGTGTTCTTCTAAAGGAACTGTAGGTTTTTGAGCGACTCAAATTCATTCTATGAAAAATGAACATTGAATTATAATATGCCGTAATTATAGAAGCAATTTTTCGGATGTTATGCTATTTTATATTTAATACTTATAAAATATTAGTTTTTATACCACACTTCACATTTTTTTAATTTTATTCTGGTAAACAATCAGGTGGTCTACTCTGACCCATCTTGAAGATAGGTGTAAACCCTTTGATTGCTTAGATGGTCCTCTTTCTGTTGATTTTCTATTAGTTTCCAGCAATCTTGTTGCGATGACAGCTAGTCTAGTTTGTTACGATTTCTGCGTATTGAACAATCATGTCAAAGCAGTGTGCAAGAAGTGGGAAATACAATTTTTGTCCTTGTCGAAATACGATTCTAACTCATGTTTTTACGGGATTAGTCAACGCCCCCATATATTCTAATGTTGCATGAGTTTTGGTTGGTCAATGATATTTTCTTTCTCAAGGTGAATATATTATTACTTTGTTTGGTGCATGGAAATACGAAGAAGAAATTAGTAGGCGCATTAGCCACATTATTGTTCTTTCACTAACAGAAAACTATTGAATTATGTGCAGAAGAAAATTTTGTTATCAGGTGGTTCTGAAATCATATCCAGATTATCTGCATGATGTAGTATCTCATGCAGAGTCAGTTTATTTTTCAATAGTTATAACAATATATTCAGGTAATATAGTAGGTGATAATCCTACCGTTCCGTTAAAAGAACGCCTTCATTTACGTAGCAAAAATCAGGATTTGAAATCATGGAGAAGATGAATTCGCCTCTGATATTATTCATCCGACCATAGATATAATTATTTTATTCTTAAAAGCGATGAAATAAATACATATGAAAAAATACACCAACGGAAAAAAAAGGTATTGCAACAATTATTATTATTTTGCAGCGGTCGCCTATTGTGGGAGCGGATTTACGCGCGTCCACGGAACAATGCGATCGCTCCTCTATGGCCGAAGACAACGGCGCCTTTGTCTTCGCGTGCGTGCGGCGGTTTGGCCACGTCTGCCGGCGATGAGCTGATAACAGACTGCGGTAATCGGCGTTGCATACGAGAATATTAAACGCGCGTTAGTTGGGCGTTTATTACACACTCTCGGCGGCATTCTTCTAGGAGGAGAACGGAGTTATTCGTATTCTCTGTGTTATTATCACGAAATGGTTAGATATCCGGGGAACAAAGGTCTCATCGGCGACAGACATTATGGTTTCAGCGATCAACAAGTGACCAGAAGACCAGTTAGCTTCTTCTTTTTCTTCAGCAGCCTTCAGAACTACGCGTTTTCAATACGGAAAGAGCCTGAAACAGAAAACAGAGAGAGTTTAAAATATGCACTTGAAGTTGGGATGTTCAGAATCGGGAGAGATTACCGTTGTGCACTGTTACCAGATAAAAGAGTTCGAGAGTATGAAAACAATTATTGTATATCATTCATTATGATAAAATAGATAAGTCACCCACACCAAGCTAATACAGTGAAAAAATACAAATTTAAACAGCATCTATAACCTCAGACAGACATCATCCAACTGAAGCCAGAGGTAATCTAGAGCAGTTCAAATGCTGGGTTATATGAAATCAGACTTGGACGTTGAGAAGGTTCAACTAACTCATGTTTAAACACAACGTTTACAGTGGCAGAGCAATCAATGATATTAATTGCGCGAGCCTTTATATTCCACCAGAAAAACGAAGATTTGAATAATGAGTTCTAATGCAAAGACCGAGTTGTTAAAATGTGGTAAATATGTGTAGAGCAATTATATTTTATCAATATTAACAACGCAGTTCAATGAATAAAACATTTACTGAGAAAAACCGCTGTTGCGTTAGCACGATTAAAACTATCAATTGTATCTTCTATTTTTCTGATTGATATCAGAAAAATAGAAGATACAATTGATAGTTCATGAGAGATACACAAAAGAGTACCACGAGTGAAAACCTTATATTCGTAGGGTTCGAGTAGAGCAGAACACTTGAGATATAACTTGTAAGTAATATTGATTGAGTTCACCATTATCAGAGGAGACCTTCCAGGGTGAAACCAGGACGAGAGGCTGCAACCAGTTCCATGTGTATTACAATTGACCGTTGAGCCATATCAGAAAAGTTTATATCGTGTTCTGCAGGAGATCAACTAGATTCATGATTCATTCTGGTAGTTTGGGGATGACTTCACTTGAAACTCGGTAGCAGTAATAAGCAATGGGTTATAGGAGGTGAATGAGATGGCGAGTAGAGTGTACAGGGTGGGCAAAATTGGTGATACATGAACCACAACTTTCCAACAAAATAAATGTCACAATTCGGTCGCATTTTTCGAACAAACCAATAATGCCATCAACTGCATTCCTCTATCTTCTTTTGCTTTCGAGTTATAGCCCGAAATTGAAATTTGGGCGATTTCAACTTTGGTCATTATCTCCGTTTCTGTTTGTCATAGAATGTTGAAATTGAAACCATATACAGACACCTTTTTCAAAGCAATCGAGTGGCGTACTATGTTTTTTAACAAGAGGGTTCCCTGCTGAGCTATAAAATTGAGTTATGTTTTTTTTATGGAAACAATAGTTTATTGTCACTCAGAAAGAATCATCACTTTTCACTGTTTCAAAAATATATTAATACATTATATAGGTTGGTCCACATTGAAAAATACCCACTGACCGATATTTCCGTAGAAAATGCTCAGAAGAGTTAATCTTCCGACGCCTTTTGACTTTGAGGTTAGTGGTCTATGATCATATCCCTAATCGGGGTGACTGCCCCTTTAAGATTCAGAACTCTATTAGGTTCGAGTGACACATCAAGTTTTGCAATTCTATTCATGAATCGAAGCATTTTCTGGAGCAAACTCGGAAAAATGGAGGTTGAACTGTTTTACGTGGCCCGGCCTGTATAATGTGTTATATATTTTTGAAACGGGAAAGAGTGATGATTCTTTCTGAATCATGAATAACTAATGTATTCATGAGAAAAAACACCACTTTATGTTATAGCTCAGCAAGGAAGCCTCTTGTCAAAAAACATTGTACGTCACTGGATTTCTATGTAAAAAGTGCCTGTATAATGTTTGAATTTCAATTTTTGTCTTCAACTGGAAAACAAAAGAAGATAGAGGAATGCAGTTGATGACATTAATTTCTCTGAAAGAGACGACCGTAATTTGTTATTCATTTTTCTCTATCTCGTTGGGTTAAAAAGTTGTAGTTCATTATCACCAATTTTGCCCACCCTATACACATATCGAATGAAGTGACCTGGAAAAATCCAGCTAAAATTTCAGCACAAGAAGAGTGTTCAACACTATCGACGAAGAACAAAATTTAAAACTCATCTGACAGATGAAATAGTGTGGTTAACGCGTTCAATCAATCAGCTGAGTTCCACAGAGTCCACAGAGCTGAACTAGGAGTTGAACTGGCACAGACATGGTATATTTCGTATTCAGTTTGAGCGGTACTCCATCCAGTACCAATCACATTCTCTGTCGAATATTGAGAGAAACGTATTCTGATAATCCTTTCCTGAAAGATAAGCATCCATAACTGCGATGCAGACATTCAAGCAAATTCTTTTCTGAAAACCTGTGCTCATGTTGAAAATTGTTTACCCTATGTTGGGTATTTAAAATTTTCCTGCCCCACCCTGTAAAACGAAACTGATGTATTATTCCGACATATAAAGGGCACTCAAAGTTGAAACCTATACAAGTAGCCTACTAAAACTGTAATAACTAAACAAGAGAATCGATCATAATAGAATCATTCCATTTTGTTCGAATTAGTAGCCAGTACAACACTACTTCATTAGTGCTCGTAGCTACCCACATTAATCACATTATTATATCTTGCTTTTATCGTTATCATTCATGCACGATATATCCGATATTAGCCCCATATGGGTCATTATGTTCATACATCCTGATGGTATTCCAACTTTGAATAATACGTTCATCGTTTATGTTTCATGGGAGAGTAATCCGTTGCATGCACGTGAAAAATTTGGATAGTTATCTGGAATAACCACTTGAACCTGCGCTCATTATTCATTTCACTCTGTATCGATTGCAAGTATTCGAAGTTTCAGCAGGGCTTTTCTATGAATTTAATCATCCTATCGACATCACTTGTGAATTTATTTTTCAGTTTATTTACAATTTCTTCTATTTCTTCTGGCGGTGTTTGTTTCAGTAGCCACATTGTTTTATTCTCAATCTTAAATTATCATAACTGTGTTTTGTGCTAGTATTTCAAAACAATTTTAAATTTGATATTTTTTTCTTTCATTGTTATAATCGCTTTTGAAAGTATTATTATTGGATTTTAATGTTAAGAGAATTTGAAGGTCAAATGTTGACTGAAATTCCGTACCAACATGGCGGATCTGATGAAACTCCAGACATGAGATACCGCCTCTCTGCTATTCTATCTACACTGCGTAAAAAAATATACGCATATTATGGAAATCTCAAATTTATTCTACAACTGAAGATGTTCTCAATGATAATTATTTTTATCAGAATTATGCATGCATATGTTATCCACTTTCAACGTTTTTCTTCAATACAGATGTTTTTCCCAGCAGGAATAAAAAAAGATTATATTATCAGATTTTGAATGTATTGGCTCCATTCTAAAATCAGTTGTTCTCGATCAATTTTAGTGATCAATAGTTTTTCTTTCGTTTGATTTTCTATACTCGATCACTATGCAACGCGAAACACGCAATTTGACCCAAGAGGAATGTGCCCAAGCAGTAGTTTTGCGAGAAGGGTACACATACACAAGAATTGCAGAAAGGTTTGGAGTTTCCCATACAAGTGTGTCCAGAATGTTGCAGCGATTCAGGGGGACAGGTATGAATGTTCGAAGACCAGGACAGGGTAGACCACGGTTAACAACTGCCATTCAAGAACGTTACTTGAGAGTTTTTTCGTTGAGACAACGGCTTGCAACCTCTCGCCTCCTTCAAAATCAGCTTGAGCAAACTCATGGGGTGCAAATAAGCACTCAGACAATAAGAAATCGCCTCAGAGAATATGATTTAAGGCCTCGTGTCGCGGCAAGAGGCCCAACTCTTATCCCAGCCCATCGAAGGGTGCGTTTGGATTTTGCGAGAGAGCATATCCATTGGGAAGAGGCCGATTGGGAAAGAGTTCTCTTCACAGATGAGTCTAGATTCTGCCTCTACCATTGTGATCGACGTTCCCTTCTATACAGACGTCCACATGAAAGATATGCTCAGTACAATTTTCTGAATACTACTGGTTTCGAGAAATGGACCTTGTGGTCGTTGATAATGGAGCTATGAATGCTGATAAGTATATAAGGAATATTCTTGAAGAGCATGTAGTGCCATTTGCTCCATACATTGGTGAAAATTTCATTTTTATGGACGATAATGCCATACCCCATCGTGCGCGCATCGTTCAGGAGTACTTTGAAGAGGTTGAAGTCTCTTGAATGGAATGGCCAGCAAGAAGTCCAGATCTCAATCCGATTGAGCAGGTTTGGGACAACCTCAATAGAAGGCTGAGAAGTTCAGGAAATCATCCAGCTACTCTCAATGACTTAGGAATCCAACTCGGAGAAATCTGGGAAGGATTAGATCAGAACATTTTAAGATCACTTATTTTGAGTATGAACCGTCGTTGCCGAGTTAAATCACTTTCAGTATTTTGAAAATTGTTCATTTCTCTTCTTTCACATAAGATTCGGTGAAATCCTGAATTTTTCTTGCATTAAATGTGTCTTGTTTCGTTCAAAACCTTCTCGAGAGAACATAAAAATAAGTTATAAAGTCAATGTAGAGTTAACTTTCATTAAAATTGAGATTTTCAGAATGTGCGTTAATTTTTTTGAGCAGTATAGATATTCCGATATTCGAAGATTCCACTAGAGCTCTTCACGAGCTCTCTATCCTCATCCTTGGCCGAGCATGATCAAATATTCCGAACGCTGCAGCCGCCATCAATATTATTTATCTGCGGTACATGCCTGCCGATATGAAGCAGTCATCCACAGTTTCTCTTTATCGATTCAACATGGATTTTAAGATAATGTTATACCATTACTGAAACGAATTCCTGCCGAGTTATGAATTGCCAATTACTGACTTTGCGCCGGGCTGTAATTCCACTCGCTGCTGCTGGTAATCATGCGAAAATTCATAGCAATAATATTCGGCATTAATTAGCACGTGTACGCAGTTTTTCAATGAGCCCTGCCGTTGGAAAATCGGTCTTGGTATACAAATTATGCTCTTTCTACTGCTGGTGGCTTTCATTGGGTGTCATTATGGTGTTCTTCGTCTAGGAATATGGAATCTACGGAGGAATCTTCATAGTTTATATTCAGAGGTCTCATGTAGATACAGAAAGATAGTTCAACACTCTTTCAACCTATGGTTTCCAAGGATAATTGGATAATTCTTCGATGTCTCTTGAGACGTAATAACCGTACTCGTATAGCTCAGAATTTCATTAATGTGATGGGATTTTTCGAGCATTAACAGAAGAATAGTATTCATCAGACTATGGGAAGAAAATTCCCAATGATCAAATGTTCCAATCGATGTGAATAAAAGCGACAAGGAAATTCTTCACTCTGAATGTAATGAATGAAATGTTTTCAACAAAGCTCTAATAACTGATCCTTCCATGAAAGTTCCTTGATGAAAAAGGTGACCAGATAGATCGATTCAAGTTGTAATTGAGTTTTGAATGATTTCACAGCAATATTTTCGAAGATTACATATTTTTCAAAATGATTAAATCCCTAACTCTTGTGGTGCAGTTTATACACTGCCCAGAAAAATTAACGCACATTCTGAAAATGTCAATTTTAATAAAAGTTAACTCTACATTGACTTTATAACTTATTATTTATGTTCTCTCGAAAAGGTTTTGAACGAAGCAAGACACATTAAATGGAAGAAAAATTCAGGATTCCACCGAATCTTATGGGAAAGAAGAGAAATGAACAATTTTCAAAATACTGAAATGCTGATAAGTGATTTAATACTTGGTATTTCCACCCCTTGCGTTAATTACAGCTCGGCAACGATGGTTCATACTCAAAATGAGTATTCTTGAAATGTTTTATCTAATCTTTCCCAGATTTCTACGAGTTGAATTCCTAAGTCATTAGGAGTAGCTGGATGATTTTCTGAACTTCTCAGCCTTCTATTGAGGTTGTCCCAAACCTGCTCAATCGAATTGGGATCTGGACTGCTTGCTGGCCATTTCATTCGAGAGACTTCAACCTCTTCAAGGTACTTCTGAACGATGCGCGCACGATGGGGTCTGGCATTATCGCCCATAAAAATGAAATTTTCACCAATGTATGGGGCAAATGGCACTACATGCTCTTCAAGAATGTTCCTTTAATACTTATCAGCATTCATAGCTCCATTATCAACGACCACTAAGTCTGTGCGAGCAGTCAAAGATATTCCGCCCCATACCATAATCGATCCTCCCCGAAACCAGTAGTATTCAGGAAATTGCACTGAGCATATCTTTCATGTGGACGTCTGTATACAAGGAAACGTCGATCACAATAGTAGAGGCAGAATCTAGACTCATCTGTGAAGAGAACTCTTTCCTAATCGGCCTCTTCCCAATGGATATGCTCTCTCGCAAAATCCAAACTCGCCCTTCGATGGGCTGGGGTAAGAGCTGGGCCTCTTGCTGCTAATTTGCACCCCATGGGTTTGCTCAAGCTGATTTTGAAGGAGGCGAGCGGTTGCAAACCGTAGTCTCAACGAAGAAACTCTCAAGTAACGTTCTTGAATGGCAGTTGTTACCCGTAGTCTACCCTGTCCTGGTCTTCGGACATTCATACCTGTCTCCCTGAATCGCTGCAACATTCTGGACACACTTGTATGGAAAACTCCAAACTTTTCTGCAATTCTTGTGTATGTCCACCCTTCTTCTCGCAGAACTATCGCTTGGGCACATTCCTCTTGGGTCAAATTGCGTGTTTCGCGTTGCATAGCGATCGAGTGTAGAAAATCAACCGAAAGAAAAACTATTGATCACTAGAATTGATCGAGAACAACTGATTTTAGAATGGAGCCAATACACTCAAAATCTGATAATATCATCTTTTTTTATTCCTGCTAAGAAAAAACATCTATATTAAAGAAAAACGTTGAAAGTGGATAACATATATGCATCTTAATTCTGATAAAAATAATTATCATTGAGAACACCTTCAGTTGAAGAATAAATTTGAGATTTCCATAATGTGCGTTAATTTTTTGCGCTCGAATGATACTGAACATAGTAAAACACTGCGTGCTCCCTGCCATCTAACTAAAAAATAGTTCGAAGTACAAAAAAACTTCTGGAACAAAAATTGTAGAGAATTCATTCCTCTACAATATTTAATATGAATAAAAATGACGAAAACCTTATAGAAAGGGAGATATTTCAGAAAACCTTTCAAAAAGTCGATTTTTCGACCTTTGACCCTTAGAATTTCATAGAAGCAGACACCTTACAGTCGGTAGGATTTTAAACAAGTTTCGAGCTGTCAAAATGAAGGCTCTCACAAGTTTTGAGTCAATTATCTCGAATCCCGAGGTGAAAACCCTAAAATGACTATGGATCACCCATTTTTTCCACATACGCGCCCCGGCATTCTGCGAAGTCATACGTCACACGACCAACGGCCCCGAATCTGGCCCTTTTCATGCCCTCTAATTAACTTATTCCTTCTATTTCCCGTGTCACTCTTCATTTCCGCCGATGAAAATTCGAATTAGGCAAAGACAAAATTGATTGCGCAACGAGAATTCCGGTTTTAGGGTCGGTTTTCGCAGTAACGCGATTTCCGAGTTTGATATGGGTGTAGGGTTGCTTCGAGCCGGATCTCTGCGTGTTGGTTCATGAAATTTTGCCCAGTCAGTCAGCAAAAGTTCGGTTGATATCCAATTCGGATGAAATTTAAAAAAAAAAGGGTGGTTTTGAAAGGGATGGTTTTACCTATACAGGGTAAAATTGGCTTTGTTTAGTTGTTCGAAATCGGGGTTGTTCAGATATTGTGAAATTACTGTTGAGGACTGTATCCAGATAATCGAGTTGGAGATTGTAGTGCAAAACATTCATTGACATCATTCACAATCATAAAATGAATATGTCACCCGCAAGTTAATGCAGTTGAAAATACAAATATTAAAGTCATCTATAAACTCAGAGTGCATTATTCAACTAAAAACGGAGGTAATCTAGAGATGAAGTCAGACTTAGACTTTGAGATAGTTCCATTAATTCAAAATTAAACACAGCGTTTACAGTGATGATGCAATTGAAATTGATGGCGAGAGCCTCTTCATTCCATCAGAAAAACAGAAGGTTGAATAATGAATTGTTAGAGTTGGCTGAGTTGTAATAAAAGTGAGATCAGGCCTTAGAGGAGATACCTGTATTGAAAGCTTAGTAGTTTGAGTCTGTTCTTCATTGAGATGATGACAAATGTGAAAATATCATGATTGAGAAATCAATATTTATGATCTATAAAGTTGGTCCATGAAAAGAATGCTAATTAATCAATTGAGACGACATTTGAAATGACAAACTGCTTTTAGTAAGCAGGGTTAGTGTTCATCAGCAAAATAGAGGCTACAATTGACAATTGACAATTATGAGGATTATAACATGAGAGTTCTATGTATAAATTAAAACCTCTAACCCTTTAGTTTCGAAAAAGCAGAATGCTCGAGATCTTACTTGCTGAGTGCTTCAGATGAATGAAATTGAGAATTTCATATTTATAATGAGGAGATCATACCAGTTGAATGGTTTTATCAATATTTGAGGAGACTGCTCAAGGTGAAGCAGGGACTGAGATGGTCAATCATGTTCAATGTTTGAGCTACTTTATCGTTCAAATACTTCAGAGGAGTTCACTTGGTTTTATTGATGGAGAAGACTGATTCCATGATTCACCTTTGCGTTTGAGGATTTTCATTCATCTGAAACTCGAGAACAATAATTAGCAAGTGCCATGAGAAGTAAATAGTTGAGAAATGAGATTAATTGATTAAGATAATGAAATGCACATGAGAATAAAACAAATCAGTATTTATTACCACAGAGAATGTTCATTCTTGGAGCAAGTAATCATTTCCATGTGAGGAGTCTAGAGATATTGAAAAATCTATGAGAACGTAAAAATATACCAAGATTCATATCTTAGAGAAGTCCAATGCATTAGTTTAACGCAATTGAGATCTTATTAGAATAAAGTGAGACAGGATTACCAATGCAATGCTCAATTTTCAACACGGACTGAGGCTGTCAATCAGGTTCAATGTCTAAAATTATTGATCGGTTGACTATTCCAGAGAAGTTTGCTTGGTTTTATTGATTCCATGATTCACCTTTGCGATAGGGGATTTTTCATTCATCTGAAACTCGAGAAAAATAATCAGCAAGAGTTAATTTGTTAAATGGTTAGAGTCCAAAACGACCTTATGGTCTATTTTTGCCACTGACGAAGCTGTTCTCACCACAATCTTCTCAAATCGGCTTCCAGAAATCGAATGGTATCTAATATCTGGAAAGGCTGGAAATAATATTGTTATTCTCCCCAATTTCATTGATTTTCTTCAGGCACTCCAATGTAAACTTAGAGTCGATTATATGAGGTATCAGTGTTTCAATTGCCACTGGACATCTAGAGGTATCGGTATATCAGATTTTGATAGTTTTTTACTAGTTCCTTCCTGAAAGAATTATATTTCTTAGGAAAAATACGAAATGAAGGATTCTTTATTACAATCTCACTTCGAAAATATAATTTAATCCGAACCTTAAGCTGGATCCCAGCTGAATGACCCACGGTATTGCCTTCAATATCTATTAGAGCTTAGCTCCTTTCCAGGAACTAATTTGCAGGCGGAATAAAAACGTCCAGGTTGTCAAGGCAATAGGGTACATCGAGTTCCGAAGAATAACTCATTGCGATGTTTCAGAGACGATATTCCCCGCCAAATCGGAGCAGAACGTGATCTCCTTTTATGTGTCGACAAGAACTTAATTAAAGAAGTTTGGAGAAACGAGTGCATTCTTGTGTAAGCCAAAGTTAGCCCCGAATAAAGAGGGAATAGACCAGATTCGAGCTGTCACATTTAAGAGGGATTAAGGGAGCCAAGATGGGCAGGGATTCCGTCGTAATCAACAGGAATTATCGCCCGGTATTATGCTGCAATTTGAAAGATATATTCTTTCGGGGGTATAAAAACTAGGGTCGTCATGATTACGACTGAATGAAGATTCGGGTTTAGCTGTGAAGATGATCGGTGCACAAAAAACAAACTGGGTTCAGAAACTAAGTATGTACAGGGTGATTCACTTATCTTGGTAACCCCAATTTTCTCGAAAACGAGTAAATATTTTTTCATTCTGTGAATAGCGTTTTGAACAAGTCAATGTCGACTTGGGATGCGCATAAAAATCTGCGGAATAAGTAAAGACGCCAGGCGTCGCGGCGCTGTCAAAAATTTTTTCTTAAGGGACATACCCTTTTTATCATGTCATTCGAAAGAAAATTTCATTCTGAATTTCTTTTTCGAATACTATTTTTATCCATTTCTAACCGTCAGCGATCTGCAGCGTGTTTTATGTTAATTCAATTCCATTTATTTTTTTTCTGTATTGTGGTAGTATGCCTTTATTTGGAGACATAGATATGATTTTGTGCCTTGAATTCAAGAAGGCTAGTTTTCTAAACAATCTGCCTCCTCAAATGATATTAAATATGTGGCTACAGCAAGATGGGGCTCCATGTCACAATGCCATTGTGAAGAGATATTGAGATCAATAATTCGAAAATAAATGTATGAATCAAAATGGCTAGATGACTTAGATATGACTTTGTTTCGTAAAATGACGGAGGTTTTATAACAAACTATTTCTCTTTTATTATATTCATCAAATATTATATCTTATAACAATAAACTTTTTTTTTAATAACAAACGAAACATTTCGAATCATATATTCTATATGCCGACCATTATGATCCATACATAAGTTATATCATTCCCCTATTTCATCATAACTTACTTTGGTCAAAATATAAGGGTCTTATACTTGGACACATGCGTTTCTTATCTTCATATTCAAATAAAGTTATTTGAATCAGTATGGTATACCATATTTTTCAGGGTACCCCTCAGAAAGTAATCCATGAGCTTTAGATCTGGCGATACCTGATGGGTCTATTGGTTCCTAACCATTTATTTTTAAATTCTTGATTTAAATATCTCTTCACAATGGCAGCGTTGTAACATGGAGCCCCATCTTGCTGTAGTTACATATTTCATCTTATTTGAAGAGGCACATTATCTAGAAAACTAGCCTTCCTGAATTCAAGGCACAAAATCATATCTATGTCTGCAAATAAAGGCATACTACCACAATACAGAAAAAATAAATGGAATAGAATTGACATAAAACACGCTGCCAATCACTGACGGTTAGAAATGGATAAAAATTGTATTCGAAAAAAAAGTTCAGAATGAAATTATCTTTCGAATGACATGATAAAAAAGGTATGTCCCTGGACCAAGTTCGACGGCCTATTAGGTGTTTCTGGAGAACTGGACCTATTTGAAATCTGAAAATTGGGATTATATTATTGTTTGACATTATCTACCTATCCAAAATATTCTTGAAGCCTGACCACTTTCAGTTATAGAGGGAGTAAAGAATATAGTTTTCAAAATTTTTTTTTGTTTTTTTTGTTTTCGAATTTGATAGAGTATGCAATTCTGAATACATTCGTACTCAAATCGTTGCATTCGTCTGAATACTTTCCAAAATATCGAGAAAAAACTGAAGAAGAAAGGGAGATAAGTGTATTCGGTATTATGTTTGTTATTCTTAACCTAGATATCGTAAGCACAAACTGTTTTCACGTTTCTGAAGGCGAACAATGTGGAAATATTGTACATTTTCAGAATTTTGTTAAACCCGTCACAGGATGTTCCAAATGTTAGTTCAAAAATGAGTACATAACTTTCAATTGTCCTCCTTCCCGAAGAAGTTCCTCTGTTGCCATGTGGGTTTCTTAGAAGATCTCAACACCATGTTCACTGGCTAATATCGGAACGTTATCACTCTTGTCCTTCAAGTTCCTCCAATATTCAAATTTAAATTCTCAGCCTTGCTCTCTGATCGTGAGGCTTCTTTCGAACCAGGTACGACCATCCTAGTGATGATTTTTCGGAACTAATGGAAGGAAATCATCTCCCATAGATAAACGAAACATCTTATAACACAAGAAAACAGAATATTTTTCAGGACCAAAAATTACGACATATTCCGAGAATTGTCGAAATGACAATCTGAAATAAAAGTGATGTTTTCTGAATGTCAATAGCCCATTTCCGAATTACAATTGAAAATGGTGTAGTACAAAATAAAATGGTCTCATCTCGCTTCTTTATGATGAGTTCCAGTGTCCAGAACAGGGGGGGGCATCAGCGACAAATTAACGATCTCTTTCATCGAGGTTAATGCCGCCCTAAGCTACCGAATCATTTACCGGTCCCGATCCGGAGAAACGAAAACATCCAGGGGTATCATTCGTTTATCACTGGTCCGTCGAAATCCGGATTAGATTATTTTTCGAATTTGGATTATGAACGATGCGGGATTAGGACCCTCGGACGCGTTTTTCGATTCTGCCACTCGCGGACAAATTGGATTTTAATTCAGATTTATAGGAGAGCCTTTTCGCCAGAGCGATTCGGGAAAATTCGACGGGATGCGATTGATTTTATTCTATTCTGATCCTTTCGGGTAGCTGCGAGGGCCACTTTCGATATTTTCTGTCGTGCATTGGAGTAAATGAAGTTGAGTAGTGAGGGCATTGAACCCTGGCAGTCATTTTTTTTTTTAGTGTGAAAAATCAACAGCTTTTTAATATGGAGAAAAAAAGAAAAATCAGTAGATTGTAAGAAAATCAGCATACCTGGCAATAATGTGTGTAATTAATCTGCAACATGAAAATGGTATAAATAACATTCTGCCTTCGAAATAGTTATTTATGATATGAGTGTTAAAAGTGACGTTTTATTTTGTGAGTGAAAAATTTTGTGAAATGAGCGGAGCCAATTGAACAATTTCACGAACAAAATAAAATCACTTTTAACACAAATACCATACAATGTTTTTGTATGTTTTTGAAATGGGCGAACTTGTTATGACAATAAACTTCAAAATGCATTTTAATATTCAAATAATCAAAAGGTTGTTGTGAATGGCCAACGTTGCCAACGTTATGATTACTAACAAATGAGAAAAGACGCTGTCATTTGAATTTCGTTCCTGTCCAATTTTCGTCTTGGGTTTATAACTGCTCAATATGTTTGTCGAGAGTCCAATTGTTAATAAAAGTGACGATTCGGTTGTTCCTCTGGGTATTGAAAAGTCTGCAAGAAGAGCAAATCTGGAACTCCTACCTGAAAAATCTGTTCAGCAGTACGATATTGCATATAACAATTCCTGGGCCTGGTGTAAATTGTAAAATGTGGAAGGGAACTTGTTGAAAATGTTTTCCTGGTATACTCAGAAGAAAAATCAAAAATATGGAGTTCATCAAACTTGTCTAGCAAATTTTCAATGATAAAATCAAGCGCCCTTGTTAGGAATGGTGTAGATGTTAGTAAATATTTCAAGGAAATAGCATATTAAAAACGATACAGTGAAGGATATCGTCCCAAAAAATCGAAAATTCTCATTCGTGAACAAGTTGAAAAGTTTACAAAGAAGGCACCAGATGAGAAATACTTGATGGTTAAGGTTGCAACTGTTTTCGGATTATATGGAGCCTGTCGGCGTGAAGAATTGTGTAATTTATGAGTGGAAGACATCGAAATAACATATAAATCATTGGTGATACAACTTTCAAATACAAAAACGAAAGTCAGTCGTTCTTTCAGTATTATTGAGAAGTATGTAGACTATTTTCACAAGTACTTTGCACTGCGCATTTCTGTCATCAAACATCGTCGTTTTTTCCTGAAATACATAAATAATAAATGCACTGGCAATCTAGTTGGTATAAATACATTCCATCTGTTGTTGCCGAATTCCTCAAACTGCCAGAACCAAAGCAATATACAGGACACTGTTTTCGAAGATCCTCCGCTTCATTGCTAGCAGAATCAGGAGCAAATATTATGGATATAAAAAAACATGGTGGATAGAAATCTACGACGGCAGCCGAGGGCTATTGATCATTCCATTGCATATAGAAATGTCATTGCTGAAAAAATTCTCCCAACCTCAACAGATTTTGGATCATTATCATCCAATATTGTACTTCCGCTTTCTACAAGTACTGATGGTGCTGAGGATTCTAATGATGTGTTGCGAAGCTAACGTCACAGGGCATTAATGTTACTAATAATTGTTCTAGTTTTACGATTAATATTAATGTTCATAAGTAATGATTGTTAAATATTGATAATGAAAATTTGCAATTGCTGAATTTTTCTCATCTTATTTCATCATAAGAAAATCATAAAAATATTTTTAACACTAATGTAATGTTAAAAATATTTTCAACACTTTTCCACGTAAACAATCAATTTTAACATTGTTTGCGGTCGTTAAAAGTGTCACTTTTAATGACAGTTGTACAAAAACCGATTTTTCATGTTATGTTTGAATTTGATTTGTACAAGTACTAAGTCAGTTCATGTGTAATATTTCTTTATCAGAATACATCGAGCATTTGTGTACACACCCTATTTAAGAATTCCATCTATGAAAAAAATTTGCTATCGGACCCAAAATTGAAAAGCTATTGTCGGATGCATCGACTGAGACTGAAACGGTCATAAATTGAATCCGCATGGACATGAAACGAACGAGTTAACTCGATTGCTAGGCACCTTTGACACAACAAGAACATAAATAAAATGGAGAAACGAGGGTAAAATGTCCAGATGGAGACCCCAATCACCTTATAGTTACTCGGGTCAGCGTCGTAACGATGTAAACATGATTAGAGTCGATTTCGAAATAAAATGAAATAAAATGTTGAGTATTTTCATTACTTAGAAGAAGATTCAACCGGAGCCACTTTTTCGCTAGCTACGAATTCGTAAATAAAGAAACTTAACACAAGAAGCTACTGAGTAGAACAGTCCTCCTGTGTAGTGTGAAGAATATTGAACTGATGAGGCTCATTGAAAGATAACGGATTTCTCACAAACAGGGTGGGCCAAATTGGTGGTACCTGTACTACAACCATTAGAGATAGAGGAAAATGAATGAGACTTCACGGTGATCTTTTTTAGAGAAACTGATAATGCCACCACCTGAATTCCTCTATCTTTCTTTGTTTTCGAGTCGATTTCAATTTTGGCCATTATCTCCGTTTCTGTTTGTGCTAGGATGTTGAAATGGAAACATTATACAGGCCCTTTTTTCATAGCAATCCAGTAACGTACTTTGTTTTTTCCCAAGAGGTTGTAAAGTTGTGTTTTTTCTTATGGAAACAATAGTTTGAAGTGGCTTAGAAGGAATCGCAATTTTTTTTCCTTTCAGAAATATATCATACATCATACATCGCTCTCAGGTTCATTTAGATATCATGAAAATTAAAGTTTGTATGTGAAATTTGAATTATTGAGTATTAACTACGTTGAATCACAGAATAATATGTCTCTACGCATAGAGTCATTGTTATTTTGCGATTGAATACTTGATTCAATTCTACGTGGTTTGATCTCTGCTCAGAACAACTGTCAATTCGAAGTCATTATTGCCGCTAAAATGAAACATTTTAACATATCATATTTCTCGTAGTTCCTTTTTCATTATTGCCGGCAATAATGACTTCGAATTCTTATAATTGACAGTTGTTCAGAACAGAGATCAAATCACGGAAAATTGAATCAAGTATTCAAAGGCAAAATAATAATGACACCATGAGAAGAGACATATTATTTTGTAATTCAGCAAACTTAATAGTCAATAATTCAAATACACACAATATTTTTCATGATATCTGAATCAATTTGTGGGGTGATGTGAGATATATTTTTGAAACGGGCAAAATGGCTATTCTTTCTGGTTTCTGAGTCATAATAAAGTATTGTTTCCATAAAAAAAGCACAACTTTTTGTTATAGCTCAGCAAGGAAACCTCTTGGAAAAAAACAAAGTACTCTACCGGATTGCTATGACAAAAGTGCATGCATAATGCTTTCATTTCAACATCCTAGCACAAACAGAAGCAGAGATAATGGCCAAAGTTGAAATCGCCCAAATTTCAATTTTGGCCTAAAGCTCGAAAACAAAAGAAGCTAGAGGAATGCAGTTGATGGCATTATCAGACCGTAAAGTGTCATTCATTTATCCTATCTCTCACGGTCGTAGTTCAGGTATCACCAATTTTGTCCACCGTGTACAAGCGTTGAAAGCTACATTGTTTACGTCTGCTCATCGATGAGATCAATACAGTAAATATTCGTAGATAAATAATATTAAAATTATATTAACAATGTTGGTCTGAAAGAGAGTACAAAATTCATCAGTCAATACATTTACAGAAACATATTATTCCGATTAGAACTTCCATCAGAAAAATGAAATATTCAATTGATAACTTATGAGTGATACAAAATGAGAAGACAATGACTTATATTGAGTAGATCATACCGATTTATGTAGTTCAACATCATCAGAAAAAACCTCCCAGAGTGAAACAAAGGCAAGAGGCTGTCAACCAGTTTCATGTGTATTGCAACTGACCGTTGAACAATATCAGAGGAGTTCACATCATGTTCTGCAGGAGATCAGCTATATCCTGGTTTGATGATTCATCAATCTGAAACTCGAGAACAGTAATTAGCAGAATATTACAAGAGATGAACAGTCGAGACATGAAATCAACTGATCTCGGAACTTTTTTGGAGCAGTAGGTTGAGTTACTAACAGGATAAGAATCAGGTACAGTCCCCCCCTGATATTTTAATCCACAACGGACCATCAATTCCATATTCATCTCTTTTGTGCGACGCAGCAAATTCACCATTCAATTTGGTCAACTTCCAAGAGCACACAGCAATATTTGAGTTAGGAGTTCAAAGGGCAGTTATGCTTGTTAACTGTTCGCTGCTAGTTGGAATTTATTTCCGAAGTAGGGGAATAAAATCCGAGTAAATATACACATAAAACCATAATGTGCAGCCGAGCTGATAGTTAAAAGTTTCAATGATGTCAAATTAAAAACAGTTGCTAGTGTAAGGAAAGTTCCGCAGTTAAGAAAGCCCGGCTGGAAGTAGGTAGTAAAGATTAATTTTCGTCACCGATACTTGAATATTCCAGGGACGTAAACTCTGTTTAGTGTCGCGAGGAAATCGCGCAGCGGGTTTTAGAGGGCCATAACAACAAGCAGCATCGAGACCCTCTACTATCGATAGAGATCAGGAAAATTACTTTTTTCCTAATTTGAAATATTGGGTGACACTTTTCAAAACTCATCGATGTTTTGAAAACTTTCACTTTTCAGGTTGAGGAAAGAAAAATATTTCACAACTGTTGATGGAATAGTTATTTATAGTTAATAGTTAATAGTTCAAAAGGGGTTACAGTCCACTGCGACCTGATGGTCTATTGTGCCCCCTGACAAAGCTTTACAGCTCGCCTTCCAGTCCCAGAGATCTTATGAAATCCAATATCTCGGAAGGCTTCAGTGAGGCTAATTCCTCACTCCTACAGGTCTCTTGACCAAAGCATTGTTTCCTTTGGCTTACAATGCCAAAGCATTCTGTGACTAGGTGAATAGGAGTTTCTTCCTCCTCCCCACAGAATCTACACTCGTCGGTGTCCGATACGCCCATTCTCAGCAAGTGCTTTCTGAGGCGATAATGCCCTGTAAGAAAGCCAGTGAGGAGGTGTAGTTGGTTCTTACTGAGATCCAAATATCTTTTGGATCTTGCAGTTTCAAAATTCCGAAGGAACTTTTTGGAGTGATTCAATCCTGGGAGATTTTGCCAGAGTGTTTCTCTTTCAGTTTTCTCCTTCTCCAGAAACTCCTTCTTATATGTACATTTTGCTATACCACAGAAAGGTTGTGGGCCAGTGAGTGGTTTCCGAGCACCATCTCTGGCAAGTTTATTGGCCTCTTCGTTACCTGTGATTCCCGAATGACCAAGAACAAAAAGAGACCTTAGTTTTCTTTCCTACCTCATTGAGTTAATAATAGTTATTTATATTATAAGGGATGTAACCCAATAAACACAGGAACGTTCTAAAAACGTTGTATTTTTTAGGTAACGTCACTTATTTTCATCGTTGAAAAAACTGGAAAATGTCGTTAGGAAATACGTTTCTTTTTGGTTTCATAGTAACGTTTTTTTCTTACGTTTCTTCTAGGTGAATTCAACGTTGCAAGACTAATTATTATAATGAATAATACCGTTATAAAACGTTATTATTCAGTTTAAGCGTAACGATGTATTCACGTTTGGAAAATAACGTTGCTGAGTAACGAGTTCTCAACGTTGATGTATATTTCAGAATGTTACATATATAAAACGTTTATTTGATGCGTTGAGGTAACGTTGATTTCAGATATCGAAAAAACCATTATTGGAAATATTCCTGAAACGATATTATTTTTATTCCAATATAATCCTGAATTGGAAAATGATAACGCTGGCAATCAAACACAGATTCCTTGATATATATTTTGTATTAATTCACAAGTATCATCTATGAAAAAATAAACATCAATTTAGATAAAACAATGTACATATACAGAAATATGATATGTAACCTTCTTTTTTCTTTCTTCTTTGGTTGCGTCTAGGTCTCGTTATCTGCAGATCAATAACTGCCCTATATTCTTTCTTAACAGACACTGAAACAACACATAAACTACATAAAAAAATTTGAAAATATAAGTATAAAAGATGGAATCTTTTCATAAATAAGTTGCATTGTCTTTGGGTCTTGGAATTCTTCTTCTTCCTGATCTTCCAATTGGGTATATAGGCAAGCTGAATCATTTGTGAAGGAAATCTCAATATTCTTCCCTTGTGGTCTTCCGGACAAGTAGGATTCTCCGATAAACTTCGATCAGGCGATCTTGAAAGAAAGGTTAATAATATAGATTGTAACAAATAACAAGACATACAAAATCTTCTAAATGCTTTCGACTCAAAAAAATGTATATAAGTTTGCCACGGGATTTCTTGTTCTATTAGCTGTCATCAATAAAATCACTCAGTATGCTGAACTCAATATAATATGTCCCATAAGAAATCGCAAAATTATATGTTCATTGAAAACGGGACTTTTAAACAAAAAAAAACAGGAAGATGAGTGGATTGGTAACTCCAGCTAACAATACTGGCACTACTTATAAACATCACATACCTTTGTCATGAAAGTTTAATAATCAATATGAAAGAAAGTTTGTGAAGTGATATGTTCCTACTTACCCAATTATCCTTCTCTCGAAGGACTCATAGTCAGTCATAAAATAATGCTGGATTCACAATCGACGTAACTTAATACGTTAAAATCAAAGTTGAAACTACCAAAATTCATACGAAAACATAACATAAGTTGAATGTAAAGGAAGAAATTATGCAACATATTGTTAATACTTCTATTCTTATTGGGTATGTTACGTCCTCTATGAATCAAGCATAACACGAAACAAAACAACTGGTTGCTCACACTGACTTACTCAACTTGCAGAATGCCGGATTCGACACTATTCCAACTTCCAACCCCTCCCTGCTTAATACGTATAGGCACCGTTGTCAAGCGAAATTTATCATTATCTTTTCGGATATTATTAACATAGGTTTCTATATAAATGATTGTAGCAGAGACGAAATATGGTACAAAAATATACTTTTATTAATAATCTTGGAGTTCATGTCATAAACGAATCAGAAATTCGAATGTTAGAAAACAAACTCGGTGGATATGATATTTTTGATGATCAGAATTGGGGAAACGAAACACAATTTGGCAATCAGGTTACATAATCGTACTATCACTACAAGTAATTCAACGTTGAATATGTACTGCGAAAATACGTTGAATATCTACTGCAGAAATACGTTGAATATCTACTGCGGAAATACGTTGAAAATCTACTGCGAATATACGTTAAAATAAAGTGGGCATTCCATAAACGCAAATATCTAATAAGGAGTTCTCACTTGCTTACGTATTCCGTTGTAAGTATAATATACTTGTCTTATTGAAACTCTGCAAAATTCCAATGAACTCATCAACTTCATATTGATATTCAACGTTTTTCATCGGATATGTGAACATTGGAACTATGAAACATGAAATGTTAATATAAATGAATTTTTTCGAAAAGAACGAGAAGAATGACATTTTATGAAAGAAAACTTGTAAGTGTGTAAAATAAGTGGATTTATCATGGTACACTGATATGTAGTTCCAAGAAAAGCTGTGACTCTTAAGTAGAATAAAGGCTGATTGAATTCATGGTTGATTAATCGTGATCCATTGAACGTTTATTTAATGTTGCTCAGCTCTCGTTGAACACACGTTGCGAAAAATACAATAAAGATACGTTTCATAATGGTTGCAGTAGTAACCGGTTGAACCGGGAACGTAAATTATATGTAGAGTCAACGTTTGGTTGAATTCAGGTTTCTAAGAAAACGTTGAGAAATTCAACGTGTAACGTTGAATCAACTTCGGATACCACGAATAAACGTTTAGTCTACGTGTGTGTGTTTATTGGGAAGTAACATTTTTGCACGATAGAACGAATTTTGTTAGTTACCGCGTTTGTTGCTAGATCGGTAGATCATTTTTACTGGTTGCTAAGGTAAACAGAACGGTAAGTGAATCACTTACCGATCAGCGAACGGTGAGTGAAAATGACTGAATGTTCTTTGAAATAATGAAATAACTCAAACAATCTGAATTCAGTTCATTTAATATTGAAAGTGAAAGTACAATTTTTATAATTGCTGATGGAAATACCACCGGATTGAGTAGTAGCCGAATTCACAGAAACCTCTGCTGAATTCAACATTTCATGTTGCAACTCGCTACGTTCCGTAGTATGCAAAATTTTTTCAGCAAAGTTTAGTCACTTTTTCAGGGAATCCTCAACGTAACTTTCAGCCACAGTCGAAGACCGCCATCCACCGTGTCGTTTTAGTCCTAATACATCTACTCCCTTATTAGCTAAAAATGTGGCTGAAGTGAGTCTAAAAAGTGGCCAGTATAGGCATTTGGATTTTCTAAATTCCGAAAGGTTGCAATTTTTGACGGCCAATTTCCAATTATCCCTTTGCTTATTACTTGATTACTGCATTTTCCGTTTTGATATCTCAAAAATAAATGCTCGCTCTTCGCATTTTGTGGACGCAGACGGAAATATTTTTTATATATTTCCAGGTAATTGATATCATTATCTTGATCGATGACTGTTCTCTGGACGTTGGTTTTTGTGTTGGGAATTTTCACGATTAAAAATGATTCCCGATCTTCTATGTCCCTGACGCTCATGTTGTACAACTCTTCTCTTCTACACGCCCCTGATATACCTAAAATCATTCCCACCTGAAAGGACATAATTAGTTTATGAGGCACTATTATATTAATAAAAGCACACCTTAATAATTAAAAACATATAATCTGGTGTTTCTTTTGAGAATTTATTCATTTCTTCTCTTGTAAAACAGCAGATTTTTTGGGTTTGTACCAATAGATTTTCTTTTGAGGAATGCTGTGAGCGTTGCAAACTTGGATATGTCAATACCGTCGTTAAAAAATATTGTGCTCTTCAGCATTGAATATTCCGCCCAAAGACTTCCAGGCGATCTCAGCTTTTCTATTCTTCGAACAAAATAGGCTAGTAACACTTTTTCATTGATTTGGCTGCCTTTAGTCTGAATCCATTCCTTGAAAGTATTGTATGTACTCTCGTAGCGGATTTTAGATTTCTCAGGAATAACTGAAGAACAGCCGATTTCCCAAGATGTTTGAATTTCATTATCTTCCGAAGATTCTATATCGCTCACTTTTCAACGCTAGTAAATTCAATTGATTATTGTCACTTTGACAATCTACTAAGTTTTCATCACCAAGACAACGCCTCATATTATATTCCTACACAGCATTGATAAAGCCACGAATAAATGAATTTGTCACATATTTATTTTGTACATTGAGTGAAAATTGTGTCTATCGTGCAGAAAACGCTATAAGTATCTCGAACGTTAAGGACTACGGATCTCAGACAATAATTGGAGTCGTCGCTGCGTTCCTCCTCCAAACTCTTGTCTTAGATCGGTAAAATGCCCTTACCGTTCTCTATACTTAATATACTATTACCAGCCAAGGACGAGTTTGTGTCTGAGCAACAGCGATGGCTACTACCATTTAAAGCTACAGCCAGCTATTGCAAAACGGAGGAAGCAAAGTTTTACACCTAATACATTCGATGCAACTTCTCAGATTCAACAATGCTTATTGACACCCTAAGAAACACCAGTTATGTTAAGCATCTTTGAGTCAGAGACTCACCCTGTATAAAAATCAATAGCCATCCATTACCAATTGATACCCGTGCGTCCGAAAGACATATTATACCCTCTTCACTGTCGCGAAGAAATCTCATCCCAAGTTTTTAGGGACTCAGATAAAAGAAGAACTAACCGACTCTGTGTTCGGACGCTGTCAGTGCCAGCAATAGTCGACGAAGTTATTCAGTGTGGGGCTCAATTTTCACTCGAACGAAATTGCTTTAGCGAGATTGTCTTCAAGCGGCATCCTCCTTTCACCTCACGAGGTGGAGTTTCTTGTATAATCAAGACGTTCTGCAATGTGTTTCACAGTAAATCAACTTGGGTAACTGGAGGGGTTTTAGATGGTGGATTCTGAACCTTTTCCAGAGTTGTTGAAGAAGATAGGTTTAAGACGTTGGTTTTATGAATTTGTTGAGGCTTTCGGTGACATTGGTTTTGTTCATTACTACATGGCAGATCATCGTGAATATGATATACTCTGGATTTGTTTCCTTCTATCTTTTGCATGGAAGCCATGAAAGAGTGAGCACTGAATACAATTGAGTGGGATACCCTTTTTACCATGCACAATTTTGTAGTATTTACCGAGTTTCTGTCGGAATAGATACTTTTGTCTCTTTTTATATTTAATGTTGATAAATTTTGTTTTCAAACTTGTTAATTTGGACTAATAGTTCAAAAGATCTCATGTTATTCAATCAATCTGAATTAACAACAATTCAATTCCGATTCAACGGTTCGGTTGTCTGCAGAAGTAGACAATGGTTAATGTTAACATTGTAAATAATAGATAAAAATAGGTAGTGTTAAATTTTCTCACAATTTGAAAGCCCTTATTGTTGTTATAAATTAATAAATAAATGATTTCTTGAATTTTTGCGTGATTGGGGAACATAAAGGTTGAAATATAAAAATCCCATATACACTGCGCAAAAAAATTAACGCACATTCTGAAAATCTCATTTTTAATGAATGTTAAGTCTACATTGACTTTAAAACTTATTTTTTATGTTCTCTCGGGGCGGTTTTGAACGAAACAAGACACATTGAATGGAAGAAACATTCAGGATTTCACCGAATCTTATGTGAAAGAAGAGAAATGAACAATTTTCAAAATATTAAGATGCTGATAAGTGAATTAATCCTTCCCAGATTTCTTCGAGTTGGATTCCCAAGTCATTAAGAGTAGCTGGATGATTTTCTGAACTTCTCAGCCTTCTACTGAGGTTGTCTCAAACCTGCTCAAACGGATTGAGATCTAGACTTCTTGCTGGCCTTTCCATTTGAGAGACTTCAACCTCTTCAAGGTACTCCTGAACGATGCGCGCACAATGGGGTCTGGCATTATCGTCTATAAAAATGAAATTTTCACCAATGTATGGGGCAAATGGCACTACATGCTCTTCAAGAATGTTCCTTATATACTTATCAGCATTCATAGCTCCATTATCAACGACCACTAGGTCTGTGCGAGCAGTCAAAGATATTCCACCCCATACCATAATCGATCCTCCCTCGAAATCAGTAGTATTCAGAAAATTGCACTGACCATATTTTTCATGTGGACGTCTGAATACAAGGGAACGTCGATCACAATGGTAGAGGCACAATCTAGACTCATCTGTGAAGAGAACTCTTTCCCAATCGGCCTCTTCGCAATGGAAATGCTCTCTCGCAAAATCCAAATGCGCCCTTCGATAGGCTGGGGTAAGAGCTGGGCCGCTATACGAGGCCTTAAATCATATTCTCTGAAACGATTTCTTATTGTCTAAGTGCTAATTTGCTCAAGCTGATTTTGAAGGAGGCGAGCGGTTGCAAACCGTTGTCTCAATGAAGAAACTCTCAAGTACCGTTCTTGAATGGCAGTTGTTACCCGTGGTCTACCCTGTCCTGGTCTTCGGACATTCATACCTGTCTCCCTGAATCGCTGCAACATTCTGGACACACTTGTATGGGAAACTCCAAACCTTTCTGCAATTCTTGTGTATGTCCACCCTTCTTCTCGCAAAACTACCGCTTGGGCACATTCCTCTTGGGTCAAATATCGTGTTTCGCGTTGCATAGCGATCGAGTGTAGAAAATCAAACGAAAGAAAACCTATTGATCACTAGAATTGATCGAGAACAACTGATTTTAGAATGGAGCCAATACATTCAAAATCTGATATCATCTTTTTTTATTCCTGCTGGGAAAAAACATCTGTATTGGAGAAAAACGTTGAAAGTGGATAACATATGCATGCATTATTCTGATAAAAATAATTATTATTGAGAACACCTTCAGTTGTAGAATTAATTTGAGATTAGTGAGGATGGTTGAGGAATATAAAAGAGTGGACTGGCTTAGATTTTTACTCACTAATAAGGAGACACAATCGAGAGAAAAGTTTGCAGAAGTCATCGACACCTAGAGAAGAAGAATCTGAAAAATCTACTGGATGTTCGAAATAACATTTGATAAGCATCATGTGCTGTCAATCAAAAAATTAAGCAAATCGAAACAGTTCAAGTGACATTGAAAAACCCTGAATTCAACATGCAGCCGTTGAAACCTTCCCGGGACGCCACTGGTCGCTAATTGGCCGGTCCCGGGATAACCCCCAGGTCGTCCCGGATCCCGACTTCATCCCCAGAAGAAACAACATCCCCGAACGATACAATCCAGTTAGCCAGGACGAAATATCCGGTCCAGAATTCGACTACACGGACGGATCGTCCGAGTGGGCTGAAAGGGAAGGGTGGGGGGCAACCGGAAATGTAATCTGACTTGCGAGACGTCGATCCGGAAGCAGGGAGATGAGGTTCTGCGAAGGAGGCCGCGGATCCCGAAATTGTACCAGGGAAATATTGCGAGTGTTCTGCAGGCCAGGAAAAATGATATTCGCTGTTCTGGACGTTGAAATCGAGAGTTCGACGCCGGAAACTCGCATTTAAACTTTTTTTCTTCGGTTGGAAGGGAAAGGAGCTTGATCGGAACAAAAGGCAGCGAAAGTTCGAATGTTTCTCGAGCCTTCAAGTCACTGACACTTGTAGATTGATAGTAGAATCAATGATATAGTCTAAGATCCACACCTGACTCGTTCTTCACCTAGCGGATAAAACAATAAAACCTATTTTATAAATAATTCTACTTTAGTGATACTTTTAATGACAGCAAACAATGTTAAAATTTATTGTTTACGTGGAAGCGTGTTAACAATATTTTTAACTTTAGTGTTGAAAATATGTTTAGCACTAGATTTTCTTAAGATGAAATCAGATGAGAAAAATTCAGCCATTGCAATTTTTTATTATCAATATTTAACAATCAATACTTATGAACATTAATATTAATCGTAAAACTAGAACAATTACTAACATTAATGCCCTGTGACTTCAGGGAGCTTCGCAACACATTATTAGAATCCTCAGCACCATCAGTACTTGTAGAAACCGGAAGTACAATATTGGATGATGATGGGATGTTGAGGTTGGGATAATATTTTCAGCAATGACATTTCTATATGCAATGGAATGATCAACATAGCCCTCGGCTACCGTCGTAGACTTCCATCCACCATGTTTTTTTTATATCTGTAATATTTGCTCCTGATTCTGCTAGCAATGAAGCGGAGGATCTTCGAAAACAGTGTCCTATATATTGCTTTGGTTCTGACAGTTTGAAGAATTCGGCAATAATAGATGGAATTTTCCCAAATGTATACCAACTGGATTGGCAGTGCATTTATTATTAATGTATTTCAGGAAAAACGACAATGTTTGATGACAGAAGGGCACAGTGCAAAAGTACTTACGAAAATAGTCTACATACTCCCCAATAATACTGAAAGAACGACTGACTTTCGTTTTTGTGTTTGGAAGTTGTATAACCAATGATTTATTTATTATTTTGATGTCTTCCATTGATAAATTAAACAATTCTTCACGCCGACAGACTCCAAATAATCCGATAATAGTTGCAACCCTAACCATCAAGTATTTCTCATCTGGTGCCTTCTTTATAAACTTTTCAACTTGTTCACGTTGAGAATTTTCGATTTTTTGAGACGATATCCTTCACTTTTCCGTTTTAAATATGCTATTACCTTAAAATATTTACTAACACCCATATCATTTTTAACAAAGGCGCTTGACTTTATCATTGAAAATTTGCTCCACAAAGTTGATGAACTCCATATTTTTGACTTTTCTTCTAAGTATGCAAGGAAAACAGTTTCACTGAAGTTTCCTTCTACAGTTTTCAATTTACACTAGGCCAGGAAATTGCTATATTGAATATCGTACTTCCGAACAGATTTTTTAGGTAGCAGTTCCAAATTTGCTCTTCTTGCAGACTCTTCAATATCCAGAGGAACAACCAAATCGTCACTTTTATTAATAATGGACTCTCGACAAACATATTAAGCAGTTAAAAACCCAAGACGAAAATTTGACAGGAACGAAATCCAATTGAGCGTCTTTCCTCATTTGTTAGTAATCATAAAAAAGCAAAACTAAAGGCTGCTTTCCAGCTGTCACAAACCCTAAGAACTTGGTCCTGGTTGCAGAATGGCGAAGGCGGAAGGCACTTTTAACTCTTTTTCAAAATTTTCCCATGTCCCTTCTGAAGAAACGCGTGAAACACCCGTTCATCGATCGAAACGGATCCACGATAACGCGCGCTCTCATACCGCGCGTCACACGATCGATACAATATTGGAGATGGGTTAGAATATCTTGGATCACCCTCGAATTTATCACCTTTAGGCTATCAAATCTTTGAACCAAAAAAGAATCCCTGAGAGGTCAATGATTCAACACCGACGACGAGGTATAAAAGTGCGTATATGACTTTTCGAGTTGTCCAAGGAATTCTCCGATACCAACATCGAAATGCTTTTGGAAAGATGGACAAAATAAGTAACTAGAGTTAGGAACTACCTAGAAAAACTGTGAATTTTTTGATTCAGAGAGCTAAAATAATATAGTACATATTGAAACTAAAAGGTACCTAGCTGAGGTTGGTCAATACAGGAAAACCATAGAGGTCTGCAGTATGATTAAATGAGGAAAGAAAAAAAACCTCAGCTGAAAAACCTTACCTCACCCGTGAAAAAAAAAATTACTAAAAATATTAAATATAAGCGAAATCTCGAAAGACTTCAACGTGATTCAAGAGAACATTTTCATATTATCCGTCTAGGGACTCAGATAAATAGATACTTCACAAAACGACTCGAAATTCTTAGTCTGAAATGAAGAAAGACAAAAGCAGAAAAGAAACCAATTAATTAGAATAAATAAAATTATTTTGAAATTAACCACTTATTTCAGAAATGCATTTGTTACTTCATGTACAGCCTCGAAACCATCTTGAAATTTATAAATGCGACAACTATTCATAAGATGTTCCATAGTTTCCTCATTTTCATCACACTCACAACTAGGGCTCTCAACCGAATTTCATCGGAAAAGCATGCTGTTGCATCGTCCATGGCCTATTCTGATACGATTCAGAACAGACCATATTCTCCTGGGAGGGTCAAAACTAGGAACTCTGATGGAAGGATCAGTTATAAGATCTTTATTGAAAAAATTGCATACATTCCACTCAGATTTCCAAATTTCCTTGTCGATTCTGTCTTCAATCTGGGGACCTCATTATCTGTAATATAGGTGAGTTTGGTGAATGAATTTGGAAAGGAATTAAATTTGTTCCAAAAATACAAAGCTGTTGTCTCTCTGCGAATGTGAGGAGGGACAATATTTGAGAGGACTGGCAACCAAGGAATAGGTGTAGTTTTGATAGTACCAGTAAAAATCCTCATAGAAAAATTTGGTTGGGCTCAAATATTTTTCACATGAACACTTTTCAACCAAACAGGACAAAAATATTCAGCAGCAGAAGAAACGAAGCTTACTTGTCAGTGCATTTGTCTCGATCATATTTGCACCGCTCTTGTAGTTGAAGAATAGTTAAACTCCACAATTCTCATGAATTCACGCCACCTCGTATATTTATTAGTGTTCTCAGGAAGGATCTGGGAGAATCATACCAGTAAGAAAGGGGTCCCCCCAGTTCCAGGCAGCGTAGGAGAGATAAAAACCGTCTGCGTCACTTCTGACGCGACAATACGATCTCTCCAAGTTACTCTACCCCCAATTACCGACCCCTATCGTTCCGCAACACGAACCTGCCCTTCATCCCCCCGTCTGGAGGCGTGACGATTACTTCTTGGGCCCCTTTGAATCCGCACACCCGCACATAATTCGATGTAGTATCTCATCTGGAGATAATTAGGGAGTGCTGCCACATGCTTTTAACCGGTGAAGTGAGAGGTGGGTTTGGTGGTTCGTTGCGGCCTCAGAGATCCTATGAGCCGTTGCAGCTGCGGGACCGTGATCCGGGGAGGGGGAGGGACCCCCCTGGCTGTTCAAGGGGGGATCGAGTGTTGACAATGGCTGTATTTCACGATCAGAATTCTCGAGGTCTGTTAAGGTCAAGTATAGCGTTACAGCAATATCACAGGTCAGGCGCCTGGGCATTATATGGTGAGTCGAAACTGGTCTGCCATGATGGATAAATATGATACAGTATGGAAAGATATATTAATTAATAAACTTTGAACTCATTTGAAATGTGGAAAATGGTTAAACTATTGGAAAATACACTATCCGTTAGAAGATTTCCTGTTTTTTTGAATAATTGTAGGAGTACCAACTCCCAAACTTCGATTAATGGTCTTCCACAAGGTTCAGTTTTAGCGCCTCTTCTATTCAATTTATATATGTGTGACATTCCAACTACTTTTTTAGAAAGGTTTATTGATGCTGATAATGTTGCTCTGGCTTCCCAGCCTTTTAATTTTCCGAAAGTACTCTTTCCGCAGATTTGGATATCATGAAAAATATTTTTTTAAATTTGCGCTTGTGCACGGTCTGTTAAGGTCAAGTATAGCGTCACAGGTCAGACCCCTGCCAAGGTAGATAAATATGATACAGTATGGAAAGATAGATTGATTAATAAACTTTATAATCATTTGAAATGTGGAAAAATGATTAAACTACACTGTGCAAAAAAATTAACGCACATTATGGAAATCTCAAATTTATTCTAAAACTGAAGGTGTTCTCAATGATAATTATTTTTATCAGAATTATGCATGCATATGTTATCCACTTTCAACGTTTTTCTTCAATACAGATGTTTTTCCCAGCAGGAATATAAAAAGATGATATTATCAGATTTTGAATGTATTGGCTCCATTCTAAAATGAGTTGTTCTCGATCAATTCAAGTCCTCAATAGTTTTCCTTTCGTTTGATTTTCTACACTCGATCGCTATGCAACGCGAAACACGCAATTTGACCCAAGAGGAATGTGCCCAAGCGGTAGTTTTGCGAGAAGAAGGGTGGACATACACAAGAATTGCAGAAAGGTTTGGAGTTTCCCATACAAGTGTGTCCAGAATGTTGCAGCGATTCAGGGAGATCAGGACAGGATAACAACTGCCATTCAAGAACGTTACTTGAGAGTTTCTTCGTTGAGACAACGGTTTGCAACCGCTCGCCTCCTTCAAAAGCAGCTCGAGCAAACTCATGGGGTGCAAATTAGCACTGAGACAATAAGAAATCGCCTCAGAGAATATGATTTAAGGCCTCGTGTCGCGAGGCCCAGCTCTTACCCCAGCCCATCGAAGGGCGCATTTGGATTTTGCGAGAGAACATATCCATTGGGATGAGGCCGATTGGGAAAGAGTTTTCTTCACAGATGAGTCTAGATTCTGCCTCTTCCATTGTGATCGACTTTCCCTTGTTTACAGACGTCCACATGAAAGATATGCTCTGTGCAATTTCCTGAATACTACTGGTTTCGGGGGAGGATCGATTATGGTATGGGGTGGAATATCTTTGACTGCCCGCACAGACCCAGTGGTCGTTGATAAAGGAGCTATGAATGCTGATAAGAATATGAGGAACATTCTTGAAGAGCATGTAGTGCCATTTGCCCATACATTGGTGAAAATTTAATTTTTATGGACGATAATGCCAGACCCCATCGTGCGCGCATCGTTCACGAGTACCTTGAAGAGGTTGAAGTCTCTCGAATGGAATAGCCAGCAAGAAGTCCAGATCTCAATCCGATTGAGCAGGTTTGGGACAACTTCAATAGAAGGCTGGAAGTTCAGAAAATCATCCAGCTACTCTTAATGACTTAGGAATCCATCTCGAAGAAATCTGGGAAGGATTAGATCAGAACATTTTAAGATCACTCATTTTGAGTATGAACTGTCGTTGCCGAGCTGTAATAAACGCAAGGGGTGGAAATACCAAGTATTAAATCACTTATCAGCATTTCAGTATTTTGAAAATTGTTCATTTTTTTTCCACATAAGATTTGGTGGAATCTGAATTTTTCTTCCATTCAATGTGTCTTGTTTCGTTCAAAACAAAATAAGTTATTGAATCAATGTAGAGTTAACTTTCATTAAAATTGAGATTTTCAGAACGTGCGTTAATTTTTTTGAATTGTTAGAAGGTTTCCTGTTATTGTGATTAATAATAGTAGTACTAACTCCACAAGATTCAGTTTCAGCGCCTCTTCTATTCAATTTATATATGTGTGACATTTCAACTACTTCCTCCGAAAAACAATCAATTTGTTCTTCATTATTTCAGAAATGGAAGACTCCAATTTTCTATGTCTTTGGAAGAATAACATCAAAATGACCTTTTAGGTCTCGTAGATGTCATTCAGGATCCTTCCTCATAAACTATTCCAGGTAAATTTTTTTCAAACAAGGCGTTAACCCTTAGGTTTTATATCATTCGTGAAATTGTATGCTTCAATCGGCAGTGATTTTTTTTTAAACAAGAGGATGCAGTCTTGTTTCTGCTACGATTTTTATTTGAGCTCTTGTTTGGTTCCCCGCTGAGATATTTGTTTCAATTTGTAGTGAAGTTGGATGAAAAATAGGAAAAAAATCGTTGGAAAGCTCAATTGTAGAATCATTTCCCATTACTCGGTCTATAATTTATATTTTACTGAGGATTCATTCATTCATAAAAACCGAAAGAACTTTTATTTCCTTAAAATAATATCCAATGTTTCAACTACTCCCCTTCCTAATTATTTTTCGAATCATTTGCAATTAGGACGCGAATACCTTTTCATCACGTGATATCTGAATTAGGAATCAATTGATAACCGAGGAGTATGGCCAATAATTTCTGTCATTCGTCTTCCATTAGCAGATGAAAATGATCTCATCGATTCAATAAATACAAATACGAAAACAGGAAATTTGTGAACAACTTGAATCTATCCAATAAAAATCAGTATGAGACATTTCGTCAATCTAGTCGCCTTTTTTCTGAAGTTTGGTTCTCTGCATATGCTTCATGAATGTTCTTATTTTGGAATGGAGTCAGTTTATCAACGGCTTCGATTTGAAACAGGTTTTCTGAAAATGCCAAGCGTAAATTAACAAACGCTGAGGCTAATAGGGCTATCGGAATGCTACAGGGTGGCCTAACCCAGGTTGTTGTAGCGGAAAGGCTCCAAGTCAGCCAAAGTGTGATATCTCGATTTCGGAATGAGTTTAGGGAGACAGGTTCCGTGTAGAAAAGATCAAGTCTTGGTGGGCAACGAAAAGAAACATCTGCTCAGGATCGTTTCATCACCGTTTCGGCGAGAAGAAAGCCTACATCTGCAGCCATAGTTGAGAATGCGCGCGAGGAGTTTGGTATTCCACATTTACTCATACCTCCGCACTACCAGATCTCAATTGCATAGAACATACATGGGATATGCTCCAAAGAAGATCAGGTAATCATCAACCTACCCTAGAATCCTCAAATGATCTGAGAGAGCTTCTGCCCCGTTTATGGAACCAAATTCTTCAAGAAATGTTCAACAAACTCGTGTGTAGCAGAGAAGATGTCAAGTTGTTATTGATGCCGGTGGAGGCCACCCTGTAGACGCTGCAGGCTACAGGCCAAAATTAATTTTATTTCCTGCAACCTGAAATCATATTAATATGAATTTTCATCACAAAATCTCATTTAATTCATTTGCTGTAACTAGTCTTGATATGTGTCAACTGTTCCTTAGAATAAATTCTTGTCTTTATTCGTTTTTTAACTTCATTTTTGAACCTACATTTTCTCTGGGAGCTCGGGAGAACTTGAGGCTCTTAACTCAACTTTTATGCTATATCTAATGCTTATTATGATAATATTTTGAGTTAGCTACCCTCCATTCCAACAATGGGCAATTGAATTCCACGCCCTCTGGGTCGGTGACGCTGGAACCGTATAATATCCAGGAACGGGCGCAATTTTCATGATTATGGAAGTGATTAAATTAGCCACACATTTTCGATTGAATCATGTATTCACAGTCTGAATTATACCTTCCATACGGAATGGCGGCTCCTTGCCTTGGGTGAAATGGCGCTCCGGGGAATTATTTCAGTTCTCAGTTGGCAGTCTCGACGGGGCAACATGCGTACACCATTCCTAATCACGGAATATGCAATTTACATCTGATTTCGAATAATTACAGAGGCCATATTAATTTTATTTGCCTTGTTCCCGTGCCATGAATTATTCCGATCCCCGCGGTTTGAGCCTGCTTTCGCCGATAATCATACACGTGACAGACGTGTTTGCGGAGCAAATATGACATCCTGTGACGGCGTTCTTTCAACAAGTAGAACCTCGTTTATCCGAACTGATTGGGAGCGAGACTAGTTCGGATTATCGAAATTAGGGATTTTTTTGGACAAGATCATACAGAATCACAGTTAGTTTAGTAGAATCTCGATTATCCGAACTGATTGGGAGCGAGACTAGTTCGGATTATCGAAATGTGGGATGTTTAGGAAAAGATCACACAGTATTACAGTCTCACACGAAAAAAAATTGTTTGTACAATGTTGAAATTGATTGTTTACGTGGTAGCGTGTTAAAAATATTTTCAACATTAGTGTTCAAAATATTTGTAGCACTTCATTTTCTTATGATTAAATCAGATGAGAAAAATTCAGCAATTGTAAATTTTTATTATCAATATTTAACAATCATTACTTATTAACATTAATATTAATCGTAAAACTAGAACAATTACTAATATTAATGCCCTGTGACGTTTGGGAGCTTCGCAACACCTAATTAGAATCCTCAGCACCATCAGTTCTCGTAAAAACCGGAAGTGCAATATTGGATGATGATGATCCAAAATCTGTTGAACTTGGGAGAATTTTTTTAGCAATGACATTTCTATATGCAATGGAATGATCAACATAGCCCTCGGTTATCGTCGTAGACTTCCACCCACCATGTTTTTTTATATCCGTAATATTTGCTCCTGATTCTGCTAGCAATGAAGCGGAGGATCTTCGATAACAGTGTTCTGTATATTGCTTTGGTTCTGGCAGTTTGAGGAATCCGGCAACAATAGATGGAGTTTTTCCAAATGTATTAGTACCAACTGGATTCGCAGTGCATTTATTGTTCACGTATTTCAGGGAAAAACGACGATGTTTGATGACAGAAGGGCGCAGTGCAAAGTACTTATGAAAATAATTCACATACTTCCCAGTAATACGGAAAAAACGACTGACTTTCGTTGGTGTATTTGGAAGTTGTATAACCAATGATTTATTTGTTATTTTGGTGTTATTTGATATCATCAAGTTTTACTCTGAAGTGTGATCCTTTCTTAACGAAATAATAATGTTTATTCAAATGAAGTACTACATTGAGATAAACAATAACCAAAACTACGAGATAATAGTTTTTCGAAGAAAAAAATTATCTGTATGTAGTTTGAGAAAAAAAATAATATAACACTTCCTTCCCTGGAATATAAAATGAAATGAAAATACAATAGAGTAGTAGAGTAGAGTAGAGTAGAGTTTATTGGTGTAGATTGCAGTTACAAGAATTGCTTTCACAGGTCAAAGGAAACAACAGTTACATTCTACCACTAACACTGAAATATTACATAACACATACAATAATAAAATGTCAACTATTTCAACTACATAAATAAAATTTACATTTACATATAATATGTATAGATAAAATTTGAAACTTGCAATTTAATGCATCAAAAATAGATGCAGCCTTGAAAGTCAATTAATTGCCAAATAATTATAAATAAAATAAAAAATTGTACTCAAAAAACATTTTTAAAACCAGCTCATAGATGCAGAGACGAAATTCGATACAATCCAGAATGATTCTAGTTACCAGCGTGCATAATATTCATCTATCGAATAAAAAACATTGTCTACCAATATTGATTTAATTTTTGTTTTGAATTTTGTGAAAGGAAGATCTCTTAACTCGCTAGGAAGTTTATTATTCAATGAGGCAGCACAAAAAACTGGACTCTTTTGGGATTTCGTTAATCTCTTGAAATCTTTTCTTATTAATGTTTTGTTTCTTGTATCATATTCATGTACATCTGATTGCAAACGATAATTTTTCTTATGAGCATGAACATATAATAAGTTTTCAAGTATGAATAGAGATGGGAAAGTAAGTATACCTAGCCTTTTAAAAACATGTTTGCAGCAATCCCTATAACCAACTCTACCTAGGATTCTGACTGCACGTCTCTGCAATCTAAAAACTAATTCGCGTCCAGCACTATTGCCCCACACCAAGACTGCATATCTGAGTCTCGACTCAACCAGAGCAAAATACAATGATTTCAACTTACTTTGCTACAGATAGAATGTTCCACAAGCAACAATAAAAAAGTATAAGCAATTAGGCTCATTTCTACATTTTAATTTTATAATTTTGTAGATTATATTATTTTTGATTTAGTTTTTTCGAGTTTTTTGTGATAATTCTGGAGTTTATATGTTGTTCTGGAGTTTATATATTTTCGTTTGCTTCAAGTTGTTATTTGATTTGCTACATATATTTGTATCAATTGGGACTTCCCGTAAATAAATAAATAAATAAATAAATACACTGTATGTCTGTTGAATTAAAATTGTCAATTTCGAGAGTTCTGTCACAATTCCGGTAGTCTGTATTCATCTTCGAGGGGGATATTTTATGTCCAACCTGCGTTATTTGATGTATATTTTTGCAGTTTATAGAATACTGATTTAGTTGTTTCTTGTCCCAACTTTTATTCTAGAGAAAATTACAAAACATTTTATTTTTTCTAATCCATGACTTTGTGTTTATCTTGAAATTTCCATAAGATACTACAGTTTTTATGTCCGGAGGTAGCAAACTGTATAAATGCTTCTTGATTCTCGTCAGTATCTGCTTTAAAAAAAAATATACACGTTTTCAAAGAAAATATTGCATTTTTTCAATTTTTATAACAATTTAAAACATTACAATACCTTATCGACTAGCAAACATACACAAACATCTCAAAATTAATAGCGGGTATTTCTACCTCGCTTTCTCATCACTTCTACTATACGACGTGGCATACTTTCAATGCATTTACGAATTGTTTCTGGGGGAATATTTTCCTGTTCTTCAAGAAGGGCTGTTCGTAAATCAGGAAAGGTGTTGGGCTGCCGATTTCGAACATGTCTACCTAGCATATTCCATACATGTTCAATGGGATTTAAATCTGCATTCCTGGCTGGCCACACGAATCGTTGGTTATTCGCCTCTTCAAAGTATTCTTGCTACAACCCGTGCAACGTGAGACCTAGCATTGTTCTGCATCAACAGAAATTGTTGCTTCCCCCAGAAGCAATTCGGAAATGCATTGAAAGTATGCCACGTCGTATGGTAAAAGTGATGAGAAAGCGAGGTGAAAACACACGCTGTTAATTTTCAGATATTTGTTTATGTTTACTAATCGATAAGGTATTGTAATATTTTAAATTGTTATAAAAATTGAAAAAATGCAACACATTCTTTGAAAATATGTATCATGGTTTTAAAAGCAGATACTGACGTAAATCAAGAAACATTTTGTAAGAAAGGGTCACACTTCAAATTAAAACTTAATGATATCAAATTTTCCGGTTCAAATTCACCACAGGGTGTTTAGAAACGAAGGGTATTAAACAAGGTTTTGTTTCTCCCTGTATAACGGATAAACTACAGGTATTTTTGCAGAGTAAATTTCAGGTTAATATAACAAGACCCAATATTATTCGTGGTGAAAATTTCAACAGAATCGGAGAACCACGAAAAAAAATACAGGGTGTTGAATTTGACAAAAATTTTACCTGTCCGGAATTTATTGACGGGAAGTGTAGATTAAAACATGAGTTATATGGTAGGTAATATCGTTGATGACCAATTCGTACAAATCTCGCAAAATTGTTCACCAATTCAACGGACCGAGCAGAATCGAATCAAGGTAAAACGCGTGGATGGTTCGGCCCAATTTGCATCCACTTCTTGATGTTGCGTGCACGAGGGTCCGCTGCTTTCAGTACGAATCAAGAGCTAATTAATCAACAAGAATGCCATCCGAAATACTCAACGATATTAGCGTCTGTCTGGTATTCGGCCCGAGCCCCTTAATTCAATCCGGAAGCTTCCGGTAATGAACCACAGCACCAAAAATCCATAGGTATTCGTTCAGGAATTCCAATCAGGTGGAGAGGCAGTATTCGGTTTTTGATACGGGTTCGATTTAATCATCCGAATTTTCGGTCGGCCGGTTATTTTGTCATGTGAGGGTGGTTATTTGCTGATGAGTGAACTAAGGATGTAATAGCCCAACTGAATACATTCAGTAGCGTCGTAATTGTCCTTTTTTCTAAAACCTTCAGATTCTTAAATTGCATCTTTGGATAAGAAAGAATTTCATCTCAAATTTCAACTACCTTAAACCTACAAACACAACTACAATTTCTTATGTTTCATTATTAACTTTTTGCACGATAGAACGAATTTTGTTAGTTACCGCGTTTGTTGCTAGATCGGTAGATCATTTTTACTAAGGTGAGTGAACGGTAAGTGAAAATGACTGAATATTCTTTGAAATAATGAAATAATACAAACAATTTGAATTCAGTTCATTTAATATTGAAGTGAAAGTAAAATTTTTACAATTGCTGATGGAAATACTACTGGATTGAGTAGTAGCCGAATTCACAGGAACCTCTGCTGAATTCAACATTTCATGTTACAACTCGCTACGTTCCGTAGTATGCAAAATTTTTTCAGCAAAGTCTAGTTTATTTTCCAGGGGATCCTCAACGTAACTTTCAGCCACAGTCGAAGACCGCGTCGTTTTAGTCCTAATACATCTACTCCCTTATTAGCTAAAAATGTGGCCGAACTGCGTCTAAAAGAGTGGAAAGTATAGGTATTTGGATTTTCTAAATTCGAAAAGGTTGCAATATTTGACGGCCAACTTCCAATTGTCCCTTTGCCTATTACTTGATTCATGCATTTTCCGTTTTGATTTCTCAAAAATAAATGCTCGCTCTTCGCATTTTGTGGACGCAGACGGAAATATTTTCTATATATTTCCAGGTAATTGATATCATTATCTCGACCGATGACTGTGAATGTTTTCCGAATGTTGGTATTTGTGTTGAGAATTTTCATCACCAAAACATCGCCTTATATTATATTCCTACACAGCATTGATAAAGCCACGAATAAATGAATTTGTCAGATAATCATCTTGTACATTGAGTAAAAGTTGTGTCTATCGTGCAAAAAACGCTATAAGTATCTCGAACGTTAAGGACTACCGATCTTAGACAATTACTGTCTTCGATCAGTAAAATGCCCTTACCAATCTCTATACTTAATATACTATTTCGACGTTCGCCAAACAAAAAAGTTCATTGAAGTTTCATTGAATTTTTATGTTAAACATAGTTCTCATGGTGAAATGGATCCGAATCACTTTTATCTGGGGGCACAATAGTGCTTAGGATATAATGGCAGTGGTGAACTTATCAAACGTGCAAACTTCCAAGTGCATAGCTCGTCCACTTTAGATTTTATAGATATCTAAAAACCCCCGATTTCGTCACTCACTCACTGATGATCATAAAAACTGTTAGGGTACTTCCCGAAGTCCTATCAAGTTGAAATTTGGTATATGAGCTAGTTTGGGTACACAAACAACGGAAAAATTCTTAAACTTGAAACTTTCACTTTTTGATGCTAGTGGTCTGAAAATACGGAAGACTGCTCGTTTTAAATGTTGAAAAAATATTCAAGAAGTCTCAGGGAAAATTTTCCCCACATTTTGAATAAAGGATAAAATGAAACGCTTCATGTGTATTTACACCAAATAAAATTTCCCTGTAATAACCTCAACCACAATTTCCATTGTGCAGTTTCTCGTTGTGATCATTATATAATGATAGGATTCTGCGTGCAATTGTTATTATGGCAGCTCTCAATTATATTGCCATCGCAGCTTGAACTTAGGTAGGTTAAGGTTTATTACTATACTTCGTACATTGTTGATTTTGAACATGAATTGTGAATTAGTTTGACTTAAAATAGATATTTCATATAATTATTATTGGAGAAAAAATGAACAAAATGGAATTATTTTGTTATAGGCAACGTACAAAGACAATTGGAATCCAACCAAAGACATTCTCATGTAAAATATTGCCAAGACGAGGCCGTATTTCTAACATTGTCAAAAAGTTATCAGATCTCATGTAGAGCCAAGCTGCTAACTCTACACTCTTCATCTTCACAAGTCCTTATTTCACAAACTCTATGCCTTAGTCAAAATAACTGACTTGGCATAGAGTTTGTGGAATAAGGACTTGTGAAGATGGAGAGTGTAGAGTTAGCAGCTTGGCTCTACATGAGATCTGATAACTTTTTGACAATGTTAGAAATACGGCCTCGTCCTTTCAATATTTTACATGAAAATATTTCTGGTTGAATTCCAATTGTTTTTGTACGTTGCTTATGACAAAATTTTTTGTTCATTTTTTCCCCAATAATAATTAAATGAAATATAATTATGTTTTTGGTTGGATTCAAATTTGCTACGAAACAGAGCAACCCAAATTCGCTGTCGTCTGAGGCTATTTCTGAAACCGCTGGAAATTCAAGATTTAAAATTAGAAATTTATGGACTACCTTCTCATGACAATACCAGGTGCTGTCAGTTTTTTTATATTTCATAAAGCGTGGGAGTTACAGGGTGATTCTGAAGGGATACTTGTGTACATATCTCGATAATATATCCCGCTATGGTAAATCTCGAAACTAACAATTATAGAAAATAGAACAACACCCAAAAAACCGACCGGTCTCACCTCCCCCTATTTTCCCTGGTACAAAACTATCAAGAGATGTTAATGTTCCTCCGACGACAGTCCCGATTACTTCCTGCGTCGTACGGAACGAAACTTGCAAGCAATTAAACTCGCCATTTTGTTTATAGTCCCTGTTGTGCAATTAATGCGTTTAATAAATAAGGCAGTAATAGTCGCTTTTGCGCATCCGAGGACGCTGTTTGCAGTTGTTCTCTCGCATTCGCGATTGTAGTTTGGCATCATTCCGTGCTGCTTTTTTGCAGCCGACAACTAGACGATAGTTGTTCGTACATTAGACGTTGATTGTTTCAGCGATTTATGACGGAGATATTTTTCCCTCGTTTCTTTTTGCAGACCGCATGGGGCGAGGTCTTTCAACGCCGATGGGAATTATCGGTCGGATCCAGAAATAGGGTACAGCACGATGTTTATTTCGATTTTATTGCTTATTTACTTACCAATGTCTTTCTCAGTTACTTTATGCCCTTCTTGTATCCCAGAACATTTATTTTAATAGCAGATTTCTTTTAAATTCTGGATGTAAAATAATTTTTGTACAACTGCCATTAAAAGTAACACTTTTAACGACTGCAAACAATGTTTAAATTAATTTTTTACGTGGAAGCGTGTTAAAAATAGACAGATGAGAAAAATTCAGCAATTGCAAATTTTTATTATTAATATTCAACAATCATTACTTATGAACATTAATATTGATCGTAAAACTAGAACCTGTGAACATTCCTCATTCTTCACAGTATAACCTATATGTATATGAAATCACTAGTTTTTGTTTCAGTCGAAAAGACCTAGTAGTTCGGATTTTACAACCCCGCGAATATTCAATTCCTCGCGGCGATGAGACGTCATACTACATACGCAAATCGCACTCCGTGAGCCGAGAGGCCCTTATATTGGACCCGGCTACGTACTGAACCTCGCAAGTCGTTGGGTGTAAAGTGACGTCACACGGATCCATCGAACTCATGTTTATAACTCGATATCTCGGGCGCTATTTGAAGTATTCAAATAATTTTTGGACACAATATTTTCATTTTCTACGGAGAATAGGAATATGTAGAAATTGAAAAATGTGAACATTTCTCATTATTAACATTGATGCCCTGTAACGTTAGGGAGCTTCGCAACACATTATTAGAATCCTGAGCACCATCAGTACTTGCGGAAACTTGAAGTAAAATATTGGATGATGATCCAAAAGCTGTTGAGGTTGGGAGAATTGACATTTCAAGATACAATGGATCTTCGAAAACAGTGTCCTGTATATTACTTTGGTTCTGGCAATTTGAGTAATTTGGCAACAATAGATGTAGTTTTTCAAGATGTATTAATACCAGCTGGATTGGCAGTGCATTAATTATTCATGTATTTCAGGAAAAACCGACGAAGTTTGATGACAGAAGAGCGCTATGCAAAGTACTTATGAAAATAGTGTACATATTTCCCAATAATACTGAAAGAACGACTGAGTTTCGTTTTGGTATTTGGAAGTTGTATAACCAATGAATTATTCATTTTTTCGATGTCTTCCACTGATAAATTTCACAATTCTTCATGCCGATAGGCTCCTAATAATCCGAAAATAATTGCAACCTTAACCATCGTATTTCTCATCTGGTGCCACGTTTAGAAACTTTTCAACTTTTTCACGAGTGAGAATCTTCGATTTTTTGGGACGATATCCTTCACTTTTCTGTTTTAAATATGCTATTACCTTAAAATATTTACAAACATCCAAACCATTTTTAACAAGGGCGCTTGACTTTATCATTGAAAATTTGCTCCACAAAGTTGACGAACTCCATATTTCTGATTTTTCTTCTAAGTATGCCAGGAAAACAGTTTCACTGAAGTTCTCTTCTACATTTTTCAATTTACACTAGGCCAGGAAATTGTTATATGCCATATCGTAGTGCTGAACTGATTTTTCAGGTAGGAGTTCCATATTTGCTCTTCTTGCAGACTCTTCAATATCCAGAGGAACAACCAAATCGTCACTTTTATTAATAATTGGAGTCTCGACAAACTTATTAAGCAGTTAAAAACCCAAGACGAGAATTGGACATAAACGAAATTCAAATGACAGCGTCTTTTCTCATTTGTTAGTAATCATAACGTTGGCAACGTTTGCCATTCACAACAAACTTTTGATTATTTGAATATTGAAATGCATTTTGAAGTTTATTGTCATTTCAAATTCGCCCATTTCATTATCAAAATAGGGCAGTTGTACAAAAAACTTTGTATGGTATTTGTGTTAAAAGTGATTTCATTTTGTTCCTGAAATTGTTCAATTCGCTCGGCTCATTTCACAAAAATTTTCACTCACAAAATAAAACGTCACTTTCCACACTCATATAATAAATAACTATAATACTCAATAACCTTGGATTTCAAAAAAGTAGAAAGTTATTTCTACGGTTAAAAAGTTGTAATTCAAGGATCACCAATTTTGCTCACCCTGTACGTTTCCATGGCCCTCTTGTCGAATGATCCTCTTGTCTCTAAACTGTTCTGCCAGAGCTTTACTGGCTTCTGTAGGCCGAAGGTCACGTTTAGCTCGAATTAAATCATGAATTATGACACGTATTGGGATCGCTTGAAATCACGACGTCATCGACGATACCACCTGAATAATATCCGGATATTTGTTTGTATTCAGTGTCTTGCACGTGACTGAGTTCCAATAAGGATTTTGGGCTGAAGGGTGCTCTGAAAGGTCATCGCTAGTCTCTTCAATCTCCCTCTCTCTTCTACGGACGAAAGCTTCATTAATTTATCAGAATTAGTTTTTTCTCCCACTCTCTGAAACAAAAATCAATTGGAAACAATTTTTTAAATAATAGAAGAAAAGCCCTTGCGTAAAACGTTTGCACTGATTTGTCCGGGACCAAATCATTTAAAAAAAATGTTCATAACAATGGTAAAAAGGAACAATATTCATGATGAATAAAAATAGCAAAAATATTATAGGAACTGAGATATTTCAGAAAAACTTGAAAGAGTCGACTTTTTACTTCTGACCCGAAGAATTTTATAGACGTGGACACCCTAGAAAAAAACTCTTGATACAAAAATTGGAGAGAATTCGTTCCCCTACAATATTTCCAATATGTGAAAATAGCGAAAAACTTATAGTAACTGAGAGATTTCAGAAAAAGTTGAGAAAGTCGATTTTTCTACCTTTGAGACAAGTTTTGAGAGTTCAAAATGAGGGCTCTCTCAAAGTTACAGGCAGTTATCTCGAATTCCGAGATTTCGAATCCATTTAGACTAAAATGACTGGACTAATTGTGCAATTCCGAAAAACGCCGAACAACTGATTATCTATTATGGTCCTCCCTCTAGACATTTCAGCTGGCTGGTACAAAATCGTCAATTCCGAAGGATTTGGACGTACATGTTTATCTCACGTTCCGCAATTATACCAATTAAGATAATCCAGTCGAAACCATCTGCACAGAGGGGTGGAAAACTCACCAGAGGATAGTTTCAATACCGCTTTCAATGCGACGTGTTTTGAATAGCACGCAGAGCATTCATGACAGGCGCGGACTCATTAGTATGCAATTATCTTTAAATTTGCATATATGGCGTTTTTGAATTATATGATACTCGGGGATGTTTATGGACTCGAAATGGTTACATATTTTTCAGTAGAAGGATGCTCGAACGGATTGGCAGAGTGGGTTCATTTCATTATGAAGTATTTCTGGTTTTAGGCTCCCTCCCATTATGAATGGGCTATCTCTTTCCCTATTTGGGAATTTTCAATGAGGAGGTTTTCAGCTTTTTGTTTTTATAGTTTGGTCATCTACACCATTTCCAAATGTAATTAAGAAATAAGTCAATTGAATTGCAGAATATATCATTTGCAATTCAGATTGGTCAATTGTATTTCAGAAATCTTAATTTGTAATTCAGAAAGTTCGAATATTATTTGAATTTGAGTCGGATGTTGAGTCATGTATCACACATTTTCATGATGGTTATCATATCGTCAACCCTATATCATCTGATTCAATCAGGTATGTTTCCATGTATGAAAAAAACTAATATAATCTGGTGAAATCTCTTGGTGCTGGCTCCTTCTTTTCTTCAACACTGGATTTTAGTAAAAATATGCTTAACCTTCTCTATCGATTCCTCAACTAACACCGTAGCTTCAGGAAGCACATAACACCTAATCAAAATTAGTCAAGCCAATTGAAATTTTATGGTCGAAAATAAGAACTTACGTAAAAACAAACCTCAGAATTCCAAACAGTGTACCACCGGGGGTTATTGAAAAAAGACTAATATACTTGGAAAAAATTATTGACCGAGCTGAGATGCAATTGCGATGGCAGACATGCCTGTATGGCTTCGAATTCTTTCAGTTTTGTGTTGAAGATTAAATGTTCCACTTGAAAATTAAAGTTCATTTATTATCATTGTTTTATTTCTGAATCACCTACAATTGATATTTTCTTAAAAGTAATCTGGTATCAATGTGCGTATGAAATGAATTTCAAATTGCCGTTTCTGAAATATGATTTACCATATCGCACATTCAATTGAGTGTGTTATCTGAATTACATTTGATGTTTTCTGAAATACAATTGATTATTTTGGAAATTCAAATGACTAATCTGAAATACTTTTGATGTTTTCTGAAATTCAATTGAATAATCTGAATTTCATATGACATATTCTGAAATTCAAATGACTAATCTGAAATACATTTGACGTTTTCTGAAACACAATTTATTGATCTGAAATACAAGTGATGTGTCCTGAATGTCAATTGGAAATGGAGTAGTTACAACGACCCCACTTCAGATGAAAAATAATAATAAGATGGTGAAGCAGAATTCTTGGTGATTGCACAACAAAATCCACTTGAATACACTCCTTTCACAGTGTAATTTAATCAGAATTTTTTCTCGGAAAACTTACCCTGAATCCTCAAGGTGTTCAACTCCGAAACTACCCCCCTTTCTGAACCACTCAACCCCGGCCAATTTCACTTATTTATGCTTTATTCCGCGTGTAATTCGGAACGAATTGATGAACTTTTTTAATTAGGTCAGCCTCCAATGCGCAATTTTCGGGCGTTTTAAGTGGGTGCTCGAGCAGTTTCCACCCGGGGTACTCGATATAATGGAAATATACAACCTCCACCCATGACTAGTGTTCCCCCGAAATTGTTCCTAGAATGGATAATTGCCGAATGAGTGGCATTATTCAATTCACGGATAATGAGCTCGGGGGAAGAAAACGTTCACGGAAATTTCTCAACAATATTGCGGTTCAACCCTTAATATCTCGTTGGGGATGTCGATAGCGGCTTTGTTTCTGGCCGAAATTTCCACGTTTGAAGGGTCCAACGGGAGAATGGACGAATTAACGCTTCAATTTTCGGCACAAACAACCATGGCCAAGCGGATGAATGAATATGATACATGTATATAGACCCTTCACTTTTATAAAAGCACTAGCTTCCCTGCCCAACTTCGTCAGCTTGTTACAATTGTTAATTTCATGATTATGAACCCAATTTTGTTCTAAAACACTGAAATTCTTGAGAAAAACAACATCCATGCAACTCCATCCTGCTATACAGGGTGAGTCTTTGACTTGTACATATAGATTCCTGAGATCCAAAGAAGCACTCTTTGTCTCTACCATTTCTTCTGATTCGGATCGGTTGGAAAGATACAGGCTGTTGAAAATCCATGAAAAAATGAAATTTTCGAATATATCTCGTAAATGATTTCATCGAATGAAATGATTTTCGGAATAACGGTTTTAATTAATGTAGCCAATCTCCTACAAACACAAATTTCACTCAAATGTTGTATTTTTTTCATTATGACCAATATATACCATACAATGGCATAATTATATCAGAAATTCTAAGGTCCCATCTCTTGAAAGCAAGTTGAATGCCAATTAATGAATATTTGACTATTTTGTAAAATATAACGATTCTTCGTGAAACCTCATAAAATGCGCATCTTTTGAGTAATTCATGATTTGAACAAATTCATATCAACGAAGTTAGAGAAATTGGTTACTTTGGCTTAATCCCACTCTGTTCAGAAGATTCACAGAATTAAATTTCTTCTACATTTTCTTGAAGGTTTAGGTGGTAGATCTAATGCTCGAAAAAACTTCAGTGTCATGTTTCCAGGATTGGCATAGCCCATTATGGAAGTTTAAATTGGCTATATCTTTTTATTTAGGCTGAATCGGAAAAAATTATATACGAAAAAACTATTTCCCTTGACCTCTAGATTCTATGGTTTCAATATATGTACAAGTCAAAGACTCACCCTGCTGTTATTCAAGCACTGAGCTTCTATGTCATTGCCTCTAAGATGACTTAGTAATGCCATAGCAGACTCAATCAGGAAGGAAGGAAAAAATAAAGTCTCTTTAATTTGGATTCCCAGTTTTTCGGGAGACGCGTAAGAACAATATCACGCGTTTCCAAATTTTCACCTACAATCACAATTGCCACTTCGTCTATTGTAGGGGCGTTGAATTGGCGTCATGTGCTCCAACAGGTCGTTTATCTGCTCTAATCACAACCTTGTGATCGTCACTTGGCATATGTTCCAAAGCAGTTTTAAACAATCTAACCAATGCATGATCTTGAAGAATTAATCTTCCCACATCTGCATTAATTGTTGACATGAAGTTGATTTGGAGGAATTTATGATGTGCATCTTCAAGTAGTTGTAATGATCCAATTCAATGGTGAATCTGGCCTTGGGACTAAATAGCATGAAGGAAATACAAAATAAGTGATTTGAAATTATTAATGTTAATGTTATATTCTTACCTTGAATGTTTGATTGAATCCACGTGCTTTAATTATATCTGCTACAAATGAAGTCATTTGGAAACACCCATTGTATTTTTGTGTGTTCGATAGAAAATGACGATGTCTTGATTCGGAAGTTCAGGCAACTCAAAATACACAGTAATTCACATTGCCATCATAGATATAGATAACTATCTATATGTATGATTGCTATCTAATGGCGATAAAAATTGTCGAACAGCGATTTGTTCAGAACATTTTGTTATAAAATTTTCCGTAGTGTTCGAATGAAAGATAGGTGTAATATGGACACAGATACGTTGATATTATTAGAAAATGTACCGTAGTGACACGTATTGGCGTTATTCGCAAGAAGGAATATTATTTCCTATTTTTTTCCATTTCATCAAATTTTTCAGAGTTTTAATGTATTTTATGATAACCCTGTCGTAGAACAATCCAAGATAAAATCTTTCATAACAACCAGTTCATCCAATCTTGAGGTAAAAATGGTGTAACCAACAAAATGGCCGACTTAGTTTTATACAGGATGACACAGAATCATGGTACACCCCCAGAAACTCCCTTGTTTCTGAAGCTATATTTCTGAAATTTGAAACATTGAATATACTCACTATAGGGCACTTTTTGACATATTTAGAAAAAAATCCAATTTCCGGTTTTTCCGGAAATGACATCAACTTTGGATTCAACCGAGAAGATACTTAAACCTGTCTAAACTCCATTATCGTGTTCTTATTGGTTATACAGAAAAATAGTTGATATGGATGGATACCCCACCGATGGTACTTCCGAATGACGTCAGAGTACCAGTGTGCTACCATTTGACAAAACGGAGTTTCGAGTGAAAAAAGGTTTTGGTTTACTTTTTTGGCACGTATTTCGAACCACGATACTTTTTAAATCGAAATTACTAGAGTGCAGCATTATTTTGATTATTTGGAATAATTTTAGGGAGTTCATGGCTCTCTAGATCGAGAAATAAAATGGGCGTTCTGACGAATGAAATATCAACTATGAGGTATCATTAGATAAAGAAAATTATGGAGATTCCCATTTGAAAATCCAAAATTGATGTCATTTCCGGAAAAACCATTAATTGGATGTTTTTCTTAAATATGTCAAAAAGTGCCCCATAGTGAGTATATTCAGTGTTCCAAATTTCAGAAATATAGCTACAGAAACAGGGGAGGAAATGGGGGTGTACCATGAGTCTGTGTCACCCTGTATATTAAGATACTCCACTTTCAATCTTATATGAAACAACAGGGTGTTTCGAAATGTAAAGGAATCACGACCGACACAGCGGTCTACAAAGGAGCTGTCATTCTCAAGTTCTACATCCACATCCCCCATTTACCTACCGGTCCCAAACCCCCCCAAAAAGCCTCCTCCGACCCGGAACTAACTTCCTGATGCGTGAAGATCTCGCAAGACCCTCCTACGACGGGCAATAAAAAACTGCCAAAGTTATAAGTCAAGGCGACAATCCCCAGGCGACACATAAACGGCTGAAGGCCTCTTAATGTTTTCCTATATTCATGTACAGCGCTGGATCCTCCCCCGACATGTCTACCACGTCAATAAAAGTAAGTTGTAAAAAGAGTTTAATTTTCGCTCTAACGGCTCCGGAGTCGGAGGCTGCTACTACAACTTGATAACTTAATGTCTGCGAGAATTATAAAGTTCTCGGCCCTTTTTGTTATTGCCGATTTGTGCGGTTAGGGGCTAGATTGGCCGCAGGAGTTTTAGCGTTTTGACGCCTCCGGCGATAGTTGTCTCGAACGTGCCTCGTAAAAATTGATATCCTTGCCTTTCGAATTGACCGGAACGATTCAGGACTCGATTGCGATTAGGGCGGAGAAAAAATTGAAGTGGGAACTGTCCGTCAGCAGATCTTGTTTTAATAGCGTGTTTTCATAACGGGTGAACCGCAAATTGAAAATTGGATAAAAAATGTTTTCGTACAACTGCCATTGAAAGTGACACTTTAAATGAAAAAATATTTTTGAAATTAGTATTAAAAATATCGTGAAACTAGAACAATTACTAACATTAATGCCCTGTGACGTTAGGGAGCTTCGCAACACATTATTTGAATCCTCAGCACAATCAGTACTTATAGAAACCGGCAGTACAATATTGGATGATGATGATCCAAAATCTGTTGAGGTTGGGGAAATTTTTACAGCAATGACATTTCTATATGCAATGGAATGATCAACATAGCCCTCGGCTACCGTCGTAGACTTTCATCCACCATGTTTTTTTATTTCCGTAATATTTGCTCCTGATTCTGCTAGCAATGAAGCGGACGATCTTCGAAAACAGTGTCCTGTATATTGCTTTGGTTCTGGGAGTTTGAGGAATTCGGCAACAATAGATGGAATTTTTCCAAATGTATTAATAACAACTGGATTGGCAATGCATTTATTATTCATGTATTTCAGGAATAAACGACGATGTTTGATGACAGAAGGGCGCAGTGCAAAGTAGTTATGAAAATAGTCTACATACTTCCCAATAATACTGAAAGGACGACTTACTTTCGTATTTGGAATTTGTATAACCAATGATTTATTTGTTATTTCGATGTCTTCCACTGACAAATTACACAATTCTTCACGCCGACAGGCTTCAAATAATCCGAAAATAGTTGCAACCTCAACCATCGAGTATTTCTCATCTGGTACCTCCTTTATAAACTTTTCAACTTGTTCACGAGTGAGAATTTTCGATTTTTTGGGACTATATCCTTCAATTTTCGCTCTAACGGCTCCAGGGGCGGAGGCTGCGACTACAACTTGATAACTTAATGTCTGCGAGAATTATAAAGTTGCCGGCCCTTTTTGTTATTGTTGATTTGTGCGGTTAGGGGCTAGATTGGCCGCAGGAGTTTTAGCGTTTTGACGCCTCCGGCGATAGTTGTCTCGAACGTGCCTCGTAAAAATTGATATCCTTGCCTTTCGAATTGACCGGAACGATTCAGGACTCGATTGCGATTAGGGCGGAGAAAAAATTGAAGTGGGAACTGTCCGTCAGCAGATCTTGTTTTAATAGCGTGTTTTCATAACGGGTGAACCGCAAATTGAAAATTGGAAACAAAATGTTTTTGTACAACTGCCATTGAAAGTGACACTTTTTCCTATGATGAAATCAGATAAGAAAATCGTAAAACTAGAACAATTACTAACATTAATGCCCTGTGACGTTAGGGAGCTTCGCAACACATTATTAGAATCCTCAGCACCATCAGTACTTGTAGAAACCGGAAGAACAATTTTGGATGATGATGATCCAAAATCTGTTGAGGTTGGGAGAATTTTTTCAGCAATGACCTTTTTATATGCAATGGAATGATCAACATAGCCCTCGGCTACCGTCATAGACTTCCATCTACCATGTTTTTTTTATATCCGTAATATTTGCTCCTGATTCTGCTAGCAATGAAGCGGAGGATCTTCGAAAACAGTGTCCTGTATATTGCTTTGGTTCTGGCAGTTTGGGGAATTCAGCAACAATAGATGGAATTTTCCCAAATGTATCAATACCAACTGGATTGGCAGTGCATTTATTATTCATGTGTTTCAGGGAAAAACGACGATGTTTGATGACAGAAGAGCGCAGTGCAAAGTACTTATGAAAATAGTCTACATACTCCCCAATGATACTGAAAGAAGGACTGACTTTCGTTTCTGTATTCGGAAGTTGAATAACCAATGATTTATTTGTTATTTCGACGTCTTCCACTGATAAATTACACAATTCTTCACGCCGATAGGCTCCAAATAATCCGAAAATTGTTGCAACCTTAACCATCAAGTATTTCTCATCTGGTGCCTCGTTTATAAACTTTTCAACTTGTTCACGAGTGAGAATTTTCGATTTTTTGGGACTATATCCTTCAATTTTCGCTCTAACGGCTCCAGGGTCGGAGGCTGCTACTACAACTTGATAACTTAATGTCTGCGAGAATTATAAAGTTCCCGGCCCTTTTTGTTATTGCCGATTTGTGCGGTTTGGGGCTAGATTGGCCGCAGGAGTTTTAGCGTTTTGACGCCTCCTGCGATAGTTGTCTCGACCGTATCTCGTAAAAATTGATATCCTTTGCCTTTCGAATTGAGGAGAACGATTCAGGGTCAGCAGATCTTGTGTTAATAGCGTGTTCTCGTAACGGGTGAATAGCAAATTGAAAATTGGAAAAAAAATGACACTATTTTCTATGAAGAAATCAGATTAGAAAAATTGAGCAATTGCAAATTTTCATTATCAATATTTAACATTCATTACTTATGAACATTACTATTAATCGTAAAACTAGAACAATTACTAACATTAATGCCCTGTGGCGTTAGTGAGCTTCGTAACACATTATTAGAATCCTCAGCACCATCAGTACTTGTAGAAACCGGAAGTACAATATTGGATGATGATGATCCAAAATCTGTTGAGGTTGGGAGAATTTTCTCAACAATGACATTTCTATATGTAATGGAATGATCAACATAGCCCTCAGCTACCGTCGTAGACTTCCATCCACCATGTTTTTTTATATCCGTAATATTTGCTCCTGATTCTGCCAGCAATGGAGCGGAGAATCTTCGAAAACAGCGTCCTGTATATTGCTTTGGTTCTGTCTGTTTGAGGAATCCGGCAACAATAGATGGAATTTTCACAAATGTATTAATACCAACTGGATTGGCAGTGCATTATTCATGTATTTCAAAACGACGATGTTTGATGACAGAAGGGCGAAGTGCAAAGTACTTATGAAAATAGTCTACATACTTCCCAATAATACTGAAAGAACGACTGACTTTCGTTTTTGTACTTGAAAGTTGTATAACCAATGATTTATTTGTTGTTTCGATGTCTTCCACTGATAAATTACACAATTCTTCACGCCGACAAGCTTCAAATAATCCGAAAATAGTTGCAACCTCAACCATCAAGTATTTCTCGTCTGGTGCCTCCTTCATAAACTTTTCAACTTGTTCACGAGTGAGAATTTTCGATTTTTTGGGACTATTTCCTTCAATTTTCGCTCTAACGGCTCCAGGGTCGGAGGCTGCTACTACAACTTGATAACTTAATGTCTGTGAGAATTATAAAGTTCCCGGCCCTTTTTGTTATTGCCGATTCTTGCGGTTCGAGGCTAGATTGGCCGCAGGAGTTTTAGCGTTTTGACGCCTCCTGCGATAGTTGTCTCGACCGTGCCTCGTAAAAATTGATATCCTTTGCCTTTCGAATTGACGGGAACGATTCGGGACTCGATTGCAATTAGGGCGGAGAAAAAATTGAAGAAGAGAACTTTGTGTCTGCAGATCTTGTGTTAAGAGCGTGTTCTTATAACGAGTGAATCGCAAATTGAAAATTGGAAAAGAAATGATTTCGTACAACTGCCATTGAAAGTGACAATTTTCATGACAGCAAACAATGTTAAAATTGTTTATTTGTTTCTCATTTGTAAACGTTATTTTCCAAAAACACAATATTAATCAAGAAAGTTTATTTTATCAAGTCACTAACTTGTGAAACTGACAGTTAACTTGCAAAATTTTTACAAGTTAGTAGTATTATTTACATTCGAAAATTTTGTTTTATCGTCATATATGTTGGAAATCATGGTACAATTGTTATTTCCAGTAACACAGATTTTTGATGATGAAAGAGTTGATATTGATGATGATGAACCATCTATTGACTCAGAAACTGCTGAACTCGAGGACTTCAGAACATTTGTGCTCTCCTTACTACCAAATAATTTGCTAGACATTTCGACTTTTTTGTTGACCGAATCATCGACATAACTCATCGCAATTTCGGTGCTCTTCCACCCTCCTGCACGCTTCAGTGCTAAAATATCTCCACCCGAATCCGCAACCATAGTGGCTCCAGTTCTGCGAAAGAGTGGCCGGTGTATAACTCTGAGTCTTTTAAACCTAAATATTTCGCTATTTGCTTTGGGACACCACCAATAGTGTGCTGGCCAGCATTAAGGGAAATGCACTTTCCATGTCGGTATATCCTAGGCTTTCTGTTCCAGGAGGCCGAAGATTTACATATTTTCTGTATAACATGCAGGGCTTGAAGCTGCAGTCATCATCGGTTATGGTGAATCTTCTTGTTGTTAAATTCTTTGTTTGCCGCAATGTCACAATAACGTATTTTTCCATATTTTCTACATCATTTATGTTCAAGGAGAGAATTTCGTCACTTCGACAATATTCAAAAATTCCATCAGGAGCATGTAAAAGAAATTGTTCAGCCTCTTCTTTACTTAATACCTTTCCCTTTCTTGGCGTATAACGCTAATTTTTTCATTTCAGAAACGCTATTACCTTTTGAAATCTGCAAATGACAACTAAACGTAATATTTTTCAATGTATTTTTTAAGGAAAACAAACCTGCGAACAGGGGTATTTTCTTTCATTTCCAAGCAGCTTTTCAGCATAGACCATTTTGCCCATAGTGTATTAGGGCTGAATCTAGCTGATAGTTGATTCAAGTAGACCAACAAAACATCTTCAGTTACCCCAATCACACTATTTTTGTTTTGCCATTTTTTGAAGTCGTCGTATTCTCGCTCGTACCTTGAAGCTGATTTCGCAGGTAATAAACTTGATGCTACACTGCTGGCTACCACAATAATTTCTTTTGGTACATTCATTTTCGCTTTCGCCAAAACAAATGTGAAGAAAAATTAACAGACATGTTCATGGCAACGCTTCCATAGCTTACGATATTTGCGACAAATTATTGAGATTTTTTTGGAATTTATCTAACCTTTTTACAGATGAGAAACAAATAACGTATAAAACAATACACGCAAGGTAATGGGAGTTACTGCGGCTCGTCAGTTATATCCTCCATTCGCCAGTAAAAACCCTCTTACCTTGCTAGTAAAACATTAGTATATAACAATATACTATTGTTTACGTGGAAGCGTATTAATAGTATATTCTAAAACAAGTTGCAGAATGAGCTCCTATTCCAACACGAATGCGATAGCATGAGTGTTGGAATTGCCTTCTGCAACGAGTATTAGACGGTATTTTCTCTATTTCAGTCAATTTTTGTGAAAACCTCTCGAAATTCAAATGAAAATTCAGATTAGTGACTTTTGTTTTGTATCTTGGCAGTTGGTGTGACATACGAAATTTAACAGATCACGGAATTTGAATTGATTTGATTCGAAACTTGATTCGATCGGAGGTCAGTACTGACAATCATAAAACGAAAAATATAACTGTAAACAATGCTGTAATGAGCTTCATTACAGCACTACTTTTAGTACTGTAATGAACTCATCACGATACTGAAATAGAGAAAAATATTTTTAACATTAGTGTTAAAGTAGTTCGTGAAACTTTTGCACTCGCAAAAAAAAAACGTCACTTTTAACACTCATATCATGAATAACTATTATGCGTGGAGTTCGTTTTTCAAATTTTCAATGTCCACCTACAAACTCAGAAACTCGATGTTAGCAAAATAAGGCCATTTAAACTTTGAAAAAACACATTTTTACATAGATACTCTTTTCTTACATTGCTCAAGTTGGCGTTAAACCGAAACATGTAGTTATTCATGATACGAGTGTAAGTTTTTGAATGAACGAGTGTTAGAATGGAGTGTTTCACATGGATGGTGAAAAACTGAGAAATTCAAGAAATTCCGAAGTCCTCTACGACCTCTCGTCCGAAATTTATAAACATGCAAGAGACAACGAAGATCAGATGCAGAAACCTTAATCGCATGGAAGGAACAGCCTAGTCAGTCCGGAGGATGAAAAAAGAACATTCAGATCGATAAAAGCGAGCACACCAAAGAGACAAAATAAGGGAAACAAAAAAAAATCGAAATCACAGCAAACCGGATTATCCCGCAATCAAATATGCAAAAGAGACCTGCTACCCCCATGGGGATGCGCTCTACGTATCGGTAACCCCCAGAGGAATCCCACCCCATTCAAAACATCGAGTATTATCGAACAAGAAACTCCCCTCCATTAAATCGCATCGTCCAAGTTGCGCCAGATGGAGCCACTACATAATGTATGCTAAATATTCCTGCAGGCAGCCCCCGGAAAAAGTTCCGTTTCCGATTTGACTTTCTACTTATATTTCAATTCCGGCATGCAAATCGCGGGCTTATAATCAGGCATAAGTTGTGCCTGCTTATGTTGCGGCACGATTTTGTTTCGCAGAGTTTCCGCGTTGTCAGGATTAGTTATATGATGTGAGTAATGCTCCCGCGGCAAGATAACGACAAGGCGGCTTCTGAAGTTAATTAGTCGAGCCCCGACCTCTTCAACTTCCAGATATATCGTTGTGTCGACGCGACGCGGCAGTTTCCTACGGAATAAGGACGAAAAATGAGGATGCGGAGTCAGATTCCTAGACAGAGCGGGCACCCGTCCAGATACTGGACTCGCACGGAGCTGCTATGCTTCAATTCCTCTTGAAATCGTGGTGAAAAACAACAATGAATAAAAAAAAAAAAAAGGTCACCTCAGTGGCGTGGCGAATTCATAGCTAACTTTGCACACGGAGGTAATGGGTTCGATTCCCACACCTGTCGAAGGTATCTGAGTTGTCCATCAAGTCCCTTGCTGAATTTTCAGATACCACATGAGAGACTGGGAGCATTACCATAGTTGTTGAGCCCATAGAAGACCGGAATCGTTTTTCCATTAAAAAAAAAACAACAAAGGGTGTGATGATTAGTTAATTATGATATGAGTGTTAAAAGTGACGTTTTATTTTGTGAGTGAAAAAGTTTGTGAAATGAGCGGAGCGAATTGAACAATTTCACGAACAAAATAAAATTACTCCTAACACTCAAATCATGAACAACTATTATCACACTGACATACTTAGAAGAAAAATCAAAAATATGGAGTTCATCAACTTTGTGGAGCAAATTTTCAATGATGAAGTCAGGCGCCCTTGTTAAATATGGTGTGGATGTTAGTAAATATTTTAAAGTAATAGCATATTTAAAAAGGAAAATTGAAGGATATTGTCCCAAAAAATCGAAAATTCTCACTTTCGAACAAGTTGAAAGGTTTATCAAGGAGGCACCAGATGAGAAATACTTGATGGTTAAGGTTGCAACTATTTTTGGATTATTTGGAGCCTGTAGGCGTGAAGAATTGTGTTATTCATCAGTGGAAGAGATCGAAATAACAAATAAATCATTGTTTATACAACTTCCAAATACAAAATCGAAAGTCAGTAGTTCTTTCAGTATTATGGGGAAGTATGTAAACTATTTTCATAAGTACTTTGCACTGCGCCCTTCTGTCATCAAACATCGTCGTTTTTTCCTGAAATACATGAATAATAAATGCACTGCCAATCCAGTTGGTATTAATACATTTGGGAAAATTCCATCTATTGTTGCCGAATTCCTCAAACTGCCAGAACCAAAGCAATATACAGGACACTGTTTTCGAAAATCCTCCACTTCATTGCTAGCAGAATCAGGAGCAAATATTACGCATATAAAAAAACATGGTGGATGGAAGTCTACGACGGTAGCCGAGGGCTACGTTGATCATTCCATTTCATATAGAAATGTCATTGCTGAAATAATTCTCCCAACCTTGACAGATTTTGGATCATCATCATCCAATATTCTACTTCCGCTTTCTACAAGTACTGATGGTGCTAAGGATTCTAACAATATGTTGCGAAGCTCCGTAACGTCACAGGGCATTAATGTTAGTAATTGTTATAGTTTTACGATCAATATTAATGTTCATAAGCAATGATTGTTAAATATTGATAATAAAAATTTGCAATTGCTGAATTTTTCTCATCTGATTTCATCATTAGAAAATAGAGTGCTAAAATTTTTTTCAACACTAATGTTAAAAATATATTTAACACGCTTCCACGTAAACAATCAATTTTAACATTGTTTGCTGTCATTAAAAGTGTCACTTTTAATGGCAGTTATACAAAATAAGTATTTATCTACTCCTGTTGAACTATGCATTCATTATTCAACTGCTTTTGAATCATTGAAAGAATTTGTAAACAAATTTTCAATAACTCAGTACTATAACTCACTCTAATAAGCTAAAAAAGATTCATAGAATTATTCACGAACCACATATCACGAGAGTTCTATGCTTCTGTACAAGTCAGTTGGCCTAATGGGAACATTCCATTATTATTATTGAGGGGAGTAATGTCATTTGAATAATTTTGTCGTTTGCAAATTAAGTTGGAACCTTCTTTCGTTGTATTTGTATATTATATTGTTATAGTCGAAGATAAAGTATAGTATTCAACTTCAATTTTGGACCTTTGTGGAAAAATCCGAAAATCTGAAATGTTCGCTGTAGATGAATAAAACTTTGACCTTCCCAATCGTGGAGAATCAATGTATGAGCTAAAAAAATCAGCATTCTTTCAAAGCTATTTTCCGTCTGCTACAGCACTTCATAGTTGACCAATTTTTCTAAAATTTTACACAAAAAGTGATTTATTTCTCAATATACTGAATTTTAAAAAAAACTTACTGCATATCCGTCAATTATGACCTCGAAATAGAAAAAAAATTTTTTTTCTTGTTCTGCCACTTTTTGTGTGAAATTTGAGTATGCATAGTTTTTCGCCATGTAGTTTTTTTTTCATATTGAACCAACTAACTGTCAGATTCCGTTGTATTTTAATACTTATTTCGAAGCTTTTTCGAGAAATCAAGTAAGATATCCATTTCCTACTGATAAAATCAGAGAGATTCTACTCTAGATTGCAGAATTTGCACCGAGCTGAAGGAAGGAACAGGAGAATTTCGTTTCAATTATAAAAAGCTGATTAAAAATTCTTCCTACCCATCCCGAACAAAGCAAATAAAAAACATAGAGCGTTTAATTTAACTTTCCTAATTTCCTAAGGCAGAATTTTGTCATTCTGGGAAACTCGACCTCTTCGTCGAGAAAGGTAAGAATAAATTATCAAAATCAAGGTGGAAAAGAAATGCCAACTCGACTTGTTGCAACATCAGGCTTTCATGTTCCAGGAGTTTCATCAGCGGCGTAAAATCCACGAATTTGCATTAGACAATTTTTTTTAGACGAACAACGCAGAGATGATTTTCTTCACTCAAGGTCTTACATTCTGGTACAAGACAGGAATTATGCCTGAAATGACCTGCACTTATACAGGTCATTAAAAGTGTCACTTTCAATGGCAGTTGTTCGAAAACCGTTTCGGTGGTGATAATATAGTGAGGACTCTCTGAGTAACATAATGCAAATCACGACATCTAGCAGCGTCAAGAGACAAGCTCTATCTTCACAGCCCGAATAAACCTCTAGAAGATCGTTTCATCACCGTTTCGGCGAGAAGAAAGCCTACATATACGTTATAATGCTACGGAATACTCTTCAAAATGCAGATGGGGGATCAAGTTTCCATCGAAACCATTAGACGACGTTTGAGAGAGGTGAATCTAGGTTCTAGACGTCCATTAAGAGGAGTTCCATTAACACGTGACCATGAGCGTCAAAGACTGGGATGGGCAAGGCAACATATCAATTGGAACGATCAATGGCGTAGTGTCCTTTTCACTGATGAATCTAGATATGGATGATTTTCAGATTCTCGAAGAATTAGGGTATGGACAATCCCACGCATACCCCGTAATCGTCGCTATGTCCAAGAAGTCCATCCATTCCGAGGGGCTAGTGTTATGGTACGGGCCGAGATATGTTTCAAAGGGCGCACAGATCTACAAATTTTTCCTTACAATATGGGGAGCATGTCATTGACAATGTTTTGCCACATTGTGACGCTGCTATTGGTGAAACTTTTCAATTTCTAGACGATAACGCTAGACCACACCGTGCAGCCATACTAGAGAATGCGCGCGAGGAGCTTGGTATTCCACATTTACCAATACCTCCGCACTCGCCAGATTTGAATTGCATAGAACATGCATGGGATATGCTCCAACGATTAGATAATCATCAACCTACCCCAGAATCCTTGAATGATCTGAGAGAGCTTCTGCCCCGTTTATGGAATCAAATTTCTCAAGAAATGTTCAACAAACTCGTGTGTAGTATGCAAAGGAGATGTCAAGCTGTTATTGATGCCCGTAGAGGCCATACATTCTATTGATAGTCTTAGAATGCTTGAGTTCTCTGGGAATAAAATTTCGTTATTTTACTCGATTTTTCTTAAACCCCTGTATATGCTGCAGACCTATTAATTTCATTTCCTACAACTTGAAATCATATTAATATGAATTTACATCACAAAATCTCATTTGAGCTCTATTTATTTACAATTTAAGTCAATATCCCTAACTCATGTGGAGCAGTTTATACAGGGTGACACAGACTCATGGTACACCCCCATTTTCTCCCTTGTTTCTTTAGCTATATTTCTGAAATTTGGAACATTGAATATATTCAATATAGGGCACTGTTTGACATATTTAGAAAAAAATCCAATTTCCGGTTTTTCCGGAAATCAACTTTGGATTGAACCGAGAAGATACTTGAACTTGTCTAAACTCCATTATCGTGTTCGTATTGGTTATACAGAAAAATAGTTGATGTGTATGGATACCCCACTGATAGTATTTTCGAATGACGTCAGAGTATCATTATGCTAATATTTGACAAAACGGAGTTTCGAGTGAAAAAAGGTTTTGGTTTACTTTTTTAGCACGTATTTCGAACCACGATACTTTTAAAATCGAAATAACTATAGTGTAGCATTATTTTGATTATTCGGAATAATTTAAGGGAGTTCATGGCTCTCTAGATCGAAAAATAAAATGGGCGTTCTGACGAATGAAATATCAATTATGAGGTATCATTAGATTGGGAAAATTATAGAGATTTCAAAAATGTAATAATATACCAGGTATCCCATTTGAAAATCGAAAGTTGATGTCATTTCCGGAAAAACCAGAAGTTGGATTTTTTTTCTGAACATGTCAAAAAGTGCCCTATAGTGAGTATATTAAATGTTCCAAATTTCAAAAATATAACTACAGAAACAAAGGAGAAAATGGGGGTGTACCATGAGTCTGTGTCACACTGTATATCACCAAATACTTTGTAAATTCATTGCACTTTCAACACGATTTTTCAAGAACGGCAAGAGTAAAACGTCTGCATGCATCTATCTTAGGCACATGGCACTGCGTGCACAGATATCGCGAATTATCTGATTGCATCGTCTCTCCCGCTGCGTCATGTCTCCCTGATTTAACCTATCTATCAGTGGCACAGTTCAGAACAAATGAAAATACCCAAAATAGCCTTCTAAGACCTCCTTGGGAATTTCATATTATATCTCAAAAAACAGTCGCATGCCAGCATTTTCGAAACATCTCAAAATATTTCAGGGATATTTGTGCTCGCTGGGTTGTCACCATCTTTTTCGAATTGAAGTAACCGAACAGGACTGATTCTCTTAGTGACCTCAACATGAATCTGCTTCCATCAGGCATACTTCCCCTAGTCAAAATCGATGGTGGACCTCATCATAATCACGGAGAGGTATATCCGGCTACTTCCGTCCGAACACTAATTCAATTATATTTAAATTAATCCGAATTCAAAATGGCACTCTCTTCTCGACGTATCCAGTCAGTTTTATGCGAGTTGGCTGGGCTAATGCAGCTCTTAGTCCATAACGAGGGACGTGCCCCGTCTAATGACTTAACCGACTCGAATTGCCACGGCTTTTTGCCCCTTCCGTCCGGCGATATATGGGCCATTTTAATTCCGCACCGTTTTTGCCCGGATAAAGAACTATGCGCGAAGTTGGTCAACACCACCGGCAAAACCCCCGCACTGCGATTAATGCGAGCCTAGGCCCTTCGACGGACTTGATGATTGAGTATTTATGGAACGCGCACGGAATTTGAGACCGTTTCGACCATAAATTTCGGCGTCTTTGCGTGTCTCACGTCAGCTCAATCCGAAACCGATACATTTTTCACGGACGCCACTGGCGCTGTGAGCGACGGAAATCGAGAAGATTGCGTAGGTGGGGTGTTATTTCCTCCCATTCGCTCAGTTTGGCTCTGGTTCCTTTTCCCATGATTATTATATGGTCTGGGGTTCCCATCATCAGCACTTTTGGATTTTCGAGAAAATAGTTATTCATGATATGAGTGTTAAAAGTGACGTTTTATTTTGTGAGTGAAAAAGTTTGTGAAATGAGCGGAGCGAATTGAACAACTTCACGAACAAAATAAAATCACTTGTAACACAAATACAATACAATGTTTTTTATACAACTGCCCTATTTTGATAATGAAATGGGCGAATTTGCAATGACAATAAACTCCAAAATGCATTTTAATATTCAAATAATCAAAAGGTTGTTGTGAATGGCAAACGACGCTGTCATTTGAACTTCGTTCCTGTCCAATTTTCGTCTTGGGTTTTTAACTGCTTTATATGTTTGTCGAGAGTCCAATTATTAATGAAAGTGACTCTGGATATTGACGAGTCTGCAAGAAGAGCAAATCTGGATCTCCTACCTAAAACATCTGTTCAGCAGTACGATATTGCATATAACAATTTCCGGGCCTGGTGTAAATTGAAAAATGTAGAAGGAAACTTCAGTGAAACTGTTTTCCTGGCATAATTAGAAGAAAAATTAAAAATATGGAGTACATAAACTTTGTGGAGCAAATTTTCAATGATGAAGTCAAGCGCCCTTGTTAAAAATGGTGTGGATGTTAGTAAATATTTTAAGGTAATGGCATATTTCAAACGGAAAAGTGAAAGATATCGTCACAAGAAATCGAAAATTCTCACTCGTTAACAAGTTGAAGAGTTCATAAAGGAGGCACCAGATGAGAAATACTTGATGGTTAAGGTTGCAACTATTTTCGGATTATTTGGAGCCTGTCGGCGTCAAGAATTGTATAATTTATCACTGGAAAACATCGAAATAACAAATAAATCATTGGTTATACAACTTCCAAATACAAAAACGAAAGTCAGTCGTTCTTTCAGTATTATTGGGAAGTAAGTAGACTATTTTCATAAGTACTTTGCACTGCGCCCTTCTGTCATCAAACATCGTCGTTTTTTCCTGAAATACATGAATAATAAATGCACTGCCAATCCAGTTGGTATTAATACATTTGGGAAAATTCCATCTATTGTTGCCGAATTCCTCAAACTGCCAGAACCAAAGCAATAATTGCTAGCAGAATCAGGAGCAAATATTACTGATATAAAAAAACATAGTGGATGGAAGTCTACGACGGTAGCCGAGGGCTTTGTTGATCATTCCATTGCATATAGAAATGTCATTGCTCCCAACCTTGACAGATTTTGAATCATCATCATTTAATATTGTACTGGTTTCTACAAGTACTGATGGTGCTGAGGATTCTAATAATGTGTTGCGAAGCACCCTAACGTCACAGGGCATTAATGTTAGTAATTGTTCTAGTTCTACGATTAATATTAATGTTCATAAGTAATGTTTTTTAAATTTTGATAATAAAAATTTGTAATTGCTGAATTTTTCTCATCTGATTTCATCATAAGAAAATAACCTATGTTAAAAATATTTTTAACACGCTTTCACGGGAACAATCAATTTTAACATTAATTGCTGTCATTAAAAGTGTCACTTTTAATGGCAGTTGTACAACAGTTTGTTTTGCTGAATTTTTCTAGGTTTTTGCTGTTGATTTTCTTTTCTTAGAAACATGCGCTTCTCGGGATCTTTCAAAAACCGAAAGAATATGCCACACTTTTCGAAAAATTGGAAGTCAATGCCTGGAACAAAAACAAGAAAAACCTAATTCAGCATACTCAATTCCTGTCATCGAAAAGCATTAGGAATTGCGGTATTGAGTTGGCGAGTTTACAGACAGCACAGCGATATTTCATTTCAACAAGAATTCCAGTGTTCCCTTCCACCGTTCCGCTTACTCTGAACAAGAAAACCTCTTATTCAGTTGTCTTTCATCCGTGTTCCCGTCCCTTATCCACCGAGGGTTCGTCTTCCTTTCACCCTGACGTGTTCTGTGGGAGAGACTAATTTACTGCGACTTGTATGGATGGCATTCTGGCCAATTAACTGATCAGCGAAGTGAAGATATTCTAGATTAGATTAGCATCGAGCTTCGCATTTTGCCTGGTGTTTCTACTTCAATCGTTCGTCATCTATTTCGATGAATCTTGTATAATCACAGCCTCCTTTAGCACAAGCCATGCAGATTACTCACAGGCTCTAACCCAAAGCTTCATCTGAGAATCCTTTCTTACTTCTATACAATCGCCACGTGCAAATCATTCCTTCAGAAGAAGAGTACATATCTAAAAGTTATCACACTGGAAAAGTTTGAATGAATGTATATTGGAGTTATCTTTCTAGTGAAAAATTTTGATTGAGATTCATTTCGAATTACACAAGGTAATGTGTTTAAAGTCATTCACAATCATAAATAAATAAGTCAGCCGCCATGAAGCTAATACAGTAAAAATACAAATATTAAAATCATCTATAAACTCAGGGTGACACTATTCAACTGAAAACAGAGGTAATCTAGAGAAGTTCAAAATGAGAGGTCACATGAAGTCAGACTTAGACTTTGAGACAGGTCAATTAATTAAAAACTAAACTCAACGTTTACAGTGATAGACGACATTTACAGTTGAGATCTTACTTGCTGAGTGGTTCAGATGAATGAACTCTAAAATTTCTTATTTATAATGAGGAGATCATACCAGTTGAATGGTTTTACCAATATTAGAGGAGACCGCTAAAAGTGAAGCAGGGACTGAGGCTGTCAATCAGGTTTAATGTCTAAACTACTTGATCATTTAAATACTTCAGAGAAGTTCACTTGGTTTTATTGAGAGAGAAGACTGATTCCATGATTCATCTTTGCGTTTGAGTATTTCCATTCATCTGAAACTCGAGAACAATAATTAGCAAGTGTTATGAGAACTGACAAGTTGAGAAATGAGATGAACTGATCAAAAAAATGAGATGCACATGAGAATATAATGAATCAGTATTTACTACCGGGGAAAAACATGAGAATATTCATTCTTGGAGCAAGTAATCATTTTCATGTGAGGAGTCTAGGAATATCTGAAAATTCTATGAGAACTGCAAGAATATAACAAAAAATATATCTCAGAGGATTCAACTACTTTAGTTTAATGCAATAGAGGTTTCATTTGAATAAAGCTAGAGAAGATTGCCATCATTTTTATGGATTTTCATGATCTGAAACGTGAACAAATTTTCAAACTTTATGAAAACAGGAAAATTACATGGAAAATGCAACAATTAATGATTCTGAGAATTCACCTACCTCATAGTTACCGATTTCAAGAAATGAACAAGATGAACAGTGATTATGCGAGGTGACTTTTTGAAAATTCTAATTTACAACATTAGCACAAGAGGATGTCTATTCACAGGCAGAGCTGTATTACAAAAGAGAACGATTAATTGATTCAATTAATGAACATGAGTTGATCTGTCAGCTGGTTAGTGCATAGAGGTAGGTTAATTTGACGCGAGCAGTCAATCAGCTGACCATAGAGCTGTAATTGCTGGAGTGGACGTAGCGCTGCGAGACGTAATCATAGGCAGATGAGGTCTGAAGGGTTCAGTGCTCAATTTTCAACATAATGCAATGAGGAGAAGCATAATTTCTACTTGAAAGCTCTGTCATAGCAATCCAGTAGCATGTTTTTTCCCAAGAGGCTTCCTTGCTGAGCTATAACACAAAGTTGTGTTTTTTCTTATGGAAACACTTTTTATTATATCTGAATGAATCTGAAGGAGATGTATGATGTATGATATATTTCTGAAACGGGAAAAAAATGCCGATTCTTTCAAAGCCATTTTAAACTATTGTTTTCATAAGAAAAATCACAACTTTATGTTATAGCCCTGCAAGGAAAACTCTTGGGGAAGAACAAAGTACTCTATTGGATTGCTATGAAAAAAGTGTTTTCATTTCAACATCCTAGCACAAACAGAAATGGAGATAATAGAAAAAGTTGAAATCGCCCAAAATTCAAAATTGGCCTATAACTCTTAAACCAAAGAAGATAGAGGAATGCAAGAAAAAGAAAATTCTTTGCCTTTACGGAGGCCACATCGAGAACATTTTTGAAACATAGATGAATTCAAAATAGTAATCATCGAAATGAATACAATTTTCAATTCCCAGGCTCAGAGATCTTTTATCATGAGGTTGGAGAAATGATATTAGATTTTGTCACTGAGATGAGAGATATACCGGTTTCGGCCTTGTTGGGCCTTATCAGTATCCCATACATTTCAGGACAAAATCTTCATAAAAAACTTCGAAATCTAAAGCAATTGATGGCATCATCAGTTCCTCTAAAAAAAGACCACTGTATCGTTTTTTTCACATCAAAACGGGTTCAAGCTAATATTTCGTCAACTTATATTTTTGTCCCGTCCATAAGCCTTGCTCTGCCTTTAGCATAGGGACACAGCAGCAGACCCATTCACCAACACAACCCGATCGACGCATATGACAGTTCATGCTTTGGCACGGAAAAGAACAAGGGCGCCGACACCCTGTGAACATTAATACATCAATCGTTCCGATTTCGCGACGCCCGCGCCCCCTATATCGATTTCCCTTGTGCGGGCACATAAACGTCAGGAACAAAGGGGAAAATATGGCACCGGACGCGAGTAAACTGGCCGACTGTATCGCGGAATTCCCTTCACGGTGTTTACCGCAAGGGTAACGATAGATTTTCAACGCGTCATTCTCATTCCGATAGTATTGGGTCAACTTCTCAGGAGTGAGAGTTTCTGGATTTCAAATTCTTCACGAAAGGTAGCCTTGCCAACCAGAAAGTAGCTCGAAGATGGCTGTCACAATTAAGAGACAGCTGCTCATACGAGATATCCAGAGTGAAAGTCAGAAGAATTTTTTTTTTTCGTGACCTGGAGGTTGGGATAAAGTTCAAAAGCGGCGCACTGGATAGTTTTTGAAGATTCCAGTGAGTGTTGGACTTCAACCTACTAAAAGAACCCTCCTCACCTGCTTGGTTGGAATCCCAAAGACACCGATTCTATCCAGTCAACTTATTTGTTCCCTTGAGACACCAATCACTATGGTAATCTTTAACATGTCATTCAGCCTTTTGCTCAGATTTTTTGACTCCCTCTTCTGAATCTTAGGTAGATCCTCACGAAGGTCTGGACGACTCTACTTCCACCTCAGTACAAGTGTTCACAAGAATATTCTCTTCTGAATAGTAGAGTTTCCGTCCTTTCCATTTTTTTCTATGCTATAGCAAGGATAATCGAATAAATACATGGTGTCATTCATCATAATTGGGCAACAGAAAACACCAAGAGGACAGGACTTATATTGAGTTGGAACCTCTTCACTGAATATTTTGTTGGGTTATAGTTTTGGCCCCCGCTCTTCATTTTATTGTTATTTTTGGAAATTCGGAGATTCTACACATTTTAATGTTTATTCGATTCAATATGATGATTATACTAAAACTTTGATAGTGAAAAACTTTGATATTTGATAATTTCAAACTTGATTGAAAAAAAATTTAAACACATTTCCCGGGATATGTTTGATGCAATCGATTGGTGTGTTTTATACCTTTTCTTTCTGATTCAGAATAGTGGCATGTTTATAATCGAAGAACTGTAACTTGGATATTATAGTTGAGCAGTCGATCAGTCGTAATGCACTATTCTCGGATGGAATCTAAAAGAACATTATCAGAAGAACCTGGTGCGCGAAAAAACATTTACTACCCTTGAACAGATATCCAAGCTTATTTGCAGCAGTTTTTGTGGAATGAGTTACAAATTCTCTGTTGACAGTTACGCTAAGAAGTCATCATGCAATAGTGCTGAAGTGCTTGGAGTTGTTTAACATTAAGTCACGAATTGAATTTTTTTGGATATATATCTATATTCTTTTGAATCAGAGAGCTAAAATAATACAATACATATTGAAACAAAAAGGTACCTAGCTGAGGTTGGTGCAACACAGGAAAACCATAAAGGTTTACAGTATGATAATTGAGGAATCTCAGCTGAAAAAAAAAGCCCTTACCTCGCCCGTGAAAACAAAAAATTAATAAAAATATTAAATATCAGAGAAATCTTGACAGACATCAGCGTAGTCCAAGAAAACTTCTTCATGTTATCCGCTTATGGACTCAGATGAACAGATTCTTCTCAAAACGACTCGCAATTCTCAATCTGAAATGAAAAAAAAAAACAAAAGCAAAAAAGAAACCAATTACTTAGAATAAATCAAATTAAATTTCTTTTAAAAATTCAAAGCTGTTGTCTGTCTGCGTATATGGGGAGGGACAATATTTGAGAGGACTGGTAACCAAGGAGTAGGTGTAGATTTGATAGTTTCAGTATAATCCTTAATCCTTATAGAAAAATTCTAGAGTGCTCGTGAAAAGGAGTATAAGTCATTAAATGGCTCATATGTATGTCCTTTAATAATGAACTTCACCTTCTGGTAAGAAGAGAATAAGTCATTTGTAATATAACAAGAAAGAATATTACTAAATTTGAAATAGTTAATCATAACAGTCCCCCAAAAAAAACAAAGAAACTTGAATCACCAAAAGCCACAAATTCTGACTTATACTACTTTTCCCAAGCAATCTAGAATTTTTTTATGGATAAAGTTGCTGTTTGGTCCTCCGATGCATCAAATTGCACATTCTGCGCTCAATTCGTCCATCTTTGTGAGATCTTTCAGCACTCCCGGTTTGCACAGGAAATAACTGACATCATCCTGCAACTTCTTCAGCCCTCAAATTGTATCTTCAGTGGGTACATGAAGGCAAAATTCGATTTTTATTTGCGTCACGAGATGCTCCGCTTTTTCCACCTCTCATAATCGGATTCCAGCCATCGAATCATGTTACCATGGAGCATGGCTCCTAACCCCTTCCATTATTGAAGGAGGTAAAGCCGGAATATCCTGCATTGGCGTCCAGATATATCACCCTGCCAATGTTTGATCCCTGCGATTTTTTCTACTGAGGGAGGATTGCTGGCAAACGGATCACCTGTTGAAACCCGTTAGAATTCGTTCCCGAACGTATATATTCATTCAGGAGAGACTTGGGGGAACGTTGAATATACGCGATTTTTTCAAGAAGAGATAATGGCAAAAAACTGCAACCAGTTTCCTGAAAATTGGCATACAGGCGCTTCCGATATAATTTCATTATGAAAAAGTTATTTATGATATGAGTGTCAATAGTGACGTTATATTTTGTGAGTGAAGAAGTTTGTGAAATGAGCCTAGCGAATTAAACAATTTCACCTACAAAATGAAATCACTTTTAACACAAATACCATACAATGTTTTCTGTACAACTGCGCTATTTTGATAATTAAATGGGCGAATTTTCAATGACAACAAACTTCAAACTGCATTTTAATATTCAAATAATCAAAAGGTTGTTGTGAATGGCAAACGTTGCCAACGTTATGATTACTAACAGATGAGAAAAGACGCTGTCATTTGAATGTCGTTCCTGTCCAATTTTCGTCCTGGGTTTTTAACTGTTTAATATAATTGTCGAAAGTCCAATTATTAAACAAAGTACGATTTGGTTGTTCCTCTGGATATTGAAGAGTCTGCAAGAAGAGCAAATCTGGAACTCCTACCTGAAAAATCTGTTCAGCAGTACGATATTGCATATAAAAATTTCCTGGCCTGGTGTAAATTGAAAAATGTAGAAGCAAATTTCAGTGAAACTTTTTTCCTGGTATACTTAGAAGAAAAATCAAAAATATGGAGTTCATCAACATTGTGGAGCAAATTCTTAATGATAAAGTCCAGCGCCCTTGTTAAAAATGGTGTGTATGTTAGTAACTATTTCAAGGTAATAGCATATTTAAAACGGAAAAGTGAAGGATATCGTCCCAAAAGATCGAAAATTCTTACTCGTGAACAAGTTGGAAAGTTTATGAAGGAGGCACAAGATGAGAATTACTTGATGGTTAAGGTTGCAACTATTTTCGGATTATTTGGACCTGTCTGCGTGAAGAATAGTGGAATTTATCATCGAAATAAAAAATGAATCATTGGTTATACAACTTCCAAATACGAAAACGAAAGTCAGTCGTTCTTACAGTATTATTGGGAAGTATGTAAACTATATTCATAAGTACTTTGCACTGCGCCCTTCTGTCATCAAACATCGTCGTTTTTCCTGAAATACATGAATAATAAATGCACTGCCAATCCAGTTGGTATTAATACATTTGGAAAAATTCCATCTATTGTTGCCGAATTCCTCAAACTGCCAGAACCAAAGCAATATACAGGACACTGCTTTCGAAGATCCTCCGCTTCATTGCCAGCAGAATCAGGAGCAAATATCACGGATACAAAAAAACATGGTGGATGGAAGTCTACGACGGTAGCCGAGGGCTATGCTGATCATTCCATTGCATATAGAAATGTCATTGCTGAAAAAATTCTCCCAACCTCAACAGATTTTGGATAATCATCATCCAATATTGTACTTCTGGTTTCTACAAGTACTGATGTGTTGCGAAGCTCCCTAATATCACAGGCCATCAATGTTAGTAATTGTTCTAGTTTTACGATTAATATTAATGTTCATAAGTAATGATTATTAAATATTGATAAATATTTGTGATTACTGAATTTTTCTCATCTGATTTCATCATAAGAAAATCCAGTGCTGAAAATATTTTTAACACACTTCCCAGTAAACAATCAATTTTAACATTGTTTGCTGTCATTAAAAGTGTCACTCTTAATGGCAGTTGTACAAAAATTTATTTTCAAGTACATCTCCCAATTGCGTTTATGTGGTTAATCTTTTACGAATAGAAAATTTCACTCACATAATTTTTTTATAGCAACTATAGCATACCATTATATTCTATAATTATACAAGAACAGACCCAACTCTTAATGAAAGTTGAATGCTATTCGATGAAAATTTGGCCATTTTGAAAAATATATGAACTATTTTGATTGGGAGAGCTATGAAAATAGAATCCATCTTAGAACAAAAACGAGATAATATTACATGTACTGCCTATCCGGGAATCAGAACCTTACCAAACTTCATGAAACTAACATTAAAGTACATACTCTCAAATAAAAAGAATTGAAATAGCTCGGAGTTAAACTTAGTTATTCCCTAATTCGTCTCTCGCATACTTGATGCAATTTCAACACCTCGTATTCTCATAAAAGCCATTGTCAAAACTCAACCAAAAAATGCAAGCACCACCTTCCAAATAAAAAAAATCATCAAGATCAGTTCTGAGGTAACAAACCTAAAAAAAGTCGAATCAAGTCGGTTTAAAAATGTCGAAGATCGATGACGCGTCAACGGCATTTCCCCAACCCATAATTCCTGGTTGCAGAGGACGACGTAGGGAGATAAATCGCGGCAGGAATTCGACGTAATAAAGTATGCCGCATCAATTAATCTGGCTTGTAGTCGATTCAATCGTGATCATTCGCAGAGAGATCGATGCACAATGCCTCTCAATGAACTCCGGTATTCCTGCCCTCGCTGAAACAAGAATTTAACGGTTGATTTTTGAATTATTCATTTGTAGTGGACAAATTGACTATTCGCCGATCCGGGCTACAAAGCATGCCCTTTGATAGCAATTTTCGCGATAGCAGGACTTCGAATTGTGGAGGACTCGCTAAAACGTGGAGATGAAAGTAATCAAATTTGATTTTTATATATAGAAAATGAACGAGAACTAAACTAGAAAGGATACTTACGACTATATCTGTCTTAATTCTGGCTTCTTTAGTTGAGCATAAAGGGGGTAACAGTTGTCCAATGCGTCCTTATGGTCTATTGTGTCCCCCAAGCCTTTTTTAAAAGCATTGCTTAGTGCTTCCAACTCCTCTAGTGCTAAAATATCTCCACCCGAATCCGCAACCATAGTGGCTCCAGTTCTGCGAAAGAGTGGCCGGTGTATAACTCTGGGTCTTTTAAACCTAAATATTTCGCTATTTGCTTCAGGACACCACCAATAGTGTGCTGGCCAGCATTAAGGGAAATGCACTTTCCATGTCGGTATGTCAAAAAAATCTTAGGCTTTCTGTTCCAGGAGGCCGAAGATTGACATATTTTCTGTATAACATGCAGGGCTCGAAGCTGCAGCCATCATCGGTTATGGTGAATCTTCTTGTTGTTAAATTTTTTGTTTGCCGCAATGTCACAATAACGCATTTTTCCATATCTTCTACATCATTCATGTTTAAGGAGAGAATTTCGTCACATCGACAACATCCAAAAATCCCAAATATTGTTACAATTTTCGCCAGCAACCACTGGTCATCAGGAGCATGTAAAAAAAACTGTTCAGCCTCTTCTTTACTTTATACCTTGGCCTTTTTTGGCGTATAACGCTCATGTTTTCGTTTCAGAAACGCTATTGCCTTTCGAAATCTGCAAATGACAACTTAAGGTCATATTTTTCAATAAATTTTTCAAGGAAAACGAACCTGCGAACAGGGGCATTTTTTTTTCATTTCCAAGCAGCTTTTCAGCATAGACCATTTTGCCCATAAAGTATTAGGGCTGAATCTAGCTGATAGTTGATTCAAGTAGACCAACAAAACAACTTAGTTACCCCAATCACACTATTTTTGTTTTGCCACTTTTTGAAGTCGTCGTATTCTCGCTCGTACCTTGAAGATGATTTTGCAGGTAATAAACTTGCTGACTGCCTCAATAATTTCTTTTGGTACATTCATTTTCGCTTTCGCCAAAACAAATGTAAAGAAAAATAAACAGACATGTTCATGGCAACGCTTCCATAGCTTACGACATTTGCGACAAACTATTGAGATTCTTTTGGAATTTATCTAACCTTTTTAGAAATGAGAAACAAATGAAATATAAAACAATACACGCAAGGTAACGGGTTTTACTGGCTCAAGGAGGTTATATCCTCCATTCGCCAGTATAAACCCTCTTATCTTTCTAGTAATGTTATATACTATCAAACTAAACTAAACCTACCATTTCCACGCACTACAAAAATACCAATAATTGAGTGTACATCATGATCATCGTAAGGAATGAACCCGACATTTCTGCCAGCAAATTCTTCACGTACTTCGCACAAAATAAAAGTTGTCCCAATTCGCGTTTTACGCTTGGGCGATAAATTTACCCTTGCGTCGTAGTCCTGCATTTCCCGAACGTTATCTTATAACATACAATAAAGATATTTTATGCATGTAGGTGTGTATAGAAGATAAATATCCGGTAGTCGCTTTGCCGAAACAGGGCACGTCCGTTCTTTGACTAGGTATTCGGAAAATGGACATTTTCGCCGAAAAACCAGCTACATGCCTGCAATACCAAGCTGAGTGTTGCATAGGCAAGGGGCATGCTGATGCCTTTCCGGAACCCCATAAATCGTTTATTTATGACAGAATAATATAGAGCTGTCAGCGTATATATTAATGTCTCGTGAAAGCTTAACACAGTTTTTCTTGGGTCAAAACTGAGACGGTGAGGTAAATTATATGCATCCGTTTTCTTCGCGAAATACGAGGAAGGTGGCTGTCTCCAGAATGTTCCTCCTGGGGAGTTCTTAATTTTTGATGATCTGAAAAACCACGGCCTACTAAATCTAACGGGCCGGAAGGTTAGACGTTGCCGTTGTTACCCGCAGAGTGTCCATTGGTACGCGTAGATATAGATTTTATCAAGTCACCAACTTGTAAAACTGACAGTTAACTTGCAAAATTTTTACAAGTCAGTACTATTATTTACATTAAAAAATTTTGTTTTATCGTCATATATGTTGAAAATCATGGTATTATTTTCAGAAACACAGATTTTCGATGATGAAAGAGTTGAAACTGATGATGATGAACCATCTGTTGACTCAGAAACTGCTGAACTCGAGGACTTCAGAACATTTGTACTCTCCTTACTACCAAATAATTTGCTAGGCATTTCGATTTTTTTGTTGACCGAATCATCGACATAACTCATCGCAATTTCGGTGCTCTTCCACCCTCCTGCACGCTGTCAGCGTATATATTAATGTGTCTTGAAAGCTTAACACAGTTTTTCTTGGGTCGCTCAAAACTGAGACGGGTGAGGTAAATTATATGCATCCGTTGTCTTCGCGAAATTGCGAGAAAGGTGGATGTCTCCAGAATGTTCCTCCTGCGGAGTTCTTAATTTTTGATGATCTGAAAAACCACGGCCTACTAAATCTAACGGGCCGGAAGGTTAGACGTTGCCGTTGTTACCAGCAGCGTGTCAATTGGTACGCGTAGATATAGATTTTATCAAGTCACTAACTTGCGAAACTGACAGTTAACTTGCAAAATTTTTACAAGTCAGTACTATTATTTACATTAAAAAATTTTGTTTTATCGTCATATATGTTCAAAATCATGGTACAATTGTTATTTCCAGTAACACAGATTTTTGATGATGAAAGAGTTTATACTGATGATGATGAACCATCTGTTGACTCAGAAACTGCTGAACTCGAGGACTTCAGAACATTTGTACTCTCCTTACTACCAAATAATTTGCTAGGCATTTCGATTTTTTTGTTGACCGAATCATCGACATAACTCATCGCAATTTCGGTGCTCTTCCACCCTCCTGCACGCTGTCAGCGTATATATTAATGTGTCTTGAAAGCTTAACACAGTTTTTCTTGGGTCGCTCAAAACTGAGACGGGTGAGGTAAATTATATGCATCCGTTGTCTTCGCGAAATTGCGAGAAAGGTGGATGTCTCCAGAATGTTCCTCCTGCGGAGTTCTTAATTTTTGATGATCTGAAAAACCACGGCCTACTAAATCTAACGGGCCGGAAGGTTAGACGTTGCCGTTGTTACCAGCAGCGTGTCAATTGGTACGCGTAGATATAGATTTTATCAAGTCACCAACTTGTAAAACTGACAGTTAACTTGCAAAATTTTTACAAGTCAGTACTATTATTTACATTAAAAAATTCTGTTTTATCGTCATATATGTTGAAAATCATGGTACAATTGTTATTGCCAGTAACACAGATTTTTGATGATGAAAGAGTTGATACTGATGATGATGAACCATCTGTTGACTCAAAAACTGCTGAACTCGAGGACTGCAGAACATTTGTACTCTCCTTACTACAAAATAATTTGCTAGACATTTCGATTTTTTTTGTTGACCGAATCATCGACATAACTCATCGCAATTTCGATGCTCTTCCACCCTCCTGCACGCTGTCAGCGTATATATTAATGTGTCTTGAAAGCTTAACACAGTTTTTATTCGGTCGCTCAAAACTGAGACGGGTGCGGTAAATTATATGCATCCCTTTTCTTCGAAAAATTGCGAGAAAGGTGGATGTCTCCAGAATGTTCCTCCTGCGGAGTTCTTAATTTTTGATGATCTGAAAAACCACGGCCTACTAAATCTAACAGGCCGGAAGATTAGACGTTGCCATTGTTACCAGCAGCGTGTCTATTGGTACGCGTAGATATAGATTTTATCAAGTCACCAACTTGTAAAACTGACAGTTTGCAGTTAACTTGCAAAATTTTTACAAGTCAGTACTATTATTTACATTAAAAAAATTTGTTTTATGGTCATATATGTTGAAAATCATGGTACAATTGTTATTTCCAGTAACAAAGATTTTTGATGATGAAAGAGTTTATACTGATGATGATGAACCATCTGTTGACTCAGAAACTGCTGAACTCGAGGACTGCAGAACATTTGTACTCTCCTTACTACCAAATAATTTGCTAGACATTTCGATTTTTTTGTTGACCGAATCATCGACATAACTCATCGCAATTTCGGTGCTCTACCACCCTCCTGCACGCTGTCAGCGTATATATTAATGTCTCTTGAAAGCTTAACACAGTTTTTCTTGGGTCGCTCAAAACTGAGTCGTGTGAGGTAAATTATATGCATCCGTTTTCTTGGAGAAATTGCGAGAAAGGTGGCTGTCTCCAGAATGTTCCTCATGCGGAGTTCTTAATTTTTGATGATCTGAAAAACCACGGCCTACTAAATCTAACGGGCCGGAAGGTTAGACGTTGCCGTTGTTACCAGCAGCGTGTCTATTGGTACGCGTAGATATAGATTTTATCAAGTCACTAACTTGCGAAACTGACAGTTAATTTGCAAAATTTTTACAAGTCAGTAGTATTATTTACATTAGAAAATTTTGTTTTATCGTCATATACGTTGAAAATCATGGTACAATAGTTATTTCCAGCAACACAGATTTTTGATGATGAAAGAGTTTATACTGATGATGATGAACCATCTGTTGACTCAGAACCTGCTGAACTCGAGGACTGCAGAACATTTGTACTCTCCTTACTATCAAATAATTTGCTAGACATTTCGATTTTTTTGTTGACCGAATCATCGACATAACTCATTGCAATTTCGGTGCTCTTCCACCCTCCTGCACGCTGTCAGCGTATATATCAATGTCTCTTGAAAGCTTAACAGAGTTTTTCTTGGGTCGCTCAAAACTGAGTCGGGTGAGGTAAATTATATGCATCCGTTTTCTTCGCGAAATTGCGAGGAAGGTGGATGTCTCCAGAATGTTCCTCTTGGGGAGTTCTTAATTTTTGATGATCTGAAAAACCACGGCCTACTAAATCTAACAGGCCGGAGGGTTAGACGTTGCCGTTGTTACCATCAGCGGGTCTATTGGTACGCGTAGATATAGATTTTATCAAGTCACCAACTTGTAAAACTGACAGTTAACTTGCAAAATTTTTACAAGTCAGTACTATTATTTACATTGAAATCTCTTGTTTTATCGTCATATATGTTGAAAATCATGGTACAATTGTTATTTCCAGTAACACAGATTTTTGATGATGAAAGAGTTGATACTGATGATAATGATCCATCTGTTGACTCAGAAACTGCTGAACTCGAGGACTTCAGAACATTTGTACTCTCCTTACTATCAAATAATTTGCACATTTCGATTTTTTTGTTGACCAAATCATCGACATAACTCATCGCAATTTCGATGCTCTTTCACCCTCCTGCACGCTGTCAGCGTATATATTAATGTCTCTTGAAAGCTTAACACAGTTTTTCTTGGGTCGCTCAAAACTGAGGCGGGTGAGGTAAATTATATGCATCCGTTTTCTTCGAGGAATTGCGAGGAAGGTGGCTGTCTCCAGAATGTTCCTCTTGGGGAGTTCTTAATTTTTGATGATCTGAAAAACCACGGCCTACTAAATCTAACAGGCCGGAAGGTTAGACGTTGCCGTTGTTACCAGCAGAGTGTCTAGTGGCACGCGTAGATATAGAAAGTATACGGTTTTCTTGTGCAATTCGCACTGCTTTCGAAATAATTTCGAATTTATTTCAAGTCACAATGAAGGGAGGAAAACAAAACAGCATTTCGTTTATCTGCGGATAATTTCTTAATATTTTATCGCAAATAATCCAGAACTCACCACGAGGAGGTAGCTGTTGTATTGGGTTCCACAAGATTACAATCAGAATGAAAATTATTTTACTTTCTGAAGCGAATAAAGTAGGTGAATGAACATCAAAAGAGGAAAAAAAGTCACAAATATACCTGTCACCTAATAACCACTTGAAATTAGAAATGGGTACGTTTACTTCGTCTCTAAACACGACTTCGATTCTCAAATTACTCAAGATCTTAAACCCCGATGATATTTTCGGAAATGCCCCCTCAAAAGTCATATTGTAGCACTGAACAAAGTCATTTTTTTCACGTTGGAAAAGAAGTTGAAAATTGGCTTGTCTTTGTAATGACAACAAAAGTCGAAAATTCGATCTGATCTTGTTTGTCCAAATCGGTGTACACATTATCATAATGGACAACTGATTTTTGTCTCCGTTCCTCAGGATCAGTCCTTTTCGGAGTAACTGAATACGCCATGTAACTCGGTTGATTTGGAAAAATTGAAGGAAATGCATCAACAGTTAACTTTTATGGGTATATTAATAACTGTACCGTCAGAGTTATTTCTCAAAATATGGAAATCTACAAAATGTTTCATACAAACTACACTGTCATCGTTGACTTTAAAACCACCAAAACTTTCTGATTAGTAGATTTATATAGTTGCTTTTGCATCCAGGCACGAGGCATAATACTCAAATCGAGGATTTCCAAATGAAATTTCAATAAATATTAAAATGAGAAACCTTCCTGTTGATAATCCTTCCAGATCTGAACACTAAAAGTCGAAAAATTCAATCACAAACCCGACACACACTGTTCTTGCAACTGCAACACTTATTTTCACTTTATTTATTGATTGAAAAACCGATCACACGAACACGAGAAAAACACAAACCTTTTTACACGTTTCCCAGTCGAATTTCTGATGCGAACTATATCACATGTTACGCTCCAAAACAGAATTGCAAGTGCAAAGTCGTAACACTCTGAGCCTGGTACAACCCTATGTGGGGGTTCCGGCAACGTCGCATTTTGAAGCAACATTCTGGCCTGTTAAATATCGTAGGCCGTGGAAAAACTTATACAGTCAGACAAAAAATCTGCACTAGTGGAACATGCTCAAACAGATGGACACAATATAGTGTACTCAAAGACAGAGGTTATTTCGAGTATCAAAATTTACCATCTTAGGATGAACATGGAAGCTATTGAGATTCATAAACATGAGGACAATAACAACAGAAAAGAGGAAACTCTCTTGGTACATAGCGTCCATAAAATTGGGTATAAATAACACCTCTGTATTGAAGCTGGTATCACTGTCAGCAATTCAGCAGTCCGAGAATCCTCTAAAGATGGCTACCGCAGATGTTGGCGAACGTTAGGTGAAATACTTCCTAAAAGATCACTTCCACTAAGCCGAATGTTGCAACAAACATTTTCAAAATACGTCCTTCATCTGAATCTTAAAATAAATTATAGAAAATCATGAAAAGTCAATTAAAAATCCATCGTTTCAACATCTGCTATAGAGTTTTTCATCCATGAATTGAATTAACTCCATTATTCTCCCTCCATTCCATAGTTACCCATTATTCCGTGTCATATAATTGGTTTCATGCAGCAATTTCCCCGAAACAATAACGGGCCTGAAAAAATAATGGACGATCAAACATTAAACGAAATTCCAAAAATTACAAGAAAGCTCGCACGTGAAAACCGCCTGTTATGTTGATTCCGATCGAAACAACATCAGTTTGAAATTTTGTCGTATTATAGTAAAAACTTTCCCGACATAATGGCTTTTCAATAAACAATGCAATATCCATGGAACGCGAATGCCACTCCAATTAATTTGTGAGCGAATTTTTGTCTCTGGAATTCTGTAGCCTGAAAACTGATGGAATTCTTCGCGGTTAATCATTTCAAAATGATACACACTTTTTCAAATATTTAAATATTCCCAGTTAAATTGAAAATTGTAGAGGGGAAGCAAATTTTTTTTGAACACAGATAAATAGTATAGGCTCACAGATCTTCATTATGTGGAATGGAGAGATGAAAGTAGATTTTGTCTCTGAGAGGAGGGACAGACCGGTTTCGGCCTTGTTCGGCTCCATCAGTATCCAAAATCTCTCAGAGACAAAATTTCATACTTTTGAGAAACTTGATACAAATGACATCTAACAGCGTGTTCAGACGATAGCTCAAAGTGTCTTAGATTTCATTAGTAATAGAAATGGCATTTCAATAATGACTTCCAATTGCCAAAGTCTACATAGTCACAAATACGATTTACAAGATTCAGTTACGAGACAAACTAATGTGTTACTTCTTACCGAAACATGCATGACGCGTGATTATCCGATTGAAATACCCAATTTCAATTGTATTGTTCAATTCAAACGAGATACTGTTCCAAAAATTGGGGTAGCTATTTACCAAAATAGTAATAATGGTACTAATATTATGACTCCCAATATTGAAGACGTTAGCGATGTTAATGTTAAACGCTCATTTGTTGGAGATATTTGTGCATGCTTAAGCAAACTTAGAAATTGCCTACACATAGTCATGGTAGCAATTTATATTTCCCCGAATCCAAAATTGGACGAGGTAGAGCATTTTATTCATCGCACTTTACTGGAGTACACTGAAGAAGGGTCGAAAATACTTGGTTCAAATGGTAATAAATTTCCACTTATCTATGCTGGCGATTTCAACATTAACTTCGCTGATAAAAAATCAGAGCGGTTGACAACTTTTCTTTCGGAAAAATTGAAATTAAAAATGAAAAATGATCCACAAGAATCTATGACAGTCAAATGACATCTAGCAGCGTCAACAGAAAAAAAATTAATTTTTCCAGCTCACACAAGTAGCGAGTTCCCGTCAACCTATTCACCAACTTTCATTAAAAAATTGAATAAAAAGTTCGATATCATTTACACCCACACACATTCATTTCCAGAGTTTGCTGTGGCAATTATCGGACTGCAAATTGAAGCCCTACGTCTTATTCAGAGCTCAGCCCTGCGCTTCGCCTCGTAAATAATTAGGGAGTCCGAAGATCTCGAAAGGTTCGGAATGAAAAACAGCCGGAGCAAATAAAAAGTTGATTCTCCGGCAGTGGAACAAAGTGGACACAATTAACTAGGGATCCCATGCACTCGAAACTAATGAAGTTGTTAGGACCGATGTAGGTTCGCTAACCGTGTATTTCTGAGTCTTCTCTTTTCTCTGTTGTTCTTGTATCAAGTTAACGCTACTTGAGTTTTTCCGAGGACGGGTATGTCGTCGTGAGACGATGGAGGGTCTTCAACAAAATTCAAGACAAGCTTTGGGGTACCAGGGTAAATTTCTAGAAGTTTATTGCAGATACTTCAGTGGTTGATTGGGAATCAGTCCAAGTATACTGCTCCACTAAATCACTTGTTGGGGAAAGTTCAGTTAATAACTGAAGTGGTTCAACCTTTTGAAAATTTGTAATTAAGACGTTTTCAATATTTGGGAAACTAATGGATTGTAATTTATTCATAAGAAAATCCCAACAAAGTACGAATAAGGACAAATGCGATTAAATCAACAATATCGATTCTTACCCTTGTGTAGATGAAGATGAGAAGATGGACCTTATGATTGTACTCACGCTCCAGAACCAGATTGATTGAGCTCAACAAACTGAACCGAGGTGGGAGGTCCTTGTAATGATGTGCTGAAATGTTGATCAAATTGCACTTGTCCTTGGGATCGTCGCCTTACACGACACCATCAAAGGCGAACTAACTCTATCCAATGTTTTTGTTCAATGTTCAACAAACTATGATAACGTTTTTAAACTCAACTTAATTTCACTTTGAAATCGAAATCGATGAAGAGGAGACAGGATACAATGCTTTTCGTAAATCGTGAAAACTAAATCAATTTTACGAGAATGGAAGCAGTAAAAGGCACATATGTCAATCTTTCGTATTGTACGTAAAGATGAATACTGACCGGTGAAAATCAAAGCATGTGCACAATAATTCATTCAACCGCAGGAGAGGTGAGGGGTGACAAGATTCACAGCTGGTGTCAATATTTTCCGCCGATAATAAATGAATGAAACGAATTCTCAGGAATTCGAACCCATGAATGAAAACATTACTTGAAATGTACCATTCAATTTGAGAACGTTCACTTTGCGTGAACATCACTCAATAACAACTTGAATCGATCCAATAAAAATCAGTATGAGACATTTCGTCAATCTGGTCGCCTTTTTTCTGAAGTTTGGTTTTTTGCATATGCTTCACGAATGTTAATATTTTGAAATGGAATCAGTTTATCAACGGCTTCGATTTGAAACGAGCTCTCTGAAAATTACAAGACGTTAATTAACAAACGCTGAGGCTAATAGGGCTATCGGAATGCTGCAGGGTGGCCTAACTCAGGTTGTTGTAGCGGAAAGGCTCCAAGTCATCCAAAGTGTGATATCTCGACTTTGGAATAGGTTCAGGGAGACAGGTTCTGTGTTGGAAAGACCAAGGCTTGGTGGGCGACGAAAAAAACAGCTGCTCAGGATCGTTTCATCACCGTTTCGGCGAGAAGAAAGCCTATACATCTACGTGTAGAATAATGCGAAATACTCTTCAAAATGCAGATGGGTTCCAAGTTTCCATCAAAACTATCAGACGACGTTCGAGAGAGGTGAATCTAGGTTCTAGACGTCCATTATGAGCAGTTCCATTAACACGTGAACACAAGCGTCAAAGACTGGAATGGGCAAGGCAATATATGAATTGCATAGAACGTGCATGGGATATGCTCCAAAGAAGATTAGATAATCATCAATCGACCCCAGAATCTTTAAATAATCTGAGAAACTTCTGCCCCGTTTATAGAACCTAATTTCTCAAGAAATGTTCAACAACCTTGTGTGTAGTATGCAAAGATGATGTCAAGCTGTTATTGATGCCCGTGGAGGCCATACATTGTATTGATAGTCTAAAAATGCTTGAATTCTCTTGGAATGAAATTTCGTTATTTAACTCGATTTTTCTTAACCACCCTGTATACGCTGCAGACCTACAGGATAAAATTAATTTCATTTCCTGCGACCTGAAATCATATTAATATGAATTTTCATAACAAAATCTCATTTAAACTATATTTTTTTTGCAATTTAAGTCAATATCCCCAACTCATGTGGAGCAGTTTATTTCAGTGTTACAGATTTCAACAATTTCTGAAGATTTGGCTTCAAGAATTATATTGCGCTCTTAGAACACCTGAATAACTTGGAGAACAGTAATTTTCCAAATTCTTCTAAGGTTTTCTCCCCTGTTCTCTGGAACAGAAAAACTTTCGAATAAAAAAAAGCTTCGCTAGGTTTGTCGAGAAAATAAAGCAGAATTTAAATTCACAGAGTTGCCATTCAGGAAAAAAAAACATTTTATTGATTTCGCATCCTTCCTAGAAAAAAAAACACTTTTAAGAATGTCTATACAGTGAAAACTGTGCTTGTGTGGACAAGAATACTCATTTAAAGGGGGAAGTTAATAGTGTAACTTAAAAAATTGTTGCATCCAAATTTTTCTACCAAGATGAGAAAAACCGATTAGAACTGATATTCTTGTATCTCCTTCCAAAATAACCCATGGATTCTCCACAGTATTCCTGAAGACGTTGTATAGGACATGAATATATTCATGAACTTGTTTGAACTTCGCTACACTGATCACATGATGTTATCCAGAATAACTTGCGCTCCGCTCCAGATCTTTCAATCTTTATCTTCGAGAATGGCTCGATCTTTATGGCATCTGTATGATGGAGATCGTTACTGATAAAGAGCAATACTTCGGTGTTCGTAATACTCTTGGAATGGCGTCATTCGAACATTGGTCTTTCAGGGGATTTCAGTTGGAGTGAAGATTATTCGGGAAGTTATCAGTAGTAATTTAACTAGTGCAATGAAAATTATCGATAATTTTTGGGAAAGATGCTCGAATGCAAGTTAAGTATCTCTATTTCTACTCATAAACAGCAACGTTGTGAGATATTTGGGATATGGAGAATTTAATTATTAAGCTATTGCATAGCTTTTATCTCAGGCTTTGAGCTCGGCGACCGAATGTAGAAATTCCGTAACGAAAAAACCTAACACAGCCGTGTATCGTCGGTTCAGTTCGGCAGACTTCGGCACGGTGTTTGGGTGCTTGCGACTAGACGGATGCGTGCAGCCACTCTAGCAGTGCAAAATGGAGTCGGCAATCTCGCTGTTCCCATTGAATTACGAACGGCAAATATTTAATTCACATCGGATAGAAAATGTATAGCCAAACGCAAAGATTTTCCATCAACTTCAGCTCTTGCTCTAACTATACATAAGTCGCAGGGTGGAACTTTTGACGAAATAGTATATGAGTATAGTAAATCACATTCTCAGGAACTCGTCTATGTTGTACTCTCTCGGGTGACTTATATTGAAAAATTGTATATTACGACAAAAAATGATAATTCCGCATTTAAGTTTTATCATAATCGAAGGCAAGCTGCATCGACTGCATCTTTGTTACAAGAATTCTAAAGACTGTCTTTAAATAGTGTTCAGACGATAGCTCAAAGTGTCTTAGATTTCATTAGTAATAAAAAGGCATTTCAATAATGACTTTCAATTTTCAATATACATAGTCACAAATACGATTTACAAGATTCAGTTAAGAGACAAACCAATGTGTTACTTCTTACCGAAACATGCATGACGCGTGATAATCCGATTGAAATAACTAATTTCAATTGTATTGTTCAATTCAAACGAGATACTGTTCCAAAAGGTGGGGTAGCTATTTACCAAAATAGTAATAATATTACTAATATTATGACTCCGAATATTGAAATAAATATTGAAGACGTTAGCGATGTTAATGTTAGACGCTCATTTGTTGGAGACATTTGTGCATGCTCATGCAAACTTAGAAATGGCCTACACATAGTCATGGTAGCAATTGACATTTCTCTGAATCCAAAATTGGACGAGGTAGAGCATTTTATTCATCGCACTTTACTGGAGTACACTGAAGAAGGGTCGAAAATACTTGGTACAAATGGTGATAAAATTCCACTTATCTTGGCTGGCGATTTCAACATTAACTTCGCTGATAAAAAATCAGAGCGGTTGACAACTTTTCTTACGGAAAAATTGAATTTAAAAATGAATAATGATCCACAAGAATCCACAACAAAATATGGGACCACTATTGACACGGTATTTTCCAGATATTTAGAAGACATTAGGTCTCAAACATATGTTTCTCATTTCAGTTACCATAAACCTATAGTTTCAATGATAAACATTCCTGAATAACCCACATGTATTGAGAGATAAATAAAAAAATATTTTGAATCAACAATATTATCTTCTTATTTTTGAATAGAAGCTATGTAATAGCTTTACCGCGGCAGTGCTCGAGTGCCACATGTGTTTTTTTTACCTATTTGTGCTTCAATAGTCCACCCAAATATTCAGGGTCATCACTCGTTGTTCCACTCATTATTATTCCAGTAGTATTTCATAAAAGCGACGAAAATTAATTTCCTCCCTAGCGTTTCCTAGTTGCTCCCAGTCGAGTATTTTATCATAGGAAATTGTGGACCATGATTTAGTAACTGGCATCAATCCATATATAATGGCGCTGTCAAAAGCTATGGCGTTGAGGGACTTTACCGGTTGCCCTGACGAGAAAGACGAAAAGTTGTGGCACTACTTCGAATTTCCCTAGGTATTACGTCGGCATCAAGCCAAAACTAATTGCGACTTCCGCAGTGAAAACGGGGCCTCTAAAAGTTGAGATTAGAGGGAACAGACTTAATAGTTTATAAATATGGTATTCTGGTGCGACTTTGAATCTTCGTTGAATCCCTCGACGAACTTCAGAAGTACGAAATGATTTTGTACGTGCATATATTTTATATTGTTATTAAACTAGAAGATTCCCCGAATTAAGAATCTATTTTGATGATTGCAGTACTGAAGTTGCGAACTGATGCAACAAAATTTTGTTATGGCCTCACCATGAAAATCTGTACACTCCTTTCTGCATGCGTTTGACATTTGCCACTTATGATGAAAAAGTAGAGAAATTCAGTTGTTCCTTCCAAAATCTTTATTTTGTGACGACTAGTTTCGGAACTTTTCTAAAAAAAATAGTCTCATTTTCAAGTCTAAAGCTACAAAAAGTTTTAACGTACATTGGTGTAAAAGTCATTAAATACAAGAAACAAAAACAAAACAAACAACACTTACATACAAGCTGCAGGGTAAAATGTTTCAAATAGTTATTGTAATATGAGGTCTTCTCACTCATATTAAGTCAAATAAAATAGCGTTTCACAAATTAAAACCAAATTCAAAAAGCTTGGTTGTAATTTGTTAAACGGTTAATTAAAAATGATAATTATTCATAAATACATATTCAGATCAGGAAAATAGAATTGGAAACATCACTGTTTCTATAGTAAATTCGAACAGGGCCATATTCTAGTGGAACAGTGGCAGAATCAAAACCTCAGGAGGAAATGATATCGGACAAATGGCTGGGCCGACAGATTCGGTTGGGTGGGGATGTAGAGCACAACGTATGGTACGCGAAATGTCGAATCGAATCAGTAACACTCCAAACGCGGTATGGGTGATTTCATATATGTTGTAAATGAATACGACAATTTTATTCCACTCTGACGCGAGGAATTTATTTGCCTCAATGAAAGACACAAATCATTTCCTGTGGAAATTAGGCTTTTCTCGCCAGAAATGGTTTGAATATAAAATTAATTCTAGAAAAAGAAAAATTTAAAAACAAAAATACATTATACGAGAAGAAACACAAATTCTATGAAAATAAAAAAAGGAAAACAAAAACAAATTCTAAAACTTGCGAAATTGAAGATCGACAAATTCAAATTAAATGTTCAAATAATCCACCTTGTTGTGCCAAACAGTAGCCAAATCTATTATAAAGTGAAAATCTCATATATCTGATAAGATTAGACATACTTGCTATGCTGGCACAAAGTTGGGGAGCCGAACGTGAAGTATCGGCCTATCTCCAAAGGCAACAATGAAAGAAGTTATTGTCTAGGCAATGGTTTGATCACCGAAGTACCATTTTATGATTTGAATGTGCATTGCAATTCGCGGCAGCCGAGACTTGCCATTCCAACAGTCCAGTCCCTTATTTGTTATCGAATCGCAAAGAGATCTCGATTCTTCCACTATTCTACTAGACTCGGAGCTCATTCGAATTTAACATTCATATTCCTATGTTCCCATGAGGATATTCTTTATCTGTTTATCAACAATTTTCAAACATTTAAAGACATTGTGCGCTCACTGCCCTCTATCTCAAAAATAGTTCGAAGTCCAGAAAATCTTTCACAACAAAAGTTGTAGAGAATTTATTCCTTTACAATACATTACCGAAAATCTGATAGGAACCGAGATATTCCAGAGAAACCTGCAAAAACTCGATTTTTTGAAGTTTGACCCTTAAAATTTAATATACGCGGACATCCTACAGTCAGTAGGGTTTGAGACAAGTTCTGAGATGTCAAGATAAAGGCTTTTCCAAGTTTACAGCCAATTATCTCAAATTCTGAGGTGAAAATCCTAAAATGACTGGACTAAAATATTGAGGTGCGATATGCACTCCCCGTCAATAAATTCCGGACAGGCAGAATTTTTGTCAAATTCAACACCCTGTATCTTTTTTCGTGGTGCTGCGATTTAGTTGAAATTTTCACCAGGTATAGTATGGGGTCTTGTATTATCAACCTGAAATTTACTTCGTAAAAATATCTATAGTTTATCCGTTATACAGGGAGAAACAAGACCTCGTTTTATACCCTACATTTCTAAACACCCTGTGCTGAATTTGAGGCGGAAAATTTGATATCATTAAGCTTTAATTTGAAGTGTGACTCTTTCTTAACAAAATGTTCTTCGATTTCTGTCAGTATTTGCTTAAAAAAAAAATACACATTTTTAAAGAAAGTTTTGCATTTTTTCAATTTTAATAACAATTTAAAACATTACAATACCTTATCGACTAGCAAACATAAACAAACATCTGAAAATTAATAGCATGTATTTCCACCTCGCTTTCTCATCACTTCTACCATACGACGTGGCATACTTTCAATGCATTTACGAATTGCTTCTGGGGGAATATTTTCCCGTTCTTCAAGAAGGGCTGTTCGTAAATCGGGCAAGGTATGGGGCTGCCGATTTCGAACACGTCTACCTAGCATATTCCATACATGTTCATTTGGATTTGAATCCGGACTCTGGCTGGCCACACCAATCGTTGAATATTCGCCTCTTCTAAGTATTCTGTTACAACTCGTGCAACATGAGGCCTAGCATTGTCCTGCATTAACAGAAATTGTTGGGGAAAAATTCTCCCAAAAGTAATTCGGAACTGCATTGAAAGTATGCCACGTCGTATGGTAGAAGTGATGAGAAAGCGAGGTGGCAATACATGCTATTAATTTTCAGATGTTTGTTTATGTTTGCTAGTCAATAAGGTATTGTAATGTTTCAAATTGTTATAAAAATTGAAAAAATGCAACACTTTCTTTGAAAATGTGTATCTTTTTTTTAAAAGCAGCTACTGACGTAAATCAAAAAACATTCTGTTCAGAAAGGGTCACACTTCAAACTGAAACTGAATGATATCAAATTTTCCGCCTCAAATTCAGCACAGGGTGTTCAGAAATGGAGGGTATTAAACAAAGTTTTTTGTCACCCTGTATAACGGATAAACCACAAGTATTTTCGCAAAGTAAATTTCAGGTAAATATAACAAGACCCAATACTATACCTGGTGAAAATTTCAACTAAATCGCAGCAGCACGAAAAAAGATACAGGGTGTTGAATTTGACAAAAATTTTGCCTGTCCGGAATTTATTGACGGGGAGTATAGTTTCATTAGGTTCGAAAATTTCTCGGAAACCACTCGTAAATCCAAAAGCCGAATAATCATTCATGAAAACCCACGACGAAACCTCGCTATTCGAGACAATGTACCGAGGAGACCTCCACTGGCTAATTCAGCTTTTTCCCTGAAAGCAGCCTTTCGAAGAAACGCAATAATGAATGGATAATTAGCCGGGCGAAGATGTTTATTTATTAATTGCGTCGAAGTAGAATGACAGATGGCAGAAAGCTAGATAAGCGTCCCGGATTTATTCTCTCCTCCCGTTCCCGGTCCAGGGATGCTGCAAACGTCCCGCTCACCCGACCGGCAAATGGGTCAATTAATATTAACTGAGCAGATCTCGGTTATGAAATATTCGGGAATATCTTGAAGGGCTCTGTCGACCGAAGATAATGGGCGGTTTTAGGGAGAACCGACAAAGCAGACATGGATATAACGGGGGGGGGCCATACAAATCATGATTGGAAAAAATATAAGCATAATTGGTAACATTAATGAATGGAAGGATGCAGAAAGGAAAAAGACACAATGTATTAATTTATAACATGAAAATGTACTGAAGTACATTCTGACATGAGAGAAAAATAACAGAACAAGAAATAGACATAAAATCAAAATTTCATAATAATCATAGACATAACTGTACTTCAGCGCAATAATACATACTTATTAATTCATCTCAAAATTCACAGACGGTGTCAATTAGATCCATGTACAGGGTGGGTATATTTCGATGTTTCAGCACTACAACTTTGGAACCAGGGGAGATAGACAAAATCTGATCCCCCATTCTCGATCTCTTTTTCGGAGAAACTAACAAGAGTTGTATTCATTTTTGGCTACCTTCTTTTGTTTTCGAGTTATAAACAAAAATGGCGATATCGAAAAAAAATTATATCTCCGCTAATACTCATGATAGAACTCTGAAATCAAAACATTCTACAGGCATCTTTTCACGTAGAATCTAGTGGCATGATCATCTTTCATTTCATTTTTAATCACGAAGTTATGACTCAAAGTTTTGTTTTTTAAATGGGAACACTATATTTCTGTGCCATTTTCTGAAAGCTTAATTTTTTCTGAATTCAAAAATATATAACATCGTATGGTTCGTATCAATAAATCAATATGAGTATAGAAATTGGTCAAGAACCTATATTCATCTGAGTCTCAATACTTTCTATGGTTTCATTTGTCGATAAGCACGAAAAATTTAGTATCGTATGATTACCACAATTTCTTTCTAGTAGTCTTTTCATTTCTATGCTCTTGTTATAGGAAGCTACATTTTTCTGTGCTCATCAACAGTTGAAACCATGGAAAGTATTGAGACTCACATGAAAACAGGTTTTTTGAAATTAAAACATTCTACAGGCACTTTTTCACGCAGAATCCAGTGGCATGTTCGTCTTTTCTGCACCATTTTCAATTACGAAGCTATGATTCAAAATTATGTTTTTTTAAATGGAAACACTTTATTTCTGTGACATTTTCTGAAAGCTTGATTTTTTCTGATTTCAAAAATATATAACATCGTAGAGTTTGTATCAATATGAGTATAGAAATTGATCAAAAACCTATTTTCATGTGAGTCTCAATACTTTCTATGGTTTCGGCTGTTGATGAGCACAGAAAAATGTAACTTCCTATAACAAGAGCATAAAAATGAAAAGACTACTAGAAAAAAATTGTATTAAGTATACGATACTAAATTTTTCTGTGCTCATGGACAATTGAAACCATAGAAAGTATTGAGACTCAGATGAATATAAGTTCCTGACCAATTTCTATGCTCATATTGATTTATTAATACGAACCATACGATGTTATATATTTTAGAAAACAGAAAAAATTCAGGTTTCAGAAAATGGCACGGAAATCTAGTGTTCCTATTAAAAAAAACATAACGTTGGGTCATAGCTTCGTAATTAAAAATGCTGCAAAGAAGACGAGCATGCCACTAGATTCTTCGTAAAAAGGTGCCTGTATAATGTTTTAATTTCAGAGCTATATCATCAGTATTGGCGGAGATATAAATTTTTTCCGATTTCACTATTTTTCCAATTTTCGCTTAAAACTCGAAAACAAAAGAAGGTAGCCAAAAATGAATACTTCTCTTGTTAGTTTCTCCGAAGAAGAGATCGAGAATGGGGTATCAGATTTTGTCTATCTCCTCCGGTTCAAAAGTTGTAGTGCTAAAACATCGAAATATGCCCACCCTGTACAGGGTGGGCAAAATTGGTGATATCTGAACTACAACTTTTTAACCGTGAGAGATAGAGGAAAGTGAATGACACGTTACGGTGGTCTTTTTTTAGAGAAACTGATAATGCATTCCTCTATCTTCTTTTGTCTTCGAGTTATTGGCCAAAAATGAAATTTGGGCAATTTCAACTTTGACCATTATTTCTGTTTATGTTTGTGCTAGGATGTTGAAATGAAAACAATATACAGGTTCATTTTTTCAAAGCAATCCAGTAGCGTACTTTGTTTTTTTCGAAGAGGTTTCCTTGATGAGCTGTGATATAAAGTTGTGTTTTTTCTTACGGAAACAATTTTTTTTCCGTTTCAGAAATTTTTTCTCTGGGAATAGGATATAATTTTGAAATTAATTTATCATTGAATTTTTTTATAATATAAGATGAAAAAGAATGTGTTTGTATTCAAAATAAAAAAATTGTTTTTTTCCACGAGAAAAAAAACTTTAATTTAGTTTTTTATTTCCCGTGAAAAAGCGCTTCCAGAAAATTTAAATCGTTTTCAGATATTTTCGTAAATAATTATTGAATATAGAGACATGCGGTTTTCGCGACCCTATGTCACTTTTTCGTAAAACCTTTGAATCCCCAAACAGAAATATTCCAACTACTTTTGTTTTTGAAATACAGGGCACAAACGAAAAATGTGCACTTTTGGAGTGGTCATCACGTATTTTTCGGGCCCTGTATAAGATTTAAAAAAAATTGAAACTGCTTTTCATTGATATTGTTACGTAGAAGGCAGTGGCGTAGTCCGAAAAATTTTTCAGAGCACTGTTTCTGAGATTGAGCAAGACTTTCAACAATCTGTGTAAATCAACAAAACTTGATCACAGTTAGAATCCAAGGATTTCTGTATTGCTTCAATGAACTTGAAGTGCTCTCGGAGTAAAACCACAGCCCCAGCACGGGTGTTTCCCAATTATCGAGGGGACGGATGTGTGGAAATTGAGCGCAATCCCAGACGGAGCCGCGAGTTCAAGAAATTCGACAAACGACCCCAGCTCCAACACTTTCTTCCACCCCCGGAAACATATTAACAAATTAGCGCTTTCCGGCCGCGCTAAGTTTGCCGCGCGGGCATGTTCTAACCTGCCGAATTAATATCGGGTTCGCCTGAATATTCCCGTCTTAATTCGATTCTCGCCCGCTGTTCGGCTCCCGTTTTATTCCAGGGTTTGTTCAAACTGTTAGGCGCCATTACGAGGTTAGCGAGTGAAGGGGCTGTTTTACATACGCGGAATCATAATTCGCTGCTGGAATGAGGCGGGGTGCCGAAATTAATCAACGGGTATGAAGTGGGTTGTGTGGCAATGTTTCGTACGTCGAGAATGTCTTACGATCTTCGGAAATAGTGAAGAATGATCCAGGAGAAATGCTAGACCTAATACAGAATATATTGCTGGTTTTTTTGGCTTAGTTTATTTTTGCATCATCAGGGCTATTCATAGTTGTGCTCTCTTTGGTTTAGGACATAACAATATATATTGGATAATTTTTGGAACGGAAATTCGAATAAATACAGAATGTTCCTGAATTCATGCGACAAAATTCAGGAGGTGAATGCTGCCATCAAAATGAGATGGGTCTATCCTATAACAAAATTTCCACAGCTAACCCCTTTTCGAGATATCACCCTTAAAATGTGGTGGTTTTCATTTATTTTTTTTAAATAATTCCAGTTTAGCTAGAAATTTTGTATAGAAAAGGGCCATATTTGTCATACAAGTATTCACCTCCTAATACTTGTTGCATGAATTTAGGAGCATCCTGTATCTCGAAAACTACATGAATGACATAAATTAGATAGAGATAGAGGAAAGTTAATCACACGTTACGGTGTTCTTTCTTAGAGACACTGATAATAACATCAACTGCATTCCTCTATCTTCTTTTAGTTTAGTTATAGGCCAAAATTAAAATTCGGGCTATATCAACTTTGGCCATTATCGCCGTTTCTGTTTGGGCTAGGATGTTGAAATGAAAACATTATACAGGCCCTTTTTTCATAGCAATCCAGTAGCGTAGTTTGTTTTTTCCCAAGAGGTTTCCTTGCTGAGCTATAACATAAACTTATGTTTTTTCTTATGGAAACAATAGTTTGAAATGGCTTAGAAAGAATCGATATTTTTTCCCATTTCAGACATATATCATTCATCACCTTCAGATTCAGATATCATGGAAAATATACACTGCGCAAAAAAATTGACGCACATTCTGAAAATCTCAATTTTAATGAAAGTTAACTCTACATTGACTTTATAACTTATTTTTTATGTTCTCTCGGTAAGGTTTTGAACGAAACAAGACACATTAATTGGAAGAAAAATTCAGGATTTCACCGAATCTTATGTGAAAGATGAGAAATGAACAATTTTCAAAATACTGAAATGTGATTCAAAACTTGGTATTTCCACCCCTTGCGTTACTTACAGCTCGTCAACGACGGTTCATACTCAAAATGAGTGATCTTGAAATATTCTGATCTAATCCTTCCCAGATTTCTCCGAGTTGGATTCCTAAGTCATTAAGAGTAGCTGGATGATTTTCTGAACTTCTCAGCCTTCTATTGAGGTTGTCCCAAACCTACTCAATCGGATTGAGATCTGGACATCTTGCTGGATATTCCATTCGAGAGACTTCAATCTCTTCAAGGTACTCCTGAACGATGCGCGCACGATGGGGTCTGGAATTATCGTCCATAAAAATGAAATTTTCACAAATGTATGGGGTAAATGGCACAACATGCTCTTCAAGAATGTTCCTTATATACTTATCAGCATTCATAGCTCCATTATCAACGACCACCAGGTTTGTGCGAGCAGTCAAAGATATTCCACTCCATAGCATAATCGATCCTCCCCCGAAACCAGTGGTATTCAGGAAATTGCACTAAGCATATCTTTCATGTGGACGTCTGTATACAACGTCGATCACAATGGTAGAGGCAGAATCTAGACTCACCTGTGAAGAGAACTTTTTTCCAATCGGCCTCTTCCCAATGGATATGCTCTTTCGCAAAATCCGAACGCGCCCTTCGATGGGCTGGGGTAAGAGCTGGGCCTCTTGCCGCGACACGAGGCCTTAAATCACATTCTCTGAGGCCATTTCTTATTGTCTGAGTACTAATTTGCACCCCATGAGTTTGCTCAAGCTGATTTTGAAGGAGGCGAGCGGTTGCAAACCGTTGTCTCAACGAAGAAACTCTCAATCAAGTAACGTTCTTGAATGGCAGTTGTTACCCGTGGTCTACCCTGTCCTGGTCTCCGAACATTCATACCTGTCTCCCTGAATCGCTGCAACATTCTGGACACACTTGTATGGGAAACTCCAAACCTTTCTGCAATTCTTGTGTATGTCCACCCTTCTTCTCGCAAAACTACCGCTTGGGCACATTCCTCTTGGGTCAAATTGCGGGTTTCGCGTTGCATAGCGATCGAGTGTAGAAAATCGAACGGAAGAAAAACTATTGATCACTAGAATTGATCGAGAACAACTGATTTTAGAATGGAGCCAATACATTCAAAATCTGATAATATCATCATTTTTCATTCCTGCTGGAAAAAACATCTGTATTGAAGAAAAACGTTGAAAGTGGATAACATATGCATGCATAATTCTGATAAAAATAATTATCATTGAGAACACCTTCAGTTGTAGAATAAATTTGAGATTTCCATAATGTGCGTAATTTTTTTGCGCACTGTATGAACTGTCCCTGATAATATTCATCGAGGAATCATCTCAGACACCTTGTATAAAGAAAAATTTCTTTTTGTCTGGGCCAGGTTCTTACAAACGCATAATTCCGGCAATTCCAATGTCTCATCCCATCCTACGATCAAGCGGTTCAACACAGGAATCGAAGAGCAATACAACCAACCGTGCGACAACAAAAAAACTCTAAAAACGGACGTTAAACTTGCCGCATCGCCGAATCCCCTTCCCACAGACGATTAGATCCGACCGGAGCAATACGGAACCTTTGTTTCTTGCTTTCCCGCGCTCTGAACCCGCCATATTGCCGCGCGCCATTGAAACGGCTAAAAGAGACGCGTCGCGAGGCCACAAAGAGGAAGATATCCGACGTCGAAGATTGTCGCATGCATAAAATTGACGAGGCGGCCTCGTATTTTCACGGTGAGGGCACTCGAACAATGTCGCTTTTGGGAAACGGCTTTTGTGACGTTTTTTAGCACGGCCGACTGGTCGCGGGGCGTCGGTCGATTGACGGGCGTCCCGACGCTGCCGGAAGAATCGGTCCGAGGCCTAGGGGTGTATGAAGGCCGTGCGTCTCTTGGAGCGTGAACACAATTAGGGGTGTCGCGGAGAGGTGGGATTTTTACGATGTTTCCGGTGTTCTGTTTCTGGCAGAGGCTGAATTTTTTTTTACAACTGACAGTAAAAGTGACACTTTTAATGACAGCGAACAATGTTGAAATTGATTGTTTACGTGGAAGCGTGTTAAAAATATTTCCAACATTAGTGTTTAAAACTAAAAACAATTACTAACATTAATGCCCTGTGTCGTTAGGGAGCTTCGCAACACATTATTAGAATCCTCAGCACCATCAGTACTTGTAGAAACCGGAAGTACAATATTGGATGATGATCAAAAATCTGTTGAGGTTGGGAGAATTTTTTCAGCAATGACATTTCTATATGCAATGGAATGATCAACATAGCCCTCGGCTACCGTCGTAGACTTCCATCCACCATGTGTTTTTATATCCGTAATATTTGCTCCTGATTCTGCTAGCAATGAAGCGGAGGATCTTCGAAAACAGTGTCCTGTATATTGCTATTCGGCAACAATAGATGAAATTTTTCTAAATGTATTAATGCCAACTGGATTGGCAGTGCATTTATTATTCATGTATTTCAGGAAAAAATGACGATGTTTGATGACAGAAGGGCGCTGCGCAAAGTACTTATGAAAATAGTTTACATACTTCCCAATAATACTGAAAGAACGACTGACTTTCGTTTTTGTATTTGGAAGTTGTATAACCAATGATTTATTTGTTATTTCGATGTCTTCCACTGATAAATTACACAATTCTTCACGCCGACAGGTTCCAAATAATCCGAAAATAATTGCAATCTTTTACCATCAAGTATTTCTCATCTGGTGCCTCCTTTATAAACTTTTCAACTTGTTCACGAGTGAGAATTTTCGAATTTTTGGGACGATATCCTCCACTTTTCCGTTTTGAATATGCTATTACCTTGAAATATTTACTAACATCCACACCATTTTGAAGAGGGCTCTTGACTTTATCGTTGAAAATTTGCTTCACAAAGTTGATGAACTCAATATTTTTGATTTTTCTTCTAAGTATGCCAGGAAAATAGTTTCACTGAAGTTCCCTTCTATATTTTTCAATTTACACCAGGCCAGGAAATTGTTATATGCAATATCGTACTGCTCAACAGATTTTTTAAGTAGAATTTCCAGATTTGCTCTTTTTGCAGAATCTTCAATATCCAGAGGAACAACCAAATCGTCACTTTTATTAATAATTGTACTCTCAACAAACATATTAAGCAGTTAAAAACCCAAGACGAAAATTGGACAGGAACGAAATTCAAATGACAGCGTCTTTTCTCATTTGTTAGCGATCATAACGATGGCAACGTTTGCCATTCACAACATCTTTTTGATTCTTTGAATATTGAAATGCATTTTGAAGTTTATTGTCATTGCAAATTCGCCCATTTCGTTACCAAAATGAGGCAGTTATGCAAAAAACATTGTACGGTATTTGTGTTAAAAGTGATTTAATTATGTTCGTGAAATTGTTCAATTCGCTCCCCTCATTTCACGAACTTTTTCTCTCGCAAAAAAAAACGTCACTTTCAACACTCATATCAAAAATTACTATTTTTATGATTGTATCATGTTGCTTTCCACACCACCAAGAGATTCTAGAATCCTAAAAATGCAAGCAACACCACCAACAAAACTCATTACTACACCATCTCCAATTGTGATTCAGAAATTGTCAATTGACATCCAGAAAACATCACTTGTATTTCAGATTAGTCATTTGAATTTCCGAAATAATCAATTGTATTTCAGAAAACATGAAATGTAATTCAGATAACACATTCAATTGAAATTGAGATATGGTCAATTATATTTCGGAAATGGCAATTTGAAATTCATATCATACGCACATTGATACCAGATAATATCAATTGTAGATGATTCAGAAATGAAACAATGATAATAAATGAACTTTAATTTTCACCTGAAACATTTAATCTTCAACACAAAACTGAAAAAATTCGAAGTCATACAGGAATGTCTGCCATCGCAATTGCATCTTAGCTCGGTCAATAATATTTTCCAGGTATGTTAGTCTTTTTTCAATAACCCCTGGTGGCACACTGTTTGGATTTCTGAGGTTTTTTTTATGTAAGTTCTTATTTTCGACCATAAAATTCCAATTGGATTAAGCATGGGAGAATAAAGGCACATCCGCATCAGCACTGCTACTGTTTTGGGTGATTACGGTTTCCAATCTCGAATGGCATGCAGCATTATCACAGATGATCACTCAATCTGATAACTGGTTCCTCATATCTTACCACTGTTGCTACAAACCCTCAACCCTTTCATTTTCTGAAAGCGCAGCTGCAGCTGGCTAATACACCAGCTGCAGACACTGTTGTCAATTGCATCTCAAATTAAATATGTACTCAAATTGACTAATTTTCTTAGGAGTCATGTGTTTCCTGAAGCTGCGATTGAAAAGGTTTAGCATATCTTTACTGTGTGTTGACGAATAGAAAGAGCCAGCACCAAGAGATTTCACCAGAATATATTGATTTTATTCATACGTGGAAACGTCGAATTGAAACATTGTCGACCTTGTAACAATTTGCGATGTTTAAGTCCACATTTGAAGTAGTATTTCATTTATTAATTCTTTCTGATTGAAACGACATTGGGCATTATCGCCTAAGATACCATATCAAGTCATAACACACCTTGAAATCATATTGATATTTCACTATCTTCATTGGAGCAACAAAATGAAATGGCAGTTCTTAAAATTTCGCAAACTCTTTATAGCATCTAAGACAACGTGAGACACTGGAGAGGGTCATAAATAAGACAAAGTCGACGTGGATGCAACTTTCCTGTTTCATAAACTAAAACAGTAAAAATGTTGTTGTCGCAGCCATTTCTCGCCACACAAATCATCCCCGATAGATATTTTTTTTTATAAAAAACAGGAAAAGTTCCGAAGTTGGCCGCCCCGTAACTCATAAAACACACACCCTCCCTTTTTTGCGACATTGTTAGTTCTTACAAGTGACCATAACATTTATAGCTGACTGAAACTTTTCCACTTCTATTTCGAATCTATAACGCATTCGACCCGAGCACAAAAGGTCCGATTTCATTGCTTTCGAGGTTCGGCGCTTTTAAACTCGGAATTTAATCTATGATGGCTTTTATATCTCATCGCTTGCCATTAGGAAGCCCGATCGACGGCGGCGTTGCATTTACAATTGCGATTTTTCTCTGGGACGACTTTGAATAGAATGTGTGCTCTCGAAGTCATCAGATTTTCATCGGCTTCGGATGTCGATGAAGATCTCGGATGCTGAATGGATGGCTGGATCATAAAACTGTGACAGGGGCGTATCTGCAAGGGGGGCGTATAGAAGGTAAATAAAAAAATTGGTGATATCTGAACTACAACTCTTTAACCGAAGGAGATAGAGGAGAATTAATGGCTTTTTACGGTCGTCTTTTTTAGAGAAACTGATAATGCCATCAACTGCATTCCTCTATCTTCTTTTGTCTTCGAGTTATAAGCCAAAATTTAAATTTGGGCGATTTCAACTTTGGTCATTATCTCCGTTTCTGTTTTTTCTAAGAAATTGAAATTAACACATTGAACAGGCACTTTTTGTAGCAATCTAGTAGCGTACTATGTTAAGCTATTGCATAGCTTTTATCTCAGGCTTTGAGCGCGGCGAGCGAATGTAAAAATTCCGTAACAAAAAAACCTAACACAGCCGTGTATCGTCGGTTCAGTTCGGCAGACTTCGGCACGTTGTTTGGGTGCTTGCGACTAGACGGATGCGTGCAGCCACTCCAGCAGTGCAAAATGGAGTCGGCAATCTCGCTGTTCCCATTGAATTACTGTAACGGTGTTGCTCACCCTCTCTTACCTGGAGACTCACTTGGTCAAAAGGTCCTTCGGGCGCCAGCTATTTTTTCCTAAAGGGGAAACAGCAAACCCACCTAGGCAGCTACTAGTCGAAGAAGGGTTCGGTGTTGTCTAAGGTAGTAGCGACAACCAGTGATTCATAAGACTGAGGTTTTAACATTTATTGAAACACAATGAGAAAAATTTATTTACAATATATATATAGGTACGGTCAGAATGCCAGACTGAGTATTTCAAAATGATATTAAAGGAAAATAGCAATACATATATAATAAAATGGGATGAAAACTAATATGATCAGGTAGACTTATTATGGTGACTTCGGACGGTAATTAGTTTACGAATGATTTGGCTACCAGCATTAGAACCCAATCAGGAGGTATTGAACAATGATCGAACCCAGTGTTTCTCTGCTTCGGACCCCTAATGAAGGTTTTGGTAATCCTCAGTCATCCACCGAGGTGAGCGTACACTCCGCCTCTGATGTGTGGCTCAGGATTCCAGACGGACGGCAAGAAAAAGGGGTTTAGTACAAACGTGCAAAACCAATTGCATCGAAACACTAGATTCTCATAAAACGGGAAATGGTTCTTACCTCAGGGAACTCACTTTCACTCTCGCGGAACGGTAAGTAAAAAAAGAAAAGGGAAATGAAAGTACGTTACTACTAAAAATGAAACCCTAATATCGCACACTAATGCTTCGAAAATCAAATCGTAATTCAACTCAAAATGCAACTCAAAGTCAAACGAAGAATAAACTGAAAAGTCTCAAAGAATAAACGGGAAGTCGACTGGAAGTGAGAAGTCAATGTCAAAGAATAAACTGAAAGTAATCAAGGAATAAACTGGAAGTAAGTCCTCATCGGCGAGTATCTCCCTTTTATAACCTTCGGGGAGGGGGCAGAAAACATCTGTGAAAAATCGTCAAACTTCTCGAATATTCCAGGCGGTAAAAATCTCTCCGGTTTCGACTTATCGAAGATTTGAGACAAAAAACCCGATAATCAGAAATAAAACGGAAATGTTCAAATAAATACGCGGACGGAGAAATTCGGAAATGAAAATGATTTACTTGTTTAAATATAAAAAGGAAATAATTATTCTGATATGAAAAGAAAGAGATTATTCTAATATGAAAAAAAATTAAAATGAAGTCTGACTTTTTCTCACAGAAAATTCATACTTCGTTACATTACGAACGGCAAATATTTCATCAACATCGGATTGAAAATGTATAGCCAAACGCTAACATTTTCCATTAACTTCAGCTCTTGCTCTAACTATACATAAGTTGCAAGGTGGAACTTTTGACGAAATAGTATATGAGTATAGTAAATCACATTCTCAGGAACTCGTTTATGTTGCACTCTCTCGGGTGACTAATATTGAAAAATTGTATATTACGACAAGAAATGATAATTCTGCATTCAAGTGTTATCAAAATCGAAGGCAAGCTGCATCGACTGCATCTTTGTTGCGAGAATTCAAAAGACTGTCTTTGAATAGTGTTTAGACGATAGCTCAAAGTGTCTCAGATTTCATTAGTAATAGAAATGGCATTTCAATAATGACATTCAATTGCCAAAGTCTACATAGTCACCAATACGATTTACAAGATTCAGTTACGAGACAAACCAATGTGTTACTTCTTACCGAAACATGCATGACGCGTGATAATCCGATTGAAATACCTAATTTCAATTTTATTGTTCAATTCAAACGAGATACTGTTCCAGAAGATGTTGTAGCTGTTTACCAAAATAGTTATAATGTTACTAATATTATGACTCCGAAGATTGAAATAAATATTGAAGATATTAGCGATGTTGATGTTAGACGCTTATTTGTTGGAGATATTTGTGCATGCTTATGCAAACTTAGAAATGGCCTACACATAGTCATGGTAGCAATTTACATTTCTCCGAATCCAAAATTGGACGAGGTAGAGCATTTTATTTATCGCACTTGACTGGAGTACACTGAAGAAGGGTCGAAAATGAATTTAAAAATGAATAATGATCCACAAGAATGCACAACAAAATATGGGACCACTATTGAAGCTGTATTTTCCAGATATTTAAAAGACATTGAGTCTCAAACTTATATTTCTTATTTCAGTTACCATAAACCTATAGTTTCAATGATAAACATTCCTGAATAACCTACATGTATTGTAAAAAAAAGGAAAAAAAATTAAATCAACAATATTATCTTCTTATTTTTGAATGGATGCTATGCAATAACTTTACCGCGGCAGTCCTCGAGTGCCACACGTGTTTTTTAATATGTATTGCATTATTCATGCTGAATCATATTATTTGTGTATTTTTCATCACAATTTTGGTTGTTCACTTCAGAGCGAATGGTGAATGGTGAGGATTTCTGAAGGAGATAATATTCTAACCTCTAATGGAAATATCGTTCTAAGGGAATTATGAGTTCATTATGAATGCATATTCTATGAATTCGGTGAATTCATTCACATTTTCCCTAACAAGGTTCTCGCACCTTATATTTCGATTTCTTCTCGAAGAGACGCACGAAGCCTGAAATCAAAGTTTACGCCCACTCAAAAGTCCCTCAAATTAAATTAATTACCACATAAAATTTATCGAATAACTCATTACTTCTAAACTTTACGGGACGAGTTGAACTCGAACGAGGTCGTAAAAATTTTTAACATGATTATCATCATAAGGACGATGTTAATGAGATTATATTTCTCGTTTGGAGTAATTTACAACATATTATTGTGGGGGAAAAAGGTTTTCGGAACTCATACCGCGGTACTTTATTACGCTTTACGAGCTGGAGTCATCTAGATGTGGATTTAATGAGAGTTGACCGAAAGTTTCATATCTTCATTGGTACTCTTTTGTAAACACAAAGATTTATATACCGATTGTAGAGGAAATCCTATTAAAATTAATGGTGAATAACTGTTCAGTGTAAATCGATGTTTCCTCTGTTGACTATGTACTAAATTCCCAAAAATACCGTGCGTATCTGTGAACATTTGCCAACCAAACGAAGGTAAGAGTGAAAATTATTATCAGGAATGTGGACAATTTATTACTGCTTACTATGAAAAATTTGCCAACGTTTTGGGGAAAGTTTTTGAAGGAAAATTTCGTGCTATAAATTGAACTCGGGATCAGAACACCTCAAGGATATTTCTCTTGGAATTTAGAATATAAAGAAAAGAGCATATCGTCGATTTAACAGGGAAACGTTTTTTAATTTCTGCTCGTAGAATGTATTTTCGTTTTTCAATTTTTTTTTCTAGAAGTTATTTTATTTTCAAACCAGTTTCGGCGAAAAAAAACCTGATTACTAATTTCCACATGAAATTATTTGTGTTGTTCATTGAGGCGAATAAAGTCCTCGCGTCAGAGTGGAATAAAAATGTCGTATTCATTTACAACATATATGAAATCACCCATCAGGCTTGATGCTCTCCTGGTCAGTTCAAACGCTTTTTTATTTCCTTCGATACCCCAATGCTTGTTGAAAATTGAGCATTGCAACCCTCAGACCTCAACCTCAGCTACGCCTATGGTTGGATCGCAGCGCCACGCCAACTCCACTCCACTATGGTCGGCCGATTGACTGCTCGCATCAAATTAGTCTCCTCTGTGTATTAATCAGCTGACAGATTAACTCATGTTCATTAATTCAATCAATTAATCGTCCTCTTTTGTAATACAGCTTTACTTGTGAATAGACCTTCTCTTGTGCTACTCTTGTAAATAAGAATTTTCAAAAAGTCACCTTGCTTAATAACTGATCATATCGTTCATTTCTTGAAGTAACTAATCCTCAAAAAGGTGAGTGAATTCACAGAATCCTTAATTGTTGCATTTTCCCATTTTCCATGTTATTTTCCTGCTTTTCATAAAGTTTGAAAATTTGTGCACGTTACAGATCATGAAAATCTATAAAAATATTGGTAATCCTCTCTCAATTTATTCTGATAAGATCTCTATTGCGTTAAACTAATGCATTGGACTTCTCTAAGATATATATTTTGGTATATTTTTGCAGTTCTAATAGATTTTTCAGATATCTCTAGACTCCTCACATGGAAATGATTACTTGCTCCAAGAATGAACATTCTCTGTGGTAATACATATTACGCAAAGGTGAATCATGGAATCAGTCTTCTCTCTCAATAAAACCAAGTGAAACTCTCTGAAGTATTTGAACGATCAAGTAGCTCAAACATTGAACCTGATTGACAGTCTCAGACCCTGCTTCATCTTGAGCGGTCTCCTCAAATATTGATTAAACCATTCAACTGGTATGATCTCCTCATTATAAATAAGAAATTCTCAATTTCATTCAGCATTCTGCTTTATCGAACCAACGGGTTAGTGGTTTTAATTCATACATAGTACTCTTATGTTATATTCCTCATAACTTTCAATTGTAGCCTCTATTTTTCTGATGAACACTAACCCTGCTATCTAAAAGCAGTTCGTCACTGTAAATGTCGTGTCAATTGATTAATTAGCATTCTCTTTGGAGACCAACGTTATAGATCATAAATATTGATTTCTCAATCATGATATTCCCACATTTGTAATACTCTTAATGAAGAACAGACTTAGACTACTAAGCTTTCAATACACGTATCTCCTCTAAGGCCTGATCTCACTTTTATTACAACTCAGCCTACTCTTATGATTCATTATTCAACCTTCTGTTTTTCTGATGAAATAAAGAGGCTCTCGCAATCAATTCCAATTGCTTCATCTCTGTAAACACTGTATTCAATTGCGAATTAATGGAACTATCTCAAAGTCTAAGTCTGACTTCATCTGACCTCTCATTTTGAACATCTCTAGTTGAATAATTCACTCTGGGTTTATAGATGACTTAAATATTTGTATTTTTTACTGTATTAACTTCATGCGGGTGACTTATTCATTTTATGATTGTGAATGATGTCAATGAATGTTTTTACACTACCATCTCCAAATCAATTATCTGGATACAGTCCTTCAGAGTAATTTAACAAAATCAGAACAACCCAGATTTTGAACAGCCCACAACACATCTTCCTCGTCATCAAAGAGACCTCTGTGTGTCAGGCTTACCTGGTCCCTCTATAACAACTTTCTGTATGGTGAAATAAAAGCAGAAAGATGTTGAAAAAGCCCAACTGATTGTCCAGAAAGCGAACACTTGTTGTTCTCCTGAATTTCCTCATCCCAAACAAAGTTAATAAACAAAGGCAAAACACAATCGTTGGAGAAGTTGACCTCGATCACCCCCCAAACATGTCTAGACCCTCCCGCTCGAACGACAAAGAATTTCAATAAGTATCTACTAACCCACTTTGTCCCGGCATCTGGAAACCTCCAAAGGGGGAAAGGCGGCAACTCCTCCACGGGAAAGTAAACCGACGTCGAGATTTCAATAAATATCGGGAGCCGACCCCTCCCCTGGGATTCTTCGACATCCGAACCGTTGGAATTTTATAATTGTCACGAGTCGCAGATCCGTGTGTGTTCCTTGTATTCCTCCTGACTGGATATATTGGATTCCTTCGGCGATCGCGGCGCCCTCTGTCGGGAGCGGATAATTCCGATCTTCGGGAATCCGTCCCGGTGCTACCAAAGTGAATACGTTATCGTCTGTCGTGTCTAAGGTCTTTGACGACCTTTCACTTTGACTCGGGAATTCGATTCATTCCCGATCCGGATGAATTACAAATGGAACTGTAATATGTCTGATTGAACATGAACTGCTGTCTCGTAGATGAACTGCGACTAGCTCTCCTGTGGAAATATATTTCCGGAGATGCTAGACGCTGCTCTTTATGCGATCTCGTGCTCCGAACATCTGGTGGAATTTTTGGAAGAATGTTTCAGAATATGGCGCACCAGTGGATGAAAGAAATAGTTCTTTGAGATCCCACCAAAAACCTTTTCAGGTGGAATGTTGCCAAGACGACACCATATGGCTCACAATAGGTACCTTTACACTAACGCTCTTGATTAGATTGAGCGGGTTCTTTCAATCAGTTGGATTTCCTACAGAACACGATGTGAATTTCTTTGATACGGTTCAACGGTCAATTGTAATACACATGTAACTGGTTGACGGTCTCTCATCCTAGTTTAACACTGGAAGGTATCCTCTGATAATGTTGCCTAGATGACACCATATGGCTCACAATAGGTACCTTTACACTAACGCTCTTGATTAGATTGAGCGGCTCTAATTGAATATATGATTTTTCTACGAAATAAGTGCAGAAGGTAATGATGTCCTTTCACGAGTTCTGAATCTAAATGAACGAGTGTTCGAACAAGCCCTCTTCATAAGGATTATTCATAATTTTCTGAATTTTCATTGATAGTGATGAAATATTTCCATGTTGGTTGAAGGAACTGTTCTCAGTATCACTCACTTTTCATTATCACAGATAACAAAAAAATCCGCGACAGGAAGCCAACATGATATTATTAAATATAAGCATGAAAACTCTGATCAGGTTCATCGGTCAATTATAACATACATGGAACTGGTTGACAGTCTTTCGTCCTGGTTTCGCCCTGGAAGGTCTCCTCTGATAATAGCGAATTCAATCAACCAATCATTATGAGCCTGAACTCTCAAGTTAATTCATCTGATTCTACTAGCAAGTTAGATCTCAATACTTTTGTCTGTCTCTATAAATGTTGTACTCATTGATGAATTTTGCACTCTCTTCCAAACCAACGTTGTTGATATTAATTGTTATATTATTGTCCTACTCATATTTACCGTATTAATCTCATTGATGAATAATATTATTACAGATAATAAGTAAATCCGGGACAAGAGGCTAACATGAAAAGATATTTTGATTTATTATTTTTTGTGTGACTTTCGTTCAGAATAATAAAATGCCAAGATTAAATGTGAGCATGAAAATTATGAGAACTTGAGATATTTTCGCACAATTTCGATCTACTAGATGTCCATAGACGGATGACATGAAGATGATCTTAAATCACGCTGATGTCTGTCAAGATTTCTCTGATATTTAATATTTGTAGTATTTTTTTTCACAGGCGAGGTAATGGTTTTTTTTTCAGCTGAGGTTTTTTCCCTTTCGGCATTTAATCACACTGCAGACCTGTATGGTTTTCCTGTATTGCACCAATCTCAGCTAGGTACCTTTTTTTTTCAATATGTATCATTTTAGCTCTCCGAATCAAAAGAATATATACAGGGTGTACCAAGTTCGACGGCCTATTAGGAGTTTCTGGAAAGCTGGACCTATTTGAAATCTGAAAATTGGGATTATGACATTGTTTGACATTATCTACCGAACTAAAATATTCTTGGGGCCTGACCACTTTCAGTTATACAGGGAGTGAAAAAAAAATTTCGAACATTTTTTTTCTGTTTTTTTTTTTGTTTTCAAATTTAATAGAGTATGCAATTCTAAATACGTTCTCATTCAAATCGTTCTATTCATCATAATACTTTCCAAAATATCGAGAAAAAACTCAAAAAAAAAGGGAGATGAAAGTATTCAGTATTATATTGTTATTCAGGAAATCCTGAAAAAATCACGAATTATTTATTTTAGGAGCATTAACATATTGAAACATTATCATTATTTTTCTTCACACAATCCAACGCAATCATAAAAAATAAGGTTCTAAATTGAAAAACGAAAGTTATGGACCAATCTTGATCCCAATTTTCGACCCAACATTTGGCAACACCCTGTGATGAGATTTTCGAAATTTTAAGAATGTACAGTATTTCCAGTCTTCGACTTAAAAAATTGGAAAACGGTTTGTGCTTAAGATATCTTGATTAGGAATAACAAACATAATACTGAATACTCTTATCTCCCTTTTTTCTTCAGTTTTTTCTCGATATTTTGAAAAGTATTATGACGAATGCAACGATTTGTATACTAATGTATTCAGAATTGCGTACTCTATTGAATTCGAAAACAAAAAAACAGAAAAAAAATTATTTTAATTTTTTTTTTCGCTCCCTGTATAACTGAAAGTGGTCAGGCTCTAAGAATATTTTACATTGGTAGATAATGTCAAACAATGATATAATCCCAATTTTAGGATTTCAAATAGGTCCAGTTTTCTAGAAACGCCTAATAGGCCGTCGAACTTAGTACACCCTGTATATACAGGATGTCCCATGAATTATAATTATTAAATTCGAAAACCAAGAAAAAACAAAAAATTCTTGAAAATTTTTTCTCATTCCCTGTATAACTGAAGGTGGTTAAGCTTCAAGAATATTTTAGCTCGGTAGATAATGTCAAATAATAACATAATCCCAATTTTCAGATTTCAAATAGATCAAGTTCTCCAGAAACGCCTAATAGGCCGTCGAACTTGGTACACCCTAAATTTATATTCTACAAAGACATTGTTATTTTTGGCTGTGTCAGTCTATGTATGCAGTACATAAACCTACCTTGTCTGACACCAACTTTAAAAATAACAATAATTGTTAGTAACCACCAGTTTTTCGCGTGATGAAAACGCAGTTATCATTTCTATACTTTTGAGTGCATACTTAATGGGTTTGGGGTATTTTTGAATAAGTTTTTTTTTGTTAAAATTTTCTTTTTGTCGAGGATATTCTTGTAGATATTCTTCCTGTTTTTCCGAGGTGCTATATTTTGCTTTATAGTGTAGTTATTGTTGATTTCAGAGCTTTCAAAAGCTCTGTGGACTCCTCCTTGAGGATTTTTGGGAGAAAAATCTAACATAACAGAAGATTACCATCCACCATTCATCAACTCATTCTCAACTCTATCGCCCCCCCCCTAGCCCTCCCCCAGAAGCTAGTCCATGTTCGTGAATTCACCCCGTGGTGTAGATTAATTCGGGCTGCAATGCGTAATTAAGCTGGTCACGCACGATAATAAATGCAACAAGTTTCTGCCCCGAGAAGCTGGCTCAAAATTTATCGGCGCTATCTACACTACAAACGGAACAATTTGTAATCATAGTTTGCCTAACGGCTGCGGTGAATGCACGCCGAACTGCGTTTTGACCCATGTCATGGTCCTTCACTGCGGAATTCCTGGAATTAATTGACGAGAAAGATAGCCGGTTGAGCGAGAAATGGCGGAAACCCACTTTCTGGCACGGGAAAATTGGACGAGAGAAGTCTTCGATCTTTGTACAAGGTTTGAATAATTTCGCCCCACGGCATAAGGGTAAATGAATAAGTGGATCCTAACCATCTAAACTCATATATTTTGTGTTCTACTCAAATAGGTAGGTGTTTTCAGTCTCCTCAAAATTATCAATGATTAAATCTTCATATCATTTCTACTTAATTCCCAGGTATATTCATTTTATTTTCACAATTCACATAGATATTCAGACATATTCAGATTTATCAAATGGAAATGTTGATGTTGCACCATAATCGAATTTTCTCATGTCTTTCTCTATGGTGATGAATACTGATTTACTATTTACTCTTGCTGATCCCATTATTTCAATAGTTTCATTTCATTTTTTGATATGGTCCAACGGTCAATTGTAATAAAAATGTAACTGGTTGACGCTCTCTCGTCCTGGTTTAACGCTGGAAGGTATTGTTATGAAATTATTGTTATGGTTCTATATTTATATCTAATTCAAAATTATTTCAAAAGGATACATAATACATTACCTGGTTATAATTGCAAGTACATGCATCAAAATTCGAAAGTTTCAACATTTAAATGTATTATTTACATTCCAGAGATAATTTCAATTCAAAATTCTCATAGTTAAATTTCATATGTAATTATCAATTGTAGCCTTCGATTTCCAAATTCATTAAGTTGAATTGCTGGTTTCTTGATAATGCTAAAATTGAAAGATTTTGATAAGAAAAATGTAAATAAATTCTATGTTATTGTATTATGTATTAGTGTTAAGAAATCTAGATAGTAAGGACTTTTGAGAAGTGAAACCAGGGAGACGGAAGAAAGATTGAATGGGAAAAGATTGTAAAAATTGAATTGAGGATTATCATTCAAGGAAAAATTAAATGAAACAGATTCAAATTGATAAAAATTGAGTGTTATACTTATTAAGTTAGTGCAATTATTATACAAATGGAAATGGAAATATGATTAATGGTAAAAGAAGATTTCAACTTACGAAGGAAGAAAGAACTTGACGAAGGAAGAAAGCCAATAGAACCAGTGATTTCAAAAATATTTATTGAAGGATAATTTCAAGAGACTATTTAGAAATATGTGATGATTGAAAGTGAGTTGACTTATGAACATTAACCAACTTTAGACATAACCTCATTGGAACATTGAACTGATTTGAAAACCATAGTGATAGTGTTTATTATTCTTATTTATTGATAGTATAGTTTAATATAGAAATCAAATTGAATATTCATTAATTATTAAGAGTTCATTACATTCAACCAATTTTCAATTATAATATTTTAAAATCAAAATCTTTCAAGTTTTATTGAACCTTCAAATGAGTAGAGTCTAGGCCAGGTAAATTTTCAAAATTCGAAATTATATAATTTTTTTTTATAATTTTTGTTCTTTAAATTCAAAATAAATTCAAAAATTTTAAATATAAATGAAAGGAACCATAACAGTATCCTCTGATAACGGTTAACTCAACCAATCGATATAATCTACTCATTTTTAGCCTGATCTCTCAAGTTCATTAATCTGATTCTAATCACAAGTTAGATCACAATCCTTCTACTCTTCTAGAAACCATCTGAACTCCACCCTGAGATTGAATTTGTGAAAATTTTGTTTTGTATTTTCTGTAACTGAATTGTAATGACCAAATTCAATAAAGGCCTATTATTATTATCGATTAGTGGTTTCATCCGCATTACTCTCTTTTTGTATTACTCACAATTTATCAATTGCATCTTCTATTTTTCTGGTGGACGTTCTAATCATGCTTACTCGTAAGTAATTTGTCTGTGTAAATGTTGTATTCATTGATGAATTTTGCACTCTTTTCCTTGTTAATATCAATTATAATATTATTGTTATGCTCATCGTATTGATCTCATTGATGAATAGACTTTCACAATGTAACTTCCAACACTTGTACTTCTCTCGCAGCCTGCATAATTTTGCAAAACCTTTGCAATTATTAATCACTTGAACCAAATGGAGGTTTGAGAATATGTAGGGGCTGCCAACCCGATTATGGGTATGATCAAAGACCCCTAACCTTGCAGTGGAAAGTCGTCTAAGCATTTCCTAGAGCTCACTTGAGATATGATGATTTTTTCTGAGTCATATTCAAGTATTGTTCTCATAAAAAAAAACAACTTGATATTATAGCTCTGCAAGGAAACCTCTTGACAAAAAAAAACACGTGTGGCACTCGACGACTGCCGCGGTAAAGCTATTGCATAGCCTCTATTCAAAAATAAGAAGATGATATTGTTGATTTGAAATATTTTTTTTTTATTTATCTTACAATACATGTAGGTTATTCAAGAATGTTTATCATTGAAGCTATGGGTTTATAGCAACTGAAATAAGAAACATAAATTCGAGACTTAATATCCTTAAAATATCTGGAAAATACCGCGTCAATAGTGGTCCCATATTTTGTTGTGGATTATTGTGAATTATTATTCATTTTTAAATTCAATTTTTCCGAAAGAAAAGTTGTCAACCGCTCTGATTTTTTATCAGCGAAATCAATGTTGAAATCGCTAGCCAAGATAAATGGAAATTTATTACCATTTGTACCAGGTATTTTCGACCCTTCTTCAGTGTACTCCAGTCAAGTGCGATGAATAAAATGCTCTACCTCGTCAAATTTTGGATTCGGAAAAATGTAAATTGCTACAATGACTATGTGTAGGCCATTTCTAAGTTTGCATAAGCATGCATGAATATCTCCAACAAATGAGCGTCTAACATTAACATCGCTAACGTCTTCAATATTTATTTCAATATTCGGAGTCATAATATTGGTAACATTATTACTATTTTGGTAAATAGCTACACCAGTTTTTGGAACAGTATCTCGTTTGAATTGAACAATACAATTGAAATTAGGTATTTCAATCGGATTATCACGCGTCATGCATCTTTCGGTGAGAAGTACCACATTGGTTTGTCTCGTAACTGAATCTTGTAAATCGTATTTGTGACTATGTAGATTTTGGCAATTGAAAGTAATTATTGAAATGCCCTTTCTATTACTATAATGAAATCTAAGACTATCGTCTGACCACTATTTGAAGACAGTCTTTTGAATTCTTGCAACAAAGATGCAGTCGATGCAGCTTGCCTTCGATTATGATAAAACTCAATGCAGAATTATCATTTTTTGTCGTGATTCATAATTTTTCAATATTAGAGAGAATGCAACATAGACGAGTTCCTGAGAATGTGATTTACTATACTCATATACTATTTCGTCAAAAGTTCCACCTTGCGACTTACGTAAAGTTGGAGCCAGAGCTGAAGTTAATGGAAAATGTTTGCGTTTGGCTATACATTTTCTATCCGATGTTAATGAAATATTTGCCGTTCGTAATTCAATGGGAACTGCGAGATTGCCGACTCCATTTTGCACTGCTAGAGTGGCTGCACGCATCCGTCTAGTCGCAAGCACCCAAACACCGTTCCGAAGTCTGCCGAACTGAACCGACGATACACGGCTGTGTTAGGTTTTTTCGTTACGGAATTTCTACATTCGGTCGCTGCGCTCAAAGCCTGAGATAAAAACTATGCAATAGCTTAAAAACTAGCTAGGTTAGTGCACTCGCGAACGATACAATTATTTGTATGATACAAGATCTCAGGGCAAAACCTATGCAGAAAAAATCCTACCTTGTCGTGTTTGAGAAAACAAAATTAACTGAAAATATCTAACAACGAAAGATCTTGAAGGACATCTATTTGAAACACTTTATGATGCAGATACAAATCGACTAATATTTCGATGGCGTTACGTTTTTAAATATCTACCTAAGCTTAGTGTATGACATCTAAGATCTATTAAACTGCTCCACAAGAGACTCCATTTAAAAATAAGAACATTTATGAAGCATATGCAAAGAACCAAACTTAAAAAAAAGGCGACCAGATTAACGAAATGTCTCATACTGATTTTTATTAGATCGATTCAAATTGTTATTGGGTTTTAAATGATTTCACAGCGATTTTCTCGAAAATTACATACATTTCAAAACGATTGAATACGATATTCCTAACTCTTGTGGAGCAGTATACTTGTTGAACGAATCTGTACGACCAATCTGAAATACACGAAGCAAAATCTGGATTATTCTTCGGAGAAATCCGAGGAATTGACCCCGAATCGACTTGAACCCGTGGCGCCCCCTGGAAAACAATAACCCGAAACGCGGAATCTGCAATTCGATCCATCACTTATGCAGATGGGATATTCGAATAACTGAAAAACTTGAGGAGGTCTCCCTCCGCAATTTTTCATTTCTGCTACATCGATTGAAACGCTGGAAAATTAGCATCTGTATTAAACGACCCCCGGATTTTCAATTCTTTTTTTCCGTTGGTGTGTGATGAATTTTCCATGAGTTGCTGGCGAGTCGGCGAGTGACATAGTAAGCGTTTTGTCAACAGAGAGAATGACAGATTGGAGACTTGATTTTTTTTCGCATGTTTATTTATGGGTCAACAAACGTTATATGTATAGGAATTTGTAGGTATATACACTGTGGAAAAGCAAAATAATAGCATATTAAGTATAGAGAAGGGTAAGGGCATTTTACCGATCGAAGACAATAGTTTGGAAGAGGAGCGCAGCGACGGCTCCAATTATTGTCTGAGATCGGTACTGCTTAACGTTCGAGATACTTATAGCGTTTTTTGCACGATAGACACAATTTTTACTCAATGTACAAAATAATTATCTGACAAATTCATTTATTCGTGGCTTTATCAATGCTGTGTAGGAATATAATATAAGGCGTTGTCTTGATGATGAAAACTTAGTAGATTGTCAAAGTGACAATAATCACTTGAATATACTAACGTTGAAAAATGAGCGATATAGAATCTTCGTAAGATGATGAAATTCAAACAGCCTGCGAAATCGACTGTTCTTCAGTTATTCCTGAGAAATCTTAAATCCGCTACGAGAGTACATACAATACTTTCAAGGAATGGATTCAGACTAAAGGCAGCTAAATCAATGAAAAAGTGTAACTGGCCTATTTCGTTCGAAGAATAGAAAAACTGAGATCGCCTGGAAGTCTTTGGGCGGAATATTCAATGCTGAAGAGCCGAATATTTTTCAACGGAGGTATTGACATATCCAAGTTTGCAACGCTTATAACATTCCTCAAAAAAAATTTATTGGCTACAAACCGAAAAAATCTGCTGTTTTTACAAGAGAAGAAATGAATACATTCTTAAGAGAAGCAGCAGATGATATGTTTTCAATTATTAAGATGTGCTTTCATTAATATAGTAGTGCTTCATAAACTAATTATGGTTTTTCAGATGGGAATGATATTAGGTATATCAGGGGCGTGTAGAAGAAAAGAGTTGTACAACATGAGCGTCAGGGACATAGAAGATCGGGAATCATTTTTAATCGTGAAAATTCCCAACACAAAAACAAACATTCAGGAAACATTCACAGTCATTGATCCAGATAATGATATCAATTACCTGGAAATATATAGAAAATATTTCCATCTGCGTCCACAAAATGCGAAGAGCGAACATTTATTTTTGAGATATCAAAACGGAAAATGCAGTTATCACGTAATAGGCAAAGGGACAATTGGAAGTTGGCCGTCAAATATTGCAACCTTTTTTAATTCAGAAAATCCAAATGCCTATACTGGCCACTCTTTTAGAAGTACCTCGGCCACATTTTCAGCTAATACTGAGTAGATGTATTAAGACTTAAACGACACGGTGGATGGCGGTCTTCGACTGTAGCTGAAAGTTACGTTGAGGATTCCCTGGAAAATAAACTAGACTTTGCTGAAAAAATTTTGCATAGTACGGAACGTAGCGAGTTGCAACATGAAATGTTGAATTCAGCAGAGGTTTCTGTGAATTCGGCTTCTACTCAATCCAGTGGCATTTCCATCAGCAATTGTAAAAATTGTACTTTTACTTTCAATATTAAATGAACTTAATTCAAATTGTTTGTGGTATTTCATTATTTCAAAGAATATTCAGTCATTTTCACTCACCATTAGCTGAACGGTAAGTGATTCACTTCACCGATCTAGCAACAAACGCGGTAACTAACAAAATTCGTTCTACCGTGCAAAAAATTTATAATGTGAGCTCGAAATAATCCAAATATCGGCGATCATTGGGTTGCTTCCTAATTCCCAAAGGCTCCCTTGTCCTGAAACATAAAGTTTCATCCGAATCAAGAAAAACCTAGACGTGATTAATGTCCAGCCTCCTCAAGGAGCAAGAAAAAGCAGGACATCGTCGACAAAACTTTACCTTCACACAAGAACGACGCACAAAGTGGATGGGCATATCTTCAGCCCCATCTCGCGATATGTCAAAACGCCTCTGCCATCATTAATCGAGGCAAAATCTCTTGGACTTAGCTTTGGGGATGTTATCTGGGAAACTTGCAACGAAGAGGACCAATTGGTCAGTGCCTAAGAAGCCGGAAATTAACTTAATCACTGCCGGTGCTCCAAGTCACGAACTACCCGGCTCTAAAAACTTGATGAAAGGACACATAAAAAGGGTATAAAGTTTGTTTTTTCCCGGATTAAATATAAGGGAGGTTTGGGAAGACCATTTTCGGGATTTATAACTGCCATTAATTCGACGATGAAATTTCAGAGATACTACTAGATTTCCAACAGTTTTATGATTAGAAGGTTTGTAGCTGGATGATCCAATATTGATATCAACTCGAATTTTTATTCAATACTAGCTGACCCGGCAGACTTCGTATTGCGTCAATCGATAAATAAAAAAGCAACTTTAATATTATAATAAACTATTATGGTATAATTCCTTGAAAGTGGACATAAAATTGTCCTGTACAATTAGTCCAGTAAATGAGTGCGAAAATTTGGTATTACCTCCGAATTCTATCAAGATGCTTCGATTTTGATAAAATTTTGGATCTGAGCTATTCTTGTCTCCTACTCCTACAATATGCCGATTTATGTTTATTATTTTTAAGGGGTGAAAACAACCCCTTTATCCAAAATTGAAAGAAACTTGTTCTAACGTAAATCAAAGTAATTTTTGGGCCTCAGTAGCGTTTTATGAAGTTTAATGAAGGTCTTCATATACTTCAAAACCGTATAAACCACCCTCTTTCAGCATAAAATGTTTAAAAATGGGTCTTTGTTAATAAAATTAATTAATTTCAATCAATTCCATAACAGTATTTGAGATCAATGTTAGTTTTAGTTATTTTTATTTTTCAACCCCCAAAAGCAACCCTTATCTTTTCAAAATAACAAAATGAAAATATCATTCAAACATTTCATTCATGCACCACTTTATTCACTTGAAATTAATACTGTCTGTGTCAAAAAATTAATCTGATTCTGAGTGGCTGTCGCCACTGTCAATTATTTCTTCATCTTTGCCAAAGATTGGAAAACTGTTTTGGCAGTTAACACCTGCACATTCTCCACATGTAGCGTTACAAAAAAGACTCAGTTTTCTGCAGTTTTCAGTCACAAAAAATCATTTTCAACAAATTTTGTGGTGCAGGTGTTTTTTGCATTTTTGTGGGATGCAAATATTCATTAGTACTATTCCAACCGCAATCAACTGAATTGAGAGCTTCATTAGCTAGCCAAATTTGAAGTTGATGATTTTAGGCAAGCATTTGTTTCATCGGCAGATGTCGATTTTACCGGTAATGGTTGTCGGAAGTCACCAGACAAAAGAATCAATGCGCCCCCAAAACATCCGTATAGGCAACTCAAAATACACAGTAATTGTTCACATATATAATAGTAGAATGTAGATTTGTTCAAAACATTTCGTCATAAAATTTTCCGTAGTGTTCGCAAGAAAGATAGGTTCAATAACACATGGACTCAGATGCGTTAATTTCATTAGAAAATGTAGTTCACCGAATTAATATCAAATATAATTCTTTCACGAAAACGCTATTAACTATAGCGACACCTACTGGCGTTATTTGCAAGAAGAAAAATTATTTCCTATTTTTCTCCATTTCATCAAATTTTTCACAGTTTCAATGTATTTTATTTTAACCCTGTCGTAGAATAATCCAAAAAAATCTTTCATAACAAACAGTTCATCAAATCTTGAGTTATTAATGGTTTAACCAACAATACGGCCGACTTAGTTTTATATACTAATATTTCTAGAAAAATGAAATATAATGTTAAATCAAGATTCGAACACCTCTGAACTGCCTCAATATGAAAACTAACAGAGATATTACATTATCAAAGACGAACTATCTTCATACCAGGCTCACATACCCGTCCCTGCAATCGTGGCTCCGATTTCTTTATAACTGATATGCGTTTTTAACTGGAAGTTCATTTCAAACTGTTCTCATTATCCTGTAACTCAGATATACAGGAATTCTTGAAATGTATTTCGAATAAAAAGATACCTTGGAACACCTGAAGGATAACAGCATATCAGAGCAAGTGACAGACCAGTTTCATTCTTATTATGACTCATCAGTGCCACTGCGATGATGAACATTATTAGGCAAGTACTTATTGCGGAAAGTGCCATCTAGTGTGGGTAAGTCTGAGTTTTCTCTCACCGGTTTTCTCGGCAAACCTTGGAAATAGTTATAGAATCATAAAATGCAAGGAGTTGTTTACAGCACGCAATTTCACCCGAATAAAGTTGATGATGAGTGAATAACATCACATCCCCTCAATATCGCGACAAATTCATTTTTTTGCACCCCCAGTCATTTCTCTGCAGATAACCGAGTTGATGGTTATATTGCAAGTCTTTGTATGTGGAGTATTCCGGATGAAATTCCCTCTCTATCTCTGGGCCATAATCCGGGAAAGAGAACTTTATCAAACTTTTTGATGAGACCCACAGCCACATCGTAACTTCATTTGCTATTCCCTCTTTATTCCGTAGCGAGAAACGGTTTTTTTCACGATTCGCTCGACAAATACTGCAAGAATTTATTTCTGGATTTCAGTTCAAGAAACAGAGCGTTGTATGAGTTTTTTCACACGAAATTATAATACCCTGCTTGTAAGAAAATAAACTTTGGTTGGTTTCAAATAAACAGTTCCAAGAGAGTTAAAGATATCGTATTCAATCGTTTTGAAAAGTATGTAATCTTCGAGAAAATCGCTCAAAAATCATTTAAAACTCAATAACAACTTGAATCGATCCAATAAAAATCAGTATGAGACATTTCGTCAATCTGGTCGCCTTTTTTCTTAAGTTTAGTTCTTTGCATATGCTTCATGAATGTTCTTATTTTTAAGTGGAGTCAGTTTATCAACGGCTTCGATTTGAAACGAGTTTTCTGAAAATGAAAAGACGTATATTAACAAACGCTGAGGCTAATAGGGCTATCGGAATGCTACAGTGTGGCCTAATTCAGGTTGTTGTATCGGAAAGGCTCTAAGTCAGACAAAGTGTCATATCTCGACTTTGGAAGGGAGACAGGTTCCGTGTTAGAAAGACGAAGGCTTGGTGGGCGACGAAAAACAACATCTGTCCAGGATCGTTTCATCACCGTTTCGGCGAGAAGAAAGCCTACATCTACGTGTAGAATGCTACGGAATACTCTTCAAAATGCAGATGAAGTCCAAGTTTCCATCGAAACCATCAGACGACGTTTGAAAGTGGTGAATCTAGGTTCTAGACGTCCATTAAGAAGAGTTCCATTAACACGTGACGATAAGCGTCAAAGACTGGAATGGGCAAGGCAACATATCAATTGGAACGATCAATGGCGTAGTGTCCTTTTCACTTATGGATCCAGATATGGACGATTTGCAGATTCTAGAAGAATAAAGGTATGGAAAATCCCACACATACCTCGTAATCGTCGCTATGTCCAAGAAGTATATCCATTCCGAGGGGGTAGGGTTAGGGTATGGACCAGGATATGTTTCAAAGGGCGCACAGATCTACACATTTGTCCTGGGAATATGACCGTCTCATACTATATGAAGCATGTTATTGACAATGTTTCGCCAAATTTTCACGCTGCTATTGGTGAAACTTTTCAGTTTCTAGACGATAACGCTAGACCGCACCTTGCAGCCATAGTTGAAAATGCGTACGAGGAGCTTGGTATTCCACATTTACCAATACCTCCGCACTCACCAGATTTGAATTGCATAGAACATGCATGGGATATGCTCCAAAGAAGATTAGATTATCATCAACCTACCTCAGAATCCTTGAATGACTGAGAGATCTTCTGCCCCGTTCATGGAACCAAATTCCTCAAGAAATGTTCAACAACCTCGTGTGTAGTATGCAAAGAAGATGTCAAGCTCTTATTGATGCCTGGATGCCATACATTGTATTGATATTCTTAAAATGCTCGAATTCTCTGGGAATAAAATTTCGTTAGTACTCGATTTTTCTCAATCATCCTGTATACGCTGCAGACGTACAGGCTAAAATTAATTTTATTTCCTGCAAGTTGAAATCATTTTCATATGAATTTTCGTGACAAAATCTCATTTAAACTATATTTTTTGCAATCAAAGTCAATATCTCTACTGATGTGAAGCAGTTTAGTTATCTGGTTTTCATCGTTTGCTCGAGAATTCTTGAATGTGAGAAGCACAAAAGAAACATTTATCTATGATTTTTAACCACGACTAAGACCTCCAATGCATTCGGTGCATTGCTACGAGAACAATGTTTCAATCCTTTAATTTTTTTTTGGATCATTCAAGATACATATTGAAAAAATTTAATTTGATCATCGACCAATGAGTGTTAAACTGTTATCCCAAATAATTCCTACTACCCAGACTAACCCTGTAGCAAATTCCGAATGGAGACCCTGATTTTTCTCCCTCCCCAATCTACCAGAAATAAAAAAGGTCCCGTTTTTAATGCTATCTACTTTCGTTCCAGTTAAACCCCTTTGGGTGAAGCTCATCGGCGAAAATAAGCCATTATCTGCCGATAACACTTACGAGCTCAGCTGCGAGGTGGTGGGCTCCAGACCTGTGCCGACCATAACGTGGTGGAAGGGCAGCGTGCAGATGAAAAACACCAGGGAAACGGTGAGATTAATTGAATCAATGGTGTCCCTTTCTTTTTCAGGATAACGCACCGGGAAGTCCCATCTTTTTGCCGCCCCGAGATCATTAATCCGGAGGCAGTGTATTTTCGTTTACCCGGAAACTTCATCTGGAAACGATTTCAAGCTCGAGAATAAATAAACCTGTGAATTTCGAAGAATCATATTGTTCGGTGAAGAATACAAATATAAACAGCCTCTACACTCCCCGTCAATAAATTCCGGACAGGCAAAATTTTTGTCAAATTCAACATCCTGCATCCTTTTTCGTGGTACTGCGATTTTGTTGAAATTTTCACCAGGTAGAGTATTGGGTCTTGTAATATGAACCTGAAAGTTACTTTGCAATAATATCTGTAGTTTATTCCTTTTACAGGGAGAAACAAAACCTTATTTTAAACCCTCCATTTCTAAACACCCTGTAGTGAATTTGAGGCGGAAAATCTGATATCATTAAGTTTTAATTTGAACTGTATTCCTTTCTTAACGAAATGTTTCTTGATTTACGTCAGTATCTGCTTTAAAAGAAAGGATATACATTTTCAAAGAAAGTGTTGCATTCTTTCAATTCTTATAACAGTTTAAAACATTACAATACCTTATCGACCAGCACAAACATCTGAAAATTAATAGCGTGTATTTCTACCTCGCTTTCTCATCACTTCTACCATACGACGTGGCATACTTTCAATGCATTTCCGAATTGCTTCTGGGGGAATATTTTCCCGTTCTTCAAGAAGGGCTGTTCGTAAATCGGGCAAGGTGTTGGGCTGCCGATTTCGAACATGTCTACCCAGCATATCCCATACATGTTCAATTGGATTTAAATCCGGACTTCTGGCTGGTCACACGAATCGTTGAATATTCGCCTCTTCAAAGAATTCTGTTACAACCCGTGTAACGTGAGGCCTAGCATTGTTCTGCATTAACAAAAATTGTTGCTTCCCCCAGAAGCATTGAAAGTACGCCACGTCGTATGGTAGAAGTGATGAGAAAGCGAGGTGAAAATACCGGCCATTAATTTTCAGATGTTTGTTATGTTTACTAGTCGATAAGGTATTGTAATGTTTTGAATTGTTATAAAAATCGAAAAAATGCAACACTTTCTTTGAAAATGTGTATCTTTTTTTTTAAAAGCAGATACTGACGTAAATCAAAAAACATTTTATCAAGAAAGGGTCACACTTCAAATTAAAACTTAATGATATCAAATTTTCCGCCTCAAATTTATCACAGGGTGTTTAGAAATGAAGGGTATAAAACAAGGTTTTGTTTCTCCCTGTAAAAGGGATAAATTACAGGTATTTTTGCGAAGTAAATTTCAGGCTAATATAACAAGACCCAATACTATACCTGGTGAAAATTTCAAAAAAATCGGAGAACCACGAAAAAAGATACAAGGTGTTGAATTTGACAAAAATTTTGCCTCAGAGTGACATTATTCAGCTTAAACAAAGGTACTCTATAGGAGTTCAAATGAGAGGTCATATGAGATTAGACTTAGACGTTGAGACAGTTCAAAGAACTCATTATTAAGCACAATGTTTACAGTGACAGAGCAATCGATGAAATTGATTGAGATAGCCTCTTTATTCCATCAGAAAAACAGAAGGTTTGAATAATGAGTTCTAACGAGAAGACCGAGTTGTAAAATTGATGTAGGCCAAGAGAGAAATACAAGCTTCAAAGCTACATTGCCTCAATTTGTTCATCGATGAGATCAATACAGTAATTATGAGTAGAGAAATAAAATTATAACTGATATTGAAAACTAGAGTCTGATATAAAATGCAAAATTCATCAATGAATGCAACATTCACAGACATATTGCTCTAGAATAAGCTCGAGTAAAATGTCCATCAGAAAAATAGAAGATGGGTTGAGAGGCACAACCAGTTTCATGTGTATTATAATTGACCGTTGAACCATATCTGAGAAGTTCACATCGTGTTCTGCAGGAGATCAACTAGATCCAGGGTTCAACTTGAAGGCTTGAGGATTCATTCATCTGAAGACAAGAGCAGTAATTAGAAAATGAGTGAAGTGAGGTGAACACTAGAGAAATGAAATCAACTGATTTAAATAGTGAGATGAGCATAATTAAATAATAAATCAGTATTCATTACCAGAGAGAAAGACATGAAATATTTTACATCATTGTTTGAAAAATCTGGATATTTGTGAAAAATATAACATTATAATATGAGAATGAACATAAAGAGAGTGAATCTGATAACTTTTAAAAAATGAGAAGTATTCGGTCTCATCTTGGCAACATTTTACATGGAAATGTTTCTGGTTTCGTTATCATCAACAGAATTCAATCGACCTTGACTCGCTGAAACAACACGTAGGGAATGAGGATGCCCAAAAATACGTCCATCAAGCTGTGCACATACGCAAAGCAACCGCAACGATAAATTCGAACGATATAGGACCCGTTTTTCGAGTTCTGCATCTGATCCCGCAACACCGTAAAGTATTCTTATCGTAGCGACGTTCAATGCAAGCGAGAAAGGCTGGAAGGAATAGACTTACGATCTAAAATCATCGACTGATTTTCTGCTCCAGAACTTCTGTATTTAATGGTGAAGTCGCTCTGCGAAAAAATGGGTAGCTATTGACTCCAAAATAATATGACTAATATCGAAATAGTTTGATTGACTCTTAGTTAAGAGTTAGTCTAATGCTTTCCATTTCATTTTAATTAGAAGTACTAAGGAGTAGAAGAAAAATAATTTTATTTGTTTCTCATTTGTAAACGTCAGTTTCCAAAAACACAATATTTATCAAGAAAGTTTAATTTCATCAAGTCACTAACTTGTAAAACTGACAGTTAACTTGCAAAATTTTCACAAGTTAGTAGTATTATTTACATAAGAAAATTTTGTTTTATCGTCATATATGTTGAAAATTATGGTACAATTGTTATTTCCAGTAATACAGATTTTTTATGATGAAAGAGTTGATACTGATGATGATGAACCATCTGTTGACTCAGGAACTGCTGAACTCGAGGACTGCAGAACATTTGTACTCTCCTTACTACCAAATATTTTGCTAGACATTTCGATTTTTTTGTTGACTGAATCATCGACATAACTCATCGCAATTTCGGTGCTCTTCCACCCTCCTACACGCTTTAGTGCTAAAATATCTCCACCCGAATCCGCAACCATAGTGGCTCCAGTTCTGCGAAAAGAATGGCCGGTGTATAACTCTGGATCTTTTAAACCTAGATATTTCGCTATTTGCTTTGGGACACCACCAATAGTGTGCTGGCCAGCATTGAGGGAAATGCACTTTCCATGTCGGTATGTCAAAAAAATCTTATGCTTTCTGTTCCATGCAGGGCTTGAAGCTGCAGCCATCATCGGTTATGGTGAATCTTCTTGTTGTTGAATTTTTGGTTGGCCGCAATGTCACAATAACGTATTTTTCCATATCTTCTACATCATTCATGTGTAAGGAGAGAATTTCGTCACATCGACAACATCCAAAAATCCCAAATATTGTTACAATTTTCGCCACCAACCACTAGTCATCAGGAGCATGTAAAAGAAATTGTTCAGCCTCTTCTTTACTTAATATCTTGGCCCTTTTTTGGCGTATAACGCTCATTTTCTCGTTTCAGAAACGCTATTACCTTTTGAAATATGCAAATGACAAATAAACGTCATATTTTTCAATAAGTTTTTTAAGGAAAACAAACCTGCGAACAGGGGCATTGTCTTTCATTTCCAAGCAGCTTTTCAGCATAGACCATTTTGCCCATGAAGTATTAGGGCTGGATCTCGCTGATAGTTGATTCAAGTAGACCAACAAAACATCTTCAGTTACCCCAATCACACTATTTTTGTTTTACCACTTTTTGAAGTCGTCGTATTCTCGCTCGTACCTTGAAGCTGATTTTGCAGATAATAAACTTGGTGCTACACTGCTGGCTGCCTCAATAATTTCTTTTGGTAAATTCATTTTCGCTTTCGCTAAAACGAATATAAAGAAAAATAAACAGACATGTTCATGGCAACGCTTCCATAGCTTACGTCATTTGCGACAAATTATTGAGATTTTTTGGAATATATCTAACCTTTTTACAAATGAGAAACAAATAAATTATAAAACAATACACGCAAGGTAACGGGTTTTACTGGCTCAAGGAGGTTATATCCTCCATTCGCCAGTAAAAACCCGCTTGCTAGTAATATTATATACTATATTTTTAGTGCACATTGAATTTTGTTGGAATATTTTCAGTTAGGTTCCTTTTTGTTAAAAATTTTTTTTTCGTCTTATGCGTTAAATTATGGTTCTGATATTTTGATTGGCTGGGTAGATGCAGCTTTCGTTCTTCCGCAAAACAAAATCGAAACAAATTAATATCGAAACGTAAACAAAACGTGAAAATTCGCCTACCTGTCCGTCGAGAATTCTCTCTTCCGGAGCTCAGGGCGCAAACAAGAACATGTTTGTTCATTTATGCGAAACGGCAGTAAAAGTAAATCGAACAGTCGCCTATAAACAGGGGCGAATGGCTCAGCAGCTAGACGACGGATTTGTGGCCTCGGTTAATGCAGCAATCGCTGATAACTACCCATGCCTCGGACAATATCTGGGATAAACCGGAGCGAATGTGCCGATAAATATCCTATTTGCAGTTAACAACTCACCTGTGCTCCGACTCTAATATCCTGTCAGAAAACTGCCGGATGCGGATTTCGCCCTCCGTTGTTTGCTGTTCTGTTGACCAGCCTCTTTTTCCTGGACTTTTTCCAACGTCAATACCTGGAAAAATTCATAACTTTCAAGCGTGCCTCCAAATACACCTTTCTGCAACTTGATAGACCGGTGTAAGAGGCTTCTTCAAATAAGTTTCTCGGACTGCAGAAGACCATCGAATGCAAACCTTGGAGGTTAATTTCAAGGTCAAGTAGATTTTTACAATAAGTATTATACATTTTTCTTTGCAGAATCTTATTCTTCTAGTCCAGTCATTTTAGAGTTTTCACTTCGAAATTCGAGATAACTTGCTGTAAACTTGGGAAAGCCTTCATTTTGACCTCTCAAAACTTGTCTCAAACCCTACTAATTGTAGAGTGTCCGCGTCTATGAAATTCTTCGGGTCAGAGGTAAACAAATCGACTCTTTGCACTTTTTTCCGAAATATTTCAGTTCCTTTAAGATTTTTGCTATTTCAATTCAACATAAATATTGCAGAGGAATAAATTTTCTACAACTCTTGTTAGAAAAGTTTTTTTGTACAACTGCCATTAAAAGTGACACTTTTAATGACAGCAAACAATGTTAAAATTGATTATTTACGTGGAAGCGTGTTAAAAATATTTTTAACGAATGATTAGTATTTACCCTGTGTGACTTATGAAAGAATAACAGTATTTGATATTCAGGGTTTTATGATTTTGAATTCAAAATCATAACCCCAATGACATCCAACAAATACGTTTTAAATATGCTATTACCTTAAAATATTCACTAACATCCACACCATTTTTAACAAGGGCGCTTGACTTTATCATTGAGAATGTACTCCACAAAGTTGATGACCTCCATATTTTTGATATTTCTTCTAAGTATGCCAGAAAAACAGTTTCACAGAAGTTTCCTTCTACATTTTTCAATTTACACCAGGCCAGGAAATTGTTATATTCAATATCGTATTGCTGACCAGATTTTTCAGGTAGGAGTTCCAGATTTGCTATTCTTGCAGACCCTTCAATATCCAGAGGAACAACCAAATCGTCACTTTTATTAATAATCGGAAAACATATTGAGCAGTTAAAAACCCAAGACGAAAATTGGACAGGAACGAAATTCAAATGACAGTGTCTTTTCTAATTTGTTATAATCATAAATGGCAAACGTTGGCAACGTTTGCCATTCACAACAACCTTTTGATTATTTGAATATTGAAATGCATTTTGAAGTTTATTGTCATTGCAAATTCCCCCGTTTCATTATCAAAATAGGACAGTTATACAAGAAACATTGTATGGTATTCGTGTTAAAAGTGATTTCGTTTTTCACTCATAAAATTAAACGTCACTTTTAACACTCACATCATAAATAACTCTTTCGACAAGATTATTTTTTAATCTCTCTTTCATTCATAAACTTTCACATATGTGAAATTCGAAATCCTCTTGCGATCCTCACACCATACAACGTGCCACCGTTGATGTTAACCTACCAGAATAGTGGATAAGCCAATCAATCGAACCGTTTAGCAGATCACTTGTGCCATCAGATCTGGCCGTTTCCCCTGTAGCCCAGCATCCGCGTTACGCAACTATTTTCATCTTGTTATCATCGAATGGCAATTACATCGGCCGTGAAGGACGGAATGGTAGAAATATTGGCCGTCGGCCACCCTCGCCAAAGTAAATCGACCGCAGAATCGAGAGTTATAGCCGTTATACTGGTAAACGATCCTTCGGGGAGTGCTGTTGTGTTCACAGATAACTGAAATTATCCGACCGGAATGACTGAATGAACGGCGATCACAGAACTTTCGGTTTGTGCGGTTATCTATGGATTTTGGGTAGGTGACAGGAATTCCCGGGAAATTCTGGAAAAGAACTGATGTGAATTCCAGGCGACAATAATTGTGTATTAACCACGGACTGAGATAATAGAACTACCAGAATAGTTCACTAGAAAAACGACATACGTATTAAAAATTAAACAGACAAGCACAATTTTGAGTAAAGGTTGAAACACCAACGCTTGCTAAGGATTTATGTAGTCAGTTCGATTAATTTATGAAATAAACTCGATTTAGTGACACTACAGGAAAAAAACGATGATAACTGAGGTTTACAAACATCCCCATATAGACGTCCTAGAATCTACCGACGAGAGTAAACTGGAAGATCACTTGATACAAAAGGTTTCATCATTTCTATCCACTACCGAATAATACCAACGAGGAACTACTTGGAATATACTGCTCCACCAGAGTTGGGGATATCGTATTCAATCGTTTTGAAAATTTTCTAGAAAATCACATTTAAAACTCAATAACAACTTGAATCAATCAAATAAAATTCAGTATGGGACGTTTCGTCAATCTGGTCGCCTTTTTTCTGAAGTTTGGTTCTTTGCATATGCTTCATGAATGTTCTTATTTTGAAATGAAGTCAGTTAATCAACAGCTTCGATTTGAGACGAGTTTTCTGAATATGCCAAGAAGTAAATTAACAAACGCTGAGGCTAATAGGGCTATCGGAATGCTACAGGGTGGCCTAACTCTAATTGTTGTAGCGGAAAGGCTCCGAGTCAGCCAAAGTGTGATATCTCGACTTTGGAATAGGTTTCCGTGTTGGAAAGACCAAGGCTTGGTTGACGACGAAAAACAACACCTGCTCAGGACCGTTTCATCACTATTTCGGCGAGAAGAAAGCCTACATTTATGTGTAGAATGCTACGAATTACTCTTCGAAATGCAGATGGGGTCCAAGTTTCTTTCGAAACCATCAGACGAGGTTCGAGAGAAATGAATCTAGAATCTAGACGTCCATTAAGAGAAGTTCCATCAACACGTAACCATAAGCGTCAAAGACTGGAATGGGCAAGGCAACATATCAATTGGAACGATCAATGACGTAGTGTCTTCTTCACTGATGCTTCCAGATATGGACGATTTTCAGATTCTCGAAGAATAAGGGTATTATCAATCCCACGCATACCCCGGAATCGTCGCTATTGGTGATTTTTTTTTTTTAATGTCGTTGTGCTGTTCAGTCTTCGTTATTATAATACTGTGCTGAAATAAGATAAGGATTATATAGGACATGTCCCCATCCTTTATAAATTTAAATAAATAAATAAATAAAACCTACTCGATGAACACGAACATGAAAAAATTATCCAAACACAGAGATCTTGAGGTACAATTCAAGAGACAGTGGAAATTGACAGATACAAAAACATTCCCTATTTCATTCTGTTGTACAGGACAAATATTTGGAAAACTTTCCGAAAATTAGAGACAGCTTCGATTGGATGGAAATATCCACAAGACCATGAGAAAGCTGTACGAAAATACATTGGAAAGAGCTTCAACGGAGCTTAATCCTTCTGATATCTACGATATCTGGGGTGAGTCAATGTTACTCTGGATAGAAGTGTGCCAGGTTACGATCAATAATGATAATTTATTCATCACTTCCACAATCAATATCATATAATGGAAATGATATAATTATGCAGCAGACATAAGCAATGTTTGTATGTACTGACATTTTATTGCTTTTGAATGAATAATTCTTGTATTATTGATCTGTGAAGAAATAAGCATGTTTATACATGGAAAACCACAGAATGCTCAATCTCCAATGCCACAGCCCCCAAGCAACTCCCAATTGGGGATTTTCAATTAAGAATACTTCAAAACTGCTTTTTTCCTCATTCTCTTAGAATCGAACGAAATTTGAATGCCTTAGAAATATTTCACACCGAAATGAACGATTGCGATTATGTCAGGATGAAATTAATGTTATTTTCATTTTATACATTTCGTCTTTTTCTTTTACGCATTTTTTTATTCATTAACGTTTGTAATTATGATAAAAATTAAGCATAATTCCTTTTATATTCTTTTCTACTTATGATTTCGTATCAAATCAATCCAAACCATATCGCTTAACTGCAGTCGTAAAATAGAACCCCCTCCAATATGCATTCTGCATTTCATAGCCCCCTAGATGTCTCGCATTAATTCCCTGAAAACCTCTGCACGAACTCAGACTGCTCCAAAACAATAACCCTCATTTTATTCGCTGCTAGACGTTTTGGTTGTTTTTCGCAGCTAGGAGCGAGCGGGCAGAAAAAGTCGTAACAAACTTTCCTTTATTGCACCGAAAACTGGCGCTTCTGCAGCGCAAAAGAGCAGTCAACTTATCCCTGTCCCTGGATGCAAACAGGTAACAAAATCGAAATAAAGGCATGTTTACGAGCTCGGCTCCCCATAAAACATATGATAAAGTTCGAGTTACTTCCTTTCGATGCACCGTTTATGGTCCTCCAAGATTCGGATACTTTTGTTGAAGGATCTGCGAAAAAATTGCAGGGAGAGCAGACGTGATTTTCATTATTTAAACATCGACTCTAACCCCTATGAAGATGCAACTACACTGCGCAAAAAAATTAACGCGCATTCTGAAAATCTCAATTTTAATGAAAGTTAACTCTACATTGACTTTATTACTTATTTTTTATGTTCTCTCGGGAAGGTTTTGAACGAAACAAGACACATTAAATGGTAGAAAAATTCAGGATTTCACCGAATCTCATGTGAAAGAAGAGAAATGAACAATTTTCAAAATACTGAAATGCTGATAAGTGATTTAATACTTGGTATTTCCACCCCTTGCGTTAATTACAGCTCGGCAACGAATGAGGGATCTTAAAATGTTCTGATCTAATCCTTCCCAGATTTCTCCGAGTTGGATTCTTAAGTCATTAAAGAGTAGCTGGATGATTTTCTGAACTTTTCAGCCTTCTATTGAGGTTGTCCCAAACCTGCTCAATTGGATTGAGATCTGGACTTCTTGCTGGCCATTCCATTCGAGAGACTCCAACCTCTTCAAGGTACTCCTGAACGATGCGCGCACGATGGGGTCTGGCATTATCGTCCATAAAAATGAAATTTTCACCAATGTATGGGGGGCACTACATGCTCTTCAAGAATGTTCCTTATATACTTATCAGCATTCATAGCTCCATTATCAACGACCACTGTTCGAGCAGTCAAGGATATTCCACCCCATACCATAATCGATCCTCCCCCGAAACCAGTAGTATTCAGGAAATTGCACTGAGCATATGTTTCATGTGGACGACTGTATACAAGGGAACGTCGATCACAATGGTAAAGGCAGAATCTAGACTCATCTGTGAACAGAACTCTTTCCCAATCGGCCTCTTCCTCTCTCGCAAAATCCAAACGTGCCCTTCGATGGGCTAGGGTAAGAGCTGGGCCTCTTGCCGCGACACGAGGCATTAATTCATATTCTCTGAGACGATTTCTTATTTTCTGAGTGCTAATTTGCACCCCATAAGTTTGCTCAAGCTGATTTTGAAGGAGGCGAGCGGTTGCAAACCGTTGTCTCAACGAAGAAACTCTCAAGTAACGTTCTTGAAAGGCAGTTGTTACCCGTGATCTACCCTGTCCTGGTCTTCGGACATTCATACCTGTCTCCCTAAATCGCTGCAACATTCTCGACACTCTTGTATGGGAACCTCTAAATCTTTCTGCAATTCTTTTGTATGTCCACTCTTCTTCTCCCAAAACTACCGCTTGGGCACATTCCTCTTGGGTCAAATTGCGTGTTTCGCGTTGCATAGCGATCGAGTGTAGAAAATCAAACGAAAGAAAAACTATTGATCACTAGAATTGATCGAGAACAACTGATTTTAGAATGGAGCCAATACATTCAAAATCTGATAATATCATCTTTTTTTATTCCATCTGTATTGAAGAAAATCGTTGAAAGTGGATAACATATGCATGCATGATTCTGATGAAAATAATTGTCATTGAGAACACCTTCAGTTGTAGAATAAATTTGAGATTTCCATAATGTGAGTTAATTTTTTTGAGCAGTGTACTTTACTTGAAATCGATTCAAACTTTTTTCAAGATAATCAAAACGACTTTTTCATGCTCCTGAAAGGTACAATAGGAAGAGATGTGTTCGATTTTGGTCCAGTTTTATTTTTCTGGTGATCAGCTGTTGGATTTTTTCCAATCTGCAGTTGTTGAACTCGATTCAGTGCTATTAAAGATTCCACTGGTCGAGAGAAAAAACTGATTGAGTGTTTTGAAAGACAATGAAGCCATTTCCACAACTCTGGTTGAGCAGATTATCTGGTGAGCGCCCTTGAGACCCTCAGAACAAGCCTGACCTTCTGTAGGGGGTATTGTATCCTCCAAAGTTCGTACATCTTGAGACATACGAAGATATAACTCGATGTCGTTGAGCTGGGAGGTAGCCGAACAAGGTGGATTGCGATGAATAGAACTCGGTTAACCGACATCTTGGGCCAGTAATTAGGGGAGAAGCGCCCATGGAGTCAAGTAGGCAGCTCCGGTTAACAGCCATCGTTTCAATTAGGGCGAGAGAACTCGTTGAAAAGTTTCTATATGAACCTGCCAACTCATATTGTTAATTTCATGCCTTGGAAAATGGAGATGAGTTAACACGTACAGAATACAACCGCGATAACTTCACTGGGTCTCCCAGCTACGGTTCTTTTTTTTTGCGACTAAGATTCAATACTGTTGGAGAGTTTGAACGAGAAGAGAAAAGCTGAAATTGAAGTCAAAAAATGATCTATAATCAAACATGATAGTCAAAAATAAAATTTTCAACAAAATAAAAACAGGTTTGAAAAGAACATTGCTACATTAATGTGACTTTATTTTTCTAGTGGGTATTATGTCTTTTTAAACTCTTTTATTTCTCCTTATAATTTATTATTTGTCTTCTCATGAATACTTACCTATAAAAATATGCTCAACAGAAGTTTGGGTTCAGAATATTTTTCATCATAATCATTCCAGGAAACACATTTCTACAACGGTTCATGCTCAGACAGAAAAGAGACTATTTCTGGTTTCATATGAATAGTCCAGTCATTTAAGTCGGAATAGAGTCGAAATCTGGGAATCCGAGATGATTGGCTGTAAACTTGGGAAAGCATTCATTTTGACCTCATAAATATTGTAGAGGGATAAATTCTCTACCACTTCTGTTCAAGAAGTTTTTTTGTATGTATGTACTTCTAACCATGATATCCATTTCCGATTAATGCATGCTGTAAATGTTGTGTCTCGTTTCTGTTTTGGGTGATGATTGGACTCCTTGTGTAGATATCTGACAGTGTGGGTTGGTTTTCTATAAACCCTGTGTCCTAGCTTCGCTTTAGGCTTTCTAGGTACTAAGACGTCTAGTAATGGTAGTGCACTATCCGTTTCAATTTCCATAGTGAATTGAATATTTGGGTGCCTACTGTTAAGATGGCTTAAGAAGGCTTGTAATTCTTCATCTCTGTGACTCCAAACGACAAAAGTATCGTCCACATAACGTAGCCTCGTGGATGGTTTCTTTGAAGTTTCAACGAAGAAACATTCAAAATTTTAGTAGTTTGTTCTGGTTTTTGCAGTTTCTTCAGTTATCATTGTCATTCTGACAATTCTCGGAATATGTCGTAATTTTTCGTCCTGAAAAATATTCTATTTTCTTGTGTTATAAGATGTTTGGTTTATCTATGGGGGATGATTTCCTTTCATTAGGGTCCCGTAACGGTCTTCAAACATCTGAATTGCCGAAAAATCATCACTAGGATGGTCGTACCTGGTTCGAAAGAACCCTCACGATCAGAGAGCAAGGCTGAGAATTGAAATTTGAATATTAGAGGAACTCGAAGGAGAAGAGTGATTACGTTCCGAAATTAGCCACTGAACATGGTGTTGAGATCTTCTAAGAAACCCACATGGCAACAGAGGAATTCTTCGTGAAGGAGGACAATTGAAAGTTATGTACTCATTGATTTTTCACTTAGTCCAAATTAAGTTTTCGCTTGCTGTGTTATAAGTTTTCTCATGTTTAACAATTCAAAAAGTGGAAATTGATTTGGTTTTTTCATTTCTTTCAAACATTGTGACATTTCTGTCATAACTAATTTATGAAGAAGAATTTCTGCAATGGGTGGTTAATTCAAAAACCATTTAATTGATTATAAATAGCTATAGTTTTTTCTGCTTTTGTCTTTTTTTATTTCAGATCTAGAATTTCGGGTATATTGGTGAAGAGTCTGTTTTTCTCTGCTGCCCATAGAAGAACTACATGAAGATGTTCTTCTGATCACGTAGATGTCCTCCAAGTTCCTCTGATATGATAGTTTTAGTAATTTTTTTTCTAACACGGGTGAGGTCTTTTTTTCTCTGGGGTTTTTTCCTTTTCCTCATTTTATCATACTTCAGACCTGTATGGTTTTCCTGTGTTGCACTAACCCCAACTAGGTACTTTTTTGTTTCAATATGTATTGTTTTATCTTAGCTTTCTCAATCAAAAGACTATATATATACAGGGTGACACAGACTCATGGTACACCCCCATTTTCTCCCTTGGTTCTGTAGCGATATTTCTGAAATTTGGAACATTGAATATACTACTCACTATAGGGCACTTTTTGACATATTTAGAAAAAAATCTCTTTTCCGGTTTTTCCGGAAATGACATCAACTTTGGATTGAACCGAGAAGATACTCAAACTTGTCTAAACTCCATTATCGTGTTCGTATTGGTTATACAGGAAAATAGTTGAAATGGATGGATACCCCACCGATGGTACTTTCGAATGACGTCAGAGTACCATTATGCTACCATTTGACAAAACGGAGTTTCGAGTGAAAAAAGGTTTTGGTTTACTCTTTTGGCACGTATTTCGAACCACGATACTTTTTAAATCGAAATTACTATAGTGTAGCATTATTTTGATTATTTGGAATAATTTTAGGTAGTTCATGGATCTCTAGATCGAAAAATAAAATGGGCTTTCTGACGAATGAAATATCAACTATGAGGTATCATTAGATTGAGAAAATTATGGAGATTTCAAAAATGTAATAATATACCGGGTGTCCCATTTGAAGAGCGAAAGTTGATGTCATTTCCGGAAAAACCAGAAGTTGGATTTTTTTCTGAATATGCCTTATAGTGAGTATATTCAATGTTCCAAATTTCAAAAATATAGCTTCAGAAACAAGGGAGTTTCTGGGGGTGTACCATTCTGTGTCACCCTGTATATATGGGGAACGCCGACTGATTCAACCCACGAGCCGACCCAGCACAAAGTAGACAACCCCCGAAACTAGATAAACAGTCCTCGAAAAGATTGAATCACATACCCGATGAATCTCAACTATCGCCAGTCTAAATTCCAACATTTCCATCTGGTCAAGTGGAAAATTCCATTTTCCGGCGGATGCCCAGCACCAAGATAAATGAATGGAGCATCCCGGCGCACAGAGCCTCAGTTTTCCCGAGGTGCATCGAGCAATAACTGCGACACATAATCGAACATCCGGTTATAACCCCGTAAAATGTAATTTCTTTCGGATGCAAGTAGAAACAAGGGTGCGGTGCGATTGGGCCATTACCATTTTCTGAGTTGCCCGTTTGGGGCCGTCCGACCTGAGTAATTTTATTAGTTGGAAAACTTTATGAATAACGGGAATGGCTAGGGTTCGTTCGGAATTACCTCGGGAGTGGGATTTTTCCGCACTTGCGGTAATGTAGAGATATCTTTTGATGGTCATACGGTGGGATGAAATTGGGATGGTCCTAATAGATTTTCTTCAGTATCGAGATGAAAACGTCTTTGAGCCACGTTAATTTTGAAAGGTCCAATTTTTATTCATTCACTGAATCGCGAATATTTTAGATTTTCTGATTTTTCGGATTTTCCATATCATGAAAAATAATTGTTTTAGAAAAAATCTGTTTGCATATATTCGTTATATCTTCTTTCTTCTTCCACTTTTGAAAAGGACTATGTCCTGTGTTTTCTGCTTATTAGTCTGTTTCCATCGAGTTCCAGCTATCTTTCCAACGTAATATACTCCCTCGATTTGATCTGTGTATCAATTTTGGTGTCATTCACCGAAAATTGATGGTTTGAAGAAATTTTCATACGTATGAATGGAAAAATTGTAATTTTTCGGACAAAATTCTTTTGCTCCGGTAAAAATCAAATTTATACTGTTGAGTAATTCAAGAAGATTACGAATATGCAAACAGTGTTTTGTTAAAAAGATTATTTTTTTATGGTCAATGGAAAATTCAAAATTTTGGACCATCGCAGAAAATATAAGAAAATCTAAAATATTCGCGATAGGTAAACAAAAATTGGGACGTTTCATATGTAAGCAACAATATCAGCATTCATCCAGTGCAATTTTTCAGGCTGGTACAGCACTTCAAATTTGACCGAATTTTCAAGGGTTTTCCACAAAAATTGATTTTTTTCGAAAATACTTGGAGAAACACTAATGCATATTCATAATCTTTTGCCACGAGTTACTCCAAAACTTAAGTTCGGTCGATACATCTCTTTTTTTTTGGAATTTCCATATCCGTCTCGAGTTAGTAACAAATTTTTTTCAAGCTGTAATAATAATGATAATAAATCTTGACAGATGAAGATCACGTTAAGAACAAATACACAACAATAATACCCAACAATATTAAATCATGCTCCCAAACAATAAACCCCAAAAAAAAAAAAAAATACATGGTATATACTATTCTGGAGTTCATGTAAATCTCCATCACACATGAACTCTTTAACACCGTAATAACATTTTTTTATTAAAAAACATATATCATATATCAACCTTGTTTATTTTTGTTTTTTATTCGGGGTTGTATATTTTGAATGTGCCTTTAAGTTATGTGCAAGATTATAATTTTGGGAAAGAAATCGGTTTTTGTGGAGAAACCTCACAAATTTGGGTAAATTTGGAGTGATGGAACAGACAGAAAAATCGCCCTGTAGGTATGCTGATATTTTGCTTATAGATGGATCTTTTACGAATGAAAACTTTCCGATTTGGTTCACCTATCGCTAATATTTTAGATTTCCGATTTTTTCTGTGGAGGTCCAAAATTTATAATTTTTCATCGACCATACATAACTTGTGAAATAATTTTTTCAGACGAAATCTGTTTATATATTCGTAATCTACTTCCTGGAATTACTCCACAATATGAATTTGATTTTGATCGGAACAAAATCGCAATTTTTCCATACATATACACGAATATGGCTCTATAGCATCTTTTAAGGAGAGACACAAAATTCAGGATTGAAATTCTAAAGGTAAGATTCAAGTAAGAAAACGACTTCTCGTATATTTTTTAAAATTTCTAGGACTTCCGGTTTTTCCGGAAGTGACATCAACATTCGTTTTTCAAATGGGAAGACCCATTTTTTATTGCATAAATAGATTCTCCATTGAATTCTGATTCTTTCTGAATCCAAAAATTTGAATTTTCCCGAGAAAACTCTCTTTGAATGAGGAAATACGAAAAAAAAATTTCAAAATTGAACTCTGTTGAAATACAGACAACTTCGAGGTTTTTTCATTGATAATTCTCATTTTTGAGAATATCCGAGAAGAAAGGCTAATGCTTCTTTTCCGATAGCGTGATTTTCAGAATATGATACAGGAGGTCACAAATTCTTTGTCAAAGTTAGAAGTGACGAAACATCAAAAAATCGTGTTTTTCAAATTGGAACCCCATTTTTTCGAAGCATTTTCGAAATCTTCGTCAAAAAATAATAGGAGCATACGTCCAAGACTTTCATCCCAAAATGAATTTTTTTCGAGATATTCAGGAAAAACGATTTTGTCTTCAATTTTCATTCTCATTCCGAATGTGTTTTTCTACTGTAAAATAATTAGCGGTCAAGTGAAATTTTTGGAAATCTCTGTTATGTATATGTATGCAAATTTTGCCAAAAAGTCAATTTTTTCCGATCGACACCAAAACCTGACCAGTGACGGATTTTCTCTGAAACAATTATTATTTCAGTTACGGCGAATGGATAATCCAAAATTTCGGACCTTCGCAGAAAAAATCAGAAAATCTGAAATTTTCGCGAAAAGTGAACAAAGTTCAACTTTTCCATTCAATAAATATTCATTTACGAGCAAAAAACTCAGCATTCCTCCGGTGCCATTTTTTTGGCTGCGACAACACTTCTAATTTGACCAAATTTTCAAATATTTTTCACGAAAAAAAAATTTATTCACGAAATACTGATCTTGGAGAAACACTAATTACATATTCGCAATCTATGATCTCGAATTAATCAAAAAAAAAAAGACACGGGGTGATATAACTCGTAAAATAATTTTTCTCGGACTTTTCATATCCCTCTGAAAATATTGCGAAAATCGACCGAAAAAAATGTTTTTGACTACCTATATCGATCAGGGTCATTTTTATGACTAATTCGAGGTCGTAGATCACGAATGTGCAATTAGTTTTTCTTCAAGATTAGTATTTTTGAAACTACTGCTCGGTCCTCACAACTGAAGAAAAACTAATGATTTCAATATCCTGTGACAAAGTTTCTATCGATTTTGCATATCTGCGAACATTCCTCTTTCCTAACTCTTCCCTACAATGCACTCGAACATCGAATGAAACCCCTGAAAGGAAACAAGTTCATCGTCCGAACGGAAAAGATGAAAAAGATAACTTTTTCAATTTCGCGTGGATACGGAATCAGGAACATATACCCGCATGTGGAATCCTCATTGTTCGAAGAGCTTTAAAGTGACGTCTAATGCGAAGCTATAGCGGTTTATATGGCCGTGTAGGGTACTGGGTCAAAAGCAAATGGAAATCTTAAATAGATTCCATCCCACCGTAAAGTATTCTGCTCCGCTGTTTCTAATGGCGCGTCTCCCCTTTGACATTCCATCGAAGTCAAGAACAGGATCTCGTTGTTTCTGAATTATTTATGAAGCGGGTTTCATTCGTTCAAGAATGGGATATGCTGCGCATTCCGCGAAATGAAAATTTCACTTGAAGATATTGTTATTTCTTTTGTGGTTATACCGGAAGAATTGTCAACTTTGAATGACCACATCTCTCTCATGTTGAACATCTCCCAGAGAAAACACATGTCAAGTTGAACATTATTATCAAAAGTTCGATGAGATGATAATAAGTTTATTGATCTCTAACGACATAACAAAATACCTATTTATGAGACAAGTCAAGATGATACAAAGATTAAAATAAAAATACGTGTGGCACTCGAGGACTGCCGCGGTAAAGGTATTGCATAGCATCTGTTCAAAATTAAGAAGATAATATTTTTGATTTGAAATATTTATTTATCCTTCAATACAAGTAGGTTATTCAGGAATGTTTATCATTGAAACTATAGGTTTATGGTAACTGAAATAAGAAACATAAGTTTGAGACCTAATGTCTTCTGAATATCTGGAAAATACCGCGTCAATAGTGGTCCCATATTTCGTTGTGGATTCTTGTGGATCATTATTCATTTTTAAATTAAATTTTTCCAAAAGAAAAGTTGTCAACCACTCTGATTTGCATAAGCATGCACAAATATCTCCAACAAATGAGCGTCTAACATTAACATCGCTTACGTCTTCAATATTTATTTCAATATTCTGAGTCATAATATTAGTAACATTATTACTATTTTGGTAAAAAGCTACCCCAACTTTTGGAACAATATCTCGTTTGAATTGAACAATACAATTGAAATTAGGTATTTCAATCGGATTATCACGCGTCATGCGTGTTTCGGTAAGAAGTAACACATTGGTTTGTCTCGTCACTGAATCTTGTAAATCGTATTTGTGACTATGTAAACTGAAATTGAAAGTCATTATTGAAATGTCATTTCTATTACTAATGAAATTCAAGACACTTTGAACTATCGTCTGAACACTATTTAAAGACAGTCTTTTGAATTCTTGCAGCAAAGATGCAATCGATGCAGCTTGCCTTCGATTATGATAAAATTTAAATGCAGAATTATCATTTTTTGGTCGTGATCTACAATTTTTCAATATTAGTCACCTGACGAGTTCCTGAGAATGTGATTTACTAAACTCATATACTATTTCGTCAAAAGTTCCACCTTGCGACTTATGTATAGTTAGAGCAAGAGCTGAAGTTAATGGAAAATGTTTGCGTTTGGCTATACATTTTCTATTCGATGTTAATGAAATATTTGCCGTTCGTAATTCAATGGGAACAGCGAGATTGCCGACTCCATTTTGCACTGCTAGAGTGGCTGCACGCATCCTTCCATTCGCAAGCACCCAAACACCGTGCCGAAGTATGCCGAACTGAACCGACCATACACGGCTGTGTTAGGTTTTTTCGTTACGGAATTTCTACATTCGGTCGCTGCGCTCAAAGCCTGAGATAAAAGCTATGCAATAGCTTAAAATATAATCCTAGACTTTCTAATCAGGATTCCAGAAGTGGTCCCAGAATTGAGCCCTGGGGAACCCTCAGTAACATTTCATATACATGGAATGGTGCGACGCACTATGAGTAATTGTGGAGAATAATGTTGCTGAACAAAAATCTTCAAGAGCTCTGAAGAACATAGTTTCTAGACTTAATTCTCAACTAATGAATTCTCTAAAAATAGCAAGTTTTATTCGAAGTTCCTCAAGGGTCAACGAATCCTCTTTCATCTTTCAGATAAAATGAAATAGTCTGAATTCCAATCAAATTCTGTATTGTTTTGTATCCAAGGAGTACAAGAATAATTGAAAATTTATGGAAAAAATGGTGCAAACAAAAAGTGTTTCTTTCGATCTAAGGAAAATTTTATTCCCAGAGAATTCAAGCATTTTGAAACTATCAATACAATGTATGGCTTCCACGGGCATCAATAACAGCTTGACATCTTCTTTGCATACAACACAAGGTTGATGAACATTTCTTGAGGAATTTGGTTCCATAAACGGGGCAGAAGCTCTCTCAGATCATTTAAGAATTCTGGGGTAGAATGATGATTATCTAATGTTCTTTGGAGCATATCCCATGCATGTTCTATGCAATTCAAATCTGCTGAGTACAGAGATATTGGTGAATGTGGAATACCTAGCTCCTCGCGCGAATCCTCAACTGTGGCTGCACGGTGCGGTCTAGCGTTATCGTCTAGAAATTGAAAAGTTTCACCAATAGCAGCGTGAAAATTTGGAAAAACATTGTCAATGACATGCTCCCTACAGTATAAGGTGGTCATATTCCCAGGACTGATGTGTAGATCTGTGAGCTCGTTGAAACATATCCCGGCCCATACCATAACATTACCCCCTCGGAATGGATGGACTTCTTGGACATAGCGACGATTACAGGGTTTGCGTGGGATTGTTCTTATTCTTCGAGAATCTGAAAATCGTCCATACCTAGATTCATCAGTGAAAAGGACACTAAGCCATTGATCGTTCCAATTGATATGTTGCCTTGCCCATTCCAGTCTTTGACGCTTATGGTCGCGTGTTAAGGGAACTCCTCTTAATGGACGTCTAGAACCTAGATTCACCTCTATTAAACGTTGTCTGATGGTTTAGATGGAAACTTGGACCCCATCTGCATTTTGGAGAGTATTCCGTAGCATTCTACACGTATATGTAGGCTTTTTTCCCGCCGGAACGGTGATGAAACAATCCCCACCAAGCCTTGGTCCTTCCAACACAGAACCTGTCTCCTTGAACCTATTCCAAAGTCGAGATATCACACTTTATCTGACTTGGAGCCTTTCCGCTACAACAACCTGAGTTAGGCCACCCTGTAGCATTCCGATAGCCCTATTAGCCTCAGCGTTTGTTAATTCACGTCTTGGCATTTTCAGAAAACTTGTTTCAAATCGAAGCCATTGATAGACTGACTCCATTTCGAAATAAGAACATTCATGAATCATATGCAAAGAAGCAAACTTCAGGCGACCAGATTGACGAAATTACTCATACTGATTTTAATTGGATCGGTTCAAGTTTTTATTGAGTTTTAAATGATTTTACAGCGATTTTCTCAAAGATTGAATATGATATCCCTAACTCTTGTGGAGCAGTAAATTCGTACAGGTCAAAGAGTCACCCCGTATATCCGAATACCTGAGGTCAAACGCGAAGGTGGGAAATGATTTTTTTCGACCAGTGCTCCCAGCAATCTTCCCGATGTGATCGATCAACGTGCCAAAAAAAGAGAGATCTCCCACTGTTCGCTCGAAGTCGTTTATCTAAGTCAATCCAATTTTTCAATCAGAAAATTTCCCCTTCCGATAAATCAATCAGGACGTCGGTAATGATTGCTACTCTGGATGTTTCGTATTGGCTTTCGGAGTCCAGGTTTCGATATTATTCGAGATATCGTCAAATATTTGCCGAGGAAACGGTATTTGCAATGTTTGCGCAGCTCAAGGGTTCCGGAGAGTGACGTTACTGAAATTTATATTAGATATTTCGCTTCTAGTGTCGACGTTTCGCTCTCTCGTTATTGCCAATTTCGATACTTGGGATTCATGCGAGCGGAAAAAATGTAGGTTGATCTGCATTGGAATTTTCGCTTTTCGCTGGCTATGTCCTTGAGCCGTTTGAAATCGACCAGAAATTAAGGATATAATGGTGTTATATTATAATTAAGGCTGCATGAAATACCGAAAGTGCGCTAAATTAATAGACAAAATTAATACAAGTGTTGAATGTCAAAGCTCATAAAAGTTTGGAAAGGCTCTATACTTTTATCTAGACTGAACTGGAAAAATAGATAGGTATACGAAGAAAGCATTATTTCCTTCGATCTCAAGAATTGTTAAATTAAACTGCTTCACATGAGTTAGGGATATAGACTTAAATTGCAGAAAAATATAGTTTAAATGAGATATTAATATGATTTCAAGGTGCAGGAAATAAAATTAATTTTAGCCTGCAGGTTTGCAGCGTATACAGGGTGGTAAAGAAAAATCGAGTGAATAACGAGATTTTATACCCAGAGAATTCAAGCATTTTAAGACTTTCAATACAATATATGGCCTCCACGGACATCAATATAACAGCTTGACATCTTCTTTGCATACTACACACGAGAATGTGTAACATTTCTTGAGGAATTTGGTTCCATAAACGGGGCAGAAGCTCTCTCAGATTATTTAAAGATTCTGGGGTAGGTTAGTTATTATCTTATCTTCTTTGGAGCATATCGCATTCATGTTCTAAGATTTTCAAATCTGGTGAGTTCGGAGGTATTGGAGAATGTGGAATACTAAGTTCCTAGCACGCATTCTCAACTATGGCTGCACCAATAGCAGCGTGAAAATTTGGCAAAACATTGTCAATGACAAGCTCCCTATAGTGTAAGGCGGTCATATTCCCAGGACAAATGTGTAGATATGTGTGCCCGTTGAAACATATCCCAGCCCATACCATAACACTATCCCCTCGGAATGGATGGACTTCTTGGACATAGCAACGATTACGGATTATGCGTGGGATCGTCCATACCCTTATTCTTCGAGAATCTGAAAATCGTCCATATCTGGATTCATCAGTGAAAAGGAAACTACGCCATTGATCGTTCCAATTGATATGTTGCCTTGCCCATTCCAGTATTTGACGCTTATGGTCACGTGTTGATTGAACTCTTCTTAATGGACGTCTAGAACTTAGATTCAGCTCTCACGAAGTCGTCTGATGGTTTCGATGGAAACTTGGAACCCATCTGCATTTTGAAGAGTGTTCCGTAGCATTCTAAACATAGATGTAGGCTTTCTTCTCGCCGAAACGGTGATGAAACGATTCTGAGCAGGGATTTTTTTCGTCGCCTTCCAAGCTTTGGTCTTTCTAACATGTAATCTGTCTCCCTGAACCTATTCCGAAGTCGAGATATCACACTTTGGCTGACTTTCTGCTACAACAACCTTAGTTAGGCCACCCTGTAGCATTCCGATAGCCCCATTAGCCTCAGCGTTTGTTAATTTACGTCTTGGCATTTCGAAAAAACTCGTTTCAAATCGAAGCCGTTGATATACTGACTCCATTTCAAAATAAGAACATGCATGAAGCATATGCAAAGAACCAAACTTCAGGAAAAAGGCGACCAGATTGACGAAATGTCTCATACTGATTTTTATTGGATCGATTCAAGTTGTTATTTGGTTTTAAATGATTTTACAGCGATTTTCTCGGAGATAACATACTTTTCAAACAATTGAATACGATATCCCTTACACTTGTGGAGCAGTATATATGTCAAATACTCACGTTGTATCCGTACAGCTTCATTTTACTGCAGAAAATTGATTCGAGCTGGTTTTCGGGTGAAATTCATCCATTTATACCGAAGAGATGACCTGCAATCTTTGGATTATTGGCTGCTGACATGTGTTCTGATATAGCCATCTTCATTTACAAACCAGCTCATAATATTCCCACTTTCTCAGCATGCAACTTTGATATGATATTCTTCAAGAGTTCCTCAAGATTCTCATCTTCAAATATACTCATGATTGCATAAAGCATAAACGATCAAAGGAAGATAACTTGATGTTCGAAAATCCCCTAATCTACTCAAATTTTCCAAAGAACTAAAGCACCCACACAACTCGCAATAAATATTCCATTATTTTAACAGAAATATCGTCTCGTATCACCGTGCAACGTTCGCAACAGGTGTTCCTCATACTGGAAAGCGAATGAAAAGAAATAGCGCGTAAAATTTTCAGCATACTCGGGCATAACAATCCCAGGATGTTCTCACCTCAGTTTCTCCCAGTATGCAACTTACCCGAATGGAATCGGTTTTGTAAGTGAGCGTATGTTTCGCAGTTCGTTAAACGAGAGAATTGCATTCACTTTTTCCATCTCTCGTCTGAATTTAATCTAGATGATGTCATCTTGGCAAAAGCTACATCGTATCTACATTGAAGAAGTTACTTTTTCGGGAAATAAATTTTATGATTTAGCCGGTAGAGCTGTTTATACCTCACACAAGTAATTTTTTCATTGTGCAGTACCTTCATGAGGTACCAGATAAAAAAAATGGCAGGACGCTATATCAATACTTTAAATCCCGTCCCGAAGTCAAAGGTATGATTACCTTGAGCTGCCTCAGGCAGCTCGAATCAGTGGAAACATCCCCTGAAATATAAATCCTGAAAATGCCAGACACTCCAACTGGCGAAACGTCGGGAACTAATACACAACGACGGCCGAAAGGCTCGAAAGAAGAGGTAACATTGAACTGTAAACTGTATGGTAGTCTTCACCTTAAATTAAATGCAAAGAGCAAACTGTAATTAGAAGACAAATTAATAATAGTCGAAAGTATAAGGATCCCCAGCATCACATATGCTGAACAAATCAAGAAAAAGTCCAAATTGAAAAGAAAGAAGAAATGGTTAACAAACAGAAGGAGAAATTGAAAGGAGCGCTACAGTAACTCGAGAATGAAGAACTGAGAAACATTCTGAGGATCAGGAGAAGCTACCTAATAATGTTGAGAATAGAATAAAGAATCAATATAAACGAGAAAAGTAAAAAAAAAAAATGAAAAATTAATGCTAGAAAATGAGATTCATCGAAGAAAAAAGAAGAGAGACTTCTCACCAACCAAATATATACGTTCATTTGATTCAGAGAGCTTGAATAATACAATGCATATTGAAACAAAAAGGTACCTAGCTGAGGTTGGTGCAACACAGGAAAACCATACAGATCTGCAGTATGATTAAATGAGGAAAGGGAAAAACCTCAGCTGAAAAAAAAACCCTCACCCCGCCAGTGAAAAAAAATTACTTAAAATATTAAATATCAGGAGAATCTTGAAAGACGTCAGTGTGATCTGAGAGAACAGCTTCATGTTATCCGTCGATGGGCTCAGATAAACAGATTCTTCACAAAAACGATTCGCATTTCTTAATCTGAAGTGAAAAAAGACAAAAGCAGAAAATAAACCAACTATTTAGAATAAATTAAATTATTTTGAAACTAACGACCCATTTCAGGAATGCGTTTGTTACTTTGTGTGTAGCCTCGAAACCATCTTGTAATTTAAAAATGGGACAACTATTTGTGAGATGTTCTATAGTCTCCTCATTTTCCCCACACTCACAACTAGGGCTCTCAACTGAATTCCATCGGAAGAGCATGCTGTTGCATCGTCCATGGCCTGTTCTAATACGATTTGGAACTGACCATATTCTCCTGGGAAGGTCAAAACCAGGAACTCTGTTGGAAGGATCAGAAAATTTGACAAAAGGTTTACGCGACTTCAATCTGGGAACCTTATTATCTGGAATATAGGTGAGTATGGAAAATGAATTTGGGAAGGAATTGAATTTGTTCCAAAAATTCAAAGCTGTTGTCTCTCTGCGAATATGTGGAGGGACAATATTTGAGAGGACTGGTAACCAAGGAGTAGGTGTACACTTGATAGTACCATCAGTAATCCTCATAGAAAAATTTTGCATCAGCGCCCCATGAGGAACCAGCTAGTTTCTGAAGAATATTGTTTCGAATTTTAAGCTTCAAACGCAGATTCCCAGGTATCTAGGATTGAAATTATGTTTTAAGGGAGAAGAACCGAAAGTTACATTCAATTTTCTATATTCCTGATGATTATTCAAATGAAAACACGAAACCTCGGTTTTATTTTCATTCGGGCACAAACGCCATTTAAAAAAATAATTTTTTATTATATCCAAATCTGCAGAAAGGGTACTTTCTATTGTGTGAAAATTAGAATGATGAAAAGCCAAAGCAATATCATCAGCATAAATAAATTTTCCCGAAGAAGTAGTTGGAATGTCACACAAATAAAAATTGAATAGAAGAGGTGCTAAAACTGAACCTTGTGGAAGACCATTATTCAAAGTTTTGAAATTACTACTATTATTATCGACAAAAACTCGGAACCTTCTGTCGGATAACATATTTTTTTAATAGTCCCTGTTTTTAAGTTTTTATTGAACCAAATGCAGAAGTGTTTGATATTTTCTCTTCCCCAAGTTCATTTTAAATTTCATGCTTTAGCCGGAAAATATTTTGATCATGGTGTTTATGTATATTTGAAGTTGGTAGGTACCTATTTAGCTTTTTGTGTGGCAAAAACGCAATTATTTTGTCACTTTTCAGTGTATCTTTTTGTTGTTGTGGAATTTCGTTTTTGTTGTCGATTTTTTTTGTTGAAATTTTTTTTCTTGAAATATCTCATTTTCTCAATTCAGGACTGACCTGTATACTCTTGGATTTGGTAGACACAGGCTCTCAGGCTGTCGTACTAGCTCTTCGAGAACGCACGTATAAAATCGCCCAACTAAGGATCATAAAACGCGGTAATCCTAATTAGGCGAGATTGGGGAGGGAATTCGGACCTGCCTTTTTTTATATGAAACACTTAACCGTTACGAGTTGAATGGTTTTAATTATATCAGCAGAGTCCGAATCATCGGGGAGCCCTAATTGTTTGGTTTTATGTTCCTTTTACGTCTCTGCGCAACGGTTAGTTCCTCTTCCTCTTCTGCTGATTATACAATTAGGCCGTGGCTTACCTGAATCCTGATCCCTTATCGATTAAGAACCTAACAAGGATGATTTACTCGTTCCCTTCGCCATAATTCCATTAAACGGCCGCCGAAGGAATGTCTGAGATAATTGAACGGAAGATGAGAACGTGCCCTAAGAACCGTTACTTTAATCAATACAGTTGATGGCCTTCTTTTTCCATGAGAAATTTTTTTATCTAGGGAGTTTCCTATCATTTTTATACAGCGGCCATTACAGTGATCCAGTTAACGAACAGAGGGAGAAATTAAAAGAAACGATACAGTAACACGAGAATTAAGAACTGAGAAACATTCTGAAGATTCCTGTTATAAAAACCGACAAGAAAAGTAACCTACTAGTGTTGAGAATAAAATAGAGAATCAATATAATCGAGAAAAGTAAAAAAGACAAAACGAGAAATTAAGGCAAGAAAATGAAATTCATCGAGCAAGGAAGAGAACAGAATTCTCACCAACCAAATATATATATTCTTTTGATTCAAAGAGCTAAAATAATACAATACATATTGAAACAAAAATATACCTATCTTATTACTTAAAATATTAAATATCAGGAAAATCTTGAAAGACATCAGTGTGATTTGAGAGAACAGCTTCATGTTATCCGTCGATGGACTCAGATAAACAGATCCTTCACAAAAACGACTCGTAATTCTTAATCTGAAATGAAAAAAGACAAGAGCAGAAAAGAAATCAACTATTTAGAATAAAAAAATAATTTTGAAATTAACCACCCATTTCGGAAATGCATTTGTAACTTCGTGTATAGCCTCGAAACCATCTTCAAATTTATAAACGGGACAACTATTCGTGAGTTGATCTATAGTCTCCTCATTTTCCCCACACTCACAACTAGGGCTCTGAACCGAATTCCATCGAAAGAGAATGCTGTTGCATCGTCCATGGCCTGTTCTAACTTAGAACAAACCATATTCCCCTGGGAAGGTCAAAGCCAGGGACTCTGATGGAAGGATCAGTAATAATATCTTTATTGAAAAAATTGCATACATTCCATTCAAATTGCCAAATTTCTTTGTCGCTTATATTCATATCAATCAGAAAATTTGATCAAAAAGGTTTACGCGACTTCAATCTGGGGATCTTTTCATCTGGAATATAGTTGAGTATGGAAAATGAATTTGGAAAGGAATTGAATTTGTTCCAAAAATTCAAAGCTGTTGTCTTTCTGCGAATATGGGGAGGGACAATATTTGTAACCAAGGAGTAGGTGTAGACTTGATAGTACCAGTAATAATCCTCATAGAAAAATTCAGTTGGGCATTACAGTGATCCAGAGAACGATAACATTGGAATGTAGAATGGCATCAGATAGTATTTTCTGATGAATCTCGATTGTACTTGGCTGAACATGATGACCGAAGAAGGGTTAAACGACGTCGGGGAGAAAGACATGAACTCCCTCAAACACCTTGATAGTTTGATAGTTTAAAAGTGGTTACAGTCCACTGCGACCTGATGGTCTATTGTGCATCCTGACAAAGCTTTACAGCTCGCCTTCCAGTCCCAGAGATCTTATGAAATCCAATATCTCGGAAGGCTTCAGTGAGGCTAATTCCTCACTCCTACAAGTCTCTTGACCAAAGCATTGTTTCCTTTGGCTTACAATGCCAAAGCATTCTGTCACCAGGTGAATAGGAGTTTGTTCCTCCTCCCCACAGAATCTACACTCGTCAGTGTCCGATACGCCCATTCTCAGCAAGTGATTTCTGAGGCGACAATGCCCTGTAAGAAAGCCAGTGAGGAGGTGTAGTTGGTTCTTACTGAGATCCAAATATCGTTTGGATCTTGCAGTTTCAAAATTCCGAAGGAACTTTTGGGAGTGATCCAACCCTGGAAAATTCTGCCAGAGTGTTTTTCTTTCAGTTTTCTCCTTCTCCAGAAACTCCTTCTCATATGTACATTTTCCTATACCAAAGAAAGGTTCTGGGCCAGTGAGTGGTTTCCGAGCACCCTTTCTCGCAAGTTTATTGGCTTCTTCGTTACCTGTGATGCCCGAATGACCAGGAACCCATATCAAGGAGACCTTATTTTTCTTGCCTACCTCATTGAGTTTGTTCCGGCATTCCCATGTCGACTTTGAGTCGATGACATAGGAGTTCAGTGCTTTAATAGCAGCTTGACTATCCGAGTGAATAGCTATGTCGCAATTCTGATAGTTTCTCTCTAGATTAATATCTAGACATTTTTTGATTGCTAATATTTCTGCTTGCAGAACACTCACACAGGAACCTAACGATAGTGCACACTTAGCTTTGGCCCCGTGAACCCCAGCGCCAGCTCCCGTGTTGGTTTTAGAACAATAGATTATTAACAAATTTAATAAAAAAAATATTGTAAACCCTTCGTTTTTTCCCCAAATTTTAATCATTTACTCCTTGCTATACTATCTATGTTAAGATATCCAAAATATGCTCAGCATTCATTAACCAATATGCCCTAATTAACCCCCTTCACGGTTGGGTCTTATCACATCTAATTTTCATTTCAATTCACCCTATAATAATCTGAATAGCGCTTTTGAACGATAACGATAATAGGTGCTGGAGGAATTGAAGTTGAAAATGAATTAGATAAATACCGTCGTTGCTGCAGCCGCTCTCGAGATAATTGAATCAAATCTGGGAAATATTTGTTCAGTTCACTGGAGAATATACACGGAGTTACATAAGATGAGATAAGATCAGTAGGACTCTCGGAGCACCGGATATATTCAGTTCCCATCATCTTTTTGAAGGCATGTCTCCGTTTGGCATCTTTTTACTTCGGTAATATTCCTTATCAGATGTCTGTTTTAGGATCCTCAATTTCCTTCTATCACCATTTTCCATTAATTAAAAGTTTTTTTGTAGTGATTTCTTGATAGTTTTTTCAACATGTTTTCCGTTGTTTCAGAATGATTTTATTCTAGGTGTTCTTTCTTTTTGCTTTGTTTGGTCAGTTGTAAATAAATAAAAAAAAATAAATAAACATTGACCTAAATTTGCGATAGCTATAACTCTGGAGTGCAACGTCCGCTTTCAATCAAATTTTATGGGTTTGTTCTCCCCAGGAAGCTTTTTCGAAAAGTTCATGAATTATTCATAATTTCAGGGCAGTACTCAGAATATTTTGATATTTCTTTCAAGCCCCAAAATCTATATTTTTTACATTCATCACAGAAATTTCGTTTTTGCCAAGAGAAACTACATAAGTTATTCTAAAGAATTCAGTTTTCACTTTGCATAGCACACTTGTCACAAGAGAATAGGAACCGGACGAGTTCATGCTTTATGCGTGTTCAATATCAGGGTTGTCCTGATTTTGTTAAATACTGTTGAGGACTGTATCCAGATAATTGAGTTGGAGATGGTAGTGTAAAAACATTTATTGACATCATTCACAATAATAAAATGAATAAGTCACCCGCCATGAAATTAATAGAGTAAAAATACAAATATTACAGTCATCTACAAAACTCAGAGTGTCATTATTCAACTAGAAAACAGAGGTAATCTAGAGAAGTTCAAAATGAGATCAGATGAAGTCAGACTTAGAATTTGAGATAGTTCCATTAATTCAAAATTAAACTCAAGGTTTACAGTGATAGAGCAATCCAAATTGATTGCGAGAGCCTCGGTATTCCATCAGAAAAACAGAAGGTTGATTAATGAATCATTAAACTAGGCTGAGTTGTAATAAAAGTGAGATCAAGCCTTTGAGGAGATACGTGTATTGAAAACTTAGTAGTCGAAGTCTGTTCTTCATTGAGATTATTACAAATGTGAGAATATCATAATCGAGAAATCAATATTTATAATCTATAACTTAGGTCTATAAAGATAATGCTAAATTAATCAATTGAAACGACATTTTCAGTTGAGATCTTACTTGCTAAGAGGTTCAGATGAATGAAATTGAGAATTTCTTATTTATAATGAGGAGATCATACCAGTTGAATGGTTTTACCAATATTTGAGGAGACCGCTCAAGGTGAAGCAGGGACTGAGGCTGTCAATCAGGTTCAAAGTCTAAACTACTTGATCGTTTAAATACTTCAGAGAAGTTCACTTGGTTTTATTGAGAGAGATTTCATGATTCACCTCTGCGTTTGAGGATTATTCATTCATCTGAAACTCAAGAACAATCATTAGCAAATGTTATGAGAAGTGAACAGTTGAGAAATGGATGAACTGATTGAGAGAATAAGATGAACATGAGAATATTATAAATCTGTATTTATTACCAGAGAAACATGAGAATAATCATTCTTGGAGCAAGTAATCATTTCCACATGAGGAGTCTAGAGATATCTGAAAAATCTATGAGAACTGCAAAAATATACCAAAATATATATCCAAGAGGATTCAAATACATTAGTTTAACGCAATAGAGATCTTATTAGAATAAAGTGAGAGAGGATTACCAATATTTTTCTACATTTTCATGATCTGAAACGTGGACAAATTTTCAAACGTAATGAAAAGCAGGAAAATAACATAGAAAATGCAAAAATTAATAATTTTTACTTACTTCAAGAAATGAACGAGATGAACAGTGATTATGCGAGGTGACTTTTCGAAAATTCTAATTTACAAGATTAGCACAAGAGGAAATCTATTCACAGGCAGAGCTGGATTACAAAAGAGGACGATTAATTGATTCAGTTAATGAACATAAGTTAATCTGTCAGCTGATTAATACATAGAGGAGGTTAATTTGACGCGAGCAGTCAATCAGCTGACCGTAGAGCTGTACCCGATGGAGTGGACGTGGCGCTGCGACGTAACCATAGGCGTAGGTGCAGATGAGGTCTGTGGGGAGCAATGCTCAATTTTCAACAAAGGGAGTTTTTCAAAATGCGGTCCTGTTTTTATCCCTTTGATGATAATATTATTATTATAAAAAAATATTCCTGTTATCAGTTGGGTCTTTTGTTAAGTCAATTTTTTGGCGTAACAGTCGATGTCAAAGCTCGTGTTCGGTTCTCGCCCCTTCCCGAACATCAAACACAAATATCATCCCCTAAATTGCCAGTTTCATCCATCCCGAATATTCATTTTCTGGAAAGGTGTAATCACCGATGATGGACGATTCCGTGTTTATCTTGATTTTTCATAAATCACCGTCCCATAAATTCGGGCACATCCGGGGCGTCCGCGACGTAGGGGGCGCTGATATCAGCGAGAGATAATTCAATCGTGTCCCCGAGTAATAATATCGGTAATAGCTGCTAGGGGGAGGATTCAACGGGGTAGAGGCAGCCGCAAACTTGACGTTCGCGTGTTCCAGACACGTTTCTAGATGTCCCGTAGGACGGGGAGCTCCCTCAGGATAGCAGGGAAGCGGAGTCGTTCGATTATTTCGGTTCGAATGCCGGAAAGTATTTAACGGAGTTGCAGGACAGTTTGGGCGGTTGCAGAAGAAACATTGTTTAAATCATTAATCCACAACTGTCTTATAATATGGGTTGTAAGGTGAACGAGAAATCACTTCTTGTGTAAGCACAAGAAAAATTGTGCCTTACGTTGGTCTCCAATTGTGTAAGGTTGCAGAGATAAATTACGTTAGGTAATGATTTAACAATAGATGCTCCAGCTAGTCAGAACATGAGACCACCTTACATTTATATGAGGTAAAAGGAGATAATATGCTTCTACTCAGGCTAATGATAATCAGAACTTGAACAGTCGAGATTTATTCCTCTCTGATGACAATAGCTATTTACAATATCTACTATCACAAATTGAAACATCAAAACATGAGGACAAGAATATGTACAATTATGAACAATTCGTTAGAAACATCATTCACGAGCGTTTTTCGTTCTTTGATAACTTATCTTGTTAGAACAATGCCAAGTGAGGGAAGTGACTATCCCTCGACTTCTTCCTAAGTTCAAATTCCTAAATCTCTAGAAAGACATTGTAGTTCTTCCAGAAAGAATGGCGTTGCAAGAGGTGAAGGTTGTATATCTTCCAAAGAGAAGAAGGGTTTAATTTCCCTCAAGGTGCAGGTACTGAAGGCTCCCTAAAAAAGGGTACTAAAAAAACTTGCATCAGATTTTTGTATCGTCAAGCTTCCACAATTCCCCCAGATCTCTGAAAATCTTAGTTTACATAAAGAAAATTGAAGAAAGGAAAAATGTCCACGTGTTCACTGAAACACTGGCACAGATAAATCGAGAAATTGAAAATCAGAGGGTCACGGAACTGTGAAATGTTCAAATTTAATTAATCAATTATAACATAGATAGACTGATCTAGAAGGAAGGTTGATTCATCAGATGGTTGAGGAAATCAGTCGAACGATCCTCAAAATGGCGGAACCCAAGCGTGTCTCACCTCCTATGAAAAATATGAATCATTATCAAAAATAGGTATATGGTAGTCTGATCAACTTTGTACTCACCGAAACTTAACAATCGCCTAGGTTTAACTTGTTCACTCTAGAATAAGAGGATAAACAACTGCCTCTTCAGGTGCAGTGCCAGAATAGCGGGATATCAGAGAGAGAATTTTTCATCAGTCGCTCGCCGAGGCACTCATATCACTGTCCGTGATACCGGCTGATTCCCGATCTGAGACGATCCGGAAACTCCCGAAATTTGAAATCGGTAACTCATACCGTTACAGGGTGATTTGATACTCTTCAGAAATACTGATATTGAGAGACTCTTCCGGGCTTATTTGTCGTGGTCCATTAGAAATTGAACTGCTCCACAAGAGTTGGGGATATTGACAAAATCCCTCGCAAGAAATTTCAGTTTAAATGGAATTCTGCGATGAAAATTCATATTAATATGATTTCAAGTTGCGGAGAATAAAATTTATTTCAGCCTGTAGGTCTGCAGCGTATACAGGGTGGTTAAGAAAAATCGAGTAAAATAACGAAGAACGAAAATTTATTCCCAGAGAATTCAAGCATTTTAAGACTATCAATACAATGGAATCAATGGAAGCTTGACATCTTCTTTGCATACTACACATGAGGTTCCGAAGCATTCTACATATAGATGTAGGCATTCTTCAGGCCGAAACGGTGATGAAACGATCCTGAGCAGGAGTTGTTTTTCGTCGCTCACCAAGCCTTGGTCTTTTCAACACGGAACCTTTCTCCCTGAACCTATTCCAAAGTCGAGGTATTACATTTTGGCTGACTTGGAGCCTTTTCGATACAACAACCTGAGTTAGGCCACCCTGTAGCATTCCGATGGCCCTATTAGCCGCAGCCTTGTTAATTTACGTCTTGGCATTTTCAGAAAAGTCGTTTCAAATCGAAGCTGTTGATAAACTGACTCCATTTCAAAATAAGAACATTCATGAAGCATATGCAAAGAACCAAACCCCGATTGGGGAATTGTCTCATACTGATTTTTATTGGATCGATTCAAGTTGTTATTGAGGTTCAAATGATTTTACAGCGATTTTCTCGGAGATTCTCGTATTTTCAAAGCAATTGAATACGATATTCCTAATTCTTGTCGAGCTGTATGATTCGTCAACAAAATAAGTGCATTAGATTTCTGCGATTCATTGGTAATGATACCTCAACTCGTAATTTTAATATTTTTCACATTTTTTCAAGTGACTTGTACTTGTCCGACTGCAGTTATCTCCGACATATTCATCCCAGGTATATAATAGTGTGCTTTGCAATATGTACATGAAACTATCGGACATGAGACGAAACAAAAAACACCGGTTGATGAAAACTGTTGATGAATCGACGAATCCTATTTGTTCGTTCAGCAATTTCCCGGAATTCTGCGTTTTGGACATTGATCTTTTTTTAAACTGCGTGCTCAATTGCGCTTGAAAATTGCAATATAACGAATCGACGCATATCGGATTAAAAACTGTTGTACAATAGGATGAGGAAGTGTTCGACTATTGTGTAGGGCTTGGGAATTTGAAATTGAACTGTTATGAACACCGGCAAAAAAGCAGAGTGGCATATTTCCAATATGAATTCGAGTTTTGCGATAAATACGGAAAATCCTGGATGGAAGGTTCTGATTAAATACTATTTTTCTGTCAATTTAACTTCCTCTGTTTCAGCCGGGTAGGCGGAACACAGCATGGCTGATGCACTCCAAAAGGAAATATAGTTCTAATTACTCTAACTATGTGTGAAGAGTGCTTCTATGTCCGACAGTTCGAATATTTTAACAAGAGCTTATAGCTTCAGCTTCATGTTGTCAATGATGCGACTCGCCAACTGACATGGTAGACTGTCAAACGCTTTTGCAATGTGACAACTACACAATCTTTATTTTGTTGAAGGCTGTGGGTGGCATATACATACATTATTTGTTTTATTCAATATCATCTAGCATAGTGACTTTTGATATTCGAAATAAACTCTGCCTTTGAGAAAACTATATTTTGTCCATTTGTTAGAGCATGTAGTGACTGCGGCAAAGTCTACATTGAAACAACAAAACGAAGTATCAGTGCGAACGATGCTGTCGACTGAATCACACAGAAAAATCCGTACTTGCGGAACATGCTCTGACGGATAGACACAAAATATACAGCTCCACAAGAGTTAGGGATATCGTATTCAATCGTTTTGAAAAGTATGTAATCTTCGAGAAAACCGCTGTAAAATCCTTTGAAACTCATTAACAAATTGAATCGATCCAATAAAAATCAGTATGAGACATTTCGTCATATGCTTCATGAATGTTCTCATTCTGAAATGCAGTCAGTTTATCAACGGCTTCGATTTGAAACGAGTTTTCTGAAAATGCCAAGAGGTAAATTAACAAACGCTGAGGGCTATCCGAATGCTACAGGGTGACCTAACTCAGGTTGTTGTAGCGGAAAGGCTCCAAGTCAGCCAAAGTGTGATATCTCCACTTTGGAATAGTTTCAGGGAGACAGGTTCCGTATTGAAAAGACCAAGGCTGGGTGGGGAAGGAACAACAACATCTGCTCAGGATAGTTTCATCACCGTTTCGACGAGAAGAAAGCCTACATCTACGTGTAGAATGCTACGGAATACTCTTCAAAATGCAAATGAGGTCCAAGTTTCCATCGAAACCATCAGACGACTTTGGGAGAGCTGAATATAGGTTCTAGACGTCCATATAGAGGAGTTCCATTAACACGTGACCATAAGCGCCTAAGACTGGAATGGGCAAGGCAACATATCAATTGGAACGATCAATGGCGTAGTGTCCTTTTCACTGATGAATCCAGATATGGAGGATTTTCAGATTCTCGAAGAATAAGGGTATGGAAATTCCCACAAATACACAGTAATCGTCGCTATGTCCAAGAAGTCCATCCATTGCGAGGGGGTAGTGTTATGGTATAGGCCGGGATATGTTTCAATAGGCGCACAGATCTACATATTTGTCCTCGGAATATGACCGCCTTACACTATAGGGAGCATGTCATTGACAATGTTTTACCAAACTTTCACGATGCTATTGGTTAAACTTTTCAATTTCTAGACGATCACGCTAGACCGCACCGTGCAACCATAGTTGAGAATGCACGCGAGGAGCTTGGTATTCCACATTTGCCAATACCTCCGCACTCACCAGATTTCACTTGCATAGAACATGTATGGGATATGCTCCGAAGAAAATTAGATAATCATCAACCTAGCCCAAAATCCTCAAATGATCTGAGAGAGCTTCTGCCCCGTTTATGGAACCAAGGAATGTTCAACAACCTCCTGTGCAGTATGCCAAGACGCTGTTGTTGATGCCCGTGGATGCCATACATTCTATTGATAGTCTTCAAATGCTTGAATTCTCTGGGAATAAAATTTCGTTATTTTACTCGATTTTTCTTATTAACACTGTATACGGTGCAGACCTACAGGTTAAAATTAATTTTATTTCCTGCAACTTGAAATCGACCTAGATGCCAGTCGTGTCATGATAGACTCACAATCCAACATTTGTTTACCTGTAACGCTTATGCCAATTCAAGACACCGATTCCAATTAGACAACGTGAACCCACTACAAAATAACTTGAACTATATTCATTCCATATTAGCATTCATAAAAGAAATCAACTTTTTCGGGAAAATATAGAGCAGAAATATTGAATGATGGATTGTGATGATGATAATGGCTGAATGACCGTAGTAGTCGATGCCATAAACACAAAAAAAAAAAAAAAATATGAATTTTCATCACAAAATCTCATTTAAACCATATGTTTTTGCAATTAAAGTCAATATCCCTTACTCATGTGGAGCAGTTTATTAGATAGAAAAGCATGATGTAGGGAGTATTTTTCATTAGGTATAAATGCAGCAGATAACAGTCACGTTCATTTTCATATGAATTCATTCATTTCAGGCTGGTTTATTGTTTTCAGTTGATTGATAAGAAAGTGGAGATTCCACACACAAAAAATTGTTATATTCGACAGGGAGAGGTCAAGACTTCTGACGATGTGTGTACTACAATTTCCTCATTTCGACCTCCTCTTTCTCGAACTTTCAAAGAAAACCGACTTGAATTCCGCACAAAACCGAAACTCTCCCGCTGCCATTCGAAACGAGATAGATAGGCTTCACAGGAAATGAACCCCCTATGCGACACAGTTCCCCGTTTTGTACCGGCCTAACCCAATCATCTGACGGGACAGAAACGTAATGAGCCCGATATTGCGGAAGTCGTAAAGTTCCAATATGAGGTCGTAGTTGGCCGTATCATAACCAGATACAATAAAGCGGTGGAAACCCTGATTTTTATTGAGTTAGAGAATGCGGCATTCTGAGCGAGAGCGGAATGTGCTTATTTACTTTTCTGAAGATACGGCGCAGAGCGCAGAATTCGTCGATAACGACGCCGATACGTGTTTTGTATGAGGCGTTTTCCGGTTCAGTGGCGTAGGAAATTGAGGGAGTTAGGGGCGAAGAGTCAGATCAATGTTGAACGCTAATAATCGAACTTCAGTGATGTAAGAAACTGAAGAAAAGAAAGGTTCTGATAGAGCAGTGGAAGAAACGAGAACCTCAGTGTCCAAGATCTCGACCATTAATCGCTGCCATTAATGGACTAGTTCATAAAATAAACTGCTCCACATGGGTTTGGGATATTGACTTAAATTGCAAAAATATATAGTTTAAATGAGATTTTGTGATGAAAATTCATATTAATTTGATTTCAAGATGCAAGAAATAAAAGTAATTTTAGACTGTAGGTCTGCAGCGTATACAGGGTGGTTAAGGAAAATCGAGTGAAATAACGAAATTTTATTTCCAGAGAATTCAATCATTTTAAGAATATCAATACAATGTATGGCCTCCAGGGGCATCAATATAACAGCTTCACATCTTCTTTGCATACTACACACGAGGTTGTTGAACATTTCTTGAAGAATTTGGTTCCATAAACGGGGCAGAAGCTCCTCAGATCATTTAAGAATTCTGGGGTAGGTTGATGATTACCTGATCTTCTTTGGAGCATATCCCATGTCTGTTCTATGCAATTCAAATCTGATGAGTGCGGAGGTATTGGTGAATGTGGAATACCAAGCTCCTTGCTAGCATTCTCAACTATGGCTGCACGGTGCGGTCTAGCGTTATCGTCTAGAAATTGGAGAGTTTCGCCAATAGCAGCGTGAAAATTTGGCAAAACATTGTCAATGACAGTGTTAGGCGGTCATATTCGCAGGGCAAATGTGTAGATCTGTGCGCCCGTTGAAACATATCCCGGCCCATACCATAACACTACCACCTCGGAATGGATGGACTTCTTGGACATAGCGACGATTACGGGGTATGCGTAGGATTCTACCCTTATTTTTCGAGAATCTGAAAATCGTCCATATCTGGATTCATCAGTGAAAAGGAAACTATGCCATTGATCCTTCCAATTGATATGTTGCCTTGCCCATTCCAGTCTTTGACCCTTATGGTCACGTGTTAATGGAACTCTTCTTAATGGACGTATAGAACCTATATTCACTTCTCTAAAACTTCGTCTGATGGTTTCGATGGAAACTTGGACCCCATCTGCATTTTGAAGAGTATTTCGTAGCATTCTACACGTCGATGTAGGCCTTTTTCTCGATGAAACGGTAATGAAACGATCCTGAGCAGGTGTTGTTTTTCGTCACCCACCAAGCCTTGGTCTCTCCAACACGAGATATCATACTTTGGCTGACTTGGAGGCAACATCCTGAGTTAGGCCGATAGCCCTATTAGCCTCAGCGTTTGTTAATTTACGTCTTGGCATTTTCAGAAAACTCGTTTCAATTCGAAGCCGTTGATAAACTGACTCCATTTCAAAATAAGAACTTTCATGAAGCATATGCAAAGAACCAAACTCAGAAAAAAGGCGACCAGATTTACGAAATGTCTCATACTGATTTTTATTGGATCGATTCATGTTGTTATTGAGTTTTATTTGATTTTACAGCGATTTTCCTGAAGATTAGATACTTTTCAAAACGATTGAATACGATATCCCTAACTTTTGTGGAGCAGTATATTCCCCTAGATCTGATAAGTTGAAGAAAATCGAATTTCAGCCAGAAGTTATTAAATCTTCACGTACCCACTCTAGAAGGCTTTGTTGCGTGCTGTCACGATTTTATTGAAGGCAGGGCGCGATCTACCCACGAATCCTACGATCATTGAGATTTGAAATAGGATCGTAAGAGTAGTTTAAGACAATAAGGAATGGAATTTTTCCTTCAGAAATGTTTTAGATACTTGCCAATTACTTTCTTATGTTGAATATTCATTGTGATTACTTTTTGATTTCATATTTAGTAGTGTAGTTTTTTGAACTGTCCCTAGCATATGGAGAAGTGTGTTCCTAATTTTCGTTCCATTCAGACGTTTGAACATGACCTCAGTTATTTCAGAGCAAGAGTAATTTGGCCTTCAAGCCACTCAGTGAACTATAAACTTTCCAATTCGCTTCATTGGTAAAAAAAAAACAACACTGGAGTACCGGCAAACCGGCAAATTTCATAAGCCAATCGGCGCCCGGGCGGCACGTTAGAAATACGCCCGGGCGGCCACTGCAGCGTCGGTCACGTGATAACGGCCGGCGAGAGATGAATCATCGGTCGGAACAAGCGTCCTGAATTGATAATGCGACGCCGATTGCAGGCGGTAATTGTGTAATGTCAAGATACGACGATCGTTTGACCCCGGGGAAAAACTTGGTGCAACGGTGGAAATTAGCGGGAAAACCCGCATGGAAATTCATTCGTATGACGTGAGGTAATGGCGATTGTAATTCAGAACAAGGACAATCAGGCTGAGAATGTTTCTATTCTATTTATTCCTCATACTATTGGTTAAACTTTAAAAATCAATCATTTTCTTAGTGGTTGTTACCGGGTTAATCCAGGGTTTAGTGCATTGTATAGATTTAAGGTTTACTCTGATTCTTCTGTTCAAGTCCGAAAGGAAATCATTCGTTTATCTCCAGACGTCTAAGTCATTGAGGATCGGATGTCAGTTGATGAATCCAACGACATCCTTAGGAGCTTTAGCTGTTACTTAAAGAGGTAAAAGAGCTAACCATCACCCGAAGCTCAGATCGTTGCAGCTTTATGAGCTTTCTGGTGTAGAGAATTCCACCCAAATCACCTGATCTGGCTCCACTGGATTTTTTCTATGGAATCACCTGAAGTCCAAGATTAACGCTACTCATCCTGAATCACTGGATGATTCGTTAACTCTGATCATTAATGAAGGCCGTCAAATTACACCAAGCAATAGAGCAGTCGGTAACATTACGGTTGAGTTGCAACCTAAGACCAAGAATTCTCTGAAAATGCCTACCGCATATTAAGGAATATTTCCTAATATACCACAGCCAATAAAGCCAGAAGACCCTTGTATTGTCATCATTTCCGATTCTTCATGGGGCGCTGATGCAATAATACTTCGTACGGCAGCGCTAGCTTTGGTTTTTTCTGCTGCTGAATATTGTTGCCCTGTTTGGTTGAACAGTGCTCATGTGAAGAAAATTGATGCCCAACTAACTTTTTCTATGAGGATTATCACTGGTATATCAAATCTACACCTACTCCTTGGTTAACAGTCCTCTCAAATATTGTCCCTCCCCATATTCGCAAAGAGACAACAACTTTGAATTTTTGGAACAAATATAATTCCTATCCAAATTCACCTATATTCCAGATTATAAGGTCCCCAGATTGAAGTCACGTAAACCTTTTTGGTCAAATTTTCTAATCGACTGTTTCCTCTTATTCATCACATTCACAATTAGGACTATCAACTGAATTCCACTTGAAAAGCATGCTATTGGTACTACAGTGACCTGTTCTTATTCGATTGAGAAGGGACCATATTCTCCTGGGAAGGTTAAAACCAGGAACTCTATTCGATGGATCAGATATTAGATCTTCATAAGATCAAGAACATGCATCCCATTCGGATTTTCAGATCTCCTTGTAGCTGAAGTTCGAATTCAGAAAGTTATTCGACCAAATAAGTTTACGGGATTTCAGTCTTGGAATTCTATTTTCTGGAACGTAGAAAAGTATCGGTAAAGAATCCGGAAATAAACTGAATTTATTCCAAGATTTCCAAGTTGCAGACTGTCTTCGAATATGGGGAGGAACTATATTTGATAGCACTGGTAGCCATTGGATAGGTGTAGATCGGATGGTTCCAGTAATTATTCTCATTGATAAATTGAGGTGTGCGTCGATTTTCTGAACATGAACACTATTGAGACAAACAGGTCAACAGTATTCAGCGGAGGAAAAAACCAGGGCAAGGGCTGCTGTGCGAAGAGTAGTCGGGTCAGCACCCCATGACGTACCAGCAAGTTTCTGTAGAATGTTATTTCTCGTTTTCAGCTTCATCCGTAAGTCATCCAAATGTGCTTTGTATTTCAGAGAGGAATCTTATTTAACTTCTAGATATTTTGGAGTAAAGTTATGTTTCAAAGGAAAAGTACATTTAATTTTCCAAATTTTTGATGGTTATTCAAATGAAATAACGAAACCTCGGTTTGTGATTGATTTTGCATACTGACTTCATCTAAACTTCATACTGTTTTAAGGGGATCAATATTCTTTATTATTTTCATTGAATGTCATGAAATATTACATTCGATCCTTCCCCATATAAACCCGATAGGACTTGAAAACGAAAGGTTGTTTACACAGGTGCCTTTATCGCGTTTCCTCTGACACGCTCGAGCAGCATCTCGCAGCCAGCGCCATCTCTTCCCGTCCATAAAACGCAATGTCTCATATATCCCCGCTTGTTTCAGACGAGCCCTGACCTGAACACGACGACCAGCGTTCTGACGTTCACCCCTACCGTAGAAGACGCCGGAAAATACCTGTCTTGCCGAGGTCAGCAATCGATGATACCTGATAGCGGCACTGAAGACGGCTGGAAACTGGATATACACCGTAAGTTTCGAGTGACAGACCTCGTGTCGTGCTCGTCCTTTGTTAAGCTTCATCGCTTATGTCAAGAGGGCGTAGGAAACTGCGTCGAGATCTACCATTTTTGTCATTTAACACGATATTCGAAGATACAGTAAGAATTCTGAATCAGTGGAACAACTGTGAGAAGGATTGTTCTATGCTCAAGATAAGAAACCGTTTTTTAAGGCAACTACCAGATTTTTACATCTCTGATCGAATTTCATGGGTTATTATAAATTTTATAAGCCCCGGCACCGATTTTAAAAACATTTAAACAGTGAATCTATAGGACTTCCTGATACTACAGTTTCAATTACAGCTCTGGGGAGGCAGTAATTTTCGAGAAAAAAAATAAATGGAACTCATAAATATACTCCATTTACCTCGGATACAGCTCTGATATAGTCTCATATAGTTTAGTTTAACAAGGTTAGGTTATGTTAGGTTAAGTTAGGTTCATTTTCCCTACCAAAAGTTGAAAAAAAAATTTGTAAAAAATAAAAAAAATTGTAAAAAATTAAAGGAAAAATTGGATAAAAAAAAATATCGATCCGCATTCAGGTTAGGTTAGGTAAGGTTCATTTTTCCTACCTCAAGATCACAAAAAAAAAACAACTGGGCAAGGTACTTTATAATTACCACGTTTTGCACTATTTGACACCAAAGATTATAGAGTTAGGAAGATAGGAAATGCCCTTATATCTGTGGTACTAAAATCCGACCAGGATTTTTGGCTAGTTTCTTACTATTGACACAAAGGGGCCGCTGAAAACATTATTCAGTACAGAAAACTATTTTAATTGGCGCGAAATTCGAATTATACTTCTCATAAATTTCCATTAAACTCAGTATTCTTTCTCGAGCTTTTGAAGAAACATCCTGATCGACAAAACAAAAGCAGGGCTCCGCTTTTTGATCAGGATGATGTTTTCCATCTACACATTGTTTTGACTCAAATGAAATCTCGATTCTTTATATTTTTATTTGAAATGATTGTGTGAAATCAACTACAATATAATAATTATGAAATTGAGAACGTTTCAAAAATGTGTTCACATATTATGGAATTATTATAACAATTTCAAGAACTTGTTCATACAGTGAACTCTCGATAAATCGAACATCGATAAGTCGAACAGTTGTTCAGGACCCGATTCATACATATCTTACCCAGTGCATTTTCACCTCAATGAATCTAGAGGATCCAGTAGATGAGTCGAACTGCTGGAAGGGTCGTCAAGAGAACCTCCACCTCTATAAGTCGTTCTTCTAACCACCATTACCTCTATGAGTGGAACTTTTTGATCTAATGAATGAGACCGTAAAGATTCGGTTCGCAAATAAATCACCACACGTGATGAATATCATACGATTTTTCGACCTCTAAGGACATGTTTCCAGTGCTCAGACGCTCGTTTCTCATTGATGATGATTTCGTGTTAACCTGAGTTTTTCTCTCAATGAAGTAAAGTCTCTCTTCAATAACTTGAATGTTTGGTGAGCCGAGTCCACTGTATATTAATTACAGAATGTTTGACCAAAAATAAAAGAAAAATATCAGAGGTGTACAACAATACCTGTATGTCAGCCCAGCAAGAGTTCTTTATACGTTATCCAGAACAATATATTTTTGCCCCGAAATCTCTACCCATTTGACAGCACTGAAAATAAAAAGCAATGAACAAGACAGTTACATGATACTAGTTTCAAAACTTACACTTCCATTCTCTTTGGTAATGAAAAGAATGCACATTCAGGATTATTCTTTCTATTATTTCTGCAATTAATCACCATGCATTTTAAATTAAGGCCAGTTTTTAACCCAAAGATTATAAGAGAAAAACTCACAAGCAAAGATTATAGAGTGAGCTAGGTGCTACTCTTGTAAATTTCGAGATATTTCAGTGGAAAATACGCGTATACGACAAAATACAATCATTCAGCAAAAATATTTATTAAAGTATTTCTTTCAAAATTGACAACAGCTCACTAATAATCTCTATATAATCATGCTAAATGGACCCTAATTAAATATTTTAACCATAACCCGTTTACTTTTGAAACTACAGATATCGCTCACATCTCTGTAGTCGCTTCGTTGCCCATCTTTATGCTCTTTAATCTTTGTTTGACACGAAAAGTTCAACATAGAAGAACTAAACGTTTCTGTTTTCTCTCTGGTATTCTTTCCCCCAAAAGCAATTCATAAATGCAATGAAATTATGCCACGTCGTATGGTAGAAGTGATGAGAAAGCGAGGTGGAAATACACGCTCTTAGTTTTCAGATGTTTGTTTATGATTGCTAGTCGATGAAGTATTGTTATGTTTTAAATCGTTATAAAAATTGAAAAAATGCAACACTTTCTTTGAAAATGTGTATTTTTTTTTTAAAGCAGATACTGGCGTAAATTGAAGAACATTTTGTTAAGAAAGGGTCACACTTCAAATTAAAACTTAATGATATAAAAATTTCCGCCTCAAATTCACCACAGGGTGTTTAGAAATGGAGGGTATAAAATGAGGTTTTGTTTCTCCATGTATAACGGATAAACTACAGGTATTTTCGCAAAGTTAATTTCAGGTTGATATAACAAGTTCCAATACTTCACCTGGTGAAAATTTCAACAAAATCGCATCCCCACGAAAAAAGATACAGGGTGTTGAATTTGACAAAAATTTTGCCTGTCCGGAATTTATTGACGGGGAGTGTATATGAGTGGCCAGCAATAGCCTCCACAGCCTCAGAGACCATGTGCAAACAAAAACAACAGAAAACGTTCTCGATAATCCACAGAACGCATCAGAACGAAATTCCGGGGAACTTGTTTATCCCGGGAAGCACACGTGAGAACACAGAATCCGACACGAGGCACTAAATATGACATAAACCTGACCTATAAACATATCTCCCGGATCAGTGGCACACGAATATCTCGTTGTCGCGTCTCCCCACCAGTCTACGAATACGAAACCCATCCATTTCCGCGGGGCGCTCTTGTACGTAAAAATTTTTACTGTGCGGGATGCTCGTAAATAAGTGATCGCTTATAAATGACGTCGCTTCTTCCGGAATGGCCCCCCCATAAAACACGCTTCGTTTCAGCGGCGGATACATGAGGGGGAAGCAGGGGGACTCCCCCCCCACACAGAGACAACGATTGCATTTTCATTACGATAAGAGTAGAAATAGTTCGAGATCTAATCTCGAACTCTGCGAGATGAGCTGTGAAATTTATAGCTGAATGTTTTGAAGGATGTTGTTCAAAATCGGAGTTGTTCTGATTTTATTAAATTATTGTGAGAACTGTATCCAGATAATTGAGTTGGAGATGGTAGTGTAAAAACATTCATTGACATAATTCACAATCATAATATGAATAAATCACCCGCATGAAGTTAATACAGTAAAAAATACAAATATCAAAGTCATCTATAAACTCAGAGTGAATTATTCAACTAAAAACAGAGGTAATCTAGAGATGTTCGAAATGAGAGGTCAGATGAAGTCAGACTTAAACTTCGAGATAGTTCCATTAATTCAAAATTAAACACAGAGTTTACAGAGATGATGCAATTGAAATTGATTGCGAGAGCTTCTCTATTTCATCAGAAAAACAGAAGGTTGAATAATGAATTGTTAGAGTAGGCTGAGTTGTAATAAAAATGAGATCAGGCCTTAGAGGAGATACGTGTATTGAAAGCTTAGTAGTCTAAGTCTGTTCCTCCTTGAGATTATTACAAATGTGAGAATATCATGATTGAGAAATCAATATTTATGATCTATAACGTTGGTCTGTAAAGAGAATGTTAATTAATCAATTGAGACGACATTTACAGTGACAAACTGCTTTTAGTAAGAAAGGTGAGTGTTCATCAGAAGAATAGAGGCTACAATTGACAATTATGAGGATTATAACATGAGAGTTCTATGTGTGAATTAAAACCACCAACCCTTTATTTCGAGAAAGCAGAAGGCTTGAGATCTTACTTGCTTAATGCTCCAGTTGAATGAAATTGAGAATTTCTTATTTATAATGAGGAGATCATACCAGTTGAATGGTTTTATCAATATTTGAGGAGATCGCTCAAGGTGAAGCAGGGACTGAGACTGTCAATCAGGTTTAATGTTTGAGCTACTTGATCGTTCAAATACTTCAGAGAAGTTCACTTGGTTTTATTGAGAGAGAAGACTGATTAAATGATTCACCTTTGAGTTTGAGGATTTTCATTCATCTGAAACTCGAGAACAATAGTTAGCAAGTGTTATGAGAAGTGAATAGTTGAAAAATGAGATGAATAGATTAAGATAATGAGATGCACATGAGAATATAACAAATCAGTATTTATTACCACAGAGAATGTTCATTCTTGGAGCAAGTAATCACTTCCATGTGAGGAGTCTAGAGATATCTGAAAAATCTATTAGAACTGCACAAATATACCAAAATATATCTTAGAGAAGTCCAATGCATTAGTTTAACGCAATAGAGATCTTATCAGAATAAATTGAGAGAGGATTACCAATATTTTTATAGATTTTCATGATCTGAAACGTGGACAAATTTTCAAACTTTATAAAATGCAGGAAAATAACATGCAATATACAACAATTAAGGATTCTAAGAATTCACTCACCTTTTTGAGGATGAGTTCCTTCAAGAAATGAAAGAGATGATCAGTTATTTGGCGAGGTAACTTTTTGAAAATTCTAATTTACAAGAGTCGCACAAGAGGAGGTCAATTCACAGGCAAAGCTGTATTACAAAAGAGAGCGATTAATTGATTTAATTAATGAACATGGGTTAATCTGTCAGCTGATTAATACATAAAGGAGACTAATTTGACGCGAGCAGTCAATCAGCCGACCATAGAGCTGAATGAGTGGAGTGGGCATGGCGCTGCGCTCAATTTTCAACAGATGTCTTAGGTAATTGAGGAAACATTTCAGTAACTCATATGCAAAAAATTAAAAAAAAAAAAATTGAAACTTTTGAAACAGTCTCAAACTGTCTGAACTTCCCTAACTTTTTTGCAGCAGTGTATGCTCGACATACAGGAGCCTAACCTCCACATCCCGACGTCACCGTAAGCTCACAAATTACGCCAGTGAAGAGAAACTTGGTTAAGTAGGTTCAACTCCCGTCATAAACTAGAAACCACATAATAACATTTTTTCAGCGCAGAACGGCTTAATTAGCTCGCGCGGTGTATATAAAAGCCCGGAAGAAAATCCCCAATTCGTTGGAAAATTTATGTTCCAGTACATGAGCATGAAGCCCGGGGGTTTATTTCATTAATTCGAAGTTGCAGCTGTACCCTGAAAAGAAGAAAATTTGCCCTTAATCTTGCATGAAAACTCCGAATCTAATTCGCTCCCTTTCTTCCGATCCTGATGCTTATTTCCGTCTTTCGCGCGTGAAAAATGATTTGGAGGAAGCGCGAGAAAAAATGAAAAGTTTCTTTCGTCTGGAAATGGGAACTGTTTCGATATTTCACCCGAAAAGTTTGAATTAACAACTCGTCACATCATTTTCATTTCGGAGAGGCTGGTTCATTTCATCAGTTTTTTTCTCTATGGACAAGAGCCTCATAATTTCGTCTAATTATCTCCTATTCTAGATGATTGTCCTAGAAATTCTCATACAAGTTTATTCGGTTGGCGCAGCGCTTCGTGAAAATATTAACGGCTCAAGATAGCATGTAATTTAGATTAGCACGAATTTTTTCATCCATTTGTGAGGAAAAAAACGAAAGTGCCAGTTTATTTTTTTTTCAATTTCGACAAATAGACAGATGTTCAGGAAAAACTCAGTACATGTGTAGCAGACATTTTTGACAGCAAACAATGTTAAAATTGATTGTGATGTTAGGGAGCTTCGCAACATATTATTAGAATCATCAGCACCATCAGTACTCGTAGAAAGCGGAAGTACAATATTGGATGATGATGATCCAAAATCAGTTGAGGTTAGGAGAATTTTTTCAGCAATGATTTTTCTATAAGCAATGGAATGATCAACATAGCCCTCGGCTACCGTCGTTGACTTCCATCCAACATGTTTTTTTGATATCCGTGATATTTGCACCTGATTCTGCTAGCAATGAAGCCGAGGATCTTCGAAAACAGTGTCCTGTATATTGCTTTGTTTCTGACAGTTTGAGGAATTCAGCAACAATAGATGGAATTTTCCTAAATGTATTAATTGCAACTGGATTGGCAGTGCATTTATTATTCAGGATAAAAATGACGATGTTTGATGACAGCAAACAATGTTAAGATTGATTGTTTACGTGGAAGCAACACATTATTAGAATCCTCAGCACCATCAGTACTTGTAGAAACCGGAAGTACAATATTGGATGATGATGATCCAAAATCTGTTGAATTTCGGAGAATTTTTTCAGCAATGACATTTCTATATGCAATAGAATGATCAACACAGCCCTCGGCTACCGTCGTAGACTTCCATCCACCATGTCTTTTTATATCCGGAATATTTGCTCCTTAATTTGCTAGCAATGAAGCGGAGGATCTTCGAAAACAGTGTCCTGTATATTGCTTGGGTTCTGGCAGTTTGAGGAATTCTGCAACAATAGATGGAATTTTCCCAAATGTATTAATACCAACTGGATTGGCAGTGTATTTATTATTCATGTATTTCAGGAAAAACGACGATGTTTGATGTACTTATGAAAATAGTCTATATACTTCCCAAATAATACTGAAAGAACGACTGACTTTCGTTTTTGTTTTTGGAAGTTGTATAACCAATGATTTATTTGTTATTTCGATGTCTTCCACTGATAAAGTACACAATTCTTCACGCCGACAGGCTTCAAATAATCCGAAAATAGTTGCAACCTTAACCATCAAGTATTTCTCATCTGGTGCCTCCTTTATAAACTTTTCAACTTGTTCACGTATGAGTATTCTCGATTATTTGGAACGATATCCTTCACTTTTCCGTTTTAAATATGCTATTATCTTAAAATATTTACTAACATCCATACCTTTTTTAACAAGGGCGCTTGACTTTATCATTGAAAATTTGCTCCACAAAGTTGATGAACTCCATATTTTTTATTTTTCTTCTAAGTATGCCACTGAAGTTTCCTTTTACATTTTTGAATTTACAGGAGGCCAGAAAATTATTATATGCAATATCGTACTGCTGAACAGATTTTTTAGGTAGGAGTTCCAGATTTTCTCTTCTTGCAGACTGTTCAATATCCAGAGGAACAACCGAATCGTCACTTTCATTAATAATTGGACTATCGACAAACATACTAAGCAGTCAAAAACCCAAGACGAAAATTGGACAGGAACGAAATTCAAATGACAGCGTCTTTTCTCATTTGTTAGTAATCATAACGTTGGCAACGTTTGCCATTCACAACAACCTTCTGATTATTAGAATATTAAAATGCATTTTGAAGTTTATTGTCATTGTCACACATTAATTTTTCGGTTATTCTGCTTTTTTCCGTGATTTTCCCTTTAGTGTGAAGTACAGTTGAGTTTGTTCTTATTCTGATATTTTCATTTCCTGTCGCTTTCCTATTTTTCCAGTTGTCGTTTAATATTCACAAGGATTTCATGCTAATTTTATTCTATAGATTGATTCATCTGGTCTATTTCCTGTCTGAATTTTTTCATTCATCCATTGTGACGAAAAATATGGTTTTCAATGTATGATTCAGTATGGGGTCCCGAATAGATAGTATAGAAGAAACGTTTTCTGCAACTCATTCTGCATTCAGGACCGCCGATATCCGAATTCAAAAAAACGAAGGCACTCCCCTAATGTAGCAGAAAACATCGTGCCAGTATATTATGCGCGTTCCGAAACACTATATCTTTTATAACCGTTCATTCTTTGCATTATAAGGCGAAATGAAATGTAAGGTTTTGCGTTCTCCAGTTAAAAGGGCCATAAACATCCCGGAACAGCGATGTTTGTGAAAAAATCGCCGCGGTCTCTTTTTACACTTGTTTCACTTTGTTTATGCAAATTTATTTTATGGCCCGACACTCCGGAGTGTTGTTCTGCCAGACATGTCTTTTTATCGATGCGAGATTATGTCCGTTTAGGCCGATCTCATCGTAAATCGACGGCTTCGTAAACAAAGGTTTCAGATCAGACGGAGACGAAAGCGGGTGTTTGGCATGATTTGCTGGAAGAACACTCGAGACCCCAATAGCAAAGATAATAGAGTTAGAAAGATAGGAAACGCCCTTATATCTGTGGTACTAAAATCCGACTATGATTTTTGGCTAGTTTCTTAATTTTGACACCTAGGGGGCGCTGAAATCATTATTCAGTAAAGAAAACTATTTTAATAGGCGCGAAATTCGAATTATACTTTTCATAAATTTCCATTAAATTGAGTAATCTTTGTCGAGCTTTTAGTGAAACATCCCGATCGACAAAACAAAAGCAGAGCTCCGTTTTTTGATGAGGATTATATTTTCCATCTACACATTGTTTTGCATCAAATGAAATACGTTTTGGACTCTTCATATTTTTATTTGAAATGATTGTGTAAAATCAACTACAATACAATAATTATGAAATTGAGAACATTTCAAAAATTTGTTCACATATAAGAGAATTATTATAACAATTTCAAGAACTTATTCATACAGTGAACTCTCGATGAATCGAACATCAATAAATCAAACAGTTGTTCTGGACAAATTTAAACATATCTTACCCAGTGTATTTTAACCTCAATGAGTCTAGAGGGTCTAGTAGTCTAGTAGATGAGTTGAACTGCTGGAAGGGTCGTCAAGAGAACCACCACCTCTATAAGTCGTTCTTCTGACCACCATTGTCTCTATGAGTGGAACTTTTCGATCTAATGAATGAGACCGAAGAAAATTCGGTTCGCAAACAAATTATCCAGAACAATATATTTTTGCCCTGAAACCTCTATCCATTTGACAACAATGAAAATAAAAAGCAATGAACAAGACAGTTAAATGATACTATTTTCAAAATTTACATTTCCATTCTCATTGGTAATGAAAAGAATGCACATTCAAGCTTATTCTTTCTATTATTTCTGCAATTAATCACCATGCATTTCGAATGTCGGCCAGTTTCTAATACAAAATTTATAACAGAAAAACACACAAACCAAGATTATGGAGTGAGCTAGGTGCTACTCTTGTAGATTTCGAGTAATTTCAGTGGAAAATACGCGAGAAAATACAATCATCATTCAGCAAAAATATTTATTCAAGTATTTCTTTCAAAATTGACAACAGCCTACTAATAATCTCTATATAATCTATGCCAAATGGACCCTAATTAAATATTTTAACCATAACCCGACTACTTTTGGAAAACAGATGTCGCTGACATCACTGTAGTCGCTTCGTTTCCCATCTTTATACTCTATAATCTTTGCCCAATAGGATATTCGCTAAATTCGCTGTTGCCACATAGCAACGGATATATTTTATCATTTCATGTTGGCCACCTGTCTCGGATTTATCCATTATCTGTCAAATTTACGAACCAGAAAATAGTTATGCTGAATAACAGATTGCATTGCAAAAATCACTAAAGGATATTTATGTGATTATTTCATTAATTTCGATGAAAAGTCCATGAATTACAGAAAATAACCTATAATACTCATACTGAAGCTCATTTTAACACTTCGTGGCTAGTTTTTGAATTTTGATCTTGTGGTAGATTATCAATGCCTTCTGCACTTGTATTATAAATATCTATGACTAGCTGACCCGGCAGACTTCGTACTGCCTCAATCGATAAAATATTAAAAAAAAGTTCCCTCTTCACCTCTTAAATAAAGAGAATTCTTTTGATGTATAAATAACAATGTACATACCTATTTCAATGCAAATAAATTATTTGTATATTTTGTACTTCTTTCTATTTCATCTAATATATTTCCTTCTTGAAAGAAACCAATGGTAAGTACAACTTTATTAATCTCTAAGGCGAAACAAAGTATCTAATTGCCAATTGCAACAATTGGTCCCACCACCAGATCCCCTACGCTCTTTAGTTTCTGGGATAGGAAATGATTCTAAACACTTCTTGGCCAATATTGTACCATAATAGTTTATTATAATATTGAAGTTGATTTTTTATCTATCGATTGAGGCCGGGTCAGCTAGTTTCATAATACATCTCCACACAATACTGCTGCAACAATCGACGAAATCTCAGCAAATAGTTATCAGCATTTTAACGAACCATTGAACGAAATGAATAATACTTCATCGAACTCACTTTCTTGGTGGTTTCTTGGCCTAAAATCAGATAATTCAAATTTGTACCAAGTAGACATTTTAAATTTTAATGAAGGTACTCACCATTCAATGGAATTATTATCTTGATATTGAAGTAATATCCATCACCACCTCTCCAAAACATTAGTGGGTATTGTAGAGCATCGTATGAACGGTGTGTTTCATATATTCGTTGCAATTCTACAGTATTGCGACACGTAAGAACAATATCACGCGTTTCCAAGTTTTCACCTAAAATCACGATTGCCACTTCGTCTATTGTAGGGGCGTTGAATTGGCGTCATGTGCTCCAACAGGTCGTTTATCTGCTCTAAACACAACCTTGTGATCGTCACTTGGCATACGTTCCAAAGCAGTTTTAAACAATCGAACCAATTGCTGCAGATCTTGAAGAATTGTTCTTCTCACATCTGCATTAATTGATTGACGTCGATCATCCATATTGCCTATATGAAGTAAATTTGGAGGAATTTATGATGTGCATCTTCAAGTGGTTGTAATGATCCAATTCGATGGAGAATCTGGCCTTGGATCTAAATAGCAGAAAGGGACGACAAAATGAGTGATTTGAAATCATTACTGTTAATATTATATTCTTACCAGCAATGTTGGATTGAATCCACGTCCTTTAATTATATCCGCTCCAAATGAAGTCATTTGGAAACACCCATTGTATATTTGTGTAGAAAATGTCATTGTCTTGATTCGGACGTTTAGGCAACTCAAAATACACAGCAATTGTTTGCATTGTTTACATCATAGATATAGATGACTATCTAGTCTGGACCATAATTACTGCTTGAATGGCCAGATAAATTTTTCTGTTAGAGAAACATCGGCATCAAAAGCATGTAGACTTAATGCTCACGCTGAACAACCAGTAGGGAGATCATACACAAACAAACCGAACATGTGAAATTAATGATTAATCAGACCTTAATCCATCATTCCCGTTCGATAGGTAAGATCTGAGTAGTGAGCTCTGCAAACATGACCTGAATTCCCTATGTACTAGATCCGACGCTTAATTACACCAACATTAACTGTATCTAGTCCCGAGTCAGCTTGTAATGAGTCGCTATTCTGTGGAATCAATTCAATATTCATTGGGAAATTTATTTGAGGAATGTCATTTGGAATATAATACAGTATAAGATAACGTCGTAATAGTAGTCATATCGTAAAATTAACAAAACATACTTGCCAACCTAATAATTTCCCAACATAATCAACTTGCATATTTGGTATTCAAGTACTGCCATGAACTTTTGATATTAACTTCTTTATGCCTACTTTCATTATGCTGCGAATCCCAAATTAGCTGACTCATACTGATATTTCTGCAACCCTTGGAGTTCTAGAAGATTTCAACATAAGAATAATATTGATTTTCTGCGAATAATTGAGTATTATGATCATTATCTGCTCATTTTGTAAGGTAAATAAAAACCGTGCGTTATGTCTCATTTATTTGTTTATTTGCAAAATATCTTACTGCTATGGAGTGTCAAGTCATGTGATTCATGTTCTCTAATTTTTCATCAGTAATATTCTATATTCACCATTTCTTCATTCACAATTAAAAAAAAAATCTTACCTACCTCGACGGCCTATTAGGCGTTTCTGGAGAACTGGACCTATTTGAAATCTGAAAATTCGGATTAAGATATTGTTTGACATTATCGACCGAGCTGATCACTTCCACTTATCCAGAATGTGAAAAAAAAATTTCACATAATTTTTTTTTAATTTTTTCGTTTTCGAATTCGATAGAGTCTTCAATTGTGAATACTTTCGGATTCAAATCGTTGCATTCGTAAAAATACTTTCCAAACTATCGAGAAAAAACTGAAGAAAAAAAGAGACAAGGGTATTCGGTGTTATGTTTGTTATTCCTAATCTAGATATCTTAAGCACAAACCGTTTTCAGATTTTTGAAGTCGAAGATTGTGGAAATATTGTACATTTCAAGAATTTTGGAAAACTCGTCACAGGGTGTTTCAAATGTTGGGTCGAAAATTGGGATCAAAATTGGCTCATATTTTTCGTTTTTCAAATTAGAACCCTATTTTTTTATGATTGCGTTGGATTCTGCGAAGAATAATGATGGTAATATTTCAACATGTTAATGCACCTAAAATTAATTATTCCTGAGTTATTCAGGATTTCCTGATTTCATGTCGTACGTAGCGTCAAATTCATAAAATCTGTTTCATATCGACAAAGACCTTGGTCATAGAATATAAATTATTCCAATAACTCACTAGTGACACATCTCTATTCAGAATTCATTTTTCATTCTTGATTGGAACAGATTTCATGAATTTGACGCTACGTACGTCATAAAATCAGAATATCTCAAATAACTCAAGAATTATTAATTTTAGGAGCATCAACATGTTAGAACATTATTATCATTTTCATTCACAGAATTCAACCCAATCATAAAACAATAGGGTTCTAATTTGAAAAACGAAATTTATGAGCTAATCTTGATCCCAATTTTTGACCCAACATTTGGAACACCCTGTGACAAGTTTTTCAACATTCTTAAAATGTACAATATATCCATAATCTTCGACCTCCAGAATCTGAAAACGGTTTATGCTTAAGATTTGGAATAACAAACATAATACCAAATACTCTTATCTCCCTTTTTTCTTAATTTTTTTCTCGATATTTTGAAAAGTATTTTGAAGAATGCAACGATTTGAGTATGAATGCATTCAGAATTTTGTTTGTTTTTTCAATTATTCTTTTTCTTAAGAACACATTCAGCATCCCTTTGCTCGAAAACATCACCCTCAATCAGATTGTTTTCCAACAAACAATAACCGAAGATACGAAAGATATATCCGAAGATTCCATAAGAAATAAGACGAAACCTCGAATAGAAACCTCAATTCCACATCAAAAACATCTCGTTCAACTTCGGCCAAGTTCAATACTAACTATCGACAGCCGAATTAATAGCTGTTGAGTTGCGATATCGATAATACTCTTTGTCGTCCCCAGAAGAAACAAAACATGTATATATCTCAATTTTCCAGGGCAAGAAAGTCTTGGAAGAGGGCATAGATCTCGCGTTTGTATTCTCCAGCACACACCAGAGACATCGGGGCAATTAAAACTTTCGTTGTTTTCACGTTCTGGAATCGATGGCGACAGACCGATATTTCACCGGAAAAAAAGCCTTTTTGCGAAATGAAATTAAGGTATTCCGTATGCGGATTTGCTTATTCCGGTTATGTCGTAAATATCGCGGAGACGAATGGAAAAATTATGAATTTTCCCGATATTTTCAGCTCGGAACGACCCCGTTTAACATATGGTTGCAAAAATAACTGTTTTGCATACGCGCAGGGGTATATTTCGGTTGTTTTTCTAGCCAGTTGCTCAGATATCGCATAATTTCCATTTAGTGCAGGGAAGGACCAACCCCATACATATTTATCAGGGTTCCTCTGAAACCACAGTGATATTTTTATATCATTTGCCGTATTTTTAATGCGCAGAGGTAAAAGGGATTCTCTGTGATTTTCAAAAACTATAGGCAAATACTACCATGCAATTCAATCAATGTGGAAAAAAACGATCAAAAGTCATTGACACTACTTTTGATTCAGAGTGCTGAAGTAAAACAATACATATTGAAACAAAAAAGTACCTAGCTGAGGTTGGTGCAACACAGGAAAACCATACAGGTCTGCAGTATGATTGAATGAGGAAAAGGAAAAACCTTAGCTGACAAAAAACCTTTACCCCGTCCGTGAAAAAAAAATTACTTAAAATATTAAATATCAGAGAAATCTTGAGAGACATCAGTATGATCTGAGAGAACAGCTTCATGTTATCCGTCTATGGCAACTCGACTCGCAATTCTTAATCTGAAATGAAAAAAGACAAAAGCAGAAAAGAAACCAATTATTTAGAATAAATTAAATTATTTTGAAATTAGCCACCCATTTCAGAAATGCATTTGTTACTTTGTGTATAGTCTCGAAACCATCTTGAAATTTATAAATGGGACAACTTTTTATAAGATGTTCTAAAGTCTCTTCATTTTCGAAACATAGATGAATTCAAAATAGTAATCATCGAAATGAATACCATTTTCAATTCCCAGGCTCAGAGATCTTTTATCATGAAGTTGGAGAAATGATATTAGATTTTGTCACTGAGATGAGAGATATACCGGTTTCGGCCTTGTTGGGCCTCATCAGTATCCCGCACATCTCAGGACAAAATCTTCATAAAAAACTTCGATATTTGAAGCAATTGGTTGTGAAGTAATGAGTAAAATATTACAAGGTACTAAGGTGGTGACATCCAATTGCGTCAAAATGAAGTTTCACATCTCCAATCAAATGCAAAAAAAGAAATCAGTACTTCTCTCATCTCAGTGACAAAATCTAATATCATTTCTCCAACCTCATGATAAAAGATCTCTGAGCCTGGGAATTGAAAATGGTATTCATTTCGATGATTACTATTTTGAATTCATCTTTGTTTCAAAAATGTTCTCGATGTGGCCTTCGTAAAGGCAAAGAATTTTCTTTTTCTCTTCATTTTCCCCACACTCACAACTAGGGCTCTCAACCGAATTCCATCGGAAGAGCATGCTGTTGCATCGTCCATGGCCTATTCTAATGCGATTCAGAACAGACCATATGGTCCTGGGAAGGTCAAAATCAGGAACTCTGATGGAAGGATCAGAAATAAGATCTTTATTGAAAAAACTGGATACATTTCATTCAGATTGCCAAATTTCTTTGTCGTTTCTGTTCATATCAATGAGAAAATTTGACCAAAAAGATTTACGCGCCTTCAATATGGGAACCTTATTATCTGCAATATAGGGGGATATGGAAAATGAATTTGGAAAGGAATTGAATTTGTTCAAAAAATTCAAAGCTGTTGTCCTTCTGCGAATATAGGAAGGGACAATATTTGAGAGGACCGGTAACCAAGGAATAGGTGTAGACTTGATGGTACCAGTAAAAATCCTCGTAGAAAAATTCAGTTGGGTATCAATTTTTTCATCATAAACTTTGTTCAACCAAACAGGGCAGCAGCAGAAGAAACCAAAGCTAGTGCTACTGTACGAAGTATTGTTGCATCAGCGCCCCATGAGAAACCAGCTAGTTTCTGAAGAATATTGTTTCGAGTTTTAAGCTTCAAACGCGGGCGTTGAAATTTAGAGAGGAATCAAGTTTGATTCCCAGGTATCTAGGATATGAATTATGTTTCAAGAAAGAATTTCTGATGATTATTCAAATTAAAACACGAAACCTCGGTTATATTTTCATTTGGGAACAAACGCCACTTTGAAAAATAATTCTTCATTATATCCAAATCTGCGGAAAGGGTACTTTCTATTGTTTGAAAATTAGAATGATGAAAAACAAGAGCAATATCATCAGCATAAATAAATTTTTCCGAAGAAGTAGTTGGAATGTCACACAAATATAAATTGAATAGAAGAGGTGTTAAAATTGAACCTTGTGGAAGACCATTATTCAAAGTTTCGAATTTACTACTATTATTATCGACAAAAACTCGGAACCTTCTGTCGGATAACATATTTTCTAATTGGCACTATGAGGGATGTAAGAGACAAGTTAATCCTCTGAAGATGCCTATCACATTTGTAGGCGAAACTTTAGGTGAAATAATTCCTTGTAGACCACGGCTAACAAGCTCGGAAGACTCTCTCAATGTCAGTATACCTATACTCAGAAAATTTCGGTGGTGAAAGCACTGAAATTACCCAGAAAATTTGAGATACCTTCAATTGGATGGGAATGTCCACAAGATCATGCAGAAAGCTGTATTGCTGTAGACAGAAGTAACGTTACGCAAGTACATTGGAAATGCGGGAAAACGTGGAAATGATCATTGTTTTACCCTATAGAGTAACAAAATTTTTTACAAAAGCCACAAACTATTTAATCTTCAAAATCTACAAGGTCTCCACGACATTCGATTTAGCATCGTGAATTCCTCTACTTTAACAAGGAATCATATCCTGTAAACTTCCGGTTTTTTTGTTTATCTAACTGGATATGTTTCTCCCAATGACCATCCAAAGGATTTGTACTGGATTCGAATCAACCTCTCCTCATACCTGCAAGGGATCATTTTCGGACCTCTCAAGATTCCCAATGCTAAACAGATCTGGGTATTTCCAATGAGAGTCATCATAACTGTTCGACTGTCGAGTGGCATCATCTGGATTTGCGCCTAATTCCTGCTCTCCGAAAATCCAGCTGACGAACGGTTCCTGACTTCGCGTGGAATTCTGCGATGCAAGTCTGGCCAGTCTCCAGACTTACTTCCGGACTGAACAGCTTAACGTTAAGCATGCGAACAAGGGGGTTTCGTGGGTAGGTCGAAACTTGGCGTTCACCTCACAATTGGAAACTAAATAATCATCCGGTTGAAAGTCCCCTGAGTGGATCGTTTTGGAAATCTCCATAATTCCTGCAACTTCTGCATTCGTGACTAGTTTAAACCGCGTAATGCATGGGTGTTTGGGGCATTGGTACACCCCCGAACAAACATGATGTTTGGATAGTTCGCGTATTTACATATCAACGTGAATATACTGCTCCGCAAGAGTTGGGGAAATTTCGTTACCCTTTCAGGAGTTGCCGATTCTTATCCAGAAGTTGTTCACTTAAGAGCATTTGAATGTTTCCTCTCTTATATTTGAATGGTTTCTCGATCATCATTTGATCTTTTAGGCCTAGTAATAATTTGCAAATACAATCGGATAAATAGTATATTTAGTATAGAGAACAGTAAGGGCATTTTACCGATCGAAGACAATAGTTTGGAGGAGGAGCGAAGCGACGACTCCAATTATTGTCTGAGCTCGGTAGTCCTTAACGTTGCGTGTATTGTTTGATATTTTATTTGTTCCTCATTTGTAAAAAGGTTAGATAAATTCCAAAAAAATCTCAATAATTTGTCGCAAATGTCGTAAGCTATGGAAGCGTTGCCATGAACATGTCTGTTTATTTTTCTTTACATTTGTTTTGGCGAAAGCGAAAATGAATGTACCAAAAGAAATTATTGAGGCAGCCAGCAGTGAAGCATCGAGTTTATCACCTGCAAAATCAGCTTCAAGGTACGAGCGAGAATACGACGACTTCAAAAAGAGGCAAAACAAAAATAGTTTGATTGGGGTAACTGAAGATGTTTTGTTGGTCTACTTGAATCAGCTAGATTCAGCCCTAATACTTTATGGGAAAAATGGTCTATGCTGAAAAGCTGCTTGGAAATGAAAGAAAATGCCCCTGTTCGCAGGTTTGTTTTCCTTAAAAAAATTATTGAAAAATATGACGTTTAGTTGTCATTTGCAGATTTCAAAAGGTAATCGCGTTTCTGAAACGAAAAAATGAGCGTTATACGCCAAAAAAGGCCAAGGTATTAAGTAAAGAAGAGGCTGAACAATTTCTTTTACATGCTCCTGATGACCAGTCGTTGCTGGCGAAAATTGTAACCATATTTGGGATTTTTGGATGTTGTCGATGTGACGAAATTTTCTCCTTAAACATGAATGATGTAGAAGATGTGGAAAAATACGTTATTGTGACATTGCGGCAAACAAGAAATTTAACAACAAGAAGATTCACCATACCCGATGATGGCTGCAGCTTCAAGCCCTGCATGTTATACAGAAAATATGTAAATCTTCGGCCTCCTGGAACAGAAAGCCTAAGATTTTTTTTGACATACCGACATGGAAAGTGCATTGCCCTTAATGCTGGCCAGCACACTATTGGTGGTATCTCAAAGCAAAGAGCGAAATATTTAGGTTAAAAAGACCCAGAGTTATACACCGGCCACTCTTTTCGCAGAACTGGGGCCACTATGGTTGCGGATTCGGGTGGAGATATTTTAGCACTAAAGCGTGCAGGAGGGTGGAAGAGCACCGAAATTGCGATGAGTTATGTCGATGATTCGGTCAACAAAAAAATCGAAATGTCTAGCAAATTATTTGGTAGGAAGGAGAGTACAAATTCTGCAGTCCTCGAGTTCAGCAGTTTCTGAGTCAACAGATGGTTCATCATCATCAGTATCAACTCTTTCATCATAAAAAATCTGTGTTACTGGAAATAACAATTGAACCATGATTTTCAACATATATGACGATAAAACAAAATTTTCTAATGTAAATAATACTACTAACTTGTAAAAATTTTGCAAGTTAACTGTCAGTTTTACAAGTTAGTGACTTGATGAAATAAACTTTCTTGATTAATATTGTGTTTTTGGAAACTGATGTTTACAAATGAGAAACAAATAAAACAAATAACTATTGACGGGTGAGTGAAAATCAGAATAAAATGACACTTTTGGAATTGTCTCAAAATTTCTGAATTCCTTAACTTTTGTGGGGCATTGTATATGTCACCAAGATGGAACATAGGCAGCGCTTAACTTGCTTCAGTCACGTGAGAGTGTTCAGGTGAAATTATGGAGTGGTCTAGAGCTGAAATCATTCGGATAAAATAGTAGCATGAAACACGATTCTAAATCCACAGATCTTATCGACTCACTTCAGAACTGCACACGAAGTATCGGGTTTTTATTGTTGGGTTTGCACCCTACCATGTCCTCTTTTGCTGGTCTATTTTTGCGCATTTATTTCAATGAAACACATGTAATAATACATATTTATTCATAGTCAATACTACTCTTTTTATGAGCGTTGTTATGGAATATTGACATTTCATGTGTACAAACGTTACTCCGTTCTTGTTAATGGCCAAGCGACTGATTTTATCAAAAGGAATTGAATATGTGTGTTCTGTTTCATGTTACTTGATTTATTCATGACGCATTCTACAGGGTGTCAATTTTAATTTCGAAAAATTGCAGGCCAATTGTGACACGATAAGAATGTTTTGAGGGTAAACAGATTAGAAAATAGTTATGGATGATATGAGTGTTAAAAGTGACGTTTTATTTTGTGAGTGAAAAAGTTGTTTCGCGAACAAAATAGAATCACTTTTAACACAAATACCATAAATCATTTGATAATGAAATAGGCGAATTTGCAATGACAATAAACTTCAAAATGCATTTTAATATTCAAATAATCAAAAGGTTGTTGTGAATGGCAATCGTTGCCAACGTTATGATTACTAACAAATAAGAAAAGAAGCGGTCATTCGAATTTCGTTCCTGTCAAATTTTCGTCTTGGGTTTTTAACTGCTTAATATGTTTGTCGAGAGTCCAATTATTAATAAAAGTGACGATTTGGTTGTTCCTCTGGATATTGAAGAGTCTGCAAGAAGAGCAAATCTGGAACTCCTACCTGAAAAAATCTGTTCAGCAGTACGATATTGCATATAACTATTTCCTGGCTTGGTGTAAATTGGAAAATGTAGAAGGGAACTTCAGTGAAAATGTTTTCCTGGTATACATAGAAGAAAAATTAAAAATATGGAGTTCATCAACTTTGTGGAGAAAATTTTCAATGATAAAGTCAGGCGCCCTTGTTAAAAATGGTGTGGATATAAGTAAATATTTTAATGTAATAGCACATTTGAAACGAAAAGGTGAAGGATATCGTCCCAAAAAATCGAAAATTCTCACTCGTGAATAAGTTGAAAAGTTTATAAAGGAGGCACTAGATGAGAAATACTTGATGGTTAAGGTTGCAACTATTTTCGGATAATTTGGAGCCTGTCGGCGTGAAGAATTGTGTAATTTATCAGTGGAAGACATCGAAATAACGAATAAATCATTGGTTATACAACTTTCAAATACAAAAACGAAAGTCAGTCGTTCTTTCAGTATTATTGGGACGTATGTAGACTATTTTCATAAGTACTTTGCACAGCACCTTTCTGTCATCAAGCATCGTCGTTTTTTCCTGAAATACATTCCATCTATTGTTGTCGAATTCCTCAAACTGCCAGAACCAAAGCAATATACAGGACACTGTTTTCGAAGATCCTCCGCTTCATTGCTAGCAGAATCAGGAGCAAATATTACGGATAAAAAAAAATGGTGGATGGAAGTCTACGGCGGTAGCCGAGGGCTATGTTGATCATTCCATTGCATATAGAAAAGTCATTGCTGAAAAAATTCTCCCAACCTGAACAGATTTCGGATCATCATCATCCAATATTCCACTTCCGGTTTCTACTGGTGGTGCTGAGGATTCTAATAATGTGTTGCAAAGCTTGTTCAGATCTACTCACTTTCCCAGTAATCCAGAAGATCGTTCCGTTTTGCCTTCCCAGATCTACTGATCATTTGAAAAAAAAACGCAAGGTAGCGTTCTAATATTTCTCTCATTTTTAGGAATAATAATTTGGAAGTCTTCGTTTTTCTCATACGCGCTGACTAAACGTTATGGCGTCCGTCCTGATGCACGAAATACAAATAACGCCTTGAGTTTCCGATATAATTTTCTCTGATAATGCTTGCTGCAACATTGCATATACTTTTCAGTCCTGAATATGTGAAGTGGGAAACTACTAATTTGACTCTTTCATACATGAGTAGACTCTCTGAAGCAAAACGCATTTCCTGGGGTTTTTAGAGGTGTGTCGCTATTTTTAATATTGTCCTTGTATGTAATATTTGTGTATTATTTCATTAAATTCTTACTGTATCACATTAGAAGCGACATATGAATCTCCGCAATGTCGGATGATTCGATAACCAAACATTTGCCGAGGAGAAACATTTGTCGGGGCATTTATGGCAAACCCGAACCTCGCCAGTAAATATTTGTCTAATTTCACTTCTCTATTATAATTTCAGATGTTCCTCTAGTAAGTTTGGAACTCGGGAGCACTCTTAATGGCAGCACCATCAAGGAGGGAGTGGATGTTTACTTCGAGTGTAATATAAAGTCGAATCCTTGGGTCTACAAAGTTAGTTGGAGACATAACGTGAGTATCTCGCTTGGTCGCCCCCTTCCCCCTCCTCGGGGGTTATGTATACTCATTCGTATGATGTGTTGTTACCACTTCGGAGCAAGTTACCCTTTATGGCAGGGGGTAGGACGCGGACCGCAAATTAATTGGAATCTGAAATTTAGCCGCTTTCGAAATGGCATGATGGGAGGCGATGTTGGGTACTTCGCCAGACTTATCGTCAGACGTCGGGTGATATTTCAGCACGTGTATGGGGAGGTCTGTATCAATTCTGCTGTTAGCAATCGGAAGAATAGGGTAGTCTGAATGGCCTCCTATATTGCTAACAGTGCCATACTTTGGATGTTTTCATTGAGATGAAAGAAAACACGCAAAATGATATCTATTGAAATATTTATAAGAGGTATTTGCATTTTTGTGAATGCGTAAAACTTGTACACTATTTGTTCAGAGGCCAAATCATTTCAAAACTTGTTGCCTAACAATTTAAAAAGAAGCAATACTTCAAACTCTAGAGCTCGGAATTGTAAGAATTTTTTGATGTCTCAAAAATTTTTACGATTCCGAAAAGTTTAATGAAATTGATAAATTGTCTGACGAGAGAGTCTGATTTAGAATCCGAAGTGTTGTTTCTTTTTTCATTGTTAGACAACAATTTTTGAAAAGATTTAATCTCTGATGAATAAGTGCGAAAGTTTCACGCAGAGGCCTTTATCTGTATACAGGGTGTACCAAAATCGACGGCTTATTAAGCGTTTCTGGAAAACTGGACCTATTTGAAATCTAAAAATTGGGATTATGTTATTATGTGACATTATCTACAGATCTGAAATATTTTTGCAGCCAGACCACTTTCAGTTACAGGGAGTTTTCTTGTTTTTGAATTTGATAGAGCATGCAATTCTGAATACATTCGTACTGAAATCGTTGCATTCATCAAAATACTTTCCAAAATATCAAAAAAAAAACTGAAGAAAAAGGGAAATAAGAGTATTCGGTATTATGTTTGTTATTTCTAATCTAGATATCTTGAGCACAAATCGTTTTCAGATTTTGGAAGTCGAAGATTGTGGAAATATTGTACATTTCAAGAATTTCAAAAAACTCGTCACAGGGTGTTCCAAATGTTGGGTCAAAAATTGGGATGAAAATTGGCTCATATTTCAAATTAGAACCCTATTGTTTTATGATTGCGTCGGATTCTGCGAATGAAAATGATGATAACTTTCCAACATGTTGATGCTCCTAAAATTAATAATTCTTGAGATAATTCTTCAGATAACTCCAACTATTAAGGCCTATTGTATTTTCTTGGTGATTCAATGATTTTCTAAGAAAAAGTTGTAAGATTTGTATGTCTACCAGAAAACAACAATAAATGTATTATTATTATTTAAGATTTTCTGATTTTATGTTGTACGTAGCGTCAAATTCATGAAATCTGTTCCATATCAATAATGATAAATGAATTCAGAAAAGAGGTGTGTCACTAGTGAGTTATTGGAATAATTCATCTTCTATGACCAAGGTCATTGTTGATATGAAACAGATTCTATGAATTTGACGATATACGACATGTAATCAGGAAATCCTGAATAACCCAAGAATTATTAATTTTAGGAGCCTTAATATGTTGAAACATTATCATCATTTTTCTTCGTATAATCGAACGCAATCATAAAAAATTATGGGCCAATCTTGATTCGGATCATTCTATGACGAGTTTTTCAAAATTCTCTTCGACTACAAAAATGTGTAAACGGATTGTGCTTAAGATATCTAGATTAGAAATTACAAACAAAATACCGAATACTTTTATCTCCCTTCTAAGATAATCAGCAGCCTCGAATTTCTGGAAAAAACACACTTTGGCTGATTTGAATACTTTCCGCTACAACAACCTGAGTTGGGCCACCCAGTAGCATTCCGATAGCCCTATTAGCCTCAGCGTATTTTAATTCAGATCTTGGCATTTTCAGAAAACTCGTTTCAAATCGAAGCCGTCGATAAACAGACCTCATTTCAAAATAAAAGCATTCATGAAGCATATGCAAAGAACCAAACTTCAGAAAAATGGCGACAAGATATACGAAATGTCTCATACTGATTTTTATTGGATCGATTCAAGTTGTTATTGAGTTTTGAATGATTTTACAGCGACTTTCTCGGAGATTACATACTTTTTGAAACGATTGAATACGATATCCCTAACTCTTGTGGAGCAGTATATTTTGTCATAAGTAACGTATAAAGTGAAGTGAAATACAAACAAAAACCTATTCATGTGAAATGTTGCCAAGACAGATATCATGTAATGCTGAGCTGCTAAACTAGACTCTTCAACTTACAAGTCCTTATTTCACAAACTCTACACCTTGGTCAAAATATGTGACTTTGTCGTTTCTGTACCGCCACGTGAGCGTAAGCTGAAAAATTCGTTCACTGTTCATAACTTGTGTGTTCAATAATTCAATAGTTCTTAAAGTTACGAAACAGCCAAGTCACATATTTTGACTAAGGGTTAGAGTTTGTGAAGTGAGAACTTCCCAATGTTTAAAAGACTGAATGCGTCATGTTCAGGACTAATAGATTCAGAGAGATACAAACAATGACACTAACTGAAAAGAACACCTGGTATATGTGTATTTAATTTCATAATAGTCTTCCCAAAGATATATAAGACATGAGTAGTTATAAGCAATCAAAAAAAAATTTCTGTATGAAGGATTCTTAGAATGAAGATATTGTTATTGTTATTATTATCGCTTAACTTTGCATTTATTTAGTGTACAACTTTGATTCCGCCGTTTTGCAATAGCTCGTTGTAGCGGTAAGTGGTAGTTGAAATAAATAGATCTTAGATATCATGCGATAGGCTCAGCGATTTTTCAACATGACGCCATCGGAATATTAGTCGACTTGTGTCTGCATTATTAAGTTTTTCTTCTAATAATCATGACAGTTCACAAGTCGATTTTTTGTCATTCACGAGAGGTTTCAATTTTCTGCATTAATATGAAGAAATCTGCCTCTGAGGCTCATCGAATGTTCTCAAGTACCTATGGTGGGACCGCTTTTAATGAAAAAACGTGCCGAGAGTGGTTTCAACGGTTCATGGACGGCGATTTTAACGTCAATGACCAGCATGGCGGTAAAAGAGAGAAGGTTTCCGAAGATGCAGAATTGGAGGCATAACTTGATCAAGTCAATCAAAGGCGATCGTTATCGAACGCAATTAATGCGTTTGAGCCGAACATTTAGAGACAAACGGCCGCAATATAACGAGAAACATGATAAAGTTATTTCACAGCATGATAATGCTCGACCTCATGTTGCAAAAATGATCAAGACATGCTTGGAAATTTTGAAATGAGAGGGTCTACCCCAACCATCGTATTCTCCAGACGTTGCTCCCTCGGAATATCACTTGTTTCGATCAATGGCACACGGCCTGCCTGACCAGCACTTTCGGTCTCATGAAGAAGTAAAAAATTGGATCTATCCGCGGATCCATTCGAAAGATTACCAGTTTTTTCAACGCGGGATTAGTTTTCTGCCTAAAAGATGGGAGGAAGTAGTGGCCAGCGATGGACCATAGTTTGAATTATAAATGTATAACCAGTTTTTCACAATAGAACCTAGAATTTCGGGAAGAAACGGCGACAGCAAAATTGTACGTACACCTATTACTTTTATTTGTTTCTCATTTGTAGACGTCAGTTTCCAAAAACACAATATTAATCAAGAAAGTTTATTTTATCAAGTCACTAACTTGTAAAACTGACAGTTAACTTGCAAAATTTTACAAGTTAGTAGTATTATTTACATTAGAAAATTTTGTTTTATCGCCATATATGAAAATCATGGTACAATTGTTATTTCCAGTAACACAGATTTTTGATGATGAAAGAGTTGATACTGATGATGATGAACCATCTGTTGACTCAGAAACTGCTGAACTCGAGGACTGCAGAACATTTGTACTCTCCTTACTACCAAATAATTTGCTAGACATTTCGATTTTTTTGTTGAACGAATCATCGACATAACTCATCGCCATTTCGGTGCTCTTCCACCCCCCTGCACGCTTCAGTGCTAAAATATCTCCACCCGAATCCGCAACCATAGTGGCTCCAGTTCTGCGAAAAGAGTGGCCGGTGCATAACTCTGGGTCTTTTAAACCTAGATATTTCGCTATTTGCTTTGGGACACCACCAATAGTGTGCTGGCCAGCATTAAGGGAAATGCAGTTTCCATGTCAAAAAAAATCTTAGGCTTTTTGTTCCAGGAGGCCGAAGTATTACATATTTTCTGTATAACATGCAGGGCTTGAAGCTGCAGCCATCATCGATTATGGTGAATCTTCTTGTTGTTAAATTTTTTGTTTGCCGCAATGTCACAATAACGTATTTTTCCATATCTTCTACATCATTCATGTTCAAGGAGAGAATTTCGTCACATCGACAACATCCAAAAATCCCAAATATTGTTACAATTTTCGCCAGCAACCACTGGTCATCAGGAGCATGTAAAAGAAATTGTTCAGCCTCTTCTTTACTTAATACCTTGGCCTTTTTTGGTGTATAACGCTCATTTTTTCGTTTCAGAAACGCTATTACCTTTTGAAATCTGCAAATGACAACTAAACGTCATATTTTTCAATAAATTTTTCAAGGAAAACAAACCTGCGAACAGGGGCATTTTCTTTCATTTCCAAGCAGCTTTTCAGCATAGACCATTTTTACCCATAAAGTATTAGGGCTGAATCTAGCTGATAGTTGATTCAAGTAGACCAACAAAACATCTTCAGTTACCCCAATCACACTATTTTTGTTTTGCCACTTTTTGAAGTCGTCGTATTCTCGCTCGTACCTTGAAGCTGATTTTGCAGGTAATAAACTTGATGCTACACTGCTGGCTGCCTCAATAATTTCTTTTGGTACATTCATTTTCGCTTTCGCCAAAACAAATGTAAAGAAAAATAAACAGACATTACGAAGTGACTTCGATGGTGCAGTTCCTCCAATCTGAATCACACCCTCCAAAATGACACCAGAAACCCCTCAAGGAAAATCGGACAGCGACGAAAGCTGAATCCGCGATTAAATTTTCCAAGGTCCTCATTCCGAGCTAATGCCCCCGTTAAAGAACAGTTTCATTTCTATTTCGCGAAGGAATAGACCGTCGAGGGCCATCCAGACGCGAACACTTCCTATCGGGCGAAAATTGGCGTCAGCAGATATATTTTTCACGCCGGAGCGACACTCGAGGAATCAATGGATCCTGCATAATCAGCTTTCTGGCAATTACACAAGCCGCTGAGCGCGGTGTTGAACTTTCGAGTCGAACACAAGAACTACTCGATATCGATCACCTGGCTCGTCGGATACACCATGTCTGGTCGTCCTACTTTGGCTTGGAGATGACTCCTCCAGGAAGGCTGATACTGCTCTATTTATTTTATTTATTTATCGTTTGGCAAAGCAACAGCACTGAACAAGTATAAGTGATAGTCACCATGAATATAAAAAAAAGTATATCTAACATAAAAATAAAAAAATAAAGACACTCATAAGTAAAAAGGTAGGTAAAGATGTGATCAAAACTTCAAATTAAAGCTCCACATCCAGAGAACGTAGCCAGTCCAGTGCAGAAGGTGTCGCATCAATAATGTCTCTGAATGGTCCCAGGTACTTCCTTAAAGGGCATTCCCGGACAATATGCTCTACAGTTTGTTGATCAGCTCCGCAGTCGCAGGCTGGAGATTGGCAAAGTCCCCACTTGAACATCATAGCATTACATTTTGCATGGCCTGTCCTAACTCTATTGAGTCTACTCCTGGGCAGCGTTCACAAACTGACTCAGAGAGTAGAGTAAGAGTATGGCCATATGATCAGAAATATACTTCGGTCTTTACTCCACACTCGTCGTTCACAAACTTACTCTGACAAATGTCATTCAGAATTCAAACATGTGTATAGGTTATGAATAATAATTTTGCATCATATACATTTTTTATTTATCATTTTTATATTGAATTGTGGCTATCATGAATGAATAATAGAAGTTTAAGGAAAAAATTCTCTCTAGTCGTACATTTTCAGTTGTGTCTTCGCAGTATAGTCAATTTTTCTTTTATTTGAAAAGCAGAGCACAAACGTGTTTTTTGATGATTGTGAGAAAACTGATAAATGTTCTCAGGACTTTGAATTACTTTTAATGAGACAGGAAGAATGAAAAAGGATATTATTGTCTATAATCTTCTCTTGCAAGCAGAAAATTAAAAATGTTATTACATGTTTTGTTGTTTTATTGACTCTACGCCAGAAAAAAATTAAATACTTTGTAACAAAAAATAGTTTCATTTGAGGAAGCTAACAAAAAGAAGTTAAAAAAATATTGTATGAAAGATAAAGCAAAATATGAATGAATCTTGACAGATCTAAACTCTCGAATATAACAGAATATCAACGTAGATTCCAAATCAGGTACAAAAAACAATTATTGTGGGACTTTTCATGTCTCGATTTATTTGAACTTGAACGGACCACTCTAGGTTCTGCAATACAGGGAAAAACTCTTTTTTTCTTTACCATTATCTCTTGGTAAAGTTCACTTTGAGCTTCATTAAAGTAATTCTTTCCAATATTTCTTTATTTCACAGAATAGTTGTTTCACTTGAAAAATTAATTGTTTCGTTTTTCGTTATTGAAATGAAACAAAACCAGAAATAAATACTTATTTGAATAATATTCAAGTTTCAAAAAGTACGCGGGAGCAGGACAGAATGAAAACCGTACGTCACAACTGTCAGAGTATGTGTTTACTCTCCCAAATAGCAGAGTATGCAGAGCTTACTCAGAGGAAGTTTATGAACGCTCACAGAGTATACTCCGAGGAAGACAAAGCAAGTTTGTGAACGCTTCAGAGTAAGGGGAGCTTACTCTGAGTAAGTTTATGAACGCAACCCAGATGTTTCTCTTCAGATCAAATCCTGGTAGAGCAAGTGTGGGTTCAACTATGTCATGTTTGTGTATTGGTGCCATGTTCCACTTATGACGCCAGTCTTGTTTGATCTGCCCTATGATATCCAACGATTCAATAGGTGTACAGCTTTGCTTTTGCCCTTTTTTCCCGAAATACAAGGTTTTATTGTAAAATCTTCTCTCTTCCACCGCCATGCTGCTCTTCAAAGTTGAAATCGCCATTTTTTGAAGCATTGAAACCACTCTCAGCACTTCTTCCACTAATAGCGGCGTGATCATAGGTATTTGAGAGTATTCGATGAGCCTCAGCTACAGATTTCTTCATATTGAAGCATAAAATTAAGACCTCTCGTGAATGACAAAAAATCGGCTTGTAAACTGACATGGTTAATCTAGAAAAACTTCATGATGCAGACACAAGTCGACTAATATTCCGATAGCGTTATGACATCTAAGATCTATTTATTTCAACTACCACTTACCGCTACAACGAGCTATTGCAAAACGGCGGAAACAGATTTGTATACCTTATAAAGGCAAAGTTGAGCGGTAATAATAACAATAACAACATCTTCATTCTAAGAATCTTTCATACAGAAATGCAACGAAATTTTCTTCGATGTGAATGATTAAATCTGTGAGCCTTTTTTTTATTGCTTATAACTTCTTATGTCCTACATATCTGTGGGAAGACTATTATAAAATTTAATACACATGTACCAGGTGTTCTTTTCAGTTAGTGTCATTGTTTGTATCTCTCTGGATCTATTAGTCCTGAACATGACGTATTCAGACTTTCAAACATTGAGAAGTCCTCACTTCACAAACTCTACATCTTAGTAAGAATATGTGACTTGGCTGTTTCGTTACTTTAAGAACTATTGAATTATTGAACACACAAGTTATGAACACCAAACGTATTTTTCTGGTAGCCTTTTTTCTGGTAGCCTTTTTTCTGAAGTTTGGTTCTTTGCATATGCTTCATGAATGTTCTTATTTTTGAAATGAAGTCAGTTAATCAACAGCTTCGATTTGAAACGAGTTTTCTGAATATGCCAAGAAGTAAATTAACAAACGCTGAGGCTAATAGGGCTATCGGAATGCTACAGGGTGGCCTAACTCAGGTTGTTTTAGCGGAAAGGCTCCAAGTCAGCCAAAGTGAGATATCTCTACTTTGGAATAGGTTCAGGGAGACAGTTTCCGTGTTGGAAAGACCAAGGCTTGGTGGGCGACGAAAAACAATACCTGCTCAGGATCGTTTCATCACCATTTCGGCGAGACGAAATCCTACATCTACGTGTAGAAAGCTACGGAATACTCTTTAAAATGCAGATGGGGTCCGAGTTTCCATCGAAACCATCAGACGACGTTTGATAGAGGTGAATCTAGGTTCTAGACGTCCATTAAGATGAGTTCCATTAAAACGTGACCCTAAGAGTCAAAGACTGGAATGGGCAAGGCAACATATCCATTGGAACGATCAATGGCGTAGAGTCCTTTTCAGTGATGAATCCAGATATGGACGATTTTCAGATTCTCGAAGAATAACGTTATACAATCTCACGCATACACCGTAATCGTCGCTATGTCCAAGAATCCAATCCGAGGGTGTAGTGTTATGGTATGGGCCGGGAAATGTTTCAACATGAGCACAAATCGACACATTCATCCTGGTAATATGACCGCCTTACACTATAAGGAGCATGCCATTGACAATATTCTGCCAAATTTTCACGCTGCTGTTGGTGAAACTTTTCAATTTCTAGACGATAATGCTAGACTGCACCGTGCAGCCATAGTTGAGAATGCGCGCGAGAAGCTTGGTATTCCACATTTACCAATACCTCAGCACTCCCCAGATTTGAATTGCATGAAACTTGCATGGGATATGCTCCAAAGAAGATTAGATAATCATCAACCTACCCCAGAATCCTCAAATGATCTGAGAGAGCTTCTGCCCCGTTTACGGAACCAAATTCCTCAAGAAATGTTTAACAACCTCGTGTGTAGTATGCAAAGAAGATGTCAAGCTGTGATTGATGCCCGTGGAGGCCAAACATTGTATTGATAGTCTTAAAATGCTTGAATTCTCTATGAATAAAATTTCGTGTTTTTACTCGATTTTTCTTATTTCCTGCAACTCTCATTTAAACTATATTTTGTTGCAATTTGAGTCAATATCCCCAACTCATGTGGAGCAGTTTAGATACGAACTCAACGAACGTCAGAAGTTGACTGAAATCTCGCACCAATATGGCAGAATTTAGTCATCTGAAGTTGTCCCTCTTCCATTCTGTCCCGTATTCTCGAAGCTTGAAGAAATTGATGAAATTTCTTTTGATATATTACCTGCCTCATCTTTTCATTACGACCTCCTGCCTTTAAAAAATTCTAAATGAAGCGAATAACTAAGTGTACTCTGCCGACGAGACACTAGACTCTCGATGTAATATCTTCTCAGGAGCTCCGTTTCTCATTTAATAATGATGCGCAAGAGAAAAAATCGAGTACGCCTTGTACAAGGCAGCAAGAATAATCTGGAATTGTTATTGACGTAAATGAACACCGGGAAAACGAATGAAACTCAAACCAATTACGCCGAGTTTGAATAAAAGATGGAACGCAATCTTTGCTCTTTCATTGTCTCGTCGGTCGTTATTTTACATGTACGGTAGTCATTTCAGCCCCGCTCTAGGCTACGCAAGGATATATATTTTTTTGAATAAGAGAGCTAAACTAATACAATAAGTGTTGAAACAAAAAGTACCCAAGCTGAGGTAAAAAAAAAAAGAACGGGGTACCATAACATTCTTCGTATGATACTATAGTATCATACGATACTATCATCACTACTATCATACAATACTATACAGCCAGGGAAAAAAACCTCAGCCCAAAAAGGCATCAGTGTGATCATCTTCAAGTTATCCGTCGATGGGCTCGGATAAACAGATTCTTCTCAAAACGACTCGCAATTCTCAATCTGAAATGAAAAAAGACAAAAGCAGAAAAGAAACCGATTATTCAGAATAAATCAAATGCATTTCAGGAATGCATTTGCTACTTTAAAAAACATCAACATTCAGATTTCTTGGCCAAATATGTTCGGAGGTTTATAAATATTTATGACAGAAATGTTACAAAATTTGAAAGAAATGAAAAAACTCCATCAATTTCCCCTTTCCGAATCTGTCGAAAATCACGAACTGATAATTTTCTAACATAACAAGCTAATCTTGTAAAAAATCAATTAATACATAACTTTCAACTGTCCTGTTTCACCAGGATTTTTTTCTGTTGCCGTGTGGGTTTCTTGCAGAAGAATCACTTCGATACCATGTTCATCAGCTAATTTGGAGACGTAATCACACTTGTCCTTCGAAATTCCTTCGATATTCAAATCCAAAATCCACAAATTCTTGCTCTCTGGTCGTTAGGGTTTTTCAAACCGGATACGACCTTCCAGGTGATGATTTTTCGGCACTTCAGATGTTTGAAGACCGCTACGGGACCCCAATGAAAGGCAATCATTTCCCATAGATAAACCAAACATGTTATAACACAAGAAAACAGAATATTTTTCAGGACCAAAAACTACAACATATTCCGAGAATTGTCATTCTGACAATGAACCCAATAAATGCGGGTCCCTGTTGTTTACAAGCATACAGGTGAGCTTAATCGGCGATCTGCCGAAATAATTAAACTGCGATCTAGGAAAAAAGTTCTTGTGTTGATAGGGGCGGGATTTCATTCAGCGGGCGATCGGAGTTATTCGAACGGAAGACACACAGCGCCCTCAGGCGATGCAGGTTGCCTCATATGTGCTGCAGGACCATCAATATTGAAAAATTCAACAGTGTCGATAATGTCGATTTTCAGAATGACCTGTTGAAACGTTTCATGTGTAGGCACCTTTAGTGCATCAACATAACGTAGATGAATTTACAAACTGCGTCAAATTGTCAGCCCCCCTAGTTTTCTCGAGAAGTAAGCAATCTATGTTGGGAAAATGAGATTAATAAACTGCTCCACATGAGTTAGAGATATTGCTAAAATTGCAAAAAAATTTAGTTTAAATGAGATTTTGTAATGAAAATTCATATTAATATGATTTCAATTTGCATGAAATAAAATTAATTTTAGCCTGTAGGTCTCCAGCGTATACAAGGTGGTTAAGAAAAATCGAGTAAAATAACGAAATTTTTGACCCAGCGAATTCAAGCATTTGATGACTATCAATACAATGTATGACCTCAACGGGCATCAATAACAGCTTGACATCTTCTTTGCATTTTACACAGGAGGTTGTTGAACATTTCTTGAGGAATTTGGTTAGTTGAACGGGGCAGAAGCTCTCTCAGATCATTCCAGGATTCTGGGGTAGGTTGATGATTATCAAATCTTCTTTGGAGAATATCCCATGCATGTTCTATGCAATTCAACTATGGCTGCGTGAAAATTTGGCAAAACATGCTCACTATAGTGTAAGGCGGTCAAATTCCCAGGACAAATGTGTAGATCTGTGCGCCCGTTAAAACATATCCCGGCCCATAACATAACACTACACCCTCGGAATGGATGGACTTCTTGGACATAGCGACGATTACGGGGTATGCGTGGGATTGTCCATACCCTTATTCTTCGAGAATCTGAAAATCGTCCTTATCTGGATTCATCAGTGAAAAGGACACTACGCCATTGATCGTTCCAATTGATATGTTGCCTTGTCCATTCCAGTCTTTGACGCTTATGGTCACGTGTTAATGAAAGTCCTCTTGATGGACGTCTAGAACCTAGATTCACCTCTCTCAAACGTCGTCTGATGGTTTCGATGGAAACTTGGACCCCATCTGCATTTTGAAGCGTATTTCGTAGCATTCTACACGTAGATGTAGGCTTTCTTCTCGCCGAAACGGTGATGAAACGATCCTGAGCAGGTGTTTTCTTTCGTCGCCCACCAAGCCTTGGTCTTTCCAACACGGAATCTGAACCTATTCCAGAGTCGAGATATCACACTTTGGCTGACTTGGAGCCTTTCCGCTACAACAACCTGAGTTAGGCCACCCTGTAGCATTCCGATAGCCCTATTAGCCTCAGCGTTTGTTAATTTACGTCTTGACATTTTCAGAAAACTCGTTTCAAATCGAAGCCGTTGATAAACTGACTCTATTTCAAAATAAAAACATTCATGAAACATATGCAAAGAACCAAACCAGATTGACGAAATGTCCCATACTGATTTTTATTGGATCGATTCATGTTTTTATTGAATTTTAAATGATTTCACAGTGATTTTCTCGCTTTCTCTTTTCAAAACGATTGAATATAATATCCCCAACTCTTGTGAAGCAGTATATTTTCTTCTGTTCCAACTGCAACATATTTCATAGTAAATCTTCGTGAGTGGAGTGTTATCATCCTAATAAATGAAATTTTCCCAAAATTCGTTGCGTAAAGGAACAATGATTGTTTCTATGATTTTTCCGTATATTATGCGTTCAACGATCATAAAAGCGATACGAGGACCGAACATTTTACTCCCTGGCACATTTTTTATTCTCCTTGAAAGAACACGACTTCCAGGGTGAAATTGACTTTTCAGACCCTTTCTCGTCGACTTTCACTTTGTTAAACGAATCGTGACTCGTCCGAAAAAAGTTCTGTTCAAATATGAATATAGATGTCCAGAAAATTTCATAAATAATAGATTTCGTAGATTCATTTCTGCAATACTAATTCCACAAACATGTTCCAGGGAAAACAAATCTACCACAATGCTCAGACCAACACGATAGTTACAAACCAAAGTCTGGTACTGCAGTCGCTCACCAGGTCTAAAGCAGGGTACTACACTTGCGTTGGTCACAACCAAGAGGGAGATGGTGAGAGCAACCCAGTTTTCCTAGACATCAAATGTAAGTTTTATTTTCAAAGGCTTTGAGGTTTCAATATCATTGTAACTGTGATGACAAAGTGAATCAATCATTAAAATCAATTTCTCTATTTCAGTATCGTAATGAGTTCATTACAGTACTAAAAATAGTGCTGTAATGAAACTCATTACAGCATTGTTTTCAGTTATATTTTTCGTTGTATGGTTGTCACTACTGACCTCCGATCGAATCAAGTTTCGAATCAAATCAATTCAAATTCCGTGATGTGTCAAATTTCGTATGTCACACCAACTGCCAAGATACAATACAAAAGTCTCTAATCTGAATTTTCATTTGAATTTCGAGAGTATTTCACAAAAATTGACTGAAATAGAGAAAATACCGTCTAATACTCGTTGCAGAATGCAATTCCAACACTCATGCTATCGAAAACTCGCTCCTTCATCGCATTCGTGTTGGAATAAGAGCTCATTCTGCAACTTGTTTTAGAATATACTATTCTCTATTCCAGTACCATGCTGAGTTCATTACAGTACTGAAAGTCGTGCTGTAATAAATACATTACTGCATTATTTTCAGTTATTATTTTTCGTTATGGGACTTCTCATCCTAACCATTTTGCATACACGTCACAACAACGTACAAGATACAATACAAGAGACACTAGGATGTATAATCTGAATTTTTCATTGAATTTCGACAGAATTTCACAAAATTTAGTGATACCTGAACTACAACCATTCAACCCAAGGAGATAGAAAAAAATGAACAGCACATTACTGTCGCATTTTTCAGAGAAACTGATAATGTCATCAACTGCATTCCACTATCTTCTTTTTTTTAAGTTTATAGAGTTATGAAGAAATAATTCAAATTTCAATTATGGCTTATAACTCGAAAACATAGAGAGGAATGCAGTTGATGGCATTATCAGTTTCTCTAAAAAAGACCACCGTAATTAATTTGTCATTCATTTTCCTCTATCTCTTTCGGAATTTGAGAGAAAAATTAAGGCTTCTACTACGCAGTACTAGATTTCTGTGGCTGCCAATATTCAAACACTCTGTTCTGCGGCGTGCCTATTTTATTTGGAATGCCCGTTATCAATAAGCTTATGACGCAAACGGCGGAAATGACACCAGATGAGGAAGATAACTCCGAACGAAATTTATTCTGTCGCAGACATAAATCGCCAGCGAAAAAAAACATCGAAGAAACCGTTTTCTAATCGCTCCTTCCTATTTCATTCTTCTTTTCGAAGTTCCACTCAAGACGTTCGGGCCTAGTATTTTGTTTCCTGATTTATTGCGAAACTTTCGCTTTGATTCCTCCTGTCCGTTTATACGGAGTTTCCGAACTTTATATGAGCTTTCAGGGAGTATAAACTTTGGAGGCTGCTATTGCCGTTTCGGAAGTTCTGGGAGGGAGAAGAATGGTGGGAAATCTTTGCGGTGGTATCGAGTGAGTGATTCCGTCGAGAATCAATCGGATTAGCGAAAAAAATTATATCAGGGTATATTCAACTCGTAAAATTTCGGTTGCTTGTTTAAATTGTAAATGTAGGCACTGTGCTTAGTCGTATGTGGCAATAGTGGCAAAAAGTGGAGTAAAACGCTCGTGCTAGTGGTGTTAAAATTTCGGTAAATTTTTTCGACGAAAACGATTCTGCGTCTTCAAAAACCTTCTCTCTTTCACCGCCATGCTGTAGTTCTTGAAGCGTTCTGCCTGAACTCAGGCAGTTCAGTCCAGTGAGAACATCTCCTGAAATATAACTCCTGAAGATGCCAGACACTCGAACTGGCGAAACGTCGAGAACTAATCTACGACGACGGCCTAAATGCTCGAAAGAACATGTCACATTCAACGATGGCCGCGAAAGCCTCAACCAATTCATTAAAACTAGCGACTTTGTGAGTTTAAGTGATTCTGTCGATGGTTGCAAAATTGAACTTATGTTCCGCAGTGATCAAATCTACATATGGAATTTCAAATAAATTCCCAGAATTGGCCATTTTTGACAATATATTATACATATATGTATCAATTTAATATTAATTTTAAAAGTAGCTTGATAGTATTGACGTTCATTTAGCAACGGAAAAGGTGCAATCAATCAATAGATAAGTTGAATAATTTTATTTTATTATAACTGCAGCATTAGACACAATTGAGATAATAATATGAAAATACATTAAAATCTAGCGTAATTAATTCTTCAACATGATTAATCGAGGATCACGTCATGTTCTGCATACATACAGTTCTCTGAAGAATGTCCTTTTTTATTCAGAATTTATCACCCATTTCCTTTTCATAGATTTTTTCCCTTCCTAAACAGAAAAAAAATTTGTAGCCCCTATTAAATGAATATATTCTTCATGCTGATGTTCAATTACATTACAATCATGCATGTTTTCATGTTCTGTTAGGTCTCAAACTAATTTAATCCTTCTCTTAGTTTTCATCGACTATGGATAATTCTAATGTTTTCTGTTTTGTACATTTCATTGTTATGGAACACAAAAAGAAAAACAACAGAGACAACACTAAACAATGAATTTTACCCTCACAATCAGTAGAATTGTCAAAATATTTTGTAGTACGTACAACCTTGGAGAGTAGCAGGGCTAAAATACGCTTGCAAATTCCAGATAATTTTGCTTGGTATATGTATATAATCTTTTCAACCTGCACACCATAATTTTTATAAGAAATCATTTCCTCAATATGATGGGTTTGTCCTTGTAGAATTCCAATGTTTTGAAATCATTTTTTTCCACATAGAATCAAATGATTGCATTGCAACACTTGCTCACCCTCTACACAGCATCTGTGAGCATGAAAATATTGGAAAATTTACTGCAGCGACACCATCGGTAATTATTTTGTCCAATCGCAAAACGGCGTGAGCAAAGGTGTACACCTAATATTTATCTATGTTATTTTCTACGAAACCTACATCAGAAATTTCTTATAATCATCATTTTCTGTAGCGGCAATATTCACCTTGACTCTTTCGAAGATTCCAAAAAAAATCTGCGAACCTCCGAATTGCCTTCCTAGACAGGCGAATATTAAATTCCTCCTGTTCCCAGACCTCCTCTCAGGCCCTATAAAGCGGCCTTAGTGCCAATCCCGCAGACATGTGTTTTGCAAGAGGAGTTTGTCGTAGCGCACGGTCCGCAACGGAAATTTAATCATCCTCGCTAACCTCCCTCATAAATTTTTATGTAGCCTTCTATATCGATAAAAACGCGCACTGCGGCCCGTCCACGTTTCATAAAGGGCGCATTAGGCGTCCAGGGAAATTCATAAAGGAGGAAATATCGGGGCGTAGTTCATAAACATTCGGGAATTGCCAAGATAAACTTTATTTCGATACAGGATTTTCTTGGAGTAGGATAGGATGGCAGGTCGGGGATCTTGGCTTTGAACTTGAGACAACAAATTTTGTGTTTTTTTTCTTGCTTTCCTTCCCTTTGACAGTTTTTCCGCTGTCTGATCTTTCTTGGTTCGACATCTGGGGAGATGAATATGTGAAATCAAACCGACAACTCGTTCGCACTATGAGAAAATATTTTCCCGATAACAGAGATTTCCAAAAATTTCACATATCCGCTAGTTATTTCCCAGTAAAAAACACATTCGGGTAATTATAAAGTACCTTGCCCAGTTGTATTTTTTTTTTTGTGATTTTGAGGTAGGGAAAATGATCCTAACTCAACCTAACCTGAATGCGGATCGATGTTTTCTTTTTTTATACAATTTTTTTTTTTTACAAAATTTTTTTTTCAACTTTTGGTAGGGAAAATGAACCTAACCTAACCTAACCTTGTAAAACTAAACTATATAAGACTATATCAGAGCCGTATCCGAGGTAAATGGAGTTTTTTCATGAGTTTCATTTATTTTTTTTCTCGGTGACGGGGCCTGTAAAATTTATAAATACCCACATTCGGAATGAGATTGAAAAACGTTATTCCTGAATATCTCGAAAAATATTCATTTTGGGATAAAAGTCTTGGACGTATGCTCCTATTATTTTGTGACGAAGATTTCGAAAATGCTTCGAAAAAATGGGGTTCCAATTTGAAAAAAACCGATTTCTTGATGTTTTCTCACTTCTAACTTTGACAAAGAATTTGTGACCTCCTGTATCATATTCTGAAAATCACGCTATCAGAAAAGAAGCATCAGCCTTTCTTCTCGGAGATTCTCAAAAATGAGAATTTTCAATGAAAAAACCTCGAAGTTGTTTGTATTTCAACAGAGTTCAATTTTGAGATTTTTTTTGTATTTCCTCATTTGAAGAGAATTTTTTCGGGAAAATTCAAACTTTTGGAATCAAAAAGACTCAGAATTCAATGGAGAATCTATTTACACAATAAGAAATGGGTCTTTCTTGTTACTTGAAGCTCACCTTCAGAATTTCAATCCTGAATCTAGTGTTTTTCCAAAAAATATTCTATAGAGTTCGTGAATAACCCTGTATAGCTTAATCTGACTATTTGATTGATTTGATTTCTAGAGCGCATCAAATTTTCTAAGGGGATGTTAAGTGGATCTGGAAAAAGTCTCCCATTCAAAATTCTGACTATCGAGATATGACGCAAGCACGCGGCAATATTTTGAAATTGCAAAAAAAAAATCGTCATTTTGACATACACAGGCGCGTCAGATTAAGATATATATGCTTCATTTTCATGTCCTAGATGTGCTGTATCTTAATCTGACGATTACCTTGAGAGATTCTCTTAATCTGACAATTTTAAAACATCACTGTCTGTGATATACTTCATTTAATGAAACGAATTTCTGTCACTTCGGCTTGAGGAAATCGTCAGATTACATGTTTTCGGTTATCCTTGAATTATTCCTTCAAAATAAATGAAAAATTAGACACGCTCGAGAATGTCCAGACAATTTTTTTTACAACTTTGGAGCCCTCCCTTTTTTCACGATATTCATATTTTTTTTGTAATTCTGATATATTATATATCTCGAAAATTTGTCATAACACTTTTGTTTGCGAAAATATCTGAAAACGATTTAAATTTTTTAGAGGTACTTTTTCACTGGAAATAAGGCACACTTTATTATTTCAAATACGAACGCCTTTTTCTTCATCTTATATCAAAAAAAAAAATTATAGATGAAAAATATTGAAAATAGTGTCTTAGTCCCAGCGAAAAAATTCTTGTTGAAAATATTGAACTTTTTCAGATATTTTCGAAAATGAAAAAGTTACGGAACATCCTCGAAATCGATAAAATATCAAATTTTGTTATACCTTCAAAACAAATGACGATATCGTGAAACGGTTTTTTTTTGTGTTTTCACAAAAATCGAGCCCAGAACTCCTGTTAACATTTTTACCTATGTATCTATTCTGGAAAAACCATAAGCAGCCAAAATCAAGAATTTGGGATACCCTGTACAGGGTGGGCATATTTCGATGTTTTAGCACTACAACTTTTGAACCAGAGGAGATAGACAAAATCTGATACCCCATTCTCGATCTCTTTTTCGGAAAAACTAACAAGAATTGGAAAAATGGCGATATCGGAAAAAATTTATATCTCCGCTAATTCTGATGATAGAGCTCTGAAATTAAATCATTCTACAGGCACTTTTTTACGTAGAATCCTGTGGCATGCTCGTCTTTTTTGCAGCATTTTTAATTACGAAGTTATGACCCAAAGTTATGTGTTTTTAAATAGAAACACTAGATTTCTGTGTCATTTTCTGAAAGCATAATTTTTTCTGATTTCAAAAATATAAAACATCGTAAGGTTTGTATTAATATGAGTATAGAAATTGGTCAAAAACCTTATTTTCATGTGAGTCTCAATACTTTCTATGGTTTCAACTGTTGATGAGCACAGAAAAATGGAGCTTCCTATAACAAAAGCATTGCAATGAAAAGACTACCAGAAATGAAGTGTGGTAATTATAAAATACTAAATTCTTCTGTGCTCATCGACAATTGAAACTATAGAAAGTATTGAGACTCAGATGAATATAGGTTCTTGACCAATTTCTATACTCATATTGGTTTATTGATACGAACCATACGATGTTATATATTTTTGAAATCAGAAAAAATTGAGCTTTCAGAAAATGGCAAAGAAATCTAGTGTTCCTCTTCAAAAAAACATAACTTCGGGTCATAGCTTCGTAATTAAAAATTCTGCAGAAACGATGAGCATGCCACTGGATTCTACGTATTAAAGTGCCTGCATAATGTTTCAATTTCAGAGCTCTATCATCAGTATTAGCGGAGATATCAATTTTTTCCGATATCACCATTTTTCCAATTTTCGCTTTTAACTCGAAAACAAAAGAAGGTAGCCAAAAATGAATACTACTCTTGTCAGTTTCTCCGAAAGACAGATCGAGAATGGGGTATCAGATTTTGTCTATCTCCTCTGGTTCAAAAGTTGTAGTGCTAAAACATCGAAATATGCTCACCCTGTACATACTATGGAATGAATAAAATTTATCTATCACCAGTTTGTTTTGGTCAAGAAGAAACTTTGGATACGTTGCAAAATTTTGTCAAGTCAGCTGATACTGCCAATTCAGGACATTTCTGCTAGAAAAATATTCACCTGATATCCTCCCCATATCATCCCCTATGACAACCCCCCTCAGGGCGAAAGATACCAACATCATAACCGAATCATGTCGAATCTCCCAGAATAAATTCTCCCAAGCCTCCACTCACACTCGCACCTATATTTTTCGCCGATTTAACAATTTCTGATGGCGACCACTTAATCTCACTCGAACGCCGATATCAATCACCCTTATCATACAGCCTGTGGGCGGGAAATACCTCCGGAAAAAAATTGTTAACAAACGCCGCGTCGTATATCACACGTCATATTAAGCCTGTCTCTCCACTTTCAACGAACGAATTGGCGGCAGGACGATCCGTCTTCAATTGTTATTTATTTACGGCCCCCCCAGTCGTCTTCAATTTATTTTATGCTTTGATCACGAGAGTGAATTCTTTTCTGGTACAGACGATTTCACGCAACACTTCTTGCGTTAGGTTGCCGGAGCGACTGAAGTGGAGGGTATCCTTTCTGGAGAAATGAGAAGGGTGTTTTTTATGGGGCGGTCAAAGTGATGGTATCACCTGCGAAACTCACCCTTTTTCTAGTTGTCATTTTATCAATTACTAGCTCAAACCGGCGGCTCTGTTGGCGTAATATTTCAATTTGAAACTGTACTGATAAGTCCCCAACCCCACATTTATAACCTTGTATCGAAGGAGAAACAGGCACGTGACTACGTGACAAAGCGATCTTTCTTCGATTCAATAATTTCTTGCTCAAATTCGCACTCGTTCAACTTGCGGGAACTTTTGAAGTATCCATCTCGCTGAATTACGAACGGCAAATATTTCATTAACATCGGATAGAAAATCTTCCATTAACTTCAGCTTCAATAGTATATGAGTATAGTAAATCACATTCTCAGGAACTCGTCTATTCTGCACTCTCTCGGGTGACTCATATTGAAAAATTGTATATTACGACAAAAAATGATAATTCTGCATTTGAGTTTTATCATAATCGAAGGCAAGCTGAATCGACTACATCTTTGTTGCAAGAATTCAAAAGACTGTCTTTAAATAGTGTTAAATAGTGTTCAAATAGTCTGAAAATAACAGGCGTATTACCGACTTTTTCATGAAAACTCGATATTTTTCCTCATTTCTTAGTGGATAGGAATAAACCCCACATGAAAACCTCCCAAAATAAATTCTCTACATTATAGTGAAAGTTTCATCAAAATCTGTCATCTGGTTCCACAATTTCTCATTGTAGCCTAAGGCTGGCCACTCACGTAAAGTTTTAACCTCGGTTTTAACCGTCAGTTGAAACTGAACGTGAGCGGGTATATAGTATGTATCAATAGTTGATAGTTAATAATTTAAAAGGGGTTACAATCCACTGCGACCTTATGGTCTATTGTGCCCCCTGACAAAGCTTTACAGCTCGCCTTCCAGTCCCAGAGATCTTATGAAATCGAATAACTCGGAAGGCTTCAGTGAGGCTAATTCCTCACTCCTACAGCTCTCTTGACCAAAGCAATGTTTCCTTTGGCTCACAATGCCAAAGCATTCTGTGACTAGGTGAATAGGAGTTTCTTCCTCCTCCCCACAGAATCTATACTCGTCAGTGGCCGATTTGCTCGTAAAAAAATATGAACTTCTAATCCTTATAATATAACATACTATAATAAAAAAAATACAGTGTGTGTGGAATATGAAAGCGTTTTCATCAAATTTTCTAGACAAAACAATGAATATGAAGAACTAAAAACTAAGTCGATTGAATATTTCACATGAAACTTAAAGTGAGTGATAAAAATGTAATCAAAACTTTCTAGATCCTTTCATTACCTACAATTTTGCCTCCTAATTTTTTTTCGTAGGAGTTTCAGTTTTGCCAGAAATAGAGGTAAACCATTTTTCACCCTTAAAATCTCACCCTATACCACTTCTTGACCTCAAATAGCAAGTAATTTATGTTTCCCTTCATTTTTGTTTCATTAACTTCCCTTTCCAATGGATCTACTATTGTTTTTTTCTTTTACTTTCAACCAATGGCTTCAACTATGCTATATTAGGGCCACCCCCATATTTGGAGTTCAATGAAATATTTCCTCTCTGTATTCAATGTGTACGAAACTGTCAAAAATATTCCTTCTTATCCGAAATTCATTCACAAGAAGATATAACCTCATTAGCATAATATCGATATCTGATGTACCTATATCGAAGCGTCAACACGTAGAATGCTCTCCATCGAAAGGATTAAACGAATCACTCCATTTCTCAGTGACTCCATTCGACTGTCGCCATCGCGTAATCCTCTTTGCTCCAGAAAGGGCCTTTAATTTGCTTTTAAGAGACATTCTGCCTGCGAGATGCTCCTCCCAATGAATATTCGACGTTTCGAAGTCAGAAAAATTGAATAACAGATGAAAGGTAGGCAGGGTCTTGCCAGGATCTCAAAAGGGTGCACTAACGCATACTGATGAATCAATCTTTTTTTCTCCTTCTGGGTCGATGAGTTTGCCAAGTTTTCGTTATTTCCGGCTGGAATTTCTTCGGCTCTGATTGGAAGTTTGATTGATTTTGACAATGGATCAGTTGGAGGATCACGATCGAAGGCAATATGAAAATTGTTTCGTCCGTATTGTTATTGTTCAAGTCGTTATCATTTCTTTCTTGAAATCGAGAAATGGTGAATTCTAATGAATAATAATTAATTCTTTCCCGGACAACTTAAAAAACACTGCAGAATCCCCAGAATGATTTCAAAAAATATCAACTACCGTAAAACGGGGTAACTTTGAACGATTTTTTCTCTCAAAACGATATATCTCCGGTAAGAAAGTGAATGAAAAACCTCACAAATATACAGGGTCTTTCACGAGGAACCTCACCCATATTTATACGGGAAACTACTGAACGCATTTTCATGAAATTCAGCACTTATAAGTATTTCACGATGCTGATGAAATCTAAAATATTTTCAAGGCATGAGCACCTCCGGTTTTTCCGGAAATGACGTCAACTTCCGTTTTTCAAATTAGAACACCATTTTTTTATTGCAGAAATAGATTCTTTAGGAAATTTCAAGTTATTTTGATGTAACATTTTTCAGTTTTGGTTGGAAAATTCTCTCTGAGCGGGAAAATTCGAAAAAAAAATCGAAAATAGAGCTCCGCTGAAACAAGAATAGCTTCGAGGTTTTTGGATGCAAAATTTTCATTTTTGGGATTTTTCAAGATGTAAGATTGATGTATCCACTTTGAAAATCGAAATCGCGATTCATGATACAGGGGGTGAAAAAATCGCTTTCAAAGTTAGGGATGACAAAATCGTGAAAAATCAATTTTTTCAAATTAGAACCCCATTTTTTTAAGGCAGATATTGAATCTACGTTAAAAAATAATGTGAGTGTATGCATCACACCTTTGCCCTAAAATGGATATTTTCTGAGTAATTCACAAAAAACTGTTTTTCGTCTTGAATTTTCAGCTATTTCTTTTCCCTTCACGCCAAAAAGATGAAATTTTCAGAAACTGTTATTTGAACCATGCTGTAGATTTTTCACCCCTTCCTGAAACCGACTTCAAGTTACTATTAGGAGAACCATGGCAAACTCTCGCAGTTATAACTAGAGAAGATGCTCAAAGTTTTGACCGTTAATTTCTAGACATTTATTTATACGTCTCAGGAATGCTTCGTGCGTTGCTCTTCTTATTTCATCGGGAGGAAGAGATCTGCAAAAGTGTTTAAAAACCAAATTGAGTTTCAAAACTATGAATCTAAAAATCTAAACAAACCTGAACGCATTTCTGACTCGTTCTATGCAGTCCTCTTTATCAGTCAGGGGAGTTGAGTAGACAATATTTTTTATCCTACCCCAAACATAATAGTCGAAAGGAGTTAAATCGGGAGAACGTGGTGGCCAAAGATGTGGACCATTATTCGCCAACCATCGATCTTCAAATAGCCTGTAGAGGATATTTGACACATTGAGTGAATTGTGTGGAGGCGCGCCATCTTGTTGATACCATAAGTCATTATGGTTCTGTACTAGCGGCTCAATTATTTGAGTCAATATGTCAGAATATCTATCTCCTAAGGGAGAACATTCTTTAAATAATGCAAACATGTGTAGTGTTCTATCTTACCAGTTAAAGTCCCATCATAAATGTGAACATCGAGAATTGCATTATTTTTGATGGCGCAAAAAACATTGAAACTCCAGGTCTCTTGAAAGTTCCATTGTCTGAAGTGGTGGTAGTTCTCTTCATCCCAATAATGACTGTTATGCCTATTGAAAGAACCATTCTTTGTGAATTTAGATTCATCTGTCCAAATTATACAGTCCAAAAAGTTTTCATTCTCTTGAAATCGAATCATCATAGCTTCGCAAAACTCTGTTCTCCTGACGAAATCAGTTTCCTTCAAATGCTGTACCCTATTGAATTTATATGGGTGCATTTTATGTTTTTTTAATATTCTCCAAACACTCGATTGAGATAATCCCAGATCAATCTCGGCATCTTTGAGAGAATTTTGAGGATTCACACGAAAATATGCAAGAACTGTTATTTCGTTGTTCTCATCTTCTACTACACTTTTTTCTCTGTGTATAGTTTTCTTAACGAAAGATCCGACATTTCTCAAGTTTGTCATGGTTCTGTTAATGGTATCTCATCTTTTTGGCGTGAAGGGAAAAGAAATAGCTGAAAATTCAAGACGAAAAACAGTTTTTTGTGAATAACTCAGAAAATATCCACTTTAGGGCAAGGGTGTGATGCATACACTCACATTATTTTTTAACGTAGATTCAATATCTGCCATAAAAAAATGGGGTTCTAATTTGAAAAAATTGATTTTTCACGATTTTGTCATCCCTAACTTTGAAAGCGATACCCCCTGTATCATGAATCGCGATTTCAATTTTCAAAGTGGATACATCAATCTTACATCTTGAAAAATCCCAAAAATGAAAATTTTCCATCCAAAAACCTCGAAGTTATTCTTGTTTCAGCGGAGCTCTATTTTCGATTTTTTTTTCGAATTTTCCCGCTCAGAGAGAATTTTCCAACCAAAACTGAAAAATGTTACATCAAAATAACTTGAAATTTTCTAAGGAATCTATTTCTGCAATAAAAAAAAGGTGTTCTAATTTGAAAAACGGAAGTTGACGTCATTTCCGGAAAAACCGGAAGTGCTCATGCCTTGAAAATATTTTAGATTTCATCAGCATCGTGAAATACTGATAAGTGCTGAATTTCATGAAAATACGTTCAGTAGTTTCCCGTATAAATATGGGTGAGGTTCCTCGTGAAAGACCCTGTATATCCCGGGCATCAGTTAGAGCTTGCTGCTGACAAAAAGATAGATTTCAAAATGATCAATAACCTTCTTTATTTAAATTAAATTATGGGTGTTCAAAGTTACCCTACGATCGGGGATACTTTGAACGACTATGAAGAAACCACGCGATTTCGATTCAACCTCCCTGAGAGAGTTTCTTTGAACACCTCAATACTAAAAATACTTAAAAACACTCGAAAAAATTATGTGGAATAGAAATATGTACATAATATACTAAAAATAATTTTTTTTTGAAATAGTATCAGGCATGCATTATCACAAAAAATGAATCAAAAAACCGAGGTTTTCCTGAAAAATGAAGTTGGTATAAACTGAATTAAACTAATATTCTGTAATAATAGAAAAAATAGGTATCAGAAAACAATAAATAGGACTGAACTATCTAGTCCCAACTTCTCAGATATGGGCGAAGATGATTTGCACTAAACAAGAGGGCTCCTTCCTTCTCTGCCTACCTTGGGGTCTTGCCGAGCTGTGAATAATTCGGTGATTGGTATAATTATTTATTGGTATATTTATTTACAAGAAAACTCACGCGAAGGAAATTTTTTTCTCAGTTTATTTCACTGGGAGCTTTCCCTGAGATTTCTGAACCTGAACTATGAGTGGCATATTTTCCTGCACCATGTTTTCTTTTGTAAGAGCGGACTATTTTCTACAAGAAAAAACCGAGTTAGTTTCAAAGCTTGAGCTTCATTGAACATGTTCAAAGTTACCCCGAAAACGATGACTAAGCACATTGTTCTCTAAAAGTATGAATAGAACAAAATGTGTTGGAGTATTTGAAATTCCTTTGGTACACTGTTGATAGGATAATTTATTGTTGGAGCAGATATATTTTGCGAGCATGTAGTGCAAATACTTACGGTTACAGCAACAAAAGTTTGCAGACCATATCGAACGTGGATATTTTAGTTTCGAAGTAACATGTCAGGATTGCTAACTCTCTGAACTTATTTTCATATAAATGCTGTCGTGCCATTCTTGAATGTGTTACGAATTGAGTTGCTAAATCTAATGGTTTTTTCACCATAAATCGATATAACAAAATTAATTTTTTGTTCAAAGTTTCCCCGCGGTTCAAAGTTACCTCATTTTACCGGTATCAGAAAATCGAAAGAATTCGTTGTTATGTTCGGATCGTCAGACATTTTCTAGGAAATCGAAAATAATGGAATAATGATGTCGCCGAGCAGTAATTGATGAGTGGATCGCCATCATGGTCTCCAGTTTCAGTCACGAATAGAAACTGACCCCATTTCAACGCAATGCAACCCCATTCGAATTGATTCCGCAGATATGACAATATAAGAGGAGGAACTCTAATCTCCTGCGGCTTCGTCTGGACTAAAGACTTTTCGATGCTAATGTTTTTATGATTTATGCCGCATTCGAAATGCATTACCAGAAAAGTCTTTTGTCGTTGAATACGGCTACGGTATCGTATCGCTGGAAATGTGGCTCAGTTTCATTCGAACAGAAGGAAATCTACATTATTCCGAGAATTTGGAGAAATGTTCGAGTTCCTTTTGTTTGAGTAGAACAGATTTCTTTTTTTTTTCCTCGTTCAACGGGTTCTACTGACCCAATTTCGAGAGCATTAGGCTTTGTCTGCATGAAACTGTATCATAACTGAAAAAGATGGTCATATTGTAAAGATCTAGGACCATAATACGAATAATATTCTGCAGGAACTTGGTGGTACTTCATGGGATGCTGATATTCGCTAATTAAAACCTTGAACGGCTACGAAATATGAGTACAGTTTCAACTGTACGTAAATGGGTATTTCGATCATGTACAGTTTAAACTGTCAGTTTCAATTGTCCATATTTCTCAGTTAAACTGTACAGTTGAAAACATCGAGTTGAACTGAGACTGAAATACCTGTGATGTACCCATCTAGGGTAGGTCCGGTCAATCGTTATACAGCAGAGGGATGGTAAATTATATCTATTGAAATATTGTCTCGGAGGTCTCTGTATTTTCCTTATGTTCATGGACTTTCAGAAAAAATTTAAAGAATTGGTTCTAAATCCAACATGAGAACTGTTTTCAAAACAAAAAATGATTTACGATCTTTATTAACAAAAACTAAACCTTTGAATGAGAACCATAAATCAAGAAATTGTATTTACAATATTCCCTGTATTTGTGGAAAATCTTATACAGGAGAAACATCAAGACCATTAGAAATCAGAAAACGTGAATAAAAGAATAACATGAAAAATAGAGATATTGGTAGATCACAGATAGCAGATCATGTGTGTTCCAATACCGGCAATCACATGATGGATTGGAATGGAACAAAAATTCTAATGACTGAACCTGATGGTTATAAAAAAGAAATCAAGGAGTCAGCTTGTATTTTGTTAGATGAGGCTAATAATCTGGCCAATTGTTCAGTAGGAATAGATCGAATTTGGATAGATTTATTGAAAAAAGAACTGGTTTCAGGGAATTTTGAAATAAAATAACGATATCAACATCTAGTAGTCAATATTAATCTACGTTCATCATATATTGACAAATGTCAATCCAAAAATAAAAAAATTGTCACGATTCTACGAAGTTGAATGAAAACTAGTAATTGTCTGACGAAGGAGTCTGATTTAGACTCCGAAACGTTACGCTTAAGAGTTCAAATAGTTTTCTTTTTGTTCATTGTTAGGCAACAATTTCTTCTCGTAAAGTTTTGGCCCCAGACAAATTAGTGCTCAATTTTTTACGCAGGGGCCTTTCTTATATTATTAAAAAAAAATTTCTAATTGTTTCTTGTTTCAGAGACTGGGAGAGAAAACCCAAATTAAGTTTTCAGGAAAATGGTAAATTATACACTGGGTTTTTATTTCTTAAGCCATGTTGCAATGAATGAACCATTCAATCAATGACTTCAGTTCCACTCTTGTTGTTCCCTGGCCGAATGATATTATATATTTATATTGTTTACTTGTTGTTATAACAATATCATGAATTGATAAATATAAACGACCATGAATATAAACAATGTGTATAGATCTTGATCACGTTTTTAAGATGATGTAAGGTTACTCACACCGTTGAGACCATGTTGTCTCGAGTATGAAAAATATACAGGATGTTCCTATTGATACATTGACAGGATGGCCCATGAAGCCATCCTCAGAATATCTAGAGAAGGCGCAGGTAATGAGAGAATTAGGTGTCAGAGATTCTGGTGCTCATCTACATCTCATCTGCGAACCTTCCTAGTGATGTATTGGTCAAGAAAGTAAGTACTGAGAAAAACTTCAGTACGATGCTAGGCAAAAAAAAAGAATGGGAGCGGGAATACACCCACCAAAATTTCAAAGAAAATACTGTTAAATGGTATATAGATGGTTCTAAAACCAACAAGGGAGCTGGCACTGGGGTTCACGGGGCCAAAGCCAAGTGTGCACTATCGTTAGGCTCCTGTGTGAGTGTTCTGCAAGCAGAAATATTAGCAATCGAAAGATGTCTAGATTTTAATCTAGGGAGAAACTATCAGAATTGCGACATAGCTATTCACTCAGATAGTCAAGCTGCTATTAAAGCACTGAACTCCTATGTCATCGACTCAAAGTCAACATGGGAATGCCGGAGCAAACTCAATGAGGTAGGCAAGAAAAATAAGGTCTCTTTGATCTGGGTTCCTGGTCATTCGGGAATCATAGGTAACGAAGAAGCCAACAAACTTGCCAGAGGGGGTGCTCGGAAACCACTCACTGGCTCAGAACCTTTTTGTGGTATAGGAAAATGTACCTATAAGAAAGAGTTTCTGGAGATGGAGAAAACTGAAAGAGAAACACTCTGGCAGAATCTCCCAGGGTTGGATCACTCCAAGAAGTTCCTTCGGAATTTTGAAACTGCACGAATCAAAAAATATTTGGATTTCAGTAAGAACCAACTACACCTCCTCACTGGCTTTCTTACAGGGCATTGTCGCCTCAGAAAGCACTAGCTGAGAATGCAATGTTTGTAGTTGCGAGGCGGGAATGCAAAATTGCGAGTACAAATAGGCACTTTTAGTCCGTATGATATGTACTATTTTTTCTCCAACCAAGTCAATCATTTTTATTCAAAAATCGTTAATGATTTGGTAATAAATTTGAACACCTATTAATTATAACAGCGATAGCAAGTCGGTAGTCGTGGACATCTGGTATTGTTGGTGAATATTGATTGTCAAGTAGACATCAGTAGACGTATTAATCATAATATAATTTTTTTAGTAGTTTTTACTCTGCTTTCAAAATGAATCCCGAACTCGATGAAAATATACCTGCGGATATATTGGAAAGTGCCGAAGCGGTTTATCTAAATCTTTTGCTACCCAAATCTCGCCAAGTTTATAAACTTGCATATCAGCGATTCATGGATTGGTGTAAAGAAAAAAATGTGCAAAACTATGCGGAGAGTGTTTTATGGTGTATTTCTCAAATTTAACGAAGACCGTCAAGCCATCCACTCTTTGTTCACAGTATTCAATGTTGCGATCCACACTGGATATCAAAAATGGTGTGGATATTAGTAAATATTCAAAATTACGAGCATTGTTAAAAAGGTAAAGTGATGAATACATACCTAAAAGTCTAGGGTTTTTACAAAGGAGGAAGTGGATCGGTTCCTGGATATGGCACCTGATAATGTATATTTGATGATAAAGGTTGTTTTAGTATTAGGAATTGGAGGTGATATGCGTTGGGACGAATTAGTTCATTTGAAAATTGATTAAATTGAAGATGTGGACTCGGTCTTGGTCGTGAAAATTTTGCAAACAAAAAACGAGAAACCTCGTTTTTTTACCGTTATAGGCGATAATTATTTGCGTTTATTTCGATAATATGTTGCACTACGGCCATCAAATATACAGGAACGTCGTTCATTTTTGAAGTATGTTAATGGGAAGTGTCAAAGAATGGTTGTTGGTATTTACAAAATTAGTGCCGCAAGAAATTGCAAAATTTTTTAAGGTACAAAATTGGAAGGAGTACCTATACTGGACATTCGCTAAGAAGAACACCTGCTGCACTTCTGATTGATGGTGGCGGTGACCTCACTTGTCTTCAAAGACATGGAGGTTGGAAATCGAGTACGGTAGCAGGAGGATATATTGAAGAATCACGTATCAACAAAGAGAATACTTCCAGAAAAATATTGCAACTTGACAAAGAAGGTACAAGTACCTCTTCAGATATTTCCTCGAGTGTTTCGTCAACAGTTACGGAGAATATATTGAGTTGTTCTAGCATTAATGAAAATCTTTTGAATTGTTCGAAAATAGTTACTGATAATTTCAGTGGTGCTTCAAATTTTGGCAATAATTGTTCCAATTGTACATTCAATAGTCCTATAAATAACAAATAAATACCGTTATATAGTTGTCCAATTAGTTTGTTTTACTATATATATATATTCTTATGACAAAGAGAGCTAAAATAATACTAAGTTTGTAAGACACAATGTTTTTTTCTTCAAATTTCAATTCGAGGGCTCAAATGCAATTACTTTTAGTCCTAGGATTAAAAGTAGCGTTTTTAATCCTAGGATTCAAAGTGTTGCTAAGCAACGAGCAAATTTTTGTACGGTAAGGGATTTGATGGCTTTTACACCTGAAAATAGTACAAAAATGTCAACATTTTCTGATGGTCGGAGAAAAAAGATATTAATTTGATCTCCTCATTCTGACTTAATATTTAAAATGCAACCTCATTTTCAAACGGAAATTGTCATGTTAAAATTTCTACATTTTTGAAAAGGTCGGTTGATAAATCAAACAATTTTCAGGATTCTGAAGATTTTCAAAAATTAAAGAATTAGTATGAAAAGAGTCTTCCGGGCTTATTGGCCGTGGTCCATTAGGAATAATTTCACCTAACGTTTCGCCTACAACTTCGGTAGGCATCTTCAGAGGATTCTCGGTCTAAGGTTGTACCTCGAACGCTGAATTTCTGACACTGGCGCGTTCGAACCGGAAACGTCATCTGCGCGCCGGTTTGTGGCGGGAAAAAGTGGCGCGTCTACGTGCGCGATGCTGATTGGCCCATCGCTCCCGCTTCGTGTCGGCTTGATCTTTGTTTTTTCTAAGGTCGGTAACCAGGCGCTATGCAAGAAAGGAGTCTCTTCTTTTCTATTTATGTTATTTTTGTGTTTATAAATTTCAATGGCTTCCATGTTCAGCCTGGGATAGTAACTTCTAATATTGGAAATAATTTCCGCTTTTGAGAAATCTATGTTGTGTCCATCTATTAGCGCATGTTCTGCTAGTGCGGATTTTTCTGTCTGATTCAGTCGACAGCACCGTTCGTGTTCCTTAATTCTAGTATTAATACTCCGCTTTGTTGTGCCAATATAGACTTTGCCGCAGTCACAAGGTATTCTGTAAATACCAGCTTGTGAAAGTGGGTCAACTTTGTCTTTGGTTGTTTTGATCATTTGCCCAAGTTTTTGTGTCGGCTTATAAACAGTCTCGATGTTGTGCCTTTTCAGTATTTTACCAATTCTATCTGTGACCTTGGGGATGTATGGTAAGATGGCTCTTCCGTTAGGTGTAATTTGTGATGTGTTATCATCACGGGTGGAAGTTTTTGTTCTTATTGCCCTCTGAATTTCTTTGGTATTATAGCCATTGGCGATGAATGCATTCTGTAAATGTTCAAGTTCATCCTCCAGAAATTCCGGCTCGCATAATCGTCGGGCTCTTTCTACGAGTGTTTTGATAACTCCTCGTTTCTGTTTGGGGTGATGATTAGACTCCTTATGTAGATATCTGTCAGTGTGGGTTGGTTTTCTATAAACCCTGTGTCCTAGTTTCCCATTAGGCTTTCTAGTTACCAAGACGTCTAGAAATGGTAGTGCACCATCCTTTTCAACTTCCATTGTGAATTGAATATTTGGGTGCCTACTGTTGAGATGGGTTAAGAAAACTTGCAATTCTTCATCTCCTTCTAGACGTCTTGGTAACTAGAAAGCCTAATGGGAAACTAGGACACAGGGTTTATAGAAAACCAACCCACACTGACAGATATCTACATAAGGAGTCTAATCATCACCCCAAACAGAAACGAGGAGTTATCAAAACACTCGTAGAAAGAGCCCGACGATTATGCGAGCCGGAATTTCTGGAGGATGAACTTGAACATTTACAGAATGCATTCATCGCCAATGGCTATAATACCAAAGAAATTCAGAGGGCAATAAGAACAAAAACTTCCACCCGTGATGATAACACATCACAAATTACACCTAACGGAAGAGCCATCTTACCATACATCCCCAAGGTCACAGATAGAATTGGTAAAATACTGAAAAGGCACAACATCGAGACTGTTTATAAGCCGACACAAAAACTTGGGCAAATGATCAAAACAACCAAAGACAAAGTTGACCCACTTTCACAAGCTGGTATTTACAGAATACCTTGTGACTGCGGCAAAGTCTATATTGGCACAACAAAGCGGAGTATTAATACTAGAATTAAGGAACACGAACGGTGCTGTCGACTGAATCAGACAGAAAAATCCGCACTAGCAGAACATGCGCTAATAGATGGACACAACATAGATTTCTCAAAAGCGGAAATTATTTCCAATATTAGAAGTTACTATCCCAGGCTGAACATGGAAGCCATTGAAATTTATAAACACAAAAATAACATAAATAGAAAAGAAGAGACTCCTTTCTTGCATAGCGCCTGGTTACCGACCTTAGAAAAAACAAAGATCAAGCCGACACGAAGCGGGAGCGATGGGCCAATCAGCATCGCGCACGTAGACGCGCCACTTTTTCCCGCCACAAACCGGCGCGCAGATGACGTTTCCGGTTCGAACGCGCCAGTGTCAGAAATTCAGCGTTCGAGGTACAACCTTAGACCGAGAATCCTCTGAAGATGCCTACCGAAGTTGTAGGCGAAACGTTAGGTGAAATTATTCCTAATGGACCACGGCCAATAAGCCCGGAAGACTCTTTTCATACCAGTATATCCGGTCGTGAAAGCCTTAAACTATTCATTAAAGAATTAGTCTGATATAGACTACGAAATGTCTTATATTGAGATTGATAAAAAAATTGTCTGTTGTCTCATTGGAAAATCTGTTTGAAACTTAAAAAAAAGAATTGGTAACATTTCATGTTATTACCACTGGAATACCACTTCAAAAACTTCTTGTCTCCAGATATCGTTTTTTCAAACTACTGAATATTTGATTGTGTCCAAATACTTTTTGAAAAATTTCATGGAATTTACTACATTATTTGAAAAGTCACATTAAAATGAGATCTCAGCTCTGAAATCTTCTATATTGTCTGTTGGCTCATCATTTTTGAATTTTAGAGAAAATTTGCAAATGTGCTGGTCAGATTAACGAAAAAAATCAACAGGTTTTCAATCATATGGAGAAAATCAGAAAAATTTTTAGGTTTGAGGAAAATCAGCATACAGTGTATGCGAAGTTTGCCCAGCACTTCTGAATTTTTCTCTCAATCTAAAGAATATACCTGTTTTTCAATTCATCATTGAACATAACCTGACCTAACCTAACCCAACCTCAGGTAGGTCCTTTTTTGCTTTGATATGTATTGCACTATTCTAGCTCTCTCAATGAAAAGAATAGTTGCAATACTTGTTTTTTAATTTATTATTAAAACCTGATAAAACCATACGAATACCTATAGGATCGGTATGAGCAGTTGTTTTTGGGCTTGGTTTATTTTTTTTGCTATGGCATGATACAGCACGTCTAAGAGATGAGCCTCATCTAAAAATACAATGCTTGTTATCACCATGCAAATTCACCACTCAATGAGTTCCTTCACGAGCATAAATCTTTATTTCAACGAAGAATTTGTTGAAAAAAGTTCAAAATCAATGAAAATAGTTTCGGTTTCAATTCAAAGCTACAGTTTCGAGTATTGCTCTCCTCTTCTGCAGGCACTATTTATAATTATTAAAACTAAGAAATCACTCATTAATAAGATTATTAATATCCAATCTTACAAATTTCATCAGTCTTTGAACCAAATTTCATTGATAAATCGATGTCGAACAGAAATTCCCCAGCATCGACCTATTTGTACCGAAAAATCTTGAGGCAAGTGGCCCATTTGGCCTTTCCCGATACGTTCAATCAGTGGATTAGCCCCGAAGGGCCGCGAATCTGGCCGTACATGAAAAATATATCGACGCAACCGCGGGATTGGGGTCTTAAATCATCCGCGTCAGAAATATGATATCCAAATCGTAAGAGCATGTCCATTTTCGCGTCCGTGGACATGATGGATGTGTTTGTATCTGGGAGTGGTGGTTACCTCTCGATCCTCCAACGATTTGTCATCTTCGACGACGGATATCGGTATGTTCTTCCGATTTCTGACTTGGAGTGGTTCGTCGAGGACTTATACAGGGTGAGATGTCAATTTCTTGGTTATCCTCCTCTGATTTTCATCAATTTCTTCATTTATTATTAATTTCAACCAAATAATGAAATTCCAACACAAAACTATGTAGAAATAATCAATGGGATGGGATAAGACTTATTTCATTCAAACTGCCGCACATGAGTTAGGGATATTGACTTAAATTGCAGAAAAATAAAGGTAGTTTGAATGAGATTTTGTGATGAAAATTCATATTGATATGATTTCAAGTTGTAGAAAATTAGCAAATTAGCCTGTAGGTCTGCAGCCTATACAGGGAATTAAAGAATTTCAAGACTATCAATACAATGTATGGCCTCCACGGGCATCAATAACAGCTTAACATCTTCTTTGCATACTACACATACTATCAACAGAAACGAAGTTTCTGGGATTGTATTTGGTTGAACATTTGAAATGGAACAAACATGTAGATAACCTGATAAAGCGATTGAATACTGTCATTTACACTATAAAAGTCTTAAAGAGTGGAGTCAACTTTTCAACACTTAAAGGTGGATATTTTGCCAACCTTCAGTCGCTTATTTCTTATGGTGTTATTTTCTGGGGAAGCTGCTCGACTGTGGATTCGGTATTTTTACGTCAGAAGGCAATGCTACGTTCCATGGTCAATATGGGATATAGAGATTCCTGTAGAGGACATTCCAAACAAAATCCAATATTGACACTGTATGGTCTTTATGTCTACAGGGTATTATTATTCATGCAAAAACATCTAAATTATTTTCATATGTATATAACTAGTAGCAAAACAAGACATACAGAACTTTATCTTTATCCTCGCCACACCCTAAGTCTAACAGAGAAATCACCCCTGTACATGGGAATCAGATTGTTTAACGCCCTTCCTGGAGAATTCAATCTGATGACTAATCATCTAATCTTCAAGAAGAGATTGTACCGCCTGCTGATGAAATGTGAACCTTATTCTTTGGGAGAATTCTTTATCTTTTGTAAAACACTAATATAGTGTAGGTATTCTTCTTTTGATGAATTCAATTTTATTTGTATAATTATTTTAATTAAATATCACCATTACTATTCGAATTAAATATTACTATTACACACGAGGTTGTTGAACACATCTTGAGGAATTTGGTTCCATAAACGGGGCAGAAACTCTCTCAGATCGTTTAAGGATTTTGGGGTAGGTTGGTAATTACTCAGTCTTCCTTGGAGCATATCCCATGCATGTTCTATGCAATTCAAATCTGGTGACTGCGGACGTATTGGTAAATGTGGAATACCAAGCTCCTCGCACGCATTCTCAACTATGACTGCACCAATAACAGCGTGAAAATTTGTCAAAACATTGTAAATGACATGCTCCCTATAGTGTAAGGGGGTTATATTCCCAGGACAAATGTGTAGATCTGTGCGCCCGTTGAAACATGTTTCGGCCCATACCATAACACTACCCCCTCGGAATGGATGGACTTCTTGGACATAGCGACGATTATAGGGTATGCGTGAGATTGTCCATACCCTTATTCTCCGAGAATCTGAAAATCGTCCATATCTGGATTCATCAGTGAAAAGGACACTACGCCATCGATCCTTCCAATTGATATGTTGCCTTGCCCATTCCAGTCTGACGCTTATGGTCACGTGTTAATAGGACTCTTCTTAACCCTTTCAAGACGAATTTATTGTTGTTGAAATTTTAGTACAGTTATCCACTTTCCGCATATTTTGAATGATAATGATTAGGATTTTTCGAAAACTATAATTTTTTTTATCAAAAAAAAGGAAGGGGAGTACTGGTACATATATGTACCACTAGTTCTCGCATATGGTACGCATATGTACCAGTAGTCTCACTGAAACCAGCGTAACACGATATATAAATGAAAAATGAGGTTATGTGATCTCCCTTGTACAATTTCTAGCAAGAAGACTCTTGTCAAGACTGAATGCTTTCCAATGGTGCAAAATGTTTTCAGTCCTGTACGATCAGCAGGTGGTATAGTCCCGAAAAGGTTAATGGACGTCTAGGACCTAGATTCACCTCTTTCAAACGTCGTCTGATGGTTTCGATGGAAACTTGGACCCCATCTGCATTTTGAAGAGTATTCCGTAGCATTCTACACGTAGATGTAGGCTTTCTTCTCGCCGAAATGGTGATTAAACGATCCTGAGCAGGTGTTGTTTTTCGTCGCCCACCAAGCCTTGGTCTTTCCAACACGAAACCTGTCTCTCTGAACCTATTCCAAAGTCGAGATGTCACACTTTGGCCGACTTGGAGCCTTTCCGCTACAACAACCTGAGTTAGGCCACCCTGTAGCATTCCGAAAGCCCTTTTTGCCTCAGCATTTGTTAATTTACCTCAATTGCCATTTTCAGAAAACTCGTTTCAAATCGAAGCCGTTGATAAACTGACTGTATTTCAAAATAAGAACATTCATGACGCATATGCAAAAAACCAAACTTCAGAAAATGGTGATCAGATTGACGAAATGTCTCATACTGATTTTCATTGGATCTATTCAAATTGTTATTGATTTTTAAATGATTTAACGATATCCGTAAGTCTTGTGGAGCAGAACATTTTATCAGGTATAAATATAAGTAGAATTGCCATAAACCCATAACTTCAATGTGACGTTCAATCAAGTTTTCAGAAGATTGAGGAAAACTGGTCTCTTAAAAAAACCCTGCCATCAGAAGATCCTATTCCAAGTAAAAACGTGAAAGACCTCCGCGGCACGGGCGCCACTGGAGGACGAACACCAGCCCAACAAAAACACCGCCCCGAGCAGAAAGTAGCATGAATTCCGGCGCCTATTTATATTAAATTAAAGTGCGCGTTCCGCCCCAAATTGTTTATCATAATTGCGGGAGGATCGCTACTCTCTCCCACCCCCAGAATATCAATTTGAACGGGGATTGTTAATGGGGTAATTGCCGACGGGAGAGTTTACATTCTGGGGGCTCTACATGAATTAAAAGACTTACATGAATATAAATTGGAGTGTTAATATGGCCGATATCTCCGGACGATGAAAAAACGTGGCTGGTTATTATATGTGGATGAAGGGGATTTGAAGGAACTAGAAAATTAGTATTCCAAAAAAAGTTGTTGAACTGAGGAATGGAATGATTATTGTTGAGCCAGAAGAATAATTGATTTGTAGTGAAGCCTTGTTTTCATTGATTACTAGCTGGCCTGGCGAACTTGGTTTCGCCTCAGAGATTCATGAAGTTGTATCAACAAAACTGGTACTTTTTCAAGTAGGAGGTAAATAAGACAAAATTAAAGTAAAAAATATACAAAAAATTCAATTACATTGAAATAGGTAGGTATGTTCATTGTTATTTACATGAATAGACTTCACTTTATTTAAGCGGTACCTTATTATTATTTAAAAATTGTCTCATTGTTGTACCTTATGATGAAACACATTTTTAGTTTTTTCATCATAAAATTTTCCGTAGTGTTCGGAAGAAAGAAAGGTGTGATAACACATGGACTCAGATGCGTTAATATTTTTATTAAATTTAGTTCACCGAATTTATATCAAATAAAATACTTACACGAAAACGCTATCAACCTCAGCGACATCTACTGGCGTTATTCGCAAGAAGGAAAATAATTTCCTACTTTTTTCCTTTCCATCAAATTTTTCATTATTTTAATGTATTTTATGTTAACCCCACCGTAGAAGAATCCAACAAAAAAACTTTCATAACAAACAGTTCATCCAATCTTGAGTTATAAATGGTGTAACCAACAATATGGCCGACTGAGTTTTATATATTAAGACAATCTTGGTGTATTTGTCTACTGCTCCACAAGATTTAGGGATATCGTATTCAATCGTTTTGAAAAGTATGTAATCTTCGAGAAAATCGCTGTAAAATCATTCAAAACTCAATAACAACTTAAATCGATCCAATAAAAATCAGTATAAGACATTTCGTCAATCTGGTCGCCTTTTTTCTGAAGTTTGGTTGCTTCATGAATATTCTTATTTTGAAATGAAGTCAGTTTATCAACGGCTTCGATTTGAAACGAGTTTTCTGAAAATGCCAAGACGTAAATTAACAATCGCTGAGACTAATAGGGCTATCGGAATGCTACAGGGTGGCCTAACTCAGGTTGTTGTAGTGGAAAGATCTTCAAAATGAAGTATTACTCTTTCCTATTCCATTTTGAGGGGTTGAAACTTAGAGAGTTACTCGTTCAAGCCTCAAATATACCCCAAAAGATGTTCCCCCAATAAAATCATTCCACGTCTTTCGGGAAATAGATGTAAGGATGTTATAAATAATGCAGAATCAACTTTAAAACATCGATGATCATCGAAAATCAATGATAATCGATCACCTCTATTTCTTAGGAAAAACCATATTAAATACCTTGCATTTTTATATTTTCTCACCTTTTAAACCTTCCCAGGAATTCCACGAATAAGTCAAGACCAAAATTAGCCAAATTGGTCCAGCCGCTTCAAAGTTTTAGCTTACTTAACACACGTTTTATATATACAAGATTGGTTCCTACTTATTGCGTAGAGATTGGAAAAATCCAACTGGAAACATAAGGAGATGAACCACACCGAATACAATTTTTTCCCGTCTTTTCCTCGAAGTGAAAGACCTTTGTCATCATTTAAACCCTACTTCCGACAAAATGAGATCACGCCAACACGAAAATATGACATTCCATATATCTGCATCAAGGCATGTAAAAACTAGCGACGTTTGAAAAACGACATATGAATATTCGCTTCCGATCGAATGACGTGGCCAACATTTGTCAGACCAGATCGAAGATAAGCATCGGATGCGGGGAGAACAGCCGCCCCCAGGGGGCATTGTCGTCGGCCAAATTTGGGTCCATTGAAGACTTATCTCTGCGCCCCCTTTTTGTCGGTAATGGATTATTTGAAATTGGCAACGTGGAACTGCGGACGACCCGAGCAAAAAACAAGATTTATTAGAAATGTCTCAGAGTTTATATGTCAAGGCGTCATGCCATCAAAGTACAAAGAAAAATTATCCATCCACATACAAAGCATGATTAATGATCTCAGCCGACATTGACTGCGGAATGGGAAAGCTTCTTGGGAAATCTACACGGGAAATTTCTATATTATTTCTGCCGGAATCAGTTTTGAAGTCTAGTTTTTATAATGGAAACAGAGTGAATTCTCTCCACACAGAAGTTCCAGAACTACTCGCAAGAAGGGTGTTCAATCGTTCATTTGAAATATACAGATTAATTTTCGTCAGGTTGATGTTATAGGTCTCCAGAGAAGGAGGTCACTTATTCCTACTTCTACTGAATTTCTCCTTGCACTTGTACTCGAATTTTCAGGCACGATAATTAAAATTTGCTCTTCAACTGCTGGTGTACTTACAGATCTTGGGCGTCCAGTATCACGAGCTCAATTAACGTCACATGGGAAGGAAGTATACGATCGGGATAGTTGATAGTTGATAGTTTAAAAGGAGTTACAGTCCACTGCGACCTGATGGTCTATTGTGCCCCCTGACAAAGCTTTACAGCTCGCCTTCCAGTCCCAGAGATCTTATGAAATCCAATATCTCGGAAGGCTTCAGTGAGGCTGATTCCTCACTTCAACAGGTCTCTTGACCAAAGCATTGGCTTACAATGCCAAAGCATTCTGTGACTAGGTGAATAGAAGTTTCTTCCTCCTCCCCACAGAATCTACACTCGTCAGTGTCCGATACGCCCATTCTCAGCAACTGCTTCCTGAGGCGACAATGCCCTGTAAGAAAGCCAGTGAGGAGGTGTAGTTGGTTCTTACTGAGATCCAAATTTCTTTTGGATCTTGCAGTTTCAAAATTCCGAAGGAACTTTTTGGAGTGATCCAACCCTGGGAGATTTTGCCAGAGTGTTTCTCTTTCAGTTTTTGCCTTCTCCAGAAACTCTGTCTTATAGGTACATTTTGCTATACCACAGAAAGGATCTCAGTGAGTGGTTTCCGAGCACCTTCTCTGGCAAGTTTGTTGGCCTCTTCGTTACCTGTGATTCCCGAATGACCAGGAACCCAGATCAAACCTTATTTTTCTTGCCTACCTCATTGAGTTTGATCCGGCATTCCCATGTCGACTTTGAGTCGATGACATAGGAGTTCAGTGCTTTAATAGCAGCTTGACTACTGAGTGAATAGCTATGTCGCAATTCTGATAGTTTCTCTCTAGATTAATATCTAGACATCTTTCGATTGCTAATATTTCTGCTTGCAGAACACTCACACAGCAGCCTAACGATAGTGCACACTTGGCTTTGGCCCCGTGAACCCCAGCGCCAGCTCCCGTGTTGGTTTTAGAACCATCTGTATACCATTTAACATTATTTTCTTTGAAATTTTGGTCGGAGTTTTCCCTCTCTCATTCCTCTTTTTTGCATAGCATCGTACGGAAGTTTTTCTCAGTACTTACTTTCTTGACCATTACATCACTAGGAAGGTTCGCAGATGAGATGTAGTTACTCAGAGAGTACCAGACTCTCTGACACCTAATTCTCTCATTACTGGGATAATTCTCTGCATGCAGCCGAACGTTGGTTAAACAGAAAATAAAAACTGAACCGTTGCATTTTTCTTCATCAAGACTTCAGACTTATAAAGACAATCGCGTCCGCTCGTATAACGCTTTAACGATGACTCGATTTGCAATCCAATCAGATGCTCATCGCGAGGATCTTTTTCTTTTATCGATCCGCAGATCCGGGCATCATAAAGTTCGGATGATGAGTCGTTAAAATCTTCGTGACCGAGGCGAAATATCTGGCGCTAGACGAGTTGATTGTTTAGATGTTCGCTCGGATTGAGCCTCGAGAACTCTGATAAACCACGAAAAAACCTCTTTGGAAAAAAGCGTTGATTTTCGTCTATTCACTCTGACATGCTAATGTTAGTTCTCCGTATATAGGGTGAGTCATTGACTTATTCATATATTTCGACGTGAAATTCTTGAGGTCAGAAGTTTTTTTCCTACCATTTCTCCCAATTTAGCCATTTTGTAAGATAAAAGTATTCTCGTGAAAAAGGCATCTTTCAAGTTATTGATCAAAAGCAAAATTTTAAGAAATTGATGATCTTGGCTGAATGGAATTCTGTTCAAGAGATTCACAGAATTAAGGTCATGCTAAATTTTTTAAAGGTTCAAAAGTAGGTGATGCTTGGAAAAAACTTTAGTGGAATGTTTCCAGGTTTTGGCATAGCTTTATTTTTCTCCAGACTGAACTGGAACAAATGGTAGTCGAAAAAAGTATTCCTTTTGATTTCGGGGATCTATTGTTAAAATATATGGACGAGTCAAAGATTCTCCCTGTATAGACTCTCCGAAAAAAAAAATTTCGATCTATATCGACAGGTCAATTTTTTTTATTATTCGGGGTCGTAGACTACGAATATTAAATTTTTTTCCTCCAAGATCAGTTTCTCGCGAAATAAATCACCTTTTCTGGAAAATCTTCGAAAATTTGGACAAATTTGAAGTGCTGTTGTAGCCAGAAAAGTGGCACTAAATGAATGCTGATTTATTTGCGGCGTAGATTACGAAAATGCAAACTGTTTTTTCCTAGAACCATTATTTTTTGAGTTATGGTCTGTTTAAAATTCGAAATTTCGGACCTTCGTGGAAAAAATAAGAAAATATTAAATCTTAATGCAGGGTGAATAAAATTGGAACGTTTCATTCGTAATGGAACAATCTATGTGTAAAAAATCAGGATTTTTCCAGTGTGATATTTCTGGCTGCTACAGCACTTCAAAATTGAACAATTTCTCACAAAAAATTAGTTATTTCCAAAATACTGGTCTTGTAGAAAATCTAATCACATGTTCGTGATCTACGACTTCAAATCTGAATAAAATATGACCTAGGTCGATATAGCTCGAACAATAATTTTTTTTTGATATTCCATTACCATCCAAAAAATAATTATTTTTCGAGCTATATCGACCTAGGTCATTTTATTGACTAATTCGGGGTCGTAGATTACGAAAATGCAATTAGTTGAATTGAATACTTATCTTGGAGCAGAACTAATTGCATTTTCGTAATCTACGACCCCGAATTAGTCAATAAAATGACCCCAGTCGATATAGCTCGAAAAATATTTTTTTTTTTTGACATTCCATTACCATCCGAAAAAAATTTTTTCTCGAGCTATATCGACTGGGGTCATTTTATTGACTAATTCGGGGTCGTAGATTACGAAAATGCAATTAGTTCTGCTCCAAGATAAGTATTCAATTCAAATCTGGTGAGTGCGGAGGTATTGGCAAATGTGGAATACCAAGCTCCTCGTGTGCATTCGCAACTGGCAAAACATTGTCAATGACATGCTCCCTATAGTGTAATGGGGTCTTATTCCCAGGACAAAAGTCTAGATCTGTGCGCCCGTTGAAACATATTCCGGCCCATACCATAACATAGTGGATGGATTTCTTGGACATAACGACGATTACGATGTAGGCGCGAGATTGTCTATGCCCTTACTCTTCAAGAATCTGAAAATCGTCCATATCTGGATTCATCAGTGAAAAGGACACTACGCCATTGATCGTTCCAATTGATATGTTGCCTTGCCCATTCCAGTCTTTGACGCTTATGGTCAAGTATTAATGGAACTCTTCTTAATGGACGTCTAGAACCTAGATTCACATCTCTCAAACGTCGTCGGATGGTTTCGATGGAAACTTGGACCCCATCTACATTTTGAAGTGCATGCCGTAGCTTTCTACACGTAGAGGTAGGCTTTCTTCTCGCCAGTGATGAAACGATCCTGAGCAGATGTCGTTTTTCGTCGCCCACAAAGCCTTGGTCTTTCCAACAAGGAACGTGTCTCCCTGAACCTTTTCCAAAGTCGAGATATCACATTTTGGCTGAGTTGGAACCTTTCCGCTACAAGAACCTGAGTTAGGCCACCCTGTAGCATTCCGATAGCCGTATTAGCCTCAGCGTTTGTTAATTAACGTCATGTCATTTTCAGAGAACTTGTTTCAAATCGAAGCCGTTGATAAACCGACTCCATTTCAAAATAAGAACATTCATGAAGCATATGCAAAGAAGCAAACTTCAGGAAAAAGGCGACCAGATTGACGAAATGTCTCATACTGATTTAATTGGATTGATTCAAGTTGTTATTGAGTTTTAAAAGATTTTACAATGATTTTCTCGAAGATTACATACTTTTCAAAACGATTCAATACGATGTCCCTAACTCTTAAGGCAATCGTGCCTAGGTAACTCTGCTCTCAAACCGGTTGTTGAAGAATTTATAAACGTTATCTTTGTTATTTTTGTGAAAGTTACTTATTTTAGATGCCATGTGGTTTAGACATATTGTAATTGCATTTCAATCATATTTACTCTATATTTACTCTATTTACTCTTGTATAGCAGTATACTTTTAAATTCAATCAACCCAGAACTAACTACCAGAAATTTTTTTTTCAGTTGCGCCGGTGTGCCGGCCAGGACAGCAGAAAATCTTCGGCGTGGCCAGACACGAGACGGCCAGGATCCTGTGCGAGCTCGAGGCCAATCCCCCGGACGTCCAGTTCGTGTGGAAATTCAACAATTCCGCCGGGACCGTCGACATTCCCCAGAATCAGATCCACACGGAGAAGGCCAGGAGCACGGCCGCCTACAAGCCGGTCACCGCCTTGGATTACGGGACGCTGCTGTGCTGGGGGAAGAACGAAATAGGGGTCCAGACGGAACCCTGCGTGTACTACATCAACCCAGCAGGTAGGTGGTAGTAGTATTTTATTCGTGCAATAACTACAATATATAAATAATACAAAAATATATGAAGTATAACTATTGAAATATTTTCTGGGATGACTCTGCATTTTCCTGAAAACTTTATATAGGTTTTCTCTCCCAGTCTCTGAAACAAGAAAGAATTAAAAAAAATTTTTTAATGATATATTATTAAAAAAATTTTTCTAATTCTTTCTTGTTTCAGAGACTGGGAGAGAAAACCCATATTAAGTTTTCAGGAAAAAATATGAAGTATAAGTTTTACACACGTCAAAAATATATAAAATCAATCACACAATCAAGATAAAAATTATCAAATTCATAACACAAAGTTAATATCAAAAAAGTCTTCCACATCTTATAAAACATTATCGGTGAGAATTTTTTTAATTTTCTTTTTGAACACAGTCAGGGATGCAGACCTTAAAGTCATAGGCAAAGCATTGAAAAAATTCCATGATATAAAATTAGGACCGTTTTGTGCTTTATAAAGTCGATTTTTTTTCTCATGTCGCACTAGGCCCGCGTATTATAAATATGTACCTCTCCTTGTTTATATACAGGGTGACACAGAATCATGGTACACCCCCATATTCTCCCTTGTTTCCCTGGTTTCTGAGCTATATTTCTGAAATTTAGAACATTGAATATACCCACTATAAGGCACTTTTCGACATATTTAGAAAAAAATCCAATGTCCGGTTTTTCCGGAAATGACATCAACTTTGGATTGAACCGAGAAGATAATTAAACTTGCCTGAACTCCATTATCGTGTTCGTATTGGTTATACAGAAAAATAGTTGATATGGATGGATACCCCACCGATGGTACTTTCGAATGACGTCAGAGTACCATAATGCTACCATTTGACAAAACGGAGTTTCGAATGAAAAAAGGTTTTGGTTCACTTTTTTGGCACGTATTTCGAACCACGATACTTTTTAAATCGAAATTACTATAGTGTAGCATTATTTTGATTATTTGGAATAATTTTAGGGAGTTCATGGCTCTCTAGATCGAAAAATAAAATGGGCGTTCTGACGAATGAAATATCAACTATGAGGTATCATTAGATTGAGAAAATTATAGAGATTTCAAAAATGTAATAATACACCGGGTGTCCCATTTGAAAATCGAAAGTTGATGTCATTTCCGGAAAAACCAGAAGTTGGATTTTTTTCTGAATATGTCAAAAAATGCCCTATAGTGAGTATATTCAATGTTCCAAATTTCAAAAATATAACTACAGAAACAAAGGAGAAAATGGGGTGTACCATGAGTCTGTGTCACACTGTATAAATAATACAAAAATATATGAAGTAAAAGTTTTACACACGTCAAAAATATATTAAATCAATCACACAATCAAGATAAAAATTATCAAATTTATATCACAAAGTCAATATCAAAAAAGTCTTCCATATCATATAAAACATTATCGGTGAGAATTTTTTTAATTTTCTTTTTGAACACAGGCAGGGATGTAGAGCTTAAAGTCATAGGCAAAGCATTGAAAAAAATTCCATGACATAAAATTTGGACCGTTTTGTGTTTTATAAAGTCGATATCTTTTTTTTTCTCATGTCGCACTAGGCCCGCGTATTATAATTATGTACCTCCCCTTGTTTATATATTCTTTTGAATAAGAGAGCTAAAATAATACAATAAATGTTGAAACAAAAAGAACCTAAGCTGAGGTAAAAAAAGGAACGGGGTACCATAACATTCTTCGTATGATACTATAGAATCATACGATACTATCATCACTAGTATCATACGATACTATAGAGCCAGGGGAAAAAAGCTCAGCCGAAAAAAACCTGTCTCCCCGTAAAAAAATAACATAAAATGTTAAATATCAGGAAAATCTTGAAAGACATCAGTGTGATCATCTTCATGTTATCCGTCGATGGGCTCGGATAAAGAGATTCTTCCCAAAACTACTCGCAATTCTTAATCTGAAATGAAAAAAGACAAAAGCAGAAAAGAAAAAAAGCAGAATGAATCAAATGCATTTTAGAAATGCATTTGCTACTTTAAAAAACAACAACATTCAGATTTCTTGGCCAAATATTGTTCGGAGGTTTATAAATATTTATAACAGAAATGTCACAAAATTTGAAAGAAATGAAAAAACTCCATCAATTTCCCCTTTCCGTATCTGTTGAAAATTACGAACTGATAATTTTTTAACATAACAAGCTAAACTTGTAAAAAATCGATTAATTCATAACCTTTCGACTGTCCTCTTTCACGAGGATTTTTTTCTGTTGCCGTGTGGGTTTCTTGCAGAAGAATCACTTCGATACCATGTTCATCAGCTAATTTGAAGACGTAATCACACTTGTCCTTCGAAATTCCTTCGATATTCAAATTCAAAATCCACAAATTCTTGCTCTCTATTATGAATTGATACATTTCGTCTTTTTCCTTTTTATTTCTTTCATTTACCATGTTTTCCCATTACAAAAAAATAATTCTGCATCCGTGTGTCGAATCATGAAATAGCATGGCTTTCCAACTCCATTACGTTTAACCATCGATGCCCAAAGGAATTCGTTGTATCCATACAATCGTTCAATGAATTGACACCGGCAGGAATGTAAGTGGCCTGATTAAATCGAATCGATGTAGCACTTAACGTCAGTTGTAAACCACCCTGCTGTGCACAGAGCCGTGTTTATGTATCTAATCCAGTTATATTAGAGGCTTCTCCTTACAATGAGACGTAATGAGCTGATAATTTAGATGAACTATCAGTCTTGCCTTCTGAATTATGTTTCGAATGCCGTTTACACGATTAATACTTTGATGAGATTCACGAAAATCTACTCGGGGTGACTTTATGAGTGAAGTTCCACAATTCAAAAGCGTGGTTCGAGTTTTAGTCTATTGTTTCATTTTTCCAATGTCAATTTGGTTCTAAGAATAATCGTGGTGAGGTAATATTGTGAAACATATGCACGAGTGTTCATATTTGATGTTTAAGTAAAAACCGAGTTTGAAAAATTCAAGACTCAAGAGAATTTGTTGCACTTGAATGCCTTGAATTTTTAGAACGCATTTTTGGACAACTGCCATTAAGAGTAACACTTTTAATGACCTCAAATAAAGTTAAAATTGATTGTCTACATGAAAGAGTGTTGAAAATATTTTTATCATTAGTGTTAAAAATATTTTCAGCACTCCATTTTCTTCTTATTAAATCAGATGAGAAAAATTCAGCAATTGCAAATTTTTATTATCAATATTTAACAATCATTACTCATGAAAATTAATATTAATCGTAAAACTAGAACAATTACGAACATGAATGCCCTGTGACGTTAGGGAGCTTCGCAACACATAATTATAATCCTCAGCACCATCAGTACTTGTAGAAACCGGAAGTACAATATTGGATGATAATGATCCAAAATCTGTTGAGGTTGGGAGAATTTTTTTAGCAATGACATTTCTATATGCAATGGAATGATCAACATAGCCCTCGGCTACCGTCGTAGACTTCCATCCACTATGTTTTTTTATATCCGTAATATTTGCTCCTGATTCTGCTAGCAATGAAGCGGAGGATCTTCGAAAACAGTGTCCTGTGTCTTTGGTTCTGGCAGTTTGAGGAATTCGGCAACAATAGATGGAATTTTCCTAAATGTATTAATACCAACTGGATTGGCAGTGTATATTTTATTCATGTATTTCAGGAAAAAACGACGATGTTTGATGACAGAAGGGCGCAGTGCCAAAGTACTTATAAAAATAGTCTACATACTTCTCAATAATACTGAAAAACGATTGACTTTCATTTTTGTATTTGGAAGTTGTGTAACCAATGATTTATTTGTTGTTTCGATGTCTTCCACTGATAAATTACACAATTCTTCACGCCGACAGGCTCCAAATAATCCGAAAATAGTTGCAACCTTAATCATCAAGTATTTCTCATCTAGTGCCTCCTCAACAAACATTTCAACTTGTTCACGAGTGAGAATTTTCGATTTTTTGGGACGATATTTTTCACTTTTCCGTTTTAAATATGCTATTACCTCAAAATAATTGTTTGTTTGGGTGTCTGATGAATCTGTGCGTTATGCGAGAATAGCGCTGCAAATAAAAACAAAATTAACTTCAAATTTGATGGAATAACAGAAAGAAATTTAACTGAATAAATTATTTATATTATACATTTAGAACATACCTGATGAAAGGACATGTTGGCTATCTGAGTGGACTGGCACAACATCACTACTTTCAGATGTAATGAATGTGCTTTCTTCGCATTCTTCTTGCATTGCAGAAGTCGATGGAAGTGGTTCATTGAAGAACCGCATAGGAACTGCATCTCTGAGGAGTCTATAATTTATTGCATCTATGTATGACTCTGGAGTAAAATGGTTTGAGCATATTCTATGATTACAGAGATTTTCTCCCATAAATTTCATCCCTAGTTGCTCTTGCCAGATTTTCGACCTGAAAAAATAAAAAACACGATTGTATTCAAAGCTCATTCCTTCAAATAAATATTACCAACTTACTTATTTATATTTGTTGGAAAACGATGCATCTTTGTTACTTCATCCTCTCCGGCTCCACATATATAACATTTAACCATTTTTGAAAAATAATTTGTCATAGACAATCACTCACAAACTTCAAATTTCAAAAATGTTTACACTCAGTGTTGCTATAGTAACACTGAATATATTTCGTGTTGCCACAATGGTTTAAATGCACGTGGACTGAAGATGATAGAATTTCACTTTCGCAATAGAAGAACGGAGATAGAGCTACTTTATTTTCTGCCAATGGCAGTATATATTTTCAAATCTGGCAACGTCAAGAAAAGCGTAAGCAGCGCCTCTACTTTCAGGGCATAAGAAATAGAACAAAGAAAGCCTTATGTGATCTGGATGATATAGACAAGGAAAGGTGACAAAGCCTGAATCGGACAAATTTAGTGAAGGAGTTGACCGTCCCATTGTTGTCTCTGGCGAAATCAAGAATTCTGAATCGGTAGCCATCTTCAGATCTAGATTAAGTGAATTTTTGATAGATCAATGTTATTATAGTCTGAATGAGTTTCTGCTGAAGTAATGTTTTCTATGTACCTATACTGTTTATTTTTAGTTTGAAGCACTGTTTTTTTTTCTTCACTGTACAAAATCGGGGTTGTTCTGATTTTGGAAAATAAAGTTTAGGACTGTATCCAGATAATTGAGTTAGAGATGGTATTGTAAAAACATTTATTGACATCATTCACAATCATAAAATGAATAAGTCACCCGCATGAAGTTAATACAGTAAAAATTACAATATTAAAGTCATCTATAAACTCAGAGTGATTATTCAACTAAAAACAGAGGTAATATAAAGAAGTTCAAAATGAGAGGTCAGATGAAGTCAGACTTAGACTTTGAGAGATTTCCATTAATTCAAAATTAAACACAGAGTTTACAGTGATGATGCAAATGAAATTTATTGCGAGAGCCTCTTTATCTAATCAGAAAAACAAAAGGTTCAATAATGAATTGTCAGAGTAGACTGAGTTGTAATAAAGTGAGATTAGGCCTTAGAGGAGTACGTGTATTGAAAACTTAATAGTCTAAGTCTGGTCTTCATTGAGATCGTTACAATATGAGAATATCATGGTTGAGAAATCAATAATTATGATCTATAACGTAGTTCTGTAACGAGAAGGCTAATTAATCAATTGAGACAAAATTTACAGTGACAAACTACTTTTAGCAAGCAGGGTTAGTGTTCATCAGAAAAATAAGAGTTACAATTGATAATTATGAGAATGACAATATGAGAGTACATTGTATGAGTGCAAATCACCAACCCTATTGATCCGTCTGAAGCTGAAAGCTTGAGTTGCCACTTGCTAAGTGTTTCCGATGAATGAACTTGAGAATTTCTTAGTTATGATGAGGAGATCATACCAATTTAATCATGTGGGCAATATTTGAGGAGACTGCTCAAGGTGAAGCAGGGATTGAGACTGTCAATCAGGTTCAATGTGTGAATTACTTGATCGTTCAAATATTTCAGAAAAGTTCACTTGATTTTATTGAGAGAGAAGACTGATTCCATGATTCACCCTTACGCTTGAGATCGTTCATTCATCTGAAACTGGAGAACAATAATTAGCAAGTGTAATGAGAAGTGCATAATTGAGAAATGAGATGACTACATTGAGATAATCAGGTGCACATGAGAATACAATGAATCAAAATTCATTACCACAAATAATGTTCATTTCTGGAGCAATCAATTATTGTTTCCAATGTGAAAAGTCTAGAGAAATCTGAAAAATCATGAGAACAGCAAAATATATCAAAATATGTATCTTAGAGGAGTCAATTCCATTAGTTAAATGTAATAGAGATTTTCTGAGAGTAAAGTGAGAGAGGATTACCAGTATTTTTATAGATTTTATGATCTAAAACGTGGGCACATTTTCAAACTTTATAAAAAGCAGGAAAAAAACATTAAATATGACTTTGAGAAATGCTCACTTACCTAATTGATTGCTTCCAAAAATGAACGAGATGTACAATTAATTTGCGAGGTGACTTTTTGAAAATTCTAATTTCACAAAGAGAAGCACAAGAGAGGTCTTATCTTCAGAGAGATTCGATACAGAAAAGGATTGATTAATTGATACAATTAATGAGCATGAGTTGATCTGTCATCTGATAAGCACATAGAATTAGGTTAACTTGACTGTTCATAGAGATGAGAAATCGTCTTGACGTTTCGGTGCGTTCGGACCATAGGCGTAGTTGAGGATGACGTCTGAGGGGCTCAATTTTTAACATTCACTGTTGTTTAGAAAACACATTCTGGGATTTTTGATCCTGTTTTCCGTTGACTTTTTCTATAATGTACTATGCATCCCACAGAAAAAAATATATCTATCTATCTTAATGAATTTTTTTGAGTTGAAAGTTTCGGAATTCACTATTTCTTCCTCTTCAGGCAAGCCGGACCCCCTCTCCAACTGCACCATCATGAACCAGACGGCGGACTCCCTGTACGTGGAGTGCATAGCCGGTTTCGACGGCGGTCTGCAGCAGGAGTTCACGATGGAGGTGTACGACACCCAGACCCGGAAGCTGGTGAGCAACGTCACCTCCCGCACCCCCATTTTCGCGGTGGGAGGCCTCGAATCCGGCCTGGGCTTCAACATAGGGCTGTACGCAGCCAACAAGAAGGGCCGCAGCGGAGTGGCACATCTACAAGCTTTCACACTCAAGTCCGCCGAAAAGCACACAGGTAATGGCTCTGGTGATGAATTAATAAAGGCCGGAGATCGCGTCCTCCGGCTTGAGATGCGGCTCGGAGAGGTTCTCGAGAAGCGTCTCCAACGTTACGCCGAAATGAACGCGGGATCGATCAGCGACTGATATTTCGAAAAAAAAAATTCATACTATTATGAACAAATAAGGTCTCAGGCAAAGATTATAGACTATACTCTATAATCTTTGGTTTCAGGTTATAACTCTTTTAGGTATTACACTAAGCAGTTCTAAAACTTCCTCAAATTGTACGAAAAAACCGAGAATGAAGAAAGTTCACACTTTCGAATTTTCAAATATTCCCATTCTCTGAAAAAAATCGAAATGCTTTGTGAAAATGAAGAAAGAGCCAGAAATATCGAGTTATAAACATGAAGACTCAGCTTAGATTCCCCGACTGGCTGGCGATGGATACGTGTGACGTCATACCATAACGTTCATTCAGTACAGGGCGATTCGCTACTTGGGTTGAGTTCATAAACTTAGTCAGAGTAAGCTCTCCTTACTCTGAAGCGTTCACTTTGTCTTCCTCGGAGTATACTCTGGGAGCGTTCATAAACTTCTCTGAGTAAGCTCTGCATACTCTACTATTTGGTTTTTTTCTGACAGTTGTGACGTACGATTTTCATTCTGTCCTGTTCCCGCAGACTTTTTGAAACTTGAATATTATTCGACTAAGTATTTATTTCTGGTTTTGTTTCATTTCAATAACGAAATACGAAACAATTAAGTTTCCACGTGAAACAACTATTCTGTGAAATAAAGAAATATAGGATAGAATTACTTTAATGATTAATAAATTTGATGAAATTGCTATCAGTGAATTAACGAAGCTCAGAGTTAACTTTACCAAGAGATAATGGTAAAGAAGAAAAGAGTTTCTCCCTGTAGTCCGTTAAAGTTCAAATAAATCGAGACATGAAAAAACCTACAATAAATGTTTTTTGTACCTGATTAGAAATCTACGTTGACATTTTGTTATATTCAAGAGTTAAGATCTGTCAAGATTCATTCATATTTTGCTTTATCTTCCATACAATATGTTTTTGTTAGCTTCCTTAAATGAAACTATTTCTTGTTACGAAGTATTTAATTTTTTTCTGGCGAAGAGTCAATGAAACAACAAAACATGTTATAACATTTTCAATTTTCTGCTTGCAAGAAAAGATTATTGACAATGATATCCTTTTTCATTGTTTCTGTCTCATTAGAAGTAATTCCACGTCCTGAGAACATTTATCAGTTCCCTCACAATCATCAAAAAAACACGGTTGTGCTCTGCTTTCAAAATAAAAGAAAAATAGACTATATTTCGAAGACACAACTGAAAATGTAAGACTCAAGGGAATTTTCCTATAATTTGTTCAATGTTTGAATGACATTTGTCAGAGTAAGATTGTGAACGACTAGTGTGGAGTAAAGACCGAAGTATATTTCTGATCATATGGCCATACTCTTTCTCTACTCCCTGAGTAAGTTTGTGAACGCAGCCCCGGACGCGTGCTCCTATTTTTTTTTGACGAAGATTTCGAAAATGCTCTGAAAAAATGGGGTTTCAATTTGAAACAAACGATTTTTTGATGTTTCGTCTCTTCTAAGTTCGACAAAGAATTTGCAACCACCTGTATCATATTCTGAAAATCACGCTATCAAAAAAGAAGCATCAGTCTTTCTTCCCTGGGATTCTCAAAAATTAGAATTTTTAATGAAAAAACCTCGAAGTTGTCTGTATTTCAACAGAGTTCAATTTTGAGATTTTTTTTCATATTTCCTCATTTAAAGAGAATTTTCTCGGACTTTTAGAATCAAAAAGACTCAGAATTCAATGGAGAATCTATTTATGCAATAAAGAATGGGTCTTTCCGTTTGAAAAACGAAAGTCCTAGAAGCTTCAAAAAATATACTCGAAGTCGTCTTCTCACTTGAAGCTCACCTTTGGAATTTCAATCCTGATTCTTGTGTCTTATCTAAAAATATTCTATAGATCCATATTCGTGAAAAACCCTGTCGAGTTCTTTGCAGCTTGCCTCTACATGAGATGAGAAAACTTTTTGACAACACCATATGATCTCTTCTTCGCAACATTATTCGTTTGTATATTCTGAAAAAACAATTTCCTCGCACCTGAGTCGACAGACGTCGATATCGCCGATACGAGATTGATGATTGATGGAACGGAATCACGCATAACGATCGTGTCGAAAATTACACCGCCACCGTTGCGAATCACATCGACCGTCAGCGAGGCGATAATCGCCCTAATTGCGTTTCTTCTGGACCATAAACAACAGCCTTTGGTTCGCAAGCAATCCCGCAAGGCTGCACAAAGGATAAATTCCGTTTCGACGTCTTGATCTCGAACGCCGAGCCTGAGCGGCGGTGATGCCACATCTACCGAAATTTCCGTAAATCTACCTACACTATTCTTTAAACTTTCAATCATTAAATTCCGAAGAAACTGCCAAACATGTCAGTTCATGCAAGTATAACACGAAATACACTGCGCAAAAAATTAACGCACATTATGGAAATCTCAAATTTATTCTACAACTGAAGGTGTTCTCAATGATAATTATTTTTATCAGAATTATGCATGCATATGTTATCCACTTTCAACGTTTTTCTTCAATACAGATGTTTTTTCCAAGCAGGAATAAAAAAAAATGATATCAGATTTTGAATGAATTGGCTCCATTCTAAAATCAGTTGTTCTCGATCAATTCTAGTGATCAATAGTTTTTCTTTCGTTTGATTTTTTACACTCGATCGCTATGCAACGCGAAACACGCAATTTGACCCAAGAGGAATGTGCCCAAGCGGTAGTTTTGCGAGAAAAAGGGTGGACATGCACAAGAATTGCAGAAAGGTTTGGATTTTCCCATACAAGTGTGTCCAGAATGTTGCAGCGATTCAGGGAGACAGGTATGAATGTCCGAAGACCAGGACAGGGTAGACAACGGCTAACAACTGCCATTCAAGAACGTTAATTGAGAGTTTCTTCGTTGAGACAACGGTTTGAAACCTCTCGCCTCCTTCAAAATCAGCTTGAGCAAACTCATGGGGTGCAGATTAGCACTCAGACAATAAGAATTCGCCCCAGAGAATATGATTTAAGGCCTCGTGTCGCTAGTTCTCTTCACAGATGAGTCTAGATTCTGCCTCTACCATTGTGATCGACGTTCCTGTGTATACAGACGTCCACATGAAAGATATGCCCAGTGCAATTTCCTGAATTCTACTGGTTTCGGGGGAGGATCGATTATGGTATGGAGTGGAATATCTTTGACTGCTCGCACATACGTGGTGGTCGTTGATGATGGAGCTATGAATGCTGATAAGTATAACATTCTTGAAGAGCATGTAGTGCCATTTGCCCCATACATTGGTGAAAATTTGATTTTTATGGATAATGCCAGACCCCATCGTGCGCGCATCGTTCAGGAGTACCTTGAAAAGGTTAAAGTCTCTCGAATAGAATGGCCAGCAAGAAGTCCAGATCTCAATTCGATTGAGCAGTTTTGGGACAACCTCAATAGAAGGCTGAGAAGTTCAGAAAATCATCCAGCTACTCTTAATGACTTAGGAATCCAACTCGGAGAAATCTGGAAAGAATTAGATCAGAACATTTTAAGATCACTCATTTTGAGTATGAACCGTCGTTGCCGAGCTGTAATCAACGCAAGGGGTGGAAATACCAATTATTAAATCACTTATCAGCATTTCAGTATTTCAAAAATTATTCATTTCCCATAAGATTCGGTGAAATCCTGATTTTTTTCCATTTAATGTGTCTTGTTTCGTTCAAAACCTTCCCGAGAGAACATAAAAAATAAGTTATAAAGTCAATGTAGAGTTAACTTTCATTAAAATTGAGATTTTCAGAATGTGCGTTAATATTTTCGCACAGTGTAGATATCTAATTTAATCAGAAATGAGTTGGTCGAAAAAATTTGGAATATTCAAAAGAGAGAAGTTAATTGGAGACTACATTTTTCACAATGGAGCGTTTTACTCGAAAACATTCAACAAGGCAGTGATTGTTCAGGCTGTTCCAAAACTATACGAAATTTATAGAGAAACTTCGAACTCTCACTCCTGAATCAAACACTTGTGAAAGACAGAGAGCCGGATGATGTATCATCGACTCTGAACTTGTTGAGATTTTCCACAGCGCTCTGTCAAAATGATCCCATCAAAAATTTCAGAGGAGGGGGATTAGAAACGAGGCGACATGAGTTACGTGAGCGCCATCTAAACTCTCAGACGACCACTAGAATTCAGAATCAGTCGTCTAAATTATTCGGAAGCAAACATTTATAATTTTTTCATACCTTATTCCCACTCTGTTATAATCAAATAAAAACTAAAGAAATCTACAACTGTCGAATTTCAACCGTCAAACGTCATCTGAACCAAAATGGCGGCGTCACGGAACACAGAACTCGACGTCACATTTGTCATACTTTCCACTTTTAGCTGCAGAGCTGAAAAAGCCGAGAGCTCCAGAAAACTGCACTGTCACCTTGCACACCCGCTATGCCATCAGGGTGAGATGCCAGGAGATGAGCAACGGCTCCAGGAGGGACTATTTCACGTACGTCCTGCAGGTGTACGACGCTTACACCCGACATATTATCGGAACGACGACGTCTCAAGACCCCGACGATATCAGCTACAATTCCTTGTCGAAGGACCATGACGATTTGCTGTTGTTCGTGAGGACTATGGACGCAAAGTCCATAACTAGCGACGCTTTCATTGTTTATGCTTCTTCGGCTGTTAAGACGGGGTTGACTGGTAAGATTTTGGGAGTAGTGTTGGTGGTGGTGGCTTGCTTCGATTAACAACTTGCTGTTTGGATAACTAACTTCAAGATTCGAGATTGATTTAACACTAGAGAATGCTCCCTCAGTTCCCTTACATTCCTCATTATCACCCTTACTCTTTTCGAAGAAAATACACATCGCAGAAAATCTAGGTTTCTCAAGGAATTAACAATCTGTGTTCTTGAAATGAGATGGATATTGTTTTTCATTTCACCTGCGATATAACTTCGCTTCAGCGTGGAAAAAATTGGTAATCTTCTGAATCGATCAAGGCCTCGAAACCTAGGAACCAGATTTGATATTCAGTCTAGTGATAAACTTCTCACGTTTGTGTGTGACGTTAGTGCGCAGTTGCAATATGAAGTCCCGTTATTGCAAACCTCATAACTTTTGACAATAGAGTAATAGAATGGTCAAACATTTTGCATGATATTCCTTTCATTCTCAAGAGATGAGAGTTGAGACTCAGCATTTGAGAAATTGATGAGAACAGTAAAATTTTCTACCATATAATGTTTTGTCATATGTGAAAGAAAAGTTAACAACTATATAACAGTTTGTTCAGAGCATAAACCATTAAAATAAATGGTCCCAGATATTCAATCGTTCTTTCGTCACTGGAAATAATACCGAGATTATCTGTTCATTAGAATTTTTCCATGTCTGTGGAGAATTCAAAGTTGATCGATCATCTCCTCTTAGGAGAAATAACATCATGTATCTGACACCATTTGTTGAATTGTTGTCCCCCCTGAATTCCGAAAAAATTGTTATGTAGCTTGTCGGAAATTTGATTTTTGTCATGAATTTCTCGAAAAATAAGTCTCATCTGTCAGAAAAATTTTGAGGATATATGGAATATCATGCGCACTCTAGGATTCTCCTATCAAAAGTTATAAGCCACGGAAACACCCTATACATCAATTCTGACCTGCCAATAATCTCACATATTACAGGATAGCTAAATACTGTCAATTTTCACTCCGATTGAAATGACCGCACATACAACACTTCCTAGAAAAGTGCTTAGTGCTTAGTACTCGAAGCACTAATAATATTCAGTGCTCGGCAGAGCTCTGCTCAACAATGTATGAATTGGATGATAAAAAGAGCGAGTCCACAACACGAATAAAAATATCCAGTCGATGCTCGACAATGAATATGCACTATGATTAAAATAAAAATTAAATCACAAACATGCGAAAGTTCAAGGTTTCTCTACCGAAATTATTAAGCTATCGCAAAGCTTTTATCTCAGGCTTTGAGCGCGGCGACCGAATGTAGAAATTCCGTAACGAAAAAACCTAACACAGCCGTGTATCGTCAGTTCAGTTCGGCAGACTTCGGCACGGTGTTTGGGTGCTTGCGACTAGACGGATGCGTGCAGCCAATCTAGCAGTGCAATCTCTCTGTTCCCATTGAATTACGAGCGGCAAATATTTCATTAACATCGGATAGAAAATGTATAGCCAAACGCAAACATTTTCCATTAACTTCAGCTCTTGCTCTAACTATGCATAAGTCGCAAGGTGGAACTTTTGACAAAATATTATATGAGTATAGTTAATCACATTCTCAGGAACTCGTCTATGTTGCACGCTCTCGGGTGACTAATATTGAAAAATTTTATATTACGACATAAATGATATTTCTGCATTTAAGTTTTATCATAATCGAAAGCAATCTGCATCGACTGCATCTTTGTTGCAAGAATTCAAAAGACTGTCTTTAAATAGTGTTCAGACGATAGCTCAAAGTGTCTTAGATTTCGTCAGTAATAGAAATGGCATTTCAATAATGACTTTCAATTGCCAAAGTTTACATATTCACAAATACGATTTGCAAGATTCAGTTACGAGACAAACCAATGTGTTAATTCTCACCGAAACATGCATGACGCGAGATAATCCGATTGAAATACCTAATTTCAATTGAAGTGTTCAATTCAAACGAGATACTGGTATAAAAGGTGTGGTAGCTATTTACCAAAATAGTAATAATGTTAATAATATTATGACTCCGAATATTGAAATAAATATTGAAGACGTTAGCGATGTTAATGTTAGACGCTCATTTGTTGGAGATATTTGTGCATGCTTATGCAAACTTAGAAAGGGCCTACACATAGTCATGGTAGCAATTTACATTTCTCCGAATCCACTTTACTGGAGTACACTGAAGAAAGGTCGAAAATACTTGGTACAAATGGTTATAAATTTCCACTTATCTTGGCTGGCGATTTCAACATTAACTTCGCTGATAAAAAATCAGAGCGGTTGACAATTTTTCTTTCGGAAAAATTGAATTTAAAAATGAATAATGATCCACAAGAATCCACAACAACATATGGGACCACTATTGACGCGGTATTTTCCAAATTTTTAGAAGACATTAAGTCTCAAACTTATGTTTCTTATTTCAGCTACCATAAACCTATAGTTTCAATGATAAAAATTCCTGAATAACCAACATGTAGATGCTATGCAATAGCTTTACCGCGGCAGTCCTCGAGTACCACACGTATATTTTTTTTATCACAAAGAGATGGCTCTGATATGACATAGATATGAAATTTTATCACAACTATTCATAATGAGTAATTCATAACACTCGAATCTGTTGGAGACCTGCAACTGCACCAAACCTCCCCAAACTTCTTGTTTGCGTCATAAGTCAGTACCCAAAATGCGGGATATCGCATTACACCTGGCAACCTCGCCGACTACGCGTAATCACAACAAGGCCTGATTACCCCCATTCAACAAGGGGCGTGATTACGTTTCGGAATTACAGTTTTCTGCCCGGATAATTCCCAGTTTATGCTCAATAACATAGGCGCAAAATGAATTGCGTCATATGAACCGACGTTATCCTCATCTCCTGGGGTTATGGAGGATAGCAGGCGCCGCTGAAAGCAGATACGACTGTTGGGGGGTGTTGGGATCGGACTTTCAGAACTTGCAGAAGGTGGTTTCAGTCCGGGGGCTCCATTTGGTGGCTTCTGTGGGATCGTACGCAGCATGCTATTTTTCAAATAGTCATTATGAGCCATTTTGTACAGAAATAGTTAAATTTTTGTATAGATAGGGTGTTTTTGAATTCAGACGACGAAATTCAGGAGGTGATTGCTCGTATGAAATTCAAATGGGTTATGATTCCAAATATATGTATATCACCACCTCAGAGGTAAAGTGTGTTAAGTCACATTTTTCCAGACACGAACTATCTACAATATTGGATTCACATTAGTAAATTCTAACTAGTGGAACACATTTTTGACTCCCTGGGTATATCAATAATGGCAGTAAACATTCTTTGAAACAATCATGGAACTGAAAAATCTCTGTTTTGTCTAATTTTGATATTGTGACTTAACACACTTTAACTCTGAGGTGCTGATATGCTATATTAGATTTACTTGAATTTCTGAATCAAACTAATCTAAACATTAAATTTTAAAAATACCCGGTAATATAATATACTCTTATCTCTATTGAGGGATCAGCTAAAAATGAAAAATTTGAATCAATCAATCTTTAATATGAAATTCAATTATGTTTATCTGAAAATTATTCAATATACAAACAGATTTCTCGAAACAATTAAATTTTTTTATATCTAATGAAGGAAAACAACTTACATCTATGTTTATCTCAGTCTATGGTCCACTATTTATTACTCTCAACTCTCAATTTAGGTTGTGTTTCTGTTCAAATGGGTTCAACTTCACAATTAATATTATTATTGAAAAAAGCCAGTTTCTGCTACAAAAACATTTCCTATTCCTTTTTCTTAATATTTGTCTTCTATTTTCTTTCTTCCAAACTACCAAATATGGTACTTTGGATCATCAAAATCTTATACAATAATATTGTGAGTAATTCTCGGCAGCTTATAATTCCACACTTAATTTCTTGATGAGTTTTTCAATTTCCAATTATTGTTTTCACTTTTTATGCTTCTAAGATTATTTTTCCAATTTCTCCCCTTCTAACAATTATTCTTTTTTTCTTGTTACCCCGGTTACCAACCTTCCTCCTGAATTCCTACTCTCTTGATTCTATTGTAATTCACTATGCTACACAGAATCTATATACAATGATTACTACCTTACTTTTTAAGGTGATGGCCTCAATAGATCTAAATCAATTTTGATTTTGGATAAAATGTTTCTGAAGAATGTTATACAAAAATGTATTATTTATATGAAAATGAATAATCTATTCGAATTTGGAAAAGACCATGAACAAAAATTTATCAAAACGTATGCTTTTTTTTAATTCAATTTATAATTTTGTATTATACATATTATTCAAAACCATAACAATATATTCTTTTGATTGAGAGAGCTAAAATAATACAATACATATTGAAACAAAAAAGTGCCTAGCTGGAGTTAGTGCAACACAGGAAAACCATACAGGTCTGCAGTATGATAAAATGAGGAAAGGGAAAAAACCCCAGAGAAAAAAAACCCTTACCTCACCCGTGTAAGAAAAAATTTACAGAAAATAACATATCAGAGGATCTTGGAGGACATCTACGTGATCAGAAGAACATCTTCATGTAGTTCTTCTATGGGCAGCAGAGAAAAACAAACTCTTCACCAATCTACCCGAAATTCTAGATCTGAAATAAAAAGAGACAAGAGCAGAAAAAACTAGCTATTTATAATCAATTAAATGGTTAAATTGCAGAAATTCTTTCTCCATAAATTAGTTATGACAGAAATGTCACAATGTTTGAAAGAAATGAAAAAACCCAATCAATTTCCCCGTTTTGAATTGCCAAACATGAGAAAACTTATAACAAGCTAAACCGTGATTTGGACTAAGTGAAAAAACAATGAGTAGAAGTTCCTCTGTTGCCATGTGGGTTTCTTAGAAGATTTCAACACCATGTTCAGTGGATAATTTCGGAACGTAATCACTCTTGTCCTTCGAATTCCTCCAGTATTCAAATTGAAATTCTCAGCCTTGCTCTGTGATCGTGAGGGTTCTTTCAAACCAGGTACGACCATCCTAGTGATGATTTTTCGAAACTTCAGATGTTTGAAGACCGCTACAGGAACCTAATGAAACGAAATCATCTCCCATAGATAAACCAAACATGTTATAACACAAGAAAACAGAATATTTTTCGGGACCAAAAATCACGACATATTCGGAGTATTGTCAAAATGACAATATATGGAGAAATATGGAATGGCATTGAAATCTAACACGAAGGTCAGATTTCACCCTGGAGGTCCAGAAACATTTTTTGATCCAAGCTCCCATTTGAAATTGGCCACTCGGTGTATTGTTTTATAGTTCTTCCATAAGTGAGACACCAAGAAGGTATTCCTAGAAAATCCGAGCAGACAGATCCGCGATATTTTCGAATCCTCATGGATTTCCGCCCCATTTATTCTTATATATGATAACCTGACATATCAACCCCTTTCATAAAAACGTCGAAATCAGCTGACGAGGACAAAATATCGGAGAAAGAAAGGAACGAAAACATCTGCATCTCACGTTGTTCAGACAGCTGTATCGCTGGTGAGCCAATCTCGTAAATTTATAATAAATTCTCCATATGTATTATTCCATATTTCTCATCGCTCTCGGAATGATAAGCCTGTATCCGACAGAGGAATAATTCAGCGATCTTCAGTGCATCTGCCAATAGGGCGGCGAAATACAACAGCATTCCGAAAAGAATTTCGATTGTGGAAAGAAACTGCTGTTTCCATAAGAAAAAAAAATATACGTGTGGCACTCGAGGACTGCCGCGGTGAAGCTATTGCATAGCATATTCAAAAATAAGAAGATAATATTGTTGATTTAAATTATTTATTTATCTTACAATACATGTAAGTTATTCAGGAATGTTCATCATTGAAACTATAAGTTATGGTAACTGAAATAAGAAACATAAGTTTCAGATTTAATGTCTTCTAAATATCTGGAAAATACCGCGTCAATAGTGGTCCCATATTTTGTTGTGGATTCTTGTGGATCATTATTCATTTTTAAATTCGATTTTTCCGAAAGAAAAGTTGTCAACCCCTCTGATTTTTTATCAGCGAAGTTAATGTTGAAATCGCCAGCCAAGATGAGTGGACATTTATCACCATTTGTACCAAGTATTTTCGACCCTTCTTCAGTGTACTCCAGTAAAGTGCGATGAATAAAATGCTCTACCTCGACCAATTTTGGATTCGGAGAAATGTAAATTGCTACCATGACTATGTGTAGGCCATTTCTCAGTTTGCATAATATTTATTTCAATATTCGGAGTCATAATATTAGTAGCATTATTACCATTTCGGTAAATAGCTACCCCACCTTTTGGAACAGTATCTCGTTTGAATTGAACAATACAATTGAAATTAGGTATTTCAATCGGATTATCACGCGTCATGCATGTTTCGGTAAAAAGAAACAGATTGGTTTGTCTCGTAACTGAATCTTGTAAAACGTATTTGTGACTAGGTAAACTTTGGCAATAGAAAGTCATTATTGAAATGCCATTTCTATTACTAATGAAATCTAAGACACTTTGAGCTATCGTCTGAACACTATTTAAAGACAGTCTTTTGAATTCTTGCAACAAAGATGCAGTCGATGCAGCTTGCTTTCGATTATGATAAAACTTAAATGCAGAAATATCATTTTTGTCGTAATATAAAATTTTTCAATATACGTCACCCGAGAGAGTGCAACATAGACAAGTTCCTGAGAATGTGATTTACTATAGTCATATACTATTTCGTCAAAAGTTCCACCTTGCGACTTATGTATAGTTAGAGCAAGAGCTGAAGTTAATGGAAAATGTTTGCGTTTGGCTATACATTTTCTATCCGATGTTAATGAAATATTTGCCGTTCGTAATTCAATGGGAACAGCGAGATTGCCGACTCCATTTTGCACTGCTAGAGTGGCTGCACGCATTCGTCTAGTCGCAAGCACCCAAACACCGTGCCGAAGTTTGCCGAACTGAACCGACGATACACGGCTGTTAGGTTTTTTCGTTACGAAATTTCTACATAACTTTATGTTATTGCTCAGCAAAGAAACCTTGGGCTGATAGACAATGCGTATAGTAGCAGGCACAGGAAATATCAGCGACAAATTTTCTATATCAACGATATGTGTATTCATAGTTTTAGCATTTTTTCAAAAATCACTCTATATCTCTGAAAAAAACCGACCTGGGTCAAACCATTTACTGGTATATTTAAACCCTAAATCCTCCTGCAGATTGTGTTCCTCAATCTCCACTACATTCACCCTGTATGTATAATTCGGAAAGAAGAGCTCAAAGAGTAGATAGATAGATAGATAGATAGATAGATAAGTTTATTTCCAGAATTATTATCAACGACAGTAAAGTGAAAACAAGTCAAATCACACTTGAAACAAAAAGTACCAACAGTGGCATCAAACTGCAATGAATAAGTAGCACAGAAAGTCTTGAATTCTACAAAAGAATATGGTTCACATTTCATGATCATCAGATATATACATTTTCTGAATGCTCGGTGTTCATTTATTCTAGAAAAATTCACAGTCATCTCAGCATCACCTCTGAACAAATTTCGAAACCTTCGCAAGATCCCAAACTGTTCTTATATCATGCATGCATATTCAGTCCGACAACTTCAAAACCCTAACGTCCTTCTGAAAGCCGTAACCAAAAAGTTACGACGATTGTTCGCACTTGTCCCGGGAATTTCCCATCCTGGATTGCAGTCAGCATCAAAAATGGCTTCGGAAACTGTTCATATCGCGTGAAACGTGAAAAGTTTGGCGGGTTCGCGAACTCCGTTCGATCAAAACGACACGCCAGTGACGCGACTTTTCGGAGCGGAATATTGTTGAAGTGACAACATTTTCGAATTCGAAACAGAAACGTTTCGGTGGGTAAATTTCAAGAGGTTCTCGATTAGATTACGGTTATGCTGTGTATCGGGTTGAGGGTAGTATTCACTCGAAAGTTTTCGATGTGATAACGATGTTTCTCATATTTTAAGATAGTCATGGTAATGAATTTAATTGTAAAGAAAATCCCAACACACATCCCAACAACACAAACAAAATTAACATCAACAATATGAATTCTTACTCTTATGTAGATGAAGTTGAAGAGACGGGCCTTATGGTTGTACTCACGCTATAGAAGCAGATTGATTGAACTCAACAAACTGAACCAAGATGGAAGGTTTTTGTGATGAAATGCTGAAATTTGTTAATCCAATTCCACTTATCCTTGGAATCGTCACATTACACTGACAAAGGCGAACTAACTCGATACAATGTTTCGAATTCAATGTTTAAGAAAATATAATAATGTTTCTAAACTGAACTCGATGAAAGGAAACAGAATATATCAATTTTGAGAAATCGTGAAAACTAAATTAATTACGAAAATGAAAGCGATAAAAGGCACATATACCGAACTTTCTTGCGATACGTGAAGATGCATACTGACTGGTGAAACATCAAAACATGTGCGTATTAACATCATCGCCTGGAGAGGTGAGGGGACAAATGATTTACAGCTGGTATCAGTATTTTCCGTAGATATGGAATCGAAATGACTTCTCTAAAATTCGAACCTGTGATCGAAATTTTGAACTTGAATTCTCCGACTTAAACTCGTTCACGTTGTGTGAACAATATACATTTTTTTATTACACTTCTTCATTCTTCATTTCTGATACTGTTATGAAATGTGTTCTTAGAGGGTGAGTAATGATGTTTTTGGAGCAACTTCCTTCGTTGTATTCGTTTTTGTGAAAAAACATTGAAGTGTTCGATGGAGCGAAGAAAATTTTAGGTTATTTCCTCGTTTCGTTTTTCTGCTTATTTATATATCCACTGCGATTTTCAACTTTGCGAGTGATTCGGAAATGCAAATGCTGCTGTGAGATATTTACCTTTTTTTCTTTGCTTCATTGAATGCTTCTATTTTTCACAAAAACTAATACAACGAAAGTAGTTGTTCCAAAAAAAATCATTACTCACCCTCTAAGAACACATTAACACGATGTAGAAGTGTCATTAAAAGTTTATTTCAACAAGAAACATTTATGCACGAAATTTCAATCTGGAGTGGCATTCACGTTTAGAAGTTATGCAGAGTTATCTTTTTAATTTTATCAACTTTGGAAGAATATATCCGCCTCAATATAAATTTTTGGTAATTAGTTATTTCATCGAAATATACTTAATAGGTGTACCTACAACTTTGTTTACCGTTTTTCTCAGAATCAGAGACTTTATTGAAAAAAATTGCTTATACATTTAGGATTCAAAGTTTCGATAACGATAAATATATATTTTTTGTTTATTGAGAGAGCTAAAATAATACAATACATATTGAAACAAAAAAGTACCTAGCTGGGGTTAGTGCAACACAGGAAAACCATACAGGTCTGTAGTATGATAAAATGAGGAAAAGGAAAAAAACCCAGAAGAAAAAACCCTGACCTCACCCGTGTTAGAAAAAAATTCACTAAAAATATCATATCAGAAGATCTTGGAGGACATCTACGTGATCAGAAGAACATCTTCAGGTAGTTCATTTATGGGCAGCAGGGAAAAACAGACTCTTCACCAATCTACCCGAAATTCTAGATCTGAAATAAAAAAGACGAAAGCAGAAAAAACTAGTTATTAATTATCGATTAAATAGTTTTTGAATTAACCACCCATTGCAGAAATTCTTTCTCCATTAATTAGCTATGACAGAAATATCACAATGTTTGAAAGAAATGAGAAAACCCAATAAATTTCCCCTTTTTGAATTGCTAAAATGAGAAAACTTATAACACAACAAGCTAAACCGTAATTTGGACTAAGTGAAAAATCAATGAGTACATAACTTTCAGTTGTCCTCCTTCACGAAGAAGTTCCTTCGTTGACATATAGATTTCTTAGAAGATCTCAACTCCATGTTCAGTGGCTATTTTCGGAACGTAATCACTCTTCTCCTTCGAGTTCCTCCAATATTCAAATTTAAATTCTCAGCCTTGCTCTCTGATCGTGAGGGTTCTTTCGAACCAGGTACGACCATCCTAGTGATTTTTCGGAACTTCAGATATTTGAATACCGCTACAGAACCCTAATGAAAGGAAATCATCTCTTATAGATAAACCAAACATCTTATAACACAAGAAAACAGAATATTTTTCAGCACCAAAAATCACGACATATTTCGAGAATTGTCAAAATGACAAGAATAATAATAACGATAACGATCGCCTGTGTTTGTCTAGATCAAGCAATGCAATGCTGCAATTTCGATAACCTTCTCTCTTCCACCGCCATTCTGGTCTTTGACGTTAAAATCCCCGTTCTTGAATCGTTGAAACCACTCGCGGCATGTTCTTTCAATATGATTCCGATGAGCCTCAGCCGCAGATTTCTTCATATTGAAGCAGAAAATTGAAACCTTCCATAAATGACGAGAATTCGGCACGTAAACTGACATGATTAATCGAGAAAAACTTTATGAGCAGACACAAGTCGACCAATATTTCGATGGCGTTATGTTTACAAATATGAAATCTACGATCTCTTTATTTCAACTACCATTTACTGCTGCAGCCAGCTATTGCAGAATGGCTGAAGCAAAGTTGTACACCTAATAAACTACATAAAAACTCAGAGGTGTTTCATTGGAAAACAGACACATAAAACTACAATTAGAATCAAACTAGGAAGAACCTTTTTCATTGTTACCAGCGCCAAGAGCTTTTGTTATCAAGTGCCTTCAAAAAATAATGCTCTCTTGAAAACTTCCGATTTTACTTTGTTCCGCCGTGGCCTGCTCAGATGAAAAGAATCGGCATAGCTGGAAATCTGCGAGAAAAGCGACAGGCAGCAAAAGCGACACTATTTCCGGAAAATGAAGTTGCAGTTCGCATCCAGCAGTCGCAACAAATTTCTTGAACACTTTCATAAATAGAAGGGCGGAGCGGCACAATTGTACGCCTTATATTTTCACTAACCGGGCAATAAAGCTGTCTGGAATGGAAGGATTTCCCTGAAAAGTAGGCGTTAGTTTCAGCAGAAAGAGCCCGATACTGCAGCTCGCTGTGTGGAACCTGAAGGGTTTTCGCGCTTAAATTAACTGCAACTTCATCCGCAGCTTCTGGAATAAAGGAGAGGCTGTGATGATTTCTAGATTCTGTTTTCACGTTTTCGAATGATGGAATACGCTGCTTCTGATACAACAGAAAAAGGCCTGAGTATACTTTTCATAGGGGCAGGAAATATAGGTTGCTGAGACTGATAATGGAAGGCAAGATTGGAGGTAAAAGGGATCAGGACAGAAGAATTTAAGGGATTTGACAGGTCTAAGGTCCGAATCATTGATAAGGATGACACAAAATTGGGTAAGATCTGCTAACCTTCTATGGGAAGATTGCACCCTAATAAGAAAAAATACGTGGAACCCCCTATGTTGATATTAAAAGAGTCTTCCGGGCTTATTGACCGTGGTCCATTAGGAATGATTTCACCTAACGTTTCAAGTTCAAAATGAGTTCATATGAAGTCAGACTTTGAGACAGTTCAATTAATTCCAAATTAAACTCAACGTTTACAGTGATAGAGCAATCCAAATTGATTGCGAGAGCCTCGTTATTTCATCAGAAAAACAGAAGGTTGAATAATGGATCATTAGAGTGAGCTGAGTTGTAATAAAAGTGAGATCAGGCCTTAGAGGAGATACATGCATTGAAAACTTAGTAGTCTTAGTCTGTTCTTCATTGAGATCATTACAATATCTATCATTTATAACGTTGGTCTATAAGAGAGTGCAAAATTAATCAATCGAAACAACATCTACAGTGGCGAACTACAGGAGATGTAGGATCAGTGTTCATCAGAAAAATAGAGGTTACAATTGAAAAATTATGAGGATTATAACATGAGAGTACAATGAATTAAACCACTTATCTATTTAGTTTTTCGGAGATCTTACTTGCAAAGTGGTTCAGATGAATGAACTTGAGAATTTCATGTCTATAATGAGGAGATCAAACCAGTTGAATGGTTTTTACCAATATTAAAAGAGACCGCTCAAGGTGAAGCAGGGACTGAGGCTGTCGATCAGGTTCAATGTCTAAACTACTTGATCGTTTAAATATTTCAGAGAAGTTCACTTGGTTTTATCGAGAGAAATGACTGATTCCATGATTCACCTTTGCGTTTGAGGAATTTTCATTCATCTGAAACTCGAGAACAATAATTAGCAAGTGTTACGAGAAGTCAACAGTTGAGAAATAAGATGAACTGATTGAGAGAATGAGATGGACATGAGAATATTATAAATCAGTATTTATTACCAAAGAGAAAGACATGAGAATGTTCCTTCTTGGAGCAACTAATCATTTCCATGTGAAGAGTCTAGAGAGATCTGAAAAATCTATGAGAACTGCAAAAATATAACAAAATATATATCCTAGAGGATTCAAATACATTAGTTGAACGCAATAGAGATTTTATGTGAATAAAGCGAGAGGATTACCAGTATTTTTATAGATTTTCATGATCTGATACTTTATGAAAAGCATGAAAATAACATGGAAAATGCAACAATTAATAATTCTGAAAATTAACATACCTTTTGAGAATTACTTACTCCAAGAAATAAACGAGATGAACAGTTATTAAGCGAGGTGACTTTTTGGAATTATGATTACAAGATTAACACAAGAGGAGGTTTATTCACAGGCAGGGCTGGACTGTAAAAGAGAAAAGGGCGATTAATTGATTCAATTAATGATTTAATCTGTCAGCTGATTAATACATAGAGGTAGGTTAATTTGACGCGAATAGTCAACCAGTTTACCATAGAGCTATACTTGCTGGAGTGGACGTAACCATAAGCGTAGAATCAGATGAGGTCAGAGGGGTGAAATTCAAATAACCTGGTTTTCGATTGTTTATATTTTTCTTCAGAAAACAAGCAGCACAATCTTCAATCAAAAACTCTCACGTCAAATAACCTGCTTTGTAAAACAAGTCAATAGGATTTTTGTTCGTTGAAATGTCTACTTTCTGAATTTTTCAAATTGGCAGCCCTAAAAAAGAGTCTTTCTACGTATAATGGGCTTTTAGTTTAAGTTCGTTTGAGAGGAGTTACAGTACACTGTGACCTTATGCTCTGTTAGGCTCCCTGACAAGCTCCTCTCCCAGTTTCAGAGATCTAATGAAATCCAACATCTGAGAACACTTCAACGAGATAAATTCATCACTCCTACAAGTTTCTTGACCGAGGCATTGTATCCTTTACCTGGCAATGGCAAGTCAACTTTGAGTCAATGACATAAGAACTCAGAGTTTTAATAGTAGCTTGACTATCTGAGTACATAGACTAATGGCACTATGTTGATGTCAACACATTGGCATTAAATTGCATCAATCATTCCTACTGATCTGAAAATTATAATGTATCTATGTGAATTCATGATACTCATTCATATCATTGTGATATATGATTGGCAAGATTATTTCTTCTTACTTGTTCATTTCTGTATATTAATATTCATTTATTATTTTGACTCCATTTTCATTGTATATCAACTATAATTTTCCTATAACTGTCCTTTCACTAATACTCATTATTATGTTCAAATATCCTGAGATATTCTTGAACCAAATAAGAAGTAACTCTATCTATGAACCTAACAACTAACAAAAAACCTTGGGTCAACCAATCTAACATAACAATAACAATCCACTTCTCTTCTAGCATCAACCCCTGTCCTCCTACAAATCACCCCTCTCCTGGGAGCCCTTATAGGGGTAGTAGCAGCCTTGATTCTTGTAGCGGTCATCATAGTGATCGTGATCCGCATAAGAGGAGGTGGAGATAGAGACGACAAAGACTACGATGACGGTGGTCTTTCCATGGCTGGCCGAAGGTCAGTTTCAAGGCACGGGGACAAGGCTAGCACGGAGCCCCTTAACAAAGACCTGAACGACAGCGTGGACAGTTTGGAAGAGAAGAACCCGGACATAATACCCCAGAGCAATGGTGAGGAGGACTTCCAGGATGAAGAGAGAGCGTTCGACAGGCTCAACAATGCTCCTTCGAGGATGGTGAGCAGGATGCAGAGCCCTAACAGTCAGCCGAAGAACGGGTCGTACGATAAGTACAACAAGAAGGTGAGTTTCGCCATTTTTTCACTTGATTTTTAGTTGAAGGTTTCACCGGGTGGTTCAAAGGTCTGGAAAAGGTGAATTCATTTCGCGAGAGAGGAAGAAGAAATGCTGAAGAAGGTCCCATTACATATCTTCCAGTGTCATAGGACGGCTACATCTTTGATAAAAATACATTCTTGAATATTTACGTTATTTACGATTCCATATTTTTTTATGCCATGAATTTTTTCACACCCAAATTTTTTTCGTCGCCTAGAATGCTACAAGTGGTTGATTCTTTCTCAATGTATTTTACTCACAGAGAAGAGTGCATCGAGTGACTGAGCTTCCCAATTTGATTTCACATACTGCAAATCGTTGTTGTACATGTATAGAATTCATTCCGTTTTCAGGCCTATTACACAATAGAGTGTATCACAACCAAAATTCGTAAAATGTAAACGGATTTTCTGGTAAACGAAAACAATATATGCAATTCACAAATTGCATTGAAAGTGACACTTTTGATGACAGCAAACAATATTAAAATTGATTGTTTAAGTGGAAGCGTGTAAAAAATATTTTCAGCAATTGCAAATTTTTATTATCAATATTCAACAATCATTACTTATGAACATTATTATTAATCATAAAATTAGAACAATTACTAACATTAACACCCTGTGACGTTAGGGAGCTTCGCAACACATTATTAGAATCCTCAGCACCATCAGTACTTGTAGAAACCGTACAATATTGGATGATGATGTTCCAAAATCTGTTGAGGTTGGGAGAATTTTTTCTCGGCCTTCTACTCAGGTTGTCTCAAACCTGCTCAATCGGATTGAGATCTGAACTTCTTGCTGGCCATTCCATTCGAGAGACTTCAACCTCTTCAAGGTACTCCTGAACGATGCGCGCACGATGGGGTCTGGCATTATCGTCCATAAAAATGAAATTTTCACCAATGTATGGGGCAAATGGCACTACATGCTCTTCAAGAATGTTCCTTATATACTTATCAGCATTCATAGCTCCATTATCAACGACCACTAGGTCTGTGCGAGCAGTAAAAGATATTTCACGCCATCCCATAATCGATCCTCCCCCGAAACCAGTAGTATTCAGGAAATTGCACTGAGCATATCTTTCATGTGGACGTCTGTATACAAGGGAACGTCGATGACAATGGTAGAGGCAGAATCTAGACTCATCTGTGAAGTGAACTCTTTCCCAATCGGCCTCTTCCCAATGGATATGCTCTCTCGCAAAATCCAAACGCGCCCTTCGATGGGCTGGGGTAAAAGCTGGGCCTCATGCCGCAACACGAGGCCTTAAATCATATTCTCTGAGGCGATTTCTTATTGTCTGAGTGCTAATTTGCACTCCATGAGTTTGCACAAGCTGATTTTGAAGGAGGAGAGCGGTTGCAAACCGTTGTCTCAACGAAGAAACTCTCAAGTAACGTTCTTGAATGACAGTTGTTACCCGTGGTCTACCCTATCCTGGTCTTCGGACATTCATACCTGTCTCCCTGAATCGCTGCAACATTCTGGACACACTTGTATGGGAAACTCCAAACCTTTTTGCAATTCTTGTGTATGTCCACCCTTCTTCTCGCAAAACTACCGCTTGGGCACATTCCTCTTGGGTCAAATTCCGTGTTTTGCGTTGCATAGCGATCGAGTGAACGAAAGAAAAACTATTGATCACTAGAATTGATCGAGAAGAACTGCTTTTAGAATGGAGCCAATACATTCAAAATCTGATAATATCATCTTTTTTTATTCCTGCTGGGAAAAAACATCTGTATTGAAGAACAACGTTGAAAGTGGATAACATATGCATGCATAATTCTGATAAAAATAATTCTCATTGAGAACACCCTCAGTTGTAGAATAAATTTGAGATTTCCATAATGTGCGTTAATTTTTTTGCGCAGTGTGTTTCCGAACCTACCTTTACCTCAAAGTTGTGCAACCCCACAAAAAATTTCCATTTCCGCCCATGTTCAGATCTTGGTAAAACAGGAGAAGTAAACCCTCTCTTAAATCACCGAGCATCGTAGAAACTAGAACCCGCTCCCTCCAAAGGCTAAAAGTGCGGAATTTCTGTTCCCCATTGATTCAGCGATCGTTTCGTCTCGGAGGAAACTTCCTCGGACAAACCGAAACGGGAAGAAGAATCAGGAAGGCGCTGAGTAACAGTTATGAAACTGAAACTTTTCCATCGTGACCCGGTGGAAATATCCGACGGGTTTACGTGAGGATGAAGAGAGTGAGGATAATGGAGATAGCGTCGTGCTCTATCCCCGAACTTTACAACATTTCCGCAGACTTTTATAACAGCGATCCAGCCCGCGGCCAAGTTGATACTTGCAATAAGATGTAATGATCGAGCCTTGGGGCACTCCATCGGCATGCCAGTATGAGGTTTGCTGTTTGCTATTCAATGAAGATATTGTGGAAATGATGCACTCTACTCATCTGAGCTAACAAGAACTGTCGTAATCTTTTTGGATGCTTGCCACAGGATGAGGCAGACTGTTGCAGCAAAACTTACTGTTATTTCCTATCCAGTTAATGGTGCCCTTTATTCTGTATTTTAAAAAATGTTGATAATCATCAGGAACTAGCTGATCCGGCAGCCTTTGTACTGCCTCAGTTGATAAATAAAAAAGCGGATTATTTCTATCCAGATTGATGAATATTATGTTTTGTCACAATAGTTATTCATGAAATGAATGTTAAAAGTGACGTTTCATTTTGCGAGTGAAAAAGTTTGTGAAATAAGCGGAGCGAATTGAACAATTTCACGAACAAAATAAAATCACTTTTAACAATACCATAAAATGTTTTTTGTACAACTGCCCTATTTTGATAATGAAATGGGCGAATTTGCAATGACATTAAACTTCAAAATGCATTCTAATATTCAAATAATCAAAAGGTTGTTGTGAATGGCAAACGTTGCTAACGTTATGATAACTAACAAATGAGAAAAGACGGTGTCATTTGAATTTCGTTTTTGTCCAATTTTCGTCTTGGGTTTTCAACTGCTTAAGGTGTTTGTCGAGAATCCAATAATTAATAAAAGTGACGATTTGGTTGTTCCTCTGGATATTGTAGAGTCTGCAAGAAGAGCAAATCTGGAACTCCTACCTAAAAAATCTGTTCAGCAGTACGATATTGCATATAACAATTTCCTGGCCTGGTGTAAATTGAAAAATGTAGAAGGGAACTTCAGTGAAACTGTTTTCCAGGCATACTTAGAAGAAAAATCAAAAATATGGAGTTCATCAACTTTGTAGAGCAAATTTTCAATGATAAAGTCAACCGCCCTTGTTAAAAATGGTGTGGATATCAGTAAATATTTTAAGGTAATAGCATATTTAAAACGGAAAAGTGAAGGATATCGTCCCAAAAAATCGAAAATTCTCACTCGTGAACAAGTTGAAAAGTTTTTAAAGGAGGCACCAGATGAGAAATACTTGATGGTTAAGGTTGCAATTATTTTCGGATTATTTGGAGCCTGTCGGCTTGAAGAATCGTGTAATTTATCAGTGGAAGACATCAAAATAACAAATAAATCATTGGTTATACAACTTCCAAATACAAAAACGAAACTCAGTCGTTCTTTCAGTATTATTGGGAAGTATGTAGTATTTTCATAAGTACTTTGCACTGCGCCCTTCTGTCATCAAACATCGTCGTTTTTTTCTAGAATACATGAATAATGAATGCACTGCCAATCTAGTTGGCATTAATACATTTGGGAAAATTCCATCTATTGTTGCCGAATTTCTCAAACTGCCAGAACCAAAGCAATATACAGGACACTGTTTTCGAAGATCCTCCGCTTCATTGCTATCAGGAGCAAATATTACGGATATAAAAAGACATGGTGGATGGAAGTCTACGACGGTAGCCGAGGGCTATGTTGATCATTCCATTGCATATAGAAATGTCATTGCTGAAAAAATTTTCCCAACCTCAACAGATTTTGTATCATCATCATCCAATATTATACTTCCGGTTTCTAAAACTACTGATGGTGCTGAGGATTCTAATAATGTGTCCCGAAGCTCCCTAACGTCACAGGGCATTAATGTTAGTAATTGTTCTAGTTTTACGATTAATATTAATGTCCATAAGTAATGGTTATTAAATATTGATGATAAAAATTTATAATTGCTGAATTTTTCTCATCTGGTTTCATCATAAGAAAATGGGGTGCTGAAAATATTTTTTTTAACACGCTTCCACGTAAACAATCAATTTCAACATTGTTTGATGTCATTGAAAGTGCTAGATTGCACTTCCCATTGTTTATGTCTGGAAAGTGCCTAACAACATTGAATATGCGACTCATTTTGGTTGTCGTCGACGAAGACGTTAAGCAGTAGGTACTGCTGACTGAGTAATAACTCAGAAACAAGTCTATCGCTACGTTGGTTCGATGACAGCACATTCCTGCAGTTTCCTCATGATCTAGATTTTCACTAGCCCATATACTCTCTATGTTTTACCTTCGTCAGTTATAATATTTTCAATATTATCGTTCATTTTTCATTAAATGAAATTCAACATAAAGGAGACAATATAAAACAATCAAGTAAAAAAATGTAAAGAAAACTCAACAATCTGTCAGCAAAGGAGTAGAATCGACAGGACCCCATAGGCGTGCGCCAGAGTGCACCCAGGGGAAAACTACCCGCAGAATTCCTACCATTTTCGAATTTTATGCAACAATCCCAGGAATTATCCGAATAATAACCGAAACCGGCGCTTTCACATAAACATTTTCCGGCCATTCGCATGGCTGCAACCTGATTAAAGCTCTAATCCGAATTCGCGATACGAGAGGGTGCGAAAAAAATGATTCCGGTGATTGATACTGCGCGGGGGCGCTCATAAATCCGCATCATACGTTTCGGGCATTGTCGGCGGGCGTTGAGTCATTAAATTGCGCGAAATGGGCGGGCGAAATCGTTCGACAGGTATCGCGCGCCCACGAATTCGCGGGCGAAGAAACGGACAATGGCTGCATCGATTTCGAGGGTGCATTCGGGGATATTTCGAACTCAATCAGGTGTTGCGGGATGCCTTTGTCGCATGTGTGGTTTTATTGGTCACTAGCTCAAACCAGCGGCTTCGCTCGCGTTATACACTCCCCGTCAATAAATTCCGGACAGGCAAAATTTTTGTCCAATTCAACACCCTGTATCTTTTTTCGTGGTTCTCTGATTTTGTTGAAATTTTCACCAGGTATAGTTTTGGGTCTTGTTATATTAACCTATAATATTCTTTGCGAAAATACCTGTAGTTCATCCGTTATACAGGGTGAAACAAAACCTTGTTTTATACCCTTCATTTCTAAACACCCTGTGGTGAATTTGAGGCGGAAAATTTGATATCATTCAGATTTAATTTGAAGTGTGACCCTTTCTTAACAAAATGTTTTTTGATTTACGTCAGTATCTGCTTTAACAAAAAAGATACACATTTTCAAAGAAAGTGTTGCAATTTTTCAATTTTTATAACAATTTAAAACATTACAATACCTTTTCGACTAGCAAACATAAACAAACATCTGAAAATTAATAGCGTGTATTTCCACCTCGCTTTCTCATCACTTCAACCATACGACGTGGCATACTTTCAATGCATTTCCGAATTGCTTCTGGGGGAATATTTTCCCGTTCTTCAAGAAGGGCTGTTCGTAAATCGGCCAAGGTGTTGTGCTGCCGATTTCGAACATGTCTATCTAGTATATCCCATACATGTTCAATCGGATTTAAATCCGGCTTTCTGGCTGGCAACACGAATCGTTGAATATTCGCCTCTTCAAAGTATTCTGTTACAACCCGTGCAACGTGAGACCAAGCATTGTTCCTGCATTAAGAGAAATTGTTGCTTCCCCCAGAAGCAATTCGTAAATGCATTGAAAGTATGCCACGTCGTATGGTAGAAGTGATGAGAAAGCGAGGTGGAAATACACGCTATTAATTTTCAGATGTTTGTCTATATTTACTAGTCGATAAGGTATTGTAATGTATAAAATTGTTATGAAAATTGAAAAAATGCAACACTTTCTTTGAATATGTGTATCTTTTTTTTTAAAGCAGATACTGACGTAAATCAAAAAACATTTCGTTAAGAAAGGGTCACACTTCAAATTTAAACTGAATGATATCAAATTTTCCGCCTCAAATTCACAACAGGGTGTTTAGAAATGGATGGTATAAAACAAGGTTTTGTTTCACCCTGTATAACGGATGAACAACAGGTATTTTCGCGAAGTAAATTTCAGGTAAATATAACAAGACCTATTACTATACCTGCTGAAAATTTCAACTAAATCGCAGCACCACGAAAATAGATACTGGGTGTTGAATTTGACAAAATTTTGCCTGTCCGGAATTTATTGACGGGAAGTATATTTCAATGTAAAATGCGACTGTACACAGTACACAGGGTCGTTCTTAAATAAGGACAGCCGTCCCGACCCCTCCTAGAGCTTCATCTTAATATATAAAACTAAGTCGGCCATTTTGTTGTTTACACCATTTATAACTCAAGATTGGATGAATTGTTTGTTATAAAAAGTTTTTTGTTGGATTCTTCTACGGCAGGGTTGACATAAAATACATTAAAACTATGAAAAATTTGATGAAATGGAAAAAAAAATAGGAAATAATTTTCTTTCTTGTGAACAAAGACAGTAGGTGTCGCTACCCCATTCTACTCGCCATTAGTTAACAATTACTGTGTATTTTGATTTGCCTAAACGTCTTAACCTTGGAATTCTAAGGTCTTTACGGAGAAGTAGAGGTACCGATTCACAATGGGCAATCTGCCCTATTTATTCTCGCACCCGGGAAAAAACTAAAAATGTTGTTCGTCACAAGGTACTACAATGAAGGAATTGTAAAATATAAAAAAGTTACCTCTTAAATAAAGAGAATTCTTTTGATGTATGAATAATAATGTACGAGGTGGGCGAAATTGGTGATAGCTGATCTACAACTTTTTAACCGTAGGAGATAGAGGAAAATGAATGACAAGTTACGGTGGTCTTTTTCAGAGAAACTGAAAATGCCACCAACTGCATTTCTCTAACTGCTTTCGTTTTCGAGTTATAGGCCAAAATTGAAATTTGGGCGATTTCAACTTTGGTCATTATCTCCGTTTGTGTTTGTGCTAGGATGTTGAAATGGAAGCATTATACAGGCACTTTTTTCATAGCAATCCAGTAGCGTACTTTGTTTTTCCCCAAGAAGTTTCCTTGATGAGCTCTAACATAAAGTTGTGTTTTTTCTCATGGAAACAATAGTTTGAAATGGCTTAAAGAAAATCGCCATTTTTTCCAGTTTCAGAAATATATCATACATCACCCTGATATTCAATCAGATATCATAAAAAATATAGTTTGTATTTGAAATTAGAATTATTGAGTATTAAGTAGGCAGAATCACAGAATAATATGTCTCTACGCATGGTGTGATTATTATTTTGCAATTGAATACTTGATTCAATTCTCCGTGGTTTGATCTCTGTTCAGAACAACTGTCAATTATTAGAATTCGATGTCACTATTGCCGACAATATGGAAATGTTCGAAAACTATGAAAAATATGATATGTTAAAATGTTTTATTCTAGCGGCAATAATGACCGCGAATTGACAGTTGTTCTGAACAGAGATCAAACCACGGAGAATTGAATCAACTATTCAATCGCATAATAATAATGACACCATGCGTAAAGACATATTATTCTGTGATTCGGACTACTTAATACTGAATAATTCAAATTTCACATACAAACTATATTTTTCATGATATCTGAAGGAATCTGACGGCGATGTATGATATATTTCTGAAACGGGAAAAAAAGGCGATTCTTTCTAAGCCATTCCAAACTATAGTTTCCATAAGAAAAAACACAACTTTATGTTATAGCTCAGCAAGGAAACCTCTTGGGAAAAAACAAAGTACGCTACCGAATTGCTATGAAAAAAGTGCCTGTATAATGTTTTTATTTCAACATCCTAGCAGAAACGGAGGTAATGACCAAAGTTGAAATCTCCCAAATTTCAATTTTGGCCTATAACTCGAATGCAGTTGATGGCATTATCAGTTTCTCTAAAAAAGACCATTGATGTCATTCATTTTCCTCTCTCTCTCACGGTTAAAAAGTTGTAGTTCAAGTATCACCAATTTTGCCCACCCTGTACAAGGAATCCCTCTGTATATCCAAATCCAGCTTGGGCCCCCTACTATATCTCTTGAACAAACGATGAGAAAAGTGATAAATCGTTGTATCTTTTGAGATTAGATTTCTCAAGAGACGTTTCTGCTTTCTTCAGTGGGTTGTAAGTCCAATGAAGTAGCAGTGTAGAATTCAGTAGGTTGTAAGGCTACTGAATTCAGGGTTGACTTTTTGATTGTAGAGGGTCGTAAATCCTCTACAATAGGAGTTGAACACACGGAGGTATTTATTGTGTAGTACAAAGAGAAGTTGAACTTAATGTTTTTAGGTATTTATTGTGTACTACACAATGAGGTTGAACTTATTGTTGTCGAGGTTACAATTTTCGGTTGAGTTTATCTATGAAAAACATTTGCAGATCAAGGGTTTCATCATAGTCGTATGATCGATGGGTATTGCTGAAATTTGCTACTAGGCAGAACGAATGTTCTAGGAGGCGATGAGGTAACTCGGCCGTGTATCGCCCTAGTTATGTGGAAATTTCCGTTCAACTAGGTCGAGACTTCCTGAAAAATATTCCGATATGTTTAATGTGAATTAAACAATCGTGAATCTGAGGTGGACGAAAGATTATGAAATTTTGTGTTTAAAATTTTCTTTTGGAGGTGCCGACGTCACATAACTAAAGAACCCTCCCATCCAGTCATCCCCTGAGATGCAGGGAATTCAGCCCGACTCCAATTGTTATTTCAGTTGTCAATTGTCAATTCCCTGTGTCCTTTTCGAAGAAACCGCGCGCAATTCCAGCTCTGTGCGGTCGCGCGTAAGCGTTCTTTTTATCGTTCGGAACGGAAGAGTGTACACAATGTTTATACGTCCGAATCGTTACTGCAGGGCCCCAGGGTCAGCCGGCCGACATTAAACGGCGTAGGAACGAGAGGACCGCAAACTGAAAATGCCCCGGCATAGTTAAACTAATTCAAAATGAAATACAATGTTCACAGTGACCGGGCAGTAATCCAAGAAAAGATTACTGCGAGAGCCTCTTTGTCGATCAGAAAAACAGGAGGTGGAATAATGAATCATCAGAGTAGACCGAGTTGTAATAAAAGTGAAATTAGGCTTTAGGAAGTTACATGCGTTGAAAACTTAATTGTCTAAGTCTATTTTTCATTGGGATTAATACAATATGAGAAAATAATGATCAAACAATCCATCTCGAACGTTTGTCTATGAGTAAGTGCAAAATTAATCAATGGATACGACATTCACAGTGACAAACTACTTTTGAGAAGTAGGATTGATAATCATCAGAAAAATAGAAGATACAATTGAAAAATGATGAGGATTATAACATGAGAGTACTATGTATGAATTTAAACCACTAATCCTTTGCTTTCGAGAAAGCAGGCGGCTTGAGATCTTACTTGCTAAGTGAATCAGATCAATGAACTTAAGAATGTCATGTTTACAATGAGGAGATCATACCAGTTGAATGGTTTCACCAATATTAGAGGAGATCGCTCAAGGTGAAACACGCACTGAGGCTGTCAACCAGGATCAATGTCTGAAATACTTGATTGTTGAACTAATTCAGATAAGTTCACTTTGTTTTATGATGAGGAGAGGGTTTTCATTCATCTGAACTCGAGAAGAATGATAAGCAAGAGTGATGAGAGGTGAAGATTTGAGAAATGAAATGAATTGATTGAAAGAATGATATTATAATTAATCAGTATTTATTACCAAAGAGAACGACACGAGAATGTTCATTTTTGGAGCAAGTCATCCCCTGAGAAGCAGGGAATTCAGCCCGACTCCAACTGTTATTTCAGTTGTCAATTGTCAATTCCCTGTGACATTTACAGTGACAAACTACTTTTGAGAAGTAGGATTAATAATCATCAGAATAGAAGATACAATTGAAAAATTATGAGGATTATAACATGAGAGTACTATATATGAATTTAAACCACTTATCCTTTGCTTTCGAGAAAGCAGGCGGCTTGAGATCTTACTTGCTAAGTGAATTAGATGAATGAACTTAAGAATGTCATGTTTACAATGAGGAGATCATACCAGTTGAATGGTTTCACCAATATTAGAGGAGATCGCTCAAGGTGAAACACGCACTGAGGCTGTCAACCAGGATCAATGTCTAAAATACTTGATTGTTGAACTATTTCAGAGAAGTTCACTTTGTTTCATGATGAGGAGAGGGTTTTCATTCATCTGAAACTCGAGAAGAATGATTAGCAAGAGTTATGAGAGGTGAAGATTTGAGAAATGAAATGAATTGATTGAAAGAATGATAATATAATTAATCAGTATTCATTACCAAAGAGAAAGACATGAGAATGTTCATTTTTGGAGCAAGTCATCCCCTGAGAAGCAGGGAATTCAACCCGACTTCAACTGTTATTTCAGTTGTCAATTGTCAATTCCTTGTGACATTTACAGTGACAAACTACTTTTGAGAAGTAGGATTAACAATCATCAAAACAATAGAAGATACAATTGAAAAATTATGAGGATTATAACAAGAGAGTACTATGTATGAATTTAAACCACTAATCCTTTGCTTTCGAGAAAGCAGGCGGCTTGAGATCTTACTTGCTAAGTGAATCAGATGAATGAACTTAAGAATGTCATGTTTACAATGAGGAGATCATACCAGTTGAATGGTTTCACCAATATTAGAGGAGATCGCTCAAGGTGAAACACGCACTGAGGCTGTCAACCAGGATCAATGTCTAAAATACTTGATTGTTGGACTATTTCAGAGAGGATCACTTTGTTTTATTATGAGGAGAGGGTTTTCATTCATCTGAAACTCGAGAAGAATGATTAGCAAGAGTTATGAGAGGTGAAGATTTGAGAAATGAAATGAATTGATTGAAAGAATGATAATATAATTAATCAGTATTCATTACCAAAGAGAAAGACATGAGAATGTTCATTCTTGGAGCAAGTCATCCCCTGGGAAGCAGGGAATTCAGCTCGACTAGAATTGTTATTTCAGTTGTCAATTGTCAATTCCCTTTGCGAAGAAACCGCGCGCAATTCCAGCTCTGTGCGGTCGCGCGTAAGCGTTCTTTTTATCGTTCGGAACGGAAGAGTGTACTCAATGTTTATACGTCCGAATCGTTACTGCAGGGCCCCAGGGTCAGCCGGCCGACATTAAGCGGCGGAGGAACGAGAGGACCGCAAACTGAAAATGCCCCGGCAGGATTGATTCGACAGGCTCAATGGGGCACAAACCGAGTGCCCTTGTCCCCGGATCACGGACATCAGGTTGGCTATGCCCGTTGTTAATAATGGCGGACACGGGTCGGAGACAAGGTTATCTTTTCGGTCAGCGAGGAGGATTCGAATTTATACAGGTCATATTTCCGGGGGAACGACGTCGGGACGCCGGTTCTTTATTGCAAATTAGGAATCGATGGATGTAGTTTTCCCTTACTCGGTTTTTACGAGGTGCGTGAGGACAACGACTGGCTGAACGGATTGTTACGCTTGGTTGGGATGTATGGCGGGAGATTTCACGTCTTGAATAAGGGGGAGAATCTTTAAATGAAGGAGGAGAAGAACGAGCATTTGCATATGCGAAAAAAAAATTCTGTGGGGGGGCACAACTCAGGTAATTCTGAGATATATTTATATTCTTTTGATTAAATTAGATTCTTCTCTGAATTACAAAGCACATTTGGATGACTTAAGGATGAGACTGAAAACGAGAAATAACATTCTACAGAAACTTGCTGGTACGTCATGCCAACTGCCATCAAAAGTGATAAGTTTTTATTATCAATATTTAAAAATTATTACTTATGAACATTAATATTAATCGTAAAACTCGAACAATTACTAACATTAATGCCCTGTGACGTTAGGGAGCTTCGCAATTCATTATTAGAATCCTCAGCACCATCAGTACTTGTAGAAACCGGAATTACAATATTGGATGATGATGATCCAAAATCTGTTGTGGTTGGGAGAATTTTTTCAGCAATGACATTTCTATATGCAATGGAATGATCAACATAGCCCTCGGCTACCGTCGTAGACTTCCATCCACCATGTTTTCTTATATCTGTAATATTAACTCCTGATTCTGCTAGCAATGAAGCGGAGGATCTTCGAAAATAGTGTTCTGTATATTGCTTTGGTTCTGGCAGTTTGAGGAATTCGGCAACAATAGATGGAATGTATTTCAGGAAAAGTGCAATGTACTTATGAAAAAGTCAACATACTTCCCAATAATACTGAAAGAACGACTGATTCTCGTTCTTCTATTTGGAAGTTGTATAAGCAATGAGTTATTTGTTATTTCGATGTCTTCCACTGAGAAATTACACAATTCTTCATGCCGACAGGCTCCAAATAATCCAAAAATAGTTGCAACCTCAACCATCAAGTATTTCTCATCTGGTGCCTCCTTCATAAACTTTTCAATTTGTTCACGAGTAAAATTTCCGATTTTTTGGGACGATATCCTTTACTTTTCATTTTAAATATGCTATTACCTTAAAATATTTACTAACATCCACACCATTTTTAACAAGAGCGCTTGACTTTATCAATGAAAATTAGCTGCACAAAGTTGATGAACTCCATATTTTTGATTTTTCTTCTAAGTATGCCAGGAAAACAGTTTCACTGAAGTTTCCTTCTACATTTTTCAATTCACACCAGGCCAGGAAATCGTTATATGCAATATCGTACTGCTGAAGAGATTTTTCAGGTAGGAGTTCCAGATTTATTCTTCTTGCAGACTCTTCAATATCCAGAGGAACAACCAAATCGTCACTTTTATCAATAATTGGACTCTCGACAATCATATCAAGCAGTTAAAAACCCAAGACTTGGACAGAAACGAAATTCAAATGACAGTCTCTTTTCTCATTTGTTAGTAAACATAACATTGGCAACGTTTGACCTTCACAACAACCTTTTGATTATTTGAATATTAAAATGCATTTTGAAGTTGGATGGTATTTGTGTTAAAAGTGATTTCATTTTGTTCGTAAAATTGTTCAATTCGCTCCGCTCATTTCACAAACTTTTTCACGCATAAAATAAAACGTCACTTTTAACACTCATATCATAAATAATCATTTCACACTCCATATGAGTATACAGGGTAAAAATCAAACCATTTTATAGACTGTGCCATTTGTTGGAGAAACATCAGCGCATGCTGTGCATGTCTCCAATCTTCAGTGATCGGACATTAGTAATATACAGGGTGTACCAAGTTCGACTGTCTATCAGGCGTTTCTGGAGAATTGGACCTATTTGAAATCTGAAAATTGGGATTATGTTATTGTTTGACATTATCTACCGATCTAAAATATTCTTGGAGCCTGACCACTTTCAGTTATACAGGGAGTGAAAAAAAAATTTTTTCTGTTTTTTTTTCGAATTTGATTCTGAATACATTCGCACTCGAATCGTTGCATTTGTCGAAAGACTTTCCAAAATATCGAGAAAAAACTGAAGAAAAAAGATAGATAAGTGTATTCGGTATTATGTTTGTTATTCCTAACCTAGATATCGTAAGCACAAACCGTTTTCACATTTCTGAAGGCGAAGAAGGTTGAAATATTGTACATTTTCAGAATTTTGAAAAACCCGTCACAGGGTGTTCCAAATGTTGGTTCAAAAATTGGGATCAAGATTGGCTAATATTTTTCGTTTTTCAAATTAGAACCCTATTTTTTTATGATTGCGTTGGATTGTGCGAAGAAAAATGATGATAATGTTCCAACATGTTAATGCTTCTAAAATTAATAATTCTCGAGTTATTCAGGATTTCCTGATTTCATGTCGTACGTACCGTCAATCATAAAATCTGTTTCATATCAACAATGACCTTGGTCATAGAAGATAAATTACTCAAATATTTCACTAGTGACTTCTTCTTTTCTGAATTCATTTATCATTGTTGATGTAAAACAGATTTCATGAATAAAAACAGAAAATCCTAAATAACTCAAGAATTAGTAATTTTAGGAGCATCAACATGTTGGAACATTATCATCATTTTTCTTCGGAGAATCCAACGCAATCATGAAAAAATAGGGTTCTAATTTGAAAAACGAAAGTTATGAGCCAACTTTGATCCCAATTTTTGAACCATTATTTGGAACACCCTGTGACGGGTTATTCAAAATTCTGAAATTGTACAATATTTCCACAATCTTCGCCTTCAAAAATGTGAAAACAGTTTATGCTTACGATATCTAGGTTAGGAATAACGAACATAATACCGAATACACTTATCTTCTTTTTTCCTTCAGTTTTTTCTCGATATTTTGGAAAGTATTCTGACGAATGCAACGATTTGAGTACGAATGTATTCAGAATTGCATACTCTATCAAATTCGAAAACAAAAAAACAGAAAAACTCCCTATATAACTGAAAGTGGTCAGGCTCCAAGAATATTTTAGATCGGTAGTTATGTCAAACAATAACATTATCCCAATTTTCAGATTTCAAATAGGTCTAGTTCTCCAGAAACGCCTAATAGGCCGTCGAACTTGGTACACCTTGTAGTGTTAATCAGAAATCTCTCCAGCATAGACGTGATATAGACCCTCACTTCACCCCTATCTATTCGATGCCAACTTCCCTCCCTTCCCGCTGTACATCCCAAAAATTTGTGGCCGATAACACCACCCCGCTTAATTGCTGTGTCCATCCCCGTCGATATACAACCGATCTGATCCTCTTCCAGAACGAGGAGATAACTTACGCCGAGCTGTCCCTGACCAACCAGCAGATGCCGCACGTTATTTACACCCAGCAGACGATCCCCATGTCGGTGCTGCGACGGCAGGAGCCCACGGTCTACGCCCAATTGGACCTGTCGAACAGGGTGCCGGTGTCCACGCTGCAACCCCTCAGCCCCCCCCATCCCTCTACGTTCCAGACGCTGCACCACCCTGTGACGCACCTGCCGCCCTACGTGCCCCGCAGCTTCCGGGAGGATCAATTGCAAGACGGGAGCATGTCGGCAGAGTCCCCGCTGATGAATCCCAGGGATACCAGTGTAAGTTTTTTTTTTTTTTTAAGTACAGTGTAGTCAGCCAGATGTGTATTTTCTATTCATCGGCCTTCCAAAAAAATAACGTAACTCGTCAATAATTCTTGTACAAAGTATTATTAACTAAATTCCTCGCCAACGTCGATTTTAAACTTCAAAAGCAATTTATCGTATGCTTTTTTTGAATTTGATATTTCACACCCCCTACTTTATTTCATCATATAGGACTATATGGATTGTGATACATTCAATAAAAGGAAAAGGTAATTTGATTACCTATTCAGCGATGTATCTGAAAGTAGAATTGGTTATGCCGTTTTCTAATTAAAAAATTAGAAAACTTCGAAAATAGAAATCGTAGGGTGAGAAGATATATTCTCAATACTTATTATTTCAAGAATAAGAACCTAACACTGCTCAGTGTTCAGATTTTGTAAAATTACTGTTGAGGACTGTATCCAGATAATTGAGTTGTAGATGGTAGTGTAAAAACATTTCTCTATTTCAGTATCGTAATGAATTCATTACAGCACTACTTTTAGTAGTTCATTACAGCATTGTTTTCAGTTATATTTTTCGTTTTCTGGTTGTCAGTACTGACCTCCGATGGAATCAAGCCTCGAATCAAATCAATTCAAATTCCGTGATCTGTCAAATTTCGAATGTCAAACCAACTGCCAAGATACAAAACAAAAGTCACCAATCTGAATGTTCATTTGAATTTCGAGAGTATTTCACAAAAATTGACTGAAATAGAGAAAATACCGTCTAATACTCGTTGCAGAAGGCAATTCCAACACTCATGCTATCGAAAACTCGTTTTCGAACTTCGCATTCGTGTTGGAATAGGAGCTCATTCTGCAACTTGTTTTAGAATATACTTTTATTGACATCACTCACAATCATAAAATGAATGAGTCACCCCCATGAAGCTAACGCAGTAAAAATACAAATATTAAAATCATCTATAAACTCAGAGTGACATTATCCAAATAAAAACATAGGTGTTCAAAATCGGGGTTGTTCTGATTTTGTTAAATTACTGTGAAGGACTGTATCCAGATAATTGAGTTGGAGATGGTAGTGTTGAAACATTTATTGACATCATTCACAATCATAAAATGAATGAGTCACCCGCCATGAAGTTAATACAGTAAAAAATACAAATATTAAAGTCATATTTAAACTCAGAGTGAATTATTCAACTAAAAACAGAGGTAATCTAGAGATGTTCAAAATGAGAGGTCAGATGAAGTCAGACTTAGACTTTGAGATAGTTCCATTAATTCAAAATCAAACGCAGCGTTTACAGTGATGATGCAAATGATATTGATTGCGAGAGCCTCTTTATTTCATCAGAAAAACAGAAGGTTGAATAATGAATTGTTAGAGTAGGATGAGTTGTAATAAAAGTAAGATCAGGCCTTAGAGGAGATACGTGTATTGAAAGCTTAGGAGTCTAGGTCTGTTCTTCATTGAGATTATTACAAATGTGAGAATATCATGATTGAGAAATCAATATTTATGATCTATAATGTTGGTCTATAAAGAGAATGCTAATTAATCAATTGAGACGACATTTACAGTGACAAACTGCTTTTAGTAAGCAGGGTTAGTGTTCATCAGAAAAATAGAGGCAACAATTGACAATTATGAGGATTATAACATAAAAGTTCTATGTATGAATTAAAACCACCAACCCGTTGGTTTCGAGAAGGCAGAAGGCTTGAGATCTTACTTGCTAAGTGCCTCAGATGAATGAAATTGAGAATTTCTTATGTATAATGAGGAGATCATACCAGCTGAATGGTTTTATCAATATTTGAGGAGACCGCTCAAGGTGAAGCAGGGGCTGAGACTGTCAATCAGGTTCAATGTTTGATCTACTTGATCGTTCAAATACTTCAGAGAAGTTCACTTGGTTTTATTGAGAGGGAAGACTGATTCCATGATTCACCTTCACGTTTGAGGATTTTCATTCATCTGAAACTCGAGAACAATAATTAGCAAGTGTTATGAGAAGTGAATAGTTGTGAAATGAGATGAATAGATTAAGATAATGAGATGCACATGAGAATATAACAAATCAGTATTCATTACCACAGAGAATGTTCATTCTTGGAGCAAGTAATCATTTCCATGTGAGGAGTCTAGAGATATCTGAAAAATCTATGAGAACTGCAAAAATATACCAAAATATATATCTTAGACAAGTCCAATGCATTAGTTTAACGCAATAAAGATCTTATTAGAATAAATTGGAAGAGGATTACCAATATTTATATAGATTTTCATGATCTGAAACGTGGACAAATTTTCAAACTTTATATAAAAAGCATGAAAATAACATGGAATGTGCACCAATTAAGGATTCTGAGAATTCACTCAACTTTTTGAGAATAAGTTACTCCAAGAAATGAACGAGATGATCAGTTATTAAGCGAGGTGACTTTTTGAAAATACTAATTTACAAGAGTAGCACAAGAGGAGGTCTATTCACAGGCAAAGCTGGATTACAAAAAAAAAACAATTTATTGATTCAATTAATGAAGATGAGTTAATCTATCAGTTGATTCACAAAGTTAGATTAATTTCCTCCACACCTCTCAGTTGCTTGGTCAGCAAAGATACGAAAACCCCCTACCCTTTCTGGACACACTCTATTTAATACATTGTGAAGCATGAAAATGATATGGAAATGGAATAATAATATTTTTGACAAATGTTGTATAAAAAGAACCAATGCTACAAAGAAAAGATATCTTTCAATCATTCATCATTTTCTTTTTGAAAATCAGAAAAAAGAACTTGCATCCTTTCAATTATTTTTAAGTTGGAAAAAAAACTTAAGCAATGCTTTTTTGCAGGCCCTTCAACCTTTGCTGGAGGCGAATAACAGCAAGTCATCGACTTTGACATCCAGCCAACCAAGAATTGTGACGGCTACCCGTTTTTGACCGAATTAACTAGAGGAGGACTTAGTGTATTTATAAACTTTACGTTAATTATGATATGAACACCATGCAATGTGAGTTTCAAGTGCTCGCACCTAATGTTTTTTATAAAAACGAGTGTTGTCTATTAACTTGAAATTAATGAATCTGACAAGGACTTTATATAGATTGTGAGATATCCTAATTAATTCACCGTTTTAACAAACGATTCTGACAACCACTAGTGTTAATTTTTTAAGAATTCGATTCGAAGCTCATGAAACATTAACAAGATTTCGAGTGTGTTTGGAGCTGAAAAGGACAATTTTTATTTGTAATTTGATTTTTATATTTAAATCATTTCTTGTCTAGAAAAATTTCAAACAAAATTTCTCATAAAACTCTCATAAAATATTTTTCTAAATACTGAATATTTAAACAATTTTATCGAAAAGGCTTAACTTGTTAATAGTTATATTCTACACTCTACAGAAATTATCATAATGATTTCAATGATGACTTTGATTTTCGGCCTACTCTAAAATTTCCGTCCATATTGAAATATTGGGGGAATAATACGTCAACAGATATACAGGGCATTCGGATTCAACGTTGTTATAGTTCACATCATTCTACTTCCTTGGATTCACTGCTGTTTTTGATCCCCGAGAAAATAGTATGTTTACGATTACTTCATAAATAATAATTCGAAAAATGACACCCAATTCATAAATGGGTGATTTGATTTCATTTCTAATTAAAAAAAAGTTTTTTTCAGTTACCCTCACTATAAAGGTTCAGAACCCCTGACTTTTTCTCCAAAAATTCAGTAAACGCATCCAAATTTCATTTGTATGGCCAAATTTTCACAAAAAATTGCAGAACACGATTTTCTGTGGGCAATAATGATAGACCTCTACCTCTCTACCATTTTTTTCAGGTAAAATGAACGAAATATATCAACCTTCAATCCGGAAATCCTTGAAGTAAGAAAATTTCCGTTTCAATTAACATTCACTTTTAATAAAGGCCTGAGTCACTATGAATGAACTGTAGGCTGAAAAACTGACATAAGCATTTTATCTTTCATATTTGTTCATTGACAACGTTGTAAATATGTACATATTGCTCAATAATAATTGATATAACATAGTCATGGACTTTTTTATGAATAAAATATATTGTATGTTAGAATTATGAGATAATTAATCTTATTTCTATTATGAAATTATACGAATTAGTATAGAGAAAATCTTATGACTGATTTGAGGTAATGGAGAGTGTAATTCATTTATTGTATAATTGTGCTTTTGTTAGTTTCTCCGCTTTTATTTCAGATAGTTAAGATTATTATTCTGAACTTCAAAAATTGTATCTTGAACATTCTGTATATATTGATATTGAACGAAATGGACGATTGGTTCATTCTCTAGATGTTTTAAATTTTTTCCTCTAAATTCAATTCGTTATTGGTGTTGAAAGTGTGCCACTGTGTTCATAAAATAAAATAAGGATATTCGTTTTAGAAAAAAATATGAGCTCTGTTTGGAAAATTCAGTTGCGAACATATAGAGAGAAATTGTAATCATTACAGGGTGTATATCATCTTAATGTGCCATAATTCGATTCTCTCCTTTCAAGGACGGTAAAATTCAGTTAAAAAAATTCGGTCATAAATTGACAATCATTTGAACAAAATTTGTTTATAATTTGCAGTTTGGCATACCTACATTGATTCGATTGTTTTGAAGTGATAAATTATTAATCAAAATTGTAAGGAGGTCAATTAGATTACCTGCGTTTAAATGAATTAGTCTTACTTCATCTTACAATTCTTCATGAAATTTATAAGTGGCCTTGTTAATTTTATTTAAGTGATAATATAGTTATTCCATAGTTGTATTGAAATTTTAAAAATGTGTATATATTAATAATGAATGTTATATTATGTATGTAAAATTATTTATCGTTCATAAAATTGTCGAATAAAAAACCATTCAATTACACAATTACCTATATATTCGAGTTGTCCATACTCCCTGTTTACGTTTCATATGTAATCCATACTACTTCATAATTTGAATAAGTTATAAACGGAATTGGTAAAAGTTTTTTCATGATAATGTAAAATATCGATAAATAAAAAAATGCAGATGGAAAATTAGACGAAAAATAATGAATTATAAAAAAAAATAACATAAATACATCAATCAAAATGAGAAAAGACAGATAATAAAAACGCTAACATAAAAGTAAGTCGGCATGAAGTAAAAACCCAAAAGAAATAAACCAACATAATGGGGAAATTAGCCACAAATCGAGTTATTTTGCCAAACTGAGAGTATATTGATTGGGAATATTTGACTCAGAATGAAGTAAAACAAAGTTATAAATGTTTTGTCTTGCATCATCGAAAGTTAATTGGCACTACTACTACTAGATGGCACTTACGTCAGCGCCATCTAGTTATTCCGAAGTCATTTTGGAATTGTCTGAATAATGCGCCAAAAATATAAGTATATATAGTGTCCGTAGCTCAGTAAATACTGTCTAAGCAGACTGATGCTAGGGGGAAAATTTTCTACTCAATGCTTTGGATTGGTCGCACAAGGTGTTATTTTCTGGGCTCGACGAAGCCGAAATTCAATTTCAGTAAGCACGATTTCAGCGCCACCTAAATGTCCTAACAACGGAAAAGCGTTTGAAGCAGTATACCGGGTAGTTCAAAAGTCTGGAAACGGTGGAATTATTTTGCGCACAGGTGGAAAATCGGAAGTCTGATACTGAGGTCTTCAGTATATTCGTCCGAGGAATCTAATGGTCCATCAGATTTTGGGCCCAAAATGGCCTTAAACGAGATATTTGGCCCAATTTCATTTGCAAACACATCTTTTTATTGCAGATTCGGATTAATCAGGAAATTTTTTATCTGAATTCGTTAAAACGAAAAATTGTTTAGTCCATAGTTGGGTACTAATCGCGTATGAAACCGAATGACTCCAAAAAAAAGCGAAGGAAAGGAGAAAAACGATTAGAATTTTTTTATTGGTGATGCGCGAATTTCAAGTAGGAAAGATCCACCCACAGAACGTGACGAGTTAATGCCATTGTTAAAAAGAAAGTTATTACATCTGGGAAGGCGAAACGGGAAAGGTCTTCTAGATTGCTCGGGAATTCGGGAAAAATAGTAGATCTGGGGATACGGAACGGAAAAGTCCTGCTTATTACTCGGGAAAGTATAAAAGGAACTTCAAGTTAGGTTGTGAAACGATCGACGTTACAACACTAAATTACACACACTAAATTAGTTGTCGAATAATTTGGCGGGTTTCATGGGTTGAAAATCCGTTTGAATGGAGTCTTTGGTATGTTTTGGATTTAATTTTTTTCAGATAATTTGAGTCCATCTCTCCTCTCAATTAAATATTTTATTTTGATTTTTTTACATTTGCATTTGATCGAATTAGTATGTTTTCTTGTGAATGAATATTTTATTCGATATGATCCAAAGACTACCCAGGTGGGAGCTTGTTTATGTTATTTTTTTGTTTTCGTTGCATTTTTCAAACTAGATAATTATGTAAGTTATTTTGTTATTTCGGTCGCTTCAATTAAACCCTAAAACTAAACTCTTCGTAAGAAAAACTAGCTACTAAGTCCTGTTCTAAGTGCAACAGGCCTCGCCCACACTGTCTCTGAGTTGGAGAGAGTTTTTTCAAGAGCATTTCTTCAATTTTCATATTAACAAGTCATTTTATAGCAGATATCTATTGAAATATTGTCTGGGAGGTCTCTGCATTTTCCTGAAAACTCAATTTGGGTTTTCTCTCCCAGTCTCTGAAACAAGAAACAATTAAAAGAAATTTTCAAATAATATAAGAAAGGCCCCTGCGTAAAAATTTGAGCACCAATTTGTCAGGGGCCAAAACTTTACGAGAAGAAATTGTTGCCTAACAATGAACAAAAAGCAAAAACTTTGAACTCTCCTTCGTCAGACAATTACTAGTTTTCATTCAACTTCGTAGAATCGTAACAATTTTTTCATTTTTGGATTCACATTTGTCAATATATGATGAGCATAGATTAATATTAATTACTAGATGTTAATATCGTTATTTTATTTCAAAATTTCCTGAAACCAGTTCTTTTTTCAATAAATCCATCCAAATTCAATCTATTCCTACTGAACAATTGAGATTATTAGCCTCATCCAACAAAATACAAGCTGACTCCTTGATTTTTCTTTCATAAACATCAGGTTTCGTCATTAGAATTTTTGTTTCATTCCAATCCATCATGTGATTGCCGGTATTGGAAAACACATGATCTGCTATCTGCGATCTACCAATATCTATTTTTTATGTTATTCTTATGTTCACGTTTTCTGATTTCTAATGGTCTTGATGTTTCTCCTGTATAAGATTTTCCACAAATACAGGGAATATTGTAAATACAATTTCTTGATTTTCGGTTCTCATTCAAAGGTTTAGTTTTTGTTGATAAAGATCGCAAATCATTTCTTGTTTTGAAAAGAGTTCTTATGTGGAATTTATAACCAATTCTTTTAATTTTTTCTGAAAGTCCATGAACATAAGGAATTAAATTTATTAAAATTGGTTGTTCTTGACGGTTTGTTGTAGGTTCTTGATTGTTATTATCATTTTGACGTAAAATTGTTCTCTCTAAATTTGAAATAGTTTTTTCTATGAAATTAGTTGAATGTTGATTATCCTCAAGAATATCTTTAATGAAATTAATTTCGTTATTCCGTATTTCAGTTTTCGATGATATTAATTGCGCTCTATCATTAACTGTTTTTATAATACCTCTTTTAACACTCATTTGATGATAAAAATTTAGATATCGATTTGTGTGTGTCTTTTTCCGAACACACTTGTTTCAAAATGATTTGGAAATTTTCTTATCGAAACATTGAAGAAGGAAAGTACATTATTTTGTTCAAACTCCATTGTGAATTTTATTGTAGGTTCTTTATTATTGATATGATTGAAAAATTTTATCAATTCTTCTCCAAATTACAAAAATATCATCTACATATCGCCACCAAGTCTTTGGTTTCACTGAATATTTTTCAATATGGTTTCCGTCAAAAAATTCCATGAAAATGTTGCTCATTATTGGTGATAAAGGAGAACCCATAGCCATACCAAATTCTTGTTTATAAAAATCATCTATAATTGAAAATATGTCGAATTCAGACAAATATCTAACAATTCCATTATATTATCTACAGTTAATTTCGAATTTTCATGAAAAGTATTATCATCCATTAATTTTGTTTTTACTATATCAAGTGTTTTATCGATTGGAACATTAGGAAAAAGATTTACTACATCGAAACTTTTATAGCACATTCGCAAAACCCAAAATTGTTCGATTCCATACAAAAATAGAAATCTCCAACCCACCAACGCATCAATTAACACATTAAAATTGAAATTTTATTAGAATCAACCAAGAGATATACTTCAAATTATGAAAAACTCCCGTGAACGTCCACTCTACAAAAATAGAAATCTAACCCACCAACGCATCAATTAACACATTAAAATTGAAATTTTATTAGCAACAACCAAGGGGCAAAATTCAAATCATGAAAAACTCGCGACAACGTCCATCCAAACGACCTCATCATCACCACGTTCCTAGCCTTCTTCTCAGCCTCGTGAAACTGCGCGCTCTCCAGGCTGCATCCGGCGTTGCCGCACCTTCCCAATTTCCCGTTTTTCAGGCAGTACTCCCCGAGGTCGAACCTCTTGAAGGCCAGCGTGATGCAGTCTATGCCGTGGCAGAACTTCTGGAACTCCGTGGCGGTGGGCAGCGTCCTCAGCGAGTCGAACCGCTCCAGCTGCTTGATGGTGATGAGGCCCAGCCCTAGCTTCCACCGGGTCAGATTTCTGGAGGGTAGGCAGGGGCCTCCGGGGTTGGCCAGGCAGCAGATGTGGCAGGAGTCTTGCAGCAGCGAAAGGGGGCAATCGCATTCTTCTGCGTCCACCCTGACGCACTCTTCGCTTTGACAGACCTTGCCCAGGCACCTTCCTCCGATGCCGCATTCGCAGGTGCCCTCATCGCAGGGACATGTCCTGTTCAACAGTTGGCAGTCCTGAAAAAGTTGGTGGTGTTAAGTCTAGACCTTCATGGTCAAATGCTGTATTGCTTATTGAAGATTTTGGCCTGATTTTCACCATGCATATGAATCCTCTAGTTTCAAAACCCGACAAATCCGTTTAGGACAAATGTTGGAAAATCTCAAAAAACTGTTCCGATATGTTTGAATCGCTTTCTTCCTGAAAAAACGCCGCATTTGGTTGAACATTAGGTCTCTCAGTTGAAAAACAACCCTGAATTAAAAAAAAATCAGTAAATATCGCGATGAATCAGATAAATAATATGGAATTGTCGGATTTTGGTTTTGAATTTTGGATTTGTCGGGAATTGAAACTTAATTGCATGGGCAGAAGTTTGAAATTTTTCATTAGAGATCATGATGATGGTTACAATTATATTCAGTTATCGGTATCGCATTTTTATTGCTACATTTTTAACATAAACAAAATATTTAAACAATTTAGACTATTAAAAAATCTGATAGTTCTTCGGCTGGCTCGAATAGGTTTGCCGGTTCGGAAGAACTGACATTTTCTGAGGCATAAGAGTATTTTTCCAGGACCTCAGAGAAATACCGTAGTTTATTCATTATACGCCAATCTTCACCCCAATGTTGGATTTGTCAGGTTTTGAAACCAGCCTCATATTTCAAGGCCACTTTCTGTCGGATTTATTGGGTTCTGAATTATAATATTTTACTGGATTGTGCACGAGGAGAAAACTAATCCTTTTCTGTATCTAACTCATTTTTCACCATTATTCACGAATATGGCTCTATAGAATATTTTTAGGAAAGACACAAGATTCAGGATTGAAATTCTAAAGGTGAGCTTCAAGTAACAAGACGACTTCTCGTATATTTTTTAAGGTTCTAGGACTTCCGGTTTTCACGGAACTGACATCAACTTTTGTTTTTTGAATGGGAACACCCATTTTTTTATTGCATAATTAGAATCTCCATTGAATTCTGAGTGTTTTTGATTTCAAAAGTTTTCATTTTCCCGAGAAAATAATCTCTTGAACTCTGTTGAAATGCAGACAACTTCGAGGTTTTTTCATTAAAAATTCTCGTTTTTGAGAAGCTCCGAAAAGAAAGACTGATGCTCCTTTTCCGGTAGCGCTGTTTTCGGAATAGATAGAGGATGTCACAAATTCTTTGTCAAAGTTAGAAGTGACGAAATATCAAAAAATCGTTCTTTTTTCAAATTGGAACCCCATTTTTTCGAAGCATTTTCGGTGGAATCTTCGACAAAAAATAATAGGAGCATACGTCCAAGACTTTCATCCCAAAATGTCTTCAAATTTTGTCTTCAATTTTCAATCTCATTCCGAGTGTTTTTTTACTGGAAAATAATTAGCGGTCAAGAGAAATTTTCGGAAATCTCTGTTATCGAGAAAATATTTTCTTATAGTTCAGACGAGTTCAGTTTTACTTTATTTTTTAAAGCTTAGGATAATTTCCGCAAATTCTTTATTCTGGAGAATTTCTTTTTTATCATGGTAGGGAAATTTGAATTTACAGTAATGAAATTGTTACATGTTCTAATAATTATTCTTTAAAAAGCATTAGAAATTATTAAAAATTATTTTTTTCTGCATTCCTGACAATTTTTTACGTTGACTTCAATAATACTCACTTTGAGAACTTTAAACCAAAGTGTTGCTCTCGAATTACAGATGATAATTCAAGAACTTAACTCATCTGAACTATAGGAAATATTTTCTCGATAACAGAGATTTCCAAAAATTTCACTTGACCGCTAATTATTTTCCAGTAAAAAAACACATTCGAAATGAGATTGAAAATTGAAGACAAAATAGTTTTTCCTGAATATCTAGAAAAATATTCATTTTGGGATAAAAGTCTTATACGTGTGCTCCTGATATTTTTTGACGAAGATTTCGAAAATGCTTCGAAGAAATGGGATTCCAACTTGAAAAAAACGATTTTTTAATGTTTCGTCACTTCTAACTTTTTTGTGACCTCCTGTAACATATTCTGAAAAACACGCTATCGGAAAAGAAGCATCAGCCTTTCTTCTCGGAGATTCTCAAAAATGAGAATTTTCAATGAAAAAACCTCGAAGTTGTCTGTATTTCAACAGAGTTCAATTTTGAGATTTTTTTTTCGTATATCCTCATTTAAAGAGAATTTTCTCGGCAAAATTCAAACTTTTGGAATCAAAGAGACTCAGAATTCAATTGAGAATCTAATTATACAATGAAAAATGGGTCTTTCCATTTGAAAAACGAAGTCTTAGAACCTTCAAAAATTATACGAGAAGTCGTCTTCTTACTTGAAGTTCACCTTCAGAATTTCAATCCTGAATGTTGTGTCTCTCCTAAAAACATTCCTTAGAGCCATATTCGTGAATAACCATGTACACAATGACAACTGACACTTGTATATCTATGACATATGACAAAACCCAAACCTATTCTACTTTTCCGTTAAGGCGTTTAATTGAAAAGGGTGGTGCTCTTCCCCTTCTAGACGTCTTAGTAACTAGATAACCTAATGGGAAACTAGGACACAGGTAAATTCGACTGAAAAACCGTATGACATGTGTTGAAACATTTGGATGAATTATTCAACTCCCCCTGAGAGAACAAGATATGAATATGTCGCTACAAATCAATTTACACCGGACGTTCTAATAACTCACCACGCCAATCTTCTCCAGCCTCTCGTACTTGCAGTTTAGGTTGCAGCAGTATCCCTGGGACGGGTGACATTCGTGACCTGCAGCCCTGTTTATTTGACAGGCGCCGTACATACCGCTTGGGATGCAACAAGGATCGGTCGACTGGCACAGGTACTTGGCTCCGCAGTCGCATTCTTCCCCTTGCTCGGTTATGCCTAGGAAGAATCGATTATTGATCCATGAACTTTTTAGAGGAGCTATGGATGATTTGAATGAATTACTCAGAAGAAGACTACTACTACACTACAATTTTTGAATACATGTGGGATGAAACCAGAAATGGCTTGGTTATACACAGCAAGATGGCGGCCAGTTGCGACTAATACCGTTACAAAATGGCGCCCGAGCAGGGACATTGTCAGAGTGGGTTTCCTTCTTGATTATTCTTTGCACAGAACCTGAACTTTTGGAAACCGCAAGAATTAAAGTGATTACAGTTATTTCATCTGTGAAATTGTACTGAATTATTGTGAATTGTGCCTTCGTAGACATTTTTTTTAGCATTTGCGTTTTCTAGTACATCGAAGTGAAACTTGAGTGAGATAAACTTGAATACCTGAGTTTTATTACCACTTTTTAATCTGATGAACTGTTTGAAAATTATAATTATTTTAGATTCTTCTGTATATTATGTAGGATCTATAAAATCTTTCATTTCAGAATTAACCGGCTCTTGCTGTAGTAAACTGAAAATCTATTGAACCGTTGATATTTGTATAAACTGCTCCACATGAGTTAGGGATATTGACTTAAATTGCAAAAAAAATTTGTTTCAATGAGATTTTGAGAAGAAAATTTATATTAATATGATTTCAAGTTTCAGGACATAAAATTAATTTCAGCCTGTAGGTCTGCCGCGTATACAGGGTGGTTAAGAAAAATCGAGTAAAATAACGAAATTTTACTCCCAGAGAATTCAAGCATTTCAATACTATCAATACAATGTATGGCCTCCACGAGAATCAATAAGAGCTTGACATCTTCTTTGCATCCTACACAAGGGGTTGTTGAACATTTCTTGAGGAATTTGGTTCCATAAACGGGGCAGAAGCTCTTTCAGATCATTTAAGGAGTCTGAGGTAGGTTGATGATTATTTAATCTTCTTTGGATCATATCCCATGCATGTTCTATGCAATTCAAATCTGGTGAGTGCGGAGGTATTGGTAAATGTGGAATACTAAGCTCCTCGCACGCATTCCCATTTATGGCTGCACGGTGCTGTCTAGCGTTATCGTCTAGAAATTGAAAAGTTTCACCAATAGCAACGTGAAAATTTGACAAAACATTGTCAATGACATGCTCCCTATAGTGTGAAGCGGTCATATTCCCAGTAGAAATGTGTAGATCTGTGCGCCTGTTGAAACATATCCCGGCCCATATCATAACACTACCCCCTCGGAATGGATGGACTTTTTGGACATAGCGACGATTACGGGGTATGCGTGGGATCGTCCATACCCTTATTCTTCGAGAATCTTAAAATCGTCCATATCTGGATTCATCAGTGAAAACGACACTACGCCAATGATATGTTGCCTTGCCCATTCCAGTCTTTGACACTTATAGTCACGTGTTAATGGAACTCCTCATAATGGACGTCTAGAACCTAGATTCACCTCTCTTAAACGTAGTCTGATGCTTTCGATGGAAACTTGTACTCCATCTGCATTTTGCAGAGTATTCCGTAGCATTCTACACGTAAATGTAGGCTTTCTTCTCGCCGAAACGATGATGAAACGATCCTAAGCAGGTATTGTTTTTCGTCGCTCACCAAGCGTTGGTCTTTCCAACACGGAACCTGTCTCCCTGAACCTATTCCAAAGTCGAGATATCACACTTTGGCTGACTTGGAGCCTTTCCGCTACAACAACCTGAGTTAGGCCACCCTGTAGCATTCCGACAGCCCTATTAGCATCAGCGTTTGTTAATTTACGTATAGGCATTTTCAGAAAACTCGTTTCAAATCGAAGCAGTTGATAAACTGACTCCATTTCTAAATAAGAACATTCATCAAGCATATGCAAAGAACCAAACTTCATGAAAAAGGCGACCAGATTGACGAAATGTCTCATACTGATTATCATTAGATCGATTCAAGTTGTTATTGAGTTTTAAATGATTTTACAGCGATTTTCCCGAAGATTACATACCTACTTTTCAAAACCATTGGATACGATATCCCTAACTCTTGTGGAGCAGTATCTATATTTCGTTCAACATGCAATAATTATTCGAATTAGTGATGCCAACATATGGAGTCGAACTGACAACATAGGACCTAGGACTCTCGAAACCGCGTAAGCGACGTTGCGCGATTGAATACGATATCTCTAATTCTTGTGAAGCAGTATATTTAGTTCTGGGGTCCAAAAAATATTTGGATCTCAGTAAGAACCAACTACACCTCCTCACTGGCTTTCTTACAAGGCATTGTCGCCTCAGAAAGCACTTACTGAGAATGGGCGTATCGGACACTGACGAGTGTAGATTCTGTGGGGAGGAGGAAGAAACTCCTATTCACATAGTCAAAGAATGCTCTGGCATTGTAAGCCAAAGGAAACAATGCTTTGGTCAAGAGTCCTGTAGGAGTGAGGAATTAGCCTTCCGAGATATTGGATTTCATAAGATCTCTGGGACTGGAAGGCGAGCTGTAAAGCTTTGTCAGGGGGCACAATAGACCATCAGGTCGCAGTGGACTGTAACCCCTTTTAAACTATCAACTATCTAGAATATAGCGAGAATACACTACACCATCTCAATGGATTCTTAGAAAGCTCCTGATATGCCACAGTAGCAAATGCTACTGTGGAGAAAACTCCGTATCCCCTGGTGATGGAATGTCTCGCCAAGGCTAGCCAACGTTAACAATTCTTTGGACAAGAAACTGTATAAATAAAAAAAGAATCAGATTAAGACAAGATCAGAATGAAACCGAGAAAATACAATACAAGGCCATATATCGAAATAAATTAAAATAAATTTGCAGAGAATTGGAAAAACGAAACTCGAATTAATCCGTTTGCAAGAAATTTTCCTTGAGTTGTCTTTTCAATTGACTGTGTGATGCAGTAAAAAGATCAATATTGTTCTAGCGACAAATCGCATTCAAGTAATTGGAGATTTTTTAGAAAAATTTGTTCTCTTGAGAGGAATGTAGAAAACATTCTGGCGCCTAAGTCTCAGGGCGCTATATTAATATGAATTTTCATCACAAAATCTCATTTAAACTATATTTTTTTCTGTAATTTATGTCAATATCCATAACTCGTGTAGAGCACTTCATTTAGTTCTGGGATCGGACAAGGTTTCTTTGGAAAGGTATAAAGAAGTTGTGACACTCTAAGATCTTTGCAGTACAAAGAAAGAAAATTAGACTGCTACCTAACTTTTAGATAACCGGCTGCCCTTCAATCGGAGAGTGGGTGTGGGTGAAATACAGTTGAAATTTTTGAGCGCCACGATAGTTTGATTTTCCACCGGTTACCTCGTTCGTCGAATTACTCAGTAAACCACGAAATACAAATAATGATACAAATGATATATGGGAGATAGTAGGTAGAAGAAAAGTTTTCGGCGTGAACTTTCTGTTAAATGTTTACTGAAATGGCTCAGAGGGTTTAACAAAGTTAAATGCAAAACTCTGACGGCAAATATATGATGGCAATAAAGTAAATATTTAGAAAAACAATATGAAAAGTCGACGTATATAACGTTATATGCGCTTTACAGTTAACAGTACAGAATTATATTGTATATTGTAAGAATTAAGAATTGCATGTGATTAAAATGAAAAAAAGGAATTGGCAATAATCCTTGGAATGTTTCAAACTGTCCAATTCAAATCAAGAAAGTAATTTAAATTGTCTGGATCTGACCTGAATATATCTCCGGGAATAGGAAGTAGGTATACGCCAGTTCTATAAGATTCCACTGTCCCCGAAATTAGACTTGTCTGCATCCGAAGTACTCCGGGTATGTTTGACAATCTCAGGAAGGTAAATCCAGGTAATGTTCGAATAACGAAACGTAGAAGATAGAACAAACGATGTAGAAGTAAAAAAAAAAAAAAGCCTCCTGCAAGCATCATTGCCGATTAAGGCATTGTTGAGTGAAAATTTGAATTATCTACTCACTGGATGTAATGCGGCCTTTTGAAGAGTTTTCCAATGCTCTAATCCGAATTAATCGAATATGAAAGGCAAATAGGTAATTCACAAACGTAGATTTGCACTTTCAATGATATTTGGCAACTTTACGTAGCTTGAATCCGCTAAATGCGACAACAAATATCTCGTTTATCGTAAAGGGAAAATCATAATAATCGAACGACAAAGAAGCCAGCAGGAAAAACCAAAAAAAGTCTTCGGAACATATGCGGATAATTGAGCCCGATACGCATTATTTCAAACCGTGAACGAAGAATGAAAATAAAACGCTGCAATCTCGTCAGGAACCAGTGGCGGTACGAAGATTTACCTATATTAATTTTTCGCTCTTTGAACTTTTTGTTCAATGACAAAATGACACCGTCACAAAGAGGTATAAAGGTATAAAGAACTAATGAATAATATGTCCTTAACTTACCGTTTCCGCAGAAGGGCTCCGCGGACCTCAGCATGCAGTGCCCCTTCTTGGGCACGGTCATCACCAGGTGCTTCTTGCTCATCGGCGAGAACTGGAAGTTCCTGACCGTGGTGCCGGGAAGCGTGTGCGACGACATGGTGTACTCCTCGTTGTACCCCGGGTCGGACTTGCGATCGTGCCGGCAGCCGAACGCGTGCCCCAGCTCGTGCGTGAGGCAGGTGTCGAGCGTGCCCTGCGGCAGGGGCGTCCCCTGGGTGGAGATGTAGCTCACGGCGACGGCGTTCAGGGACAGCATGTAGCTGGTGAAGGGCCGCTGGCAGATGCCGCCGATGATGTCGTTCGAGATGTCGGTCTCGGAGACCGCGCTGTAGCTGACGCCCAGGACGTTCTCCTGGAAGGACTGGGCTGTGAAGAGGATGCCCAAGCAGACCTGGAGGAGGAACGAAGTCGTTTCGTCATTCGCCTGTTATTTCACAAATTTTTCAATGTGTAGAACACACAATTGCATAAAAGGCACTGGTGAAACCCACCAAACAGGACATTGGCATAATCGCGGCCTACGATATTTAACAGGCCAGAATGTTGCTGTTTTGATAGTGCGCATCGGAAATTCGACCGAGAAACGTGTAAAAAGGTTTGTGTTTTTCTCGTGTTCGTGTGATCAGTTTTTCAATCAATAAATAAAATGAAAATGTGTGTTGCAGTTGCAAGAACAGTGTGTATCGGGTTTGTGATTGAATTTTTCTCGTTTAATGTTCATATCTGGAAGGATTATCAACAGGAAGGTTTCTCATTTTAATATTTATCAAAATTTCATTTGGAAATCTTCGATTTGAAAATTATGCCTCGTACTTGTGCAGTGCCCGGTTGCAAAAGCAACTATAAATATACCAATAAGAAGGTGTCCGTGTTTAGATTTCCGAAAGATCCCGCGAGGAGAAGAAAATGGCTAACGCAATTCATAGAGAAAGTACTTTTAAAGTCAACGATGACAGTGTAGTTTGTATAAAACAGTGTTTTTCAACCTGTGGGTCGCGACCCCCCAGGGGTTCCCGAAGCCTTTGTAGGGGGGTCGCGAATGGTCGACACGACTAGGTACTTACTTCATTAAAAAACATCAATAAATTCTTAAAAGATAGATATATTAAGAAATGGTTATCAAGGAAAAGAAATACTGGTATGTTCTTCATACAAATAAATTAATAAAGAAAAAACATTTCGACTACTAGTTTATTTTAATGTACTTTAATGCTTGTTTTTGTTCACTGAGAAGTAATGAGACAATTTATTTTTTCTTCACATTATATGATAACGTTTTCATTTCAGATATACCTGGTAGTTCAAAAGTGTGGAAACAGTGATTTTATTCCGCAACATGTGGGAAATCGGAATTCTGATACTGGGGTCTTCGGTACCTAATTTCGCCTGAAAGGACCTCATACCAGATATGAGGCCCAGCTTTGAAATTTCAAATGCAAACCTTTTTTTTTCACTGCAGATTCGGATAAAGTGGAAAATTTTTCATCCGAATTGATGAAAACAGAATTTTTTTTTGTCCATATTTGGACCTCATGTTGCACTTTTTGTTCAAAAATCAAAGTTGGACCTCATATCTCGCATAAGGCCCCATCAGGCTCAAAATCTGATGGGCCCAATCGATTCTCCGCGTAAAATTACCTCGTATTAGCATATGAATTTTCGCATCCTGGTCTGAATCAACTCCTCAGATTTTTAAATAAAAAACGCTGCATAGGTTCCAAATAAGGATGAAAAATTTTTTGTTTTAACTAACCAATTCGGATTAAAAATTTTCCGCTAAATCCGAAGCTGCAATAAAAAAAGGTGGGCCTCATAATCCCAAAAACTGATGGTCCATTCGATTCTTCGGACGAAATTACTAAAGACCCCAGTATCAGAATTTCGATCTTTCAACTATGCCCGAAATAAATTAACCTTTTCCAGATTTTTGAGACACATGGTGTGTCAATTTATTAATCTCACTTCTCATCACTTCAATGAAAGACGAGGATCACAATTCAATTTTTCTTGTAAAAGTCTTGAAGTTTTTTTTTGCATCCTGGCTTCGAAGACGTTTGGTTCAGAAAGAAAAAGCTATTTTCAAAACGAAAATGTCAAGAATGAATTCCAAGTTAACTGACTTGTCTTGTTGTAGAAATGAATTATTGTTTGTTTTTGTGTTTATACTAAAAGTTCAGCGCGAAGTTCCATAAGTCTGGTCAGCCTATTGAAAACAACTTCACCCCTGTATGATAAAACAAATTTCGATTGAGTAAACCCATACTCGTATCTTCACAAATGAAAATGATTTGAAACAGTCGAGTCTCCAATGATTTTTCTCGAATTTACATACATATTTTCAACATACATGGAAAAAATCAGGATTGGTGGGGTCGCGAAATTTTTTGCGATACTATGGGGGGTCGTGTCATGAAAAATGTTGAAAAACACTGGTATAAAACATTTTGTAGATTCCCAAATTTTGAGAAATAACTCTTATCCAACAGCCGAAGATTCAGTTATTAATATACCCAAGAAAAATACCTAAATTAATTGATGATGCATTTCCTTCAATTTTCCCAAATCGACCGAGTTACATGGCATCTTCAGTTACTCCGAAGGAACGGAGACAAAAATTAGTTGTCCATTATGACAATGTTTACACCGATTTGGACAAACAAGATCAGATCGATTTTCCGACTTTTGTAGTATGTAATTTCAAAGACAAGGCAATTTTCAACTTTTTTTCCAACGTTAAAGAAAATGACTAGTTCGCATGAAAAATTCGACCGGGAAACGTGTAAAAAGATTTGTGTTTTTTTTGTGTGATCGGTTTTTCAATCAATAAATAAAATGAAAATGAGTGTTGCAGTTGCAAGAACAGTGTGTATCGGGTTTGTGATTGAATTTTTCGACTTTTAGTGTTCATATCTGGAAGGACGGAGACAATAATTAGTTGTCCACTATGATAATGTTTACACCGATTTGGACAAACGAGATCAGATCGATTTTCCGACTTTTGTTGTCATTTCAAAGTCAAGGCAATTTTCAACTTCTTTTCCAAAGTTAAAAAAATGACTTTGTTCAGTTCTACAATATAAATTTTGAGAGGGCATTTTCTAAAAAATCTTCGGGGTTTAAGATCTCGAGTAATTTGAGAATCGAAATCGTATTTAGAGACTAAGTAAACGTACCCATTTCTAATTTCAAGTGGTTATTAGGTGGCAGATATACAGGGTGAGTCGGGAGGAACGGACCAAACTTCAGGTGTGTATTCTGCAGGTCGAAATAATTCCAAAAAACTCATATGTTGTTATCCGATTCTCATTTTTTTCAAACTAAAGGGTAATTAGAATATTTAAATAAGGCCAACCAATATTCAGATCAAGAGTTTCTCGGACTATGGATTGGTCGCTGTGGTCGTATTAGTTGGCCTCCAAGATCTCCAAACCTCACACCATTGAACTATTGTTTGTGGGGCTGCTTCAAGAACGAGGTATACAAAGTTAAAGTTGACGCTCGGGATGCTCTAATTCGACGCATTAGAAATACGGCATTTCTTTTTAAAGAAAATCACGAATCAATCAGAAAAGCATCGAGAGCCCTTCGCAGACGAATGTGTTTCGAGGTTAATGGCAGGATTTTCGTGCATTTATTAAAATAATGCTATAAATGAAACTATTTTAATATAGAAAATGTTGTTTTTCATAATGACGCTGTAGTTTGAGAACAAATGAAAATCAGATAACCACATATGAGTTTTTTTATATTATTTCGAGCTATAGAATACACACCTGAAGTTTGGTCCGTTCCTCCCGACTCACCCTGTATTTGTGACTTTTTTTCTCTTTTGATGTTCATTCACCTACTTTATTCGTTTCAGAAAGTAAAATAATTTTCATTCTGATTGTAATCTTGTGGAACTCAATACAACAACTACCTCCTCGTGGTGGATTATTTGCGATTAAATATTAAGATATTATCCGCAGATAAACGAAATGCTGTTTCGTAATATTGCTGTTAAAACTGATTAATAAAAATTATTGTTATTGTTATTATTGTTTTCCTCCCTACAGTTCTTCATTTAATTGTGAATTGAAATAAATTCGAAGTTATATCGAAAACAGTGCGAATTGCACAAGAAAACCGTATACTTTCTATATCTACGTGTACCAATAGGCACGATGCTGGTAACAACGGCAACGTCTAACCTTCCGGCCTGTTAGATTTAGTAGGCTGTGGCATAATGCGTGTTGCACGAGGTGTTGCCAAATTGTCAGATTCTATCGATATTCACGGATATCTATAAACTGGCATTGAAAAATGAGGTAAAGTCAACCAAATGGGTGTGTACATAACAGGTTTCATTGTATTGTGTATTCACTTAATTTCATTATTTTGATGTTAATTTTTAGTTTTTAAATTATTCTGAAGGAAATAAAATTTCTGAAACATCGTTGAAAGAATAATGTTTTTTTTTTTTGTTTCACCCTTTTCAAGATGATCTAGAAAATTGTTCAATGAGCATTCGGACGCAATAAAAACCTGATAAAGATAATTGTGTTGACAAAATTACTCACCTCTCTCAAAATTAGATACTGGGCAAAGTGCGCCAGATAAAATCTGGGACTGACCGGGTCTTTAGAATATGGCGGTAGATAATTGTAAGGACTATCTTCATTCTCTATCACAACCAGATATTTGATGATAAATCCTATGTTATCTGGAGTGCCATCGCAGTCGAAATCGGTACTTCTAAACACAGAATTCACCTCATTGATCGACAACATAACCTGAGCAACAGCAGCTATCACGTCGTTTTTGTGTATCTTCTTCAAAAAGGAATTATCCAGAATGACGAGAAGTGGGCAAATGTGCCTAAAAATGAATTTAACACGTTTTGTTATTAATGTCAATCCATTGAATCTCATACCTTTCTGCAATGAACTGTTTGTAAATAATCTTTGAAGCCTCCTCGCTTATCGAAACTTTATGATGAGTACGTCGAGCAACCCTCTCTCGAAGCTTCTCTCCATTTTCATTCACTACCGATTCTTCATCATAAATGATTGCGTTAAAATCATCTCCCTTCTCTAATGTGGGAAACTCACTTGCATCTTGGACATAATAAAGCTTATTCTTTAAAATTATAGTTCCATAAAAATCACCATTGTCGATATAACCATTCACACCACTAACATTTGAAATATTTGCTACGAAACCTTCCACTATGTTTCCAGGATAATTATGAAATTTTCTCTTCGTCGTATGGTTTCCACCAACAAGAAGGATTTGGCTTACATTGTTGTAGAGATGGGGCACTGTGGTAGGTTTTACAAAAATCTTGTAAGATTCATTGCCGATAGTTGCATGGAAGAACCCCTCATTTTTTCGTTTGAATTTGTTCGGGTTGTATGAGTGAACTTTGGTTCTTGCTAAGGTATATGTTTTTATACTAAACTTGTTAGGCAACACAAAAAGTGCTTCAGAAGTGTTCGTACTGAAATATGTTATCAACAAAATCAAACAGAAACATTTCATTTCAATTTGACATTTGTCGGTCTCCGAGTCATAGAATCTGGAGTAGAACGTAGACCATGAAATATGAGCCTCTCTATGATTCATTTTGATATCTTCATCTATGTTTTCTTGTTCAAAATATAGAACAGAGAAATCATTATGGCATTGCTTTATTCATCATCTTACAAAAGTACCCAAATTCAACAAAAATATACAAAAACGAAGGTTTCTTAAAGAGCCGGCCTGGATGGTAAATTGTTTTCGTCCCAAATAGAAGCCCCACTGCATGCACAAATTGTCTTCGGATTTTGAAACAGACCTGCCGATCTTGCGATAATTCCACATGAAAGTCGTCTTTCTGTTCCTTTTTGTGGTTGGGAGATCACCAGGGAACGGCCTATTAGTTCCGGCAAGTGAACAACCTTATTTTCTAGACGGAATGTTGACCGGCCATTTACTCCGGCTACAATGTTACCCAAGTCCCCGTACTGTTTGCCTTCAAGCCCCATCAGCTTCCCTACAGGATTGAATGTGTCTCCGCAACTTTCGCATCCTGGAAAACAAGAATTTGATCATTCAAATTGTGGACAAAATGTAAGTGATTATTACCTTGCGAAATGTCACCATTTTCATGTACGCTGAGTTTATACCTGCCGGGCTCTAAACCGTCGACTGTTCCATCAACAATGCAGGAGTTGGGGAGTTGTACAAACCTCACTACTCCTTTAACAGTCGATTCCCCAGCTTCTAACACAGCAACACCTGCAGTTTTTCCACCCAAACCTTTAAGAGCCACCTTTCTCCCAGAAGTTTCTAATTTCTCCATCAGTTCTGTTGTCGAAAGGGTGCTTTCGACAATGACACTGCTCTTGGCCACATTTATATCGACTATGTTTATGTGAGGGGAGCTCAGGCTCTCTTCAACCGCTCTTGCACATTTATTACACATCATGTCCACAGCAAATTCCGTCTTAGTCGAAGTCATAATGTAGTATGGTGAATGGGTACTTCTGTTTATGTTGTTTTTCAGAGAATTTCACCGGAAATTTTGAGAGTAATGTTTCAGAAATGAAGTTTGATTTTTTACGATTCTGTAATGCAGCAATGACTTGATACTTTTGCGATAATAAACGAAAACATAGTGGACTATGAAAGTTAGGTTAAGTTCAAGGTCAATTTTATTATCTTTTAACAATGCAAGGTGCGATGTTACTTCTATGGGTAAGGTCGAAGGTCATTTTGCACGGGTACGTTCGGAAATCTGGGAGAAGTTAGAACTCCAAGAAAAGCAGAATTAAATCAATGTATTTATTAGGTTTCCACAATATTGTGGGCATAAAATCATACAATATCTATAAAATCGAATTAAAATATATTTGTACATGGAAATGAGATATAACAGTGGAAATTCTATCATCAGTCTTGGATTTTTAGTGGAGCAAAATGCAATTTTCACTGACTCGGGTTGTTTTCATCATTTTGGTTCCAATCTCTTCTAATATGGTAGAATGGTACGTATATAACGTTCGCTCGGTTGAATTGTCTGTATTCGCTACCTGAGAATTCTCCCATTGGAGGAAGATCCAAGGTTTCGATATTTCTTCTTTGCCTATTCCTTGGTTGACGAAATTTTACCAAAAACACTGCACATTCTGCTGTATCCAAATCTTGATTTACTCCATCGTAGTTTTCCAATTTTTTAGTGTCATCTAAAGGTTTACTGCGTACTTCCAACAAGTGAACAGCCAAGAGAACAGTCACGAAAAATATTCGGTAATTCACGTTGAATTCTGTCTTCACTTCCATTAATATTGAATTGTATTTTAACTAGCTGAGGGAGAACGATTTGGATAAATTTTTGGTACGACAGATGCTCGGCCGTTTATATAGTATCTCACACAAACTTGCTAATGAATAGAAATTAACAACATTGATATGTGGTTTATTCCAAGTTCAACCATTACGTAAGGAATATTGAACTGGTCGCATTATTTCAAACTGCTTGTTCCAAATTGAAGTTGGTTTTCCCTTTTTTCAACTGATCAATTGGAGAATCACAATTATCTCAATTCATTCATTCAACATCCAACTGGCCCAGCAATCAGATATTACTTATGGACGTTCAGGCATCAACAACGTTTCAGTATGAATATCTGGCTATATTCTTTTGATTCAGAGAGCTAAAATAATACAATATATATTGAAACAAAACGGTACCTAGCTGAGGTTGGTGCAACACAGGAAAACCATACAGGTCTGCAGTATGATTACATGAGGAAAGGGAAAAACCTCAGCTGAAAAAAAAACCCTTACCTCGCTCGTGAAAAAAAATTACTAAAAATATTAAATATCAGAGAAATCTTGAAAGACATCAGCGTGATCTGAGAAAACATCTTCGTGTTATCCGCCTATGGACACAGATAAACAGATTCTTTACAAAACGACTCGCAATTCTTAATATGAAATGAAAAAAGACAAGCAGAAAAGAAACAAATTATTTAGAAAAAAATATATTATTTTGAAATAAACCACCCATTTCAGAAATGCATTTGTTACTTCATGTATAGCCTCGAAACCATCTTGAAATTTATAAATGGACAACTATTTATAAGATGTTCCATATGTAGTATCGATTAGAAAATTTAACCAAAAAGGTTTACGTGACTTCAATCTGGGGAACTCATTATCTGGGATATAGGTGAGTATGGGAAATGAATTGAATTTGTTCCAAAAACTTAAAGCTGTTGTCTCTCTGCGAATATGGGGAGGGACAATATTTGAGAAGACTGGTAACCAAGGAGTAGGTGTAGATTTGATAGTACCAGTAATAATTCTCATAGAAAAATTTAGTTGAGCATCAATTTTTTTCATGAACATTGTTCAACCAAACAGGGCAACAATATTCAGCAACAGAAAAAAACCAAAGCTAACGCTGCCGTACGAAGTATTGTTGCATCAGCTAGTTTCTGAAGAATATTGTTTCGAGTTTTAAGCTTCAAAGATCATCAAAATGGGTGTTGAAATTCAGAGAGGAATCAAGTTTGATTCCCAGGTATCTAGGATTGAAATTATGTTTTAAGGGAGAAGAACCGAAAGTGACACTCAATTCTCTCTATTTCTGATGATTATTCAAATGAAAACATGAAACCTCGGTTTTATTTTTATTCAGGCACAAACGCCTCTTTAAAAATTTTTTTTCATGATATCCAAATCTGCGGAAAGGGTACTTTCATACCTTAACTTTCTTCAAAATACCTTGCCCGATTTTCTAGAATTTGAACATTTAGATCAAAAATTTCCCAGAAGATGGATAGGAAAAGGAAGGAATTTTCTTTTCATGTTTGAGTCAGGGAGACCTGTAAAACTCAGAGTACCTTTCCGATTCCCTGACTCATAGTTTCTAGAAAATATCACAAACTCTTGAGCAAATAAGCATTACTAAGCGTTGCAAGTGCATTATTTATTTTAACGTTAGCAATCAAAAAGGACATTTTCAAGGTACACCAATTAGCGTTTCCAGAACAGAAATAGTTCGCATTGTTTTTGCTGTTTACTGAATACCCAAAATAACGCGAGAAACTAACTTGTTTGTGGAATTTCATTAATCACTACGAACGTGACCAACTATTGACGTTATTCAACCGCGGTGTGAATTTTTCAAATTAACACCTTTCATCTGGAATTCATCTTCATCATCCCAAAGGCGTCAGTATCAAACACCATCTAATTAGTGGTGACTCCAAGAAACCTAAGCAGACATCTATAAATATTGAAAATTAACAATTTGTGTCACTTCAGTGATACAATCTGTACAATCTTATTCTGCTGTGACGATGTATTTAAGTCATTGCTGTTTTGTGCTAGTGATAGTTACAGTTTCTGCTTCTTATTTCGACGAAGACCTACCTTTATATCTCAGTGATGATATCCTGATTTCCCATGTTCCAAAAATATCGAAAAGATCTATTTATGATACTGTAGACTATGGAAAACTGACCAAACGTGATGTGAACTTGGATGAGAAAACCGAACACCCCCTTGCGAAGAAAGAAGATGTAGCAAAGGACAAAAGTGATATAGAAAATGAGGAAGAGTCAGGATTAGTCTTCATTCCATCGTTTGGAAGAAGAACGAGAAGAGCAATCGCGAAAAACGAAAAAGATCTCCTCAGTTCAGAGAGTAACATTGTTTTTCTACCGTCCTTCAGAAGAAATGGTTTCAGGAGGACCAGAAGAGATGTTGGTGATACTGATACTGACAGCAAACGAGCTGCAGACACCCCAACTGAAGATAAAGGGAAGAAATCTGGTCCAGAAGCAACAGAAAAAAATGAAGAATCATCCGATAGCGATGGTCAGGAATCTGGTTTGGTATTCCTTCCATCTTTTGGTAGAAGATCGAGAAGAAGCGTGGAAGAAGACCAACATATTTCTTCTACACAGAAGAATGTGAAAGATGAAACAACAACAACTACAAATAAGGACGATATAAACAACCAGGAAAAGCTTGACTCCCAAAAATCAACTGTGAAAACAAAGAGAGAAGTTAACGATGAAAATTTGGAAAAGAAGAAAACTCAAACTGATGATTTTGATGAAGACAAAGATGACGAATCAGAAGAGGAGTCAGGCTTGGTATTTATACCATCTTTTGGAAGGCGACAGAGGAGAGATACCTCTTCTACGAAAACAAATGTAGATTCTAATTCTCAAAAAGAAGAAAAACAAACCAAGAAAACTTTTGATACTCAGGAATCTGGACTGGTATTTCTTCCATCGTTCAACAGAAGAACTAGAAGAGATGTTGGTGATACTTACAGCCATTACATCAAACGATCAGTCGACATATCAAATGAAAATGAGGAGAAAAAGAAATCAACATTAGCAGCAACTGAAAAGAATGAAGAATTATCTGATAGCGATGTCGTAAATGGTGAAGAATCTGGTTTGGTGTTCCTTCCATCTTTTGGTAGAAGATCAAGAAGAAGCGTCCAAGAAGACCAACATATTTCGTCTACACAGAGGAGTCAAAGAGATGAAACATCAACAACCACAAATAAAGATTCTAACGTTGGTTCTTTACAGCAAGAAGAAAAACAAACCAAGAAGACTTTTGATACTCAAGAATCTGGATTGGTATTTCTTCCGTCGTTCAACAGAAGAACTAGGAGAGATATCCCCATCAATGAGTCAAAACAATCTAATGAAAAACAAGATAATTCGAATAAGAAGCAGGATGAGGAAGAACAAGAATCGGGATTAGTATTTTTGCCATCTTTCGGGAGGAAAACATAAATATTTTACTCAATTACAATATAGTTTGTGAATCCCTAGATAATTTAGCTACACGATGATTTATATTTTATAGAACTATATCATAATTTGTAAATGATCATATATTTCGACTGAGAATAAATTGTTAATATGATTTATTATTTTCTTCAAATACTTTTACTTGCTTTTCCCTTCTCATGAAAGTAATTTAATTTTACCTAAGGTACCATGAAAAAAAAAACGCTTTTATATCTGTGACTATGTGGATTAACCTAACATTTTGACATATCAATGAATGATTCAACTTCTTAACAATTAACAATTCTTTTCTGCTATTTTATATTGAGGCAAATGAATAATTTCAACAATGATAGAATCCTGTCCTAAAAGGCGTATGTTCATGGGAATAACCTTATTAGGATTGTGAGTACCTAGTTACATTGTCACTCTCAGTTTATGCAGGTGACGAATTTTATTCCAGTTTGACCATTTTGGTTTTGATAGTGGAATCGCACTGGACTGACGCAAGGGAAATTTCAAGAAAACGCGCTTTCGTGACCGAGCAAAACTCAACTTGTGGAAAACACGAAACGTACGAAGTCATTAGAGATTGCGAACCATGCACAGGTTGTTTCACTCGACATTATACCGAGATTCTCATTGTTTCATGAACCTTTCTTTTCAGACTCGGAAATCAACAGTAAGATTCTAACAGTATGTAAGAATACCCATTATAAGGAACTATTGAAATGTTCGAGCGGAGAAGTAGTTCTTCGAAGTTGTGACAGAGCTGCTTATTACGATGAAAGACAATTCTGGACTTTTGAACTGTTTATGTTGATCTTGTCCATCATTTCGTTCGTATGTTTCACGTCTCGACAGAAAGTGTTGAATAAAAGGATGATGCAGAGGGTTCAAAGGCAGCTTGCTAACAGTGTCTGAAAAACTAACCTCAGAAATATGTAAGTGACACCATGTTATTTTAGTAGGGGAGCTCACGATGCTAAATTGGGATTTACTCAAGCGTCATAGAGACCTATTGGGTTGCAAAGCTTAGATGACGAAAAGAAAAAAATTTTATGTAATGTATACGCAGAGCGGGTAATATAGGCATTATGCAGATGCACGCACTGAACTTTCTCTACGAATTTCTCTTACAAGGAATCCTTGTGTATATTAATCTACCTCGCTTGAGTAAATCCGGAATCTCTCGTACTAAACTTCTCGCAACAATTAAAAGAATAGAAAAATTTTCCAAATTTTTTGGTGTTTTTCAACAGGCTGTATATCAGTGAAAAATGGTTTATGAGAAATCGAAGAATCAACTTTTGAAGCTTGAAGACTCTAGTTTCCGAATTTATGGGTTAACAATTTTTCAGAGTACTGGTAGCCATGCAAAATTTTTTTGAGCTAGACCGATGCAAAGGCCGCATAGCCTGTTTATTCAGCTCAAATTTGTTTTTCACTACCCTCGGAAATTACCATTTGTCTTCGAGATATCCAATTTTGAATGCAAAAGGCCCTTTTTCACTCAACTGCCGTTATTCTAAAACTATTGGAGGCCTAGCAAACTGACAGCTGGTTTATTTTTCTGCAGAAATTGTCCTACAAAAATCGTTCATGGTTAATTAAAAAAAAATTGTTTTCCACCTGTAATTGTATTGTGAAAAAAGAGCAAGAAAATGCCATTTTGCCATTTGTTGGTTAACGGACTGTATTTTCGTCAATATTGGGGGGAAAGCTAAGGTTTTAAGACAATTTCAAAGCCTAATGTACTCCAAAGGACCTTACAAATTGGTAAATCGATCGATTCAGCGGTTTTCCTGGACCGATTGATTGAAATTCTGGAAAAATTAAGGGAACAAGTTTTTCGTTCCTTTAAGTTGACCTTTTCTTTTCAAGAATCTATCAAGGTTTTTGTGCTAATCTTTTTGGAAATTATCAATTTAATTCATTCAGTTATTAGTAAATTCTGTAATTTTTTTTTATTGCTAATATTTGTAAACGCCTTTATTTACGATTGAAAAGAGGCAGTTCAATTTTGTTCTGAAAATATCGGAAAAAAAAATTAAGGGAACAAGTTATTCGTTCCTCAAAGTTGACCTTTTCTTTTCAAGAATCAATTATAAATTTTTTTTCATTTTTTACTCTATTTTGAATGTTTTGGAGATTATAAAAAAAATTGAAGACAATTTTTTCCAAAATCTCGAATATTTGAAAATGCCTTTTTTTACGATTGAAATGTTGAATCATGTTCTGAATATATTTAGAAAAACAAATTCATTCCTATGTTTTTCTAGATTTATTTATTTTTTTTTATGGATTTTTTTCGGATTTGAAAATAATTTCTCTGATTTTTTTCATGTTATACAGTTTCAAAGGTTTTCTGAAGGAATTGGATAATCCAAATCAATTATTGAGGTTTTGTCCACTAGAGAATTTTTTTTCGGTGAGAATTTCTGTTTTTCTAGATTTATTTATTTTTGTCACTGAAAAAAATTTTTTTTTTCCGATATTTTCAGAACATTATTCAACATTTCAATCGTAAAAAAGGGCATTTTCAAATATTCGAGATTTTGGAAAAAAATTGTCTTCATTTTTTTATAATCTCCAAAACATTCAAAATAGAGTAAAAAGTGAAAAAAAATTTATAATTGATTCTTGAAAAGAAAAGGTCAACTTTAAGGAAAGAAAAACTTGTTCCCTTAATTTTTTTTCCGATATTTTCAGAACAAAATTGAACTATCTCTTTTCAATCGTAAATAAAGGCGTTTACAAATATTAGAAATAAAAAAAAAATTTTGTAGCAAAAAAAATTCTCAACTGAAAAAAAAATTTTTTTTTCGATCTTGAAAAATTACAGAATTTACTAATAACTGAATGAATTAAATTGATAATTTCCAAAAAGATTAGCTCAGGTTTGAGGAACGAAAACCTTGTTCCCCTAATTCTTTCAAAATTTCAATCGATTGATTCAGGAAAACCGCTTTACCGATTCAGGGGGTCCTTTGGGGTACATTAGACAATGAAATTTTCTTATAACTTTAGCTTTGCCTAAAATATTGACGAAGATTCAGTTCGTTAACCAACAAACGGCAAGATGGCAATTTCTAGCTCTTTTTCACATTGCCGTTACAGGTGAAAAAAAAAAATTTTTAAAATTAAACATGAACGATTTTCGTAGGAAATTTTCTGCAAAAAAAAAGCCGGCTGTCCGTTTGCTAGGCCTCCAGTAGTTCCGGAGATATCAGCAGTTGAGTAAAAAAGGGTTCTTTTGCATTCAAAATTGGATATCTCGAAGACAAATGGTAATTTCCGAGGGTAGTAAAAAACAAATTAGAGCTGAATAAACAAGCTATGCGGCCTTTGCATCTGTCTAACTCAAAGAAATTTCTCCATGCGCGTAGAGCAAAACGAAAATTTGAAAAATAAAAAAAAAATTTTTTTCGTGCTTTATCGGAGGATTGCTCGGCTACCGGTTCTCTGAAAAATTGTTAACCAATAAATTCAGAAACTAGAGTCTTCAAACTTCAAAAGTTGATTTTTTCATTTCTCATACGACCATTTTTCACTGAGATACAGCCTGTTGAAAAACACCAAAAAAATATGGAAAATTTTTCTGTTTCTTTAATTGTTGCGAGAAGTGCATTTATTCCATTCAGAAAATATTGTGAACGTAAACATTTTTCTTGTTTTTCAGGTCGGGAGAGAAATCAACAATCTTCATCGAAGCCTTTGACTTGGGCTCCGGTTATTTTTCTATCTCAATTGAATCATTATTAATAATTTACGTGTATGATGTATGTGACTCGAAATACCTGGACTTGAGGCTGTATTTAGTGGAATCGCCTCTGGATGTTTCTTTGAAACTCGATACTTCTCGATTTACCTTTTCTGTTTTCAATTGTGGAAGCATCTTGCCTAAACTGTCGACATATTGTTCCTGGCCGATAATAATTGTCAATAATAACGTAGTAGCAGGCGTAAGCGCTGTTGCGAGGCAAATCATCAAACAGAGCAAAAATGACGACGTTCAACACCTCTTGGGATTCCGAGGCAACTGCTTGATGGCTTGTAGTGAAGTGTCGGTTTGGACGATGTTTTGCGAAATCGACATGCCTCGAGGATTGAAGACAATGCTCGAAGACATTACGAGTGAAGATGTGAAAAGCGTGGTAATCCCAAACTGTCTTTCGAGGCTCGAATACCATCTAAAACAACCTGTAAGAGTTCACAACATCTACAAAGTAGCACGCGAAGAAAATAAGAAAATATCCACGAAGATTCCGAAGGAGGAATTGAATTTAGAACACAAATATGCGGAAGGCCCTGCGATGACGATATCCGATATAATTTTGTATCCCTGCGTCGATTTATTCTTCAAGGTTTTAATCGATCATAATATGGAGGAAAAGTTTCCTATTCTTCATCTTTGGTTTAAAAATGTGCAAAAGGAATGTGGTCGTGTTCTTGACTTCATTCTTCCTTCGGTGTCGGATGACCTTGAGATTTCGATCGACGATAATTTCGTGAAACAGAGCCTTTATAAATCCGACATGTCCCATTACAAAATGGAGAAAAAGACGTATACGAAACAAGGGAATATAGAAAGGGGGATTGAAATAGTTTCTCGGGATATCGAAATATCTAACTCCAATTCGTTGTATGGCTCCGATGTTGACTTCAGTTGGGGGGATGTACCGTCGGAATTGAACCCTTGCGGTGGTTCTTTACCGGAGAAAAGGGCTGATAGGAAATGCGAACAGTTGGAGAGCATGGTTAAGCCTTCGTTGAAAATCGTGGGAGACTCCGAATTCACCATAGTGGATTTCTGCAGCGGAAGTGGACATTTAGGACTGTTACTCGCGTATTTACTTCCGAAATGTCACGTAATTTTGGTCGAAAACAAGGAGAAGTCGCTGTTGAGAGCGACCGAACGAATAGAACTTCTAAACTTGAGGAACGTCACGGTTGTGCAGAGCAATTTGGATTATTTCTGCGCGGATTTTCAACTGGGAGTCTCCCTTCACGCTTGCGGCACTGCTACCGATTTGGTGATGCAGATGTGCGTGAAAAATCGAGCAAACTTCGTGTGTTGCCCGTGCTGTTATGGAGGAATCAAGAAGTGCCATCTGGTGGATTTTCCGCGAAGCCAGCGCTTCGCGAGGTTGCCACTTCTGACCTACAAGGATTACATGAGTTTGGCGCACGGGGCTGATCAAACTCACGACCTGGAGAATGCTAAGACTAAACAGGGTTATGTTTGCATGGATGTTGTCGATACCGACCGGAAGTTTTACGCTGAGTCGTTTGGTTATGAGGTTTTTTTGGGGAAGTTACAACCTGTTACTTGTACTAATAAGAATAATGTGATTGTTGGTATTAAAAAAACTTGAGAAATCGTTTCTTGTTTATTTTTCATTAGGGTGTGAAATTTTAAACTCCTAGACATTCCCTGAACAGAGAAAGTTGAGAAAAACTATTGCACAATAATTGTCAGTTAAACTTAAAATGATTTAATCTACAGGGTGTTTCAAAATAAGGTGATCCCCGCTCTAATATAGATAGAAAACTGAAAAATAATAGGGGTTTGTTCAGTAAAAAATTTTCGTAACGTCATCCGTATTCAAGATAAAGGGCATTGAAAAAGAAAAAAATGTACAGGGTATCCCAAATTGTTTAATTTTGGCTGTTTCTGGTACTTCTGAACTAGATAGGTAAAAACGTTGGGCTCGATTTCCGTGGAAACACCAATAGTGAAAACCGTTTCAAGATATCTTCATTTTTTTTTGAAGATATAACAAAATTTTTTCGATTTAGAAGATGTGCCATAACTTTTTCATTTCCGATAATATCTGAAAAAAAAACTTTCAACAAGCACTTTTTCACAGGGAATAAGACATTGCTTTAATTTTTTTTTCTTTAAATTTTTTTAAGATATAAGATGAAAAAAAAATTCGTATTTTAAATGAAAAAATGTTTTGTTTTTCCACGAGAAAAAAAAGCGCTTCTAGAAAGTTTGAATCATTATCAGATATTTTCGAAGATAAAAAAGTTATGGCACATTTTCGAAATCGATAATTTTTCAAAATAAAAAGAAAAAAATAAGATATCGTGAAAAGGACACCTTTCGAAGTTTTCACCTATCTGGTCCAGATGTACCTGAAACAGTCAAAATCAAGCAATTTGGGATACCTTATACAGAGTTTTTACGATTTTGCCCAAACTACAGGCAACATTGTAATGAAATCTTATACGAATATGTTTTGGAAGCTGATACATCTAATGAATGTGTTTTGATGTCTGATTCTCATAGAGAGCGCTTGTTACGCGGTTCGTACCAAGTTGTTTTGAACATAACTTTTTTGATATTAAATTTCACGTTTGTGAAAACGGAACACCTGCTAAAATTGAATTATTCTTCATATTATCAGCCTTTTTTAAAATTTTCTTGTGATATTTTGCTCAATTATTAATACATTTATCATTATTTTATATCAGCATCGATTATTACTTCGTAATTTTCAAATTAATATATTCCAAAAACGGTGCACAGTATCGAGTTTTATCAAGAGTACCTTCTTGGTGTAAATTAAAATGATGTTCGAGTTCGATCGAAATTTAGCTTAATAAATCTTATATCAAAAAAGTTATGTTCAATACTACTTGGTACAAACCGTGTAACTAGCGCCCTCTATGAGAGTCAGACATAAAAACAATTTCATTGTATGTATCAACTTCCAAAACCTATGAAATTTCATTACAATGTTGCTAGTAGCTTCGGCAAAATCGTAAAAATTGTGTATTTTGTTTCCTTTTTCAATACGGATGGCGTTACGAAAACTTTCCACCTTTACTCAATAAACCCCTATTATTTTTCAGTTATCTATCTAGCCTAGAGAGGGGATCACTTTTTTTGGAACACCATATATATCAAACAAGACAAATTCATAACGGAAGCGATGAAACAAAGATTATAGATTATAAAGATATGAAACGTTCATAATATCAGTAGTTTTAAAAATGAACTATAAAGCGCCGCGATGTTTTAAATGATTTTTTCACTTCCATTTTCGGTCATTTCAAATAATAGGTCAAAAATGTTTGTGATAATTAGAATAGTTTTGATTCAGGGAACTAAAATAATACAATACATATTGAAAACAAAAAGGTACCTAGCTGAGGTTGGTGCAACACAGGAAAACCATACAGGTCTGCAGTATGATTGAATGAGGAAAGGGAAAAAACTCAGCTGAAAAAAACCCTTACCCCGCCCGTGGAAAAAAAATTACTTAAAATATTAAATATCAGAAAAGTTTTGAAAGACATCAGTGTGATCTAAGAGAACACCTTCTTGTAATCCGTCAATGGGATCATATAAACAGGTTCTTCGCAAAACGACTCGCAATTTTTAATCTAAAATGAAAATAGACAAAAACAGAAAAAAAACCAACGATTTAGAATAAATCAAATTATTTTGAAATTAACCACCTATTTCAGAAATGCATTTGTTACTTTGTGTATAGCCTCGAAACCATCTTGAAATTTATGAATCGGACAAATATTTATAAGATGTTCTATAGTCTCCTCATTTTCCCCACATTCACAACTAGGGCTCTCAACCAAATTCCATCGAAAGAACATGCTGTTGCATCGTCCATGGCCTTTTCTAATGCGATTTAGAACAGACTATATTCTCCTGGGAAGGTCAAAACCAGGAACTCTGATGGAAAGAGCAGAAATAAGATCTTCATTGAAAATAAGAATACATTCCATTCAGATTGCCAAATTTTTTTGTAGCTTCTATTCATATCAATCAGAAAATTTGACCAAAAAGATTTACGCAACTTCAATCTGGGGCCTTATTATCTGGAATATAAGTGAGTATGGGAAATGAATTTGGAAAGGAATTGAATTTGTTCCAAAAATTCAAAGCTGTTGTCTCTCTGTGAATATGGGGAGTGACAATATTTGAGAGGACTGGTAACCAAGGAGTAGGTGTATATTTGATAGTACCAGTAATAATCCTAATAGAAAAATTTAGTTGGCCATCAATTTTTTTTACATGAACACTGTTATTCAACCAAACAAGGCAACAATATTGGGCAGCAGAACAAATAGAATTCAGAAATATATTTTTCGATTTCATTATTTTTGTGTCACTTTCTGAACGCGATGAAAAAATGCATGCTGCCATATCCCGTAATCTCTTCGAGCTACTCTCCAGTCTCCAGAGCCTTCCTAAACACGTTTCCAAGGTGTCCCACGTCGATACAAACATGACCCAGATCGAACCCCTAGATCAGCAGTTTCGGTGCAGGAATTTAATTTTTTATTCGCCTGGGATTTGAAATGGCCGAGGACGAGAATTCGTGGGTCTTCGATTCCCTTGTGTGCTTCCTCAAAGGTCCCATATGGGACGCGCCTATTCAGAATTTCATAGAGGAGAAGTCTCTGAGTGAGTATTGTCGCATTTGTTTGTCTTGGATTAATCGCGGGTTTCTATAGAACGGTTCAGACTAGAATTCGTATCGATCAAACATAACAGGGCTGCTATGATACCTTTGAAGAATATTTTCCTTCTTGTTGTACAAAAAATAACGCTTCACAAGAGTATTTTTAAAAATTTTTACTCACTCAAGTAACTGATTCTTCTAATCATTTCTTTATACGTTTCACAGTTTCGATTGAAAATTCACATAGATGAATTCAAAATAGTTATCCGAACAAATATAATTTTTATGTACACTGCGCAAAAAAATTAACGCACATAATGGAAATCTCAAATTTATTCTACAACTGAAGGTGTTCTCAATGATAATTACATATTTTCATCAGAATTCTGCATGAATATGTTATCCACTTTCAACGTTTTTCTTCAATACAGATGTTTTTTCCCAGCAGGAATAAAAAAAGATGATATTATCAGTTTTTGAATGTATTGGCTCCATTCTAAAATCAGTTGTTCTCGATCAATTATTCTAGTGACCAATAGTTTTTCTTTCGTTTGATTTTCTACACTCGATCGCTATGCAACGCGAATCACGCAATTTGACCCAAGAGGAATGTACCCAAGCGGTATTTCTGCGAGAAGAAGGGTTGACATACACAAGAATTGCAGAAAGGTTTGGAGTTTCCCATACAAGTGTGTCCAGAATGTTGCAGCGATTCAGGGAGACAAGTATGAATGTCCGAACACCAGGACAGGGTAGACAACGGGTAACAACTGCCATTCAAGAACGTTACTTGAGAGTTTCTTCGTTGAGACAACGGTTTGCAACCGCTCGCCTCCTTCAAAATCAGCTTGAGCAAACCCATGTGGTGCAAATTAGCACTCAGACAATAAGAAATCCCCTCAGAGAATATGATTTAAGGCCTCGTGTCGCGGCAAGAGGCCCAGCTCCTACCCCAGCCCATCGAAGGGCGCGTTTGGATTTTGCGAGAGAGCATATCAATTGGGAAGAGGCCGATTGGGAAAGAGTTCTCTTCACGGATGAGTCTAGATTCTGCCTCTACCATTGTGATCGACGTTTCCTTGTATACAGACGTCCACATGAAAGATATGCTCAGTGCAATTTCCTGAATACTACTGGTTTCGGGGGAGGATCGATTATGGTATGGGGTAGAATATCTGCTCGCACAGACCTAGTGGTCGTTGATCATGGAGCTATGAATGCCGATAAGTATATAAGGAACATTCTTTGAAGAGCATGTAGTGCCATTTGCCCCATACATTGGTGAAAATTTCATTTTTGTGGACGATAATGCCAGACCCCATCGTGCGCGCATCGTTCAGGAGTACCTTGAAGAGGATGAAGTCTATCGAATGGAATGGCCAGCAAGAAGTCCAGATCTCAATCCAATTGAGCAGGTTTGGGACAACCTCAATAGAAGTTCAGAAAATCATCCAGCTACTTTTAATGACTTAATGAATCCAACTCGGAGAAATCTAAGAAGGATTATATCAGAACATTTTAAGATCACTCGTTTTGAGTATGAACCGTCGTTGCCGAACTGTAATTAACGCAAGGGGTGGAAACACCAAGTATTAAATCACTTAACAGCATTTCAGTAGTTTGAAAATTGTTCATTTCTCTTCTTTCACATGAGATTCGGTGAAATCCTGAATTTTTCTTCCATTTAATGTGTCTTGTTTCGTTCAAAACCTTCCCGAGAGAACATAAAAAATAAGTTATTAAGTCAATGTAGTGTTAACTTTCATTAACGTTTCTAACATTGACAAAAAGTTGTCAGATCTCATGTATAGCCAAGCTGCTAACTCTACACTCTTTATCTTCAGAAGGTTTATACTAGCGTGGAAGTTTTTCATGATGATGTTGTCTTTGATACTAAAATCAAAGAATATGTAATTGAATTTTCAAAACAAATTCGTCGATCGCAGATGTTTATTGAAAAAGGCATATTTTTTAGTTTTCGAGCCGAACAATGTCGACAACGAGGAAGACTATCAGAGGATATTCGAGGAATACAAGAATCTGGTGAGTCCAATTCTCATCATGGTAATAATCGAGAACTGAGAGTTTTATTTCTCCTCAGGTTGACTTCATGCTTGGAAATTTTATGGAAGACATTGGAATCACGCCTGTACAATTCGAATATGCTTGCTCAAGAAGTCGCCAGCATCACCATTCATTGAGATTTGATCAGGTAGGTGAGAAAATCGAATTGATATTCCTAGATAAGGCAAAATTTTTGAGAAAAACTAGTTAAATGTGGTTCATATAGTATATTAAGTATAGAGAACGGTAAGGGCATTTTACCGATCGAAGACAATAGTTCCAATTATTGTCTGAGATCGGTAGTCCTTAACGTTCGAGATACTTATATCGTTTTTTGCACGACAGACACAATTTTTACTCAATGTACAAAATAATTATCTGACAAATTCATTCATTCGAGGCTTTATCAATGCTGTGTAGGAATATAATTTCTCTATTTCAGTATCGTAATGAGTTCATTACAGTACTAAAAGTAGTGCTGTAATGAAACTCATTACAGCACTGTTTTCAGTTATATTTTTCGTTTTGTGGTTGTCAGTACTGACTGCCGATCCACTCAATTTTCGAATCAAATCAATTCAAATTCCGCAATCTGTCAAATTTCGTTAGTGACACCAACTGCCAAGATACAATACAAAAGTCACTAATCTGAATTTTTATTTGAATTTCGAGAGTTTTCCACAAAACTTGACTGAAATAGAGAAAATATCGTCTAATACTCGTTACAGAAGGCAATTCCAACACTCATGCTTTCGAAAACTCTCTATTTCAGTATCGTAATGACTTCATTACAGTACTAAAAGTAGTGCTGTAATGAAACTCATTACAGCATTGTTTTCAGTTATATTTTTCGTTTTATGGTTGCCTGTACTGACCTCCAATCGAATCAAGTTTCGAATCAAATCAATTCAAATTCCGTGATCTGTCAAATTTCGTAAATCACACCAACTGCCAAGATGCAATACAAAAGTCACTAATCTGAATTTTCATTTGAATTTCGAGAGTATTTCACAAAGATTGACTGAAATAGAGAAAATACCGTCTAATACTCGTTGCCGAAGGCAATTCCAACACTCATGCTATCGAAAACTCGCTCCTTCGTCGCTCGTTTTCGAACTTCGCATTCGTGTTGGAATAGGAGCTCATTCTGCAACTTGTTTTAGAATATACTAATAAGGCGTTGTATTGGTGATGAAAACTTAGTAGATTGTCAATGTGACAATAATCAATTGAATTTACTAGCGTTGAAAAATGAGCGATATAGAATATTCGGAAGATAATGAAATTCAAACAGCCTGGGAAATCGGCTGTTCTTTAGTTATTCCTGAGATATCTAAAATCCGCTACGAGAGTACAAACAATACTTTCAAGGAATGAATTCAGACTAAAGGCAGCCAAATCAATGAAAAAGTGTTACTGGCCTATTTGTTCGAAGAATAGAAAAGCTGAGATCGCCTGGAAGTCTTTGGGCGGAATATTCAATGCTGAAGAACACAATATTTTTGAACGACGGTATTGACATATCCAAGTTTGCGACGCTTATAGCGTTCCTCAAAAGAAAATCTATTGGTTACAAACCCGAAAAATCTGCTGTTTTTACAAGAGAAGAAATGAATAAATCCTTAAAAGAAGCACCAGATGATATGTTTTTAATTATTAAGGTGTGCTTTTATTAATATAATAGTGCTTTATAAACTAATTATCTCCTTTCAGGTGGGAATGATATTAGGTATATCAGGGGCGTGTAGAAGAGAAGAGTTGTACAACATGAGCGTCAGGGACATAGAAGATCGGGAATCATTTTTAATCGTGAAAATTCCCAACACAGTCATCGATCGAGATAATGATATCAATTACCTGGAAATATATAGAAAATATTTCCGTCTTGGGCAGGAAGACCTCGGTCGATAGCCCTTTGAAAAGTTTTTCAATAAAGTTGTTCTCTCTCTCTCTCTCTATTTCCGTCTGCGTCCACAAAATGCTTAGAGCGAGCATTTATTTTTGAGATATCAAAACGTAATCAAGTAATAGGCAAAGGGACAATTGGAAGTTGGCCGTCAAAAATTGCAACCTTTTTGAATTTAGAAAATCCAAATGCCTATACCTACTGGCCACTCTTTTAGACGCACTTTTAGCTAATAAGGGAGTAGATCTATTAGGACTAAAACGACACGGTGGATGGAGGTCTTCGAGTGTGATTGAAAGTTACGTTGAGGATTCCCTGGAAAAAACTAGACTCTGCTGAAAAAATTTTGCATACTACGGAACGTAGCGAGTTGCAACATTAAATGTTGAATTCAGCAGAGGTTTCTGTGAATTCGGCTACTACTCAATCCAGTGGTATTTCCATCAGCAATTGTAATTTCACTTTCAATATCAAATGAACTGAATTCAAATTGTTTGTGATATTTCATTATTTCAAAGAATATTCACTTACCGTTCTGTTTACCTTACCAACCAGTAAAAATGATCTACCGATCTAGCAACAAACGGGGTAACTAACAAAATTCGTTCTATCGTGCAAAAATAATATAACTCTTGTGGAGCAGTACCTATATTTCGTGTTATATGCAATAATTATTCGAATTACTGATGCCAACATATGGAGTCGAACTGACAACATAGGACCTAGGACTCTCGAAACCGCGTAAGCGACGTTGCCTTTCATTGGGCACCGCTCGTATTGGAAGTAGCTGCGTTCTAACCTAATACATTCACCTTACATACATAAAAACATGCTCTCATGTTAATCTCCTAATCTAATTTCTCCCCAGTGAGTATAATTTTCAATGTTTCAGAGCACCTTCGAACAAATATGGGCGGCGAATAACTACGACATGTTTAAACGCATGATGACCCAGAGAAACGTGGAACTTCAGCTTCAAGCCCTGGAACTTATCGAAAGAAAATACGGCATCCTCCCGCAGTCATTCGTACCCACAAGAAAAGAAGCTGACGTTCGTGTTGAAACACGTCCTAAAGATGAAGAGATGCAGTCGAAATCGAACGACACGAAAGATATAGAGAAGGTCGTCTTGAGCGAAGTTGCCAAGTAATTAGATAGTTTTTGAGAAAACACAGGTTTTTCCTCACATTGTCAAATAAGAAAAGTCAGTAGATTGTAGGAGAGTCAGCATACCTGGCAACAGTGTGACAAAACATTTTGTACAATATCTTGAAAACCGTATGTTATGAAAGAAAAATTCCAACGGCATATAGCACAAACATAGGCCAATTCAGCGCAACAAAAAAATTTTCGAAAATCCCGAAAAGCTGGGACAACTTCACACTGTTGCTAGGTATGCGGATTTTCCCTCAATCTACAGATTTTTCTTATTTTCTCCATATTTATGAGGAAAAACCTGTTGATTTTTTCTGGGTATCTTATTCAATGCCTCTCAGTACATTCGACATCGTTTTGCAGGATATTTGTGGAGGACGAACCATCAGCAGCACCTGAGATGAAAGCACTTCTTGAAGAAAAACAGATTTTGGAAATTACTAGAGGTGGGTATAGTTCAGTGCACATAATACTTTGGTTTATAAAAACTATCATTTAAGATCAAATTTCTTCGGAAATGACTAAAACGCAGGTTGAAGCAGTGATACCACAAGAGAACAAAAAAATAGAAGTAGAGGATAAATCGTCTACGGAAAAAGGTTAGTCAAAATGAGGTCAATAGGTGGTCTTTTTCTTCCAAAAAAAATATTTCAGCTATCATCATATGAATTTTCCAAGTGAATTATATGAATAAATTTCTATTTTAGAGGAACTTGTTAAGAAGACAAATGATGAAGCAACAGTTGATGAAATTTCTAAGGAGGCATCAGCAGCTGTTGCTCCTAAAAGTGTAACAAAAGCTGACATTCACGAAAATAAACCATCAGGTGTGAAAGTGGTATGTATTTCAATTTTTTTTTATTTCACAGTAACTCGCTCATGTAATAATTCCTAAATGAAAAACTTCTACATTCAATTTTTCAATTCTCTTTCATTTACATTTTAACGTGTATCTTGTAATTAACTGCTCCACAAAGTTTAAGGAAGGTCAAAAATTTTGTTGCCATTACAAAAGTAACGTGTTTACTCTCTTATATCTTCTATATGGTTTGTTTTTTGCTTATCGTTCGATAACTTTTAACTTTTTCAGTTTCAGTCAAGTTTGGGTTCCTAAGAATTTCTTACAAAAAGCACAATATAGGTTTTTGAAGAATCGGTGAAAAAAATTGAAAATCGTCTAAAATTTCTTAGTATTATCTTTATGTATTTTTAGATTGACCAACTCGAGCTCAAGAAAAGGCAGGAATACTTGAGGAAACAAAGGGACAAATTGGTGGCTCTGAAGAAAGAAGAACGTAAAAAACAGTTCGGAAAAGCCGAAAACGAAAACATCATAAAAAAAACTAGACCAAAATCGGCTAAAGCTGCGGAAGCTGCATTGACAGGAGATCGGTCTGCCATTGGCTCACAGGAGCTTCAATTTCGTAGAGCGCTGGCTGAACGACTCAAAATCGAAGTTGTCGATAAAAACAGGAAATAATTTCCAATTATTTTCTGGACTTTGTTATTGTTCTAACGAAATTTATATTAATGCAATTTTGTACTTTTCTTTAGGATGTAGTTAGTAGGTGTAAGAACTGCCTAAATTTGATGCCAGAACTCAAATTATAGACGATAAAAAGTTGTAAATGTCGAGATTTTTTATTATATGATGCTTCAAAAAAAAAAAAGGGAGAAAACCCCGATATATCTCATATTATAATGACTAGGGAAAAGTCTAAAATAGAATCAATAGGGGGCGATACATTTGAAATAAGGTTATGATGGAGGTAGGAAAAAGTGAAGGGGGCAAAACAATTTTAAAATGTCACATATACAAACCAGAACTGTGTTATCCGTGCTGTAAATTTGTTGTTTTATTAGTTATTTTTTTGGAAAGATTGGATTGAATAAAGATGGTTTTTTGCTCAGTTCATGGGATTTGGATTTCTAAAATATCCAATCCAAAGGGAAATTAAAAAAATTTGGACTTCTTTTACTGGTAAGTTCTAACTACTGTGTCACAAAAAGTTGAATAATTTATAAATACAATTGTAATTTATGAAGAAATTTCGAATTGGATGTTGAAATTCAGTGGCGGCTTTAGGGGGTGGCGAACGGGGCAAACGCCCGGGGCCTCGCGCGCAACAACCCGAGCAAATTTTGATATTGATTTAGATCCCTTATTATTTATAAAGGTTTGAAAATGAGGTAAATTCGAAAAAAGTTAGTTAACCATTCAGAACAAAATTGAAGAAACCATTTTGTAGTTTTTGAATATTGCGCTTTGTTGGAACGTCCGAATGGGGTAATTGAGGCACCAGATGTCCGATCCACCAGATCATTAGGTAGAAAAGAATGCACACAACACAATTAGGGTGAAAATTATCTAAGTATTTAGGTACAATGTTTACTTATTCCAGATGTTGGAACCTCATAAAATATTTATAGCCCTGTTGACCGTTCTTTGGCGGTCCCTTTGAAATATTCGTTGAATTTATCGTCTTATGAATGAATTCATTCCATTGTAGAGAATTACGGAAGGAGGAGAGCGAAATCTGTTTCTTCAAACCTAGTGATTAGAGATAAGAATATTGAGTCCAGTTTTGTTATATTCTATTTTTTGTGATGGAAAACTTCCATTGTTTTCGGTTCTTCATTTAGATTTAGAGGTCATATTCACATTTTTCGAATAATTTTTCTTGTCATTTAATTGAGAAATTAATTCAATCCGTTAGTTTCTCAAGCCGTTCTTTTCAGTGTGGCTCTTGTAAGTATAAATTTGGATACCAACTATCCAATGAATTTATCCAATACATAATACTTCATTCAGTATATCGGAAACTCAAAAGTATCCAAGTTGCACAACAATACCACGAACTGCTCTGAGCTTTAGGACTTGATACAACTGGGACTTCACGTTCACGCCCTAAATCAAACTCATAATTAGTGGCTCCTCTATCGCTCGGACAATCCTATGAAAAGTCATATATGGTGGATTTTGAGAGAAAGTTTTCATAAAAATATCGTGAAAAACCACTGTTTCCAATAGAAATATGCATACAAGATGGCGCCATTTCTCAAGAAACTTTCTATTCTGTTCATCTGGATCATAAAAATAAACAGTTTTATGTTTATGGCCTTCTCTTCGAAACCGAGAATTTCTTTTCAAAATACCTAATAGTACTTTCATCATTTATTATCACCATCTGTGGGAATTCCACTACCCGTCTCTTTTTCAACCCCCGCTGTAGATCCAAAGTCTAAGACTTGTGGTTCAATTGGTTTGGTTCTTTAGAACGGAATGAACAAACGGGCCATTTTCATAGTGAAGAACCGAAAAAGTGTGAAAAAACTGTGTGTTACTTTAAAATTATTTCTGACACTCAGTGCGAAATTCAACAAGATTTTCGAAATGAGTTCGCGTGATCGAGATGCCGGTAGAAAATTCGAGTCGGGTAGTTCAAAAAGGAAACGAGCTATCAAAAGAAAGCTTGACAGGCGCTGGATGATTTATTCACAAACAAAGTTTTTCTAGACTTAAAATCATAAAAACATATTTAAGGAATTCGATGACACAAGATCGGCTTTCAGCTATTCTATCAATAGAAAATGACGTAGCTCATCCGATCGAATATGATACTTCAATTAAAGATTTCAGTGCTAGGAAAAGCCGCAAACATGAATTTTGAATTTATCATTTCTGTATTTGTTAATTTTGTAAATCTTCCAAAGTTATATTATATTTATATGTTATATTATATTATTATATTTTAATTAAAACTCAAATTTCATATCTTTATAAAATATGACAATAACCTATACAGAACAACCGCACTTACTTTCACATCACATACTTTTCACGAAGGAAAAAGGGCCTCGCGAAGACTTCCCGCCCGGGGCCTCGCAATGGCTAAGGCCGCCCCTGTTGAAATTTCAGTGTGGTGATTGCACAAGCGCGAAAACTGACATTGGCGAACAATGTTGCCAGATTGTGTATAGCGCCACCTACAAAAATTTGTAACACACTACACGCTCCTTTGCAAGCTTTTTCCTTTCACGAATTCCTTTTGAAAAAAAGGGAGAAAAGGTCAACAAATGTTAGCTTTTACAGATGATCTAAGCTTTTTTTTCGAGATATGTAGTTCAAGAGGGAAAACTTAGTACCAATTGCATAAATTATTCTATTCAAGTCTGAATTTGGCAATCTCCGAGGGTTTGGATTTTTCTTCACTTTCTACAGATTCCCTGATTCGTTATTTTCTTTTCATTCACTAATTTCACCTCCAAATGAGTTCCTATTGAAATTTAACTGGGCCACATTATTGATTGAAATTCTGAAGGTGAGCTCCAAGTAAGAAGAAGACTTCTCGTATATTTTTTGAAGGTTCTTGGAATGGGAAGACCCATTTTTTATTGCATTAATAGATTCTCCATTGAATTCTGAGTCTTTCTGATTCCAAAAGTTTGAATTTTCCCGAGAAAATTCTCTTTAAATGAGGAAATACAAAAATAAATCTCAAAATCGAAATACAAACAACTTCGAGGTTTTTACATTAAAAATTCTCATTTTTGAGAATCTCCGAGAAGAAAGGCTGATGCTTCTTTTCCGATAGCGTGATTTCAGAATATGATGCAGAGGAGGTCATAAATTCTTTGTCAAAGTTAGAAGTGACGAAACATCAAAAAATCGTTTTTTTCAAATTGGAATCCCATTTTTTCGAAGCATTTTCGAAATCTTAGTAAAAATGTAATAGGAGCATAAGTCCAAGACTTTTATCCCAAAATGAGTATTTTTCGAGATATTCAGGAAAAACGATTTTGTCTTCTATTTTCAATCACATTCCGAATGTGTTTTTTTTTTACTGGAAAATAATTAGCGATCGAGTTAAAATATTGGAAATCTCTGTTATCGAGAAAATATTTTCTTATAGTTCAGACGAGTTCAGTTTTTCTTTATTTTTGAAGCTTATGAAAATTTCCGCAAATTCTTAATTCTGGAGAATTTCTTTTTTGTCATGGTAGGGAAATTCGAATTTATAGTGATGAAATTGTTACATGTTCTGTTAATTATTCTTTCAAAAGAATTAAAAATTATTACAAATTATTTTTTTCTGCATTCCTGAGAATTTTTTTATGTTGACTTCACTAATACTCACATTGAGAACTTTAAACCAACTATTACTCTCGCATTATAGATGATAATTCAAGAACTTAACTCGTCTGAACTATAGAAAATATTTCTCGATAACAGAGATTTCCGAAAATTTCACTTTACCACTAATTATTTCTCAGTAAAAAAACACATTCGGAATGAGATTTAAAATTGAAGACAAAATCGTTTTTCCTGAATATCTCGAAAAATATTTATGTTCTGATAAAAAGTCTTGGACGTATGCTCCTATTATTTTTTGACGAAGATTTCGAAAAAATGGGGTTCCAAATTGAAAAAAAAAACGATTTTTTGATGTTTCGTCACTTCTAACTTTGAGAAAGAATTTGTGACCTCCTGTATCATATTCTGAAAATCACGCTATCGGAAAAGAAGCATCAGCCTTTCTTCTCTTCTAACGTTAGACCTCATCGTGCGCGCATCGTTCTGCAGTACCAAGATGGTGAATAGTAAGTCAACAGAAACATCGCTCTCTACAAAAGTATGTAAGAGATGCAAAAATCAGGCTCAAAGTGGCATGAGATGTTTAAAATGTGATACTATGATCCATTACGGATGTGTTAAGTATTTGAAAGGAATCGTTACCGTTGATAGTGAGAGAATAGTGTGTTGTGACAATTTAACGGACAGTGCTTCAGTGGTCGATTCTGAATGCGATGCACTTTTTCTCGAGGCGATGGGAGATATTTCTGGACCAGATAAAAAGGTGGATATCAAGATATTTAACTATATTGTCAAACAAAAGGATACACTGATTCAAGAATTACGAGATAAAATCGATATTCTAAATAAACATATCGGTTTGTTGGAACATATAAAAACCGCCAGTCCATCAGCATCTTCAACAGAACAAAAACGGGACGTGATAAGAGCTAATAAAAAGTCGTCGAAGTCATCAAGTCGGGATTCCGGTGAACATGAGGAGATTCCGATGAAAGAATCATTGACCCATGGAATTCCAAACAATAACATACAGGGGGATCTCCAGTCGATAAAAGTTGATGAAATATTGTTACAGGAAAAAACAAAAATCAACCTACATAGTAAGATAAGCTCAGCTAATGGTATTGAATCCAATCCTACCATTTCACAACCAAACCAAGAAAATGAATGGGTGCAAGTCACCGGTAGTAAGAAGAAAAATCGACGCCAACGGACGGTCGTTGTAGGTAATAATTCCAGCATGGGTATTAAGGGAGTTCCAAAACATGTGATGTTGCATGTATATAGATTGCAGAAGGATACCACCTCCGACTCACTGTCTACACTACTTAAACAACACTTTCCAGAGGTGGTGTGTGAGGGTCTGACGTCTAGATATCCAGAACTTTACGCCTCGTTTAAGGTCAGTATTTTCGCCAGCAACTTCAGGACTGCCATGGATCCGGAGGTGTGGCCAGAGGGAGCGTGCGTGAGTCGTTTTTTCGATCTAACAAGGAAGTCACAAACCAAGACTTAAGATTTCAGCCATCACTATTTTTAGTTAATGCTCAATGTATAAACCAGGTCAAAATTGATACAATTTTCGTGGATATATGTGATTTTGAGGTAGAATTTTTATGTTTGACGGAGACATGGTTTACCGACTGTTCTTTGCATTCGTATAGTTTTCATGGGTTTTCCTTGGCAAGTAGTTTTAATAGATCGCAAATGATTGGCGGTGGTGTAGCGATATTGACGAGGAATACCATTCAGGTTACGGACTTGCATTTGTCGGGCTGTTCTCTTGAACAGCATTTTGAGATATGTGGCATATCATGCAAATTAAATAAACGTTCAACTATTATACTATGCTGTTACAGGTCTCCTTCCCCGAAGGGTGATCCCGATGTCTTTCTCGATAAATTGTATGATGTGCTCGAATCACTCTTTAAACCGAACATTGATTTCATTATAGCGGGGGATTTTAATATGGATTCGTCGGAAGATTTAGGACATTTTCATAAATTGTCCAACTTAATGCACTTATTCAATATGAAATCATTTGTAAATTGGCCCACCAGATTGTCAAATAGTGGTGGGGCCTCTGTGATTGACCATATATTCAGCAACATTTCTGACGAGGCTATATGTTGTGTGGTTGATAATCATTTTTCTGATCACCGATCAGTTATGTTTGATTCGGGATTTCGAGGGGATGCACCTGTCCCGCGTGACGTTGTATACGGGCGAAAATTTTCTGAGGTGGCGTTGACGTCATTTGATTTTGATCTGGGTGGTGAAACTTGGGGATCTCTTTTTGCCATGACGAACGTTAAAGAATCAGTTCAATATTTCTTGGACACTTTTTTCTTTTATTTTGACCGGCATTTTCCAAAACTCAGGAGATATAGGTACCGTCGGAGTGATCATCCTAACTGTAACTGGGTTACCAATGACGTTAGGAGATCCAGTGAGAAATTAAAAGATCTCTATGTTCTGAGGAGCCAATATCCTGCTCTCAGTGACTTTTATAAGGCCGAAAAGAAGAAACATGTAAGAATGATTGTCAACTGTAAAAAGCAATATTTTCAAAGAAAAATAAATAATTCCGATAACCCTATCAAAGCAGCTTGGGGTGTAGTCAATGAGATGAATAATAAGTTAGGTAAGAAATCAATTTTATCTGTCAAACATGACAACATGATATTCGGCTCCTCAGATGATATTTCACGTATATTTGGTGAATATTTTATGACCGAACCCACTAGACTTATCTCACAGGTGGAACCCGTGGACTCCGATACAGTGGCGCGCTTTCTGGGCGATATTGGTGAACAGTCCCGATCCTTGTTTTTGTGTCCCTACACTGAACCGGAGTTGTTCGATTTGCTCAATAAGAAATTAAAAAATAAATATTCATCGGGTTTCGACGAAGTACCTCAGAACGTCTTAAAACACGTTTTGAATCATCTTATTAAACCTCTTGTCCATCTTATAAATATTTCTTTCGTGTCTGGCACATTTCCACACTGTTTGAAGCCTGGTAAGATTACACCTGTGTATAAAAAGGGAGATCCTTCGTTGGTAGGCAATTATAGACCAATATCTGTACCTTCCGTCTTTTCAAAAATTTTTGAAATAGCGTTTTTGTCTCGACTGCTGTCTTTTTTGGACGATTTCAATGTGATAACCGAGGATCAACATGGTTTTACTCAGAATAAGTCTACGACGACGGCAATTTATTCATATATTCTGAAAATAATTAACTGCATTGATGCTGGCGAGTGTCCTGTGGGTATCTTTTGTGACCTCAGCAGGGCCTTCGACTGCATAAGTCATGAAATTTTGTTGAATAAAATATATAGATACGGAATCCGCGGTGTCGCCTATGAGTGGATAAAGAGTTTTTTATGTAACCGTAGTAGTTATGTCCAAGTTGGCAGTGGTCGTTCAATGAATAGGTCGCATACTGATATTGGAGTTCCCCAAGGCTCTGTCTTGGGACCAACTCTATTTCTACTTTATATTAATGATATTGTGAGGATATGTGATGGCTCCTTCATTGTTTATGCAGACGACACGTCTGTGGTATTGTCAGATAGAGATGACACTCAGCTATCCTCTATGTGTGAAAGGGTTTCTGACGCTATGAACCTATGGTTTAGAGCGAATCTTCTTTACCTAAACGTAGGTGTATTCGATTTCATAACAGACAGAAAGAAGTTGATATTATTAATTTTGGTGATTTTCAATCTGCGGATGTGTCGGCGTTGTTTCTGGGTGTACATCTTGATGAGCACCTCTCCTGGAATGATCACTGTCGAGTGTTGGTTAAGAAATTAAACTCTATTAATTATCAGTTACGCAATTTGAGGACTGTATTGAATGTTGATCAGTTGTTGAGGCTCTATTATGCCCAGGTGGACTCGAGGTTGCGTTATGCTGTTTGTCTATGGGGGAAATCGGCTGGGTCGAAGGATGTGTTCGTCGCGCAAAAGAGGATACTCCGCGTAATGTTTGGTTTACCGCCAGGAGAGAGTTGCGTAACTTTCTTCAAGACTTATGGAATTTTAACGCTTCCGTCACTTTTTATCTTTGAAATGTGTGTCTATGTCTTCGTTCATTATGACTCCTTTATGACAAGGTCTGCATTCCATGTATATAATACAAGGATAAAAGATCAACTTGATGTGCCATTTTCCAGGGTTCAGATATCTAAAAACAGCCCAAAATCACTGGGACCTTTAATTTTCAATAGATTGCCGGATCATGTGAAGGGCAGTCGGTCTTTGTTTCTTTTTAAAAAAAATCTTAAGCAGTATTTGGTAGACAAATGTTTTTATCGTGTAGATCAGATATTGACCCAATATTTCAGGTTTTATTTTCATTGAAAGTACTGTATAATTCATAATTGTGTATTTTTGTATATTATTCCAGTGTACGTATTTTTGCTTGTGTCTTTTGAAGACTTGTAAGGTAATTTATATAGTTGATTTGTCCTAATTTTCTTTATTTTTATGTTTGAATCTTTGTGTGACCATTTTGATGGATATTTTATTATTGACTACTCCTATACAATGTAAATGTTGTCTTTTTTGGAGAATAAAAGTTATTATTATTATTATTATTATTCTCGGAGATTCTCAAAAAATGATAATTTTTAATGAAGAAACCTCGAAGTTGTCTGTATTTCAACAGAGTCTTCCCATTTGAAAAACGAAAGTTGATGTCACTTCCGGAAAGAGTTCTAGAACATAAAAAAAATATACGAGAAGTCGACTTCTTACTTGAAGCTCACTTTTAGAATTTCAATCCTGAATCTTGTGTCTTTCCTAAAAATATTCTATAGAGCCATATTCATGAATAACCCTGTATAATTGAATAATTTTATTGTTTACATAATTATGTATTCATGTTATAAAGATGATATCGCACCCTCGCTACAAAAGTGACACAACTCAAAATTGACTTTTTTCGGTTTATGCTATGAATTATATCAGAAAACGAACCTAGATTAAATCATGGAAAATTTTTAACCACATCAGTGGGTCCTCCATGAATCAAATAGATACCTACATATCAAAATTGGTGTCTATTTTATGTTTCCAATTAATTAGAAAATATTTAGCATTTGAATATTTTCGACTTTTGATTTTGAGTTGTGTCACTTTTGTAGCGAGGGTGCGATATTGTTCTTCAAATACCTGAATTATGGCCGATCTGGCAACGTTGCTGCTAGAAAGACTGCCTCCACCTCAAGCGACGAATGTAAGGGTTATCCTCGAATTGTGTTTTATTATGTATCCAATATTGTTATACGAAAAAAATTGAATGAAGTAAGGCAACTATTATTCTTCGAACTGTTCCTGAATCCCAACAAACAGAAAAGCCGGCCACACTGTACACTTTTGTAAACTATTCAAGTATGTCTTGAACACATCAATGATGTCCATAATAAATATGAATATTAAATAAAATTAATTTATTCGATAGTCTATTTACAAAATCATTAAGAAAAATACCTATGCAGACTACAATTGTAGCACTTCATACTGCCTTTCCTCCTACCAAAATCAATTCAAATCTTTCTTCGTATTTATAAGAACGGTCACTGCAATAATTCAAAGTAAATGTAATCTCACATACATAATAAATTAATAATTTAAAAATAATCCATCATGTCCATCATTATCACAAAAAAGAACTGAGAAAAAAAATATATGAAAATAAAAACAAAACCAACAGTACGAAGTATTAATTTATATTCTAAGCACTCCATTGACACTACACTCATTTTAGACGATATATTTGACTCTACTATCTACTATTAGATACTAAATTCCTTAGTCTACAATATAATTTCAATTCACATTTTACTCTCAAAAGTCGTACATATTTTCAAGGTATGATCATATACATATAAATTAATTCATTTGTACATTGTAATCGGGTAATGTTCAATTTACCGGTTTTCGGATATCAGATATCACAATTCAGATTCATGCCGGATTTCCTATGGTCCATACCACTTTATGGCGTTTGTTGGTCCTGAAAAATTTCACCATTTTCAGTGTCTTCATCGAAATTTCAAACATCCACCTGTCATTGATTTCATCAACTTTCAATGTCATGTTCAAATGTCATTTGTCATATCCACTTTAACCTACAATTTTATCGGATCTCTCAAAGAATTAGGACACAGGGTGGATACGACATAAGAAGTGACTGAATCGCACTGGAGTCCTTCGAATTCTAATTTTAGGCCTAGGAAAATTGCACTCTCAGCATTCAACGATCTGAATGTCGAGATTTCATCCTGCGATATTGAAATTTTCAATGATCCAACTTCTATAATGATTGATAAGTGCATTACCAGCAATTTTGGTTTTTTTAATTCCTTTTTTTTTAATATAAGGATTTGCTAGGGAATAGAAAAGAGAATATTACGTAAATACAAAATAATATATGGCCAAAAAGATTTGATTTGGTTCCGAAATCTCAACATTCAAAAATAAACAATTCATCCGATAAATAAAAAATGGTGATATCTAATGTCAGCATTCATCGATCTGAATGTTGAGATTTCATTCTGCGATATTGAAATTTTCAATGATCCCACTTCTATAATAAATGATAAGTGAATTACCAGCAATTTTAGTTTTTTTAATTACATTTTTTTTAATCTGAGGATTTGCTAGGGAATAGAAAAGAGAATATTACGGAGATACAAGATAATATATGGCCAAAAAAATTTGATTTGGTTCCGAAATCTCAAAATTCGAAAATAAACAATTAATCCGATAAATAAAAAATGGTAATACCTAATGTCAGCATTCATTGATCCGAATGTTGAGATTTCATCCTGCGATATTGAAATTTTCAATGATCCCACTTTTATAATGAATGATAAGTGAATTACCAGCAATTTTAGTTTTTTTAATTACTTTTTTTTAATGTGAGGATTTGCTAGGGAATAGAAAAGAGAATATTACGGAGATACAAGATAATATATGGCCAAAAAGATTTGATTTGGTTCCGAAATCTTAAAATTCGAAAATAAACAATTCATCTGACAAATGAAAAATTGTAATATCTAATGTCAGTATTCAACAATCCGATTGTCGAGATTTTATCCTGGGATATTGAAATTTTCAATGATCCCATTTCTATAATGAATAATAAGTGGATTACCAGCAATTTTAGTTTTTTTAATGACTTTTTTTTAACTGTGAGGTTTTGCTGGAGACTAGAAAAGAGAATATTATGGAGATACAAGATAATATATGGCCAAAAAGATTTGATTTGGTTCCGAAATCTCAAAATTCGAAAATAAACAATTTGTCCGATAAATGAAAAATTGTAATATCTAATGTCAGCATTCATTGATCCGAATGTTGAGATTTCATCCTGAGATATTGAAATTTTCAAAGATCCCACTTCTACAATAAATGATAAGTGAATCACCAGCAATTTTAGTTTCTTTATTGGCTTTTTTTTAACTTTGAGGTCTGCTGGAGAATAGAAAAGAGAATATTATGGAGATACAAGATAATATATGGCCAAAAAGATTTGATTCGGTTCCGAAATCTCAAAATTCGAAAATAAACAATTCATCCAACATATGAAAAATTGTAATATCTAATGTCGACTGAATGAAAAGTTACAATGTACAAATGGATTCATTTCACGTCATACATCATCAAGTCCATCCCTGGTCGAAAAGAGGGTAAGGTATATTTACACAAAAAAAAATATGAGCTTCATATCTAATGATTTATGGTTTAGAGATGGATTTAACAACACTTTCTAAAAATTTAAAAGTATTCACATTGTATATTTACCTTCCCGTATAACAATTACATTAGGACAAGTAAATTTTACAACTGAAATTTCTCAATCGTTTATACAAAAGGAAGCGTTCTGTTGTAAAAAATTGTGCTTCTATAGCATTATGATAGACCGATAACATACAAAATATACACACCAAAATAAGTGGATTAACAAACCATTCAATTCGTAGAAAGAAAATGGCTGTGCTGAAATCTTTCGTGTTTTTTCATCAGGACAAGTATGGGAATTTCAGGAAATCAAAATTGAGGAAATATTTCGATTTTTTTTTAATTACTGGATGACTTCAATTTCTGGTATAAATTATAGTTTGAACGGCGTGAAAATAGAGCAAGTGGAATCTAGAAGGTATCATATTTGTCAAGAGAAGTGCATTTTCTCCTTCCAAATATCCAGACAGTTTTGAATGTAGTTGCAATCGATTCAGGAGAAAATATCTTTAAGGCTCATCTATCTTCTTTTTTTCTTTCAGGATTTTTGTTGGACGAAAAATCAATTCGTACAAGTTTCAGTCTTAAATATTTCAAACTTGTACCAATAAATTTTTGTTTGAAACATTGTTATATTCTTATTTCAGGGCTTTTTTTTTAATGAAATCCTTGAAAACTGCTAACAATTTGTAACAGTCAGAATGAATTCATGAGTGAGAGTTGCAGGTCATTTTTCTTAAAAAAAAAAAGAAAAGAAAGAAAATAATAGCAAAATAAATAAAGTGGCCCAAACTCTTGAAAGAGTAAACAATTTCCTCATATAGAAAATCTTTGTTACATTCAATCTATTCTGATATTATTTCAAAGTATTTGGAAAATTTTAGTTGATTTCTATATCAAAAATTAACAAAATAACATTAATTTTCCGGATTAAGATTTCATTAAATAAAAACGATATCGAGGGTCATTCCCATAGTTATCACAATAAAAACATTCTGAACTTGCTGTACCCCAACAAGAAATTTGGACAGAGTGAACATCTCCTTCGATCTAATCGAAGGAAAGCATTTCGGGGCTGTCTCGACGCCTAGCTCTAAAATTGACCACCGTTACTGCTAAAACTTCACATGAGATCACACCGGAAGCACCACACCCAAGTTTGTGGTGTACTTACCGTTGATTAACCGGTTCTACTATGACAGTCTAGGTCTTTTAGAGACTTCGCCCGATTCTTCATCTTCTTCGTCTGAATCTCCCTCGTAGTCGACCAAACTCTGAAAAGGAAAAATGCTAGGAATCACATTCATACGCAGCTGTGTAAAGGAAGACATCAGTCAGCCCCATTCAAATCGAATGGAGTTAGTTAAAATTGGATAGAGATGCAATCGTCAAATAGGAACCCCCTAAATTTGGAATTTTATAACACATTTCATAAAAAAAGTAAAAAGGTTGAAGGAAATATTAAAATAGTCTAGACGCTATGTGTTTTAAGAAGGTGGGGTAGGAATCTTGATGATTTGAATAGGGCGCCAGTTAGGGCGTGGTCGGAAAGTAGCGGGGAGGTCTTATTCGGTTTCAGATCTCGAAGATAGAAATTTGAATGAATTGTAGTAGTTGTAACATTTATACAGGGTTATTCACGAATATGGCTCTATAGAATATTTTTAGGAAAGAAACAAGATTCAGGATTGAAATTCTAAAGGTGAGCTTCAAGTAAGAAGACGACTTCTCGTATATTTTTTTAAGGTTCTAGGACTTCCGGTTTTTCCGGAAGCGACATCAACTTTCGTTTTTCAAATGGGAAGACCCATTTTTTATTGCATAAATAGATTCTTCATTGAATTCTGAGTCTTTTTGATTCCAACGGTTTGAATTTTCCGAGAAAATTCTCTTTAAATGAGAAAATACGAAAAAATAATCTCAAAATTGAACTCTGTTGAAATGCAGACAACTTCGAGATTTTTTCATTAAAAATTCTCATTTTTGAGAATCTTCGGGAAGAAAGGCTGATGCTTCTTTTCTGATAGCGTGATTTTTAGAATATGATACAGGAGGTCACAAATTCTTTGTCAAAGTTAGAAGTGACGAAACATCAAAAAATAGTTTTTTTCATATTGGAACCCCATTTTTTGGAAGCATTTTCGAAATCTTTGTCAAAAATAAATAGGAGAAATTCAACAGAGTTCAATTTTAAGATTTTTTTTCGTATTTCCTCATTCAAAGAGAATTTTCTCGTGAAAATCGAAACTTTGGGAATCAAAAAGACTCAGAATTCAATGGAGAATTTCTGCAATAAAAAAAGGATCTTTCCATTTGAAAAACGAAAGTTGATGTCGCTTCCGGAAAAACCGGAAGTCCTAGAACCTTCAAAAATATACGAGAAGTCGTCTTCTTACTTGAAGCTCACCTTTAGAATTTCAATCCTGAATCTTGTGTCTTTCCTTAAGATATTCTATAGAGTCATATTCGTGAATAACCCTGTATAACTGTTGAAACTACTACCATTCATTTAAATTTCTATCTTCCAGATCTGAAATAGAATAAGACCCTCCCCGCCACTTTCTGACCACGCCCTAGCTGGCGCCCTATTCAAATCAGCAAGATTCCCTACCCCCACCTTCTTAAAACATATAGTTTCTAGGGAGAGGACCTTAAGGAGATTTCATACTAGCAGTTTCCATGGTTATATTTATTTATCACATATTGGCCTCCTACCGCGGATTTAACCTAATTGTTCGTATTTTCAATCTCCCATCTTGATTGAGCGGAACGAGCGAAGCTCTTCTTTAGCCGACAGAATGTACTGGACCGATCACCATGAAATTTTTCATGCTTACAGAATTCCATTAGAGGTTGGTTTTTCTCTGTAAGCTACGGAACTGTAGCGTACGATTGATCTGTATCTATGTGGCCGACTTACAGATTCGTTAACTTTCGGTCAGGCGCAAGCCTAATCCTAACGGTTTCGGGTGCAACTCATCTGTGAGATTAAGTCGGGAAATTCATGTTTTAATGAGAAAAATTTGCTAGAAAATGGGGAGGTCGTTGAAAAATAGTATTATCATTCATATACACATAATATATGAAGAATATTTCAAAACATAAATAAAAATTGACGGTGGAAATTAAAGAAAGATAAATTCTGCGGATTTCAATATTAAAAGGATATTTGTATGAAAACAAAATGTAATTGTGATTATATATGAAACAACAACAAGTGTCTATTACTTCGGACAACCGCTGCCAGGTAAACTAGAACAATGGAACTTTTATATTGTACGGTACGATATCAGTCGGTTTAGCATTCCTTTCTCTAGTGAAGTTTTGTTTTCCTTTATCTTTATATTCATATATTTTACTATAATTTCTAGAATACTTCGCGAAAATATGCATTTGAAACATACGGTGATTTTAATTTACTTGCATTTTCTTGAGTTTGAAGCCATTATACCCTGAAAAAAAAAGACTTGAAGACTCAAGCGGGCTCATTTCAACTCACAAATTATATCAAGAATTGCAAAAAATATGAAATATAACTTTACTTGTTCCTTTGTTCTGGTGTTAAGAGCGCGAGTGCATGACTTTTTCATCCAGAAATACTGAAAAAAATCAAATTCTATGGTACTAACGTTATCGAGTGCAATCGATCCAGGAGATTATTGCACTCTTTTCGACTAAGATCAAGGCTCTGAGGAGGTTGATATTGCACATACATGATCGCGATATAAAATCAAGAAGCTACTGAAAGTCCCACCATTGATGGACAAACACCGCCGTGAGAGACAAGAAAAAACCATGCACTTAATCTGACAGATTAGGTGCGCCTGTCCGAGGGTTAATAATGAAATTCTGGAAGTTTTTCTGTAACTGCTGATTAGAAGTGTCAATTTTGAACTACTTCGTAATAAGATCATAGAATAGAATTTATTTCTCTGTAAAATTGGACTGTAAGTATTGATTATTGGATATATTTATGTTCAATTTGTGTTTGTTTTAAGAAGAAAGAGAAATTTACAACCAAAGTGCAAAAATGAAACACAAAAGTAGTTGGGTAGAGAAAGTATTTTGTATTCTGTGATAAAAACAAACCATTCAACATAACCTCATAATATACTTTTCGATATGTTTCCTGTAAGCTACAGATTCATAGAAAGCGTCGAGAATCGTAATTTTCCTGTAATCTTATGAGAAGTTTCAGATTTGCTTACAGATGAAAGCAGAATACCGCCATTAGATTCAATAAAATCGAAAATACCATCGAGGAATAATCACATATTTATAATATCATTAGAGATGAAATTTTGACAGCAAAATTTCTCGGTTGTTATATGAAAGTTTGTTGCTAATCAATTTCGCGAATGACATTTGTATCAGAATCACGAGCCGTCAGGCGGAATATTTCCAAATTCATCTTGAAGGCTCATTTTCAGAATTTTCCAATTTATGTTTTGGCACGTTTTGCACTATTTGGCACAAATAAGTGTTCAACATAGATTGACTAATCGTTTTTGTTTTCTCTCTAGTATTCATTTTTGTCCGTTTTTGGCATTTTGAGGCCGTTTGATTCCAATTCACCGGTCGTAAGCGAGGTGCGCCTATGGCCGAGCGCTGGCGAGGTCATGGCATGTCGCAGATTCGTTCAACATTCGCAATAGCAGGATATAATGCATACCTAGTAAATATATTGTGGTTGAAGCGAATATTCTTAATAAAAAAAAAAGGAATAAAAAGAAGCTTGATAAATACAAACAAAACACCTGTGAACTAAAAGTGTTAGATTCCCCGCAACAACTTACCCTCTTGAAGAGCGCCGATCTACTCTCGTTCCCTGAAGGTGATGTGGTTGACTGAACCGTCGAGTTGGCGTTCGCGTTGTTGTTCAGCACCGTCGTCTTTTGCGCCGTTGCGTTGTTGTTCATCTTTGTCGTCGCGCCGTTCGCCTCCGGTTTCTTGTCTATGATCTTGCCTATGTTGTCCAGGTCCGTGTCGATCTTCTTCTTTAGGATGTCGTTGCTCGACTGGATTTCGGACTCGTTGTCCTCGTAGTCGTCATCTTCGTTGAACCAAATCTCTTCTTCCTCTTCCATCTGTCTCTGATCTCTCCGATACCTGCTGTTCCTCAGTATCGAGGGGACTCTGGAAAGGAGATTCGAAGGTGTTAAAAGCTCCGTACTTCTTCGTTTGTACATCGGATCCGTAAATTTAAGAGGCAACTTTTTTACGTTTGCCAGAATTTGTAACAGTTACACCTGGTTCTGATAATCTATCTATTCTTTGATGGATGTCAAAACAGCTAAAAATCGAAACTATCAGTTTTTTTTTTGCCGCAACTTTCAATATCTCTAAACTTTCAAGAAGTTCGAAGGCCAGTATCTATCTTTGAGCACAATAAATAAGAGTGTTTATCAAATTTTGCAAAATAAGCCAATGATGTTTGTAAATTTGGCCCAGCACTTTTGGATTTTCCAATTATTTTTCAACATTCGTGTTGTCTTGTGGCGTAAATATTTTCTCGAAAAACCAAATTACAAAGATTTAAAAAAAGTTAGCCCTGCACATTTCTTTTTTTCCGACGAAAATTGTTTTATATTATTTTGCCTCAAGTGTGCTAACTTCTGCCTGTCAGATTTTCTGGAAAAAAACACAATATGTTTTTCCCTCATATGGAAAAAATAACAAAAATTGTTTAATTGAGGGAAAAACAGCATACCTGGCAACAGTGTGTTTGAAATTGGCCCAGTATTTTTGGATTTTCGAGAAAAATTTTCGTTGTGCTGAATTGTGCTAGGTTTCTAAAGCTTCGTGCCGTTGGAATTTTTCTTTTATTACAACGCATTTTGTAAAATATTACGAAAACCCTATGGAATACTACTACTAATCAACAAATGTCACTATGAAATAAAAACAAAATTCCAACGTCACAAAGCAGCATAAGTCTAGCACAATTCAGCACAAAAAATACTTTCTTGAAAATCAAAAAATACTGGGATAATTTCACACACACTGTTGCCAGGTATGCTGATTTTCCCGAAATTTAATAATTTTTCTTATTTTTTCTATATGAGGGCTAAACCTATTGATTTTTTTTTTGAAAATATGATCGGCACAAGTTAGCACACTTGAGGCACAATAATATAAAACAAATTTCATGGGAAAAAAAGAAATGTGCAAGGCTAACTTTTTTTTCATTTTCGTAATTTGGTGAAAATATTTACGACACAAGACAGCACAAATTTTTCCATTCATTTGTGAGGAAAAAAACGAAAGGGCTGGGTTTTATTTTTTTTCAATTTCGATTTTTCTGGAAACTTTCGGAGAACTTCAATCAGCACAATTTTTTTCAGCCATTGGAATCCAACAACAACAAACGCAATTTATTGACCCAAAGGCCAATTTTTCGAAAAGTGCTGTTCTGGAATATTTTTTCCGTTTTTGAAATATCTCGACAACCTCATGAAATTATAAAAAAATTTCAACGGCACAAAGCAGCATAAGTCCAGCAAAATTCAGCACAAATTAACAATTTTTCTTATTTTTTCCATATGAGGAAAATACCTGTTGATTTTTCTCTGAAAATCTGACCTTGAGGCAAAATAATATAAAACAATTTTCGTCAGAAAAAAATAGGTGCATGGCTAACTTTTTTCATTTTCGTAATTTGCCAGAAAATCTGAGACAGCACAAATGTAGCAGAAATTTTTCCAAAAATGTGTGAGGAGAGAAAACGAAAAGGCTGTGCTATATTTTTTTTTCAATTTCGATTTTTCTGGCAACCAGACAGACTTTCGGAAAAATTGGATCGACACAACTCAGTGAATGTGTGGCACAATTTTTTTCAGCCATTGGAATCCAACAACAACAATAAACGCAATTTATTGACCAATAGACCCATTTTTGGAAAAGTGCTGGAACATTTTTTCAGTTTTTGAAATGTCTTGAAAACCTCATGGAATTGAGAAAAATTTCAATGGCACAAAGCAGCATAAGTCTAGCACAATTCAGCACAAAAAAATACTCTCTCGAAAATCCAAAAACACCGGGCCAATGACAGATTATACAAAAAATACTTTCTCGAAAATCCAAAAACACCGGGCCAATGACAGATTATACAAAGAATACTTTCTCGAAAATCCAAAAGTGCTGGGCCAATGACAGATTATACAAATGCTTTCTCGAAAATCGAGAAGTGCTAGGCCAATGACAGATTATACAAAAATGCTTTCTCGAAATTCGAAGAGTGCTGGGCCAATGACAGATTATACAAAAATTCTTTCTCGAAAATCCGGAAATGCTGGGCCAATGACAGATTAAACAAAAATTCTTTCTCGAAAATCCGGAAATGCTGGGTCAACGACAGATTAAACAAAAAATACTTTCTTAAAAATCCAAAAGTGCTGGGCCAATGACAGATTATACAAAAAATACTATCTCCAAAATCTAAAAGTGCTGGGCCAATGACAAGTTACACAAAAATACTTTCTCGAAAATCCAAAAGTGCTGGGCTAATGACAGATTATACAAAAATACTTTCTCGAAAATCCAAAAGTGCTGGGCTTATGACAGATTATACAAAAAAATGCTTCATTCTCGAAAATCCAAAAGTGCTGGATAAATTATACAAAAAATACTTTCACGAAAATCCAAAAGTGCTGGGCCAATGACAGATTATACAAAAATACTTTCTGGAAAATCTAAAAGTGCTGAGCCATTGACAGATTATAAAAAAATACTTTCTCGAAAATGCAAAAGTGCTGGGCCAATGACAGAATATACAAAAAATTCTTTCTCGAAAATTCAAAAAAACCGGGCCAATGACAGATTATACAAAAATACTTTCTCGAAAATCCAAAAGTGCTGGGCCAATGACAGATTATACAAAAAATACTTTCTCCAAATTCAAAAGTGCTGGGCCAATGAAAGATTACACAAAAATGCTTTCTCGAAAATCCAAAAGTGCTGGGCCAATGACAGATTATACAAAAATGCTTTCTCACAAATCCAAAAGTGCTGGGCCAATGACAGATTCGAACTTCATACACACATTGACCAAATATTGAAAACTTTCTGGGTTCATACGACACAGAAATTAGAATTCCAACCTAACACAACCTAAAAAAAAATCCTCTACAACGACTCTCGACTTACATATCCAGCCCCCGTTCGAGGCTGCTCCTCTCCCTCTCCTTCTGCTTGTCCTGCTGCTGCTCGTACCTCAGCTTGAGCGTCTTGAACGTCTGCACGTAACCAATCTCCTCCAGGTACTTCCCGTAATTCTCCACCACGTGGGTGCACAGCGACTTGATGTCCTCCACCTTGATGTGCTCGAACAGCTCTATGATGGCCGAGTCCAACAGGTTGTACCGGCCGTTGTTCTTGACCAGCGCGTCGATGACCGGCGCGAACAGGTGTCCTTTGATTATGTACCGGTTGTAGAACTCGTCTTTCAGGGCCACCAGTTTCCGCATGAAACGCAAGGCGCACAACACGAGGAACTTATGCGAGGACTTCATCAGGACGAGGATCTTCCGGAGGAGGTCCCGCTGCAAGATGCAGTTCTTTATCTGATACGTATGGTGTTCCACGCAAAAGGACAACAATTCGAGAATCAGTCCCAGTAGCTGGACGCTCCTGAAGTCCTCTTTTTGCGGGGTGTCGTTCACGGTGCTCTGTATGAGCGGCTCTAAACATATAATTCGTTATTACTGTTTCTTAAAAAAAAAAAAAATCGAAAGGGCTCACCTATCAGAATTTGTACACTGTGTTTGTAGAAGAAGTTCAAGAAGTCCGTTTTCTCAGACTTATTCGCCGATGTTAGCATGTTTTCGGGGTCTAACAATATTCTCAAAACTCCCATTAGCTGTACAGCTCCTCCAACTTCGGGGTCTGAATCGTTAATCATTTGTTCAATGATTATGTTTAGCAGTATTTGTTCCTAGAAGAATAGGGATCAAGATACAGATTTTAGGGTTAAGCGATAGATTATATTTATTTTATTTATTGCTTTTTCCATCGAATCAAATCCTGAATAAAAACGCTATTTTTTTAAATAGGGAAAGGACTAGTGGAGACCCTTTTTGCAGATTCATCCAAAATGAGAAAATGCCGTCAGCAAAGATAGACCGATTTCGTCCTTCTTGGGACTCATCAGTGCCTCTCAACCAGCAACGATGAAAGAGCATCCTAGAGGCCAGTATCATCATGCCCCATGATTGGTGTCAAATTCTTCCAATTTTTTTTTAAGTCGAATAAAGACATACTTTCATACTTAGAAAAAAATGGAAGTTACTATCTATATTCTTCTAATGTCTGTAAGGATGATATGAATGTTTATGTTTGAATTTCTGTTGTCAAAACAAATTCAATAGTGAAGATTAAAATTTGAAATCACTATTTCTTCTTGAAAATTTTCTAGTAAAGTTTGATTTTCCACTTGAATTTCAACATAAGTTAAAATTTAATTATGCTCTTTTCCTTTACTGATTACTCCTATTGCTGGCTTTACAGGATGAGCCACCAAAAGAATGAAATTAACACAAAATTTAGATATTTGAGAATTTCCTATGAAGAATAATACTATTTCTTGCTATACTTTTAGAATACGCATATTCTCTATGTTTGTTAAACCTATTCAATGTAAATTTTTGTTACCCTCCAAAAAGTCTTATAATTTTTGTATTTATTGTATATTACAAAATTCTTCTCTTTCCATAGTGATGCAATTTGATGAAAGTATTTTATAAGTTGTTCAACCTTCAAAAGACAAACTTAGTAAGTGAAATTTGAACTATTAGGCCTGTTAAGCTTAAATCGACACACAAAATTGCTAGATTGGAAAAACATGACGTATCTCTGATTTTTTAGTATTTTGTATGGACCTACTAGGGCTGTGTATACCCAAGTTTGCAAATCTCAAAAAGTTGTGAAAAAATTTTTATACACAAAAAATCATGAAATTTTTAGATTTGCTTCAGACTCTGCTCTATATCTCCTGATTCATCCATTTTTCGATAAAAACTTTTCTGTAGTGTTTTTAAGAGTATTAAATTTGTCACGAATTAAGCCCAACTGGAGCTCTGCAGGTCAATTCATCGCCGAAATATGGCACTTTGAAAATAGGCCAGACGTTAGATACATTTATTAAAAATCGTACATTAATATTGACATTATTGTATCCAAGAGATCTCTGGAAAAATGCAATTTTGGGTATGTGATTCCTCAAGATTTTGAAAGAACCACGAGGTCTATAGTCCTTCCTTTGAGCTTATTTTGAAGCTAATTAAATTGCCTACACATTATATTCCACAAGCTCTACTCGTAAGATCAATGGTTTCGACGCAATCTCAGTCCAAAAAGATGTAAAACTAACTACCCTATTTTCAAAGTGCATTAATTGGGCAATGAATTACCTACAAAGCTCCGGTTGGGCTTAATTTGTCACAAATTTAATGCTCTTGCAAATAGTACATAATAGTTTTTGTCGAAAAATAGCTGGATTAGGAGATATAGGGTCGGTTTCACAAAACTTCGTTTGTACCGTTAAATTAATTGGAGCCACCGCAATTCGTTGAAACTTCAAAACGAGTGATTCGATTGGTTCGAATTCACGTAAGGTTTTTTAATCGCACAATTAAAGTTTTGTGAAAACGACCCCTAGAGCATGATCTGAAGCAAGTCCAAAAATTTCGCGGTTTTTGGTGTGCAAAAAGTTTTTCCACAACTTTCTGAGAGTTTATTTATTTATTTATTTCGAGTTGCACACTTGTGTATACATTGCTCTAATGAATCCTAACAACATACTAAAAATTCAGGAATACACAATGTTTTTCCAATTTATTGTCAATTTTGATTTTTGTGGAGAGCATACAACTTTAATTAAAGTTTTTGAATAAGCGCAAAACAATATATTAGAAAGACAACTGACAGTTTTGAACTATTCCTTATTCATCCATTAAAAAAAATGCGGAGCATTTGGAAAGATATAACATAATTTTTCAAGGATTGAATTGGATGATTTGAAAAAAAACCTAATCATTCCCACTCTAGAATGCCAAAAAAGGCTTCAATGATCCAATAAAATAAGTTATTGTCAATTTTGACTGGCATATGTGACTTGTGGAGAGCATAGAACTTTAATTAAAGTTTAGCATTTATATTTTCATTTGGGTTGAGTTGATTTACATCTTTTATAAATATCACGACGAGTCCAGAATCAGGATTTCAGAAATCTGACTCCGACATTTTTCAGAGTGCAGATATAAGTATTATACTCCATTCACAAATATGAAATCACACCTCCAGCCTTGGAAATTTGACACATTCCACTCTATATCGAACAAAAATGGAGGTTATGACGTTTGTCAAAATATTTTCATGTTCCAAGTCAACACTATGTTGCCCTTTCTACATTCTTAGCAATTACGTATTTCTCACAATGTGAATTTATCCGGAAAATGAGCGAATTGGAAAAAATGTGATGGACGAAAATAATTAACGTTTATATGATTTGATAGAAAAGATTCCTTTTCCAGTTATATGCAATATTTCGATTTCAAACAATATGTAAACAAAGAAACAAACTGGCAACGTCATTTTGCCATTAACGATATTTTCTGTGTACTCACTGACTTTTCAACAGGTGCAACAACTCCTGAAAATGATACCATGACCTCCTATGTGATTTTATGAAAGTGAATGGGGTATACACTTTTGTCATGTGATCATGGTCGCCTAGAATGACAGATGACATTCCCACAAGATGGTAGGTAAAATTAGTAAGGTGGTTTAATTTAATTTAATTTATTTACGCCATAGAACAGTTCATGTTGAACTTAATTCAATACTTTTAATTCAAATATAATAACAATAAAACCCATTACATATTGGGTTAAATTGAACATCAGCGAAAAGTAAATATTGTGTTGATTATTCTGAATTTTGTTGGTCTGCTCAGGAATAAAGAAATGTTCTTCAAATGTTCCTATACCTCTTGAACTAACTTTTTGAATAAGCGCAAAACAATATATTACAAAGACAACTGATAATTTTGAACTATTCCTTATTCATCCATAAAAAAAAAAAAATGCGGAGCATTTGGAGAGATATAACATAATTTTTCAAGGCTTGAATTAAAAAGACTTAAAAATTTTAATGATCCCACAAAAAAGTGAGGTTAAAGTACTTCCTAACCTCAATTATCCAAATTTGCTCTCCCCATTAAATTGAAGTAACCTAGATTTTCTTGTACCAAAAAAATATGACAGAAAAATGAATTATCCAAAAATTCATCTTGATAATTTATTTAGCTTACCTCTTCAGTATTGTTAGCTTGTTGCAAGGTATATTCCCTCACAACCGAAGGTTGAAACTCCGAAATGAACGTCACAATATCCATAGAAGCACTTTTGGTTTTAGGGTCGTCCATAGCGAGCGTAACCTCCATAGCAGGCAGTATGCCCAAAGTGCACAAAGTCTTGTAGATCATTTCCTTGGCGTGAGGTTGTAAATTTTGAGAATAATTACAGAGTTCCCTCAAAAACAAGACCAAATCCCTCCTTTTGACCTCCGATGTTGACGCGTCCGTTAGCACTGAGAATAACTCCGTTAAGAATTTTTCATCCTCCTGAACCATGGAAACAATCTCCACCTTGTTGAAGAAAATGAAGCTATTCAGAGTTGACAGCATGTTGTCCTCGAAAACTGAAGGTGTTGGTAGAACGACATCCTGTATGTACTGTACTCTGAATGTCTGATGAATCTTTGATAATAACTCAGGGTTCTTTATGGGTATCGCTTCCCGGAATTTCGCTTGCTGTCTCAAATATTCCCTATGTTTTTTCCTAGTCGGGCACGACGCATCATACTCTAAACATCCAACCACATCAAAAATCAGCTCATCACAGAACATAACCTCAAACAGGGCGTTTTTGTTGAGTAGAAATATATTCTTGAATATTTCGTATAAATTGTGTAATCCTTCTGTGTTTTCTAGACTCTCGCACATATGAAACACATTTATTAGTTTACGAATATAACCTTCGGCTTCAATAGCTGCTGCCAATTTTTCTTTCCTCATAGGTGAACTTATACAGTTATTAAATAATTCGTTTATATCTTCCAGTCTTCCAAGTTCGCATGGTGGAAGTTCTATAGGTGGTGCAGAATCGGACATTTCATCAAACCGTTCATCTTCTGATTCCTCCACTACATCCTGTGTTATTTCAACGGAAGGATCTTTTCCTTGAACTTGACAAATTTTCTCCCAAATTTCATCACAACCGGCCTTCTCTTGAAAACTCAAAGCTAAATCAAAATTATCTCCTTCAGACCATACAATTAAGGTGTCTTGTTGTTTTTGGTAGGCAGTGTCTGGTTGGATTTTTGACTCGAGTAACAAAGTACCATCGCTCTCTGCCCTTACTAACAATGAAATGCCTTTCAATTTCTCTATGTAGGAAGAAGATACATGACCTGTCCCTCTATCATCCCATTGCCTATCAGCATTCAAAGCGTATAATTTTACCCTTCTTCGTGTGTCTGTCATGTTGAAATTATATATTTACCGCAATTTTGTAGAATTCCCACATCACGTCTGAAAAATAAACATAAACTGAATAATTCATTTATATATCTTGAATTAAATCGCGAACCAAATATGATGTGAAATTAATACCAACCTTTATTTTAATAAGTAGGTTTCTTATTGAAAGTATCCTATGGACCACAACCTGTATCTGACAATTAACTGAATTACCAGGCAAAGCAAACACGCTGAACACTTTTTATTGACTTCTTAGCGTTAAAACTGAGAAAAAACCATTTACACTACATTCATAAGGAGCATAAATTTAAAGTTAGAGATTTCATAATTCTTCACATTAAGTTTCCCAAGAAATCAACAATAAATTATCGAGAGAGGAACACAAAATATTCAGCCATATTGGATTTTCTAGCAACACCAACAACGCTCCACTACTCCAGCGCGATCTGACGACTTCACGATTAGTGAAGGTCAGACGCAGTAAGAATTGCGCAATTGAACCGCCAATTTCAAAATACGAAAAGTATTTATCGATTGGGTTTTTTCAAATTATACTTCAAAGAGTGAAAACAATTGATTTGAGCGAGAGAAACAAACAAAGTCTTCCACCTTTTCCAATATTCAGAAATTAATATCGGTTAGGTATGATAACGCAAGTCTAACATGTAAATACGTTCTTTTTTAATGAAACGGAGTTGGAAACGAAAATCTTTTAAACTTTTTTTGGAGAATTTTTTTTTGTCGTTAGTAAAAGGGATTCTAATTGAATTTGAAACATCATAGCAGAGCATAGAGGTTCAAGAACGCAGAAATAATATCTGGATTACTTACAAGAAATTCGAAGTTTTGAAACCTGCCTACATTATGCTAGCTAGCCCATAACACACTTTTTCAAAATAGGCATAATTCCCTCATTTTTCGATGTATTGAAATAGCGTTCCAAATTGGTGAAAATGTGCTTCACTTTGTCATTAACTTCTTTGATTCACTTTTGAAAAAACCTTTCGTTCTGTATAAACAGCATTATCAACTAAAATAACTAATTGCTGAGAATAGGCGAAGTTGCTTTTGAAGTCAACTATGATTCTTCAATAAATTGAAATTATCGTTCTTCCAATTTCTTATTTTCAGGAAATTTACACTTCTTCCTCACGAGGTCTACGCCACTGTATTGTTCTGTTTTTTCGTTTTTAAATAATGGGACCTCCCGAAAAAAATAATCAAAAGAAAAAATCAACAAAACAATTAAAATACTGATGATAAGTTAAATCAATAATAAATTGTCTATGGTTGTATCGCATTCATTTACACATAGAGAAAAAGAAGAAATCGAACTCTTTGACATTTGACACTGACAGTAAGTGACGGTTTTGGGGAACACAGAAAAATGCTGTTGTGCTGTTTGAAAATTTTTAATGAGAAGTTTGAAGGATTGTTGACCTGACGATAATGGGTAGGATTTCTTGTATAGCTTAAAACTCAGATCTGATTTTCTCATGTTTAAAACTTACAGATGACAATTCGCTGGCTGAACTTCAACTTCGTTTAGTCGAAGTAAGAAAGATATATCCAAACTTGATAGAGAAAATGTATCAACATATTAGAATGTCTCACCTCAAACTGTTGAAGGATTTCAGTATCGAAGAGGACAGATTATTTGATATCAGAAAGGAAGAGCTTCTCCCAATTTGTAATAACTATAATGTGAGTTCCACCGTTCAATTTAATTTGTGATAATGATCAAAAGCTTAGTGGTTAGATAGGATGAGATAAGTTATATGAAATCAAAAGAGGTTCTTTGTTGAAACAATATATTATTGCAGGTACAAAATTATTTGGCATTTAACAAAATAAAATCCGCTTTGGAATGAATATCGTGTTTGTAACACTTCATTTCAAAATATCTTATTTACCAATATAAACTGTCATAATTTGTTTCAGGTCAGAGGAGACGAAGAGTTAAGCAAGTTGCTTGATCAGACAAGGGTCATGATAATATTGGCAGCCAAGAAAAATTGCAAGATCTCCAAGATCATTGATGCTATCTGAATTTCATCCGTTATTTTTCAGAAGCTTGTTAAATATATGCTCCAGACAGTCAATTCTTGGTTTGGAACCCTGAAACAGAAAATGACTTGAATCAATTTATATACATGTGATTACAATTAATTTATATGAATTATATTATTAAGTATTAAGTGACAAATGCAGTGATCTACAGCATTCTGATTTTTTATAAATAAGAACAATGAAGTAATCTTTCGTCAGCCCAAATAATCTTTTACTCACTGTGAATAAGGGTATTAGCTTGTCCCCATTGGATCCTTTGGTTAGTATTGTCAATAAATATACAATTTTTTGCTGGAAGAAGTAAAATTATTTTGATGAAAAGTGATTGGTAAATACCAGTTTCAGAAAATAACAAAAACCAATGATATATTATACCTTAAAAATAACTTCATTGATGAAAATATTTTGTACTCTTTCAAATGGAATGAAAGTTGATTTTTGGCCAATTATATATTTGGTATTTAGTTGATATCCCAAAGGCTCAATAACTATGAGGGATTCTAAAAATTGACATGAAATAAATATCGATATCTTCAGTTTTTATCGATACAAACCTTCAGTAATACTACCCGATTTAACATACATGTATAGGACAGGAATAAATAATGTAATACTAAAAGTGACGCTACTGATGAAATTGAATTTGTGACTTATGGCAATCAATGTTACTAATAGTAACAGAAATATACAATGGATGCGGATATTCCAATTTTTCCTTATGGTAACACCCAATACATTGTCTTGTCTCATGAGGGTGAGTTGAATAATTTGCCCATAAATGTTCGTATACTTTTTTTGAACGCTGCATTTTCTAATTTTATTGGTTTCAACCATCTCCTTTGCATCCTAGATTGAGTTCAAGCATTAAAATAGATAAGAAATTTATTATTATTTTTTGTAGGTTAGGTCCGACATTCACAGAATAAAATTATAATCAGCACAGAATACTAAGGATCGTTTTCTTTCCTTCGAAAACAATGTGTTTTACGTAAAGCTTCGTTGTTGTACTTAGGACTGAAGAATTTTACTGGGTTGGATCCTTCCAAATTTGTAATTTGCGAGTTTGTACTTGCCAAAAAAATTATTCGAATCGAAACAGCCGAAAAATAGTTTTTTTTCGGAAATATTTTCGCAAAAACCTTGGGGCAGATATGAAAAAAAACATTTTTCTGGCTATATCGACATGGCTAATTCGATGCCGTAGATCAGAAATATTCTAGTTCTTCTCCAAGATCAGTATTTTGAGAAATAAATCTTTTTTGGTGGAAAATGTTCGAAAATGCCAGAAAAACCACACTGAACTAATGCTGATTTTTTACTTATTGATTGATCCTTTGAGAATGGAAAGTTCAAATTTTTATTCACCTATCGTGAAAAGTTTAGATTTTCGGTTTTTTTCCGTGAAGGTTCAAAATTTTGGATGTTTTAAAGACTATAACTGGAAACATAATTGTTTTCGAAAAAATCTGTTTGCATATTCGTGATTTACACTATCGATTAAGTCAGTAGTTAAATTTTGGTGCCAATCGGAGAAAATTGATTTTTTGGCGAAATTTTTTTTTGCTCCAATAAAAGCCAAATTTATACTGTTGACTAATTCGAGTACGCAGATTACAAATATGCAAAGAGATTTTTGCTGCAAAGATTATTTTTCAAGAAATGATCGATGGAAAATTCGAAATTTTGGACCTTCGCAGAAAAAATCAGAAAATCTAAACTGTTCGCGATAGGTAAATGAGAAATAGACCTCAATATTCTTGAAGTATTAAAAAATAAGCAAAGAAATCAGCATTCAACAAGTTCCATTTTTCTGGTTCCTACAGCACTTTAAATTTGATCAAATTTTCCACAAAAAGTGATTTCTTTCCCAAATTACTAATACTTAGTTTAGAGATATGCAAATTCCTTCTTTTAGCAATTTTTGTTTTATCCTCTCTATTCTTTATTTGATCAATTTTTCATGTGTTCTTGCTTCTTATTTCGTTATCAAGGCGAAAATAGTAGGCATGTAATTTCTCATTGAAGTAACACAAGAGAATCAACACTTAACAAAAATGAAATAACGCAAGGTGTCGTTTTTCAGGTAAAAACTTTCTCCTTCTACAAAGAAGCTGAAACTTGATATTCGACCAAACAATCTCATAAATGGTATAGGTATAAATAAAAAAAAACTCTGTGCATTTTTAAACAATATAATGAGATTCTAAATAAATACATACATAATCTAAAGATAATACTCATGTCATAAGATTATTCAATTCACGTGACAGGCTAAGTCATTTTCATCCAGAAAAGAACGAAATAATCGTTTAAAACTGCTAAACTCAATTTGGCAAGTGTGCAGTCAATGCTGTGTAGCAAAGTCTTTAAATAATGAATTTGCGTGCTTCAAACCTAAACGCACGTTTTGTTCTCGAAAAAACATATAAAAACTAGTAGGAATTAATCACAGACGTCTATATAAAATGCTTATGGGAGTATTTTTATTTCATAAGAATCCAATTCTATGAAACTACGTTAGGTTTATTCAGGGTGGCTGGAAGAAGACAGAGAGAGGGCCTAACAAGTAGGAAAAATTAAATTTCGAGAGGGTGAAATGAAAATTTTACAATGAGAAATTTTGAATTCGAATATGAATGTTAATTTTTTCCCAACCTCCCTCACATTGTTTTGAACCACTTATTAACTTTGATTCAACACCCCAAATGACTGGTTTTCACTGGTAAAAAAGTGATTTCGAAAAACATTTCTCGATAGTTTTTCCTGTTGCCTCGCACTGTCCATTCTTAATGTTACTTTATTTCAGCCCCCATGGGAACAAGTCTTGTTTCAAAGTTTCGCATCACAGTTAAACGTGATCTTGTGGCGCTTTGCGGCATGAGGTACAACATTGGTTCTTGTAGTATTGGTACTGGCAAAGCCGGGCCTGGACAGCAAGGTAGCAGTTTCTGATTTTATCGACGCAGTTTTCTGAAACAAACAACAAAATTATTGTTGGATATCGAAAGTCCACAACTGAATCAAAATCACCATATATGGTGGATAGATATATATTTATGTTCATTTGTTTCTCATTTGTAAACGTCAGTTTCCAGAAACACAATATTAATCAAGAAAGTTTATTTTATCAAGTCACTAACTTGTAAAACTGACAGTTAACTTGCAAAATTTTTACAAGTTAGTAGTATTATTCACATAACAAATTTAGTTTTATCGTCATATATGTTGAAAATCATGGTACAATTGTTATTTCCAGTAACACAGATTTTTGATGATAAATGAGTTGATACTGATGATGATGACCATATGTTCAGAAACTGCTGAACTCGAGGACTGCAGAACATTTGTACTCTCCTTACTACCAAATAATTTGCTAGACATTTCGATTTTTTTGTTGACCGGATCATCGACATAACTCATCGCAATTTCGGTGCTCTTCCACCCTCCTGCACGCTTTAGTGCTAAAATATCTCCACCCGAATCCGCAACCATAGTGGTTCCAGTTCTGCGGAAAGAGTGGCCGGTATATAATACTGGTTCTTTTAAACCTAAATATTTCGCTATTTGCTTTGGGACACCACCAATAGTGTGCTGGCCAGCATTTAGGGAAATGTACTTTCCATGTCGGTATGTCAAAAAAAATCTTAGGCTTTCTGTTCCAGGAGGCCAAAGATTTACATATTTTCTGTATAACATGCAGGGCTTGAAGCTGCAGCCATTATCGGTTATGGTGAATCTTCTTGTTGTTAAATTTTTTGTTTGCCGCAATGTCACAATAACGTATTTTTCCATATCTTCTACATCATTCATGTTTAAGGAGAGAATTTCGTCACATCGACAACATCCAAAAATCATAAATATTGTTACAATTTTCGCCAGCAACCACTGGTCATATCAGGAGCATGTAAAAGAAATTGTATAACGCTCATTTTTTCTTTTCAGAAACGCTATTATCTTTTGAAATCTGCAAATGACAACTAAACGTCATATTTTTCAATAAATTTTTTAAGGAAAAAAACCTGCGAACAGGGGCATATTCTTTAATTTCCAAGCAGCTTTTCAGCATAAACCATTTTGCCCATAAAGTATTAAGGCTGAATCTAGCTGATAGTTGATTCAAGTAGACTAACAAAACATCTTTTTACAAATGAGAAACAAATAAAATATAAAACAATACACGCAAGGTAACGGGTTTTACTGGCTCAAGGAGGTAACTGACTCGCCTGCGGCTCTTAAGTTATATCCTCCATTCGCCAGTAAAAATCCTCTTACCTTGCCTTACCTTACCACAATGTCAAAATGTATGTATATAAAAAATGTGTATCGATGTGCTCTTTCATCTTTGTTGCAGTCATCTTGTGCTGAATGGGTTTTGTGCTAGTTTGTCGATCTATGAGGCTGTTTTCATTTCCTTCAAGGTTTTGGTGGTTCTTAGAAGTACGTTTCATGATTTCATCATCGATAAAAAATGATTACGTATGATGTGGTTGGATGTACGTACCATGATGTATCTGTTATCGAGCGAAGTATACTGCTCCACAAGAGTCGGGGATATCGTATTCAGTCGTTTTGAAAAGTATGTAATCTTCGAGAAAATCGCTCTAAAATCATTTAAAACTCAATAACAACTTGAATCGATCCAATAGAAATCATTATGAGACATTTCGTCAATCTGGTCACCTTTTTTCTGAAGTTTGGTTCTTTGCATATGCTTCATGAATGTTCTTATTTTGAAATGGAGTCAGTTTATCAACGGCTTCGATTTGAAACGAGATTTCTAAAAATGCCAAGACTTAAATTAACAAACGCTGAGCCTAATAGGGCTATCGGAATGCTACAGGGTGGCCTAACTCAGGTTGTTTTAGCGGAAAGGCTCCAAGTCAACCAAAGTGTGATATCTCGTCTTTGGAATAGGTTCAGGGAGACAGCTTCCGTGTTGGAAAGACTAAGGCTTGATTGCCGACGAAAAACAACACGTGCTCAGGATCGTTTCATCACCGTTTCGGCGAGAAGAAAGCCTACATCTACGTGTAGAATGCTACGGAATACTCTTCAAAATGCAGATGGGATCTAAGTTTCCGTCGAAACCATCAGACGACGTTTGAGAAAGGAGAATCTAGGTTCTAGAAGTCTATTAAGAGGAGTTCCATTAACACGTGACCATAAGCGTCAAAGACTGGAATGGACAAGGCAACATATCAATTGGAACGATCAATGGCATGGTGTCCTTTTCACTGATGAATCCAGATATGGACGATTTTCAGATTCTCGAAGAATAAGAGTATGGACAATCCACCGCATACCCCGTAATCGTCGCTATGTCCCAGAAGTCCATCCATTCTGACGGGGTAGTGTTATGGTATGGGCCGGGATATGTTTCAAAGGGTGCACAGATCTACATATTTGTCCTGGGAATATGACCGCCTTACACTAAGGGAAGCATGTCATTGATAATGTTTTGCCAAAATTTCACGCTGCTATTGGCGAAACTTTCCAATTTATAGACGATAACGCTAGACCGTGCAGCCATAGTTGGGAATGCGCGCGAGGAGCTTGGTATTCTACATTTATCAATACCTCTGCACTCACCAGATTTGAATTGCATAATACATGCATGGGATATGCACCAAAAAAGATTAGATAATCATCAACCCACCCCAGACTCTTTGAATGATCTGAGAGAGCTTCTGCATCGTTTATGGAATCAAATTCCTCAAGAAATGTTCAACAACCACGTGTGTAGTATGCGAAGAAGATGTCAAGCTGTTATTGATGCCCGTGGAGGCAATACATTGTATTGATAGTCTTAAAATGCTTGAATTTCCTGGGAATAAAATTTCGTTATTTTCTCGATTTTTCTTAATTTTAGTCAATATCTCTTACTCATGTGAAGCAGTTTATTTCGGACTGAAGTATTTGGATATTTGATTTCTTGGGACATCTCCAGAATTGTTTTCCATATGTCTATATCTTATTCTGAAGGGACAATTCGGATATTCTCCTAATAAACCAAGACATTTGCCTTACTTTCATGTTCTTTGCGTTTTTTGGCTAAGATGTGTGGTGCTACATGTCGCAAAATACAAAACGGTACAACTTACGATCGATAGGCTGGTCTTGAGGGGGTTTGTAGTACTCCTTGTCCTCTTTTCGTTGACAGCTGCACGCACGTTTTGAAGGAGGCGTCTCGGATTCAGGGCATCTGTTGGAGGGAACGCCGTTCACATCCATGCACTTCACAGCTCTTCTTTGTATGCCGTTGGGGCATTTTTCGCAGCTTCCCCAGTCACCGGTGAACCAATAGGGGTCGCATTTGCCGTCGCAAGCCTGCTTGTCTCCAGGCTTCAGATGGTTGGGACAGGTCATCTCGTTGGTTATTCTGAACTGACCCCTGAGCTTCACCACGCATATAACCTCGCGTTTCTGGTGTGCCTGACCTGAAAGTTGAGAACATCTTGATTTGATTTATCTAAATGATGAGTTTCCCCTCCACGCAACTTTATTGTTGTAGAGGTAGAATAAAACAGGGAGACGTAATCAAATAATTCACGATTTCGGTGCACGCAGTGCCTTGTGTCTAAGATAGATGTATGCAGACATTTTACTCTTGCCGTTCTTGAAAAATCGTGTTGAAAGTGCAATAAACTTACACGACATTTGGTGAAACTTTGAACAAAAATTAATTTTGTTATATTGACTTATGGTGAAAAAAACCATTAGATTTAGCGACATCTGGTTTTCACTATTCAATTCGTAACACATTCAAGAATGACACGACAGCATTTACATGTAGGTTATTCAGGAATATTTATCATTGAAACTATAGGTTTGTAGTAACTGAAATAAGAAACATAAGTTTGAGACTCAATGTCTTCTAAATATCTGGAAAATACCGCGTCAATAGTGGCCCCATATTTTGTTGTGGATTTTTGTGGATCATTATTCATTTTTAAATTCAATTTTTTCGAAAGAGAAGTTGTCAACCGCTCTGATTTTTTATCAGCGAAGTTAATGTTGAAATCGCCAGCCAAGATAAGTGGAAATTTATTACCATTTGTACCAAGTATTTTCGACCCATCTTCAGTGTACTCCAGTAAAGTGCGATGAATAAAATGCTCTACCTCGTCCAATTTTGGATTCGGAGAAATGTAAATTGCTACCATGACTATGTGTAGGCCATTTCTAAGTTTGCATGAGCATGCACAAATATCTCCAACAAATGAGCGTCTAACGTTAACATCGCTAACTTCTTCAATATTTATTCCAATATCAACATTATTACTATTTTGGTAAAGAGCTACCCCACCGTTTGGAACACTATCTCGTTTGAATTGAACAATACAATTGAAATTAGGTATTTCAATCGGATTATCACGCGTCATGCATTTTTTGGTAAGAAGTAACTGAATCTTGTAAATCGTATTTGTGACTATGTCAACTTTGGCAATTGAAAGACATTATTGAAATGCCATTTCTATTACTAATGAAATCTAAGACACTTTGAGCTATCGTCTGAACACTATTTGAAGACGGTCTTTTGAAATCTTGCAACAAAGATGCAGTCGATGCAGCTTGTCTTCGATTATGATAAAACTTAAATGCAGAATTATCATTTTTGTCGTAATATACAATTTTTCAATATTAGTCACCCGAGAGAGTGCAACATAGATGAGTTCCTGAGAATGTGATTTACTATACTCATATACTATTTCGTCAAAAGTTCCACCTTGCGACTTATGTAATGGAAAATGTTTGCGTTTGGCTATACATTTTCTATCCGATGTTAATGAAATATTTGCCGTTCGTAATTCAATGGGAACAGCGAGATTGCCGTCTCCATTTTGCACTGCTAGAGTGTCTGCACGCATCCGTCTAGTCGCAAGCACCCAAACACCGTGTCGAAGTCTGCCGAACTGAACCGACGATACACGGCTGTGTTAGGTTTTTTCGTTACGGAATTTCTACATTCGGTCGCCGCGCTCAAAGCCTGAGATAAAAGCTATGCAATAGCTTAAAAAGTTATGTTCCTGGAGAGAAAATTTTTGATAGAGCCGCGACGCCTGGCGTCTTTATTTATTTCGCAGATTTTTATGGGCATCTCAAGTCAACATTCACAGAATGAAAAAATATTCGGACGTTTACGAGAAAATTGGATTACCAAGATAAGTGATCTTGGACACTCAAAAATTGTTAACACTCAAGAAATGGATTCTCTGCTACGGACGAAGAAGACTACACGACTCCATTAATCAGAAGTTTGAATATGGATGAATGAAAAAGAAAAAAAATGAATGAATCGATAAAAAGGAATAAGAATATGTTAAATTGGGAGACTTTGAATTTTCAGATTAGAAAAGAAAAAAAAATATTTGTTCTGTTCGCTCATCATCAGGGAATATTTTCGATGTGAAATCACGTACAAGCGACAGCTTTCTTGAGCTGGAGCTTCTGTGATTCAATATACAGGGTGGCCATTTGAAAACGAAACAGACGAGATTACAGACGAAATAAATTTTTTCGATAGAAATGCTCGGACAGGTCGATTTCTGTTTCGAGGGGGACAACTTAAGATGTAGGTTACGGACGCATAGCGCTTCAACCCTTGCTACTACAACCCTCACCCCTAATTTTTGAATAGGGAAGATGGGGTGAGTGATACCTCATTTGGAAGGTATTTTTATACTGATTTCAGCACAGTAATTGTTTTTTCATTTTATGCATTAGTTCTCGAAATACAGGGTGGCCATTTGAAAACGAAACAGACGAGATTACAGACGAAATAAATTTTTTCGATAGAAATGCTCGGACAGGTCGATTTCTGTTTAGAGGGGGACAACTTAAGATGTAGGTTACGGACGCATAGCGCTTCAACCCTTGCTACTACCACCCTCACCCCCAATTTTTGAATAGGGGAGATGGGGTGAGTGATACCTCATTTGAAAGGTATTTTTATACTGATTTCAGCACAGTAATTGAAGAGTGGAAATTCAAAAGGGTCTAATTGCCACTTTCACGAAATTTTAGATTTCATTTGTTATGGGGTCTATGTGCCAAGGCCAATAGCCTACGAAACGGTTCATGTGCCATCCGCTTCAGGCAGTCATCATTTCTGATGAAAACAACAATTTTTTTTAACTTTTTTCATTAATTTGAGGGCGGGTTCCACAAAGCTTTAACTGTACAATTAAAAAACCTCACCTAAATTCGAACCAATCGAATCACCCGTTTTGAAATTTCAACGAATCGGGATGGCTCCAATAAATTTGACGGTACAATCAAAGTTTTATGGAACCGACCCTGAGACATGTTTTATGTAATATCTCAGTTCGAATTTTTTGGCACTTAGACCCTTTTGAATTTCCACTCTTCAATTGTTTTTTCATTTTATGCATTAGTTCTCGAAATACAGGGTGGCCATTTGAAAACGAAACAGACGAGATTGCAGACGAAATAAATTTTTTCGATAGAAATGCTCGGACAGGTCGATTTCTGTTTCGAGGGGGACAACTTAAGATGTAGGTTACGGACGCATAGCGCTTCAACCCTTGCTACTACAACCCTCACCCCCAATTTTTGAATAGGGAAGATGGGGTGAGTGATACCTCATTTGAAAGGTTTTTCACAAAAAAACACTACAAGTGCCATGAAAACACCACTTCATTTTCAAATGCTTAGTCAAGAATATTTCAAGAACTAATGCATAAAATGAAAAAACAATTACTGTGCTGAAATCAGTATAAAGATACCTTTCAAATGAGGTATCACTCACCCCATCTTCCCTATTCAAAAATTGGGGATGAGGGTTGTAGTAGCAAGGGTTGAAGCGCTATGCGTCCGTAACCTACATCTCAAGTTGTCCCCCTCGAAACAGAAATCGACCTGTCCGAGCATTTCTATCGAAAAAATTTATTTCGTCTGTAATCTCGTCTGTTTCGTTTTCAAATGGCCACCCTGTATATTGTTGACACTCACCAGAGCAGGAATCCGAGCACTCCCCCCAAGGCCCCGCGAACCACTGCCCCCCGCACTGCTTCTCGCTGGAGCAATCTCTGGTCGAGTCGGGCTTGGAGCTTATGTCGCAGCTGCTCCTGCCGCAAACGGCGTACCGACTCTGGATTCCAGTGCCGCACTCCTCGGAGCACTTGGACCACTCCGTCACCAGCCAAGGAGATGCCTCCGAAGACTCAGAAGGTCTAGGAGGCCGTGGTTGAGAGGTTTCGCAGCTGGGGAGGGTGCAGTATTCTGCATGCGGAGGTCTGGATTCAGATGGGCACTCTCCCGAAGGGCAGGAGACGGATCTGGAACGGTGGCCTGTTCCGCACGTCACTGAACACTGAAAATAGAATAGAATAGAATAGTATAGTTTTGAAACATAGATGAATTCAAAATAGTAATCATCGAAATGAATACCATTTTCAATTCCCAGGCTCAGAGATCTTTTATCATGAGGTTGGAGAAATGATATTAGATTTTGTCACTGAGATGAGAGATATACCGGTTTCGGCCTTGTTGGACCTCATCAGTATCCCGCACATCTCAGGACAAAATCTTCATAAAAAACTTTAGAATTTATAGCAATTGGTTGTGAAGTAATGAGTAAAATTTTACAAAGTACTAAGGTGGTGACATCCAATTGCGTCAAAATGAAGTTTCACATCTCCAATCAAATGCAAAAAAAGAAATCTGTACTTCCTCTTTCACTGAATGAGATTTTAGCAGTGGCTCTATTCAGGGCCCGCTTGCTAGTTTCTCAAAGTGATGGAAACGCCCAATTCTTTTTGTGACTGTGAAGCCTGATGTTTTTAGAAAAAGAAAATTCTTTGCCTTTACGAAGGCACATCGAGAACATTTTTGAAACATAGATGAATTCAAAATAGTAATCATCGAAATGAATACCATTTTCAATTCCCAGGCTCAGAGATCTTTTATTTTTATTTTTAAATGTTCTCGATGTGCCTTCGTAAAGGCAAAGAATTTTCTTTTTCTTATAAACTCATTAATGTCAGATCATGGGGGTAATGGTATCTTCCATGAATTCAAGGCATAATAAGCCTTGCTGAGCAATAGATCCCTTATACGCCTTTTGAATAGTTTTATATTCAATTCTTGTATCACTAAAGGTAAGTGATTAAAAAACTGTATGCCTTGGTATTTAACGGACATTTCAAATTTGCTGGTTCTATGCTTTGGATTTCGATCAAATTTTGTTTCACAACATTGTTCCCTTAGAATAAATGAACGAGAAAACTTCGAACTACACTCCCCGTCAATAAATTCCGGACAGGCAAAATTTTTGTCAAATTCAACACCCTGTATCTTTTTTCGTAGTTCTCCGATTTTGTTGAAATTTTCACCAGCTATAGTATTGGGTCTTGTAATATTAACCTGGAATTTACTTTGCAAAAATACCTGTAGTTCATCCGTTACACAGGGTGAAACAAAACCTTGTTTTATACCCTTCATTTCTAAACACCCTGTGGTGAATTTGAGGCGGAAAATTAGAAATTCAGTTTTAATTTGAAGTGTTACCCTTTCTTAACAAAATGTTTCTTGATTTACGTCAGTATCTGCTTTAAAAAAAAAGATACACATTTTCAAAAAAGTGTTGCATTTTTTCAATTTTTATAACAATTCAAAATATTACAATACCTTATCGACTAGTAAACATGAACAAACATCTGAAAATTAATAGCATGTATTTCCACCTCGCTTTCTCATCACTTCTACCATACGACATGGCATACTTTCAATTTCAATGCATTTCCGAATTGCTTCTGGGGGAATATTTTCCCGTTTTTCGAGAAGGGCTGTTCGTAAATCGGGCAAGGTGTTGGGCTGCCGATTTAGAACACGTTTACCTAGCATATCCCATACATAGGTACTTTTTGTTTCAACATTTATTGTATTATTTTAGCTTTCCTTTTCATAAGAATATATATATATATATATATATATATATATATATATATATATATATATATCCCATACATGTTCAATCGGATTTAAATCCGGACTTCTGGCTGGCCACACCAATCGTTGAATATTTGCCTCTTCTAAGTATTCTGTTACAACCCGTGCAACGTGAGGCCTAGCATTGTCCTGCATTAACAGAAATTGTTGGGGTAATATTCCCCCAGAAGCAATTCGGAACTGCATTGAAAGTATGCCATGTCGTATGATGGTAGAAGTGATGAGAAAACGAGGTGGAAATACCCGCTATTAATTTTCAGATGTTTGTTTACAAGTCGATAATGTATTGTAATGTTTCAAATTGTAATAAAAATTGAAAAAATGCAACACTTTCTTTGAAAATGTGTACCTTTTTTTTAAAAGCAGATACTGACGTAAATCAAAGAACATTTTGTTAAGAAAGGGTCACACTTCAAATTAAAACTGAATGATATCAAATTTTCCGTCTCAAATTCACCACAGGGTGTTTAGAAATGGGGGGTATTGAACAAGGTTTTGTTTCTCCCTGTATAACGGATAAACTACAGGTATTTTTGCAAAGTAAATTTCAGGTTAATATAACAAGACCCAATACCATACCTGGTGAAAATTTCAACAAAATCGGAGAACCACAAAAAAAGATACAGGGTGTTGAATCTGACAAAAATTTTGCCTGTCCGGAATTTATTGACGGGGAGTGTATTAAAGAAGATGACGTTTCAAAGTCAATGCAAGTTGTTTTCAAGGGGATTCGAACCTCGAGTACTAGGAAAACTGTCCGATGCATGTGTTAAGCTATGTGGTTCATTTTAAAGCCAAAAATCGAGTTGTTGAGTTTTCGTTAGACCACACTGTATGCAGCGTATCACATTGAAGAGGAAACAGAAATCTTTTTTAGTAGAAAAATCAAGATTTTGGAAAATCGCTCCGATCTGTCACATGGGGAGAACGTTTTTTTTTCACGAAGAACATCATTATATCGTAGAGAAGAAAAATATGAAAATATGCTGTTTGGAGATTTAAATACATTCTAGCTTTTATGAGAAAATAAAATAGATACATTTCAACAACCCGGTGCTTTCACCATTTTGCACCGTTCAGGAAACTGAATAAGTTGACAATCGACTCTTTTTTATCATTTGAACGAATCTATTTAAAAAATTGTTATTTATAATAGAAGGCATTGATATTATTCCATGAGTTCAAAATTTAAAAACCCTGCCTCGGACAGGTCAAATTTTGTTGAAAGGGGGACAAATAAGGGTGTTTAAATGAGTTTGATATCACTATCCCTCTAGCTGCAACCCCTAACAGCTCTCATTTTTGAATAGGGAAAAGGAGTCGAGCAGCACCTTGTTGGAAAGGCAATTCAATTTCCTGCATGGGTGTATTTTTTTCATCGCTTTATTATTATACAAAGTGACTCAGTATTCCATCAATAACTTTCACACTGCTGCAGATGAGAAAGGAACAATTCTTCAAGATCTGCAGCAACTACTTCATGAACATCATGCATTGGTTCAATTGTTTAAAACTGCTTTGGAACGTATGCCAAGTGACAATCACAAGGTTCTGATTAGAACAGATAAACGACCTGTTGAAGCACATTCAACGCCCCTACAATAGAGGAAGTGGCAATTGTGATTGTAGGTGAAAACTTGGGAATGCGTGATATTAGCAATACTGGAGAAATGCAACGAGTATATGAAGCACACCATTTATACGATGCTCTACAATACCCGCTAATGTTTTGGAGAAGCGATGATGGATATTACCTCAATATCAAGATGATAAATCCATTGAATGGTGAGTACCTTCATCAAAATTTAAAATGACTACTCAATACAAATTTGAATTATTTGATTTTAGGCCAAGAAACCACCAAGAAAGTGAGCTCGATGAATTATTATTCATTTCGTTCAATGGTTCGTTAAAATGCTGATAACTATTTGCGAGATTTCGTCGATTGTTGCAGCAGTATCGTGTGGACATGTATTGTGAAACTAGCTGACCCGGCAGACTTCGTACTACCTCAATCGATAAATAAAAAAGCAACTTTAATATTATAATAAACTATCATGGTATAATGTTGGCCAAGAATAGTTTAGAATCATTTCCTATCCCAGAAACTAAAGAGCGTAGGGGTTCTGGTGGTGGGACCAATTGTGGCAATTGGCAATTGGATAAGGTAGTTGACCCAGCGAACTTTGTTTCGCCTTAGAGATGAATAAAGTTGTACTAACCATTGTTTTTTTTTCAAGAAGGAAATATATTAGGCGGAATACAAAAAAGTGCAAAAGTTATGTACATTCTTATTCATACATCAAAAGAATTCTCTTTATTTAAGAGGTAAAGAGGGAACTTTTTTTGATATTTTATCGATTGAGGCAGTACGAAGTTTGTCGTGTCAGCTAGTATAATATATTGGAAAAGAAGAGGCGCTGGCACTGAACCTTGTGGAAGACCATTGTTCAATGTTTCGAAATTACTACTATAATTATCCACAAAAACACGAAACCTTCTGTTGGACAGCACTGAAATTCAGCTGTGCTTCACCTAAACAAAAAAATTGCATCAAATCGAGAAAAAACTTACAGAAGACCAATCTCCAACCAACCACTCCTTATCCAGCTTGTTGCCACTCTTGAAAATCGTACTTCTCGGCACTTCGTTGTCGATCAGATCGCATTCGACCTTGGCGTTGCAAGTCTGAGTCTTCACCAGAGGTCTAGGTCTTCCAGAGCACTGGACATCGTCGACCACGACCTCTCTGCCGGTGTTGAGCTCTTGCTTGCACTGGGCGATGAACCTCTGCGAGCCTGCCCCGCAGGTGGCGCTGCAAGGACTCCAGAAGCCCCCCCATTTCGGGGGACAGTCCTGTATGTTGCATCTGATAGGGCTGGGGGTAGGCTTCTCCAGGTGGAGGCATCTCCTTTCTGGCACGGGAGTTTGGGTGAGTTCGCGTACGCAGGTCACGACGGTCGTCTGGATACCTGGGGGAAGAAGAATGGTGCTTTTAAACAAGACTATGAAGGAAGCATTCACATGAGTACTGATTACGAACAGGCCAATACACTTTGCCAGAGCACGGCCTTCTAAATCCCCAGGCCCGGGCATTGCCAAGAGCGGCAACGCTGCACAGAGGCATAGCCACCCGCGTATCGTGGAAGCAAGCCGATCTAGTGGTAAATAAGTCCCGCGTTTTTGTAGCGTCCGCTTAGTTTAGTGTTTATCATTCCGGTAATCTATGTCAAAAAATACGTGAATTATGGTTATCTATTGTGATTTTTCGACTACCGTTTATAGAAAAAAGTTAGTGTTATTGATTTGCCTTGAAATAACGGATTATTGGTTTTTTTGTAAGTATCCGTGAGTATCTAACCTATAAACTCAACTTTAACTTGAGGTCATCTGCTTTGAAAAATGGTTTGTTTTCGAGAAACATTTTGTCTCCGATGATATCATTGAGTTCGATAAACATTTGGAAGCAGATGGAACCATTAAATTAATTTCTTTGAGAAATTGAAAGAAGGAGCCATCCAAAAATTTTAAAGGACCGATCCTCAGTGTAGAAGGGAAGCAATTGTTACTAGGATTAATAATGAGACAGAAGCTTTTTTGAGTTCCGATTTGATCAAAGATTTTTAAGACTTATTAGAAAATTATTCTGCTAAAATTGATATCTCTGGATGGGATATTAAAAAATTCGATAACGCGATTTTTTTTATATTCTAAAATATGAAGAATCATTAACCGTTGAAAGTTCAATAGAAATTAATAAAAGTCTCCAGATCGAAATATTTCATAAAAATGTCCAAATTTCCGCGAATGATCTAAAATGGATAATCCCTTCTGATTTGATTCTCAGCAGAAGGTCTCAAGTTACGAATTTGCTTTCTCGTTATAAAAATGTTTCTAATGAAAATACCAGTATATCTGCATCAGATTTATCGAGAGATGCCTTGACTTCATTCGAAGCATTTTTATCACGTAAAAATAATGAAAATTTTAACCAACTCAGGCAACTCGAAATCATTATCGATCAATTGAGGCAGATAAGTAGAAATAAAATTAGGTACTCATTAAGTACAATCATAATCTCTTTTATTTTATATTCGCAGTCAGCCTCTTGTTATGATTTAATGAGAAAGTTTTTCATTCTTCCAAATAAGAGGTACTTGAGATCAGTTTCATCGTCTATGGAAATGAAAACTATCTCTCAAATGTATCTAAATTATATTTTACCTACGTTATTTTTTGAGAATTCCAATTTATTTTGTTATAAATACAGAGAATTTTATTTGAGTTTATTTTATCAAGAGTTATATTTGAGTTAACATTTTTTGGAGAGAGATGGCCCTACACCTCCCCGTGGTTCTTGCTGGACAATAAATTGAATTAAAAATCAACCAATTCGGTATGATTTCAATTTTGTTTTTCATTTGTATTCAATTTATTGACTGAGTAGGGCATACTTCTACCCTTTTTTCAGATTTTCATCAGAAAACACATTCATGAACATCAGGAAATGAGATGATACGTTCGAAATATCGTATCTCTCACGCTAAGCACGTAAGCAGTATACCTCCCTAACATCGTCTTTTGTGGCGTTGCCGCTTGAGGCGCCGGGCCAGGGGATATAGAAGACCGTGGCCAGAGCCTCTCACTGGACCATAACCTTTCTGTGGCATCGGAAAATGTACCTATAAGAAGGAATTTCTGGAGAAAGAGAAAGCCGAAAGGGGAACACACTGGCAGAATCTCCCAGGGTTGGATCACTCCAAAAAGTTCCTTCGGAATTTTGAAACTGCAAGATCCAAAAGATATTTGGATCTCAGTAAGAACCAACAACACCTCCTCACTGGCTTCCTTACAGGGCATTGCCGCCTCAGAAAGAACTTGCTGAGAATGGGCGTATCGGACACTGACGAGTGTAGATTCCGTGGGGAGGAGGAAGAAACTCCTATTCACCTAGACACGGAATGCTTTGGCATTGTAAGCCAAAGGAAACATTGCTTCAGTCAAGAAACTTGTAGGACTGAGGAACAAGCCTCGCTGAAGCCTTCGTGAAAAAAACGAATTGGCTGGGTAAACTATAGTTCAATTCTGCGAGCTCCAATGTTGTACAGTTTTTTCATTGATTTTTAAGTAGGAAAAAATTTTTTTTCAATTATTCCTTGATAACTTAAAAGACCTTCGTGAAAATTCAAATGACAGAAGCTGTTAAATTTTGTGAAATATCTTAAGAACCCCTTGAAATAAAAAACACGTGTGGCACTCGAGGACTCCCGCGGTAAAGCTATTGCATAGCATCTATCCAAAAATAAGAAGATAATATTGTTGATTTAAAATATTTATTTATCTTACAATACATGTATGTTATTCCGGAATGTTCATCATTAAAACTATAGGTTCATGGTAACTGAAATAAGAAACATAAGTTTGAGACTTAATGTCTTCTAAATATCTGGAAAATACCGCGTCAATAGTGGTCCTATATTTTGTTCTGGATTCTTGTGGATCATTATTCATTTTTAAATTAAATTTTTCCGAAAGAAAAGTTTTTTATCAGCAAAGTTAATGTTGAAAACGCCAGTCAAGATAAGTGGAAATTTATTACCGTTTGTACCAAGTATTTTCGACCCTTCTTCAGTGTACTCCAGTAAAGTGCGATGAATAAAATGCTCTACCTCGTCCAATTTTGGATTCGGAAAAATGTAAATTTCTACCATGACTATGTGTAGGCCATTTCTAAGTTTGCATAAGCATGCACAAATATCTCCAACAAATGAGCGTCTTACATTAACATCGCTAACGTCTTCAATATTTATTTCAATATTCCGAGTCATAATATTAGTAACATTACTACTATTTTGATAGGTAAATAGCTACACCACCTTTGGAACAGTATCTCGTTTGAATTGAATAATACAATTGAAATTAGGTATTTCAATCGGATTATCACGCGTCATGCATGTTTCGGTAAGAAGTAACACATTGGTTTATCTCGTAACTGAATCTTGTAAATCGTATATAGACTTTGGCCATTGAAAGTCATTATTGAAATGCAATTTCTATTACAATTAAAATCTAAGACACTTTGAGTTATCGTCTGAACACTATTTAAAGACAGTCTTTTGAATTCTTGCAACAAAGATGCAATCCATGCAGCTTGCCTTATCGATTATGATAAAACTTAAATGCAGAATTATCATTTTTTGTCGTAATATACAATTTTTTAATATAAGTCACCCGAGAGAGTGCAACATAGACGAGTTCCTGAGAATCTGATTTACTATACTCATATACTACTTCGTCAAAAGTTCCACCTTGCGACTTATGTATAGTTAGAGCAAGAGCTGCAGTTAATGGAAAATATTTGCGTTTGGCTATACATTTTCTATCCGATATTAATGAAATATTTGCCGTTCGTAATTCAATCATCAGAGCAAAAATTTGTGGATTTTGAATTTGAATATCGAAAGAATTTCGAAAGACAAGTGTGATTACGTCTCCAAATTAGCTGATGAACATGGTATCGAAGTGATTCTTCTGCAAGAAACCCACACGGCAACAGAAAAAAATCCTCGTGAAAGAGGACAGTTGAAAGGTTATGTATTAATTGATTTTTCACAAGTTTAGCTTGTTATGTTAAAAAATTATCAGTTCGTAATTTTCCACAGATTCGGAAAGGGGAAATTGATGGAGGTTTTTTTTCATTTCTTTTTTGTGACATTTCTGTCATAAATATTTATAAACCTCCGAACATTATTTGTCCAAGAAATCTGAATGTTGATGTTTTTTTAAAGTAGCAAATGCATTTCTAAAATGCGGTTTCTTTTCTGTCTTTTTTCATTTCAGATTAAGAATTGCGAGTCGTTTTGATAAGAATCTGTTTATCCGAGCCCATCGACGGATAACATGAAGATGATCACACTGATGTCTCTCAAGATTTTCCTGATATTCAATATTTTATGTTATTTTTTTACGGGGAGACAGTTTTTTTCGGCTGAGGTTTTTTCCCCTGGCTGTATAGTATCGTATGATACTAGTGATGATAGTATCGTATGATTCTATAGTATCATACGAAGAATGTTATGATACCCCGTTCTTTTTTCACCTCAGTTTAGGTACTCTTTGTTTCAACATTTATTGTATTATTTCAGCTCTCTTTTTCATAAGAATATATATATTATTATTATAAATCTTCAACTTACCACCCCCGCAAGACTTGGAACAGGCCGATATGCCGCTGATTTTCCACGAGAACCTCTTCCGCACCCTCCTCTGCCTGTGGTGATGGTGGCTGGTCAGCGACTTGGGATCGTCTTGCTGGTTGGAATGCAGGGATCTGTCGTACTTCCTGACGTCCAGGGTGTGCGAGTCGGAGCTTGGCGGCAGAATTGAAGGTGGCGCCAGCTGTCTACCTTCGTGGGGGCGTAGAGAACGGTTCGGGATGCGCACTGAAGGGGGCGCTATCTGCTTCTCGATGTCGTTCGGCAGGAGGTAGCCGTATTTGAGTCCAAGGTTCGGTTGGTAGGAAACCAGCTGGAAGAAAATGGAAAGAATACCAGAAAAATTAGATTCTCTTCAGGGTAAGTCAACTTAAGTAAGTCATGGTAACCTTTTGGTTAGTTATGAAGTATGGGGATCATTTAAAAAATTCACATAAGCTATTGGCGATTCCAGTTACTGTTGAGGGCGCTGCGAGTTGTAAACAATTACTTGTTTTCTAGGTTCGTTATTTCGTCACCAGTCTGGGTGGCGCTAGGCGATTTGCTTTAAAATTTTCGAATGACAACTGGATATTTATATGATTTGATTATTTTGTAAAGTAAATGAATAGATTTTTATTTATATGAGTGATTTAAAGGCTTTCAAAGGTGGAGGTGTGTATTTATGGACATTAAGTGAAGTGAATTGAGCTGAACAAATTCGTTTTTGCAATGATTGAAGCACATATACTAAAATTACTCGCAAGAACAATTATTATGATTGAATGAATATCTATTACACAGGTTGGGTTTATTCAAAGGTAGTAAAACAATAAAAACAAAAGATTGATGAATTCTTAACTTTATTCTCACCACAATTCGACAATACAAGAGGCTATGTTCTTGATGCGAGCTCAAGAAAGCTCATTCAAGGGCTCGTATTCGAGCTCACTCAGAGAATCAACAAAAATAAACACGAGCATTTTTTTCCTACAAAGGAAAATCAATATATAGTTGATCATTTATTGCATGTTATTCGTGAAAATAAATGAAAGATTCTGAAATTTCAAGTAGAAGATAATATATTGTTGATATAAAATAATTATTTATCTAACAATACATCTAGGTTATTCAGGAATGTTTATCATTGAAACTAAAGGTTTATGGTACCTGAAATAAGAAACATAAGTTTGAGACTTAATGTCTTCTAAATATCTGGAAAAAACTGCGTTAATAGTGGTCCCATATTTTGTTGTGGATTCTTGTGGATCATTATTCATTTTTAAATTCAATTTTTCCGAAAAAAAATTGTGAACCGCTCTGATTTTTTATCAGCAAAGTTGATGTTGAAATCGCCAGTCAAGAAAAGTGGAAATTTATTATAATTTGTACCAAGTAATTTCGATCCTTCGCAGTGAAGTGCGATGAATAAAATGCTCTACCTCGTCCAATTTTGGATTCGGAGAAATGTAAATTGCTACCATGACTATTTGTAGGCCATTTCTAAATTTGTATGAGCATGCCCAAATATCTCAAAAAAACGAGCGTCTAACATTAATATCGCTAAAGTCTTCAATATTTATTTCAATATTCGGATTCATAATATGAGTAACATTATTACTATTTTGGTAAATAGCTACCCCACCTTTTGGAACAGTATCTCGTTTGAATTGAACAATACAATTGAAATTAGGTATTTCAATCAGATTATCACGCGTCATGCATGGTTCGGTAAGAAGTAACACATTGGTTTGTCTCGTCGTATTTGTGACTATGTAAACTTTGGCAATTAAAAGTCATTATTGAAATGCCATTTCTATTACTAATGAAATCTAAGACACTTTGAGCTATCGTCTGAACACTATTTTAAGACAGTCTTTTGAATTCTTGCAACAAAGATGCAGTCGATGCAGCTTGCCTTCGATTATGATAAAGCTTAAATGCAGAATTGTCATTTTTTGTCGTAATATATTTTTCAATATTAGGCACCCGAGAGAATGCAACATCGACGAGTTCCTGAGAATGTGATTTACTATACTCATATACTATTTCGTCAAAAGTTCCACCTTGCGACTTATGTATAGTTAGAGCAAGAGCTGAAGTTAACGGAAAATGTTTGCGTTTGGCTATACATTTTCTATCCGATGTTGATGAAATATTTGGCGTTCGTAATTCAATGGGAACAGCGAGATTGCCGACTCCATTTTGCACTGCTAAATTGGCTGCACGCATCCGTCTAGTCGCAAGCACCCAAACACCGTGCCGAAGTCTGCCGTACTGAACCCACGATATACGGCTGTGTCAGGTTTTTTCGTTACGGAATTTCTACATTCTGTCGCCGCGCTCAAAGCCTGAGATAAAAGCTATGCAAAAGCTTAAAAATCTTTTGTTTTTCGGGACATTCTTTTTCTTAAAAACACTGGAAGAGAAAACCCCAAAAAATTCCAGAAAGAACACTTGTACTCGAGTTCAAACATTCATTGTGTTCAGATTTCGAAAAAATTCGGGAAAACCGAGAATCCAACGAATCATCCCAATTATCGCCGTCCAAAATTAACATCCTTACTTCTGACATTTTAAGTGGCCGCACAGAAACGAACGAACGTCTAGAATCACTTGTTGCCGATAACTTTGAGCGAAAAAATTCATTATCACGCCCGACGCTGAATTAAATCGAGTGTATAAAGTGTTTTGCATGCCGTTCTACGTTGCGAAAGTTGAGGGCAATAAGCCGACTTCAAAGCAGAAACGGAATGTAATTAAAATTCAATTACGCAGATATCCGCATTATGGAAATTCAGAGTCGTTCGACTAATGGATCCTGGGAAAATATTGATAATGGCGGGAGAGTGAGACGTTCCCGCTATCTATCCCGTATTTTTCCGGCGGGACTTGAAGGTTGAAGGCGCTCCCTTCAGTCCAGTAAAAGGGAAAAAATAAACTCGCGACGGTGAATACTGAGACTTCAATCCTTGGAAGGATCGTGAATGGTCCTTCGCTTTGGATGAGCTACTCTGCTTATTCGAAAGTTGGAATGAAGATCATTCAAAGGACTTGCACGTTCAATTCGGGATCTCTAAATTAATCAGCCAAAGTCAGATACAATTTTTTTCCGACAGATTTATTATAATGAATAGTTTAAGGCTTTCACGACCGGAAGGGTTGGCCGTGGACTTAGGGATATTGACTTAAAGTGCAAAAAAAAAATAGTTTAACTGACTTCAAAATACTGAATATTCTTAAGTTCAAGTATAAACTTAAGACCTTTTTACTAAATAAGCAATGATTCACATTGACCTTGATATATCTGTATGCGTGTAGGTATATTTACTGTGTATATGTATGTATAAATTTTTTCTTTCTTGTTTGATCTTGCTGTGGTGTGAGGGGGGGTGCTGTCTGATTTCCCCATTATTTTATTTCCAGCCATCTCGTTACTTTGAATTTCATCAAAATTCTGCTATATTAGTCTGGCTTCGTACATCATTGTGGGGTTAAGTTGAATAGCTCGCTAGACTTCGACCTGAATGTCATGATTGCCAGGCATATTATAATTCTATTTCTCTGAATAAAGCCATTAATTATTTATTTTGTGATGAAAATTCATATTAATATGACTTCAAGTTGCAGGAAATAAAATTAATTTTAGCTTGTAGGTCTGCAGCGTATACAGGGTGGTTAAGAAAAATCGAGTAAAATAACGAAATTTTATTCCCAGAGAATTCAAGCATTTTAAGACTATCAATACAATGTATGGCATCCACGGGCATCAATAACAGCTTGACATCTTCTTTGCATACTACACACGAGGTTGTTGAACATTTCTTGAGGAATTTGGTTCCATAAACGGGACAGAAGCTCTCTCAGTTCATTCGAGGATTCTGAGGTAGGTTGATGATTATCTAATCTTCTTTGGAGCATATCCCATGCATGTTCTATGCAATTCAAATCTGGTGAGTGCGGGGGTATTGGTCCTCTGAGACTGTGAAGTTTCTAGGTTTGCAGATCGACAGATACCTCAATTGGCGTGATCACTCTGATTTAATATGACGGAAGTTGAGCAGCGCATTTTTTGCCTTGAGACGCTTGAAGTCGATTCTGCCCATAGATTCACTAGTGAGTATATATTATTCAGTTGTGTTTTCTCGTCTCAACTATAATGTAGTACTTTGGGGTGAGTCATCGGTCAGCAATGCAGTTTTTGTCGCTCAACAAAGAATAATTCGTTTAATTTTTGGTTTAAAACCGAAGGAGTCCTGTAGACCCACTTTTATCAAGTATAAAGTTATGTGTTTTCCATCCCTTTACATATTCAATATCTTGTATATTTGGAAGCATATTCAGGACCTGAAAAAATGTTCCCAGTATCACGAATATGATACGAGACATAAAGAGACTCTCTGTATTCCCAAGCACCGAACGGCCAAATTCCAGAATTCCCCTTTATATTGTGGAATTAAATTTTTTAAACATCTGCCCGATCAAGTGAAAGTTTTGAAATACAGGTGTTTCGAACATAGTGTTAAAATGATATTAATCGAAAACTGCTTTTACAGCACAAATGAATTTTTGAATAATGTATTGAGTTAGGGGATTGTTTTCTTTTTTCGCAATTGATTTTTCTTTATGTATACATTGCATTATTATGATTAATGAATTTGTTCTCTTATTTCTATTTTGACGTGTCTTAAACAAATGTATATTTGTCAACAAGGATGATTAAATTATTATTATTATATAAATGTGGAATACCAAGCTCCTCACACTCATTCTCAACTATGGCTGCACGGTGTGGTCTAGCGTTATCGTCTAGAAATTGAAAAGTTTCACCAATAGCAGCGAGAAAATTTGGCACAACATTGTCAATGACATGGTCCCTATAGTGTAAGGCGGTCATATTCACAGGAAAAATGTGTAAATCTGTGCGCCCGTTGAAACATATCCCGGCCCATACCATAACACTACTCTCTCGGAATGGATGGACTTCTTTGACATAGCGACGATTACGGGGTATGCGTTGGATCGTTCATACCCTTATTCTTCGAGAATCTGAAAATCGTCCATATCTGGATTCATCATTGAAAAGGACACTACGCCATTGATCGTTCCAATTGATTTGTTGCCTTGCCCATTCCAGTCTTTGACGCTTATGCTCACATGTTGATGGATTTCCTCTTAATGGACGTCTAGAACCTAGATTCACCTCTTTCAAACGTCCTCAGATGGTTTCGATGGAAACTTGGACCCCATCTGCATTCTACTCGTAGATGTAGGCTTTCTTCTCGCCGAAGCGGTGATGAAACGATCCTGAGCAGGTGTTGTTTTTCGTCGCCCACCAAGCCTTGGTCTTTCCAACACGGTACCTGTTTCCCTGAAGCTATTCCAAAGTTGAGATATCACACTTTGGCTGACTTGGAGCCTTTCTGCTGCAACAACCTGAGTCAGGCGACCCTGTAGCAGTCCGATAGCCCTATTAGCCTCAGCGTTTGTTAATTTACGTCTTGGCATTTTCAGAAAACTCGTTTCAAATCGAAGCCGTTGATGAACTGACTCCATTTCAAAATGAAAACATTCATGAAGCATATGCAAAGAACCAAATTTCAGAAAAAAGGCGACCAGATTGACGAAATGTCCCATACTGATTTTTAGTGGATCGATTCAAGTTGTTATATTGAGTTTTAAATGATTTCACAGTGATTTTCTCGAAGAAAACATACTTTTCAAAGCAATTGAATACGATATCCCTAACTATTGTTCTTCATCTGCGATAGGTATCTTCATAGGATTCTTGGTTTGAGATTGTAACTCGAAATGGTCGAAACTGGTCTATCTCTACCCTCAGCGACAAAATCTGATTTCATTTTCCAGTCCTCATGATGAAAGAGCCCTAAATTGGAGATGGTATTCATCTTTAGAATTAGTATTATTAATTTTTCTACGTTTAGAAGAATATAATACATTCATGAAAACTTTTTCCTTCAAACTACTTAACTAATCACACCTTGAAGTTAAGATCGGCTGTAAGGAAACACCCCGTATATTAGTCCAGTAAATGAAGGTCTGAAATCACTTTTTTGCGGAAAGAGCTGCATTTTTGATATAATGATTGTCACTAGAGTAGGAACTCATGGTCAAAAATGCAGGTTCCTAAATTTTCAGGAACCTTGGAAAATTTGTGAGAAACTAGAAGGTTTATCGAAAAAAGTTTCAAACAAAAGTTGTAGAGCGGAAAATTCTCATTCAAATGATGGCTTTTCGCATTCTCGTGGTGTTCATATCGACTAATTAGAGATGCATTTCCGTAGTGGCATTCTCAGTTGCTAACTTTATTACGTACGATTCTTGAGGGTGACTTACGTAAATTTCAACTGGGGATCCTAGAGGTCCTTGTGACGTGATGGTCTCGAGAGAAACACTGTCCTGTCTAATGTAAGCAAATCTTGTTCCAACTCCTTCGAAAGAACGGCTAGTGCTGGAGAATTTCCAATCGCCGTTTATGATGAAAGAACTGTTGGTCATTTTCAGTGCTGAAAAAAAAGAATTTATCTATTTATTTCTTTATTCATTCATTTATTTATCTATTTATTTTTTCATTTGTTCATTTATTTATTTATTCAAGATGTGGAGTACAGGGTGATTCATTTATCTTGGTAACCCCAATTTTCTCGAAAACGCCCGAATACTTTTTCATTCTGTGAATGGCATTTTGAACAAGTCAATGTCGACTTGAGATGCGCATAAAAATCTGCGGAATAAATAAAGACGCCAGGCGTCGCGGCGCTATGAAAAATTTTTTCTCCAGGGACATACCATTTTTATCATGTCATTCGAAAGATAATTTCATTTTGAACTTTTTTTTCGAATACAATTTTTGTCCATTTCTTACCGTCAGCGATCTGCAGCGTGTTATATGTTGATTCTATTCCATTTATTTTTTTCTGTATTGTGGTAGTATGGCTTGATTTGGAGACATAGATATGATTTTATGCCTTGAATTCAAGGAGGCAAGTTTTCTAAACAATCTGCCCCTTTAAATAAGATCAAATATGTGGATACAGCAAGATGGAGCTCCATGTCACAACGCTGCCATTGTGAGGAGATATTGAGATTAAGAATTCGAAAATGAATGGAACCTTATATTTTGTCCAAAGTGACTTATGATGAAATAGGGAGATGATTTAACTTATGTATGGATCATAATGGCTAGATGACCTAAATTTGCTAATGTTCCGTAAAATGACGGAGGCTCTGCAACTATTTTTCTATTATTTTATTCATTAAATATTATATCTTATAAAAATAAACATTTTTTTTAATAACAAACGAAAAATTTCGAATGATATGTTCTATATACCGGCCATTATGATCCATACATAAGTTATTTCATCACTTTGGTCAAAATATAAGGGTCCACTTGGGCACATGCGTTTCTTATCTTCAATTTCAAATAGTCCAAGTTATTAGAATCAGTTTGGTTTACCATATATTCAAGGGGAGCCCTTAGAAAGTAATCCATGAGCGTTAGGTCTGGCGATATCTGATGGGTCCATTGGTTTCAATCCATTTTTTTCCGAATTCTTGATCTAAATACCTCTTGAGAATGGCAGCGTGGTGGCATGAAGCCCCATCTTGCTGTAGCCACATATTTCATCTTATTTGAAGGAGCACATTGACCAGAAAACTAGCCTTCTTGAATTCAAATCACAAAATCACATCTATGCCTCTAAATAAAGGCATACTACCACAATACAGAAAAAAATAAATGGAATAGAATCAATATAAAACACGCTGCAGATCGCTAACCGTTAGAAATCGATAAAAATTATATTCGAAAAAAAACTTCGCAATAAAATTATCTTTCGAATGACATGATAAAAAAGGTATGTCCCTGGAGAAAAAACTTTTGATAGCGCCCCGACGCCTGGCGTCTTTATTTATTCCGCAGATTTTTATGCGCATCTCAAGTCGACATTGACGTGTTCAAAACGCCATTCACAGAATGAAAAAATATTCGGACGTTTTCGAGAAAATTGGGGTTACCAAGATAAATGAATCACCCTGTACAACCAGGAAATAAAAAGTCCCAAAAATAATAACCACAAAATTATCAACTAATCTAATACACTGCGCAAAAAAATTAACGCATTCTGAAAATCTCAATTTTAATGAAAGTTAACTCTACATTGACTTTATAACTTATTTTTTATGCTCTCTCGGGAAGGTTTTGAACGAAACAAGACACATTAAATGGAAGAAAAATTCAGGATTTCACCGAATCTTATGTGAAAGAAGAGAAATGAACAATTTACAAAATACTGAAATGCTGATAAGTGATTTAATACTGGATCTAATCCTTCTCAGATTTCTCCGAGTTGGATTCCTAAGTCATTAAGAGTAGCTGGATGATTTTCTGAACTTCTCAGCCTTCTATTGAGGTTGTCCTAAACCTGCTCAATCGAATTGAGATCTGGACTTCTTGTTGGCCATTCCATTCGAGAGATTTAAACCTCTTCAAGGTACTCCTGAACGATGCGCGCACGATGGGGTCTGGCATTATCGTCCATAAAAATGAAATTTTCACCAATGCATGGGGCAAATGGCACTACATGCTCTTCAAGAATGTTTCTTATATACTTATCAGCATTCATAGCTCCATTATCAACGACCACTAAGTCTGTGCGAGCAGTCAAAGATATTCCACCCCATACCATAATCGATCCTCCTCCGAAACCAGTAGTATTCAGGAAATTGCACTGAGCATATCTTTCATCTGGACGTCTGTAAACAACGGAACGTCGATCACAATGGTAGAGGCAGAATCTAGACTCATCTGTGAAGAGAACTCTTTCCCAATCGGCCTCTTCCCAATGGATATGCTCTCTCGCAAAATCCAAACGCGCCCTTCGATGGGCTGGTTTAAGAGCTGGGCCTCTTGCCGCGACACCAGGCCTTAAATCATATTCTCTGAGACGATTTCTTATTGTCTGAGTGCTAATTTGCACCCCATGAGTTTGCCCAAGCTGATTTTGAAGGAGGCGAGTGGTTGCAAACCGTTGTCTCAACGAAGAAACTCCCAAGTAACGTTCTTGAATGGCAGTTGTTACCCGTGGTCTATCCTGTCTTGGTCTTCGGACATTCATACCTGCCTCCCTGAATCGCTGCAACATTCTGGACACACTTGTATGGGAAACTCCAAACCTTCCTGCAATCCTTGTGTATGTCCACCCTTCTTCTCGCAAAACTACCGCTTGGGCACATTCCTCTTGGGTCAAATTGCGTGTTTCGCGTTGCATAGCGATCGAGTGTAGAAAATCAAACGGAAGAAAAACTATTGATCACTAGAATTGATCGAGAACAACTGATTTTAGAATGAAGACAATACATTCAAAATCTGATAATATCATCTTTTTTTATTCCTGCTGGGAAGAAACATCTGTATTGAAGAAAAACGTTGAAAGTGGATAACAAATGCATGCATAATTCTGATAAAAATAATTATCATTGAGAACACCTTCAGTTGTAGAATAAATTTGAGATTTCTATAATGTGCGTTAATTTTATTGCGCAGTGTATAAGAAGTTATGGTGTATGAATGGCAAAAAAACATGATCAGTTCATAGCAAACCATCCAACAGTTATTTAAAGATACTTTTCATCACCCTCTTGAAAGTGAGTGAATTAAATGTTTCAATTTATAAGCCGATCCAAATAACAGAATGATGATAACGATTTTCGATAGAATTTGGAGATATTCATCCATGTATCCACAATATTTATTACTTTGTTTTGACCAAAATTATCGATGCGGTCTCTTGTACAGAGGAAATTTATTTGGTTCATCTTAAATTTTTTCACCCCAAGTTGAGAATATTAATTTGTAATGCGAAATTAATTGGCTGAGTTGTAAGTTCAATTCCGTTATCACTATTCGAATTATTCCTGCCGATATTGCTAATTCTCGTGCAGATTTAATTTGTGCCGAATAGGATGGCAAAGTTCAAAATACTCATGGCTCAAACGCACTGTTGAATCCAGACAATTTTGTCCGGGAGGTGGTATTTAAATATTCCACGATTTTGGTGCAACATTATGGTAGTTTTTAAGCGTGAATAGCTAAGGCAGCAGGTCCTCTATCAGGATCTTTTTATTTGAATTTTTTGAAGAAGAATTTTTGCTTTCTCTTTTCAATCCCTCCGGATTCAAAAGGGTTAAAATACACTGCTCGACAAAAGTTAAGTTCAACAAAAATTGTTGCCGATTCTTGTTAACTAAAGTTTCATCTATGAAAAATATAATTAATTCTGGAGCTATATTTAGTCTTCAAAGGATAAAAGGGATAAAAGCATATCCCTATTGGAAGGTGAACAATTGGACTAAAAAAAGAAGACTCATTCGAGACATCTTTAAAACTGATTTTTTCATCACAGTTGTTGGTTTTGCTTACCAATGAAGTTCCTGGAATGCTTCATCTGTTGCACTATGATCCTGCAAGCCCCTCTAGGAATTTCTGCCACCAAAGAGTAACCAGGTGGTAAATTTGACCTGGTGTAAATTCCATTTATACTCCTGCAGAGTCCTCTCGAGCAAGCTGGACATTCTGTATAGTTTTCGTCAGTACTGCCCACAACTCCTCTGGAGTCGACAGACTGCAACAACAAAAAATAATAAAATTCCCGAATTACCATGAATTACCATTTTATCAGTGTTATCAGTGTTTTCTCATTTCACGTAGGATTCGTAAAAATAATGTTCCGAATAACGTTCCTTTTTGCTTTTTTCAATGAAAAGTATTCGACCAAACAGTAACCTCTGCGACATTTTTCATTAAATCGGATTCTTCCAAGGCCTCCTATGTAAGAACTCTAAAACATATATAATCAGCGATCAATTTCTATCATCATCAGAATGAATAAATGGTATGGCTCCTCGGAAAATAGTTTCATAAGGAATACATAAATATATACAGGGTGTCCCATGAATTCTGAACAATTTTTTCTGAAGGATTTGGTCCCTGACATATGAGTACAAGCTATTACGCATTAGACATCTTAATATATAAAACTCAGTCGGCCATATTGTTGGTTACACCATTTATAACTCAAGATTGGATGAACTGTTTGCTATGAAAGTTTTTTTGTTGGATTCTTCTACGGTGGGGTTAACATAAAATACATTAAAACAATGAAAAATTTGATGAAATGAAAAAACAGTAGGAAATTATTTTCCTTCTTGCGAAAAACGCCAGTAGATGTGGCTGAGGTTGATAGCGTTTTCGTGTAAGTATTATATTTGATATAAATTCGGTGAACTACATTTAATAATAATATTAACGCATCTGAGTTCATGTGTTATCACACCTTTCTTTCTTCCGAACACTACGGAAAATTTTATGACGAAAAAACTAAAAATGTGGTTCATCATAAGGTACAACAATGAGACAATTTTTAAATAATAATAAGGTACCGCTCAAATAAAGTGAAGTCTATTCATGCAAATAACAATATACATATCTACCCATTTCAATGTTATTGTATTTTTTGTATTTTTCTCAAATTTCGATTATTTAGTACTACAACTTAAAAATTAAAAGAGATAGAAAAAAACATGTCATGTTCTATTTTTTTGAGAAACATAAATTGCTGAATACCGCAGGTCGCTACGGTCTCTAGTTTCCATGCTACAGAGTGATTTTGGAATTTGGGTCAATGTTTATAATTCGCTTCAACTTCCGCAGTATTGTGATTGCGCTCAAGCGAAAAAAACATCTTCAGGGTAGTTTTTTCAGTACTCTTTGCCGGTGCTATTGAAAGTTCAGGGCCGCTTTGAATTTCAGAGCAATTAAAAAAAATTTCAAATGAAAACCATTTTTTTGAGATCTAAGTGGCAAAACTGCAGGAGGTATAGCCATTTATAATAATTGGTCAAATTCCAAAATAATCCTATGGAAACTAGACATCCTAAAGATTTGCGATGTTCAGCAATTTATGTTTGCCGAAAAAAGAAAAGTTTCATGTATATTACTTTTCTTTTAATTCAAGTGCTGTAGTACTAAATCATCGAAATCTGATCACATGTACGTTTGAAAAAAAAAAAAGAATTGGAAGAAAAAATCCTGAAGAAAATTCAGAAAAATGCAGGATCCTCAAAAAATATATTTCAATCAATATTTGATACAATTTTATTAAAACCAACCCTATTTAAAATATTCCTGAAAACTTTATTTGGGTTTTCTCTCCCAGTCTCTAAAACAAGAAACAATAAAAAAAAATCAAAATAAGAACTGTTTTCAAAACAAAAACTAAACCTTTTAATGAGAACCAAAAATCAAAAAATTGTATTTACAATATTTCCTGTACTTATGGAAAATCTTATGCAGCAGAAACATCAAGACCCTTAGGAATTAGAATGCTTGAACATAAGAATAACATAAAAAATAGAGATATTGGTAGATCGCAGATAGCAGATCATGTGTGTTCCAATACCAGCAATCACATGATGGATTGGAATGGCACAAAAATTCTAATGACGGAACCTGATAATTATAAAAGACAAATCAAGGAATCAACTTGTATTTTGTTGGATGAGGCTAATAATCTCGCCAATTGTTCAGTAGGGATAGATCGAATTTGGATGGATTTATTGAAAAGAGAACTGGTTTCGGGGAATTTTGAAATGAAATAACGATATCAACATCTAGTATTCAATATTGATCTATGTTCATCATACATTGACAAATGACTATTAAACAATCAAAATATTGTCACGATTCTACAAAGTTGTATGAAAAATAGAAATTGTCTGACGAAGGAGTCTGATCTAGACTCCGAAACGTTACGCTTCAGAGGTCAAAGTGTTTTCTTTTTGTTCATTGTTAGGCAACAATTTTTTCTTGTGAAGTTTTGGCCCCTGACAAATTAGAACTCAAGTTTTACGCAGGGCCTTTCTTCTATTATTTAAAAAAAATTCTGATTGTTTCTTGTTTCAGAGACTCGGGGACAAAACCCAAATAAAGTTTTCAGGAATATGCAAAGACCTCCCAGATAATATTTCAGTAGATACCTATATAAAATGACAACTACGCAAAAAAGTTCATCTCCCTTTTAATTTTTTTCTCATTTGCATGGAGGCAGAGATATTAACGCAAATTGACGCACTGTACGTCAAAAACTTTAATCTGAATACCATTTTGAAACGCTCGTGATAAATTGAAAAATAATCCAGTGAAAAAGAGATCGAAAAGATCATCTCCTAACATTCTGTCAGTTTTCGAATTTCTTCATTCAAGGCTCCGCCTCCCATTACGTACACAATCTGGGATTAAATTGACAAAATTTCATCCTCTGAAATGGCGGGCAGGTTAATTTGAGGGCGGCACGAAAAAATTGCACCTAAACCATTCGATGGCAAGGATAATTCGGACAGGTTTAAGGCGGACCACGATAAATGAAGTCATTAATGCATTCTGCACGCTTCAGTGTGAGTTTTTACCGTTATTATCATTTCGATCGGGCTTTGTATGTACTTAGCAGAATAATTGTTGTATTTCGTCCAATAGCTGTCATCGAGAACAGTAAATTACCCTAATTGAACGTTCAGGGTCGAAAATTAAAAAAATGTGGACCTACGTGACAATTCTCAGAAGGTTGCCTTGTATTGTTTTCGAGTTTTTGAAGATTTTTAATTTTTTTTTTTTGGAATGAGAGTGGGTCTTGTACCTTGGGACATTTTACACCTATATTTCAATAGATATTGAAAAATTATCTTAAACTCGGGAATTTAAACAATGAGTATTCAATAATCTTACAAATATTCCGTTCTTTCCTTGTGTTATAAAATGTTTGGTTCATTTATAGAAAATGATTACCCTTCTCATTGATATGAATAGAAGCGACAAAGAAATTTGGCAATTTGAATGGAATGTATGCAATTTTTTCAAAGATCTTATTACTGATCCTTCCATCAGAGTTCCTGGTTTTGACCTTCCCAGGAGAATATGGTCTGTTCTAAATCGTATTAGAACAGGCCATGGACGATGCAACAGCATGCTCTTCCGATGGAATTCGGTTGAGAGCCCTAGTTGTGAATGTGGGGAAAATGAGGAGACTATAGAACATCTTATAAATAGTTGTCCAATTTATAAATTTTTAGATGGTTTCGAGGCTATACATAAAGTAACAAATGCATTTCTGAAATGGCTGGTTAATTTCAAAATAATTTAATTTATTCTAAATAATTGGTTTCTTTTGTGCTCTTGTCTTTTTTCATTTTAGATTCAGAATTGCGAGTCGTTTTGTGAAGAATCTGTTCATCTGTGTCCATAGATGAAGATGTTTTCTTAGATCACGCTGATGTCTTTCAAGATTTCTCTGATATTTAATATTTTCAGTAAATTTTTTTCCACAGGCTAGGCAAGGGTTTTTTTTGAGCTGAGTTTTTTTCCCTTTCCTCATTTAATCATACCGCAGACCTGTATGGTTTTCCTCTGTTGCACCAACCTCAGCTAGGTATCTTTTCGTTTGAATATGTATAGCATTATTTCAGCTATCTGAATAAAAAAAATATAGACCTCTAGCGGTCTTCTGTAAAATCATCAACAGGATGGTCGTACCTGGTTTGAAAAACCCTCACGATCAGGTAGCAAAACCTCAAGAATTTCAAAATTGAATATTTAAGGAATTTCGAAGGACAAGAGTGATTACGTTTCGAAATAAGCCAATGAACATGGTGTTGAGGTGATTCTTCTCCAAGAGACCCACACGGCAATCGGGGAAAATATTCGTGAAAAAGGTCATGTACTCATTGATCTTTTATTAAGTCCAATCTTACATTCAGCTTGTTATGTTGAAAAGTTATCATTCTGTGATATTTAACAAATTCGGAAATTTCTGAAATAGGTGTTTGATTTGAAAACAATTTGATTTATTATAACTAATTGTTTTTTTTCTACTTTTGTCCCTTTTTATTTCAGATTTAGAATTTCTGGTAGATTGAAGAAGACTCCGTTTTTCTCTTAGATCACGTAGATGTCGTTCAAGTACCTCTGATATATAATGATTTTAGTAAATTTTTTTCTAATACTGAGACAAAAAATTAATCCTTGATTAGGTTCATATATATTTCCAATTATTTTTTTTGTAGAAGATTCATCATTTGCTCCAAGGTAGGCTTTAGTGGTTCATCTATCATCTCTCCATAGGAGCCAAATCTTTTTCTGGCTAGTATGAATCCACTTCCTTCTTTCCCTCCACACTTTTATCGTCTAGAAGCCGGCGAATTGTCGGAATTCAATCGATTAAAAACAACAGAACGGAAATAAAGTAAAACGAAGTCCGAAAAATGCAAAGCCACCTTCATTCGAGTTAATGGTGACAGGTTTATCTTGTTCGGAGATAACGTCTAATTAGTCACGATCCGACCCGCCTCTTTTAATTTGTTTCTTTGATTGTTTCGTCGAAACGTGAACAGATTGATGCCAGGACCGGTTGAGGACCACCCAAAAATACTGATGACGGAAATCCGCGCTACAGGGTGTCTGGATATAAATGCGATAACTTCAGGACATGATTAATTCATCAGAAATTCTCAAGGGTGGTTCAAATGATATTTTTTGTGCAACTGCCATTAAAAGTGACAGTTTTAATGACAGCAAACAATGTTAAAATTGATTATTTACGTGAAAGCGTGTTGAAAATATTTTTAACATTAGTGAGAAAAATTCAGCAATTGCAAATTTTTATCATCAATGTTTAACAATCATTACTTATGAACATAATTATTGATCGTAAAACTACAACAATTACTAACATTAATGCCCTGTGACGTTAGGGAGCTTCGCAATACATTATTAGAATCCTCAGCACCATCAGTACTTGTAGAAACCGAAGTTCAATATTGGATTATGATGATCCAAAATCTGTTGAGGTTGGGAGAATTTTTTCAGCAATGACATTTCTATATGCAATGGAATGATCAACAAAGCCCTCGGCTACCGTCGTAGACTTCCATCCACCATGTTTTTTTATATCCGTAATATTTGCTCCTGATTCTGCTAGCAATGAAGCGCAAGATCTTCGAAAACAGTGTCCTGTATATTGCTTTGGTTCTGGCAGTTTGAGGAATTCGGCAACAATAGATGGAATTTCCCAAATGTATTAATACCAACTGGATTGGCAGTGCATTTACTATTCATGTATCTCAGAAAAAACGACGATGTTTGATGACAGAAGGGCGTAGTGCAAAGTACTTATGAAAAACGTCTACATACTTCCCAATAATACTGAAAGAACGACTGACTTTCGTTTTTGTATTTGGAAGTTGTATAACCAATGATTTATTTGTTATTTCGATGTCTTCCACTGATAAATTACACAATTCTTCACGCCGACAGGCTCCAATAATCCGAAAATAGGTGCAACCTTAACCATCAAGTATTTCTCATCTGGTGCCTTCTTTATAAACTTTTCAACTTCTTCACGAGTGAGAATTTTCAATTTTTTGGGACGATCTCCTTCACTTTTCCGTTTTAAATATGCTATTTCCTTAAAATCCTTACTAACATCCACACCATTTTTAAAAAGGGCGCTTGACTTTATCATTGAAAATTTGCTCCACAAAGTTGATGAACTCCATATTTTTGATTTTTCTTCTACGTATGCTAGGAAAGCAGTTTCACTGAAGTTCCCTTCTACATTTTTCAATTTACACCAGGCCAGGAAATTGTTATATGCAATATCGTACTGCTGAACAGATTTTTTAGGAAGGAGTTCCAGATTTGCTCTTCTTGCAGACTCTACAATATCCAGAGGAACAACCAAATCGTCACTTTTATTAATAATTAGACTCTCGACAAACATATTAAGCAGTTAAAAACACAAGACGAAAATTGTACAGGAACGTAATTCAAATGACAGCGTCTTTTCTCATTTGTTAGTAATCATAACGTTGGCAACGTTTGCCATTCACAACAAACTTTTGATTATTTGAATATTAAAATGCATTTTGAAGTTTATTGTCATTGCAAATTCGCCCATTTCATTATCAAAATAGGGCAGTTGTACGGAAAACATTGTATGGTATTTGTGTTAAAAGTGATTTTATTTTGTTTGTGAAATTGTTCAATTCGCTCCGCTGATTTCACAAACCTTTTTACTCACAAAATAAAACGTCACTTTTAACATTCATATCATAAATAACTATTTCGGATAGGGGTTTTCCAGAACAAACTCATACACCTTGTATTTACTCTTATCAGTGATAGCTTCTTTTGAAAATAAAATAAATGAGCCATGACTGCTATAGTGATAAGGAAATTCATGATTCGAATTTTTGTATCAAGTTGAAATCAGAATTATTTAGCTCCCAACTCTTCCTCAATTCATTCGATTCCCAACAATTCGAAAACTATTCATGATATATTCGAAAGAAATAAAAGAAAAAATAAAGACGCTGTTTTCAAAAGAATCGTCTAATCAACGGCAAACATAAACTAGTATAAAAATCACCATTATCGATTAAACGTAATTTAATGCACATATAAATTAATAATTTGACTCATATCAAAAACAAACAAACAATATTTTTATAAGATTCCACCGACCATCACGTAATTTGCATCGATATTAGCATAATTTCGACACGGGTCAGAAGTTCATCGATATATTTGTAAATATTCCTTGGGCGTTTGGTTGTATGACTGCATAATTTTCTGTTGAATCATGTCCATCGATTGTGATGCTTAATTGGACTGAAGATGTTCTGTCGAGAGAACATTGAGGTGACAAATTTATGTCACAGATTCGACGTGTGGAATTGCCTGAAGCATAAATGCAGAATGGTGTATCTGATATCAGTTATGAATAAAACATAATTTCTCTCGTAAATTTGCGAACGTTCATCGACTCCTTTTCAAAATTATTCTCAGAACTGAATTATGAATTCTAACATTCGATGAACAGCAATTATATCATGTTTTTTGTTGGTTTTTGATTATCACTGCAGTAATAAATAATGAAAAATTTATATATCGATAAGCATTATATTATTTCATGAACACGCTTGTTTCTCAATATGATTTGTTTTTTTTTTCGAAACATCTTTGAAGAAAAGTTTATTATTGTGTTCCAATTCCACTGTGAATTTTATTGAGGGTTCAGTATTATCAAAATGATCGTAAAACTGTATCAATTCTTCTTTGCCATGTTACGAAGTCACACAAACATCATCGAATAACGCCACAAAGTCAATGTAGAATTCCTCAAAAAATTTCTTGAATATGTTTCTCTAGAACTTCTCTAGAACTTCTAGAACTATCGTAAAGGTTCAACTTTGAAGAAAAGAGTTGAAAGACGTATAACATGAATCAAATAACGATAGATATGACTTCTGCAAAGAATCAATATAGACTCTATTTATAATGTAGAGGAAAAACTTGGTTGGCATCGCACTTATGGAATTCGAGCGACTGCAAGAGAATGACAATTCGAATTATTTATAGCAGCAAGAAAGGATGCATTTGTTCTGGTAAATGCGTTCCCGAAGAATAGTTGACAGGACCCATCAGAATGATCGTAAGAGGATATTTATGAAAACTCCAGATGAAAGGAAAAATTAAATATTTTTCAATAGAATTATTTTGTTGTTATATTCATGTTTTTGATTTAGAATAGAAACATCAAATCATATACTGGTTTACAAGAGTTAGGGATATCGTACTCAATAGTTTTGAAAAGTATGTAATCTTCGAGAAAATCGCTGTAAAATCATTCAAAACTCAACAACACTTGAATCCATCGAATAAAAATCAGTATGAGACATTTCGTCAATGTGGTCGCCTTTTTTCTGAAGTTTGGTTCTTTGCATATGCTTCATGAATGTTCTCATTTCGAAATGGAGTCAGTTTATTAACGGCTTCTATTTGAAACTTGTTTTCTGACAATGCCAAGACGTAAATTAACAAATTAACGCTGAGGCTACAAGGGTTATCGGAATGCTACAGGGTGGCCTAACTCAGGTTGCTGTTGCGAAAAGGCTCCAAGTCAGCCAAGGTGTGATGTCTCGACTTTGGAATAGGTTCAGGGAGACAGGTTCCGTGTTGAAAAGACCAAGGCTTGGTGCGCGACGAAAAACAACACCTGCTCAGGATCGTTTCATCACCGTTTCGGCGAGAAGAAAGCCTACATCTACGTGTAAAATGTAGATGGGGTTCAAGATTCCATCGAAACCAACAGACGACGTTTGAGAGAGGAGAATTAAGACGTCCATTAAGAGGAGTTCCATTAACACGTGACCATAAGCGTCAAAGACAGGAATGGGCAAGGCAACATATATCAATTGGAACGATCAATGGCGTAGTGTCCTTTTCACTGATGAATCCAGATATGGACGATTTTCAGATTCTCGAAGACTAAGGGTATGGACAATCCCACGCATACCCCGTAATCGTCGCTATGTCCAAGAAGTTCATCCATTCTTAGGGGGTAGTGTTATGGTAAGGGCCGGGATATGTTTCAACGGGCGCACAGATCTACACATTTGTCCTGGGAATATGTCTGCCTTACACTATAGGGGGCATGTCATTGACAATGTTTTGCCAAACTTTCAGGCTGATATTGGTGAAACTTTTCAATTTCTAGACGATAAAGCTAGACCGCACCGTGCAGCCATAATTGACAAGGCGCGCGAGGAGCTTGGTATTTCACATTTACCAATACCTCCGCACTCACCAGTTTTGAATTGCATATAACATGCATGGGACATGCTCCAGAGAAGATCAGATAATCATCAACCTACCCCAGAATCCTTAAATGATCTGAGGGAGCTTCTGCCCCGTTTATGGAACCAAATTCCTCAAGAAATGTCAAGCTGTTATTTATGCCCGTGGAGGCCATACATTGTATTGATAGTCTTAAAATGCTTGAATTCTCTGGGAATAAAATTTCGTTATTTTACTCGATTTTTCTTAACCACCCTGTATACGCTGCAGACATACAGGTTAAAATTAATTTTATTTCCTGCAACCTAAAATCATATTAATATGAATTTTCATCACATAATTTCATTCAAACTAAATTTTTTTTCGCAGTTTAAGTCAATATTCCTAACTCATGTGGAACAGTTTAGATGAGCTCATACCAAAACATACTAAAACTTGCTACTAGCCCCTCAAATTCAATCCAATTATACTTAAATAATATTTTTTTGAGTTTCAGGTTATAGGGGAGCAGTAATTTATTTGATACATAGGTTTGACTCTTTTTATCGAAAATTTAAAAATATAAATTTACGAACAATAGCAGTATTACGTGGCCATTCCGTAACAAGCAATAAAATACGAAAGTTGTTTGTATTCAAGTGATTTTAAGCTATTTTTCATTTAAGTTTTATCATAATCGAAGGCAAGCTGCATCGACTGCATCTTTGTTGCAAGAAATCAAAAGACTGTCTTTAAATAGTGTTCAAACTATAGCTCAAAATGTCTTATATTTCATTAGTAATAGAAATGGCATTTCAATAATGACTTTCAATTGCCAAAGTCTCATAGTCACAAATACGATTTACAAGATTCAGTTACGAGACAAACCAATGTGTTACTTCTTACCGAAACATGCATGACGCGTGATAATCCGATTGAAATACCTAATTTCAATTGTATTGTTCAATTCAAACGAGAAACTGTTCCAAAAGGGGGGTCAGCTATTTACCAAAATAGTAATAATGTTACTAATATTATGACTCCGAATATTGAAATAAATATTGAAGACGTTAGCGATGTCAATGTTAGACGCTCATTTGTTGGAGATATTTGTGCATGCTTATGCAAACTTAGAAATGGCCTACAAATAGTCATGGTAGCAATTTACATTTCTCCGAATCCAAAATTGGACGAGGTAGAGCATTTTACTGGATTACACTGAAGAAGGGTCGAAAATACTTGGTACAAGAATCCACAACAAAATATGGGACCACTATTGACGCGGTATTTTCCAGATATGTAGAAGACATTAAGTCTCAAACTTATGTTTCTTATTTCAGTTACCATAAACCTATAGTTTTCAATGATAAACATTCCTGAATAATCTTCATGTATTGTAAGATTAATTAAAAAAAAAAATTGAAATCAATGATATATTCTTTTTATTTTTGAATAGATGCTATGCAATAGCTTTACCGCGCCAACCAAGAACTTGTAAGTTGCCTACAAACTCAGAAATGGAAGGTATTTTTTTAGTCCATTAATTTTACTCATTGCTGCATTCTTCAGATTCTAACATAATTTTTTTTATCCTGTTCCCCTTTACTGTACGACTCATAAGGCCCGAGATACAACCCTGATTCGACAAACAGATAAATCATCGGTTCTATCTGCAGTTAACAAGGTCCGGATAACATATCTGAGGCGAGAATAACAAGTGTTCGATGTGTGTAGCTTTTATCATCTTGTCTTCTTCTGTCTGTGCAAGCACGCGATATCCATGTCCCCACCCAGGGGACCATGCTTGTTCCTTCGTTAACCCAGGTCGGACCCCCTGAGTTGACTTTGGAGGTTGAATAGAAATCGATCGAGCCAATACGACCTTTCATTTTTTTTACTTTGTCGCACCTCCGAGAATTCGAAGTTTCTTGATGACGATAATTTACGATATTTGCCGGCGTCGGGATGTCATGAGTTGACAAGTTGATTTCCGATGCTCTCCAATAAGAAAAATGATATATAGAGTGAATTAATAGGGCTGGATAACTATTGGGAATTTTGTGATAAGGGAAAGATTCAAATTTTGACGAGTGATACAACTTTTTGTTGGCACTACTGCTTTATTTTACAACCGATTCAACATTTGGTTGTTGCTTTTTATTTAGTAGGGTTTGACATTTCATTATGAATAGACTTACACCAGAAAAAACGCCTGCAAATAATTGTTCCGTTCGCCCTTTGGAGAGGATAATTCGAAATTTTTGGACCAACTCACTGACAATGGGAATCTGTGTGATTGAAGCTAGTCATTTTTCGAAAAAAACGAATTTTCGATGTCTGAACCAAATTATCCAAACAAAGAGTAGCTTCAAGAACTGATTCAACAACCAGACCTACTGAAGAAACATCCCTATCTTGGAATATTCAATTATTTTATCTGAGTATTTTTTTCCACCGGTCCTCAAATGTGAGCGTTCACAGGAAAAACATACAGATATTTTTAGGTTCGTAATAATTTCGCAGATGTCATTCGAATGGGATTTTGAATTCTGAAGAAAAATATAAAAATTTACAGGGGTGTACCAAGTTCGACGGCTTATTAGGCGTTTCTGGAGAACTGGACCTATTTGAAATCTGAAAATTGGGATTATGATATTGTTTGACATTATCTTCCACTTCCAGTTATACAGGAAACGAAAAGAAATTTTCAAAAATTTTTGTTTTTTTTTTGTTTTCGAATTTAATAGAGTATGCAATTCTGAATACATTCGTACATAGGTCGTTGCATTCGTCGTAATACTTTCCAAAATATCGAGAAAAAACTGAAGAAAAAAGGGAGATGAGAGTATTCAGTATTATATTTGTTATTCTTATTCTAAATACCTCAAGCACAAACCGTTATCACATTTTTGAAGTCGGAGACTGTGGAAATATTGTGAATTTCTAAAATTTTGAAAAACTCGTCACAGGGTATTCCAAAAGTTGGGTCAAAATTTAGGATCAATATTGGCTCATACCAATTTGAATGAGAGAAACATTTCTGAAGATCAATGCAATGATCGTCTGGCGTGGAAATTAGGCATCGGACAACGTCAGAAGACGTTTTAAAACCGACAATATATATATATTGGCTCATACCTTCCGTTTTTCGAATTAGAACCTAATTTTTTTATGATTGCGTTGGATTCTGCGGAGAAAATGTTGATACTCCTGAAATGAATAATTCTTTAGTTATTTATGATTTTCCGATTTTATGTCGTACTTAGCATCAAATTTATAAAATCTGTTTCATATCCACAATGATGAATGAATTCAGTAAAGAGGTATGTTACTAGTGAATTATTGAAATGATATTTCTAAGACCAAGGTCATTGTTGATGTGAAACAGATTTTATGAATTTGACTCTACGTACGACATATAATCAGAAAATCCTAAATAACCCAAGAATTATTAATTTTAGGAGCATCAACATGTTAGAACATTATCATCATTTTTCTTCGCAGAATCCACAGCAATCATAAAAAATAGAGTTCTGAAAAACGAAAGTTATGAGCCAATCTTGATCCCAATTTTTGACCCAACATTTGGAACACCATGTGAGGAGTTTATCGAAATTCTTAAAATGTACAATATTTCCACAGTCTTCGACTTCCAGAATGTGAAAACGATTTATGCTTGAGATATCTAGATTAGGAATAACAAACATAATACCGAATATCCCATCTCCCTTTTTTCTTCAGTTTTTTCTTGATATTTTGGGAAATATTACGACAAATACAACGATTTGTGTACGAACGTATTCAGAATTGCCTACTCTATTAAATTCAAAACAAAAAAAATTATCCTCCCTGTATAACTGAAAGTGATCAGACTCCAAGAATATTTAAGCTCGGAAGATAATGGCAGACAATATCATAATGCCAATTTTCAAATTTCGAATAGGTCCAATTCTCCAGAAACGCCTAATAGGCCGTCGAACTTGGTACACCTTGTATATTTAATTTTTTATAACCAACATTGGTTCAGGCCTCAGGCTCAAAAACGAAAAAAATCAGATGAAATCATTTTTCGAAGAAGATTATCCAAAGAAAGAGTACCGATTCAACTACCAGACCTAGTGAAGAATCATCCCTATTTTGGAAAATTCAATTATTTTTTCTAAAGGTTCTAGAATGTGAGCGTTCCTGTATATTTTTAAGTTCGTAATAATTTCGCAGGTGTTATCCTAAATATAGGATTTTAAAATCTGAAGAATAATATGAAACTTTCAACGCTCTCTACCTCGGCATATGCTAGAGCGAAAACTCCTGTGAAATTTTGATATTGAATTTTGAAGCACCCTGTACATAAACGTTGAATATACTCACACTCAGTAATTCATCAACTTAGCGAGTAAAGCTCATAAAAAAACTGTTTCAACAATCTGATTCACAGCGCCTATTTTAAGGAAAACGAGATTTCTAGATGTCTCGTAAAAAGCAATGTAATTTTTTTATGTTTTCGCGAAAATTTGCAATATGCCGAATGAATCGGACTTTTTATAGATCGTAAAAAGCTTGTTTGTTTAGCCCTCAACAGCAGACAAGATCAACGACCCTTTGTTTGTCGTGAGAAAGTAACAGAAATCCATTATCTCTATCTTAAGTGGCCATATTATTTTCTTCTCCACCAGCTGATCGATCATCCAGGGAACGCTGAGGGACAGAACTCAGCTGTTGTCTCAGATGTTATCCTTGATTAAGGCCATTTAGCCCGGAGCAGTTCCAAATTGACATGCCTTTCATTTTCACTCTCGACTTTGGTAAACAAACATTAATAACGAGATGTTTTTGTTGGGAAATTTCTGTCTTATCGAGGAAACTTCTTTCGTTTGTCTCCTCGGGGAAATCTTCGTCATCCGGAGCAATTATGAGGAGATGAATGTATTCTTCTCTGCGACATTCCACTTAACTTATTCGCTGTTGTTAGCCAATTTGGCCGAGATGGAAGTTTTTGCTTTCACTTAGGAGCGGAAAACAATGGAAATTAATTGTTGACGAAGGACATGATGTAATGGCTTGTCCTGAATTTTGTATGGTTTGAAAGAAAACTGGAGTTTTTGAAAAAATATAACACCGTTTGCTGAGAAAAGTTTGAAGTTTCATTATAAAAATTTCAACTGTTAGATAACCCATTCTAGAAAAGAATTCATGACTTCATGTATAGATTCGAAACCACTTTGAAATTTATACATCGGAAAACTAATTAAAAAATGTTCTATTGTCTACTCAAATTCCCCACACTCACAATTAGGGCTCCCAACAAAATTCCATCTGAAAAGCATGCTGCACCTGTTCTAGCACGTGACCTGTTCTAGCACGATTTCGAACAGTGTAATGAAGCTCGGTTTCTTATTTAATTAAGTAACCGATTTTCATTTAAAGATATTTCATAAATTTTCTGGTTCCGGAATTATTTCCGAATGTGTGGAAGAAGGCCGTTTATTCCTGTTAATGTTTATTTCATTTTTTCTACATATTAGAAAAACATCCGGTAGTAGAAGATCGGTCCTGAGAACGGCATTTTTTCACATATGGTCTAGTTTGAAAACGCATTATTGGAGTCGAAAATTCCAGAAATTTTCGACGACGCAAGTACAAAACGCTTCCCCTCCCCAGAGGTTATAAAAGACGGGGTTCTCTTCAGCCAGAATTAATTCCGTTTTGAATTGCCTTTGAATTGTGTTTGAACTGCGTTTAATTCCGTTTAGATGATAGATGTTTAGATTCCGAGTTTTTTTTTGAGTTGAGATTGATTCTTACTTTGAATTTTCGAAGTACCGTAAGTAAACCAACGAGACCGATATTTGACTGGCCCGGTTGTGTAAAACCGCATATCGCCGTTGTCTCGTTAACCACCACGAGTAGACGGACGAATTTTACTTACCTCAAAAAAAGGAGGCGAAATATTTGAACCGACGAACACTAAGTTCTGACCGTTCAACTTGGCCATTCAGATTCTGGGATCAATAAGTACATATTAATTCTGGCTAGTTCTGATCGGGAAAATGTTTTCAACCGTGTAAGGTGCTCACAATCAGACCTGTTGTATCACTTGTATTTATAATAGATACCTTGTTCTTTCTTTCTTTTATCTGTGTCATAAACTCTTAAAACTACTGGTTTTATACTTCACCTTTCTCCCGGCATTTCCCGATTAGGAAAGTCATAGTTTTCCCCTTCTGGGAAAACAGAAATATATTAACAGAGAAATTACTCTTGACTAGCAAATTATCGCTAACATCCTAGATAAACTCGAATCCTGTCTTCGACTAGAGACTACCCAGGTAGGTTTGCTATTTTCCCCTATTTAGCCGTTTCAGCACGAAAAATAGCTGGCGCCCAAGCAACCCCGTTTTCCGAGAGAAACTCAACAGAAAATTTGGTGGCCAGACATAATTAGTAGGATTGATAAATGGCGGCGGCACCGTTACAAAAATGGCGAACAAACCGTCACAACAGGCCCTATTTGCCTGGGATGGTCAAATCCAGAAATGCTAATGGAAAGATCAGTAATTAAATTTTTGTAGGAAAAACTGCGTACAATCCGAATTTCCTTGTCCTTTTATTTATAAAGATTGAAAAATTGGACCAAAATGGTTTACTAACTTTAACCCAGGGACTTTATTAAACTGCTCCACATGAGTTAGGGATATTGATTGAATTGCAAAAAAAAATATAGTTTAAATGAGATTTTTTGATGAAAATTTATATTAATATGATTTCAAGTTGCAGGAAACAAAATTAATTTTAGCCTGTAGGTCTGCAGCTTATAAGTACAGGGTGGTTAAGAAAAATTGAGTAAAATAACGAAATTTTATTCCCAGAGAATTCAAGCATTTTAAGACTATCAATACAATGTATGGCCTCCACGAGCATCAATAACAGTTTGACATCTTCTTTGCATACTACACACGAGGTTGTTGAACATTTCTTGAGGAATTTGGTTCCATAAACGGGGCAGAAGCTCTCTCAGATCACTGAAGGATTCTGGGGTAGGTTGATGATTATCTAATCTTCTTTGGAGCATATCCCATGCATGCTCTATGCAATTCAAATCTGGTGGGTGCGGAGGTATTGGTAAATGTAGAATACCGAGCTCCTCGCGCGCATTCTCAACTATGGCTGCACGGTGCAGTCTAGCGTTATCGTCTAGAAATTGAAAAGTTTCACCAATAGCAACGTGAAAATTTGGCAAAACATTGTCAAAGACATGCTCCCTATAGTGTAAGGCGGTCATATTCTCAGGACAAATGTGTAGATCTGTGCGCCCGTTAAAACATATCCCGGCCCATACCATAACACTACCTCCTCGGAATGGATGGACTTCTTGGACAAAGCGACGATTACGGGGTATGCGTATTCTTCGAGAATCTGAAAATCGTCCATAGCTGGATTTATCAGTGAAGAGGACACTACGCCATTGATCGTTCCAATTGATATGTTGCCTTGCCCATTCCAGTCTTTGACGCTTATGGTCATGTGTTAATGGAACTCCTCTTAATGGACGTCTAGAACCTAGATTCACCTCTCTCAAACGTCGTCTGATGGTTTCGATGGAAACTTGGACCCCATCTGCATTTTGAAGAGTATTCCGTAGCATTCTACTCGTAGATGTAGGTTTTCTTCTAGCCGAAACGGCGATGAAACGATCCTGAGCAGGTGTTGTTTTTCGTCGCCTACCAAGCCTTGGTCTTTCCAACACGGAACCTGTCTCTCTGAACCTATTCCAAAGTCGAGATATCACACTTTGGCAGACTTGGAGCCTTTACGCTACAACAACCTTAGTAAGGCCACCCTGTAGCATTCCGATAATCCTATTAGCCGCAGCGTTTGTTAATTTACGTCTTGGCATTTTCAGAAAACTCGTTTCAAATCGAAGCCATTGATAGACTGATTCCATTTCAAAATAAGAACATTCATGAATCATATGCAAAGAACCAAACTTCAGAAAAAAGGCGACCAGATTGACGAAATGTCTGATACTGATTTTTATTGGATTGATTCAAGTTGTAATTGAGTTTCAAATGATTTTACAGCGATCATCTCGAAGATTACATACTTCTCAAGACGATATCCCTAACTCTGGTCTGAAAATTGGAATGATGGAAAGCCAGAGCAATATAATCAGTTTAAATGAATATTTGAAAGAAATAGTCGTAATATCACACCAACATATTGAAAAAAAAAGGTGCTGAAACTGAACTTTGTGGTAGATCGTAATTCAAAGTTTCAAAATTAATACTATTATCCGCAAAAACATAAAACCTTCTAATTCAAATGATTGATCGTTACTGAGTTTTCGTGGTAAATAAATTATCAATGTATATTTTGTGGGATAAAATGAAAAATATCGTTCATTACATGTCCAGGAAGACCAAGCAATGAATCAAATATCTCGTTAAAGGCTAAAATTCCGAAAATTAAGCGGGTTTCCTTTTGCTCTGAGTCTCAAGATTGGGAGCAGGTCTTGATCGTCCAAACCAACCGATCTAGAGGAACCAGTATGAGCAGACCCGTTTAATTGCCAATTTGAGAAGTTGACAAAACTAATTGACAATTAATCAGCTGTGCAAATAAGGCTCACCTCACGCAACAACGACTTAATTTATCGGCGATAGGAAGGTCCGAAAATAACCGCCTGTCGAAAGTGCACGCTCAAAAGGCAACGGTAGATAAACAGGCTTAATCACGGTAGTTAACACGATGCCTGTCGGAGAATTGCCGCATTAGCATGTGGATTGCGGAGGATTGCAGGCAAGACCTATGCATCTCTCGGATTTAATGGATTCCTTTGGCGAAGGTTCCCGTGCCCTTTCGGGAACTGGAGCTGAACCGGTAATTGATGGTCTTTGCGTGAAAAAGACAAGGTGAACTTTACAGCTCCTGGAAAAGACACATAGTTCTCAGCGGGGTACACATGGCTGAATCCTACTTTTCAAAGGGCTGTTCGAACAAGAAGTGGGGTATTGAAAGAAGTAAGTGGACGGTAAATCGGTAAAGTTCGAGGGATCAACTGAAAACTTAGGATAGTCGCTAGACAAACTCCTGGTCAACAAAGATTATAGAGTATAAAGATGGGAAACGAAGCGACTACAGTGATGTGAGCGACATCTGTAGTTTCAAAAGTAAACGGGTTATAGTTAAAATATTTAATTAGGGTCCATTTGGCAAGATTATATAGAGATTATTAGTAGGCTGTTGTCAATTTTGAAAGAAATACTTGAATGAATATTTTTGCTGAATGATTGTATTTTCTCGTTTACGCGTATTTTCCACTGAAATAACTCGAAATCTACAAGAGTAGCACCTAGCTCACTCTATAATCTTCTCTTGTGTGTTTTTCTGTTATAAATTTTGTGTTGAAACCTGGCCGACATTCAAAATGCATGGTGATTAAAAGCAGAAATAAAGAAAGAATAATCTTGAATGTCCATTCTTTTCAATACCAAAAAGAATGGAAATGTAAGTTTTGAAACTCTTATAATGTAACTGTCTTGTTCATTGCTTTTTATTTTCAGTGCTGTCAAATGGATAGAGGTTTCGCGGCAAAAATATATTGTTCTGGATAACGCATAAGGAACTCTTGCTTTGCTGACCTACACGTCTTGTTGTACACCTCTGATATTTTTCTTTTATTCTTGCTCAAACATTCTGTAATTAATATACAGTGGACTCTTGTTAGGTCGAACTCCTAGGGACCAAAAAAACTGTTCGACTTATCTGAGCGTCTGAGCACTGGAAATATGTCCTTAGAGGTTAGAAAATCATATGATATTAATCCCTTTCGGGAACTGGAGCTGAATCTGTAATTGATGGTCTTTGCGTGAAAAAGACAAGGTGAACTTTACAGCTCCCTGAAAAGACACATAGTTCTCAGCGGGGTACACATGGCTGAATCCTACTTTTCAAAGGGCTGTTCGAACAATAAGTGGGGATATGGAAATAATTAAGTGGACGGTAAATCGGTAAAGTTCAAGGGATCATCTCAAAACTCAGGATAGTCGCTAGACAAGCTGCTGGTCAAATTTCGAGAATGCAAGAATAAAATATTTAGTATATACTGGGTGTTTCAGAATGAGGTTGCGTAAATTCGTGATCTTAATCCTCAGATGATTTTATGATATAAAGTTCCTATGAACTGTGGGTCTCTGACGCACTGTTTCTGAGATACAGGGTGTTGACATTTGAATAAAATATTGGTTTTATGAAATTATTTTCTACACCGTACACGATCTCTTTTCGCGTTTTGGCATGTTATGACACATTCTTTCCGATACGAAACGATGTTTAATTTTCACCAGTGGCGTCTGTACGGACTTCTGTCCGAAAAAATTTGGTGAAAAAATTGGTTCGCCAATGATTCTTTTGAAACTTTAAATTATTTTCGTGATCACCACATAATTAACAGTGAGAATGGTCTCTTGAGTTTTTTACCTTCGACTAATACTTTCTGAGAAAAAAAATAAAATGTAATTTCATCTAGGAAAGTTACGAAATTTTTTGATTACTTCACGAAATTCAGAAAATGGTTTTATGGCGTACTGATAACCTACCAAAACGCAAAAAAATGTGCACCGTGCCGAAAATAAATTTGAAAAACATTTTTTTTTTAATTTCAACACCCCGTTTCTCAGGAATAATGCGTCAGAGACCCATGGTCTATAGAAAGTTTATATCATAAAATCATGTCAGGATTAAGATTCCGAATTCACGGAACCTTAGTCTTAAAATTAGTCGGTATTGAAGCACACTCTGAATTTTATTTTTTTTCTGAGAAAATATTTGTCGCAGGTAAAAAACTCAAGAAACCATTCTAATTATTAATTATGTCGTGATTACGAAAATAATTTAAAATAAAAAAAAAAATTTTTGGCGTACCAATTTTTTCACCAAATTTGTTCGGACAGAAGTCCGTACGGACGCCACTGGTGAAAATTAAACATCGTTTCATATCGGGAAAAATGTATCCTAATGCGTACTCATAACGTGCCAAAACGCAAAAAGAGATCGTGTACAGTGTAGAAAATAATTTCATAAAACCAATTTTTTTTTTAATTTCACCTTGTATCTCAGAAACAGTGCGTCAGAGACCCATAGTTCATAGGAACTTTCATCATAACTTTATATCATAAAATCATCTAAGAATTAATATCACGAATTTACGGAACCTTATTCTGAAACACACTGTATATTTTCTTTTGATTCAGAGAGCTGAAATATACAATACATATTGAAACAAAAAGATACCTAGATGAGGTTGTTGCAACACAGGAAAACCATACAGGTATGCAGTATGATTGAATGAGGAAAGCGAAAAAGCCTCAGCGGAAAAAAAGAACCCTTATCTCGCCAGTGAAAAAAAAAATTATTAAAAATATTAAATATCAGAGAAATCTTAAGAGACATAAGCGTGATCTGAGAGAACAGCATCCGGCTATGGACTCAGATTGAACAGATTCTTCACGAAACTTTTCGCAATTCTTAATCTGAAATGAAAAAGGACAAAAGCAGAAAAGAACCAATTATTTAGAATAAATTAAATTATTTTGAAATTAACCACCCATTTCAGAAATGCATTTGTTACTTTATGTATAGCCTCGAAATCATCTTGAAATTTATGAATGGGACAACTATTTATGAGACGTTCTATAGTCTCATCATTTTCCCCACACTTACAACTAGGGCTCTCAACCGAATTCCATCGGAAGAGCATGCTGTTGCATCGTCCATGGCCTGTTCTAATACGATTTAGAACAGACCATATTCTCCTGGGAAGGTCAAAACCAGGAACTCTGATGGAAGGATCAATAATAAGATCTTTATCGAAAAAATTGCATACATTCCATTCAGATTGCCAAATTTCCTTGTCGCTTCTATTCATACCAATAAGAAAATTTGACCAAAAAGGTTTACGCGACTTCAATCTTTGGACCTTATTATCTGGAATATAGGTGAGTATGGGAAATGAATTTGGAAAGGAATTAAATTTGTTTCAAAAACTCGAAGCTGTTGTCTCTCTGCGAATATGGGGAGGGACAATATTTGAGAGAACTGGTAACCAAGGAGTAGGTGTAGACTTGATAGTAACAGTAATTATCCTCATAGACAAATTTAATTAGGCATAATTTTTTTTTACATGAACACTGTTCAACCAAACTGGGCAACAATATTCAGCAGCAGAAAAAACCAAAGCAAGCTCTGCCTTACGAAGTATTGTAATCAATATTAAGTAATTTAAGTTTATACGAGGGATGATTTAAAACTCAAAACTGTCGATAAGGAAACAGAAGGAATAATCAACATTTTAAACTTGACAAAGAAATGAAATTCATGCCAGGATTGGTATTGAGATGAAAAAAATTCCCATAGAAAATCTTTTCAAGAAGAAACACATAGAATCAAGAAAAAGGCATGAAATCTTTATTTGAATCCATAGTACGGTCCATATTATTTAATGTTTGAAAATTGAATTTCTAAGGACCCCAGTATTAGAATATGAATTTAAGCCTGGTCTGAATGAACGTCGCAGATTTTTGAACAAAAAACCCTGCATAGAGCACAAATATGGACGAAAAAGTTTTCAGTTTTAACCAATTCGTATGACAAATTTCCCGCTGAATGCAAATCTGCAGTTAAAAAGATTCAAAAGTTCAAAGTTGGGCCCATTTGATTCCCATTTTCTCCCTGTGCCCGAAATAAACTTACCTTTTCCAGACTTTTGAACCACCCTTTATTAAAAGGATTTCAATGAAAACTATCCACGCCACAAAATATGAAAAAACACGTCATATAATCATTCGAGAGATGCTCCAATGGCCACCACCAAAACAGACGCTCTGTATAGTCCGAATCGTATCAAATAAACAGGTACCACTAGCACAGTTATTGTGATACTTTCGTCACCCAGAACGCACCTGATTTATTGTTCCTATAATTATTCAAACAAGATCTCGAATAGTTGCACAAGATAACGTAAATGTTCACTATAAATATACCTTACAAAATTTTATGGAGCACTTTCTAGGGCGATAACATTCTTGATGCGATCTCATAGTCAACCGTTTTTCGGAGTCGTCAACGATAAAAAAAATTGTGAATCTTGATTTTTAGGCGGCACATAATATCGAAAACTGAGTCTCTTGAAAATCTACTTTTGAAAAAAATCGGTGGGATTTTGTTGAAATCTCTGTTTTCTGATGATATAAAAAAGTATGAAATCGAAGAGAGACGTAATCTGTTGGAGAATATAATAATAAAAACTGGCTAGTGAAAATCCAAATTATGCAGTAAACTTCAGGAGAAGGTGCGTATTTACACTGCGGAAAAAAATTAACGCACATTCTGAAAATCTCAATTTTGATGAAAGTTAACTCTACATTGACTTCATAACTTATTTTTTATGTTTTCTTGGGAAGGTTTTGAACGAAACAAGTCACATTAAATGAAAGAAAAATTCAGGATTTCACCGAATCTTATGTGAAAGAAGAGAAATGAACAATTTTCAAAATACTGAAATGCTGATAAGTGATTTAATACTTGATCTAATCCTTCTCAGATTTCTCCGAGTTGGATTCCTAAGTCATTAAGAGTAGCTGGATGATTTTCTGAACTTCTCAGCCTTCCATTGAGGTTGTCCCAAACCTGCTCAATCGGATTGAGATCTGGACTTCTTGCTGGCCATTCCATTCGAGAGACTTCAACCTCTTCAAGGTACTCCTGAACAATGCGCGCAAGAAGGGATCTGGCATTATTGTCCATAAAAATGAAATTTTCACCAATGTATGGGGCGAATGGCACTACATGCTCTTCAAGAATGTTCCTTATATACTTATCAGCATTCATAGCTCCATTATCAACGACCACTAGGTCTGTGCGAGCAGTCAAAGATATTCCACCCCATACTATAATCGATCCTCCCCCGAAACCAGTAGTATTCAGGAAATTGCACTGAGCATATCTTTCATGTGGACGTCTGTATACAAGGGAACGTCGATCACAATGGTAGAGGCAGAATCTAGACTCATCTGTGAAGAGAACTCTTTCCCAATCGGGTTCTTCCCAATGGATATGCTCTCTCGCGAAATCCAAACGCGCCCTTCGATGGGCTGGGGTAAGAGCTGGGCCTCTTGCCGTGACACGAGGCTTTAAATCATATTCTTTAAGCAATTTCTTATTGTCTTAGTGCTAATTTGTACCCCATGAGTTTGCTCGAGCTGATTTTGAAGGAGGCGAGCGGTTGCAAACCGTTGTCTCAACGAAGAAACTCTCAAGTAACGTTCTTGAATGGCAGTTGTTACCCGTGGTCTACCCTGTCCTGGTCTTCGGACATTCATACCTGTCTCTCTGAATCGCTGCAACATTCTGGACACACTTGTATGGGAAACTCCATACCTTTCTGCAATTCCTGTGTATGTCCACCCTTCTTCTCGCAAAACTACCGCTTGGGCACATTCCTCTTGGGTTGAATTGCGTGTTTCGCGTCGCATAGCGATCGAGTGTAGAGAATCAAACGAAAGAAAAACTATTGATCACTAGAGTTGATCGAGAACAAGTGATTTTATAATGTAGCCAATACATTCAAAATCTGATAATATCGTATTTTTTCATTCCTGCTGGGAAAAAACATCTGTATTGAAGAAAAACGTTGAAAGTGGAAAACATATGCATGCATAATTGTGATAAAAATAATTATGATTGAGAACACCTTCAGTTATAGAATAAATTTGAGAGTTCCATAATGTGCGTTAATTTTTTTGCGCAGTGTATTTCGTAATTTGGATTTCCACTAGGCCGTTTTCCTTATTGTGAGAATAAAAATTTCATCCTGTTTCTGCTGAATGTTTTTGAAGATAACTCACTTGAACATTCCCCAACGAACTTGAAATTCTTCTCTTCATACTCATTATCACTTCAATAATTAACAAACTGCTCACATTCAACGCTGCTCAGAGGACTTGAATACATTATTGCATTTTCAGAGTTACTAACGGCAATAAAATCCAGAGTCAACAATGAATTTCTTCAAATCGACAATCGATTTAAACGTCGTATACGTCAACGATAAATTCGTACTACCGATAGTTTTCCATTCATTTAAATGAGTTTCTTATGAAAATTTCTACCATATTTATAATGAAGTCGCGTCAGATTTCTGCTATAAACACAATCTTATGTAAACGCGATTTCGGTCCAATTAAAATATGATCGTTTGAGGTTTCTGCATTGGGTTTCTAGGATGAATATAAATGGATACTTGCGGAAATTTTGAGTTATTAGATTGCTGTTATTATTGTGCAAGAGTAGAGTTGAATTAACATGAATACCTCAGTAACTGGAGAATAATTGGAATTGAGACTACTCGATAATTTAATACATGAAGGAATTATCCTTTCACTTCGAATTTTCATAACTAGGAAAGAATAGGTGTAAATTTGTTAATACATCGTGAATAAGGCAAACCTTCGTACGTGAAAAATTCAATCCAACATACAGACTGTCTCTATTTCAATGTCTAAGTCAGTCATGACAAAAACCTCAAGACTCATTTTTTCAAATTCGAAAACTTTTTTTTTAATTGCTCAGCTGCAATCTACGTTAAAAAATAGTGTGTTAGTGTGACAGCAAAAACTAAATGTCAAAACTCACTTTTAACTTCTTAGGAATTAATAATCGTTACATTTGATTTCCTTCTTTTTTCCTCTATTGTCTCATGCTGCATTGAGCAAAGATTTTCTATCGTATATATTGAAGTTGAAAAATATTCATCTCATTTCCAGAACATAGATGGTTTATTTCTTCTTCTACCTCAGCAAATGTATAAGGTGTACAGGGTGGGCAAAATTGGTGATACCTAAACTACAACTTTTTAACCGTGAGAGATAGAGGAAAATGAATGACATGTTATGGTGATCTTTTTTAGAGAAACTGATAATGCCATCAACTGCATTCCTCTATCTTCTTTTGTTTTCGAGTTATAGGCCAAAATTGAAATTTGGACGATTTCAACTTTGGCCATTATCTCAGTTTCTGTTGGTGCTAGGATGTTGAAATGAAAACATTATACAGGCATTTTTTTCAATCCAGAAGCGTTCTTTGTTTTTTGCCAATAGGTTTCCTTGCTGAGCTATAACATAAAGTTGTAATTTTTCTAATGGAAACAATAGTTTGAAATGGCTTAGAAAGAATTGTCATTTTTTTCCCGTTTCAGAAATATGTCATACATCATACATCGCCCTCAGATTCATTCAGATATCATGAAAACTATAGTTTGTATTTGAAATTTGAATTATTGAGTATTATTTAGGCTGAATCACAGAATGATATGTCTCTACGCATGGTGTCATTATTATTTTGCCATTGAATACTTGATTCAATTCTCCGTGGTTTGATCTCTGTTCAGAACAACTGTTAATTACTAGAATTCGAAGTCATTATTGCCTGCAATATGGAAATGTTCGAAAACTACGAGAAATATGATATGTTAAATTGTTTTATTTTAGCGGCAATAATGAGTTCGAATTGACAGTTGTTCTGAACAGAGATCAAACAACGGAGAATTGGATCAAGTATTCAATCACAAAATAATAATGACACCATGCGTAGAGACATATTATTCTGTAATTCAGCCTACTTAATATTGAATAATTCAAATTCCAAATACAAACTATATTTCGCATGATAACTGAATGAATCTGAGGGCGATGTATGACGTATGATATATTTCTGAAACGGGAAAAAAAGGCGATTCTTTCTAAGCAATTTCGAATTATTGTTTCCATAAGAAAAAACAAAACTTTATGTTATAGCTCAGCAAGGAAACCTCTTGGGAAAAACAGTGTCTGTATAATGTTTTCATTTCAACATCCTAGCACAAACAGAAACGGAGAGAATGGTCAAAGTTGAAATCGCCAAAATTTAAATTTTGGCCTATAACTCGAAAACAAAACAAGATAGAGGAATGAAGTTGATGGCATAATCAGTTTCCCTAGAAAAGATCACCGTAACGTGTCATTCATTTTCCTCTATCTCTCACGATTAAAAAGTTTGTAGTTCAAGCATCACCAATTTTGCCCACCCTATACAGAGTATCCCAAATTGCTTGATTTTGGCTGTTGCAGGTACTTCTAGACTAGATAGGTAAAAACTTCGAAAGGTGTCCTGGGCTCGATTTTCGTGAAAACACCATTAGTGAAAAACGTTTCACAATAAATTTATTTTTATTTTTATATTTTGATATATTATCGATTTCGAAAATGTGCCATAACTTTTTTATTTACAAATATATCTGAAAACGATTAAAACTTTCTAAAAGCGCATTTTCACCGGAAATGAGAAACTATATTCTATACAACATAAGAGTTATTTGATAAATTTAAAAATAAGAATATCAAAACTAGGCAAGTAGATCAATATATGTATCCTATACACAATCTCACACTAACAGAGAATAATGCATTATATATGTGTATTAAATTATTTAATGCTCTTCCTAAACAATTTCGTTCCATAACCAATGAAAAAGCTTTTATAAAAAATTTGTATTCATTTATAATGAAATGTGAACCATATAATGTGCAAGAATATATTGACTATTGCAGATGCAATGGTGGCTAAAATTAAGTACTAGTATTTTGACATATTTTCTATGTAATACATGATGTATACTGTGAAATGAATAAAACTATCTATCTATCTATCTATCTATTCAATTTATTTTTCTCGTGGAAAAAAACACTTTTTCATTTCAAATACGAACTCATTTTTTTTCATCAAAAAGTGCTTGTTGAAAGTTTTTGTTTTTTTCAGATATTTTCGAACATGAAAAAGTTATGACACATCTTCGAAATCGAAACAGTCAAAATTAAACAATTTTGGCATACCCTCTACACCTATTACAATATTCATGAGTGGGGAAAGAGTGGACTTTTAATTTATGTTTAATTTTTCAAATAACCTAAGAATTTTAGCCAGACTGGAAAAATGAGTACGAAAAAATTTCTTCTTGGACAATGAGAGAACATTCACACGACACGTGTCATGCGACCGTCATTCATAAGTCATAGTCATAAGTATCCACGTGCGAGCCAGAAGTGAAACTGAAACGCGATAATTTTCGGACATAAAACGCTTGATTTAACATCATCGATACGAGCTTTTAATAGTGCGACATAAAACATCCAGAGCAACAGAACGAAAACACGGCAATAACGTTTGTAAGCAACGAACTGAGAGACATCCGAGACACCGTTTGGAGTCACCGTTCAATAAATTAAGAACAAGTGGAAATAGCTCTGAGCGAACTGTTTCATTTCGAAAAAAAATACGTGTAGCTATTAATCGTTTCTCCCTTCTCGGCTTTATGTACTTGCCGGCGATAAGGCTACCACGCATTCGTATTTATGTGGTGCAGCTAAAAAGCTTTTTGGACTGGGAAATGTTGCATCAACGATAACGGAAATTTACGATCACTATTTTCTCTGAGTGATCCTCAGTAATTTTCACCTCATCGAGTATTAATTGCTTACCTTATTCGTCATAAGGCCCATCAAGAAAATACGTAGGTTTTATGATTGGCCCGGAATTATACTCTTCTAATTGGACCATAAAAAGTTCTATACTTGATACGTATTTGTCGGCATGAATGGTATTAACTTTCGATTTGATCGGCTTTGAAAAATTCATAACGGACTAAGGAATGATTTTTTTATCTAAAGCGGGAACCTTCGAAAATAAACAGCATAACAAAAATGGCTAATGGCCTTTGGAGTCAATGACGAAAACATAAAAAAATGACATACCTTGTCACAAATTGAACCCTGTCGGCAAATTGACAGTATATCAGGAAATGAACTACTCCACATGAGGAGGGGATATAAACTTGAATTGCAAAATTCCCAGAGAATTCAAGAATTTTGAGACTATCAATACAATGTATGGACTCCACGGGCATCAATAACAGTTTGACATCTTCTTCGCATTCTACATACGAGGTTGTTGAACATTTCTGGAGGAATTTGGTTCCATGAACGGGGCAAAAGCTCTCTCAGATCATTCAAGGATTCTGGGGTAGGTTGATGATTATCTTATCTTCTTTGGAGAATATCCCATGCATGTTCTATGCAATTCAAATCTGGTGAGTGCGGAGATATTGGTAAATGTGGAATACCAAGCTCCTCGCGCACATTCTCAACTATGGCTGCACGGTGCGGTCTAGCGTTATCGTCTAGAAATTGAAAAGTTTCACCAATAGCAGCGTGAAAATTTGGCGAAACATTTTCAATGACATGCTCCCTATAGTGTGAGACGGTAATATTCCCAGGACAAATGTGTAGATCTGTGCGCCTGTTGAAACATATCCCGGCCCATACCATAACACTACCCCCTCGGAATGGATGGACTTCTTGGACATAGCGATGATTACGGGGTATGCGTGGAATTGTCCATACCCTTATTCTTCGAGAATCTGAAAATCGTCCATATCTGGATTCGTCAGTGAAAAGGACACTACTACATTGATATGTTGCAGTGTCCATTCCAGTCTTTGACGCTTATGGTCACGTTTTAATAATGGATGGCTAGAACCTAGATTCACCTCTCTCAAACGTCGTCTGATAGTTTCGATGGAAACTTGGACCCCATCTGCATTTTGAAGAGTATTCCGTAGCATTTTACACGTAGATGTAGGCTTGGCATTTTCAGAAAACTCGTTCCAAATCGAAGCCGTTGATAAACTGACTCCATTTCAAATTAAAAATATTCATGAAGCATATGCAAAGAACCAAATTTCAGAAAAAAGGCGACCAGATTGACGAAATGTCTCATAGTGATTTTTATTGGAATGATTCAAGTTGTTATTGAGTTTTAAATGCTTTTACAGCGATTTTCTCAAAAGTCCCTAACTCTTGTAGGCAGTATATTATTCGAGAACATATCAAACACGGATATCTTTAGTCTTTTATGAAGGACAGTAGTTTCTTCCAAACACCTCTCATCTCAACTTTTCTGATTCTTCTGTATTTGATATTGAAGAAGTCCTGACGTTTCGCCTACAAATGGGGTAGGACTCTTCAGATGATTCTTGGTCTAAGATTGTACCTCGAACCATGTGTGCACCATCCTTTTCAATTTTAGTGAATTGAATATTTGGGTGCCTACTGTTAAATGACTTAAGAAGGCTTACAATTCCCCATCTCCGTGACTCAAAACGACAAAAGTATCGTCCACATAACGTAGACAAGTGGATGGTTTCTTTGATACCGATTCGAAAGAACTTTGTTCGAATTGTTCATTTTGATGACAGAATGATCAGATTCGTCACAGAATTAGAGGAAAAAATGTAATGAATACTCTTCTAGGTTATGGTGAATTTTTAAGCTATTGCATAGCTTTTATCTCAGGCTTTGAGCGCTGCGCCCGATTGTAGAAATTGCGTAATGAAAAAACCTAACACAGCCGTGTATCGTCGGTTCAGTTCGGCAGACTTCGGCAGGGTGTTTGGGTGTTTGGGACTAGACGGATGCGTGCAGCCACTCTAGCAGTGCAAAATGGAGTCGGCAACCTCGCTCTTCCCATTGAATTACGAACGGCAAAAATTTTCCATTAACTTCAGCTCTTGCTCTAACTATACATAAGTCGCAAGGTGGAACTTTTGACGAAATAGTATATGAGTATAGTAAATCACATTTTCAGGAACTCATCTATGTTGCACTCTCTCGGGTGACTAATATTGAAAAATTGTATATTACGACAAAAAATGATAATTCTGCATTTAAGTTTTATTATAATCAAAGGCAAGCTGCATCGACTGCATCTTTGTTGCAGAATTCAAAAGACTGTCGTTGAATAGTGTTCAGACGATAGCTCAAAGTGTCTTAGATTTCATTAGTAATAGAAATGGCATTTCAATAATGACTTTCAATTGCCAAAGTCTACATAGTCACAAATACGATTTACAAGATTCAATTATGAGACAAACCAATGTGTTACTTCTTAACGAAACCTGCATGACGCGTGATAATCCGATTGAAATACCTAATTTCAATTGTATTGTTCAATCCAAATGAGATACCGTTCCAAAAGATGGGGTAGCTATTTACCGAAATAGTAATAATGTTACTAAATTATGACTCCGAATATTGAAATAAATATTGAAGACGTTAGCGATGTTAATGTTAGACGCTCATTTGTTGGAGATATTTGTGCATGCTTACTTACATGCTTACAACTTAGAAACATAGTCATTGTAGCAATTTACATTTCTCCGAATCCAAAATTGGACGAGGTAGAGCATTTTATTCATCGTAGTTTACTGGAGTACACTGAAGAAGGGTCGAAAATACTTGGTACAAATGGTAATAAATTTCCACTTATCTTGGCTGGCAATTTCAACATTAACTTCCGCTGATGAAAAATCAGAGCGGTTGACAACTTTTCTTTCGGAAAAATTGAGTTTAAAAATGAATAATGATCCACAAGAATCCACAACAAAATATGGGATCACTATTGACGCGGTATTCTCCAGATATTCAGAAGACATTAAATCTCAAACTTATGTTTCTTATTTCAGTTACCATAAACCTATAGTTTCAATGAGGAAAATTCGTGAATAACCTATCAACAATATTATCTTCTTATTTTTGAATAGATGCTTTGCAATAGCTTTACCGCGTCAGTCCTCGAGTGCCACACGTGTTTTTTTGTTTTTGTGTTGGAAATCTTTAGTAACATTTTCAACCAGAAATTGAGCCTCGAACTTTCAAGGCCTGATGAGATGACAATTTCTGAACGGAGTATACTAAGATCCAATCACACCTTGAATTCGCTGAATTGTCGATCGATCAGGAAAATATCCATCCAATTCCATCAGCACTAATTATAGGTGTTTTTCGAATTCCCTGATAATTATCGGGTATACCCCCTTGGAATGTTTTCCTTAGGAATTAATTCGAGTGTGAAATGCTCCCAGCTACACACATCTCATCCGCAGTCTATTTGTCCGGACGTTAATCAACGATTCGCCGAAGAACTATTAATGAAGCATTAATATTATTCGAGTTTAAAACCAATAAATCTTGATCCAGTATCGGGTTATTGTAACAGATCGTGAGGAGTTCGGAGCCGCTCGATGATTTATAGAACACACCTTGTAATGACTTATAATTACGAGGAATATCCGAATAACTTGCCCGGAGTGTGTTTCTGTGTTTTGATGTTCGAGGACATTGTCTCATTTGAATATACGCGAGTCATAGTGGGTCATCCTTGTGCGTGGGGTCTGGGATCAATCGGTTTCGCCCGAAAATGAGATAATTTGACAGGAGATTTATTGTTTTTACGCAACTACGCAATTTGATGTGTTCCTATTACAATATAAAGTTGCCTGCTTTCAGAGAGAAACTGAACAACACTGAAGAATAACTCGAAATGTGTGTGTCAAAGTTTCGAATACATGGAAGAATTACCAGAGCTGTGCCGAACACTGGACATTAGTGCTTCGAACACTAAGCACTAAGCACTAAGTGTGTTAGTGTTAAAAATATTTTTAGCACTCCATTTTCTTATGATGAAATCAGATGAGAAAAATTCAGTATTGCAAAATTTTTATTATCAATATTTAACAATCAGAACATTAATATTAATCGTAAAACTAGAACAATTACTAACATTATTGCCCTGTGACGTTAGGGAGCTTCGCGACACATTATTAGAATCCTCAGCACCATCAGTACTTGTAGAAACCGGAAGTACAATATTGGATGATGATGATCCAAAATCTGTTGATGTTGGCAGAATTTTTCCAGCAATGACATTTCTATATGCAATGGAATTATCAACTTAGCCCTCGGCTGCCGTCGTAGACTTCCATCCACCATGTTTTTTATATCCGTAATATTTTAACCTGATTCTGCTAGCAATGAAGCGGAGAATCTTCGGAAACAGTGTCCTGTATATTCCTTTGGTTCTGGCAGTTTGAGGAATTCGGCAACAATAGATGGAATTTTCCCAAATGTATACCAACAGGATTGGCAGTGCATTTATTATTCATGTATTACAGGAAAAAACGACGATGTTTAATGACAGAAGGGCGCAGTGTTAAGTACTTATGAAAATAGTCTACATACTTCCTAATAATACTGAAAGAACGACTGACTTTCGTTTTTGTATTTGAAAATTATATAACCAATGATTCATTTGTAATTTCGATGTCCTCCACTGATAAATTACACAATTCTTCACGCCGACAGGCGAAAATAGTTGCAACCTTAACCATCAAGTATTTCTCATCTGGTGCCTCCTTAATAAATTTTTCAATTGTTCACGAGTGAGAATTTTCCATTTTTTGGGACGATATCCTTCACTTTTCCGTTAAAATATTTACTTACATCCATACCATTTTTAACAAGGGCGCTTGACTTTATCATTGAAAATTTGCTCCACAAAGTTGATGAACTCCATATTTTTGATTTTTCTTCTAAGTATGCCAGGAAAACAGTTTCACTGAAGTTCCCTTGTACCTTTTTCAATTTGCACCAGGCCAGGAAATTTTTATATGCAATATCGTACTGCTGAACAGATATTTTAGGTAGGAGTTCCAGATTTGCTCTTCTTGCACACTCTTCAATATCCAGAGAAACAACCAAATCGTCACTTTCATTAATAATTGGACTCTCGACAAACGAAATTCAAATGACAGCGTCTTTTCTCATTTTTTAGTTATCATAACGTTGGCAACGTTTGCCAATCACAACAACCTTTTGATCATTTGAATATTAAAATGCATTTTGAAGTTTATTCTCATTGCAAAATTATCAAAATAAGGCAGTTGTACAAAAAACATTGTATGGCATTTGTGTTAAAAGGGATTTTATTTTGTTCGTGAAATTAATCAATTCGCTCCTCTATTTCACAAACTTTTTCACTCACAAAATAAAACGTCAATTTTAACACTCGTATCATAAATAACTATTATATCTATATGTCCAAAAAAGAAACAGCTAGATAACAATTTTTTCGGATTCTAGAGAAGACAACAATTCAACAAATGGTCCCAGATACATGATGATCGATCGACTTTGAATTTTCGATAGACATGGAAGAATTCTCATAAACAGATTGTCTCGGTATTATTTCCAGTGACGAAAATACGATTGAAATCGGTTGGAAATCTTTGGTGATGACTTCAACTGGACAACTAGATAACATGTATCTAAGGGAAAATGATAGTTGAATGAATATAAAAAGTTGAGCTTGCAGGAGAGTCAAACAGTTGAATGTATGGATTCTGAAACAACAGCTCCCAATTACGTAAAAACCTCAGAAAAAAGATTTTTCATGTGAGTTTGATGGAAATTTCAAAGTCAATTATCCCTTCTCAGAAGTGATCATATCAATCAAAATATCTCGCACCATCTATTTTAATGGTTTATTCTCTAAAAAAAAATTGTTATCTACTTATTAACTTTTCTTCCACATATGAAAAAACATTATTTGGTCGAAAATTTTACTTTTCTTACAAATTTCTCAAAAGCTGAGCGTCAACTCTCATATCGGTAAAGACTTGAGAATGAAAGGAATATCATGCAAAAGGTTTGACCATTCTTTTACTCTCATGACAAAAGTTATGAGCTTTGCAATTACGGGAACCACCCTGTATTGATAATTGAAGACGGATCTTCACAACCCTCGAAAGCACATACACTTACTAGATCTTTGCAACTGCGCACTAACGTCACACACAAACGTGAGATGTTTATCACTCGTCTGAATATCAAATCTAGATTCTAGGTTTCAAGGCGTCGGCCACGATCCCATATATTCGTGTTACGACAAGATAAGACAAGAGCTTAGTGCTTAGTAATCCGATGAAGTGTTCAATTACTAAGAACTAGGCACTGCTATAGCTCTGCGTGTTAAGAAATGAAACAGATTCCATGAAATGAAGAAATAAATGTTGAGTAATTGGAAAATTAGAGTTATTCACTAACCACTTTGTTGAGATTCATCTCATTGAAATTTTTTTAGCAAGAACCATATTATACCCTATTTAAAATTATGAACACCATTGGATAACCTTCAGTTTCAAACCAAAGTTGGAAAATTTTTGATAGATGCAATTGTAGCATGTCTTCACATGATGGCGAAAAAGAAAGAGGAGACCATGTTCGAAAACATTCCCGATCTAGCATAAGAATGAATCAAAATTAAGGAAGAATCCTTAATTCTGATTCATTCGAATTGGAGCCTGGGTTCAGGAACTCCTATGGGCGATATAAAGCGTCGCAAATGTGTAGGGTTGGTATGATGAAAGAGCATCTTGGGATTCCAGGCTTTGAAATATGACGGGGACGTTGGATCGGTGTTGATTTTGATTTATTGCAAACCGAGAGATTATATCCATTAGGGGCGATCGTCGTATTCAACTGTGGGGTGATTTACCTATAAGAGTTCCTATAGCAGTCTGCAAAGGCCGATATCGAATGAAGGACCCTTCTGGCAGAAAAGCAACATATCTATAATACTAATATTATGAATGTCAATGTCCGTGTGTTTGTTTGTTCTCTATGGACTCAGGAACCAGATGACCGATTTTGATGAAACTTTCACTATAATGTAGAGAATTCATTTTGGGAGGTTTTCATGCAGGGTTCATTCCTATATCACGAAGAAATGAGACAAAAATATCGATTTTTCATGAAAAAGTCGGTAATCAATCTGGTTTTTTCAGGCTTTTACGGCCGACGCTGTGTAAACTATAAGAGATAGGGAAACGTAGTCAGAGACAATTTTGTAGTGCTCAAAAAGTTCTATAAAAAAAGTCTGCGATGACATTTCTAACTGCTGAGGACAACCCACAATAATCATTTTTAACATTGTCAGTTCAATTCAAAATACTGCAGAATTTGAAGAGGGCTCCCTACTGGCATGGAATGAATTCATATAAAAATGAATGTGATTATTTTCTGCGCATTTATGCCTGATCAAAAATATTTTTTACAGTAAACTTTTCTAATGGATACTTTAAAAATTACCGCAGGTTGAACGAATGTGAATTTGAGCAAGAAATTATTGAATCTACGCGAGATCGCTTTGTCACGTAGACACGTGCCTGTCTCTCCTTCGATACGAGATTATTAATGAGGGGATGCGGACCTATCAGTACCGTTTTAAATTGAAATATTACGCGAGCAGGGCCGTGGGTTTGAGCTATTGAGTTATAAATTTAAATGGAAATACCTATGTTCGAACGATAAAACTAATTAAAATTGAGGGAGAAATTTTGGTGTGGATGACTTAAGAGAGCCATACGAAAAAACTTCTTCGATTTAAGATTTCTGCTAATCAACTTTAATTTTTTATGCATTCTTTATTTGAATAATTTTTGGTTCAATCCATTCTCATGTTCTTCTGGCAGAAGAATCAAGATGTTACTACAATAACAGTTGAGTTTCAGGTAGATATCATTACAATGTCAGACAGTATATTTTCAAAAAAACTGTTTCAAAAAAGTGACATTTCTCAATATAGAATTATTCAAGGCATCTCCTTCAGAATTTGTGACTCATAATATCTACGTGAAGACTAAAACACATACCAGACATTCGGAAAACCAGATGTTTTTGAAATATTTTTTTTTGGTTTGTAACTTCAGCACTTTTAGTCGAATGAACCCATTTTGATGATTCTTTTTTAATTCGAAAGCTCATTTTAATGATTGCCTTCACAAACGCAAAATGTACTCCGACAAAAAAAAAAACTTCACACATTAACTTCGTCCAAATCGCATTCATACATACTTAACATGAAAAATCCATAATGGATATGATAATGAAGAACAAAACCGGCTAGTCGCATCAAAATATATCAACATGAAAAAAGACCCAAATAAGAAAATAGAGAAAACGGAATCGTTCACACTGAAATCTGACCAAACTGGATATTGGCATAATGAGTGTTGCCATATTATCAGATTCTTCCGATATTCATGGATATCTATGAACTAGAGAATTTTTTAATCATGGCATTGAGATAGATTTCTTTTTTCAATACTCGTTTGTCTGCAGGAAGAATGAGAACTTGTTCAAGTAAGGATACCAACGCCTTCACCATTTTGCTTCGCCAACTTTTCAAAAACGGTCTATAATATTGTTAGAGGTGCATTTTTAAGGGTGCAGGAACATATACGTAAGGATCAAAACAAATTAAGTAGAATCATTGAGTTTTTTGTAACACATGTGGAACGTTTTTCATAACTATTTTTGTATTACTTGAATAGTTATACAATACTTATTCACGAATATGGCTCTATAGAATATTTTTAGGAAAGACACAAGATTCAGGATTGAAATTCTAAAGGTGAGCTTCAAGTAAGAAGACGACTTCTTGTATATTTTTTGAAGGTTCTTGGACGGTTTTTCCGGAAGTGATATCAACTTTCGTTCTTCAAATGGGAAGACCCACTTTTTTTGCATAAATAGATTCTCCATTGAATTCTGAGTCTTTTTGATTCCAAAAGTTTGAATTTTCCCGAGAAAATTCTCTTTAAATGAGGAAATATGAAAAAACATCTCAAAATGAACTCTGTTGAAATACAGACCACTTCGAGGTTTTTTCATTGAAAATTCTTATTTTTGAGAATCTCTGAGAAAAAAGGATTCTTTTCTGATATCGTGATTTTCACAATAAGATACAGGGGGTCACAAATTCTTTATCAATGTTAGAAGTGACGAAACATCAAAAAATTGTTTTTTAAATTGAAACCCCATTTTTTCGAAGCATTTTCGAAATCTTTGTCAAAAAATAATAGGAGCATACGTCCAAGACTTCAATTTTCAATCTCATTCCGAATGTGTTTTTCTACTGGAAAATAATTAGCAGTGAAGTGAATTTTTTGGAAATATTTTTTCGATAACAAAGATTTCCAAAAATTTCACTTGACCGCTAATTATTTTCGAGTAAAAAAACACATGAGTAATGAGATTGAAAATTGAAGACAAAATCGTTTTTCCTGAATATCTCGAAAAATATTCATTTTGGAATAAAAGTCTAGGACGTATGCTCCTATTATTTTTTGACGAAGATTTCGAAACTGCTTCGAAAAAATGGGGATCCAATTTGAAAAAAAAACGATTTTTTGATGTTTCGTCACTGCTTACTTTGACAAAGAATTTGTGACCTCCTGTATCATATTCTGAAAATCACGCTATCGGAAAAGAAGCATCAGCCTTTCTTCTCGGAGATTCTCAAAAATGAGAATATTTAATGAAAAAACCTCGAGTTCAATTTTGAGATTTTTTTCGTATTTCCTCATTTAAAGAGAATTTTCGCAGGAAAATTCAAACTTTCGAAATAAAAAAGAATCAGATCTCAATAGAGAATCTATTTATGCAATAAGAAATGGGTCTTTCCATTTGAAAAACGAAAGTCCTAGAACCTTAAAAAATATACGAGAAGTCGTCTTCTTACTTAAAGCTCAGCTTTGGAATTTCAATCCTGAATCTTGTATCTTTCCTAAAAATATTCTATAGAGCCATATTTGTGAATAACCCTGTTGTATACAAGTGCAGAAGCCACTAATATTCCTCTATGAGGTCAAAATTCAAAAAGGAGCCACAAAGTGGGGAGTTTTTGAATGAACAAGTGTCAGAATGAGCCTCATGTATCACTTAACGATATAACTGGAAATATTCCATTAATTTCAATGAAAATTCAGTAAATTGGAGAAAATAACGTATACTACTCGTACAGAACGCTTTTCTCAACACTTCGGAAGAAAAGCAGTGTCTTTTGCACTTGTATTAGAAATAACTATTCTATTTTTGATGATCTACTTTTTAATTCTTTTCCTCCAATTTTTTCTAATTATAATTCCAACATCATCCATGGGAAACGTATCATTGCCTCATGACCCGTCATTACCAATATCGCTTTGTTTGTAATTGAGACCTCAAAAGTGTGCCTTTCGGTTTGGTCAGTTCAATTATACCATCTGTCTTAATTGAATAATGGCCAGAACAATGATAATTACACGATATCTCAAACAAGGTCCGCACAGTCTAATCAGGGTTTGCACCTAAGTCCAAGAATAGATTGCAACGTTTAATTCCTTTTCGCGCACTAACGTCATAATTGAAATTTATTACTTATAAATGACGGAAGATTACCAGAGACAATACTAGATAGTAATTGTTTGTTCGAGCTATTTGCTGCCAGCGCATATTATTCCAATCGGTATCTATTATTTGTGCAGGAATTCGCGTGCAATCTCGACTTTGAGGAAAATGCGTCTATGATATAATTCGAAGGATGCACTTGGTGTTTAACCAGTGCGTTTAACATATACGTACAGAGTAGTTCATTATTTTTGAAACATCGATGAGTTCAAAATAGTAATAATCGAAATGAATACCAGTTTCAATTCCCAGGCTCAGAAATTTTTTATTATGAGGTTGGAGAAATGATATTAGATTTTGTCACTGAGATGAGAGATATACCGGTTTCAGCCTTGTTTGGCCTCATCAGTATCACATACATCTCAAGGACAAAATCTTCATAAAATGATGCTAAAATAAATTTTATTTCCTGCAATGTGAAATCATACTAATATGAATTTTCATGACGAAATCTCATTTAAACTATTGTTTTCAATTTAAGTCAATATTCCTAACTCATGTGGAGCATTTCTTTTGAAATACTAAGGGCCAGTTTCATAATAAACCCCTAAAGTACACTTTAGTTAAAGTGCACTTTCAGCTAAAGCCCACTTTAAAAGTCCACCCGATTTCATAATGAAATTAAATGGGACTTTACGTAAAGGAGACTTTAGGTGAAATGTTGTATGTTGGCATAACTGAAATCGTTTCATTTGACCTAAAATGGACAGTTGCAGTCGTATTTAACCACAGCCATCTTGAAATTGAAGGAGGTTAAGTTATTTTCATGTCATGTGGATATAACGTTCAGGTTCAAATTTAAAATATACACCTAGAAATTTGGGGGAAAATGCCAATCCCAAACTGAATATTACAAAAAAAAAATGGAATTGATGATTGCGACTGACAAAAGGGAGCATTGCCTCAGATCAACATCATTAGATTTAGAAATTGAAAAAAAAATTGAATAAACATAATCTTTGAATAAGCATTCATTTTCACCAATTACATCAGCTTAATATAGCAAAATGCCCTGTTATGATGAATTTTTAACATGTTTCCCATTGACTGCATCAGTAAATATTTTTTAATTATCACCTAATTCCTTTTCAAAATTATTGACAGGAAGCATGCCATTGATATCAATTGCAACACTGCAGTTGCAACCACAATGAGCCGTATGGTGTCTAATTGTAGTCTCATTTCGAAATTGGAAATCTACGTTTCCATACTCTCATTTCCGTCTTCTCATTCCACTTGTGAAAGTTGATTTCAAAATAAAACACAACATAACTAACCTCAAATGAGTTGACAGTTTCAACACGAGAGGTTAGGAATTCAGGGCTAAAGGATACTTTAGCTGCTAAAGTCCCGAAATTGGGCCTTTAAATATAAAGTGGTTTTAAGAAAGTTAAATGTGTTATGAAACTGAAATATTGAACTTAAAGGAGCTTTAAAATTAAAGGGACTTTAAAACTGTTTATGAAACTAGCCCTAAAGGTAAGTAAAGGGACTTTCACAAAATTTATCCAGCATTCATTATTTCGTAGTCTTTTTCAATCAGGCAACTTTTCATGTACAATTGAGGATGGTGTCCCAGTGTTTTTTATAAGAATATTGTTCAATAAGTCTCAATGTATAAAGAAACAAAGATTTGTCGGAAATTAGGAAATGAAAATTTGATTTCTCACAAGATGTCAGTGATTTTCGTGATTTTTTTTTAATCCCTAACACAGGTTCGACCATTTTCGCATAATTCACACTTTAATTATCTCTTCAGCCGATTACTTGAAAGTCACCGAAAACTTCTATAAGTACTCAGGCACTTTCAAACGCTGCGAAAAAATTCAGCAACAGTTAACCGCCAGAGTAAAACAGAACTATAATTATATTATTGAAATACACCTAATAATCTCCAAGTCAGTAATCATCCCGGTAATAATCAGGTTGAGTGGAGGCTTCTTATCCTCCTCGAAGTACCAACAGCATGCAAAAGCGATAACCGTTTCATTAAAACTTTATATATTCTCAATAAGCCAGTTTAAACTACACTCGTTATGCTAGAAGCTTCGCAGTTTGAAGATTTCTGAACAAAATTGGATGGGGGACTCCGTTCCTAAATTGAATTTGCACAGGGAAATGTGGCTGCAAGTTTTCCTCGGATCGGATCCATTTTTGATATTCTCAGCTAGGAAAATCGTGATATGCATGTTCGAGTTTCTAAACGACATCATCGGAGAGTTCGGAACAACTTTGTTAAGTTTGCGATACTTTCAACTTTTTAAGTGGCCATCATGGAAGCTTCTTTCTGTCCCAAGTATTAAATCAAGTTGAGGCAATAGTTTTTTAGTTTCTTTACGATATTTTGTTAGGTTCCTTTTGTTGTGCGCTCCTTCCTATGGGGGAAAGTTTTGAATTTGGAACAATTATGTCCGATTTAATGATGAAGGCTTTCAGAAACTTCATCTTAACTGCACCACATGAGTTAGGGATATTGACTTAAATTGAAAAAAATATAGTTTTAATGAGATTTTGGGATGAAAATTCATATTAATATGATTCCAAGTTGCAAGAAATAAATTAGTTTTAGCCTGTAGGACTGCAGTGTATCCAGGGTGGTTGAGAAAAATTGAGTAAAATAACGAAATTTCATTCCCAGAGAACTCAAGCATGTTAAGACTACCAATACAATGTATGGCCTCCACGGGCATCAATAACAGCTTGACATCTTCTTTGATACACGAGGTTGTTGAATATTCCTTGAGGAATTTGGTTCCATAACTGGGCAGAAGCTCTCTCAGATCATTTAAGGATTCTGGGGTAGGTTGATGATTATCTAATCTTCTTTGGAGCATATCCCAGGCATGTTCTATGCAATTCAAATCTGGTGAGTGCGGAGGTATTGGTAAATGTGGAATAACAAGCTCCTCGCGCGCATTCTCAACTATGGCTGCACGGTGCGGTCTAGCATTATCGTCTAGAAATTGAAAAATTTCACCAAAAGCAGCATGAAAAGTTGGCAAAACATTGTCAATGACATTCTCCCTACAGTGTGAGGCGATCATATTCCCAGGATAAATGTGTAGATCTGTGCGTCAGTTGAAACATATCCCGGCCCATACCATAACACTACCCCCTCAGAATGGATGGACTTCTTGGACATAGCGACGATTACGGGGTATGCGTGGGATTGTCCATACCCTTATTCTTAGAGAATCTGAAAATCGTACATATCTGGATTCATCAGTGAAAAAGACACTACGCCATTGATCGTTCCAATTGATATGCTGCCTTGCCAATTTCAGTCTTTGACGCTTATGGCCACGTGTTAATGGAACTCCTCTTGATGGACGTCTTGAACCTAGATTCACCTCTCTCAAACGTCGTCTGATGGTTTCGATGGAAAATTGGACTCCACCTGCATTTTGAAGAACCCACCAAGCATTCGTCTTTCTAACACGGAACCTGTCTCCCTGAACCTATTCCAAAGTTTAGATATCACACTTTGGCTGACTTGGAGCCTTTCCGCTACAACAACCTGAGTTAGGCCACCCTGTAGCATTCTGATAGCCCTATTAGCCTCAGCGTTTGTTAATTTACGTCTTGGCATTTTCAGAAAACTCGTTTCAAATCGAAGCCCTTGATAAACTGACTCCATTACAAAATAAGAACATTCATGAAGCAAATGCAAAAAACCAAACTTCAGAAAAAAGGCGACCCGATTGACAAAATGTCTCATACTGATTTTTATTGGATCGATTCAAGTTGTTATTGAGTTTCAAATGATTTTACAGCGATTTTCTCGAAGATTACATACTTTTCAAAACGATTGAATACGATATCCCTAACTCTTGTGAAGCAGTATATTAGTCGATTTGTGTCTGCATCATAAAGTTTTTCTCTATTAGGTAAACATGTCAGTTTTAGCCGAATTTTCGGCATTTGAGGGAGATTTCAATTTTCTGCTTCAATAAGGATTCATATGCTGCCCGAAAAATGTGAGAAAGTAGAGGCCAGCGATGGACAATACTTTAAATCGTAAATGTATAACCAGTTTGTCACAATAAAGCTTTGAATTTCAGGAAATAACAGCGGAAGCAAAGTTGTTCACCTAATAATAAGCGACATCCACACAAATATCTTGCAAGTAAACATTTCATCGTCAGCAACATAAACGAATCTTATTTACATCCATAATTCAAATTGGTACTCACCACGAGGAATAAGAAGATGATCACGTGTAACTTCGACGTCTCCATCATGATTAAATCAAGCTGCCAGGGAACCATTAATTAAGTTTATGGGTCTATCATCTCGCATTAAACTTAATCGGTGTTCAAACCTCGTTTAAATACCTACAAGATGCATAACAAATGGCAACTTGAAAACGGGCAGGTTTATTTTAGTGCAATGGGCAATAAATTTAATCGAATTTATTTGCACTTGCGGTTGGTATGTGTTCGATATATCTTCCCGAAAAATGGGCACGCTTCTCTAGAGTTATTTGGTGAAAGAAAAATGATCTTCGTTTGTTATATGAACACGTCTTCTAGCATTACTTTAATTCTTGAAGGTGTCTTAGATGTAGTCATACGTTTGGTTTGGCTGTGGATAGTGTCATAATTAGTGCTTTTTTGACTAGAATATCCTCATTTTCTGTATGCATTACACCAAATGATATTAGTGATATTTCTTCTTACATTTTCATAATTTGGACCTTGATAAGTTAGCGCACAAGTTTCACGCAGTGGCCTTTTTCCTTCAATTTATAGTATATAACATTACTAGCAAGGTAAGAGGGTTTTTACTGGCAAATGGAGGATATCAGACGAGTCAGTTACCTCCTTGAGCCAGTAAAACCCGTTACCTTATATTTTATTTGTTTCTCATTTGTTAAAAGGTTAGATTAATTCCAAAAAAATCTCAATAATTCGTCGCAAATGTCGTAAGCTATGGAAGCGTTGCCATGAACATGTCTGTTTATTTTTCTTTACATTTGTTTCATCGAAAGCGAAAACGAATGTACTGAACGTAATTATTGAGGCAGCCAGCAGTGTAGCATCAAGTTTATTACCTGCAAAATCAGCTTCAAGGTACGAGCGAGAATACGACGACTTCAAAAAGTGGCAAAACAAAAATAGTGTGATTGGGGTAACTGAAGATGTTTTGTTGGTCTACTTGAATCAACTATCATCTAGATTCAGCCCTGATATTTTATGGGCAAAATGGTCTATGCTGAAGAGCTGCTTGGAAATGAAAGAAGATGCCCCTGTTCGCAGGTTTGTTTTTTTTCAAAAATTTATTGAAAAATATGACGTTTAGTTGTCATTTGCAGATTTCAAAAGGTAATAGCGTTTCTGAAACGAAAAAATGAGCGTTATACTCCAAAAAACGCCAAGGTATTAAGTAAAGAAGAGGCTGAACAATTTCTTTTACATGCTCCTGATGACCAGTGGTTGCTGGCGAAAATTGTAACAATATTTGGGATTTTTGGATGTTGTCGATGTGACGAAATTCTCTCCTTAAACATGAATGATGTAGAAGATATGGAAAAATACGTTATTGTGACATTGCGGCAAACAAAAAATTTAACAACAAGAAGATTCACCATAACCGATGATGGCTGCAGCTTCAAACCCTGCATGTTATACAGAAAATATGTAAATCTTCGGCCTCCTGGAACAGAAAGCCTAAGATTTTTTTTGACATACCGACATGGATAGTGCATTTCCTTTAATGCTGGCCAGCACACTATTGGTGGTGTCCCAAAGCAAATAGCGAAATATTTAGGTTTAAAAGACCCAGAGTTATGCACCGGCCACTCTTTTCGCAGAACTGGAGCCACTATGGTTGCGGATTCGGGTGTAGATATTTTAGCACTAAAGCGTGCAGGAGGGTGGAAGAGCACCGAAATTGCGATGAGTTAGTCGATGATTCGGTCAACAAAAAAAATCGAAATGTGTAGCAAATTATTTGGTAGTAAGGAGAGTACAAATGTTCTGCAGTCCTTGAGTTCAGCAGTTTCTGAATCAGCAGATGGTTCATCAATATCAGTATCAACTCTTTCATCATCAAAAATCTGTGTTGCTGGAAATAACAATTGTACCATGATTTTCAACATATATGACGATAAAACAAAATTTTCTAATGTAAATACTACTACTAACTTTTAAAAATTTTGCAAGCTAACTTTCAGTTTTACAAGTTAGTGACTTGATGAAATAAACTTTCTTGATTAATATTGTGTTTTGGAAACTTACGTTTACAAATGAGAAACGAATAAAAATATTATTTTATTGATTTTTTTTCGAGATACTGGGAGAGAAAACCCAACCAAAATTTTCAGAAAAAAAAGGTAGACAGGATGAGGATCTACCGGCAGTATTCCTGGGATTTCGAAAGAAGCCTTGAGTGTGATGTAACTGATTTTTTTCAGGCGGAAATACCTGCGTCAGTCAGAGGGATCGCCCACTTGATCGGTGTTTATACAGTACGGGTATATCCAGATATCTATTGACTGAAAATAGCTTCTCTGAGATTTATGTTGCCGAATTTTTACGAGCGTTACGTGGCGTACGCAAATATCCGGAAGAGCTGCGTTTGGAGTAACCAAGACGACCTGGGGCTCGATTTTCGAATGTCTATCGGTTCAATGTCGCACGCGACTAGATGAAAGAGATTGAATATAATAGAATTATATTTAAATGGAAAGGAAATGGAAAAAAAAAATAATTTTCGAGCTATATCGACCCGGGTCACTTTTATGACTAATAAATATGCAATTATTTTTTTTTAGATCAGTATTTTAGAAAATAAATCATTCCTGAAAACTTAACTCGGGTTTTCTCTCCCAGTCTCTGAAACAAGAAACAATTAGGAAATTTTTTTAAATAATAGAAGAAAGGCCCCTGCGTAAAAATTTGAGCACTAATTTGTCAGAGGCCAAAACTTTACAAGAAGAAATTGTTGCCTAACAATGAACAAAAAGAAAACACTTTGAACTCTTAAGCGTAACGTTTCGGAGTCTAAGTCAGACTCCTTCGTCATACAATTTCTAGTTTTCATACAACTTCGTAGAATCGTGACAATATTTTCATTTTTTAATTGACATTTGTCAATATATGATGAACATAGATTAATATATTAAGCAACCATTTATCGTTATCATTATTGAATCATTGAAAATCTCTTGAATGTTTTCCCTAACGATATCGTTATTTTATTTCAAAATTCCCTGAAACAAGGACCTTTTTTGAATAAATCCATCCAAATTCGATCTATTCATACTGAACAATTGGCAAGATTATTAGCCTCATCCAACAAAATACAAGCTGACTCCTTGATTTTTTTTTTATAATTATCAGGTCCGTCATTAGAATTTTTGTGCCATTCCAATCCATCAGGTGATTGCCGGTATTGGAACACACATGATCTGCTATCTGCGATCTACCAATATCTCTATTTTTATGTTATTCTATGTTCACGTTTTCTAATTTCTAATGGTCTTAATGTTTTTCCTGTATAAGATTTTCCACGATTACAGGGAATATTGTAAATACAATTTCTTGATTTTTGGTTCTCATTCGAAGGTTTAGTTTTTTTTATAAAGATCGTAAATCATTTTTTGTTTTGAAAACAGTTCTTATGTTGAATTAAGAACCAATTCTTTAAATTTTTTCTGAAAGTCCATGAACATAAGGAATCAAAATTATTAAAATTGGTTGTTCTTGACGGTTTGTTGTTGGTTCCTGATTGTTATTATTGTTTTGGGGCAAAATTGTTCTCTCTAAATTTGAAATAGTTTTTTCTATGAAATTAGTTGGATATTGATGATCCTCAAGAATATCTTCAATGAAATTACATATATTCGTCATTTCGTATTTCAGTTGGCGATGATATTAATTACGCTCTAACATAAAGTGTTTTTACAATACCTCTTTTAACACTCATTTGATGATTACAATTTTTATTACTTAAAAATTTTTTCTAATTGTTTCTTGATTCAGAGACTGGGAGAGAAAACCCAAATTAAGTTTTCAGGAATACTCAAAGACAATATTCCAATAGATATCTAAAATGAATCATTTCTTTTGGAAATCTTCGAAAATTTGATCAACATTGAAGTGCTGTACCACCAGAAAAATCATACAGGACGAATGCTGATTTTTTTTGCTTACAGATTGATCCTTTAAGAATAAAAAAAAACAAATTTGATTCACCTATCGGGAATAATTTAGATTTTCTGATTCTTTCCGGTCCAAAATTTCGGATTTTCCATAGACCTAACTAGAAAAGTGAGTGTTCTAGAAAAAATCTGTTCGCATATTCGTATTTCACACCATCGATTCGTCAATGGATAAATTTTGGTGCCGATTGGAGAAAATTTCTTTTTTCGCAAAATTTCCATAAATCATCACGAATATGCAAAAGGATTCTTGCTGAATAGATTATTTTTCAAGTTATGGTTGATGAAAAATTCGAAATTTCGGACCTTCGCGAGAAAAATCAGAAAATCGAAACTGTTCGCGATAGGAGATTAAAAATCAGATCTTCATATTCTCAAAGGATCGATCTATTCTCAAAAAAATCAGCATTAATCCAGTGGGATTTTTCTGGCTGCTAAAGCACTTCAAATTTTCGAAAAGAAAGAAAACATTCTAGTCATCAACTGTCTTAAATTAGTTGAAAAAAAGACGCGGGTCGATATAGCTCGAAAATATTTTTTTAAAACTTGAAACTATAAAAGCTTTTCGAAGTAGAAACTCAAAATTATAAAACTAGATGAATGAAAACGAAAAAGAGAAATATTCAGCAACTGTGTTTGCAACTTTCAAACGTTGCGGCTTTGGCTGTATGTATTTTATCCTATTAGTCAATATCTTCATTGCCATGACATGAGTAACTTTTAAATGTTGAGTTGTTCTCGAAAATATCTAATCCCCTGAGAATAGACTCGTAGTCACATGCTCTCGCATTGTACAATGTGTAATAGACGTTTCAGATTCAGCTCCTAGGTCGTAAACGTTCATCATTAATCTATTCAGGTCGATAATTCGGTTGATTGATGGATTGGAACTTGGTAATGACGAGAATGAGCGTGAACTGCCGACAGTTCTTCAGATGTTGGAGCGATTCTACGTCTGCTGATTTTAGAAACGAGCCGATCATTTCGAACACTGAAAACAGCTGTTAATTCCATACTTATTAGTCTTTGAAATTTTTACAAAGTTGCTAACATTGTCAAAGTCACTCGACAAAAATATTTTCCATATGGTACCTAGATTTTCTAAGTCATGAATTGGTTATGGAAAGAAAGAAGAAGAATGGATGTTTTTCTACACCTCTCAAGAAATTTGGCTTGCAAGTTCGCAAAATTCTAGATATGTATTTGCTCGGAGATAATATTGGGGATTTCCGTTTATTGCTATTTCAACAATGTTTAATAGTTTATTTTCGAACTATATGATATATCGATGATGGCGATGTTTGTGCCAGAATATTTCGTGAAAGATGGTGTGAATAATTCAAGGCCACAGGACGAAATGACAATTAATTAGTTTTCTGTGGAATGTTTTTTCAGGAATGATCCCATAAATTTTTAAATGAGGATGTAATTATTTTCGTTTCAGATTATGCAAATTTGTAGATATTTCTTGTTGTGATTCGAATTATGCGTGAAGCCAATGTCAAAATATTTTCGTTATCATTGGAAATGTTGCTCTGAAGTACTCATTCATCAGGTTGAGATTTTACAAGAAAATTTTCACAAAATGAAGAAAAATATAAACGGCAGAAGTACATGTAGGTTCTATGGAAAAAAAATAAAAGGCAAATTAGTATGTTATGAAAATTTATACAACCCATCTATCACAGTTTTTCCAAATAACCTTAAAAATTATGTGAAAAATTAAGATTATTGGTTTGTTATTATTAACTTTCACAAGAAAATTTTTTTTACGAAATTTGGAGAAAACTTGCCCTTTCATGCTTTGAACATACTGTAATTTTTTTGATTCAAAATTTTTTTCGTCCAGTGCGATTTTTCTGGCTGCTAGAGCACTTCAAATTTGACCTAATTTTCGGAAATTTTTACAAAAAAGTGATTTATTTCCTGAAATACTCATCTTGAAGGGAAATAATTGCATTTTCGCCATCAACTGTCTTAAATTAGCTCGAAAATATTTTTTTTAAAAGTTGAAACTATGAAAGCTTGTCGAAGTAGAAACTCAAAATTATAAAAATAGACGAATGAAAACGAAAAAGAGAAATATTCAGCCACTGTGTCTATACAACCCATCTATCACAGTTTTTTCAAGTAGCCTTAAAAATTATGTGAAAAGTTAAGATTGTTGGTTTGTTATTTTTAACTTTCACAAAAAAAAATTTTTTTCAAGAAATTTGGAGAAAACTTGCCCTTTCATGCTCCGAACATACTGTAATTTTTTCGATTCAAAATTTTTTTTACACCTTATTTTGACCTGATACCGAAAAAGTAGCCTGATTTTCAAAAGAAAATTCATAAATATGTCAAATTATATATTTTTCAATGAACTCGGTGGGCATTTTACCTTTTTTATGGCAAAAAAAACATAGATTACTATGGAAAATGAAAACAATGAAAGAAATTGCAGCAATCGCATTATTCAGATGAATTCCCTTAAATCCTATCTTTGATATTCAGAACAACTATTTTAGGCTGTTTCTGAAATCTTTATGTTTTATGGATTCGTAATTTTTTGAAATTTTTCCTACGTTTTTCTGACTATTTCAAATATTGATTTTGTGCATTTTAAACCATGTTTGAACTACTATATCCAGTTTCACAGCTGCATCAGAGTTGTTTGCATTTATCATAATAAAATATATTTTTTCTTATTCAGACGGTAAAATTTCAGAGAACAAGAACCCACCACCGATTTTTTCCTGAAACAGTTACTTCAGTTGAGAATTTCTGATTGAAAATTGTGCTGCTGTGTCGATATTGAATCAGCATAAGCTAAAAAATAAATATTTTGAATAGAAAAAATTACAGGTGCTGCATCAGAGTTTTTTGCATTTATCATAATAAAATACATTTTTTCTTATTAAGAAGGTAAAATTTCAGAGAACAAGAACCCACCACCGATTGTTTCCTGAAACAGTTACTTTAGTTGAGAATTTCTGATTGAAAATTGTGCTGCTGTGTCGATATTGAATCAGAATAAGCTAAAAAATAAATATTTTGAATAAAAAAAATTACATTTTTTTTTATAGGTGGAATTGAAAGACTGAAAACTAGGTTATTCGAATTGTTCACATGAAAAAAAACTGAATACAAAAGTTTCAGAGCTTTTTATAACCTACAACTGTACCAATAAATTTTTCAGGGAGTTTTGTAGTTTTGCCGAAAATCGAGATAAATTTTGTTTTATTCTTAAAAGCTGAGCACCTTCAACTGCCCATACTGAGATCCAATGACTTCCTAACTATTATTTTGTTTTGGTTTCAAACATTACCGACCCTAATCTAGGTGAATTATTGAAATATTTTTTTTGTGATACATCAAACTGGGTGATTTTTTGTACGTAAAATTAGATATCTATTGAAATATTGTCTGGAAGATCTTTGCATTTTCCTGAAAACTTAATTTGGGTTTTCTCTCCCAGTCTCTAAAACAAGAAACAATTAGAAAAAATTTTTGAATAATATAAGAAAGGCCCTTGCGTGAAATTTTATGCACTAATTTGTCAGGGGCCAAAACTTTACGAGAAGAAGTTGTTGCCTAACAATGAACAAAAAGAAAACACTTTGAACTCTCAAGCGTAACGTTTCGGAGTCTAAATCAGACTCCTTTGTCAGACAATTACTAGTTTTCAATATTAATCTATGTTCATCATAAATTGACAAATGTCAGTCCAAAAATCAAAATATGGTCACGATTCTACGAAGTTGAATGAAAACTAGTAATTGTCTGACGAAGGCGTCTGATTTAGACTCCGAAACGTTACGCTTAAGAGTTCGAAGTGTTTTCTTTTTGTTAATTGTAAGGCAACAATTTCTTCTCGTAAAGTTTTGGCCCCTGACAAATTAGTGCAGGGGCCTTTCTTATATTATTCAAACATTTTTTTCTAATTGTTTCTTGTTTCAGAGATTGGGAGATAAAACCCAAATTGAGTTTTCAGGAAAACGTAAAATTAGGTTGAACTGTAGTACCTACCCATAGAACTTGACACTCTATGACTGTTCTTAAGACGATTATCATCATATTTATAACACAATAGTGAAGGGAACATCGACGACTCAAGTCTTCATATACAACAAAAGAGTTCATGGAGATTCGTACAAAAATAACGTTGACATGAATACCAAAAAAAAATTTCAATATTTCAATTCAGATATGCCGATGACAATAATAATTGTCGAAAAATTTCATTCGATACCTTCAAGACTTCCTTCAACTTTCATTCAAAAATGAAAATGTATGACGAATTAGTAAAGCCATATTTTGAGAAATGCTTCACGTGATATCTTCGAAAATGCACTAATTAATTCAGCATTTACTCTTGAATTGTTCGAGTGAATGTATGAAAATTTAAAGGTGTTTCTGCTTAACGTGCTCTCTCATTTTTTGAATGCATCATAAATGATGATTTATTCGAATAATTAAGGGTAACAAAGGAAAAAACACTTTTGAGAACATTCCTACTAAAATTCATTCAAAAATTCAATTTTGTTTCAACGAACTTGTTCCAGTCCAATTCGTCAGAATCAGATGAAAACTTTAACGACATTCAACTCATAAAAAAATTTACATCCTTTTAATCGCGTCCCATAAAATCTCGTCGAACTCTCCAGTAGCGCACCCAAAAAACTCACAACCAACTCAACTCACAAGATCGTGCCCATTTTTCGCCATCGATACCAACCTGTCACAAGAAAAAAACGTACGTACGCGTGATTTATCCGGCGCGCGGAGCGAGTTGATGAACTGCACTGGCACTACGTAACGCACGACTACGCGGGAAGAACCGTAGTAGGCTTCGCTTTTCCGATCCGCACAGCTTCGCGTGCTTTCTGGACCTCGATCCGTAATTTATGGCGTTTACCTACGCAACCGAGCCCACGTTGGGCTCTGGAGGTGGACGCGTCGCGGCGCTATCAGCGAGAGGTGGCGCTTCTTTTCATTAGCGCAACTGTCGTTACACTTGTAGAGGGAGAGAAATTCGTTGTCTAATGAGGAAATGTCGGGCCCTTTTTTCCTGACTTATCTCAATCTGAAAACTGAACCAGTCTATAATTTCTAGATTGTAGATTTGATAGTACCAGTAATAATACTTTTTTGAAACATAGATGAATTTAAAATAGTAATCATCGAAATGAATACCATTTTCAATTCCCAGGCTCAGAGATCTTTTATCATGAGGTTGGAGAAATGATTTTACATTTTGTCATTGAGATGAGAGATATACCGGTTTCGGCCTTGTTGGGCCTCATCAGTATCCCGCACATCTCAGGACAAAATCTTCAGAAAAAACTTCAGAATTTGAAGCAATTGGTTGTGAAGTAATGAGTAAAATATTACAAAGTACTAAGGTGGTGACATCCAATTGCGTCAAAATGAAGTTTCATATCTCCAATCAAATGCAAAAAAAGAAATCTGTACTTCCTCTTTCACTGAATGAGATTTTAGCAGTGGCTCTATTCAGGGCCCGCTTGCTAGTTTCTCAAAGTGATGGAAACAACCAATTGCTTCAAATTCTGAAGTTTTTTCTGAAGATTTTGTCCTGAGATGTGCGGGATACTGATGAGGCCCAACAAGGCCGAAACCGGTATATCTCTCATCTCAGTGACAAAATCTAATATCATTTCTCCAACCTCATGATAAAAGATCTCTGAGCCTGGGAATTGAAAATGGTATTCATTTCGATGATTACTATTTTGAATTCATCTATGTTTCAAAAATGTTCTCGATGTGCCTTCGTAAAGGCAAAGAATTTTCTTTTTCTTAAATAGTAATAATACTCATAGAAAAATTTAGTTGGGCATCAATTTTTTCACATGAACGCTGTTCAACCAAACAGAGTAACAATATTCAGAAGCAGTGTTACTACATAGCTCAATTATAATGCGCTTATTAATTATTCATTGAAGTTCTGAAATGAGCGCTCAATCAATAGCCGCGAATTTTCAAATAAATGTAAATATTGTAAATATGTTGGAAGAATTTCTTTCGCGAGCATGTGCGGGTGAATCTCCGATACAGATAATCAAGTGCGTATCTATTGCCCGAGCCACAACGAATTTCTTACCCGAAATGAGCGTTTTTTAGTGGATAATTTCTAAAAGTGTTCAACGGTGAATTTAGGACATAATCAGCTTGTTCCAGTAATTAAGGAGTTGCAGAAAGAAGTTTTCAGTTTGGAATCTCGTACCATCTGGAGCACCAAGGTAGAGCTTTTCCAACAGTTCTTTTTTTCTACTTTCCTTTCGTTCTATTATTCAACTTTAATTTCACTGAGCCACCGTAACAAGCAGAAAAAACCAAAGCTAGCGCTGTCGTAAGAAGTATTGTTGCATCAGCGCCCCATGAAAAACCAGCTAGTTTCTGAAGATTGTTGTTTCTAGTTTCGAGCTTCAAACGCAGATCATCTGAATGGGCGTTGAAATTTAGAGAGGAATCAAGTTTGATTCCCAGGTATCTAGGATTGAAGTAATGTTTTGAGAGAGAAGAACCGAAAGTGACGCTCAATTTTCTATATTTTTGATGATTTATTTTCATTCGGTCGCAAACGCCACTTTGAAAAATAATTTTTCATGATATCCAAATCTGCGGAAAGGGTACTAGGTAATTTTTTCAATAAAGATCTGATTACTAATCCTTCCATCAAAGTTCCTGGTTTTAACCTAACCAGGAGAATATGGTATGTTCTAAATCGTATTAGAACAGGCCATGGATGATGCAACAGCATGCTCTCTCAATGGAATTCGGTTGAGAGCCCTAGTTGTGAGTGTGGAGAAAATCAGGCGACTATAGAACATCTTATAAATAGTTTTTCCATTTATAAATTTCAAGATGGTTTCGAGGCTATACATAAAGTAACAAATGCATTTCTGAAATGGGTGGTTAATTTCAAAATAATTTAATTTATTCTAAATAATTGGTTTCTTTTCTGTTTTTGTCTTTTTTCATTTCAGATTGAGAATTGCAAATCATTTTGTGAAGAATCTGTTTATTTGAGTCCATAGCTGATAACATGAAGATGTTCTCTTGGATCACGCTGATTCCTTTCAAGATTTCCCTGATATTTAATATTTTTAGTGAATTTTTTCTTCACGGGCGAGGTAAGGGTTTTTTTTAGCTGAGGTTTTTCCTTTTTTCTCATTCAATCATGCAGACATGTATGGTTTTTCTGTGTTGCACCAACCTCAGCTAGGTACCTTTTTGTTTCAATATGTATTGTATCATTTCAGCTCTCTGAATCAAGAGAATATACATATATATTTATATATCAAGGTTTTAAGTTATGAACGAAACATGAAGAATTGTCAGTTCTAAACAAACATTTATGTCCAATGAAATTTTTTCCTATGCAGAGACTGATACTGCAATCCCATATAAATTTTTATGAAATTGTAGAATCCTCATGGAACATATTTCTATCGATATTTGTATCTCTGGTCTGATTCCCACATATTTATGTGTACCAATCAAATGCGAAAGGAGTTGAATACAGATTGTTTGTGTGTTATCAATTATTTTTTTCATATTAAAAAGATGAAGTGATATGATTACAAATGATGTATCTTATAGTTAATAATTCTGTATTGAATATTTGAAACGGTTACCCCACCCCGATAAAAGGGTGGATTCTTGAAGACAAATTTTGAGAAGAAATTTTTTTTATGAAAAAGTACAAATGGAAATAAAAAAAAAATCTGATGAAAGATATGGGAGCCTATGAATTGAAAATGGTAAACATTCCGATGAATACTATTTTGAATTTCACTATGTGTCGAAAATTGAGTAGTCATACTTTTAAAATGAAGAAAGAAAATATTATATATAAATATATATTCTTTTGATTCAGAGAGCTAAAATAATACAATACATATTGAAACAAAAAGGTAGCTAGCTGAGGTTGGTGCAACACAAGAAAACCATACAGGTCTGTAGTATGATCAAATGAGGAAAGGGAAAAAACCTCAGCTGAAAAAAAACTTACTTACTTGAAATATTAAAGATCAGGAAAATCTGGAAAGACATCGGTGTGATCTTAGAGTACATCTTCATGTTATCCGTCGATGAGATCAGATGAACAGATTCTTCACAAAACGACTCGCAATTCTTATTCTGAAATGAGGAAAGACTAAAGCAGAAAAGAAACCAATTATTTAGAATAAATTAAATTATTTTGAAATTAACTACACATTTCAGAAATGCATTTGTTACTTTATGTATAGCCTCGAAATCATCTTGAAATTTATAAATTGGACCACTTTTTATAAGATGTTCTATAGCCTCCTCATTTTCCCCACACTCACAACTAGGGCTCTCAACCGAATTCCATCGAAAGAGCATGCTGTTGCATCTAAAACTATTTAGAACAAACCATATTCTCCTGGGAAGGTCAAAACCAGGAACTCTGATGGAAGGATCAGAATCAAGATTTTCATTGAAAAAATTGGATACATTCCATTCAGATTGGCAAATTTCTTTGTCGTTTTTATCCATATCAATCAGAAAATTTGACCAAAAAGGATTACGCGACTTCAATCTAGGGACCTTATTATCTGGAATATAGGTGAGTATGGGAAAAGAATTTGGAAAGGAATTGAATTTGTTCCAAACATTCAAAACTGTTGTCTTTCTGCGAATATGGGGAGGGACAATATTTGAGAGGACTGGTAACCAAGGAGTAGGTGTAGACTTGATAGTACCAGTAATAATCCTCATGAAAAAATTTAGTTGGACAGAAAATAATAAAATTAAATGAAGAAATTCACTATCGAACAATTGCACGTTCTGCATCGAAAGATTGGCTTTCCTCAGGCACTTTCACTGGGATACACTTCCAAAAGAAATACCTGATTAAATCCTTGTAAAATGTGTTGCCACCTGAAAACACCAAGTTCTGACAGTTTTCGTTAAAATTCCTGCCATGCTTCCGGAAGCCCATTTACCAAACGTTACCCAGATAATCGATCAGAACGAAATCCAGTAAAGCCAATCGATGCTACTCAGGTTTCAATATCCGATATGTGTGTTCGTTGCGTTATCAGATTTTTCGATAAGGATCTCGAAGACGGCTTCATTGGTCGCAAAGCATGTGAGGAGATTGTTTCGTAATGATATGGTAATGAATTACCTCGTAATATGGGAGATGTAGGAAGATCCGCGTTCTGGTATGATCGTCGTTTTGATTTATTGCCTTCGTTGATGGTGCGGGTTCAATGGAATCGGAATTTTCCCCGGAAAAAAGGTTAAATTCGAATGTGGTGAAACTGGCCCAGCAGTTTGAGAATTTCAAAATTTTTTTTTTGTGCTGAATTTCACTAGGATTGTAATGATTCGTGCCCTTGAATTTTTTTTAAATTCCATGTGGTTCTTTAGTTCTTTCAAAAACCGAGAAAATGGTCCAGCCCAGCATTTTTCGAAAATTTGGATTCCAACACAGAGTCTGTCACTTTCGTTTTTTCTCCTCATTAATAATAAATGAAAATTTTTTGTGCTGTCGTTTACCGTGAATTTTTCCAAGAAAATTCTTCAGGTTTACCGAAAGTCAGCCAGCACCTTTCTCTTCTTCCAGGGAAAATGTTAAAACTTTGATACTTGTACGCTTTTTCACCCAAAAAACTAAGAAATTATAGAAAATTTTCCGAGCTTTTTTCATTGTTCGACGAAAACTTTCTTATATGAATTTGCAGCAATTTTGCTTATAGAAATGCCATTGCGGAAAAACTTCTCCCAACTCAGCAGATTTTGGAACATCATCATTCAATATTGTACTTCAGGGTTCTTATTATGATTACTAGTTATGATGGTACTGGGAATTCTAGTAATGTGTTTCGAAGCTTCTTAAAATCGCAAGGTATTAATGTTAACGGTATTTGTAGTTGCACGATTAGTATTAATGTTCTGTAGTAATGATTGTTTAATTTGACAATGAAAATTTGCAATTCCTGCAATTATTATCAAAATTTTATCTGATTTCATTCTAAGGAAATGTAGTGGGAAAATAAACTGATCCACATGAGTTAGGGATATTGACTTGAATAGCAAAAAAATATAGTTTAAATGAGAATTTGTGATGAAAATTCATATTAATATGATTTCAAGTTGCAGGAAATAAAATTGATTCAATATATGGCCTCCACGGGCATCAATAACAGCTTGACATCTTCTTTGCATACAACACACGAGATTGTTGAACATTTCTTCAGGAATTTGGTTCCATAAACGGGGCAGAAGCTCTCTCAGATCATTTAAGGATTCTGGGGTAGGTTGATGATTATCTAATCTTTTATGGAGCAAATCTCATGCATGTTCTATTCATTTCAAATCTGATTAGTGCGGAGGTATTGGTAATTGTAGAATATCAAGCTCCTCGCGCGTATTCTCAACTATGTCTGCACGGTGCGGTCTAGCGTTATCGTTTAGAAATTGAAAAGTTTCACCAATAGCAGCGTGAAAATTTGGCAAAACATTGTCAATGACATGCTCCTTATAGTGTAAGGTGGTCATATTCCCAGGACAAATGTGTAGATCTGTGCGCTCGTTGAAACATATCCCGGCCCATACCATAACGCTAATACCCCCACGTAATGGATGGACTTCTTGGACATAGCGAATTTTACGGAGTATGCGTGGGATTGTCCATACCCTTTTTCTTCGAGAATTTGAAAATCGTCCATATCTGGATTCATCAATTGATATGTTGCCTTGCCCATTCCAGTCTTTGACGCTTATGGTCACGTGTTAATGGAATTCCTCTTAATGGACGTCTAAAACCTAGATTCACCTCTCTCAAACGTCGTCTGATGATTTCGATGGAAACTTGGACCCCATCTGCACTTTGAAGAGTATTCTGTAGCATTCTACACGTAGATGTAGGCTTTCTTGTCGCCGAAAAGGTGATGAAACGATCCTGAGCAGGTGTTGTTTTTCGTCGCCCACCAAGCCTTTGTCTTTCCAACACGAAAACTTTGGTTGACTTGGAGCCTTTCCGCTACAACAACCTAAGTTAGTCCATCCTGTAGCATTCCGATAGGGCTATAAGCCTCAGCGTTTGTTAATTTACGTGTTGGCATTTTCAAGAAACTTGGTTCAAATCGAAGCAGTTGATAAACTGACTCCATTTTAAAATAAGAACATTCATGAAGCATATGCAAAAAAGCAAAAATTAGAAAAAAGGCTACCAGATTGACGAAATGTCTCAAACTGATTTTTATTGGATCGATCCAAGTTGTTATTGAGATTTAAATGATTTTACAGCGATTTTCCCGAAGATTACATACTTTTCAAAATGATTGAATACGATATCCCTAACTCTTGAAGAGCAGTATATTCACTTTTAACACTATTGATTGTCATTAAAATTGTCACTTTTCATGGCAGCTGTATGTACAAAAATGGCTATTCATTCAGCGTACCGAAATGAAAAGAATTAATGGATTGAACCTTGAAGGCAAGAAAAATTTCCTCCGACCGACAAGCTTCTCTTCATCTCAGCATCCTGACACTCAGAGCGGAGTGCACCCAACAAGAGCAAATAAATAATCTAAAAGATTGAACTAACGCGATATTCACATCATATAAACCGATAAAAAATAGGAGTAACGAGCACGACTGCTCAATACTCTCATGCATCTTCACAATTAAGTGGTAGATGGATGCTGACGTCGGCTTGAATGCTCCATTTCGAGATAGATACCAGCTAGACACGAATGTATATGAATGTTTCACATTTCTCCGATATTTCAGTGGATAAGTACGGTTCGGTTGCGTTCAGAATAAATTACGCAGGGCAGTGAATAAAGCAGGAGATTAGCTGACAGGAAACATACCTACCCGTATCGTAAAACCTTGAACGTACGAGGATATCCCCTGGAGGGTGAAATTTGCAGTGTGCTCGAGAGAAGGGAAGTGAATGATTTCAGGAAACGTTTATGACTTTCCGTTTTCGCGAAAATGCGACCTGCTCCTTCAGTTTCAGTTTCCTAGCGCGTTCGCTGTATTATTCCGGATGCCTGAACAAATACATAAAGGAAAGTTTGAAAAAAATGTTCTTCGACCAGGAAAAATTCAATTTGAGGAATGAGAGGTCTGAAATATACTTCACGAAAACCATTTCTTCATCTGAACAACATGTTACGGTTTAAAGTACCCTTTTCTGATCCAATAAGAAGCAATCAGGTTCTATCTAATTCCTACATGCTGATTTTCAGTTCCAAGTTGTGGAATGATCGAAGAATATGTTTCCTCAATTTCTTTTAAACTGCTTGAGCAAAAGACTCAATGTCAAAATACAGTTTATTTAATATGAAGTATGTCAATGTGTAAGTGGTAGTTGAGAAAAATAGATCTTAAATGTCATACAATGAGCTCAAGTATTTGTTTAGAAAATGTCATTTTGACAATTCTCGGAATATGTCGTAATTCTTGGTCCTGAAAAATATTCTGTTTTCTTGTGTTATAAGATGTTTGGTTCATCAATGGGAGATGATTTCCTTTCATTAGGGTCCCGTAGCGGTCTTCAAACATCTGAAGTTCCGAAAAATCATCACTTGGATGGTCGTACCTGGTTCGAAAGAACCCTCACGATCAGAGAGCAAGGCTGAGAATTTAAATTTGAATATTGGAGGAATTCGAAGGACAAAAGTGATTACGTTCCGAAATTAGCCACTGAACATGAACATGTTGAGATCTTCTAAGAAACCCACATGGCAACAGTGGAACTTCTTCGTGAAGGAGGACAATTGAAAGTTATGTACTCATTGATTTGTCACTTAGTCCAAATTACGGTTTAGTGTGTTATAAGGTTTCTTATGTTTAGCAATTCAAAAAGGAGAAATTGATTGGGTTTTTTTCATTTCTTTCAAACATTGTGACATTTCTGTCATAACTAATTTATGAAGAAAGAATTTCTGCAATGGGTGGTTAATTCAAAAACCATTTAATTGATTAGGAATAACTAGTTTTTCTGCTCTCGGGTAGATTGGTGAAGAGTCTGTTTTTCTCTGCTGCCCATAGAAGAACTACATGAAGATGTTCTTGTGATCACGTAGATGTTCTCCAAGATCCGCTGATATGATATTTTAAGTAAATTTTTTTGTAACACGGGTGAGATCAGGGTTTTTTTCTCTGGGGTTTTTTCCCTTTCCTCATTTTATCATACTAGAGACCTGTATGGTTTTCCTGTGTTGCTACGCCACTGAATACTTCAAATCATAAATGTATAACCAGTTTTTCATAATAAAGCCTCGAATTTCGGGAGAAAAACGGCGGAAGAAAAGTTGTACACCCAATAGATAAAACTTTTTTTTTTTTTTGACTGACTTGGAAAAGAGGAAGTTTTCAATTGAACTATTTTTTCCTTTGTTCATTACCTCAGAACTTCGACTGAGTGGAACCCATTTTGGTCACGTTTTTCTTTCAAAAGCCAAATGAATGAAATGCAATTATGCCGCAGGGTTGCCAAAATTATAAATTCTGCCGAAAATCATGTTACAACAATAGATAGTTCTATCTCATGTTTAGCACAAATACTTTCATTAATATGATGAGGTGGATGATTGGATTACAGTTGACTGTCATGATCAGAGATGCCTCACACTGGGGTGGGCTGAAAAAATTTTCTTATAGGAAAGACATTTCGTGATTTCATACGAGCATTCACCTCCTGGATTTTACGCATGAATTCAGGAACACCCTGTTTATGCCAGAATTGAGGTGAAAAGCAGGAAAAAATCTACTTTCAGGCTCCCTTTATTCTGCATTTTTCTCGTACACGTTAAAAATGAATTCCTCTCCCAACTTCTGAGGATTCCCAACGAACCATTATTTATGCACATGTTATTATTAAACAGCTTCTGTTACGCATATTTCAGGAGTTGACGCCACTAAAGAATCCCAAGCGATTCATAAATCATACCAAGTAAGGAAGTATTAAATTCAAATTTGTAACGATGTTAAATCGTTTAACGTCTTGTTTTGGCTTTCGAAGCCAGAGTTGACAGAACACAATTAACTGCGCTCTTCGCCTAGCACGAATATTTCAGGAGTGAATCTTCTGCATCATTGCATATTAAAAAAGAAAGTTGACGAGATGGCCTGATGAATTGTATGAATTTAAGAACTTTATATGGGAAGATTGCATGAACTGTTACATCGTGGGTGTGAAAAATAGGTACCTAGTTCAATTTTAATTACGACGTTTCAGTCCCTGAGATATTCGGTGGGTTTTCGAATAGCAACAATGTTTTTATTAATCATTCAATCTTCATTTGAAACGCATTAAGTGTTGTTAGTAACCATAGCTTTGGCAACGTTTGCAATTCCCAACAATTTTAGGATTAATTGCATAATTACCTATGCATTAAAATAAATAGTGAAGTTTACTGTCATACCAAATTTGAATATTTTATTATCAAAAGAGAGCAGTTCTGCAAAAAACGTTGTATGATATTCTAACACTGCCATCATAAATAAATTCTTTGTATATGAAATCACCATATGTTATTCACGATGCCAGTAGGAACAAAATATTGATCCCTCAGATACTTTATTGAATTTAAAATCCCCAACGTCATTAGGAATATTATTCAATGTGGCTTTTCCTCCGAGACAACTGTTATACAATCGAAGGAATAAATTTTGAGACGTTGATGGAATTACTCGAATGATATTTCTATTGGAAAATGAATGCGAGAACAACCTTTGACTCCACAGTAAGGGAAATAGTTTTATTTGTTTCTCATTTGTAAACGTCAGTTTCCAAAAACAATATTAATCAAGAAAGTTTATTTTATCAAGTCACTAACTTGTAAAACTGACAGTTAACTTGCAAAATTTTCACAAGTTAGTAGTATTATTTACATTAGAAAATTTTGTGTTATCGTCATATATGTTGAAAATCATGGTACAATTGTTATTTCCAGTAACACAGATTTTTGATGATGAAAGAGTTGATACTGATGATGATGAAACATCTGTTGACTCAGAGACTGCTGAACTCGAGGACTGCAGAACATTTCTACTCTCCTTACTACCAAATAATTTGCTAGACATTTCGATTTTTTTGTTGACCGAATCATCGACATAACTCATTGCAATTTCGGTGCTCTTCCACCCTCCTGCACGCTTTAGTGCTAAAATATCTCCACCCGAATCCGCAACCATAGTGGCTCCAGTTCTGCGAAAAGAGTGGCCAGTATATAATACTGGTTCTTTTAAACCTAAATACTTCGCTATTTGCTTTGGGACACCACCAATAGTGTGCTGGCCAGCATTAAGGGAAATGCACTTTCCATGTCGGTATGTCAAAAAAAATCTTAGGCTTTCTGTTCCAGGGGGCCGAAGATTTACATATTTTCTGTATAACATGCATGGCTTGAAGCTGCAGCCATCATCGGTTATGGTGAATCTTCTTGTTGTGAAGTTTTTTATTTGTCGCAATGTCACAATAACGTATTTTTCCATATCTTCTACATCATTCATGTTTAAGGAGAGAATTTCGTCACATCGACAACATCCAAAAATCCCAAATATTGTTACAATTTTCGCCAGCAATTACTGGTCATCAGGAGTTGTAAAAGAAATTGTTCAGCCTCTTCTTTACTTAATACCTTGGCCTTTTTTGGCGTATAACGCTCATTTTTTCTTTTCAGAAACGCTATTACCTTTTGGCTCAGGGCTCCATACTGGGTCCTATTCTGTTCATTCTGTACGTGAATGATATGTTCAGTAACCTCAAGTCTGATGCTGTGTGTGGCTTTGCAGATGACACCGGAGTGATGAATAGATCTCAGAGCAGGACCATTCTAAATAAAAAATCAAAAGAATCCTTAAAAGATGCAGCGACGTGGTTTACTGCAAATGGACTGCAACTTAACGTTGAAAAAACCCAAAAAATTGTATTTTCAAATAGAAAAGATGACCATACCTCACTTAAATATCTGGGAGTAGAGTTCCAAACTTGTCTTAGTTGGAAAACTCACATAGACAGTCTATGCAGAAAATTATCGACGCACATTTTCATGATCAGGAGGATGAAACAGCTGGCCGATGCAGAAACGGTAAAACTCACATACTATTCTGGTTTCCATAACACAGCAATGTATGGTATAATGCTGTGGGGTCAGAGTAGTGAAGCGAAAAGAGTTCTTCTTCTTCAAAAAAGGGCTATAAGAGCTATGTTTGGCATGAAATCCACTGAAAGCTGCAGGGAAATCTTCAAGAGAGAAAGAATTCTTACCACAACATCAGTGTTTATACTCACCTGCTTGAAGTATGCCCATAACAACAGGGAGAGATTCAAGATCGGTGGAGATCTTCACAGCTATGATACTCGTCATAAAAATGATTATATCCTACCCTGGGTACGAATAACTAGAGGACAGCAAGGACCAAATTTCACTTGCCTGAAGCTTTATAATAAGCTTCCCGTGGAGATAAAAAATTTAAATGAAACGAAATTCGAGAGGGAGGTGAAGAAAATTCTACTCGGGGAGACGGTTTATTGCATAGAGGATTTTTACTCGATGAAATTTTAACACGGTTTGTCTTTTTGGTATGAGGTCGTTTATAGTTGAATGTTGGATTTGTTATTTTTAAATATGTTTACAATTTTAATTTATAAGCAGCTTAATGACGTGTCATGTATTTTTTTGATGACGAAATATTTATACATTACATTATGTAGGTGTAAATAAATAAATAAATAAATAAATAAAAATCTGCAAATGACCACTAAACGTCATATTTTTTAATAAATTTTTTAAGGAAAACAAACCTGCGAACAGGGGCATTTTCTTTCATTTCCAAGCAGCTTTTCAGCATAGACCATTTTGCCCATAAAGTATTAGGGCTGAATCTAGCTGATAGTTAATTCAAGTAGACCAACAAAACATCTTCAGTTACCCCAATCACACTATTTTTGTTTTGCCACTTTTTGAAGTCGTCGTACCTTGAAGCTGATTTTGCAGGTAATAAACTTGATGCTACACTGCTGGCTGCCTCGATAATTTCTTTCGGTACATTCATTTTCGCTTTCGCCAAAACAAATGTAAAGAAAAATAAACAGACATGTTCATGGCAACGCTTCCATAGCTTACGACATTATCGACAAATTATTGAGATATTTTTGGAATTTATCTAACCTTTTTACAAATGAGAAACAAATAAAATTTAAAACAATACACGCAAGGTAACGGGTTTTACTGGCTCAAGGAGGTAACTGACTCGCCTGCAGCTCGTCAGTTATATCCTCCATTCGCCAGTAAAAACCCTCTTACCTTGCTAGTAATGTTATATACTATTACAGTTCGTCTCAAATGAATGCTATCTCAATGTATTTTTCAACTTGATTCTTATGATTTCCAAGAGATCAGATGAGTTTGGGATATTTTCATTCATTAAGGGTCGCTAACTGTACAATATTTCGTTGAGTTTATCACAATTTCTTGACTCAGATTATCAGGATAAACAAAATACACACCATGACAGGTAGAACATGTGACAAAATGATCAAAGATGTTTAGTCGTATTTTTGAACCCTCATAACTTGAGTTTGGAATATACCAGATGAACAAAATTCTCAGGATATATTGCTAGTAGTGAAATAATCTAACGTGCAAAGTTTAAAGTACATAGCTCGTACACTCTAGATTTGATAGAAATCTAAAACCTCTGATTTCGTCACTCACTCACTGATGATCATAAAAACTTTTAGGGTATTTCCTGATGTCCCAATGTTTTTGGTTCCATCAATAACATATGTGGGAGTTAGGAGAGTGACACATGCTAGACAGAAAAGTGACTTTAGCTAGCTGTTAAAGTGAGATTTGCTAGCCGGGTAAGTATTAAGTTTGTGATAATCTTCTGAAGTTTAGAAATCCATGGATCACTTACGGATTGTCAGCAAACGGTATTTTCCCATTGTACGAAATTATCTGATCAATATTCGAGTCACTGCAATCTCCTATCGGAAGACGCTGAAAGTACCCCGCGTTTATCCGGATAGAATCTACGAGTTCTTCGCATAACAATAGGTGTATGTTAATTTTCGAAACGTATCCCCAATGATTAGAAGCAGGAACTGGACAATTGAATTTGACATTCTTCATTGACTTCATTACGATAATATCTCCACGATAACTTTCGAGCGATCGTGACATCTTTCTTTCAACGTGTTAGAGGATGGTTAACAAGACCCGACATAGATTTTAATCTTTTTGGCGCAGGAGAGTCCGAAAAAAAATTTCATCGGAACAATTTTCTTTTAGAATCTTTTGTTATCGATAGGTGAATAAAAATTGAAGTTTTATACTCCCAAATGATCAAACTATAAGCAAAAAAAAATCAGCTTTCGTCTGGTAGGATTCGTCTGGCTGTTACAGCACTTCAAATTTGACCAAATTTTGTGAAATTTTCCACAAAGATTTATTCATTCCTCGAAATACTAATATATATATATATATATATATATATATATATATATATATATATATATATATATATATATATATATATATAAAAGATATGCATATTGAGGGATCGGTTCATTTCAGTTTCAGAGGGTTATGTCCAATAAATCTTATCCATGTATATATATATATATATATTCTTATGAAAAAGAGAGCTAAAATAATACATTAAATGTTGAAACAAAAAGTACCTAAGCTGAGGTAAAAAAAGAACGGGGTATCATAACATTCTTTGTATGATACTATAGAATCCTATGATACTATCAACACTAGTATCATACGATACTATACAGCCAGGGGAAAAAACCTCAGCCGAAAAAACCTGCCTCCCCGTAAACAAAATAACATAAAATATCAGGAAAATCTTGAAAGACATCAGTGTGATCATCTTCATGTTATCCGTCGATGGGCTCGGATACACAGATTCTTCCCAAAACGACTCGTAATTCTTAATCTGAAATGAAAAAAGACAAAAGCAGAAAAGGAACCGATTATTCAGAATAAATCGAATGCATTTTGGAAATGCATTTGCTACTTTAAAAAACATCATTAAGATTTCTTGGCCAAATAATGTTCGGAGGTTTATAAAAATTTATGACAGAAATGTCACAAAATTTGAAAGAAATGAAAAAAAACTCCATCAATTTCCCCTTTCCGAATCTGTTGAATGTTACGAAACTGATAATTTTTCAACATGACATGCTAAGCTTGTGAAAAATCAATTAATACATAACCTTTCAACTGTCCTCTTTCACGAGGATTTTTTTTCTGTTGCCGTGTGGGTTTCTTGCAGAAGAATCTCTTTGATACCATGTTCATCAGCTAATTTGGAGACGTAATCACACTTTCCTTTCGAAATTCCTTCGATATTCAAATTCAAAATCCACAAATTGTTGCTCTCCGGTCGTGAGGGTTTTTTCAAACCAGATACGACCTTCCAGGTGATGATTTTTCGGCACTTCAGATGTTTGAAGACCGCTACGGGACCCCAATGAAAATACTAATGATAGAGTGAAAGTAATTCCAGATTTGTCATCTACGAGTTGGAATTTATCAATAAAGTGAATCGTGTCAGAATTGCTGGAAAAATATTTTATTTGTTTCTCATTTGTAAACGTCAGTTTCCAAAAACACAATATTAATCAAGAAAGTTTATTTTATCAAGTCACTAACTTGTAAAACTGACAGTTAACTTGCAAAATTTTTTCAAGTTAGTAGTATTATTTACATAAGAAAATTTTGTTTTATAGTCATATATGTTGAAAATCATGGTACAATTGTTATTTCTAGTAACACAGATTTTTGATGATGAAAGAGTTGATACTGATGATGATGAACCATCTGTTGACTCAGAAACTGCTGAACTCGAGGACTGCAGAACATTTTTACTGTCCTTACCACCAAATAATTTGCTAGACATTTCGATTTTTTTGTTGACCGAATCATCGACATAACTCATCGCAATTTCGGTGCTCTTCCACCCTCCTGCACGCTTTAGTGCTAAAATATCTCCACCCGAATCCGCAAAAGAGTGGCCAGTGTATAACTCTGGGTCTTTTAAACCTGAATATTTCGCTATTTGCATTGGGACACCAACAATAGTGTGCTGGCCAGCATTAAGGGAAATGCACTTTCCATGTCGGTATGTCAAAAAAAATCTTAGGCTTTCTGTTCCAGGAGGCCGAAGATTTACATATTTTCTGTATAACATGCAGGGCTTGAAGCTGCAGCCATCATCGGTTATGGTGAATTTTCTTGTTGTTAAATTTTTTGTTTGCCGCAATGTCACAATAACGTATTTTTCCATATCTTCTACATCATTCATGCTTAAGGAGATAATTTCGTCACATCGACAACATCCAAAAATCCCAAATATTGTTACAATTTTCGCCATCAACCACTGGTCATCAGGAGCATGTGAAAGAAATTGTTTAGCCTCTTTTTTACTTAATACCTTGTCCTTTTTTGGCGTATAACGCTAATTTTTTCGTTTCAGGATAACTATTATATTTTGAAATCTGCAAATGACAACTAAACGTCATATTTTTCAATACATTTTTTAAGGTAAACAAACCTGCGAACAGGGGCATTTTGTTTCATTTCCAAGCAGCTTTTCAGCATAGACCATTTTGCCCATAAAGAATCTAGCTGATAGTTGATTCAAGTAGACCAACAAAACAGCTTCAGTTACCCCAATCACACTATTTTTGTTTTGCCACTTTTTGAAGTCGTCGTATTCTCGCTCGTACCTTGAAGCTGATTTTGCAGGTAATAAACTTGATGCTACACTGCTGGCTGCCTCAATAATTTTTTTTGGTACATTCATTTTCGCTTTCGCCAAAACAAATGTAAAGAAAAATAAACAGACATGTTCATGGCAACGCTTTCATAGCTTACGATATTTGCGACAAATTATTGAGATTTTTTTGGAATTTATCTAACCTTTTTACAAATGAGAAACAAATAAAATATAAAACAATACACGCAAGGTAACATTCGCCAGTAAAAACCTTCTTACCTTGCTAGTAATGTTATATACTATTTTTCGAAAGCACCGTGCGACAATATGATTATCCGAATTTTTTTTTTCAGTTTTATAGATCGTTTTATCGCTAATTTTTTTTATTGTTTCCAAATCGTAGATCATGAACATCGAATCAGTTTCTCTCTATCATCAGTATTTCGAAAAATAATTCGAAGTGCTGTAACACCCAGAAAAATCACAATGGACGAATGCTGATTGTTTTCTTATGAATTGATCCTTTAAGAATATAATGTTCCCATTTTTATTCACGTATCGCGAATAGTTGAGAAGTTTTTTTTATTATTTAGAAAAATTTTCTGATTAATATTTGTTCCAAAAATTCGAAGTGAAACCCCTAAAACAATGTCACGAGAATAACATTACATAATATTTCAATGAATATCACAAAGTCTCTACTAGGTTACATTTCTCCGTGAAAAAGGATAAAATTGTGAAACAATCGACATATTTTATATTCCTCAATATTTTAATTTCTTGAAAAAGGTGTTAAGTATCGCTAAACATTTTATTTCAAGAAAAATAGGATGTTAGCACGAAGTCTCGTAACAACTAAATAAGCTTGTTCTTCCATCATTGAATATTCCTCGATACGATTCTGATTGTCCACAAACATTCACGGCGACAAGAGAAGAATGTTATCCAACCAGTGTTTTTCAGGAAGTACATGAATCACCCAATTCGAATAAATCATCTAGAGATCTCTCCCGCAAAGTGTCCATTAATTTTCAAGGTCACATAAAAACTCCGATTAATATCTCTCAAATATTTATGCAAATCAATGATTGAGCAGAGCAATAGATCAAAGCGGGCGATCGACATGTAATTAGACTGTTGTTACCAGATGCCTGGGTAATAAAGCGTACTCAAGAGACACCAGAAGCCTCCACATGTGACAGTAACACTTACTGTTATCTCTACAGAGACACAATTATTCCATAAGAGCAGACTTCGCGTGATTGGTAGAGATCGCTGTTAAAATTATCTTTTTTCCAAGTCCGGAAGCCTCACAAAGCACAGCAAGGACTTGGTTTCGAGTCTTATCCAAGTCGAACTGAAAAATAAGGTTATTTTTCAAACCAATAACAAATGAAACGACACAACTTATGGGAGATTTGGAGAGCTAGAATAATACAATACATATTGAAACGAAAAGGTACCTAGCTGAGGTTGGTGGAACACAGGAAAACAATACAGGTCTGCAGTATGATTGAATGAGGAAAGGGAAAAAATCTGAGCTGAAAAAAACCCTCACTAAAAATATTAAATGTCAGAGAAATCTTGAAAGACATCAACGTGATCAAAGGGAACATCTTCATGTTATTCGTCTATGGACTCAGATAGACAGAGTCTTCACAAAACGACTCGCAATTATTAATCTGAAATGAAAAAAGAAAGAAAAAAGAAAGAAAAAGGAAAGAAACCAATTATTTAGAATAAATTGAATTATTTTGAAATTCACCATCCATTTCAGAAATGCATTTGCTACTTTATGTATAACCTCGAAACAATCTTGAAATTTATAAATGGGACAACTATTCATAAGATGGTCTATAGTCTCCTCATTTTTCTCACATTCACAACTAGGGCTCTCAACCGAATTCCATAGGAAGAGCATGCTGTTGCATCGTCCATGACCTGTTCTAATGCAATTCAGAACAGACCATATTCTCCTGGGAAGGTCAAAACCAGGAACTCTGATGGAAGGATCAGTAATAAGATCTTTATTGAAAAAATTGCATAAATTCCATTCAGATTGCCAAATTTCTTTGTCGCTTCTATTCATATCAATTAGAAAATTCGACCAAAAAGGTTTACGCGACTTCAATCTGTGGACCTTATTATCTACAATATAGGAGAGTATGGGAAATGAGTTTGGAAAGGAATTAAATTTGTTCTAAAAATTCAAAGTTGTTGTCTCTCTGCGAATATGGGGAGGGACAATATTTGAGAGGACTGGTAACCAAGGAGTAGGTGTAGATTTGATAGTACCAGTAATAGTCCTCATAGAAAAATTTTGTTGGGCATCAATTTTTTTTTACATGAACACTGTTTAACCAAGCAGGCAAGAATATTCAGCAGCAGAAAAAACCAAAGCTAGCGCTGCCGTACGAAGTATTGTTGCATCAGTGATCAGTGCCCCATGAAGAACCAGCTAGTTTCTGACGAATATTGTTTCGTATGGCTTTAATTTTCCAATTGTAAAAAATACCCTTATTATCAAAGGTTCACTCATAACTAATGCTAATGTTAACCCTTAATATTCCGCTGCTATTTGCATACACCTGACGCGTAATATGGATTCGAAACAGAATCTGCATTATATTGCGGTGTTGAATGGCAAGGGTTGCTTTGATTCAATCTCGCTCTATTTATAATCAGGGCTGGAAATCTTCTTAGTGTGGGGATGCAAATCCCCCTTCTTGAGTCCCAGTGTTCATTGAATCCGGAGGATTTGATATCGTCTGGTTGTTCGTGGAATGGCAGAAATGCTATCTCTCAGGCTTGAGCTGCTTTTCCTATTGTTCTTGAAACTCAATCACAGTAATCTGATTCAATGAGTTTCCTTTTTCATAGAACAAAATTTCAAACAAAACCCACCACTTTGAAGAAGACGAATGAGAACCCATACTGAAGAATATACCCTTTCCATTCAAAAAAATCAAGTTGACCTTTAATTAATAGAAACAGAATAAATACAAGGTGTTTCGAAAAAAGATGACATCCTCTCTAGGATAGATAGAAAACTGAAAAATAGTGGGAGTTTGTTCAGTAAGAAATTTTTGTATCGCCATCTGTATTCAAGAAAAAAGAATTTGCTGAAACTACATTGTGATGAAATTTCATACGATTATGTTTTGGAAGCTGATACATCTGATGAAAGTATTTTGATGTGCAGTATCGAGTTTCATTAAGTGTACCTTTTTGGTGTAAAATTAAATCATATTCTCTTGAATATAATTTAATTTTACACGCTCAAAATTTAGCTTAATAAATCTACATAATATCAAAAAAGTTATGTTCAAAACAACTTGGTACGAACCATGTTACTAGCGCCCTCTAGGAGGTTCAGACATCAAAACACATTCCTTTGATGTATCAGCTTCCAAAACATATTCGTATAAATTTTCATAACAATGTTGTCAGTAGTTTCGGCAAAATCGCAAAATATGTGTATATTTTTTTCTTTTTCAACGCCCTGTATCTTGAATGCGGATGGCGTTACGTAAATTTTTTGCTGAACAAACCCCTATTATTTTTCAGTTTTTTATCGATCCAAGGGGGTCACCTTTTTTGAAACACCCTGCATATTCATTTTCTGTTAACCTTGATACCTAACAATATTCATTTGAAACATTTTTTTTTCAACAACAGAGCTGTTGTAATGTTACACCTCCATATGTGATCCATATGGTACACTGATGGGTCGAAATCACAAAGGGGTTCAGGTATTGGGGTATATGATATTAAGGATGTCCAAGCTTCTTAGAAGGAAACGCTCTGTCTAACAGGCAGAGACACCAGCTGTCCTATTTGGGCTCAAGAGTGTCTTCAAAAGAATCTTAAAGGAGCTGAGGTCAATGAATTCATACAGCCAGGAGTCTAGGCTGACATGGGAATGTTATAGTACTATAAAGTTCAGAATGAAAATAATGATCATAATCTGAAACAAATTAAATGAATTTGAACCTTTGGGAATTTTGAGTCTTGATGAGAATACATATTTTATTTCCTTCACCCATATTGGTGAGCATTATCTGAACTTATTTCGTCATTTTAAAAACCATAACAGTACATATCCATTCTTTTGTGTGTTGAGAACAAGGTTTTGTTTATTTCTCAGTGAAAATTCATGCATTCTGAATTGTTTTTTGTGAGAATTTTCATTCATTTATTTTATTGATTCATTCATACCTATATTATTTGTTGTTCACGTTTCTTTCTCATCTTCATTTTTCGATTTGTCGAAATAGTTATTCATGATATGAGTGTTAAGGTGACGTTTTATTTTGTGAGTGAAAAAGATTTCAATGATAAAGTCAAGCGCCCTTGTTAAAAATGGTGTGGATGTTAGTAAATATTTTAAGGTAATAGCATATTTAAAACGGAAAAGTGCAAGATATCGTCCCAAAAATCGTTAATTCTCATTCGTGAACAAGTTGAGAAGTTTATAAAGGACGCACCAGATGAAAAATAATAAATGGTTGAGGTTGCAACTATTATCGGATTATTTGGAGCCTGTCGGCGTGAAGAATTGTGTAATTTATCAGTGGAAGACATCGAAATAACAAATAAATCATTGGTTATAAAACTTCCAAATACAAGAACGAAAGTCAGTCGTTCTTTCAGTATTATTGGGAAGTATGGAGACTATTTTCATAAGTACTTTGCACCGCGCCCTTCTGTCATCAAACATCGTCGTTTTTTCCTGAAATACATGAATAATAAATGCACGGCCAATCCAGTTGGTATTAATACATTTGGGAAAATTCCATCTATTGTTGCCGAATTCCTCAAACTGCCAAAACCAAAGCAATATACAGGACACTGTTTTCGAAGATCCTCTGCTTCATTGCTAGCAGAATCAGGAGCAAATATTACGGATATATAAAAACATGGTGCATGGAAGTCTACGACGATAGCCGAGGGCTATGTTGATCATTCCATCGCATATAGAAATGTCATTGCTGAAAAAATTCTCCCAACCTCGACAGATTTTCGATCATCATCATCCAATATTGTACTTCTGGTTTCTACAAGTACTGATGGTGCTGAGGATTCTAATAATGTGTTGCGAAGCTCCCTAACGTCACAGGGCATTAATGTTAGTAATTGTTCTAGTTTTACGATTAATATTTATGTTCATAAGTAATGATTATTAAATATTGATAATAAAAATTTGTAATTGCTGAATTTTTCTCATCTGATTTCATCATAAGAAAATATTTTTAACACTAATGTTAAAAATATTTTCAACACGCTTCCACATAAACAATCAATTTTAGCATTGTTTGCTGTCATTAAAAGTATCACTTTTAATGGCAGTGGAAATTTTTTTTTTCCATACATGAATTTTTCAAATTATGAAATAGAATGGTCTTCCAATAATGCCTCCTTTCCCAAAAATAGTTCTATGATTCGGAAGAAGCTCCCTCCGCCCGAATCAGAAGCTAGCGTTGATAAAATTTATTGAAATCTGCACCGTTTTCCTCAACAGGAAAAAAAGTGGAATTGAAAATTCTCTCGCTCAACCCTCATCGCAGGCCGCTTTCATTTCGATCTGTCCGATCCAGGAACGCCTCGAATGGATCTAGATTAGAGGAACCTACTTTAAATCCACAGTAATTCCTCTATTTCCATTCACTGGCGTATGATATCTCATTACCGCGCAATCAGATCGGTTTGACGATTTTGAAATGGCCGAGTGACATTGATTCATTTAGTATTCATCACACGTGCAAGGAATTACTCGTTACACATATTCCTTCTCAAAATAAACAATCCGATTCGACTTCTGCAAGATTAATCTTGTATTTACTGATGAATACCGTACATTTTTACAGGGACGGAGTGTTGGATTTTACGTCTATCATGCGTGATTATCACGTAGTTTTTGGTCCTGAAAAATATTCTGTTTTCTTGTGTTATAAAATGTTTGGTTTATCTATGGGAGATGATTGCCTTTCATTAGGGTCCCGTAGCGGTCTTCAAACATCTGAAGTGCCGAAAAATCATCACCTGGAAGGTCGTATCCGGTTTGAAAAACCCTCACGACCAGAGAGCAAGAATTTGTGGATTTTGAATTTGAATATCGAAGGAATTTCGAAACACAAGTGTGATTACGTCTCCAAATTAGCTGATGAACATGGTATCCAAGTGATCCTTCTGCAAGAAACCCACACGGCAACAGAAAAAAATCCTCGTGAAAGAGTACAGTTGAAAGGTTATGTATTAATTGATTTTTTACAAGTTTAGCTTGTTATGTTAAAAAATTATTAGTTCGTAATTTTCAACAGATTCGGAAAGGGGAAATTGATGGAGTTTTTTTCATTTCTTTCAAATTTTGTGACATTTCTGTCATAAATATTTATAAACCTCCGAACATTATTTGGCCAAGTAATCTGAATGTTGATGTTTTTTAAAGTAGCAAATGCATTTCTAAAATGCATTTGATCTATTCTGAATAATCGGTTTCTTTTCTGCTTTCGTCTTTTTTCATTTCGGATTAAGAATTGCGAGTCGTTTTGGGAAGAATCTGTTCATCCGAGACCATCGACGAATAACACGAAGATGATCACACTGATGTCTTTCAAGATTTTCCTGATATTTAATATTTGATGTTATTTTTTTTTACGGGGAGACAGGTTTTTTCGGCTGAGGTTTTTTTCCCCTGGCTGTATAGTATCGTATGATACTAGTGATGATATTATCGTATGATTCTATAGTATCATACGAAGAATGTTATGATACCCCGTTCTTTTTTTACCTCAGCTTAGGTACTTTTTGTTTCAACATTTATTGTATTATTTTAGCTCTCTTATTATTACTCATCATTTTGACAATTCTCGGAAGATGTCGTAATTTTTGGTCCTGAAAAATATTCTGTTTTCTTGTGTTATAACATGTTTGGTTTATCTATGGAAGATGATTTCCTTTCATTAGGGTCCCGTAGCGGTCTTCAAACATCTGAAGTTCTGAAAAATTATCACTAGGATGGTCGTACCTGGTTCGAAAGAACCCTTACGATCAGAGAGCAAGGCTGAGAATTTATATTTGAATATTGGAGGAAGTCGAGGGAAAAGAGTGATTACGTTCCGAAATTAGCCACTGAACATGGTGTTGAGATCTTCTAAGAAACCCACGTGGCAACAGAGGAACTTCTTCGGGAAGGAGGACAATTGAAAGTTATGTACTCATTGATTTTTAACTTAGTCCAAATTACGGTTTAGCTTGTTGTGTTATAAGTTTTCTCATGTTTAGCAATTCAAAAAGGGAACATTCATTGGGTTTTTTCATTTCTTTCAAACATTTTTAACATTTCTGTCATAACTTATTTATGAAACAAGAATTTCTGCAATGGGTGGTTATTTCAAAAACCAGTTAATTGATTATAAATAGCTAGTTTTTTCTGCTTTCGTCTTTTTTTATTTCAGATCTAGAATTTCGGGTAGATTGGTGAAGAGTCTGTTTTTCTCTGCTGCCCATAAAAGAACTACATGAAGATGTTCCTCTGATATGATAGTTTTAGTAAATTTTTTTCTAACCCGGGTGAGGTCGGGGTTTTTTCTCTGGGGTTTTTTCCTTTTCCTCATTTTATCATACTACAGACCTGTATGGTTTTCCTGTGTTGCACAAACCCCAGATAGGTAGTTTATTGTTTCAATATGTATTGTATTATTTGAGCTCTCTCAATCAAAAGAATATAAAGTCCAACTCTCACTGCTTTTTATCTCCCTGAAGGCTTCGAAAGAAATGAAATTTTGGTAGCTCATCTTGTAAAGCCAAGAAAATGAGTTGAATCCTTCTATATTGAATATTTTGGTTTCCCTCAAGACTGTTCAAGGTTTTGTCTGTAGAGCTCTTGTCATACACAGATTCATATTCTGTATTGATCTTGCTCGAAATACGAAAAATCTAAACTGTATTATAAAAACGATGGTGTGTTAACATTTTTGTTTTTCTATCCAGAGCAAGGCTTTCGGTCAATCCGCCTCTTAATGGTAATATAATGTATTCGTGATCGAAATAATCTGAATACCTACAACGTCTTAACTACCGTAAACAGTGGCGACTCGTGGGCTTTAGAAGCGGGGGTTCACAAATATCAATGGAAGATCAGTCTGTATCGAATTTGATATTGAATTTTTCGACTTTGAGTATTCATATCTGGAAGAATTATCAACAGGAAGGATTTTTATTTTGATATTCATTAAAATTTCATTCGGAAATCTTCGATTTGAGTACCATGCCTCGTACTTGTGCAGTGCCCGGTTGCAAAAGCAACTATAAATCTACTAGTAATGAGGGTCGGTATTTAAATTTCCGAAAGATTTCGCCAGGAGAAAAAAAATGACTTGACGCAATTCGTAGAAAAAGTGGTTTTAAAATCCACGAAGACAGTGTAGTTTGTATAAAACATTTTGTAGATTCTCATATTATGAAAAAATAAGTCTTATCCAACCGCCTAAGGTTCAGTTATAAATATACCGCTAAAAAATCCTAAATTAACTGATGATGCATTTCCTTCAATTTTCCCAAATCATCCGAGTTCCAAAAAGAACTGATGCTGAGGAACGGAGACAAAAATTAGTTGTCCATTATGACAATCTTTACACCGATTGCGACAAACAAGATCAGATCGATTCATTTTCAGACTTTTGTTGTCATTTCAAAGACAAGGCAATCTGCCACTTCTTTTCCAACGTCAAAGAAAAGGACTCTGTTCAATTCTACAATATAACGTTTTTGAAATGTTTATTTATGACATATTTACAGCGTATGTGAGAAGTTTATCACGACAAATTTTCACTTTTCCTTCTGAAATTATCTTGAGCGAATTTTCTCAACGTTTGAGTAATATCTTCCTTAATTATTATTCTATAATAGTTAGTGAATCCCAAGGACTGCTTTTTCCGACAGGAAATTACTAACTTTTAGCCGTTAATTATCAGAATTGTTTTTATTTATTCAGAGTTTTTTAGTTTTATACAGGGTCTTTGACTTGTATATATATTCAAACTATAGATTGTTGAGGTCAAAAGAAAAACTTTTTTCGTATAGCATTTTTTCTGATTCAGCCTAGATAAAAAGATATAGCCATCTTAAACTTTCATAATAAGCTATGCCACCCCTGGAAATATGACACTAAAATTTTTCCGAGCATTAGATCTACCACCTGAACCTTCGAGAAAATGTAGCAGAAATTTAATTTTGCGAATATTCTGAACAGAATTATATTTAGCCAAAGTAACCAATTTTTCTGATATAGATATTTTTAAATCATTAATTACTCGAAGAGTGCGCATTTCACGAGATTTCACGAAAAATATTTTTGTTTTCCAAAATGGCTAAATATTCATTAAATGGCATTCAACTCACTTCCAAGGGTCGGGATCATAGAATTTCTGCTATAATTATGGAAAGTAATGGTATATATTGGTCATAACGAAAAAAAATAAAACATGTGAGTTAAATTTTGTATTCGTGAAAGATTTGCCAAATTAATGAGATTATTCGAAAATTACATTTTTTATGGATTTTCAACAGCCTGTTCTCTCTTGGTAGAGACAAAAAGTGTTTCTTTTGACCTCAGGAATGTCCCGTTAAAATATATGTACAAGTCAAAGACTCACCCTGTATAACCTTCTTTAGGATTGAATTCATAGTTTTTATTCATTTAGAGCTTATTCTTGTTGAATTTCTGTTTTCTAGGATTTATTTTGAGTTTGAAGATCAGCAGTCAATACATTTTTTTCCTCTTTGGATGTTCATTCTATTATTTTATTCGCTTCAGGAAGTAGAATAATTTCCATTCTGATTGTAATCTTGTGGAACTCAATACAACAGCTACCTCCTCGTGGTGAGTTCTGAATTATTTGCGATAAAAATATCAAGACATTATTCGCCGATAAACGAAATGCTGTTTTGTTTTCCTCCCTATAGTTCTTTATTTCATTGTGAATTTGAATAAATTCGAAATTATTTCGAATTGCAGAAGAAATCCGTATGATATCTATACCTACTCGTGCTACTTGTTTATTAGGCCGTGGTAGAGTAAAGCACATTATTCAATTCATAGATGAAAAAAGTTGGGGATTGGGAATGCAGAAATAGATACTATGTACAAAATTATATTATGTAGTTATTTCAGAAAGGCAATTTATTTGGTATTCAAAAATGGAAATTTGGTTTTATGTTTTTTTTTTTTGGCGGTGCACGTGCTCATGTGCTTTCATGGCAGAGCCGCCACTGGTTATCAGAAATTTGAGACCATACAAGAAATGTTAGAGATAGTTCTCCTCCAGCACTTTCCTCTTAAATTCTTCTCGATCTACCACTGGCAACCAACATGAAGTGAATGGCGATCCACAAAAAATCACCACAGAAGCAAATACGCCTCTCGACGTTCCTCCAGCTACTCAAGCGTCATCCAAATAAGGAAAATTCCCGGACTGAAAAATGAGGATGGCGTTCGGGCCATTTCTGCAGGGCCGGCCCTGGCCGCGGCAGGAGAGAAATCAAAGAAACAGTCAGTCATTTACGCTAAGCGCCTTGATTGATTGACTGGCATTAATGAACAGCGCGCATAGTGTCGAGTTACCGATGTTTTTCAACCGCAACATCGGAATAAGTGCGATAAAAAAGGAGAATAGAATCTCCTGCCCTACATCCATCTTGACAGCATCCTTCTGTGCGGATCGCCCGCATCTGCCGAAGAACGAGATGACTCGGGTTGACGCCACAGGTTGACTTATTCTGCATGTTGATAATGGCGACTATGCGGGAACATTCTTGTGGGATGATGGGTTTCTCGAAATGCCGCTTGTCATGGGGATATTCCAACTGGAGTACAGACGAATTTATCAAAAGCTACAGGGTGTAACGCGACTTCGGCAAAAATTTCGAGAAGATCGGGAGAAACGCTTACTTTTTATGCTTTTGTTCAAATTCAAGGTCGCAGACACGAATTTAATTAAGAATATTTCAAGGATTCTTTTGAAATGTCCGAGGAATATATTTTTTGTACAACTGCCATTAAAAGTGACACTTCCAATGACAGCAAACAATGTTAAAATCGATTGTTTACGTGGAAGAGTGTTGAAAATATTTTTAACATTAGTGTTAAAAATATTTTTAGCATAATTACTAGAACAATTACTAACATAAATGCCCTGTGACGTTAGGGAGCTTCGCAACACATTATTAGAATCCTCAGCACCATCAGAACTTGTAGAAACCGGAAGTATTGGATGATGATGATCCAAAATCTGTTGAGGTTGGGAGAATTTTTTCAGCAACGACATTTCTATAATATGCAATGGAATGATCAACATAGCCCTCGGTTACCGTCGTAGACTTCCATCCACCATGTTTTTTTATATTCGTAATATTTGCTCCTGATTCTGCTAGCAATGAAGCGGAGGATCTTCGAAAACAGTGTCCTGTATATTGCTTTGGTTCTGGCAGTTTGAGGAATTCGGATACAATAGATGGAAATTTCCCAAATGTATTAATACAAACTGGATTGGCAGTGCATTTATTATTCATGTATTTCAGGAAAAAACGACGATGTTTGATGACAGAAGGGCGCAGTGCAAAGTACTTATGAAAATAGTCTACATACTTCCCAATAATACTGAAAGAACGACTGACTTTCGTTTTTGTATTTGGAAGTTGTATAACCAATGATTTATTTGTTATTTCGATGTCTTCCACTGATGAATTACACAATTCTTCACGCCGACAGGCTCCGAATAATCCGAAAATAGTTGCAACTACCTTAACCATCAAGTATTTCTCATCTGGTGCCTCCTTTATAAACTTTTCAACTTGTTCACGGGTGAGAATTTTCGATTTTTTTGAACGATATCCTTCATTTTTCCGTTTTGAATATGCTATTACCTTAAAATATTCACTAACATCCACACCAGTTTTAACAAGGGCGCTTGACTTTATCATTGGAAATTTGCTCCACATAGTTGATAAACTCCATATTTTTGATTTTTCTTCTAAGTTTGCCAGGGAAACAGTTTCACTGAAGTTCCCTTCTACATTTTTCAATTTACACCAGGCCAGGAAATTGTTATATGCAATATCGTACTGCTGAACATTTTTTTTAGGTAGGAGTTCCAGATTTGCTCTTCTTGCAGACTCTTCAATATCCAGAGTAACAACCAAATCGTCACTTTTATTCAAAATTGGACTCTCGACAAACATATTAAGCAGTTAAAAACCCAAGACGATAATTGCACAGGAACGAAATTCAAATGACAGCGTCTTTTCTCATTTATTAGTAATCATAACGTTGGCAACGTTTGCCATTCACAACAACCTCTTGATTATTCGAATATTAAAACGCATTTTGAAGTTTATTGTCATTGTAAATTCGCCCATTTCATTATCAAAATAGGAAAGTTGTACAAAAAACATTGTATGGTATTTGTGTTAAAAGTGATTTTATTTTGTTCGTGAAATTGTTCAATTCGCTCCGCTCATTTCACAAACTTTTTCACTCACAAAATAAAACTTCACTTTCAACACTCATATCAAAAATAACTATTCCCAACCAATTTAAGTTGGGAATAGTTATTTTGTGAGACCAATAACTTGAAAATTTGAGTTAATTTCCTAAAAGCACCCTATTATCGTTCTGTTATACCAATATAGACTTTGCCGCAGTCACAAGGTATCCTGTAAATACCAGCTTGTGACTTTTTCGTTGGTAGTTCTGATCATTTGCCCAAGTCTTCGTGTCGGCTTATAAACGGTCCCGATGTTGTGCCTCTTCAGTGTTTGTCCAATTTTCATTCAACCATAACATGAAAAATCCATATTGGAAATAATGATAAAGGACAATGACGAAATGACCAAACAAAAAATCCGCACAAAATATGAAAGAAAAGACCCAAATAAGAAATGAATGTTATCGGAATCCACCATTCTGGAGTCTGACCAAACCGGACATTGGCATAATGCGTGTTTCCAGATTTGTCAGGACGATATTCATGCCATTTTCATGTTATGGATGAAGACATTTCACTACTATAAATATGAAAACTTCAACTCATCGTCCATCATCTCGTTTTTGTTGAATTTTGTACGGCTTCTGTAGGTCTGTAGGTTTATTGAATACTGTATCTTTAAAAATGCAATGTTGCTATGCAATTATTAGAGATCAGAGCTGAAGTTATTCTCCTTGCACTTCTTCGAGTTCATCAATATCCCGCTACATACAATTCCAATGCGGAAGGAAACCCTCATCCGAAATTGAACGATTTAATCAGTTTCATACCTGCCTCAGATATCTGTGAAATCTGTCGAGTCATATGATAGCATCGGTTATGGTGGATGTAATACAATCAATAACTGCGTTTTCTTCTTCCACAATATTGTGGCGACCTGTTCCGTTATCGGAGTAATAACAGGATATGCTTGATCATTAAAAGCTCTAGTTTCACTCTGTTGGATAACGTTCTGAAATATCTACAAAAATATTGCCCGCAAAGGAAGTGATTGGGAAAATGAAATACAGGGTATACCATTTGAAACATAACAGTTCACATGTTTTTATGCTGAATTCTGGATGCCCATAAAAAATAGTACAAATTTACTCATTCAAGCGTTCTTGTAGGACCAATATTAACTGAGATAGCTATTGAGTAAAATATAAACAATCACTGGTATATCACTTTTCTTCTATCTCTATTAATTTAGGAGATGCAGTAGTTAATCATCGAAATCTGAAGATGCTTTTTGTTCGTACGAGGCGTTTTGAGGTACAAAGTTCTCCCCCATTAATAGAATGTCGGTAGTTTATCTCTCAGTCTTTAGACAAACTACACTGCGCAAAAAAATTAACGCATATTATGGAAATCTCAAATTTATTCTACAACTGAAGGTGTTCTCAATGATAATTATTTTTATCAGAATTATGCATGCATTTGTTATCCTCTTTCAATGTATTTCTTCAATACAGATGTTTTTTTCTCAGCAGGAATAAAAAAATATGATATTATCAGATTTTGAATGTATTGGCTCCATTCTAAAATCAGTTGTTCTCGATCAATTCTTGTGATCAATAGTTTTTCTTTCGTTTGATTTTTTTCACTCGAATGCTATGCAACGCGAAACACGCAGAGGAATGTGCCCAAGCGGTAGTTTTGCGAGAAGAAGGGTGGACATACACAAGAATTGCAGAAAGGTTTGGAGTTTCCCATACAAGTGTGTCCAGAATGTTGCAGCGATTCAGGGAGACAGGTATGAATGTCCGAAGACCAGGACAGGGTAGACCACGGGTAACAACTGCTATTCAAGAACGTTACTTGAGAGTTTCTTCGTTGAGACAACGGTTTGCAACCGCTCGCCTCCTTCAAAATCAGCTTGAGCAAACTCATGGGGTGCAAATTAGCACTCAGACAATAAGAAATCGCTTCAGAGAATATGATTTAAGGCCTCGTGTCGCGGCAAGAGGCCCAGCTCTTACCCCAGCCCATCGAAGAGCGCGTTTGGATTTTGCGAGAGAGCATATCCATTGGGAAGAGGCCGATTGGGAAAGAGTTCTCTTCACAGATGAGTCTAGATTCTGCCTCTTCCATTATGATCGACGTTCCCTTGTATGAAAAATATGCTCAGTCCAATTTCCTGAATACTACTGGTTTCGGGGGAGGATCGATTATGGTATGGGGTGGAATATCTTTGACTGCTCGCACAGACCTAGTGGTCGTTGATAATGGAGCTATGAATGCTGATAAGTATATAAGGAACATTCTTGAAGAGCTTGTAGTGCTATTTGCCCCATACTTTGGTGAAAATTTCATTTTTATGGACGATAATGCCAGACCCCATCGTGCGCGCATCGTTCAGGAGTACCTTGAAGAGGTTGAAGTCTCTCGAATGGAATGGCCAGCAAGAAGTCCAGATCTCAATCCGATTGAGCAGGTTTGGGACAACCTCAATAGAAGGCTGAGAAGTTCAGAAAATCATGCAGCTACTCTTAATGACTTAGGAATCCAACTCGGAGAAATCTGGGAAGGATTAGATCAGAACATTTTAAGATCACTCATTTCGAGTATGAACCGTCATTGCCGATCTGTAATCAACGCAAGGGGTGGGAATATCAAGTATTAAATCACTTATCAGCATTTCAGTATTTTGAAAATTGTTCATTTCTCTTCTTTTACATAAAATTCCAAACAAGTTTTTTGTTTTTTTTGTTTAAAATTTCGGTAGAGTATTCAATTCTGAATACACTCGTTTTCAAATCGTTACATTCGTCGAAATACTTTTCAAAATATCGAGAAAAAACTGGAGAAAAAAGGCAGATAAAAGTATTCGGTATTATGTTCGTTATTCCTATTCTAAATATCTTAAGCACAAACCGTTTTCACATTTTTGAAGTCGAAGACTATGGAAATATTGTTCATTCCTAGAATTTTGAAAAACTCGTCACAGGGTGTTCCAAATGTTGGGTCAAAAATTTGGGTCAAGATTGGCACAAAACTTTCGTTTTTCAAATTAGAACCCTATTTTTTCAAAAAAAATGATAATTATGTTCCAACATGTTAATGCTCCTAAAATGAACAATTCTTGAGTTATTTTTGATTTTCTGATTCTATGTCGTACGTAGCGTCGAATTAACGAAATCTGTTTCACATCAACAATGATGAATGAATTCACTAGTCACTAGTGAATTATTGGAATAATTTATTTTCTATGACCAAGGTCATTGTTGATATGAAACAGATTTTATGAATTAAATCAGAAAATTCTGAATAACTCGAAAATTATCCATTTTAAGAGCATTAACATGTTAGAACATAATCATCCTTTTTTTCGCAGAATCCAACGCAATCATGAAAAAATAGGGTTCTAATTCAAAAAACGAAAGTTATGAACCAATCTTGTTTCCAATTTTTGTCCCAACATTAGTAACACCTGAATTTTTTCAAAATTCTAGGAATATACAATATTTACAAAGTCTTCTCTTCTGATAAGAAAAATGAAATAATACAGGGTATACCATTTGAAAAATAACAGTTCACAAAAAATTTCCAGGTTTACGATGCTTTCATGCATTTCCTAGTGCTGAATTATGAGTGCCCATAAAAAATATTACAAATTTACTGATTTAAGTGTTCTTGTAGGACCAATATTAACTGAGATAGCTAGTGAGAAAAATATAAACAATCACCCGGTACATTACTTTTTTCTATCTCTCTTAATTTAAGAGATGCAGTACTTAAACATCGAAATCTGACGTTGTACATTTTTTCGTTCGTACAGGCGTCTTGAGGTAAAAAGTTTTCCTCCATTAATAGAATGTCGGTAGTTTATCTCTCAGTCTTCAGAAACTACACTGCCCAAAAAATTAACGCGCATTATGGAAATCTCAAATTTATTTTACAACTGGAGGTGTTCTCAATGATAATTATTTCTATCAGAATTATGTTATCCACTTTCAACGTTTTTCTTCAATACAGATGTTTTTTCCCAGCAGGAATAAAAAAGATGATATTATCAGATTCTGAATGTATTGGCTCCATTCTAAAATCAGTTGTTCTCGATCAATTCTAGTGATCAATACTTTTTCTTTCGTTTGATTTTCTTCACTCGATCGCTATGCGACGCGAAATAGGCAATTTGACCCAAGAGGAATATGCCAAAGCGGTAGTTTTGCGAGAAGAAGGGTGGACATACACAAGAATTGCAGAAAGGTTTGGAGTTTCCCATACAAATGTGTCCAGAATGTTGCAGCGATTCAGGGAGACAGGTATGAATGTCCGAAGACCAGGACAAAGGACAGGGTAGACCACGGGTAACAACTGCTATTCAAGAACGTTACTTGGGAGTTTCTTCGTTGAGACAACGGTTTGCAATCGCTCGCCTCCTTCAAAATCAGCTTGAGCAAACTCATGGGGTGCAAATTAGCACTCAGACAATAAGAAATCGCCTCAGAGAATATGATTTAAGGCCTCGTGTCGCGGCAAGAGGCCCAGCTCTTACCCCAGCCCATCGAAGGGCGCGTTTGGATTTTGCGAGAGAGCATATCCATTGGGAAGGAGCCGATTATGAAAGAGTTCTCTTCACAGATGAGTCTAGATTCTGCCTCTACCATTGTGATCGACGTTCCCTTGTATACAGACGTCCACATGAAAGATATGCTCAGTGCCATTTCCTGAATACTACTGGTTTCGGGGGAATATCGATTATGGTATGGGGTGGAATATCTTTGGCTGCTCGCACAGACCTAGTGGTCGTTGATAATGGAGCTATGAATGCAGATAAGTATATAAGGAACACTCTTGAAGAGCATGTAGAGCCATTTGCCCCATACATTGATCAAAATTTCATTTTTATGGACGATAATGCTATATAGACCCCATCGTGCGCGCATCGTTCTGGAGTATCTTGAAGAGGTTGAAGTCTCTCAAATGGAATGGCCAGCAAGAAGTCCACATCTCAATCCGATTGAGCAGGTTTGGGTCAACCTCAATAGACGGCTGAGAAGTTCAGAAAATCATCTAGCTACTCCTAATGACTTAGGAATCCAACTCTGAGAAATCTGGAAAGGATTAGATCAGAACATTTCAAGATCACTCATTTTGAGTATGAACCGTCGTTGCCGAGCTGTAATTAACGCAAGGGGTGGAAATACCAAGTATTAAATCTGTTATCAGAATTTCAGTATTTAGAAAATTGTTCATTTCTTTTCTTTCACATAAGATTCGGTGAAATCCTGAATTTTTCTTCCATTTAATGTGTCTTGTTTCGTTCAAAACCTTCCCGAGAGAACTGTACCAAGTTCGACGGCCAATTAGACGTTTCTGAAGACCTGGAACTATTTGAAATCTGAAAATTTGGATTATGATTTTGTTCGACATTATCTACCGAGCTAAAATTTTCTTGAAGCCTGACCACTTTCAGTTATACAGGGGATGAAAAAAATATTTCCAAACAAGTTTTTTCTGTTTTTTTTGTTTCAAATTTCGTGAGAGTATTCAATTCTGAATACACTCGTTTTAAAAATCGTTGCATTCGTCGAAATACTTTTCAAAATATCGAGAAAAAACTGGAGAAAAAAGGCAGATAAAAGTATTCGGTATTATGTTCGTTATTCCTATTCTAAATATCTTAAGCACAAACCGTTTTCACATTTTTGAAGTCGAAGACTATGGAAATATTATTCATTCCTAGAATTTTGAAAAACTCGTCACAGGGTGTTCCAAATGTTGGTTCAAAAATTTGGGTCAAGATTGGCACAAAACTTTCGTTTTTCAAATTAGAACCCTATTTTTTCAAGAAAAATGATAATTATGTTCCGACATGTTAATGCTCCTAAAATGAACAATTCTTGAGTTATTTTTGATTTCCTGATTGTATGTCTTACGTAGCGTCGAATTAACGAAATCTGTTCCACATCAACAATCCTCACTAGTCACTAGTGAATTATTGGAATGATTTATTTTCTATGACCAATGTCATTTTTGATATAAAACAGATTTTATGAGTTAAATCAGAAAATCCTGAATAACTCGAGAATGATCCATTTTAAGAGCATTAACATGTTAGAACATAATCATCCTTTTTTTCTCAGAATCCAACGCAATCATGAAAAAATAGGGTTCTAATTCAAAAAACGAAAGTTATGAACCAATCTCGATCCCAATTTTTGTCCCAACATTTGTAACACCTGAATTTTTTCAAAATTCTAGGAATATACAATATTCACAAAGTCTTCTCTTCTGATTAGGAAAATGCAATAATACAGGGTATACCATTTGAACAATAACAGTTCACAAAAAAAATGTTACAAATTTACTGATTTAAGTGTTCTTGTATGACCAATATTAACTGAGATAGCTAGTGAGAAAAATATAAACAATCACCCGGTGCATTACTTTTTTCTATCTCTCTTAATTTAAGAGATGCAGTACTTAATCATCGAAATTTGACGTTGTACATTTTTGTGTTCGTACAAGGCGTCTTGTGGTTCAAAGTTCTCCCCCATTAATAGAATGTCGGTAGTTTATCTCTCAGTCTTTAGACAAACTACACTGCCCAAAAAATTAACGCACATTATGGAAATCTCAAATTTATTTTACAACTGAAGGTGTTCTCAATGATAATTAATTTTTACCAGAATTATGCATGCATATGTTATCCACTTTCAACGTTTTTCTTCAATACAGATCAGCACCCCAGAGGTAAAGTGTGTTAAGTCACAATATTAAAATATGACAAAAGAGAGATTTTTCAGTTCGATTATTGTTTCAAAGAATGTTTGCTGCCATTATTTGACGACTTGATATACCTAGGGAGTCAAAAATGTGTTTCACTAGCTAGAATTTACTAATGTGAATCCAATATTGTAGATAGTTCGTGTCTGAAAAAATGTGACTTAACACACTTTACCTCTGAGGTGCTGAGATGTTTTTTCCCAGCAGGAATAAAAAAGATGATATTATCAGATTTTGAATGTATTGGCTCCATTCTAAAATCAGTTGTTCTCGATCAATTCTAGTGATCAATAGTTTTCTTTCGTTTGATTTTCTTCACTCGATCGCTATGCAATTCGAAACACGCAATTTGACCCAAGAGGAATGTGCCCAAGCGGTAGTTTTGCGAAAAGAAGGGTGGACATACAGAAGAATTGCAAAAAGGTTTGGAGTTTCCCATACAAGTGTGTCCAGAATGTTGCAGCGATTCAGGCAGACAGGTATGAATGTTCGAAGACCAGAACAGGGTAGACCACGGGTAATAACTGCCATTCAAGAACGTTACTTGAGAGTTTCTTCGTTGAGACAACGGTTTGCAACCGCTCGCCTCCTTCAAATCAGCTTGAGCAAACTCATGAGGTGCAAATTAGCACTCAGACAATAAGAAATCGCCTCAGAGAATATGATTTAAGGCCTCGTGTCGCGGCAAGAGGCCCAGCTCTTACCCCAGCCCATCGAAGGGCGCGTTTGGATTTTGCGAGAGAGCATATCCATTGGGAAGAGGCCGATTGGGAAAGAGTTCTCTTCACAGATGAGTCTACATTCTGCCTCTACCATTGTGATCGACGTTCCCTTATATACAGACGTCCTCAGGAAAAGATATGCTCAGTGCAATTTCCTGAATACTACTGATTTCGGGGGAGGATTGATTATGGTATGGGGTGGAATATCTTTGACCGCTCGCACAGACCTAGTGATCGTTGATAATGGAGCTATGAATGCTGATAAGTATATAAGGAACATTCTTGAAGAGTATGTAGTGCCATTTGCCCCATACATTGGAGAAAATTTCATTTTTATGGACGATAATGCCAAACCCCATCGTGCGCGCATCGTTCAGGAGTACCTTGAAGAGGTTGAAGTCTCTCGAATGGAATGGCCAGCAAGAAGTCCAGATCTCAATCCGATTGTGCAGGTTTGGGACAACCTCAATAGAAGGCTGAGAAGTTCAGAAAATCATCCAGCTACTCTTAATGACTTAGGAATCCAACTCGGAGAAATTTGGGAAGCATTAGATCAGAACATTTTAAGATCACTCATTTTGAGTATGAACCGTCGTTGCCGAACTGTAATTAACGCAAGGGGTGGAAATACCAAGTATTGAATCACTTACCAGCATTTCCGTATTTTGAAAATTGTTCATTTCTCTTCTTTCACATAAGATTCGGTGAAATCCTGAATTTTTCTTCCATTTAATGTGTCTTGTTTCGTTCAAAACCTTCCCGAGAGAACATAAAAAATAAGTTATAAAGTCAATGTAGAGTTAACTTTCATTTAAATTGAGATTTTCAGAATGTGCGTTAAGGTTTTTGCGCAGTGTAGAATGTCGGTAGTTTATCTCTCAGTCTCTAGACAAACTACTTGAACAATGCCTACCATTACGCCATAAATATGATTAATCCAGTATCGAGAAATCTTTCTCCATCGAACACAATGTTTCCAGAGCCGATCAAGCAACAACGATAGACAATAGTTACCCGTATTTACGGCAGATAATAGCATTATCGTTCCTCCTTATCAGCACGCAGCTTCTGTAAATCATTTGGAAACGGCGCAATCTGCGGACCGTAATTATCGGCTTGCAGCTCGTTTGAAATGGATTCAAATTGAAAACGGAGTTTATTATGCGTACTCGGAAACAAGAACGGTTATTCCTTCGTTCACGCTTAACCTGCCCCTATTTGGAAATAATGAGAGAAACGACGGCAGAATGGGACAGCTCTGGGTGTTGGGCGTTCTTCCGAGCTTTTCCGTTAACTGGCAATTTGTACAATGGGCCTGTAAATGAGATGGGTTGCTGATTATCTGGTGCCGGGTCATCCCCCGTCCTTAAACGGTTTCAATTTCGAAACAGTAAAAGAGGATGATTTAGTGTTCGGTTTTTCACCTTTTTTCCATTTGATGGATTCTACATGAAGATTGAGAAAGATAGATTCCTTTCTTAAAAAATTGATTCGACAGCCGATTAGAAGTTTCCGGAGAACTGAACCTATTCGAAATCTGAAAATTTGGGATTATATTGTTCGACATTCTCTACCTAGCTGAAATCTTCTTGAAGCCTGACCACAGTGAAAAATTTTTTTTCTGTTTTTTTGGTTTCCAATTTATCTTCTTTCTATCTAGTCTTAGTATAATAATAATTAATAATTAGCTGATAAACATGGTATCGAAGTGATTCTTCTGAAAGAAACCCACACGGCAACAGAAAAAAATCCTCGTGAAAGAGGACAGTTGAAAGGTTATGTATTAATTGATTTTTTACAAGTTTAGCTTGTTATAAAAAAAGAAAATTCTTTGCCTTTACGAAGGCACATCGAGAACATTTTTGAAACATAGATGAATTCAAAATAGTAATCATCGAAATGAATACCATTTTCAATTCCCAGGCTCAGAGATCTTTTATCATGAGGCCGAAACCGGTATATCTCTCATCTCAGTGACAAAATCTAATATCATTTCTCCAACCTCATGATAAAAGATCTCTGAGCCTGGGAATTGAAAATGGTATTCATTTCGATGATTACTATTTTGAATTCATCTATGTTTCAAAAATTTAGCTTGTTATGTTAAAAAATTATCAGTTCTTAATTTTCAACAGATTCAGAAAGAGGAAATTGATGGAGTTTTTCTTTCATTTCTTTAAAATTTTGTGACATTTCTGTCATAAATATTCATAAACCTCCGAACATCATTTGGCCAAGAAATCTGTATGTTAATGTTTTTTAAAGTAGCAAATGCATTTCTTAAATGCATATTCTGAATAATCGGTTTCTTTTCTGCTTTTGTCTTTTTTCATTTCAGATTAAGAATTGCGAGCGTTTTGGGAAGAATCTGTTTATCCGAGCCCATCGACGGATATCATGAAGATGATCACACTTATGTCTTTCAAGATTTTTCTGATATTTAATATTTTATGTTATTTTTTTTACGGGGAGACAGGTTTTTTCGGCTGAGGTTTTTTGCCCTGGCTGTATAGTATTGTATGATACTAGTGATGATAGTACCGTATGATTTTATAATATCATACGAAGAATGTTATGATACCCCGTTCTTTTTTTTACCTCAGCTTAGGTACTGTTTGTTTCAACATTTATTGTATTATTTTAGCTCTCTTTTTCATGAGAATATATATATATATATATATATATATATATATATATATATAATAATTCATAAAATAAATCAACTTTTTCGGGAAAATATAGAGCAGAAGTATTGAATGATGGATTGTGATGATGATAATGGCTGAATGACCGTAGTAGTCGATGCCATAAACACAAAAAAAATAATAATAATATTCAATTTAGATATCTAAAACTAAGTCGGCCGTTTTGTTGGTTACATCATTTATAACTCAAGATTGGATGAACTGTTTGTTATGAAATATTTTTTGTTGGATTCTTCTACGGCGGTGTTAACATAACATACATGAAAACTCTGAAAAATCTGATGAAATGGAAAAAAAATTAGAAATGATTTTTCTTCTTGCGAATAACTCCAGTAGGTGTCGCTGAAAAATTTGATTAAATGGAATAAAAGATAGGAATTAATTTTCCTTCTTGCGAATCACGCCAATAGGTGTCGCTACGGTACATTTTCTAATAATATCAACGCATCTGTGTCCATGTGTTTTTAATAATTATTAATATCACCAATAGGTGGCAATCATAGATATAGACAGTTATCTATATCTATGACGGCATTGTGGACAATTACTATGTATTTTGAGTTGCCTAAACTTCCGAATCAAAACATTGACATTTTCTATCGAACACTCAAAAATACAATGGGTGTTTCCAAATGACTTCATTTGGAACAGGAATTCAATAAAACATTCAAGGTAAGAATGTAATATTAACATTAATGATTTCAAATCACTTATTTTGTCCCCCTTTATGCTATTTAGATCCAAGGCCAGATTCACCATCGAATTGGATCATTACAATCATTTTAAGATGCACATCATAAATTCCTTTAAATTTACTTCATTTAGGCAATATGGATGATCAACCTGATCAACGTCAATCAATTAATGCAGATTTGAGAAGAATAATTCTTCAAGATCTGCAGCAACTACTTCATGAACATCATGCATTGGTTCGATTGTTTGAAACTGCATTGGAATGTATGCCAAGTGACGATCACAAGGTTGTGATTAGAGCAGATAAACGACCTGTTGGAGCACATGACGCCAATTCAACGCCCCTACAATAGACGAAGTGGCAATTGTGATTGTAGGTGAAAACTTGGAAATGCGTGATATTGTTCTTACGCGTCGCAATATTGGAAAATTGCAACGAATATATGAAACACACCGTTCATACGATGCTCTACAATACCCGCTAATGTATTGGAGAGGTGATGATGGATATTACTTCAATATCAAGATGATGAATCCATTGAACGGTGAGTACCTTTGTTAAAATTTAAAATGTCTACTTAATACAAATTTGAATTATTTGATTTCAGGCCAAGAAACTACCAAGAAAGTGAGCTTGATGAATTATCATTCATTTCGTTTAATGGTTCGTTAAAATGCTGATAACTATTTGCTGAGATTTCGTCGATTGTTGCCGCAGTATTGTGTGGACATGTATTGTGAAATAAGCTGACTCGGCAGACTTCGTACTGCCTCAATCGATAAATAAAAAAGCAACTTTAACATTATAATAAACTCTTATGGTAGAATGTTGGCCAAGAAGTGTTTAGAATCATTTCCTATCCTAGAAACTTAAGACCGTAGGAGATCTGGTGGGACCAATTGTGGCAATTGGCAACTAGATAAGGTAGCTGACCCGGCGAACTTTGTGTCGCCATAGAGATGAATAAAGTTGTACTAACCATTGTTTTTTTTAAGAAGGAAATATATTAGGTGGAATACAAAAATGTAAATAATATACAAAAAATTTAATTGCATTGAAATAAGTATGTACGTTGTTATTCATACATCAGAAGAATTCTCTTTATTCAAAAGGTAAAAACGGAACTTTTTTCAATATTTTATCGATTGAGGCAGTACGAAGTTTGCCGGGTCAGCTAGTTTTGAATAAAATTAAGTTGTTTCAAATCGTTGTATTCGTCGAATTCTTCAAAAATATCGAGAAAAAACTGAAGAAAAAAAGGAGATAAGAGTAATCGTTATTATGTTTGTTATTCCTATTCTAAATATCTTAAGCATGAACCGTTATCACATTTTTTAAGACATTGTACATTTCTAGAATTTCGAAAAACTCGTCACAGGTTGTTAGAAATGTTGAGTCAAAAATTGGGATCAAGATTGGCTCATAACTTTCGTTTTTCGAATTAGAACCCTATTTTTTTATGATTGCGGTGGATTCTGCGAAGAAAAATGATGATTATGTTCCAACATGTTAATGCTACTAAAATGAATAATTCTTGAGTTATTCATGTCGTACGTAGCGTCAAATTCATAAATTCTGTTTCATATCAACATTTTCCATTGCTCTTATCGAACTTTTCTGTTTATGTCAGTACCTTTCATACCTTTATGCATGATAGTAATTAATATTAATCTATGGTAATCATGCATTGACAAATGTCAATTGAGATTATTGAGAAATCGAAAATTCTTACGATTCCGAGAAGTTTAATGAAATTGAGAAATTCAAATTGAAATCCATGAAAAACGAATGAATCTGGCAACAAGCATTACGCTAATGTCCGAATTGGTCGGATTCCAGTATGTTGAATTCCGTTTACACCATTTTCTGTTGATTTATTTTGATGCGGATAACATGTTTTGTTATTGTTTCTCATTATAAATTCCGACATGGATTTTTCATGTTATTTTCGAATTCAATTCGGAATTTTCTTCGGAATTTTCTGGTTTTGTCAGTACCTTTTACGCTTTTATGCAGGCACTGAAACATTGCAGGGCAACTAATACAAAAGCCGAAGCCAACATCCAAACGAACCACTACCGAACACATTGTTTTCTAATGGCATTGTCAACTCCCGTGATTAATCTCGCGAACCCAGTGATGGATGATTGTAAACAAGGGAGTTACATTATTTCCACCAACATGTCGAATCAATTACCGCTAAAATGCCGTAATATACCTGGTCCCCCATTATATTAGAATATATTAAATCGGCACTCTGCGTTAAAGGCATAATTCAATGTCCACCATCAGATACATTCTATTTCTGTCCTGATTTATTAGTCTGTAATCGGGTGGTCCTTCTAAATACTATTATTAGTAATTTCGCCTTTCTATATTGTTCGACTCCAGAGTAAATAAAGCCTTATAAGTACCTCTGGCTCATGCATGGCATGTTATGCAAAATACTTCCTTGTATACGTATCTGGAATGGTAATGAGGGCTCGAGAAATATTGATATCCCGAAGGAAATTGACAGAATCCTGCTCTTTCCGATTTATTATGAAAGACCTTGATCCCTTTGGTATTCTGGGAGGAAAATCCATAATATGAACATTTCAAAAGACGGGAATAGATGATATTTTTGTTGCAAGGGCATTGATTTTGGCTCTGAGGGATATGGGATACCGATGATGCTAATTAAAACTGCAACTCTTTTCTCTATTGAAACATAGATGAATTCAAAATACTAATAATCGAAATAAATACCATACCATTTTCCATTCCTAAGCTCACAGATCTTTTATCATGAGGTTGGAGAAATGATATTAGATTTTGTCACTGAGATGGGAGATATACCGGTTTCAGCATTATTTGGCATCATCAGTATCCCATACCACTCAGGGACGAAATCTTCATGAATATCTTCTATATTTGAAGCAATTAGTTGTGACGTCCTGAGTAGAATATTACAAAGTAGTGACATCTAATAGCGTCAAAAGGAAGTTACACATCTTCAATCACATGCTAAAAAGAACTCTTTTACTCCATAAGATTTTAGCAGTGGCTCTGAATCAGGGCTATAATGAAAGGTCTATTAGCCTATGAATTGTTGGTATTCATTTCGATGATTACTCTTTTGAATTTAAATATGTTTGAAAAATGTTCCCGGTGTGGTCTCCATAAGGGCAAAGAATTTTTTGTTCTTCCATTTTTTCTTGTTTTTTTTAGAAAACTTGTTGGGCGTTTCCATCACTTGGAGAAACTTGTATGGGGTGGGGGCCCTGACTTAGGGCGCCTGCTGAATTCTCAAAAAGTTAAGGAGTATGTAAGCAAATTTTTTCAGAATGTGATTGCTGAACTTCTCTTTCGACTCTAATAGATGTCGCCATTTGTATCTAGTTACTCAAAAGGCTTAGGTATACTAGTCGGTTCGAACGTATCGGAAATTTCAGTATGCACGATTTTAGCGCCATCTGATATCTCAGACGTCCAACATAACGGAATAACGTAGTCTGTTTTTAGCACTAGAGATACAGAGTGTATTAAGTTCGACGGCCTATTAGATTATTCTAAAGACCTGGACCTATTTGAAATCTGAAAATTAGGATTATGATATTGCTCGACATTATCTACCGAACTAAAATATTCTTGAAGTCTTACCACTTTCACTTATACAGGGTATAGAAACATTTTTTTTCGGAAAGAGTATTCAATTCTGAATACATTTCTATTAAAATCGTTGCATTGGTCGAAATACTTTTCAAGATATAAGAGAAAAAACTGAATAAAAAAGAGAGATAAGAGTATTTGGTGTTATGTTTGTTATTCCTATTATGAATATCTTATGTAAAAACCGTTTTCACATTTTTGAAGTCGAAGACTGTGGAAATATTGAAAATTTTCAGAATTTTGAAAAACTCGTCACAGGGTGTTCCAAATGTTGGGTCAAAAATCGCTATCAAGATTGGCTCATAACTTTCGTTTTTCGAATCAGAACCCTATTTTTTATGTTTTCTCTGGATTCTGCGAGGACAAATAATGATAGTGTTCTAACATGTAAATGCTCCTAAAATGAATACTTCTTGAGTTATTCAGGATTTTTTGTTTTTATGTTGTACGTAGAGTGAAATTCATGAAATGTGATGCATATCAACAAAACAATGATAAATAAATTCAGAAAAAAATCCTGTCACTAGTGAATTATTGGAATAATTTGTCATAGATCATTGTTGATATGAAACAGATTTCATGAATTTGACTCTACTTAGATATGACATAAAATCAGAAAACCCTGAATACCTCAAGAAGTATTCATTTTAGGAGCATTAACATGTCAGAACACTATCATTATTTTTCTTCGCAGAATCCAACGCAATCATAAAAAAATAGGGTTCTAATTCGAAAAACGAAAGTTATGAGCCAATCTTGATTCCAATTTTTGACCCATCATTTGGAACACTCTGTGACGAGTTTTTCAAAATTCTAGAAATGTACAATATTTCCACAGTCTTCAACTTCAAAAGGCTAAAACGGTTTGTGCATAAGATATTTAGAATTGGAATAACAAACATAATACCAAATACTCTTATCTCTCATTTTTCTTCAGTTTTTCCCTCATATTTTGAAGAGTCTTTCGACGAATGCAACGATTTTAATAGGAATCTATTCATAATTGAATACTCTATCAAAATTCAAAACGAAATATAACGTTTAAGTGAAAGTGGTCAGAAATTTCAAGAATATTTTAGCTCGGTAGATAATGTCAAACAATATCATGATCCCAATTTTCATTCACGTCGAACTTGTTACATCCTGTATAGGGGCCTTCATTAACTTTATATTACAGACTAGCTGGCCAGCACAACTTCGTCTTCCCAAATCGGCTATTAAAATTATTGTTATTATTATTGATCCAATGTTATCTTCAAACAAGAGAAATTTTGAAGAAGCCTAGATCCTGATTGCCACACAGCCTACCAGATTCAATTGTATTTCCCTAACTTTTCGTATATATACGTCCTATACCTAAATAACTGAAATTATGTTTCTATAATCAAATAATGAGTCAACCCCCTCAATGCATGGGCCCTCCCGTGACTCAGTTTCTTGTGTCAGGTCTTTTTATTCTCGGCATCGCAAATTGAAATGGACCAAGTTGACAAAAAAGTTCTCGCAACTGCAGGACGTAACTTGAAATGAAGCGTCTAAATGCAAAACCAGACATTTGACATTTTCCGAAAAAATGAGTTAAGAAAGAATTACAATAGAGAAAAGTGTTGGCAATCTGATTCTTATACCCTCAGGTTCATAAGTAGACTTTCGAAAGCCTCTATTTGTAATTTAAATGGTCAAAACTGGGAGTTTTTCAATTCAAAACTATGATTTCGGCAGGTTTTTCTCGTTTTGCTCGGAACGGCTAATACATCAAATGTCTGGTTTTGCATTTAGACGCTTCAAATGTCACTTTCACAAATGATCACCGAAGCCGATATTGACATAGATAACCAAACATGAAACCCGATGTTTATCGAAATATTAATTAATTATTTATGTATTATTAATTGATAACATTGGTGTTTTGTCCAAACTTTGCGTCGTCCTCACTTGAAGAAATCATAGAAATCGCGAAATAGATGTAAAGATGTTATAAATAATGCAAAATCAATTTTAAAACTTCGATGTTTAATTGTCAAACATCAATGATCATCGAAAATCAATGATAATCGATCACTTCCATTTCTAAGGAAAACCCATATTGAATACCTTGCATTTTTATATTTTCTCACCTTTTAAACTTCCCTGGAATTCCACGAATAAGTCAAGACCAAAATTAGCCAAATTGGACCAACCGTTTTCAAGTTTCAGCGTACCTAACGCACAGTATTTATTTTTATATACAGGGTGACACAAACTCATGGTACATCCCCATTTTCTCCCTTGTTTCTGTAGTTATATTTCTGAAATTTGGAACATTGAATATACTCACAATAGGATACTTTTTGACATATTTAGAAAAAAATCCAATTTCCTGTTTTTCCGGAAATGACATCAACTTTGGATTGAACCGAGAAGATACTCAAACTTGTCTAAACTCCATTATCGTGTTCGTATTGGTTATACAGAAAAATAGTTGATATGGATGGATACCCCACCGATGGTACTTTCGAATGACGTCAGAGTACCATTATGCTACCATTTGACAAAACGGAGTTTCGAGTGAAAAAAGGTTTTGGTTTACTTTTTTGGCACGTATTTCGAAGCACGATGCTTTTTAAATCGAAATTACTTTAGTGTAGCATTATTTTGATTATTTGGAATAATTTTAGGGAGTTCATGGCTCTCTAGATCGAAAAATAAAATGGGCGTTCTGACGAATGGAATATCAACTATGAGGTATCATTAGATTGAGAAAATTATAGAGATTTCAAAAATGTAATAATATACCGGGTGTCCCATTTGAAAATCGAAAATTGATGTCATTTCCGGAAAAACCAGAAGTTGGATTTTTTATGTCAAAAAGTGCCCTATAGTGAGTTTATTCAATGTTCCAAATTTCAAAAATATAACTACAGAAACAAAGGAGAAAATGGGGGTGTACCATGAGTCTGTGTCACACTGTATACAGATATGGGCAATTCAAAAACATATTACATTAGTTAAAATTCTCACGCTCTACAGAAAAATTTTGATTATGTGTTTTCATAGTGTTAACCACTGAGTTACAGATAAGAAGAGGACTATTTATCACAGTTATCGACGACGAAATAAGACAACCTCAAGTCAAATTCTTCTGATCCGAATTTAATAGCTGTTAAGTGACCGTAACCACCGATTTGACTTCCAAATCATCGGAATTGTCCCTGTTATTGGCCGGAATACCGACCGCGAGGATTAGGCCTAAGTAAGATTATCGAACGTGATTTTTTGATTGATTCTAAGCCGCTTCTTGCCCCGAGATAGAGCGGTGGGTTGTTATCAGCCATTGTCGTCGAAATTATTACGCGATGGAACTACCGATCTGACACCTGATTACGGGGTAATTTCGGTCCATCCTGGCCTCGAAAACACCTACTTATCTAGATCTGTTTCCTAGGGAAAGAAATTTCCTATGTAACTCGATCTGGGCTTTCGTTTTACAGTGGACGCGATATCGTCGGTGACCTTGTTTCCTTGTTTTATATAATGCCTCCTGGGTCATCTCGCACAGGCAATTCAACATGCCGTTTTACATTCCTGAAGAATTATATATTTTATTGGCGTCTTTGGTGATATTTCTTGGGGTATAAGGTGGGCATCTACTACTATTTTTTCCGAATCAGCCTAGGCAAAAAGTAAAGCTATTTTATTCCCCTGCAAACCACTAAAGTTTTTCCGGCTATAGATCTACCGCCTTAAACTTTGAATGAATGCAGCAAAAATTTAAGTATACGATTTTTTTCATGAGTTAGTGTAATGACTTAAATTGCAAAAAAATATAGTTCAAATGAGATTTTGTGATGAAGATTCATATTAATATGATTTCAAGTTGCAGGAAATTAAATTAATTTTAGCCTGTAGGTCTGCAGCGTATACAGGGTTGTTAAGAAAAATCGAATAAAATAACGAAATTTTATTCCCAGAGAATTCAAGCATTTGAAGACTACCAATACAATGTATGGCCTCCACGGGCATCAATAACAGCTTGACATCTTCTTTGTGTACTACACACGAGGTTGTTGAACATTTCTTGAGGAATTTGGTTCCATAAACGGGGCAGAAGCTCTCTCAGATCATTTAAGGATTCTGGGGTAGGTTGATGATTATCTAATCTTCTTTGGAGCATATCCCATGCATGTCCTATGCAATTCAAATCTGGTGAGTGCGGAGGTATTGGTAAATGTGGAATACCAAGCTCCTCGCGCGCATTCTCAACTATGGCTGCACGGTGCGGTCTAGCGTTATCGTCTAGAAATTGAAGTTTCACCAAAAGCAGCGTGAAAATTTGGCAAAATATTGTGAATGATATGCTCCCTATAGTATAAGGCGGTCATATTCCTAGGACAAATATGTAGATCTGTGAGCCCGTTGACACATATCCCGGTCCATACATAACACTACCCTTCGGAATGGATGGACTCCTTGGACATATCGACGATTACGGGATATGCGTTGGATTGTCCATACCATTATTCTTCGAGAATCTGAAAATCGTCCATATCTGGATTCATCAGTGAAAAGGACACTACGCCATTGATCGTTTCAATTGATATGTTGCCTTGCCCATTCCAGTCTTTGACGCTTATGGTCACGTGTTAATGGAACTCCTCTTAATGGACGTCTAAAACCTAGATCCACCTCTCTCAAACGTCGTCTGATGGTTTTGATAGAAACTTGGACCCCATCCACATTTTGAAGATTATTCCGTAGCATTCTACACGTAGATGTAGGCTTTATTTTCGCCGAAACGGTGATGAAACGATCCTGAGCAGGTTTTGTTTTTCGTCGCTCACCAAGCCTTGGCCTTTCCAACACGGAACCTGAGTCCCTGAACCTATTTCAAAGTCGAGATATCACACTTTGGCTGACTTAGAGCCTTTCCGCCACAACAACCTGAGTTAGGCCACCCAGTAGCATTCCGATAGCCCTATTAATTTACGTCTTGGCATTTTCAGAAAACTCGTTTCAAATCGAAGCCGTTGATAAACTGACTCCATTTCAAAATAATAACATTCATGAAGCGTAATGCAAAGTACCAAACTTCAGTAAAAAGGCGACCAGATTGACGAAATGTCTCATACTAATTTTTATTGGATCGATTCAGGTTGTTATCGAGTTTTAAATGATTTTACAGCGATATACTCGAGGATCAAATACTTTTCAAAACGATTGAATACGATATCCCTAACTCTTGTGGAGCAGTATATATTTATTGTTGTGTTGCTGCTACGCTCTCGAAATAAAAACATTTTTAGTGGAGTTTTTTCAGTACTTTTTACCAGTTCTATTAAAATTTTAGTGTCCCTTCAAATTTTAGAGAAATTGAAAAAAGTAATTTTTTTCAAATGGAAACCATAGTGTGTTATGATGATCTTCAAAAGACTTTTCTCAGACATTTTCAAAAATATATCATTCCGAGCTTAAATATCGAAAATTCCGAAAAAACAGTTTTCGATCAACAAAATCGAAGAGGGTTTTGATTTTGATTAATTTTTTTTCACCTGAGGAAGCCATACAACTCGAGCCTGCTTAAATAATGTTGACAGAAAAGTGTTTTTTTCAGAATTTTCATATTCAAGTTCCGAAGTATATCTTGACACATATTTTTGAAATTGTCTAAGAAAAGTCTATTGAAAATCATCATAGCACACTACGGTTTCAATTTGAAAAAAATAAATTTTTTTAATTTCTCTAAAATTTGAAGAGGCACTGAAATTTCAATAGCACTGGTAAAAAGTACTGGAAAAACTGGCCTGAAGATGTATTCACTTCCAGAGAATAGCGGTTTTCAGCAATTCATGTTTCTCGAAAAAAGAGAACATGACATACCTATTACTTTTTTTTATCTCGCTTAATTTATGAGATGTAGTAATGGCTTGCATCTCTAAAACAGAGACTGTTGGTCTTTTCGAAGTTTCATCTCATCTAGTTCTTCGAAATCAACACCAGGACACCTTGAACATCACAGTTCATCTACTCTCGATGCTCTTAAGTTCAACAATTCACCTGCAGTCCAGTGCCTTAATCAATTATGCTAAATCGCATCTCTGCATCTCTGGAATAACTGCGTAACACAATGGAGACTTTTACCGATGGTCCATATGTGTTTATTAGATCGATTCGATCGGCTTCCAGCATTCTGCCAGAGTAATCTCTCTCCGATCGTTGCAAAGGAGTAGAATTAACCGAAGAGCCGATTACTTAACAGCCTCTGGTCATAGAGCGAGAGCCATACGCCAACGATGATAAATAAATCTGGTGTGATGAAGATATATAAGCGGATTACCCGTAACAAGCGTGCGTCCCACTCGAGCAAGAGGAAAAATCACGACAAATCGGAATTTTTGCCGCAAACCACGCAGGATGAGAAATTAAGTTGGTCTCTGCTTGTCGCCGCGAAAAGTGAACAAGTCAATTTATAGGGATATTTATTCATGGGGAGTTAATGGAGTTGATCACCTCCTTGCATAAACGGGAGATTTATTTCTTAATCTCTGAGGAATTATGCGAAAAAGTGACGAAAAATTTCGCACAATATACATAATTTTGTGAGGAGGCAGTTTCCTCACAAGTGCGTTTCATCAATTTGAAAGGTATGAAATATCCAGAACCACAAGATTTAGGGATATCGTATTCAATCGTTTTGAGAAGTACGTAATCTTCGAAAAAATCGCTTTGAAATCATTTAAAACTCAATCACAACTTGAATCGATCCAATAAAAATCAGTACGAGACATTTCGTCAATCTGGTCGCCTTTTTTCTGACGTTTGGTTCGTTGCATACAGGGTGTCCGGGGAATAACTGTACATACTCTTACCAGAGATAGAGTTGGACAAGGTGATTACTGATTGACTTTAAAAAATTAATTTCTGCATTTCCCTAGAAAGCTACAGGGTGATTTTCCAACTTCATGGAAATACTTAGACCAAACTTATTGACGGATATTATTGAAACTTGGGAGGTTATTGGCACATGCTAAGGTCGAGTCAGAAAGATATCAATTATTTCATTTTTCCAGGGCCGGACTCATTAGTCTTGATTTTAAGTGTTCGGGGTGAAACAAAAACTTTGTATTTCGAATTACAAATAATTGATTCGCAGTTTAGAAAGAGGCTGAATTGTTCTTAAATTTGTGATATCGCTTAAATTTGTCACATCAACAATTACTTTTTTATGAATTTTTGAGTTTGGATAAAGTTCGAAAAATTGAATTTTTCACCATGAAGAGAACTGAAAATCTCATGTTTGAATATAAAATGCGGAAGTATTAGTAGAAAATTTTCAAAAGAGTTCAGAGCTTTAATAAGCACATTCCATAACGAAATAATAACAAATAAAAGAAACTAAAATACAGTAAAAAATACCTAATAAAAATAAAAATAGGAACGAGTGAATTGCTGAGTCAACGTTATTTCAGAAGTGGTTCGAAATGAAGACCATTAGCTTGTATACATTTATCTTGCCGAATGTTCAAATTGGATACAGTCTTGCGAATCATATCGCCATTTTTTCTTGAATATCGCAAAAGTTGATAATTCTGTTCATCAGCTGTTCTCTTGACTGGATTTCTTCAGAATACACCATATCCTTCAATTTTCCCCATAAAAAACCATAAAAAATAATCTAGCGGGTTGAAATCTGGAGATACTCCTAATTCAGTTAGAGGGTTTTACATTGGAAGAAGTGTCACTTTGGTGTGTCTCTTTGTTGTCGAACACCCGGTATACATACGAATAATTTTGAAATATGCTTATGTATACACTTCACCAATTTTTTTTTCGAAATATACTTTCATTTACTCCATCGTAATGAGATCCTCGACTGGGGTGGCCACCCAGTATATCAACAAATTATTATAGTCTTCCTCACCTTCAGTAACTTTTTTATGAAAATTTATCATTTATTTTTGACCTCTACAAGATGACTAAGTCCTGCTCAGGTAAATAAATTCAATTCTTCGAACCTTATCCAAATTCAAAAATTCATAAAAAAATGATTGTTGATGTGACAACTTTAAGCGATACCACAAATTGAAGCATAATTCAGCTTCTTTCTAAAAAGCAATTCAATTATTTGTAATTCGAAATACAAAGTGTTTGTTTTACCCTGAGCACTTTGAATGAGAATTAATGAGCCCGGCCCTGGAATAATGAAATAATTGATATCTTCCTGACACGACCTTAGCATGTGCCAATAACCTCCTAAGTTTCAATAATATCCGTCAATAAGTTTGGATTTCATGATGGTCTGAGTATTTCCATGAAGTTGGAAAATCACCCTGTAGCTTTCTAGGGAAATCCGGAAATTAAATTTTTATAGTCAATCAGTAATCACCTAGTCCACCTCTATCTCTGGTGAGAGTATGTACAGTTATTCCCCGGACACCCTGTATGCTTCATGAATGTTCCTATTTAAAATGAAGTCAGTTTGTCAACGGCTTCGATTTGAAACGAGTTTTCTGAAAATGCCAACACGTAAATTAACAAACGCTGAGGCTAATAGGGCTATCGGAATGCTACAGGGTGGCCTAACTCAGGTTGTTTCAGCGGGAAAGATTCATCACAAAATTTCATTTAAATTATATTTCTTTTGCAATTTCAGTCAATATCCCTAACTCATGTGGATCAGTTTATTTTTTAAGAAAATATGGTGAGATTTCTTCAAAGAATTCGAAATATTCATCTCATTTTGAAGTGATATTGCTTCTTTTGTCGAAAAAAAGCAAATAGTCTTGTCAATGCAATCAAAATCCATACAATTGTAGTATCCATATTGTACTTATGTATGGCATTTCATCTATTATTGTTATTGGAAAAACCATTCAGATAGTGTAATTGCCAGAAATATATTAATAATGAGTTGTTTTTTGATAGCTATAGGAATTTTTTTGAGAAAAAACACATAAAATCAAGAAAAATGCATGGAAACTCTATTTGAATCGATAGTACGGTCCATATAATTTAATGTTTGAAGACTATTTCATGCAATTGTGTGAACCGCGGATTTGCCTCTAATGGTTCATTCGCTTATTCCAATTTTGGTATACTTTTTCCAACATTTTGGCCGGTATCTCAAGAATAACTGCTTCCAATGCGTCAATGGAAGCTGGCTTGTTAGTAAAGATACGAGCCTCAACATAGCCCAACAAAAATAGTCTATAAAGGAGTTATATGGCATGATCTAGACGACCAATTGACCGGTCCAAAAAGTGAAATAAACTGAAACCAACCTGATGATGTTTGACAGTAAAACAAAACACCGTTTGTGAACTTTCGAAATCAATGTTGCCAAGAAGATAATAGTTGAAAAATCACCCGTTACAAAGGCCACTCTTATTAGCGATACCTTGATCTACCCTTTCTTCGAGTTTTAGAAGAAAAAATTGTCTTTGTATAAGCCTCCCTGCTACCACTTTCTAACCACGCCTCTGTGTCATTGGCGCCCTATTCAAATCAGCAAGATTCCCTGCTGCACCATTCAGAATAAACGAAACACAATTATAAAAGCTAGACCGTAGGTTCTACGAAGCAAAAAATTAACCATCATCCAAACTTGTTTCAAGAAGATTTTCTTCATGGACTTCTCTTACTAACTAACACCCTGTATTTGGGAACTAGCAAGATGAATTCTCGACGAGCCATCTGCTCATATATTTCATCGCCAGTAGGTGATCGTTAATCACGAGTATGCTATCTCATAATTCGAGCTTTGTCATGTTATTTTTCAGATAACCGACCGTGGTTATCTAATTTCATAGCTTACATCAACAAGGGGCGTAGAAGAGCTCTTCAGGAAGATTAATCGGAGCTTCTGGAAGAATAAGATCGGCCACGTCAACAGCCGCACTGCTAAATATAGATTTTATACACGGTGGCTCCTAGTTCTTGCGAATTATCACATACGAGGTATATTTTTGTAAGTCGTAGTTGGAATATGAATGTTCTTATTTTGGAATGGAGTTAGTTTATCAACGGTTTCGATTTGAAACGAGTTTTCAAAAAATGCCAAGACGTAAATTAACAAACGCTGAGGCTAATAGGGCTATCGGAATGCTACAGGGTGTGCTAATTCAGTTTGTTGTAGCGAAAATGCTCCAACTCAGACAAATTGTGATATATCGACTTTGGAATATGTTCAGGGAGACAGGTTCCGTGTTGAAAAGACCAAGGCTTGGTGGGCGACGAAAAACGACACCTGCTCAGGATCGTTTCATCACCGTTTCGGCCAGAAGAAAGCCTACATCTACGTGTAGAATGCTACGGAATACTCTTCAAAACGCAGATGGAGTTCAAGTTTCCATCGAAACCATCAGATGACGTTTGGGAGAGGTGAATCTAGGTTCTAGACGTCCATTAAGAGGAGTTCCATTAACACGTGACCATAAGCTGCAGAGACTGGAATGGGCAAGGCAACATATCAATTGGAACGATCAATGGCGTAGTGTCCTTTTCACTGATGAATCCAGATATGAACGATTTTCAGATTCTCGAAGAATAAGGGTATGGACAATCCCACGCATACCCCGTGATCGTCGCTATGTCCAAGTCCAAGTCCATCCATTCCGAGGGGGTAGTGTTATGACATGGGCTGGGATATGTTTCAACGGACGCACAGATGTACACATTTGTCCTGGAAATATGACCGCCTTACACTATAGGGAGCATGTCATTGATAATGTTTTGCCAAACTTTCACGCTGCTATTGGTAAAACTTTTCAATTTCTAGACGATGACGTTAGACCGCACCGTGCAGCCATAGTTGAGAATGCGCTCGAGGAGCTTGGTATTCCACATTTACCAATACCTCCGCACTCACCAGATTTGAATTGCATAGAACATGCATGGGATATGCTCCGAAGAAGATTAGATAATCATAAACCTACCCCAGAATCCTCAAATGATCTGAGAGAACTTCTGCCCTATTTATGGAACCAAATTACTCAAGAAATGTTCAACAACCTCGTGTGTAGTATGCAAAGAAGATGTCAAGCTGTTATTGATGCCCGTGGAGGCCATACATTGTATTGATAGTCTTGAAATGCTAGAATTCTCTGGGAAAAAATTTCGTTATTTTACTCGATTTTTTTTAACCACCCTTTATACACTGTAGACCTACAAGCTATGGTCAGCGATGGACAATACTTTGAATCATAAATGTACAGGGTATCCCAAATTGCTGGATTTTGACTGTTTCAGGTACTTCTGGACTAGATAGGTAAAAACTTCGAGAGATGTCCTGGGCTCGATTATCGTGAAAACGCCATTAGTGAAAACCGTTTCGAAATATCTTGATATTTTATTTTTAATTTTGATATATTATCGATTTCGGAATTGAGCGAAAAAGTTTTTATTTACGAAAATATCTGAAAACGATTAAAATTTCCTGAATACACTTTTTCACCAGAATTAAGAAACTATATTCAATTTTTCTTCTAGAGAAAAAAAAAACACTTTTTTATTTTGAATACGAACGCAATTTTTTTCATCTTATATAAAAAAAAATTTAAGTTGAAAAAAATTTTGAATAATTTTTCATTCCCAGTGAAAAAGAAAACTTTGTTGAAAGTTTTTATCATTTTCAGATCTTTTCGAAACTGAAAAAGTTACGGCACATTTTCTAAATCGAAAAAGTTTCAAAATTTTGTTATATTTTCAAAACAAATGAAGATATCGTGAAATGGTTTTCACTACTCGAGTTTTCACGAAAATTGAGACCAGGAATCCTTTCAACGTTTTTACCTATTTAGTCTAGAAGTACCAGAAACAGCCAAAATCAAGCAATTTGGGATACCCTGTATAACCAGTTTTTTACAATAAATCCACGAATTTCGGAAAGAAAGAGCGGAAACAAAGTTGTACACCTAATAGAATTATTATTTTGCGGCCCTCTGTATCATCTATCGTAAGACAAGTTGGTATGACATGAAGAAAAAAAATTAAAAAAAACAATTAAAATCGCCTTGACTCCTTGACAATATTTTGCCAGATTTTCACGCTGCTATTGGTAAAATTTTTCAATTTCTAGACGATAACGCTAGATCGCACCGTGCAGCCATAGTTGAGAATGCGCTCGAGGAGCTTGGTATTCCACATTTACCAATACCTCCGCACTCACCAGATCTGAATTGCATAGAACATGCATTGGATATGCTCCAAAGAAGATTAGATAATCATCAACCTACCCCAGAATCCTTAAATGATCTGAAGAGCTTCCGCCTCGTTTATGGAACCGAATTCCTCAAGAAATGTTCAACATCCTCGTGTGTAGTATGCAAAGAAGATGTAAAGCTATCATTGATGCCCGTGGAAGCCATACACTCTATTGATAGTCTTAAAAGGCTTGAACTCTCTGAATAAGATTTCGTAATTTTACTCGATTTTTCTCAACCACCCTGAATGAGGAATGTTCACAGGTATGCAAAATCGATCGAAACTTCGTCACAGTATGACCTATATGTATATGAAATCAATGGTTTTTGTTTCAGTCGAAAAGACCTAGTAGTTCGGATATTCAATTCCTCGCGGCGATGTGACGTCATACTACATTCGCAAATCGCACTCCGTGAGCCAAGAGGCCCTTATATTGGACCCGGCTACGTACTGAACCTCGCAAGTCGTTGGATGTAAAGTGACGTCACACGGATCCATCGAACTCATGTTTATAACTCGATATCTCGGGCGCTATTTGAAGTATTCAAATAATTTTTGGACACAATATTTTCATTTTCTACGGAAAATAGGAATATGTAGAAATTGAAAAATGTGAACATTCCTCATTTGCTGCAGACCTACAGGCTTAAATTAATTTGGTCAGCGATGGACAATACTTTGAATCATAAATGTATAACCAGTTTTTTACAAGTTGTACCTACTATTTTGCGACCCTCTGTATCATCTATCGTGAAACAAGTTGGTATGAAATGAAGAAAAAAATTGAAAAAAAAAAATTAAAATCGCCTTGACTCCTTGACAGAGTCCAAGGGGAACGAACTCGTGTTCATGAATATGCAGAGCCCTTGCGTTGGATTTTTCCCGTCGCAGCTCGGCCCACAAGCATGCACTTACTTTAATAGACGACGCCACGGTTGGAAATAGGCGCTATCACTTCCAGGAAGCCCATTCACGACTTTTTGAAGAAAAACAGTGGGTCGCGAACAAAAACCACGCCATCGATTCGCCTCGCCCCGTTCGAGTCGGCATCAGCGAGCCTGAATCCATTGAAAGGTAATTGCCACTTCAGGTATAATGCCTTCAGCTCGTTAGTTGACATATAACGAGCACCGAGATCTCATACGAGAATGCAGCTTGCATTTTAATAAAGCTTCCGAGGGGAATCCTTAAAACGGGCGTATTTTTCGCGTTGCAGGCAGAATGGTGATTCCAGCGTGAGTTTTAAGTAACTCCCGGTCTTTTGACTAACGAATAACGTCGGCTTTACGAGCAGAATGATATTATCTTAATATATAAAACTAAGTCCGCCATTTTGTTGGTTACACCATTTATAACTCAAGATTGGATGAACTGTTTGTTATGAAAGATTTTTTGTTTGATTCTTTTACGGAGAGGTTAACATAAAATTCATTCAAACTCTGAAAAAAACTAGGAAATAATTTTCCTTCTTGCGAATAACGCCAATAGGCCAAATTTACTTTATATAGGCAATATGGATGATCAACGTCAATCAATTAATGCAGATGTGAAAAGAATAATTCTTCAAGATCTGCAGCAACTACCTCATGAACATCATGCATTGGTGCGATTGTTTAAAACTGCTTTGGAACGGATGCCAAGTGACGAACACAAGGTTGTGCTTAGAGCAGATAAACGACTTATTGTAGCACATGACGCCAATTCAACGCCCCTACAATAGACGAAGTGACAATTTTGTAGGTGAAAACTTGGAAACGCGTGATATTGTTCTTACGCGTCGCAATACTGAAGAATTGCAACGAATATATGAAACACACCGTTTATACGATGCTCTACTATACGCTAATGTTTTGGAGAGGTGATAATGGATATCACTTCAATATCAAGATGAATGGTGAGTACCTTTTTAGAATTTAAAATGTCTACTTAATACAAATTTGAATTATTAGATTTTAGGTCAAGAATCCACAAAGAAAGTGAGCTCGATGAATTATTATTCATTTCGTTTAATGGTTCGTTAAAATGCTGATAACTATTCGCTGAGATTTCGTCGATTGTTGCAGCAGTATTGTGTGGACATGTATTGTGAAACTAGCTGACCGGCAGACTTCGTACTGCCTTTAATACTATAATGAAAATGAACTATCATGGTATAATGTTGTCCAAGAAGTGTTTAGAATCATTTCCTATCTCAGAAACTGAAGAGCGTAGGGGATCTGGTGGTGGGACCAATTGTGGAAATTGGCAATTAGATAAGGTAGCTGGCCCGGCGAACCTTGTTTCGCCTAAGAGACGAATGAAGTTGTAATAACCATTTGTTTTTTTTAAGAAGGAAATATATTAGATGGAATACAAAAAAGTACAAAATATACAAAAAATTTAATTGCTTTGAAATAGGTAAGTACATTGTTATTCATACATCAAAAGAATTCCCTTTATTTAAGAGGTAAAGAGTGAACTTTTTTTATTATTTTATCAATTGAGGCAGTACGAAGTATGCCGGGTCAGTTAGTTTCAAGATAAAACGCAACATCTTAATAGTCCAGGATCTGGTAACACCTTTCGAGCACGGGGTCTATAATGTCTTCCAGAAGGTTCTTTTTTAACTCCTCCTATTATATTAGGTTGGGTGGGAAAATTGGTGATACCTAACCTACAACTTTCGTCATTATTTTCGTTTCAGTTTGTGCTAGGATGTTGAAATGAAAACATCATGGAGATGCATTTTTCAATGGCATTTCAGTGGTGTACGATGTTCTTTTTCCAAGAGGTCTCCTTCCTGAGGTATAACATAAAGTTGTAAGAAGTAAGAAAATATACAACTTTATGTTATAGCTCAACAAGAAAACCATGTACTATGTTTTTTCCCTAGAGGTTTCCTTGCTGAGCTATAACATAACGTTTTCAAAAGTAAGAAAAAACACAACTTTATGTTATAGCTCAGCAAGAAAACCTCTTGAGGAAAAACATAGAACACCACTGTATTGCTATGGAAAAAGTGTCTCTATGATGTTTTCATTTCAACATCCTAGCACAGACAGAAACGTAGATAATGACGAAAGTTGAAATCGCCCAAATTTTAATTTTGGCCTATAACTCGAATACATATTGAAACAAAAAGATACCTAGCTGGGGTAAATGCAACACAGGAAAACCATACAGGTCTGCAGTATGATAGAATGAGAAAAGGGAAAAAACCCCAGAGTAAAAAAATATTAAATATCAGGAAAATCTTTAAAGCCATCAGTGTGATCTGAGAGAACTTCTTCATGTTATCCGTCGAATGGCTCAGATAAACAGATTCTGCACAAAAGGACTCGCAATTCTTAATCTGAAAATGAAAAAAGACAAAAGCAGAAAAGAAACTAATTATTTAGAATAAATTAAATTATTTTGAAATTAACCACCCATTTCAGAAATGCATTTGTAACTTTATGTGTAGCCTCGAAACCATCTTGAAATTTATAAATGGGACAACTATTCATAAGATGTTCTATGGTCTCCTCATTTTCCCCTCACTCACAAGTAGGGCTCTCAACCGAATTCCATCGGAAGAGCATGCTGTTGCATCGTCCATGGCCTGTTCTAATAAGATTTAGAACAGACCATATTCTCTGGGACGGTCAAAACCAGGAACTCTGATGGAAGGATAAGTAATAAGATCTTTATTGAAAAAATTGGATACTTTCCATTCAGATTGCCAAATTTCTTTGTCGCTTCCATTTATATCAATCAGAAAATTCGAACAAAAAGGTTTACGCGACTTCAATCTGGGGACCTTATTATCTGGAATATAGGTGAGTATGGGAAATGAATTTGGAAAGGAGTTGAATCTGTTCCAAAAATTCAAAGCTGTTGTCTTCACCTTGTTTCTGAAGAATATTGTTTCGAGTTTTAAGCTTCAAACGCAGATCATCTAAATGGGCGTTGAAATTTAGAGAGGAATCAAGTTTGATTCCCAGGTATCTAGGATTGAAATTATGTTTTAAGGGAGAAAAACCGAAAGTTACACTCAATTTACTATATTTCTGATGATTATTCAAATGAAAACACGAAACCTCGGTTTTATTTTCATTCGGGCACAAACGCCACTTTAAAAAATAATTTTTCATGATATCCAAATCTGCGGAAAGGGTACTTTCTATTGTTTGAAAATTAGAATGATGAAAAGCCAGAGCAATATCATCAGCATAAATAAATTTTTCCGAAGAATTAGTTGGAATGTCACACAAATATAAATTGAATGAAAGAGGTGCTAAAACTGAACCTTGTAGTAGACCATTATTCAATGTTTCGAAATTACTACTATTATTATCGACAAAAACTCGGAACCTTCTGTTGGATAACATATTTTCTAAAAGTCTAACCATTTTTCCACATTTTAAATTATTATAGAGTTTATAAAGTAATCCATCTTTCCATACTCTATCATAGGCAGCTGATAAATCCACAAATGCTGTCCCTGTTTTTAAGATTTTATTGAACCCTAATTCAATAAATGTGGTGAGGCTTAGAACCTGATCGCAACAATTCCTATTTCTCCTGAAACCCCCCCGGCAATTCTGTAATGATTGTTCTATAGTTGATTCTATTCTAAATAGAATCAATCTCTCTTACTTTTTGAAGAGGACGCTCAATAAACTAATAGGACGGTAACTATACTCAGATCAGAAAATGTTTTCCACGTTTCAAAATTGCTACTACTTTACTTTAGCTTTGCGAAAATCGGTCGGAAAATTGCCGGAATTCATTATATCATTTTAAAAAGATAATATCCCTAATAGGGCTTTTTTTCTTAAATGTTTGATGAATTCTGGATAAATTTCATCATAACCGGCTGCTTTTCCAGATTTTGTTTATTTGATCGCTAAAATTAATTCATCCATATTGAATGGGTTAGAAATAACATTCACATTCATGTCCTAAATTTATATAATTTCAACTTCATATCTTTGATTTGGGATTTCGATAATTTTTTTCAATTCTTATACATTTGTGTAATGTCTGAAAGGAATTATTATTATTATTATTGTATAACATCTAAGATCTATTTATTTCAACTACCATTTACCGCTACAGCCAGTAATTGCAAAACGGCAAAAGCAAAGTTGTACCTCTAATATTACACCCTAAACTCAAGAGTGAACTTACCTTACATTGACCTGCTACGCATACACCTCTTGTTCCTTTAGGGGCGGGTTTACCAGTCGATGTAACAGGGCGGTAGCAAGGGGTACCATCTATAACAGTCTTGTTGAGGGTGGCATAAAAGTTCATCCCAGCTGGTCGACAGTTCAAGGCACATTCTTCTTCAACTAGAAAAAGGAAAATTCAATATTTGGGAATCAATATTCTCCTGAACATAACATTTGAATTTTTATTGTTGGGTGTGCGAGGAATTATAATTCCATAATTCATGAAAGCAATGGTAATTTAAACAATTATTCAGTATTTAATATATGCTCCAGGTAATATTGAAGTTTTTCATGAAAAAAAAACATTTCATGATATTCTTTATACTCATATCAGAAGGATATTCTCATATGACCTACCCATAAACAGTACGTTTGAATTAGAGAACCACATTGCCTGATAAAATCTCAATAACTGCCATAAACGGAAGCAATAAAGTTCATTTTTTGTTTCGAACTCTATAAACAAGCATCTAAATGGTTCTGTTCGGGTATTTGTGAAGGCCGATTGAATCAGAGCTATTTTTGATGGTACGAAGTTGCATGGTGATGCATCTCTTATCACATTGAAAATTAAACCCAAGATTTGAAGAAAGGCATTGATTTTCAGATTGGGATTGTGAATTTTTGAGTGATTTACAGAATGCTCTCTCCCCATACTTTTGTATGACAAGTTCTTCTTACAGTTTTTGGATATATCGTCGGCCTAATTCGTTAACCTCCATGGATTTAGAATGGATTTGGCAGGTTAACGAATTATGCCGATGATATGTTGATTTTCAAATTATCGCGTTTTCGAAAATAATGCATATCTCGATATTAACAAGTCAAAGACCATTACTTATAGAAATACAATACAAAACTGTGAGATGCGATTCGATGTCTTTAATCCAATGCCATGTGGTAATTCTCAATTAAATAATATCATAAATATCAGGACAATCTGATAGTCTATGAACAAGTGTTATGCCATTTAAAAAAAATTTTTTGAAGTTCACGTTGAAAAGTTTTTTTTTCAAGCTCATATTTTGATAACATCCGTATTTTTCCGTGGAAAATACCTAAAAAATTAGAGAGAGCTCTAAAAAATGCAAATAGAAATTCTATTCTCGTAGGAGTGAAGAATGTTTAAATAATTCGATACTGGTCCTTGAATTCTGTAAATTTTTTCGTGTAGTAGAAATTTACGTCCTCGATAGTGTGATAAACGAAACGCTCTAATGATGGATGCGTAGGTTACACAAGATGCACAAAAGTGTTTGATGGGTTGCCTATCATTGATACTCGCAGCATACTCTCCCAATAATATCAATTACTTCATATCACTCAGAATTTCCCCTACTCTATATTTGAAGTAATTTCATAGGTCTGTATTTTTTTTGACTCTGATTATCATCTTTCAACCAGACCTTTAAAAGATTGGAAGTTGTAATTGAGCGCTATTTCATGAGGGTATCAAAATTCCATCGCAATTTAATATGGACTATCTGATCAGAGCTCAGTAACTTATCATACCCATGTCGACATAAACTGCTCTACATGAGTAAGGGATATTGATTTAAATTGCAAAAAAATATAGTGCAAATGGGATTTTGTCATGAAAATTCATATTAATATGATTTCAAATTGCAGGAAATAAAATAAATTTTAGCCTGTAGGTCTGCAGCGGATACAGAGTGGCTAAAAAAATCGAGTGAAATAACGAAATTTTATTTTCAGAGAATTCAAGCATTTTAAGACTATCAATACAATGTATGACCTCCACGGGTATCAATAACAGCTTGACATATTCTTTGTATACTACACACGAGGTTGTTGAACATTTCTTGAAGAATTTGGTTACATAAACGGGGCAGAAGCTCTCTCAGATCATTTAAGGATTCTGGGGTAGGTTGATGATTATCTAATCTTTTTTGGAGCATATCCCATGCATGTTCTATGCAATTCAAATCTGGTGAGTGCGGAGGTATTGATGAATGTGGAATACCAATCTCCTCTCGCACATTCTATGGCTGCACGGTGCGGTCTAGCGTTATAGTCTAGAAATTGAAAAGTTTCACCAATAGCAACGTGAAAATTTGGCAAAACATTGTCAATGTCATGTTTCCTATAGTGTGAAGCGGTCATATTTCCAGGATAAATGTGTAGATATGTGCTCCCGTTGAAACATATCCCGATCCATACCATAACACTACCCCATCGGAATGGATGGACCTCTTGGACATAGCGACGATTACGGGATATGCGTGGGATTGTCCATACCCTTATTCTTCAAGAATCTGAAAATAGTCCATATCTGGATTCATCAGTGAAAAGGACACTACGCCATTGATCTTTCCAATTGATATGTTGCCTTGCCCATTCCAGTCTTTGACGCTTATGGTCACGTGTTAATGGAACTCCTCTTAATGGATGTCTAGAACCTAGATTCACCTCTCTCAAACGTCGTCTGATGGTTTCAATGGAAACTTGGACCCCATCTGCATTTTGAAGAGTATTCCGTAGCATTTTACACATAGATGTAGGCTTTCTTCTCGCCGAAATGATGATGAAACGATCCTGAGCAGGTGTTTCTTTTTGTCGCTCACCAAGCATTAGTCTTTTTAACATGGAACCTGTCTTCCTGAACCTATTCCAAAGTCGAGATATCACACTTTGGCTGACTTGGAGCCTTTCCGCTACAACAACCTGAGTTAGGCCACCTTGTAGCATTCCGATAGCTCTATTAGCCTCTTGGCATTTTCAGAAAACTCGTTTCAAATCGAAGCCATTGATAAACTGACTTCATTTCAAAATAAGAACATTCATGAAGCATATACAAAGAACAAAACTTCAGAAAAAAGGCGACCAGATTGACGAAATGTTTCATAGTGATTTTTATTGGATCGATTCAAGTTGTTATTGAGTTTTGAATGATTTTACAGCGATTTTCTCGAAGATTACATACTTTTCAAAACAATTGAATACGATCTCCCTAACTCTTGTTGGGCAGTATATTTCGATGTACAAATTTTGTTTTTTATCGTATGTGCCACAGAATTTTTAGTGGCAGTCATCTTGAAAATACCATAAGAGGTTATCGAGATATAGAATATTCCCGAAAATGCAGTAATCTTCAAATGTTTAAAATGAAGTAAAAGACTGAAAGCACCTTCAAAATCGTCATGAAAAAGTTGCTTTTGAATTTCCTACTTGAAATATTATATTTCCAACAATTGCAACGTATTTGGCATGCTCTGTACATCTCAAAATAAACGACAAACAGGATATCTGTTTCTGTTTTATTTTATACAAAAATTTTATGTTCTCATCCGGAAACTTTCTATAACAGTGTCTGCAAGAGTACCATGAGTACCATATCTATAAAGCAATTTGTAATCCTCTCGTGATAAACCATCATAAACCTGCACAACTGCCAACCATAATTCTACGTTCTCTTCATGAACATTTCTCGTAAACGATCAGTTACAATTGAAAGAATTCAATTTCTCCTGTCAGGACCTCGAAATTGAGAGTGATGATGTGCATCAGTCCAACCTACCTCCTAAAAAAGGTTCCCAAACGTAGGACTTCCCCTTGTACTTCCTCATGTTGAAGGATGAACACTGCATATCTCTGAAGCTTCTAGATCCGATGGGGCATTCCTGAAAACAGAAATATGTAATTATCGCATTGAAGAATTAAGAGTCGTTGATATATTGCAGTCGCTCTAGTGGTGACTAATTAAGGAAGCTCATTTAGTGAGAGCATCTTCCTCGGTCAACATGCAACTGTATTTTGGCCCACACACCACGTGGGAATGAGCTGAAAGCTGAAAATTCAGGAAAAATTACGAACTTTATGATGTCCCGCTAGGATGCATTCCAGCTTTTTAAGTTTCACGACTGACACAAAAATGTTTACCTAACTTTCTGGGTATGATACTACATTGAAAAATAAAAGATAGTTCGACTCATGGCCCAAAATGGATATTGTGGAAGAAATATCCTTCCAAAGTTGATACAATTATAAAATTCAATATCTAAATTTTATTTTTATCCGAACCTTGTTGATGTACACTTATTGTTTATCAATATCATCGACAATAGTATATAACTGACGGGCCGCAGGCGAGTCAATTACCTCCTTGAGCCAGTAAAACCCGTTACCTTGCGTGTATTGTTTTATATTTTATTTGTTTCTCATTTGTAAAAAGGTTAAATAAATTCCGAAAAAATCTCAATAATTTGTCACAAATGTCGTAAGCAATGGAAGCGTTGCCATGAACATGTCTGTTTGTTTTTCTTTACATTTGTTTTGGCTAAAGCGAAAATGAATGTAACAAAAGAAATTATTGAGGCAGCCAGCAGTGTAGCATCAAGTTTATTACCTGCAAAATCAGCTTCAAGGTACGAGCGAGAATACGACGACTTCAAAAAGCGTCAAAACAAAAATAGTGTGATTGGGTAACTGAAGATGTTTTGTTGGTCTACTTGAATCAACTATCAGCTAGATTCAGCCCTAATACTTTATGGGCAAAATGGTCTATGCTGAAAAGCTGCTTGGAAATGAAAGAAAATGCCCCTGTTCGCAGGTTTGTTTTCCTCAAAAAAATTATTGAAAAATATTACGTTTAGTTGTCATTTGCAGATTTCAAAAGGTAATAGCGTTTCCGAAACGAAAAAATGAGCATTATACGCCAAAAAAAGCCAAGATATTAAGTAAAGAAGAGGCTGAACAATTTATTTTACATGCTCCTGATGATCAGAGGTTGCTGGCGAAAATTGTAACAATATTTGGGATTTTCGCATGTTGTCGATGTGACGAAATTCTCTCCTTAAACATGAATGATGTAGAAGATATGGACAAATACGTTATTGTGACATTGCGGCAAACAAAAAATTTAACAACAAGAAGATTCACCATAACCGATGATGGCTGCAGCTTCAAGACTTGCATGTTATACAGAAAATATGTAAATCTTCGGCCTCCTGGAACAGAAAGCCTAAGGTTTTTTTTGACATACCGACATGGAAAGTGCATTTCCCTTAATGATGACCAGCACATTATTGGTGGTGTCCCAAAGCAAATGGCAAAATATTTAGACCCAGAGTTATACGCCGGCCACTCTTTTCGCAGAACTGGAGCCACTACGGTTGCGGATTCGGGTGGAGATATTTTAGCACTAAAGCGTGCAGGAGGGTGGAAGAGCACCGAAATTGCGATGAGTTATGTCGATGATTCGGTCAACAAAAAAATCGAAATGTCTAGCAAATTATTTGGTAGTAAGGAGAGTACAAATGTTCTGCAGTCCTCGAGTTCAGCAGTTTCTGAGTCAACAGATGGTCCATCATCATCAGTATCAACTCTTTCATCATCGAAAATCTGTGTTACTGGAAATAACAATTGTACCATGATTTTCAACATATATGACGATAAAACAAAATTTTCTGATGTAAATAATACTACTAACTTGTAAAAATTTTGCAAGTTAACTGTCAGTTTTACAAGTTAGTGACTTGATAAAATAAACTTTCTTGATTAATATTGTGTTTTGGAAACTGACGTTTACGAATGAGAAACAGATAAAATCATGAACATGGCCTAACTCTTAAAATTTTCATGAAATCACTTGATTTTTTTCTTCTAATTGAGATTTAAGCACTTGTTGACATACCCAAACTGAATTTTCGATAAAACCTTGAATTTTTGTTCAGTGAGGAGAAATATTAACACAGATTTAATCTTCTCATGTCACTGAGTATCTCAACTGTTCTCTCTTTGGTAAAAGAAAATGTTTGGGATTTCCATTTTTCCCCCTAAAAACACGTATATGAGGAAGTTAAATGTTGGACTTCTGTTGTTGAAAGATAACTTGCCTGTGGATTGCAGAGATGAATTCTTTTGTACAATCCTATGCAGCCAGAGGCGGTGTTCTGATAACGTTTTCGTTGTTTCTGCATGAATCTGAAAGAAAAAAAAGTATGTGGAACTGACAAGCAATCGGTTCAAAGAGTATTTTTTCACGACAAGGAAATGTTGATATTCCACACCGCTGACACAGTGCATCAATTACTTAGCAGGGAAAGATTCAGGGAAGGCTCTGACAAAATGTCGAGAGATGTTGAATATCGTCGGATCGATATTCAATCTCATAGCAGCTCGCAAAATAGTTATTTATACTATAAGGGATGTAGGTAACATTTACCAGACGAGGACGAGGCAAAAAAGTTCAAGGCTGGTTAATGTCCTTACTTCCCATATAGTATATAACATCTTTTCCCCAAGAAAATGCTGGATATATTTTTGGATTTTCATTATCATTACATTCGATAGCAATCTCATTAAGTTATGGCATCCGCGGCAGTCGTGATCTGTTGCTAGAGCAACATAATCAGTTTTTATCAAAGATTATAGAGTATAAAGATGGGAAACGAAGCGACTACAGTGATGTGAGCGACATCTGTAGTTTCAAAAGTAAACGGGTTATGGTTAAAATATTTAATTAGGGTTCATTTGGTAAGAATATTTAGAGATTATTAGTAGGTTGTTGTCAATTTTGAAAGAAATACTTGAATAAATATTTTTGCTGGATGATTTTCTCGTATACGCTTATTTTCCACTGAAAGAACTCGAAATCGACAAGAGTAGCACCTAGCTCACTCTATAATCTTTGCTTGTGTGTTTTTCTGTTATAAATTTTGTGTTAAAAACTGGCCGACATTTAGAATACATGGTGATTAATTGCAGAAATAATAGAAAAAATAATCCTGAATGTGAATTCTTTTTATTACCAAAGAGAATGGAAATGTAAGTTTTGAAACTCGTATTATGTAATTGTCTTGTTCATTGCTTTTTATTTTCAGTGTTGTCGAATGGATAGAGTTTTCGGGGCAAAAATATATTGTTCTGGATAACGTATAAAGAACTCTTGCTGGGCTGACATACAGGTCTTCTTGTACACCTCTGATATATTTTTTTTTATTGTTGTTCAAACATTCTGTAATTAATATTCAGTGGACTCTAGTTGAGTCAAACTCCTAGGGACCAAAAGAACTGTTCAACTTATCTATTGTTCGGCTCACCAAACATTCGAGTTATTGAAGTGAGACTTTACTTCATTGAGAGAAAAATGCAGGTAAACACGAAATCAACATCAATGAGAAACGAGCGTCTGAGCACTGGAAACATGTCCTTAGAGGTCGAAAAATCGTATGATATTCATCACGTGTGGTGATTTGTTTGCGAACCGAATCTTCTTTTGTCTCATTCGTTAGATCAAAAAGTTCCACTCATAGAGGCAATGGTGGTTGGAAGAACGACTTATAGAGGTGGAGGTTCTCTTGACGACCCTTCCAGCAGTTCGACTCATCTACTAGACCCTCTAGACTCATTGAGGTGAAGATACACTGGGTAAGATATGTATGAATTTTGTCCAGAACAACTGTTCGATTTATCGAGAGTTCACTGTATGAATAAGTTCTTGAAATTGTTATAATAATTCTCTAATATGTGAACAAATTTTTGAAACGTTCTTAATTTCATAATTATTGTATTATAGTTGATTTTACACAATCATTTCAAATAAGAATATAAAGAATCCAGAAGCGTATTTCATTTGATTCAAAACAATGTGTAGATGGAAAATATCATCCTGATCAAAAAGCGGAGCCCTGCTTTTGTTTTGTCGATTACGATGTTTATTAAAAAACTCGACAAAGAATACTCAATGTAATGGAAATTTATGAGAAGTATATTTCGAAGTTCGCGCCTATTAAAATAGTTTCATGTACTGAATAATGTTTTCAGAGCCCTCTGGGTTTCAAAAGTAAGAAACTAGCCAAAAATCGTAGTGGGATTTAAGTACCTACCACAGATATAAGGGCGTTTCCTATCTTTCTAACTCTATAATCTTTGGTTGATTAATTTTGAGTTACGTTTGTCAAAACAGTGTTGAAATAGGTTGATTACAAGAAAAAGAAAATTCTTTGCCTTTACGAAGGCACATCGAGAACATTTTTGAAACATAGATGAATTCAAAATAGTAATCATCGAAATGAATACCATTTTCAATTCCCAGGCTCAGAGATCTTTTATCATGAGGTTGGAGAAATGATATTAGATTTTGTCACCACCTTAGTACTTTGTAATATTTTACTCATTACTTCACAACCAATTGCTATAAATTCTGAAGTTTTTTATGAAGATTTTGTCCTGAGATGTGCGGGATACTGATGAGGCCCAACAAGGCCGAAACCGGTATATCTCTCATCTCAGTGACAAAATCTAATATCATTTCTCCAACCTCATGATAAAAGATCTCTGAGCCTGGGAATTGAAAATGGTATTCATTTCGATGATTACTATTTTGAATTCATCTATGTTTCAAAAAGGTTGATTACAATTCAGCGAGGGCAAAATGGTATTAAATATTTACTAGATTATAGGAATTGTGTACTACATCGTGAAGAGTACCTAATACCAACAAAGTAATAGCAGCGTTGAGAACTCGTTACACTCACTATAAAATATCTCTTACTCTCATGTTGAAGGCGCATAGAGCGTCCAATAAAATACGAAATATTTACAGGAAAGCATCACACAATCTCAGAGAAAATCTCGTACCTTCAAGCCGTTATCGGGCACAGAATCTTTAATAAATCAGATCGGATGTGTTATTATATCGAGTTTCCAGGTAATCGTCATACCTAGAGTGTTACGTCTGACAATTTAAGTTCGGATGAAATTATATTTTAACTAGGATTATACATCAATCGTTCGGGATTAGTGGGAACGAGTTTCGTCTTCTAAAGTGCTCGGATCAGATAGAATCTGAGGAATTGAAAATTAGAGCACGATCCGAGGATCAGAAGTGAATGTAATTTTTACGTTAGGAGACTGGAACTGTGAGGAATTTAAATAGATTCATTATAGGTTCATCTACGGAAAGATTGAAAATTTAAGGTGATGTTTACTTTTTTTATTCATGTTATCATCACTGCTTGATGGATTAATTGAAAAAGAAATTTATATTTTGAATTAATTCCACAAAAAACAAGGTATAATTTCGTGATGTCCCATTTTGAAATGCTGGGTAGTGGTTGAATGAGAAAGTCTTGAGAACACTTTTATTTGTGACCCTTTTTTAGTAAATCATCAGGCATATTTGCCGTTATCAAACTAGGAATACCTACATATTTTTCGGTTTTAATGATTCATGATTTCTATTCTAAATACCTAAAGCACAAAGCGTTTTCACATTTTTGAAGTTGAAGACTGTGGAAATATTGTACATCTCTAGAATTTTGAAAAACTCGTCACAGGGTGTTCAAAATGTTGAGTCAAAAATTGGGATCAAAATTGGCTCATAACTTCCGTTTTTTGAATCAGAACCCTATTTTTTTCATTATGTTCTAACATATGAATTCTCCTGAAATGAATAATTTTTGAGTTTTTTCGGATTTTCTGATTTTATGTCGTACGTAGCGTCAAATTCATTAAATCTGTTTCATATCAACAATGATCCATGGTCATAAAAGATATATTATTCCAATAATTCACTAGTGACAGGCTTTTTTTCTGAATTCATTTATCATTGTTGATATGTATCAGATTTTATGAATTTTACTATGGGTACGACATAAAATAAAAAAATCCTGAATATCTCAAGAATAATTCATTTTAGGTGCATTGACATGTGAGAACACTATCATTATTTTTATTCGCAGAATCCAATGTTTTAATTCGAAAAACGAAAGTTATGAGACAATCTTGATCCAAACTTTTGACCCAACATTTGGAACACCCTGTGACGAGTTTTTCAAAATTCTAGAAATGTACAATATTGCCAGTCTTCGACAAAACTGTGAAAACGGTTTGTGCTTAAGATATTTAGAATTGGAATAACAAACATAATACCTAATACTCTTATCTCCCTTTTTTCTTCAGTTTTTTCTCGATACTTTGATAGGTACTTCGAATGCAACGATTTGAAAACGAATGTATTGAGAATTGAATACTCTATTGGAATTGGAAACAAAAAACAAAATTCTTGAATTTTTTTTTTCATTTCCTGTATAACTGAAAGCGGTCATGCTTCAGGAATATTTAAGCTCTTTAGGTAATGTCGAACAATATCATCATCCCAATTTTCAGATTTCAAATAGGTCCAGGTCTCCAGAAACGTATAATAGGCTGTCGAACTATACCCTGTATAGGTATAAGGTTCAGGTTATCGGTCAAGTACGTAAAACGTTTCAAAAAATCCTTATATGTTCATTCTGACCAAAAATAATAATATTTCATATACGAAAGCTTTAATTTTAGTTTTAATTTTACTAGATTATAAAACTGACATTTCGCCCTAATATTCTGGGTTTCTTCAAAGATTAAAAACACGTAAAATGCTGATGTATTTTAATGTAATTAAGTGTTTTTAATCCATAGAGACAAAATGTCAGTTTCATATTCTAGTAAAATTAAAATTAAAATTAAAGCTTTCGTAAATGAAATATTATTATTTTTTGGTCAGAATGAACATATAAGAATTTTTTAAAACTGTATGAGTATAACATGATATATATTTTTGAAATTGTTCAAGAAAAGTCTATTGAAAAATATCATAGCTCTTTATGTTTTCCATCTGCAAAATTTTTATTTTATTATTCTAAAATTTGAAGCAGTATATGAGGTGAAAAGTACTGAAAAAACTGCCCTAAAGATGTCTTCATTTCAAGAGCGAAGTAGCAATATTGAGGATGTCATAGCGACTGTTACAAATTGGTTAAATTCCAAAATCAGCAATTTATGTTTCTCGAAAAAAGGCAACATAACATGTATAACTTCAAAGACTCACCTAGTATATGTATATATTCTTTTGATTGAGAGAGCTAAAATAATACAATACATATTGAAACAAAAAAATACCTAGCTGGGGTTAGTTCAACACAGGAAAACCATACAGGTCTGTAGTATGATAAAATGAGGAAAGGGAAAAATCCCAGAGAAAAAAAACCCTCATCCATGTTAGAAAAAAATTTACTAAAAATATCATATCAGAGGATCTTGGAGTACATCTACGTGATCAGAAGAACATCTTCATGTAGTTCTTCTATGGGCAGAGAGAAACAAACTCTTCTCCAATCTACCCGAAATTCTAGATTTGAAATAAAAAAAGACAAAAGCAGAAAAAACTAGCTATTTATAATCAATTAAATGGTTTTTGAATTAACCACCCATTGCAGCAATTCTTTCTTCATGAATAAGTAATGACAGAAATGTCACAATGTTTGAAAGAAATGAGAAAACCCAATCAATTTCTCCCTTTTGAATTGATAAACATGAGAAAACTTATAACACAACAAGCTAAATCGTAATTTGGACTAAGTGACAAATCAATGAGTACATAACTTTCAATTGTCCTCCTTCACGAAGAAGTTCCTCTGTTGCCATGTGGGTTTCTTAGAAGATCTCAACACCATGTTCAGTGGCTAATTTCGGAACGTAATCACTCTTGTCCTTCGAATTCCTCCAATATTGAAATTTAAATTCTCAGCCTTGCTCTCTAATCGTGAGGGTTCTTTGAATGAAAGGCAATCATCTCCCATAGATAAACCACACATCTTATAACACAAGAAAACAGAATATTTTTCAGGACCAAAAATTACGACATATTCCGAGATCAAGCGTACACCAAAGACTTGTAGCCTTGTATCATACAGATCAATCACCAGAATATTTCATTCGCTTAGAGCTACAAAGTTTTTGCAACCTGCCATCGATTCCGACCCTACCGAAGATCTGGAAGCTGATACCACTTCGTGAACCAATTCTCGTGTAACAGTACTCAGAAACGTTCCGTCCTCATGTTATCTGATAACGTTCGGATGCACCAACGGAGAATCTGTCGATACGAAACGTGATATTTGTGCGTACCGAACCGTCGAGGTGGAACGTAGTGACGCAATCTCTCGCCTTTTTCACTTCACTGCCCCCGAACAATAAAGTATTAAATCAGAGCTTGTCCGATATGGGAGCTTCGCACTTTGTCATCTTCAGCGGTCACCCGATATAGCATGCAAATTGAATTGGGAGCGTGCAAAAAAATATGATTTATCCCCGCTTGTTCTAGAGTCTGGAGGATATAGTGGTCTTCGAGACACTATCTTGGAATCTTGGCCTCCGGATATGCTGTCGCTGGTGCAATACAAGAAGACAACAAAAAACAGGCTGTTCCAGTAATAATAGTTACTCTTGATATGAGTGTTAAAAGTGACGTTTTATTTCGTGAGTTAAAAAGTTTGTGGAATGAGCGGAGCGAATTGAACAATTTCACGAAAGAAATAAAATCACTTTTAACACAAATACGATACAATGTTTTTTTTTTCAACTGCCCTATTTTGATGATGAAATGGGCGAATTTGCAATGACAATAAACTTCAAAATGCATTTTAATATTCAAATAATCAAAAGGTTGTTGTGAGTGGCAAACGTTGCCAACGATATGATTACTAACAAATGATAAAAGACGCCGTCATTTGAATTTCGTTCCTGTCCAATTTTGGTCTTGGGTTTTAAACTGCTTAATATATTTGTCGAGAGTCCAATTATTAATAAATGTGACGATTTGGTTGTTCCTCTAGATATTGAAGAGTCGGATATTGAAGAGTACGATATTGCATAAAACAATTTCCTGGCCTGGTGTAAATTGGAAAATGTAGAAGGGAAATTCAGTGAAACTGTTTTCCTGGCATACTTAGAAGAAAAATAGAAAATATGGAGTTCATCAACTTTGTGGAGCAAATTTTCAATGATAAAGTCAAGCGCCCTTTTTAAAAATGGTGTGAATATATTAAGGTAATAGCATATTTAAAGGAAAAGGGAAGGATGTCGTCCCAAAAAATCGAAAATTCCCACTCGTGAAAAAGTTGTAAAGTTTATAAAGGAGGCACCAGATGAGAAATACTTGATGGTCAAGGTTGCAACTATTTTCGGATTATTTGGAGCCTGTCGGCGTGAAGAATTGTGTAATTTATCAGTGGAAGACATCGAAATAACAAATAAATCATTGGTTATAAAACTTCCAAATACAAAAACGAAAGTCAGTCGTTCTTTCACTATTATTTGGGAAGTATGTAGACTGTTTTCATAAGTACATTGCACTGCGCCCTTCTGTCATCAAACATCGTCGTTTTTTCCTGAAATACGTGAATGAGAAATGCACTGCCAATCCAGTTGTTATTAATACATTTGGGAAAATTCCATCTATTGTTGCCGAATTCCTCAAACTGCCAGAACCAAAGCAATATACAGGACACTGTTTTCGAAGATCCTCCGCAGAATCAGGAGCAAATATTACGGATATAAAAAAACATGGTGGATGGAAGTCTACGACGGTAGCCGAGGGCTATGTTGATCATTCCATTGCATATAGAAAGGTCATTGCTGAAAAAATTCTCATAACCTCAACATCATCATCCAATATTGTACTTCCGGTTTCTAGAAGTTCTGATGGTGCTGAGGATTCTAATAATGTGTTGCGAAGCTCCCTAACGTCACAGGGCATTAATGTTAGTAATTGTTCTAGTTTTACGTATAATATTAATATTCATAAGTAATGATTGTTAAATATTGATAATAAAAATTTGCAATTTTTCTCATCTGATTTCTTCATAAGAAAATGGAGTGCTAAAAATATTTTTAACACTAATGATAAGAATATTTTCAACACGCTTCCACGTAAACAATCAAATTTAACATTGTTTGATGTCATTAAAAGTGTCACTTTAAATGGCAGTTGTACAAAAAATCATTCTCAATGATTTATACAATAATGTTGGTCTCAGTGAAAGCCAAACAATGACAAATTCGATTATACCTTAGATCTACTTAGGGAAATTGTTTTTTTTTGTATTCATTCATTCGGTTATCTGTATTTGGGCGAATTGTAGAACTTGGTTTTTTCAATAAAGCCTACTTTACATTATTGGTATTTATCTCAACTCTTATTGTAGCTTAAATAATAATTATAATTTCTGAATAAAGAATAGAATAAAGATGCTCTGAAGAGCATCAAAACGTGTTGTATTGGAAAAGTAACAAAATTGAATATATTGAATTTCAGAAGAATAGAGATACTGTCAGAAATTTACATGTATTCTGAATCATTTTGTGTCACCTATCTGCTGAATTCATTTTGGCTGATTTTTTTGTCAGTTTGTTACTCTTGTTAAATGTTACATTTTATAAGTTTATTAAATAATGCAAAAGTATCACCTCCTATGGAAATTGTACGGGGTTTGAAAATTTCGATATATTACCACACCTTTCAAAGTAGAAGAGGTACACAAAATCTGATCCCATTCTTTTTTTTTCCTGAGAAACTATAAAGAGTGGTATCTTCTTTTGTTTTTGAGTTATAAGTGAAAATTGAAATATCGTCGATTTTGAAGCAATCTCCGCTTATATGCAAATTTCTTCATCGACTCGTTTCCTTTTCGACAAAGTTCTCTTTTGAAGGAATTTATATCTATTCGTCGATAACCATAAAAAACTTTTTCGTGTGTGGCCTACAGATTCCCATATTCACTTCTCATTGACATATTTATTGATTTATTCGTTTATTTAAATGACATATTGGAAATTTGTATCAATGAAGCGATAACAGGAACAAAGTGTAAATGTTCGTAGTCAATGAGGAGGTCTCGTTCTGCTGATTATTGCGAATATAACGATCAATTTAATATCGATTTGACAAATGGTTGCGGAGAGTGAAAATAAACACTGATTTTAAATGGGCTACTTCGACACGAGAAGTGATAGAATAATCTATTTCAACTGATATAATGTTCCAGATTCGTCAGAATTAATTCAATTTTTTATTTTTGATGAGTAAATTCATTGCAGGCTAGATAACTTCGAGCCAAGAATGTTTTCCTTAGGATTTTCAAAACAATCAGACGACCATATTCTGAGATACACAAAATTTTTCTGTGTTCATCAACAGTTCAAAGAGTCTTACATGAAAAATGGTTTGGACCATTTGCTATGATTTATATTGATACGAATCAAATCGGGCCTTCCAAAAATGTGGAAAAGTTTACGAAATCAAATGAAGGGACAAAATTTTCTAATCGGAAGTAACAATAGTTCGAATTTGTGATATTTAGGTCACTCGATAAAGATTAACAGAGACAAGAAAATTTTATTGCTGGCTATAAAACATAGATTGCTGTATCTCAAGGAGACTGACATATTAATGGACCATTTCAGCGTTTGCATTTCCTCCTGAGGCAGTTTGAATGCTAGATGAGCCATAAACATTCAAATGATTGTCTTCCTGGCAATTGTCAATAAGGAGATTGATGTATTATTTCCAACCTCAAATTGGTTCAATGAGAAGTTTTGTTCAACACATTCTCCGACTGTTTTGACTGATTGACATGAACGTGAATTTGAAATTTGAAAAATTCTTAACGATATTAGTCAAAGATTATAGAGTTAGAAAAATAGGAAACGCCCTTATATCTGTGGTACTAAAATCCGACTATGACTTTAGTCTAGTTTCTTACTTTTGACACCTAGAGGGCGCCGAAAACATTATTCAGTACAGAAAACTATTTCAATAGGCGCGAAATTCGAATTATACATCTCATAAATTTCCATTAAATTGAGTATTCTTTGTTGAGATTTTAAAGAAACATCCTGATCGACAAAACAAAAGCAGGACTTTTTTATCAGGATGATATTTTGCATCTAAAACTTGTTTTGAATCAAATGAGATACGCTTCTGGATTCTTTATATTTTCATTTGAAATGATTGTGTAAAATCAACTACAATACAATAATTATGAAATAGAGTACATTTCAAAAATTTGTTCACATATTAGAAAATTATTATAAAAATTTCAAGAACTTATTCATATAGTGAACTCTCGATTATTCGAACATCGATAAGTCGAACAGTTGTCCAGGACCCGATTCATACATATCTTACCTAGTGCATTTTCACCTCAATGAGTCTAGAGGGTCTAGTAGATGGGTCGAACTGCTGGAAGGGTCGTCAAGAGAACCTCCACCTCTATAAGTCGTTCTTCTGACCAACATTGCTGCTAAGGGTGGGACTTTTTGATCTAATGAATGAGACCAGAAAAGATTCGGTTTGCAAACAAATCACCACACGTGATGATTATCATACGATTTTTCAACCTCTAACGATAGTGCTCAGACGCTTGTTTCTCATTGATGATGATTTCGTGTTTACCTGAGTTTTTCTCTCAATGAAGTAAAGTCTCACTTCAATAACTCGAATGTTTGGTGAGCCGAACAATAGATAAGTTGAACACTTCTTTTGGTCCCAAGGAGTTCGACTTAACTAATAGAGTCCACTGAATATTAATTACAGAATGTTTGAACAACAATAAAAGAAAAATATCGGAGGTGTACAACAAGACCTGTAAGTCAGCCCAGAACGAGTTCTTTATGCGTTATCCAGAACAATATTTTTTTGCCCCGAAAACTCTATCCCTTTGACAGCACTGAAAATAAAAAGCAATGAACAAGACAGTTACATGATACGAGTTTCAAAACTTACATTTTCATTCTCTTTGGTAATGAGAAGAATGCATATTCAAGATTATTCTTTCTATTTTTTTTACAATTAATCACCATGCATTTTAAATGTCGGCCAGTTTTTAACACAAAATTTATAACAGAAAAACACACAAACCAAGATTATAGAATGAGTTAGGTGCTACTCTTGTATATTTCGAGTTATTTCAGTGGAAAATACGCGTATACGAGAAAATACAATCGTCATTCAGCAAAAATATTTATTCAAGTATTTCTTTTAAAATTGACAACAGCCTACACTCTATATAATCTTTGCCAAATGGACCCTAATTGAATATTTAAACCATAATTCGTTTTCTTCGCAAGTACAGATGTCGCTCACATCACTGTAGTCGCTTCGTTTCCCATCTTTATAATCAATAATCTTTGGAAATTAGGCATAGAAGTTCTAAATTTTTGTAGGCTGCAGAAGAATCTTTGCCATTAATATGTACCTACAGTAATTAAGATTGCTTTTGACTTTTCTACAAAGTCCAAACTGTTTATAAACCCAAATGGACCTACCGTTCCGTATGAAGAACACTTTTCTAAAAGTTTTCTATTCATGCACAAAATAAAGAAACAAAAAAGGCGTCAATATAAACACATAAATTCGCGTTTGCGAATAAAATAATTATATCTATGCTTAGATGAAAAATATTAGAGGCGAATTCATCTCCTCCATGATTTCAAATCCTGATTTTTGCTACGTAAATGAAGGCGTTCTTTTAACGGAACGGTAGGATTATCACCTACTATATTACCTGAATATATTGTTATAACTATTGGAAAAATAATCTGCTCTGCATGAGATACTACATCATGCAGATAATCTGGATATGATTTCAGAACCACCTGATAGTAAAATTTTCTTCTGCACATAATTCAATAGTTTTCTGTAAGTGAAATATCAATAATGTTGCTTATGCGCCTACTAATTTTTTATTCGTATTTGCATGCTCCAAACAAAGTAATGAGATATTCGCCTAGAGAAAAAAAATATCATTGACCAACCAAAACTCATGCAACATTATAATAGATGGGGGGCGTTGAATGATCCCGTAAAAACATGAGTTAGAATCGTATTTCGACAAGGACAAAAATTGTATTTCCCACTTCTTGCACACTGCTTTGACATGCTTGTTAAACGCAGAAATGGTAACAGACTAGACTAGCTATCATCGCAACAAGATTGCTGGAAACTAATAGAAAAACAACAAAAACAGGACCATCTAAGCAACCAAAGAGTTTATACCAACCTTCAAGATAGGTCAGAGTAGACCACCTGATTGTTTACCAGAATAAAATAAAAAAATTGTGAAGTGTGACATAAAAACTTATATTTTATCTGTATTAAATATAAAATAGCATTACATCCGAAGAATTGCTTCTATAATTTCCACATATTATAATTCAATGTTCATTTTTCATAGAATTAATTTAAGACCCTCAAAAACCTACCGTTCCTTTAAAAGAACACCACAAATTTGAACTTTTCGTGAAAAATAAGTACACATCGAGATGAAAAATATGAAAAGTCTCCATTTAAGGCATAATCTGACACAATTCTCATTGAAATGAAAGAAAAAAATTTCAGGTCTATTTGGGTTAAGAAATTGAAAATAATTCCTGTATTTTCACATGGTAGGTAACGGCGTACAAATTAACAAAATTTGAAGGATTCAGATGGAAGTAAATATGTAACGATTAAATTTGTTCATTCAGCTCCACGCCATATGGCACGGCCACTAGAAATTTGAGTACACATAAATGTCTTAATATTTCTTGACCGTACCTCCTGGGTAATTTTACTTGCTCACCTATTATCTGTTGGTCTTTCAACGCAGTATCTCGTCTGGGTCATGATACCGCCCCCGCAGGTTCTCGAACATTCGGTCCAGGCGCCCCATGCTGACCAAACACCAATTTGATTGGGCCTTTTTCCATATTTGCTCTGAAAAAGGGCATGGACCTGCAAAGGAGAAAAACATTATTGAATAGCTGGAGATATCACCAGGAATGATATGAACGTTATTGCTTCAAACTTCAGGCATTTGTGGGACTCTCTTTGTTATGGATTCAAATTTAAATGGGTGCTATTAGGATGAGATATGATATGAAATCATTTTTTTTTAATTCGAGATACACATTGTAGGCGTTACTTCTAGACCAGGACTCTTTCATTACATCTCCTATTATATTTTTAGTTCCCTTAGGAAGAATTTTTCCAATTCTGGGTCAGATCCGTTTTTTTAGCTACATCTTGTAGAAGAAAATCGTGTTAGAATATTTCATTTTGGCACTTTCATGATTCATGGTAATATTTATTGATTACATGTTGGCTTCATGCCATGAATTCATTTATTACCTATTATCTGTCAAATTTATTAGAAAGAAAACAGTTCTGTCAATCAATATTTTTTAATTCAAAAGTAACTAAACCAAATTTTTGAAAATATTTCATTAATTTCGATACAAAATCAATGAGTTACTGGGTGATTTTGAAATAATTGAGTATTTCGATAACCTATAATGAATTTGCCTTTGATAGATATTTTCACGTTGAATTCATTGTCTTATGTCTTATCTAAAAAAAAATGTCTGGTTCAAGTTTTAAAATGTGACATTCTATATTTTAGTTCACCCTTGAATTGCAGGCTGCAACTTGGAATTCTTGGAATGAATTCAATTTATTTCCGGATTCTTTTCTACATTCCAGAATATAGAATTCCAAGACTGAAATCCCGTAAACCTATTTGGTCGAATAACTTTCTGAATTCGAACTTCAGCTACAAGGAAATCTGGAAATCCGAATGGGATGCATGTTCTTTATCTAATAAAGATCTAATATGTGATCCATCGAATAAAGTTCCTGGTTTAATCCTTCCCAGGAGAATATGGTCCCTTCTTAATCGAATAAGAACAGGTCATGGTCGTACCAATGGCATGCTTTTCAAGTGGAATTCAGATGACAGTCCTAATTGTGAATGTGGTGAATCAGAGGAAACAGTTGAACACCTAATTAATAATTGTTCGATTCATAAAATTTCACGATGGTATTAGAGCCATACACAATGTATCAAATTCATTTTTGCAATGGGTTGAAAATTTTAGATCAATTTGATGAAGTATAAATTGCATTCTCTTGCTGTTCTGTCTTTTTTTATTTTCAGGTTGGGAGTTTGTGTTTCGAAATCCTTCCTCCGAAGAGCCGTTCCGATAATCGTGATGTCCTTCATATAAATTATAAAATATGTATTCAGATACGACAATTTTATTTTATTTTATTTTTTTCACGGGGAGACAGGTTTTTTCGGCTGAGGATTTTTTCCCTTGACTCTATAGTATCGTATGATACTAGAGATGATAGTATCGTATGATACTCTAGTATCATACGAAGAATGTAATGATACCCCGTTTTTTTTTACCTCAGCTCAGGTTTTTTTTGTTTTAACATTTATTGTAGCATTTTAGCTCTTCAATTCATAAAAATAAATAAATAATTTTTTCTGATCGAAGTAATATAATAATATATAACACTTCGTATCAGCTACAATGTTGAAGTGGAAATATTATATAGATTTTATTTTCTGATAGCAATTCAGTGGCATACTGACATGATACTGATACATTTTCTCGTTCTTTGCTGAGCTACAACATAATATTTGTGTTTTTTCTGATGGAAATAGAGGTTGATTTTAATTTAGAAAATTGGGATCAACTGTGACTCAAAACTTTCGTTTTTCGAAATAAAACCCTATTTTTCATGTTTGTATTGGATTCTGCGAAGAAAAATAATGAAAGTGTTCTAACATGTTAATGCTCCTAAAATCAATAGTTCTCGAGGTATTCAGATTTTCTGATTCTATGTCTTACGTAGGGTCAGATTCATAAAATCTGTTTCATATCAACAATGATCTATGGTCATAGAAGATGAATTATTATTATGATAATTCACTAGTGACCTTTTTTCTGAATTCATTCATCATTGTTGATATGAATTAGATTTTATTAATTTTACTGTAGGAACGACATAAAACCAAAAAATCCTGAATATCTCAAGAATAATTCATTTTAGGTGCATTGACATATTACTATCATTATTATTTTTCGCTGAATGCAATGCAAACATAAAAAAATAGGGTTCTTATTCGAAAAACGAAAGTTATGAGCCAATCTTGACCCCAATTTTTGACCCAACATTTGAAACACCCTGTGAAGAGTTATTTGAAACTCTAGAAATTTACAATATTTCTACAGTTTTTGACTTCAGAAATGTGGAAACGGTTTGTGGATAATATATCCAGAATAGAAATAACAAACATAATACCGAACACTCTTATGTCCCTTTTTTCTTCTGTTTTTTCTTCATATTTTGAAAAATATTTCGACAAATGCAACGATTTTAATGGGAATGTATTCAGAATAGAATACTCTATCAAAATTTGAAACGAAAAAACAGAAAAAAAAAATTTGAAATATTTTTTCATACCGATTGCCGAATCGACTGCCAAACAATGTTTCCTGTCATATTCATAAATGCAATTGCAAAACCTTCAAAATGATATGTCATACGAACTCTATCTGCTCTCAAGATTTTTGAGGTTGATCCACCCTGCTAAAGGGTATGAATCCAGCAACCCCTAATCACATTCATAAAGGGTAAAAAGCTTGACCTTTTTAAACAATTTCCAAAAAAACACTTAATCAATGAAACTGCCAAACTGTTCTACGTGAGCCACTGAGCCACCCTGTACATTGTGTGACAGTTTTGAAACCGACAAAAATGATGTCATAATCAGCCGTTATTTCCATGGGAAAAATAAAAATTTCATGTAATTGCTCAGAGAATAAACCCCTTAAAAAATTGGATGAAGTTCATGAGTTGTTACTACAAATGTTCTCATTTCAACATTATAGCATAAACAGAAGCAGTAATGAAAAATGTTAAAAAAAAAAAGACGTTGATGTCAGTGTCATTGTCAGTTTCCTGTAAGAGAAGATCAAGGAAGTGTCATTCTATCCCCCAAGATTCAAAAGTTGTAGTACGGGGATAACCATTTTATTAACCCACACAGTAAATCAATTTGGCATGAAATTGTTCATAACCGTTCATCCTGAAAAAGTTGAATTGAACAAGACTTTTATGATTTTTAGTTGGCTTCAGTTGCAGATTCAACAAAATCTATTCCGGATGTCGATTAAAATCTTTACCAAAACAAACTTGATGTATCTGCGAACTAAGTCCTTCTAAAACATTGGCCTTATCGCTTAACACAACAAACACAAGAATATGCCGACAATATGCGGGAATAATCCCATATCCATTAAAACAATCAGCAAGAATCGGATGTATTACTTTCAACAGCTAAATTCCGATATAACGCACATTTCGAACGAATTTAATCTCCTTTACTTCAGCGATGCATAAATACACTGACGACGTGTGTATTTCCATCTCTGTTGTTGCATGAAGTGAACGATGTTTTGTTGAGGAATTGTATTGAAAAAAAGGCCACATCAAGTCATTACAGATTAAAAAAAATCCTAACGAACACTTCAACTCCCTCAAGCTATGGGCGATAATAAATACCCCATCATCATTAAGGTAATCACACAGATAATTCCGATTCATAACGCAATCAAGTCAGCATATAAACGTCAATTATTATTCCATATCAACTGCACAAAAGTTATGGCCTTTATCCGTCGAACAATTCGCCGCGATGAATGGCTGAATTTTTGAGTATTTTTATGCGAGTGGCCGTTCGCGAAAAGATCTGACTGGTGCCACACCAGTGGCGTAGCCACAGGCTATCCCGCAAGCAAATAGGAGATAGCTGTGTAAATTCCAAACTTCTTTTTCCATTCAATCCATTAGATTTAATAAATCGACCCATAGTAAAATGCACAGAACGAAGGTATCCAGAAAGTTTGAAATTTTGAAGAGAAATTTGTGCCCTGATGGTAATAAAACCGAGGTTTCATATTTTCATTCAAAAAATCATCAGTAATATAGAAAATTGAGTGTCACTTTCGGTTCTTCTTCCTTAATACATAATTTTAATCCTAGATATCTCGGAGTCAAACTTGATTCCTCTCTAAATTTCAACGCTCATTCAGATGATCTGCGTTTGAAGCTTAAAACTCGAAACTTCAATTCCTTTCCAAATTCATTTCCCATACTCATCTATATTCCAGATAACAAGGTCCTCAGATTGAAGTCGCGTAACCTTTTTTGGTCAAATTTTCTGATTGATATGAATAGAAGCGACAAAGAAATTTGGCAATCTGAATGAAATGTATCCAATTTTTTCAATAAAGATCTTATTACTTATCCTTCCATCATAGTTCCTTATTCTGACCTTCCCTGGAGAATATGGTCTGTTTTAAATCGCATTAGAACAGACCATGAACGATGCAACAGCATGCTCTTTCGATACTTTTAATTGAATCTAGTATATCTAAAGAGGCAGTTGTAGGAACTCTTGTCCCCAACATTTTTTATTCGTGAAAGTTGTTCCAAAAACCTACCATCCTTGAGTTGAATGAGATCCAATAACCTTTTGAGTTTTTTCAAAAAGTCGTTAAATACCATATTTCATAGCCACCATTTCGAATGCTCTTGTAAGAATCCCCGCAAAAAACTGCATGGGGGTAATTTTAACAGCTTTATGAACTTTTATTTTAGCTGTCTGAATCAAAAGAATATATGACTTAACACACTTTACCTCTGAGGCTCTGAGGTGCTGATATACACTGCGCAAAAAAATTAACGCACATTATTGAAATCCCAAGGTGAAGGTGTTCTCAATGATAATTATTTTTATCAGAATTATGCATGCATATGTTATCCACTTTCAACGTTTTTCTTTAATACAGATGTTTTTTCCCAGCAGGAATAAAACAAGATGATATTATCAGATTTTGAATGTATTGGCTCAATTCTAACATCAGTTGGTCAATTCTCGCGAAACACGCGTTTTGACCCAAGAGGAATGTGCCCAAGCGGTAGTTTTGCGAGAAGAAGGGTGGACATACACAAGAATTGCAGAAAGGTTTGGAGTTTCACATACGAGTGTCCAGAATGTTGAAGCGATTCAGGGAGACAGGTATAAATTTCCGAAGACCAGGACAGGGTAGGCCACGGGTTACAACTGACAAACAAGAACGTTACTTGAGAGTTTCTTCGTTGAGACAACGGTTTGCAACCGCTCGCCTCCTTCAAAATCAGCTTAAGAAAACTCATGGGGTGCAAATTAGCACTCAGACAATAAGAAATCGTCTCAGAGAATAGAATTTAAAGCCTCGTGTCGAGGCAAGAGGCCCAGCTCTTACCCCAGCCCATCGAAGGGCGCGTTTGGATTTTGCGAGAGAGCATATCCATTGGGAAGAGGCCGATTGGGAAAGAGTTCTCTTCACAGGTGACTTCAGATTCTGCCTCTACCATTGCGATCGACGTTCCCTTGTATACAGACGTCCACATGAAAGATATGCTCAGTGCAATTTCCTGAATACTACTGGTTTCGGGGCAGGATCGATTATGGTATGGGGTGGAATATCTTCGACTGCTCGCACAGACCTAGTGGTCGTTGATAATGGAGCTATGAATGCTGATAAGTATATAAGGAACATTCTTGAAGAGCATGTAGTGCCATTTGCCCCATACATTGGTGAAAATTTCATTTTTATGGACGATAATGCCAGACCCCATCGTGCGCGCATCGTTCAGGAGTACCTTGAAGAGGTTGAAGTCTCTCGAATGGAATGGCTAGCAAGAAGTCCAGATCTAAATCCGATTGAGCAGGTTTGGGACAACCTCAGTAGAAGGCTGAGAGGTTCAGAAAATTATCCAGCTACTCTTAATGACTTAGGAATCCAACTCGGAGAAATCTGGGAAGGATCAGATCAGAACATTTCAAGATCACTCATTTTGAGTATAAACCGTCGTTGCCGAGCTGTTATAAACGCAAGGGGTGGAAATACCAATTATTGAATCACTTATCAGCATTTCAGTATTTTGAAAATTGTTCAATGCTCTTCTTTCACATAAGATTCGGTGAAATCCTGAATTTTTCTTCCATTTAATGTGTCTTGTTTCGTTTAACATGAAAAATAAGTTATAAAGTCAATGTAGAGTTAACTTTCATTAAAATTGAGATTTTCAGAATGTGCGATTTTTCTGAGCAGTGTATATATCGTAATAATCTTTTTTTTTCTTTTGCTTAATAATTTTTTCAAGTCCGTTTTTCAAGTTTCCTCCCCGAACGAGCCACCACTGTATCCGGCACAATCTCCGTCAATTTTATCACACAAAGCCGTTTGTCAATCCACAATCGCCTCACAGCCGCCTAGTCATCGAAACAGTATCGCGAAGATGACCTCTGACCTGGCTCGTCCCAGTCGGATGCACTTTAAAAAGGTGACATCTCGGAGATTGAGATGAATGATATCCGATTGTGGCTGCTCCCGATGTTAATGTGTTGAATTCATTTCGGATAACGATCTCGCTATAGATGGGCGGATGTATCAGACTTGGATTGGATCGGAATTGTTGTTTGGATTCGTAGACGATCTTTCTACCTACTCGAGACGATATGGAAATGTTGGGGGTGGATTATTTTGGGTCATCTTCGTTCTTACCCTCCTATTCAAGTGAGGAATGTGTTTAATAAAACATGGGTTTCGATAGATGAGGTTGATGTCAACTTAGAGAGGATTGTTGAAATTTTCACGGTGAGTTCAAGGTCTAAATGCTCTCGATGAAATATCAAAATGAATCAGAGGGCAAGAACCAATACCAGCTCTTGATATCTGGATGATTTTCCCAATGGATAATGTGGAATCTGCCTGAAACAGTGTTGGTATCTTATATAAATATGCTGGTAGGCTGAAGTATATTCAACTGATCAAAAAAAAATTGACTTCCAAAAATGAAATTCCAGGAAAACAAAGAGGAACTAAGAAGGTTTTTACCAGACAAAAAGCTTGGCAAGTACCTAGCAACTTTAAATGTAAGTCGACACAGACTTAGTCCTACGAATAACAAACAAAAGTGCAAAATATTTTCTAGATTTCTCCTATGTAAAAAGAAATAAAGAATATGAGACAACTGTGAGGTCTATAAAATTATGTACTCACAATATTATATTCTTTTGATTGAGAGAGCTAAAATAATACAATACATATTGAAACAAAAAAGTACCTAGCTGGGGTTAGTGCAACACAGGAAAACCATACAGGTCTGTAGTAAGATAAAATGAGGAAAGGGAAAAAATACCAGAGAAAAAACCCCGACCTCACCCGTGTTAGAGAAAAATTTACTAAAAGGATCTTGGAGGACATCTACGTGATGAGAAGAACATCTTCATGTAGTTCTTCTATGGGCAGCAGAGAAAAACAGATTCTTCACCAATCTACCCGAAATTCTAGATCTGAAATAAAAAAAGACGAAAGCAGAAAAAACTAGCTATTTATAATCAATTGAATGGTTCTTGAATTAACCACACATTGCAGAAATTCTTTCTTCATAAATAAGTTATGACAGAAATGTCACAATGTTCGAAAGAAATGAAAAACCCAATCAATTTCCCCTTTTTGAATTCCTAAACATGAGAAAACTTATAACACAACAAGCTAAACTATAATTTGGACTAAGTGAAAAATCATTGAGTACTTGTCCTCCTTCAAGGAGAAGTTCCTCTGTTGCCCTGTGGGTTTCTTGGAAGATCTCAACACCATGTTCAGTGGCTAATTTCAGAACGTAATCACTCTTCTCCTTCGAATTCCCCAATATTCAAATTTAAATTCTCAGCCTTGCTCTTTGATCGTGAGGGTTCTTTCGAACCAGGTACGACGCGAATGTCGAAAATTTCGAATTTTCCATAAACCATAACTAAAAAAATCTGTTTCCATATTCGTGATCTTCACTATGGATTCAATCAGTGGTTAAATTTTGGTGTCGATCAGAGAAAGTTGATTTTTTGGCAAAATTTCCATACATATGTATGGAAAAAAAGTTTTTTTCTGAAAAGGTTATTTTTCAAGTTATGGTCGAGGGAAAATTCGAAATTTTAAACCTTCACGAAAAAATCTGAGAATCTAAACTGTTCACGATTGGTGAATCAAAATTGGACTTTTATATTCTTAAAGAATTAGTCTACAAGCGGGAAAATCAGCATTTATCCAGTGTGAATTTTGCAGCTTCTACAGCACTTCAAATTTCACCAAATTTTCGAATATTTTCCACAAAATTTTCGAACAAACACTCAGTGTTTAGGTGCAGTACTGTGCACTATGCGGACTACCTAAATTGTTTACAATATATAAATTATATTGTATGTACTTTTACTGAGGTGATAATGAAGTTTTCTGAAGTTTTTTTTTTGAAAAATTGTTTTATTTTCTAAAATACTGACAATAGAGAATAACTATTTGCATATTCATAATCTGCCAATTCGATCTAGTCGAGAAAAACTGATCCAGGGTCGATGGAGTACGAATAAAAATTTATCGGAGCAGCTCTCAAATGAAAAAAAAACATCAAAATTGGTTTACTCAGTTGAAAGTTCTGAGGTAACAAACTTAAAAAAAAGACGAATTCTTAATCATCTCCATAACCATCTGTTAATAATTAGAATTGTTTTTCCCGAGTGTGGTGAAGAGCTTGGCTTTGATATAAAATATTTATAACTCTTAATTTGGGCTAATGAAATTTTTCTGTGGAAAAATTAGAGATACCTATAAATGTTTTTTCGAATTGATTTTATCGAACGTACATTTATTTGGAAATACAACTATTGTGGAGCTTGACACATTCAATCTAATTTACCTCGAAAAAATAATTAGTACTTTTCTAGGATATATCTTTATATTTCGTTTCTTTGATGGTCCCATAGAAATATGTAGTTACTTTATAAAACTAGAAATTAAGTTATGATTACACTTTCACGGCCAGATGATATGACAATGATTCCTCTTGTTTGACAGCGAGATCGCTCAGTGTACTCTATATTTTCTCGATTTTTGGCTTTGTGTTTGAACCACTGAACTATTATACGCTTATGAAAGAAGTTATGTTTTACGACGAACATAATTCCTCGGAGAAAATAATAATTGAAAATGGAAATCTAAGAACCAAAGAGAGCAGACAGACCGATTTCTCATTTATTATTCTTCATCAGTGGAGCATAACTCAATCGTCCATGACAACGGCAATTAAATCCAGAATTTTTTTCAATTTCGTCAGGCACAGCTCAGACATAATTTTGACTAGTTTCATGTCATGCACTTCTCGAACTAAAACTACATTTGCTTCGACTCTATCGAATCAGCATAATCAGACATTCTCACGTATTTTCCTCAATAAAAAAAAGGAGAATCCGACCCATTGTTCGACTGACAGCTGACAGCCTCGCGGATCCGATCGAGTCGAACAGAATCGATTCGCGGTCGATGTGACGTTTGCATTAATTTATCTCTCCCATCTAAAGCTGCATACGGAGATATCCAGGCTCAATTTGACGGTAATTGAATCAGGCAATCGGCCGATATCATTAATTTTATAGTCGATAATCGCCTGATAGGCAGTGCCACACAAATCTAACAAATCGACCGGGTATGCCCGAGTAATGATCTTGCGGAGTGCAGTCCAATTGCTCTCTCGAGAACAATGAGGGTACGTAGCATGACAAAACAACAATGCTGCGATGAAGATTCTGAATGAGGACGCGGGACAGTGATGGAAGAACGAGGAAGAAGGTAGGAAGTTGAGGTCGTTGTTTTTTGATTGATTCGTCTATGTTTCTGCCATGAAAAATTTCTAATCTACACTCCCTGTCAATAAATTCCGAACAGGCAAAATTTTTGTCAAATTCAACACCCTGTATCTTTTTTGGTGGTTCTCCGATTTTGTTAAAATTTTCCCGGGTGAAGTGTTGGGACTTGTTATATCAACCTGAAATTTACTTTGCAAAAATACCTGTAGTTCATCCGTTATACAGGGAGAAACAAAACCTTGTTTTATAGCCTTCATTTCTAAACACCCGGTGGTGAATTATCATTACATTTAAATTTGAAGTGTGACCCTTTCTTAACAGAATGTTCTTTGATTTACGTCAGTATCTGTTTTTAAAAAATAAATACATATTTTCGAAGAAAGTGTTGCATTTTCTCAACTTTTATAACAATTTAAAACATTACAATACCTTATCGACTAGCAAACATAAACAAACATCTGAAAATTAATAGCGTGTATTTCCACCTCGCTTTCTCATCACTTCTACCATACGACGTGGCATACTTTCAATGCATTTCCGAATTGCTTCTTGGGGAAGGGCTGTTCATAAATCGGGCAAGGTGTTGGGCTGCCGATTTCGGACATGTCTATCTAGCATATCCCATACATGTTCAATTGGATTTAAATCCGGCCTTCTGGCTGGCCACACGAATCGTTGAATATTCGCCTCTTCAAAGTATTTTGTTACAACCCGTGCAACGTGAGGCCTAGCATTGTTCTGCATTAACAGAAATTATTGCTTCCTCCAGAAGCTATTCGTAAATGCATTGAAAGTATGCCACGTCGTATGGTAGAAGTGATGAGAAAGCGAGGTGGAAATACACGCTATTAATTTTCAGATGTTTGTTTATGTTTACTAGTCGATAAGGTATTGTGATGTTTCAAATTGTTATAAAAATTGAAAAAATGCAACACTTTCTTCGAAAATGTGTATCTTTTTTTTTAAAGCAGATTCTGACATAAATCAAAAAACATTTTGTTAAGAATGAGTCACACTTCAAATTAAAACTGAATGATATCAAATTTTCTGCCTCAAATTCACCACAGGGTGTTTAGAAATAAAGGGTATAAAACAAGGTTTTGTTTCACCCTGTATAACGGATAAACTATAGGTAGTATATTATCTTATATTATATTATATATATTATATATATTATATTGTCTTATCTTGTCGTAACACGAATATATGCGATCGAGGCCGACGCCTTGAAACCTATGATCTAGTTTTGATGTTAGACGAGTGATAAACATCTCACGTTTGTGTGTGACGTTAATGCGCAGTTGCGAAGATCTGGTGAATTTATTCAACGTGCTTTCGAATTTTGTGGAGATCTTTCTTTGTTCATCAATATACTGTGGATCACAATGAATTCTCGTATTTGAAAGGCTTATAACTTTTGACAAGACAGTAAAAGTAATAGAATGGTCGAACCTTTCGCATGTTATTCCTTTCATTCTCGATCCTTTACTGAGATGAGAGTTGAGGCTTAGCTCTTGAAAAATTGATAAAATAATTCATATTTCTACCAAGTAGTGTTTTTTCATAATGGATAGTTAACAACTGCAAGACAACTTTTTCTAGATATTTGATTAGATTGCTTCTAAGAGGGAATATTAGACTACAGGTCCCATCAACCTTACATGGGAAAATCTTTTTCTGAGGTATTAACGTAATTTAGAACTGTTGTTTCAGAATCTATACTTTGAACTGTTTCGAACTCTCCTGCAAAGTGATATTTATTTTACAATAATTTTCCCTTATTTACATAACCAGTCCAGTTGAACTAATCACCAAAAATTTCCAATCGATTTCAATTGTGCTTTCGTCTTTGGAATTAATACCGACATTAGCTATTAATGAGAATTTGCCCATGTCTATGGAAATTTCAAAGTAGTTCATCTCCTCTTAGAAGCAAGAAAATCATGTATCTGAGACCATTTTCTCTAGAATCTCTCTAGAATCCGAAAAATTGTTATCTTGCTGTTCTTTCTTTGGAAATATAGAAAACCCATTTTTTGTCATAAAATTTGAATTTGTCATTAATTTAAGAAAATATTTTCTCGATACCAGAGATTTCCAAAAATTTCACTCGACCACTAATTATTTTCCAGTAAAAAAACACATTCGGAATGAGATTGAAAATTGAAGACAAAATCGTTTTTTCCTGAATATATCGAAAAATATTCATTTTGGGGTAAAAGTCTAGAACGTATGTTTCTATTATTTTTTGACGAAGATTTCGAAAATGATTCGAAAAAATGAGGTTTCAATCTGAAGAAAACGAGTTTTTGATGTTTCGTCACTTCTAACTTTGACAAAGAATTTGTGACCTCCTGTATCATATTCTGAAAATCACGCTATCGGAAAAGAAGAATCAGGCTTTCTTCTCGGAGATTCCCAAAAATGAGAATTCTTAATGAAAAAACCTCGAAGTTGTCTATTTCAACAGAGTTCAATTATGAGTTTTTTTTCGTATTTCCCCATTTGAAGAGAATTTTCTATGGAAAATTCAGAATTGATAACACAAATTGTGAAATATACTTTTAATTTCACTCTTTATTGAATGCACGAGGAAGAACGTCTGTTCACGTGAACCTCAAAGGAAATACACAAGTCAGCTAAAACTCAGTTTACCCCACGTATTTTCAACATGTTATGATTCTAAGTCGAGTGATTTTTGTTCGAACAAAGACTAATGAATAAGAAACCGGTCTGCCTGCTATTCTTTCGTTGTTAGATTCCACCAGTCCATTTTCAATTATTATTTTCTCCGAAGAATTATGTTCGTTGTAAAACTTTTGACTCAGTGCACCGATTTTGATGTTATTTTTTTGATTTGAGAGCTGGTCCGAAAAATTTTTTTTCATACTAAATCGACCCGGATCAGTCGGAGAATTTTTAATGAAAAAACCTCAAAGTTGTCTGTATTTCAACAGTTCCCATATTTCCTCATTTAAAGAGAATTTTCTCAGGAAAATTCAAACTTGTGCGATCAAAAAGACTCAGAATTTAATGGAGAATCTACTTATGCAATAAACAATGGGTCTCCCCATTTGAAATACGAAAGTCCTAGATCCTTCCAAAAATATACGAGAAGTAGTCTTCTTACTTGAAGCCGACCTTTAGAATTTCAATCCTGAATCTTGTGTCTTTCCTAAAAATATTTCATAAAGCCATATTCGTTAATAACTCTGTATATGATTGTTTTTGTAAAAAAAAAATAAGTTGTAAAAAGACAAAAAAGGGAAGTTAATCCTTTCTGTAATGAATCTTCTTGACCTTACAATCACGTGAGATGTTTGGGGGTTGAAACCCAGTTTTGGACGGCCAAACTTCAGTCACAAGACGTCCTTCCCCAAATAAAAATTGACTTAATTGACCTGTCTCTGCGTTTCACGTTCATTCGGACAACCCAGCGCACCAGAAATTATGATTCTGAAGCACGTGTGGTCGCCTAATGTGGTCGCACAAATTAATTGGGGTCAATGAGAGAAGAATCTGCCAGATCATGTTGCGGATCGTGATTAACAAACAACGTACATTTCTATCGATAGGAAGAATGAAAACGAAAAGTTCTGGAAAGATTGTAATGAATAGACGTATTGCTGGACCCGGCAATAACTATTGTTGTAATAGGTTGAATTTATTTATGAACACGTCGTGAAATTTCTGGATTTATAGTCGTAGTTGCAATTGTTTTTTTAATTCGTATTGAATATAGAGGTATCACAAAATTTCAAACGAATAGAAAAGTAAGTTTTTGGTAAAAACTTTGTGTTGATAATCGAATTGCTGAAATTTTTGTTATATTGTTTTTCCCTTTCAATAGGTTTCATTGTACATTTATTTAACTTCCCTTTTCGTCATTTTTAAAGGCTTCATCACTGATCTAACAGAATTTTGATTCTTTCAGATATTTTCATATATAAAAGATTAGGATATGAGTATAGTTCAACTGCACCTTGAGGTAAATCATATAAAAATTATTTTTGTACAACTGCGATTAAAAGTAACACTTTTAATGACAGCAAACAATGTTAAAATTGATTGTTCACGTGGAAGCGTGTTAAAAATATTTATATTTTTAACATTAGAGTTAAAAATATTTTAAGCTCTCCATTTTCTTATGATGAAATCAGATGAGAAAAATTCAGCAATTGCAAATTTTTTTATCAATATTTAACAATCATTACTCATGAACATTAATATTATTCGTAAAACTAGAACAATTACTCAACTTAATGCCCTGTGAAGTTGGGGAACTTCGTAACATATTATGAACGAAAATCTGTTGAGGTTGGGAGAATTTTTTCAGCAATGACATTTCTATATGCAATGAAATGATCAACATAGCCCTCGGCTACCGTCGTAGACTTCCATACACCATGTTTTTTTATATCCGTAATATTTGCTCCTGATTCTGCTAGCAATGAAGCGGAGGATCTTCGAAAACAGTGTCCTGTATATTGCTTTGGTTCTGGCAGTTTGAGGAATTCGGCAACAATAGATGGAATTTTCGCAAATGTATTAATACCAACTGGATTGGCAGTGCATTTATTATTCATGCATTTCAGGAAAATACGACGATGTTTGATAACAGAAGGGCACAGTGCAAAGTACTTATGAAAATAGACTACATACTTCCCAATAACACTGAAAGAACGACTGACTTTCGATTTTGTATTTGGAAGTTGTATAACCAATGCTTTATTTGATATTTCGATGTCTTCCATTGATAAATTACATAATTCTTCACGCCGACAGCTTCCAAATAATCCGAAAATAGTTGCAACCTTAACCATCAAGTATTTCTCATCTGGTGCCTCCTTTATAAAATTTTCAACTTGTTCACGGGTGAGAATTTTCGATTTTTTGGGACGATATCTTTCACGTTTCCGTTTTAAATAATGCCATTACCTCAAATTGACTAACATCCACACCATTTTTAACAAGGGCGCTTGACTTTATCATTGAAAATTTGCTCCACAAAGTTGATGAACTTCATATTTTTTTAGGTAGGAGTTACAGATTTGCTCTTCTTGCAGACTCTTCAATATCAAAAGGAACAACCAAATCGTCACTCTTATTTATAATTGGATTCTCGACAAACATGTTAAGCAGTTAAAAACCCAAGACGAAAATTGGACAGGAACGAAATTCAAATGACAGCGTCTTTTCTCCTTTGTTAGTTATCATAACGTTGGCAACGTTTGCCATTCACAACAACCTCTTGATTATTTGAATATTGAAATGCATCTTGAAGTTTATTGTCATTGCAAATTCGCCCATTTCATTATCAAAATAAGGCAGTTGTACAAAAAATATTGTATGGCATTTCCTCAAATAAAAATTATTTTATTTTTTTTCTAGTATTATTTTTTCAAGTGAATTCATGATCTACTGACCTTCATGAAGTCCGTCAAGAAAAAATGGCACAACACAAGGAAAAATCTCATCGAAATCACTTCAAATCCACTCCGCATCAAGTTCAAAATCAATCTCGATCCAAAAACCTTTTTTTTCGCGAGCCGAGAACACGCCGCGATCAGAAACCCCGATCAATTGAGGGATGTTTCTATCCGGGGGCGAAAACCACCCCAACTGCTAATTGATAAAACGTTCCAACGAATATAAAGTTCAGATAAGGGAACAAAAAAAAATTCGGATCCGGGCTAAGATATTCAGCGCGTGAAATTCGGCGCATTTAGAATGACAGGGTGCAATTACTGTCAGGGAAGCTATATCGTAATTTGGGATTTCGGCAGAAGGCATGAAAGGGGGTGGTTTCATTGTGTGACCGTTTAATCCGTTCTGGGTGCCGATGACAACGTTTTGAAGTTTGTCGTATTTTTTAAATTTCGTTTTGTTACGAATTGCATTGTTTATTCGTTCAATTTTTCGAACAATAAAGCTTGGTTTTTGGGTATCCAGCAATGACATGAATGTTTATTCACAAAATTTGGTAGTTTGTGATGATCTTCTGCATTTCTTGATCCTTATCATTCTGGATACACTCTCTAAATCTGATATTTAAAATATGCTGTATATTGATTATGTTATAACAATTTTTAAGAATCATTACACTCTTCATTTTTCCTAAATCTAGCTAATAGAAGGTGTCCAGTAGGGGTAGGGGGTATTTGTATCATTGTACTATCAAATAGCCCCCCGAGGAGTCACCAAACTAATACCTCTTGATCATTTTTTATGGGGATAACTTAAACACTTAGGCTTGGTTTCACAAAACTTTAATTGTGCGATTAAAAAACCTTACGTGAATTCGAACCAATGGAATCACTCGTTTTGAAATTTCAACGAATCGCGATGGCTCCAATTAATATATCCTTACATTCAAACACTGAACTTTAGCTGCTATCAACCAAGAGATGTGTAGAAGAGTGATAGCCAATTTCCGTGTTTTATTAGAAGAGAGCCAGCACGAGGGTTAAAATTTAAACAACATAATCTTTGCCACTCAGTTTTCCAAAACCTTGTCTAAATTTTAATAAGGCAAACTTTTCTCCTGTTTTGTTGCTTAACCCACACTTTTTGTGGACACCCTGTACATCAATTAACTATCTAATTAAAAATTAAATATACATGTAGGAAAGAAAGGTAAGACATCTATTGAAATATTTTCTGGGAGGTATTTGCATATTCCTGAAAATTTTATTTGGGTTTTCTCTCCCAGTCTCTGAAACAAGAAACAATTAGAAAAAATTTTTCAAATAATAGAAGGGATCAAAAATTTACAAGAAGAAGTTGTTGCCTAACAGTGAACAAGAACAAAACACTTTGAAATATTAAGCGTAACGTTTCGTAGTCTAAATCAGACTCCTTCGTCAGACAATTTCTATTTTTCATACAACAATATTTTGATTTTTTAATAGCCAATATATGATGAACATACACTCCCCGTCAATAAATTCCTGACAGGCAAAATTTTTGTCAAATTCAACACCCTGTATCTTTTTTCGAGGTTCTCCGATGTTGTTGAAATTTTCACCAGGTAAAGTATTGAGTCTTGTTATATTAATCTGAAATTTACTTTGCAAAATTACCTGTAGTTCATCCGTTATACAGGGTGAAACAAAACCTTGTTTTATACCCTTCATTTCTAAACAACCTGTGGTGAATTTGAGGAGGAAAATTTGATATCATTCAGTTTTAATTTGAAGTGTGACCCTTTCTCAACAAAAGGTTTTTTGATTTACGTCAGTATCTGCTTTAAAAAAAAAAGATACACATTTTCAAAGAAAGTGTTGCATTTTTTCAATTTTTATAACAATTTAAAACATCACAATACCTTATCGACTAGTAAACATAAACAAACATCTGAAAATTAATAGCGTGTATTTCCACCTCGCTTTCTCATCACTTCTAATATACGACGTGCCATACTTTCAATGCATTTCCGAATTGCTTCTGGTGGAATATTTTCCCGTTCTTCTAGAAGGGCTGTTCGTAAACCGGGCAAGGTGTTGGGCTGCCGATTTCGAACATGTCTACCTAGCATATCCCATACATGTTCAATTGGATTTAAATCCGGACTTCTGGCTGGCCACACCAATCGTTGAATATTCGCCTCTTCTAAGTATTCTGTTACAACCTTGCAACGTGAGGTCTAGCATTGTTCTGCATTAACAGAAATTGTTGCTTCCCCCAGAAGCAATTCGTAAATGCATTGAAAGTATGCCACGTCGTATGGTAGAAGTGATGAGGAAGCGAAGTGAAGATACACGCTATTAACTTTCAGATGTTTGTTTATGTTTACTAGTCGATAAGGTATTGTAATGTTTTGAATTGTTATAAAAATTGAAAAAATGCAACACTTTCTTTGAAAATGTGTATCTTTTTTTTTAAAGCAGACACTGACGTAAATCAAAAAACATTTTTTTTAAGAAAGAGTCACACTTCAAATTAAAACTGAATGACATCAAATTTTCCGCCTCAAATTCACCACAGGGTGTTTAGAAATGAGGGGTATAAAACAAGGTTTTGTTTCACCCTGTATAACGGATGAACTACAGGTATTTTCGCGAAGTAAATTTCAGGTTAATATAACAAGACCCAGTACTATACCTGGTAAAAATTTCAACAAAATCGGAGAACCACGAAAAAAGATACAGGGTGTTGAATTTGACAAAAATTTTGCCTGTCTGGAATTTATTGACGAGGAGTGTATGATGAACATAGATTAATATTGATTACTAGATTTTCATATCGTTATTTTATTTCAAAATTTCCTGAAACAAGTTCTTTTTTCAATAAATCCAACCAAATTCGATCTACCCCTACTGAAAAATTGGCGAGATTATTAGCTTCATCCAAGAAAATACAAGCTGACTCCTTGATTTTTCTTTTATAATTATCAGGTTTCGTCATTAGAATTTTTGTGCCATTCTAATCCATCATGTGATTGCCGGTATTGGAACACACATGATCTGCTATCTGCTATCTACCAATATCTCAATTTTTTATGTTATTCTCATGTTCACGCTTTCTAATTTCTAAGGGTCTCGATGTTTCTCCTGTATAAGATTTTCCACAAATACAGGGAATATTGTAAATACAATTTCTTGTTTTTCCGTTCTCATTCAAAGGATTAGTTTTTGTTAATATAGATCGTAAATCAGTTTTTGTTTTGAAAAAAAGTTTTTATGTTGAATTTTGAACCAATTCTTTTAATTTTTTCTGAAAGCCCATGAACATAAGGAATCAAATTTATTAAAATTGGTTGTTCTTGACGGTTTGTTGTTGGTTCCTGATTGTTATTATCGTTTTGACGCAAAATAGTTCTCCCTAAATTTGAAATAGTTTTTTCTATGAAATTCGTTATATATTGTGATTATCCTCAGATTGGGAGAGAAAACCCAAATAAAGTTTTCAGGAACAAGAAAGGCAAGGTTCAGATTCAAAATGAAAATTCGTTCTTTCTAATTTCTGTGAATTCTATACACGAAAACTAATCTCTGAAGTTTTCCTTGATGAATAACTTTGTAACTAATCCCAAAACAGGCGTATTAAAAAAATTTACATTTCCTAAATCAACTAAATTCTTCATGGTCCAAGTAAGCTCTTTCACCAGCACCTAAATAGCAAGACATAATCAGATTTCTTTCTTCCTGTTCGGACCACGAGACCTGAAATTATCGATTGATCAAAACACTTGCCGAAAAGCAATAATTTTCGGTTTATCTCCATCGAATTGAAATGTGGTAGAACAAATATATTTTAATGATCGTGCATGATTGAAAGTGGAACGAGGTGCTACTTCCAAGGGGGCTTGCTCTGAATTTTTTCCTCTTATCGGCTCGAAATCGTGAATAACACCATGAGAACTATAATTTAGTTAATGTTATGGCACGGTTGATATTCTCGCGATCGGCGTGGATTATCAGGAGAAAAAACTTTTTCGAGTGTTGTTAGGTTTCTAGTTTTGCAGCATCATGAATAATTTAAGACGAGATGTTTTGTTTCCGTGATTTTCTGATGGACTCCTCAGCTTTCTGAAACGATGATTCGTGCGAGAATTTATAATGTCAAAAAAATCAAGAATATTTTTTCAGAAAGATATGATTGCTTATAAACCAAAAATTCCAATACATCATGTGATCGTCGGTTTTGAAACGATCACACATGATTTGCAATTTGTGATCTCTTTTTTTATGATATTTCTATATTCATTTCTTCATCATCTCTGAAGTTCTGAATGTTACTCCTGTATAAGGTTTTCCACAAATACAGGAAAAGTTGTGAAAACAATTTTCTTTAACCCAAATAGACCTACCGTTCCGTATAAAGAACACCTATCTAAAAGTTTTCTATTCATGCTCAAAATAAAGAAACAAAGAAGGCGTCAATATAAACACATAAATAAATGCTTTCTTCAACACTGAATATAACCTACAAAGTGCTTCAGTATTCAAATTCACTTTAAAGCCATGTTAACTTCATGAATATATAAATTGGTACAATACCTCATTTTGTCCGGTGGTGTATTTTTTCATATGTATTTATTTCATCGCGTTTGCGAATAAAATAATTATATCTATGGTCGGATGAATAATATTAGAGGCGAATTCATCTTCTCCTTGATTTCAAATCCTGATTTTTGCTACGTAAATGAAGGCGTTCTTTTAACGGAACGGTAGGATTATCACCTACTATATTACCTGAATATATTGTTATAACTATTGGAAAAATAATCTGACTCTGCATGAGATACTACATTATGCAGATAATCTGGATATGATTTCAGAACCACCTGATAGCAAAATTTTCTTCTACACATAATTCAATAGTTTTCTGTAAGTGAAATAACAATAATGTTGCTTATGCGCCTACTAATTTCTTTTTCGTATTTCCATGCACCAAACAAAGTAATCATATATTCACCTTGAGAAAAAATATCATTGACCAACCAAAACTCATGCAACATTAGAATATATGGGGAGCGTTGACTGATCCCGTAAAAAGATGAGTTAGAATCGTATTTCGACAAGGACAAAAATTGTATTTCCCACTTCTTGCACACTGCTTTGACATGGTTGTTCAAAACACAGAAATGGTAACAAACTAGACTAGCTATCATCGCAACAAGATTGCTTGAAACTAATAGAAAAACAACAAAAACAGGACCATCCAAGCAATCAAAGAGTTTATACCAATCTTCAAGATAGGTCAGAGTAGACCACCTGATTGTTTACCAGAATAAAATAAAAGAATTGTGAAATGTTGCATAAAAATTAATATTTTATAAGTATTAAACATGAAAAAGCATAACATCCGAAAACTTGCTTCTATAATTACGACATATTATAATTCAATGTTCATTTTTTATAGAATTAATTTTAGTCGCTCAAAAACCTACCGTTCCTTTAAAAGAACACCACAAATTTTAACTTTTCGTGAAAAATAAGTACACATCAAGATAAAAAATATGAAGAGGCCCCATTTAAACCATAATCTGACACAATTCTCATTGAAATGAAAGAAAAAAAATTTCAGGTCTATTTGGGTTAAGGATTGTTAAATCGAAAAACACGCATTGCACGAGATTTTACGAAGAATAGTTTTATTTTCCAACATGGCCAACAATTCATTGAATAGCATTCACCTCTGTCTATGATTTTCTGATGGAATTATGAAATGTGAAGTTATATAGGAATGTATTTTTCCTGCATTTTTATTTTCCTGTGTGATCATTTTTTTTCATTCCTTTCATGTTTATTCTCGATGTTTGATGAATTACTTAATTTTTCGATATTTTTGCCTGAAAATAATCCAGAATTTCTGGAAACCTGAATAGGTAAAAGGCCTATTAAATGCAGATATACAGTCATTCAAAACGCAATTGCAAGAATTTCAGAATCCCCCTGTAGCTTCCAAAGTTTAATATATATCCAAAATCTGATAGCACCTTTGAATTTGATATGAAAAAGTAGTCCATAAATTTCTTACTCAGAATTTTATGAATCAATCAACTTTTATTCATCCTCACTTACAAACTACAATCACCTGTACAAGAGAATATATTGATTTTAAACAGTTCTGGTACAATATCTATGATTTTTCCTTTCCTTTCATTTCATTTTCCTTTCTATTTCAGTTTCGTAATGAGCACATAACAGTATTGAAAGAAGTGCTGTAATGAACTCATTATAGCAGCTATATTGATTGGCAGAATTGTTCTATACCTCATGAATTCGACAGATAATAAATGAATCTGTGGCAAGGCCAACATATGTTCAATAAATATTACCATGAAAACTGTGCTAGAATGATATGTTCTTGCACGATTTTGTTCTACAAGATGAGTTGTGGTAGAATGAAAGGATTTTATATAGAACTAGCTGACCCAGCAGACTTCGTACTGCCTCAATCGATAAATAAAAAAGCAACTTTAATATTATAATAAACTATTATGGTACAATACCTTGAATGAGGGCGAAAATTAGGCATTACCTCCGAATTCTATCAAGATGCTTCGATTTTGATAAAATTTTGGATATAATCTATACATGTCTCCTACTCCTACCCTATGCCGATTTATGTTCATTATTTTCAAGGAGTGAAAACAACCCCTTTATCCAAAAATGAAAGAAACTTGTTCTAACGTAAATCAAAGTAATTTTTGGGCCTCAGTAGCGTTTTATGAAGTTTAATGAAGGTCTTCATATACTTCAAGACCGTATTAACCACCCCCTTTCAGCATAAAATGTGTTAAAATGGGTCTCTATTAATACAATTTATCAATCTCAATCAATTTTATAACCGTATTTTGGATCAATGTTAGTTTTAGTTATTTTTATTTTTCAACCCCTAAGAGCAACCCTTATCTGTTCAAAATAACAAAATGAAAATATTATTTAAACATTCCATTTATTCGTCACTTTATTCACGTGAAATTAATACTTTTTGTGTCAAAAAATTTATCTGATTCTGAGTGGCTGTCGCCACTGTCAATTATTTCTTCATCTTTTCCAAAGATTGGACTACTGTTTTGGCAGTTGACACCTGCACATTCCCCACATGTAGCGTTACAAAAAAGACTCAGTTTTCTGCAGGTGCATGACGCATTGCATCTTTTTTGCAGTTACAAAAAATCATTTTCAACAATTTTTGTGGTGCAGGTGTTTTTCGCATTTTTGTGGGCTGCAAATATCTATTGGTACTATTCCAACCGCAATCAACGGAATTGAGAGCTTTATTACCAAGCCAAATTTGAAGTTGATGATTTTAGGCAAGCATTTATTTCATCGGCAGCCGTCGATTTTGGAATTACTGGTAATGGTTGTCGGAAGTCACCAGACAAAAGAATCAATGCGCCCCCAAAATATCCGTTTAGGCAACTTAAAATACACAGTAATTGTTCACATATAAATATAATAGTAGAATGGAGATTTGTTCAAAACATTCCGTCATAAAATTTTCCGTAGTGTTCGGAAGAAAGATAGGTGTAATATCACATGGACTCTGATGCGTTAATATTATTACAAAATGTAGTTCACTGAATTAATATCAAATATAATACTTTCACGAAAATGTTAAAACCGTAGCTACACCTACTATTGTTATTCGCAAGAAGAAAAATTATTTCCTATTTTTTTTCCATTTCATCAAATTTTTCAGAGTTTTAATGTATTTTATGTTAACCCGGTCGTAGAAGAATCCAACAAAAAATCTTTCATAACAAACAGTGCATCCAATCTTGAGTTATAAATGGTGTAACCAACATAATGGCCGACTTAGTTTTATATATTAAGATAAGAGAAATATCCACTCAATATTGGTTCAAGATGGCACAGATTGAGATGCTAACTCACCAGTGGCGTAGCGCAAATTTCGGGGGCCCCCCCGCAAGATTTCAGTCGGGGGCCCCCTCCATAATTTTACGTTATTTCTGATAAGTTTCCCCTGACGTTTTTCAAAGAAAAATATTTAAGAAAATGTGATAAAAAATGTATATATAGGTATGTATACAATATATTGAATGACAAAAATTTGTAAACAAAATAACATAGATTCTGATATAAAAATAACTGGAAAGGAATCAATGTGATAATGCATTAATCTTTGCTAATTTTTTTGTTTGAACATATCTATCAACTTGTCGATGGCCAAGCTTCAGGCTACTTCTTGTTCAAAGCTGTAGTAGGCTCAACAGTCTGATAGACGTGTTTGCGTTATTGTAGTCCTAAGATAATTCTTGATTATCTCGAGCCTAATAAAACGATCATTTGACGATGTACAAAGAGAGTCCCGAAAAGGTTGACGGTATATTAAAAAACTAATTGAGTGATAATTCGAATTTCGAATGGAGTTATTGAAAACCTTATATGTTTTTTAAACCATTTAGGAACATTGCTCTATTTTTCGGGAGTAATAATAATTGTATATCCATTGTTTCAGTTTTGTTCAGAAAAATATAGCGAATCCGCAAGTTCAATAGGATGAAATTATTGGGGCCCCATTTGAAGCTTTTCGTTTGACTTGGGGGCTCCTTTAGTGCCGGGGACCTCTGATACGCCACTGTGCTGAATAATTGATTGTGACTGGGGCATTGGCTTATTAAAATTTCAAAAAAACCTTTCGTCGTGTAGAAAATGCTTTTTCTTTTTCTCTCTGGTGTTTTCTTTCGCAAGCCTCACTCAAATATTTTCTTCTCCGATCTGACATATTTTCTTATTTCTGAAAAATTTAAGACATTCGAACTGCCGTTTCTAATTGGCGCATTCAATAACTTTTCTTTTTTTTAAAGTTGAAAATGAAAAAAATACGAGAGACGTTTCTTAACGGATAAATAAGCTACGCAATTAATTCTAACTAACCTTGAATGAAATTGTAATCCTGAAACCAAAGGCACTAAAAGAGTAAAAACATTGAAAACTTTGTCGTTGATTGTAACGTGGTTTCGTATTCAAACACTCGTTTCTCTCATTTCTAGAATGGAAATGGAAATAAAAAGATTTTATAATATTTTCCCCTTCATAAAAATATCCTGATTGGAGAATTGACAATAATTTCTGCAATAACAGATAAGACGCAAGCCGCCTGAAGAACAACATGTCAAATAAGCCACCGAGCCCCCAATAAAAGGATCATGTGGCGACCTTCAAAGAGAAATACCGAAAAGCTTGACGCTATAAAAAACTCTTCAAAATAGGGTAGCACAGGGTGTGACTGAGGGATATGTCGAATCTAATTACTGTTAACCTTCTATGTGTTTTGAATATAATTCAGGAATATTTCTCTATTTTTCGATAATATATAACTGTACCATCATTGTTTAGGTTTTGTTCGTTATATCATCAGAAAAATATCGCGATTCGGCAAGTTCAATAGTTACTGGGGCCCCATTCAAACCTTCTCGTTTGGCTCGGGGGCCCCCTTAGTTCCGGGGCCCCCCCGCACTGCGGGGTCTGCGGGGCCCTCTGCTACGCCACTGTAACTCACCTTTTGGGGATATTTCGCCGGTCGATATGACCTCTTCGGGTACAAGATGGCGTCGTCCGAAAAACAATGCGTGGCCAAGCACAAAACCGCTGTCAACCTGGAAAAAACGGAAAAACCAATTTATTATAATTATAGATTATGCGTAACGACTTTTATAAAGGGGGAGAAAGACGGAACATTTTAACGACATCGTCGAACTGGCCCGATGAAATTAGGAGGTGTTGCGACATAATAAAATGGCCTTTATGCCGGTGCCGACCGGTCAGAGGTCGTCATTCGTAAATCCGTAATGAGTGAGCGAAGGGCCGACCTAATTGAGACATCGATAGCGTTTTGTTTTTGTTGGATAACACGCGCGTTGTTCCCAGGCAACCCGATATCGGCGTGAGTCCGAAAACCCGCGGACGCTTTTTTTTATATCGATGCAGATTTTTTGTGCATATCAATCGGAGTTCACGTGTTGATCAGCACTCTACAGGGTGATTTTTGGAGATACAGGTTGAATCTGACTTGGTACGGGAAATTTTTGTAAGTCATTTCCAATTGTAATTCAGAAATCGTGAATTGACATTCAGAAAACATCACTCGTATTTCAGATTAGTCAATTGAATCTCAGAAAACATCAAATGTTATTCAGATTTGTCAATTGAATTTCAGAAAATATCAAATGGAATTCAATTGAGTTATCCGAAATGCATTTGATGTTTTCTAAAATTGAAGTGACTATTCTGAAATTAATTTCTGAATTACACTTGGAAATGGTGTAGTAATCCAGCAGGAAAATGTACAGGGTATCCCAAATTGCTCGATTTTGGCTGTTTCTGGTACCCTATTTATTTTGAAGAGATACAAATTTTGTTATATTTTATCGAAAATGTCTGAAAAAGAGAGCATTTCAGAAGCACTTTTTCAGTGGGAATAAGACACTATATTCAGTTTTTTATCTCCAATTTTTGTATATTATATAGGAATGCGTTTGTATTTGAAATGAAAATTCTAACTTTAGTAAACGGGATAAAAAGTTTGAATATACAGGGTGTACCAAGTTCGACGGCCTATTAAACATTTCTGGAGAACTGGAAATATTTGAAATCTGAAAATTGGGATTATAGTATTTATTGTTCGTCATTATCTACCGAGTTGAAATATTCTTGAAGCTTAACCACTTTCACTTATACAGGGTATGAAAATAAATTCCAAAAATTTTTTTTTCTGTTTTTCGTTTTCAATTTTGACGGAGTATTCAATTTTGAATATATTTTCATTAAATTCGTTGCATTTTTCGAAATATTTTTCAAAATATCTGGAAAAAAACTGAAGAAAAAAGGGTATGATATTTGTTATTCCTATTCTAAATAAGTTGACCACAAACCGTTTTCAAATATTTGAAGTCGACCACTGTAGAAATATTGTACATCTCTAGAATTTTGAAAAACTCGTCAAAGGGTGTTCCAAATGTGGGGTCAAAAATTGGGATCAAAATTGGCCCATAACTTTCGTTTTTCGAATTAGAACCCTATTTTTTTATAATTACGTTGGAATCTACGAAGAAAAATATAGTAGTGTCCTCACAGTCATGTTAATGCACCTAAAAATGAATATATCTTGGGTTATTTAGGATTTTTTGATTTAATGTCGTACCTAGAGTCAAATTCATAAAATCTGACTATAGAATTCGGATTCAGTTGTGGAATAACTATAATCTATCCAAATAGTTTTTTATGATATGAGTGTTAAAAGTGACGTTTTATTTTGTGAGTGAAAAAGTTTGTGAAATGAGCGGAACGAATTGAACATTTTCACGAATAAAATAAAATCAGTTTTAACACAAATACCATACAATGTTTTTTGTACAACTGCCCTATTTTGATAATGAAATGTGCGAATTTGCAATGACAATAAACTTCAAAATGCATTTTAATATTCAAATAATCAAAAGGTTGTTGTGAATGGTAAACGTTGCCAACGTTATGGTTACTAACAAATGAGAAAAGACGCTGTCATTTGAATTTCGTTCCTGTCTAATTTTCGTCTTGGGTTTTTACTGCTTGATATGTTTGTCGAGAGTCCAAATATTAATGAAAGTGACGATTTGGTTGTTCCTCTGGATATTGAAGAGTCTGCAAGAAGAGCAAATCTGGAACGCCTACCTAAAAAATCTGTTCAGCAGTACGATATTGCATAATAAAACAATTTCCTGGCCTGCTGTGAATTGAAAAATGTAAACAGGAACATCACGCATACTTAGAAGAAAAATAAAAAATATGGAGTTCACCAACTTTGTGGAGCAAATTTTCAATGATAAAGTCAAGCGCCCTTGTTAAAAATTGTGTGGATGTTAGTGAATATTATAACGTAATAGCATATTTAAAACAGAAAAGTGAAGGATATCGTCCCAAAAAATCGAAAATTCTCACTCGTGAACAAGTTGAAAAGTATATAAAGGAGGCACCAGATGAGAAATACTTGATGGTTAAGGTTGCAACTATTTTCGGATTATTTGGAGCCTGTCGGCGTGAAGAATTGTGTAATTTATCTGTGGAAGAACTCGAAATAACAAATAAATCATTCGTTATACAACTTCCAAATACAAAAACGAAAGTCAGTCATTTTTTCAGTATATTATTGGGAAGTTTGTAGACTATTTTCATAAGTACTTTGCACTACGCCCTTCTGTCATCAAACATCGTCGTTTTTTCCTGAAATACATCAATAATGAATGCACTGCCAATCCAGTTGGTATTAATACATTTGGGAAAATTCCATCTATTGTTGCCGAATTCCTCAAACTGCCAGAACCAAAGCAATATACAGGACACTGTTTTCGAAGATCCTCCGCTTCATTGCTATCAGAATCAGGAGCAAAGATTACAGATATAAAACAACGTGGTGGATGGAAGTCTACGACGGTAGCCGAGGGCTATGTTGATCATTCCATTGCATTATAGAAATGTCATTGCTGAAAAAATTCTCCCAACCTCAACAGATTTGGGATCATCATCATCCAATATTGTACTTCTGTTTTCTACAACCACTGCCACGTAAACTAGAACAATGGAACTTTTATATTGTACTATATCAATCGGTTTAGCATTCCTTTCTCTAGTGAAGTTTTGTTTCCTTTCATCTTTATATTCATATTCATATATTTTACTATAATTTCTAGAATACTTCCCGAAAATATGTATTTGAAACATACGGTGATTTTAATTTACTTGCATTTTCTTGAGTTTGAAGCCATTATACCCTGAAAAAAAAATACTTGAAGATTCAAGCAAACTCATTTCAACTCGCAGATTATGTCAAGAATTGCAATAAATATGGAATATATCTTTACTTGTTCTTTTGTTCGGGTGTTGGGAGAGCAAGTGCACGACTTTTTCATCCAGAAATACTGAAAAAAATCAAATTCGATGGTAGTTACGTTATCGAGCGCAATCGATCCAAGAGAATATTGCACTCTTTTCGACTAACATCAAGGCTCTGAGGAGGTTGATATTGCACATACAAAATCGCGATATAAAATCAAGAACCTACAGAAAGTCCCACCCCTGAGCGACAAACACCGCCGGGAGAAACTAGAAAAAACCATGCACTTAATCTGACAGATTAGGTGCGCCTGTCCGAGGGTTAAAAGTGTCACTTTTAATGGCAGTTGTACAAAAATGTATAATCGACAAATTTAGATTTTTTCTTCGCGTGATGTATTCGACTGGCCCTCAATCGAAAGAATAAGGGACCGAACACACCTACCGGATCTGGAATGATAAAGAGCGCAATGTTATTTTCAGCCCAATTTAATTTTGCTCATCGTTTCTACCTCCCACACTGCGGTCTGCTCGCCCGTGGAAAACAGTAATTAAAACATCATGCTCCCGGTTGAACAGAACAAAACGAGTTCTGATTATGAACAAGACGCGCCTAACGTATTACAAACCGCCGCGCAGTTCAAAGGTTGTAATTTATAAACTTATAATAAGTACGTAATGGGAAAGATTAATTGAGATACATTTCCAGCATCTTCATTAGATCGGATCGAAAAAGGCGAACCTAAGAGACGATCATCGACATCGGTGAAGATGACAACGAGAATTTGAAGAAATTCTTCTTTTCTTCTATAGGCGATTTGAACAGTGTTCATCGTTTGTTCCACTTATGCCCACTTGCACCGTTTTCTGGTTAAGACAGACTTATCTAATATCTAAGGCACCCTTAAATTTTGAGTCAGGCTTTTCCCCGTCTTAACGGATCAGATCTTGCAACGCATATCTAATAGAAACGACTTTGTTAAGCACGCGCTCAGCAATGCCAAATTTGGCAACACTGTGCAAATCAGTGAATTTGTTTGTTTTGACATAGAAATGAGATATGACCATATGGTTTTGTGTCGGCACTAAGCTCAGCGAAGAACACGCGAATTCACAGAAAAACAAGATAATTTGTCTATGCGTTTTCCTTTTCAGTAATCTGATTCACAGAACGACATATACTTTGGACCGCTGACGAACAGGCACAGTACAACCTATTTTTTTTATTTGAAGCAAATGATTTGATTTGATTTCAACAATTCTTTATTTGTAACTTGAATGACATAATTCTCCACCTGTGGAATATCATCGAAGTAATACTTTTCACATTCACAAGAGAAAATAGTACCTGCAGAATTAATAATTACACGAGGAAATCCAGCAATTTGGTAAAACTAGGGTTTGGGTGGAACATAATTCTGCTTCTGTCTGAAGCATTTTTATGAATACTGAAACTCGACCAACAATTCTTGATACTGTAAATTCGTGGATTTCCATCAAATCGGCTACAGCCAATAAATGTCCTGCTGATGCGTAGAATCGCAGGCACGTAAGGAGTTGACTCATAGGTGATACACTCTGATTCCTACAATCATCAGGGCTTAAACTCCCTTCTTTGAGGTTTGACATCATTATACATAAGATATTATAAGATATGTACTTACATATCACTTGGCAATTCTGAATCATCTTCAATTAATCTCAGCAGTTGCAGAGTAGTTTTTTTGGTCAAACGAAAAAATGCGAATTCGTCCATATCATGGTAGTGATCGGCCCTATTAAATTCTAGACTTCTAGGAAAGCCATGATCAATGATATCTAGTATGTAGAAATCATCCTCATATAGATCATCAATTTCATTCAATAAAGTTCTATCCGCAATAATTATCAAATTCACGCAATCAGACACAACACGTCAAAACTGAAGTTCGTTTTTGACGTTATGATTTTTTGAGACGGGCTAAAGTCTTGCTTAAGCCATGAATATTCGCGGCTCAAAATAGTCATAACTTATGAGGCACTTAAACTGCGGTGCAAGAGAAACGACGTCTCAAACCTAACTCCAAATCTGAGTTGGACGTAAGTCAGACTTAGATTTGATGATGCAAGTGGGCATTATTGATTTGCCTCCTCTGAACAATATTTCCCGAACCTGTATAGAACAGGTATTAATAAATTATTTCAGAAAACTTTGGGAGATGTTTCCATGTCATAAATGAGGGTGGATCGTTTATATTGCTCTTATCTTGAGAGATCTCGGTTCAGATGCAGCCTCCTGAAGCTGGCGACAAAAAAACAATTTATAATGAAGAACAAAAACTGACAAATATCATTGAATCAGACTCTCAATGCGAGCAAAATTTCTTTATGGTATTTCCCTATGTTTGCAAAGGTTCAAAAAAGGTACTTTAAGTCCGTACGATATATACTATTTTTTCTCCAAGTCAATTAGTTTTAATCAAAAATCGTTAATAATTTAGTAATAAATTTGAGCACCTATTAATTATAACAGCGATAGCAAGTCGATAGTCATGGATATCTGGCATTGTTGGTAAATATTGATTGTCAACTAGACGTACTAATCATATAATTTTTGTAGACTTTCTAAATGAATCCCGAACACAATGAAAATATACCTGCGGATATATTGGAAAGTGCCGAAGCAGTACATCTAAATCTTTTGCCACCCAAATCTCGCCAAGTTTATGAACTTGCATATCAGCGATTCATGGATTGGTGTAAAGGAAAAAATGTGCAAAACTATGCGGAGAGTGTTCTTATGGTGTATTTCTCAAAATTAACGAAGACCGTCAAGCCATCCACTCTTTGGTCACGGTATTCAATGTTGCGATCCACACTGGATATCAGAAATGTTGTGGATATTAGTAAATATTCAAAATGACGAGCATTGTTTAAAAGGCAAAGTGATGATATATACCTAAAAAGTCTAGGGTTTTTACAAAAGAGGAATTGGATCGGTTCCTGGATATGGCACCTGATAATGTATATTTGATGATAAAGGTTGTTCTAGTATTAGGAATTGGAGGTGCTATGCGTTGTGACAAACTAGTTTATTGAAAATTCATGATTTTGAAGATATGGACTTGGTCCTGGTCGTAAAAATTTTGCAGACAAAAAACAAGAAAAACCTCTTTTGTTTACCAGTATAGGCGATAATTATTTGCGTTCATTTCGAAAATATGTTGCACTACGGCCATCAAATATACAGGAACGTCGTTTATTTTTGAAGTATGTTAATGGGAAGTGCCAAAGAATGGATGTTGGTACTCACAAAATTAGTGCCGTGTCGCAAGAAATTGTAAAATTTCTTAAGTTACAAAATTGGAAGGAGTATACTGGACATTCGCTAAGAAGAACATCTGCTACACTTCTTATTGATGGTGGCGGTGACCTCACTTGTCTTAGGAGACATGGAGGTTGGAAATCGAGTACGGTAGCAGAAGGGTATATTGAAGAATCACGTATCAACAAGGAGAATACTGCCAGAAAAATATTGCAACCTGACAAAGAAGGTACAAGTACCTGTTCAGATATTTCCTCGAATGTTTCATCAACAGTTACGGAGAATATTTTGAGTTGTTCTAACATTAATGAAAATCTTTTGAATTGTTCAAAAAGTGTTAGAGATAATTTCAGTGGTGCTTTGAATTTTGGCAATAATTGTTCCAATATCACTATAAATAACAAATAAATACCTATATATAGTTGCCCAATCAGTTTGTTTTACTAAGTTTGTAAGAGACAATGTTTTTTTCTTCAAATTTCAATTTGAGCACTCAAATGCAATTACTTTCAGTCCTAGGATTGAAAGAAGCGTTTATAATCCTAGGATTAAAAGTTTTTTTCTCTCGAAATATTAATGAAATGTCACCTGTTCTTTCGAGCATTTCGACCGTCGTCGTAGATTCAATCTCGACGTTTCGTCTATCATCTTCAGGAGTTATACTTTCAATTCGCTGATTTTGGCCAAAATTCGAGAATCTATAATTGTTTTTCTGCTGCCATCGAAGCAAAGGATGATCGAAATGAAGAATATGATATGATTGACCCACCTAATATTTCGAATATTAATTCACGTCTTCACATATTAAAGATTCCGAAAGCATCTAACGGTTTTGAAGGTATTGTGGGAATGAAAAGCCACAAGCTCCAGATGATATTGTTCTCAGGTGTATCAATCATAATCCCATCGATTCTCCAACGATCCGGCCTCGATGGACCAATGATTTATGTGAATCGAGCCTCGGATCGAAAGCCACCTCTGACTGTTCAACACTGACCCTCTGATCGTTAACAAACTGCGTTTTCTCTTGTTCTCGTGCGTTACAAAATAATGAATATTCCGCTTATAAAAGGAAAGAATCGTCTATAATTAACAATCTACTCCTATTCTTGTTCTTCTTGAAGCATCGACGAATTAATTACTCATCCGTGTCCTCTTGGTTGAGGAGGGGCGTAGACCAATAAGTCAATACGGGTAATAATTGATACTATTAATCACCTGCATCATTTCTCATGGAGGAATAATTAAATGGGGCCTTTTCTCGAGACACCTTCGTAATGACTTAGAACACGCAAGCGAAAGGTCATACGGAAAAATTATTGCTCGAGTTTTCAGCGGGGTGTTTTGTGCTTCGAGGTGAGGGTTTTCATACTGCCGGTAATAAATCTTGTGGTGTTGGTGGCTCCCCGTGGAAATACAAGATCTCGATTCTAGCCCTATACCATTTAATATGTTGTGTCTCTTGCAGTTTTTGGTGAATTATGTTCGGTGTTGGAATGGGATGAAGACGTTTGGCTTCGCTATAATATTTTTATGAACAGTTGCAAATTTCTTAACAAATTTTGTTTCGCATTTTTATTTCAAGTTTTCGATTTCAACGTAAAATGCGATATTTGAAAAAAGCCTGGAGTAGAGTGAATCGCGAATTTTCTGTATTTCTGCAACCTCTGGAGATATAAATTCATTGAAAGTTAGAAATTTATAGGTCATTGCTTCATAATAAATCAACAGATGCTCTCAATTTTTTGTCGTATACAGGGTGTCCCACGAGGAACTCTACATAGTCCTAGCATATATAGAGGGTGTACCAAGTTCGACGGCCTATTAGACGTTTCTGGAGAACTGGACCTATTTGAAATCTGAAAATTGGGATAATGATAATGTTCGACCTTATATACCGAACTAAAATATTCTTGAAGCCTAGCCACTTTCAGTGATACAGGAAGTGAAAAAGAAATGTTCGAAAATTTTTTTTTCTGTTTTTTTGTTTTAGAATTCAATAGAGTATGCAATTCTGAATACGTTCGTACGTAAATTGTTGGATTCGTTAAAATACTTTCCAAAATATCGAGAAAACACTGAAGAAAAAAGGGAGATAAGAGTATTCGGTTTCATGTTTGTTGTTCCTTTTGTAAATATCTTAAGCACAAACCGTTTTCACATTTTTGAAGTCGTGGATTGTGGAAAAATTGTACATTTCTAGAATTTTGGAAAATTCGTTACAGGGTGTTCCAAATGTTGGGTCAAAAATTGTGATCAAGATTAGCTCATAACTTTCATTTTTCAAATTAGTACCCTATTTTTTATGATTGCGTTGAATTCTGCGAAGAAAAATGATGATAGTGTCTTAACATGTAAATGCTCCTAAAATTAATCACACTCATCACAGGATGTTCCAAATGTTGGGTCAGAAATTGGGATCAAGATTCGCTCATAACTTTCGTTTTTCGAATCAGAACCTTATTTTTTGTGTTTGCATTGGATTCTGCGAAGAAAAATAATGATAGTGGTTTCAAATGTCAATGCACCTGAAATGAGTTATTCTTGAGTTATTTAGGATTTTTTGATTTTATGTCGTACCTAGACTGAAATTCATAAAATGTGTTTCATATCAACAAAACAATGATAAATAAATTCAGAAAAAAGCCTGTCAGTAGTGAATTTTTGGAATAATTTATCTTCTATGACCATAGATCATTATTGATATGAAACAGATTTTATGAATTTGACTCTACGTAGGTATGACGTAAAATCAGAAAACCCTGAATACCTCAAGTAGTATTCATTTTAGGAGCAGTGCATATCAGAACACTATCATTACTTTTCTCCGCAGAATCCAACGGAATCATAAAAAAATAGGATTCCAATTCGAAAAACGAAAGTTATGAGCCAATCTAGATCCTAATTTTTGACACACAATTTTTGGAACACCCTGTGACGAGTTTTTCAAAATTCTAGAAATTTACAATATTTCCAGTCTTCGACTTCAAAAATGTTAAAACGGTTATCTCCCTTCTTTCTTCAGTTTTTTCTCAATATTTTGGAAATTATTATGACGAATGCAACGATTCGAATACAAATGTATTCACAATTGAATACTCTATCGAATTCGAATACAAAAATAAAGTACCAAAAACATAGTCCAAATTCAAATCAGAATGAACAAATCATCCTGCAAAGAAAGATAGAAGACATTGATGAATATATAATTGCAGCACCCTGTAAATAAGGCTGAAATAAAGTGTCATTGTTTTTTAGGAAAATAATAATGTTCTACACTTTCGTTGACGAAGAAAAGGGAAACATAAACAAGAGAAAAATAGGTGATGAAAATCGAAGAGATAACTTCATAAAGGAAACTTTGTCAGCGAAAAAGAAGACAGAGGATGAACAAGACCCAGAACTGCTCGAGAAGTATGACAGTTTTTATCACACTACCAAAAGCTTGCTGGTGCTTTTCCAAATAATGGGAGTAATGCCTATAGAAAGGTCGAGCAAAGGATTGACCACTTATAGGTAGCATGAATTTTTATATTTCTCGTCTCTCCCACTTTGAATTTCACACATTATATGTTCCAATAAGTTTTAGAAATTATGTAGAGATAAGAAGAATATATCTCCTTCAATATGCATTTTGGGGACATGAGTATATTTATCGATGTACCACCCCTAGAAGGTCGGTACACATTTTTCACTCACCCTGTATAATGTGCATAGGAGCACTTCGCATTTCTTTCATACCTCATTTGATTATTTCTGCAAAAAAAACTTAACTTCTCGAATTCTTCCAGTGAAACATAATAAATAGTCTAAAATAAAGTGCTCCCCAAGAGTTAGGGATATTAACTTAAATTGCAAAAAGCTATAGTTTAAATGAGATTTTGTGAGAAATATTCATAATAATATGATTTCAAATTGCAGGAAATGAAATTAATTTTAGCCACCAGGTCTGTGGCTTATATAGGGTGGTTAAGAAAAATCGAGTAAAATAACGAAATTTCATTCCCAGAGAATTCAAGCATTTTAAGACTATCAATGTATGGCCTCCACGGGCATCAATAACAGCTTGACATCTTCTTTGCATACTATACACGAGGTTGTTGAACATTTCTTGAGGAATTTGGTTCCATAAAAGGGGCAGAAGCTCTCCCAGATCATTTGAGGATTCTGGGGTAGGTTGATGATTATCCAATCTTCTTTGGAGCATGCATGTTCTATGCAATTCACATCTGGTGAGTGAGGAAGTATTGGTAAATGTGGAATACCAAGCTCCTCGCTCGCATTCTCAACTATGGCTGCACGGTGCGGTCTAGCATTATCGTCTATAGATTGAAAAGTTTCACCAATAGTAGCTTGGAAATTTGGCAAAATATTGTCAATGACAGCTCCATATAGTATGGGGCGGTCATATTCCCAAATGTGTAGATCTGTGCGTCCGTTGAAACATATCCCGGCCCATACCATAATACTACCCCTAAGAATGGATGGACTTCTTGGATATTGCGACGATTACGGGGATGCGTGAGATTGTCCTTACCCTTATTCTTCGAGAATCTGTAAATTATCTATATTTGGAATCATCAGTGAAAATGATACTACGCCTTTGATCGTTCCAATTGATATGTTGCCTCACCCATTCCAACGTATTAATGGAACTCCTCTTAATGGACGTCTAGTGCCTAGATTTACCTCTTTCAAACGTCGTCTGAAGGTTTCGATGGAAACTTGGGCCCCATCTGCATTTTGAAGAGTATTCAGTAGCATTCTATAAGTAGATGTAGGCTTTCTTCTCGCCGAAACGGTGATGAAACGATCCTGAGCAGGTGTTGTTTTTCGTCGCCCACCAAGCCTTTGTCTTTCCAATACAGAACCTGTCTCCCTAAACCTATTCCAAAGTCGAGATATCACACTTTGGCTGACTTGGAGCATTTCCGCTACAACAACCTGAGTTAGGCCACCCTGTAGCATTCCGATAGCACTATTAGCCTCAGCGTTTGTTCATTTACGTCTTGGCATTCTCAGAAAACTCGTTTCAAATCGAAGTCGTTGATAAACTGACTCCATTTCAAAATAAGAACATTCATGAAGCATATGCAAAGAACCAAACTTCAGAAAAAAGGCGACCAGATCGACGAAATGTCTCATACTGATTTTTATTGGATCAATTCAAGTTGTTTATTCATGCATGTACATTTCGAAAAAGTGAATAAAATATAAAACTTAAAATATGATAAATTTCGTACATGATAAATAGTTGCCGTCAAGAATTACACGGCTTGTCAAAAATAAAATTACAGTCAAGAAGGCAAAGCCAATGTGGACAATGGACAAATGCATCACACCATTATAAACAAAAAAAAAAACAATACATTTAGAACTCTTCAAGTTTGTAAACCGTCTTTCTCAGTAATAGTTCTTTTACACTTTTGCGGAATTTTAGGTCATTCATACTCTTCAGATTCTCGGGCAATTTATTATATAATTTGAGTGAGATATGGTTTGCTCCCTGCTGTGCTTTTGCAATTCTATTAAAAGGAACACTAAGTAATTGTTTTGTTCTGGTGTTGTACTCGTGGAAGTCGGCGTTTGTTCGATACTTCTTGAGATTTCGGTGTACATAAACCACGGCGGTGAGAATAAAAACCGAAGTACAGGTGAGTATACCCTCTCTTTTAAAAACATCCCGGCAACTCTCCGTCGGATGCATCCTAAATATAGCCCTTATGGCCTTCTTCTGTTTGATCAGTACCTTTTGTGCATCGCTGCTATGTCCCCATAGTATAATACCGTATATCATTCTTGAATGAAATATTGAGTAATACACTAGTTTGGCTGTGTCACTGTTGGATATCATTCTCATTCTTTTAATAAGGTATATTGAGGTCGAGAGTTTATAACACAATTCGCTTGTGTACTGACTCCAACTCAATGATGAGTGAAAAGTCATACCCAAATATTTCAAGGTAGCACTCGTTTTTTCTTTGGTTGTGAACAAGAGCTGCTGGGTTTTATTCTCGTTCATCAAGAGACCATTTGAGGTGAACCAACGCTGAGCACTCGCCAGCGATATTGAACTTTTCTGTCTTATCATGTCTCTGCTTCGCGACCGGTTCAAGAAAGCAGTGTCATCTGCATAGCTGCAGAGTTGGTCCGCTTCTAAGTTGGCATGTAGGTCATTTGTAAAGACGATAAAAAGTATCGGACCCAGGATCGACCCCTGCGGCACCCCCACTTTGATCTCTTTCTGGCCAGACACTGTGCCATTCCACCTCACCACCTGAGACCTCTTTGTTAGGTACGAAGAGAACATGTTAAGAGCTTTTCCTCTTATTCCATAAAACTCTAGTTTGTTGAGTAGACTTCCATGGCAAACGCTGTCAAAAGCCTTGCTCAAATCTATAGACGCCAACTCCACTTCTTCACTGTTATTGTACGCTTCAATTATAGTATCTATTACATCCAACATTGCCGAAACAGTTGACTTACCTCTTCGAAAACCATGCTGAGATTCATGGACAAGGTTATTGCTCTCAAGAAAACACACCAATCGTTCTTTCAAGAGCAGCTCGAACAGCCTCGAGAATGCTGGCAGGACAGAAATTGGCCGATAGTTCGAGAGTTCCTCCGTTGGCCCTCCTTTCGGTATGGGTGTTATCACGGCGACCTTGAGTTCCTGTGGAAAGGTTTCTTGTTCGAAGCAATCGTTGATTATTTTACACAATGGTTGTTTCATGTGTGGAACAATTTGCTTGAGAAGCGCTACTGAAATGCCGTAGAAATCTCTCGTTTGTTTGTTTTTTAACTTTTTTGTTATCTTCATTATTTCTTCCTCTGTTGTCGGCTTGAGATACATAGAGTTTACGGTATTCATTTTTCTGAGATTTTTCATCAAGATGCCGGAATTATCCAAAGATGGTCGGACCCCTCTCTGTATGTCCTCGCCAACAGATATAAAATAGTCATTTACTTCTTCAGCTGTGGTTGTGTGTGAGACTACCTGACATTTTCGCTGTTTTCCTGTTTCTTCACTTATCAAATTCCACACTGCTTTAAATTTATTCTCTGCGTTAATTATTCTTTTTGAGTGCTTTGATTTCACTGTTTTTTGTATTTCTTTTGTCAATGTTGTTTTCAGAGTGTTATAAAGTGCATAACTGGGCTCATCTTTACGCACTTCTGCAATAGTTTGTGCCGCTTCTACTCTTCTCTTTAAATTCTTCAAATTTCTATGGCAGATGTACTTCTTTCTTTGTCCAACCTTAACCTTTTTTTCAGGAAAGGATGAGTTGAAAAGACCAGCAAGAGTGTCGTGGAAACTACTATACTGCACCCCAGCGTTTTCATTCCAGATTAATCTCCAATTTATAGATCTGATTCCCTCTATGAAACGTTGGGTATTTTTTGTTGGTGAATTGCCTTCTGATTCTATATTTTGTATTTTCATTTTCAGGCTTCATTTTTGCAGTTGGTATTCTCAGGATTTGTGCCTTATGATCCGACAAACAAGGCTCACAAGTTTCCTGTTTACAGTCGCTCTCTGATATATTCGTAATCATATTATCTATGCAAGTGCTCGAATGTATTGTCACTCTCGACGGCTCTGTGAAAACATATTTCATACCGTACATGTTGAACGTTTCAATCAATTTAGTTTTTTCGGTTGAAGTCCGGATGAAATCTATATTAAAATCACCGACTAACAAAACTCTATCATCGCCGTGGCTCCTGAGACACTCGTCCAGAACAAACTCAAGAGCCGACAGAAATATTGAATAGTCCCCTGATGGGGGCCTATACAATGCCACTAAAACAACCTTTAGTACTGGTAGTCTAATAGCCGCTATCTCAATTTCTTTCTCCACGGAATACTTTGTTATGTTAAGCAACTCTCGGCATTGTATCTCTTTACTCACAAACACTGCAGCACCTCCATGTCTTGATGTATTGCGACAAAAAGAGCTGGCCACATTTAAATTTCCGAAATTAAGCCTACTCAGCAAATCCTGCGAAAACCAATGCTCTGTTACACAGGCTATGTCTATTTTCCGGTCATTTATGAAGAATATGAAATCGTCAACTTTATTTGTCAGTGATTGTACGTTGATGTTTGCAATAGTACAATATGAACCAGTTTCATCTATTTGCTTTCTTTCATCGTTCTCGATCTCGGAAAAAACGAAAAGCGTCGAACAGTAATTCCACTTGGCCAATTGTCACCACTGTACAGATCCTCAACAAGATCACGATCTCCGCCCACTTTGAAAGATATGCTAGTAGCTTCAGGCTTCACTGGAAGAGCCTCTACAACAAATTTTCTTTCCGGGAACTGATCCTTAAGGTGGTCCAATATCATATCTGGGGTGGTACCCACCTCAACCTTGCCAATGTGGAGCCACACCCTCTGTTTACTACTAGAAAAACAATTTTGTCTTCCAGTAGTTTGTCTTGTTCCTCTGACATATCTTGGCCGTCCCAGATCCACATTCGCATCTTTTTCATTGATACTATGAACCAGGTTGGCGGAATTCGATATGTTGATGTTTCGGTTAACAGCTGATTTGTTGACTAATCTGCATGGGGTCGTTGAACCGGCTTTCACGTCTTCAGGCGGTAATGTAGCATCAGGTGACTTTTTTTGTGCGTTTCCCGATAAAGATTTTAATTCCGGTTTGTTTGTAATCCGTTTCGTTATCCTTAAATGTGAAGAATCTGAACATACCTTCTGTGTTGTGTCCCTTTCTAGTACACTGATTTTGAAGAGCAGTAAGTTGTTTTTGTCTTCCATCTCAGCGATTAATTTTCTCAAGAGAGAATTTTCCTTGGAAAGGATTTCGTTTTCCTTTGTTAGATCAGATATCACTTTTTCACTTGAGTTCAACGCCTCATTCATATCAACTACTGTTTCGAATGATGTATTTAAGTCTTCTGCACTATCACTTTCGGTTTCGGGGTTAGGTTGACGTTCTTTCGGTTCGCAACACTTTATTCGAAATTCGTCAATTTTTTCTATTTCACTGAAATATTTCAAGCATCCCGGATGCATTACCGTTCCGCAATTTACGCACTGCAGTCCTGTATTTGGAATATTGTGACATTTTTTGCATTTTTTCACTGGTAAACCATATATTGATGTTTTATTCGCGGTCATCTTGAACATCAACGTTTCCAAACGTAGGGAGCTTTCTAACCCTATCTCACAAATATTGAGTTTTAAATGATTTTACAGCGATTTTCTCAAGGATTCCATACATTTCAAAACGACTGAATGCGATATCCCTAACTCTTGTGGAGCAGTATACTTTCACCCGATATCGTGCATCTATTGATCTCCATCCATATTCCAGATGGATCTCTCCAGCAGCCCTTTGGGCCTACTTCATCTACGCAGTTGAGACTGCGTTCGTAGGCTGTGTTTTCAAAGAGAGATTGATGCTCATTTCTCAAGGGGGTAAAAGATTCGATGAATATATTTATGGCATAATTTTCCTCAGCATCATGATACCGCATTTCTTGTTGCCTGTTGGAGCTTGGACAACTGGCTCTGAGGTCGCTGTGTTCAAGAATATGTGGACAAGATTTCAGGTTTGACGCCAAAGAATTGTTTTAATTTTTTTGTTAGCGGAGGAAAAAGTGTACTTTTTGATAGTAAAAGGAGCATCCATAATATCTCTCATCACATTAACATTCTGAAAAGTCATTCGAACTTTTCAACACTATACCATTCAACTAGTTAGCCTAGCACGTGAAACAGATATAGAAATATACTGACTGACAAAGAAACTGTAACACCAAGAAGGAGCTGTTTAAATGTAATTTTTTTCTTTGTAAAACATAAATAGTATAGCAAGAAGTAAATGATTAAAATTTGGAGAGAACGTTTTTTCATGTTGAAAATTTTTTGTTATTTATACAGGGTTATACACGAATTTGGCTCTAAATATATAGAATATTTTTAGGAAAGACACAAGATTCAGGATTGAAATTCTAAAGGTGAGCTTCAAGTAAGAAGACAACTTCTCGTATATTTTTTTAAGGTTCTAGGACTTTCCGGAACTGACAACTTTCGTTTTTCAAATGGGAAGACCCATTTTTCATTGCATAAATAGATTCTTCATTGAATTCTGACTCTTTTTGATTCCAAAAGTTTGAATTTTCACTAGAAAACTCTTTGAATGAGGAAATACGAAAAAAAATTTCAAAATTGAACTCTGCTGAAATACAGACAACTTCGAGGTTTTTTCATTAAGAATTCTCATTTTTGAGAATCTCCGAGAAGGAAGGCTGATGCTTCTTTTCTGATAACGTGATTCTTGAAATATGATACAGGAGGCACAAATTCTTTGTCACAATAAGAAGTGACGAAACATCAAAAAATGTTTTTTTTTCAAATTGGAACCCCATTTTTTCGAAATAATAGGTGCATACGTCCAAGACTTTTATCCCAAAATGAATATTTTTCGAGATATTCAGGAAAAACGATTTCGTCTTCAATTTTCAATCTCATTCCGAATGTGTTTTTTTACTGGAAAATAATAATTAGCGGAGAAGTGAAATTTTTGAAAATCTCTGTTATCAAGAAAATATTTTCTATAGTTCAGATGAGTTAGGTTCTTGAATCAACATCTGTAATGCGAAAGCAGCAATTGCTTTAAAATTCTCAATGTGAGTATTAGTGAAGTCAACGTAAAAAACTCTCAGAAATTCAGAAAAAAATAATTTGTTATAACTTTTTGAAGGAATGATTAACAGAACATGTAACAAATTCATTACTAAAAATTCAAATTTCCCTACCATGACAAAAAAGAAATTCTCCAGAATTAAGAATTTGCGGAAATTATCCTAAGCTTTAAAAAATAAAGAAAAACAGAACCCGTCTGAACTATAAGAAAGTATCTTCTCGATAACACTTCTTGCTACACTATCGTTGTTTCACAAAAAATTTATTTTAAAGTTAAACAGCTTTATCTGGGTACTGCATTTTTTTTTATCAGTTAGTTTATCTCAACATTCAACTTGCACCTTCGCGATACAAAAATACCTTCAAGATGCTTGTACCACCTTGGAATTTCAGACGGCTGTGGCTGATCTAACATTTTTTTTCAGCTGAAATACTTCCAAGTAACGGGCACACCAATCGTCTTCAAATCTCTGGAATTCATAACCTACTCCCTGTGCGTAATATCTTGGCTCGCCGGCATCTTAATAATGCTGGCTCAATATTATCTGCAGCCTGACATGTTGCTTTGGCACACTTTCGCCTATTTTCACATACTAGCCATGTTGAACTGCCTCTGTTCTTTGTGGTTTATCAATTGTACCGCTAAGGGACAGGTGTCAGAATGGCTAGCTGATAATGTGGAGGATGCCTTGAAAGTGCCAAACTGTTCTGAGAGATTGTTGGCTTACAGGGACTTGTGGGTGAGTGACACAAACTTTTTTTTGTTCAACTGCCATTAAATGTGACACTTTTAATGACAGCAAACAATGTTAAAATTGATTGTTTACGTGGAAGCGTGTTGAAAATATTTCTAGCACTCCATTTTCTTATGATGAAATCAGATGAGAAAAATTCAGCAATTGCAAATTTTCATTATCAATATTTAACAATCATTACTTATGGTATATTGATGGTAAAACTAGAACAATTACTAACATTAATTCCTTGTGACGTTAGGGAGCTTCTCAACACATTAGAATCCTCAGCACCATAAGTACTTGTGGAAACCGGAAGTACAATATTGGATGATGATGATCCAAAATCTGTTGAGGTTGGGAGAATTTTTTCAGCAATGACATTTCTATATCAGCACCCCAGAGGTATATATATATATTCTTATGAAAAAGATGTTGAAACAAAAAGTACCTAAGCTGAGGTAAAAAAAGGACGGGGTATCATAACATTCTTCGTATGATACTATAGAATCATACGATACTGTCATCACTAGTATCATACGATAATATACAGCCAGGGGAAAAAACCTCAGCCGAAAAAACCTGTCTCCCCGTAAAAAAATAACATAAAATATTAAATATCAGGAAAATCTTGAAAGACGTCAGTGTGATCATCTTCATGTTATCCGTCGATGGGCTCGGATAAACAGATTCTTCCCAAAACGACTCGCAATTCTTAATCTGAAATGAAAAAATACAAAAGCAGAAAAGAAACCCATTATTCAGAATAAATCAAATGCATTTTAGAAATGCATTTGGTACTTTAAAAAACATCAATATTCAGATTTCTTGGCCGAATAATGTTCGGAGGTTTATGAATTTTTATGACAGAAATGTCACAAAATTTGAAAGAAATGAAAAAGCTCCATCAATTTTCCCTTTCCGAATCTGTTGAAATTCACGAAACTGATAATTTTTCAACATAACAAGCTAAACTTATAAAAAATCTATTAATACATAACTTTTAACTGTCCTCTTTCACGAGGATTTTTTTCTGTTGCCGTGTGGGTTTCTTGCAGAAAAATCACTTCGATACCATGTTCCTCAGCTAATTTGGAGACGTAATCACACTTGCCCTTCGAAATTCCTTCGATATTCAAATTCAAAATCCACAAATTCTCGCTCTCTGGTCGTGAGGGTTTTTCAAACCGGATACGACCTTCCAGGTGATGATTTTTCGGCACTTCAAATGTTTGAAGACCGCTACGGGACCCCAATGAAAGGCAATCATCTCCCATAGATAAACCAAACATGTTATAACACAAGAAAAACAGAATATTTTTCAGGATGAAAAACTAAGACATATTCCGAGAATTGTCATTCTGACCATATTAGGTATTAGGTTGACACTGACAAACAACTCAGTAGAGATATCGGACGATAGTTAGATATGTCATCAGCATCATTCTTTTTGTGAACAGGAATAACCTTTACGGTTTTGAGTAAAGAAGGAAATTTTCCCGAAGTCACTGACGAATTCATGAGATATGCTAACTGTTCAGATATGAACGGAGCCAAAGATTTCATTTAAGTTGGGATAAGGCCAGATTTGGCTGTCGACTCACCCAGAGGTAAAGTGTGTTAAGTCACAATATAAAAATTAGACAAAACAGAGATTTTTCAGTTCGATTATTGCTTCAAAGAATGTTTTCTGCCATTATTTGGAGACTTGATATACCTAGGGAGTCAAAAATGTGTTCTACTAGCTAGAATTTACTAATGTGAATCCAATATTGTAGATAGTTCGTGTCGGAAAAAATGTGACTTAACACACTTTACCTCTGAGGTGCTGATATGCAATGGAATGATCAACATAGCCCTCGGCTACCGTCATAGACTTCCATCCACCATGTTTTTTTATATCCGTAATATTTGCTCGCTCCTGATTCTGCTAGCAATGAAGCGAAGGATCTTCGAAAACAGTGTCCTGTATATTGCTTTGGTTCCGGCAGTTGAGCAATTCGTCAACAATAGATGGAATTGTCCCAAATGTATTAATACCAACTGGATTGGCAGTGCATTTATTATTCATGTATTTCAGGAAAAAACGACGATGTTTGATGACAGCAGGGCGCAGTGTAAAGTACTTATGAAAATAGTCTACATACTTCCCAACGAGCTTCCCAATAATACTGAAGGAAAGACTGACTTTCGTTTTTGTATTTAGAAGTTGTATAACCACTGATTGATTTGTTATTTCGATGTCTTCCACCGATAAATTACACAATTCTTCACACCGACAGGCTCCAAATAATTCGAAAATAGTTGCAACCTTAACCATCAAGTATTTCTCATCTGGTGCCTCCTTTATAAACTTTTCAACTTGTTCACGAGTGAAAATTTTCGATTTTTTGGGACAATATCCTTCACCGTTTCAAATATGCTATTACCTTAAAATACTCACTAACATCCACACCATTTTTAACAACGGTGCTTGACTTTATCATTGAAAATTTGCTCCACAAAGTTGATGAACTCCATATTTTTGATTTTTCTTCTAACTATGCCAGGAAAATAGTTTCACTGAAGTTACCGTCTACATTTTTCAATTTACACCAGGCCAGGAAATTGTTATATGCAATATCGTACTGCTGAAGAGATTTTTTAGGTAGGAGTTCCAGATTTGCTTTTCTTGCAGACTCTTCAATATCCAGAGGAACAACCAAATCGTCACTTTTATTAATGATTGGACTCTCGACAAACATATTAAGAAGTTAAAAACCCCAGACGAAAATTGGACATTAACGAAATTCAAATGACAGCGTCTTTTCTCATTTGTTAGTAATCATAACGTTGGCAACGTTTGCCATCCACAACAACCTTTTGATTATTTGAATACTAAAATGCATTTTGAAGTTTATTGTCATTGCAATTTCGCCCATTTCATTAACAAAATAGGGCAGTTGTATAAAAAACATTGTATGGTATTTGTGTTAAAAGTGATTTTATTTTGTTCGTGAAATTGTTCAATTCGCTCCGCTCATTTCACAAATTTTTTCACTCACAAAATAAAACGTCCCTTTTAACACTCATATCATAAATAACTATTAATGGACTATTCCACTTATACACTGCGTCCCGTTTTGGTTGAGACTGCACTATATCTCAGCTATTATTCAAGATAGAGACATGAGGCTTTCGCGATCCTGTATCACTTTCTTGTTAAACTTTCAAATCCACAAACAAAAATATTTCTACTTCTGTTGTTCCTGAATTACAGAGCAAAAACGAAAATGTTCACTTTTGGAGATGTTATTATGTCTCAGGCCCTCGAAAAATCACCCTGTATATTAATTCAACAATCGCCTAGCCCACGATCACCTCAGAAATCAATATGGTTCTTCCAATCCTCAAAAAAATAAAACTCCTTTGTCTTGTTTTGTCTGGAACTGCATTGCAGTTGAACAAAGAATTTGTTTGTATTGACGTTAGTTGGTTCAGCATTTGATTTGGATACTTTCTCCCATTTCAGCTCGCGATTTTCTACCGTGTGTTTCTCACAAATGTGTGCTGAAATTTCCTAATTTTTTTTTCCAGGTGGATCTATCGCATATGATGCAACAACTGGGAAGAGCATACTGCGGAATGTATGGTCTCTACTGTATCCTAATTCTTCTCACGACGATAGTGGCCACTTACGGTTGCCTTACGGAAATATTAGATCATGGATTTTCCTTCAAAGAAACCGGATTTCTTCTGATCGCTTCATACTGCTTGGTCCTCCTGTATATAATTTGCAACGAGGCCCACCATGCTTCAAGAAAAATGGGTGCTGAATTCAGGGATAGACTCCTCAACGTTCGTCTGACTTCTTTGGACCACAGAACCAGAGAAGAGGTGAACATGTTTTTGACTGCTATCGATAAGAATCCGCCTATAATGAACCTGAATGGTTTTGCTGATATAAACAGGGAGCTTTTGACATCGGTGAGTGAATTTTTACTCTGGGTGACCCAGAGTTGGTTAGTTCAAAAGGATGTAACAGCCCACTACTACCTTAATCTACTGAGAAAATAATTGTTCCAAATAGGATTTGAACCGAATTTTCAGAAAAACGCAGATATGTTGAGGTGAGAATTTTCTATTGAAAATAAGACAGCTTTTCCGATATTGAGTCGAAACAAGGTGAATAAATGAATATTTTAAACTAAAATAATCACAGGGTGTTTCGAACATGAAGAGACAAGTTTTCACTAAATTTCTTGAACAAAATAATAAACAAAATTTTTTACAAAGATAAAAATGAGAAACCAATAAATAGATCATTCGAATCTTTCACAAAAATTTTCATGCTAAAAGGAAATACACTGCGCAAAAAAATTAACGCACATTCTGAAAATCTCAATTTTAATGCAAGTTAACTCCACATTGACTTTATAACTTATTTTTCATGTTCTCTCGGGAAGGTTTCGAACGAAACAAGACACATTAAATGGAAGAAAAATTCAGGATTTCACCAAATCTTATGTGAAAGAAGAGAAATGAACAATTTTCAAAATACTGAAATGCTGATGAGTAATTTAATACTTAGTATTTCCACCCCTTGCGTTAATTACAGCTCGGCAACGACGGTTCATACTCAAAATGAGTGATCTTGAAATGTTCTGATCTAATCGTTTCCAGATTTCTCCGAGTTGGATTCCGAAGTCATTGAGAGTAGCTGGATGATTTTCTGAACTTCTCAGCCTTCATTTGAGGTTGTCCCAAACCTGCTCAATCGGATTGAGATCTGGACTTCTTGCTGGCCACCTCTTCAAGGTACTCCTGAACGATGGGGTCTGGCATTATCGTCCATAAAAATGAAATTTTCACCAATGTATGGGGCAAATGGCACTACATGCTCTTCAAGAATGTTCCTTATATACTTATCAGCATTCATAGCTCCATTATCAACGACCACTAGGTCTGTGCGAGCAGTCAAAGATATTCCACCCCATACCATAATCGATCCTTCCCCGAAACCAGTAGTATTCAGGAAATTGCACTGAGCATATCTTTCATGTGGACGTCTGTATACAAGGGAACGTCGATCGCAATGGTAGAGGCAGAATCTGGACTCATCTGTGAAGAGAACTCTTTCCAAATCGGCCTCTTCCCAATGGATATGCTCTCTCGCAAAATCCAAACGCGCCCTTCGATGGGCTGGGGTGAGAGCTGAGCCTCTTGCCGCGACACGAGGCCTTGAATCATATTCTCTGAGGCAATTTCTTATTGTCTAAGTGTTAATTTGCACCCTATGAGTTCGCTCAAGCTGATTTTGAAGGAGGCGAGCGGTTGCAAACCGTTGTCTCAACGAAGAAACTCTCAAGTAACGTTCTTGAATGGCAGTTGTTACCCGTGGTCTACCCTGTCCTGGTCTTCGGACATTCATACCTGTCTCCCTGAATCGCTGCAACATTCTGGACCCGCTTGTATGGGAAACTCCAAACCTTTTTGCAATTCTTGTGTATGTCCACCCTTCTTCTCGCAAAACTATCGCTTGGGCACATTCCTCTCGGGTCAAATTGCGTGTTTCGCGTTGCATAGCGATCGAGTGTAGAAAATCAAACGAAAGAAAAACTAGAATTGATCGAGAACAACTGATTTTAGAATGGAGCCAATACATTCAAAATCTGATAATATCATCTTTTTTCATTCCTGCTGGGAAAAAAGATCTGTATTGAAGAAAAACGTTAAAAGTGGATAACATATGCATGCATAATTCTGATAAAAATAATTATCATTGAGAACACCTTCAGTTGTAGAATAAATTTGAGATTTCCATAATGTGCGTTAATTTTTTTGCGCAGTGTAGTGTAAATCATCATACGTCTAGTACGCTTTTTCTGTCAGTCTCACTTCGAAAGTAACATCAACAATAGAATTTGCCTTAGTGGATAAATTGAACACTGGTTTTCGGATATGGCAAAACAAGGTTACTCAAAAACGATTTATTCCGCTATAGTTTCGGATCTAATTTGATCCTTCTTCAGGCGAGACAAATCAAATTAAGTTTTCCTTCAACAATCATGAATCAGAACTCCATATGGAGTTCGAAATTCTGGACCTTCGCGGAAAAAATCAGAGAATCTAAAATATCCAAGGCAATTAATCTCCAGCATCAATCCACGTCAACGTCAATCCTCTCGATGAAAGCCTAATACTCAATAATAATTTCACTTCCGACAAGACCAACAACGATCTCCTCTGTTCGTGACGAAACCAATGCACAACCATTTCTTTATTTCATGCCAGAGCGCAATTTCAAGACGATCTTCGTTTCAGACTTTAACTTCCATGGCCACCTATCTGCTGATGCTGATGCAGTTCCGTCTTTCGCTAATGAGGAATGCGTCGATAGCCGCAAGGAGAGCCATGACCAAGAACATAACAGTGTCCTGAAGGAATAGTAACAACAATGGCGTCATTGTCTGGGACGCGGACAATGATATCTTTTGCTTGGTCGTTGCGTTTTTTCAATCGGCGATGTCTATTGTGTTTTGATTTGTTCGAAATTTTTGAAGAAAGTTGAGAAGTTTCAGAAGAATCTTAGGAGATTCAAGTTAGAAAATCACCATTGTTGATTCTTCGTGTCTGCAGCATGGAATTCCATTTCTTGTTTTCATTTGATTCTCTGATATCGAAGGTATGAATTCTAGGGTGCTTGGGAAAAAGAATATATGTCAAAATTGGTGGTTTTTGGTAATTCAAGTTTCTTTGTTTTTTTTTGTGGGACTGTTATAATTAACTATTTTGATTTCAGTTATATTATAATTTGTAATATTGCAAATGACCTATTCTCTTTCTACCAGAAGGTGAAATTCATTATTAAAGGACATACAGGAGGTATCTCATTCTGGCCATTTAATGATTTATAATCCTTTTCTAGAGCACCCTAGAATTATTTACTGACAATTCTAGAGGTCTGCGGAAATAAAGAGAGAGATCGAGAAAATAAATTATGGGAAAAATATTTGAGTTTCAACAAAGTTGCAAATTTCGGTGAAATATGGATCTCCCTTTAAGAACAACCCAATCAAGCATTAATTCAGTAGATATTAGATTTACAGGGTGGGAAAATTGGTGATACCTGAACTACAATTTTTTAACCGTGAGAGATAGAGGAGAATGAATGACACGTTACAATGGTATTTTCTAGAGAAACAGATAATGCCATCATCTGCATTCCTCTATCTTCTTTTTTTTCGAGTTAAAGGCCAGAATTGAAATTCAGACGATTTTAACTTTGGCCATTATCTCCGTTTCTGTTTGTGCTAGGATGTAGAAATGAAAACATTATACAGGCACTTTTTTCATAGCAATCCAGTAGCGTACTTTGTTTTTTCCCAAGAGGTTTGCTTGCTGAGCTATAACATAAAGTTGTATTTTTTCTTAAGGAAACAAAACTTTGAAATGGCTCAGAAAAAATCGCCATTTTTTTCCCGTTTCAGAAATATATCATACATCATACATCGCCCTCAGATTCATTCAGATATCATGAAAAATATAGTTTGTATTTGAAATTTGAATTATTGAGTATTAAGTAGACTGAATCACAGAATGATATGTCTCTACGCATGGTGTCATCATTATTTTGCGATAGAATACTTGATTCAATTCTCCATGATTTGATCTCTGTTCAGAACTTGTTAGAAAAATGATTATCATTCGTAAGAAAAGTTTGCATTTGTGAAAAAAAATATCGAAATAATATTTCTGTGACAAATCTTTTCATTCTGCCACATCTCGTAGAATAAAATGGTGCAAGAATATCTCAGATTGGCACAGTTTTCTTGCTCATATTTGATTATTTTATGCTGTATTCCTATCACGGATTTATTTGTTATCTGTCAAATTTCTAATAAAGAAAACACTTCTACCATTCAATGAATTGGAGAAAATAATGTGAAATACTCGTAGAGAAGGCTCATTTATGGAACAAAAACAAAGCATTCTAGTCAATGTAATTATTGACTCAAGAGTTTAATGGCCAATAAAGATGGCGGAATCTCGCTGAAAGATTAGTATTCTATGATTTGTTCCTCGAGCGACATCCTTAATTTTGGAATATGGTGATGAGTGTTCTTTGAACACAGAATTATTTCAACAATATTATTTCGAATTACAACCCATAACATATCATTACTTTTCATAAATAGAACATAAATTTGAGGCACTTAACTATTCGCTGTGATGAAAAATTAAAGTATTCTTCAAATTGTCTAGTAAAGTGGGTTGTTTCCGAGTAATAAGATGTTTGGAGAAAGATACAGGGTGAGTCTCTGACTTGTATATTTCAATGGGATATTCCTGAAGCCAAAAGAAACAATTTAAAAATATATATACAAGGTGTTTCAAGAAAAGTTTCTAGTATAGATAGAAAACTGAAAAATAATAGGGGTTTGTTCAGTAAAAAATTTTCGTAACGCCATCCGTATTCAAAATACAGGGCGTTGAAGGGGAAAAAAATACACATTTTTTACGATTTTGCCGAAACTACTGGCAACATTGTAATGAAATTTTATTCGAATATGTTTTGGGAGCTGATACGTCTAATGGGTGTGTTTTGATGTCTAACACTCACAGAGAGCGCTAGTTACAAGGTTCGTACTAAAATGTTTTGAACATAACTTTTTTAATATTAGATTTGTTAGGCTGAATTAAACATCATTAAATTTTACACCAAAAAGGTACTCTTGAGGAAATTCGATACTGTGCACCGTTTTCGGAATATTTTGATTTGAAAATTATGAAGCAATAATATATATAATAATAAAAAATTTAGCAACAGGAATAAATTCACCTCGAGAATTGAAGGACAGAATTCAACGTCACTTCAATGACCTCATAGCTGACTCCCAAGCGTTAAGAAGAGTATTGGATTTTTTTAGAAAAAAGGACAGATTTGAGTATTTGTGAAAAAGGAGGACATTTTGAACACCTACTCTAATTGCATTTTTTTCATGTTGTCAGCCTTTTTTTTGAATTTTTTTGTGATTTTTTTGTTCAATTAGTACATTCATTATTACTTTATACCAGCATCGATTATTACTTCATACACTGCGCAAAAAAATTAACGAACATTCTGAAAATCTCAATTTTAATGAAAGTTAACTCTACATTGACTTTATAACTTATTTTTTATGTTCTCTCGGGAAGGTGTTGAACGAAACACGACACATTAAATGGAAGAAAAATTCAGGATTTCACCGAATCTTATGTGAAAGAAGAGAAATGAACAATTTTCAAAATACTGAAATGCTGATAAGTGATTTAATACTTGGTATTTCCACCCCTTGCGTTAATTACAGCTCGGCAACGACGGTTCATACTCGAAATGAGTGATCTTAAAATGTTCTGATAAAATCCTTCCCAGATTTCTCCGAGTTGGATTCCTAAGTCATTAAGAGTATCTGGATGATTTTCTGAACTTCTCAGCCTTCTATTAAGGTTGTTCCAAACCTGCTCAATCGGATTGAGATCTGGACTTCTTGCTGGCCATTCCATTCGAGAGACTTCAACCTCTTCAAGGTACTCCTGAACGATGCGAGCACGATGGGGTCTGGCATTATCGTTCATAAAAATGAAATTTTCACCAATGTATGGAGCAAATGGCACTACATGATCTTCAAGAATGTTCCTTATATACTTATCAGCATTCATAGCTCCATTATCGACGACCAGTAGGTCTGTGCGAGCAGTCAAAGATATTCTACCCCATACCATAATCGATCCTTCTCCGAAACCAGTAGTATTCAGGAAATTGCACTGAGCATATCTGTATAGAAGGAAACGTCGATCAAAATGGTAGAGGCAGAATCTAGACTCATCTGTGAAGAGAACTCTTTCCCAATCGGCCTCTTCCCAATGGATATGCTCTCTCGCAAAATCCAAACGCGCCCTTCGATGGGTTGGGGTAAGAGCTGGGCCTCTTGCCGCGATACGAGGCCTTAAATCATATTCTCTGAGGCGATTTCTTATTGTCTGAGTGCTAATTTGCACCCCATAAGTTTGCTCAAGCTGATTTTGAAGAAGGCGAACGGTTGCAAACCGTTGTCTCAACGAAGAAACTCTCAAGTAACGTTCTTGAACAGCAGTTGTTACTCGTGGTCTACCCTGTCCTGGTCTTCGGACATTCATACCTGTCTCCCTGAATCGCTGCAACATTCTTGACACACTTGTATGGGATAGCTTCTTCTCGCAAAACTACTGCTTGGGCACATTCCTCTTGGGTCAAATTGCGTGTTTCGCGTTGCATGGCGATCGAGTGTAGGAAATTAAACGAAAGGAAAACTATTGATCACTAGAATTGGTCGAGAACAACTGATTTTAGAATGGAGCCAATACATTCAAAATCTGATAATATCATCTTATTTTATTCCTGCTGGGAAAAAACATCTGTATTGAAGAAAAACGTTGAAAGTGGATAACATATGCATGCATAATTCTGATAATAGTATTTTATTTTATGAGGAGGAGAAGTGTAACTTTTCATGGCGAGCTTGAGTTTAATTGAAAGCGAGCCATGAAAAGTCACTTCTACTCCGAATGAAATATGTTATTTTATTTTGAAACGTTTTGAAATTCATGAAAATCGGAATATCCACTTTTGGATTGATTCACATTCAGGCACATGATTCTATCCACTTACGATCGTTATAATTGAATGAATTATGGGACATTTGCCTAGTTACGGTTGCCACGCACAATTGATTCTGACAGATATGAAGTAAAATAATCATTCGCAAGCTGGTGAGAAGTGGTTGAAAGTGAAAATGTCTTCAGAAATTGAGGTTTTGGCCATTGAAGCAGTCTTTTCCCTCGAACCGTCGAAGTCAATTGAAAAATATTCTGCAGCATACCTATGATCACTTCGTGAATTGGTGCAATCCGAAAAATGTGACAGTTTACCAAGAGAATGTGCTTCTAGCATATTTTAACTTAATGGCTAGTGAAATAAAATGAAAATCCTCTGCTTTGTGAGCCCAATATTCAATGATAAAGTCGCAACTAGCGATCACACATGAAATAGTTATTGGTAAATACCTGAAGTTGGGCGTATTTTTGCAGGGTAACACTTTTCCTGCCGCCGGCCGGAAAAGTGTTGCATAGCAACACTTCTCCTCCTAGGCGGAGAAATAGAACTTTTCGATGATCCTGTCGATCGAGAAATGACGTTATTATTGTACGTTTGAAAATAATAGTATATTATTTTATAAGGAGGAGAAGTGTCACTTTTCATGGCGAGCTCGAGTTTACCCGCCGAACGTAGTGAGGCGGGTAATTGAAAGCGAGCCATGAAAAGTCACTTCTACTCCGAATGAAATATGTTATTTTATTTTCAAACGTTTTGAAATTCATGAAAATCTGAATATCCACTTTTGGATTGATTCACATTTGGGTACATGATTCTATCCACTTACGATCGTTATAATTGAATGAATTATGGGACATTTGCCTAGTTACGGTTGCCACGCACAATTGATTCTGACAGATATGAAGTAAAATAATCATTCGCAAGCTGGTGAGAAGTGGTTGAAAGTGAAAATGTCTTCAGAAATTGAGGTTTTGGCCATTGAAGCAGTCTTTTCCCTCGAACCGTCGAAGTCAATTGAAAAATATTCTGCAGCATACCTATGATCACTTCGTGAATTGGTGCAATTCGAAAAATGTGACAGTTTACCAAGAGAATGTGCTTCTAGCATATTTTAACTTAATGGCTAGTGGAATAAAATGGAAATCCTCTGCTTTGTGAGCCCAATATTCAATGATAAAGTCGCAACTAGCGATCACACATGAAATAGTTATTGGTAAATACCTGAAGTTGGGCGTATTTTTGCAGGGTAACACTTTTCCTGCCTCCGGCCGGAAAAGTGTTGCATAGCAACACTTCTCCTCCTAGGCGGAGAAATAGAACTTTTCGATGATCCTGTCGATCGAGAAATGACGTTTTTATTGTACGTTTGAAAATAAAAATAATTATCACTGAGAACACCTTTAGTTTCAGAATAAATTTGAGATTTCCATAATGTGCGTTAATTTTTTTGCGCAGTGTATTTTTCAATTAAAAATATTCCGAAAACGGTGCACAGTATCGAGTTTGATCAAGAGTACCTTTTTTGTGTAAAATTGAATCATTTTTAGGATAGCTCAAAATTTTGGTTAATAAATCTTATACCAAAAAAGTCATGTTCAGAACAACTTGGTACGAACCGTGTAACTAGGGCCCTCTATGAGAATCAGACATCAAATTGCATTCATTAGATGTATCAGCTTCCAAAACATATTCGTATAAAATTTCATTACAATGTTGGCAGTAGTTTCGGAAAATTCGTGAAAAATGACTATTTTTTTTTCTTTTTCAACGCCCGAAAATTTTTTACTGAACAAACCCCTTTTATTTTTCAGTTTTCTATCTATCCTAGAGAGGGGGTCACCTGTTTTTGAAACTCCCTGAATAAAAAAAAATCAAAAATTCTTCGTGGATACATCCAGGAGGTGGTTTCAATTACCACGCATCTCGCCATCCATAAAACGGACGTTTCTCTACGAATTGAAAATAGAGAAGCTATTAAAACACGCATCGGAATATCTTGCATCAGCTGCATCATTAATTAGAAATTCTCATTACGCCGGGACAAAAAGGCCATTTGGCGGCACCATTCTTCAGATATCGGAGGCGCGATAAAATGCAAAGACGTCGCCGTACCAAAGACGAGGTATGCACAATTATATCTTCATCCGTTGCATTAATTATCGTAGTTACATACTCTGCGTTTTTGTATGCGGAGCGGTGACACTAGAAGTGATATTATGGTAACGCTCTACGTGCTTTGAATTCGTTGCTTTGAGTGTTACATACGAGTATTTACAAACAATTGATCATCTCGAGGGCCCACTCGAGGAACAGGAGTATAGCTGCGCATAATATCCTCAACATTTGTAGATGCCACGTTAGGTAAGTCAGGAAAAATTCTGGAGTTCAAAGAAAGTGAACAGATGAAATGGAGGTTGAACAAAATTCCAATTGCCTCTACACGTTCCATTTGAAGTTAAGTAGACAATTTGGAGTCAAATACGACAGAGTTAGTTACTAACTTACACCAAGAATTCTCTGAAGATCCATCTTTTCTGTTTATGTTGTCTTTATGTTCATACACTGCGCAAAAAAATTAACGCACATTCTGAAAATCTCAATTTTAATGAAAGTTAACCCTACATTGACTTTATAACTTATTTTTCATGGAAGAAAAATTCAGGATTTCACCGAATCTTATGGGAAAGAAGAGAAATGAACAATTTTCAAAATACTGAAATGCTGATAAGTGATTTAATACTTGGTATTTACACCCCTTGCGTTAATTACAGCTCGGCAACGACGGTTCATACTCAAAATGAGTGATCTTAAAATGTTCTGATCTAATCCTTCCCAGATTTCTCCGAGTTGGATTCGTAAGTCATTAAGAGTAGCTGGATGATTTTTTGAACTTCTCAACCTCCTATTGAGGTTGTCCCAAAACTGCTCAATCGGATTGAGATCTGGACTTCTTGCTGACCATTCCATTCGAGAGACTTCAACCTCTTCAACCTCCCTCGAAACCAGTAGTATTCAGGAAATTGCACTGAGCATATCTTTCATGTGGACGTCTGTGTACAAGGGAACGTCGATCACAATGGTAGAGGCAGAATCTAGACTCATCTGTGAAGAGAACTCTTTCCCAATCGGCCTCTTCCCACTGAATATGCTCTCTCGCAAAATCCAAACGCGCCCTTCGATGGGCTGGGGTAAGAGCTGGGTCTCTTGCCGCGACACGAGGCCTTACATCATATTCTCTGAGGCGATTTCTTATTGCCTGAGTGCTAATTTGCACCCCATGAGTTTGATCAAGCTGATTTTGAAGGAGGCGACGTTGTATCAACGAAGAAACTCTCAAGTAACGTTCTTGAATGGCAGTTGTTACCCGTGGTCTACCCTGTCCTGGTCTTCGGACATTCATACCTTTCTCCCTGAATCGCTGCAACATCACACTTGTATGGAAACTCCAAACCTTTCTGCTATTCTTGTGTATGTCCACCCTTCTTCTCGCAAAACTACAGCTTGGGCACATTCCTCGTGGGTCAAATTGCGTGTTTCGCGTTGCATAGCGATCGAGTGTAGAAAATCAAACGAAAGAAAAACTATTGATCACTAGAATTGATCGAGAACAATTGATTTTAGAATGGAGCCAATACATTCAAAATCTGATAATATCATCTTTTTCAATTCCTGCTGGGAAAAAACATCTGTATTGAAGAAAAACGTTGAAAGTGGATAACATATGCATGCATAATTCTGATAAAAATAATTATCATTGAGAACACCTTCAGTTGTAGAATTAATTTGAGATTTCCATAATGTGCGTTAATTTTTTTTCGCAGTGTATATCTCAATATGAATCGCTTCACTGTTCATTCTAGGATAATAACTCTATGTTAATAAACTTGAAGACAACATGAACAGAAAAGAGAAAGCTCCCCTGGTACATAGCGCATGGTTGCCAGACTTAGACAAAACCAAGATCAAGCTGATACGAGCGATGGGCCAATCAACACCGCGCAGGTAAACTCAAGTCCTTCTCCCGTAATTGACAGAAGTATAAATAACACCTCCGTATTGAACCCGGCATCACTGTCAGAAGTTCAGAGGTCGAGTTAGAATCTCAGACCAAGAATCCTCTGAAGATGTCCACAGCAGATGCAGGCGAAACCTTAGGTGAAATAATTTTTAATAGACCAGGGCCAATAAGCCTGGAAGACTAATCTTAGTGCCAGTACAAAATTATTTTTCTAACTATATCGACCCAAATATTTTTTTTTTTTTATAATTCGAGGTCGTAGATCAGAAATATGCAATGAGTTTCTCTATAAAATCAGTATTTTGAGAAATGAACCACTATTTGTGGAAAATCTTCGAAAATTTGGTCCAGTTTGAAGTGCTGTAGCAGCCAAAAAAACACTCTGGAAGAATGCTGATTGTTTTGCCAATAGATTGATCCTTCAAAAATATAAATGTTTTCATTCAACTATCGCAAGCAGTTTAGATTTTCTGATTTTTTCCGCGAATGTCTAAAATTTTGAATTTTCTATCGACCATAACTTGAAAAATAATCTTTCCAGCAGAAATATGTTTTCGTATTTGTAATCTACGTACTCGAATTAGTCAACAGTATAAATTTGGTTTATATCAGAGCAAAAAAAAAATTTTCGGAAAAATCTCAATTTTCCATGTAAATTTTGCCAAAAAATTTATTTTCTCTGATCGTCAACAAAATTTAACCACTGACCAAATCGAGAATATAGATGATGAATATGCAAACTGATTTTTTCTAAAACAATTAATTTTTAGTTATGATTTATATAAAATTTCTATCTATACAATATTTTGGATAATCTAATCTATTCCCTAAAAGTAAATGAAAATTGGATCTTCCCATTCTAAAAGGATCAATCTATAATTTAAAAAATCAACTTTCCTCCAGTGAGATTTTTCTAGCTGCTACACCACTTCAAAGTTGACCAAAACTTCTAAGATTTTTCACGAAAAAATAATCATTTCTCAAAATAGGGATTTTATAGCGGAACCAATTGCATATTTGTGATCTACGACCTTGAATTAGTCAAAAAAATGACCCAAGTCGATATACCTAGAAACAAATTTTTTCTGACTTTTTTTGTTACTACCTCGAGTCTAAAGACTGACTTCTCTGTCCGCATTCAATGTGCAAAATGCGTGTCCTCTTTGTTTTTCATATATGGCCCATTGATTTTTCAGATAAAATATGGCATTCCTAATTGTTAATTCAATCAAAACATTTCTGACTTCCAATTTTTGTACAGGGTGGGCTCCATAACTTTCCACCCCGAATTTTGAGCTTTGGGATGGAATAATGAAAAAACGCTCGCAACCCTCAACCCCTAACAGCTCTCATTTTTGAATAGGGAAAAGGGGTCGAGCAGCACCTTGTTAGAAAAGTAATTCAATTTCCTGCATGGGTGTATTTTTTTTTTCATCGCTTTATTATTATACAGAGTGACTCAGTATTCCATCAATAACTTTCACACGCCAAATTTGGATCTTTGAGATGAAAAAACGCTCGGGCGGGTCCAAAAGTGAATTCGATATCACTACCCCTCTAGCCGCTACCACTTGAAGCAATTTTCCATCTCAAAGACCCAAATTCAGCATGTGAAAGTTATTGATGGAATACTGAGTCACTCTGGATAACAATAAAGCGATGAAAAAAAATACACTCATGCAGGAAATTGAATTGCCTTTCCAACAAGGTGCTGCTCCACCCATTTTCCCTATTTAAAAATGAGAGCTGGCTGGAGGGGAAGTAGTGATATCAAACTCATTTGAACACCCTTATTTGTCCCCCCTTTCAACAAAATTTGACCTGTCCGAGCGTATTTTCGTTATTCCATCCCAAAGCTCAAAATTCGGGGTGAAAAGTTATGGTTGGCCCACCCTGTAGAAACATCTCAAAAACTTGACGGAAATTCAATCGTTCTTCCAGATATTCCTCAAATTAATGCTCGCTAAACGAAGTTGAGCTTTTCGGAAATTGAGTACCTAAAGGCATATAACGAGTTTCTGCAACTTCAATAAAATAAGTGTTCGTGAATTTTCAAGATTATGTCGTAAATTATTTTTAGTGTAGTTTTTGAGATGTTGAATGTAAGCACTTCCTCCCAAGAGAATTAGAAGGAGGATGACATATCAACAAGAAATATTCGTTGGCTAATACTCATTATAGCAAAAATACTCCCCTCGGATAAAATCGTCGAAGACCGTAATAAGATGCTAGATTAACATACCACAGAAGTGCGCAAACCGGCCATATTCATTAACAGAGACATACGATCTTTCATAACGGCACTGGTTAATTTTGATAGCGCCATAATATTCCGAAGCACGTGCATCGCAAACCACGTGTATTCGGCTAAGGCGCATGAAGTGCTTAAGCCCCGATTCGATCCAATACTTAAGCGGCGCCAACGCCAACTAAGGCTAGGCACGTTCAACTCGCCGTTTTGTTACGCTACAATTCTCTTCCGTTGCCTCAATAACAACAGTGAGCTGTTCACATCGTAATTCTTGTGAACTTGAGCAACTACAACTGGTAGGATATTCGTTGAAGTTAAGATTTCCACAGATAGCTGTTCTATGACGAAATAATGATACAGTAGAATCCGTTTATTATGACGCCGGCTATACTGACCAATCGCTTATAATTACGCAAATGCAGTGTTAAGTTTGGTTTTATTCAAAACTCCTTAGTATAGGGTCCGGATTTAATGACTCCGCTTAAAATGACATGTCGCTTACAATGACATGATTTCAGATACAACAACATTATTTTTCGAAAATTTTTCCGGTTATAGTGACCGCTCGATCGTTTTCTCAAGCCACCCTACCCTTTTCAATGCGATGAGGTTTGATACGATACGAGACATGCGCGTGACGACATGCTTTTCAGAAGAGATTATTGGTGTTTTGTGGACAAAATGACATCCATTGAAGCCATTTCTGAGCTGTACAATGGTGTAAGAAGCTATTATTTCAAGTGGAAAAAAAAACAAACGCAAACTAAAATTTCAGATTATTTTTCTAAAAAATGAAAAAGTTCTTTTCTCAAACTGAATCCAAGAAAAATACCATCAATTTTGAAGGAATTCTGCTCTATGTGACTTCCGGTTATTATCACGTATTTTTCATTTCCCCTCGATGTCATTATAAGCGGATTCTACTGTATTAAACTGCTCCACATGATTTAGGGATATTGACTTACATTGCAAAAAAACATAGTTTAAATGAGATTTTGTGATGAAAATTCATATTGATATGATTTCAAGTTGCAGGAAATAAAATAAATTTTAGCCTGTAGGTCTGCAGCGTATAAAGAATGGTTAAGAAAAATCGAGTGAAATAATGAAATCTTATTCCCAGGTATCAATAACAGCTTGACATCTTCTTTGTTTACTACACACGAAGTTGTGGAACATTTCTTGAGGAATTTGATTCTATAAAGGTGGCAGAAGCTCTCTCAGATCACTCAAGATTTCTGGGGTAGGTTGATAATTATCTAATCTCCTTTGGAGCATATCCAATGAATGTGAATACAAATCTGGTGAGTGCGGAGGTATTGGTAAATGTGGAATACCAAGCTCCTCGCGCATTCTCAACTATGGCTGCACGGTGCGGTCTAGCGTTATAGTCTAGAAATTGAAAAGTTTCACCAATAGCAGGGTGAAAATTTGGCAAAACATTGTCAATGACATGCTCCCTATAGTGTAAGGCGGTCATACTTCCAGGACAAATGTGTAGATCTGTGCGCCCGTTGAAACATATCCCGGCCCATACCATAACACTACGCCCTCGGAATGGATGGACTTCTTGGACATAGCGACGACTACGGGGTATGCGTGGGATTGTCCATACCCTTATTTTTCGAGAATTTGAAAATCGTCCATATCTGGATTCATCAGTGAAAAGGACACTACGCCATTGATCGTTCCAATTATTATGTTGCCTTGCCCATTCCAGTCTTTTACGCTCATAGTCAAGTGTTAATGGAACTCCTCCTAATAGACGTCTAGAACTTAGATTCACCTCTCTCAAACGTCATCTGATGGTTTCGATGGAATCTTGGACCGCATCTGCATTTTGAAGAGTATTTCGTAGCATTCTACACGTAGATGTAGGCTTTCTTCTCGCCGAAACGGTGATGAAACGATCCTGAGCAGGTGTTGTTTTTCGTCGCCCACCAAGCCTTGGTCTTTCGAACACGGAAACCTATTCCAAAGTCGAGATATCACACTTTGGCTGACTTAGAGCCTTTACGCTACAACAACCTGAGTTAGGCCACCCTGTAGCTTTCCGATAGCCCTATTAGTCTCAGCGTTTGTTAATTTACGTCTTGGCATTTTCAGAAAATTAGTTTCAAATCGAAGCCGTTTATAAACTGACTCCATTTCAAAATAAGAACATTCATGAAGCATATGCAAAGAACCAAACTTCAGAAAAAAAGCGACCAGATTGACGAAATGTCTCATACTGATTTTTATTGTATCGATTCAAGTTGTTATTGAGTTTTAAATGATTTCACAGCGATTCTTCGAAGATTACATACTTTTCAAAACGACTGAATACGATATCCATAACTCTTGTGGAGCAGTATATTTTCTATGTGCTTTTGAGAAAAACAATGAACTTTTTTCAGATGCTGTTCTCATTAATTTAACCTCTATTGTTTTCGGAGTATGTGAACGAATTTTTGCTTGGAGATTCCTAGATTTAAAAAAAAAAAAAGTCATAACCTACCGACATCTTTCCATTTATATATGTTTCACATAATGGTAATGATTACTACCACCGTGATAATCATTTCATATTCAGCTTATAAATTTTTCAAATCATATTTCCGATTCTGAAACTTTCTCAAGACAATTCAGATCTTGATGACTAGTGTCGCGATCTCAACAATTTCATTAATGAATCGAATCGTGAACAATGATGCTTCGCTCATCTGTAACCTCTCGTAACTATCGGTCTGAAAAATTGGCATTCATATTAATTGCTTCAAGATACCTTCAATGAAGATTAATAATGATGTAAACGGGCATGCCTAGGTGGAATTTGTGTACATAAGGCATCGGCGGTGGCTTTGAACGCTAATTATCTACTTCCTTTAATCAAATACGTGTTACGCTAACTGAATCGGTAAATGGCCCCGAGGAATCTGAATCTGGGAGGCTTAGCATAAATGATGTCGTTGGATCGGAGCTCAACCCTAGGCTATACATATTTTCTCAAGAATTGAGACTTGTGGTATTGGATAGTTCTCGTTTGTTACTCTATAGGGTGAGTCCTTGATTTATACCTTTAGCACATCGTTAAAAGTCTTGCAACCGTTTCCTTATGGTACTATTTGAGACAACCAGTCTAAGGGTCCTCAAAAAATGAGTAACAGATACCGTTTGTTTCCTCCAATACAATACATATTGAAACAAAAAGGAACCTAGCTGAGGTTGGTGCAATACAGGAAAACCATACAGGTCTGCAGTATAAATGAATGAGGAAAAGCAAAAACCTCAGCTGAGAAAACCCTTATCTCGCCCGTGAAAAAAAAATAAGAAAAATATTAAATATCAGAGAAATCTTGAAAGATATCAGCGTGATCTAAGAGAACATCTTCATGTTATCCATCTATGGACTCAGATGAACAGGTTCTTCACAAAACGACTCGCAATTCTTAATCTGAAATGAAAAAAGACAAAAGCAGAAAAGAAACAAATTATTCAATAAATTAAATTATTTTGAAATCATCCATCCATTCCAGGAATGCATTCGTTACTTTATGTACAGCTTCAAAATCATCTTGAAATTCATGAATGAGACAACTATTTACAAGATGTTCAATTATCTCCTCATTTTCCCCACACTCAAAACTAGGGCTCTCAACCGAATTCCATCGGAAGAGCATGCTGTTGCATCGTCTATGGCCTGATCTAATACGATTAAGAACAGACCACATTCTCCTGGGAAGGTCAAAACCAGGAACTCTGATGAAAGGATCAGTAATAAGATCTTTATTGAAAAAATTGCATACATTTCATTCAGATCGCCAAATTTCCTTGTTGCTTCTAGTCATATCGATCAGAAAATTTGATTAAAAATGTTTACGCGACTTCAATCTGGGGACCTTATTATCTGGAATGAAGGTGAGCATGGGAAATGAATTTGGAAAGGAATTAAATTTGTTCCAAGAATTCACAGCTGTTGTCTCTCTACGAATATGGGGAGGGACAATATTTGAGAGGACTTGTAACCAAAGAGTAGGTGTAGATTTGATAGTACCAGTGATAATCCTCATAGAAAAATTTATTTGGGTATAAATTTTTTTCTATGTGAACACTGTTCGACCAAACAGGGCAACAATATTCAGCAGCAGAAAACAACCTAAGCTGGCGCTGCCGTACGAAATATTGTTTCATCAGCGCCTCATGAAGATCCATCCAATACGAAACAATACTTCTTTTCTACAAATGTCAAAAAATGAGTTACTTTTTTTTCATTTTCCTTCGTTACCATGACACTGTGCGCCAAGTAGTGTGCGAAATACTTACTTCGCACACTGCATGTAAACTATATAAGATTTTTATATTTTAACCTTTATGTTCCTCAATCAAGCAAAAATCCAAGAAATCACATTCATTTCTTAATGTATAACAATAATTAGGGCTTTCAAATTGTGAGAAAATTTAACACTACCTAATTTTATTTATTAGTTACAATGTTAACATTAATGGTGCAACCAGTGCACGAACCAATATTTATTCCTAAACCAGATAACTCAGATTCAGCTCGTGATATCGTAGTTTTAGGAGTTGGAAGACTATCCATTTTTGATTTGCCAGCAACTGCCGTAGTGGTGACAGCACTTGATCATGAAATTTCACAGTCTAAAATTTTATTTGATATTTGAATTTTATTGTTGATACAATCTTCCACGTATCCTTCGGCCACAGTCGAAGATTTCCATCCTCCATGTCGCTTCAAAACACATATATCGGCCCCCGTAGTAGCAAGGAGTGTGGCTGATGTTCTCCGAAAACAATGGCCCTTGTAGGCATCAGGATTTGGTAATTTTAGGTGTTTTGCAATTAAGCTAGGCATCATTCCAATACTATTTATTCCAACAACTTGGTTAAAACATTTCTTATTTTGATACTTCGAAAACAATCGGCGACTGGTAGTATAACTTGTACGAAGAGCAGCATATTTTCGGTAAATGTCAATATAATCTAAATTTGAAACTGTAAAAATTCGTTGTATATTCGTTTTTGTATCGAATACTTTAACAATCAAATTGGAATTTTTATCTTCTATGTCATCGACCGTCATTTAAGTGAGTTCTTCACGGCGGCAAGCACCCGAAATACCCAGTATTAAAACAACCTAAAATGAAATCAGTAATTTAAAAAACACATGAAACAATCATAAAAAATCTATCTTAACCAACAAATAGGTTTCATCATCTGCCTCTCTTATGAATTGTTCAACTTCCTCTCTAGTCAATACCTTAGATTTCTTAGGATGGTTTCCAACTGACGATTTTTTCAAATATGGAAACAACTTGGTAAATTTCTTAAAATCCACATTTTCTTCAACATTGAGTGTTGCCTTCAACATAGAATACATTGCCCATAACGTGGAAGACTTCAGCTTCTTAGACTTCTCTGCAAAATATGCCAACAGCACATTTGCGGATATTTTTCTGGCTTTATTTGCTTCACACCACTCTTTAAATTGCTGATATGCATTTTCATACTGGCGCCTCGATTTCTCCGGTAAAAGATTCGAAATTACTGAATTGGCCGCATCTGTCAAGTTAGGTGGGGTCCTGCTTACTTCATCGTCGCTCGAAATTTCCATTATTTCACAGTTATGAATATCACGCACGAAATTGACGCGAATGAAAAGTCATTCCAAAACAATTATCAAGAACTGTCACTTTAAAATAATTGTCAACAAATGCCATTTTATTTCCATAGTCACAGTAATTCCTTAATTTGGAAAAACAGTTTGAGCCAGTTCAATACTATTTTTCATATCAAGCTAAGCATGTTACTTATTTTAGAACAATATTTTTGACGCTTGTAGAAAAATTTTGTTTGCATCTCATGCGCGAAATACTTTGGTGATCTGGACTATTTTTTTTAACTCGGCTGCGCCTCGTTAAAAGAAATCAGTTCTCGATCACCAAAGTCGCGCACTAGATACAAAAATAACTATTCCGTATAAATTGTATTCCTATTCAGCCTAGAGAAAAGGATATGGCTATTTAGAACTTTCATACTTAGCTTTGCAACGCTGGAAAAAAGCCACTGATGTTTTTCCAATCATCTACTGCTTAGGCCTTCCCAAAAAATGTAGCAGCAATTCAATAATCTGAATCTCTTGGACAGAGTTGTATTCAGTCAAAGTATCAGATTTTTTAATTTCTCTTCATTGAAGATTTTGACATACGAAACGCTCGAAAACATCTTTATATCGCCCATCGCTATGAACATCGCACATTCAAATCAATGTTTCGGATCCCACGCGTGCATATACTCGACCATATCAAGTTCTTGAGTTGGAGAGTCCCAAAAAGTCGGTGCCTTTTACGCGCCTGGGAATATCACAACAAACGATCGGCTGGGGATTGGGAAATTGGCTGTTAAGCAGATAGAGGTGCTCTAATTGGGTTGAGGCCGTACAGACCATACGAATGTTTATCTGTCCAATTTGGTAGGCTGTTAACATATGGAAGGCAATAATGCGGTACAAGGGTATCGTATCACCGCGACGTCATATTTTACGGGGAAATGATACAGATTTAGCGTAATCGGTCCTTCCCGTTAGCAATAATGTGTTTTGTATAATGTCAATGGGCATATTGCACCCGATAGTGGGTGATATTGCATGAAGTATAATATGATGCAACTTTAGGATGAGTTCATGAATCTGTTGAATTACCCCATGCAGTTTTTTTGCGGCAATTGTTAGAAGAGCATTCGAAATGGTTGCTGTAATTTTTTGAAAAAACTCAAAAGTTTATGGATTTCATTCACCTCGAGGAGGATAGGATTTTGGAACAATTTGTAGGGTCAAAAATTTTGGGGACCTAATTTTCTACAACTGTCTCTTTAGGTCGACTAGATTCAATTAAAAGTACAGAAAGTAGATGGAACTGAATTATTAAAAAAAATTTTGTTTTGGCTTTTCAGGCTAGAATTTCTTTTATCTATCTAAAAACTTTTGACCGAGAAACAGTTCCTCAATTACAGCGTTTCAAATCTGTTCCTATAGAATATCTATTGTAATTTAGTTACGGTTATTCTCATTAAGCACTATTATTTTATTTTAATATGAAATAAAAGAATCCTTGGTCCGTCGCGGAAAAAATCAGAAAATTGAAACCATAAGCGATTGGTGAATGAAAATTACAACTTTAAATTCTTAAATGTTTTTTCAGACTGCTACAGCACTTCAAAGTTTAAGAAATTTTCCACAAAAAGTGATTCATTTCCCTAAATACTGATGATGGAGAAGAACTGATTGAATATTCGTAATTTGCAGGAATTCCAGATATATGTGTATATACAGGGTGTTTCAGAATAAGGTTCCGTAAATTCAGGATCTTTATCCTCAGATGTTGTGATATATAAAGTTCCTATGTTGAAATTAAAAAAAAAATATGGTTTTATGAAATTATTTTCTACACCGTACACGATCTCTTTTTGCGTTTTGGCACGTCATGAGTAAGGTTTTCTATCCGAACAAATTTGGTGAAAAAATTGGTACGCCAATGATTTTTTAAAATTTTAAATCATTTTCGTGATCACCACATAATTAACAGTAATGAAGAATTCTTTCTGAGAAAAAAATAAAATGCAATTTCATCTAGGACAGTTACGAAATTCTTTGATTACTTCCAAAATGCAATTTCATCTAGGAAAATTACGACATTTTTTGATTACTTCACGAAATTCGGATAATGATTTATGGCGTACTGACTAATAAGCAATCAAAACGCAAAGAAAGTACGGTGTAGAAAATAATTTCATATAACCAATTTTTTTTTTCAACACCCTGTATCTCAGAAACAGTGCGTCAGAGACCCATAGTTCATGGGAACTTTAAACATCGTTTGGTATCGGTAAAAATGTATCTCAATGCGTACTCATAACGTGCCAAAACGCAAAAAGAGATCGTGTACGGTGTAGAAAATAATTTCATAAAACCAATTTTTTTTTTATTTCAACACCCTGTATCTCAGAGACCCATAGTTCATGGGAATTTTATATCATAAAATCACCTGAGGATTAAGATCCCGAATTTACGGAACCTTATTCTGAAACACCCTGTATATTTTTTTTGATTCAGAGAACTAAAATAATACAATACATATTGAAACGAAAAAGTACCTAGCTGTGGTTGGTGCAACACAGGAAAAGCATACACGTCTGCAGTATGATAAAATGAAGAAAAGGAAAAAACCTCAGCTAAAAAAAACCCTTAACTCGTCGCGAAAAAAAAAATTACTTAAAAAAATTTAATCTCAGAGGAATCTTGAAAGACATCAGCGTGATCTAAGAGAACATCTTCATGTTATCCATCCATGGATTCAGATTAACAGGTTCTTAACAGAACGACTCGTAATTATTAATTTGAAATGAAAAAGACAAACGCAGAAAAGAAATCGATTATTCAGAATAAATTAAATTATTTTGAAATTAACCACCCATTTCAGAAATGCATTTGTTACTTTATGTATAGCCTCGAAACCATCTTGAATTTGGGACAATTATTTATTAGATGTTCAATTGTCTCCTCATTTTCTCCACACACACAACTAGGTCTCTCAACCGAATTCCATCGGAAGAGCATGCTGTTGCATCGTCCATGGCCTGTTCTAATACGATTTAGAACAGACCAAGAAATAGGTGTAGATTTGATAGTACCAGTAATAATCCTCCTAGAAAAATTCAATTGGGCATAAAATTTTTTTACATGAACAGTGTTCAACCAAACAGGGCAACAATATTCAGCAGCAGAAAAAACCAAAGCTAGCACTGCCGTACGAAATATTGTTGCATCAACGCCCCATGAGGAACCAGCTTATTTCTGAAGTTTATTATTTAGAATTTTAAGCTTCAAATGCAGAACATTTAAATGGGTCAATAATTTTTGATCAAGCTACAAAAACATGCATTTCAGATTCAAAACGTCCCTAAGTGAAAAATTTTCGATCAAACTCAAGAAAACGAAAGTAAAATTTGACAGACGTCAAAAAAGTAACTTGGTTTAATCAAAGTTTGAAGTTGGGTGTCGTCTTGCAATCTTTTTTTTTCTGAGTATCATTCCCTATCAGCTAGTCAACCCTAGAATTCCATTAGATACATTAGGTAGTATCAAACAAGCCTTTAGTTGAAGCGTTTCAACCTTGACAGCTACATTTTCGCGAATGGTTCCTTCCGACAGCATGGGGAGGGTTGAAATTGACAAATCTGAAACGCGTGCGGTAAAGCGGGACTTTCCGCGCTGTTGAGAGAGCAATTTTCATAATGGCGCTCGTGTAGTCTTTTCATTTTGATCCCGTCCTTAGAATCTACGAACCGCGAAAGGGCGACATTTTAATCTGGGAATGTATCGAATCACCCTTTTTATCACTAACATGTAGGAGTTTTTCTGTCTTTATGTCTCTGATTTCAACACGGATATTATTGCTTCAGCCGTTTTGCAAAAGCGGGCTGTAGCGGTAAGTGGTAGTTGAAATAAATAGATCTTAAATGTCATACAATAAGCTTAGGTATTTGTTAGCATAACGCCATCGAAATATTAAGCGATTTGTGTCTGCATCATAAATTATATTAAGTATAGAGAACGGTAAGGGCATTTTACCGATCCAAGACAATTATTGCCTGAGATCGGTAGTCCTTAACCTTCGAGATACTTATAGCGTTTTTTGCACGATAGACACAATTTTTACTCAATGTACAAAATAATTATTTGACAAATTTATTTATTCGTGGCATTATCAATGTTGTGTAGAAATATAATATAAGGCGTTGTCTTGGTGATGAAAACTTAGTAGATTGTCAAAGTGACAATAATCAATTTAATTTACTAGCGTTGAAAAATGAGCGATCTAGAATCTTCGGAACATAATGAAATTCAAACAGCCTGGGAAATCGGCTGTTCTTCAGTTATTGCTGAGAAATCTAAAATCTGCTACGGGAGTACATACAATACTTTCAAGGAGTGGATTCAGACTAAAGGCAGCCAAATCAATGAAAAAGTGTTACTGGCCTATTTTGTTCGAAGAATAGAAAAGCTGAGATCTCCTGGAAGTCTTTGGGCGGAATATTCAATGCTGAAGAGCACAATATTTTTGAACGGCGGTATTGACGTATCCAAGTTTGCAACGCTTATAGCATTCCTCAAAAGAAAATCTATTGGTTACAAACCGAAAAAATCTGCTGTTTTTACAAGAGAAGAAATGAATAAATTCTTAAAAGAAGCACCAGATGATAAGTTTTTAATTATTAAGGTGTGCGTTTATTAATAGAATAGTGCTTTATGAACTAATTATGTCCTTTCAGGTGGGAATGATATTAGGTATATCAGGGGCGTGTAGAAGAGAAGAGTTGTACAACATGAGCGTCAGGAACATAGAAGATCGGGAATCATTTTTAATCGTGAAAATTCCCAACACAAAAACCAACATTCAGAAAACATTCACTGTCATCGATCGAGATAATGATATCAATTACTTGGAAATATAAATATGTATATTAGAAAATATTTCCGTCTGCGTCCACAAAACGCGAAGAGCGAGCATTTATTTTTGAGATATCAAAACGGAAAATGCAGTAATCAAGTAATAGGCAAAGGGACAATTGGAAGTTGGCAGTCAAAAATTGCAACTTTTTTGAATTTAGAAAATCCAAATGGCTATACTGGCCACTCTTTTAGACACACTTCGGCCACATTTTTAGCTAATAAGGGAGTAGATGTATTAGGCTTAAACGACACGGTGGATGGCGGTCTTCGACTGTGGCTAAAAGTTACGTTGAGGATTCCCTGGAAAATAACTAACTAGACTTTGCTGAAAAAAATTTGCATACTACGGAATGTAGCGAGTTGCAACATAGATGTTGAATTCAGCAGAGGTTTCTGTGAATTCGGCTACTACTCAATCCAGTGGTATTTCCATCAGTAATTGTAAAAATTGTACTTTCACTTTCAATATTAAATGAACTGAATTCAAATTGTTTCGGTTATTTCATTATTTCAAAGAATATTCAGTCATTTTCACTTACCGTTCTGTTTACCTTAGCATCCAGTAAAAATGATCTACCGACCTAGCAACAAACGCGGTAACTAACAAAATTCGTTCTATCGTGCAAAAAAGTTTTTTTCGATAAATCATGTCAGTTTACGAGCCGAATTCTCGTCATTTGCGGGAGGTTTTAATTTTCTTCTTCAAAATGAAATCTGCGGGTGAGGCTCATCGAATGGTCTCAAATACCTATGATGAGGCCGCTATCAGTGAAAGAATGTGGCGATAGTGGTTTCGACGCTTCAAGAACGGCGATTTTAAAAACAACGGCAGCAAAGTTGTACATCGTATATATTCCTCCGAAACCAGGACCGGAAATTCACTAAAGTCGGATATTCATCACGATTGATTCACCCATTCATCCATGCAGCCGAAAAGAATGCCTCAAACGACCCATGAACTGCGAATTGGATCCACAATAACCGCAATCTGTCATAATCCTACGGTTTAGCGACTCTTTATCCGACATTTATCAACTTGTTGCCTTTATTCGAGTCAGATGAAGCGAAAATAGCACAGAATGGATCTCGCGGATTCTCCCATTTGCGTCAGGAAATGGACCACAAAAGAAGTGCACAAATGCGATGCGAGTTCGATGTTCTCTAATACGGGACATTTGTCTGTGACTAGGTTGGGCAGGGATAACTAGATCGATGGTTGTCTGTCGGGCAGGGCATCCGGTTACATTCACATGCGACTATGTGGGTCCGGGAGCCAGAAAAACCATTCTTAGAATGATGAATTTTATACAGTGAGTTTGGAAATTGACCACCCCACTTCCCCATCAAAAATCTGGATAAACAATATTTTTGGTTTGAAGACTTGTTTGAGACATAACGATGAAAGTTTCCAGCTTTTCACCAAATTTCGTTTTTAAGCTATTGCATAGCTTTTATCTCAGGCTTTGAGCGCGGCGACCGAATGTAGAAATTACGTAACAAAAAAACCTAACACAGCCGTGTATCGTCGGTTCAGTTCGGCAGACTTCGGCACGGCGTTTGGGTGCTTTCGACTAGACGGATGCGTGCAGCCACTCTAGCTGTGTAAAATGGAGTCGGCAATCTCGCTGGTCCCATTGAATTCAAACGGCAAATATTTCATTAACATCGGATAGAAAATGTATATCCAAACGCAAACATTTCCCATTAACTTCAGCTCTTGCTCTAACTATACATAAGTCGCAAAGTAGAACTTTTGACGAAATAGTATATGAGTATAGTGAATCACATTCTCAGGAAATCGTCTATGTTGCACTCTCTCGGGGTGACTAATATTGAAAAATTGTATATTACGACAAAAAATGATAATTCTGCATTTAAGTTTTATCAAATTCGAAGACAAGCTGCATCGACTGCATCTTTGTTGCAAGAATTCAAAAGACTGTCTTAAAATAGTGTTCAGACGATAGCTCAAAGTGTCTTAGATTTCATTAGTAATAGAAATGGCATTTCAATAATGACTTTCAATTGCCAAAGTTTACATAGTCACAAATACAATTTTCAAGATTCAGTAATGAGACAAACCAATGTGTTACTTCTTACCGAAACATGCATGACGCGTGATGATCCGATTGGAATACTTAATTTCAATTGTATTGTTCAATTCAAACGAGATACCGTTTCAAAAGGTGGAGTAGCTACTTACCAAAATAGTAATGATGTTACTAATATTATGGTAGCAATTTTAATTTCTCCGAATCCAAAATTGGACGAGGTAGAACATTTTATTCATAGCACTTTACTGGAGTACACTGATGAAGGGTGGAAAATACTTGGTACAAATGGTAATAAATTTCCACTTATCTTGGCTAACGATTTCAACATTAACTTCGCTGATACAAAATCAGAGCTGTTGACAACTTTTTTTTCGGAAGAATTGAATTTAAAAATGAATAATGATCCACGAGAATCCACAACAAAATATGGGACCACTATTGACGCGGTATTTTCCAGATTTTTAGAAAACATTAAGTCTCAAACTTATGTTTCTTATTTCAGTTACCATAAATCTATAATTTCAATGATAAACATTCTTACCTACATGTATTGTAAGATAAATAAAAAAAAATATTTTGAATCAACAATATTATCTTCCAACTTTTGAATAGATGCTATGCAATAGCTTTACCGCGGCAGTCCTCGAGTGCCACACGTGTTTTTTTAGTGAAAAATAAGAATGCGAAGCCAAAAACTGGGTTATTTCAATTTTTCTCATAAATTTGGTACCTAGTCATGTGAAAAAAGTTTGATGCGAAAGTTGTAGATCTATTCATCACCTACAACTTTCTATTCGTTTTTTTCCATAGGACTTGTATACTAACTGATTACTGTAAAAGAAACTGCAACAACCAGAAAATATAGATAGTATAGCAAAAAGTAAATTAATTAAATTTGGAAATAGAACAAAGAATTTTCAAGTTTTGTATTGAACTTGATAATAATGTTTTTCTAAAGTGGTGTTCACGACCTTGGATTTATAATCAAAGACTTTACAGGTTCTGAGGTCCAATTAAAAAAAACCAGCTATGTATCGGCCGACGTTTCGTTTATTTTATACACTTCTTCAGGGCACTGGAAGAAACGTTAAAAAATATGGTGTTACAAATGATATGAAAACGCGTCCGAACTATTTAAATTTCTCCTTTTTTTGGCTTGTAGAAGAGTAATTTATAATCAAATACTAATAAAAGTCAAAAAGGTACTTACAATGCCATTTGATTTTCTTATACACAGTATTGTAAGTACCTATGTGACTGTCTTTATTAGTTTTTGCGTGACTCACAGTTTGTCAACTTGACTATTTTGTTTGATTTCTGAAAAAGTACGTTCATGATTTTTTTAATTCATTGTATATCATCTTTTTGTATGAATACCGTTTTAAATGTTTTTTATTAGAAATTACCCTTATATATGCCCAAAAAAGAAGAAATTTATATAGTTTAGACGATTTTTTTTTTCTATACTATCTATGTTCTTCTGGGTTTGCAGTTTCTTAGTCAGTATATTTCTGCTTGAAATCCATAGAAACCGTTTTCATCTTTTAAAACCTTACCCTTATTTTTCCTTTCAATTTCGTAACATTCTCTTCCATTTTCAATGACTTTCATCCTACGATCACTTTTTTTCTGTTCCTCGTTCGATGTCAGATTTCCCTTCAATTCTAAATAGACTCCCGTACATGACAGGGTTAACTGAATTCTCGACCTTCACCCGTGTCTTCATTCGGACCATGTGTTCGACTCGCGAAGCAGGCGCTGGATATCGCAGCTTCCATTAATCAACTTCAGGTTTCAATCTGCGTCGAAACGGAAATTCGACTGGAAGTATGACGGGAAATGTTAGATCCGTTTTTCGTTTCGCCAGCTTCGGTTGAAAGGGGCGGAAATTAACTCCTTACTCCCATTGTGGATCGGAGAGTCGACGATATTGTTGGATGTTACGTCTTTCTTACAAATTCAACAATTCCGTTCGAAGATACTTCAGGTTTTCCCCCTAAAGAAACTTCAGAAGCGGCTCTATGAATTTCTGTTTGTCAATATAGTTTTTTCTGCAAACTACAAAAAATGACAACGTTCGCTCATTGACAACAATATGCGAAGTGACCCTTTTTTTCATTTTCCTTCGTTACAATGACACCGTTTGCGAAATACTTACTTCGCACACTGCATGTGAACTATATGGGATAACTTGAAAAGGAATTATCGGTCTACAGGAACAATGTGAATTTCAAGTTTATTCAATCTTTATTGCGACGTTTCGGCCAATTTGTGGCCTTTCTCAAGCTAAAAAACAGACATTCGATATTCAGTGTCATCTGTGAAAACTACACACTATACAATGGAAAATATAACATCAGAACGATTGAAATTCAACAGTTACGAACATCAAAAAACAATACTTTAGAATAATGGTAATCTTTGTCAATTATCATCTATTTATATTATATTGTACACGATGCATGTCCTCACCTCAGATTAAAAAGTTGTATCATAAAATTGTTGGAAAATCTCTCCATATCAGTAAATTCACAAGGAAGGGTGTCTGAGTAATCTTATCAGAGCGGTCAAATTCGACGTGTTCAGAATCTTATTGTAACTGAATGATAACAGCGCATGAAGAAGTACGTAAAACGATTACAAACCCAGTGCAGATGACCTGATACATCTTATCTACGTTCATCATTCAAAAAATTCTGGTAGGTCAAACTCAGGGATGCGGTATCAGTTCTCAAATTTAAAGCTATAGGGTCTTTCTTGATGTATATCATTTCTTTAAAATTACGTCTGAACCAATTATTTTCCTTATCCAGAATTTTTACATTGGAAAAATCGAATCTATGTTCTGTCTCAAGAGCGTGCATGGACAAAGCTGTTGTATTTTTATTATTATCACAGTCACGGATGTGTTGGTTCATTCTATCGCGTAAATATTGTTTCGTCTGTCCTTATATGTACCGTCACAATCACCACAGTTAATTTGGTATATTAGACCTGATTGTTTGCACTAGTTATTCTATCTTTTGACTTTGAATATAATGTGGAGACTGTTTCTTTATAATAATTCCTTTTCAAGTTATTTCATATTTGGAACGAAATATTCATATATTGATACTATATGGGATTTTTATATTTAAACTTTATGTTCCTCAATCAAGCAAAAATCCAAGAAATCATTTATTCATTGATGTATAACAATAATAACGGCTTTCAAATTGTGAGGAAATTCGACACTACCTAATTTTATTTATTATTTACAATGTTAACATTAATAGTGCAGCCAGTGCACGAACCAATATTCATTCCTAAACCAGATAACTCAGATTCAGCTCGTGATATCGTAGTTTTGGGAGTTGGAAGACTATCCGTTATTGATTTCCAAGCAACTGCCGTAGAGGTGATAGCACTTGATCCTGAAATTGCACAGTCTAAAATTTTATTTGATATTTCAATTTTATTTTCGGCCACAGTTGAAGATTTCCATCCTTCATGTCGCTTCAAAACACATATATAAACACCCAGATTAGCAAGTGTTCTCCGAAAACAATGGCCCGTGTAGGCATCAGGATTCGGTAATTTTGGGTGTTTTGCTATTAAGCTAGCCATCTTTCCAATACTATTTATTTCAAAAACTTGGTTAAAACATCTCTTATTTTGATACTTCAAAAACAATCGGCGACTAATAGCATAACTTGGACGAAGAGCCGCATATTTTCAGTAAATGTCAAGATAATCTAAATTTGAAACTGTGAGAATTCGTTGTATATTCGTTTTTGTATCGGGTACTTTAACAATCAAAATGGAATTTTCATCTTCTATGTCATCGACCGTCATTTTAGTGAGTTCCTCACGGCAGAAAGCACTCGAAATACCCAGTATTAAAACAACCTAAAAGGAAATCAGTGATTTAAAAAACACATAGAACAATTATCAAAAATCTACCTCAACCAACAAATAGGTTTCATCATCTGCCTCTCTTATGAATTGTTCAACTTCCTCTCTAGTCAATACCTCAGATTTCTTAGGATGGTTTCCAACTGACAATTTTTTCAAATATGAAACCAACTTGGTAAATTTCTTAAAATCCACGTTTTCTTTAACATTGAGTGTTGCTTTCAACATAGAATATATTGCACATAACGTGGAAGACTTCAGCTTCTTAGACTTCTCTGCAAAATATGCCAACAGCACATGTTCGGGTATTTTTCTGGCTTTATTCGCTTCACATCACTCTTTAAATTGCTGATATGCATTTTCATACTGGCGCCTCGATTTCTCCGGTAAAAGATTTGAAATTACTGAATTGTCCACATCTGTCAAGTTAGGTGGAGTACTACTTACTTCATCGTCGCTCGAAATTTCCATTATTTTACAGTTATAAAAAATATCAGGCACGAAATTGACGCGAATAAAAAGTCACTCCAAAATAATTATCAAGAAATTGTCACTTTGAAATAATTGTCAAGAAATGCCATTTTATTTCCATAGTTACAGTAATTACTTGATTTGGAAAAACAGTTTAAGCCAGTCTAATACTATTTCTCATATTAAGCTAAGCATGTCACTTATTTCAGAACAATATTTTTGATTTTTGTAAACAAAATTTTGTTTGCATCTCATGCGCGAAATACTTTAGTGATCACGACTATTTTTTTTAACGCGGCTGCGCCTCGTTAAAAAAAATCAGTTCTCGATCACCAAAGTAGCATTTCGCGCACAAGATACAAAAATAACTATTGATTCTCCGGAATATCCGATTTAAAGAAGGATTAAAATTCTAATATTAGGTGTAAAACTTTGCTTCCGCTGTTTTGCCATAGCTGGCTGTAGCCAGCTGTAGGGGTTTACAACCCCGTGGATATTCAATTCCTCGCGGCGATGTGACTTCATACTACATTCGCAAATCGCACTCCGTGAGACGAAAGGCCCTTATATTGGACCCGGCTACGTACTGAACCTCGCAAGTGACGTCACACGGATCCATCGAACTCATGTTTATAACTCGATATCTCGGGCGCTATTTGAAGTATTCAAATAATTTTTGGACACAATATTTTCATTTTCTACGGATAATAGGAATATGTAGAAATTGAAAAATGTGAACATTCCTCATTGGAGGCATTGTTTCATCAAGACAATCACAGGCGATCGTTTTCGAACACAGTTGATGCGTTCGAGCCAAGCATTGAAAGACAAACGGACTCAATACAACGAGAGAAATGATAATAATATACGGCAGAAGTAAAGTTGTACAACCAATTTACCCTTGAATTTTGAATGGCCGTTCCTTAAACTAAGGGTAGGAATATAACTTCCTATCAAACACTCATTATTGCATCAGAATACAACGTTCCCAACACAACAACCAACAAACCGAAACTATGGGAACAATGAACCCAAAATCAAATTCCGCACAATGAAAATAATCGAATGAAAGTCCCATTCCAAACAGATCACTAATCCTGAATGGAGAATAATGACGCATATAAGTTAAATAATCACGTCTAATTCCTGCTAGTTCGCGAAATCGAAACGATTGCGCTATTTACGAGAGCATCAGCCATGCCATATGCCTATCCAAAGTACGAAACTGAGAAAATTGATGCTTGTGACACTGTGTGTAATTTATGCCATCTATCGGGGAACCAGACCATTAAATCAATTGTAGCATTGAACTCCGATTAGTTCGTCTGATCTCATACATAATGATGGCTCAGCTGTTTGTATAGAGTATAGACCGAATTGATCTATACACGGGGGCGGTGACACACATCATTGATCGGAAATTTTTTTTATCAATCGATTAACGAAATTCAGTGAACCTAATTTGCTTTTCCTGGGGACGAGTAAATCATCATGAGGTAAAAATTCACGACATTTGAGCTCTTTTCGGATTTTGTTATATAGTTGAAAGGTGGAGAGGACCAAAATGGGAGCCTTGGGGAACTCCTGAGGTAGATGAGAATAATCTCAATCACACATCCTTGATCGGAAATTTTTTTCATCAATCGATTAACGAAATTCAGTCAATCTCATTTGCTCTTCCTGGGGAACGAGTAAATCATCAATAGGTAAAAATTCAGAACATTTGAGCTCTTTTCGGATTTTGTTATATAGTTGAAAGGTGGAGAGGACCAAAATGGGAGCCTTGGGGAACTCCTGAGGTAGATGAGAATAATCTCAATCACACATCCTTGATCGGAAAATTTTTTTCATCAATCGATTAACGAAATTCAGTCAATCTCATTTGCTCTTCCTGGGGAACGAGTAAATCATCAAGAGGTAAAAATTCACAACATTTGAGCTCTTTTCGGATTTTGTTATATAGTTGAAAGGTGGAGAGGACCAAAATGGGAGCCTTGGGGAACTCCTGAGGTAGATGAGAATAATCTCAATCACACATCCTTGATCGGAAATTTTTTTCATCAATCGATTAACGGAATTCAGTCAATCTCATTTTCTCTTCCTGGGGAACGAGTAAATCATCAAGAGGTAAAAATTCACAACATTTGAGCTCTTTTCGGATTTTGTTATATAGTTGAAAGGTGGAGAGGACCAAAATGGGAGCCTTGGGGAACTCCTGAGGTAGATGAGAATAATCTCAATCACACATCCTTGATCGGAAATTTTTTTCATCAATCGATTAACGGAATTCAGTCAATCTCATTTTCTCTTCCTGGGGAACGAGTAAATCATCAAGAGGTAAAAATTCACAACATTTGAGCTCTTTTCGGATTTTGTTATATAGTTGAAAGGTGGAGAGGACCAAAATGGGAGCCTTGGGGAACTCCTGAGGTAGATGAGAATAATCTCAATCACACATCCTTGATCGGAAATTTTTTTCATGAATCGATTAACGAAATTCAGTCAATCTCATTTGCTCTTCCTGGGGAACGAGTAAATCATCAAGAGGTGAAAATTCACAACATTTGAGCGCTTTTCGGATTTTGTTATAGTTGAGAAGTGGAGAGGGCCAAAATGGGAGCCCTGGAGAACTCCTGAGGTAGATGAGAATAATCTCAATCACACATCCTTGATCGGAAATTTTTTTCATCAATCGATTAACGAAATTCAGTGAATCTCATTTGCTCTTCTTGGGGAACGAGTAAATCATCAATAGGTGAAAATTCACAACATTTGACCGCTTTTCGGATTTTGTTATAGTTGAAGAGTGGGGCAGGCCAAAATGAGAGCCCTGGGGAACTCCTGAAGTAGATGAGAATAATCTCAATTAACAAAAATTTGATGAAATGTGCCATTAAGATTCGAATGGAAGTGCTGCAATTAAAGTAAAGAAAGTTTAAAAATCAGAATAACATAACAATGCTCTTAACAGTTCAACACAAGAATTCTCCTAGGGGCATTACAACTTGAAGCCTCCCTGAATATCAACGCCCATTTAGATGATCTGCTTAAAACTTTGAACTCGAAATAGCAAGCTTATTTTAGCTCTCTAAATCAGAAGAATATATGTATATAGGTATCTGAGAACATATTTCGAACCACAAGACAAGTATTGATGATTCTCATTAACCTGTAGAAACAAATGGTATTTCTGTGATATTTAACACAGTTTGACCAGGAATTTATTATAAATATATTTTCATTTTCTGAGTTATCAAACATATTTATATTCATTTTTATGATAGAGCGCAATTAATTTAATCGACAACTGAAATACGAAATGACGAAATTAATTTCATTAAAGATATTCTTGAGGATAATCAATATCCAACTAATTTCATGGAAGAAACTATTTCAAATTTAGAGAGGAAACAACAAACCGTCAAGAACAACCAATTCTAATAAATTTGATTCCATATGTTTATGGACTTCCAAAATTGAAAGAATTGGTTCTAAATTCAACATAAGAACTGCTTTCGAAACAAAAAATGAATTACGATCTTTATAAACAAAAACTAAACCTTTGAATGTGAACCAAAAATCAAGAAATTGTATCAACAATATTCCCTGTATTTGTGGAAAATCTTATACACGAGAAATATCACAACCATTAGAAATTAGAAAACGGGAACATAAGAATAACATTAAAATAGAGATATTGGTAGATCGCAGATAGCAGATCATGTGTGTTCCAATACCAGCAATCACATGATGGATTAGAATAGCACAAAAATTCTAATGACGGAACCTGATAATTATAAAAGAAAAATCAAGGAGTCTGCTTGTAATTTGTTGGATGAGGATAATAATCTCGCCAATTGTTCAGTAGGAATAGATCGAATTTGGATGGATTTATTGAAAAAAGAACTGGTTTCAGGGAATTTTGAAATAAATTAACGATATCAACATGTAGTGATCAATATTAATCTAAGTTCATCATATATTGACAAATGCCAATCAAAAAATCAAAATATTGTCACGATTCTACGAAGTTGTATGAAAACTAGAAATTATCTGACGAAGGAGTCTGATTTAGACTCCGAAACGTTACGCTTCAGAGTTCAAAGTGTTTTCTTTTTGTTCATTGCTAGGCAAAAATTTCTTTTTGTAAAGTTTTGGCCCCTGACAAATTAGTGCTAAAATTTCTACGCAGGGGCCTTTCTTCTATTATTTAAAATTTTTTTCTTGTTTCAGAAGCTGGGAGAGAAAACCCAAATTAAGTTTTCAGGAATATGCAAAGACCTCCCAGACAATATTTCAATAGATATCTTGACGACTTGTTGAAATGGGCTCAAAGTTTAATTTTTCGATAACTATCCTCTTTTTGTTGTTTCTCATTTATTTTTCACTATTTTCACAACTTGTAAATGAGCATGACCGTTAGATCGAATAAATAAATTCAAAATGAGAAAGCATTTCGCCATCATCACCTTTCTGTAAAATCTACTAGCCCAGACCTGTGCTCCGTTCGAATAAATAGAGAGATTTGGTATCCTATAATTATCTCATTTTTGCCTGCCCACAATTGTGTTAAACTTTTTCAACATGTCCATTCGTTATCCCCTACCCGATTTGCACGCTGTGTGGCTGGTATAAGTCGATAAATCAATGAAATTTATCGCTTATCTCTTTTAAATATCCAACGAGTAAATCCAACATATCAAGACTCTGCAGAAGAGATGCATATGCTATTACAAGCATATTTTTCTCAGAAAAAAATATAAGATGGGGTATATTAATAATTTCATATGACTGGTGCATGTATGCCTACAACTTGTTAATTATGAGCTATTCCAAATGCATGGGAGAATGTCTTCAACAAAATACAGAATTTTTTTCCAACATATTTGGCTTTGAAGGCGTTTCTATCTTGTATTCGTACGAAAGGCTTTGGAGCTTAATCTTTTCTTAGTTAAATCTCTATATTGAAGTCTTTGAAACAACAGGATTCACGTTCAAACAAGATCTACTCTAACTATTGCTCCATGAAAGTAAAAGAAGAAAATACTAGGAGTGAAAATAAAGATGCTATTTTGAATAAACATGTTACTGAAGAGTTATAATTTGGATATTGATGAGAGTTTGCTGAATGATTTTCATTGAAATGAAGCGGAGGTAATCTCAAGAAAATTGGTTGAGAAAATCCTGAATTAAGTGGTGAAGACAAATCAAATTGCCAGTGAAAATAAGCAAACTCAACCTTCTATACGGTAGTTGAAAAGCGGAAAGACAATCTTGTGTTTTCTACCAATAATACAATTTCTTCAAAGGCATGTCCCAGAACAATAATGATAGAAATCAGCTCATCTCTAGTTTATTGGTTCTTTCATTCAACATGTTTTCACGGCCTTCATCTCAAGATTGGAACATATTGAAAATTAAAAACTCACCCTGCATTAAATGTGAAATAAAACTTTCCATGGGAGATAAAAACATTCGAAGTGATGTGATTGTTAGTACCATATGTGGATATTGATGAAAAGCCTAGACTCGAAATTCATTTGGATTTGTTTTAATGGTTTCAGAGTTGAGGGAATCGACCGAATAGGACTATAAAGTTTTATCATTCCATAAAAATGATTATTTCGGAGTAAATGATACGAAAAGCATTTGTATGGGAACTTAACAACCTGAAATACGTTACCCACAATATCTCATTCAGGCTGTTTTCGAAATCAAGTATAAAATGACGAGAAATAGATTTCGAGAAAGTTAATTGAAGTTTCACAACATTTCATGATTATATGAATCAAAGTAGCCTTTTCATTCTATATCTCCCGATATACAGGGTGATCCACGGTCTATGGTACGTTAGACTTTTTCGACGAACGGAAAGCAAAAATTCATTGAAAATTTGGTTTCTTGGACAAGAATAGATGCTCTATCGATCTAAAATATTTTCAGTGCTGCGGTGTTGCCGCTTATGTCAAAAAGTAGTAACTACTTTGTTATTTCAAAAGGCACACTCTGTATATTATTGCAATTTTCCATTAATCGTAGTAACACGATTATTTTGGTATCACATTCTCATACTTATCTTCAGCGGTTTCTGAGTAATTAAATGATTTCCTCTTTTTTTGTGCAAAACATAGCTTTGGTTAAACATACGTAACTTCATTACTATTAATCTTAGGAAGCTGAAATTTCATATGCAGAATACTAAGATTCTATGCATTATGCAGGTGTTACGAAATACGCTTCTTTTCATACAGAGGGTCATTGAAAATTCGATGGTTTACCGAGACATTCAAAAACGGTTGAAAGTGTATTTTTTCAAATGGCATGCCCTGTATATTCTAAGAAATACTGAAGGAAAATTGAATTTCTTTTCAAATGATATATCACATACTTATACCTAGATTGTAATATTCTGCGATGAACTGAAGTTTTATAGTTGCGCACGTTTTATAGTTGCGACCTTCCTGAAACTGCTAACCAAAACAAGCTCAAAATGAGCGGTTCATACAAACTAACTGCAGTGGATTTCTGAGATTGGTTTATGATGATTATGAGCTACCAAATAATAAATTAATTCTAATAATTCGGTGGTTCTAGCCAAAAAAATTTAAATCTCTGATGCACGTACATCTCAAATTGTCTGAACAGGTTTTCATCATAGATACCAATGAAATACTTTAACACGATGAAAATTGACATTATGCCGATTTGACAATTAGTTTGTTGATGATAATACATTCGCTCATTCTTCACAGTATAAGAAAAATAATGAGTGAAATGGAAAGAAGTACCTATCTAAATGAAATTTTGATGAATTTGTTCATTCACGATGGGTAACGTGACCAACTAACAGCAAGAACATGCAGAAAGTTCAATGAAATATGAAATGTTTCTCGATGAACAGGTACGCACTTGTGAAACTATAAAAGTTCAGTTCAACGCAGAATCTTACAATCTAGGTATAGGAATTTCATTTGAAAGGAAATTCAATTTTCTCTCATTAATTCGTAAAATTAAACAGGGCATCCCATTTGAAAAAATTCACTTTCAACCGTTTTGGTATGTCTCGATAAACCATCGAATTTTTTATGACCCTGTATGAAATGAAGCGAATTTCGCAGCAACTGCATGATGCATAGGATCTAAGCATTCTGCATACGAAATTTCAGCTTCCTTAGGTTAATAGTATTGGAGTTATGGATGCTTAACCAAAGCTATATTTTGCACGAAAAAAGAGGAAATCATTTAATTACTCAGGAACCGCTTAGGATAAGTATGAAAGATTGATACCAAAATAATCTTGTTACTACGATGAACAGAAAAGTGCAGTAATATACAGCGTGTGAAATAACAAAGTAGGTACTACTTTTTGACATAAGCGGCAACACCGCAGCACTGAAATATTTTAGAGCGAAAGAGCTTCTGTTCTTGTCCAAGACATGGAGGTCCAAGAGACCAAATATTCAATGGATTCTTGCTTCCCGTTCTCCGTAAACGTCTAACCTATCATCGATCGTGGATCACCCTGTATAAAGCCGATTTGGCACAGCCTGTACGTAATTCTGAATAGTATTCATTACAAAATACAAACAGCCATTATTCAAAATTCCAATGTGACAATGAGAACACATCAGTCACATTATGAATCTTCCATGGAAAGAATATAATACATAAATACTTATATACAGGGTGTTTCCTTAACATGCGGCAAAAATTCAGGGGGCTGTTCCTTGGACTATTCTAAGAATATTTTGTCCTTTGATGATTTTTGAAAAACCTCTTTGTTTCGAAGATACAGGGCAAACAAAATTTTAGATAATAACATTTTATTATGAAAAATTACATGAAAATTTAACTTAACCTACAAAAACTGTTGAAAATGACCACCTCCAGCCAGCATACAAGCATCCAATCTTCTCCTCATTGACAGTGAAAGATAAAATGTTAATTGCTAATACATCACAAAACGAATTCAAATGAAAACCGTGTTTAATCTGTATTCCTTTACCATCTGAACTTATCAATTTTAAGTCAAAAAACTGGCCGTTTTTTATAGTTGTCAAACACATTTAAAAATAAATTGTACCTACTTAGTAAACACAGTGCGGTACGCATTTTTATTTATACTATTATCAATTTTAAAAATATGAAAAATGTTGTTCGCCCTGTACCTTCGAAACAAAGAGGTTTTTCCAAAAACATCAAAGGACAAAATATTCTTAGAATAGTCCAAGTAACAGCTTCCTGAATTTTTGCCGCATGTTTAGGAAACACCCTGTATAAGAGGAAATTGATTGGGTTTTTTTTTCAAACATTGTGACATTTCTGTCATAACTAATTTATGAAGAAAGAATTTCTGCAATGGATGGTTAATTCAGAAATCATTTAATTGATTATAAATAGCTAGTTTTTTCTGCTTTTGTCTTTTTTTATTTCAGATCTAGAATTTCGGGTAGATTAGTAAAGAGTCTGTTTTTTTCTGCTGCCCATAGAAGAACTACATGAAGATGTTCTTCTGATATGATTTTTTTAGAAAATTTTTTCGTAACACGGGTGAGGTCAGGGTTTTTTTTTTCTGGGGTTTTTTCCCTTTCCTCATTTTATCATACTACAGACCTGTATGGTTTTCCTGTGTTGCACTAACCCCAGCTAGTTACTTTTTTGTTTCAATATGTATTGTATTATTTTAGCTCTCTCAGTATAATTTTCGTAGGTATGGTATAGTCAACTGAGGAAAATATCGGAACCAACACTGTCTTCGACACGAATTCATGGAATTAAAATGTGGGCTTATCTAAATATACTGATACAGGTGTTGTAAAAATCCACGCCTAATGTCGAAGGTTCGGCATTTTTCAACCCACAACACCTTCTCTTTTCGCACCTGTAACTTCAATTCCGCAATAATTACAGTCTTAATTCACGCGATTGTAAACTATGCAGCGTTTGTTTTTCCATTCAATAAATGCGGACTCGTCGTGGTAATGATTCGAATTAGAGACCGTGGTGCTATTTTCGATTTCCGCGCTGAAATCGCGGTGATAATGTGCATAGAATTGGGTATATGTTAATAATCACGTCCCACGCTACGTCTACATTTATTGACGATTTGTTCCAGTTCTGTCGGATATTTATTTTTCCTATGTGTGGTTGTCTGCATAGGAAAACTGGCCGGACACAGTCTGGCATCAGACAGAAGAATCAGAACATTCCATTCAACCTCAATGATACTAATGCCCACTTGCACCGTTTTCTGGTTAAGACAGACTTATTTAAGGCACCCTTGAATTTTGAGTCAGGCTTCTAACCGCCTTAACGGATCAGATCTTGCACCGCATATCTAATAGAAACGACTTTGTTAAGCACGCGCTAAGCAATGCCAAATCTGGCAACACTGTATAAATCAGAGAATTTGTTTGTTTTGACATAGAAATGCGATATGACCATATGGTTTTGTGTCGGCACTAAGCACAGCGAAGTAAGAAGAACACGCGAATTTATAGCCAAACAAGATATTTTGTCTATGCATTTTCCTTTTCAGTATTCTGATACACAGAACGACATACTTTGGTCGGCTGACGAACAGGCAGAGTACAACCTATTTTTTTTTATTTGAAGCAAATGATTTAATTTGATTTCAACAATTTTTTATTTGTTACTTGAATGACATAATTCTCCACCTGTGTAATATCATCGAAGTAATACTTTTCACATTTACAAGAGTAACTAGTACCTGCAGAATTAATAATTACATGGGTACTATCAATTGCCCAATAACACGAGGAAATCCAGCAATTTGGTAAAATTGGGTTTGGGTGGAACGTAATTCTGCTTCTGTCTGAGGCATTTTTATGAATAGTGAAACTCGAACAACTATTCTTGATACTGTAGATTCGTGGATTTTCATCAAATCGGCTACAGCCAATAAATGTCCTGCTGATGCGTAGAGTCGGAGGTACGTAAGGAGTTGACTCATCGGTGATACACTCTGATTCCTACAATCATCAAGGCTTAAACTCACTTCTTTGAGGTTTGACATCATCATACAAGAGATAAAATAAGATATATACTTACATATCACTTGGCAATTCTGAATCATCCTCAATTAATCTCGGCAGTTGCAGAGTAGTTTTCTTGGTCAACCGAAATCGTCGAAAATATGCGAATTCCTCCATATCATGGTAGTGCTAGGCCCTATTAAATTCTAGACTTCTAGGAATCAATGATATCTAATATGTCGAAATCATCCTCATATAGATCATCAATTTCATTCAATAAAGTTCTATCCGTAATAATTATAAAATTCACGCAATCAAAAACAACTCGTCAAAACTAAAGTTCGTTTTTGACGTTATGAATATTTGAGACGGGCTAAAGTCTTGCTTAAGCCATGAATATTCTCGGCTCAAAATAGTCATAACTTATGACGCTCTTAAACTGCGGTGCAAAAGAAACGATGTCTCAAACCTAACTTCAAATCTAAGTGGGACGTAAGTCAGACTTATATCTCAATTCTTCATATTGAAGCAGAAAATTAAAACCTCCCACAAATGACGAGAATTAGGCTCGTAAGTTGTAAACTTTTCAGCTAAAAAAGTCTCACCAATATTTAATGTCTGCTCAGATGTTTCCAACCATTTTCAATAATTTCAATATAATTGAAATGGGGTGCATTTCGATTCAACATCTAACATTTCATCTAAAAATATGCAATAATTTCGAACTCTTCAACATGATTCAGAATATGATTCTGATTGTTCACATTTTCTTTCAATGATCAATTTTGTGGCATCTTCTCACCCTAACGTGTTTTATGCGCTTACATCACGATTTTTTTTTCGTGAAAAAATTCAATAAATCAAACACAGCACCCCCATTAGATAAGCAATCATTTCTATAGCCTCTTATGATTTAAAATGATCATTATTGATAATAAACTACCATACACATATCTATCCAATATAATTTATAACACGAAACGTTTGTCCCATTAGATAAAAAATTCAACTGAACAGCTTTAAGTGGCCTAAAAAAATTGATTGTTGCAGCCGACACTAGGGATGAAGATCGGATAAGCCTGCTTTAAGGGCGATTATAAGAACGGCTTCGGAAATTACAGCCGACCTGAGATGACCAAATTACAGTGGTTAGTTTGTGTTGCCGGAAGCAAAAGGTACCAAAATACCACTTGGTATGAATGAAAATGCAGGTAGTGGAAGCTACTTGAGATTTGACCAGTAAAGTGGCAAGAGGTGTGAAAGCTCTTAAGAGATGGGTCAGAGCGAAACACAGGGTGTTTCCTGAGTGACGGCAAAATATAACTACGAAATGTTTATGTTTATGGGCCTTTAACTTTTTTCTTTTTAAGCTTTTGCATAGCTTTTATCTCAGGCTTTGAGCGCGGCAACCGAATGTAGAAATTCCTTAACGAAAAAACCTAACACACCCGTGTATCGTCGGTTCAGTTCGGCAGACTTCGGCACGGTGTTTGGGTGCTTGCACCTAGACGGATGCGTGCAGCCACTCTAGCAGTGCAAAATTGAGTCGGCAATCTCGCTATTCCCATTGAATTACGAACAGCAAATATTTCATTAGCATCGGATAGAAAATGTATAGCCAAACGCAAACATTTTCCATTAACTTCAGCTCTTGCTCTAACTATACATTGGTCGCAAGGTGGAACTTTTGACGAAATAGTATATGAGTATAGTGAATCACATTCTCAGGAACTCGTCTATGTTGCACTCTCTCGGGTGACTAATATTGAAAAATTGTATTTTACGACAAAAAATGATGATTCTGCATTTAAGTTTCATCATATTCGAAGGCAAGCTGCATCGACTACATCTTTGTTGCAAGAATTCAAAAGACTGTCTTTAAATAGTGTTCAGACGATAGCTCAAAGTGTCTTAGATTTCATTAGAAATAGAAATGGCATTTCAATAATGACTTGGAATTGCCAAAGTTTACATAGTCACAAATAAGATTCGCAAGATTCAGTTACGAGACAAACCAATGTGTTACTTCTTACCGAAACATGCATCACATTCATTCAAACGAGATACTGTTCCAAAAGGTGGGGTAGCTATTTACCAAAATAGTAATAATGTTACTAATATTATGACTCCGAATATTGAAATAAATATTGAAGACGTTAGCGATTTGTTGGAGATATTTGTGCATGCTTATGCAAACTTAGAAATGGCCTACACCTAGTCATGGTAGCAATTTACATCTCTCCGAATCCAAAATTGGACGAGGTAGAGCATTTTATTCATCGCACTTTACTGGAGTACACTGAAGAAGGGTCGAAAATACTTGGTACAAATGATAATAAATTTCCACCTATCTTGGCTGGCGATTTCAACATTAACTTCGCTGTTAAAAAATCAGGACCGTTGACAACTTTTCTTTCGGAAAAATTGAATTTGAAAATGAATTATGATCCACAAGAATCCACAACAAAATATGGGACCACTACTGACGCGGTATTTTCCAGATATTTAGAAGACATTAAGTCTCAAACTTATGTTTTCTATTTCAGTTACCATAAACGTATAGTTTCAATGATAAAAATTCCTGAATAACCTACATGTATTGTAAGATAAATAAATATTTTAAATCAATAATATTATCTTCATATTTTTGAATAGAGGCTATGCAATAGCTTTACCGCGGCAGTCCTCGAGTGCCACACGTATTTTTTCTTCTTTCATTTGAAATGAAGAATTTTGGGTAGATTGAAGAAGACTTGGTTTCTCTGTCTATAGAAGAATAACATGAAGATACCTTTCTTTTGGCGGAGTACATTTTTCATTTGGTTTGTTTGGACTTTTTCGGTTATATCAGTGCCTTTTATGTATGTATTTTTGTAGGCACTCTAGCTACCATCGTTCACGTGGGCGTGAAGCTTCTATCCAGGATGCCTAGAAATCTTTTTCCCAGCTATCCGTCAGCAGAGGCGTCGAAACGTTCGAATCCATTACGAAACCAAACATCACGCCGAGCTCTGAGAGCGAGAAAGTATTTTTTATCGAACGGTCTACGCTTTTCGTATATCAAAACAATTTCGTAGGTGATTAGATGAATTGCCCTTGCTCTCTGAAAGCTTAAAACGTACGCGTCAGATCGCGTTTAGTCAAATCGAGCCACGGAATGGACCACCAGAGTAGCGAATTCTGATTCCACGGTTTCGATTTGTTCGGAAATTGTCGGAATTGTCCGATTGTAACCGTATATCCGACATGATACTCTTGGGATTGGGCAATCAGGCGCGTTTTGTAGATGTAATTCTATACGATTGAGATTATTTCGCCTTTATAGATGATTAGATTGACCCCGCGGCCTCGCGCGTTTAACATTTCATTGAAAAATTAAAAAAAAAAAATTAAGAAAGAATTAGAAACAAAATTAATAATAGCAGAAAGGCCCCTGCGTAAAAATTTGATCACTAATTTGTTAGGGGCCGAAACTTTATAAAAAGAAATTGTTGCCCAACAAATAACAAAAAGTAGCGTAACGTTTCGGAGTCTAAATCAGACTCCTTCGTCAGACAATTTCTGTTTTTCATACAACTTCGCAGAATCGTGACAATACTTTTTTTTTTAATTGACAATATTTGATGAACATAGATAAATATTGATTACTAGATGTTGAAATCGTTATTTTATTTCAAAATTTCCTGAAACCAGTTCTTTTTTCAATGAAGCTATCCAAATTCGATCTATTCCTATTGAACTTTATCCAACAAAATACAAGCTGACTCCTTAATTTTTCTTTTATAATTATCATGTTCCGTCATTAGAATTTTTGTGATATTCCAATCCGTCATGTGATTGCCAGTATTGGAACACACATGACCTGCTATCTGCGATCTACCAATATCTCTATTTTTATGTTATTCTTATGTTCACGTTTTCTAATTTCTAGGGATCTTGATATTTCTCCTGTATAAGATTTTCCACAAGTACGGGGAATATTATAAGCAAAATTTTTCGTTTTCATTTAAAGGTTTAGTTTTTGTTAATTTAGATTTTCTAATTAAATTAATTTCATCATTTCGTATTTCAGTTGTGGATGAATTAATTGAGCCCTTTCATATAGTGTTTTTATAATACCTGTTCAACACTTATTTGATGATAAGAATAAAAATTTAGATATCGATATGTTTGTGTCTTTTTTATGAACACACTTGTTTCAAAATGATTTGAAAATTTTCTTATTGAAACATCTAAGAAGGAAAGTACGGTACATTATTTTGTTACAACTGCATTGTGAATTTTATTTTAGGTATTTTAGGTTGATATGATTGAAAAAGTTCATCAATTTTTCTCTGCCATGTTGTCAATTGCGAAAATATCATCGACATAACGCCACCAGGTCTTTGGTTTCAGTGAATATTTTTCAATATGGTTTTCTTCAGAAAACCATGAAAATGTTGTTCATTATTGGTGATAAAAGAGAATCCATAGCCAAACCGAATTTTTCTTTTTATAAAGTTTCGGCTCCTGACAATTCAGTGCTCAAAAATTACTTAGAAAAACGAAATTCCAAAACAAAGATAAAAAGTTGCCACACGAAGCTAGGTAAATACCTACCAACTTCCAATCTGAATGAACACATACCTTTATGAATATAAAACAATATACAAAATAATTTTGGAAATTCTCTTGAATGAAATTAGATGGAACAACGACTGAAAAGACAATAATTTAAGATCTGTACTAAAAAAAACTAAACCTTCGAATGAGAAACAAAGTTCAAAAAATTTTGTTAGAAGTATTCCCTGTATTTTTGGAAAAACTCATACAGGAGAAACATAAAGACCTTTAGAAATGAGAAAGTGTGAACATAAAAATAACCGAAATATACTCCCAGTCAATAAATTCCGGACAGGCAAAATTTTTGTCAATTCAACACCCTGTATTTTTTTTCGTGGTTCTCCGATTTTGTTGAAATTCTCACCAGGTATAGTATTGGGTATTGTTATATTAACCTGAAATTTACTTTGCGGAAATATCTGTGGTTCATCCGTTATACAGGGTGAAACAAAACCTTGTTTTATACCCTTCATTTCTAAACACCCTGTGGTGAATTTGAGGCGGAAAATTTGACATCATTCAGTTTTAATTTGAAGTGTGACCCTTTCTTAACAAAATGTTTTTTAATTTACGTCAGTATCTGCTTTAAAAAAACAGATACACATTTTCAAAGAAAGTGTTGCATTTTTTCAATTTTAAAAACAATTAAGAACATTACAATACCTTATCGACTGGTAAACATAAACAAACATCTGAAAATTAATAGCGTGTATTTCCACCTCACTTTCTCATCACTTCTACCATACGACGCGGCATACTTTCAATGCATTTACGAATTTCTTCTGGGGGAAGCAACAATTTCTGTTAATGCAGAACAATGCTAGGCCTCACGTTGCACGGGTTATAACAGAATACTTTGAAGAAGCGAATATTCAACGATTCGTGTGGCCAGCCAGAAGGCCGGATTTAAATCTAATTGAACAAGTATGGGATATGCTAGGTAGACATGTTCGAAATCGGCAGCCCAACACCTTGCCCGATTTACGAACAGTCCTTCTTGGAGAACGGAAAAATATTCTCCCAGAAGCAACTCGGAAATGCATTGAAAGTATACCTGGTGAAAATTTTAACAAAATCGGTGAACCACGAAAAAAGATACAGGGTGTTGAATTTGACAAGAATTTTGACGGGGAGTGTATATTGGTAGATAGCAGATCATGTGTGTTCCAATACCGGCGATCACATGATGGATTAGAAGTAATTACGAGATTTCAAATGGAAACCCATCTCTTTTATTGCAGATTCGGATTTGACCGAAAATTTTTCATCCGAATTGGTTAAAACCAAGAATTTTTTCCTCAATGTTTGGGCTCTATGCAGCGTGTTTTGTTTAAATATCCGAGGCGTTCATTCAGACCAGGATGCGAAAATTCACCATCAAATGTAGAATCACCCGCTGAATCCGAATCTGATGCAAGGTCTGCAAATTTCAAAGTTGAATCTCTCATCTTGCCTAAAGCAAGACTCCTTCGTCAAACAATTTCTATTTTTCATACAACTTCGCAGAATCGTGACAATATTTTGAAATGCCAATTAAAAAATCAAAATATTGTCACGATTCTACGAAGTTGTATGAAAAATAGAAATTGTCTGACGAAGCAGTCTGATTGAGACTCCGAAACGTTACGCTTCATACGCACAAATTTTTACGAAGGGGCCTTTCTTCTAATATTAAAACATTTTTTCTAATTGTTTCTTGTTTCAGAGACTGGGAGAGAAACCCAAATAAAGTTTCGAAGAATATTCAAAAACTATTGTACGCCCTCTGGGAAAAAATAATTGGCCAAAAGTGAATGAGTTATGTTGAACTCCTATTTGCAATGTCTCCCATACCCAATGCGTCTCACCCATGGGGTAGAGATAGCCAAAATCAGAATTTTGTATTCTATTTAATTTTTGAAAAATGTTCCAGTTTTTTTTTTTTCATGTTGATGCTATGCAATAAAAGTTTAATACCTGAAGAATTATTTATGATTTTATGACTACCGGTAGGTAAAATGGGGAAACTTTGAAACGCGGGGAAACTTTGAACAAAAAATTAATTTTGTTATATCGACTGATGGTGAAAAAACCATTAGATTTAGCGACATCTGGTTTTCACTACTCAATTCGTTACACATTCAAGAATGGCACGACAGGATTTACATTAAAATAAGTTCAGAGGGTTAGCAATCCTGACATGTTACTTCAAACCTAAAATATCCACGTTCGATATGGTCTGCAAACTTTTGTTGCTGTAACCGTAAGTATTTGCACTACATGCTCGCAAAATATATCTGCTGCAACAATACTTTATCCTTGCAACAGTATAGCAAAGGAATTTCAAATACTTCAACAGATTTTGTTCTATTGATACTTTTAGAGAACAATTTGCATAGTCATCGTTTTCGGGGTAACTTTGAACGTTTTCAATGAAGCTCAAGGGTTGAAACTAATTAGGTTTTTTCTTGTAGAAAATGTTCCGCTCTTACAAAAGAAAACATGGTGCATGCAGGAAGATATGCCACTTATAGTTCAGGTTCAGAAATCTCAGGGAAAGCTCCCGGTGAAATAAATTGGGAAAAAAAATTTCTTTGCGTGAGTTTTTCTGGCAATAAGTACCCGACGAGGGAATTATACCGATCACCGATTTATTCACAGCTCGGCAAAACCTCAAGGTAGGCAGAAAAGGAAGGAGCCCTTCTTGTTTAGTGCTAATCATCTTCGCCCATATCTGAGAAGTTAGGACTAGATAGTTCAGTCCTATTGATTGTTTTCTGATACCTATTTTTTCTATTATTACGAAATATTAGTTTGATTCAGTTTATACCTGCTTTATTTTTCAGGAAAATTTCGGTTTTTTGATTCATTTTTTGTGATAATGAATGCCTGATACTATTTAAAAAAAAATTTTTTTAGTATATTATGTACATATTTCTATTCCACATAATTTTTTTCAAGTATTTTTAAGTATTTTTAGTATTGAGGAGTTCAAAGAAACTCTCTCAGGGAGGTTGAATCGAAATCGCGTGGTTTATCCATAGTCGTTCAAAGTATCCCCGATCGTAGGGTAACTTTGAACACCCATAATTTAATTTGAAAGAAAAGGTTATTGAAAATTTTGAAATCTAATTTTTTGTCAGCAGCAAGCTCTTACTGATGCCCGGGATATATATTTTTTTGGGATTTTTCATTCGCTTCCTTACCGGAGATATATAACTCTGAAAGAAAAAATCGTTCAAAGTTTTACCGTTCAGTTCAAAACAGTTAGACCCTTTTTTGCTCGAAATTTGATGGGCCTATTCAATTCCTCTGGAGAAATTACTAAAGGCCCCAGTATCAGAGTTTCAATTTTCCATCTGTGAGCGGAACAAATTCATCGTTTCCAGACTTTAAAAGCACCCGTTAGAATGTAAATATTGTCTTCAAATCCAGCAATGCCGATGACGTTTTCGCGGATCACGTGGTGAAAACAGCTGCATTAATCATGCACTGAACTATTTCGCGATAAACTTCGGACAAATTGAGCAACCACGGACTCGGACATCTGCTCCATTTGACACATTCTTGGTGGTAACCGGAGAACGTGAGGAGCATAGGTGGTCCGTTTCCATCAATCTGTCAAGATATTCTCCTGCCAATTAAGTCGATCATACCGACGAGGAAAAAATCGGGATGATTAGGTACGCTTAGGCTTTGGTCGAGACTCGTACACATTTCTGCGTCTGAAAATAGACCGAGTTATGAGTGGCATTCGACTGAATCAATAACAACTAAGGTTTATTCGGAAATTCGTCGTTCTAAAAATATGCGGCAATGATGTAAATAACGTCCAAATCGATTTAAGAACGTCTTCGATTTTATTGCATCGTCCTCAGCCGCAGATTTCTTAATATTGAAGCGGAAATTGAAAACCTTCCGCAAATTACGAGAATTGGGATCGTGAACAGACATGATTAATCTAGAAAAATTCATGATCACACAAATCGACTAATATTTCGATGGCGTTATAATTACATATAGCTAAGCTTTTTGTATGACATCAAAGATGTACACTGCGCAAAAAAATTAACCCACATTCTGAAAATCTCAATTTTAATGAAAGTTAATTCTACATTGACTTTATAACTTATTTTTTATGTTCTCTCGGGAAGGTTTTGAACGAAACAAGACACATTAAATGAAAGAAAAATTCAGGATTTCACCGAATCTTATGTGAAAGAAGAGAAATGAACAATTTTCAAAATACTGAAATGCTGATAAGTGATTTAATACTTATTATTTCCACCCCTTGCGTTAATTACAACTCGGCAACGACGGTTCATACTCAAAATGAGTGATCTTAAAATGTTCTGATCTAATCATTCCCAGATTTCTCCGAGTTGGATTCCTCAGTCATTAAGAGTAGCTGGATGATTTCCTGAACTTCCCAGCCTTTTATTGAGGTTGTCCCAAACCTGATCAATCGGATTGAGATCTGGACTTCTTGCTGGCCATTCCATTCGAGAGACTTCAACCTCTTCAAGGTACTCCTGAACGATGCGCGCACGATGGAGTCTGGCATTATCGTCCGTGAAAATGAAATTTTCACCAATGTATGGGGCGAATGGCACTACATACTCTTCAAGAATGTTCCTTATATACTTATCAGCATTCATAGCTCCATTATCAACGACCACTAGGTTTGTGCGAGCAGTCAAAGATATTCCACCCCATACCATAATCGATCCTCCCCCGAAACCAATAGTATTCAGGAAATTGCACTGAGCATATCTTTCATGTGGACGTCTGTATACAAGAGAACGTCGATCACAATGGTAGAGGCAGAATATAGACTCATCTGTGAAGAGAACTCTTTCCCAATCGGCCTCTTCCCAATGGATATGCTCTCACGCAAAATCCAAACGCGCCCTTCGATGGGCTGGGGTAAGAGCTGGGCCTCTTGCCGCGACACGAGGCCTTAAATCATATTCTCTGAGGCGATTTCTTATTGTCTGAGTGCTAATTTGCACCCCATGAGTTAGCTCAAGCTGATTTTGAAGGAGGCGAGCGGTTGCAAACCGTTGTCTCAAAGAAGAAACTCTCAAGTAACGTTCTTGAATGGCAGTTGTTACCCGTGGTCTACCCTGTCCTGGTCTTCGGACATTCATACCTGTCTCCCTGAATCGCTGCAACATTCTGGAAACACCTTTCTGTAATTCTTGTGTATGTCCACCCTTCTTCTCGCAAAATTACAGCTTGGGCACATTCCTCTTGGGTCAAATTGCGTGTTTCGCGTTGCATAGCGATCGAGTGTAGAAAATCAAAGGAAAGGAAAACTATTGATCACTAGAATTGATCGAGAACAACTAATTTTAAAATGGAGCCAATACATTCAAAGTCTGATAATATCATCTTTTTTTATTCCTGCTGGGAAAAAACATCTGTATTGAAGAAAAACGTTGAAAATGGATAACATATGCATGCATAATTCTGATAAAAATAATTATCATTGAGAACACCTTCAGTTGTAGAATAAATTTGAGATTTCCATAATGTGCGTTAATTTTTTTGCGCAGTGTATTTATTTCAACCACCACCTACCGCTACAGCCATTGCAAAACGGCTTAAAAAAGTTGTACACCTAATATAACATTTAGGCAATCTTAATGTATGCGTCCAAGAAAGTTGTACACCTAATGAAACCTGTAAAAGAAACGTCGCCTTCGAAAATATCCTTTATATGTAGCAATAGGAGGCTCACCCTGTATGTTGAAATTCAAATTCCCGCGTAGATTCTCATGTAATTCACCAAACAAAACCTCCCATGATCATGATGGGTGTGCATATCGAATTCGACAAGCCTATTGAAATTATTAGTGAACTCATTTACAAACGGACCACGTGTGTTTATATCGATATTCAGCACTTGAAACTGTATCATTAAGTGTTGTGAATTGTTTTGTTACGCATAAATAATTCGGGAATGACCATTATGGTGCGAGTTGCAGGTGCTGAGTGCCGAATAAATTTACGAATAAGTTTGTTCACACATCGTTTTTACATGCTGAATGGTTCAGATATTTCCATTCGAAACCATGTTAATCAACTTGGGTACTTGTCCAATTTGAACCACCCTAAGGAGGCAAATAATAGGAAATTTGATGAAATACTAATTATAGGTATAGATCTAAGTCAGCATATTTTTATTTTCCATTTTAAATCAAAAAGTTCCCACTATTGCTAAAAATATAAATCCATAGGAAGGCCTTATTTGAATCAAAGAAAAAGCGAAATAAGTATAAACAAATTGAAAAAACATATTGATATAATTGGAATATCATGTTTGAAATAAAGATAAATCAAAAAAGTTACTGTCGAAATGAATACCATTTTCAATTCGAAGACTCACAGATTTTTTTATCATAGGACTGGAGAAATGAAATTAGATTTTGTCACTTAGAGAAGAGGTAGACCGGTTTCAGCCTTATTAGGCATCTTCATTATCCTATATCTATCAGAGACAAAATATTCTACTTTCGAAGCTAGTGTGGGACTTCTGAGTTGATAAATAGTATAGGCTATAAGAGTATACTGAAAAAATCAGAAGGATTCATGGTTTTGTCGTATCTCGAAGGCCTATACGGAAAAATTGGCAAAATATGGAGAGTTGGCATATCAACTTAAAGAACTTCATGACCTGAAAACAATAAGTATTCTCCCATTGATCATCTCAGCTAATGGTCTGGTGGAAGTGCACTTGCCTGAGAACACGAGAAGATTGGGTCTAGAACCTAACATCATTTCTGCTTCCCAGAAACAAGTCATCCTCAATACAACCCGAATTGTCAGAAAGTTTCTGCAGGGATTCTGAGCACAAAGTTAACCTTGACAGGCTTGTCCGGTTGATGTATAGTTATACCCCTACGATGGTGGGAAAAAAAAAAAAAAAAAATATATATATATATATATATGAGAAAGATATGAATATTGAGGGATCGGTAAAATACATGGATAAGATTTATTGGACATAACCCTCTGAAACTGAAATGAACCGTAGACAGCTGTTTCGGGCTTTCGGCCCTCATCAGTACACAATAGGGTTGCCTGCGATTCATAGATACCTGTTGTTGTACAAATGAAACAACATCAGGTCTTATTGGGGCCTTGAATACTGCAGGTAGCACGACATTTGCATCCTGAATTGGTTGGGCCTTCTCGTCGAAGACGCTAATGAGAGGTCGCGCTGCACTCAGCGACATTTTATTTATATAAACTATTCATCGAGAACATTTTTGAAACATAGATGAATTCAAAATAGTAATCATCGAAATGAATACCATTTTCAATTCCCAGATGTGCGGGATACTGATGAGGCCCAACAAGGCCGAAACCGGTATATCTCTCATCTCAGTGACAAAATCTAATATCATTTCTCCAACCTCATGATAAAAGATCTCTGAGCCTGGGAATTGAAAATGGTATTCATTTCGATGATTACTATTTTGAATTCATCTATGTTTCAAAAATGTTCTCGATGTGCCTTCGTAAAGGCAAAGAATTTTCTTTTTTTTTCTCTATGACTTAGTCAAAATAAGTGACTTGGCCGTTTCGTAACTATAAGAACTAATGTTATAGGTATACAGTTTGTGAAATAAGGCCTTGTGAAGGAAGATATAATGTGTAGAGTTAGCAACTTGGCTCTACATGAGACCTGATAACTTTTTGACAATGTTAGAAATAAGGCCTCGTCTTGGCAATATTTTACATGGAAATGTTTTTGGTAGGTATACCTTTCCTCATTAAAAATTCTCAAGTCAAAAATGACGAGAGTGTCTAATTCGTAAAGTATTGCTTACTCTTCAAAACTCAAGATAACTTCAATTTTTCCGAATTTAGGGATCAAAAAGATACGAATAAATACATAAATCTTTCTCATTCTTTCGAATGAAATGGTTATTTTTCTTGATATGCAATTGAATCGACACACTATTATGCAATGAACCCATTATATTGTACGTATATTGAAATTTAATGAGACCATAACAAACGCAGTAAGGTCGTTGAACTGACTTCGGCCTATATCATAAATTTCGTATATTTCGGAGATATCGACGGAAGTGAAATCATTGATCCAATTATTCAATAAGGTGAGGCTGACATGAATGCACGAGTTGTTACAGTTAGCTGAAGGTACTTTAGGAATATCACCATGAAATACACTGCGCAAAAAAATTAACGCACATTATGGAAATCTCAAATTTATTCTACAACTGAAGGTGTTCTCAATGATACTTATTTTTATCAGAATTATGCATGCTGTTATACACTTTCAACGTTTTTCTTCAATACAGATGTTTTTTCCCAGCAGGAATAAAAAAAGATGATATTATCAGATTTTGAATGTATTGGCTCCATTCTAAAATCAGTTGTTCTAGTGATTAATAGTTTTTCTTTCGTTTGATTTTCTACACTCGATCGCTATGCAACGCGAAACAAGCATTTTGACCCAAGAGGAATGTGCCCAAGCGGTAGTTTTGCGAGAAGAAGGGTGGACATACACAAGAATTGCAGAAAGGTTTCCCATACAAGTGTGTCCAGAATGTTGCAGAGATTCAGGGCGACAGGTATGAATGTCCGAAGACCAGGACAGGCTAAACCACGGGTAACAACTGCCATTCAAGAACGTTACTTGAGAGTTTCTTCGTTGAGGCAACGGTTTGCAGCCGCTCACCTCCTTCAAAATCACCTTGAGCAAACTCATGGGGTGCAAATTAGCACTCAGACAATAAGAAATAATAATAATAATAATAATAATAATTGACTTTATTCAGTAGGCAATATAACACCATATTACAAGATATTTTACATTACTATCAATTTACTACCTACCAAAAAGGCGAAGTCTAGCAGAACTGCTAATCAACTTAACCTGAAGAAACTTCCTTCGTATACTTCAAGATGAATTACACAAGTAAAAAATAAAATTTAATATAATGATGACGCACAAAAACAAAAAATTATTTTACAAAAAAAAAAAAATTCTTCTACAAAATTCAGAAAGTGAAGCCAAATGCAAATTATCACAAACATTCATACATGGCACAATTTGAATGACTACGCCTCAGAGAATATTATTTGAGGCCTCATGTCGCGGCAAGAGGCCCAGCTCTTATCCCAGCCCATCGAAGGGCGCGTTTGGATTTTGCGAGAGAGCATATCCATTGGGAAGAGGCCGTTTGGGAAAGAGTTCTCTTCACAGAAGAGTCTAGATTCTGCCTCTACCATTGTGATCGCCGTTCCCTTGTATAAAGACGTCCACATGAAAGATATGCTCAGTGCAATTTTCTGAATACTACTGGTTTCGGGGGAGGATCGATTATGGTATGGGGTGGAATATCTTTGACTGCTCGCATAGACTCAGTGGTCGTTGATAATGGAGCTATGAATGCTGATAAGTATATAAGGAACATTATTGAAGAGCATGTGGACGATAATGCCAGACCGCATCGTTCAGGAGTACCTTGAAGAGGTTGAAGTCTCTCGAATGGAATGGCTAGCAAGAAGTCCAGATCTCAATCCGATTGAGCAGGTTTGGGACAACCTCAATAGAAGGCTGAGAAGTTCAGAAAACCATCCAGCTACTCTCAATGACTTAGGAATCCAACTCGGAGAAATCTGGGAAGGATTAGATCAGAACATTTTCAGATCACTCATTTTGCCGAGCTGTAATTAACGCAAGGGGTGGATATAACAAGTATTAAATCACTTATCAGCATTTCAGTATTTTGAAAATTGTTCATTTCTCTTTTTCACATAATATTCGGTGAAAAACTTTCATTCAATGTGTCTTGTTTCGTTCAAAACCTTCCCGAGAGATTATAAAAAATAAGTAATAAAGTCAATGTAGAGTTTACTTTCATCAAAATTGAGATTTTCAGAATGTGCGTTAATTTTTTTGCGCAGTGGAATTGGAATGTATATCCTTATAATTGACCTTCTCTTATTACTTTTCAATTACTTCCTAAAGAAGTTATTCTGAATGAATGTTCAGATATACAGCATGAGTTGTTTTGAGACAAAACTGTTTTAAATTTTATTTCATATTACAGATGACCACTTTGAGTTCATTTTCTACTCAACCGTACACTGTTGCCAAATGTTATTCGAATTCCTAGATACATGGAGCCAATATTCCTCGAATTAAAACAAAGGGGCGCGAAGAGCGAAAGTTTGAGCACCGCTGACCTCACCATTGCCACACTCTATGTCGAAATCGGAACGACTGACGAATGGCTTCATTCAAACGTCAAATATTATCCCAAATAAGATGCCTCGATTCAGTGATCGCTCATCCAACAAAGAAGGGTCAGCCAAACGTGCATCTGCTAACTGTTAACACCAAATCTGTGATCAGCATTTAGGTTCGGATGGGAGGATGAATCGTACCCTCCTTATTTGGCGTACCTACTCATCAGAATTGATAAACTGAGCTCCTGTTAGCAGTTTGAGTCATCATGATTAGAATATCTTGCGGAAGACACTTCCAGTTCATTAGCATAGGTGGACGGCTACTGTGTTAGATGCTGCCAGTCAACACTTACTCACCGAATTATTAATGCTCTTGGTTGAGCAATAATCCATCAGTTTAGAACAAAGATGTTTGAAGACGTAGTTATGAAACAACTCCTGCTTTAATATCAGCTCTTATCTCTGGGGTGTTCATATTTTATGATGACAAGAAGTGAAAAAATGATTAACACAAAGAATTTAAATTTTGTTATTGATGATGATCTGAGGATACTTCATGCAGATAATTGTATTTCCTTGATAAACTGCTCCACACCAGTTAGGGATATTGACTCAAATTGTAAAAAAATATAGTTGAAATGAGATTTCGTGATGGAAATTCATATTAATATGATTTCAAGTTGCAGGAAATAAAATTAATTTTACGTGGTTAAGAAAAGTCGAGAAAAATAACGAAATTTTATTCCCAGAGAATTCAAGCTTTTTAAGACTATTAATACAATGTATGGCCTCCACGGGCATCAATAACAGCTTGACATCTTCTTTGCATACTACACACGAGGTTGTTGAACATTTATTGAGGAATTTGGTTCCATAAACGGGACAGAAGCTCTCTCAGATCATTTAAGGATTCTGGGGTAGGTTGATGATTATCTAATCTTCTTTGGAGCATATCCCATGCATGTTCTATGCAATTCAAATCTGGTGAGTGCGGAGATATTGGTAAATGTGGAATCCCAAGCTCCTCGCGCGCATTCTCAACTATGGTTGCTCGGTGCAGTCTAGCGTTATCGTCTAGAAATTGAAAAGTTTCACCAATAGCAGCGTGAAAATTTGGCGAAACATTGTCAATGACATGCTCCCTATAGGACAAATGTGTAGATCTGTGCCCCCTTTGAAACTTATCCCGTTCCATTACGGAGTATACGTGGGATTGTCCATATCCTTATTCTTCGAGAATCTGAAAATCGTCCACATCTGGATTCATCAGTGAAAAGGACACTACGCCGTTGATCGTTCCAATTGATATGTTGCCTTGCCCATTCCAGCCTTTGACGCTTATGGTCACGTGTTGATGGAACTCCTCTTGATGGACGTCTAGAACCTAGAATCACCACTCTCAAACGTCGTCTGATGATTTCGATGGAAACTTGGACCCCATCTGCATTTTGAAGAGTATTCCGTAGCATTCTACACGTAGATGTAGGCTTTCTTCTCGCCGAAACGGTGATGAAACGATCCTGAGCAGGTGTTGTTTTCTGTCACCCACCAATTCTTGGTCTTTCCAACATGGAACCTGTCTCTCTCAACCTACTTCAAAGTCGAGATATCACACTTTGGCTGACTTGGATCCTTTCCACTACAACATCCTAAGTTAGGCTACCCTGTAGCATTCCGATAGCCATATTAGCCTCAGCGTTTGTCAATTTACGTCTTGGCATTTTCATAAAACTCGTTTGGAATCGAAGCCGTTGATAAACTGACTCTGTTTCAAAATAAGAACATTCATGAAGCATATGCAAAGAACCAAACTTCAGAAAAAAGGCGACCAGATTGACGAAATGTCTCATACTGATTTTTATTGGATCGATTCAGGTTGTTATTGAGTTTTGAATGATTTTACAGCGATTTTCTCGAAGATTACATACTTTTCGAAACGATTGAATACGATATCCCCTACTCTTGTGGAGAAGTATACTTATTGAAACATTTGAAATGTCTTATGACTGCATGACTCATTTGGTCCTAATGAAAAAAGTCACTAAAAAAATTATGTATCAGAAGATTTCTATTCCAAATTCAGTGATAAGATCTTTGTTGAAGAAATTGCATGCAATCTCTTAAGATTTACAAATTTCCTTGGCGTTTCTATTCATATCGATTAAAAAATTCGACGAAAATGGTTTACGCGACTTCAATCTGAGATAATCCAGAATTTCGAAAAGAACAATCAATAAACTAACAGGACATTAACAACCTTCATCAAAGGAATTTTTTCCGCAATGCAATAATAGGAGAACACAGAAATTTGAATGAGTCTTTCAGATAATTCTTTTCAAAACATGTCCTTTCATGAACGTACTTCAAATGATTGAGAGTGTTCTAACTCATGTTAGTTTGTTAGTGTCACCCCACAATTCTTCTACGTATCCACAGTTGAAACAACAATTGTCACCCCTCAATTACTGCACTAATAGGGCAAGATTTATCGTCTCCTGTGAACTAGAACTAATAGAGACGTTAAAAATGATATGTAATACATCTTCAGAATGTGTTCCAACCGAGAAGCCACTTTGGAATCAATGTTACTGCTCATTCGTAATAAATCTTAATTTATCGCATAGCTCTTATTACGTACGTACTTGTTCCTTACATCTTATAGGAACCTGAATTCCAATTACTCAACTTGAGTTCTTTTTCAAAGCACTCCTCTCTGAAGGGTATACAGCTGAACATTCATAAGGCAATATATCTCAAATAATAAGAGATAACTACATTTTAATTCTTGCATATAAAAGAATTTATAAACTTTTCAACTTGTTCACGGGTGAGAATTTTCGATTTTTTGGGACGATATCCTTCATTTTTCCGTTTCAAATATGCTATTACCTTAAAATATTTACTAACTTCTACACCATTTTTAACAAGAGCGCTTGACCTTATCATTGAAAATCTCCTCTACAAAGTTGATGAACTCCATATTTTTTATTTTTCTTTTAAGTATGCCAGGAAAACAGTTTCACTGAAGTTCCCTTCTACATTTTTCAATTTACACCTGCCCAGGAAATTGTTATTGCAATATCGTACTGCTGAACAGTTTTTTCAGGTAGAAGTTCCAAATTTGCTCTTCTTGCAGACTCTTCAATATCCAGAGGAAAACCAAATCGTCACTTTTATTAATAATTGGACTCTCGACAAACACATCAAGCAATTGAAAACCCAAGACGAAAATTGGACAGAAACGAAATTCAAATGGCAGCTAAAAGCTCACCCTCATCCCCTTATCGACCTCAGATCACCCGTAGTTAATTTTTTTTTTCATTTTTATAATAAATTATTTCTTATACATTGCGCAAAAAAATTAACGCACATTATAAAAATCTCAAATTTATTCTACAACTGAAGGTGTTCTCAATGATAATTATTTTTATCAGAATTATGTATGCATATGTTATCCACTTTCAACGTTTTTCTTCAATACAGATGTTTTTTCCCAGCAGAAATAAAAAAAGATGATACTATCAGATTTTGAATGTATTGGCTCCATTCTGAAATCAGTTGTTCTCGATCAATTTTAGTGATCAATATTTTTTCTTTCGTTTGATTTTCTACACTCGATCGCTATGCAATGCGAAACACGCAATTTGACCCAAGAGGAATGTGCCCAAGCGGTAGTTTTGCGAGAAGAAGGGTGGACATACACAAGACTTGCAGAAAGGTTTGGAGTTTCCCATACAAGTGTGTCCAGAATGTTGCAGCGATTCAGGGAGTCAGGTATGAATGTCCGAAGACCAGGACAGGGTAGACCACGGGTAACAACTGCCATTTAAGAACGTTACTTCAGAGTTTCTTCGTTGAGACAACGGTTTGCAACCGCTCGCTTCCTTCAAAATCAGCTTGAGCAAACTCATGGGGTGCAAATTAGCACTTAGACATAAAAAATCGCCTCAGAGAATATGATTTAAGGCCTCGTGTCGCGGCAAGAGGCCCAGCTCTTACCCCAGCCCATCAAAGGGCGCGTTTGGATTTTGCGAGAGAGCATATCCATTAGGAAGAGGCCGATTGGGAAAGAGTTCCCTTCACAGATGAGTCTAGATTCTGCCTCTACCATTGTGATCGACGTTCCTTTGTATACAGACGTCCACATGAAAGATATGCTCAGTGCAATTTTCTTGAATACAACTGGTTTCGGGGAAGGATCGATTATGGTTATGGGGTGGAATAACTTTAACTGCTCGCACAGACCTAGTGGTCGTTGATGATGGAGTTATGAAGTATATAAGGAACATTCTTGAAGAGCATGTAGTGCCATTTGCCCCATACATTGGTGAAAATTTCATTTTTATGGACGATAATGCCAGATCCCATCGTGCGCGCATCGTTCAGGAGTACCTTGAAGAGGTTGAAGTCTCTCGAATGAAATGGCCAGCAAGAAGTCCAGATCTCAATCCGATTGAGCAGGTTTTGGACAACCTCAATAGAAGGCTGAGAAGTTCTGAAAATCATCCAGCTACTCTTAATGACTTAGGAATCTAACTCGGAGAAATCTGGGAAGGATTAGATCAGAACATTTTAAGATCACTCATTTTGAGTAGGAACCGTCGTTGCCGAGCTGTAATTAACGCAAGGGGTGGAAATACCAAGTATTAAATCACTTATCAGCATTTCAGTATTTTGAAAATTGTTCATTTCTCTTCTTTCACTTAAGATTCGGGGAAATCCTGAATTTTTCCTCCATTTAATGTGTCTTGTTTCGGTCAAAACCTTCCCGAGAGAACATAAAAAATAAGTTATGAAGTCAATGTAGTGTTAGCTTTCATTAAAATTGAGATTTTCAGAATGTGCGTTAATTTTTTTGGGCAGTGTAGAATGGGTTTCATTTCATTATAATTTTTTTTCAAAAATTATCGATTCTAGTCCATCATGCGTGTGGGACATCTTTCCACAAGTTCGAACAATAACTGATCGTGAAAAACATTTTCCCAACACCGCAATAAATCCGGCCCGACCAAATAAATATCCCGCATTCACAGCAGAACGTCGAAATGTTTATATTCATTTACGATGGGATCAACCGCGAAGTTACATTACTGAAATTTGATTACTTATTTTATGGCTCGGACACGGCGTTTTCAATCGAACTCGTTCTGAATGAAACCTCTAGAATAACAGTTCCTACTCAGAATGAGTTTGTTTCAGTTAATGAACGGGAAAAATTTATGGGATCTCTTCAAAGCGTCCACCACGTCAGTGAGGAGTATGACGATTGTGGTCTTCTTTGAACTTGGAGGTTGTTTGTTTTTTCGCCAGTGATGTTTATGTGTGACCCGCGAGGAATGCGAAAGGATTTCCCAATTTTTATGCGTGGGGAAATCTACCGCTTAGCAATGTTGTACACATTATTAACATTATTCTTTGATGGATGGAGTTGAACAGGAAATAAAATTCGAGCAAACTATTACTTGGGTTCCTTTCATGTGGATAAGTTTTTTCATTTTTCATCTGAATTTATCATTCAATTTAAGTCTATGTTTCGTCCTCAACGTTCATTTTTTTGTGCCCTATTATCAAGTTCTCGTGAAATACATCGGAATTAAAATTAAAACGAAAGATTCTTTCCATTTCGAGTTATAGAATTTCCTAAGTTTCTGTAAAAGTGTAAAATAATTTAACCTTTTTTTTCTGCTTCGGCACATGCCTTCAATTTCTACGAAATTTTCAGAATCAAATTCAGAAAAAATATGAAATTTACTTGTTGAATGAAACATAGGGTACTACATGAAAAAAAAAATTATAATTTTGAAATATAACTCGAAAATGATTATCCAGAAAAATTCTTAGAGTTAACCAATGGAATCTACATGAAAATACACTGCGCAAAAAAATTAACGCACATTCTGAAAATCTCAATTTTAATGAAAGTTAACTCTACATTGACTTTATAACTTATTTTTTATGTTCTCTCGGGAAGGTTTTGAACGAAACAAGACACAGTAAGTGGAAGAAAAATTAAGGATTTCACCGAATCTTATGTGAAAGAAGAGGAATGAACAATTTTCAAAATACTGAAATGCTGATAAGTGATTTAATACTTGGTATTTCCACCCCTTGCGTTAATTACAGCTCGGCAACGACGGTTCATACTCTAAATGAGTGATTTTAAAATGTTCTGATCTAATCCTTCCCAGATTTCTCCGAGTTGGATTCCTAAGTTATTAAGAGTATGTGAATCCCCTTAATTGGGCTTTGCCTGTGGGGGTTCCAATTACTTAAATAAATAAATAAATAAATAAAAAAGAGTAGCTGGATGATTTTCTGAACTTCTCAGCCTTCTATTGAGGTTGTCCCAAACCTGCTCAATCGGATTGAGATTTGGACTTCTTGCTGGCCATTCCATTCGAAAGACTTCAACCTCTTCAAGGGACTCCTGAACGATGCGCGCACGATGGCGTCTGACATTATCGTCCATAAAAATGAAATTTTCACCAATGTATGGGGCAAATGGCACTACATGCTCTTCAAGAATGTTCCTTATATTCTTATCAGCATTCATAGCTCAATTATCAACGACCAATAGGTCTGTGCGAGCAGTCGAAGATATTCCACCCCACACCATAATCGATCCTCCCCCGAAACCAGTAGTATTCAGGAAATTGCACTGAGCATATCTTTCATGTGGACGTCTGTATACAAGGGAACGACGATCACAATGGTGGAGGCAGAATCTAGACTCAACTGTGAAGAGAACTCTTTCCCAATCGGCCTCTTCCCTATGGATATGCTCTCTCGCAAAATCCAAACGCGCCCTTCGATGGGCTGGGGTAAGAGCTGGGCCTCTTGCCGCGACGCGAGGCCTTGAATCATATTCTCTGAGGCGATTTCTTATTGTCTGAGTTTGCTCAAGCTGTTTTTGAAGGAGGCGAGCGGTTGCAAATCATTATCTCAACGAAGAAACTCTCAAGTAACGTTCTTGAATGGCAGTTGTTACCCGTGGTCTACCCTGTCCTGGTCTTCGGACATTCATACCTGTCTCCCTGAATCGCTGCAACATTCTGGACCCACTTGTATGGGAAACTCAAAACCTTTCTGCAGTTCTTGTGTATCTCCACCCTTCTTCTCGCAAAACTACCGCTTGGGCACATTCCTCTTGGGTCAAATTGCGTGTTTCGCGTTGCATAGCGATCGAGTGTAGAAAATCAAACGAAAAAAAAACTATTGATCACTAGAATTGATCGAGAAAAACTGGTTTTAGAATGGAGCCAATACATTCAAAATCTGATAATATCATCTTTTTTTATTCCTGCTGGGAAAAAAACATCTGTATTGAAGAAAAACTTTGAAAGTGGATAACATATGCATGCATAATTCTAATAAAAATAATTATCATCGAGAACACCTTCAGTTGTAGAATAAATTTGAGATTTCCATAATGTGCGTTAATTTTTTCGCGCAGTGTATCTATCAGAAATAGTGTTCATCTTGCGAATATCGAGATACACAGTATCTTCGAAATCACAAATCTTTCCTAGCAAATTTTAAATGCACTGCACATTTATGTACGTTTAATTTTTTTTAGTCGTTCATTTTTCTTTTAAAAATGTTTCTCATTTATCGATGTTTCCCATTGTCTCTAAAAAACATTGCCTTATTCTTCTTATAACTTTGTCAATAATGTCAATTACTCATTTTATGAAAGAGTGGCCTCCTGATTGTTCAGAATCGCAATTTGGCTATCAACTTTTCACTATCATCACAGACGAAGTGTTATTAAACTAGATAATGATGTAGTAGATCTAGTCAACCTTCGAAAATGATTTCCGCTACTAGCAGTTACATAGAATCACTGTTACGAGGGTATCTATTCATTGAACTCAACGTTTTAATTATTTCTTATTCTCCTTGAACTTGTTAAACGATGAGATAATTATAGGATCGAAATATTTACATGCGTTACCTCGACATCTATTGTTAAAATAGTTTCTAGTTTGTTTGTGTTCTATCGGAGAATTTTGAATGACTGTCAGTTCAAAAATTGACACGAGCATTTCTATCATCATTCATTATTATTATCTTAAAATTGCATTTCTCCAGCGTTATAAATGATTTCATATTTCATGTTTTGTCTTTTGTATTCTTTGTCATGTAAGTTTGATAATTTTTTCAACTAAGATTTCTCCACGGAGACCCTGTATAACTCGAAACAATCGATATCCTTCAATGGATGTGTATGGACTACGGAAATATTAAAGCAATTTATAACAATAACAGTCTGATTCATACCCTGTGGATATGAACGAATGACAAACAGATTCAAGAACAGGTAATGATCAACCTAGACTTTTATCTTGGCAATAAAACCCTGTTGATTGAACAATACTGAATAAATAACCATTTTTTTTTCGAGGCGCCATGCTTATTACGAATATTTAGAACGCACAGCAAATATTGAAATAAGCAGATGATGTAATGTGTAATGTTTTGAACATGAAAATGTACGAGAGGTTCATCAAATTATCCAAGCATGGGCTGGTGTAACCAAGAGTATATCTATGAATTGATCATTCACGGGTGATTCTTCATATCAACAAGAGTCTCGAATATTCTCAATCATGCATTCTTGAATTTGAACATTTGAAATGGATCAACGTGTATTTTTTCGAATGGTATCACTCATATCACTTCCATGTTTTCTCTTATAAATTAGGTTTTCAGACAATTTTGACAGGTGAAACTATCAAATTATTGAATAAAATATCACAGTAACGTATCATTAAGATAATAACCGATGATTACTCAGCATTTATAAATCCATGTGGCTTCTTAATCATGATTGATGATGCAGTACGCAAGATGATCAGAAATAATTTTTGGAAATGGTTTTTCTTGAGTCAGTTTTTCAAACTGTGAGAATATATTGACACTGAGAGATTCTTCCGGGCTTATTGGCCATATTCTATTCGACATTGAGCGGCCTTATTCTAATCAGACAGCTCAATTCAGACAGAACATCTCCTGAAAGTATAACACCTGAAGATGCCAGACCCTGGAACTGGCAAAACGTCGAGAATCAATCTACGACGACGGCCAAAATGCTCGAAAACACAGGATTGTTTTATTACTATGAACCGAAATCAAAACCTTCTGTGATTTTGTGATAGGAAAATGTTTTTTCGCAACGTTCTACAAAAAAAATTCGGAAGTATATCATGATATATATATTTAAACTTCTTTTGTTTCTGAAATACAGGCGAAAACGAAAATATTCACTTTTTTGATATGTAATTATTTCTCAGGCACTGTGTAATATAAAAAAAAAATTGTTTCTAATATATATTTTTACGTGTAAGTCAGTGGCTTAGATAAACAATTTTTTCAGAGCACTGTCTCTGATATTAAGCACAAACGTGGAATTATTCAGATGGAACACCATGTATATTTTGACGTCAAATTTATTTTTCTGAATACATTGATGTGTCACAACCCAACCTTCAATGAATTTTAAAAATCAGAAGAATCCCTATTTATTTTGGTTATTTTTAATAGTAAGACATGAATTCTTCCACACATGCATAAAATTTTTACATATACATAAAAAATTTCAATATAAATATTGAAACTCCTTTCGTTTTCAATATTTTCAAGTTTATGTTGCCGGTGATATTTTGAGTTTATGTTTGAATATAATAAAATAAATAGGTTTAAGTCACATGGAAATTAAAAAAAAATATTAATTAACCTTCGGTCAGGCGCAACCCTAATCCTAACGGTTTCGGGCGCAACTCATCTGTGAGATTAAGTCGGGAAATTCATGTTTTAATGAGAAAAATTTGCTAAAAAATGGGGAGTTCGTTGAAAAATAGTATTATCATTCATATACACATAATATATAAAGAATATTCCAAAACATAAATAAAGATTGACGGTAGAAATTAAAGAAAGATAAATTCTGCGGATTTCAATATAAAAAGGATAATTGTATGAAAACAAAATGTAATTGTGATTATATATGAAACAAAAACAAGTGTCTATTACTCCTGACAACCGCTGCCAGGTAAACTAGAACAATGGAACTTTTATATTGTACGATATCAGTCGGTTTAGCATTCCTTTCTCTAGTGAAGTTTTGTTTCCCTTTATCTTTATATTTATATTCATATATTTTACTATAATTTCTAGAATACTTCGCGAAAATATGCATTTGAAACATACGGTGATTTTAATTTACTTGCATTTTCTTGAGTTTGAAGCCATTATACCCTGAAAAAAAAGACTTGAAGACTCAAGAGGGCTCATTTCAACTCACAGATTATATCAAGAATTGCAATAAATATGAAATATAACTTTACTTGTTCATTTGTTCTGGTGTTAAGAGCGCGAGTGCACGATTTTTTCATCCAGAAATACTGAAAAAAATCAAATTCGATGGTACTAACGTTATCGGGCGCAATCGATCCAGGAGATCATTGCACTCTTTTCGACTAACATCAAGGCTCTGAGGAGGTTGATATTGCACATACATGATCGCGATATAAAATCAAGAAGCTACTGAAAGTCCCATCCCTGAGCGACAAACACCGCCGTGCGAAACTAGAAAAAACCATGCACTTAATCTGACAGATTAGGTGCGCCTGTCCGAGGGTTAAATGCACGTGTGAAAGAATTCATAGTCTTCTATTAAAAAAACAAACAAATACGGATTCTTCTGATTTTTGAAGCTAAATTTCATTAAAAATAGGTTGTCATACATCAATGTATTCAGAAAAATAAATTCAAAAATTTGACGTCAAAATATACAGGGTGTTCCATCTTAATAATTCCACGTTTGTGCTCAATCTCAGAAACAGTACTCTGAAAAAATTGTTGAACTACGCCACTGACTTACACGTGAATATATATTAAAAACAGTGCCTGAGAAATAATTACATCTAAAAAAGGTGAACATTTTCGTTTTCGCCCTGTTCTTCAGAAACAAAAAAAGTTGGAATATTTCTGTTTGTGATTTTAAAAGTTTCACAAAAAATTGATACAGGGTCGCGAAAACCGCATGACTTTATCTCCAGTAATAGCTGAGATATAGTGCAGTCCCACCCAATTTGCGACACAGTGTACAGGGTATCCCAAATTGCTTGATTTTGGCTGTTTCTGGTACTTCTAGACTAGATAGGTAAAAATGTTGAAAGGAGTCCTGGTCTCTATTTTCGTGAAAACATCACTAGTGAAAACCGGTTCACGATATCTTCATTTGTTTTGAAGACATAACAACATTTTGAAATTTTTTCGATACAGAAGATCTGCCATAACTTTTTCATTTCCGAAAATATCTGAAAAAAAAAACTTTCAACAAGCACTTTTTCACTGGGAATAAGGCATTATTTCAATTCTTTTATCTTTAAATTTTTTTATGATAAAAGAAAAAAAATTAGTTCGTATTTAAAATAAAAAAGTGGTTTTTTTTCACGAGAAAAAAATTTAATATAGTTTCTTATTCTCGGTGAAAAAGCGCTTCTAGTTAGTTTTAATCGTTTTCAGATATTTTCGTAAATAAAAAAAAAGTTATGGCACATTTTCAAAATCGATAATATATCAAAATAAAATAAAATAAGATATCGTGAAACGGTTTTCACTAATGGCGTTTTCACGAAAATCGAGCCCATGACAACTCTCGAAGTTTTTATCTATCTATTCCAGAAGTACCTAAAACAGTCAAAATCGAGTAATTTGGGATACCCTGTACATGAAATTTTTCTTACATATGGAATATATCTCTTGACCAAATAACATATCTACAGATTATTTTCTGAAAAATTCATGTATTATTTTTTATTTTCTCATTATTATTGATGAGTCTGTTGTCCATATTGTAGCATATTTTCCAACATTTATATTGAAAAAAAACTTGATTTCATCATACAAAATCCAATAGTCATAAATGATTTTTGATCAGTTTTGTATATTTCTTCGAGACGAATAACTTTCCTTTGAATTTTCTACTTCAAAAAAAGAAAAAAAAACACTGTCTTAGATACATCAGCACCATCTTCTTTTTGTACTGGACTCAATGGAAAAAGTTGAAAAATATGATAATGCGAACCTTTTCCGTCTTTCCTTGTTAAAAAACCTACCATTCCTGAAATAAATGAGCCCCAAAAATCTTTTGAATTTTTCGATAAAAAAAAACTAAGCTTCGACCCTCTTCTCACTGTGCAAAAATAATGATTTCCTATACTTTGCAATGGATACGAGGAAAAAATTGAAAACCTCCAGAGCGCAACGCAAGAACTTTTGCACAACAACGTACGTCGTCACGTGTGTGCGGAACTATGAAAATTGCCGAAGAAATGCCGTCATTACGTATTCATAAAATAGATCCACGTTATCTTCCGGACCAGCACATATGCGTTTACCTTAGCACGAATCCTTCCACGTACATGCTGCAGAGCACTAACACTTCTTCCAACATCTACATAATGACCGCAAATTACAACTTTCAAAAGTCGCCGAACTCGCACAAACACCAGAAAAAACGTCGTGATTGTCCGGCTCGCAAGTGCTCATTCTAGACGAGTAATGCAGACCAGGAAATGCGAGTCGTTCTCATTTCCCCGGAGTTTTCTCAGTCGGAAAATGCGATAAACATGTCCGCGATTTTGAAATTATGGTCCATGCGATGGGAGCGCCAGCGCGCCAAGCGTTTAAACTGAACGAGGAGCGGGAACGAACTAACGTCTAGATTGCCATGCTTTCGGCTAGTTGATGTGGTCAATTGAATTAGGAGTCCCTTTATCGGATATCGATCGAACTGTCGATCCTCTGCTGGATTTCTGGGAGAAGTTCTCAGATGCGACTACATTGAAGTGCTAACTTCTTTGTTTCATCAGTTTTTCCGGAATTGTAGAACGCATCACCAAAATTTTTGGTTTAAAAAAAAACGATAACCTAATAACTGTCAACAACAAATTCGAAAGTATACACAGGGCCACAGGACACTGAACAACTTTCCAAAATGATCTGAATCTTTTCACAAAAAAAGAATATTACAAAAAGCATTCTGGGTGACAATGGCACAGCAATTTTGGATTTCCGATAATTTTTTTTCTTGAATTGAAACAGGATGTGCTGCTTTGCGCCGTTGAAGTTTTTCTTAATTCCTTGTGCTCCTATAATCTATTTCAAAAACAAGAGAATGATCCAGCCCAACCCTTTCACAAATATTGGATTCCAATGATTGAAAACAACTGTCCTCAACTCAAAACAACGAAAGTGAAAAATTGAAGATAACCCAACACTTTCGTTTTTTATTCCCACAAATGAATGGTAAAATTATTATTATTATTAACTCAAATTATCTTTCTCAAGAAAAAATATTGTGTTTTGATATTTTTCATGAACATCTTAGCAACATTTGCTCCAAAAACTAACTTTTCTTGTAAAAAGGCAGCATACAACGTACAATTACAATCTCAGTGACATCTAGCGAAGCTGGAAAGTACACATTACTAGAGATATTTTCATGAATCCTTTTCCAAATATTGGATTCCAATGACTGAAAACAACTGTCCTCAACACAAAACAACGAAATTGAAAAATTAAAGATAACCCAACACTTTCGTTTTTTATTCCCACAAATGAATGGTAAAATGTTTGCTTTCTTATGGCGTAACTATATAATGCTCCACAAGAGTTAAGGATATCGTATTCAATCGTTTTGAAAAAGTATGAAAACGCTGTAAAATCATCTAAAACTCGTTAACAACTTGAATCCATCCCATAAAAATCAATATGAGACATTTCGTCAATCTGGTCGCCTTTTTTCTGAAGTTTGGTTCTGTGCATATGCTTCATGAATGCTCTTATCTTAAAATGGAGTCACTTTATCAACGGCTTCGATTTGAAACGAGTTTTCTGAAAATGCCAACTCAGGTTGTTGTAGCGGAAAGGCTCCAAGTCAGCCAAAGTGTGATATCTCGACTTTGGAATAGATTCAGGGAAACAGGTTCCGTGTTGGAAAGACCAAGGCTTGGTGCGCAACATCTGCATCTACGTGTAGAATTCTACGGAATACTCTTCAAAATCCAAGTTTCCATCGAAACCATCAGATGACGTTTGAGAGAGGTGAATGTAGGTTCTATACGTCCATTAAGAGGAGTTTCATTAACACGTGACCATAAGCGTCAAAGACTGGAATGGGCAAGGCAACATATCAACTGGAACGATCAATGGCGTAGTGTCCTTTTCACTCATGAATTCAGATATGGACGATTTTCAGATTCTTGAAGAATGAGGGTATGGACAATCCCACACATACCCCGTAATCATCGCTATGTCTAAGAAGTCCATCCATTCCGAGGGGGTAGTGTTATTGTATGGGCCGGGATACGTTTCAACGGGCGCAAAGATCTACACATTTGTCCTTAGAATATGACCGCCATACACTATAGGGAGAATGAGTTAGACATTTCACGTCCTTCTTGTAAATAATTAAACTAGCTTAACAGGGTCGATAGGACTAATTGGGATTGAAACACTATTTATGACTTTGCCGACGTTTCGTGGTTATATTTCCACTTCCTCAGGGCTGAAAATTACATTTAATAAATATAAAAAATTCAGTCAAGTAAATAGTGTTTCAATCCCAATTAGTCCTATCGACCCTGTTAAGCTAGTTTAATTATAGGGAGAATGTCATTGACAGTGTTTTGCTAAATTTTCACGCTGCTATTGGTGAAACTTTTCAATTTCTAGACGATATGGTTAGACCGCACCGTGCAGCCATAGTTGAGAATGCGAGCGAGAAGCTCAGGGCCGCCGCCAGGGCCGGCAAACCGGGCAGTCTGCCGGGGCGGCAAATTCTAGGGGCGGCAAAATCAGTTTCGTCATACTAGATTTTTTTTCCTTTGAAATCAAAAACCCGCCTGTTATTGAAAGTGAAGAGCACGACCAGACTCAGGGGCGGCTTTTTGAGCCTGGTCAACTAAATATATCACACTTGTACACAAATAACCAGATAAAAATGCAATAAAACCAATGCAAGAGTAAAACGATCGAAGATGCAGCATTCTACTCATAAATAAATATCCCTGTCAGGTTGTAAATTTCGCCAATGCCTCTACTCAGCGGCCTCTCATCGTAGTTACACTCCCTTGTTTACGAGTTTATTACCAAGACGGTCGGTCCCTTTGTTGAACATCTGGGACTAAAGTTTTTGGGATAATTCAGCAATGATTCTTATTTTCAGTTTGCCAATCGGAATTCTAAATTTTAATATTCGGGAGGGGTTTATAATACTCGAGAAATAAGGGTATCAACTCGTTAGAGCTCAGTGTCGTCACAATATTCAATATTTTTGCAACACTATATAGTGCTACATAATAGAAATCTTTCATCTGTCTTCGGAGTTATGATTTTCGAACTGAATTACCCTACAAAATTGAAAGTGAGTTCTATAATTCCGTATTTTTTTACCGTCGGATTTCACATTTACACGATAATAAGCTCTCTGCTTATTAACAGTGATGTAGGTGATTTTTTTTAGTCTTTCAACGATCGCCTCAGATACGCATATTAATCATAAAGCATCGTTTCAAAAAATTCGGAAAGGCGCCTTCAAATGATTTGAAAATATGCCTCCCTGAAATTTGAGGCAGATTAGTGTTCTTGATTCATTGGATAATGGTCATAGTAGAAGAATATATCAATATTATTATCATCATAAGATACAGGTGAATACTTAAGATTTATATTGACCTCTTTTCATTTACTTAATCAGATGCCAGAGTTTAAGAACATAGCAACAGGTAATAAATGTAATAGGGTCATGTAGGTATATACCTTATCATGATCCGAATATCATTGTCCAGAATTTTTCTTACATACGAGAGCTGTGCTGCCTTGAAACCAATAATAATCAACAACCAAATTCTGTGATTTTTTTTTCCTTTAACATGAGATCATTTAGCTTCGTACACTCAAAGCAGAGAGCGTTTTCATTGTTTCAATATTTTGTATGTGAATGCATTTTAAAATTCTGAATTTTTATTTGACATATCTCATACAAATACATTTGTACTTTAATCGATTGATTTATTTTATTATTATTATGATACCTTACCGCCTGATTGAGAATTTTTACATACGCTTTTATATTTATCGATATCGTGTATCGTAGAAACTGTCGTATAATGATTTTATTAAATATGGAAAATACTTTTGGGATACTTTTGGCGAGAGAAGCTTTTCAGAGTTGAAACTAATACAAAATTTTCTACGATCAACAATGGCCCAAGATAGATTATCTGATCTAGTCATTATATCCATTGAATATGAGAAAGTCAATAATCTCGATATATTTCAAACAATTCATGACTTTGCGAGATGAAGGTGAAAAGGTACAAATTTATTTGTGTTCGAATATTTTAGTCTCATGGTTCTAATTCACTTTTATACATAGGATAGCCGGTATATATGATTTTTTTGTATATATATATATATATATATATATATATATATATATATATATATATATATATATATATATATATCCTTCGTTCCTGAATTTTTTCTCCCTTGATCAAATTGTAAAAGAGTTTGTTATGAATCCCAAACTCAATATATCAAAGCAAGGTGGCAAAATATAATTTTCCCGGGGCGGCGAAATTTTGTTTTGCCGGGGCGGCGAAATGTCTGGCGGCGGCCCTGGAGAAGCTTGGTATTCTACATTTACCAATACCTCCGCACTCACCAGATTCGAATTGCATAGAACATGCATGGGATATGCTCCAGAGGAGATTAGATAATCATCAACCTACCCCAAAATCTTTAAATGATCTGAGAGAGCTTCTGCCCCGTTTATGGAACCAAATTCCTCAAGAAATGTTCAACCTCGTTTGTAGTATGCAAAGAAGATGTCAAGCTGTTATTGATGCCTGTGGAGGCCATACATTAAATTGATAGTCTTAAAATGCTCGAATTCTCTGGGAATGAAATTTCGTTATTTTACTCGATTTTTCTCAACCACCCTGTATACGCTGCAGACCTACAGGCTAAAATAAATTTTATCTCCTGCAACTTGAAATCATATTAATATGAATTTTCATCACAAAATGTCATTTAAACTATAGTTTTCTGCAATTTAAGTCAATATCCCTAACTCATGTGGAGCAGTTTATCACCACGAAAATTTTAAAGATTTTCTGTCAAGTTACAAAAATGAAAAAAGAGTCAACACAACACTTTGCATATGTTCAAAACATTGTGCTACTCGTAGAGGCAAAGTTCTGCCGTTGTAATATCCCTTAATATATTATCGAATCAGAAAATATAAGAAGTAAACACTAATACTGTAGCATTTCTGCTACATCATATGATCCATTGCAGCACTGAAAAATAATACATATACTAACAGTTGTGAGAAGTAACAGTAACATAAGTGATTCCTTCAAGGAATGTATTTGAAATCGTTAGCATACATCAACAAGACTTGAAAGTGATCGTCGCATGCCGAATTATTGATGAAATTATACTTAATTTATCGCAAAAACTGACCCAAGATCAGGATGATCAAATACGAATCAAACGAAGCCGAGAAAGACTGGACATTTGAATGATATGTTTTTCATGACTCCATCTTTGATGTCCAATATTTTGTATTTCATTAAATTTCGAAAGCAATAATAGATTCGTGTATAATTCAATTCTCATGGATTTGTTTACACATATTCATAATATTTCGTAATATGCTTAATCATGTACATTCTTCAACTCATTATTTTCTTTTTTTAAGTACCTATCTAACGGTAAACAAAAGAATATGATAATTTTTTAGATTCTCATTTTTTAGATCTTTCCTTGTTATTTTTAGTTCCATTTCTTCCAAAAACACATTCAATAAAATAAAGTAACTCACATAACTGAATGTTGGGTAGATGTAAAATCAAAGTTAAATACTCACCTTCTTGATAAGATTAATTATATTGATACTGGTCATTCCCAACATCTACCTCTTTTAAAGAGTAATAAAAACATACATAATTGAATGCATGGTAGATAAAAAAAATGTTTATTACTCATCATTTTGATGAGATCCATCATATTGAACTTTTTTTCACCAAAACAAATACAATACCTCTCGAAGAGCTATAAATACCATTGGATAATTTTCGGTTTTCTATTTCTCGATGGACAGTTAGAAAATTTTTCATTCTTATTTGTCCGACTCACTCATTGATCAAAAAGATGAACTCATACTCTCTTTCTCAAAGAAAAATAATGTGTTTCGTTATTTTTCATGAACATCTTATCAACATTTGCTCTAAAAACTCTCTAATTGGTATCTTTTTAAAAATCTGGTAAAAAGACAGCGGACAACTAGTAAAATTACGATCTCAGCGACATCTAGTGAAACTGGAAAGTACACATTATTACAGATATTCTGAATCCAAGCGTCACTATACGTCGACATGGAATGAGTAGGGACATCTCTGATCGCTATTACGAATTAAATACGTTTGGTAGCTTTATACAATGGTGGTAGTCATAGGAGTAATCTAGAAAGCAGTGAGGATTTTCGATACTCATTTTCACAGTTAGCTCAGCGCTTGATAATTTTTTTGTAGCATAAAACAAACAACATGATCCTTTTATAATAACAAGAATATCCAAAATGTATCTCTTCAGACAAAAACTCATTCCCCCACTTTCTAATACCTTGAGCGTCTAATTATTGATACAAAAGTCGGTACATAAAGGTAATTCACATATGAAATAAGCCGGAAAATCACATATCACATCCTCCCATGAAAAATTTTCAGAAGAGAGGGGTCGCAAAACCATTTGCACACAATCCTCGATGGAACCCACATTATCCGGTTGATTTGGAGCCCAAGCCACATAATCGAAGGTTTTTCCTGTTGAAAGCCACACAAAGTTTCCCTCCTCAGCTAAATCAGTGCCTGAAGTCCACACTTCGCTAATCTTGGCTGCAACAGAAAATTTAGAAGGATTAACAATAGGGATCGTTCATGCTGACTTGAAATTTATTCCTTAATCCCTCAGCCAAAGATTATAGAGTATAAAGATGGGAAACGAAGCGACTACAGTGATGTGAGCGACATCTGTAGTTTCAAAAGTAAACGAGTTATGGTTAAAATATTTAATTAGGGTCCATTTGGCAAAAATTATATAGAGATTATTAGCGGGCTGTTGTCAATTTTGAAAAAAAATTTTTGCTGAATGACGATTGTATTTTCTAGTATACGCGTATTTTTCACTGGAATAACTCGAAATCTATAAGAGTAGCACCTAGCTCATTCTAAAATCTTTGTTTGTGTGTTTTTCTGTTATAAATTTTGTGTTGAACACTGGCCGACATTTAAAATTCATGGTGATTAATTGCAGAAATAAGAGAAAGAATAATCTTGAATGTGCATTCTTTTCATTTCCAAAGAGCATGGAAATGTAAGTTTTGAAACTCGTATCATGTAACTGTCTTGTCCATTGATTTTTATTTTCAGTGCTGTCAAATGGATAGAGTTGTCGGGGAAAAAATATATTGTTCTGGATAATGCATGAAGAACTCTTGGTGGGCTGTCCTACAGGTCTTGTTGTACACCTCTGATATTTTTCTTTTATTGTTGTTCAAACATTCTGTAATTAATACAGAGGACTCTCGTTGAATCGAACTCCTAAGGGACCAAAAGAACTGTTCGACTTATCTATTGTTCGGCTCACCAAACATTCGAGTTATTCAAATGCGACTTCACTTCATTGAGAGAAAAAATCAGGTAAACACGAAATCATCATCAATGAGAAACGAGCGTCTGAGCACTGGAAACATGTCCTTAGAGGTCGAAAAATCGTATGATATTCATCACGTGTGGTGATTTGTTTGAGAACCGAATCTTCTTTGGTCTCATTGATTAGATCAAAAAGTTCCACTCATAGAGGCAATGGTGGTCAGAAGAACGACTTATAGAGGTGGAGGTTCTCTTGACGATCCTTCCAGCAGTTCGACTCAACACCTAGACCCTTTAGACTAATTGAGGTGAAAATACACTGGGTAAGTTATGTATGAATCGGGTCCATTTTATCGAGAGTTCACTGTATGAATAAGTTCTTGAAATTGTTATAATAATTCTCTAATATGTGAACAACTTTTTGAATTGTTCTCAATTTCATAATTATTATATATTGATTTTACCCAATCATTTCAAATAAAAATATAAAGAATTCAGAAGCATATTTCATTCGATTCAAAACAATGTGTAGATGGAAAATATCATCCTGATCAAAAAGCGGAGCTCTGCTTTTGTTTTGTCGATCAGGATGTTTCTTTAAAAGATCGACAAAGAATTCTCAATTTAATGGAAATTTATGAGAAGTATAATTCGAATTTCGCGCCTATTAAAATAGTTTCCTGTACTGAATAATGTTTTCAGCGCCCTCTAGGTGTCAAAAGTAAGAAACGAGCCAAAAATCGTAGTCGGATTTTAGTACCATGGATTTAAGGGCGTTTCCTATCTTTCTAACTCTATAATCTTTGCCCTCGGCATTAGTGTTCTGTAAGCTGTATAATCTGTTAAACTCTCAAACATCTGGAAATAGCTTCTCTCGTACTTACATTCGTTAAGAAAATTCGATATCGATTCTTCCTCTTCCCTGCTTTCTATGCTCAGCAAATTCATACCGTGCTTCCTACAAAACTGGAAAGCACCAAGAAAATTGACCTGAAAATTCTCCCATAAGCCATCAAACTAAATCAACATGTCCTTTTTTACCTTCACGTCCGTTTGCAGGTGATAAAACTTTTTTCCAATTGTAACCAAAGGCAGAACAGAATTCCTTATCAGATTAGACATACGAACTTTCGATGGTGTCACTGAAAAGGACATTTTTCGAGTCGAACCAGAAGTGGTAGAAGGAATTTTAGGAGTGGTTGAAGAAGTTAAAGCCTGGGTTGTGGTGGATGTTGTGCTTGGATTTGAAGTATGGAATGAGGTAGTTGATGTAAAAGAATAATTTTCTGGGGAAGAATCATCAGTGGTGAAGATATCATCATCCATGAATTCTCCCCAGGGAGCATGAGTGAGATTGATTGATGATGATGACAGTATAAGGTCTTCTGGACCTTCAGGTGAAGATGTATCGCTATTGGTGAATGGGGTAAATAAATTTTCAAGAGAAATGGTGGAGAACTCGCTATATGCAACTGTGGTTGTACTCATATCAGATAACTCCCTAGTTGGTGTTGTGTTTTCTGGGACTGAGAAAACCTGAATAGATGAATCTTTCACAATAACTTCTGGCATATCAGTTAGAAGAGATGTTGGTTCATCCGTTGGATAAGTTATTGGTATATCAATTGGATGAGTTGTTGGTATTTCGCTTGTGTAACCGTTTTGTACAGTATAAGCAGTTTGTGGTATATCTCTTGGGTCGGTTTTTGGCATGGTGGTTCGATGGGTTTTTGGTGTTTGGGGCGTTTTTGGTATGTCCGTTGGAATGGTTTTCGGTATGTTGGTCGAATGGATTTTCGGTATATCCATTGGATGAGATTTTGCCAGGATTTCTGAAAGGTCGATTGCATAGGTTTTTGGTATGTCATTTGGGTGGGATTTTGGTATATTGGTCCGATGAACTCTCAATGAGGTCCGAGTTTTTGATTTATGCGTGGGTCGAGTGGAGTTGTGTGCATTTTTTCTAATATTTTCAGTAGGCGGCGTTGTTACTGCATGATGTTTGGTGGTTTTTCTCGGCAACTTCGTAGTTTTAGTGGAGATTGTTGTAGTTGATTTCGTTGTAATCTTTCTTTTGGCGAAGTAGTTTCGTGGATATATTATATCTTTCGGAGAAAGTGTTGGCAGATTCGATAATTTGACGATGGAACTTTGAAAACCTGGAAAATTTCAACACATAATATTCCCTTATGCTTTGATAGTAAATTTCATACTGATATTTCTTGAGGAAGGAATATACTATTTCACAAAAGTTAAGGAACATCAGAAACTCAGAGATTCTCTTAAAATAAATGAAAAAAAATTCTCTACATTCTTCTACATTTTTCAATTTACACCAGACCAGGAAATTGTTTTATGCAATATCTTACTGCTGAACAGATTCTTTAGGTAGGAGTTCCAGATTTGCTCTTCTTGCAGACTCTTCAACTAAATCGTCACTTTCATTAGTAATTGGACTCTCGAAAAACATATTAAGCAGTTAAAAACCCAAGACGAAAATTGGACAGGAACGAAATTCAAATGACAGCGTCTTTTCTCATTTGTTGGTAATCATAACGTTGGTAACGTTTGCCATTCACAACATTCTTTTGATTATTTGAATTTTAAAATGCATATTGAAGTTTATCGTCATTGCAAATTCGCCCAGTTGTACAAAAAACATTGGATGGTATTTGTGTTAAAAGTGATTTTATTTTGTTCGTGAAATTTATCAATTCGCTCCGCTCATTTCACAAACTTTTTCACTCATAAAATAAAACGTCACTTTTAACACTCATATCATAAATAACTATTAGATGATATATATATGAGAGAGTACACAATTGTTTTCTCTTATGATTGAAAATTTGGTGAACATGAATCAGTAATTTTTGAAGCCGTCACAAAAAAATCCTTAACTTTTATGCAGCAGTATAGTTTCACTTGAGAACATACCTGAAGGACCTCTTAATTTAACTTTTAAATAATTCTCAGAGGCGTTGAATGAATTTTCATTTTTCGTATTTTCCTTTGGTTCTTCCATACATTGTCCATCACTAACCACACCTAGAATTGAAGAGGTATACAGGGTGATCCACGAAGAATGTTTGTTAAAATATTTCAAAAGAAGACTTATAGCTAAGCTTTATTAGGGAAAATGAATTCTTGGAAAAAAAATTCAGATCCGTTCGATCAGTGTTTTCATTGATGATTAGATTACCCATTGAAAAAGGAAAGTAGACAAAGATTTAATTTTTTTCCGAAAGCTTGAATATTTAAGATAGTATTAAAATATACTCACATATAAAAACAAAAACTGTTGAGTATTTCATAAACTTCATTTCAATCAGACACGTTTTAAACCAATACAACTGAATACTTGAATTTTTCAGTGCTCAACAGTATTTCCACTGCAGTATCAACCGATTGTTCTCAATATCTGCTCATAACTCTAGCAAATAATATCTATATCTCTATTCTCTCATTCCGCGATTAACAGAAATTCTGTATATATCTGAGAAATGTTTCAATTCTTCAGTTCAGCACCTTGCAAGATTATCCACTAGTTCTTTTATAGATAAAGCTCAACATTTCTGAGAATATTTCTCACGTTGAAAATATTTTCAGAAGATTACGTCTGCTAACCAGTTTTTTTATGGAGAAAACTGAAGCAGAAACAAAATTTAGATATTGCAAAATTTAATTTTTCCATTATCCATTTTACTGTTGATATCTAGTTCATGTTGATTCGGAAGTACAGTAATAATTGAAAACTTCTTCAAGTAAAAATTGATTTTATTTGGTGATATCCAGAAGAAATGCTACCGTTCAAGGTCCATAATGTTGTGGTTACAGTCACTATAACAGCAATTAATCTTGACTTTTCCTCGGTATAAAAGATCCACCATCTGGTGTAAAAAGCGTAGCATAAACTGACGATACCAATTATGTATCCTAGTATACCAATGAAGTTATGGATGAATTTCAATTTAACAGGCTTTATGACATTCCGCAACTTGGTAGAGTAATATGTTGCAAGTCCGAGTAGAAGAGAGGCAAGGCAGAGGATCATTGATATCAAGCCTGAAAAAAGTTATTCCACGTATAAAAAAAAGATCGTTCGCAGAGAAATATAAAAAAAACCTCAATAAATTTAATTAACAGAATTTTTTGGTTCTATGGATTGTATGTTTGTTTGTCTCTACATAACTCCAGAAAATATACAATATAGAGTAGAAAATTTATTGAAGTTTGTGATAGTTTAAAAGTCATTTCGATATATTGAGGAGATGATGAGAAAGCTCGAAGAGTTGTATGAAAAAGCCCTAGATGGCATATGTCTAACTTTTGAGGACAACCCAAGATAACGAATCTTAACATTTTAAATTCAATCCGCGATAAAATTCCATTTAAAGTAAACTTTTGACTGAGATTAAGTTAAAATGCTTGTGAGGTATTACCTGTTATGCCATGAGCTGTTGAAAAGTGCCCTTTTTTTGTATTCACCGTAAGTACAATATTTCCAGCCGTGAAACATACAGTTCCTATGGTTATAAGGACTCCATGCACTATATATTTGGTTCTTGAGCTAACTAAGTTGGTCCATCCATCGTCTCCTGTGAAGAGTAGAATGGACTCTGCCATAAGGGGTACATACTGTAAGAGTATTCGAATAGTTATTCATGATCTCAGTTTTAAAACATTAATAGTTATTTTTCTATCTAGTGCGCGAAATGCTACTTTGGTGATAGAGAACTGAAAATAGTCGAGATTTCCAAAGTATTTCGCGCATGAGATGCAAACAACATTTGTTCTACAAACGTCAAAAATATTGTTCTAAAATAAGTAACATGCTTAGCTTAATATAATAATAATAATAATAATATGGTTTATTCCTTCAAAATTCAGGTATAAACAGATTTCACAGAGGCGCGAGCCTGTACGTGATATGAAAAATAGTATTGAATTGGCTTAAACTGTTTTTCCATATCAAGTTATTACTGTAACTATGGAAATAAAATGGCATTTGTTGACAATTTTTTCAAAGTGACAGTTCTCGAGAATTATTTTGGAGTGACTTTTTATTCGCGTCAATTTCGTGCGTTATATTTATAACTGTAAAATAATGGAAATTTCGAGCGACGATGAAGTAGGCAGTACCCCACTTAACTTGACAGATGCGGCCAATTCAGTAATTTCAAATCTTTTACCGGAGAAATCGAGGCGCCAGTATGAAAATGCATATCAGCAATTTAAAGAGTGGTGTGAAGCAAATAAATCAGAAAAATATCCGAAAATGTGCTATTGGCATATTTTGCAGAGAAGTCTAAGAAGCTGAAGTCTTTCACGTTATGGGCAATATATTCTATGTTGAAAGCAACACTCAATGTTAAAGGAAACGTGGATTTTAAAAAATTTACCAAGTTGGTTCCATATTTGAAAAAATTTTCAATGGAAACCATCCTAAGAAATCTAAGGTAGTGAATAGAGAGGAAGTTGAACAATTCATAAGAGAGGCAGATGATGAAACCTATTTGTTGGATAAGGTAGATTTTTGATGATTGTTTTATATGTTTTTTAAATTACTGATTTCCTTTTAGGTTATTTTAATACTGGGTATTTCGGGTGCTTGACGCCGTGAGGAACTCACTAAAATAGAAGATAAAAATTCCATTGTGATTGTTAAAGTACCCGATACAAAAACGAATATACAACGAATTTTTACAGTTTCAAATTCAGATTATATTGACATTTACCGAAAATATGCGGTTCTTCGTCCAAGTTATGCTACCAGTCGCCGATTATTTTTGAAGTATCAAAATAAGGGATGTTTTAACCAAGTTGTTGGAATAAATAGAATCGGAAAGATGCCTAGCTTAATAGCAAAACACCTAAAATTACCAAATCCTGATGCCTACACGGGCCATTGTTTTCGGAGAACATCAGCCACACTCCTTTCTAATACTGGGGCCGTTATATGTGTTTTGAAGCGACATGGAGGATGGAAATCTTCGACTGTGGCCGAAGGATACGTGGAAGATTCTATCAACAATAAAATTCAAAAATTAAATAAAATTTTAGACTGTGAAATTTCAGGATCATGTGCTGTCACCTCTACGGCAGTTGCTTGCAAATCAAAAATGGATAGTCTTCCAACTCCCAAAACTACGATATCACGAGCTGAATCTGAGTTATCTGGTTTAGGAAAAAATATTGGTTCGTGCACTGGCTGCACCATTAATGTTAACATTGTAAATAATAAATAAAATTAGGTAGTGTTGAATTTTCTCACAATTTGAAAGCCTTTATTATTGTTATACATTAATAAATAAATGATTTCTTGGATTTTTGCTTGATTGAGGAACATTAAGGTTAAAATATAAAAATCCCATATAGTTCACATGCAGTATGCGAAGTAAGTATTTCGCACACTTCTTCGCGCACGGTGTCATGGTAACGAAAGAAAATGAAAAAAGGTGTCACTTCGCATATTGTTGTCAATGCGCGAACCTTGTCATTTTTTGACGTTCGCAGAAAAAAGTGATATTTCAGGAACGTATCCTTTAATTTTGTTCTTTACGAATGCTTCCACTTTATACTTTTCTTCGAGATGCAACATCGATCTGATCATTGATACTTTTAGCCACAGTGTATTCGTTGAATATTTCTGCGACTCGGAATCGAATAAATTAGTCTTACATCCAAAATAACAAGAATAACAGGAACATACCAAATCTTTGAAATATGCGAACAAAATGTTTTCGTTGACAACGTTTACCAAATTTTTTAATTTCTACTCCTGAAAATCTTCATAGGTTTTACTATAGACAGCTTCACATTTCACCGCAAAATTCTTGGTTATAATGTAATATACACTGCGCAAGAAAATTAACGCACATTATGGAAATCTCAAATTTATTCTACCACTGAAGGTGTTCTCAATGATAATTATTTTTATCAGAATTATGCATTCATATGTTATCCATTTTCAACGTTTTTCCTCAATACAGATGTTTTTTTTCCAGCAGGAATAAAAAAAGATGATATTATCAGATTTTGAATGTATTGGCTACATTCTAAAATCAGTTGTTCTCGATCAATTCTAGTGATCAATAGTTTTTCTTTCGTTTGATTTTCTACACTCGATCGCTATGCAATGCGAAACACGCAATTTGACCCAAGAGGAATGTGCCCAAGCGGTAGTTTTTGGAGAAGAAGGGTGGACATACACAAGAATTGCAGAAAGGTTTGGAGTTTCCCATACAAGTGTGTCCAGAATGTTGCAGCGATTCAGGGAGACAGGTATGAATGTCCGAAGACCAGGACAAGGTAGACCACGGGTCTGCCATTCAAGAACGTTACTTGAGAGTTTCTTCGTTGAGACAACGGTTTGCAACCGCTCGCCTCCTTCAAAATCAGCTTGAGCAAACTCATGGGGTGCAAATTAGCACTCAGACAATAAGGAATCGCCTCAGAGAATATGATTTAAGGCCTAGTGTCTCGGCAAGAGGCCCGGCTCTTACCCCAGCCAATGAAGGGCGCGTTTGGACTTTGCGAGAGAGCATATTCATTGGGAAGAGGCCGATTGGGAAAGAGTTCTCTTCACAGATGAGTCTAGATTCTGCCTCTACCATTGTGATCGACGTTTCTTTGTATACAGATGTCCACATGAAAGAAATGCTCAGTGCAATTTCCTGAATACTACTGGTTTCGGGGGCGGATCGATTATGGTATGGGGTGGAATATCTTTGACTGCTCGCACAGACTTAGCAGTCGTTGATAATGGAGCTATGAATGCTGATAAGTATATAAGAAACATTATTGAAGAGCATGTAGTGCCATTTGCCCCATACATTGGTGAAAATTTTTTTTTATGGACGATAATGCCAGACCCCATCGTGAGCGCATCGTTCAGGAGTACCTTGAAGAGGTTGAGGTCTCTCGAATGGAATGGCCAGCAAGAAGTCCAGATCTCAATCCAATTGAACAGGTTCGGGACAACCTCAATAGAAGGCTGAGAAGTTCAGAAAATCATCCAGCTACTCTTAATGACTTAGGAATCCAACTCGGAGAAATCTGGGAAGGATTAGATCAGAACATTTTAAGATCACCCATTTTGAGTATGAACCGTCGTTGCCAAGCTGTAATTAACGCAAGGTGTGGAAATACCAAGTATTAAATCACTTATCAGCATTTCAGTATTTTGAAAATTGTTCATTTCTCTTCCCTCTCATAAGATTCGGTGAAATCCTGAATGTTTCTTCCATTTAATGTGTCTTGTTTCGTTCAAAACCTACCCGAGAGAACATAAAAAATAAGTTATAAAGTCAATGTAGAGTTAACTTTCATTAAAATTGAGATTTTCAGAATGTACGTTAATTTTTTTGCGCAGTGTATAAACTGATGTACTCACCCCCAATGTGGCAAGAATGACATGCCAAGAGAACCAGTAATGGTAATGTTCTATCGGAACCCAAATCGAATAAGTTACAATTCCTGCTAAGCCTGCTCTCGAAAGATAGTTCAACACAAATCGAACAACAGACACAGTAACTCTGTATCTATTGTTCTCATCATCGCCGGTCATTTTGCAACGCACAAACGCGAACTGTTGAATTCTTTATCATTGGTACGATGCTATTAATGTTGAGTGATGATCTTGAACAACTTCGGGAAGCCCCTTATTTACGGGATTTCTCTTTCGTCGATAATAGTCGCATCAATTCTGAGAAAGTATAAATATGCATCCTTTTCATATGCTACTGATATATCTATACCGGGTTGTTCAAAAGTTTGGACACTGTGATTTTATTTCGAGCACAGGTGGAAAATTGGAATTCTTATAGTGGGATCTTCAGAAATCTTCGAGGAATCTAATGAGACTATCAGATTTTGGGCCCAAAAGGGCTTCAGAATAGATATGAGGCCCAACTTTGAAATTTCTAATGCAAACATATCTCAGTATGAAATTTTTCCCTTATCATGTTGTTGCAAAAGTCATAAAAAATCATTTTTTCACTAACCATCAAAAAGTGTTGACTTTTTGTACTATTTTCAGGTGCAAAAGCCATCAATTCCCTTACTGTACAAAAATTTGCTCGTTGCAACACTTTTAATCCTAGGCTTAAAAACGCTACCTTTAATCCTAGGACTGAAAGTAATTGCATTTGAGCTCTAATTGAAATTATTACCAAAATTCAAATCACCACTGAAATTATCACTAACAATTTTCCAACAATTCAAAAGGTTTTCATTAATGTTTAGAACAACTCAAAATATTCTCCGTAACTGTTGATGATACATTGGAGGAAATATCTGAACAGGTACTTGTACCTTCTTTGTCAGGTAACAATATTTTTCTGGCAGTATTCTCTTTGTTGATACGTGATTCTTCAATATATCCTTCTGCTACCGTACTCGATTTCCAACCTCCATGTCTTCAAAGACAAGTAAGATCACCGCCACCATCAATAAGAAGTGTAGCAGAAGTTCTTAGCGAATGTCCAGTATACTCCTTCCAATTTTCTAACTTCAAAAATTTTGCAATTTCTTGCAGAACGGCCCTATTTTTGTGAATACCAACAACCATTCTTTGACACTACCCATTAACATACTTCAAAAATAAACGACGTTCCTGTATATTTGATGGCCGTAGTGCAACATATTTTCGAAATAAACGAAAATAATTATCGCCTATAATGGTAATCAAAGAAGGTTTTTTGTTGTTTGTCTGCAAAATTTTTACGTCCAAGACCGAGTCCATATATTCAATGTCATCAATTTTCAAATGAACTAGTTCGTCACAACGCATAGCACCTCCAATTCCTAATACTAGAACAACCTTTATCATCAAATATACATTATCAGATGAAATATCCAGGAACCAATCCACTTCCTCCTTTGTAAAAACTCTAGACTTTTTAGGTATATATCCATCAACTTGCCTTTTCAACAATGCTTTTAATTTTGAATATTTACTAATATCCACACCATTTCTTATATCGAGTGTGGATCGCAACATTGAATACTGTGACCAAAGAGTGGATGGTTTGACGGTCTTCGTTAAATTTGGGAAAAACACCATAACAACACTCTCCGCATAGTTTTGCACATTTTTTTCTTTACACCAATCCATGAATCGCTGATATGCAAGTTCATAAACTTGGCGAGATTTGGGTGGCAAAAGATTTAGATATACTGCTTCGGCACTTTCCAATATATCCGCAGATATATTTTCATCGTGTTCGGGATTCATTTTGAAAGCAGCGTAAAAACTACTATGAAAATTATATGATTAGTACGTTTACTGACGTCTACTTGACAATCAATATTTACCAACAATACCAGATATCCATTATGACTACCGACTTGCTATCCCTGTTATAATTAATGGGTGTTCCAATTTATTACTAAATTATTAACGATTTTTGAATAAAACTAATTGACTTGGTTGGAGAAAAAATAGTATATATCATACGGACTAAAAGTGCCTATTTTTACTCGCAATTTTGCATTCGCTCGGCTGCGCTATTGCTCGTAAAAAAATAGAAACTTTGAATCCTTATAATATAATATACTATGTTTTAAATAATTGAAAATATTCTGCTCGGTGAAGATCGATGTAGGTTCGGATTTTAGATTCTCCTGCTGAATCGAACCTGAAATCAAAAACGAAGGTTCTACTGACGGAAACTGACAATTCCCCGAATTGTCAGTGTCTAGATGAACATCCTGTACCCAGCCTGAACAAACGAAACATCGCCCACAACAAGGTGTGTCGAATTCGCAAATCCATCGAGATTCCATTATCTCGAATGGAATCCTTAATCATTTGATAAAGCACCGCGATAAAAAGCACCGCTGTAAACAAATTTTTCCCAACCTGTTGCTTTTCCATCACGGCATTATCGAATTCCTATTCATAATCCCTGTTGATGCTCTCAGAAATATCGAAACGTCGATAAAAAGCCTTAGCGGCTCTCAACGTAATCGCTATCTAAATTCACCAGAGCTATAGCGGCTGGTAGTACCGGTTTCGGAGTCAAAATCTCTCTGTATATAAACTTGGGCGGAAATTTCAAACTGTTACTTTCACAACGGACGAAATCGAGTGTCAAGTTCTCTTTGTATTGTTCGGTGGGAATGCGAATTGACAGACAATAAGGTGTAGGTGTGTGTGTAGAGTTGGGTTCATACCTCAATAACATCAGGTAATTGTTATACGAGAAATGATGCACCTAATACCTAAATGTTTTCGAACTAGTGATGAAAATTTTATAGATTCCCAGAAAAACAATCTTCACCTGTACATTTCTTCGAAGGCAACGAATTTAAAACATGAACTAATCGAAATAAAACAAAATGATTTCTTTTTATTATCTTTCTTACTCTATTTCGAGAGAAAAACGTCATCATTCAAGTGGTGAAATTATTTTAAATAGAATCAGAAGAAGTATTCGTCAGGAATAATTGTTTACCTCTTTCTTCACTTCATTGCTACAAAAAGAAACGATGCCAAGTTTATCATTTCTTCCTGATTGAATGATCAGTAGACTTCACGAAATTTCCAGGGTCTGATCAAACAGGCTCACGTCAAATTGCACCAATCGAATAGAAGCTTTGTGACACCTTGTTTCGTGTTAAAAAATCGCTGAAAAATCATAGTTGAATTCAGATTGTTGACGAGAATAAAAAGTTCTTATCCTAAACACCACTTTCAAGTAACTTGCCATGGTGTGAAGATAATTATATCTTTCGTGAAGATCATTACAATATCAAAATAGCAAGTATGGCATTTGATGTTTTAGCAGCAAAAGTGTTTGTCTGAAATATTCGATATATAAGGTAATTTTTCTTCTCTAGAGGAAAACTGAGTTCAAAAATAGAGTAGTGAGGTTTTCTTCAACATTCCAAATAGCTCTATGTTTGAAAATAAATTGTTTTTGTCTTTCAAAATTTTTTCAATCGAGTGCGATCATGAGTTTTCGTGAACTACCTTAATTGAACCAGCATTCTTAAGTTTTCAATAAATTTATCTCAAACAAAAATATCGTGTTTGTCACATTGCTATGGTGAAATTTCATTTTTATGAAATTAAACGATATTTATCGAAATTCATTCCATTAATTTCAATAAAAATTGAATGAATTAGAGAAAATAACTTCTATTAATCGTACAGCAAATTCTTTCTTACAGTCGTTCATTCAAAAACTTGCCATTTCTTGACGTTTTTGAATTTTGTATTTTTAATTTGTGAAAGAATATGTTGACTCGAGCTGTATTTTCTATTACATTTATAACTCAATAACATCAGGTAATTGTTGTACGAGAAATGATGCACCTCATACCTAAATGTTTTCAAACTAGTGATGAAACTTTGATAGATTCCCAGAAAAACAATCTTTAGCTGTACATTTCATCGACGACAACGAATACAAAACATGAACTATCGAATTTTAACAAAATGATTTCTTTTTATTATCTTTCTTACTCTATTTCGAGAGAAAAACGTCATCATTCAAGTGGTTAAAATATTTTAAATAGAATCAGAAGAGGTCTTCGTCTTTTCAGTATCCAACTCGTCAGGAATAATTGTTTACCTCTTTCTTCACTTCATTGCAGCAAAAGAAAACGATGCCAAGTTTATCATTCCTTCCTGATTAAATGATCAGTAGACTTCACGAAATTTCCTGAGTCTGATCAAACAGGCTCACGTCAAATCCCACCAATCGAATAGAAGCTTTGTGACACCTTGTTTCGTGTTAAAAAATTGCTGAAAAATCATAGTTGAATTCAGATTGTTGACGAGAATAAAAAGTTCTTATCCTAAAAGTTGTTGAATTTCGAAAATAGGACTTTCAAGTAACTTGCCATGGCGTGAAGATATTTCTATCTTTCGTGAAGATCATTACGATATCAAAATAGTAAGTATAGCATTTGATGTTTCAGCAGCAAAAATGTATGAAATATTCGATATATAAGGTCATTTTTCTTCCCTAGAGGAAAACTGAGTTCAAAAATAGTGTAGTGAGGCTTTCTTCAACATTCCAAATAGGTCTATATTTGAAAATAAATTGCTTCAGTCTTTCAAAATTTTTTCAATCGAGTGCGATCATGATAAAATGGAATAAAATAATAGAATAAAAACGATATTTATCGAAATTCATTTAATTAATTAGAGAAAACAACGTTCATTAATCGCACAGAAAACTTTTTCGAACAGTCGTTCATTCAAAAAATTGTCACTTCTTATCGTTTTCGAATTTTGTATCTTGAATTTGCTAAAGAAGCTATCTTTTCTGTTGCAGATTAATTGTGCTTATCTTATCTTCGGACTTCACTGAGAGACCACAGCTCGTATTATATAATCATGAATTTTGGTCGTAATCCACTTTATCAGTTCTCCATAAAGAATTTAATGTTGCACCTTTTCCTCGTGAAGATTTAAGTATGTTTTTTTGATAGCTATTTTATTTTTTCTAGACATGGAGATACCCATTCTGATTGGCGTCATATGCATTGTGTACATCAGGTGAGATTAACAAATATTTGTGGTTTGTTTTTGAACACTTTTTTTAATGAGATGTGAAATAACGATATGAAGTCTATGCAGAAAACATTTTATATATCCGAAAACTTCCATTCAATCATTTGATATATTCAATTTCATCGATAAGGGATGAACAATAAATCTGAATAACACTTATTGGGGAAATACAAGACTTTTAAAATATTAAATTTCATGTTCAAATTGAAATGAGGCAACCTATGTCTTGTGTTATTCAATTATTCATATGACACTTGGCGTACGTTCTGAATGAACAATGCAGCTTTGTACACACAATTGTATGTGTTTCTGTGTTGCATTATTCAATGTAAATTAACATGCCAGTATTTCAGGTAATATTCGTGAAAATGCAAGACGAAATATACTGCTCCATAAGAGTTAGGGATATCGTATTCAATCGTTTTGAAAAGTATGTAATTTTCGAGAAAATCGCTGTAAAATCATTTAAAACCCATCAACAACTTGAATCGATCCAATAAAAATCAGTATGAGACATTTCGTCAATCTGGCCTTTTTTCTGAAGTATGGTTCTTTGCGTATGCTTCATATTTTGAAATGGAGTCAATTTATCAACGGCTTTGATTTGAAATTAGTTTTCTGAAAATTCCAAGGCGTAAATTAACAAACGCTGAGGCTAATAGGGCTATCGGAATGCTACAATGTGGCCTAACTCAGGTTGTTGTAGCGGAAAGACTCCAAGTCAGCCAAAGTGTGATATCTCGACTTTGGAATAGGTTCAGGGAGACAGATTCCATGTTGGAAAGACCAAGGCTTGATGGGCAACGCAAAACAACACTTGCTCAGGATCGTTTCATCACCGTTTCGGCGAGAAGAAAGCCTACATCTACGTGTAGGATGCTACGGAATACACTTCAAAATGCAGATGGGGTCCAACTTTCCATCGAAACCATCAGACGACGTTTGAGAGAGGTGAATCTAGGTTTTAGACGTCCATTAACACGTCAAAGACTGGAATGGGCAAGGCAACATATCAATTGGAACGATCAATGGCGTAGTGTCCTTTCACTGATGAATCCAGACAATGACGATTTTCAGATTCTCGAAGAATAAGGTTATGGACAATCCTACGTATACCGGCGTATTCGTCGCTATGTCCAAGAAGTCCATCCATTCCGAGGGGGTAGTGTTTTGGTATGGGCCGGGATATATTTCAACGGGCGCACAGATCTACACATTTGTCCTGGGAATATAACCGCCTTACACTATAGGGAGCAAGTCATTGACAATGTTTTGCCAAATTTTCATGCTGCTATTGGTGAAACTTTTCACCAATACCTCATTTAACAATACCTCCGCACTCACCAGATTTGAATTGCATAGAACATGCATGGCATATGCTCCAAAGAAGATTAGATAATCATCAACCTACCCCAGAATCCTCAAATGATCTGAGAGAGCTTCTGCCCCGTTTATGGAACTAAACTCATCAAGAAATGTTCAACAACCCCGTGTGTCATATGCAAAGAAGATGTCAAGCTGTTATTGATGCCCGTGGAGACCATACATTGTATTGATAATCTTAAAATGCTTGAATTCTCTGGGAATAAAATTTCGTTATTTTACTCGATTTTTCTTAACCACCCAAAATCTCATTTAAACTATATTTTTCTGCAATTTAAGTCAATATCCCTAACTCATGTGGAGCAGTTTATATATATCTTTTAATTATAGTTACAATTTTCGAAGTGACCGAATTAATGCGATTCTTCAAAACCTCATATCATCAGCTTCCGAAAAATTGCTTGTATTAAGAAAGCTCTTCTGAAATTTTCTTCAGTCCTCATTTTACTATATTTTCAGTGCTTCGTCATCGCCTTGGACTTGGGACTGCAAGAACCAGAGATGCGCCAAAAAAGAAGTTCAAAAGGGTGAAGAAGAAAAAGCAATATCACTGGAAGCGTGCCAGATGTTCTGTTCCAAAGGCTCAGGCCTCTGGCCGAAACCAACAGGAAAAGTGGAGATAAGCAGCCACTTGGTACCGTTAAACCCCTCCCAAATTGAGATAAACTCTCGAAGAACGGGACCCCTCGTGAGCAAAGCAGCCTCGCTGTTCAAGGAAGACCTCATGAGTAGAGCAGCGACTACAAGAGATTCATCCAACAGCGATGGAAAGCCACTTTCCATCAATATTTACCTCACGGAGCCAGACACTGATAAGCTTACCTTAGAAACTGATGAAAGTTACCACTTAGAGCTCGCTCCAGACGATAAAGGAAAAGTAGAAGTCAATATAACAGCGCCGAATTTTTACGGCAGCAGACATGCGTTGGAAACTCTTGGCCAACTCATCATCTACGATGATTTGAGGAACAAACTGATGGTGCCACTAAACGTTAACATCACTGATAAGCCTGCCTATCCTTACAGAGGAATCTTGCTAGACACCTCCAGAAACTATATATCTGTGGATACAATCAAAAAAACTATTAATGGAATGGCAGCATCCAAAATGAACACCTTCCATTGGCACATAACAGACAGTCATAGTTTCCCGTATGTCTCAAAATCTAGACCGGAGTTGTCTCTTTATGGGGCTTATTCCCCGAAAAAAGTGTACACGGAGAAAGACATTGAGGACATCGTGGATTTCGCGAAATCTAGAGGTGTTAGGGTCCTGCCAGAGTTTGACGCTCCAGCTCACGTTGGAGAGGGGTGGCAGAAAACTGGATACGTGATTTGCTTGAACGCCCAGCCTTGGGGTTCTTATTGCGTGGAACCGCCTTGTGGTCAGTTCGATGTTACGAAAGATGGACTCTACGACGCTTTAGAAGGTAGGACGACAAACTTTTAAGCCACGTTTTGTAGATGATAGTTCAAAAGGGGTTACAGTCCACTGCGACCTGATGGTCTATTGTGCCCCCTGACAAAGCTTTACAGCTCGCCTTCCAGTCCCAGAGATCTTATGAAATCCAATATCTCGGAAGGCTTCAGTGAGGCTAATTCCTCACTCCTACAGGTCTCTTGACCAAAGCATTGTTTCCTTTAACTTACAATACCAAAGCATTCTGTGAATAGGTGAATAGGAGTTTCTTCCTCCTCCCCACAGAATCTACACTCGTCAGTGTCCGATGCGCCCATTCTCAGCAAGTGCTTTCTGAGGTGACAATGCCCTCTGTAAAAAAGCCAGTGAGGAGGTGTAGGTGGTTTTTACTGAGATCTAAATATCTCTCGGATCTTGCAGTTTCAAAATTCCGAAGGAACTTTTTGGAGTGATCCAACCCTGGGAGGTTCTGCCAGAGTGTTTCTCTTTCAGTTTTCTCCTTCTCCAGAAACTCTTTCTTATAGGTACATTTTTCTAAACCACAGTAAGGTTCTGGACCATTGAGTGGTTTCCGTGCACCCTCTCTGGCAAGTTTTTTGGCATCTTCGTTACCTGTGATTCCCGAATGATCAGGAACCTAGATCAAAGAGACCTTACTTTTCTTGCCTACCTCATTGAGTTTGATCCGGCATTCCCATGTCGACTTTGATTCGATGACATAGGAGTTCAGTGCTTTAATAGCAGCTTGACTATCTGAGTGAATGGCTATGTCGCAATTCTGATAATTTATCTCTAGATTAATGTCTAGACATGCTAATATTTCTGCTTGTAGAACACTCGCACAGGAGCCTAACGATAGTGCACACTTGGCTTTGGCCCCGTGAACCCCAGCGCCAGCTCCCGTGTTGGTTTTAGAACCATCTGTATACCATTTAACAGTATTTTCTTTGAAATTTTAGTAGGTGTATTCCCGCCCCCATTCCTCTTTTTTGCATAGCATCGTACTGAAGTTTTTCTCAGTACTTACTTTCTTGACCATTAAATCACTAGGAAGGTTCGCAGATGAGATGTAGTTACTCAGAGAGCACCAGACTCTCTGACACCTAATTCTCTCATTACCTGCGCCTTCTCTAGATATTTTGAGGATGGCTTCATGGGCCATCCTGTCAATCACTAGATGTAGGGGTGTGAGATCTGTTATGATCTCAAGTGCTCTAGTTGGGCACGTTCTCATGGCTCACACAGGCAAGCTGCTGTGCTTTATCGAGCATTTTCCTCGTACTTGTCTGACTTGCTTTAGCAAACCAGACTACTGCCCCATATGTGATTATAGGTCTCACAATCATGACGTACATCCATCGCAGTATTTTTGGCCGCATAGACGCCTGCACGCCATAAGAGCCTTAATAGCTCTACTAGTAGCATTACATATATGCCTATTCCGCAGAAGCTTACTGTCCAGGGTAATTCCCAGATATTTAACTTCAGACTTCCACTCCAGGATATTTCCGTTCAATGATAACGATTTCATGGCTGGAAGTTTTCTTTTCCGAGTGAACGGAATTACTGTGGTCTTGGTTGGGTTAATATTCAGCCCCACTGACAAGCACCATTGCCCAATGATTCCAAGGCCATTCTGCAGTAAATCGCAGAGGGCGCCTTCGTATTTGCCTCTAACTATAAGGACTATGTCATCAGCATAGCCCACACAGTCGAAGCCTATCAGCGTGAGCCTGTGTAGTAGTTCATCCACTACAAGGCTCCACAATAGGGGGGATAGCACCCCACCCTGAGGTGTAACCCGAGTAGCCTTAACACCGACGCATTTATCGCTTATCGATGCTTCAGCAACTCTGGTAGTTAATACCTCAAACATCCATTTTACAGTGGTTTCATTCACTCCTCCCCTTTCAAGTATATATATACATATATTCTTATGAAAATAGAGAGCTAAAATAATACAACAAATGTTGAAACAAAAAGTACCTAAGCTGAGGTAATAAAAGAACGAGGTACCATAACATTCTTCGTATAATACTATAGAATCATACGATACTATCAATACTAGTATCATACGATACTATAGAGCCAGGGGAAAAAACCTCAGCCGAAAAAACCTGTCTCCCCGTGAAAAAAATAACATAAAATATCAAATATCAGGAAAATCTTGAAAGACATTAGTGTGAGATCATCTTCATGTTATCCGTCGATGGGCTCAGATAAACAGATTCTTCCAAAAACGACTCGCAATTCTTAATCTGAAATGAAAAAAGACAAAAGCAGAAAAGAAACCGATTATTCAGAATAAATCAAATGCATTTTACAAATGCATTTGCTACTTTGAAAAACATCAACATTCAGATTTCTTGGCCAAATAATGTTCAGAGGTTTATAAATATTTATGACAGAAATGTCACAAAATTTGAAAGAAATGAAAAAAACTCCATCAATTTCCGCTTTCCGAATCTGTTGGAAATTACGAACTGATAATTTTTCAACAAAACAAGCTAAAATAATCAAGTTTTTGGGAAACTGTCAACGGATTTAGGTGTCCTAGTCCACCTGTGTGCCAAATTTGTAACCGATAAGACTGTTTCCTCTATCATTTTAGACGTTCTTGTGAATTTCAGAAGAACTTGTTTGAAATCTAAAATAATCAAGTTTTTGGGAAACTGTCAATGGATTTAGGTGTCCTAGTCCACCTGTGTGCCAAATTTGAAACCGATACTACTGTTTCCTCTATCCTCTTAGACGTTTTTGTGAATTTCAGAAGAACTTGTTTGAAATCTAAAATAATCAAGTTTTTGGGAAACTGTCAACGGATTCAGGTGTCCTAGTCCACCTGTGTGCCAAATTTGAAACCGATACTACTGTTTCCTCTATTCTTTTAGACGTTTTTGTAAAAAATCAAATTAATACATAACTTTCAACTGTCCTCCTTCACGAGGATTTTTTTCTGTTGCCGTGTGGGTTTCTTGCAGAAGAATCACTTCGATACCATGTTCATCAGCCAATTTGGAGACGTAATCACATTTGTCCTTCGAAATTCCTTCGATATTCAAATTCAAAATCCACAAATTCTCGCTCTCTGGTCGTGAGGGTTTTTCAAACCGGGTACGTCCTTCCAGGTGATGATTTTTCGGCACTTCAGATGCTTGAAGACCGCTACGGGACCCCAATGAAAGGCAATCATTTCCCATAGATAAACCAAACATGTTATAACACAAGAAAACAGAATATTTTTCAGGCCCAAAAACTAAGACATATTCCGAGAATTGTCATTCTGAATAGTTTCAATGCAACGTTCTTTCAGATATTTACGGGGACATGGTAGACCAATTCGACCCAGACATATTCCATATGGGAGGCGATGAGGTACACTTCACCTGTTGGAACAACACTAAGAGCATCACCGACTGGATGGCCAAAAAAGGTTGGGGTAGAGAAGAAGCAGACTTCGCCAAGCTCTGGGGTTACTTCCAAGACACAGCGGCTGAACGTTTGTTCAAGAAAACGAACAAGAACATCCCGATCATCATGTGGACCAGCACCCTGACGAAGAAAGAGCACGTAACTAAGTACTTACCGAAGGATAAGTACATCATCCAGATCTGGACCACGGGAAGTGATCCTCAGATCGATGAGTTGTTGGGAGAAGGGTACAAACTCATATTGAGTAATTACGACGCGCTGTATCTAGATTGCGGATTTGCAGGATGGGTTACAGATGGTAACAATTGGTGTTCTCCGTATATAGGATGGCAGAAAGTTTACGACAACAATCCACGGAAAATTGCAGGTAAGTTGAGGTTAGGTGAAATATACTGCTCCACAAGAGTTATAGGGATATCGTATTCAATCGTTTGAAAAGTATGTAATCTTCGAGAAAATCGCTGTAAAATCATTTAAAACTCAATAAAAACTTGAATCGATCCAATGAAAATCAGTATGAGACATTTCGTCAATCTGATCGCATTTTTCTGAAGTTTGGTTCTTTGCATTTGCTTCAGTTTATCAACGGCTTCGATTTGAAACGAGTTTTCTGAAAATGCCAAGACGTAAAGTTATAAACGCTGTGGCTAATAGGACTATCGGAATGCTACAGGGTGGCCTAACTCAGGTTGTTGTAACGGAAAGGCCAAAGTGTGATATCTTGACTTGATACATCTACGTGTAGAATGCTACTGAATACTCTTCAAAATGCAGATGGGTTCCAAGTTTCCATCGAAACCATCAGACGACGTTTGAGAGAGGTGAATCTAGGTCCTAGACGTCCATTGAGAGGAGTTCCATTTACATGTGACCATAAGCGTCAAAGACTGGAATGGGCAAGGCAACATATCAATTGGAACGATCAATGGCGTAGTGCCTTTTTCACTGATGAATCCAGATATGGACGATTTTCAGATTATCGAAGAATATGGGTATGGACAAACCCAAGCATACCCCGTAATCATCGCTATGTCCAAAAAGTCCATCCATTCCGAGGGGGTAGTGTTATGGTATGGGCCGGGATATGTTTCAACGGGAGGACAGATCTACACATTTGTCCTGGGAATATGCCCGTCTTACACAATAGGGAGCATGTCATCGACAATGGTTTGCCAGATTTTCACGCTGCTTTCGGTGAAACTTTTCAATTTCTAGACGATAACGCTAGACCGCACCGTGCAGCTATAGTTGAGAATGCGCGAGGAGCTTGGTATTCCACATTTACCATTACCTCCACACTCACCAGCTTTGAATTGCATAGAACAATCATGGGATATGCTCCAAAGAAGATTAGATATTCATCAACCTACCCCAGAATCCTTAAATGATCTGAGAGAGCTTCTGCCCTGTTTATGTAACCAAATTTCTCAAGAAATGTTCAACAACCTCGTGTGTAGTATGCAAAGAAGATGTGAAGCTGTTATTGATGCCCGTGGAGGCCATACATTGTATTGATAGTCTTAAAATGCTTGAATTCTCCTGGAATAACATTTCGTTATTTTACTCTATTTTTCTTAACTACCCTGCATACGCTGCAGACCTACAGGCTAAAATTAATTTTATTTCCTGCAACTTGAAATCAAATTAATATGAATTTTCATCACAAAATCGCATTTAAACTATATTTTTTTGCAATTTAAGTCAATATCCTCAACTCATGTGGAGCAGTTAAATTCCTTATGCCCTGAGAACTCTTTCAATGTCGAAGAATTTTTTGTTTATCCATTTGTTCTTCTTCTTGAGAAAATAATTACAAAAAAAAACTCAAAGCCTCCTGGACTACACCATTTCCAAGTGTATTTCAGATTAGTCACTTTAATTTCAGAAAGCGTCAATTGAATTTCAGAAAACATCAAATGTATTTCGGATCACTCAATCGAATTTCATTTGATATATTCTGAAATTCAATTGACAAATCTGAAAAACATTTGATGTTTTCTGAAATTGACTAATCTGAAATACAAGTGCTATTTTCTGAATGTCAATCGATGATTTCTGAATTACAATTGGAAATGGTGTAGAATCCCTCCATATCTCAGAAAATTCCCCTGTGATAATTCGTTAAAGACATGACGATCGATTTAATTCAAAGGTTCCCGAGTCAATCAGATCCTGGGATCAGAAGCAGCATTATGGACTGAGCAAGTGGACTCCACTTCTGTAGACTCCAGGTTATGGCCCAGAGCAGCAGCGATGGCAGAGACATTGTGGTCCGATCCTCAGACCTCTTGGCGAGAGGCAGAAAGCCGTTTCTTAGTTCACAGGGAGAGGTTGGTGAGGAGAGGTATAAATGCAGATGCCTTGGAGCCTGAGTGGTGTCGGCAGAACGAAAATGAGTGCCCGATTAACAAAGCGTGATTGCATAAAACGAAGAAAACTACGAGAGTGTTGATTGGAAATGAAATTATTTTGATAAGAGAATGATGTTGAGATTTTTTTAATAAATACTTTGTAAAGATTTGTGATTCAATAATTATTATTAATAAACTAGCTGGCCCGGCGAACTTTCTTTCGCCTCAGAGATTCATAAAGTTGTATCAACAAATCTGGTACTTTTTCAGGTAGGAGGTGAATAAGACAAAATTAAAGTACAAAATATACAAAAAATTTAATTACATATTGAAATAGGTAGGTATGTACATTGTTATTTACATGAATAGATTTCACTTTATTTCAGCGGTATCTTATTATTATTTAAAAATTGTCTCATTGTTGTACCTTATGATGAACCACATTTTTAGTTTTTTCGTCATCAAATTTTCCGTAGTGTTTGGACGAAAGAAAGGTGTGATAACACATGGACTCAGATGCGTTAATATTATTATTAAATGTAGTTTACCGAATTTATATCACATAATATAATACTTACACGAAAACGCTATCGACGTCAGTGACATCTACTGGCGTTATTCGCAAGAAGGAAAATTATTTCCTAATTTTTTTTTCCATTTCATCAAATTTTTCATTGTTTTAATGTATTTTATGTTAACTCCACCGTAGAAGAATCCAACAAAAAAACTTTCATAACAAACATTTCATCCAATCTTGAGTTATAAATGGTGTAACCAACGATATGGCCGACTGAGTTTTATATATTAAGATTATTCCCCCTTTTTCGAACAAATGCAAATGGAACAGATATTAAGAATTGCGTATATTTTCCCTGTTTTCAAGTTTGATTTTCGACAGCCTTATCATGAAAAAGTTTCTTCCGTTAATTCTTCACCGAAATCCCTTTGAAATAAAAATAAAATGTAGCCCCACTCATATTGACTCAAATTCCAAAAAAATATAGTTTGTGATGAAAATTCATATTAATATGATTTCAAGTTGCAGGGAATAAAATTTATTTTAGCCCGTAGGTCTGCAGAGTATACAGGATGGTTAAGAAAAATCGAGTAAAAGAACGAAATTTTATTCCCAGAGAATTCAAGCATAGCGTTTGTTAATTTACGTCTTGGCATTTTCAGAAAACTCATTTCAAATCGAAGCCGTTGATAAACTGACTCCATTTCAAAATAAGAACATTCATGAAGGATATGCAAAGAACAAAACTCCAGAAAAAAGGCGACCAGATTGACGAAATGTCTCATACTGATTTTTATTGGATCGATTCAAGTTGTTTTTGAGTTTTAAATGATTTTACAGCGATTTTCTCGAAGATTACATTCTTTTCAAAACGATTGAATACGATATCTCTATTCCCTAAATCTTGTGGAGTAGTATATTTTTCAAATACCTGAAAAATTGACAGATCTGGCAACGTGGCTTCAGCTCAACAAAATCTCAAGGTCTTGCAAGTTCAACATGATAACCAACATTTCTTTTCAGAAGATTCACGAGAAAATCTGGATTGTGTTTTGTATGAATTCTTCTCCTATCAGATTCTTATTTAACATAGGACAGTATAAATCGAAATAAGAGAAATCTGACACAATAAATGCATGCATTTATCATTTCTTTATGTTATGAGTCGATGAAATTGCAAAAATTTTGTTTTTTTGGGAAAAAATGATGCATGTCTCGATTCTTCTTTTGGGTTGATTTAACAAAATGACAAATGAGTTCCATGCAACTTGAAACCAAACAGAATTATGCGATTCTTATAGAGCTCCATCTATGAATCTAAACATGCTCCACTATTCTAGAAAGCTTTTCACTTTGCTTTTTTTTAATTTCGAATTATTTTTTCCAATTCAACCAAGCTTGAATTTTCCTAAATTTGTTAGGTATCAAAGAGATTACAATCTTTCTTATTCAACAGATCTCATTTCTTTAAAAAAATTCCAGCAGAACCTATTCAAGTAAAACTACAATAAAAGAAAACACAGTTCTATTTAAAAAATTTCAGACATCTCTCTTCTTTCACACCTGTATTTTTACAAAATACAACAATAAATAGTTCGTTATCAGGAATCTCTAATGAACAACATTCTTCAAGGAAGAAGGCATAAGTAACTTATTCGATGAGCTTCTTAGCTTTGAAGTACCTTCTCAAATATAACACTTGCCATGTGGCCAATCCCAGGAGACAAAACATGGAGAAAATTGAGAAGTAGAGCACTCTGTTATTTGTAGATTCTACAAGTGGAAAAGAAAAATCAATGTTATGTTTTTTTTATGTCAATATGCTGAACAAAGTATCAGGAAGAAACAGTATTGGATTCTTTGACTTTTTCTTTCATTGTTCACAAGAAAAATTCATTTTTGATGATTAGAAACAATTTTAAAATGTCTACTTGTTAAAAAATTTAACTTTTCAGTATTTTACAGCTGATGAAATCTCATTGCATTAATGGCAGAGGTAATTTCATGAAGAAGTCACCAATGAAAATATAATTAAGTCCTCATATTCTAATAAAATCAAATAATTTGAACTTGAACAATGGGTTGAACTAAACTCGAAAATAAATTTTCAATCAGCAGCTATCCCTTGAAATTTTTCATCACTTTAGTATTTACAGCCTATATTAATTGGCATAGCTTGTTTTGAATATTTTAAACTTCATAATCTCAAATTAGTATTGAACTAACCCTCTAAAGTTTTGAAAGAAGCAGTGAATACCTACCATTAGTATCTCTCATTTCCTCTTCCCTTTTACGCATATAAGCAAAGTCTTGTACTATTTCATTAGATAAGTCTTCAAGGCGCTGTAATTCAGTTTCAATAGGTTTCAGTTTGGCCGCTTCACCATACTGGAAAAAAAGACACTTTCAAGACCAATTCTTCAAAACGAGAGTTATACTCACAGATGCGTAGTCTTTCACATCAACACCGTGTTTGGTGACTAACGAAACTTCTTGTGTGATACCTCTAACTTCTGTATGGAAAAAAGGAAAGTTTCATGTTGCTTTCAAGTATAATTTTATCTGAAACTGTGAATATTTGACTTACGTGGGGGTACTCTAGAAATGAAACAGATTTCGTAGGTATCGTAGCTCTCGGTGTTGAAAGAAAACTTTCCTTTGCTAATATCTTCTTTTTGTGACAACGTATGACCTTTCGAGTCTTTTACCTGCAATGGAGTAGGTATCGTAAAGTTGAGAATATTGGGAGAGAAGTTCTTAACTCACTATGTAATCGACTTTTTGCCCTGGAGCCTCCGAAATTTCGTATTCACCTTTAACAGGTATATTCTGTTGAAGTTCCTCTCTTAAACATTTTTGAGTGTTTGGTGGAAGATTGAACATTATTCCATTTGTGGCTACGAAAAGGGAGATGATATATATACATTGACTCCAAAAATCCATGGTGGTAATTATTTATATTAGATGTTTCACATTAGTTAAGGATACGATATGTTTTGCTGCTGGCAAGTTAAATTTCAGGTTTCGAGTCGATGAGGTGGCCTTACAATGACAGTTGTCAACACTCATGCGCTATTAGAACTACGACCGACGATATGAACTACCGAGTACCTATCCGACACAAATAAAAATTCACTCAAAGTCTTGGGATTGTGAATTTGTTCGAAACACGAACAAAAGAATGTTTCATCAATGCATTCTTACTAAATATACATTTTTTGCAAAAAAATTATTTAGTTGAGAAGGTCGCCCTGAGCAAAACAAGCGTTGACATACAATCATAAACAACGTTTTCTTCTATGATTAGCTAACCCCTCTTTCGTTAAGTTAGCTCTTGAATTGAGGTTGAAGAATTCCTTTGTAAGTAATTTTAATTTATCTTATTGATCATTCTTAAATTTGGACATTTTTTAATGTAAATTGTTTATTGTAGTTATGTTGAATTGCACGAAGCACAAATTTTCGTCCATCCATCTTTCAGCAGGGGTATTTCATTACCCGAATTCGGCAAACGGCGTATCTTTTGCCCGGCCTTGAAAATCTTTAATTCCATCATATTTACATTTATCCATGTGGCTACGTTAACCGATCTTCTCCCATCAAAATATTTCACATCAGGGGTCCAAACGAATATTCCTATCAGAATAACATTGTTTTTATTTATAGACTTAAAAGTACACAATGCCAGAAATGACCGAAGTTGAGAAGGCCGCAGCTGTAGAGCCCAAAGTTGAGCAGAGCTCGAGTTCTACAGACAGCGATTCCGATGAAGACGACATGCCAGAATTGAACGAAGCCGCTGCAGCTCAAGCAGCAGCCATTTCTGCAGCTACCGGGGACAATGCCGCCACAGGTACATCTTTTCCTGCTGGGGCCGCCACTGGCTTACCAATTGACATGGTATCGAAAGCCAAACAGTCTAGGGGAGAAAAGAAAGCCAGGAAAATTATGTCCAAGTTGGGCTTGAAACCTGTTAGTAGTTTTTCACCATTTCGATCAGTAATTGAGAAATGAATATATCTAATTTTTAGGTACAAGGAGTGAGTAGAGTAACGATAAGAAAATCCAAAAATATCTTGTTCGTTATCAACAAACCCGATGTTTATAAGAATCCAGTTAGCGATACATACATAGTGTTTGGTGAGGCAAAAATTGAGGATTTGTCGCAACAGCAACAGATTGCTGCGGCTGAGAAGTTCAAGGAAGTTAACCCAGCTGGTGAAGGTGAGTTTCTTCATATACATTGGTCAAAAAGTTATAAATTTTAATGTTTCTTGTTCCATTCACTTCAGAAGCCACCGGAAACCCTACCACTTCAGTGGCCCCAATTGCCGAGGAATCAGAAGACGAGGAAGTAGATGAAACGGGAGTCGAAGACAAAGATGTCGAATTAGTTATGTCCCAAGCTAGTGTTAGCAGGGCAAGGGCCATAAAGGCGCTGAAAAATAACCAGAACGATATAGTGAATGCGATAATGGAGCTGACAATGTAGTGCTTGCCATGAACCTGGAATTAACGCGATCATCTCATCATCACTTGAATTCATAGAACCACCCTTATACCAAGGAGTGTACATAAAAGTTTTAGTCATTAAATATTCTCCAAAGCCTCAATTATTTTTTTTAAGTATACACGGAATGATTTGGGAAGATTTGGATGAGAAGGTCCCTTTGGTTTTCTGAAGATCCACGTGTGTCAGGAGAAGAAAATATTCAAATTTAAAAAAAAAAAAAATTTTGAATTGGTGGAAATTAAAAAATTTTTCATTCATTTTTATCTTAAAATTAGTGTTTCGAGATGGTTTGGCCTAGATCAAGAATTTTAAGGGAAAGAATTGACTAAGGTGAGTTTTAATATATTTAATTTTTGTTTTGAAATATTCGTTCAGTTTCGTTGAAAAATTCAACTTTTTTACATTAAATTTATTTACATGATGATTTTCTCTTCGAGTCATAAAATTCAGTGTTGATTACAACTTCCTTGGATGTCTGATTGGAATTTAAAAAAATTTTTAAATATCTATTAATTCATAAGTGTAACTAACACATTCATTCTTAATTTCAGATGTTGCTGCTCTATATCACTTTAATCGAGTGTTAAAAAAAATTTAAAATTGAAAAGATTCAATAAAATGAAGTGAAGAAAACTCTATGAAGATTTGAGGATTTACAAAGCAAATCTCTTCTTGTTTTCGAGTATTTGCTGTTCTTTCTGTTGATAAAGCAGGCAGCATAATTCTCAATTTTTTCCCATTATTCAGAATATTTGAGGATAGGTCAAATATGAATAGTTCACTTTTTGGGAAACACAAGTGTGATAAGAAAAATTTAAGTATTGGTAAAGAAAAATATGACAAGAAAATATGTTAAAGTTTTAATTATTCCAGTTATTGTGGATTGCTTCAAAATAGTGTTGAGTTTTTAGTTTTTTCACAATCGAGAGTTTAATGGGAAGAAATTAATCAAGGTGAGTTATTTATTTATTTTATCTTATCTTTATTGTTGCCAAAATTAGCATGATTCTCATTAAAAATTTATTTTCATGCTTTTATTTTAGTTTAAAGACTAGTAAACTCTTAGATTAACCTCACTTTTGACTTTTTAGGTGATTAATCAATACCTTTAACCTTTTTTATAGGTAGATTTTTAGTTTAATGGTAATGTTCTCGAAGTTCAGTGTGGATTATTCAACATAAATTTTCAATTTAAAAAAAAAATAAGAAACATTTCAATCACTAATTGACATTCTGCTTGAATGAAGGCGTTTCAGTTGAATTGAAAAAAAAAATTAATGAAGCAGCATTATCTTTTCAATTTCGCATTACTCGAAGTTTTTAGAGTAAGAAACAAATTTTTGTCATCAAAAATTGTGTATTTATTTTTATGTTATCATCTTAGTGGCCAGTTCCAAGTGTTTAAAAGTTTGATTATTATTCATCTATTTTTTCATATCACTCTAATATTATTCATAATTAGAATAATTGAGCCTTTGTGTGTGTAAAAGTATTAGTGTGTACCTATCTGAATTTGTAGTAAGTATATGATTACAGTGAGATTTTAACTATTTTCATCAAAAACTTTAATTTTATATTTGCTTAGATTTTTTTGTTACTTAAGTTGGCAACTGTTGAACTGCTTAATTTTTTGTTAAATAGGGATTTCCAAGCGAAAACTTTGAAGCTCCAAAGCTTGAAATCTCATTATAGTCTATTTCATCACATTTTAAGTAAAAAAAAAATCAATTTCTAGCAAAGCTGTAAAAAATATTTGAAAATGGAAAAGAATCATCTTTCTTGACTGGGAATAGGTGAGTGTTGCATTTTCTTCCATGTTTCTTGATTCTTGAAATCAATGGTGTTAAATACAGCAATATCTCGATGTATTTTTGTAACCTAAAAATTCACCACAATTTAGGGCAAGCCATTTAAACAGTCAGTTCAATACTTCAGGATATCTCAAAATAGAACCTATAAAGTACTTCATTAATTATATATTGAAATATCGTTATATTATATTTGAATAGTTCAACCCATGTTATCTTAACCAAACCTAACCTATAAATATTGGTTTTTTGACTAAATTTAGATTAGGCTAGTTCTGGTGGTACTGCTCATTGCTCAAGAAATTTAACACTTTCTCATTTCAATAATAGCAAGGTTCTTCTTTCTAAAATTGAACAAAATAATACTGTTTAAATCCTTGGCAGACTGAGAGTTCTTGAAACTGCTCAACATAATATTTTAGGAATTTTTAACAGCCTATTAAATTGAATACTCAAGTAAGATGAATCAATTTTGAATTTTCATCATCGATTTAGATTTTGAAAGGTACTATTTGAAGTGATGATACCAATAATTTTGGCTGAAATTTAAATGTTGAATTTAAGCTTCCTTGGATGTCTGAAAAGTGCGAGCTTCAATTTTAATGGCAAGTAGGAATGTGATGAATATATTTTCCTTTTTTTTGCAGAATACTTCGTTAGTACTTTTGGAGGGACCTGTTTTGTAGGTAAGGATTTGTTCAATCATAGATTGTTCAAAGTAAATTTTGACTGCTTCATTTCAACAATTTCAAATTGTTCTAAACTGAAAATGTTGAAAGTTTAATTCATAGTTTTTTTTCTTCTCAATTAATTTTAATGATGACAATTACCAAGGTTTCGCAATAAAAAATGAAATTACATAACATTGATTTAATTCTTGGCAGACTGAAAATTGTTGAAATTGCATAACATAATATTTTAAGATTTCATAACAGGTCATTATGTATATTTTTCATAGGTGTCAGCAGGATTCATTGGGAATCCTTGGAGAAAATGGATGAAGGAATGTACTCAATACTAAAGTAAGTTACATTAATTTTAATGTTTTATCTTATTTAGAATTTAAAGAACAGTAATTGAAGTGATAAGATTAATTTTGGCTGAAATTAAAATGTTGAATTTAAGCTTCCTTGGATGTCTGAAAAGTGCAAGCTTTAATTTTAATAACAAGTAGGAATGTAAAGAAGAGATAAATATATTTTCTTTTTTTTGCAGAATTCTTTGTCATTTGTTAGTACGTTTGGTGGGACCTGCTTTACAGGTAAGGATATTTTCAAGCATATAGATTGTTAAAAGAAAATTTTGAATTTGCTTCATTTTAAAAATACCTAATTATTTTAAATTTTGAAATGATGATTATATAATGTTCTAAATTGAAAATGTTGAATGTTAACTTCCTTGGATGTCTGAAGCTAACCAAATATACAATTTTAACGTCGATCTTTTGAATCTTCTTAAGAAATACAAATTTATATTTCAGAACAAAAAAAAATTCTCTATCCATCAAGCCCTTCACAGTTCTAAAAAATCAATCATTCAGGATATCTCAACAAACAGGACAATTATACATACCTCAAAAAAGGTTAGTTACATTCAAATTCTTCAACTTCTTTCATTCAAACATAATTTATAATCATTTGAAGCAAATTTTAAAGTAGAATAAAGAATAAGGTAAAAATAGTCCAGTCCTGGTTACATTTTTAAATTTTTTCTTTTTAATTAATTTTAATGATGATAATTACCAAGGTTTCGCAATAAAAAAAGAAATGATATAACATTGATTTAATTCTTGGCAGACTGAAAATTGTTGAAATTGTATAGCATAATATTTAGGGATTTCATAACAGCTCATTATGTATATTTTTCATAGGTGTCTGCAGGATTCATTGGGAATCCTTCAAGAAAATGGATAAAGGAATGTACTCAATACTCAAGTAAGTTACATTAATTTTAACGTTTTATCCTGTTCAGAATTTAAGGAATTTAATTAAAGTGATGATAAGATTCATTTTGGCTGAAATTGAACTGTTGAATTTAAGCTTCCTTGGATGTCTGAAAAGTGCAAGCTTCAATTTTAATAAAAATTAGGAATGTAAAGAATAGATAAATATATATATTTTTTTTTGCAGAACACTTCGTCATTCGTTAGTACTTTTGGTTGGACCTGCTTTACAGGTAAGGATATTTGCAAGTATATAGAATTTTTACTTTCCCACATTTCAATAATACCTAATTATATTGAAATTTTTAAATGATGATTATATAATGTTCTAAATCGAAAATGTTGAATCTTAACTTCCTTGGATGTCTGAAGCTCACGAAAATATATAATTTTTACGTGGATCTTTTGACTCTTCCTTGAAATAAATTTTTTTATTTCAGAACAAATAAAAATTCTCCATGCATCAAGCCCACCAAAGTCCTAGAAATCATCAGGATATCTCAACAAACAGGAAAAATATGCAGACCTTGAAAAAGGTTAGTTACATTCAAATTCTTCAACTTCTTTCATCCAAACATAATTTATAATAATTTGAAACAGATTTCAAAGAAGAATAAGGTAAAATTGGGTCAGTTCTTGTTATATTTTCAAATTTTTTTTTAAGTTAATTTTAATGATGATAATTACCAAGGTTTCGCAATAAAAAATGAAATGAAATAACATTGATTTAATTCTTGGCAGACTGAAAATTGTTGAAATTGTATAACATAATCTTTTAAGATTGCGTAATAGCTCATTATGTATATTTTTTATAGGTGTCTGCAGGATTAATTGGGAATCCTTTGAGAAAATGGATAAAGGAATGTACTCAATACTAAAGTAAGTTACATTAATTTTAAAGTTTAATCTTATTTAGAATTGAAAGAACAGTAATTAAAGTGATGATATGATTCATTATGGCTGAAATTGATATGTTGAATTTAAGCTTCCTTGGATGTCTGAAAATTGCAAGCTTCAATTTCAATAACAAGTAGGAATGTAATGAATAGATGAATATATTTTCCTTTTTTTGCAGAATTCTTTGTCATTTGGTTGTACTTTTGGTGGGACCTACTCTACAGGTAAGGATATTTTCAAGCATATACATTGTTGAAAGTAAATTTTGACTTTGCTTCATTTCAATAATACTTAATTATATTAAAATTTTCAAATGATGATTATTTAATGTTCTAAATCGAAAATGTTGAATCTTAACTTCCTTGGATGTCTGAAGTTAACGAAAATATACAATTTTAACGTCGATCTTTTGACTCTTCCTTGAAAGACAAATTTTTATTTCAGAAAAAAAATTTTTTTCTATGCATCAAGCCCTACACAGTCCTAAAAAAATCAATCATCAGGATAACTCAACAAACTGGACAAATATACAGACCTTAGAAAAGGTTAGTTACATTCAAATTCTTCAACTTCTTTCATCCAAACGTAATTTATAATCATTTGAAACAAATTTCAAAGTAGATAGGTCAGTTCTAGTTATATTTTCAATTAATTTTTTTTCAATTAATTTTAATGATGACAATAACCAAGGTTTCGCAATCAAAAATGAAATGAAATAACATTGATTTAATTCTTGGCAGACTGAAAATTGTTGAAATTGTATAACATAATATTTTAAGATTGCGTAATAGCTCATTATGTATATTTTTTATAGGTGTCTGCAGGATTCATTGGGAATCCTTTGAGAAAATGGATAAAGGAATGTACTCAATACTAAAGTAAGTTACATTAATTTTAAAGTTTAATCTTATTTAGAATTGAAGGAACAGTAATTAAAGTGATGATATGATTCATTCTGGCTGAAATTCAAATGTTGAATTTAAGCTTCCTTGGATGTCTGAAAAATGCAAGCTTCAATTTTAAAAACAAGTAGGATTGTAAACAATAGATAAATATATTGTCCTTTTTTTGCAGAATTCTCTGTCATTCGTTAGTACTTTTGGTGGGATCTGCTCTACAGGTAAAGTTATTTTAATTCATATAGTAAATTTTGACTTTGCTTCATTTCAATAATACCTAATTATATTAAAATTTTTAAATGATGATTATATAATGTTCTGAATTGAAAATGTTGAATCTTAACTTCCTTGGATGTCTGAAGCTAACCAAAATATACTATTTTAATGTTGACCTTTCGACTGTTTTTTGAAATACAAATTTTTATTTCAGAACCAAAAAAAATTTCTCTATCCATCAAGCCCTTCACAGTTCTAAGAAATCAATCATTCAAGATATCTTGACAAACAGGACAAACATGCAGACCTCAAAAAAGGTTAGTTACATTCAAATTGTTCAACTTCCTTCATCCAAACATAATTTATAATCATTTGAAACACACTTTAAAGTAGAATGAGGTAAAATTAGGTCATTTCTAGTTTTATTTTTCAATTTGTTTCTTTTTAATTAATTTTAATGATGACAATAACCAAGGTTTCGCAATCAAAAATGAAATGAAATAACATTGATTTAATTCTTGGCAGACTGAAATTTGTTGAAATTTTATGACATAATATTTTAAGATTTCATAACAGCTCATTAGGTTTGTATATTTTTAATAGGTGTCTGCTGGATTCATTGGGAATACTTCGAGAAAATGGATAAAGGAATGTACTCAATACTAAAGTAAGTTACATTTATTTTAAAATTTCATATTATTTAAAATTGAAGGAACAGTGATTAAAGTGATGGATAAGATTCATTATGGCTGAAATTGAGATGTTGAATTTAATCTTCCTTGGATGTCTGAAGAGTGCAAATTCAATTCTAATAACAAGTTAGGATGGAACTACACTTTCCAAATATATATAATATAAAGTTATGGTTGATGAAAAAGTTGAAATTTTAGACCTTCGCGGAAAAAATCAGATAATCTAAACTATTCGTGATGGGTTAATGGAAATTGGACCTAAATTTTTTTTTAAGGATCAATCTATAAGTAAAAAAAATCAGCATTTGTTCAGTTCGATTTTTCTGGCTGCTACAGTACTTCAAAGTTGAACAAATTTTCGAAGATTTTCCACAAAAAAGAGATATTTTCCGAAATACTAATACTGGAGAAAAACTAATTGCAAATTCGTAATCTACTACCTCGAATTAGTCAAAAAATGTACCCCGGTTGATACAGCTCAAAAAATAATATTTTTTTTGCTCAACACCTTGAGAGATGAAAAAATTCTAACTAAATTTTTCGAAATATGTCGACTCTGTTCATTTTTTGTTAATAATTCGAGCTCGTTGATTATGAATATGCAATTATATTTTCTACAAGATGAATACTTTTGGAAATGAATCACTTTAAATGGAAAATCTTCGAAAATTTTATTCAAGTTTATTTAAAAATGAATATTATAATAATAATGGTGTGATATAAAAATCAAACAAGTTCTTCATGGGCCATCTCACCTTCAACATCACGGATTATCTATCACATTCAGTTACACAAAAGTCTCTTAATTGTCCGTCCAGATTCACGTTGAAGTTTGGTATTTTATGTTTCAGAATCTACAAAACAGTAAATGGTCAGGTTAGGTCCAAGACGTCCTCCCACTGGGTCAGCACCTTGCCGTGGTGTGGGAGCTTGTAGTAGCTGCCTTGATCCCCTGAATCTTGGAGAGATTCAAGGAGGAGCGGCGAAACTAAGACTGACCACTTTTCCTACCACCCATTTCAGAAATGCATTCGATACTTCATGTGAAGCCTCGAAATACATGGAATAACTTTTTATATCATGTTATATTGTCTTGTCAACTTCCCCACACTCACAACTAGGGCTCTCAACCGAATTATATTTGAAAAGCATGCTGTTACAACGTCTATGTCTTGCTTTAATACGATTTGGAACAGACCATATTCTCCTGGAAAGGTCAAATCCAACAACTCCATTGGACGGATCACTAATTGAATCTGTTGAAAAATTGCATGTATTCCATTCAGATCGCCAAATTTTCTTGCCGCTTTCATTTATATTGAATGAAAAATCCTACCAGAATGGTTTATGCGACTTCAATCTGAGGATTTTACCACCTGGAATATTCCAGGAGACTATGGGAAATGAATTTTGAAAGGAATTGAATTTGTTACAAAAATTCCAAGTTGTTGTCTCTCTGCGCAAATGGAGGTACAATGTTTGAGAGGACTGGTAACTAAGGAGTAGGCGAACATCTGAAAGCACCAGTGATAATCCTCAGAAAAATTAAATCAGGCATCAATACATTTACACTCCTCAACCAAACAGGCCAACAATATTCTAAAGCAAAAAAAACCAAGGCTATATGGGTACCATTGAAGTCCTAGCACGGGATACCCATTTTACTAATTCTTTCAACTGAGTCATCCTTCGCAAAAACAATTTTTTCACGCTGATTCCGTTGTTCAATTTCCAAAGTTTCCATTTTAAGGCATTCTGAGTGTATGTTTTAAATTTGCACAGCCATATGATGATTTCATTCTTGGTCGACTGGGCATTTGGGATTTTCTCCAGAAGTATCCAATGATACCTGATACCATCATCCATGGCGATCAAAGTTGGTCTCTGATATTTCGGTAATAATTCATCGCCATCTACTTTTCGAAAACATTAGAATTCATAATATTAGGCGTACAACTTTGCTTCCACCGTTTTGAAATAGCTGGAGTTCTTCAACTTTGTGGAGCAAATTTTCAATGATAAAGTCGAGCGCATTTGTTAACAATGATGTGGATGTTAGTAGTTTTAGGAAATAGCATATTAAAAACGGAAAAGTGAAGGATATCGTTCCAAAAAATCGAAAATTCTCACTCGTGAACAAGTTGCAAAGTTTATAAAGGAGGTACCAGATGAGAAATACTTTATGGTTAAGGTTGCAACTTTTTTCGTATTATTTGGAGCCTGTCGGCGTGAAGAATTGTGTGATTTATCAGTGGAAGACATCGAAATAACAAAGAAATCATTGGTTACACAACAAAAACGAAAGTCAGTCGTTCTTTCAGTATTATTGGGAAGTATGTAGACTATTTTCATAAGTACTTTGCACTGCGCCCTTCTGTCATCAAACATCGTCGTTTTTGCCTGAAATACATGAATAATAAATGCACTGCCAATCCTGTTGGTATTAATACATTTGGGAAAATTCCATCTATTGTTGCCGAATTCCTCATACTGCCAAAACCAAAGCAATATACAGGACACTGTTTTCGAAGATCCTCCGCTTCATTGCTAGCAGAATCAAGAGCAAATATTACGGATATAAAAAAACATGGTGGATGGAAGTCTTCGACGGTAGCCGAGGGCCATTTTGATCATTCCATTGCATATAGAAATGTCATTGCTGAAAAAATTCTCCCAACCTCAACAGATTTTTGATAATCATCATCCAATATTGTACTTCCGGTTTCTACAAGTACTGATGGTGCTGAAGATTCTAATAATGTGTTGCGAAGCTCCCTAACGTCACAAGGCAATAATGTTAGTGATTGTTCTAGTTTTACGATTGATATTAATGTTCATAGTAATGATTGTTAAATATTGATAATAAAAATTTGCAATTGCTGAATTTTTCTCATCTGATTTCATCATAAGAAAATGGGGTGCGAAAAATATTTTTGACACTAATGTTAAAAATATTTTTAACACTCTTCCACGTCAAAAATCAATTAAACGTTGTTTGCTGTCATTGAAAGTGTGACTTTCAATGGCAGTTGTACAAAAATGATATTAAAGCATGACAACGCTCGATCCCATGCTTGGGAGATTTTGAAATGGGAAGACCTACCACACCCCTGTATTCTCCAGACGTTGCTCCCTCGGACTATCACTTATTTCGATCAATGGCACACGGCCTGGCTGACCAGCACCGTTCTTATAAAGAAGTGAGAAATTGAATTGATTCGAAGGATGATCAGTTTTTTCAACGCGGGATTCGTATATTGCCCGAAAAGTGAGAGAAAGTAGTGGCCAGCGATGGTCAATACTCTGAATCATAGATGTATAACTAGTTTTTTACAATAGAGCCTCGAATTTCGGTGTTTAATTCACCTTAGACATATTGCAAAATTTCTCGGGAATCTCAACCTAATTAAACAAAAAAGTCCACATAACTAGGACGATGCACGGCCGAGTTACATCATCGCGTTCTAAAACACTAGCCAACTAGCATATTTCGGCAATATCAATCTTACCATTATGATGATATCCTCACGTGTTCAAATAGTTATAATATTCAATCTGTACCAATCATTGTAACCTCCTTGTACACACAATGAATACCTACAAACACCACCGCGTGTTTCACTCTCATTGTAGTAGATTTACGACCCTCTTCAATTAAAAACGTCCCTCAATTTAGTAGCCTCATAACCTACTGAATGCTGCATTGCTACTTCATTGGACTTACAACTCAACTCACTACAGAAAGCAGGAACGTGTTTTGAGGATTCTAATCTCAGCTCTATTCGGGTTCACACAATTACTGTTCTAGGACTGTCAGGAGTTTGCGCAGTCAATTTGTTCGCGATAGTTAGCGTTCGGGTTTTTTGGGGACTGTTTCAGGACTGACTTGTTTTGCGTTCGGGTTTTTACGAATAATTCTGGGATAGTCCGAGAACAGTCCGAAAACTGTCCCCGCTCTTGGGCAGGTACTGTTTTAGGATTATTCTGGGTGCATGCTTTTTAGCGCTTGACGTGATGGTTGTTGGTAGGAATCTTAATGCCATCGATTATCTTTAATGAAGATATCGTTGAATTTCTCGTGTAGAAAACTGAAATGCTTTCATTTTCTCTCTTTCATACTTGGATCGTTTGATGCATTCGGGTTTTTCAAAACTTGAACCAATCCTACAACGGTCCTAGGTATCGAAACGAGTGCGCATCTGTTCGGCGCAGTTTTAGAACAATCCTAGGACTGTCCTGATAATTGTAACCCGAATAAAGCTCTCAATAGATACATATATGGTCCTTCGAGCCGGATGAACGAGTGACCTATGGAAACCACCAGTTTTTTTCAACGCGGGATTCGTATATTGCTCGAAAGGTGTGAAAAAAAGTGGGAAATACTTTGAATCATAATTGTAAAACCAGTTTTTTATAATAACCGGCTGAAGCAAAGTTGTGCATTTAATATCAACGAGAACTACTCTTTTGTGCTTTGACGAAAATATTAGACCAATGATGTAATTATATTATTACTCTGAAATAGAAGCAAAGGATTGTATGACATTGTAACAGTAAATACAAAACACGGAACATTAATGAATTCTAAACCCTTTTAGAAAAAATTCAAAAGACTGAGGAGACAACAAACAAATGGGTCGGACGTAATAAACCATCGAGAAAGATCTGCAGCGCTTCAATTCCTCAGCATTGATTCAAACAAAGTCTTTTCGCGAGAACAAACACATTGTACTGACTCATCTTCATAATTACCATCTCGACTGCCTCTCTTATTAATTCAATTTTTAAGCTTTGCGAAAGTTCCGAACTTGTGTAGCCCCATTCAGCGGAATGTTTGGAGCAGTGGTATACCAGAAATATTTTTTGGTTCGCCCTCGTTGTGGAGCACTCGTTTTAGCTACTATTAAACTAGATGGAAATTAAGTTTCATTTGTTGGTTCTCATAATTCCGCTCTGAAGAGGGTATTAAAATGAATGAAAGTTGTTAAAAGTTTTTCACTAACATAAAACGGAAATTTCCAGATGGTTATTCACAGAGGGATTCACTTCGTTCCAGCTACTCTTCCTCCGTTGTTTTTTTTACGACGAACCGCCTGAATTTTCGGAGTTTGCAACACAGCTCGGACAGATTTTTTTTGGGCGAGAGGGAAGTTGGTTTATTCACTTTACAGCGCGCAATTGGGGCACATTTCTGTTTTTTCGTTTATTATTGGCTCATTATTTTCAACGAAGAAGTCTTGGATTCCTTCAAAGGAATTACAGGGTGTTCCTTGATGATATGCTGATATTTAAGGAGGTCATTCTTTGACTCATTCCAAGAAAAAACTTCTATCGACGTTTGTCTTGAGATACGGGTTGATGAATTTTTGTAAGTGTTGGCAGAGTTCTATATTTTTTCAAGCTTACTAAAATTGAGAAGGTACCAACTCTTGCCTCGTATATGCTGCCGAATAAATTTTATTTCCTCACTAGCTGACCCGGCAGATTTCGTACTTCCTCAATCGATAAAATGTTGAAAAAAGTTCCCTCTTTACCTCTTAAATAAAGAGAATTCTTTGGCTGTATGAATAACAATGTACATACCTATTTCAATGCAATAAAATTTTGTGTATATTTTGTACTGTTTTGTATTCCACCTAATATATTTCTTTGTTAAAAAAAATCAATGGTTAGTACAACTTTATTAATCTCTAAAGCGAAGCAAACTTCGCCGGGTGAGCTACCTTTATCTAATTGCCAATTGCCACAATTGGTCCCACCACCAGATCCCTTACGCTCTTTAGTTTCTGGGATAGGAAATGATTCTGAACACTTCCTGACCAACATTATGCCATAATAGTTTATTATAATATTGAAGTTGCATTTTTATTAAACGATTGAGACAGTACGAAGTCTGCCGGGTCAGCTGGTATCACAATACATGTCGACACAATATTGCTGCAACAATCGACGAAATCTCAGCAAATGGTTATCAGCATTTTAACGAACCATTAAACGGAATGAATAATAATTCATCGAGCTCACTTTTTTGTTGGTTTCTTGGCCTAAAATCAAATAATTCAAATTTGTATTAAGTTGACATTTTAACTTTTAATAAAGGTACTCACCATTCAATGGATTTATCATCTTGATATTGAAGTAATATCCATCATCACTTCTCTAAAACATTAGCGGGTATTGTAGAGCATCGTATGAACGGTATGTTTCATGTATTCGTTGCAATTCTCCAGTATTTCGACGCGTAAGAACAATATCACGCGTTTCCAAGTTTTCATCTACAATCACAAATGCCACTTCGTCTATTGTAGGGGCGTTGAATTGGCGTCATGTGCTCCAACAGGTCGTTTATCTGCTTTAATCACAACCTTGTGATCGTCACTTGGCACACGTTCCAAAGCAGTTTTAAACAATCGAACCAATGCATGATGTTCATGAAGTAGTTGCTGCAGATCATGAAGAATTATTTTTCTCACATCTGCATTAATTGATTGACGTTGATCATCCATATTGTCTATATGAAGTAAATTTGAAGGAATTTATGATGTGTATCTTCAAGTGGTTGTAATGATCCAATTTGATGGTGAATCTGGCCTTGGATCTAAATAGCAGAAAGGGAAGACAAAAAAAGTGATTTTAAATCATTAATGTTAATATTATATTCTTACCTGGAATGTTGGATTGAATCCACGTCCTTTAATTATATCTGCTCCAAATGAAGTCATTTTTAAACACCCATTGTATTTTTGTGTGTTCGATAGAAAATGTCAATGTCTTGATTCGGACATTTAGGCAACTCAAAATACAGAGTAATTGTTTAGATCTAATTGCTCACATCTGATGACGATAATTAATTATAGAGTGGGGATTTGTTCAGAACATATCGTTATAAATTTTTCGTAGAGTTCGGAAGAAAGATAGGTGTAATAACACATGGACACAGATGCGTTAATATTATTAGGAAATGTACCGTAGCGACACCTATTGGCCTTATTCGCAAGAAGAAAAATTATTTCCAATTTTTTTTCATTTCATCATTTTTGTCAGAGTTTTAATGTATTTTATGTTAACCCCAGCGTAAAAGAATTCAACAAAAATCTTTCATAACAAACAGTTCATCCAATGTTGAGTTATAAATGGTGTAACCAACAAAATGGCCGACTTAGTTTTATATATTAAGATTTCGACGTCTGCAAAATTGTGTGTATTGAATTTTTCGTTTCACCTGAGAAATCTCTTACTATTTACATGTTCTTCATCAAGAAAATTCAACGCTATATCTGAACCCTAAGTATAAAATCAAATTCGAAAAATTTCTGACGAAAGACCTATTGGTTAAAGTCGATGAATTTCTCGAGAATCTCGCTTTGATCTTCTTGGAAATCTTTCCAAAAAAAGATTCTGCCCCCTTATCTGCCTCGTTCTCAATCTCAGACTTCTTCCTCAGGAGTATAACGTCGGAAACGGTGCTGTACTCGCATTTTTTCTTGTCCTCGTTCCAAGAGTAGCCCCATTTACAGACGCATTTGTAGGATCCTGGCAGGTTGAGACAGGCTTCGCTCAGACTGGGACAAGGTTCCGTGTTCTCCTCGCATTCATCCTTGTCCACGCAGATTCCATACAGGGAGCTCCATCTGTAGCCAGTCCATGGACACCCACAACTAACGTTCCATCTGTTCAGGATCATGTCGGTCATCTCGGTATTTTCGGAAGGTTTGAAGGAGCATTGCTGATGACCTGAGAATTTGGAATAGAAGGTTTTTATCATTATTTTTATTAAACAGCGTGTTGAAAACGTTTTAATTAACTGCTCCACATGAGTTAGGAATCTTGACTTATATTGCAAAAAAATATACAGTAGAATCCGATTATTATGACGCAATTGCAGTGTTAAGTTTGGTTTCATTCAAAATTCTTAACAATAGTGTTCGGATTTGATGACTTCGCTTATAATGACATGTCGCTTACAATGACATGATTTCAGATAAAACAACATTATTTGTAGAAAATTTTTCAGGTTATAGTGACCGCTCGATCGTTTTCTCGAGCCACCCCACCCCTTTTCATGCGATGAGGTTTGATACGATAAGAGATATACGAGCTACGACATGCCTTTCAGTCCAAATAGGGCCATGTCAACGTTTTATAATGGTGTTAGAAGCTTTTATTTTAAGTATTAAAAACAAGCTCATACCCGCGGCTCCGCTCGCTTTATATTTCAATTTAAAAAGGTACTGATAGGTCCGCAACCCCACATTCATAACCTCGTATCGAAGGAGAGACAGCACGTGTATATATGACAAAACGATATCGCGTATAGATTCAATAATTCCTTGCTCAAATTCACACTCGTTCAACCTACTGTAATTTTCAAAGTATCCATTCATTTTTATATTGATTCATTCCATGTCAGTCAAAAGCCCTCTTCAAATTCTCCATTATTTTGGATTGAATTGAAAATAATAAAAATGACTATCGTAGGTTTTCTTCGGCAGTTAGACATATGCCGTCACGGACTTTTTTATAGAACTTTTCGAGCACTACAAAATTGTCTCTGATCATGTTTCTCTATATCTCTTATAGTTTACGCAGCGTCGCCCGTAATAGCCGGAAAGTACCGGGAATTTTAATGAAAAATCGATATTTCTTTCTTACTTCTTCGTTATATAGAATGAACCCTACATGAAAACCTCCCAAAAAAAATTATCAACAATATGGTGAAAGTTTCATCAAAATAGGTCATCTGGTTCCTGAGTCCATAGAGGACAAACAAACACACGGACATTCACATTTATAATATTAGTATGGACTAGGATGAATAAGCACAAACAAAAATATCCAGTTTTTTTTTCTTAAAAATGGAAGTTCTTTTTATATTTGTTCTTATAGTAAGAGAAGCAAATATTTTTTTATTATTCCATTGAAGGCAAATACCATCAATATTTCTGAATTTTGCTTTATGTGACTTCCGGTTATTATGACATGTTTTTCATTTCCCCTCAATGTCATTATAAGCGGATTCTACTGTAGTTTAAATGAGATTTTGTGATGAAAATTCATATAAATGTGATTTCACGTTGCAGGAAATAAAATTAATTTTAGCCTGTAGGTCTGCAGCGGATACAGTGTCTTTAAAAAAAAATCGAGTAAAATAACGAAATTTTATTGACAGGGAATTCGAGCATTTTAAGACTATACAATGTATGGTCCCCACGGGCATCAAAAACAGCTTGACATCTTCTTTGCATACTACACACAAGTTTGTTGAACATTTTTTGAGAAATTTGGTTCCATAAACGGGGCAGAAGCTCTCTCAGATCATTTAAGGATTCTGGGGTAGGTTGCTGATTATCTAATCTTCTTTCGAGCATATCCGATGCATGTTCTCTGCAATTCAAATCTGGTGAGTGCGGAGGTATTGGTAAATGTGGAATACCAAGCTCCTCGCGCGCATTGTCAACTATAGCTGCACGGTGCTGTCTAGCGTTAACGTCTACAAATTGAAAAGTTTCACCAATAGAAGCGCAAAACATTGTCAATGACATACTCCCTATAGTGTAAGGCGGTAATATTCTCAAGACAAATGTGTATATCTGTGCGCCCGTTGAAACATATCCCGGCCCTTACCATAACACTACCCCCTCGGAATGGATGGACTTCTTGGACATAGCGACGATTACGGGGTATGCGTGGGATTGTCCATACCCTTAGTCTTCGAGAATCTGACAATCGTCCATTTCTGGATTCATCAGTGAAAAGGACACTACGCCATTGATCGTTCAAATTGATATGTTGCCCATTCCAGTCTTTGACGCATATGGTCACGTGTTAATGGAATTCCTCTTAATGGACGTCTAGAAACTGGATTCACCTCTCTCAAACGTCGTCTGATGGTTTCGATGGAAACTTGGAACGCATCTGCATTTTGAAGAGTATTCCGTAGCATTCTTCACGTAGATGTAGGCTTTCTTCTCGCCGAAACGGTGATGAAACGATCCTGAGCAGGTGCTTTTTTTCGTCGCCCACCAAGCCTATGTCTTTCCAATGCGGAACCTCTCTCCCTGAACCTATTCCGAAGTCCAGATATCACACTTTGGCTGACTTGGAGCCTTTTCGCTACAACAACCTCAGTTAGGCCACCCTGTAGCACTCTGATAGCCCTATAATTAGCCTCAGTGTTTTTTAATTTACGTGTTGGCATTTTCAGAAAACTCGTTTCAAATCGAAGATGTTGATAAACTGACTCCATCTCAAAATGAGAACATTCATGAAGCATATGCAAAGAACCAAACTTAAGAAAAAAGGCGACCAGATTGACGAAATGTCTCATACTGATTTTTATTGGATTGATTCAAGTTGTTATTGAGTTTTAAATGATTTTACAGCGATTTTCTCGAAGATTACATACTTTACAAAACGATTGAATACGATATCCCTAACTCTTGTGGAGCAGTATGTTTTGGGAGCTCAGTTTAGACCTCAAAATAAGTAAAAAGTCTCATATAAACATAAGTCCTCGTGGGTTCCTCACACAATGACAGTTCTAGAGCAGTTGCAGGACTTACTGGCGTCTGGTTGAATAAAGGTGGCCGAAACTGGACATTTCTCTTGTTAGTTCCTCAAAAAAAGAGAACAAGATTGGTGTATCAGATTTTGTCTAAAATTGGTTGAAAATCTATTGAAATATTATCTGGGAGGTCTTTGCATATTCCTGAAAACTTGATTTGGGTGTTTTCTCCCAGTCTCTGAAATAAGAAACAATTAGAACAATAAACAAAAAGAAAACACTTTGAACTCTGAACTAACGTTTCGAAATCTAAATCAGACTCTTTCATCAGACAATTTCTGGTTTTCATACAACTTCGTAGAATCGTGACAATATTTTGATTTCTTTTTAATCGACATTGGAATGCCGGAACAAACTCAATGAGGTAGGCAAGAAAAATAAGGTCTCTTTAATTTGGGTTCCTGGTCATTCGGGCATCACAGGTAACGAAGAGGCCAATAAACTTGCTGGAGAGGGTGCTCGGAAACCACTCACTAGCCCAGAACCTTTCTGTGGTATAGCAAAATGTACATATAAGGAGTTTCTGGAGAAGGAGAAAACTGAAAGAGAAACACTCTGGCAGAATCTTCCAGGGTTGGATCCCTCCAAAAAGTTCCTTCGGAATTTTGAAACTGCAAGATCCAAAAAATATTTGAATCTCAGTAAGAATCAACTACACCTCCTCACTGGCTTTCTTACAGGGCATTGTCGTCTCAGAAAGCACTTGCTGAGAATGGGCGTATCGGACACTGACGAGTGTAGATTCTGTGGGGAGGAGGAAGAAACTCCTATTCACCTAGTCACAGAATGCTTTGGCATTGTAAGCCAAAGGAAACAATACTTTGGTAGGAGTGAGGAATTAGCCTCACTGAAGCCTCCCGAGATATTGGATTTCATAAGATCTCTGGGACTGGAAGGCGAGCTGTTAAGGTCTGTCAGGGGGCACAATAGACCATCAGGTCGCAGTGGACTGTTACCCCTTTTAAACTATTAACTATTAACTGGGCAACAATTTCTTTTTGTGAAGTTTTGGCCTCTGTCAAATTAGTGCTCAAAATTTTTACGCAGAGCCTTTCTTCTATTATTGCAAAAAAATTTTCTAATTGTTTCTTATTTCAGACACTGGGAGAGAAAACCCAAATTAAGTTTTCAGGAATTTGTTTCAAAAAGTGTAAAGCTGAAACATCGAAATTTGCCCACCCTGTACAAGTTGAAGTTCCAGCTTCTATAGATTGTTACCTCAACTTCCGAATGTCCCACATTTCCAATGTACGTCGAGTGGAATGGTTAAAAGCAACACGGACATTTGTGCGGTTCGAAAGGACTCTTTCCATCAAGACAACAAAAAACATTCCCCGCCATCTGTATTCCAGACTCACCTGGTTCATTCACAGCCGAGCACGGGTTCTCGCCGGCTCCCCAACATTCCTCGAAGCCCTTCATGTGGTAAATTGGGCAGCAAGGGTCGGGACAAAAACTGTACCTCGCACAGTTGAACGGCACCGAATCGTTGGCCCTCGGATCTTGATTGTGCGCGCCGAAATACGGATTGAGGCAGTTTGAGTGGTTGTCGCAGCTCGATTCGTTGAGATGCCTCAATTCTGGGGTTGATTTGAGGGTGTAGGCGCACATGAAGTAGCTGGCTGTCACTCTCCACTGGAAACGCTCCAATGGTCCTTGGGAAAACGCGTGAAAACGTCAGGATGTGACGACAACAATGGTTTAAAAAAAGCCGAAAAGAGGGACACATTATGGAAATCTCAAATTTATTCTACAACTGAAGGTGTTCTCAATGATAATTATTTTTATGCACTATTATGCATGCATATGTTATCCACTTTCAACGTTTTTCTTCAATACAGATGTTTTTTCCCAGCAGGAATTAAAAAAAGATGATATTATCAGATTTTGAATGTATTGGCTTCATTCTAAAATCAGTTGTTCTCGATCAATTCTAGTGATCAATAGTTTTTCTTTCGTTTGATTTTCTACACTCGATCGCTATGCAACGCGAAACACGCAATTTGACCCAAGAGGAATGCGCCCAAGCGGTAGTTTTGCGAGAAGAAGGGTGGACATACACAAGAATTGCAGAAAGGTTTGGAGTTTCCCATACAAGTGTGTCCAGAATGTTGCAGCGATTCAGGGAGACAGGTACGAATGTCCAAAGACCAGGACAGGGTAGATCATGGGTAACAACTGCCATTCAAGAACGTTACTTGAGAGTTTCTTCGTTGAGACAACGATTTGCAACCGCTCGCCTCCTTCAAAATCAGCTTGAGCAAACTCATGGGGTGCGAATTAGCACTCAGACAATGAGAAATCGCCTCAGAAAATATGATCGAAGGGCGCGTTTGGATTTTGCGAGAGAACATATCCATTGGGTAGAGGCCGATTGGAAAAGAGTTCTCTTCACAGATGAGTCTAGATTCTGCCTCTACCATTGTGATCGACGTTCCCTTGTATACAGACGTCCACATGAAAGATATGCTCAGTGCAATTTTCCGAATACTACTGGTTTCGGCGGAGGATCGATTATAGTATGGGGTGGAATATATTTGACTTCTCGCACAGACCTAGTAGTCGTTGATAATGGAGCTATGAATGCTGATAAGTATATAAGGAACATTCTTGAAGAGCATGTAGTGCCATTTGCCCCATACAATGGTGAACATTTCATTTTTATGGACGATAATGCCAGACCCCATCATGCGCGCATCGTTCAGGAGTACCTTGAAGAGGTTGAAGTCTCTCCAATGGAATGGCCAGCAAGAAGTCCGGTTGAGCAGGTTTGGGACGACCTCAATAGAGGGCTGAGAAGTTCAGAAAATCATCCAGCTACTCTTAATGACTTAGGAATCCAACTCGGAGAAATCTGGGAAGGATTAGATCAGAACATTTTAAGATCACTCATTTCGAAAATGAACCGTCGTTGCCGAGCTGTAATTAACGCAAGGGGTGGAAATACCAAGAATTAAATCATTTATCAGCATTTCAGTATTTTGAAAATTGTTCATTTCTCTTCTTTCACATGAGATTCGGTGAAATCCTGAATTTTTCTTCCATTTAATGTGTCTTCTTTCGTTCAAAACCTTTCCGAGAGAACATGAAAAATAAGTTATAAAGTCAACGTAGAGTTAACTTTCATTGAAATTGAGATTTTCATAATGTGCGTAAATTTTTTCGCGCAGTGTAGAAATAAAACAAGATTCACAGAGATTTCGATTCTTCTTCTGTTTCACTACATCATTTCAGAGTGGTATTCAGAAATCGTCAAGTGTATTTCAGATTAGTCACTTCAATTTCAGAAAGCTTCAATTGAATTTCAGAAAACATCAAATGTAATTCGGATAAGTCAATGGAATTTCATTTGATATTTTCTGAAATTCATTTGTCTTATCTGAATTACATATATGATGTTTTCTGGAATACAATTGACTATTTTTGAATAACACTTGGACATGGTGTAGAACCTGATCGTCATCGAATTTACTCGTAGAATATTTTTTTACAATATTTTACTCGAGAATATTTTCACATCTATATGTTGCAAATGCACAATTAATGTAATTTTACCAATGAACGCGTGGGCTCACCTGAACAATATTCTACATTGATTTCTGATTAATCTGTGATATTTCTGGTACAACTAAATAAATACAGTGATAGAAAAGCATCGTTAATAGATGTGGTTGTTAATTTGTCCTAACTCGAACAGAGCATAGAAATAACATAGGAATAATAATTTCGAATTAATCACACTGGGCGTTATTTTATCTACCGATCGGGAAAACCGAATTGGAAACATAACAGTTTCTATAGTAAATTCTAGTCATATTCTAGTGGAATAGTGACAGAATGAAAACCTCAGAGGGAAGTGATTTCGAATGAACTGCTGGGCTAACAGATTTGGTTGGGTGGGGATGAAGAGCACAACGTATGATATGCGAAGTGTCGAATCGAATCAGTAACACTCCAAACGCGGTATGGGTGATTTCATATCTGTTCTAAATGAATAAGACAATTTTATTCGACTCTGACGCGAGGAATTTATTGGCTTCCATGAATGATACAAATAATTTCCTGTGGAAATTAGTATTCAGGTTCTTTTTCGCTAGAACTGGTTTGAAAATAAAATAAATTCAAGAAGAAGACAAAATTGAAGAACAAAAATACATTCTAGAGAGAAAATTAAAAACCAAAAATTAATTCTATGAAAATAAAAAAAGGAAAACAAAAACAAATTTTAAATTATGCGAAATTGAAGATCGACAAATTCAAATTGAATGTACAAATAATCCACCTTTTTGTGTCAAACTGTAGCCAAATCTATTTTATAGAGATAATCTTATATCTCTGAGAAGATTAGGCATACTAGCTATTTTAGCACAAAGTTGGATTATTTTGGACCTTAATTCAATAATATTCGTCGCTCTTTCAATTTCTTACCCATACACAAAATTTTACAGATATCGCCAAAGAAAGAAATCATTGGGAGATAAATCTGGAGATCTAGGGGGCCATTTGATCGTCCCATTTGTCGAAATGACACGGTCAGAAAAAGTCGTCCTCAGATATTCAATGGCTATTCTCGCGTTATGACTGGGACAGCCATCGTGTTGAAACCAGACATCATCGAAATTAATTGGTAGCTGTCGAACTGTTGGAATAATTTGATTTTCTAAAAGTTCCAAATATTTTGGAGCATTCAGATTACCCTCGATGAAAAATGGCCCTATGATGTAATTCCTCAGTATTCCTGTCCAAACATTAAGTTTTTTAGGATACTGGGTACGCACAGGAATACTCAGAGCAATATCTTACTACGGATGGGTTATGTTTTCTATTCAAGGAAAACGATGACTCATCGGTGAATAAGATATTGCTCAGAAATGAACTACTCTCATTCTCTTTTTCCATCATTATTTCACAAAATTCCATTCTTTTGAAATTGTCTTCTGGAAAAATTTCTCGAGAGGTTCGCACCTTATAACATGTGTAACCATTTCTTTTCAAAATATTCCGAACAGTTCTAGCGCCCAAATCGACTTGTTTAGCAATTTCTCTGCTAGAACAAGGTGCACTGATTTCAACAGCAGCACACACATTCACTTCATTCGTGAAACGACTTTCACTGATGGTCTTCGGTGGTCTATCAATCCTGCAATGACTGCATGTTTGTTAACACCCACATTGCTCGAACTTTTCGATTATTTTGGAGACAGCAGAACGCGAAGGTATCGGCCTATCTCCAAAGGCAACAATGAAAAAATTTATTGTCTCCGCAATGGAATGACCGAAGTACCATTTTATGACTTGAATTTTCCCTTTAACCGTAAACATTTTCATTCAAGCGAATATAATTTGTTTCTCATTTGTAAACGTCAGTTTCCAAAAACACAATATTAATCAATAAAATTCATTTTATCAAGTCACTAACTTGTAGAACTGACAGTTAACTGGCAAAATTTTTACAAGTTAGTAGTATTATTTACATTAGAAAATTTTGTTTTATCGTCATATATGTTGAAAATCATGGTACAATTGTTATTTCCAGTAACACAGATTTTTGATGATGAAAGAGTTGATACTGATGATGATGAACCATCTGTTGACTCAGAAACTGCTGAACTCGAGGACTGCAGAACATTTGTATTCTCCTTACTACCAAATAATTTGCTAGACATTTCGATTTTTTTGTTGACCGAATCATCGACATAACTCATCGCAATTTCGGTGCTCTTCCACCCTCCTGCACGCTTTAGTGCTAAAATATCTCCACCCGAATCCGCAACCATAGTGGCTCCAGTTCTACGAAAAGAGTGGCCGGTGTATAACTCTGGGTCATTTAAACCTAAATATTTCGCTATTTGCTTTGGGACACCACCAATAGTGTGCTGGCCAGCATAAAGGGAAATGCACTTTCCATGTCGGTATGTCAAAAAAAATCTTATGCTTTCTGTTCCAGGAGGCCGAAGACTTACATATTTTCTGTATAACATGCAGGGCTTGAAGCTGCAGCCATCATCGGTTATGTTGAATCTTCTTGTTGTTAAATTTTTTGGGGGATAGTCCAGATAACGTCCACTAAAAATATGAATTTTTCCTTTAACAGATGATGAGAAAATGCTCTAAAATACCCGAATCCGAAGTATTTTCGGAGAATACGCAGTAGTTCTCGAAAAAATCAATATTGAAAATGCATAATTTCGTTAAGAATTTGAAGTAGAACTGTCATGGTTGCACGTAAAATTTGTGGATTTTGTGAACATAGATTGTCCATAGACTTCACTGGTCTTGGCACAGACAAAGTCGCCAAACATTTCCGCATAATTAACCTCAAACTCACTAAAATTTTTAATATCCAAATTAATTTTAGTAGTGTGAGTAGACGATAACTAACCTAACCTTGTAAAACTTAACTATATAAGACTATATCAGAGCCGTATCCGAGGTAAATGGAGTATTTGCTCCATTATGAGTTTCATTTATTTTTTTTTCCGAAAATTACTGTCTCCCTAGAGCTGTAATTGAGACAGTAGTATCCGGAAGTCCTATATGTTCACTGTGCAAAATATTTTTAAAATTGGTGACAGGGCCTATAAAATTTATAAAAACCTATTTTTTTATCAGTCAACAACCATAACCACAGTTAACAATAGTTAGTCAGCTTCTGGATAATCAATTGAGGTTCTGTTATAGTTTTGATTTCGAGTCAAAAGAGTAGTTAAGGTTTTAAAGGAGCTCAATAGCTTGAAATGGCCAAATTGCTTTGAAAATCTAAAAATTTCCGGGGGAGGACCCCCCTTAAAGTTTTATCGATGATAAACGATTATCCATTAATTATGAATAATTTTTATTTTAATGAAGTCAAAACAAAAATTATAATTTTTCAGTCATAAGATATTCAGAAATCAAAAACTCATGAATAATGTTACAAGTTCTATAGTTCCATTTCTATGTAAAATATTGAATATGTTTTGACCACCACAATAATTCAAATCTGCCGCCAAATATATGTTGAATGACATTCATGATCGGAAATAAGGTGCGGGGATAAAGGAAACGATTCTCAAAATGGCGAATCAGTTGAATCGTATGTCATAATAACCAATTTTGAAAGGCGAAAATATTATATTACCCTTTAGTATTTTGTATCCATATACGTGATAACGACTTCAGGACAACATGAATATCAATCTGAAGCAGTAAAATATCAAAAAAATCCAACGATGGTAAGTGGCCGCTAAGTGGACTGCACCCGTGACGAAATTCTCTCCTTAAACGTGAATGATGTAGAAGATATGGAAAAATACGTTATTGTGACATCGCGGCAAACAAAAAATGGGTGCAGTCCACTTAGCGTCCACTTACCATCGTTGGATTTTTTTGATATTTTACTGCTTCAGATTGATATTCATGTTGTCCTGAAGTCGTTATCACGTATATGGATACAAAATACTAAAGGGTAATATAATATTTTCGCCTTTCAAAATTGGTTATTATGACATACGATTAAAAATCCCAAATATTGTTACAATTTTCGCCAGCAACCACTGGTCATCGGGAGCATGTAAAAGAAATTGTTCAGCCTCTTCTTTACTTAAGACCTTGGACTTTTTTGGCGTATAACGCTCTTTTTTTCGTTTCAGAAACGCTATCACCTTTTGAAATTTGCAAATGACAACTAAACGTCATATTTTTCAATAAATTTTTTAAGGAAAACAAACCTGCGAACAGGGGCATTTTCTTTCATTTCCAAGCAGCTTTAAGGCATAGACCATTTTGCCCATAAAGTATTAGGACTGAATCTAGCTGATAGTTAATTCAAGTAGACCAACAAAACATCTTCAGTTACCCCAGTCACACTATTTTTGTTTTGCCATTTTTTGAAGTCGTCGTATTCTCGCTCGTACCTTGAAGCTGATTTTGCAGGTAATAAACTTGATACTACACTGCTGGCTGCCTCAATAATTTCTTTTGGTACATTCATTTTCGCTTTCGCCAAAACAAATGTAAAGAAAAATAAACAGACATGTTCATGGCAACGCTTCCATAGCTTACGACATTTGCGACAAATCATTGAGATTTTTTTGGAATTTATCCAACCTTTTTACGAATGAGAAACAAATAAAATATAAAACAATACACGCAAGGTAACAGGTTTTACTGGCTCAAGGAGGTAACTGACGAGCCGCAGGCGAGTCAGTTATATCCTACATTCGCCAGTAAAAACCCTCTTACGTTGCTAGTAATGTTATATACTATTTAAACCGTCTAGCTATCACATCGGACGTTCGGATGCGCCTAATGTGCATTGCAATTCGCCTCAGCCGAGATCACTCCCTCCTACCGATACTTGCCATTCCAACAGTCCAGTCCCTTAATTGTTATCGAAACGCAATGAGATTTCGATTCTTTCACTGTTCTACTAGACTCGCAGCTCATTCGAATGTTTCCATAAGGATTTTCTTTATCTGTATGTGACTCAGTAAGTATTTATTTCATAGTCACCTTGAAAAGGTTCAGCTTTCTCCTCAGCAGCACTCCACAATTTCTTGCACTCCAAATCCGTCTGTTCAATCTGCCTCGTGAAGTCCACAGTGAACCATTTCTGATCCTCCATCACCACAGCAGTGTCGTCATTTCTTCTGAGTGCCGTATTTCTGATCCGTTTGGTCAAATAAGCGACGCATTCTAAAAACGACGGTTCGCAATACTTGTGAACCTCCCAATGCAGAGATCTGAGCGGCGGTTTTGGGAAAATTGCGTGGTAAAATTTCGAAGCTTGGCCTTTAATTTCGTCCGTTATATAGCGACGATCGTACTCGTTGAACTTGTGCTGTCTCAGGAAGTATGCGATGTTTCTGAGGTCCTCTCCTAGGCTGTCTCCGAATTCGTAGGTTTCTGAGGTGGAGGAAGTTCTCATGGTCGTGGTCGTTTCAGTGATTGATATTTTTACCCCACTCGAAATGAATAGAACAACAATTACAATGCTTAACTTCATTGATTAATGAAGTGACAAGCTTAATTGCACTTAATGTCATTTATTAATATGAAATGGACCTCAATAGATCAGCAATAATGACAACACAATGTAAATGGAGTTTCTGGAGAACTAGAAAGCCTGAAGGAAAACACTTTGACAGAATCTCCCATGGATGGATCACTCCAAAAAGTTACTTCGGAACTTTGAAACTACAAGAACCAAAATCAATTTAGATCTTAGTAAGATCCAACTACACCCCCTCAAGGGCTCTCTTAGGTGGCATGGTCGCCTTAGAAAGCATCTGTGGAGAATGGAGTAGACAAAAACTACTATTTCAAAGGAAACAATGCTTTGGTCAAGAAACTTGTAGTGGTATTTTATCGATTTCGAAAATGTGCCAAAACTTTTTCATCAACGAAAATATCTAAAAAATATTGAAACTTTCTAAAGACTCCTTTTCACTGGAAATAAGACACAATATATTCAATATTTTTCATTTCTTGTACTGAGGGTGCAAAAAAAACTTTTTCATCTTAAATTCGAATGCATTCTTCTTTATCCCATATCAAATTTAAAAAAAGTTGAGATGAAGATAATGGAATTTTGTGTCTTATTCCCTAAGAAAAAGTGATTGTAAATTGTGTTTATTGTTTTTGGATATTTTCGAAAATGAAAAAGTTACGGCACATCTTCGGAATCGTTAAAATTTATAAATTCTGTCATATCTTCCAAATAAGTGAAGATATTGTGAAACGGTTTCTACTACTGTGATTTTCACGAAAATCGAGCTCAGGACTCCTTTCAACGTTTTTACCTATCTAGTATAGAAGTACCAGAAACAGCCAAAATCCAGCAATTTGGTATACCCTGTGATATTTTCTGCTATTTCTCCCCTTCTCCAAATACTTGTGACAATTCCGATGACGACAGCTGAAGCAGAAGGAATTTTTTCGAGAATTAAATCCATTTTAAGAAATTCGATTAATGAAAATGACTTACATGCTATATCTATAGAAAAGAAATTTAGTGGAAAGTTACCAAATTTTAACGAAGAGGTTATCGATCAGTTTGCTGCAGAGAAAAAAAGAAGAATGGATTACAAAAGGAGCGAGTTTCCGGAAGTATGAGTGAATTGCCTTCTGCCACAAGCATTAGACAATATTTCCTCTATTTCAGTCAAGTTTTGTGAAATTCGTATTGTATCTTGCCAGTTGGTGGGACATTTCTATTGTATCTTGGCACTTGGTGTGACTTACGTAATTCAACAGATTACAGAATTTGAAATAATTTGATTTGAAAATTGATAGGATCGGAAAACAATGATGTAATGAGTTCATTACAGCTCGGCTTTCAGTACATACTGTAATAAACTCAATACGAAACTGAAATAGAGGAAAATATGTACCTTTCTTGTCAAAGATTATAGAGTTAGAAAGATAGGAAACGCCCTCATATCTGTGGTACTAAAATCCGATTACAATTTTTGGCTAGTTTCTTACTTTTGACACCTGAAAACTTTATTCAGTAAAAAAAACTATTTTAATAGGCGTGAAATTGGAATTATACTCCTCATAAATTTTCAATAAATTGTGTATTCTTTGTCGAGCTTTTAAAGAAACATCCTGATCGACAAAACAAAAGCAGGGCTCCGCTTTTTGATCAGGATGATATTTTCCATTTACATATTGTTTTGAATCAAGTGAAATAAACTTCTGGATTCTTTATATTTTTATTTGAAATGATTGTGTAAAATCAACTACAATACAATAATTATGAAACTGAGAACATTTCAACATTTGTTCACATATTATAATAATTTCAAGAACTTATTCAGACAGTGAACTCTCAATCGAACATCGATAAGTCGAACAGTTGTTCTGGACCCGATTCATACATATCTTACCCAGTGCATTTTCACCTCAATGAGTCTAGAGGGTCTAGTAGATGAGTCGAATTGCTGGAAGGGTCGTCAAGAGAACCCCCACCTCTATAAGTCGTTCTTCTAACCACCATTGTCTCTAAGAGTGGAAATTTTTGATCTAATGAATGAGACCGAAGAAGATTCGGTTCGCAAACAAATCACCGCACGTGATGACTATCATAAGATTTTTCGACCTCTAAGGAAATGTTTCCAGTTCTCAGACGCTCATTTCTTATTGATGATGATTTCGTGTTTACCTGAGTTTTTCTCTCAATGAAGTGAAGTCTCACTTGAATAACTCGAATGTTTGGTGAGCCGAACATAGATAAGTCGAACAGTTCTTTTGGTCCCTAGGAGTTCGACTCAATGGGAGTCCACTGTATATTAATTACAGAATGTTTGAACAACAATAAAAGAAAAATAACAGAGGTGTACAATAAGACCTGTAGGTCAGTCCAGCAAGAGTTCTTCATACGTTACCCAGAACAATATATTTTTGCCCCGAAATCTCTATCCTATTGACATCACTGAAAATAAAAAGCAATGAACAAGACAGTTACATAATACGAGTTTCAAAACTTACATTTTCATTCTCTTTGGTAATGAAAAGAATGCACATTCAAGATTATTCTTTCCATTATTTCTGCCATTAATCACCATGAATTTAAATGTCGGCCAGTTTTTAACACAAAATTTATAACAGAAAAACACACAAACAAAGATTATAGAATGACCTAGGTGCTACTCATGTAGATCTCGAGTTATTTCAATTCAAAATACACGTATACGAGAAAATACAATCGTCATTCAGCAAAAATATTTATTCAAGTATGGGTCGGTTTCACAAAACTTTGATTGCACCGTCAAATTAATTGGAGCCACCGCGATTAGTTGACATTTCAAAATGAGAGATTTGATTGGTTCGAATTGACCTAAGGTTTTCTGATCGCACAATAAAAGTTTTGTGAAACCGACCCTATTTCTTTCAGAATTGACAACAGCCTACCAATAATATCTATATAATCTTGCCAAATGGACCCTAATTAAATATTTTAACCATAACCCGTTTTCTTTTGAAACTACAGATGTCTCTCACATCACTATAGTCGATCCGTTTCCCATCTTTATACTCTATAATCTTTGCTTTACGTGTCTAAAATGACATTAATAATGACAGTCATAATTGTCATGTGTTGGATAAATTGATGAATTTTGCGACAACCATGCCCTATCTGGGTAGGCTAAGGTCATGCTGATCCGACCTTTGTCGGATTCAACTCCTTGTCATCGTCTGCATTTCATTAAGTATCGGAGAGGCCTAAACGAGAGCAACGTCTGATTTATTTGAACGTGCTCGAGCCTCGGAGAACCGGGGAGAGTTCCAGATTTCACGAGAATTCTGCAGACTAATTACAAATTAATGAGGAACGTTTGTTTCATGATATTATACCAACTTGCGCCCCGTTCCGATGGCAGGTTTATTTCCAGTGTTACAGATGTTTTCGGAGTTCTGGAAGTGTTTCGCGTTTTTCGCGACCCATGAATTATTCAGGAAAATCCGGGATGACTTCCCCCTTTCTTCGCGATTATGTATTCTCTCCCCGGTAGCCCCTAACTTATCTGCGGAGTCAATTTGTTTAATCGGGGTAAATAGTGAGTCTATTGTAGCTCGCGAAGTTATATAATTGAGGGTTTCAGGTTGGATTGAATCAGTATTGACATCTTTACATGACGAGAATAAGATAGGAAAACTACAGGTGAATATAACGACCAAAAATCACAGATCCATTCAGTGATATTATCTTTATGTCTAGTAGGGAAGGTCGTAATGCCAAACGAAGGAATTTGCAGATGTGCGCAAATAAAAGGAAGTTGAGCTCTACTTCATTAAAATTGGATGAGTATTATGCAATGGTTTTAATATGGGATGAAGACACTTCAGCAGGACTCCAGCGAAAATTTCATCATACATACATACATTGACTTTATAACTTATTTTTTATGTTCTCTCGGGAAGGTTTTGAACGAAACAAGACACATTAAATGGAAGAAAAATTCAGGATTCCACCGAATCTTATGTGAAAGAAGAGAAATGAACAATTTTCAAAATACTGAAATGCTGATAAGTGATTTAACACTTGGTATTTCTACCCCTTGCTTTAATTACAGCTCGGCAACGACGGTGCATACTCAAAATGAGTGATCTTAAAATGTTCTGATCCAATCCTTCCCAGATTTCTCCGAGTTGGATTCCTAAGTCATTAAGAGTAGCTGGATGATTTTCTGAACTTCTCAGCCTTCTATTGAGGTTGTCCCAAACCTGCTCAATCGGATTGAGATGTGGACTTCTTGCTGGTCATTCCATTCGAGAGACTTCAACCTCTTCAAGGTACTCCTGAACGATGCGCACACGATGGGTTCTGGCATTATCGTCCATAAAAATGAAATTTTCAACAATGTATGGGGCAAATGGCACTACATACATGCTCTTCAAGAATGTTCCTCATATACTTATCAGCATTCATAGCTTCATTATCAACGACCACTAGGTCTGTGCGAGCAGTCAAAGATATTCCACCCCATACCATATTCGATCCTCCCCCGAAACCAGTAGTATGCAGGAAATTGCACTGAGCATATCTTTCATGTGGACGTCTGTATACAAGGGAACGTCGATCACAATGGTAGAGGCAGAATCTAGACTCATCTGTGAAGAGAACTCTTTCCCAATAGGCCTCTTCCCAATGGATATGCTCTCTCGCAAAATCCAAACGCGCCCTTCGATGGGCTGGGGTAAGAGCTGGGCCACTTTCCGCGACACGAAGCCTTAAATCATATTCTCTGAGGCGATTTCTTATTGTCTGAGTGCTAATTTGCACCCCATGAGTTTGCTCAAGCTGATTTTGAAGGAGGCGAGCAGTTGCAAACTGTTGTCTCAACGAAGAAACTCTGAAGTAACGTTATTGAATGGCAGTTGTTACCCATGATCTACCCTGTCCTAGTCTTCGGACATTCATACCTGTCTCCCTGAATCGCTGCAACATTCTGGACACACTTGTATGGGAAACTCCAAACCTTTCTGCAATTCTTGTGTATGTCCACCCTTCTTCTCGCAAAACTACCGCTTGGGCACATTCCTCTTGGGTCAAATTGCGTGTTTCGCGTTGCATAGCGATCGAGTGTAGAAAATCAAACGAAAGAAAAACTATTGATCACTAGAATTGATCGAGAACAACTGATTTTAGAATGGAGCCAATACATTCCAAATCTGATAATATCATCTTTTTTTATTCCTGCTGGGAAAAAACATCTGTATTGAAGAAAAACGTTGAAAGTAGATAACATATGCATGCATTATACTGATAAAAACAATTATCATTGAGAACACCTTCAGTTGTAGAATAAATTTGAGATTTCTATAAGGTGCGTTAATTTTTTTGCGCAGTATACATCATTTCGTGGTAAACCATGGGAATTATTGATTTTTCAATTCACATAGTTGAAAATGAATGAATACAATGTTGCGAACGGAATTATAAGAAAACTGATATCCGATCCTCAATGACTTAGACGTCTGAAGATGAACGAATAATTTCCTTTCAGACTATGTGAAATTAAATATTCTCCAAACCTTTTTATCAGTTATTATAAATAATCCAACGGACAGGGCTTCACTTTGGGATCTCAGCAGAAAAGTCGTGAGATGGAAATTTGGAAAATTGAGTATTTGGTCAATGGTCGGGCACGCCTAATTTAGACAAGGAGAAAAAATTTTTTTTTATTTCAACAGTCCTGATTGGTACTATCCAACGATTTGAGGTGTGGATATACCACCCACCAGAGGTGGAAAGCAAATTAGTTTCCTAAGGGAGCATTCAGTGTATCTGGGGATCCCGGGCGGGACAACACATCCTTAGATAACTCGGGTGAGGAAACGGTATAGTTCTAATTTTGGTAATTGGGAAATATTAGATAGTTTCGAGGAGCGAAACGGGTAATGGTTAAAGTCCGTTGAGGGAAAATTTTATTTTCGTAGTTGACGGAATATAAGGTAGTTTCGAGAAGTGAAACCGAAGAAGTAGGTTTTTGAAAAAGGGGAATTTTTCGTGTTATTCAGTCAGGATTTTCGAGTCGGGAAACGCAATCGGAAATTACGGTAGTTGTTGCTAATAGGGAGTGGAGTGTTTCGGGAGTGGTTATTTCAGAATACTTGGATTATATTTCTACGAGAGAAAATGAAAGGTCAGAACTTTTGATGAGGATAGTTTGAGTCGAAAAGTCTCTCACTCTCTTTTGTTGTTAGGTTGACGTGAAGCCGCTCTCATCATCAACCGCCTTAACATCTCGACAACCCCTTTTTTATTACAAAAAGGACGAAGCTTATATAGGGGTGTCTATTATAATTTTAAAGATAAACAAATTTTGAAGCAATCTTGAAAGACATCTGCGTGATCTAAGAGAACATCTTCATGTTATCCGTCTATGGACTCAGATGAACAGATTCTTCACAAAACGACTTGCAATTCCCAATCTAAAATGAAAAAAGACAAAAGTAGAAAAGAAATCAATTATTTAGAATGAATTAAATTATTCTGAAACTAACCACCCATTTCAGAAATGCATTTGTTCCTTTATGTATAGCCTCAAAACTATCTTGAAATTTATAAATGGGACAACTATTTATAAGATGTTCCATAGTCTCCTCATTTTCCCCACTCTCACAACTAGGGCTCTCAACCGAATTCCATCGGAAGAGCATTCTGTTGCATCGTCCATGGCCTGTTCTAATACGATTTAGAACAGACCATATTCTCCTGGGAAGGTCAAAACCAGGAACTGTGATGGAAGGGTCAGTAATAAAATCTTTATTGAAAAAATTGCATACATTCCATTCACATTGCCAAATTTCCTTGTCGCTTCTATTCATATCAATTAGGTGAAAATATTATGAAAACACAATGTAGAGTGATATTAAAAAAAAGCATTCGTGCAGGTTCAAAAGTGCCACCAGCAAACATGTGCATTGTTTGAATGCGATTTGGACAAGGTCTCTTCATGTGTATTTTTTGTTTTCTCAGAGTACATTTTGCCTGTTTTCTCTTAATTTTTGTGGTTTTCGAATATCTTTAATGTGTTTCTATCGGCATTCCGCCACGTTTTTCCCAGCGATACATACCAGAGTTCCGTTAAAACACCCCAAAGAAGCAGTTTTTGATAGAGCGTCTCCCCTTCGGCCGATGAAAAATGCATAAGGGGTCGGCCAAACGGGATTTCAGATCATCTCCGCGTATTAGACTTCTTTTTCGATTACCTACCACGCCGAATTGAATTATTTCCGACTGTGCAGTGGCGGAACTCATTTTCCAACGGCTAATGGATGCTTCCAATGCGAATTAGAGGCCATTTACGAGATACCTAATTCGTCCCCCGGAACCTTTTAAATTTATAATACGGAATTCGGGAAGAGGAGATTCCTTTAGTTGGTTTATTTTCGAACGACTTGAGGCGGTGCTTACGACTGCGTTTTTGGTTTACCTACCTTATCCGATTGTAAACATTTTAATCTTTCGGAAAACATAATTTCATCTCTGAATCTCCGTATTTGTTTTGGGATATAAGAGGGTGAACTACATTCGGGTAATTTCAAACCGACTGTGGTGAGGCCGAGAGGGAAAGTTATTATTTCTTCTTCTTGTGGTAACTATCCTTTACGAATGTAGAAATTGGTAATTTCCTCATTCACATATTATTCAAGACTGAAAAGTGTATACAATGTTGCAGCTGGAATTATCGGGGAAACTCATATGGAGATCTCAAAGAGTTAATTGTATTTCGTGCCTCAGGGCTTCGGATGCCATAACATTTAGTCAGCTCATATAAAAAAAAAACGAACGCTTTCAAATTTGTTCATTCCTGAAGATGAGAAAAATATAACAGCCAGACGCCATAATGTTTGAGCACCTTCAAGAAAAATAAACGATATTATTTTTTAATTGCTTCACGCAGATTTTGGGTCCAAAAGAGTCTTTTACCAGATAAGAGGTTCACCTTTGAAATTTCAAATGCACACCTTCTATTTTAATTTCAGATTAGGATTCAGCGAGAGACTTTACATCCGAATTGGCTGAAATTTTTCGTCTATTGAACAAAAAACGCTGCATAGGACCCAAAAATTAATGCAAAATTTTGAATTTTAACCAATTCGGAGATATAATCTCGCGCTGAAATCGAATCAGTTTGAAAAGAAATGTTTGTATTTGAAATTTCAAAGTTTGCCAAGAAAAATTGAAACACCTGAGCAATGTCACATTGTTGAAAATTGAGAATTGCACCCCTCAGACCTCATCCGCAGCTACGCTTGTGGTTAGATCGCAGCGTCACGCCCACTTCACTCCTAAAGCTCTATGGTCAGCTGATTGACTGCTCGCGTCAAATTAGCCTCCTCTATATATTAATCAGCTGACAGATTAATTCATGTTCATTAATTTAATCAATTGATCGTCCTCTTTTGAATAGCCTGTGAATAGACCTCCTCTTGTGCTACTCTTGTAAATTAGACTGTTCAAAAAGGCACCTCGCTTAATAACTGATCATCTCGTTCATTTCTTGAAGTAACTAATCCTCAAAAAGTGAGTGAATTCTCAGAATCCTCAATTGTTGCATGTTATTTTCCTGCTTTTTACAAAGTTTGAAAATTTGTCCACGTTTCAGATCATGAAAATCTATAGAAATATTGGTAATCCTTTCTCACTTTATTCTAATAAGATCTCTATTGCGTTGAACTAATGCATTGGACTTTTCTAAGATATATATTTTGGTATATTTTTGGAGTTCTCATAGATTTTTCAGACTCCTCACATAGAAGTGATTACTTGCTCCAAGAATGAACATTCTCTGTATTAAAAAATACTGATTTGTTATATTCTCATGTGCATCTCATTATCTTAATCAATTTATCTCATTTTCAACCCTTCACTTCTCATAACACTTGCTTCTTATTGTTCTCGAGTTTCAGATGAATGAAAATCCTCAAACGCAAAGGTGAATCATGGAATTAGTCTTCTCTCTCAATAAAACCAAGTGAACTTCTCTGATGTATTTGAACGATCAAGTAGCTAAAACATTTAACCTGATTGACAGTCTCAGTCCCTGCTTCACCTTGAGCGGTCTCCTCAAATATTGATAAAACCATTCAACTGGTATGATCTCCTCATTAAACATAAGAAATTCTCAATTTAATTCATCTGAAACACTTAGCAAGTAAGATCTCAAGCTTTCTGCTTTCTCGAACCAAAGGGTTGGTGGTTTTAATTCATACATAGAATTCTCATTTTATAATCCTCATAATTGTCAATTGTAGCCTCTATTTTTCTGATGCTTTAGTAAGACCAACGTTAGAGATCATGAATATTGATTTCTCAATGATGATATTCTCAAATTTGTAATAATCTGAATGAAGAACATACTTAGACTACTAAGCTTTCAATACGCTAAGGCCTGATCTCACTTTCATTACAACTCAGCGTACTCTAACAATTCATTATTCAACCTTCTGTTTTTCTGATGGAATAAAGAGGCTCTCTCAATCAATTTCAATTGCATCATCACTGTTAAGGCTGTGTTTAATTTTGAATTAATGGAACTATCTCAAAGTCTAAGTCTAACTTCATCTGACCTCTCATTTTGAACATCTCTATCTTACCTCTGTTTTCAGTTGAATAATTCACGCTGAGTTTATAGATGACTTTAATATCTGTATTTTTTCTGTATTAACTACATGTGGTTGACTTATTCATTTTATGATTGTGAATGTTGTCAATAAATGTTTTTACAATACCATTTCCAACTTAATTATCTGGATACAGTCCTTCACAGTAATTTGGCGAAATCAGAACAACCCCGATTTTGAACACACATTATGAACAGGCTGTTTTATCAATCTGCAAAATTAATCTAAAGTGTTGGGATTATTGGAAGAACACCATCATATTGTTCTACACTGAAAATTTCATACCAAAGTTATTATTTTAATTTGGTAACTTGTTCATTTAATATATTATTATTGAACAAAACTGACTCGGAATCAGAACTATTCATAGCAACTCATTCATGAAGTAGTTAATCGTTGACAGAAAAAATCCATACATCCATTTTAACAAACTATCACACTTATGAGATAAGCAGGAAGAAGAATTGAATGCTCTCTTCCAGAGCTAGAGCATTTCATCACCTGGAGCTCAAAATATCGTATATTTGGAATATCCTCAGTGGTGTTGTGTACCATAAGGTGTTCCATAAATTGTAGGAATAAACTGTCTAGAATGTAGAATGTTCCTTCAAGATCACGAAGATGAAATATTCAAGCCGGCTGTGAGCAACGTTCTTCTTTTCACGTTCCGCTGAAATAATTGATGCCGGGAAACATTTCCTTCAGTTTCAAGGACGCTTTTACATGCCCCGAAAGTTCAGGGCTGTAGGAATTGTTTACAATTCATTCCCGACCGAGGACCCTTCCAATTTATGCCAGAGGTGTGGAGGGATAATGGCTTATTCAATTTTACTGCGGAAATGTGCCTATGGACGGATCTCAGTTTGCCATACGAAGTGCCTATTCACTTGATTCGTTAATTGAAAAGTTCGCATGGAACATATATGAGAGAGGCGAATGATGAATACAGCAGTATTAGAATTAGACCAGGGTCGATAATTTTTGATACCACAAAATATAATAGTAGAATTGAAAAGATAATATTGTAATAAACGAATAAATTAGTGATTCCCTAATTCACATATTCAAGATTGATTGGAATATACAATGTTGTAGCTGGAATTATTAGAGTAGACTTGTATCTGGGACTCAAATACTTAATTGTTTTTCGTGTCTAAAAGCGTCGGACGCCATAACGTTTAGTCAGCGCGTATAAAAAACCGAAGACTTTCAAATTTGTTTATTCCTGAAGATGAGAGAGATATCACAGACGCTATAATGTTTGGTCGGAGCGTATCTAACCTAACCACTCCAAAAAAAACGATATTATTTGTTATTTTTTTGAAGAGAAGGTTTTCGTTTTGGGCCTTCAAGTTAGATCGAGAAACGGGCGACACTTTAACAATGGAGTCACATTTCAGTAGCTGTCGAATAATTAGGCGAATGATAGACTCTTCGGAAATAAAAGTTTTGGATTTAATTGAACTGATCCACATGAGTTAGGGATATAGACTTGAATGGCAAACAAATATAGTTTGAATGAGATTTTGTGATGAAAATTCAAATTTACATGATTTCAAGTTGCAGGAAATCAAATTGATTTTAGCCTGTAGGTATACAAAATCGAGTTAAATAATGACATTTTATTCCCAGAGAATTCAAACATTTTAAGACCATCAATACAATGTATGGCCTCCACGGGCATCAATATAAGCTTGACATCTTCTTTGCATACTACACACAAGGTTGTTGAACATTTCTTGTGGAATTTGGTTCTATAAACGGGACAGAAGTTCTCTCAGATTATTTAAGAATTCTGGGGTAGGTTGATGATTATCTAATCTTCTTTGGAGCATATCACATGCATGTTCTATGCAATTCAAATCTGGTGAGTGCGGAGGTATTGGTAAATGTGGAATACCAAGCTCCTAGCGCGCATTCTCAACTATGTCTGCACGGTGTGGTTTAGCGTTATCGTATAGAAATTGAAAGGTGTCACCAACAGCAGCGTGAAAATTTGGGAAAACATTGTCAATAACATGCTCCCTATAGTGTGAGGCGGTCATATTCCCATGACAAATGTGTAGATTTGTGCGCCCGTTGAAACATATCCCGGCCCATACCATAACACTACCCTCTCGGAATGGATGGACTTCAGAGCATAGCGACGATCACGGGGTATGCGTGGGATTGTCCATACCCTTATTCTTCGAGAATCTGAAAAAAGTCCATATCTGGATTCATCAGTGAAAAGGACACTACGCCATTGATCGTTCCAATTGATTATGTTGCCTTGCCCGTTCCAGTCTTTGACGCTTATGGTCACGTATAAATGGAGCTCTTCATAATGGACGTCTAGAACCTAGATTCACCTCTCTCAAACTTCGTCTCATGGTTTCATGGAAACTTGGACCCCATCTGCATTTCGAAGAGTATTCCGTAGCATTCTACAAGTAGATGTAGGCTTTCTTCTCGCCGAAACGGCGATGAAACGATCCTGAGCAGGTGTCCTGTCTCCCTGAACCTATTCCAAAGTCGAGATATCACACTTTGACTGACTTGGAGCCTTTCCACTACAACAACTCGAGTTAGTCCAGCCCGTAGCATTCCGATAGCCCTATTAGTCTCAGCGTTTGTTAATTTACGTCTTGGCATTTCCAGAAAACTCGTTTCAAATCGAAGCCGTGTTTGAACTGACTCCTTTTCTGAATGAAAATATTCATGAAGCATATGCAAAAAACCAAACATTAGAAAAAAGGCGACCAGATTGACGAAATGTCTTATACTGATTCTAATTGAATCGATGCAAGTTGTTATTGAGTTTTACATGATTTTACAAAAATTTTCTCGAAGATTACATACTTTTCAAAACGATTGAATACGATATCTCTAACTCTTATTGAGCAGTATATTTTGTTAATAGTACGAATTGATAATTGAGTACGTGAATTACATCGTGGAAGGTGTGTGGTATCTCAATAAAATAAGGAAGAAAACCATGAAAAACGTCAGGTCTTTTCAAGATTTTAGATGTCTGATACGTCACATTTTTTATATTTTATTCCTGAGGAAGATCAGAAAAATATGATCGAAGATTTGATTATCATCTCTTTTCCCTGTCCTTCCACTACAAACCATTACACCATTATAGTTTTCACAAGGAAACTAAACAATTACAAGTACTTTTTTTTTATTGACCTTTGAAATCAATAGTCCTGTTGCACCCTGGTTTTATTCTAGTTCTAACTATTTTTGACATCAGCGTGACTCATATCCAGAGATCTGACACAACGTCAGCTGCACCAAGAGAGATTGTTGGAAGACGAACTGAACTTAACAATTCCTCATCAAATTTACCTTGGTGTTATAATTAATTCATCTGGCCACCATTGCAGGGAGTATATCGATTTCACAAGGCAAATTAGGTTATGCACTATGGCTCACCTACTATGTTTCCTTTCCCATATTTCATATGCATGCAATACAAGGAGATCCAATTAAATTAATCAACCTGACAGGTCGTTTACCCCTCTGAGAAAAAAAAAGATCGAGAGATTGAATCAGTATTTGTGTTGTTTTATAGACACAATGAATGAATTTTGATGCACTCGTGCAATTATCCATCACAATAGTTATTTATGATATGAGTGTTAAAAGTGAGGTTTCATTTTGTGAGTGAAAAAGTTGGTGAAATGAGCGGATCGAATTGAACAATTTCACTAACAAAATAAAATTACTTTTAACCTAAATACCTTACAATGTTTTTTGAACAACTGCCTTATTTTGATATTGAAATGGGCGAATTTGCAAGAACAATTAACTTCAAAATGTATTTTAATATTCAAATAATCAAAAGGTTGTTAATGGCAAACGCTGCCAACGTTATGATTAGTAACAAATTAGAAAAGACGCTGTCATTTGAATTTCGTTCCTGTCCAATTTTCGTCTTGGGTTTTCAACTGCTTAATATGTTTATCGAGAGTCCAATTATTAATAAAAGTGACGATTTGGTTGTTCCTCTGGATATTGAAGAGTCTGCAAGAAGAGCAAATCTGGAACTCCTTCCTAAAAAATCTGTTCAGCAGTACGATATTGCATATAACAATTTCCTGGCTTGGGTGGTTGAAAAATGTAGAAGGAAACTTCAGTAAAACTGTTTTCCTGGCATACTTAAAAGAAAAATCAAAAATATGGAGTTCATCAACTTAGTGGAGCATATTTTCAATGATGAAGTCTAGCTCCCTTGTTAAGAATGGTGTGTATGTTAGTGAATATTTCAAGGTAATAGCATATTTAAAACGGAAAAGTGAAGTATAGCGTCCCAAAAAATCGAAAATTTTCACTCGTGAACAAGTTGAAAAGTTTATAAAGGAGGCACCAGATGAGAAATACTTGATGGTTAAGGTTGCAACTATTTTCGGATCATTCGGAGCCTGTCGGCGTGAAGAATTGTGTAATTTATCAGTGGAAGACATCGAAATAACAAATAAATCATTGGTTGTACAACTTACAAACAGGGACGGGCCCAAGGGGGGGGATGGGGGGGGAAGATCCCCCCCCAATGTTGAACGAAGTTGGCAAATTTTCAAACCAGTTGGAAAATTTTCAAGGGAGTTGGAAAAATTTCAAAGCAGTTGGAAAAATTTCAAAGCAGTTGTAAAAAATTTCAAAAGAGTTGGAAAAATTCCAAAGTAGTTGGCAAAATTTCAAAGCATTGGAAAAAAATTCCAAAACAGTTGGAGAAACTCCAAAGCAGTTGGTAAAATTTCAAAGCAGTTGGTAAAATTTCCAAGCAGTTGAAATACATCATTCCAAGGGAGTTATGAAATACGAAGGAATCTGAATTAGAAAAAACAAGTTTGCAATCAGTACTTGACAATATATGTATAGCCGGCAATAAATTGTATTGAACCCAATATTTTTACCATCAAGTGTCGGAAGAGATGCGGCCTCAAGAAGTAGGCACCCAGTTGTAAATTTTTCAGTTACGTCGCACGGACTGTGTCATAAAAAAACCATCTGCTATCATAAATTTAAGCTGTAACTTTCAGATAAGCAGAATCACCATTAGGTACGCTCTTCGTACATTTATTGTGTTATAGTTTTGCGAATAAACAATATGTGTACAGGGTATCCCAAATTGCTTGATTTTGGCTGGTTCAGGTGCTTCTAGACTATATAGGTAAAAATGTTGAAAGGAGGCCTGGACTCGATTTCCGTGAAAATACTAGTAGTGAAAACCGTTTCACGATATCTTCATTAGTTTCGAAGATATAATAAAATTTTGAAATTTTTTCTATTTTGAAGATGTGCCATAACTTCTCCATTTTCGAAAATATCTGAAAAAGATAAAAACTTTCAACAAGAATTTTTTCATCCGGAATAAGACATTATTTCAAATTGTCTTCATCTTTGAATTTTTTTTATGACAAAAGATGAAAAAAAAATGCGTTCGTATTTGAAATTAAAAAATGGTTTTTTTCCACGAGAAGAAAAAAATTGAATATAGTTCCTTATTTCCGGTGGAAAAGCGCTTCTAGAAATTTCATATCGTGATCAGACATTTTCGTAAACAGAAAAGTTAGGGCACATTCTCGAAATTGATAATTTTTTGCAAAATAAAAAAAAATTAAGATATCGTGAAACGGTTTTCACTAATGGTGTTTTCACGAAAATCGAGCCATCTGGTCCAGAAGTACCTAAAACAGTCAAAATCAAGCAATTTGGGATACCCTGTACATAAATTTAAATAATGAACCAAAAAAGATTCAAAGTGAAGTTTGAGTTATGTGGTGCCTTATAAAAAATTTTTAAAAAATTTATGAACAGAAAATGCACGAAGGAAAAGAAGTGTGATAGAAAATTTTGGGTGGTGACCACAGAATATCGGAAGTCACAACAACAATCTTTCAAAACACCAAATATATCCTCAATTCCAAACACTAATTGCAATAAACGCCGCAAAAGAGTTCGAAATCGCCAACTCAAATTAGGAAATTTTGTTCAAAATTGTTTCTTCAATATGAGTGATTTAGGTCAAAACCATTTCCCTACCAAATCAGGAATCTGTTTTTTTTTAAAGAAAGATCTTGATTTATGACACACACTTTGACACACTTTTTCTGTGTAAACTAGGGAGTTATTTTGCTTTTCTTTATTTCATAAAATCGGTAAGCAAAAGTAATGCTTATTTTTTATCAAACGAAATATATTTTCTGAAAATTTTGTTCCCATTATTCTGTGAAATGGATCTATGTTAGGGATGAGCAGTTTCAATATTTTGAATCTCATCAAAGTGGTAAGTAATTAACTTTAATTTTTCATCTACCCAACATTCAATCATGTATATTTCTTCATTTTATGGAATCTGCTTTTTTGTGAAAAATATTTTGTTTTATGATGCTTGAAATTTTGAGATACACCAAATAATGAAACTGAACTAAATTAAAGAATGAAACAAAAAGTGTGTCTCAAAGTTTCGAACATATTTCAAAGAAGTCCTCACAAAAAAAAAACGATTCCATAAAATAAAGAATCAACGATAATTTCTCATCACTTTGATTCCCAATATTTACTCCTTCCACGGCATGGAAAGAATAGATTTTTCAGAAAAAATATTTTCTCTGATGAAAATGAGCCGTGCCTTCGCTCCCAGATTCCACGAAATGAAGAAAAGCTACAAAACTGAAGAAACAAACAAGTAGTGTTTCTCAAAGTTTCAAGCAACATCAAGATACTCTTTATGAAAAAAAAAACTCCATAAAATCTACTTAATTGAATGTTCGGTAGATGGAAAAAAAGTTAATTACTCCTCACTATGTTAAAATTCGTAATTTTGAATTTTTTTTATCGAAACAAATATTATACCGAAATATATATAACGAATTCCTGTCAATTCAATTTCAAGTTGGAAAATTTTCGATGGATTTCCCCCCCCAAAAATTTCGTTTCGGCCCGTCCCTGCTTACAAATACAAAAACGAAAGTCAGTCATTCAGTATTATTGGGAAGTATATACACTATTTTCATAAGTACTGTGCACTGCGCCCTTCTGTCATCAAACATCGTCGTTTTTTCCTGAAATATATGAATAATAAATGCACTGCCAATCCAGTTGGTATTAATACATTTGGGAAAATTCTTTCTATTGTTGCCGAATTCCTCAAACTGCCAGAACCAAAGCAATATACAGGACACTGTATTCGAAGATCCTCCGCTTCATTGCTAGCAGAATCAGGAGCAAATATTACGGATATAAAAAAACACGACGATAGCCGAGGGCTATGTTGATCATTACATTGCATTATACAAATGTCATTGCTGAAAAAATTCTCCCAACCTCAACAGATTTTGGATCATCATCATCCAATATTGTACTTTTGGTTTGTACAAGTACTGATGGTGCTGAGGATTCTAATAATGTGTTACGAAGCTCCCTAACGTCACAGGGCATTAATGTTAGTAATTGTTCTAGTTTCACGGTTAATATTAATGTTCATAAGTAATGATTTTTAAATATTGATAATTAAAATTTGCAATTGCTGAATTTTTCTCATCTGATTTCATCATAAAAAAATGGAGTGCTAGAAATATTTTTAACACGCTTTCACGTAAATAATCAATTTTAACATTGTTCAAAAAAGTTTCTCCGGACAGAAATTAGTAAGTTTGGATGGAAGAAATAATAAACCAATTTTTTTTTCCTGTTGTGCATGAAAAAACCCGCAAACGAGCAGGTTCCTACACGCTCTATCATCACACTCGATACCCCAACTTTCCCCCTCAATTAATTATAATTCGCGTTATTTGTCGGCCTAATGAAGGTTTTGTGCAACATTCGCCGCGTTTTTCCCCGGAAAATGAATTTTCCGAAACGCGGAGGAAAGGATCCTGTTACATACAAGACTGTCCCTGCTCCGGCGCGAAATGGAAAGTAATGAGAAGTAGAGGTCAAAATATAATTCAATTAAACTGATTTATTACTTGGACTTTGGGTTTTTCATTACATAGCCCCGGTCCGAATTTAATGAATTATAAGATTTGAGGAATGATTAACTACTTGCTGGAAAATTATTTCGTCCGTTTTGCAGCCACGGAATAGATATAGCTGCGTTCTGGAAGTTTGCCACTCCGCTAGAATTATGTTTCCAGAGGAAAAACTCCGGAATTACATCATGATAAAAATCAATGAAATTCTCATGCATCGAAGTCTCAAAGTTTTTGCCTTTTTTCTTGATGAATTCACTCGTGGAATGATTAAAGATTTCATCGTGAATAAAACAGTCAACAGCAAGAATACCTAATATTAATAACTTTTGAGTCCGGAATGTTAAATCGTTCGAAACGTAAATTTTTAATGAAATTAATTTCATTCTTTCTCAATATGGTTGTAGATAAAATTGAAAGAAGCCTCTCATACCTGTTTCAACACTATTCGATGATTAGAATTATAATACATGGTTCCAAAAAAGCGTGGGGTGTTTGTATCTTAATATACAGGGTGAGTCTTTGACCATATTTTTTCCGATTCGGCTCTGTTGGAAAGATACAGGATGTTGAAAATGCATAAAAAAATTTAATTTTCGATTATATCTCGCGATTGATTTTATCGAATGAAATGATTTTCAGAATATAGGTTTCTATTAATGTGGCAAATCTTCTACGAACACGTAATTTCACTCACATGTTATATTTTTTTCATTATGACCAATATATACCACAACATTCCATAATTATACCAGAAACTCTACTGTCACAACTTTTGAAAGTAAGTTGGATGCTATTTAATGAATACTTTGCCATTTTGGAAAATAAAAGTATTCTTCATGATATCACGTGAAATGCGCATTTTTCGAGTTATTTATGATTTACAGAAATCTATATCAGCGAAATTAAAAAAATTTGTTACTTTGCCTGGATGCAACTCTGATCAAAAGATTCCGGGGATTAAATTTCTGATACATTTTCTCGAAGGTTTAGGTGGTAGATCTAATGATCAGAAAAACTTTATTGTCGTGTTTCCAGGGGAGGCATAGCTCATTATGAAAGTTTAAAATGGCCATATCTTTTTATGTCGGCTGAATCGGAAAAAATGGTATACGAAAAAAGTATTTCTTTTGTCCTGAAGAATCTATGGTTTGAATGTATGAACAAGCCAAAGACTCACGCTGTATAAAACTAAGTCGTCCATTTTGTTGGTTACACCATTTATAACTCAATATTGGATGAACTGTTCGTTATGAAAGATTTTTTGTTGGATTCTTCTACGGCGGGGTTAACATGAAATACATTAAAATTCTGAAAAATTTGATGAGATGGAAAAAAAAATAGGAAATGATTTTCCTTCTTGCGAATAACGCCAATAGGTGTCGCTACGGTACATTTTCTAATAATATTAACGCATTTGTGTCCATGTGTCATTACATCTATATTTCTTCCGAGCACTACGGAAAATTATATAACGAAATGCTCTGAACAAATCCCCATTCTACACTTAATTATCGCCATTAGATGGCAATCATAGTAGTTATCTATATCTATGATGTAAACAATGTAAACAATTACTTTGTATTTTGAGTTGCCTAAATGTCCGAATCAAGACATTGACATTTTCTATCGAACACACAAAAATACAATGGGTATTTCTAAATGACTTCATTTGAAGCAGATATAATTAAAGGACGTGGATTCAATCCAATATTCCAGGTAATCATATAATATTAACATAAATGATTTCAAATCATTTATTCTGTCTTCCCTTTCTGTTATTTAGATCCAAGGCAAGATTACCATCGAATTGAATAATTACAACCACTTGAAGATACACATTATAAATTCCTCCAAATTTGCTTCATATAGGCAATATGGATGATCAACGTCAATTAATGCAGATGTGACAAGAATAATTCATCAAGATCTTCAGCAGCTACTTCATGAACATCATGCATCGGTTCGATTGTTTAAAACTGCTTTGGAACGTATGCCAAGTGACGATCACAAGGTTGTGATTAGAGCAGACAAACGACGTGTTGGAGCACATGACGCCAATTCAACGCCCCTACACTAGACGAAGTGGCAATTGTGATTGTAGGTGAAAACTTGGTAACGCTTGATGTTGTTCTTACGCATCGCAATACTGGAGAATTGCAACGAATATATGAAACACATCGTTCATACGATACTCTACAATACCCGCTAATGTTTTGAATAGGTGATGATAGATATCACTCAAATATCAAGATGATAAATCCATTGAATGGTGAGTACCTATATTAAAATTTGAAATGTCTACTTATACAAATTTGAATTATTTGATTTTAGGCCAAGAAACCACCAAAAAGTTAGCTCGATGAATTACTATTCGTTTCGTTTAATGGTTCGTCAAAATTCTGATAACTATTTGCTGAGTTTCGTCGATTGTTTCAGCAGTATTGTGTGGACATGTATTGTAAAATTGAAACAGAGCCTCACTTATATCAGACTGAATCAATCTAATCTATGTTCAGAGGAATATATTCATTTACGAGATGCAATCGCCACCGAAAGAAATACAGCTAATGTAGGTAGATCGACAATTTTACCAGCAACGTATATTGGCAGCCCGCGTCATATGCCTGTATATGCACGAGATGCAATGACATACGTTCGAAATTATGGTCGTCCTGATTTATTCATTACATTTACCTGCAATCCAAAATGACAAGAAATCGCTCAACTGCATCTTCCCGGACAAACATCAGTTGATCGGCATGACATCACTGCACGAGTATTCAAACAAAAAGTGGAGTCACTAATGATTTTTATTACAAAACATGTCTTCGGGGAAACTCGATATTGGATGTATTCAATTGAATGGCAAAAACGAGGCCTGCCACATGCACACATTCTCATCTGGTTAGTAGGAAGAATTAGACCAGAACAGATAGTTGCACATTGCACAATACTCAAAGGAAAATATGAAGGTGAGGAAGTTCTTATTCCCAGAATTCCGATGACCCCAACAGATACGCCATTGAGCGCTACGAAAATACCAAATCGATAGCGAAATGTCGCAGGTGGCTTATTGAAACGTTCACATCCTTCAAAATATCTTGTATTATCTGTGGGAAGAGAACAATTTCTCCAAAATGAACATTAAGAAAAAGAAAAATTCTTTGCCTTTACGGAGGCCACACCGAGAACATTTTTGAAACATGGATGAATTCGAAATAGTAATCGTCGAAATGAATATTATTCTCAATTCCCAGGCTCAGAGCCTGGATGTTATTCAATAAGAGTTCAATACCTGAAGAATTTTTTTTTTTATTTTATGACCACGTTTAGTCAAAAATAGAGGATTTACGGCGCATTTAAAAATTCCTCTCCTTGTTTTACCCTAGCTGTTCAGAATCCAGGTCATTCTGACCAAAAAGTAGTTTATGGCGTATTTTAATACGAGAATTTAAACAGATTTAATGCATTACAAAACATCATGTCTTCGGGGATACTCGATGCTGGATGTATTTAATTGAATGGCAAAAACGAGGCCTGCCACATGCACACATTCTCATCTGGTTAGTAGAGAGAATTCGACCAGAACAGATAGTTGCACATTGCACAATACTCAAAGAAAAATATGAAGGTGAGGAAGTTCTTATTCCCAGAATTCCGATGATCTTAGCAGATACTCCATTTTAGTTTTAGAGAATTCAATTTTCAATTCGTCTAGCGTTTGCTAGAACAATTAACAAATCAATAATTTTTTTTATTTTATAACCACGTTTAGTTCAAAATAGAGGATTCACGGCGCATTAAAAAAATCTCTCCTTGTTTTACCCTAGCTGTTCAGAATCCAGGTCATTCTGACCAAAAAGTAGTTTATGGCGTATTTTTATACGAGAATTCAAACAGATTTAATGCATTACAAAACATCATGTCTTCGGGGATACTCGATGCTGGATGTATTCAATTGAATGGCAAAAAGGAGGCCTGCCACATGCACACATTCTCATCTGGTTAGTAGAAAGAATTCGACCAGAACAGATAGTTGCACAATGCACAATACTCAAAGGAAAATATAAAGGTGGGGAAGTTCTTATTCCCAGAATTCCGATGATCCCAACAGATACGCCATTTGAGTTTAAGAGAATTCAATTTCCAATTCGTCTAGCGTTTGCTATGACAATTGACAAAGCCCAAGTTCTTGAGTGTGTGTGGCATAAATCTAGGAAATAGTTTTTTTTCTCATGGCCAGTTGTATGTTGCGTGTTCATGAGTCGGCAAACCTTCTGCTCTTTTTATTCTCGCACCCGAGAAAAAAACTAGAAATGTGGTTCATCATAAGGTACTACAATGAGACATTTTTTATATAATAATAAGGTACCGCTTAAATAAAGTGAAGTCTTTTCATGTAAATAACAATGAGTGGGTTTTTCACAAACGATTCCACACACGACGACACTTTTGATGAAATTGAGCGTTGGATGCTTAGAGAGCTACGAAGATACCAAATCGATAGCGAAATGTCGCAGGTGGCTTATTGAAACGTTCACATCCTTCTATCTTGTATTTCCTGTGGGAAGAGAACAATTTCTCAAAAGTGAACATTAGGAAAAAGGAAAATTATTTGCCTTCACGGAGGCCACACTAAGAACATTTTCGAAATATAGACGAATTCAAAACAGTAATCATCGAATGAATACCATTTTCAATTCCCAGGCTCAGAGCCTGGATGTTATTCAATAAGAGTTCGATACCTGAAGATGTTTTTTTGATTTTATGACCACTTTTAGTTCAAAATTAGAGGATTTACGGCGCATTTAAAAAAATCTCTCCTTCTTTTACTCTAGCTGTTCGGAATCCAGGTCATTCTGACCAAAAAGTAGTTTATGGCGTATTTTTATACGAGAATTTAAACAGATTTAATGAACTACAAAACATCATGTCTTCGGGGATACTCGATGCTGGATGTATTCAATTGAATGGCAAAAAGAAGGAAGAATTAGACCAGAACAGATAGTTGCACATTGCACAATACTCAAAGGAAAATATGAAGGTGAGGAGGTTCTTATTCCCAGAATTCCAATGATCCCAACAGATACTCCATTTTAGTTTCAGAGATTTCAATTTTTAATTCGTCTAGCGTTTGCTAGGACAATTAACAAATCAATAATTTTTTTCATTTTATGACCACGTTTAGTTCAAAGTAGAGGATTTACAGCGCATTTAAAAAATCTCTCCTTGCTTTACCGTAGCTGTTCAGAATCCAGGTCATTCTGACCAAAAAGTAGTTTATGGCGTATTTTTATACGAGAATTCAAACAGATTTAATGCATTACGAGGCCGCGACCAGCTTTTCATATCAGATTATACGCAGATAACGGAAACAAAGGGAAGTGGCATAATTCCTCCCTGGCGTGGGCTGCAACCAAATGAAGCACCGCTCAAGTGACCCGAGAAGCGCGCACAAAATCGGACGAATGGAAATGAGAAAGTGCTAATCACGACGATTATCACATCTTTTTAATCTGGCCTTTTAATTATTTCCTTGCTTTTTCAGGCAAAAACCCTATCTGGCCCCGGTTTTCATTATTTTCATTATTCAGCGGCCCGGCTTGGGATTTTTTCCACGCACGTCCCATTGTGTCTGGGCCTCCCTTTGTGCGCCGATCCAAAATTCTCCTTTCATTTTTAATGGTCGCCTTCAGGAGCCTTGCGTTGCCTGCAATCAGTGGCGTGTTTGCCGCATAAACTATAGTTTAGTTTAGTATTAAGGAGGTTACAGTCCACTACGACCTTATGGTCTATTGTATATATATATATTCTTATGAAAAAGAGAGCTAAAATAATACAATAAATGTTGAAACAAAAAGTACCTAAGCTGAGGTAAAAAAGAACGGGGTATCATAACATTCTTCGTATGATAATACGATACTATCATCACTAGTATCATACGATACTATACAGCCAGGAGAAAAAACCTCAGCCGAAAAAACCTGTCTCCCCGTAAACAAAATAACATAAAATGCCAAATATCAGGAAAATCTTAAAAGACATCAGTGTGATCATCTTCATGTTATCCGTCGATGGGCTCGGATAAACAGATTCTTCCCAAAACGACTCGCAATTCTTAATCTGAAATAAAAAAAGACAAAAGCAGAAAAGAAACCGATTATTCAGAATAAATCAAATGCATTTTGGAAATGCATTTGCTACTTTAAAAAACATCAACATTAAGATTTCTTGGCCGAATAATGTTCGGAGGTTTATAAATATTTATGACAGAAATGTCACAAAATTTGAAAGAAATGAAAAAAAAAACTCCATCAATTTCCCCTTTACGAATCTGTTGAAAGTTACGAAACTGATAATTCTGCAACGTAACAAGCTAAACTTGTAAAAAATCAATTAATACATGACCTTTCAACTGTCCTCTTTCACGAGGATTTATTTCTGTTGCCGTGTGGGTTTCTTGCAGAAGAATCACTTCGATACCATGTTCATCAGCTAATTTGGTGACGTAATCACACTTGTCTTTCGAAATTCCTTCGATATTCAAATTCAAAATCCACAAATTCTTGCTCTCTGATCGTGAGGGTTTTTCAAACTGGATACGACCTTCCAGATGATGATTTTTCGGCACTTCAGATGTTTGAAGACCGCTACGGGACCCCAATGAAAGGCAATCATCTCCCATAGATAAACCAAACATGTTATAACACAAGAAAACAGAATATTTTTCAGGACCAAGCACTATGACATATTACGAGAATTGTCATTCTATTGTACCCCCTGTCGAAGCAATTCTCCCTTTCTCCTTCTCCAAACTATATGGAAGCTAGTTCATAGTTAAAAAAAAGGGTTAAAGTCCACTGCGACCTGATGGTCTATTGTGCCCCCTGACAAAGTTTTACAGCTCGCCTTCCAGTCCCAGAGATCTTATGAAATAGAATATCTCGGAAGGCTTCAGTGAGGCTAATTCCTCACTTCTACAGGTCTTTTGACCAAAGTATTGTTTCCTTTGGCTTACAATGCCAAAGCATTCTATGACTAGGTGAATAGGAGTTTCTTCCTCCTCCCCACAGAATCTACACTCGTCAGTGTCCGATACGCCCATTCTCAACAAGTGCTTTCTGAGGCGACAATGCCCTGTAAGAAAGCCAGTGAGGAGGTGTTGTTGGTTCTTACTGAGATCCGAATATTTTTTAGATCTTGCAGTTTCAAAATTCCGAAGGAACTTTTTGGAGTGATCCAACCGTGGGAGATTCTGCCAGAGTGATTCTTTTTCAGTTTTCTCCTTCTCCAGAAACTCTTTCTTATAGGTTCATTTTCCTATACCACAGAAAGATTCTTGTCCATTGAGTGGTTTCCGAGCACCCTCTCTGGCAAGTTTGTTGGCCTCTTCGTTACCTGTGATTCCCGAATGACCAGGAACCCAGATTAAAGAGACCTTATTTTTCTTGCCTACCTCATTGAGTTTGATCCGGCATTCCCATGTTGACTTTGAGTCGATGACATAGGAGTTCAGTGCTTTAATAGCAGCTTGACTATCTGAGTGAATAGCTATGTCGCAATTCTGATAGTTTCTCTCTAGATTAATATCTAGACATCTTTCGATTGCTAATATTTCTGCTTGAAGAACACTCACACACGAGCCTAACGATAGTGCACACTTGGCTTTGGCCCCGTGAACCCCAGCGCCAGCTCCCGTGTTGGTTTTAGAACCATCTGTATACCATTTAACAGTATTTTCTTTGAAATTTTGATCGGTGTATTCCCGCTCCCATTTCTCTTTTTTGCATAGCATCGTACTGAAGTTTTTCCTCAGTACTTACTTTCTTGACCATTGAATCACTAGGAAGGTTCGCAGATGAGATGTAGTTACTCAGAGAGCACCAGACTCTCTGACACCTAATTCTCTCATTACCTGCGCCTTCTCTAGATATTCTGAGGATGGCTTCATGGGCCATCCTGCTAATCACCAGATGTAGGGGTGTGAAATCTGTTATAATCACAACTAATTGAGCAGGCACACCACGCCAAAGTGACGATCAATTATGCCAGAAGCTGTGCTTCCCTAGCTTCCAGATCCTCCAGATCCAAAAAATATTTGGATCTCAGTAAGAACCAACTACACCTCTTCACTGGTTTTCTTACAGGGCATTGTCGATTCAGAAAGCACTTGCTGAGAATGGGCGTATCGGATACTGACGAGTGTAGATTCTGTGGGGAAGAGGGAGAAACTCCTATTCACCAAGTCACAGAATGCTTTGGCATTGTAAGCCAAAGGAAACAATGCTTTGGTCAAGAGACCTGTAGGAGTGAGGAATTAGCCTCACTGAAGCCTTCCGAAATATTGGATTTCATAAGATCTCTGGGACTGGAAGGCGAGCTGTAAAGCTTTGTCAGGGGGCACAATAGACCATCAGGTCGCAGTATACTGCAACCCTTTTCAAACTATTGACTATTAACTAGTTGTGATGAATCTTGTGAGCCATGTTCTCAGGACGAGAAACAAAACTAAGAATGACTAGGCCGCCTTTTTCTATGGCCCCCTAGGTTGAGTATGTTTCAGAAGCCCAAGGCACCAAGGAGCGACAAAGGAAGAAAGGAAAACTTGCCGATTCCAAACTAATCACCAACCCGAATCATTCCTACACGAACCTGAATCATTCTTAATTCCAGGGCTCTCGTCTAGGCGACCCTTGATCAGTGGTTCCTCGGGTGCTAGCTATAATCTTAATATATAAAACTAAGTCGGCCATTTTGTTGGAACACCATTTATTACTCAAGATTGGATGAACTGTTTGATATGAAAGATTTTTTGTTGGATTCTTCTACGGCGAGGTTAACATAAAATACATTGAAACTCTGAAAAATTTGATGAAATGGAAAAAAAATAGGAAATGATTTTCCTTCTTGCGAATAACGCCAATAGGTGTCGCTACGTTACATTTTCTAATAATATTAACGCATCTGTGTCCATGTGTTATGACGCCTATTTTTCTTTCTTCCGAAAACTACGGAAAATTTTATGACGAAATGTTTTGAACAAATCCCCATTCTACTATTATCGCCATTAGATGGCAATGTAAACAATAACTGTGTATTTTGAGTTGCCTAAACGTCTAACAAAGATTTAGAATTCTAAAGCTTTCCGCAGAAATAAGTGCCGATTCACAATGGACGTAAATTCGATCATTCAAAGTGAAATTATTGGTCCACTGCTTTGTTAGGAAACTATGGATAGTGCAACGAACGAGAATAAAACTACAAATTATCCTACTGAGTTTCTGAATTCATTAGATTTACCAGGTTTGCCATCACACAATTTACAATTGAAGGTTGGATCAGTTGTCATGTTTGGTGGTGAAACACCCTAAAAGTAACCTGATTCATTGCACAATACTCAAAGAAAAGTATAAAGGTGAGGAAGTTCTTATTCCCAGAATTCCGATGATCCCAACAGTTATGTCATTTGAGTTTAAGAGAATTCAATTTCCAATTCGTCTAGCGTTTGCTATGACAATTAACAAATCGCATGGCCAGTCCTTCGGCTTGTGTGGCTTAAATATGAATATTTTTGTTTTTCTCATGGCCGGTTGTATGTTGCGTGTTCACGAGTCGGCAAACCTCCTGCCCCATTTATTCTCGCACCTGGGAGAAAAACTAAAAATGTTGTTCATCACAATGTACTACAATGAAGGAAGTGGAAAAATTAAAATATAAAAGAAAGTTACCTTTTTACCTCTTAAATAAAGAGAATTCTATTGATGTATGAATAACAATGTACATACCTATTTCAATGCAATTAAATGTTTTGGATATTTTGTACTTTTGTATTTCACCTAATATATTTCCTCAAAAGAAAACAATGGTTGGTACAACTTTATTAATCTTTAAGGCGAAACAAAGTTCGCCGGGTCAGCTAGCATATCTAATTACCAATTGCCACAATTGGTCCCACCACCAGATCCCTTACGCTCTTCAGTTTCTGGGATAGGAAATGATTCTGAACACTTCTTGGCCAACATTCAAAAATATAACAGCTGTTTCCAGACGACATCGTTTGGCGCAACACATATTGTACAGGACAATTTTATGTCCACTTTCAAGGTATTATACCATAAAAGTCTATTATAATATTAAAGTTGCTTATTTTTTATTTATCGATTGAGGCAGTACGAAGTCTGCCAGGTCAGGTAGTTTCTTAATAAAAAGGAGGAAGTAGTAAACCTATCAAGGGTGGTAGGCTATAAATTCGAACCATGTAACTATAACCTAATATAATTCTTTCATCACCTGAATTAATTTATTAGATATGAATACCTGAACCTCAAAGAATTCTGGAAATCAATAAATAAGTGGAGCTTCCTTACTGTTCAAGGTCCAGACACGCCACTGCATGAAATGAGCAATTTTTTGTGGGGCGGTGGCGCAACTAACATCACCTATGCTTCGTTCCGGAGTAATTACGAAAAATGGCTGAGGGGCGTCTGGAGTTGGAGCAACGGGTCGATGAGGATTACGTGGGAGTGTTTTTCGGGAATATTATTCCTTCAGTTTCCTCGCTTGAAGAGGGGGCCACACGAAATCATAATTGGAAAAAAATGAGAGGATTGAGCGTAATTTTTTCGTCATAATAGAAACATCAATAAGGAAATAGACAAAATGTATTGATTCTAACATGTTTATGGCATGTATATGTACCACTTTGGGATCAGAGGACAATTGTTACCCTTTTTACGGTAGTTCTTTGCCTAGACCACGGCCTACTAAATCCAACAGGCCGGAAGGTTAGACGTTGCCGTTGTTACCAGCAGCGTGTCTATTGGTACGCGAAGATATAGAAAGTATACGGTTTTCTTGTGCAATTCGCACTGATTTCGATATAAGTTCGAGTTTATATCAATTCACAATTAAATGAAGAACTGTAGGGAGGAAAACAAAACAGCATTTCGTTTATCTGCGGATAATTTCATAATATTTTATCGCAAATAATCCAGAACTCACCACGAGGAGGTTGTATTGAGTTCCACAAAATTACAATCAGAATGTAGGTGAATGAACATCAAAAGAGGAAAAAAGTCACAAATATACCTGTATCCTAATAACCACTAGAAATTAGAAATGAGTACGTTTACTTCGTCTCTAAATACGACTTCGATTCTCAAATTACTCAAGATCTTAAACCCCGATGATATTTCCGGAATGCCCCCTCAAAATTTATATTGCAGAAATGAACAAAGCCATTTTCTTCAACGTTGGAAGAGAAGTTGAAAATTGCCTTGTTTGTGAAATGACAACAAAAGTCGGAAAATCGATCTGATCTTGTTTGTCCAAATCGGTGTAAACATTATCATAATGGACAACTAGTTTTTGTCTCCGTTCCTCAGGATCAGTTCTTTTCGGAGTTACTGAAGACGCCATGTAACTCAGTCGATTTGGGAAAATTGAAGCAAATGCATCATCAGTTAATTTAGGAATTTTTCGGGGTATATTAATAACTGAACCTTCGGCGGTTGGATAAGAGTTATTTCTCGAAATATGTTTCCTTGTCGAATTTCTGATTCGGACCATCACATGTTACGCTTCAAAACAGAACTGCAAGTCCAAAGTCGTAACACTCTGAGCAAGGTACAACCCCATGTTGGGGTTCCGGCAACGTCGAATCGAATCAGTAGCACCCCAAACGCGCTATGGGTGATTTCATTTCTGTTGTAAATGAATACGACAATTTTATTCCACTCTGACGCGAGAAATTTATTTGCTCCAATGAATGACACAAATAATTTTCTTTGAAAATTAGTATTCAGGTTTTTTTTCGCCAAAACTGGTTTGAAAGTAAAATAAATTCTAGAGAAAGAAGAAATTGAAAAACAAAAATTAATTGTTTGAAAATAAAAAAAGGAAAACATTCACAAATTCTAAAACATTGAAAATTGAAGATCGACAAATTCAAATTAAATGTTCAAATAATCCACCTTGTTGTGCCAAACAGTCCCATTTGTCGAAATGACATGGTCAGAAAAAGTCGTCCTCAGATATTCAGTGACTATTCTCGCGTTACGACTGGGACAGCCATCCTGTTGAAACCAGACATCATCGAAATTAATTGGTAGCTGTCGAAGTCGGAATAATTTGATTTTCTAAAAGCTTCAAATATTTTGAAGCATTTAGATTACCGCCCTCGATGAAAAATGGCCCTATCATGTATTTGACAGTATTCCTGTCCAAACATTATGTTTTTTAGGATACTGGGTACGCACAGGAATATTGAGGTGCTTATTCTTTCTACACCAATTTCTTACTACGGATGGGTTGTTTTCTATTCTAGAAAAACGATTACTCATCAGTGAATAAGATATAGCTCAGAAATGAACTACTCTCATTCTCTTTTTCCATCATTATTTCACAAAATTTCATATTTTCGAAATGGTCTTCTGGAAAAATTTCTTGAGAGGTTCGCACCTTATAATATCTGTAACCATTTCTTTTCGAAATATTCCGAACAGTTCTAGCGCCCAAATCGACTTGTCCAGCAATTTCTCTGCTAGAACAAGGTGCACTGATTTCAATAGCAGCACACACATTCACATATTCGTCAAACGACTTTCACTGATGGTCTTCGGTGGTCTATCAATCCTGCAATGACGGCATGTTTGTAAACATCCACATTGTTCGAATTTTTCGATTATTTTGAAGATAGCCGAACGTGAAGGGATCGGCCTATGTCCAAAAGCAACAATGAAAAAAGTTATTGTCTCCGCAATAGATTGACCACCAAAGTACCATTTTATGATTTGAATTTTCTTTTTAAGAGATTTTGTGCGAATTTAATTTATTTGCAAACCGTCTAGCTATCACATCTGACGTTCGGATGCGACTAATGTACATTGCAATTCGCGGCAGCCGAAATCACTCCCTCCTGTCGAGGCTTGCCATTCCAACAGTCCAGTCCCTTATTTATTATCGAATCGAGCTTTCGATTCTTCCACTGTTCCACTAGACTCGGAGCTCATTCGAATTCAACATTCGTATTCCTATGTTTCCATAAGGATTTTCTTTATCTGCTCAGTGACAATAATTCAATTCAGGTCACAGAAAGAAGTATCAAGCAGTTCAGCGCTCTCGTGAAAGGTTCGCTAAATTCCCACAATAAATCGTTATTCATGAGGAAAACTAGGTTCCCCTCTTATTGATATTCAAATTACGTTTTTCATACTTCCGTTGTGGATACATACATCAGCAGCGTTTTATGTCATGGCGAGACGGGCCTCCAAGGCGTTTAGCTCGATAGGATGTGTCACGACATATTGGAAATCCTTGGGTCTTCGAGCAGAGGCTCATAACGACGAAAGAATCGTTTTGAATGCGGAATCTAACGATTTGGGTGGGGGCCGTTTCAAAAATAGATAAGTGGTTGGGTTCGTTTCCTCATTCTGGGTAGCCAGGTAAATTTCCTATGTGGTTGGATAAAAACCTACCAAGGCTTGATGACTTGTAATGACACTCAATGACAGGCAACAGTGTTGAAACTGAATTTTCCCACTTTTTTCAAAAAACCCGCTGAAAGTCGACGTTTGGTCAAAGACAGTTGGAAGTTGGAGTATTATAAAAGCTATATTCACTAACCTAACGTCTCCTCTCGGAATTTGTTGTAACCTAAACAGGTGCGCCATCTATCCCATGGGTTTGGGATAGATGATGCATGGCGTTTCGGGATAGATGACGCACAATATTTTTTTATACAACTTCCATTAAAAGTGACACTTTTAATGACAGCAAACAATGTTAAAATTGATTGTTTACATGGAAGGGTGTTGAAAATATTTTTAACATTAGTGTTAAAAATATTTTCAGCATTAAATATTTTTAACATTAGTGTTAAAAATATTTTCAGCACTTCATTTTCTTATGATGAAATCAGATGAGAAAAATTCAGCAATTGCAAATTCTATTATCAATATTTAACAATCATTACTTATGAACATTAATATTAATCGTTAAACTCGAACAATAACTAACATTAATGCCCTGTGACGTTAGGGAGCTTCGCAACACATTATTAGAATCCTCAGCACCATCAGCACTAGTAGAACCCGGAAGTACAACATTGGATGTTGATGATCCAAAATCTGTTGAGGTTGGGAGAATTTTTTCAGCAATGACATTTCTATATGCAATGGAAGGATCAACATAGCCCTCGGCTACCGTCGTAGACTTCTATCCACCATGTTTCTTCATATCCGTAATATTTGCTCCAAATTCTGCTAGCAATGAAGCGGAGGATCTTCGAAAACAGTGTCCTGTATAGATGTAGATGGAATTTTCCAAATTTATCAATACCGACTGGGTTGACAATGCATTTATTATTCATGTATTTCAGGAAAAAACGACGATTTTTGATGAAAGAAGGGCGCAGTGCAGAGTAGTTATGAAAATAGTCTACATACTTCCCAATAATACTGAAAGAACGACTGACTTCCGTTTTTGTAATTGGAAGTTGTATAACCAATGATTTATTTGTTATTTCGATGTTTTTCACTGATAAATTACACAATTCTTCACTCCGACAGGCTCCAAGTAATTAGAAAATAGTTGCAACCTTAACCATCACGTATTTCTCATTTGGTGCCTCCTTTCTAAACTTTTCAACTTGTTCACAAGTGAGAATTTTCAATTTTTTGGGACGATATCCTTCACTTTTCCATCCACACCATTTTTAACAAGAGCGCTCGTTATCATTGAAAATTTGCTCCACAAAGTTGATGAACTCCATATTTTTTATTTTTCTTCTAAGTTTGCCAGGAAAACAGTTTCACTGAAGTTAATTTCTACAGCCAGGAAATTGTTATATGCAATATCGTACTGCTGAACAGATTTTTTAAGTAGGAGTTTCAGATGTGGTCTTCTTGCAGACTCTTCAATATCCATCACTTTTTTTAATAATCGGACTCTCGACAAACATATTGTGGCGAAAATATCGAAACAAAAATTTTTCTTAGTCCGACTAAAATAAAGTCGACGAAAATCACCGAAAATTCTTCAAGTCCAGCTGAAACGAAAACCTATAATTCGTTAAAATCCGACTTATGCAGATCTGACGAAGGCACGCCTTTTCATAGACGTTAAATTAGCTTTCCTAATAGGTGAAGACAAACAGGCATAAAAATCGCAAGAAAACAGATGCAGAGTCATTCTTCGACATACTTCGAAACCAGCAACTTCGACGATATTCGACACTTTCGCTCGCAACGCAGAACCATCTGTTTTACCGCTTTAACCAGATTTTGCAACAACTGAACTGACTACCTGCGTCGTCGAATACTTCGAACAACCGACATTCTCAGCCTCTAAAAACAACAACGATCCAGCCTGCGAAATTCAGTCTTTTGAGACTTTCAAATATATATATATATATATATATATATCGGTTTAAAACGTGCGATGACGTTGTCCGATGCCTAGATTCCATCGTTTGCGATCTTCCCATTCTCCTATTTGTAGGTTTCTATCCCTCATTGTTTTTCGTATTCCCTCCATCCAGTTCTTTCTTGGTCTTCCTCTTCGTCTTTTTATGTTTGGTATCCACTCCATTGTTTGTTTTGGCAGTCGTGTTTGTCCCATCCGTTGAACATGTCCATACCAGATCAATTGCTTCCTTTCTATATCATTCATGATTGTGCCTTCTACTCTCATCTGATCACGTACTTCCTGGTTTCTTACTCTTTGCATTCGTGATATTCTGGCTGATCTCCTCAACGCATCCATCTCCGCAGCCTCTATCCTTCTTTTATTTCTTTCTGTAAGTCTCCATGTCTCAGATCCATATGTTAAAATGCTCTTGATCATTGTATTATAGATACCGAATTTCCGTGTTCTTTCAAAACCATTACGAATTATCGACTCGCCTTCGCCGTGTAGAATTCATATATTCTACAAAATCAGTCTTTTCAGACTTACCATTACGAATTATCGACTCGCCTTCGCCGTGTAGAATAGAGATATTCTACAAAAATCAGTCTTTTCAGACTAAATAGTTTTACACCTTTCAACTGTCGTCGCCGTCCTACAAAATCAGTCTTTTCAGACTAACCATTACTTTCTACCGCAACGATTTATCAATCAGTCTTTTTAGACTAATAAGTTTTACACCTACTTCGAATTGTTCTTGTTGAAATAAATTGTTAAACCATTCTACGTCTTTTCCTGGAATCCTAGCCCATCCTCCATAATATTAAGCAGTTAAAAACCCAATACGAAAATTGGATAGGAACGAAATTCAAATGACAACTTCTTTTCTCATTTCTTAGTAATCATAACGTTGGCAACGTTTGCCATTTACAACAACCTTTTGATTATTTGAATATTTAAATGCATTTCGATGTTTATTGTCATTGCAAATTCGCCCATTTCATTATCAAAATAGGACAGTGGTACAAAAAACATTGTATGGTATTTGTGTTAAAAGTGATTTTATTTTGTTCGTGAAATTGTTCAATTCGCTCCGCTCATTTCACAAACTTTTTCACTCACAAAATAAAACTAACTAATATAACTACTCTTCTCCTATGATGTTTTGTTTTGGTGGGAGAACAGTAATATCTATGATTCAATACAACATTTTGATTTTATATTGTTTTCCTGTTTTGTGATTTTGGGATTTGGGAAGGATGTAATTCAAGTCTTTTTCATGTTATTGAGTAATACATCTTATCTTTATTCTTTCTGCATTTTTCCATTCATCAATGTTCCCCATCATGAGGAAAACTGTATGCTTGATTCCGGTATTCTTTCTTCCAATTATTATGATTTTGTAGGGCCTTCGAGAACATCGGCTCCAAATTCCTCCCCATCAATTTGGGACACATAAACCCCTCAGAATGAAGTCCTTTCCCCCTTCTCGATTCATATTTCGTCATTCAACCCCAACCCCAAAGATCCACAACTCCCGATGAAACGCAAAACACAGACGGACTCAATTGACGTGCCACACTTCCTTTGCGACTCGGAAAAAGTTGCGAAATAAATCTCCCCCTCTGAAAGAACAAGTTTTCTACATTTCCACCTGCATAAACTTCGCTTCTGCATCCGGCTCACAGCGCCAACTCCCCGAAGACGGCGTCCCGACGCCGTAGAGGCTCTCCTTCCGTAAAATTATGTCGGAGTGTCACATATGACTGCCGATTATTCGACTGACTCCGTTCGGGATTTATTCCTCCCCTCTGGAGCCGCCGTTTTCAGGGATATGCGGCAGATTTCGCTTCCAGGTCAGTGAAGGGATGAGCCATTCGCAGGATGCAAAATCTGGAAGTGTCAGCCATAATCCATTCATCCTGGATGCGTCGAAGTTTATGGTCTTTGAGTGTCTGGGGCGAAAAGAGCTGATCGGTATTTATTGGAAACGGCGTCCGTACGCAACCTGATCTAGAATGTTCGGTCCATTAGGCTCTGGAGGGTGCTGGAGATTCGCTCTTGATGCGAAGGCCCCATTTTTTCCTGTTTGTCGACTTGTTGGCGTCTTAGGCACTTGGGATTGTCAAATTGGGGTTTTACGTAGGAATGAGATGATGAGATAAATACTTGTTGGAATTTTCATCTCCGTTAATCCTCAAATAGTCCGTTGACTTTTTTGTAAAAAGTCAACTGGGGATAGGACAATATTCCTTGAGTAATATCATTCGATACTCTGATTTTTTCGGAAAAAATACAAAGAAACTCCAAAAAAATTAACGCACATTATGGAAATTTCAAATTTATTCTACAACTGAAGATGTTCTCAATGATAATTATTTTTATCAGAATTATGCATGCATATGTTATCCACTTTCAACGTTTTTCTTCAATACAGATGTTTTTCCCAGCAGGAATAAAAAAAGATGATATCATCAGATTTTGAATGTATTGGCTCCATTCTAAAATAATTTGTTCCCGATCAATTCTAGTGATCAATAGTTTTTCTTTCGTTTGATTTTCTACACTCGATCGCTATGCAACGTGAAACACGCAATTTGACCCATGAGGAATGTGCCCAAGCGGTATTTTTGCGAGAAGAAGGGTGGACATACACAAGAATTGCAGAAAGGTTTGGAGTTTCCCATACAAGTGTGTCCAGAATGTTGCAGCGATTCAGGGAGGCAGGTATCAATGTCCGAAGACCAGGACAGGGTAGATCACGGGTAACAACTGCCATTCAAGAACGTTACTTGAGAGTTTCTTCGTTGAGACAACGGCTTGCAACCACTCGCCTTCTTCAAAATCAGCTTGAGCAAACTCATGGGGTGCAAATTAACACTCAGACATTAAGAAATCACCTCAGAGAATATGATTTAAGGCCTCGTGTCGCGGCAAGAGGCCCAGCTCTTACCCCAGCCCATCGAAGGGCGCATTTCGATTTTGCAAGAGAGCATATCTATTGGGAAGAGGCCGATTGGGAAAGAGTTCTCTTCACAGATGAGTCTAGATTCTGCCTCTACCATTGTGATCGACGTTCCCTTGGATACAGACGTCCACATGAAAGATATCCTCAGTGAAATTTCCTGAATACTACTGGTTTCGGGGGATGATCGATTATGGTATGGGGTGGAATATCTTTGACTGCTCGCACAGACATTATTATTATTTTATTATTATTATTGCTGATAAGTATATAGAAAGACTTGTTTCACAATGAATTGAGAATTTTCTCATCGGAACATTTGAGAAGGAAAATACGTTATTTTGTTCTAACTCCAATACTGTTGCGCCGGTGAATCAACTGCAGCTAAGAAAGTATAACAGAACTATAATCCGTGGTCAAATGTTCGTAAAAAATATCTAGGTCAATCGGTTTTATCAACGCGGCCAGACAGTTTGATAACCCAAGAACCCACACGAAAGGAAAGAAAACGCTTCACCTCTAGACCAACCGTAATCGAATTTCCCCGATACTCTTGTAATTTTTTTCACGCGAGCCTCAGGGTGGGCTCGAATTCTTTCCGGAACCCTTCAGCGTGCTCTGCAAGTTCCCATAATCTAATTATCGAGCGACTTATAAAACTATTATTCCGAGAAATAGCCAAAGTCACGGAAGGCGGAGGGAATTTTATTTGAGCTCGAGAGAATGATGTAGGAGCCGAGCTGGAAGTTTGAAGGGTCGAAACAAAGTGGCCGGGGGATGGAATTCTTCGCCGGAGAACCACTCGGAAGATTTGTTCTTCAATCATGTCGGTCCAGATGATTCCCGACGTCCGTCATAGATCGGAATAATGCCAGGGAAGATGGAGAGGCTCATCGTTTGTGTTTTCCGACCTTTCGAACTGATTTCAATATCTGTTTTCAAAGTTCTCCTAAAAGGACTTTAATGCTAACTGTAAACAAACATGGATATGGAGGAATGCAGAGTGCTTCATTGGGAAACAGAAATACTTAACAGGGAATAGGTGGCACCGAAGTGGTTCTAGAAATATCAGAGCCAACCAAAAACATTTTCATTTAAATTAGTGCCAAGACGAGGCCGTATTTCTAACATTGTCAAGAAGTTATCAGATCTCATGTAGAGCCAAGCTGCTAAATCAACACTCTTCATCTTCACAAGTATTTATGAAGAATGTATACGAACTATTCGAGAAAATTCTGAAGGTGATCGATCATTGACATAACTAGAGTTGAGTCATAGGGAAGGGTTAATCAGCACCAGTAAAGAAAATCTTCTAATTCAATTTTTTTGTAATGGTAACTTACAATTTTTAAGCTATTGCATAGCTTTTATCTCAGGCTTTGAGCGCGGGGACCGAATGTAAAAATTCCGTAACGAAAAAACCTAACACAGCCGTGCATCGTCGGTTCAGTTCGGCAGACTTCGGCAAGGTGTTTGGGTGCTTGCGACTAGACGGATGCGTGCAGCCACTCTAGCAGTGCAAAGTGGAGTCGGCAATCTCGCTGTTCCCATTGAATTACGAACGGCAAATATTTCAATAACATTGGATAGATAATGTATAGCCAAACGCAAACATTTTCCGTTAACTTCTGCTCTTGCTCTGACTATACATAAGACGCAAGGTGGAACTTTTGACGAAGTAGAGTATGAGTATAGTAAATCACATTCTCAGGAACTCGTCTTAGTTGCACTCTCTCGGGTGACAAATATTGAAAAATTGTATATTACGACAAAAAATGATAATTCTGCATTTAAATTTTATCATAATCGAAGGCTGCATGGACTGCGTCTTTGTTTCAAGAATTCAAAAGACTGTCTTTAAATGGATTTTTTGGTAGAATTTCATATAATCTCTCCATGTGGGCGCGACTCTTGGTGTACAATTGTATAGTTCAACCCCATTTTGTCAATTGTAGTTCTTTGTTGTTAAATTGTACAAAGGAACATATACGGAGATTGCAGGTCCTTCAGAACAGATGCATGAGGATAATTTTGGGATGTGATAGATACACTCCCATTAAATGCATGCTGGACGCTTTGAAATGGCTGTCGATAGAGGAGTACATTGAAAATGCAAATTTGTCCCTCATTTACAAAATGGTCAATGGAGGTGTTCCATCTTACCTCACAGAGATGCTGACGACAAGGTATCAAATGCATTCCCTATCATTAAGAACGAAGGACAATTTTAATGTCGAGTTCACAAATAAGAGTTTTCTGATGGGTTCTTTGCTGTATGACGGTGTTTTAATGTTCAATGCACTCCCTGATAAAATAAAAAGGTCGACAAGTATTCGCGGTTTTGACAAAATTGTTTGTGAATATCTCAGGAATAAAAGATAGGTAAACTTTGTAATATGAATAGTATATTGTATAATTTTCATGTATTCGAATAGCTGTATGCTAAATAAAGTTTATATTATATTATTATATTATTATATTATTATGGTGTTCAGACGATAGCTCAAAGTGTCTTAGATTTAATTAGTAATAGAAATGGCATTTCAATAATGACTTTCAATTGCCAAAGTCTATATTAGTCACAAATACGATTTACAAGATTCAGTTACGAGACAAACCAATGTGTTACTTCTTACCGAAACATGCATGAAGCGTGATAATCTGATTGAAATACCCAATTTTAATTGTATTGTTGAATTCAAACGAGATACTGTTCCAAAAGGTGGGGTAGCTATTTACCAAAATAGTAATAATTATGACTCCGAATATTGAAATAAATATTGAAGACGTTAGCGATGTCAATGTTAGACGCTCATTTGTTGGAGATATTTGTGCATGCTTATGCAAACTTAGAAATGACCTATACATAGTCATGGTAGCAATTTACATTTCTCCGAATCCAAAATTGGACGAGGTAGAGCTTTTTATTCATCGCACTTTACTGAAGTATACTGAAGAAGTGTCAAAAATACTTGGTACAAATGGTATTACCTGTCCACTTATCTTGGCTGGCGATTTCAACATTAACTTCTCTGATAAAAAATCAGAGCGGTTGACAACTTTTCTTTCGGAAAAATTGAATTTAAAAATGTATAATGATCCACAAGAATCCACAAAAAAATATGGGACCACTATTGACGCGGTATTTTCCAGATATTTAGAAGACATTAAGTCTGAAACTTATGTTTCTTATTTCAGTTACCATAAACCTATAGGTTCAATGATAAACATTCCTGAATAACTTACATGTATTGTAAGATCAATAAAAAAATATTTTGAATCAACAATATTATCTTCTTATTTTTGAATAGATGCTATGTAATAGCTTTACCGGGGCAGTCCTCGAGTGCCACACGTATTTTTATTCTTATAATCAATGGGAGGTGATACTGCCCTTTTAAGCAAGATTTCCCGATCAGGTTCGAAAGACAAAATCGTTGATTCTCCCGATTCAATTTTCTCGTCGAAAATCGTACCGCTGTGTATTTCCCATTGATCAACTTCCCGCTACACAAACCTTTTAAATCCGCACCTGGAAGTCCCGAGTGAATAAAACTTTGTTTCTCACTTATCCAGTGGTGGGGAAGCCTGAATCATGATAAATGAATATTCTCCCGAGTTTACTGAGTTGGTTCTTCTACTAACATAACCATAAGCTATTGCTCCGTGATAAAACATACTGTGGATTTGTTCCTGGTTTCAAACGGGATTTATGGGATAGGAAGACATGACGAACTATACGTTTTCCCCTCTGTATAATGGAAAGTTTTTGCCGGAGCTTCAGCGTCCGGGAACTTGACGATGGAGTGAAATGGGAAATGGAAAGAAAGCTTTGTGACATGGGGAATTAAAGGGTTTTTCGGTGGAGGATTAAATCCTGAATGTGGAATACGTGAGTGGTTGTTGATGAACTTTTGATAACTGTTCTTTTAGACTTGTTTTGAGAATAGGAAAACTTGTTGCGATTCTATCGCGTGATGATAAATGGTCCAGCATTTTGGATTTTCCCATTTTTTTTTTGTTATGCTGATGGTGTTAGGTTTGTGGTGTTGAATTTTTTCCTAATTCTATGCTGTTTTCGAGATATTTCGAAAACCAAAAAAAATGCGGCAGCACAGTTGTTTCTAAAAGTTGTTCACTTTTTCTGAAAATCTCCACGCCACAATAATATGAAACAATTTTCTTGGAAAATTGTTGGGGTAATCATTTTCTAACTTCTCTTGTTTATCGTTAATAAGCCAAATATTCTTGAAAATGACAAGTGCATAACTTTGCATTCAATAGCAACATATTTTGAATATGTTTTGTTTTGAAAAAATTAAAGATACTGGGTTGACATTTTTTCATTCACGTGATATTACAGATAATGCGGAGTTGGGTGTTAAATAACATATAAATATATATATATATATATAAATATATATATATATCCTCATGAAAAAAAGAGCTAAAATAATACAATAAATGTTGAAACAAAAAATACCTAAACTGAGGTAAAAAAAGAACATTCTTCGTATGATACTATGGAATCATACGATACTATCATCACTAGTATCATACGATACTATACTGCCAGGGGAAAAAACCTCAGCCGAAAAAACCTGTCTCCCCGTAAAAAAAATAACATAAAATATTAAATATCAGGAAAATCTTGAAAGACATCAGTGTGATCATCTTCATGTTATCCGTCGATGGGCTCGGATAAACAGATTCTTCCCAAAACGACTCGCAATTCTTAATCTGAAATGAAAAAAGACAAAAAGGAGAAAAGAAACCGATTATTCAGAATGAATCAAATGCATTTTAGAAATGCATTTGCTACTTTAAAAAACATCAACATTCAGATTTCTTGGCCAAATAATGTTCGGAGGTTTATAAATATTTATGACAGAAATGTCACAAAATTTGAAAGAAATGAAAAAAAAAACTCCATCAATTTCCCCTTTCCGAATCTGTTGAAAAATTACGAACTGATAATTTTTTAACATAACAAGCTAAACTTGTAAAAAAACAATTAATACATAACTTTCAACTGTCCTCTTTCACGAGGATTTTTTTCTGTTGCCGTGTGGGTTTCTTGCAGAACAATCACTTCGATACCATATTCATCAGCTAATTTGGAGACGTAATCACACTTTCCTTTCGAAATTCCTTCGATATTCAAATTCAAAATCCACAAATTGTTGCTCTCTGGTCGTGAGGGTTTTTTCAAACCAGATACGACCTTCCAGGTGATGATTTTTCGGCACTTCAGATGTTTGAAGACCGCTACGGGACCCCAATGAAAGGCAATCATCTCCCATGGATAAACCAAACATGTTATAACACAAGAAAACAGAATATTTTTCAGGACCAAAAACTACGACATATATAACATAATACATAACAAGAGATGTAAGAAGCATATTTCGCACTACTAGAGGAAACCTTTAAATTCGTCGTGAATAATTTCATACTTACCAGGCAGATATTGCCATGTGACTCCGTTTCTCAGGCAATGCAGGGAAATCTCAGCAAGATAATTCCTTCCCAATTTTTCAACAGTGTTACTGAAACATTCGCTACGCCAATAAAAAAACCGCAAACTCTTAAATTTTTTATTTAAAATTTCAATAGATCGATCATCTTAATGATTATGTTATGTACATACAATAGAATAATTACAAAACGAATTACAATTATGAGAAGTTTAATATAAACAGATACAAAGAGAATATCTATGTTAGTAATCTTGAGCTCCGCACCCTCCCTGATAACCAAATCAGGGTGGTATTCAGAGGAGCGCACCTATTAATATAGGGCCGCACTCATTGAATTTCGAAGGCGCTCTCATCAGCGGCGAAATGAAATTCATCTTAATGAAAGGGGAGGAAATTTATTCAACGTTTTCCCGAGTTTATAACAAGACAAAATCCTGGTCGTCTCATGTTGAATATTAATTTTACCGACATTGTCTCCATTTTAAGTTCCTGAATGAAAGTTGTACACAAAGAAAGAATTAGACTATCGAAGGAAACGGATCAGATGAAGTTTTCTTGATGATTGCGTGAAATACTGCAGGAAAATAGGCATTTGTATGGGTGAGATGAGTTCACCCCATCTCATTGAAAAAATTTATTGTCAACATCCCTGTATATCTTCAAAGAATAAAAAGAATTAAGACCTAATCATTTGCTGAAACAATTAGATTTTTGAGTATCTTGGGACTCCTTTGTCTACATAGAATGAATGAAAACATTTTTAAGTCTAAATTCCTAGTAGGGAAATAGTGTATTAAGTATAGAGAACGGTAAGGGCATTTTACCGATCGAAGACAATAGTTTGGAGGAGGAGCGCAGCGACGACTCCAATTAGTGTCTGAGATCGGTATTCCTTAACGTTCGAGATACTTATAGCATTTTTTGCACCATAGACACAAGTTTTACTCAATGTACAATAGTATATAACATTACTAGCAAGGTGAGAGGGTTTTTACTGGCGAATGGAGGAGCCAGTAAAACCCGTTACCTTGGGTGTATTGTTTTATATTTTATTTGTTTCTCATTTGTAAAAAGGTTAGATAAATTCCAAAAAAATCTCAATAATTTGTCGCAAATGTCGTGAGCTATGGAAGCGTTGCCATGAACATGTCTGTTTATTTTTCTTTACATTTGTTTTGGCGAAAGCGAAAATGAATGTACCAAAAGAAATTATTGAGGCAGCCAGCAGTGTAGCATCAAGTTTATTACCTGCAAAATCATCTTCAAGGTACGAGCGAGAATACGACGACTTCAAAAAGTGGCAAAACAAAAATAGTGTGATTGGGGTAACTGAAGATGATTTGTTGGTCTACTTGAATTAACTATCAGCTAGATTCAGCCCTAATACTTTATGGGCGAAATGGTCTATGCTGAAAAGCTGCTTGGAAATGAAAGAAGATGCCCCTGTTCTCAGGTTTGTTTTCTTCAAAAAATTTATTGAAAAATATGACGTTTAATTGTCATTTGCAGATTTCTGAAACGAAAAAATGAGCGTTATACGCCAAAAAAGGACAAGGTATTAGTGAAGTAGAGGCTGAACAATTTCTTTTACATGCTCCTGATGATCAGTGGTTTCTGGCGAAAATTTTAACAATATTTGGGATTTTTGGATGTTGTCGATGTGACGAAATTCTCTCCTTAAACATGAATGATGTAGAAGATATGGAAAAATACGTTATTGTGACATTGAGGCAAACAAAAAATTCAACAACAAAAAGATTCACCATAACCGATGATGGCTGCAGCTTCAAGCCCTGCATGTTATACAGAAAATATGTAAATCTTCGGCCTCCTGGAACAGAAAGCCTAAGATTTGACATACCGACATGGAAAGTGCATTTCCCTTTATGCTGGCCAGCACACTATTGGTGGTGTCCCAAAGCAAATAGCGAAATATTTAGGTTTAAAAGACCCAGAGTTATACACCGGCCGATGATTCGGCCAACAAAAAAATCGAAATGTCTAGCAAATTATTTGGTAGTAAGGAGAGTACAAATGTTCTGCAGTCCTCGAGTTCAGCAGTTTCTGAGTCAACAGATGGTTCATCATCATCAGTATCAACTCTTTCATCATCAAAAATCTGCGTTACTGGAAATAACAATTGTGCCATGATTTTCAACATATATGACGATAAAACAAAATGTAAATAATACTACTAACTTGTAAAAATTTTGCAAGTTAACTGTCAGTTTTACAAGTTAGTGACTTGATGAAATAAACTTAATTATTAATATTGTGTCCTAACAAGTCTTCAAAACATTTCAACATGATTTCAAGGAACCTTAAAACTTTTGATTGAATTTTTTCAGGATACGAATCGAGACAGTTTTTTTTCCGCTTTTTTTTTCTCATAACATATTGCTAATACTTTGATCCTCCCCTCAATTTCCGCACCTAAAATACCACCCTGACGAGGTACCATCACCAACCGCGATTCTCCGGAAGATACCCCATAAAACATCGACTGTTTCATCATTTAGACTCAAACCTCCAACGTCCTTATTTTACACGCAACTCTCTTGCTGGTGGCCCATCAGAGGGGTCCTGATCGTGATAACTTCACGCTGGTGGAAAGCTGGCTTCGTCACTGGAAACAGAGACGATACTGGCGATACCAACGAAGGATATGCTTTCTTGGTGTGGTCGATTTGTGCGTATATTGTTGGATCGTCTCTGATCTTCTGGTGGTCCAGCTGGTTCACGCCGTTCTTGCACGTCGCCAAGGTGCTGGGCCTGGCCAGAGACAGCTCCGCGTACGTCACCTCGTTATTCTTCTGGAAGGGAAAGAGATAAGTGTTGTGGTGGAGGAAACTTTGATTTTTTCAAGGCATGAAATGTAGCTATTGAACCTTCATTTATTGAAGAACTTGAATCTGCTCAGAGGAATAATAAAAACGTTGATTATACCAGGGGCCTATTGCACCAAAATGCTTCGCAACTTTTCACTTTCCGAATGAATTACATGTACGAAAAGCATTCAGAATTGGACATTTTAAAAGTGAAAAGTTGTAAGGTAGTTTGAAAGGTACTTTTGCAAATTTTCAATTCGCACTATTCACTTTTCGAACGAATAACACTCATTGCACCAAACTCATTCGGAATTGGAAAGTGCAAACTGAAAAGTGGCAAAGTAGTTTGCTGCAATCTGCAATAGGCCCCAAGTTGAATCAATCTGATGAGAACGTCATTCTAAATGAATGGAGCTCAACCTAATGGATTGGACACCAATGTTGTTTCTTCTGGCTACATAAATTCAGTCGTGTATAGAACACAGACCCGAGAATTGAAAATAAGAATGTGCACAGAAAGGTGGAAAATATTACTTCTAATAGTGAAAAAACGTCCTTTACTAGGGCACCTCGCGAATGAGTCATTGTCCCAAGATCTCAATTAAAAGAATCTGGAGTATAAACTCCGCTTGATACAACAGTAGTAGATAAGCTAGGCGATTTCTAGCCCGAATTGAACTTTGGATCCAGCTATTGTACTTGTCAGTTTAGGTGGCGCAATTTAGAGTTAGACTAGCTGCCCGCGCAACTTCTGCCCAAATCGGCTAGTTAAATTATGATTAGTCCAATGTTATCTTCGAACACGAAAAATTTTGAAGAAGCCTAGATCCTGATTGCCACACAGCTTACCAGATTCAATTGTATTTCCCTAACTTCTCGTATTTATACGCCCTATACCTAAATAACTGAAATTATGTTCCTATAATTAGATAATCAGTCAACCCTCTCAATACATGGACCTTCCCGTGACACGGTTTCTTATGTCAGGTCTTATTATTCTCGGCATCGCAAATTGAAAATAACCAAGTTGATAAAAAGTTCTCGCACAATTTGGGGTGAGTTGTATCTATCACAAAGGATCAACTGCAAAAAGAGGACGTAACTTGAAATGAAGCGTCCAAGTGCAAAGTCAGTCATTTGACACTTTCCGAAAAAATGAGTTGAGGAAGGATCACAATAGAGAAAGTTGCTGGCAATATGGTTCTTATACCCTCAGGTTCATGAGTAGACTTTTGAAATCCTCTATCCGTAATTCGAATGGTCAAAACTGGTAGTTTTTCCATTCAAAACTATGATTTTGGCAGGTTCTACTCGGAACAGCTCATACATCGAATGTCTGGTTTCGCATTTAGATGTTTGAAATGTCACTTTGACAAATGATCACCGAAACCGCTAATGACATAGATAACCAAACATGATACCCGATGTTTATCGAGATATTATTTAATTATTTATGTATTATTTATCGATAATATTGGTGTTTTGTGCAAACTTTGCGTCGTCCTCACTTGAAGAAATAATTGAAATCGAAAAAAAGATCCAAATAATGCAGGATCAAATTTAAAAATTTTATGTTTAATTGTCAAACATCGATGATAATCGAAAATCAATGATAACTGATCACTTCCATTTCTGAGGAAGAACCATATTAAATACCTTGCTTCATATTTTTCCACCTTTTAAATCTTCCCTGGAATTCCACGAATAAGTCAAGACCAAAATCAGCCAAATTGGTCCAACCGTTTTCGAGTTTTAGCGTACCTAACCAATTCATGTTTATATATTCAAGATAGTAAAATGTAGTTAAAGTTTCCCACAATAAGCCTGACGCCATCGATGCTGAAAAGTGTTAACAAGCTAACGATCCAAAGTTCAATTTGAGCTAGAATGCGCTTAGCCTATCTACTATTGCAGTATCGAGCGGAGTTTGTACTCTATTGGCCAGATCCAAGACTCACTTTTTGAGAGAACCACTAAGCCTATTTACTTGTAGTATGTAGAGTTAAATATTAAAAAGGACGATTTTCAGGGGTTGGAAGGGAGAGTAAAACTTCGATACAATGATGAAATCGTTTAGTACAACGTTATATTGAATAAGTTATTTTTTATGTAATTGATATAGGGATGTTAAAAAAGGTTCTTGATTATGAAAAATTAAAAATATAATATTGTTATGAAACTAAAAAAATAAAACTCATTGAGAGAATATTTTGGATTATTATATTTTGACCATGAATACCTTAAACATTTTCTTATTATCGATTTCGAAATTTGAGATTTTCTTGTAGAGAAGAGCTCCGCCCTAACGCACAGAATGCTAAAAAATTCAATTTTTTCAAAACGTGAGACACGAATATAAATCTAGATCTACTTCTAGTATTTGAACAGAGTCAGGCATTTCTGAAAAGGTAATAGAATTAAAACAAGATTGGGGTCTCAGAGGAAACAGTCAGTTCGATTACAGGGTTGATACAGATTGGAACGAACTGGATCAAATATCTACATAAGCACAAAGTTGACTTCTGTTTGAATTTTTTCAGATATCGCGGAAGAGACGAGATATTTAATTGATGCGGTGTATGTGTATAACATTCATCATCGAGTATAAGTTGGTAGTAGAGTTATTTACTAGGGCACCTCGCGAATGTATCATTTTCCTAAGATCTCAACTGAAAGAATCTGGAGTATAAACTCCGCTTGATACTACAGTAGTAGATAAGCTAGGCGCTTTCTAGCTCGAATTTATTTTTGGATCTGATCATTGAACTTTTCAGTATAGGTGGCGTCATTTGGGGTTGAATAGTAAACTGTAGTTGAAGTTTCTCTCAATTAGCGTGACTCCATAGATACTGAAAAGTGTTAACGAGCAAACGATCCAAAGTTCAATTTGAGCTAGAATGCGCGTGGGCTATCTACTATTGCAATATCAAGCGGAGTTTGTACTCTATTGGCCGAATCCAAGACTAATTTTTTGCGAGAACTATTTGGCCTATTTACTTGTAATGTTAAATATTAAAATCTTTTACTTTCAGGGGTGGAAGAAGGAGTAAAACTTCGATACAATAATGAAATTGTTTGCTACAACGTTATATTTACTTGAATAAGTTATTTTTTCATCTAATTGATAATAAGGATGTGGGAAATAGTTCTTGATTAGGAAAAATTAAATATATAATATCATTATGAAACTTAAAATATAAAATTCATTGGAAGAATATTTTGGCATATTATATTTTGACCACAAATACAACGTTTTCTTGCTATTAATTTCGAAATTTGTAATTTTCTTGTGGAGAAGTGCTCCGTCCTAACGCACAGGATGCTGAAAAATTCAATTTTTTAAAACGTAAGACACGAACTTGAATCTTCTACTTCTAGTACTTGAATGAAGTCAGATGTACGGATTTTTGAAAAGTCAATCGAATAACCCTTAAAACAAGATTGAGGTCCCAGAGGTAACAGTCATCTCCATCACAGGGTTGATACACATTGGAACGATCTATATGAAATGTCCACATACGTAACAAAGTTGACTTCTTTTTGCATTTTTTCAGATATTGCAGAAGAGACGAGATATTTAATTGATGCTGTGTATGTGTATAATATTCATCATCGAGTCTGAGTTGGTATTAAAGTGTCAATGAGATAGGCAAGAATTAGGAAGACTGTCTAGACGGGGTTCCTTCCCAGAAAAGTAGCATAAACTCTTTCCAATGACCCTGAAGCATATTTAAATGTACTTACCAGAAAGAGTTTCAGAGGGGGAAGGGGAAAGCTAAAGAAGAAAGTCTGAAGGAATCTACTTGGTTTGGAAAGTTCGGAAAGGTTTTTCGAAACTTTGGTACAGGAAGTATATAGAACTTAGCGAGAATATATCAGCACCCCAGAGGTAAGGTGTATCAAGTCACAATATCAAAATCAGACAAAAGAGAGATTTTTCAGTTCGATTATTGTTTCAAAGAATGTTTACTGCCATTATTTGGCGACTTGATATACCTAGGGAGTCGAAAATGTGTTCCACTAGCTAGAATTTAATAATGTGAATCCAATATTGTAGAAAGTTCGTGTCTGAAAAAATGTGACTTAACACACTTTACCTCTGAGGTGCTGATATCTTTGGACTGGATTCTTAGGAAGCACCAAATGCTACTGTAGAGGCAGGAAGAAACCCTATTTTCAATGGTGATGGAATGTCCCGCCAAGGCTAACCAACGCGAACAATTCTTTGGACAACAAACTTATTACTTTCTCCCAGCTGTCCTAAATACTGGAGTTCATGAGAAGTCTTGAACTGTTGGGCAACCTATAAACTACGTTATGCCGAGAAAAGCTCTGATGTGGGACGAAATGAACATTAAGATCACACTGCAATAAAATCTACAACCAAGAATGTGTTTTTTCAGCAATACAATCAAGTGAAGATCCCATAACATGTGTGATTCCCATCTCCCGCACAAGATCACATCATCGCTCCCCCAAGAACCCACCCCTCGCCCCCATTTACGTCCCCCAATGACATTTCCCGGTCTCCCTCTCATTTTTATCGTTTCAACTCCGCTCTTGTTTCAGCCGAAATGGGGTGAAAGACGAAGTGAACTCACGTTCTGAAAGTTATACGCCTGTGTCTTGTCTCTGGCGGCGTGACCTTCGGCAGAGGGTGTGATGCTGCGTGATCGGGTCACCTCGCAAGCCACGGCCGCGTACTCGGCCGCGTCCGCCGCCTCCAGCGAGTTGGGGCCCGGGGTCTGGGCCGCAGAGTCCAGGTGGTGGTTGGAATCTGGAAAAGAAACGTTTTAGTCGGGTTGGAAGGATTTGGGTTGTTTTTGTTGGTGTTTTTTCGGCGGGAACGATTGAAAATGGTCTGGTCTGGGCTTTATAATATCTGGCCATTATACAGGGTGTTTGTTCTCAGACGAGACAAAAACTATGATAAACTAACTCAATTCTGAATGAATTCTCAAATACGTAATGATTTTGATTTCGATTTTATCGAGGCCAGAATAGTTATTTATGATACAAGTGCAGAAGGCATTGATATTCTTACACGAGTTCAGAATTCAAAAATTCGAAATGAACTAGTGTTAGAATGGGCCTTCTGTACGACTATCATAAATATCGTTTAGGGATTATTGCATTGAAAAATGTTGATTGGCAGAATAATAAATCAATTGATATTAAGTAAACATGCAGTTATACACTGCGCAAAAAAATTAACGCACATTCTGAAAATCTCAATTTTAATGAAAGTTAACTCTACATTGACTTTATAACTTATATTTTATGTTCTCTCGGGAAGGTTTTGAACGAAACAAGACACATTAAATGGAAGAAGAATCTGATCTAATCCTTCCCAGATTTCTCCGAGTTGGATTCCTAAGTCATTAAGAGTAGCTGGATGATTTTCTGAACTTCTCAGCCTTCTATTGAGGTTGTCCCAAATCTGCTCAATCGGATTGAGATCTGGACTTCTTGCTGGCCATTCCATTCGAGTGACTTCAACCTCTTCAAGGTACTCCTGAACGATGCGCGCACGACAGGGTCTGGCTTTATCGTCCATAAAAATGAAATTTTTACCAATGTATGGGCCAAATGGCACTACATGCTCTTCAAGAATGTTCCTCATATACTTATCAGCATTAATATCTCCATTATCAACGACCACTAAGTCTGAGCGAGCAGTCAAAGATATTCCACCCCATACCATAATCGATCCTCCCCTGAAACCAGTAGTATTCAGGAAATTGCACTGAGCATATCTTTCATGTGGACGTCTGTATACAAGGGAACGTCGATCACACTGGTAGAGGCAGAATCTAGACTCATCTGTGAAGAGAACTCTTTCCCAATCGGCCTCTTCCCATTGGATATGCTCTCTCACAAAATCTAATCGCGCCCTTCGATGGGCTGGGGTAAGAGCTGAACCTCTTGCCGCGACACGAGGCCTTAAATCATATTCTCTGAGGCGATTTCTTATTGTCTGAGTGCTAATTTGTGCTGATTTTGAAGGAGGCGAGCGGTTGCAAACCGTTGTCTCAACAAAGAAACTCTCAAGTAACGTTCTTGAATGGCAGTTGTTACCCGTGGTCTATCCTGTCCTGGTCTTCGGACATTCATACCTGTCTCCCTGAACCGCTGCAACATTCTGGACACACTTGTATGGGAAACTCCAAACTTTTCTGCATGTCTTCTCGCGAAACTACCGCTTAGGCACATTCCTCTTAGGCCAAGTTGGGAGTTTCGCGTTGCATAGCGATCGAGTGTAGAAAATTAAACGAAAGAAAAACTATTGATCGTGGAATTGATCGAGAACAACTGATTTTAGAATGGAGCCAATACATTCAAAATCTGATAATATCATCTTTTTTCATTCGGGCTGAGAAAAAACATCTTTATTGAAGAAAAACGTTGAAAGTGGATAACATATGCATGCATAATTCTGATAAAAATAATTATCATTGAGAACACCTTCTGTTGTAGAATAGATTTGAGATTTCCAAAATGTGCGTTAATTTTTTTGCGCAGTGTATTTGCTCTATCTTCGTTTGAAATTAATGCATTTGAAAAAATCTTCTACAAGGTGAGCAAAATTGGTGATACTTGAACTACAACTTTTTCATCGGGAGAGATAGAGGAAAATGAATGACACGTCACGGTGGTCTTTTCTAAAGAGACTAATAATGCCATCAACTGCTTTCCTCCATCTCCTTTTTTTTCGAGTTGTAGGCCAAAATTGAAATTTGAGCGATTTCAACTTTGGCCATTATCTCCGTTTCTGTTTGTGCTAGGATGTTGAAATGAAACCATTATACAGGCACTTTTTTCATAGCAATCCAGCAGCCTACTTGGTTTTTTTCAAAGTGGTTTTCTCCCTGAGCTATAACATAATGTTGTGTTTTTTCTTATGGAAACAATAGTTTGAAATGGCTTAGAACGAATCGCAATTTTTTTCCTGTCTCAGAAATATATCATACATCATACATCGCCACCAGATTCATTCAGATATCATGAAAAATATAGTTTGTACTTGAAATTCGAATTATTGAGTATTAAATAGGCTGAATCACAGAATAATATGTCTCTACGCATAGTGTCATTATTATTTTGCCATTGAATACTTGATTCAATTCTCCATGGGTTGATCCCTGTTCAGAACAACTGTCAATCATTAGAATTCGCAGTCATTGTTGCCGGCAATATGGAAATGTTCGAAAACTACGTGAAATATCATATGTTTAAATGTTTCATTTTAGCTGCAATAAAGACTTCGAGTTGACAGTTTTTCTGAACAGAGATCAAACCACGAAGAATTGAATCAATTATTCAATCGCAAAATAATATTGACACCATGCGTAGAGACATATCATTTTGTGATTCAGCCTACTTAATCATCAATAATTCAAATTTCATATGGGTACAAACTATATTTTTCATGATATCTGAATGAATCTGAGGGCGATGTATGATGTATGATATATTTCTGAAACGGGTAAAAATGGGGATTCTTTCTAAGCTATTTCAAACTATTGTTTCGATAAAAAAAAACACAACTTTATGTTATAGCTCAGCGAGAAAACCTCTTGGGAAAAAACAAAGTACGCTACTGGATTACTATGAAAAAAGTGCCTGTATAATATTTTCATCTCAACATCCCAGCACAAACAGAAACGGAGATAATGGCCAAAGTTGAAATCGCCCAAATTTCAATTTTGGCCTATAACTCGAAAACAAGAAGAAGTTGATGGCATTATCAGTTTCTCTAGAAAAGACCACCGTAACGTGTCATTCATCTTCCTCTTTTTCTCACAATTAAAAAGTTGTAGTTCAAGTATCACCAATTTTGCCCACCCCGTACGTCTGAGGTACAGAATTATGAAACAATTTAAAAGAATTTTAAAATCAATGAAACACATATTAGTTACAATATGTTGCCTGAAAGATGGGAGAAAGTAGTGGCCAGCGATGGACAATATTTTAAATAATCAACATATAACCAGTTTTTCACAAAAAAACCTCGAATTTCGAGGAAAAAACGACGGAAGCAAAGTTGTACACCTATTATCATCCCTTAGATATGACGAAAAACCAAACAAAAATTGTACAAATTCAATCTCTCCCAAAACTCTGTTTTATTTAATTCATGATCATCATAGTATCCTGAAACACCCTGTGGATTCGTGGGGCTCAGGGTAACCCTTCACTGCAAATCTTCGTTTCAATCAGAGATTGTAAGAAGCCACAACGAAATTCATCAGACGTTAAGCCTCTTACGGATTGCGTAAAGTGTGGAATGCTCCTAATCCCATTTAAATTCGAGTAATCTGTCACGGAGAATGAGGTCTTCATTCCCATGCAAACCTGGGATTTCTCATAGGAGATTTATGTTTGCGGGATATCCGGTAATTGTGTGAAAATTAAGCTGTATTTCGGTAGTTTTTCCGGTATCCTCATGAAAATTCATCGCGATCTGGGGCTGACGTTTATCTTCTCGACGTTGTTTAATGGATAATTATTCACGTTAGTTTTTCATGGTTCAGGAAGTATTTGAGAATTTTTTTTTCATACGATTAGAATGAAGACTAAAAGAATCTTTTCCGAAGAAATTACATGAAGAAAACAATTTCAAATAAGAACAAAATGTTTGTTATCTCTTCAATAGCTAGTCGACAGTTGATCATTGAGAATCTACTCCATAATGTTGGAGGTTTCAAAATTCTAGCTTCTTCAGATTGGTTTACAATTTTAATATCGTTACATACGTTTTCTTGCTTGGGTAAATCGCAAAATAACTTAGAATAATTCGGCTCCTACTTCAGCAAATGCTTTGAAAATCTTAAAATCATGCATTTTACGTGAATTTATTTCAAATTGAATTCTTAGATGTTCAAAAGCATGGTGTAAGCACTGATTGAATATTGTTTTGACAGCTTTGAGAATATGGGCGATGTTTCGTTTTCGTCAACTGGAGATGGCGCTATTCCCAAATTATGACAGACTCAGCATGTGATTGGAGTGATGGAACTTCATTTTGACGCAATTGGATGACACTGCTTTGTACTTTCTACTCAGTACATCATACCTGATTGCTTTGAATATCGAAGTTTTTTAAGGAGATTTTGTCCTTGAGGTGTATGGGATACTGTTGATGCAAAACAAGGCTGAAACCTGTATTTCTGTCATCATAGAAAATGATATCCATTTCGATGTTTACTATTTTGAATTAATCTATACTCTTCGTCAATAAATTCCGGACAGGCAAAATTTTTGTCAAATTCAACACCCTGTATCTTTTTTCGTGGTTCTCCGATTTTGTTGAAATTTTCACCAGGTGAAGTATTGGGTCTTGTAATATTAACCTGGAATTTACTCTACGAAAATATCTGTAGTTCATCCGTTATACAGGGTGAAACAAAACCTTGTTCAATACCCTCCATTTCTGAACACAATGTGGTGAATTTGAGGCGGAAAATTTGATATCATTAAGTTTCAATTTGAAGTGTGAGCCTTTCTTGAGAAAATATTCTTTGGTTCACGTCAGTATCTGCTTTTAAAGAAAGATACACATTTTCAATGAAAGTGTTGAATTTTTTCAATTTTTATAACAATTTAAAACATTATGATACCTTATGGACTAGCGAACATAAGCAAACATCTGAAAATTAATAGCATGTATTTCCACCTCGCTTTCTCATCACTTCTACCATACGACGTTGCATTCTTTCAATGCAGTTCCGAATTTTTTTTTTGGGGAATTTTTCCCTTCAATTTCTGTTAATGCAGGACAATGCTAGGTCTCACGTTGCACGGGTTGTAACAGAATACTTAGAAGAGGCGAATATTCAACCATTGGTGTGGCCAGCCAGAGTCCGGATTTAAATCCAATTGAACATGTATAGAAATGCTAGGTAGACGTGTTCGAAATTGGCAACCCAACACTTTGCCGAATTTACGAACAGCCCTTCTTGAAGAACGGGAAAATATTTTCTCAGAAGCAATTCCGAAATGCATTGAAAGTATGCCACGTCGTATGGTAGAAGAGATGAGAAAGCGAAGTGGAAAAACATGCTATTAATTTTCAGATGTTTGTTTATGTTTGCTAGTCGATAAGGTATTTTAATGTTTCAAATTGTTATTAAAATTGAAAAAATGCAACACTTTCTTTGAAAATGTGTATCTTCTTTTTAAAAGCAGATACTGAAGGAAATAAAAAAAAATTTTGTTGAGAAAGGTTCATACTTCAAATTAAAACATGATGATATAAATTTTTCCGCCTCAAATTGAGCACAGGGTGTTCAGAAATGGAGGGTATTGAACAAGGTTTTGTTTCACCCTGTATAACGGATAAACTACAGGTATTTTCGCAAAGTAAATTTCAGGTTAATATTACAAGACCCAATACTATACTTGGTGAAAATTTCAACAAAATCGACGAACCACGAAAATAGATATAGGGTGTTGAATTTGTCAAAAATTTTGCCTGTCCAGAATTTATTGACGGGGAGTGTATATTTCAGAAATGTTTTCGGTGTGGCCTTCATAAAAGCAAAGAATTTTTTGTTTTCCAATTTATTCTTTTTCTTAAAAAAAACTTGAGTTGATAAATTCGTGTTTGGCAAAAAAAAAGTTCACCAAAATAACGTTTCTCATACACCGTTGTACAGAGGTTTCCAAGACTTATCCCCTCTCTCTCATTCAATTTTGAGGGGTTGAAGTGCCCCCTCTTACGGGGTTGCTCCCTCAAGCCCGAATATACGTCAAGAGATGCCCCCACAAAATCATTCGACGTATTTCGGGAACTCGAGTGCACCAATCAGAGAATACATCGGGCTGTTCATTTGAAATAGTTGAGAGTAATCGGAAGTAATATCTTGAGGGTTGCATGTTTGCGAGGGGAAAAGAAAGCAATGAGTAATTATTCGATAAGAAAACGAGACAGTTGACGGTCACAACGTAGACAATTAATTATAAGACTCAGCAATGAGAGGGTTTGAAGTACCCTCTCATTACTAAGTCGAAATATCACAAAGTTCTTTAGATCAACCAGACAATTATTAGACCGATTCGACCAGAATTTTCGACTAAGTAATCGAAACCTAGTCGAAACCTAATCTTGAAACACGATTCTCAGACTAAGCAAAATGCACGGAAGCTAGTTTAGAGGTTGTCAAACAAGATTTTGAGACGAATTCATTTAACGAAAGCTTATCAAATTATAGACTCAGTGCATCCAGTGACTGTAATCCTCAGTTCTTTGTTGTCACTGTTTTTTTCTTCTATTTCTTCCACATTCTTTTAAATAACCTTGTGTTTAGTTTTTCCCTAGAACCAATAAAAATCCTTCATACGTTTGATCATTTTCGGATTTCCTGCTTTTTATAGAATACTCTAGGAAATCTGTTTCGAAAAATTCAGTAAAAACGACTGTTGAAAATTATTGCCCCCTCAGACCTCATCCTCAGCTACGCCTATGGTTCGAACGCAGCGCCACGTCAACTCCACTTCGAAGCTCTATCATCAGCTGATTGACGTCTCGCGTCAAATTAACCTATCTCTATGTGCTAATCAGTTGATAGCTCAACTCATGTTCATTAATTGGATCAATTAATCCTCCCCTCTTTCTGTCTCCAGCTTCGCCTGTGAATAGACCTCCTCTTGTACTACTCTTGCAAATTAGAATTTTCAAAAAGTCACCTCGCTTAATAACTGATCATATCTTTCATTTTCTTGGAATAATTAATCAAAAGGTGAGTGAATTCTCAGAATCCTTAATTGTTGCATTTTCCATGTAATTTTCCTGCTTTTCATAAAGTTTGAAAATTTGTCCACGTTTTAGATCATGAAAATCTATAAAAATGTTAGTATTCCTCTCCCACTTTATAATAATCTCTCACAATATTATAATAGGATCTCTATTACAATAAACAAATGTATTTGACTCCTCTAAGATATATATTTTGGTATAATTTTGCAGTTCTCATAGATTTTTCAGATATCTCTAGACTCCTCACATGGAACTGATTATGTGCTCCAAGAATGAAACTTCTCTGTGGTAATCAATACTGATTTATTATATTCTCATGTGCACCTCATTATCTTAATGTATCCATCTCATTTCTCAACTATTTACTTCTCATAACACTTGCTAATCATTGTTCTCGAGATTCAGATGAATGAAAATCCTCAAACGCAAAGGTGAATCATGGAATCAGTCTTCTCTCTCAATAAAACCAAGTGAACTTCTCTGACGTATTTCAACGATCAAGTAGCTCAAACATTGAACATAATTGACAGTCTCAGTCCCTGCTTCACCTTGAGCGGTCTCCTCAAATATTGATAAAACCATTCAGCTGGTATGATCCCCTCATTATACATAAAAAATTCTCAATTTCATTCATCTGAGGCACTTAGCAAGTACGATCTCAAGCCTTCTCGAATCCAACGGGTTGGTGGTTTTCAATTCATACATGGAACTCTCATGTGACAATCCTCATAATTGTCAATTGTAGCCTTTATATTTCTGATGAACACTAACCCTGCTAACTAAAGTTTGTCACTGTAAACGCCTTCTCAATTGATTAATTAGCATTCCCTTTATAGATCAACGTTATAGATCATAAATATTGATTTCTCAATCATGATATTCTCACATTCTTAATCATCTCAATGAAGAAGAGACTTAGACTACTAAGCTTTCAATACACGTATCTCCTCTAAGGCCTGATCTCACTTTTATTACAACTCAGCCTACTCTAACAATTCATTATGCAACCTTATGTTTTTCTGATGAAATGAAGAGGCTCTCGGAATCAATTTCAATTGCTTCATCTCTGTAAACGCTGTGTTTAATTTTGAATTAATGGAACTATCTCAAAGTCTAAGTCTGACTTCATCTGACCTCTCATTTTGAACATCTCTAGATTACCTCTGTTTTTAGTTGAATAATTCACTCTGAGTTTATAGATGACTTTAATATCTCTATTAAGTTCATGCGGGTGACTTATTCATTTTATGATTGTGAATGATGTCAATAAATGTTTTTGCACTACCATCTCCAACTCAATTATCTGGATACAGTCCTAAACAGTATTTTACAAAATCAGAACAACCCCCATTTTGAACAAAACCTAATCTTGAAACGCGATTCTCAGACTTAGAAGAATAAACGGAAGCTAGTTTAGAGGTTATCAAACATGATTTTCGGACGAATTCATTTGACGAAAGCTCATCAAATTATAGCCTCAGTGCGTTCAGTGACTGTAATCCGCAGTACTTTGTTATCAGTGTTTTTTCTTCTATTCATTCAACATTCTTTTGAATAACCTAGTGCTGAGTTTTTCCCTAGAACCAATAAAAATCCTTTATTCGTATGATCATTTTCGGATTTCGTGCTTTTTATAGAATGTGTATCGAAAAATTCAGTAAAAACGATCTTACCGCCATCTAGTCTGTCGGATGACTAACACAACCGAAAAAAGAGCACTCTCTCGAATGCGACATTCGAGAATACCAATTCCTGATTCTTCAGCGACGATTTGGTGATGTCGCTCGCGACATTGACCTAACGCGCAGCTGAGAATCGGCTCCCAAAGCGACAGTAAGTCCCACATCCCTTAATCCGAATGTTTAATCGGAAATTGAAGAACGCGGCTCTCCCGAATTCCAGTCGTAATGACGAGGATTCATCCCGGAGGAAGCTGAGTGATCTGCGAAACTGGAGAGCAAACGTAATTTATTCTGCCTCGGCTACGTTGTCATGATTATTTATCAGGAGTCGGAGCCGAAGATCTTCGCAGATTCAATATCGGACAAAGAAAGTTCAAGAGGTCGAGATAACTTCGCCTTCTTATCTGCGAATAGTCCCGTTTTCGGGAAGAAGTCGTTATCCGATGGAAGTCTTGACAATTTCGGGGTTTAGTCCGGCTTTTGCAGGGCGACGGCGTTTGACCGGCTAACCGATGGGATCATCCCTGATTCCTTCGTAATGAGGGGACTGATGACCGGAAGCAAGACGCAGGAAGAGCAAAACATACACTGCGCAAAGAAATTAAGGCACATTATGGAAATCTCAAATTTATTCTACAACTGAAGGTGTTCTCAATGATAATTATTTCTATCAGAATTATGCATGCATATGTTATCCACTTTCAACGTTTTTCTTCAATACAGATGTTTTTTCCCAGCAGGAATAAAAAAAGATGATATTATCAGATTTTGAATGTATTGGCTCCATTCTAAAATCAGCTGTTCTCGATCAATTCTAGTGATCAATAGTTTTTTTTTTTCGTTTGATTTTTTACACTCGATCGCTATGCAACGCGAAAAACGCAATTTGACCCAAGAGGAATGTGCCCAAGCAAGAAGAAGGGTGGACATACACGAGAATTGCAGAAAGGTTTGGAGTTTCCCATACAAGTGTGTCCAGAATGTTGCAGCGATTCAGGGAGACAGGTATGAATGTCCAAAGACCAGGATAAGGTAGACCACGGATAACAACTGCCATTCAAGAACATTACTTGAGAGGTTCTTCGTTGAAACAACGGTTTGCAACCGTTCCCCTCCTTCAAAATCAGCTTGAGCCATCTCATGGGGTGCAAATCAGCACTCAGACAATAAGAAATCGCCTCAGAGAATATGATTTAAGGCCTCGTGGCGCGGCAGGAGGCCCAGCTCTTACCCCAGCCCATCGAAGGGCGCGTTTGGATTTTGCGAGAGAGCATATCCATTGGGAAGTGGCCGATTGGGAAATAGTTCTCTTCACAGATGAGTCTAGATTCTGCCTCTACCATTGTGATCGACGTTCCCTTGTATACAGACGTCTACATGAAAGATATGTTCAGTGCAATTTCCTGAATACTACTGGTTTCGGGGGAAGATCGATTATGGTATGGGGTGGAATATCTTTGACTACTCGCACAGACCTAGTGGTCATTGATAATGGAGCTATGAATGCTGATAAGTATATAAGGAACATTCTTGAAAAGCATGTAGTGCCATTTGCCCCATACATTGGTGAAAATTTCATTTTTATGGACGATAATGCCAGACCCCATCGTGCGCGCATCGTTCAGGAGTACCTTGAAGAGGTTGAAGTCTCTCGAATGGAATGGCCAGCAAGAAGTCCAGATCTCAATCCGATTGAGCAGGTTTGGGACAACCTCAATAGAAGGCTGAGAAGTTCAGAAAATCATGCAGCTACTCTTAATGATTAGGATTAGATCAGAACATTTTAAGATCACTCATTTTGAGTATGAACCGTCGTTGCCGAGCTATAATTAACGCAAGGGGTGGAAATACCAAGTATTAAATCACTTATCAGCATTTCAGTATTTTGAAAACTGCTCATTTCTCTTCTTTCACATAAGATTCGGTGAACTCCTGAATTTTTCTTCCATTTTATATGTCTTGTTTCGTTCAAAACCTTCCCGAGAGAACATAAAAAATAAGTTATAAAGTCAATGTAGAGTTGACTTTCATTAAAATTGAGATTTTCAGAATGTGCGTTAATTTTTTTGCGCAGTGTACATAGGTACATCGTGAAAAGTCTTGGAATTTCTAGGTTTCTCTTTTTTCACTTGAACTGGAAAGATGAAACTTCTTTTTGACGCTGCTGGATGTCGCCATTTTCATTAAGCTACTCAAAACGACATTACTGGCGGGTGAAAAGGTAGAATTGTTTCATTAAGATTATATCTCTGAGGGATTTGGAATACTGATGAAGTTGAATAGGGCTGAAACCGTAATATGTCTTTTCTGAGTGACAAAAACTGATGTTGCAAAGGGTTTTCATACTGAGAGATCTAAGAGCCGTTAAATTAAAGATGGTTTTCGTTTCGATAATAATTATTTTCAATTCATCTTTGTTTCGAAAATGTTCCCGGTATGGCCTCCGTGAATGCAAACATTTTTTTGTTTTTTCACGCTGTTGAAAATTGAGCGTTGCACCCCTCTGACCTCATCTAGTACAGCTCTATGGTCAGCTGATTGAATGCTCGCGTCAAAATAACGTACTTCTATGCACTAACCAGCTGACAGATTAACTCATGTTCATTAATTGAGTCAATTCATCGTCCTTTTTTGTAATCCAGCTCTGCCTGTGAATAGACTTCGTTTCGTGCTAATCTTGTGAATTAGAATCTTAAAAAGTCACCTCGCATAATCACTGTTCATCTCGTTCATTTCTTGGAATAAGTGATCATACGAGGTAGGTCAATTCTCAGAATCACTGATTGTTGCATTTTCCATGTTATTTTCCAGCTTTTCATAAAGTTCGAAAATTTATCCACGTTTCAGATCGTGAAAATCTATAAAAATATCGGTAATCGTCTCTCGCTCTATTCAAATAGAATCTCTTTTGCGTTTAACTGAAGTATTTGAATCCTCTAACATATATATTTTGTTATATTCTTGCAGTTCTCATAGATTTTTCAGATATCTCTAGACTCCTCTCATGGAAATGATTACTTGCTCCAAGATGAATATTCTCATGTTTCTCTGTGGTAATAAATAGTGATTCATTATATTCTTAAGTGCATCTCATTCTCTTAATCAGTTCATCTCATTTCTCAACTATTCACTATTCATAACACTTGCTAATTATTGTTCTTGAGTTTCAGATGAATAAATAATCCTCAAACGCAAAAGTGAATCATGGAATCAGTCTTCTCTCTCAATAAAACCAAGTGAACTTCTCAGAAGTATTGAAACGATCAAGTAGTTTAGACATTGAACCTGATTGACAGTCTCAGTTACTGCTTCACCTTGAGCGGTCCCCTCTAATATTGGCAAAACCATTTAACTGTTATGATCTCCTCATTATAAATAAGAAATTCTCAATTTCATTCATCTGAACCACTTAGCAAGTAAGATATCAACTGTAAATGTCGTCTCAATTGATAAATTAGCATTCTCATATAGACCAACGTTATAGATTATAAATATTGATTTCTCGATCATGATATTCTCACATTGTGATAATCTCTATGAAGAACAGACTTAGACTACTAAGTTTTCAGTACACGTATCTCCTATAAGGCCTTCTCTCACTTTCATTACAACTCAGCCTACTCTTATGATTCATTATTCAACCTTCTGTTTCTCTGATGGAATACCGAGGATCTCGCAATCAATTTGGATTGCTCTATCACTGTAAACGTTGAGTTTAATTTTGAATTGATGGAACTATCTTAAAATCTAAGTCTGACTTCACCTGACCTCTCATTTTGAACTTCTCTAGATTACCTCTGTTTTTAGTTGAATAATTCACTCTGAGTTTATAGAGGACTTTAATATTTGTATTTTTACTGTATTTAAATCATGGCGGGTGACTCATTCATTTTATGATTGTGAATGATGTCAATAACTGTTTTTACACTACCATCTCCAACTTAATTATCTGGATACAGTCTTTCACAGTAATTCAACAAAATCAGAACAATCCAGATTTTGAACACATGCATTCTTGCAACTTCAGTTTCTATGTCAAAAAAAGAGCCAATATTCAAACCGTTCAAAACGAGATGAAGCATCGCTGTGATGAAATACTCTCGGCAATTTTCGCATGAATAATCATCAAATCCTCCGGCTTCTAAGCACTGACGTGCCCAATTTTTTGTCCATTTAAATTTCCTGGACCGCAAACCTTCAATTCAGCGCTCCGTCTCATCAAAATCCTCGTTTCAACATAATAAAAAAAAAGTTGATTAAGAGCAAATTCGACGTTCTTTCATCTCCTCGAGAAAATGGCGGTCTTGCAGTCCCTCCTACGCGAAGGAGATGGGCTGCCACTTCTCGGGATTTATTGAGAAGGCTTGATACGTGTATTCGGCACTCAGCCGAAATTGATATTTTAATTAAGTTCTTGAAGAGTTTTCGCGAGTTACCCATTTCGCTCGAGGAGGGAGCTGGGATAAGAGGGGCGGTGTCTCATGTAGATCCATAAACAGTTTCGGAGTTGCAGGTGTCGAAGTTGATAACGCAGGTAGGGTCATTATCGGCGTCTCGTTCTCATCTCGGGATCGCTCCTCTGTTCTCTCGTTTCAATTAAGATGCGCATCTAGATGAATGCATCAATTTTAGTCGATTAAGGTGGCATGATTGGATGGGCGGAGGCTTTATACCCAGTGACATCCTATGTATTGAGCACGAGAGGCATTTTTGAGTACTTTCGGCAAGCGAATGACCATATTTGAAGGGTACCTACTATTACAAACATGTGTGTTTGCATGAACAAAGCTATTAGTGACATTGGGAGGATTAGCACCTATTGATGAATGTGGCTTTGATGATGGGAATTAGCCGTGCTTGGTTGTGCTTGTAGATACGACGGATTGATCCAATTTGAAAAAAAAAAAGCATTCAAGACAAATTTAAATGAACTGCTCCACATGAGTTAGGGATATTGACTTAAATTGCAAGAAATTATAGTTTAAATGAGATTTTGTGATGAAAATTCATATTCCTAGAGAATTCAAGACTATCAATACAATGTATGGCTTGACATCTTCTTTGCATAGTGCATACGAGGTTGTTGAACATTTCTTGAGAAATTTGGATCCATAAACGGGGCAGAAGCTCTCTCAGATCATTAGAGGATTCTGGGGTAGGTTGATTATTATCTAATATTCTTTGGAGCATATCCACTGCATGTTCTATGCAATTTAAATCTGCTGAGTGGGGAGGTTTTGGTAATTGTGGAATACCAAGCTCCTCGCGCGCATTCTCAACTATGGCTGCACGGTGCGGTCTAGTGTTTTCGTCTAGAAATTGAAAAGATTCACCAATAGCAGCGTTAAAATTTGGCAAAACATTATCAATGACATGCTCTCTATAGTGTAAGGCGGTTATACTCCTAGGACGAATGTGTAGATCTGTGCGTTTGTTGAAACATATTCCGGCCCATACCATAACACTACACCCTCGGAATGGATGGACTTCTTGGACATAGCGACGATTATGGTGTGCGTGGGATTGTCCATACCCTTATTCTTCGAGAATCTGAAAATCGTCCATATCTGGATTCATGCCAATATACATCCTGTATATTGGCAAGGAGAGATAGGAGACATTCATAAGTGGCTATTTTGTGATGCTGCCGGTCGACCCTATATATGGTAGCAGTATATAGAGTTCCTCGTGGGACACCCTGTATATAAGGGCAGGAAATATGAGTTTTCTCTCCCAATCTCTGAAACAAGAAACAATTAGAAATTTTTTTTTAATAATATAAGAAAGGCCCCTGCGTAAAATTTTGAGCACTGATTTGTCAAGGGCCAAAACTTTACGAGAAGAAATTGTTGCCTAACAATGAACAAAAAGAAAACACTTTGAACTCGGAAGCGTAACGTTTCGGAGTCTAAATCAGACTCCTGTCAGACAATAACTAGTTTTCATTCAACTTTGTAGAATAGTGACAATTTTTTTATTTTTAGATTGACATTTGTCAATATATGATGAACATAAATCGTTCTTTTTTCAATAAATCCATCCAAATTTGATCTATTCCTACTGAACAATTGGCGAGATTATTAGCCTCATCCAACAAAATACAAGCTGATTCAAGAAAAAGAAGATTCTTTGCCTTTACGAAGGCACATCGAGAACATTTTTGAAACATAGATGAATTCAAAATAGTAATCATCGAAATGAATACCATTTTCAATTCCCATGCTCAGAGATCTTTTATCATTTCTCCAACCTCATGATAAAAGATCTCTGAGCCTGGGAATTGAAAATGGTATTCATTTCGATGATTACTATTTTGAATTCATCTATGTTTCAAAAACAAGCTGACTCCTTGATTTTTTTTTTATAACCATCATGTTCCGTCATTAGAATTTTTGTTCCATTCCAGTCCATCATGTGATTGCCGGTATTGGAACACACATGATCTGCTATCTGTGATCTACCAATATCTCTATTTTTTATGTTATTCTTATGTTCACGTTTTCTGATTTCTAATGGTCTTGATGTTTCTCCTGTATAAGATTTTCCACAAATACAGGGAATATTGTAAATACAATTTCTTGATTTTTGGTTCTCATCAAGACCATTAGAAATCAGAAAACGTGAACATAAGAATAACATAAAAAATAGAGATATTGGTAGATCACAGATAGCAGATCATGTGTGTTCCAATACCGGCAACCACATGATGGATTGGAATGACACACAAATTCTAATGACGGAACCTGATGGTTATAAAAAAAAAATCAAGGAGTCAGCTTGTTTTCGAAACATAGATGAATTCAAAATAGTAATCATCGAAATGAATACCATTTTCAATTCCCAGGCTCAGAGATCTTTTATCATGAGGTTGGAGAAATGATAAAAGATCTCTGAGCATGGGAATTGAAAATGGTATTCATTTCGATGATTACTATTTTGAATTCATCTATGTTTCAAAAATGTTCTCGATGTGCCTTCGTAAAGGCAAAGAATCTTCTTTTTCTTGAGTCAGCTTGTATTTTGTTGGATGAGGCTAATAATCTCGCCAATTGTTCAGTAGGAATAGATCAAATTTGGATGGATTTATTGAAAAAAGAACGATCTATGTTCATCATATATTGACAAATGTCAATCTAAAAATAAAAAAATTGTCATGATTCTACAAAGTTGAATGAAAACTAGTTATTGTCTGACGAAGAAGTCTGATTTAGACTCCGAAACGTTACGCTTCAGAGTTCAAAGTGTTTTCTTTTTGTTCATTGTCAGGCAACAATTTCTTCTCGTAACGTTTTGGCCCCTGACAAATTTGTGCTCAAATTTTTACGCAGGAGCCTTTCTTATATTATTAAAAAAATTTTATAATTGTTTCTTCTTTCAGAGACTGGAAGAGAAAACCCAAATTAAGTTTTTAGGAAAATGTAGAGACCTCCCAGACAATATTTCAATAGATACAGGAAATATGAGTTGCTGATACTGATAATGGACGGCAAAATTGAAAGTAGAAGGGATTCTGGCATAAAACAGGCTGAATATTTCGAGCGATTCGACAGGTCTAAGTTCCGAAGCATTTATAAGGATGACACAAGATCCAGAAGTATTTGCCGAAATTGTAGTTGAACTTCCAGAGAAAAAAGAAAAAGCCGTTTTTTTTGTTTCACCTGAGTTGAATTTCGAAAAAATTAAAGGATCACATTCGCTCCGATAAGCTCGTGAATAATCTCCTTTTGGACCATACCTGATCCGCCGATATTCAATTTATCGAACATTTTCTTCGATCCGCTGCATCGACAAACGAGCAACGTCCCGTAATCCCCTTAAAACGCGCTTCCCCCCCTTGTAATCACCCCAATTGAAATAAAGCCAGATTTATCTGGCAGAGCGACAGGCAAGAGTTTAACGGGGGCGGAATTACAACGTCCTACAAGGCCTAATCCGGCGTACCCTCATCGCGTACATCATCAACATGCATAAGGCCCGATCCCATCGCAAACAACCCGCCTTTACCTTTGTTAGTCGGGATGACGTCCGGGTTCTTCTCGTCCTTCTCGAACAGGTCCTCTGACTCGGATCTCAGGGACATGGCCGCCTTTTCCTTGCCTGCCAGGAAGCCTAGCCCGAACCCTTTTCGTCTGACGCCTCTCAGTCTCAGGGTCCATAGGGTGATGACGGCTAGGAGCGAGAGGACGCATACTAGGCCTACTAGGATGCCGAGGATTGGATGTAGGTCGTCCTGATCTCTGGTGTCCAAGGATAGCACTGGAAGAAAAAGCGATATGAGCCCGTGTAATAGATGAAGAAATTAGTAGTTATGTGAGACTGAAATAGTATATAACATTAGTATCAAGGTAAGAGGGTTTTTACTGGCGAATGGAGGATATAACTGACGAGCCGCAGGCGAGTCAGTTACCTCCTTGAGCCAGTAAAACCCGTTACCTTGCGTGTATTGTTTTATATTTTATTTGTTTCTCATTTGTAAAAAGGTAAGATAAATTCCAAAAAAATCTCAATAATTTGTCGCAAATGTCGTAAGCTATGGAAACGTTGCCATGAACATGTCTGTTTATTTTTCTTTACATTTGTTTTGGCGAAGGCGAAAATGAAGGTACCAAAAGAAATTATTGAGGCAGCCAGCAGTGTAGCATCAAGTTCATTACCTGCAAAATCAGCTTCGAGGTACGAGCGAGAATACGACGACTTCAAAAAGAGGCGAAACAAAAATAGTGTGAAGATGTTTTGTTGGTCTATTTGAATCAACTATCAGCTAGATCCAGCCCTAATACTTTATGGGCAAAATAGTTTATGCTGAAAAGCTGCTTGGAAATGAAAGAAAATGCCCCTGTTCGCAGATTTGTTTTCCTTGAAAAATTTATTAAAAAATATGACGTTTAGTTGTCATTTGCAGATTTCAAAAGGTAATAGCGTTTCTGAAACGAAAAAATGAGCGTTATACGCCAAAAAAGGGCGAGGTATTAAGTAAAGAAGAGGCTGAACAATTTCTTTTACATGCTCCTGATGACCAGTGGTTGCTGGCGAAAATTGTAACAATATTTGGGATTTTTGGATGTTGTCAATGTGACGAAATTCTCTCCTTAAACATGAATGATGTAGAAGATATAGAAAAATACGTTATTGTGACATTGCGGCAAACAGAAAATTTAACAACAAGATGTAAATCTTCGGCCTCCTGGAACCGGAAGCCTAAGATTTTTTTTGACATACCGACATGGAAAGTGCATTTCCCTCAATGCTGGCTAGCACACTATTGGTGGTGTCCCAAAGCAAATAGCGAAATATTTAGGTTTAAAAGACCCAGAGTTATGCACCGGCCACTCTCTTAGCAGAACTGGAGCCACTTTGGTTGAGGATTCGGGTGGAAGAGCACCGAAATTGCGATGAGTTATGTCGATGATTCGGTCAACAAAAAAATCGAAATATGTAGCAAATTATTTGGTAGTAAGGAGAGTACAAATGTTCTGCAGTCCTCGAGTGCAGCAGTTTCTGAGTCAACAGATGGTTCATCATCATCAGTATCAACTCTTTTATCATCAATAATGGTTATCATATCGTCAATCATATATCATATTCAATCAGGTATGTTTCCGTGTATTACTAAATACAATATAATCTGGTGAAATCTCTTGGTGCTGGCTCTTTCTTTTCTTCAACACTGGATTTTAGTAAAAATATGCTCAACCTTCTCAATCGATTCCTCACCTAACACCGTAGCTTCAGGAAGCACATAACACCGAATGACAATTAGTCAAATTGAGTATATATTTAATTGGAGATGCAATTGACAACAGTGTCTGCAGCTGGTATATTAGCCATGGAGAGACTACGAGGTTCATTCACAGCGCTTTCAGCAAATGAATGGGTTGAGGGTTTGTTGCAACAGTGGCAAGATATGAGGAACCAGTTATTAGATTGAGTGATTGTCTGTGATAATGCTGCATACCATTCGAGATTGGAAACCGTAATCACCCAAACAGTAGGAATACTGCTGGGGATGAGCCCTTATTCTCCCATGCTCAATCCAATTGAAATTTTGTGGTCGAACTAACGTGAAAACAAACTTCAGAATTCCTATCAGTGTGCCACCAGGGGGTTATTGAAAAAAGACTAACATACCTGGACAATATTATTGACCGAGCTAAGATGGAATTGCGATGGCAATTGCTTGTGTGGCTTCAAATTTTTTTAGTTTTGTGTTAAAGATTGAATGTGAAAATTAAAGTTCATTTATTATCATTGTTGTTTTTCTGAATCACCTTAAATTGATATTTTTTGAAATGGTATGATGTTTTTTGAAATACAATTGATTATTTCGGAAATTCAAATGACTAATCTGAAATACATTTGATGTTTCCTGAAATTCAATTGACTAATCTGATTTTCATATGACATATTCTGAAATTCAAATGACTTATCTGAATTATATTTGATGTTTTCTGAAATACAATTCACTGATCTAAAATACAACCAGTGATGTTTTCCGAATGTCAATTGACAATTTCTGAATGACAATTGGAAATGGTGTAGAGTTAGAGTTGATTCATGTTTTTGTGTAGAGTGTGGATATTTTTTCATCAGTGTACATTTTGCTTTTCTTCTTCTTGATCTTTTTCGGTTTATCAGTGCCTTTCGTGCATTAGTGTAGGCACTCGAAGCGATCGGTGTAATCGGGGCTTTTAAATGTTCCGGCGAGCACCTGAGTGACGTTGAGCCCTTAAGCCGGGGATGGACGCGGCAAGAGCTAGAGTAGGGGTTATGTCGCTTTGTGAGTGACGGATGTCTCGTTTAATAATCGGTGTTTAGGGGAGATCGAAAAATGGAGAATGATTGACACAGCGGGGTGAAGTGGCTTCCTTCGTGAACGTTTGATGGCTCGTCGTTCCAGGTTGTCGTGCTGAATAGCGATGAAAGTCACGCAAAGCTAATAAAAAGTGTATGCAGAGTGTCCCAAATATATTTAACAAAATTTGAGAGGAGATTCTTGAGGAAATATTCTCAATGGACCTAAATTTCGGAGTTGAAGGATTACAGTCCACTGCGTCGTTATAGTTCTTTGACACAGCTGTTCTCAGCACACCCTTCACTCTAGATACCTTTTTGATCTTGAACTATCGAAGTTACGAAGGAACTTTTTGGAGTGATCCACCTCTCGGAGATTACGCCAGAGTATTTCCGTTCTTAAAATTGTCTTCAAGAATCTGTTTAATTTTGTTGCAGTTAGTTGGGGACTCCCTGTATAGTTTGATAGTTTAAAAGGGGTGACAGTCCACTGCGACCTTTTGGTCTATTGTGCCCCTGACATAGCTTTAAGATCGCCTTCCAGTCCCAGAGATCTTATGAAATCCAATATCTCGGAAGGCTTCAGTGAGGCTAATTCCTCACTCCTACAGGTCTCTTGTCCAAAGCATTATCTCCTTTGGCTTACAATGCCAGAGCATTTTGTGACTATGTGAATAGGAGTTTCTTCCTCCTCCCCACAGAATCTACACTCGTCAGTGTCCGATACGTCCATTCTCAGCAAGTGCTTTCTGAGGCGACAATGCCCTGTAAGAAAGCCAGTGAGGAGGTGTAATTAGATCTTATTGAGATCCAAATATCTTTTGGATCTTGCAGTTTCAAAATTCCGAAGGAACTTTTTGGAATGATCCAACCCTGGGAGATTCTGCCAGTGTGCGTCTCTTTCAGTTTTCTCTTCTGCAGATACATTTTCTCATACCACAGAAAGGTTCTGGGCCAGTGAGTGGTTTCCGAACACCCTCTTTGGCAAGTTTGTTGGCCTCTTCCTTACCTGTGATTCCCGAATGACCAGGAACCCAGATCAAAGAGACCTTATTTTTCCTGCCTACCTCATTGAGTTGGACTCCCTGTATAGTGTGTCTTTATCTTGCACATATATTTCAACAAGAAATTTCCAAGGTCGAAAAAACACTTTTGGTATTTCGCAATTTTTAAGAAAAGATATAGGTTGTTGAAAATCCTTTGAAAAAGTTAATTTTCGGATATATCTCGTTAACGATTTAATCAAATGTAATGAATTTCGGAATAAAGGTTCCCTTTGATGTCTTGAATCTTCTACGAACACAAAATTTCATTCACATGGTCAATTTTGCGTCGATTCTCAAAGATCGCAGCAAAATTTGATAGATCGGGATTCGTTTTCAATAGATTCATCAAGAAACCAATCCAGATCTATCAAAATCAAGTTTCCCAGGATCTGTCGAGATCCGACTGTAGAAAAGATTTCAAAATTTCTAGAGATTTTTCAATCTACGAGTATGTATGTAGAAATTTTACTGTGTCTAGAGAAATTACTAGGCACCAGGTAATTTAAGAGAATGCTTAATGAGTAGATGAATAGAATAAAAACACTGACAACGAAGAACTCGGGATTTCAGTCACTGAACGCACTTTAATGAATATTTTCGTCTAATGAATTTGTCTCAATTTTTCAGACTAGTGGCCGTCTAATCACTTAGTCGAAAAATTGCGCCTAATCGGTTCTTCTGAATAGCGTCTAAGAAAATTCCGTCAAATCTAATTGATTGTCAACGTTATGACCGCGTCTCGTGAAGTTCTCTGATCGACTCCTACTTTACTAGAAGTACCCCTTGGTCTCTTTTCCCCGCTAGACCTAGGAATCCTCCAGTTATTGCATTCCCATGATTCTCGACTTTTTAAATCAACACCTGCTAACTCTAGGAATCTAGCGTCTAGCGTCAAGTGCCTCGAACCGTCTGATAAACCCTCTGAATGGTGTACTCGAGTCCAGTGCCGTAGGCTAAAATTAAGAACTACAATATCAACTAACCTAATATTACCTAAATAAAATCTCGGATCCCACATATATTAATAGCACATTTAATGGAACATTATCAAACAAAAATGACGTCTGAATTAGAATTATTTATGGCAGTTCATTCATAATTTACATAGCAACACTTTTTGTACAACTGCCATTAAAAGTGAGACATTTAATGACAGCAAACAATGTTAAAATTAATTGTTTACGTGGAAGCGTGTTAAAAATATTTTTAATATTACTGTTAAAAATATTTTTAGCACTCCATTTTCTTATGATGAAATCAGATGAGAAAAATTCAGCAACTGCAAATTTTTATTATCAATATTTAACAATCATTACTTATGAACATTAATATTAATCGTTAAACTAGAACAATTACTAACATCAATGCCTTGTGACGTTAGGGAGCTTCGCAATAAATTATTAGAATCCTCAGCACCATCAGTACTTGTAGAAACCGGAAGTACAATATAGGATGATGATGATCCAAAATCTGTTGGGGTTGGGAGAATTTTTTCAGCAATGACATTTCTATATGCAATGGAACGATCAACATAGCCCTCGGATACCGTCGTAGATTTCCATCCACCATGTTTTTTTATATCCGTAATATTTGCTTCTGATTCTGCTAGCAATGAAGCGGAGGATCTTCGAAAACAGTGTCCTGTATATTGCTTTGGCTCTGGCAGTATGAGGAATTCGGTAACAATAGATGGAATTTTCCCAAATGTATTGATACCAACTGGATTGGCAGTGCATTTATTTTTCATGTATTTCAGTAAAAAACGACGACGTTTGATGACAGAAGGGCGCAGTGCAATGTAATTATGGAAATAGTCTACAAACTTCCCAATAATACAGAAAGAACCACTGACTTTCGTTTTTGTATTTAGAAGTTGTATGACCAATGATTTATTTTTATTTTGATGTCTTCCACAGATAAATTACACAATTCTTCACGCCGACAGGCTCCAAATGATCAGAATATAGTTGCAACCTCAATCATCAAGTATTTCTCATCTGGTGCCTCCTTTATAAACTTTTCAACTTGTTCACGAGTGAGAATTTTCGATATTTTGGGACGATATCCTTTACTTTTCTGTTTTGAATATACTATTACCTTAAAATATTTGTTAACATCTACACCATTTTTAACAAGGGCGCTTGACTTTATCATTGAAAATTTGCTCCACAAAGTTGATGAACTCCATATTTTTGAGTTTTCTTCTAAGTATGCGAGGAAAACAGTTTCACTGGAGTAAACTTCTACATTTTTAAATTTCCAACATGCCAGGAAATTGTTATATTTATGCAATATCGTACTGCTGAACCGAATTTTTAAGTAGGAGTTTCAGATTTGCTCTTCTTGCAGACTCTTTAACCAAATCGTCACTTTTATCAATAGTTGGACTCTCGACAAACATATTAAGCAGTTAAAAATCCATGACGAGAATTGGACAGGAACGATATTCAAATGACAGCGTCTTTTCTCATTTGTTAGTAATCATAACGTTGGCAACGTTTGCCATTTACAACAATCTTTTGATTATTTGAATATTAAAATGCATTTTGAAGTTTATTGTCATTGCAAATTCGCTCATTTCATTATCGAAATAGGGCAGTTGTACAAAAAACATCGTATGGTATTTGTGTTAAAAGTGATTTTATTTTGTTCGTGAAACTTTTTCACTCACAAAATAAAACGTCACTTTTAACACTCATATCATAAATAACTTTTCCGTACGACGAGAGAAATAGAACATTTCCTGTAAGCTAACAGTCAGGAGGATGCGATTACGTCTCGAATAAAAAAAATCATTATTTCTTGGGGCTCTTTTTCCGCCGCTCAGAAACTCAATTTTTCCGCAACTTTATCTCCCCCCCGAATTAATCACAACGCACGGGCGTCTCGACGCATTAAATGATTAGAATGATAACAATGTACGAAAATAAATCCCAAACGGGTCATATTTTTTTATCAAGAAGAACACAAGGATGATTCTTCCATCCCCCGGCAACGTATCCAATTATCACGTAACGCCCGGGCGGGTAATAAATGAACGTCGCTCCGTCCCTTGTATTTAAGGTTAACCTTCCATGGGAGGTTTGATTGAGTGGCCCGCAATTGGGCATATTTTTCAGGGCTGATATCACGTACGATATGAATTCCGGCTAGCAGAGATGCCAGCTGAAAAAAAACGACCGACTGCTCGGATTTCTGGAAATGTTGGAGAATTATTGTATGTCTACCTTTTAAATATATTTATATTCTTTTGATTGAGGGAGCTAAAATGATACAATACATTTTGAAACAAAAAAGTACCTAGCTGGGTTTAGTGCAACACAGGAAAACCATACAAGTTCGTACTATGATGAAATGAGGAAAGGGACAAAACCCCAGAGAAAAAAACCCTGACCTCACCCATGTTAGAAAAAAAATTTACTAAAAATATATCAGAGGATCTTGGAGGACATCTACGTGATCAGAAGAACATCTTTATGTAGTTCTTCTATGGGCAGCAGAGAAAAACAGACTCTTCACCAATCTACCCGAAATTCTAGATCTGAAATAGAAAGAAACGAAAGCAGAAAAAATTAGTTATTTGTAATCAATTATATGGTTTTTGAATTAATCATTCATTTCAGAAATTCTTTATTCATAAATTAGTTATGACAGAAATGTCACAATGTTTGAAAGAAATGAAAAAACCCAATCAATTTCCCCTTTACGAATCGTTAAACATAGGAAAACTCATAACACAATAAGCTAAACCGTAATTTGGACTAAGTGAAAAATCAATGAGTACATAACTTTCAATTGTCCTCCTTCACGAAGAAGTTCCTCTGTTGCCATGTGGGTTTCTCAGAAGATCTGAACACCATGTTCAGTGACTGATTTCGGAACGTAATCACTCTTGTCCTTCGAATTCCTCCAATATTCAAATTTAAATTCTCAGCCTTGCTCTCTGATCGTGAAGGTTCTTTCGAACCAGGTACGACCATCCAAGTTATGATTTTTCTGAACTTCAGATGTTTGCAGACCGCTATAGGACCCTAATGAAAGGAAATCATTTCCCATAGACAAACCAAATATATTATAACACAAGAAAACAGAATATTCTTCAGGACCAAAAAATACGACATATTCCGAGGATTGCCAAAATAACACGAACGCTGAATGAGGTCAGATGACGGATAGTAACTTTTGAAATTCTAAATAATCTCTGCCTTTGAGAAAACTATATTGTATCCATCTGTTCGAGAATGTTCAGCTAGTGTGGAATTTTCTCTCTGATTCAACAACAGATACTTTATACGCTCACTTGTAGAGGTAAAGAACTTCTGATAAAGGAATTTTATCAGTTTCTATATTTGTGCATAGTTGTTATTAGAATTTTGAATTCTTACTTGAATGCATTAATAAACTGTTTAATTATATATTACCCCTCGAGCGGTTATCCATGAGGAGAGAATTTCTATTTATTTGTGTTAAATTTTGATGTGGATATCTCGTGAGAATTTATTGTGTAATTTAATTTTATTCTGAATGAATATTACTATTGATATCATTCAGTCGACAGCATCGTTCGTGCTCCTTAATTCACGTATTGATACTTCGTTTTGTTGTACCAATATAGACTTTGCCGTATCCTGTAAATTTCACCACTAGCAGCGTGAAAATTTGGCAAAACATGTCAATGACATCCTCCCTATAGTGTAAGGCGATCATATTCCCAGGACAAATGTGTAGATCTGTGCGCCCGTTGAAACATATCCCTACCCATACCATAACACTACCCCCTCGGAATGGATGGACTTCTTGGACATATCGACGATTACGAGGTATGCGTGGGATTGTCCATACCCTTATTCTTCGAGAATCTGAAAATCGTCCATATCTGGATTCATCAGTGAAAAGGACACCACGTCATTGATCGTTCCAATTGATATGTAGCCTTGCCCATGCCAGTCTTTGACGCTTATGGTCACGTGTTAATGGAACTCCTCTTAGGTCTTAAACCTAGATTCACCTTCCTCAAACGTCGTCTGGTGGTTTCGATGAAAACTTGAACCCCCATCTGCAATTTGAAGAGTATTCCGTGGCATTCTACACGTAGATGAAGGCTTTCTTCTCGCCGAAACGGTGATGAAACGATAATGTACAGGTGTTGTTTTTCTTCGCTCACCAAGCCTTGGTCTTTCCAACACGGAACCTGTCTCCCTGAACCTATTCCAAAGTCAAGACTTCACACTTTGGCTGACTTGGAGCTTTTCCGCTACATCAAACTGAGTTAGGCCACCTTGTATCATTCCGATAGCGTCAGCGTTTGTTGATTTACGTCTTGGCATTTTCAGAAAACTCCTTTCAAATCGACGCCGTTGATAAACTGACTTCATTTCAAAATGAGAATTTTCATGAAGCATATGCAGAAAAAAGGCGACCAAATTGACAAAATGTCTCATACTGATTTTTATTGGATCGACTCCAAGAAAATACTGTTAAATGGTATACAGATGCTTTTAAAACTAACACGGGAGCTGGCGCTGAGGTCTACGGGGCCGAAGCCAAGTGTGCACTATCGTTAGGCTCCTGTATGAGTGTTCTGCAAGCAGAAATATTAGCAATCGAAAGATGACTAGACACTAATCTAAAGAGAAACTATTAGAATTGCGACATAGCTATTCACTCAGATAGTCAAGCTGATATTAAAGCACTGAACTCCTATGTCATCGACTCGAGTCGACATGGGAATGCCGGATCAAACTCAATGAGGCAAGAAGAATAAGGTCTCTTTGATCTAGGTTACTGGTCATTCGGGAATCACAGGTAACGAAGAGGCCAATAAACTTGTCAGAGAGGGTGCTCGGAAACCACTCACTCGCCCAGAACCTTTCCGTGGTATAGCAAAGTTTACATATGAGAAGGAGTTTCTGGAGAAAGAGAAAACTGAAAGAGAAACACTCTGGCAGAATCTCCTAGGGTTGGATCACTCCAAAAAGTTCCTTCGGAATTTTGAAACTGCTAGATCCAAAAGAAGAACTCATATTCACCTAGTCACAGAATGCTTTGGCATTGTAAGTCAAAGGAAACAATGCTATGGTCAAGAGACCTGTAGGAGTGGGGAATTAGCCTCACTGAAGCCTTCCGAGATATTGGATTTCATAAGATCTCTGGGACTGGAAGGCGAGCTGTAAAGCTTTGGTCACAATAGACCATCAGGTCGCAGTGGACTATAACCCCTTTTAAACTATTAACTATTAACAAGTTGTTATTGAGTTTTGAATGATTTTACAGTGAATTTCTCGAAGATTACATACTTTCCAAAACGATTGAATACGATATCCCTAACTCTTAGGGAGCAGTATAGTTTAAGGCTTTCACGACTGGATATAGTGATATTAAAAGAGTCTTCCAGGCTTATTGGCCGAGGTCCATCATAATTTCACCTAACGTTTCGCCTACAACTTCATCTTCAGAGGATTCTTGATCTAAGATTGTACCTCGAACGCTGAATTTCTGACATTTCCGGTTCGAACACGTTCGTGTCAGAAACTCAGCGTTCGAGGTACAATCTTAGTAGGCGAAGCCCGGAAGACAGATTTATACTGTTGATGAATTCGAGTACGTAGATCACAAATATGTAAACTGATTTCTGCTGGAGAGTTTATTTTTGAAGTTATGTTCGATAGAAAGTTCGAAAAAAATCTGAAAATCTAAACTGTTCTGTTCTACGCATATTCGACTCCCCCTTTAGGATATTAGACCTCTTCTGACTTCTCTTAAATTCCCGCAATGATGATTGAAGTAGGACCCGACCCGTTTCCGAATAACAAAAAAAAATCATCGTGTCCCTGAATAAACAGTGCGGATATAAAAGAACATAAGTTCCGAGTTATCGGATCGCGTTCGAACCCCTTCAGACTTCCCGAGAGTTACGATAATCAAACGAGCCATTCACGAGGTCTCAAACACAAAAAGAATTTTCATCAATCTCGAGGGCCCCCCTTAACTCCCGAGCAGCGGCGAAAACCTTCAGATTTTCCTCCAAACGAGCCTGTTTCCATTCGCGTATTTCTCAGAAAGCAACATTTCTTTCGTTGCCGTTATTTTCAACACGGGAAAGCTGGCGTGATATATTTCAAGAGGTGTACATTGCTATAAATTACACCTTCTGGCTAAGTGGGAGTTGAAACGTCAAGTACATTATTTTACTACAAGTTAACTGTCACAATCATGCGCTGCAAGTTATCGCTCCTTTTTCTTTTTGCATTTGCATGAGACGTAGGAATACTGGGTGTTGTACGCGGTTGATGGCAAACTTTGACAAATATTCGTGCGATTTATAGATAAACTTGAAAGATTCATATTGGAAACGATAAAAAAGGACAATGACAAAATGTCCAAATGAAAAAACAGGTTATTCGCTTGAAAATACACTGCGCAACAATTTCCAAAATACTGAAATGCTGATAAGTGATTTAATACATGGTATTTCCACCCCTTGCGTTAATTACAGCTCGGCAACGACGGTTCATACTCAAAATGAGTGTTCCACTAGAATATGGCCCTGTGATGTTTCCAATTCGGTTTTCCCGATAAGTAGATAAAATAACGCTCACTGTGATTAATTCAAAATTATCATTCCTATGTTATTTCTATGCTCTGTTCGACTTAGGACAAATTAACAACCACATTTATTAACGATGCTTTTCTATCACTGTATTTATTTAAATCAGTTGTATCAGAAATATCACAGATTAATCAGAAATCAATATAGAATATTATTCAGGTCCACGCGTTCATTGGTAAAATTTAATTAATTTTGGATTTGCAACATAAAGATGTGGAAAATATTCCCGAGTGAAATATTCTAAGAGTAAATTCGATGTCCACCAGGTTCTACACCATTTTCAAGTGTAATTCAGAAATAGTCAATTGACATTCAGAACATATCACTTGAATTTCAGATTAGTCAATTGTATTTCAGAAAACATCATATGTAATTCAGATAAGTCAAATGAATTTCAGAAAATATCAAATGAAATTCCATCGACTTATCCGAATTACATTTGATGTTTTCTGAAATTCAATTGACTTATCTGAAATTCAATTGACTCTTTCTGAAATCGAAATGACTAATCTGAAATACACTGGACGGTTTCTGAATAACACTTTGAAATGGTGTAGTGAAACAGAAGAAGAATCAAAATCTCTGTTAATATTGTTTTATTTCTACACTGCGCAAAAAAATTAACTCACATTCTGAAAATCTCAATTTTATTGAAAGTCAACTCTACATTGACTTTATAACTTATTTTTTATGTTCTCTCGGGAAGGTTTTGAACGAAACAAGACACATTAAATGAAAGAAAAGTTCAGGATTTCACCGAATCTTATGTGAAGGAAGAGAACTGAACAATTTTCAAAATACTGAAATGCTAATAAGTGATTTGATACTTGGTATTTCCACCCCTTGCGTTAATTACAGCTCGGCAACGACGGTTCATACTCAAAATGAGTGATCTTAAAATGTTCTGATCTAATTCTTCCCAGATTTCTCCGAGTTGGATTCCTAAGTCATTAAGAGTAGCTGGATGATTTTCTGAACTTCTCAGCCTTCTATTGAAGTTGTCCCAAACCTGCTCAATCGGATTGAGATCTGGACTTCTTGCTGGCCATTCCATTCGAGAGACTTCAACCTCTTCAAGGTACTCCTGAACGATGCGCGCACGATGTGGTCTGGCATTATCGTCCATAAAAATGAAATTTTCACCAATGTATGGGGCGAATTGCACTACATGCTCTTCAAGAATGTTCATTATATACTTATCAGAATTCATAGCTCCATTATCAACGACCACTAGGTCTGTGCGAGCAGTCAAATTCCACCCCATACCGTAATCGATCCTCCGCCGAAACCAGTAGTATTCAGGAAATTGCACTGAGCATATCTTTCATGTGAACGTCTGTAAACAAGGGAACGTCGATGACAATAGTAGAGGCAGAATCTAGACTCATCTGTGAAGAGAACTCTTTCCCAATCGGCCTCTTATCAATGGATATGCTCTCTCGCAAAATCCAAACGCGCCCTTCGATGGGCTGAGGTAAGAGTTGGGCCTCTTGCCGCGACACGAGGCCTTATCATATTCTCTGAGGCGATTTCTCATTGTCTGAGTGCTAATTTGCACCCCATGAGTTTGCTCAAACTGATTTTGATGGAGGCGAGCTGTTGCAAACCGTTGTCTCAACTAAGAAACTCTCAAGTAACGTTCTTGAATGACAGTTGTTACCTGTGGTCTACCCTGTCCTGGTCCTCGGACATTCATACCTGACTCCCTGAATCGCTGCAACATTCTGGACACACTTGTATGGGAAACTCCAAACCTTTCTGCAATTCTTGTGTATGTCCACCCTTCTTCTTGCAAAACTACCGCTTGGGCACATTCCTCTTGGGTCAAATATGCGTGTTTTGCGTTGCATAGCGATCGAGTGTAGAAAATCAAACGAAAGAAAAACTATTGATCACTGGAATTTATCGAGAACAACTGATTTTAGAATGGTGCCAATACATTCAAAATCTGATGATATCATCTTTTTTTATTCCTGCTGGGAAAAAATATCTGTATTAAAGAAAAACGTTGAAAGTGGAGATAACATATGCATGCATAATTCTGATAAAAATAATTATCATTGAAAACACCTTCAGTTGTAGAATAAATTTCAGATTTCCATAATTTTTTGCGCAGTGCACATCAACCAATCTCGAGTTTTTTGTCAGGAAACTCCTCCTCAACTGGTAAATTAATGTTATTCACATCCATTATAGCATAAATAACTATTGATTCGAATATAAACATCATGACATGAATATCGCAAACACTTGCATAGACAATTTTTCTTTCGCCATTCATAATATTAGTAGGATTTGTTTTTGGCTGCATATTTTCTGAGTCACCATTGCGAGACTGTTCTGTCCTCAAATTTAAATAAGTGCTCTTAAGTTCGCGAGTTCAACTCAATCTTTCCTCGAGTTTTTCATGTCCCATCCCCCTGAAACGAAATGACAACTTTACGAGTATATGAAGTCGGGCAAACTTCCCTGAAGGATGCGAGATTTAATTTCAGCCATGCTTAACAAACAAATGACCCCCATTCGAAGTTTCATCAGCAATATCAACAAACTCTGAGCGGCGCCATCGCATGCTACACATCAGAAGACCAACTTCAACCTCATACTCGTCCAATCAATTATTCAAATTCTCCTCCGCTGAGTTTGGGTAGCATGAATTATGCCGTGGGATTTTCATAAAACTTCCAGCACCGTCAACAGCCAGTCATTATTCTAGCAGCTTTCGTGAATTTTTTCGGGCGGGAGCTGAAAGGTTGGAATTTTGTTTTTCTGGGTTAACGAATCGTGAGATACTTGGCTCAAGAGGGAAGTCATACTATTTTATAATTCAACAAACATAGAAACGTTACCACGTTTAATTTTTGCATCATGACAACATCGTAAGAGGCAAAAATGCAGGAAAGAAAGGTGAAGAAAGAATAAGATACATTTCGATAAATATAAAAATGAAGAAACAATGAAAAATCAAGACGTCGAAGAAATAACAGATATAAATGTTAAAGACTAAAGATCAAACTTTAAAAAAATGTATCCAATATCACACGAGAATCACCCTTATTTACAATAAATCGATTCAGCGAGTAATAGAAGCTAATTCTTCCTAGTGAAAATGCCGTGAAATGGTATACAGATGGTTTTTAAAACAGGTTCAATACAGGAGCTGGCTCTGGGATTCACGGTGCTAAAGCCAAATGGGCACTATCGTTTGGCTTCTGTATGACTGTGCGATATAGCTATTCACTCAGATAGTCAAGCTGCTAGTAAAGCACTGAGCTTCTATGTCATTGACTCAAAGTTGACTTGGGAGTGCCGAAGCGAACTCAAAGAGTTAGGCAGAAAAATTATGTCACTTTAATTTGGGTTCCTGGTCATTCGGAAATCAAAGAAAACGAAAAGACCAATACATTGGATTGTGTCAGGAGGAGGAAGATACTCATATTCACCTTGTCACGAAATGCTCTGCCAATGTAAGCCAAAGAAAACAATTCCTTGGTCAAGAAACTTGTAGTAGTGAGGCATTAGCTTAATGCTTTTTAAACTAATGAACTAATAGGAGCCAATTGGACATAATGGGATGATTACGTAGTTCATATATAGATGTGGAAAATATACTCGGAAACAAAGGAGTTTTAATGCTGACAGTGTTACATTCGTTTGTTCTCAGCCTTGGCGGCTTTATGGATGTAAATTATGAACAGTGTGTGGCAGGAAAATTTATGTAACTGGGAATGAACTTGGTCGATCATAAACTTTAAGAGACGCTTAGGTAAGCGATTATTCCTGGGGATTCTTGGTGCAAACATGCCTACGAACAAAATTGTCTACAATACGGAAGAATATACGTGTGGCACTCGAGGAATGCCGCGGTAAAGCTTTTGCATAGCATCTATTCGAAAATAAGAGGATAATATTGTTGATTTAAAATATTTATTTATCTTACAATACATGTAGGTTATTCAGGAATGTTTATCATTGAAACTATAGGTTTATGGTAACTGAAATAAGAAACATAAGTTTGAGACTTAATGTCTTCTGAATATCTGAAAAATACCGCGTCAAAAGTGGTCCCATATTTTGTTGTGGATTCTTTTGGATCATTATTTATTTTTAAATTCGATTTTTCCGAAAGAAAAGTTGTCAAAAGCTCTGATTTTTATCAGCGAAGTTAATGTTGGAATCGCCAGCCAAGATAAGTGGAAATTTATTACCATTTGTACCAAGTATTTTCGACCCTTCTTCAGTGTACTCCAGTAAAGTGCGATGAATAAAATGCTCTACCTCGTCCAATTTGGGATTCGGAGAAATGTAAATCGCTTCCATGATTATGTGTAGGCCATTTCTAAGTTTGCATAAGCATGCACAAATATCTCCAACGAATGAGCGTCTAACATTAACATCGCTAACGTCTTCAATATTTATTTCAATATTCGGTGTCATAATATTAGTAACATTATTACTATTTTGGTGAATAGCTACCCCACTTTTTGGAACAGTATCTCGTTTGAATTGAACAATACAATTGAAATAAGGTATTTCAATCGGATTATCACGCGTTTGTTTCGGTAAGAAGTAACACATTGGTTTGTCTCGTAACTGAATCTTGTAAATCGTATTTGTGACTGTGTAAACTTTGGCAATTGAAAGTCATTATTGAAATGTCATTTCTATTACTAATGGAATCTAAGACACTTTGAGCTATCGTCTGAACACTATTTAAAGACAGTTTTTTGAATTCTTGCAACAAACATGCAGTCAATACAGCTTGCCTTCGATTATGATAAAACTTAAATGCAGAATTATCATTTTTTGTCGTAATATACAATTTTTCAATATAAGTCACCCGAGAGAGTGCAACATAGACGAGTTCCTGAGAATGTGATTTACTATACTCATATACTATTTCGTCAAAAGTTCCACCTTGTGACTTATGTAAAATTAGAGCAAGGCGCTATACATTTTCTATCCGATGTTAATGAAATATTTGCCGTTCGTAATTCAATGGGAACACCGAGATTGCCGACTCCATTTTGCACTGCTAGAGTGGCTGCACGCATCCGTCTATTCGCAAGCACCCAAACACCGTGCCGAAGTCTGCCGAATTGAATCGACGATACACGGCTGTGTTAGCTGAGATAAAAGCTATGCAATAGCTTAAAAAAGTTTTCTTATTGGATACATTTTCCGCAAAATACCCGCCTCCGGGTAGACCTAAAGTCTTTCAATTCGAGGACCAACAAATTGGTCAACACTCTCATTCATAGAAACAGTCTCAACATCATCAACGCTCCCAGTTTCCAATCAGATCCACCACTTAATCAATCCCGTCTAATCCTTACCCGTTGACCGAAAGCTCCATACGAAGAGTTATTTCCCCATAGGAGCGGTCCGAAACGAAATAACCTCCTTTTACCCTCCTTCCCGCAGAAAAACTCCAATGTCTGGACGCATCCCTTCGAAATAAATCTTTTCTGTTCCCTCTTTGCGAGCTCTAAACTATTTGAAATTACTGACGTGTTTGCTTTTCCGTTTGTTGTCCCTCACAGGACGTCTCGGCAGCGCTCCAATTTTCAGGCGGCCGCCTGCGATTGTGCTCGCAAGAGCATCTTTTATGTCAATTCGTCTGTCAAGGAAGGCAATACGGCTGTATAACAATATCGCGTTGGCTCTGCAGCGAATGTCACGACGTCAATTCGAAGAACGGAGTGCGGTAGGATGGCGCAGACGAAAATCGATACCGACACTTGCAGAACAAGCTCGGACAATTTGGAACATAAATATTCTTTTATCGAGCTCCGGGGGAGATTTGCACCGAAGACAGATGAGGAGGAGGGAGTCTCTTCGCGCTTATTTGTCGGCTATTCTGTTTAGACGTGGGAAAAAACAAGTTTGGACGAATTAAATTGGAATCCCTTCACGAATAAGGTGAGTAAGCCAAATATTGCCACTCTAAGGAATTTTGATGGCATATATGTCAGGCAGTTCAGTCCAGTGCGAACATCTCCTGAAGATGCCAGACACTCGAACTGGCGAAAAGTCGAGAACTAATCACTTTTAACACAAATACCATACAATGTTTTTTCTACAACCGCCCTATATTGATAAGGAAATGGGCGAATTTGCAATGACAATAAACTTCAAATTGCATTTCAATATTCAAATAATCAAAAGGTTGTTGTGAATGGCAAGCGTTGCCAACGTTATCATTACTAACAAATGAGAAAAGACGCTGTCATTTGAATTTCGTTCCTGTCCAATTTTCATCTTGAACTGCTCAATATGTTTGCCGAGGGTCCAATTATTAAAAAAGTGACGATTTGGTTGTTCCTCTGGATATTGAAGAGTCTGCAAGAAGAGCAAATCTGGAACTCCTACTTAAAAAATATGTTCAGCAGTACGATATTGCATATAACAATTTCCTGGCCTGGTGTAAATTGAAAAATGTAGAAGAGAACTTCAGTGAAACTGTGACATGTTCTTTCGAGCATTTAGGCCGTCGTCGTAGATTAGTTCTCGACGTTTCGCCAGTTCGAGTGTCTGGCATCTTCAGGAGTTATATTTCAGGAGATGTTCTCACTGGACTGAACTGCCTGAGTTCAGTGATGAAGTCAAGCGCCCTTGTTAAAAATGGTGTAAATGTTAGTAAATATTTTAAGGTAATAGCATATTTGAAACGAAAAAGTGAAGGATATCGTCCAAAAAAATCGAAAATTCTCACTCGTAAACAAGTTGAAAATTTCATAAAGGAGGCACCAGATGAGAAGTACTTAATGGTTAAGGTTGAAACTATTTTCGGATTATTTGGAGCCTGTCGGCGTGAACAATTGTGTAGTTTATCAGTGGAAGACATCGAATAACAAATAAATCATTGGTTATACAACTTCCAAATACAAAAACGAAAGTCAGTCGTTCTTTCAGTATTATTGAGAAGTATGTAGACTATTTTCATAAGTACTTTGCACTGCGCCCTTCTGTCATCAAACATCGTCGTTTTTTCCTGAAATACATGAATAATAAATGCACTGCCAATCCAGTTGGTATTAATACATTTGGGAAAATTCCATGTATTGTTGCCGAATTCCTCAAACTGCCAGAATCGAAGTAATATACAGGACACTGTTTTCGAAGATCCTCCGCTTCATTGCTAGCAGAATCAGGAGAAAATATTACGGATATAAAAAAACATGGTGGATGGAAGTCTACGACGGTAGCCGAGGGCTATGTTGATCATTCTATTGCATATGGAAATGTCATTGCTGAAAAAATTCTCCCAACCTCAACAGATTTTGGATCATCACCATCCAATATTGTACTTTCGGTTTCTACAAGTACTGATGGTGCTGAGGATTCTAATGATGTGTTGCAAAGCTTCATATCGTCACAGGGCATTAATCTTAATAATTGTTCTAGTTTTACGATTAATATTAATGTTCATAAGTAGTGATTGTTAAATATTGATAATAAAAATTTGCAATTGCTGAATTTTTCTCATCTGATTTTATCATAAGAAAATGGAGTGCTAAAACTATTTTTAACAGGCTTCCACGTAAACAATCAATTTTAACATTTTTTGCTGTCATTAAAAGCGTCACTTTTAATGGCAGTTGTACAAAAATTCATATTCTCCGCTACTGGACATTCTTAAGAAAAATTATTATTCGCAATGGGGGATTTATCTTCAAATAATCTCGGGAAATCAAAAAACTGGTAACAATTCGCGATAAAATTACGAAACGTCAAGAAGTTGCTATTTACTTTTTATATTCCACCGTATTGGCTGTGTCTTGGCGTACTTTCTGTTTACGGTAGAGTAAATCGCACAGATTTACATTGCACAGTTACATCGTTGGACATATGAACGACGTTCGTCATTTTCTATGGGTGTGGTCAAAATGTGATTTTATTCTATTCTACTTTGTTCTTTTCACGAACTTTTTCAAACACTTACCTGTCTGTTTTTCCGCGACCTTCAGCGTGTACCCTTCCAGCGTTGCCGGGTCGCTGATGCCTCTGGAATTCACCCCGTACACCGCAATCCTCAGCTCCTTTCCCGCCTCCAAACCGGCCACCCCGAACAAGGGGATGTTCGAGGACACGTTGGCCAGAAGTTTCTCCGCCTGCTGCTCGTGAACCTCCAGTATGAAATATTGGGGTAGGCCGCCATTGTAACCCTCGCTACATTCGACCTCCACCTATAACGTGATAAGGGAACATGAGGATGAGCCTCGGCTCAACGAACCAGATGATTGTTTGATGGTCCCGATGTTCATGTATTGAATTATCGATTTCAGCGGCCCAAAATAGTGCGACGGGGGTTTGGGAGGTGAAGGGGGAAATTGGTAATCATATGTTCAAACACACGCGGGGAATTTCGAGCTGGAATTCAGTCCGTTGGGGGTTGCGGATGTTGATTGAGGGTGCGATAAAACATTGTTCACGAGTTGAGGTACGTGTGATTGTGGGGGGGAAATTCCTTGTTACAAAAATTAATACTCAAATCCGTATAAAAATTACAGTCCAATTTTTTATAGTTATACAGTTTCGGCGAGAAGAAAGCCTACATCTAAGTGTAGAATGCTATGGAATACTCTTCAAAATGCAGATGGGGTCCAAGTTTCCATCAAAACCATCAGACGACGTTTGAGAGAGGTAAATCTAGGTTCTAGACGTCCATTAGGAGGAGTTGCATTAACACGTGACTATAAGCGTCAAAGACTGGAATTGGCAAGGCTACATATCAATTGGAACGATCAATGTCGTAGTGTCCTTATGACTGAAGATTCCAGATTTGGACGATTTTCAGATTCTCGAAAAATGAGGATATGGACAATCCCACGAAGGAGCATGTCTTTGACAATGTTTTACCAGATTTTTCACGCTGCTATTGGTGAAACTTTTCAATTTCTAGACGATAACGCTAGACCGCACCGTGCAGCCATAGTTGAGAATGCGCCCGAGGAGCTTGGTACTCTATATTTACCAATGCCTTCGCACTCACCAGATTTGAATTGCATAGAACATGCATTGAATATGTTCTGAAGAAGATTGTATAATCATAAACCTACCCGAGAATCCTTAAATGACCTGAAAGAGCTTCTGCCCCGTTTATGAAACCAAATTTCTCAAAAAATGTTCAACAACCTCGTGTGTAGTATGCAAAGAAGATGTCAAGTTGTTATTGATGCCAGTGGAGGCCATACATTGTATTGATATTCTTAAAATGCTTAAATTCTCTGGGAATGAAATTTCGTAATTTTACTCGATTTTTCTTAACCACCGTACAAGCTAGAATTAATATCATTTCCTGCAACTGGAAATCATATTAATATGAATTTGCATCACAAAATTTTATTTGAACTATATTCTTCTGCAATTTAAGTCAATATTCCTAACTCATGTGGAGCAGTTTAGTTGTGATGAATCCTCAGAACCATGTTCTTAGGACGAGCAACGAAACCAAGAATGACCAGACCCACTTTCCGTATGTCCTTACCTAACAATATAGGTTGAGTGTGTTCCAGAAAAATCTCAAGGTCGAGTCAAAACGAAGCAGCAAGTTCACTACATGAACCCTAATTCTTCCTAATTCAAGGTTCGCGTCTTGAAAACCCTAAGAAATCGAGATAGCAAGCAGAGGCTTCGAATGATGAACAATTGGGAGAACTGTTTGGTGACAATGGCTCTTAACATCTTGACATCGAAATTTTTACATTGCGAAGAATGTAGAAGGTCGAACAGCTTCTACAGATCTGAAGATCTTGACTTTTCCATGTCTGCATATTTCGGAGTCGTTAATGTAGGCTCACAGTGATGAACACATTCTGGAAAAATGTTGTGACTGTCATGAGATTCCCACAAGGTGTAGAGATCTGTTTAGAGCGGAATTCACAAGTCCGTCAAACTCTACAATAAAATACCAACATCTTTACAGAGATTTCCGTGGTAGGGTGTGAGACCCTTTATAAAAAAACAAACCATATTGACTAATATCTACACAAGGAAGGGGATGAACTTGACCATAGACAGCATGCAATCATCGCCAATGGATATAATGCCCAAGGAATTCAGAGGGCAAAAAGACCAAAAATTACCGCACATGTTGATAACACATCACAAATTTCAAAAAAATATAGTTTAAATGAGATTTTGTGATGAAAATTCATATTGATATGATTTCAAGTTGCAGGAAATAAAATAAATTTTAGCCTGTAGGTCTGCAGCGTATAAAAGATGGTTAAGAAAAATCGAGTAGAATAACGAAATTTCATTTCCAGAGAATTCAAGCATTTTAAGACTACCTATGCAAATACCTTGACATTTTCTTTGCATACTACACACGAGGTTGTTGAACATTTCTTGAGGAATTTGGTTTCATAAACGGGGTAGAAGATCACCCAGATCATTCAAGGATTCTGGAGTAGGTTGATGATTATCTAATCTTCTTCGGAGCATGTTCAAATCTGGTGAATGCAGATGTATTAATAAATGTGGAATACCAAGCTCCTCGCACGCATTCTCAACTATAGCTGCACAGTGCGACCTAGCGTTATCGTCTAGAAATTGAAAAGTTTCACCAATTGCAGTGTGAAAATTTGGCAAAACATTGTCAATGATATGCTCTCTATAGTGTAATTCCCAGGACAAATGTGGACATAGCGACGAGTACGGGGTATGCGTGGGATTGTCCATACCCTTATTCTTCGAGAATCTGAAAATCGTCCATATCTGGATTCATCAGAGAAAAGGACCTTACGCCATTGATCGTTCCAATTGATATGTTGCCTTGCCCATTCCAGTCTTATGGTCACGTGTTAATGGAACTCCTCTTGCATCCTGATCTGCATTTTGAAGAGTATTGGGTAGCATTCTACACGTATCAGATGTAGGCTTTCTTTTCACCGAAACGGTGATGAAACGATCCTGAGCAGGTGTTGTTTTTCGTCTCCCACCAAGCCTTGGTCTTTTCAACAAGGAACCTGTCTCCTTGAACCTATTCCAAAGTCGAGATATCACACTTTGGCTGACTTGGAGCCTTTCCGCTACAACAACCTGAGTTAGGCCATCTTATAGCATTCCGATAGCTCTATTAGCCTCAGCGTTTGTTAATTTACGTCTTGGAATTTCCAGGAAACTCGTTTCAAATCGAAGCCGTTGATAAACTGACTCCATTTCAAAATAAGAACATTCATGAAGCATATGCAAAGAACCAAACTTCAGAAAAAAGGCGAGCAGATTGACGAAGTGTCTCCTACTAATTTTTATTGAATCGATTAAAGTTGTTATTGAGTTTTAAATAATTTTACAGCGATTTTCTCGGAAATTACATACTTTTCAAAACGATATCCCCAACTCTTGATGGGCAGTATATTTGTCAACCCTCATGAATCATAATGTCCTGCAAAACGTAGAGTTTAATGGCGGTATTTTGCTTTTTCTCTGTAAGCTAAGAATCTGTAGCGTACGATGTGGCTGACTTACAGATTCGTAAATTATGAAATTCTGGAAGTTTTTCTGTAGCTGTCGTATTAGAAGTGTCAACTTTGAACTAGAATAGAATTTATTTTCCCATAATATTGGATCGTAAGTATTGATTGGATATATTCATGTTCAATTTGTGATCGTTTTAACGAGAAAGAGAAATTTACAACCGAACTGCGAAAATGAAACACATATGTACTTGAGTATAGGGAAGTATTTTATATTCTGTGACAACAACAACCATTCAACATAACCTCATAATATACCTTTCTCTATTTCAGTATCGTAATGAGTTCATTACAGTACTAAAAGTAGTGCTGTAATGAAACTCATTACAGCATTGTTTTCAGTTATATTTTTCGTTTTATGGTTGTCAGTACTGACCTCCGATCGAATAAAGTTTCGAATCAAATCAATTCAAATTCCGTGATCTGTCAAATTTCGTATGTCACGCCAACTGCCAAGACACAATACAAAAGTCACTAATCTGAATTTTCATTTGAATTTCGAGAGTATTTCACAAAAATTGACTGAAATAGAGAAAATACCGTCTAATACTCGTTGCAGAAGGCAATTCCAACACTCATGCTATCGAAAACTCGCTCCTTCGTCGCTCGTTTTCGAACTTCGCATTCGTGTTGGAATAGGAGCTCATTCTGCAACTTGTTTTAGAATATACTATTCTCTATTTCAGTATCGTAATGAGTTCATTACAGTACTAAAAGTAGTGCTGTAATGAAACTCATTACAGCATTGTTTTCAGTTATATTTTTCGTTTTGTGGTTGTCAGTACTGACCTCTGATCCACTAATTTTCGAATCAAATCAATTCAAATTCCGCAATCTGTCAAATTTCGTTAGTGACACCAACTGCCAAGATACAATACAAAAGTCACTAATCTGAATTTTTATTTGAATTTCGAGAGTTTTCCACAAAACTTTCTGAAATAGAAAAAATATCGTCTAATACTCGTTGCAGAAGGCAATTCCAACACTCATGCTTTCGAAAACTCGCTCCTTCGTCGCTCGTTTTCGAATTTCGCATTCGTGTTGGAATAGGAGCTCATTCTGCAACTTGTTTTAGAATATACTATTTCGGTACTGAATAATGTTTTCACCGCCCTCTAGGTGTCAAAAGTAAGAAACTATCCAAAAATCGTAGTCGGATTTTAGTACCACAGATATAAGAGCGTTTCCTATCTTTTTAACTCTATAATTTCTGTTCAGAATTTCAATATTTTCGAATCTGTAAGTCAGCCACATACAGATCAATCATTCGCTACAGATTCATAGCTTATAGAGAAAGAGCAGAATACCGCCATAAATTCGATCCTCCCACGAAAACCCCCAACTCACCGAGTCCGACGTCTGATTGACGATCGAGCAGTTGAAAGGGGGGTCCGGCTTGCTCGCCGTGATAATATGGAAGACACACGGCTCAGCCTGCTTCCCGGCCAGGTTGCTCGCCCAGCACATCACCGTGCCGTAGTCCATGTCCGTTTTGGGGGTGTAACTCAGGCGGGAGGAGAATCTGCCTGCCCCCGGCTGGTATCGAGTCTGGGGCACCTCGATGAGCTCCGCGGAGTTGTTGAAGGACCACTTGAAGCTGTCTGGGGGTGGGTAGGACTCGACCTCGCATAGGACGTCGGCGTTCTCTTGCTTGGCCACCCCGTAGATGCGCTTCTGGTCGGTGGCGCAGGTCGGTTTATCTGTGGAAATAAGAATATTTCAAACTCTATTATATCACCAAACGTTACAAGAATTTCAAAGAGGTAAAAAGTGTGAAAAAAATTGTGATAAAAGCTATAAGAAAAGATAATAAACAAGAAGAAAAAATAATGGACAATCTAGGGTCGATGAGTAAAAGGAGTGAGCTTGATTTCCGGCAAAACTGATGTTCAGGTTTGGCAAAATTGATGATACCTGAACTACAACTTTTCAACCATGAGAGATAGAGGAAAATGAACGGCAAGTTACTGTAATAAATTGGCAATTTCCTAATGTAACAATTCAAGACTGAAACCTATGAATACGGTACTGTATCCGAGAAATGTATATCGGGTTCACAGCTAGGTTATCGTATTTCGGAGCTACCCTTCAATCATCACTCATAAAAAAACAAATCCGGTTACAGCCCAGTAGTTTTCGTTTTCAAATGGTTTATTATAAATAAAAATGGAGGATTTATTAGAGTTAGTGATTTTCAAGCTCGTGAAAACTAACACTTCCACGCTTGAGAAAAACATAGAACGATATTATTTATTGTTATGGGTCAAAAAGGGGATCTAGAACCATGGGACTTGAAAAGGCCAACTGGCATCTTTTTCGGATACTCCTACAAAGAAGAAGAACCTTTGAAAAAGGAATCTTATTTGTAATGCCAATTTTTGAAGAGGGAGAGAAACACCCACAAGTAAGTGACGAGTTAATTTTCATCGTCAAGGGGTGGTCAGTACATTTTCGGGACGCGGTAGGGAAAAACCCTGAAGATTGCTCAAAAAAGTGAGTAGATCTGGGGAAGGCGAAACGAGAATACCTTCCCAGGCTAGGGGTACTCGCGAAAGTAAAGGAAAGATAAAAATGTTGTGAAACGGGCGATGGTTCAAGTAAGTCAGGAAAAAGAGAATTTTATTTGGTCAGTTTGTGAGTTGTAAGGGAGTTTTCGAAGAGTGAAAACAGAAGCGGAGTAGTAGTTTGTTTTTAAAGGAAAATTTTATTATTATTTAGTATTTTTCGAGTCGGGAAGCGCGACCGGAAATCACGGTATTTGTCGCAATAGTTAAGTGAAACGGAAGTGTTATTTTCAGAGTACGTCTTGAAATCTCTCATCTGGTCACATCTTAATCTTAATTTTCATTTTATTTTGGTTTGTGATTAATTCGTTCATCATATTTGTGAGTAAACCTGTATCTGTATATGAAATTGCGTTAGTCAGTCTGATATACAGACGGCTGAACCAGTTGATATATTTCTTTTTAAGATATTTCTATGGTTTGAATCTTCCTCAAAAGCACTCAACTCTCTAAAGAAAAATACACTAAGACTTGTTTTTCGTGCAACAAGCCTTACCCATAGTCTCTCCGAGTTGGAGGGAGTTGATTAAATTTTGTTAGGTCGAAGGAAAGCCGCTCATCCATCAAAAATATATCTATGAATTATTTCATTACGGTGGTCTTTTTTAGAGAAACTGATAATGCCATCGATTACATTCCTATATCTTCTTTTGTTTTCGAGTTATAGGCGAAAATTGAAATTTGGGCTATTTCAACTTTGGGCACTATCTCCGTTTCTGTTTCTGCTAGGATGTTGAAATGAAAACATTATACATAGCAATCCAGTACCGTACTTCGTTTTTTTCCCAAGAGGTTTCCTTGCAGAGCTATAACATAAAGTTGTGTGTTTTCTCATGGAAACAATAGTTTGAAATGGCTTAGAAAGAATCGCCATTTTTTTTCAGTTTCAGAAATATATCATACATCAACCATCGCCCTCAGATTCATTCAGATATCATGAAAAGTAGAGTTTGTATGTGAAATTTGAATTATTGAGTATCAAGTAGGCAGAGTCACAGAATAATATGTGTCTACGCATGGTGTCATTATTATTTTTCGATTGAACACTTGATTCAATTCTCCGTAATTTGATTTCTGTTCAGAACAACTGTCAATTCGAAGTCATTATTGCCACTAAAATAAAACATTTTGACATATCATATTTCTCTAAGTTTTCGAACATTTCCATATTGCTGGCAATAATGACTTCGAATTCTTATAATTGACAGTTGTTCGAAACAGAGATCAAATCATGGAGAATTGAATCAAGTATCCAATGGCAAAATAACAATGACACCATGCGTAGAGACTTATTATTGTGTGATTCAGCCTACTTAATACTCACTGATTCAAATTTCAAATACAAACTTTATTTTTCATTATATCTGAGTGCTCTATGATGAATGATAAATTTCTGAAACGGAAAAAAATGGCGATTCTTTCTAAGCCATTTCAACCAAATTTTTTCCATAAGAAAAAACACAACTTTATGTTATAGCTCAGCAAGGAAACCTCTTGGTAAAAACCAAAGTACGCTACTGGATTGCTATGAAAAAATGCCTGCATAATGTTTTCATTTCAACATCCTAGCGCGAACAGAAACGGAGATAGTGGCCAAAGTTGAAATCGCCCAAATTTAAATTTTGGCCCATAACTCGAAAACAAAAGAAGATAGAGGAATACAGTTGATGACATTATCAGATTCTCTAAAAAAGACCACCGTAACTTGTCATTCATTTTCCTCTATCTCTCACGGTTAAAAAGTTGTAGTTCAGGTATCACCAATTTTGCCCTCCCTGTACAGTATCCTTTTTGAACGAAATTTGAAATACATTAATGAAGGTAGGTACAGAAGTGCGATATTCCCGAACAAATGAGGACACAGAGAACCGCCGACTTCTCTAATTCCTCATGCACAGATACTCGTTCCATTAACTAATTGTGAGAAGTTGTTTGAACTTCTTACACCTGTTCGAAATAGTCCAACTACCGAGATATCTGCGAAGTTAGACTGGCTTACACCGTTGGAAATCCATAACTTGATGCTGATCGAGTCTAATTAACGCTAATTGTGCAATTTTCAGAATTCCTTCGCCAGGAACTGCTAGTGTTCATTCGAGTTTTGTTCGTTTCGGGAACAGCGCAAATTTGCGGATATATTGCGCTTTTACTGCTTTCGTTTTCGCGAACAAGGCCCTCACCTTTTCACGAAACGAATGTTCAGAGTTTCTACATGCAGTATCTGAAACGAAATCGAAACTTTACGATTCTGAAGATGATTCAAATTTGTCAGATGAATCTGATGACCTGTTGTTATACTAGAACTAGATATACATAGACAAAGAAAGAATTGAGACAATATGATGAAGTGTTCAAAAGATATAATCCCACAAAGTAGAAGACAAATAAATCCAATAAAAAGTGAACTAATAGAAAGTATGAAAAGATACGTTTGAAACAAGAGCTGCAAGCTCTAATTTGATTTAAATGTTTGTGATACTTACACATGATTTTGAGTGAGACAACATTACTCTCGCCGTCACCCTCAACATTGGATGCTATACAAGAGTAGTTTCCTGATTGGCCTTTGGTTATGCCCTGAAGTGCCAAATCACTCGAACTGATGATGATTCCCCCCTTCTGATCGTGTTGCATTACTTTGCCCTGAAAAGAAAAAAATTGAGATTTTTTGTCACGAATCATACGAAAGTTTTTTTCTATAAATTATCGCCGAAAATTCGGAGGATTATTCTTCAATTGATATTGAATTCATGAAAATATCTTTCAAGACTTCAATATCCCCCATTCGCTGTCTAGTTTGCTCCAATACGAATTAATTTAAGGTCATTTTTACAAATTGTACGATGCCCCTTCCGCCCTTACTCTTGTCTACGCTCTTGGTCATCTCATTATTTTGATCAGACGAACGAATCCTAAAGCTCCAGAGTGAATCTTGGATTTAGTTGATCTCCTGCAGAACACGATGTGATCATCTCTGATATGGGTCAATTGTAATACACATGAAACTGGTTCAGTCTTTCGTCCTGGTTTTACCCTCTGTGAAGAATATCTATATTTTCCACACTTCATGCAGTTGAGAGAAGACTTACGAGGAAATGGTTATCCCGTCCGACTTGTAAATATTATATTGAATTCTCACACTCCTGTCCCTCTGAGACAGAGCGCATCCACCGAACAAGGAATTATAAAAAACTTCAAGCTGTTGTCCATTCCTGGATTATAAGCTCATCTAAGATCCGTCCTCAGCAGGGATGACTTAAAGATCATCAGTTACTCTAAAAACACACTGACTAACTTAGTGTTCAGTTGTCTCAAAGATAAGATTCCAAAGAAGTACCTGTCGAATGTCATCTACAGAATTAAGTGTTGTTACTGTGAGAAGTGCTATATTGACACGACTAAGCAACACTTTACCAATAGAATTTCAAACCACAACTCATCTTGTAAAATGATTTCTAATCAGAGGACGGCGTTAGTTGAACACCACCTTGAGACTGGACATTCGTTTGATTTCAATGTGGAAAATATAGATATTCTCCACAGAGAGGAAAACTATAGAAAGAGACTCTTTGCTGAGATGTTTTATATGAAAAGATCGAACAATTGTGTGAATTTTAGGTCGGATCTGGACAGCTTGAGCTCGATATACAATGTTATAATTAGTAGATGTAATAATTGACCTATGTTTCCCGAGGTTATGTTGTTGTTTTTGTTCCCTTGCTGTTCTTATTCTCTCTTCATGTGGAGTTAGCATTTTTTCGTCCGTTAATCGTTAAATTATCTAACACTTTTATTGATATATTCAACATATTTATAATTAATTTATTATATTGATGATGATCAATTTTAATTTGTTTGTTCGTTGTTCAGTTGTTTTTCTCTGACATTTGATGAAAAGTTTCATTTATGACATGTACACTTCATTTCTTTGTATTGACTGTTTATCTTAGGCAGAATAACTGTATGGAGTTTTGATTCATGATTGTTGAAGGAAAACTTAATTTGATTTGTCTCGGTGAGTGTGCCCTTCGTACTTTCATAGTCTGCTCCCCTTACATATTGAATTCTATTGCTGCCTGAAGAAGGATCAAATTGGATCCGAAACTGTAGCGAAATAAATCGTTTTTGAGTAACCTTGTTCTGCCATATCCGAAAACCATTGTTCAATTGCTGATGAAAATACCACTGGATTGAGTAGTAGCCGAATTTACAGAAACCTCTGCTGAATTCAACATTTCATGTTGCATTTTGCTACGTTCCCTAGTTTGCAAAAGTTTTTCAGCAAAAAGTCTAGTTTATTTTCCAGGGAATCCTCAACGTAACTTTCAGCCACAGTCGAAGACCACCATCCACCGTGTCGTTTTAGTCCTAATATACATACTCCCTTATTAGCTGAAAATGTGGCCGAAGTGCGTCTAAAAGAGTGGCCAGTATAGGCATTTGGATTTTCTAAATTCAAAAAGGTTGCAATTTTTGACGGTCAACTTCCAATTTTCCCTTTGCCTATTACTTGATTACTGCATTTTCCGTTTTGATATCTCAAAAATAAATGCTCTCTCTTCGCATTTTGTGGACGCAGACGGAAATACTTTTTATATATTTCCAGGTAATTGATATCATTATCTCGATCGATGACTGTGAATGTTCTCTGAATGTTGGTTTTTGTGGTGGGAATTTTCACGATTAAAAATGGTTCCCGATCTTCTATGTCCCTGACGCTCATATTGGACAACTCTTCTCTTCTACACGCTCCTGATATACCTAATATCATTTCCACTTGAAAGGACATAATTAGTTTATAAAGTATATTATATTAATAAAAGCACACTTTAATATTTAAAAACATATCTCCTGGTGCTTCTTTTGAAAATTTATTCTCTTGTAAAAACAGCAGATTTTTGGGTTCGTAACCAATAGATTTTCTTTTGAGGAATGCTATGAGCGTTGCAAACTTGGATATATCAATACCGTCGTTCAAAAATATTGTGCTCTTCAGCATTGAATATTCCGCCCAAAGACTTCCAGGCGATCTCAGCTTTTCTATTCTTCGAACAAAATAGGTCAGTAACACTCGTTCATTGATTTGGCTGCCTTTAGTCTGAATCCACTCCTTGAAAGTATTGTATATACTCTTGTAGCGGATTTTAGATTTCTCAGGAATAACTGAAGAACAGCCGATTTCCCAGGCTGTTTGAATTTCATGATCTTCAGAAGATTCTATATCGCTCAATTTTCAACGCTAGTAAATTCAATTGATTATTGTCACTTTGACAGTCTACTAAGTTTTCATCACCAAGACAACGCCTTATATTATATTCCTACACAGCATTGAACTTTTCAGATAATTATTTTGTCAATTGAGTAAAAATTGTGTCATATCATATCTCGAACGTTAAGGACTACCGATCTCAGACAATGCCCTTATCGTTCTCTATACTTAATATACTATATAATTTTATTGCTCTACTCATATTTAATGTACTCATCTCACTGATGAACAGACTTGTAGCTTTCAACGATTGTACTTCTTTCTCAGCCTGCATCATTATCACAACTCATTATTCAAACCTTCTGTTTCTCTGGCGAAATATACAGGCTCGCTTGATCAATTTCATTGATCGCTTTGCCACTGTGAACGTTGTGTTTAATAGTGAGTTAGTTTATAGATCCTGTTATCATTTGTATGTTTAACTGTATTAGCTCCATGCTCCATTTTATGATTGTGAATTATGTACAATAAATGTATTTACACTATCATTTCCAAATCGTTTATCTGGTAACGGTCCACAATAGTAGTTTGCCCAAATCTGACCTGATTTTGAAGAAATGTCAAGTAATCTATCTTTAGATTGTTATCAGTGGGGCCAGAAGACATTGAAAATGGCATGAACATTTTTTTAATTAGGTTGTTTGATATACGTTTGTTTGGTGTTCATCAGAAGTGAACCTTCTAACTTGAGGTAAAAAAAATATTCAATAACGATCTCGAAAAAAAAAACGCTAGCAACATAAACCGAGTCCTGTCTTCGGATCGGCCATGTTTGCTGAAGAAACACGAGGCCCAAAGTTGCGCCAACCCTCGTTCGAACTTCGCGTTACATAAAAACACTTACGTTGTGCTTCCAGAGGACCTTGTAAGCCCAAGGATTCGCGTTCACCTTGCACTCGAAGTAGACGTCGTCTCCCTCCTCTATATCGTCTGGATTCAGGTTCGATCCCAGAGTCAGCAGCGGTATCGGCACATCTGCGGGAAGAGACAACGTGGAGAAATTAATTCTGTTTTGTTTTTCTGGCGCGGGATTTGGAGATCGTGCTTTTCGGGTTTGAGGAGGGTCGGATTTATTGGATTCGAAACGTTGGGTGACGAGGTTGCGTCGCATTGCGTAGGGGTGAATTTTCAGGGTATGGTGGAGGAATCATGATAACTTTGTGTGTCACCAAAATTTTTTATTGAGGTTAATAGAGGCAAACTTATAATCTTTAAGAGAAAAGGCGTATGAAATACTTCTCAGACCTTTCCATTTGCATTAGTTGAGGATCAACCTATAAGCAAATCAATCAGAATTCTTCCAGTGCCACTTCTATGGGCCAATTGTAATACACATGAAACTGGTTGACAGTCTTTCGTCCTGGTTTTACCCTGGAAGGTCTCATGATGATAATGGTGAGCTCTATCAATATATCTTCTCATTGTAAGCCTGAACTCAAGAGTTCATTCATCTGATTCTACTCACAACATTCGAACATTATTATTTCCCGAATTACTGATCTTGGAGCAACTCTAATTGAATATTCGCAATCTACATCCTCGAGTTGCATGCTCTTCCGGTTGAGAGCCCTAGTTGTGAGTGTGTGGAAAATGGGGAGACTATAGAAAATCTTATGAATAGTTGTCCCATTTATAAATTTCATTATGGTTTCGAGGCTATACATAAAGTAACAAATGCATTTCTGAAATGGGTAGTTAATTTCAAAATTATTTAATTTATTCTAAATAATTGTTTTTTTTTCTGCTTTTGTCTAATTTCATTTCAGATTAAGAATTGCGAGTCGTTTTTGTGAAGAATCTGTTTAACTGAGCCCATAAACGGATAACATGAAGCTGTTCTCTCAGATCACACTGATGTCTTTCAAGATTTTCCTGATATTTAATATTTTAAGTAATTGTTTTTTACGGGCGGGGTAAGGGTTTTGTTTCAGCTGGGGTTTTTTCCCTTTCCTCATACTGTAGACCTGTATGGTTTTCCTATGTTGCACCAACCTCAGCTAGGTACCTTTTTGTTTCAATATGTATTGTATTATTTTAGCTCTCTGAATCAAATGGGAATTTTCACTAACCACGAATATGAAAATATTCCTAGTCTGAAAAAAACCGACCTGGGTCAATTTTTCGACTAACTGGAGGTCGTAAATTACGAATATGGAATTCGTTTTTATCTAGGATCATTATTTAGGGATATAAATCAATCTTTGTGAAAAATATAAGAAAATTTGTTGAATTTTGAAAAGCTGTGGCAGCCAGAAAAGTAGCACTGAACGAATGCTGATTTTATCGCTCATAGATTTATATTTCAACAAGAAGAACGTCTGATTTTTATTCACCAATCGCAAACATTTCAGATTTTCTGATTTTTTCTGCGAAGGTCCAAAATTTCGGATTTTCCATAGAACATAACTTCGAAAATAATCGGTTTGGAAAAAATCTATTTGCATATTCCTAATCTATGCCCTTGATTCAGTCAGAGGTTCAATTTTGGTGGTGATCTGAAAAAATTTAAAATTGCGATTTTTCGTAAAAATTTTTTTGTTCTGATCAAATCCACATTTATACTTTTGACGAATTGGAGGACATAGATTATGAATATGCAAAAATATTTTTGCTAGAAACATTATTTTTTATGGGGATTGGACTAGTGGAGACCCCGTTTGCAGATTCATCCAAGATGAGAAAATGTCGTCATCGAAGCTTAGCAGAGATGAATCTGCAAACGGGGTCTCCACTAGTTCAATCCCCATTTTATTCATCATGGCCCATGATTAGGGTGCTAACTTTTCCCTTTATATTATTTTTTATGTTATGGTCGATGAAAAATTCGCAATTTTGAATCTTTTCTCCAGTAAAGGATCAATCTTTAGGCAAAAAAACAGTATTCGTCAAGTTCTACTTTTCCACAGCATTCTAAGGTTGAAGAAATTCTGAAAATGAACGATGAATAACAAAAGGAGAAAACACAGGAAAATCAAATCTTCAAAAAAATCTCAGGCATAAAGTAACTTCAGCTCGAAGCAAAAATTTCAGAAACGAGTATGAAAAAATCGACGAATTTTTTCGGAGTGCAAACCAAGTTTGTGTTCAATCTTGAAAACAGTGCTCTCAATTTTTTTTTAAATACGTCACTCCTACGTGAAAATTCTCTGTTTTTTCGAGTTGTAGGTCAAAATTGAAATTTGGGCAATTTTAACTTTGGCCATTATCTCCGTTTCTGTTTGTGCTAGGATGTTGAAATGGAAATATTATACAGGCACTTTTTCCATTGCAATCCAGGAGTATACTTTGTTTCTTCCAAAGAGGTTTCCTTGCTGAGCTATAATATAAAGTTGTGTTCTTTCTTATGGCAACAATAGTTTGAAATGGCTTAGAAAGAATACCCATTTTTTTCCCGTTTCAGAAATATATCATACATCGCAGTCTGATTCATTCGGATGTAATGAAAAATATAGTTTTCATATCCAAATGGTGAAACGCACTAGGAAGTATAAAGGTCATAAAAAACATGCTTCAACTTTCCTGGTCACGACAAGGTCAATAGGAAATAATTCTTGAACAAACCGAAAAGAAGCTACATCATTTTATAAATTTGTCCGTCACTTATATATGGCAAGAAAGAAATCTACCAGTACCTAATCTCCCAAGTGAATATGAATTGTTTACAACAACGTCTTAATTGGTAAAACCAAGCAAGAAATGCTATAAGTTCTTCAGTGTCATCCCTAATCGTTGAAGGTGACTCCTTCCCCTTCAAAAACCCTGAACATCACCCTGCTCACTTCAAGAATTCCTTACCGGTGGCGAACAACAAACATCCCTAAAAATAAAAGGACGAGGATCCCACAAAAGAAAACCCTAAACTTCAGCTTTCGCGATCGACCGGAATCGACCCCTCCTTTTGTCTGCAGTCCTCCCGAGCGGTTGACGTGGAGTGGCATACGTCCTCCCATTTCCATATTCCTAATATAAGAGACCGCGAAATTTCCCCCGGCTGGAAAAAGCCGCATGCACGCCACGAAGCTTTCCGCAGACGGCCCCGTTTTTCTCTGGGGCCTTATCGATTTCGAATTGCTCAAGGAGCAACAAGAACCAGGCGTTTTGGGATGATCTCGGAGAAAAAACTGCGCTCGAGGAATGGAGAAAGGCAAAACAAATCGAGATATATCGCGCCTTTTATTAGGTGACAGTTTGTGTCGCTGGGGTTGTTGGAAATTAGCATCGGATTTCTCTGTTGAACACGATTGGGTTTAGTGTTTCTCCAAACAAGGAAAGTGCAGTAAATCTGCCCGAAAAATGAAGGTTTTCTGGGAAAAATACCCTTAAAATTTTTTTTTTTAATGTAACAAGTGCTTAGAAAATTGAAAAATGTGCTGTCGAATCAAATCGGGTTTTAAAAATTACTCAATATTTTTTTTTTATTCCATTTCTTTCGGTAGGTTTTTTGAAAATAAAAAAGGAACAAAAAAAACTTTCAAAACAATCAAAAATGCAATTAGAAAAAATATAGTAGTAGTAGCCTAGTTGTTAGAGCAAGTCAGGCAAGTACGAGAAAAAGGCTCCATAAAGTACAGAGTGGGCAAAATTGGTGATATCTGAACTAAAACTTTTCAACCGTGAGAGATAGACGAAAATGAATGACACGTTACGGTGGTCTTTTTTAGAGAAATTGATAATGCCATCAACTGCGTTCCTCTAGCTTCTTTTGTTTTCGAGTTATAGGCCAAAATTGAATTTTGGGCGATTTCAACTTTGGCCATTATTTCCGCTTCTATTTGCGCTAGAATGTTGAAATGAGAACATATACAGGCACTTTTTTCATAGCAATCCATTAGTTTACTTTGTTTTTTCCCAAAAGGTTTCCTTGCTGAGTTATAACATAAAGTTTTGTTTTTTCTCATGGAAGCAATAGTTTGAAATGGTTACGAAAGAATCGCCATTTTTTTCCGTTTCAGAAATATAGAAATATGTACATAATAAAAAAAAATTTTCGAAATAGTATCAGGCATTCATTATCGCAAAAAATGAATCAAAAACCCGAATTTTTACTGAAAAATAAAGTTGGTATGAACTGAATTAAACTAATATTCTGTAATAATAGAAAAAATAGGTATGAGAAAACAATAAAAAGGACTGAACTATCTAGTCCCAACTTCTCAGATATGTGCGAAGATGATTTGCACTAAACAAGAGGGCTCCTTCCTTTTCTGCCTACCTTGGAGTCTTGCCGAGCTGTGAATAGATCGGTGATCAGTATAATTCCCTCATCGGGTACTTATTGCCAGGAAAACTCACTCAAAGAAAATTTTTTTTCCCCAATTTATTTCACCGGGAGCTTTCCCTGAGATTTCTGAACCTGAACTATAAGTGGCATATTTTTCTGCACCATGTCTTCTTTTGTGAGAGCGGAACATTATCAACAAGAAAAAACCGAGTTAGTTTCAAACCTTGAGCTTCATTGAACACGTTCGAAGTTACCCCGAAAACGATGACTAACCACGTTGTTGTCTAAATGTATAAATAGAACAAAATGTGTTGAAATATTTGAAACTCCTTTGTTATATTGTTGCTGGAACAATGTATTGTTGAAGCAGATATATTTGCGAGCATGTAGTGCAAATACTTACGGCTACAGCAACAAAAGTTTGCAGTGGATATTTTAGGTTCGAAGTAACATGTCAGGATTGCTAACTCTCTGAACTTTTTTCCATGTAAATGCTGTCGTGCCATTCTTGAATGTTGTATCTTTTGAGATAAGATTATCTCAAAAGATGGTTCTGCTTTCTTCACTGGGTCGTAAATCCAATGAAGTAGCAGTGAAGAATTCAGTAGTTTGTAAGGCTACTGAATTCAGGGTTGGTTTAATTGTAGAGGGTCGTAAACCCAGTACAATGAGTATTAAACACACGGTGGTGTTTTTCAGGTATTTATTTGGAGTACAGAGTTATGGTTAACTTGAAGCTGAACTTGAATTCGAACTTGTTGTTGAGATTACAATTGTCGGTATATAAAGAAAAATATTTGCTGATAAAGACTTCTCATCATCGTATGACTCGTAGTAGATTGCTGCAATTCTCTACTACGAGGGCATTACGAAATGATGATTGATGAAGAAACAAGGTCGTCTGTGGAAATTCCGTGTAAGTGGGTCATACATGTTTTATGCAATTAAACAAATGTGTTACGAATTGAGTAGTGAAAACCAGATGTCGCTGAATCTGATGGTTTTTTCACTATAAGTCGATATATCAGAATTAACATTTTGTTTAAAGTTTCCCCGCAGTTACCTCATTTTACCGGTATTCCGTTTTGCTCAAGAACAAAAAAAGGATCAAATCTCAGGGGGGCCATGGCCCCCTCTGCGGGGGTCCATGCAACCACCTGGAAAATGTTGGCATACCCCATTTGGTCTTCCAAAACGTTTAAAAACATCATCTGAAAGACTCCGAGGAGAATTACAACCTTCCGACACATCCTCATCACCACCCGACTACGCGAATCTGGAGCACGCCCTTCAGGTCACGTGCCGGATCCCCCTGAGAAATCCCCCGACACGCCAATAAAAAAAATGACGGGAAATTTCTGGTTCGCAGGGCGATCTCGCGAAGTAGCGACGACAGATCGCCGAAAGCAACAAGATCGAGTCCAACTCACAGAAAACGTTCAGTTTGACGGAGGCTTCTTTCACGCCATCCCTGACGAAATGGTTCGACGCCCGACAGCTTAACGAGCGTCCGTTCTCCAGCCGCGTCGGGACGAAGGTCAGCGTCGACGTCGTCACGTTTCCATCGGTGGAGTCCTGCAAAAAAGAGGGGTTTTTAGTATGGCAGATGGAATGGAGCGAGTTGTTTGGCACGCTGACACAATATGGGCGGTAAGATGTGTAGCTTTGGTTGTTGAGCTTGGTTAAAACTGTACTTAGATATTGGTTGATAGTCTGGGGAGGTTGTTTCAAAAACGCACTAAAAAATATCATGGTCACTCAAAATTATGCTCTCAAAATTATATATAAAAAAGAACCGACATATTCTACTGATTCTCTATACAAAGAAGCAAATATTTTCCCCCTAAGAGCGCTTTTCGTCCACACTTTCCTCATCTATCTACCAAAAATTAAATATTTGTTAACAGACAATACCGTAGATTACAATCTAAGAACAGAATCATTGAGAACCCAATTATATACCAAAGCTCATACCCAAAGAATTGTAACGTACTTTGCTCCGAAATTTTTCAACAGACTTCCTCCAAATATAAAATCAACAATTTATAACAAGAAAAAATATAATGTCATAACAAAGAAATATATTCAGAAACACTATGCGACATTTCTAGAACTAATATTAAACAATATTATGAAGAATTCAGGTAAATGGTCCAGGAATTTTTCTCGAAATTCCCTTCCCTGGCCTCCGGCTGGGTCGTCTTTCGCTCCTCATCTGCACTTGCTCCACAGATTCACTTCCCATCTGCGTCCAATATTTGGCAATTGGGTAGAGGTTTCGCACCACGGACCTGGAATATTGTTACCTCCAGGCTTAGCGCGGAACAACTGCCTTTTACATTATTAATATTAATTTCTCTATTTCAGTACCGTAATGAGTTCATTACAGTACTAAAAGTAGTGCTGAAATGAAACTCATTACAGCATTGTTTTCAGTTATATTTTTCGTTTTATGGTTGTCAGTACTGACCTCCGATCGAATCAAGTTTCGAATCAAATCAATTCAAATTCCGTGATCTGTCAAATTTCGTATGTCACACCAACTGCCAAGATACGAAACAAAAGTCACTAATCTGAATTTTCATTTGAATTTCGAGAGGTTTTCACAAAAATTGACTGAAATAGAGAAAATACCGTCTAATACTCGTTGCAGAAGGCAATTCCAACACTCATGCTATCGAAAACTCGCTCCTTCGTCGCTCGTTTTCGAACTTCGCATTCGTGTTGGAATAGGAGCTCATTCTGCAACTTGTTTTAGAATATACTATTAGAGGCTGAATTATCAGACTTATTTATTAATAAACGAATTGTTATAATTGTAATGATGAATAAATTTTGATTTGATTTGATTTGATTTGATTTGATATTTGAAAGATAGTCGGCAATTTGTTGTGCATAATATTAGGGGTCGAAGTATAAATGTTGAGATGGGAGTCCCACAGGGATCCATTTTAGGTCCAATATTATTTTAAGTTTATATCAATGATCTGCTGAATTGTTTGAATAATACATTCAATGATATTTTTGTAATTGCATACGCTGATGATACAAATGTACTTATGAAAGTTAATGATTATGGTAGATTGGCAGAGTTAACTGAAGAGATTTACCTATATATTTTAAATTGGTCGAGAAAAAATATGTTATCCCTAAATATTGAAAAAACAGTTATCATGAATTTCAACATCAAGAATAGCAATAGTCAATTCTCAATTTTCAATGCTAATGATGAGTTGTATCTAACCACAACGGACACAAAGTTTCTCGGTATTTTGGTTGATGACAGATTGCACTGGGATCCACAAATTGATAATCTCTGCGAAAGACTTAAAAGAAGTTTTTATGCGCTCAAGTTCATGTCTAACTATTGCAATATAAGTATGCTACTAAACCTATATTATAGCACTTTCAACTCTCACCTTAGATATGGGATTTTATGATGGGGAAACTGTACTACAGCTAATAGGGTCTTCATTCTGCAGAAGTTTTCAATAAGAATCATAGCAAATTTAAAATATAAGCAATCATGTAGGGAGGCTTTTCATGATTTAGGAATTTTGACATTGTCTGGTCTTTACATATATAAAGCATGTATTTATGTTTACAAAAACAAGCGCTCACTTTCTGAAAACAGGGTTGATCATGCGTACTCAACTCGGTTCAAATCGACACTGCTACCAATGCAACATAGAACCACTTTCTACCAGAAGAGTTACATATACATGGGTTGCAATTTCTTCAATGCACTTGACTCTGACTTACAGAATGCACGTTATATATCTGTTTTCAGAATGAAATTGAGACGCCTTTTGATTGAGAAAACCGTATATTTTGATGAATTTTTTTAATTGTAATTTGCTTTTTTTGCCTGTTGACTCTTTCTGTGTTATTGTTCTTGTAACATTTCAATTGCAGAAATAAATTTATTATTATTATTATATGGGAGAAAGGGGACATTGGGATATTCACCACTGGAGGTTCTAGGCAGAGCTGTACCCGAGAACTGTGCTTTGTGCTCGTGGAAGCTCTTGAATCCCGAGCACTGTGCTCCAAAGCTTTTTTTAAAAGCAGTGCTTAATGCTCAGTAATTGAAGCATTTCATCAAAAGGATTAGTGCTTAGTAATCCCCTAAGTGCTTCTGAACACTTCTGCGGATTACTAAGCACTGAATCCTTGTCTTATCTTGTCGTAACACGAATACATGCGATCGAGGCCGACATCTTGAAACCCAGAATCTAGATTTGATATTCAGTCGAGTGATGAACATATCACGTTTGTGTGTGAAGTTAATGCGCAGTTGCAAAGATCTAGTAAGTTCATTGAACGTATTTTCGAATTTTTTGAAGATCTGTCTTCAATTATCAATACAGAGTTCACTATGAAGTCCCGTAGTTGCAAAGCTCATAACTTTCGACATGAGAGTAAAAGAAAGGTTATACCTTTTGCATGATATTCCTTTCATTCTCAAGTCTTTACTGAGATGAGAATTAAGGCTCAGCTTTTGGTAAATTAAAAAGAAAAGTAAAATTATCGACCGAATAATGTTTCTCCATATGTGTAAGAAGAGTTAACAACTGGATTAAAATTTTTCTAGAGAATGAACCATTGAAATACACTGCGCAAAATAATAAACGCACATTCTGTTAACTCTACGTTGACTTTATAACTTATTTTTTATGTTCCCTCGGGAAGGTTTTGAACGGAACAAGACACATTAAATGGAAGAAAAATTCAGGATTTCACCGAATCTTATGTGAAAGAAGAGAAATGAACAATTTTCAAAATACTGAAATGCTGATAAGTGATTTGATACTTGGTATTTCCCCCCCTTGAGATAATTACAGCTCGGCAACGACGGTTCATACTCAAAATGAGTGATCTTAAAATGTTCTGATCTAATCCCTCCCAGATTTTTCCGAGTTGAATTCCTAAGTCATTGAGAGTAGCTGGATGATTTTCTGAACTTCTCAGCCTTCTTTTGAGATCTGGACGTTTTGCTGGCCATTCTATTCGAGATACTTCATCCTCTTCAAGGTACTCCTGAACGATGCGCGCTTGATGGTCTCTGGCATTATCGTCCATAAAAATGAAATTTTCACCAATGTATGGGGCAAATGGCACTACATGCTCTTCAAGAATGTTCATTTTATACTTATCAGCATTCATAGCTCCATTATCAACGACCACTAGGTCTGCGCGAGCAGTCAAGGAAATGAACAACAGTTGGTGATTTCATCCAGGTTGGTAATAATGTAGTTTTTGGTCCTGAAAAATATTCTGTTTTCTTGTGTTATAAAATGTTTTTTTCATCTATGGGAGAATATTTCCTTTCATTGGGGTCCCGTAGCGGTCTTCAAACATCTGAAGTGCCAAAAAATCACCTGGAAGGTCGTATCCGGTTTGAAAAAACCCTCACGACCAGAGAGCAAGAATTTGTGGATTTTGAATTTGAATATCGAAGGATTTTCGAAAGACAAGTGTGATTACTTCTCCAACTTAGCTGATGAACATGGTATCGAAGTGATTCATCTGCAAGAAACCCACACGGCTACAGAAAAAAAAATCCTCGTGAAAGAGGACAGTTGAAAGTTATGTATTGATTGATTTTAGCTTGTTATGTTAAAAAATTATCAGTTCGTAATTTTCAACAGATTCGGAAAGGGAAAATTGATGAAGTTTTTTTCATTTCTTTAAAATTTTGTGACATTTCTGTCATAAATATTCATAAACCTTCGAACATTATTTGGTCAAGAAATCTAAATGTTGATGTTTTTTAAAGTATCAAATGCATTTCTAAAATGCATTTGATTTATTCTGAATAATCGGTTTCTTTTCTGCTTTTGTCTTTTTTCATTTCAGATTAAGAATTGCGAGTCGTTTTGGGAAGAATCTGTTCATCCGAGCCCATCGACGGATAACATGGAAATGATCACTCTGATGTCTCTCAAGATTTTCCTGATATTTAATATTTTATGTTATTTTTTTACGGAGAGGCAGGTTTTTTCGGATGAGGTTTTTTCCCCTGGCTCTATAGTATCGTATGATACTAGTGATGATAGTATCGTATGATTCTATAGTATCATACGAAGAATGTTATGATACCCCGTTCTTTTTTTACCTCAACTTAGGTTCTTTTTGTTTCAACATTTATTGTATTTTTTAGCTCTCTTTTTCATAAGAGTATATAGTTATATATATAATGATGCTCTCCCTTCTCCCCTTCCTCCACCCCTTGAATCCCGAAACAAAAGTAATATTTTCACCCTAACCCAGCGTCGCTCCTGGCAGGATTCAGAATCCTTGTACTCCCGCTGGATTTTCACTGCATTAACGAATATAAATACTATGAACGTTAAGGAGACGCGGCTTGACGGTAAGTTCTGTTTATGGGACCATAACCTTCTAGCACAGATACGAAATTCTTGTAACATGTTTATTGCTCATTTCCGAGACAGTGGACGTGTTTGAAAGTCCTTGTGTCTCTTCGGTAGAGGAATGACTGCCAAGAAACCGGCGGAGCAGAGAATTACTTGACAAAGTTTACAGGGTGGGGCTTCAGGCAGAATTCATTCTTAACAGATTTGTGCCAGTCTCTTCCCTGTAATTGAGCAACAATAGGTTACCTTGAGGACTAGTGAAACAGCCTAAACAAAGCAAAGAACTTTATTTGTTTCGATGAAACTATGATTGTGCCAATCAGCCTAGACATGTTTTTGTCAAATAAATTCAATAGAATAAAACTTATTGATTTGCTCATTGAAAAGATAAAAAGTGTAAATATCACAAAATAACAAGCGCGAGATGATGCTGATGTTTTTATTTGGGAAACTGCTATTGGAGTATCCATGCATGAGAGGACTGTGATCATCATAGGAAAAGACATAGCTACATCAAGAAAAAATTATTTTAAGAAGCCTGGAAAAGGCAATGTTACAACACAACTCTATTATTCAAAAAGTTGAGACGAATATCCCCTATATTAGAAATATTTTCTAGTTATACATGCATTTAGTGGTTGTCATACAACTTCTGAGCTATTTAATAAAGGGGAAAACACTTTTATAAAATCTCTGCAAGTACCTGCGACGAACTGATTCAAGTTTTTCTACCCATAAGTTTTTTTTATTAACTTAATTTGACAAAAATTTGCCTTGGCTGATTGTCACAATCATTGCTTCATCGAAACTAACTTCATAGGATTTTGAAAGAGCAGCAGTCCTTAATTAATTGTTCCATTGCTTTTAATATGTTTAGTGTGGTGGGAGTATCTGTCAAATACAACAACAAATTTTGATTCATAATGTCTTTGTAAATACTTGACGTATATATCTAAAACGACAAAAAAAGTATCGTCTTTAATCCATACGACGCGATTTAAGGTTGACCTTGTATTACAGTATACAGGGTGTTTCAAAAAAAATTTACCCCCTCCCTAGGATAGAGAGAAAACTGAAAAATAATAGGGGTTTGTTCAGTCATTTTCGTAACGCCATTCGTATTCAAGATACAGGTCGTTGAAAGAGAAAAAAAAATACAGATTTTGTACGATTTTCCTTAAATTACTGGCAACATTGTAATGAAATTTCATACGAATATGTTTTGGAAGCTGGTACATCTGATGAATGTGTTTTGATGTCTGACTCTCATAGAGGGCGCTAGTTACACGGTTCGTACCAAGTTGTTTTGAACATAACTTTTTCGATATTTGATTTATTGAGCTGAATTTTGAGCGATATTGAACATCATTCAATTTTACGCAAAAAAGGTACTCCTGATGAAACTCGACATTATGCACCATTTACGGAATATTTCGATTTGAAAATTATGAAGTCATAACCGATGCTGGTATGAAGTATTGATAAAATCAATAATTATTATTATTATTAATAAGTATGAACGATGGAACTCTACCCCACATTGATAGAAGGTGTCGTAATCGGTTGAGTAACCATTTTTCGAATCGATGACTTAGTAGAGGTGCAGAAGCTCCAATTTTTTGGCCTCCTCAGTCATGAGATTTCAATCACTTGGATTTAACAGTTTGGTCGTACCTTGAAGAAAAAATTTGTGCAACAGAGGTAAATTAATCTCAAGAATTGAAGGACAGAATTCACCGTCACTTCAATGACCTCATGGCTGATTCCCAACCGTTAAGAAGATTTATGGATTCTTCAGAAAAAAGGATAGAATTGAGTACTCGTGAAAACGGACGATATTTTGAACACCTACCACTTTCATTCTTTTTTATGGTTTTACCTCTTTTCATTTTCTTGTGATTTTTTGTTCAATTAATACATTCATCATGACTTCATACCGGCATCGATTATTACTTCATAATTTTCAAATCAAAATATAATTATTATTACTATTTATAAGTATGCATCATTACTTCGTACCGACATCGATTATCACTTCATAATTTTCAAATCAAAATATTATTATTATTATTATTATTTATAAGTATGCACGATGGAGCTCTACCCCACATTGATAGAAGGTGTCGCAATCGGTTGAGTAATCATTTTTCGAATCGATGAGTTGGTAGAGGTGCAGCAGCTCTGATTCTTTGGCCTCCTCGGTCATGAGATTTCAATCGCTTGGATTAAACAGTTTGGTCGTACCTTGAAGAAAAAATTTATGCAACAGAGGTAAATTAACCTCAAGTATTGAAGGACAGAATTCACCGTCACTTCAATGACCTCATGGCTGATTCCCAACCGTTAAGAAGATTAATGGATTCCTTAGAAAAAAGGATAGAATTGAGTACTCGTGAAAATGGACGATATTTTGAACACCTACTACTTTCATTCTTTTTTATGGTTTTACTTTTTTTTATTTTCTTGTGATTTTTTGTTCAATTAATACATTCATCATTAGTTCATGCCGGCATCGATTATTACTTCATAATTTTCAAATCAAAATATAATTATTATTACTATTTATAAGTATGCATCATTACTTCATACCGGCATCGATTATCACTTCATAATTTTCAAATCAAAATATTATTATTATTATTTATGAGTAAGCACGATGGAGCTCTATTATTATTATTATTATCATGAACAGGGGTCGTTGTGGCTTCGTTCAGCCTTCCGGGAACTTCGACCGCAAGGATTTTTTGTTCTTACGATGGAGCTCTACCCCACATTGATAGAAGGTGTCGTAATCGGTTGAGTAACCATTTTTCGAATCGATGAGCTGGTAGAGGTGCAGCAGGTCTGATTCTTTGGCCTCCTCGGTCATGAGATTTCAATCACTTGGATTAAACAGTTTGGTCGTACCTTGAAGAAAAAATTTATGCAATAGAGGTAAATTTACCTCAAGAATTGAAGGACAGAATTCACCGTCACTTCAATGACCTCATAGCTGATTCCCAACCGTTAAGAAGATTAATGGATTCTTCAGAAAAAAGGATAGAATTGAGTACTCGTGAAAACGGACGATAATTTGAACACCTACTACTTTCATTCTTTTTTATGGTTTTACCTTTTTTTATTTTCTTGTGATTTTTTGTTCAATTAATACATTCATCATTAGTTCATACCGGCATCGATTATTACTTCATAATTTTCAAATCAAAATATTCCGAAAATCGTGCATAGTAGAGTTTCATCAAGAGTACCTTTTTGGCGTAAAATTGAATGATGTTCAATATCGCTCAAAATTCAGCTTAATAAATCTAATATCAAAGAAGTTATGTTCAAAACAACTTGGTACGAACCGTGTAACTACCGCCCTCTATGAAAGTCAGACATCAAAACACATTCATTAGATGTATCACCTTCTAAATCATATTCGTATGAAATTTCATTACAATGTTGCCAGTGGTTCCGCCAAAATCGTAAAAAATGCGTATATTTTCTTCTTTTTCAACGCCCTGTATCTTGAATACGGATGGCATTACGAAAAATTTTCACAAAACAAATCTCTATCTTTTTTCATTTTTCTATCTATCCTAGAGAGGAGTTCACCCTCTGTTTATGCGTGAGCGCTATGTGCTCTCCGCCCTCTATTTCGAAAAAGTTTGAGCATATGGAAAAAACGTTCGAACAAAAGTTGTGGCAAATTGATTCATCTTTAATTTTAATAATAAGTTTTGAAGTGGTTGGAAACATAGAAACGGAGATAATTGCAAAAAACCGATTTTCATGACCTTTGACCACGAATAACTCACGACGCAGATACGAGATAATATGAGACTTTCGGAACAACATTTAAAAAGCCAAAATGTTATTATATCAAAATTCCTCGGCTTGCCCTGGACTAGACTGCGTGATGCTAGTGGTAGACCCTATGTGTACTAGTATGTAAAGTTCCAAGTGAGACACTCTGTACACTCTACTGGTAAGGCGAGTTATGAAAAGGAGTACTAGGAATAATCATCTCCCCATTAACTCCCCCAGAAATTACCCTCTCGGCATCAACTCGCAGTCGTCCTCTCCCAAACTGCAATCATTCACAATTAAACTGGCAGTTTGACGCGTCAAGATCCCAGATTTGCAGCCCGAAAGTTCGGCAGAGTATGTGATCCAGATACGGCGGGAGAAATTAGAAAACGAGGACCGCGAACAATGTTCCAACTCTAACGAAGTCAATTAACCTCCCATTATACCCATCGCGAGGCCAGATTGACAGAGTTTCAATTTGGGGTTCATCAAGTGAGATCCGCATGTAACATGACGCGAGATAACCCACTCCATCCGATGGAATGGCGGCAACAATACTTGAAATTTCCGACCGGATTATGATGTATGGCTGTTGATCCTGATTAACCCCTGCAGGCGCTGGCCTGGCACCATGGCGACGTCAATCTGCACCTGCATCTGACCATAAACCGGTTTTGACGCGTTTTTTGACGCTCTATCTCTGCGAAGCTCTCTTTGTGGCAATTTCGAAGTCAGTAAATAGGATTTGATCAGTTGAACTTCAAAAATGTTTCCGAAATTTAGAGATCTTGTTTCTACAATCGGTATGATTCACTCATCAGGATTCAATAGCATTTAATTGTCATTTTGACAATTCTCGGAATATGTCGTAATTTTTGGTCGTTCCAACTCTAACAAAGTCAATTAACCTCCCATTATACCCATCGCGAGGCCAGATTGACAGAGTTTCAATTTGGGGTTCATCAAGTGAGATCCGCATGTAACATGACGCGAGATAACCCACTCCATCCGATGGAATGGCGGCAACAATACTTGAAATTTCCGACCGGATTATGATGTATGGCTGTTGATCCTGATTAACGCCCTGCAGGCACTGGCCTGGCACTATGGCGACGTCAATCTGCACCTGCATCTGACCATGAAGCGGTTTTGACGCGATTTTTGACGCTCTATCTCTGCTAAGCTCTCTTTGTGGCAATTTGTTGGTCAAATTTTCATTGTTCAGAAATCGGCTATTCGAGAAATTTATGGTCTTTCGTACAGGCAGTCTTGTCGTGGTTATTTTAAAAAGAACAAAATTTTAACACTAACTGGTCTTTTCATCTACAGATGTCTCTTATTTTTCCACAAAAATAGAGACATTTATTTTAGCACATATGAAAATATAAATAAAACCAGGCGCATGTTCCCTTTGCATTTCCCCAAACATAATCTCACGCTAACTGAGAGAAATGCAGAGTATAGCTGCATAACCCTTTTCAATAAAATTCCTAATGTCATACAAACCATAAAAACTTTCAAGTCTTTCAAATCTGACTTGAAAAAATTTCTGATAGAAAGAGAACCCTACAGCATTCAGGAGTTCCTCTCATCTTAGATCTGAGCGCTCTTTATCTACTCGTAGGTTAGTATTTGTTACTTTTCATTTTGACGTTATCTCTTTACATAATGTATGGTGTTTATGAGAATGAATAAATCTATCTATCTATCTATCTATCTTTCGAAGTCAGTAAAGAGGATTTGATCAGTTAAACTTCAACAATGTTTCCAGGATTTTGAGATCTTGTTTCTACAATGGGTATGATTCACTCATCAGGATTCAATAGCACTTGTCATTTTCACAATTCTCGGAATATGTCGTAATTTTTGGTCCTGATAAATATTCTGTTATTAGATGTTTGGTTTATCTATGGGAGATGATTTCTTTTCATTAGGGTCCCGAAGCGGTCTTCAAACATCTGAAGTTGCGAAAAATCATCGCTAGGATGGTCACACCTGGTTCGAAAGAACCCTCACGATCAGAGAGCAAGGCTGAGAATTTAAATTTGAATATTGGAGGAATTCGAAGGACAAGAATGATTACGTTCCGAAATTAGCCACTGAACATGGTGTTGAGATCTTCTAAGAAACCCACATGACAACAGAGGAACTTCTTCGTGAAGGAGGACAATTGTAAGTTATGTACTCATTGATTTTTCACCTTGTTTCAGCTTGTTGTGTTATAAGTTTTCTTATATTCAGCAATTCAAAAAGGGGAAATTTATTGGGTTTTTTCATTTTATTCAAACATCATGACATTTCTGTCATAACTAATTCATGGAGAAAGAATTTCTGCAATGGGTGGTTATTTCAAAAACCATTTAATTGATCATAAATAACTAGTTTTTCTGCTTTTGTCTTTTTTTATTTCAGATCTAGAATTTCGGGTAGATTGGTGAAGAGTCCGTTTTTTCTCTGCTGCCCATGGAAGAACTACAGGAAGATGTTCTTCTGATCACGTAGATGCATTTCAAGATCCTCTGATATGATATTTTTAGTAAATTCTTTTTTCTAACACGGGTGAGGTCAGGGTTTTTTTTCTCTGGGGTTTTTTCCGTTTCCTCATTTTATCATACTACAGACCTGTATGGTTTTACAGCTAGGTACTTTTTTGTTTCAATATGTATTGTATTATTTTAGCTCTATACAGGGTGTACCAAGTTCGACGGCCTATTAGGCGTTTCTGGAGAACTAGACTTATTTGAAATCTGAAAATTGGGATTATGATATTGTTTGACATTATCTACCGAGCTAAAATATTCTTGGAGCCTGACCACTTTCAGTTATACAGGGAGCGAAAAAAAAATTTTCAAAATTTTATTTTTCTGTTTTTTTCTTTTTGAATTTGATAGAGTATGCAATTCTGAATACATTCGTACTCGAATCGTTGCATTCGTCGAAATACTTTCAAAAATATCGAGAAAAATCTGAAGAAAAAGAGAGAAAAGGGTATTCGGTATTATGTTTGTTATTCCTAATCTACATATCTTAAGCACGAACCGTTTTCACATTTTTGAAGTCAAAGACTGTGGAAATATTGTACATTTTTAAAATTTTGAAAAACTCATCACAGGGTGTTCCAAATATTGGGCCAAAAATTGGGATCAAGATTGGCCCATAACTTTCGTTTTTCAAATTAGAACCCTATTTTTTTATGATTGTGTTGGATTGTATGAAGAAAAATGATGATAGTGTTCCAACATGTTAATGCTCCTAAAATTGATAATTCTTGAGTTATTTAGGATTTTCTGAATTTATGTGGTACGTAGCGTCAAATTCATTCAATCTGTTTCATTTCAACTATGACCTGGGTCATAGAAGATGAATTATTCCACTGATGATATACAACTGAATACATCCGTACTGAAATCGTTGCATTCGTCAAAATACTTTCCGAATTATAAAGAAAAAACTGAACAAAAAAAGGTAGATAAGAGTATTCGGTATAATGTTTGCTATTTCTAATCTAGATATCTTGACCACAAACCGTTTTCACGTTTTTGTAGTCGAAGACAATGGAAATATTTTACATATTTAGAATTTTGAAAAACTCGTCACAGGTGTTCTAAATGTTCGGTCAAAAATTGGGATCAAGATTGGCCCATAACTTTCGTTTTACAAATTATCCTATTTTTTTATGATTGCGTTGGAATCTGCGAAGAAAGATGATGATAATGTTTCATCATGTTGATACTTCTAAAATTAATATTTCTTGAGTTATTTAGTATTTCCTGATTCCATGTCGTACATTGCGTCAAATTCATAAAACCTGTTCCATAACAACAATGATGAATGAATTGAACAAAAAAGTGTGTCACTAGTGAGTTATTGAAATAATTTATCTTCTATGACCAAGGTCATAGTAGATATGAAACAGATTTAATGAATTTGACGCTACATACGACATAAAATCAGAAAATCCTAAATAACTTAAGAATTATCAATTTTAGGAGCATGAACATGTTAAAACATTATCATCATTTTTCTTTGTACAATCCAACGCAATCATAAAAAAATAGGGTTCTAATTTGAAAAACGAAAGTTATGGGCCAATCTTGATCCCAATTTTTGACCCAATATTTGGAACACCCTGTGATGAGTTTTTCAAAATTTTAGAAATGTACAATATTTCTACATTCTTCGACTTCAAAAATGTGAAAACGGTTTATGCTTAAGATATCTAGATTAGGAATAACAAACATAATACCGAATACTCTTTTCTCTCTTTTTCTTCAGGTTTTTCTCGATAATTTTGATAGTATTCCGACGAATGCAACGATTTGAGTACGAATGTATTCAGAATTGCATACTCTATCAAATTCAAAAAGAAAAAAACAGAATAATAAAATTTTGAAATTTTTTTTTTCTCTCCCTGTATAACTAAAAGTGGTCAGGCTCCAAGAATATTTTAGCTCGGTAGATAATGTCAAACAATATCATAACCTCAATTTTCAGATTTCAAATAAGTCTAGTTCTCCAGAAACGCCTAATAGGCCGTCGAACTTGGTACACCCTGTATATATAATAGCAGTCTTCGAACACCAAGTGTTGAATTTGAATCAAAGGAAAAACTGATTCAAAGGAGTAGTAGATAGAGGATGCTGGGATGAGTCAGAATAACCTATATTCCCAAGGTCTATTTTTTTTTAAATCAGGATACAGAACGTTTTATTGATTCTCTCAATTCAAATATGGATATGGATCATGAAAACACCGTTTAAATGAGGATTAAGGGAGCTTTGAATTTTAATGGACGTTGCTGCAACTCAAGGATAGTTCCATACTTTATCCCATCTGTATAACTATTCCCCACATTCAATGGGTTCAGCGGAGCACTTGAAAGTATCAAGTGAAGCCTTCAAAGTGAAGATGAAAAAAATACTAGTAGAAAGTGAATTCCAGTCAATCGATTAGTGTATGTACTAGACTGTCTCTATTTGAAAAGATACTGGCGGTTGAATATTAACGAAATTTTTCAGTTATATTTCGCAGAAAGTTCTACCGAATGGAATGATTTTCGGAATATAGTTTTTCATAAAAGTGATTTATCTATCCCCAACACAAAGTTCCACCAACATCTGCCAGTTTCTTAATTATGACCATAACATTCCATAAATTCACCAGAAATTCAAAGAGTCTAATTGTGAACAGTAAATTTAATGTGATAAAATGAATATTTATTAATTTTGGAATATGAAAGTATTCTTGATATTTTCTCATAAAACTCGCCGTTTACGAGTAATTCCATAATGAAAAAAAAATTCAGAGAAATTTTGAATGTAAAATACGCACAGAATTCAATTTTTGCTAGGTTGTCACGTTGAAAATCATCACGTATCAATCCGGGAATTTATGTTCTGGAAGAATAAGGTTATGAATGGAAAGGGAAGTAGCGGACTTTTGAAATGGAGTTATATTAATGAGCTCACCTCTACTTCTTCAATTTACATACATCCTAATTTATTCAAGCAAATTTACACACCTTTTTCGAAAAACCAATTGCTTTATGCCAGTTACATTTTTTTTAAGTGGATTGTTCGCTTGAAGCCCTAACATCCGGCTTTCATTAAAAGCTAAATGCTCCACCCAGAGACAATCTTGTTGTTGTCTCTGGCTCCACCATTCGAATCTGAACATGCACTGGAAACACGCGATAAAAATTCGGCCACATCATTCACAACACTGCTGTTAACAAGTTTTCTCATGAAACCACACAGAAAAGAATTACACGGATTCAATATCCATCTCCTGTCGAAATTTCTATTGAGTCATTCTAAACCAACTCTGGAACTATGATAAGAAGCTTCTTCTTGGGGTAGCTACATACACTGAGCAAAAAAAAATTAACGCACATTCTGAAAATCTCAATTTTAATTAAAGTTAACTCTACATTGACTTTATAACTTATTTTTTATGTTCTCTCGGGAAGGTTTTGAACGAAACAAGACAAATTAAATGGAAGAAAAATTCAGGATTTCACCGAATCTTATGTGAAAGAAGAGAAATGAACAATTTTCAAAATACTGAAATGCTGATAAGTGATTTAATACTTGGTATTTCCAACCCTTGCGTTAATTACAGCTTGGCAACGACGGTTCATACTCAAAATGAGTGATCTTAAAATGTTCTGATCTAATCCTTTCCTCCAAGTTGGATTCCTAAGTCATTGAGAGTAGCGGGATGATTTTCTGAACTTCTCAGCCTTCTATTGAGGTTGTCCCAAACCTGCTCAATCGGATTGAGATCTGGACTTCAACTTCTTCAAGGTACTACTGAACGATGTGCGCACGAAATGGTCTGGCATTATCGTCCATAAAAATTAAATTTTCACCAATGTATGGGGCAAATGGCACTACATGCTCTTCAAAAATATTCCCTATATACTTATCAGCATTCATAGCTCCATTATCAACGACCACTAGGTCTGTGCGAGCAGTCAAAGGTATTCCACCCCATACCATAATCGATCCTCCCCCGAAACCAGGAAATTGCACTGAGCATATTATTATTACAAATGAAACAGAGAAGAGGCCGTAGCCTATAAATCTCATACAGAGAGAAAAGAAATAACACTTCAGAAGATAATATAACAGAAAAAAAAAGAAACAAAAATTCAGCATAATAAACACATGAAACTACAATTTGTCTAATTGGTTTTTAAAAGAGTTTACACTCTCAGCGCACACAACACTGACTGGTAGTGAGTTCCACTTCGCGAACACGCGATTCGGCAGAAAAAACTGTCTCTCACGAGTTCGGAACACTTCATGGTAGAGTTTGAATTGATGGCCTCGAAGGTGATTTTTATTTAGTGTGAAGATATTGTCTAGATTGCCACCAATAAAACCATGCAGAATCCGGTAGGTCACTATAAGATCACCACGCATCCTACGATCACTAAACAAGTCCAAGTTGAAAATTTCCAGTCTATCTTCATAAGAAGGGCGAATTCTTCCAAAAGGGATCCTCGTCGCAGCCCGCTGCACCCTCTCATGTGGACATCTTTCATGTGGACGCCTGTATACAAGGGAACGTCGATCACAATGGTAGAGGCAGAATCTAGACTCATCTGTGAAGAGAACTCTTTCCCAATCAGCCTCTTCCCAATGGATATGCTCTCTCGCAAAATCCAAACGCGCCCTTCGATGGGCTGGCGTAAGAGCTGGGCCTCTTGCCGCGACACGAGGCCTTAAATCATATCAGCACCCCAGAGGTAAAGTGTGTTAAGTCACAATATCAAAATTAGACAAAACAGCAATTTTTCAGTTCCATTATTGTTTCAAAGAATGTTTACTGCCATTATTTAGTGACTTGATATACCCAGGAAGTCAAAAATGCGTTCCACTAGCTAGAATTTACTCATATGAATCCAGTATTGTAGATAGTTCGTGTCTGAAAAAATGTGACTTAACACACTTTACCTCTGAGGTGCTGATATTCTGTGAGGCGATTTCTTATTGTCTGAGTGCTAATTTGCATCCCATGAGTTTGCTCAGGCTGATTTTGATGGAGGCGAGCGGTTGCAAACCGTTGTCTCAACGAAGAAACTCTCAAGTAACGTTCTTGAATGGCAGTTGTTACCCGTGGTCTACCCTGTCCTGGTCTTCGGACATTCATACCTGTCTCCCTGAATCGCTGCAACATTCTGGACACACTTGTATGGGAAACTCCAAACGTTTCTGCAATTCTTGTGTATGTTCACCCTTCCTCTAGCAAAACTACCTCTTGGGCACATTCCTTTTGGGTGTTTCGCGTTGCATAGCGATCGAGTGTAGAAAATTAAACGAAAGAAAAACTATTGATCACTAGAATTGATCGAGAAAAAGTGATTTTAGGATGGAGCCAATACATTCAAAATCTGATAATATCATCTTTTTTTTTCCTGCTAGGAAAAAACATCTGTATTGAAGAAAAACGTTATGCATGCATTATTCTGATAAAAATAATTATCATTGAGAACACCTTCAGTTGTAGAATAAATTTGAGATTTCCATAATGTGCGTTAATGTTTTTGCGCAGTGTATTTTGCACATCAATAAGAGGCACGTCGTCCAATACGTTGTCCAAATCATTTTGCAGAAAATTTAGATACTCATCTGCAGTCAGATGATGGTTCACCATGCCTGCCCACATATTTACTCCGAATCGATGTTGTCTGTTGTTTATACAATAAAAGTTTAATATCTAAAGACTCATTTATAATTTTATGACTACGTTTAGTTTAAAACAGTGGATTCACGGAGCATTTTAAAAAAGGTACGTCATCTCTCCCTGTTTTACCCTACACAGTTTTTCACATTTCCTGTAACTTTCCAGAAAATTAATGAATATGAACACCAACTATATATGTATATAAAGTTGTACAACCACCCACCGAACATCCTGTATATTGGGGTGTAGACACGAGATACCGGGGATTCTTTGCTTCCATTATTTCAAACAAACTCAGTTTTACAAACATATTCCGCCTTTTCTTCCCCTTTTACCAAGATAATAACAATGTGTCTTTACTCACCGACTGCGTATAGTTGAACCTGGGGGGCCTCAGCTCCTTCCCGTCCATAATCCAGGTGATTTGTGCCGATGGCCTGGAGCCGTACGTTTGGCATGGAATCTCGTACTTCCGGTCTGCAGATAGCGGATTATTCATGGCGAAGATCTCCACGCCCAGAGGTTGAACTGGAAACGTACGTTTATTTAGATGCCGAACTGTGGAAATGGCGAAGGATAAGGCAAACGATAAGGAACTATGCAGCTAGTGAGAGAATTAGGTGTCAGAGAGTCTGGTGCTCTCTGAGTAACTACATCTCATCTGCGAACCTTCCTAGTGATGTAATGGTCAAGAGAGTAAGTACTGAGAAAAACTTCCGTACGATGCTATGCAAAAAGAGGAATGGGAGCGGGAATACACCGACCAAAATTTCAAAGAAAATACTGTTAAATGGTATACAGATAGTTCTAAAACTAACAAGGGAGCTGGTGCTGGGGTTCACGGGGCCAAAGCCAAGTGTGCACTATCGTTAGGCTCCTGTGTGAGTGTTCTACAAGCAGAAATATTAGCAATCAAAAGATTCCTTGATATTAATCTAGAGAGAAACTATCAGAATTGCGACATAGCTATTCACTGAGATAGTCGAGCTGCTATTAAAGCACTGAACTCCTTTGTCATCGACTCAAAGTCGACATGGGAATGCCGGATCAAACTCAATGAGGTAGGCAAGAAAGGTCTCTTTAATCTGGATTTCTGGTCATTCGGGAATCACAGGTAACGAAGAGGCCAACAAACTTGCCAGAGAGGGTGCTCGGAAACCACCCACTGGCCTTTCTGTATTATAGGAAAATGTATCTATGAGAAAGAGTTTCTGGAGAAGGAGAAAACTGAAAGAGAAACACTCTGGCAGAATCTCCCAGTGTTGGATCACTCCAAAGAGTTCCTTCGGAATTTTGAAACTGCAAGATCCAAAAGATATTTGGATCTCAGTAAGAACCAACTACAACTCCTCACTGGCTTTCTTAAAGGGCATTGTCGCCTCAGGAAGCAGTTGCTGAGAATGGGCGTATCGGACACTGACGAGTGTAGATTCTGTTGGGAGGAGGAAGAAACTCCTATTCACCTAGTCACAGAATGCTTTGGCATTGTAAGCCAAAGGAAACAATGCTTTGGTCAAGAGACCTGTAGGAGTGAGGAATTGATCTCACTGAAGCCTTCAGAGATATCTATTGGATTTCATAAGATCTCTGGGACTGGAAGGCGAGCTGTTAAGCTCTGTCAGGGGGCACAATAGACCATCAGGTCGCAGTGGACTGTAACCCCTTTTAAACTATCAACTATGCAGCTAGTGATATCTCGATATGGTCAACGAAAAATTGTCCAACCACATGAAAGTTGCCAGGGAATCTCGTACTTCCGGTCTGCAGATAGCGGATTATTCATGGCGAAGATCTCCACGCCCAGAGGTTGAACTGGAAACGTACGTTTATTTAAATGCCAAACAGTGGAAATGGCGAAGCTTAAGGCAAACGATAAGGAACTATGCAGCTAGTGAGAGAATTAGGTGTCAGAGAGTCTGGTGCTCTCTTAGTAACTACATCTCATCTGCGAACCTTCCTAGTGATGTAATGGTCAAAAGAGTAAGTACTGAGAAAAACTTCAGTACGATGCTATGCGAAAAAGAGGAATGGGAGCGGGAATACACCGACCAAAATGTCAAAGAAAATACTGTTAAATGGTACACAGATGGTTCTGAAACCAACACGGGAGCTGGCGCTGGGGTTCACGGGGCCAAAGCCAAGTGCGCACTATCGTTAGGCTCCTGTGTGAGTGTTCTGCAAGCAGAAATATTAGCAATCTAAAGATGTCTAGACATTAATCCAGAAAGAAACTATCAGAATCCTGACAAAGCTATTCACTCAGATAGTCAAGCTGCTATTAAAGCACTGAACTCCTATGTCATCGATTCAAAGGCAACATGGGAATGCCGGAACAAACTCAATGAGGTAGGCAAGAAAAATAAGGTCTCTTTGATCTGGGTTCCTGGTCATTCGGGAATCACAGGTAACGAAGAGTCCAACAAACTTGCCAGAGAGGGTGCTCGGAAACCACACCCTGGCCTTTCTGTATTATAGGAAAATGTTTCTGGAGAAGGAGAAAACTGACAGAGAAACACGCTGGCAGAATCTCCCAGGGTTGGATCATTCCAAAAAGTACCTTCGGAATTTTGAAACTGCAAGATCCAAAAGATATTTGGATCTCAGTAAGAACCAACTACACCTCCCCACTGGCTTTCTTACAGGGCATTGCCGCCTAAGGAAGCACGTGCTGAGAATGGGCGTATCGGACACTGACGAGTGTAGATTCTGTGGGGACGAGGAAGAAACTCCTATTCACCTAGTCACAGAATGCTTTGGCATTGTAAGCCAAAGGAAACAATGCTTTGGTCAAGAGACCTGTAGGAGTAAGGAATTAGCCTCACTGAAGCGTTCCGAGATATTGGATTTCATGAGATCTCTGGGACTGGAAGGCGAGCTGTAAAGCTTTGTCAGGGGGCACAATAGACCATCAGGTCGCAGTGGACTGTAATCCCTTTTAAAGTATTAACTATTAACTATGCAGCTAGTGATATCTCGATACGGTCAACGAAAAATTGTTCACCCACATGAAAGTTGGGGGTATGTATCCTTTTTCATTTCCCCCAATAGTACACATCAGTAGCCATCTCGTAGTTAAACATGGCGATTTACAGCATTTTCCAGTACAGCCGTGAATTTGGCAACGTAGGGGAAGGACAAGAAAGACAAGTGTGTCGTTATTTTGTTTATTCGGTTAGTTTTAGGAAATTTCGTCGTTGTATCATTCAGAAGGGTGGCCATCTGGCCATACTAAATCAAAATTCAAAGAACAGGAGCGGAGAAAAAAGGTTGTTTAGTTCAACAATCTTCATTGAGTGATGGAGGGCCATACAAAATCATGATAGGAAAAAACTATAAATCAGAGCTGTACCAGAGCACTGTGCTTTGTGCTCATGAAAACACTGGAAGTCCTTTTGTGCTCCCGAGTACTATGCTCCCAAACCCTATGCTCCCAAACAGTGCTTAGTAATTAAAGCACTTTATCAAAAATATTAGTGATTAGTAATCCCCTAAGTGCTCCTGAGTACTTCTGCGGATTACTATCACTAAGCCCTTGCTACTAAATCTAACAGGCCGGAAGGTTAGACGTTGCCGTTGTTAACAGCAACGTGTCTATTGGCATTTCGTTATCTGCGAATAATTTCTTAATATTTTATCGCAAATAATCCAGAACTCACCACGAGGAGGTTGCTGTTGTATTGAGTTCCACACTATTACCATCAGAATGAAAATTATTTTACTTTCTGAAGCAAATAAAGTAGGTGAATGAACATCAAAAGAGGAAAAAAAGTCACAAATATACCTGTCACCTAATAACTACTTGAAATTAGAAATGGGTACGTTTACTTCGTCTCTATATACGACTTCAATTCTCAAATTACTCAAGATCTTAAACCACGATGATATTTTCGAAAATGCCCCTTCAAAATTTATATTGTAGAAAAGAAGTTGAAAATCTGATCTTGTTTGTCTAAATCAGTGTAACCATTATCATAATGGTCAACTAATTTTTGTCTCCGTTCCTCAGGATTAGTTCTTTTCGGAATAACTGAAGACGCCATGTAACTCATTCGATTTGGGAATATTGAAGGAAATGCATCATCAGTTAATTTAGGAATTTTTCGGGGTATATTAATAACTGAACCGTCGGTGGTTGGATAAAAGTTATTTCTCAAAATATGGAAATCTATAAAATGTTTCATACAAACTACACTGTCATCGTTGACTTTAAAACTTCTTTCTCTATGAATTGCGTTAAGCCATTTTCTTTTCCTCGTGGAAACTAAACACCAAAACTTTCTGACTAGTAGATTTATATAGTTGCTTTTGCAACCGGCTCGAGGCATAGTACTCAAATCGAAGATTTCCAAATGAAATTTCAATAAATATAAAAATGAGAAACCTTCCCGGTGATAATCCTTCCAGATATGAACACTTAAAGTCGAAAAATTCAATCGCAAACCCGATACACACTGTTTTTGCAACTGCAATACTTATTTTCACTTTATTTATTGATTGAAAAACCGATCACACGAACACGTAAAATCCACAAACTTTTTTACACGTTTCCCGATCGAAATTCTGATGCGAACTATCACATGTTACGCTTCAAAACAGAACTGCAAGTGGAAAGTCGCAACACTCTGAGCCTGCTACAACCCCATGTGGGAGTTCCGGCAACGTCGCATTTTAAAGCAACATTCTGGCCTGTTAAATATCGTAGGTTGCGGCCCTTGTATTATATTGTCGTAATACGAATATATGCAATCGAGGCCGAAGCTTTGAAACCTAGGATCTAGATTTGATATACAGTCGAGTGATAAACATCTCACGTTTGTGTGTGACGTTAGTGCTCAGCAAAGATTTAGTAGGTTTATTGAACGTGCCTTCAAATTTCGTGAAGATGTCTTCAATTATCAATACAGTTGGTTCACTATGAAGTCCCGTAATTGCAAAGCTCATATGACATGACATGAGAGTAATAGAACGGTCAAACTTTTTGCATGATATTCCTTTTATTCTCAAGCCTTTACTGAGATGAGAGTTGAGGCTCAGCTTCTGAGAAATTGGTAAGAAACGTAAAATTTTCGACCAAATGATGTTTTTCATATGTGGAAAAAAAGAAAACAACTAGATAACAATTTTTTCTAGAGAATGAACCGTTAAAATAAATGGTCCGAGATATTTTGATTGATATGATGGCTTATGAGAGGGGATAATCGACTTTACAGTTCCCATCAACTTTGCATGAAAATATCTTCATTCTGAGGTTTTTACGTAATTGGGAGCTGTTTTTTCACAATCCCTACATTCAACTTTTTTCAACTCTCCTGCAAGCTCATCTTTTTAAGCTATTGCATAGCTTTTATCTCAGGCTTCGAGCACGGCGACCGAATGTAGAAATTCCGTAACGAAAAAACCTAACACAACCGTGTATCTCTAGCAGTGCAAAATGGAGTCGGCAATCTCGCTGTTCCCATTGAATTACGAACGGCAAATACTTCATTAACATCGGAAAGAAAATGTATAGCCTAACGCAAATATTTTCCATTAACTTCAGCTTTTGCTCTAACTATACATAAATCGCAAGGTGGAACTTTTGACGAAAAAGTATATGAGTATAGTAAATCACATTCTCAGGAACAGGTCTATGTTGCACTCCCTCGGGTGATTAATACTGAAAAATTGTATATTACGACAAAAAATGATAATTCTGCATTTAAGTTTTATCATCATCGAAGGCAAGCTGCATCGACTGCATCTTTGTTGCAAGAATTCAAAAGACTGACTTTGAATAGTGTTCAGACGATAGCTCAAAGTGTCTTAGATTTCATTAGTAATAGAAATGGCATTTCAATAATGACTTTCAATTGCCAAAGTTTACATATAGTACGAGAGCTAGTGAACCTTTTGAGTAACGGTTTGCCTGTAAGGCTAGAAATTTTTATTGCGATAGTTCCTACCATGGTGAGGACGGAATTCATCGCCTGGCACCCCTCACCCCTGCACGTCATCAAGATCTATATCTTTGAAAGTGTTAAAAAAAATTTTAAAAATAAACTTGTTCCTGTAAGCTTGAAACTTTCATACGAATTTGTTCGTTCATTGTGAGGTTCAAAAAAAAATTGACAGGCGATTTCGACGAGCACAAGTACCTGCCAGGCGACTCGAAAAGGGGGTAAAATACGAACAAAAATGAACTTTTTTCTGTAAGGCTGAAATTTATATATGTGTTCGTCTGAGGGAATGAAAAAATAAGTTTTATTATTAATCTTCATCATCATCTGATATGTTATCATTAATTTCTTCATCATATAGTACAACCGTTTCAAGCGTAGTACACTGTGTCTTAAATGGGTTGAGACTGCATTATATCTCAGCTATTATTGAAAATAGAGTCATGCGGTTTTCGAGACCCTGTGTCACTTTTTTGTAAAACTTTCAAATCCACAAACAGAAATATTTCATCTTCTTTTGTTTCTGGAATACAGTGCGAAAATGAAAATGTTCACTTTTTGAAGATGTAATTATTTCTCGGGCCCTGCATAAGAAAGAAAAAAAATTAAAACTTCCTATAATGATATTTTTACGAAGAAGTCAGTGGCGTAGCAAAACATTTTTTCAAAGCATTGTTTTTGAGATTGAATTGGAACGGAATGAATTTTTTCATATGGAACACAAATTTCAGTTGAAAAAAATATCCCACGCATTTAATCAATATTCACAAGCATTTAATCATTACTTTTTCAAAAAGCCATGTGATCTAAACCGATTTATTTCATCCTATTTTGAACATAATTTCAAAATATCAACTGAAAAATGGTTTTTTGATGCATGTGTGGAAGAATTCATGTCTTACTTGAAAAAAAACAAACAGAAATACAGTAGACGCTTGATGCCAGATTATCGGAAATGCCGGATTATCGAATTTGTACAGGAAAGAAGAGCTAACTTCATATGATTTTCACCACTATCCAACTTTCGCAAAATTAGATTGCTATTTTGTCAAGGGACGCTATAAAACAAGAGAAAACAAATACATGACATCACTGTCGAGGTTAGGTCCGGACTGCCGAGCGGGAAAAACTACTCTCGGTGATCCAGCGTTCAGCTGTATAAAACGTCGGATTATAGAGCAGGTTACCTGGGTCCCAAAGTGTCGGACTACCGAGCGTACCGGATTGGCAAGCGCCGGATTATCGAGCGACGACTGTATACATTTTTCGGATGGTTGACGCTCAAATTTATTAAAGGTAAGGTTGTGATACATCGATGTATTTAGAAAAAAATGAGAAGTTTCGAGACGTTAAAACATACGAGGTGTTCCATTTGAAACATTTCAAGTTTGTGCTATATCTTAAAAACATTTATTAGATGAAAATTTCAAGCTACGCCACTGACTTCTACGTAAAAATATTTTTATAAACATTTTCATACTTTTTCTTTCTCATACAGGGCCCGAGAAATAATAACATCTTCAAAAAGTGAACATTTTAATTTTCGCACTGTATTCCAGAAACAAAAGAAGATGGAATATTTCTGTTTGTGGATTTGAAAGTTTTACAAAAAATTACACAGCGCCTCGAAAACCGCATGACTCTATTTTCAATATTAGCTGAGATATAATGCAGTCTCAACCAATTTAAGATACAGTGTACTACGCTTGAAACGATTGTACTATATGATGAAGAAATTGATGATAACATATCAGATGATGATGAAGATTAATAATAAAACTCATTTTTTCATTCCCTCAGACGAACACATATATAAATTTCAGCCTTACAGAAAAAAGTTCATTTTTGTTCATAAATTACTCCCTTTTCGAGTCGCCTGGCAAGTACTTGTGCACGTCGAAATCGCCTGTCAATTTTTTTTTTAACTTCACAATGAACGAACAAAATTGTATGAAAGTTTCAAGCTTACAGGAACAAGTTTATTTTTTAAATTTTTTTAACACTTTCAAAGATATAGATCTTGATGACGTGCAGGGGTGAGGGGTGCCAGGTGATGATTTCCGTCCTCAGGATGCTAGGAACTATCGCTATAAAAATTTCTAGCCTTACAGGCAAACCGTTACTCAAAAGGTTCACTAGCTCTTGGACTAATAGTCACAAATACGATTTACAGGATTCAGTTACGAGACAAACCAATGTGTTACTTCCTACCGAAATACCTAATTTCAATTGTATTGTTCAATTCGAACGAGATACTGTTCCAAAAGATGGGGTAGCTATTTACCGAAATAGTAATAATGTTACTAATATTATGACTCCGAATATTGAAATAAATATTGAAGACGTTAGCGATGTTAATGTTAGACGCTCATTTGTTGGAGATATTTGTGCATGCTCATGCAAACTTAGAAATGGCCTACACATAGTCATGGTAGCAATTTACATTTCTCCGAATCCAAAATTGGACGAGGTAGAGCATTTTATTCATCGCACCTTACTGGAGTACACTGAAGACGGATCGAAAATACTTGGTACAAATGGTGATAATTTTCCACTTATCTTGGCTGGCGATTTCAACATTAACTCCGCTGATAAAAAATCAGAGCGGTGGACAACTTTTCTTCTGGAAAAATTGAATTTAAAAATGAAATAATGGTCCACAAGAATGCACAACAAAATATGGGACCACTATTGCCGCCGTATTTTCTAGATATTTAGAAGACATTAAGTCTCAAACTTATGTTTCTTATTTCAGTTAACATAAACCAATAGTTTCAATGATAACTATTCCCGACTAACCTACATGTATTGTAAGATAAATAAATATTTTAAATCAATAGTATTTTCTTCTTATTTTTAAATAGATGCTATGCGATAGCTTCACCGCGGCAGTCCTCGAGTTCAACACGTATATTTTTTTATATTTTTTCTGAAATCATTTTTCCTTATTCACATGTTATCAAGTTCTCGATTCGAAGTAATCACCAAAGATTTCTAACCGATTTCGATCGAACGATCATCTCTTCTTAGGAGCAATAAAATCATGTCCCCTCTAGTATCCGCAAAAGTTGTTATCTAGCCACTTTTTTGTTGAAAATTTGATTTTTGCAGGCAGGAAGAAGGCGGATTTCGTGAATCATCCTGTATACTTGCTTGTTGGTTCTCCCGGAACGATATCGGATAAATCTGCAGAAATTTCGCACAACCGAGTTTTCCCAGAAAATATTCAAAGCTCTCATCGACATTTCTCGACTATAAGCAAATCATTTCGCTGCGTCTGGCAGGCCGACGCCTGTCTATCACATTCCGACGCCATTACTTTCACAATGAATTTCAATTTACTCGATTTCCTCTGGAGGAAGTGTGAAATAAGGCACTCGGAAAAATCTGACATATTAAATCTGGGTTATGAAATTCGAAGAGGCAATGTGGTGACTTGTGATTTGGGTTTTCAGAGGGAGATCGTTGGGTTTGAAATGATTTCTGGGGATTCTTTTGCATGACTACGTTCATGCTGTCGATTTTCGATAACCATAATAATTATCCATGCTCTTCTGTGAGAGGTTTTCCTGAAATACGGAGGTTTTTTCACATTTATTTTCCTTTTGGGAGTTTTGTGAGAATCGATCTCCAATATTCTTGTGTCTTGAAAACTGTTCTCCTCAGTAGAATTTTTCTAATGGTTACTGATTGTAGTACCTTCAAGAATTACATGGAGTTCCTAAATTGGAAGTAGGTACAAATGAAGAGATGAGGTTGGGGAAATGATATTAGATTTTGAAATGAGAGATATACTACTTTCAGCCTTGTTTGGCCACGGACAAAATCTTCGTAAAACCTTCGATATTTGAAGCAATTAATTGCGAAGTACTGAGTGAAATATTACAAAGTAGTGACCAAAGATTATAGAGTATGAAGATCAGAAACGAAGCGACTACAGTGATGTGAGGTACATCTGTAGTTTCAAAAGTTAACCGGTTTTGGTTAAAATATTTAATTAGGGTCCATTTGGCAGAGTTCATATAGAGATTATTAGTAGGCTGTTGTCAATTTTGAAAGAAATACTTGAAAAAATATTTTTGCTGAATGATTGTATTTTCCCGTATACGCTTATTTTCCACAGAAATAACTCGAAATCTACAAAAGTAGCACATAGCTCACTCTATAATCTTTGATTGTATGTTTTTCTGTCATATGTTTTGTGTTAAAAACTGGCCAACATTTAAAATGCTTGGTGATTAATTGCAGAAATAATAGAAAGAATAATCCTGAAGGTGCATTCTTTTCATTAATAAAGAGAATGGAAATGAAAGTTTTGAAACTCGTATCATGTCTTGTTCATTGATTTTTATTTTCAGTGCTGTCAAATGGATAGAGGGTTCGGGGTAAAAATATATTGTTCTAGATAACGCATAAAGAACTCTTGCTGGGCTGACATACAGGTCTTGTTCTACACCTCTGATATTTCTCTTTTATTGTTGTTCAAACATTCTGTAATTAATATACAGTGGACTCTCGTCAAGTCGAACTCCTAGAGACCAAAAAAAGTGTTCGACTTATCTATTGTTCGGCTCAGCAAACATTCGAGTTATTGAAGTGAGACTACACTTCATTCAGAGAAAAACTCAGGTAAACACGAAATCATCATCAATGAAATATGTCCTTAGAGGTCGATAAATCGTATGATATTCCATCACGTGTGGTGATTTTTTTGCGAATAGTTATTTAAAAGCTCGACAAAGTATTTAATTTAATGAAAATTCATGAGAAATATGTTTCGAATTTCGCGCCTCTTATAATAGTTTTCTGTACTGAATAATATTTTCAGCACCCTCTAGGTGTCAAAAGTAAGAAACTAGCCAAAAGTCGTAGTCGGCTTTTAGTACCACAGATATAAGGGCGTTTCCTATCTTTCTTACTCTATGATCTTTGCTTTGCGCATTTTGTGAACGTTGCGTATCATTCAATATATTGCCAACTCCATTTTATTCTGAGGAAAATAATCAGTCCTACAATACTACTATTTGTTCAATTGAAATGACGATCTGTTAACCAAAGATTATAGAGTAAGAAAAATAGGAAATGCCCTTTTATTTGTGGTACTGAAATTCGACTACGATATTTGGCTAGTTTCTTACTTTTGACACCTAGATGGCGCTGAAAACATTATTCAGTATAGAAAACAATTATAAAAGGTGCGAAATTCGAAATATATTTGTCATGAATTTTCATTAAATTGAGTATTCTTTGTCAAGCAGGGCTCCGCTTTTTGATTAGGATGATATTTTCGATCTACACATTGTTTCGAATCAAACGAAATACGCTTCTGGATTCTTTATATTTTCATTTGAAGAGATTGTGTAAAATCAACTACAGTACAATTATTAGGAATTCAAGATTTCAAGAACTCATTCATAAACGATAAATCGAACATCGGTTGTTCTGGACCCGATTCATACAAATCTCACCCAGTGTATTTTCACCTCAATGAGTCTAGAGGGTCTAGTAGATGAGTCGAACTGCTGGAAGGGTCGTCAAGAGAACCTCCACCTCTATAAGTCGTTCTTCTGACCACCATTGCCTCTATGAGTGGAACTTTTTGATCTAATGAATGAGACCAAAGAAAATTTGGTTCGCAAACAAATCTCCTCACGCGATGAATATCATACGATTTTTCGACCTCTGAGGACATGTTTCCCGTGCTCAGATGCTCGTTTCTCATCGATGATGATTTCGTGTTTACCTGAGATTTTCTCTCTATGAAGTAGAGTCTCACTTGAATAACTAGAATGTTTTGGTGAGCCGAACAATAGATAAGTCGAACAGTTTTCTTGGTCCCTTGGAGTTCGACTTAACGAGAGTCCACTGTATATTAATTACAGAATGTTTGAAAAACAATAAAAGAAAAATATCAGAGGTATACGACAAGATCTCTTTATGTCAACCCAGCAAGAGTTCTTCATGCGTTATCCAGAACAATATATTTTTGTCCCGAAAACTATCCGTTTGACAGCACTGAAAAAGAAATGAACAAGACAGTTACATGATACGAGTTTCAAAACTTACATTTCCATTCTCTTTGGTAATGAAAAGAATGCACATTCAGGATTATTCTTTCTATTATTTCTGCAATTAATCACCATGCCTTTTGAATGTTGGCCAGTTTTTAACACAAAATTTATAATAGAAAAACACACAAACAAAGATTATAGAGTGAGCTAGGTGCTACTCTTGTAGATTTCGGGTTATTCCAGTGGAAAATCCGCGAGAAAATGCAATCATCATTCAGCAAAATTATTTATTCAAGTGTTTCTTCCAAAATTGACAGCAGCCTATTAATAATCTTTATATAATCTTTGCCAAATGGACCCTGATCTAATATTTTAACCATAACCCGTTTACTTTTGAAACTACAGATGTCACTCACATCACTGTAGTCGCTTAGTTTCCCATCTTTATACTCTATAATTTTTGTCCGTTGACATCTGTCAAACAGTAAACAGTCTCGTTAATTGGAAATTATATTCTTCTTCCATGATTTTTTTCTTTTGGATGAAGTGCAGGCATGTGATTATTAAAACTTTTTGATTGTATGTTTATTTCCTGTTCTGAGATTTTGCGATTATGTCAGAATGTAGTGCATGTCATATTCAATACATATTGTCTTCTTCCTTTCTGCATTTCCTCATTTATTAATCTTTCCTATCATGATGATTTTGTATGACCTCTCTGGTTCTACCAAGACACCCCTAAACTACAACAAACTTTATTCATTAAACCGGAGTTTAACACAATAACCCCTCGCAAACGGTCACCATAACATTGCTGCTCGACCCCATTCCCTGCACGTTGACCAGATAAAAGTTCCAGAGGTAACCAATTTTTTCACCCCCGAAATAATAAACCGTAATAACTACTCGAACGGAGAATGGGCCCCCAATAAGAAAACACCCTTTTAGCGTCCGCAGTTCGGAACTTTCCAGAAACTCACATTGTATGTCGAGTGCGGTTGTGGTCGACATAGGCTGGCTTATATTGTTATTGATTCACCACATTCACAATTACGACTATCAACTGAATTCCACTTGAAAAGCATGCTATTGGTACGACCATGATCTGTTCTTATTCGATGAAGAAGGTACCATATTCTCCTGGGAAGGTTAAAACCAGGACTTTATTCGATGGATCAGATATTAGATCTTTATTAGATAGAGAACATCCCATTCGGATTCCCAGATTTCCTTGTAGCTGAAGTTCGAATTCGGAAAGTTATTCGACCAAATAGGTTGACGGGATTTCAGTCTTGGAATTCTATATTCTGGAACGTAGGGAAGTATCGGAAAAGAATCCGGACATAAATTGAATTTTTTCCAAGAATTTCAAGTTGCAGACTGTCTTCGAATATGGGGAGGAACTATATTTGATAGCACTGGTAGCCATTGGATCGTATGGTTCCAGTAATCATTCTCATTGATAAATTGAGCTGTGTGTCGATTTTCTGAACATAAATATTATTGAGCCAAACAGGGCAACAATATTCAGCGGTGGAGAAAACCAGGGCAAGGGCTGCTGTGCGAAGAGTAGTCGGGTCAGCACCCCATGACGTACCAGCAAGTTTCTGTAGAATGTTATTTCTCGTTTTCAGCTTCATCCGTAAGTCATCCAAATGTGCTTTGTAATTCAGAGAGGAATCCAATTTGACATCTAAGTATTCGGGTGTAAAATTATGTTTCAAAGGGAAGTTTCAGAAAAAAACATTTAATTTTCTGAATTTTTGATGGTTATTCAAATGAAATAACGAAACCTCGGTCTTATTCGGATTTAGACACAAACGCCATTCGAAAAGATAATTTTTCAAAATATTCAGATCAGGAGTTAAATTTTCCTCAATACTCTGAAAATCAGAATGTCGGAAAGCGAGTGCAAAAGAACGGGTGCTAAATCAGATCCTTGTGGAAGACCATTGTTCAAAGTTTTGAAGGTACTCTATTATCATCAACAAAAACACGAAATATTCTATCTGACAATGTATTCTCTAATAGACGTATCATCTTTCCACATTTAAGATGTGTATATAGTTTATGGTGATGTATTTACATTCTTTGATGCCAATGTTATCTTCAGGATGTGTTAAGTACTTCAAGACTTAAGAAATGTAGTCCATTTGTCGTAAATACATAAATAACTCAAAACAAACATTCTGTCGCAGTCACAACATTTGTGTACTTGACCATAGATATTGTCTTCTTCCTTTCTGCATTTTCTCATTTATTAATGTTTTCTATCATGATGATTTTGTATGACCTCTCTTGTTCTACCTAGGCATTAAACTACAACAAACTTCATTCATTAAACCGAAGTTCGACCCCTCGCAAACAGTCACCATTACATCGCTGCCCGACCCCATTCCCTACAAGTTGACCAGATAAAAGTTCCAGAGGTAACCAATTTTTTCACCCCCGAAATAATAAACCGTAATAACTACTCGAACGGAGAATGGGCCCCCCAATAAGAAAACACCCTTTTAGCGTCCGCAGTTCGGAACTTTCCAGAAACTCACATTGTATGTCGAGTGCGGTTGTGGTCGACACAGGCTGGCTTATATTGTTATTGGAGGCTTTGCACGTGATTGCGGTGTGCAGATCCGACCTGGAGAGACCCCGGATTGTGAGCTGACTCGAGAGAACGAGGTTTACGGGATTTCAGTCTTGGAATTCTATTTTCTGGAACGTAGGGAAGTATCAGAAAAGAATCCGGAAATAAATTGAATTTTTTCCAAGAATTTCAAGTTGCAGACTGTCTTCGAATATGGGGAGGAACTATATTTGATAGCACTGGTAGCCATTGGATCGTATGGTTCCAGTAATCATTCTCATTGATAAATTGAGCTGTGCGTCGATTTTCTGAACATAAATATTATTGAGCCAGACAGGGCAACAATATTCAGCGGTGGAGAAAACCAGGGCAAAGGCTGCTGTGCGAAGAGTAGTCGGGTCAGCACTCCATGACGTACCAGCAAGTTTCTGTAGAATGTTATTTCTCGTTTTCAGCTTCATCCGTAAGTCATCCAAATGTGCTATGTAATTCAGAGAGGAATCTAATTTGACACCTAAGTATTCGGGAGTAAAATTAGGTTTCAAAGGGGAGTTTCCGAAAAGGGCATTTAATTTTCTAAATTTTCGATGGTTATTCAAATAAAATAAGGAAACCTTGGTTTTATTCGGATTTGGACATAAACGCCATTCGAAAAAATAATTTTTCAAAATATTCAGATCAGGAGTTAAATTTTCCCCAATACTTTGAAAATCAGAATGTCGGAAAGCGAGTGCAAAAGAAGGGGTGCTAAATCAGATCCTTGTGGAAGACCATTGTTCAAAGTTTTGAAGTTACTACTATTATTATCAACAAAGACACGAAATAATAATAATAATAATAATAATAAAGGCCTTTATTGAAGAAGAAAATATTAAAAGTTATTACATCATCTATCCGACAACATATTCTCTAACAGACGAATCATCTCTCCACATTTAAGATGTGTATATTTTTTATGGTGATGTATTCACATTCTTTGATGCCAATGTCATCTTCAGGATCTGTTAAGTACTTCAGACTTAAGAAATGATAAATACATGAATAACTCAAAACAAACATTTTCTCGCACTCACAACGTTTGTGTACTTGACCCTCGATATTGTCTTCTTCCTTTCTGCATTTTCTCATTTATTAATGTTTCCTATCATGATGATTTTGTATGACCTCTCTTGTTCTACCAAGGCATTAAACTACAACAAACTTCATTCATTAAACCGAAGTTCGACCCATCGCAAAAGGTCACCATAACATCTCTGCCTGATCCCATTCCCTACACGTTGACCAGATAAAAGTTCCAGAGGTAACCAATTTTTTCACCCCAGAAATTATAAACCGTAATAACTACTCGAACGGAGAATGGGCCCCCAATAAGAAAACACCCTTTTAGCGTCCGCAGTTCGGAACTTTCCAGAAACTCACATTGTATGTCGAGTGCGGTTGTGGTCGACACAATTATTAATTAAATGTTCAACTGTTTCCTCTGATTCACCACATTCACAATTAGGACTATGAACTGAATTCCACTTAAAAAGCATGCTATTGGTACGACCATGACCTGTTCTTATTCGATTAAGAAGGGACCATATTCTCCTGGGAAGGTTAAAACCAGGAATTTTATTTGATGGATCAGATATTAAATCTTTATTAGATAGAGAACATGCATCCCATACGGATTTCCAGATTTCCTTGTAGCTGAAGTTCGAATTCAGAAAGTTATTCGACCAAATAGGTTTACGGGATTTCAGTCTTGGAATTCTATTATCTGGAACGTAGAGAAGTATCGGAAAAGAATCCGGAAATGAATTGAATTTATTCCAAGAATTCCAAGTTGCAGACTGTCTTCGAATATGGGTAGGAACTATATTTGATAGCACTGGTAGCCATTGGATAGGTGTAGATCGGATGGTTCCAGTAATTATTCTCATTGATACATTGAGCTGTGCGTCGATTTTCTGAACATAAATATTATTGAGCCAAACAGGGCAACAATATTCAGCGGTGGAGAAAACCAGGGCAAGGGCTGCTGTGCGAAGAGTAGTCGGGTCAGCACCCCATGACGTACCAGTTTCTGTAGAATGTTATTTCTCGTTTTCAGCTTCATCCGTAAGTCATCCAAATGTGCTTTGTAATTCAGAGAGGAATCTAATGTGACACCTAAGTATTCGGGAGTAAAATTAGGTTTCAAAGGGAAGTTTCCGAAAAGGGCATCTAATCTTCTAAATTTTTGATGGTTATTCAAATGAAATAAAGAAACCCCCGTCTTATTCGGATTCGGACACAAACGCCATTCGAAAAGATAATTTTTCAAAATATTCAGATCAGGAGTTAAATTTTCCTCAATACTTTGAAAATCAGAATGTCGGAAAGCGAGTGCAAAAGAAAGGGTGCTAAATCAGATCCTTGTGAAAGACCATTGTTCAAAGTTTTGAAGGTACTCTATTATCATCAACAAAAACACGAAATATTCTATCCGACAATGTATTTTCTAATAGACGAATCATCTTTCCACATTTAAGATGTGTATATAGTTTATGGTGATGTATTTACATTCTTTGATGCTAATGTCATCTTCAGGACGTGTTAAGTACTTCAAGACTTAAGAAATGTGGTCCATTTGTGGTAAATACATAAATAACTCAAAACAAACATTCTCTCGCAGTCTCAACATTTGTGTACTTGACCATCGATATTGTCTTCTTCCTTTCTGCATTTTCTCATTTATTAATGTTTCCTATCATGATGATTTTGTATGACCTCTCTTGTTCTACCAAGACACCATTAAACTACAATAAACTTTATTCATTAAACCGAAGTTTAACCCCTCGCAAACAGTCACCATTACATCGCTGAATTTTTTCCAAGAATTTCATGTTGCAGACTGTCTTCGAATATGGGGAGGAACTATATTTGATAGCACTGGTAGCCATTGTATCGTATGGTTCCAGTAATCATTCTCATTGATAAATTGAGCTGTGCGTCGATTTTCTGAACATAAATATTATTGAGCCAAACAGGGCAACAATATTCAGCGGTGGAGAAAACCAGGGCAAGGGCTGCTGTGCGAAGAGTAGTCGGGTCAGCACCCCATGACGTACCAGCAAGTTTCTGTAGAATGTTATTTCTCGTTTTCAGCTTCATCCGTAAGTCATCCAAATGTGCTTTGTAATTCAGAGAGGAATCTAATTTGATACCTAAGTATTCGGGAGTAAAATTAGGTTTCAAAGGGAAGTTTCCGAAAAGGGCATTTAATTTTCTAAATTTTCGATGGTTATTCAAATAAAATAAGGAAACCTCGGTTTTATTCGGATTTGGACATAAACGCCATTTGAAAAGACAATTTTTCAAAATATTCAGATCAGAAGTTAAATTTTCCTCAATACTTTGAGAATCAGAATGTCGGAGAACGGGTGCAATATCGTCGACCTAAATGAATTTTTCAGATGAAGTATAAGAAATATCACATGAATATAAATTGAAAAGAAGGGGTGCAAGAACAGATCCTTGTGGAAGACCATTGTTCAAAGTTTTGAAGTTACTACTATTCTCATCAACAGAAACACGAAATCGATAACATATTCTCTAATAGACGAATCATCTTTCCACATTTAAGATGTGTATAAAGTTTATAGATCAAACCATCTTTCCATACCGAGTCGTAGGCAGACGATAAATCTATGTAAGCTCATAACTTTTGACATGAGAATAATAGAAGGTCAAAACCTTTTGCATGATATTCCTAGTGATGTATTTACATTCTTTGATGCCAATGTCATCTACAGGATGTGTTAAGTACTTCAAGACCTAATAAGAAATGTAGTCCATTTGTGGTAAATACACAAATAACTCAAAAGAAACATTCTCTCGCACTCACAACGTTTGTGAGATCATCGATATTGTCTTCTTCCTTTCTGCATTTTCTCATTTATTAATGTTTCCAATCAAGATGATTTTGTATGACCTCTCTTGTTCTACCAAGACAACCCTGAACTACAACAAACTTTATTCATTAAACCGAAGTTCGACCCCTCGCAAAAGGTCACCATAACATCTCTGCACGACCCTATTCCCTACACGTTGACCAGATAAAAGTTCCAGAGGTAACCAATTTTTTCACCCCCGAAATAATAAACCGTAATAACTACTCGAACGGAGAATGGGTCCCCAATAAGAAAACACCCTTTTAGCGTCCGCAGTTCGGAACTTTCCAGAAACTCACATTGTATGTCGAGTGCGGTTGTGGTCGACACAGGCTGGCTTATATTGTTATTGGAGGCTTTGCACGTGATTGCGGTGTGCAGATCCGACCTGGAGAGAGCCCTGACGGTGAGCTGACTCGAGAGAACGTTCTGGAAGCCGCTCCTTGTCTCCGCTCCTTTGATCGGTTTGTCTCCCTTCCACCACGTTATGTACGGTTGAGGTTTTCCTGAAAAATGAAAGGGGGTTTTCATATTAAGCGTGGATGCGGTGATCTCGGATAATATCCGGGATTTGGCGTGCATCCGAGAGGTGGAGGCGGGAGGGGGAATCTGCAGTTTCGTGAAATTTGAATTCTCCCCTCTACGTGGCGTTCGCAAGATGGAAATTTAAGGAAGTTAATTATACACAATGCAATACCGAATCTCGAAAATTCATAAGGTACGAGGTGAAATGGCGAATTCTTGTTAGAGGGAGGGTAATTAGCCCCATTACCCTTTCCTTCCATGAATAGCACAATAGTATAATTCATTGCCAGTCCAGAAAGTAAGCTTTATTTGTTTTCTCATTTGTAAACGTCAGTTTCCAAAAACACAATATTAATCAAGAAAGTTTATTTTATCAAGTCACTAACTTGTAAAACTGACAGTTAACTTGCAAAATTTTTACAAGTTAGAAGTATTATTTACATTAGAAAATTTTCTTTTATCGTCATATATGTTGAAAATCATGGTACAATTGTTATTTCCAGTAACATAGATTTTTTATGATGAAAGAGTTGATACTGATGATGATGAACCATCTGTTGATTCAGAAACTGCTGAAATCGAGGACTGCAGATCATTTGTACTCTCCTCACTACCAAATAATTCTACATAACTCATCGCAATTTCGGTGCTCTTCCACCCTCCTGCACGCTTTAGTGCTAAAATATCTCCACCCGAATTCGCAACCAAAGAGGCTCCAGTTCTGCGAAAAGAGTGGCTGGTGTATAACTCTGGGTCTTTTAAACCCGAATATTTTGCTATTTGCTTTGGGACACCATCAATAGTGTGCTGACCAGCATTAAGGGAAGTGCACTTTCCATGTCGGTATGCCAAAAAATATCTTAGACTTTCTGTTGCAGGAGGCCGAGGATTTACATATGTTCTGTATAATATGCAGGGCTTAAAGCTGCAGCCATCATCGGTTATGGTGAAGCTTCTTGTTGTTAAATTTTTTGTTTGCCACAATGTTAAAATAACCATATCTTCTACATCATTCATGTTTAAGGAGAGAATTTCGTAACATCGACAACATCCAAAAATCCCAAATATTGTTACAATTTTCGCCAGCAACGACTGGTCATCAGGAGCATGTTAAAGAAATTGTTCAGCCTCTTCTTTACCTAATACCTTGGCCTTTTTTGGCGTATAACGCTCATTTTTTCGTTTCAGAAACGCTATTAACTTTTGAAATCTGCAAATGACAACAAAACGTCATGTGTTACAATACATTTTTTGAGGAAAACAAACCTGAGACCAGGTGCATTTTCTTTCATTTCCAAGCAGCTTTTCAGCATAGACTATTTTGCCCATAAAGTATTAGGGCTGAATCTAGCTGATAGTTGATTCAAGTAGACCAACAAAACATCTTCAGTTACCCCAATCACACTATTTTTGTTTTGCCACTTTTTGAAGTCGTCGTATTCTCGCTCGTACCTTGAAGCTGATTTTGCAGGTAATAAACTTGATGCTACACTGCTGGCTGCCTCAATAATTTCTTTTGGTACATTCATTTTCGCTTTCGCCAAAACAAATGTAAAGAAAAATAAACAGACATGTTCATGGCAACGCTTCCATAGCTTACGACATTTGCGACAAATTATTGAGATTTTTTTGGAATTTATCTAACCTTTTTACAAATGAGAAACAAATTAAATATAAAACAATACACGCAAGGTAACGGGTTTTACTGGCTCAAGGAGGTAACTGGCTCGCCTGCGGCTTATCAGTTATATCCTCCATTCGCCAGTAAAAACCCTCTTACCTTGCTAGTAATGTTATATACTATTTTGAGTGCGCGTTCGAGCCTTCCTAAGCGTAAAATGAACGACATTTCTCATTATACCATATTTTTTCTAGAGGGGGGATATTTTAGAACCATAATCATTCAAAACACTGACATCCACATGCCCTGATGCAATCGTTACTCCGTTTTTTCAAAAGAAATGAACAATAATTCATCTCAGCCATATACAAGATATACGTATCTCATCGCACCGTTAAACTTCTTACGGAAAAAGGGTAAATTTCTATACTCTGAATATGTTATGATATTGTTTTCACAATGTTATAATGAAAAATGCCATACTGTGGTTATCTTGTGACAAGGTAGGCAAAATCGGTGGTCCCTGAACTGAATTTTTTTGAAGTAGTTATCCTCTTTTGAGAAAGGTATATTGATAATAATATTGCTAATTATTTGATTTATCCACCAAGGTTTTCGGAGGGATTTGTTTCTGACAATAAATGCACAAGATTCACACAGAGGCCTTCCTTTTAATACTGAAAAAAAATTTCTCATTAAATCTAATTTTTCACAATTCTAAAGATTTTCAACAATTTAAAAATTTGTCTGATAAAGACTTCGAAATGTTACGAACTTTGAAAGTGTCCCTTCTTTTCTCATTGTTAAGCAAACATTTTTCAAAGGAAATTTGCCCTGAACAATAAGTGCAAAAGTTTAACGTAGAGAACATTCTTCGAATTTTTCTGATTGATTTTTGTTTTAGAGACTGTGAGAGAAATCCTTGAAAATCCAGTCTCATTTTTTGTTCAAATCCGCCTCCACTGTCAGAATTGGACTATATAGAGGCTGATTGTTTATATTTTACTCAAAAACTATCTCAGTTAATATTCGTCGTACAAAAACGTTTGAAGAGGCAAATTCGAAGTATTTTTCATGAGCATTCAGAATTCAGTACTGAGAAATTCATAAATTTGTTGTGAACTATTGTTTTTTTAATGGTAAGCCCTGTATTTTATTTTTGTAATCGGTAGAGCTCTTTCTTCTGATTTCAAATATATATATATATATATATAAATAGAAACAGTTTCACGCTTTACGGATAAGCATACCATGGCAAAATGCAAGAAGAAAACGGTCACAATTCGGAAAAATTAATTTCCGAACTGCGATCGTGGACTAGCGGAGATCCATGCTGAAAGTAAACCACAGGAAATAGCGTGCAAGAAGAAAACGGTCACAATTCGGAAAAATTAATTTCCGAACTGCGATCGTGGACTAGCGGAGATCCATGCTGAAAGTAAACCACAGGAAATAGCGTGCAAGAAGAAAACGGTCACAATTCGGAAAAATTAATTTCCGAACTGCGATCGTGGACTAGCGGAGATCCATGCTGAAAGTAAACCACAGGAAATAGCGTGCAAGAAGAAAACGGTCACAATTCGGAAAAATTAATTTCCGAACTGCGATCGTGGACTAGCGGAGATCCATGCTGAAAGTAAACCACAGGAAATAGCGTGCAAGAAGAAAACGGTCACAATTCGGAAAAATTAATTTCCGAACTGCGATCGTGGACTAGCGGAGATCCATGCTGAAAGTAAACCATAATAAATAGCGACGACGCTATTTCCTGTGGTTTACTTTCAGCATGGATCTCCGCTAGTCCACGATCGCAGTTCGGAAATTAATTTTTCCGAATTGTGACCGTTTTCTTCTTATATATATATATATATATATATATATATATATATATACTTTATTGAGGTTAATTTCGGCAGTTTTCGGAAAATATAGGTTTTTTCGTCTTAATCTAAGGCAGCTGTGTAAGGCCACTCGAGAATATGTGATTTCTTTATATCGAAGTTCTATTCTATGGCGTCCTGATAGTTCCTACTTAACCTCCTTGGACACTTTTTTATGAAGATATTTGAAATATAAAGTATATATGGCCCCTCCGCAAAATATTAAAGAGATCAATTTCAGAATAGAGGAAGAAATAATTGAAAACCTCAATATATTCCATTAATGGTAAGGAAAACTCTTAGAAAATAAATTTAAAGATATAAACTGTGTGTAGACTTTTATGAGGATCATTTGAACACTTAATTCAACCTTTAGTTGATATATGAATAAAATAAATATCAGTTGTAATTTTATCCACGTTTGCTTTGATATAAAAAAATCGCATCGTTATCGGGTGGCATTCCACAGCTGCCTCAGATTTATAAGAAGAAGAAACTATCTATATTTTTCAAAAACTGCCGAGATTAACCTCAATAAAGTGCCGATTAGAAAAATAAAATACAGAGTGTACCATTTAAAAAACGACAAATTTTCAGGTTTTCGAAGCCTTTATGAATTTCTTAGTACTGAAATATGAATGCACATAAAATACTTCAAATTTGCCCATTCAAACGTTTTTGTACGACCAATATTAAATGAGATAGCTATTGAGTAAAATATAAACAATCACCCTGTACATATACTATCATTCTTGTACTTACCCCCACTAACCATACAAGTCAATTTGATGTCTTGCCCCCCTTCATATGGTCCAGCCACTGATGAGACCTCTTTTCCTTTCTCGTCTATGATGCTCGGTTTTTGAGGGGAACTAGAAAAAAAGTTTCATTTTAATCTACGGTCACTGCGAAACTCGAGAAATTTTTGAAACACGAATATAAGAAACGGAATATTTCAGGCCGAAAGCATTATATACAGAGTTGTAAATAATCAAGGAAAAACTAAAAATTTTTGTTGTGCTAGATGTGGTCAGTGAAATCCAGTTTTCCGAAAAGTTCTGGGCTGTCATATTTTTATGTTATTCGCGTTATTTGGAATATCTCGAGAACCACAGAGGATTAAGAAGAACCTTCAACGACACAAAGCGGCAAAAACCTAACACAATTCAGAACAACAAAAACCTTATAAAAAATCCAGAAGTGTTGGCCCAAACATCACACATACTGGAATTGATAAAAAAGACGAGGTTGCAAAATGGTGAATGCTACGGGCTCAAATTTATTTAGAAAAATCATGAGCGGGACTGCAGCATAACTTCATGTATCATGATAGAAAACATCTATTAATTAAGATGCTCACGGGAGATTAGTAATTAGAACTATTAATTGTTTCAAATCATCAATTTCAGATAATGAATCTCAATTTATGTAGTTTCCGCGATTTGATTCAGAACCAAGTTAGTTAATTGTAGTTTTTAATTCACTCAGATGATATATATAAAGGCCATTCGAGGCACTCGACGCTAAACGCAAGACTTCCCTCATTGAGGAATGTTCACAGGTATGCAAAATCCATCGAAACTTCATCACAGTATAACCTATATGTTTATTTATTACAAAATGTATATGAAATCACTAGTTTTTGTTTCAGTCGAAAAGACCTAGTAGTTCGGATTTCACAACTCCGTGAATATTCAATTCCTCGCAGCGATGTGACGTCATACTACATTCGCAAATCGCAATCCGTGAGACGAAAGGCCCTTATATTGGACCTGGCTACGTACTGAACCTCGCAAGTCGTTGGATGTAAAGTGACGTCACACGGATCCATCGAACTCATGTTTATAACTCGATATCTCGGGCGCTATTTGAAGTATTCAAATAATTTTTGGACACAATATTTTCATTTTCTACGGAGAATAGGAATATGTAGAAATTGAAAAATGTGAACATTCCTCATTGCTTGCAGGTGTCTAGTCAAAAAACTTGAGGGTTGCATTATCGCGCGGGGGAAAAGAGGGCAGACAAATAGGAAAAAGTCGATTCGAGAATAAGACGATAGACGGTCACAACGTAGGTAGACAATTATTAGACACGGTTCAAAAGAACCGACTTGACGAGAATGTAATCTTGAAGCGCGGTTCCTATACTTAGTTTCCTAGATACAGTAAAAGTCCTATATTTATCTATTGAAATATAGGTGTTCGAAAAAAAAATGTCCAGAGCCACAAGGACCCCCGTTATTCCTCAGGGTGCAAGAAGGTCGGGCCCCATAACTCAACGAGGCAGATTCCAGCAGAGCCCCTAATACCCTCGAAATTATTCTGTGGAAATGTGGGCAGGATCCAATAAGTTATAAAACCTTATTGAATGCGTCGCCGGCGCGGTTAAACCTTCGGGTTCATTCTCCCCGGTATCAAAATCACTGCCCCCCGATATTGCCGTTCAAACTGCGTGAAATATTGATATGGCCGACCAGGCTACACGGGGTTGTCGTGAACCCACTAATCTGTCATATAGTCACGTAACGCTTTGTATTACGGAGCACATATGGATCGATCGGGATTCCTATTAAATAATGAAGGATAAATTACACCGAACGACGCCGACGTTGGATTAATTTTGTTTATAACCCGCTTCCTGCGATCTATTTTAATTTGCCGGCAAGAACGGGGATTTCGTGATTGAACGAGAGCGTAGAAAACATCCTACGAAATTACTGCAAGGAAGTTTTTAGACGAAACATTAGAACTGGTAATCTGAAGATTCTTTTGTAGTGAGATACGGACATTTCTCCGCTAGATGACACTACTCATCGTTGAATCTAGGAAGTGCCTAACTGTATTCTAAAAGTATTTGAGTACGGAAGAATTATAGTTATGGCGAATGACCTCATATCTGCAAAAGACAAAGTGGTACGGTGTGCTGACTCATCAGAGTAACAATTCAAAATTGGGCTTAACCCTTTCCAGCCCGAATTATCAATTTAAGAAAAAAAAATAATTACCCACCGAAATAAGTTCAGATAAGCTCCAAAGACACGAATATATGAGTAATTCATGTTAAGAAGTGACCTGATCCTTGCAGGACTCGTGATGCCATATGGCATCATTGGGAGTTACACAAACATCGAAGAAATTTCAATTTTTTTATATTCCAACAGTATAAACATTCATTTGACAAAAAAAAATTACATTTTCATTTTGCCTGCTCTGGCAAACATTTTTATTTCCCATTCATGAAGTTTATTTTTCATGAATTGTTTCAAAGATGATCGCCCATTGAAGGGGATCATAATTTTTTCAATTGAATAGAACTCTTCTGGTTCCAGCTTCCCCAAGTTAGACCTTGTCCCATCTGTCACCGGCCTAATCTTGAACAATTTTTCATAATCTGGACTATCCCTAGGCTTCATTTGGGAATCATTGAAATAAATCATATTTCTGAAATTATCGAATCTATTACGCGACATCACATCTGCGATTGAGGGATATTTGTACCTTCCTCCAAATACATTCGGTAACTTGGCATTTTGATAATTCTACTCTGAATGTGAATTCCCATTTCTTTTTCTGTTGTGTTCACAGGTTTGAGTTTGTTGAACAGAATAAAGGTTTGTTCGATAAGCAATATTTGCTATTATATCATTTTACAAATGATAATCGGCGGAAAAATAGAGGGACGAAGGGGTGTTGAAAGAAGGCAAGCCTCAGGACTCAAAAATATTCGAGAGTGGACCGGAATAAGAAATGCAGGACAACTTTTGCATTTAGCTCAAGATCGAGAAGCCTTCTCAATGGTGATCGCCAACGTCGGAGAAAACTGACATGGCACATGAAGAAGAATTGTAGAGGAGTCATTTCAGTAGAATGGGGTTTGGAAAAAGAATTATTGCTAATTGTATCTAGTTGTCGCATATCTTTCTTACGCCATCGATAAGTTGGATCCTTTTTTTTTTCAGGAGATTAGGTAATCGGGCAAGTGGAATATCATCCGACGAACTATAATCTTCTGAGTCCCCAACATTTCCTCCCACTTCACAATCAATACAACCAGCAGCTTCTCCTATCTGTATTTGACTTTATTCTTGAGGAGAAATGTCTTCTTTGTCTTCTACATCAACCTCTACATCTTCATCAGAGTTTTCTAACTGAATGTCTGAAATATCTCCTTCCAGAATTAGAAGTAGATGCTTTTCTTCTTTTTCCATCAACCCAACACACGTCATTTCAACCTGAATTGATAAAAAAAATATTTCTACAAATACAATATTATTTCTACAAATATGATATTATTATTATGAATATTTCATTCAAATATATATTCAATACGGAAGACAATATCTGTATAGTATGAAGCCCAATGATTCCAAATGGAATCATAACTTTTTGGGGGTGGTGGGGTAAATTATGATGCTAATTTCTATGAACAAAAACTATGATTGAATAAACTAAAGCATGATTACTCACCTCGATTCTTCTCAAGTCTGTATATAGCGCAATTTGAAAGTAGTAATGCTAGAAAGTTCACTGTTCACTAATTTATGTCAGCAGTAGGAAATGCAAACTTGCAAATGTGCATAAACATAAATACAGAACTCTATACTAGAAACTTTTGATGTCCATACAACTAATGCCCTTTCTAGGAATAAGAAATATCAACAAGAAGGTTTTCAGTAACATCTAGGGATTAGAAAAAGCACTTATTTCTGATGATGCTAAATGGCATCACTGGGCTGGAAAGGGTTTTGATATTGATTTCAAAACCGAAGTTTATTCCACAGAAATCCATCAGAATGACGAAGAAGATGAAATTATGGAAGGAACTCCAGAGGAAGAAATAAGGAAAATTGTTAATGCTTTGAAAAAAATAAGAAAATAAACGATCCATGAGGCTTTATACCAATAAGCCTTCTTTGACGATGATGCAAAGTCATCAACTCGGATATCATACCGAACAATTGACGATCCAGCAGCTGTTAAGGTTAACAGAAGATGAGGAAAAAATTCAATTTCTCGAGGAAGACTAGTGCCCTGTGCCTCGATAGATGATAAATGACCAAGATATAGGAGAACTCAAGTACCTTGGAGTTATATTATATGAAAACGTCAACGTCAATGAGCAGGTAGAATAAAAGAGGAAGAAGTACAAAACAGATGTATATATAATTTAGGAAAGAACTCCAAATTCATGAAGAAAATTTGGAAAAAGTGATACAGGAATACAAAAGTCAACGAACTGAAAAGAGAAGATACCTGATGAAATGGAAAAAAAAACGAAAAACGAAGAAAAATAAACGAGAAAACCAAAGAGAAAAAAGAAAAACCGTCGAAAGGGCATGAGAATTATCAAAGGAAGAAGAGGAAAGACTCATCAATATCCAAATATAGAAGAAACAGGAAAATCAAGATAAAAGGAAGAAATTCCGAGATCAACGAATGTTGCAACTATCTGTCATAACGTAGAAAGAAATAAAAGCTTCGAAGTACTTCAGACAGGGCACTCAGAACAGCACTTGGCATAATAATAATAATAATAATAGTTTATTCATGCTAGTACATACAGAATGTTTACATAGGTCGATCATAAACAAAGAAAAAAACTAGGAAAGTACTAAAGGAAAAAAAATATCTATAACTACTGAAAATCCGAAAAATCACAAGCAAAGTATTCATCCAGGGAGTAAAAACATTTTTGCAGAAAATAGTTTTTCATTACACTTCTGAGCTGTTTAAGAGTCATCATCTTCACCGTGGTCGGCGGCTTATTGTAAAGTTTCGGCCCATAATATGTAATTCCACATTTAATTTTATTGATTCGATGAAAATCGGTATAAATATGCGCTTTTTGCCGAGTACTATGTTTATGTACGTCCTGGTTTGTTCGATATTCATCAAGATGAGACTTCACATATATCAGACATTGTAACATGTACAAGCATGGAACGGTAAGTATTTTGTTTTCTTTAAACGCTGTTTTACAGTCATGTCTAAAACCGAGTTGGCTTATTACCCTAATGGCTCTCCTCTGTAAACCGAACAGTCGCTTTACGTTTGCATCATGACCCCAACACATTATCCCATACGACATCCTAGATGTAACAAAAGCATGATAAACATTCCTCAACACCGGAATCGAAACCACACCAACCAAGGTTCTCAGTGCATAAATGCAAGATGATACATGCTGACAGTGTCGAAATGAGCATTCCAAGATAATTTACTATCTAACTGAACACCCAAAAACTTTACCCCATCAGTTGTAGCAATTCCCTCCAAATCTCTCATTGAGAAATACATAAATTTCGTTTTGGTTAAATTTAAACTTAGCTGATTGCTGTGAAACCACTCCGAAACAATACAAAGTTCTTCTGTCATTATATTGATTAATGGCTCCTTAGATTTTGACTTCTTCAACACTGTCGTATCATCGGCAAAAATAACGAAGTCAGCGCCATCATCACTACTCACGAGATCATTAATGTAGATAATAAAGAGTAGTGGCGCAAGGACCGATCCCTGAGGCACACCATACTTTACATCAAGCATATTAGACATATTCCCACCGCAGTCTACACACTGTATCCTATTTGTTAAAAAGGAGCCAATAAGATTAATTGCGCTTTGATCGACATTGTAGAATTTTAATTTATTGAGAAGTTTTCTCTTGGAAATACAGTCAAACGCGTTGCTTAGATCGCAAAACAGTGCCCCTATATATTCACCCTCACCATATCCCTCATTTATTATCCTCATCAATTCGGCAATAGCGGCTGTTGTGGAGAGGGAATTTCTAAAACCGAATTGAGACTTGTTGAAAAGGTGGTTATCTTCAAAAAATGTTGTTAGTTGTTGTTGCATTACTTTTTCCATAACTTTCGAGAACACTGAGATAATCGATACTGGTCTGTAGTTATCTACTGCGTCATATGAACCGCTCTTGTGTACAGGGACTACTCTGGATAATTCAAGTATGTTGGGAAAAATGCTATCTCTTATGCAAAAATTGATTAATTTTGTCAATGGACTAATGATCTCATGAACTATGCTCTTGAGTATTTTGCAGTTAAATCCGTGTACGTCTCGACTACTTTTATTTTTAAGTGCCATGATGATATCCCTGATTTTAACCTCCGACACACGAGCAAATGAAAATTGAATTCCATCCAACATGGATCCAAAATCGCAGTAATCCCGAATGAAATCGTCCGATGACCTAGCAAACTGAGGGATGTTTCCAATAATTTCTTCTGGGACTTTAACGAAAAAATTATTGAATTCATAAGGAGTTAAATAATCATCACAACAATCACGTTTTTTGACCAGTTAGTACTATTTCTTACTATACTCCAAATCGCTTTTGGACTATAGTTCTGATTCCGAAGGTAGTTATCGTTGTGTCTCTTTTTTGCATTCTTGAGTTCAGATCGATATCGCTTCAGATATTTTTTATAAATTTCCCTAGCACTTCATATGGCAGTTGGCTGTAATAGTATATTCTAAAACAAGTTGCAGAATGAGCTCCTATTCCAACACGAATGCGAAGTTCGAAAACGAGCGACGAAGGAGCGAGTTTTCGATAGCATGAGTGTTGGAATTGCTTTCTGCAACGAGTATTAGACGATATTTTCTCTATTTCAGTCAATTTTTGTGAAATACTCTCGAAATTCAAATAAAAATTCAGGTTGGTGACTTTTATATTTCATCTTGGCAGTTGGTGTGACTTAAGAAATATGACAGATTACGGAATTTGAATTGATTTGATTCGAAACTTGATTCGATCGGAGGTCAATACTGACAACTACCAAACGAAATATATAACTGAAAACAATGCTGTAATGAGTTTCATTACAGCACTACTTTTAGTACTGTAATGAACTCATTACGATACTGAAATAGAGAAACCCTTTTAAAGTATCTAACTAGTTTCATAAATGTACTAGGTATACCGCATTTTTCTTAATATCATTCTGCCTTTTTAGTTCGAAAACTACAACGGGATCCCAATACATTATCTTGAATTTTAAAAAAATTAATGGAACTTCACAAGGACGCAAAAAAAATTATCCCACACAATGTTCCTCCCCGTATCGACTTCCTCTCCCACGGGAAGATACAAATAGCAGTCAATTTCCACGTGTACCGGGACGAGAACGTATGAACGCCATGAAGTTGATAGATAAGGAAAACAGTAAACGGAAAGACCGATAAAATATACACGGCTCCTTTCATTATTCATCCCCGCCGTTTTCTTTGCATCATTATCGGGCCGCGTCCGGGGAAGGATCCCGACAGAACTGGGTCAACCCGTCCATATATTCTTCGGGAAAGTTGATCAATCGTGACGGCATCACCTGCGGCAATCCGTTATGAAAAAACTTTTTTCGCGAGAAATCTAATTCGGCCGATAGGGAGGCTCAAACGGGGCGCTGAATGCACATCGCGAGTAATAAACTTCTTTGTTCTTGTTATTGGGGTATATTTCCCATCGCGAAAGGGGAAAAAAACGGGCGGGGCTGCACGTAATGAAAATACTGTGTGTTTCGATGATGATTCCGAGGCCGGGATAACTTTTTCCATTAGGGTTATGAACTGAAAGCGACCGGATGAGGCTTGGCTTTCATTACCTGAGCCGTATTGGACGGGCTTCACGGAATTGCTCACCTTTTGAATGAAAATATTAGATAGACAAAGGTGTCAATTATTTACATTAGTGAGACTTGTTCATTTTCATTCCAGAAACTGAAAAAATCTCATCAATTTCAAATTTGTCACATCCAGAAGAAATAAGTTTATTTTATTCATTTTTTTTTTATAAAAATAACTAAAATAATAGTTATATATGACATGAGTATTAAAAGTGACGTTTTATTTTGTGAGTGAAAAAGTTTGTGAAATGAGCGGAGCGAATTGAACAATTTCACAAACCATACAATGTTTTTTGTACAACTGCCCTATTTTGATAATCAAATGAGTGAATTTGCAATGACAATAAACCTCAAAATTTTAATATTCAAATAATCAAAGGGTTGTTGTGAACGATGTCATTTGAATTTCGTTCCTGTCCAATTTTCCTCTTGGGTTTTTAAACTGCTTAATATGTTTGTCGAGAGTCCAATTATTAATAAAAGTGACGATTTTGTTGCTCCTGGATATTGAAGAGTCTGCAAGAAGAGCAAATCTCGGACTCCTACCTAAAACATCTTTTCACCAGTACGATGTTGCATATGACAATTTCCTGGCCTGGTGTAAATTGAAAAATTCAGAAGGGAACTTCAGTGAAACTCTTTTCCTGGCATACTTAGAAGAAAAATCAAAAATATGGAGTTCATCAACTTTGTGGAGTAAATTTTCAATGAAAAAGTCAAAATGGTGTGGATGTTAGTAAATATTCTAAAGTTTTATCATATTTTAAACGGAAAAGTGAAGAATATCGTCCCAGAAAATCGAAAATTCTCACTCGTAAACAAGTTGAAAAGTTAATAAAGGTGGAAGAAATTGAAATAACAAACAAAACATTGGTTATACAACTTCCAAATACAAAAACGAAAGTCAGTCGTTCTTCCAGTATTATTGGGAAGTATATAGACTATTTTCATAAGTACTTTGCACTGCGCCCTTCTGTAATCAAACATCGTCGTTTTTCCTGAAATACATGAATTAAATACACTGCCAATCCAGTTGGTATTAAAACATTTGGGAAAATTCCATCTATTGTTGCCGAATTCCTCAAACTGCCAGAACCAAAGCAATATACAGGACACTGTTTTCGAAGATCCTCCGCTTAATTGCTAGCAGAATCAGGAGCAAATATTACGGATATAAAAAACATGGTGAATGCAAGTCTACGACGGTAGCTGAGGGCTATGTTGATCATACCATTGCATATAGAAATGTCATTGCTGAAAAAATTCTCCCAATCCAACAGATTTTGGATCATCATCATCCAATATTGTACTTTCGGTTTCTACAAGTACCTACTGATAGTGCTGATGATTCTTATAATGTGTTGCGAAGCTCCCTAACGTCACAGGGCATTAATGTTAGTAATTGTTCTAGTTTCACGATAAATATTAATGTTCATAAGTGATGATTGTTAAATATTGATAATAAAAATTTGCAATTGCTGAATTTTTCTCATCTGATTGCATCTTAAGAAAATGGAGTGCTAAAGATATTTTGAACATTAATGTGAAAAATATTTTTAACACTCTTCCACGTAAACAATCAACTTAAACATTGTTTGCTGTCATTAAAAGTGTCACTTTTAATGGCAGTTGTACTAACTACTACACTAACTATTCCATTTCGGAAAATTTCAGCTCGCGACCGATCAACCATTTCACAACTATACTTTTTCACAAAATAAGGCGACCAAGCACTCCAATTTCATCTGCAATTAACCTAGGTGTACACAAGACGGTTGCACATACACACTACATTAACTTATTTCGGTCTCCATCAAAGCGGACCAATGAGACATACATCCATATTCCTGTATTTGCTCAACTCTCCCCGATCTAATCACGTAACGTGTTTGACAGGCCAGTTAGATCCCGTCCGCTCGGCTGCCAAATAATCCATTAATTTCAGTGGACATATCCATCAATTTGGATATTAGGGTTTTTGCTGTTGGTAGTAATGATGTTGACGCGGTATTTGCTGGCATCAAGCAGTTATTCCGAGAGGTGAAAACCTCTTTTCGAAGTAGATCAAGAGAGAACTGGTTAAATCATGATTCACAATCATAACCCTGATAAATGAAGGAAGAAACAAACGCATTCAAAATGAGAATAATACAAAAATAAAATACACTGCGCAAAAAAATTAACCCACATTCTGAAAATCTCAATTTCAATGAAAGTTAACTCTACATTGACTTTATAACTCATATTTTACGTTCTCTCGGAAAGGTTTTGAATGAAACAAGACACATTAAATGGAAGAAAATTTCAGGATTTCACCGAATCATATGTGAGAAATACTGAAATGCTGATAAGTGATTTAATACTTGGTATTTCCACCCCTTGCGTTGATTACAGCTCGGCAAGGACGGTTCATACTCAAAATGAGTGAGCTTAAAATGTTCTGATCTAATCCTTCCCAGATTTCTCTGAATTGGATTCCTAAGTCATTAAGAGTAGCTGGATTATTTTCTGAACTTCTCAGTCTTTTATTGAGGTTGTCCCAAACCTGCTCAATCGGATTGAGATCTGGACTTTTTACTGGCCATTCCATTCGAGAGACTTCAACCTCTTCAAGGTACTCCTGAACGATGCGCGCACGATGGGGTCTGGCATTATCGTCCATAAAAATGAAATTTCACCAATGTATGGGGCAAATGGCACTACATGCTCTTCAAGAATGTTCCTTATATACTTATCAGCATTTATAGCTCCATTATCAACGACCACTAGGTCTGTGCGAGCAGTCAAAGATATTCCACCCCATACCATAATCGATCCTCCCCCGAAACCAGTAGTATTCAGGAAATTGCACTGAGCATATCTTTCATGTGGACGTCTGTATACAAGGAAACGTCGATCACAATGGTAGAGGCAAAATCTAGACTCATCTGTGAAGAGAACTCTTTCCCAATCGGCATCTTCCCAATGGATATGCTCTTTCGCAAAATCCAAACGCGCCCTTCGATGGGCTGGGCCTCTTGCCGCGACACGAGGCCTTAAATCATATTCTCTGAGGCGATTTCTTATTGTCTGAGTGCTAATTTGCACCCCATGAGATTGCTCAAGCTGATTTTGAAGGAGGCGAGAGGTTGCAAACCGTTCTCTCAACGAAGAAACTCTCAAGTAACGTTCTTGAATGGCAGTTGTTACCCGTGGTCTACCCTGTCCTGGTCTTCGGACATTCATACTTGTCTCCCTGAATCGCTGCAACATTCTGGACACACTTGTATGGAAAACTCCAAACCTTTCTGCAATTCTTGTGTACGTCCACCCTTCTTCTCGCAAAACTACCGCTTGGGCACATTCCTCTTGGGTCCAATTGCGTGTTTCGCGTTGCATAGCGATCGATTGTAGAAAATCAAACGAAAGAAAAACTATTAATCACTAGAATTGATCGAGAACAACTGATTTTAGAATGGAGCCAATAATTCAAAATCTGATAATATCATCTTTTTTATTCCTGCTGGGAAAAAACATCTGTATTGAAGAAAAACGTTGAAAGTGGATAACATATGCATGCATAATTCTGATAAAAATAATTATCATTGAGAACACCTTCAGTTGTAGAATAAATTTGAGATTTCCATAATGTGCGTTAATTTTTTTCGAGCAGTTTATGTATATTTCAACTGGTTACGTCTCACGCAATTTTTATGAGATCGTGTATTGGATTCAGTGTAAGCTGTGATGTCCGATCGTACAACGCTCTAAGATTCAGTTCGTCATTCATCGGGAGGAGTATGAAAAAATGTGAGTGGCATGTAGACGTTTAAAAATATTCCTCCCCGAAGAAAAGAGTCTATAACGCCTCGCGAAACTCACCATAATGTGCTAAATTATGCCGGGCATTTTCGTAATTGCGCCATTATGGAAATTGATAAAGTGATTACGTGAAATATATCGACTGCTCTCATCCAACCGTCCATTTTCGGAGTATTCATTTTGCCGTCGCTGATTAGGAATGAATAATGTATGGAACGCTTTTTCCTGGCGCTCTTTCCAAACACGATAAACTATCGTTTCAACTGGCGATGGAAAAGAAGTAGTATAACTACTCGAGTTGGATTGATCGTTAAAAAGTTTAGCATGAGATCGTGTCCCGGAGGAGATAGATATTTATCGGGCTCGATTTCAATTAAATTCCGAGATGCAGACAGAAGTTTGGGACTAACGTCTAATTGAAACTGTCCTGTTTCATTGGTCTTTTCTCGAATATCGAATGCTATTTCGAGAAATATACTGGAAATGTCTGCTGATATTCGACACCAGCAGTAGAAGTCATCACACGAAAAACCGTTCATATAATAACTGACAAAGAAACTTCTACAACCACAAGGAGCTGTTTGAATTCTAAATTTTCTGGTTAAACATAGATGGTATAACAAGGAGTAACTGATTGGTGTTTCGACATGTTATAGTTATTTATGATCTGAGTGTTAAAAAAGACGTTTTATTTTGTGAGTGAAAAGTTTGTGAGATTAGCGGAGCGAATTGAACAATTTCACGGACAAAATAAAATCACTTTCAACGCAAATACGATACAATATTTTCTGTACAACTGCCCTATTTTGATAAAGAAATGGGCGAATTTGCAGTGACAATAAACTTCAAAATGCATTTTAATATTCGAATAATCAAAAGGTTGTTGTGATTAACAAACGTTGTCACCGTTATGATTACTAACAAATGAGAAAAGACGCTGTCATTTGAATTTCGTTCCTGTACAATTTCCGTGTTGGGTTTTCAACTCCTAAATATGTTTGTCGAGAGTTGAATTATTAATAAAAGTGACGATTTGGTTGTTCCTCTGGATATTGAAGAGTCTGCAAGAAAAGCATATCTGGAACTCCTACTTGAAATATCTGTTCAGCAACACGATATTGCATACAACACTTTCCTGGCTTGATGTAAATTGGAAAATGTAGAAGGGAACTTCAGTGAAACTGTTTTTCTGGCATACTCAGAAGAAAAATCAAGATTATGGAGTTCATCAACTTTGTGGAGCAAATTTTCAATGATAAAGTCAAGCGCCCTTGTTAAAAATGGTGTGGATGTTAGTAAATATTTCAAGGTAAAAGCATATTTAAAACGAAGAAGTGAAGGATATCGTCCCAAAAAATCGAAAATTCCCACTCGTGAACAAGTTGAAAAGTTTATAAAGGAGGCACCAGATGAGAAATACTTGATGGTTGAGGTTGCAACTATTTTCGAATTATTTGGAGCCTGTCGGCGTGAAGAATTGTGTAATTTATCAGTGGAGGACATCGAAACAACAAATAAATCATTGTTTACACAACATCCAAATACAAAAACGAAAGTCAGTCGTTTTCTTTCAGTATTATTGGGAAGTATGTAGACTATTTTAATAAATACTTGGCACTGCGCCCTTCTGTCATCAAACATCGTCGTTTTTTCCTGAAATCCATAAATAATAAATGCACCGCCAATCTAGTTGGTATCAATACATTTGGGAAAATTCTATCTTTTGTTGCCGAACTTCTCAAACTGCCAGAACCAAAGCAATATACAGGACACTGTTTACGAAGATCCTCCGCTTCATTGCTAATAGAATCAGGAGCAAATAATACGGATATAAAAAAACATGGTGGATGACGGTAGCAGAGGGTTATGTTGATCATTCCATTGCATATAGAAATGTCATTGCCGAAAAAATTCTCCCAAACTCAACAGATTTTGTATCATCATCATCCAATATTGAACTTCCGGTTTCTACAAGTACTGATGGTGCTGAGAATTCTAATAATGTGTTGCGATTGATAATTAAAATTTGCAATTGCTGGATTTTTCTCATCTGATTTCATCATAAGAAAATGGAGTGCTGAAAATATTTTTAACACTAATGTAAAAAATATTTTTAACACGGTTCCACGTAAACAATCAATTTTAACATTGTTGGTTGTCATTAAAAGTGTCACCTTCAATGGTAGTTGTACAAAAAAACATTTCAAATTGGAACAGTTCCTCCTGAGTGTTGCAGTTTCTTTGTCAGTTGGTCTAAATTACTGTGGCCTGATGCTAAAAGATAAGAAAACGTTTGTTCTGAATAATAAGTAAATCTTCATGCGAAAGACGCTCCAAAAGCAGCGAGGAAAGATTTAGAAAAACAAAATTAAATTCCAGGAATCATTTTCAATTCAGGACTCAACAAGACCGCATAACTATCGACCCCAACTTTCCACCCCAGAATAATCACGAACCCCCTGAAGAGATACGAGCCATTTTATCAGAGCCCCAGGAAAATATGAGACGGTCATTGATCTCGCATTCTTCTCTCTCCCCTTTATCTGCACCAAATCCAGCCGAGATTAATCGGTGATTGAGCCAGTTCGAATACTCACCGACCGAAATTTCAAAGAAAATACTGTTAAATGGTATACAGATGGTTCTAAAACCAACACGGGAGCTGGCGCTGGAGTTCACGGGGCCAAAGCCAAGTGTGCACTATCGTTAGGCTCCTGTGTGAGTGTTCTGCAAGCAGACATATTAGCAATCGAAAGATGTCTAGACATTAATCTAGAGAGAAACTGTCAGGATTGCGACATAGCTATTCACTCAGATAGTCAAGCTGCTATTAAAGCACTGAACTCCTATGTCATCGACTCAAAGTCGACATGGGAATGCCGGATCAAACTCAATGAGGTAGGCAAGAAGAATAAGGTCACTTTAATCTGGGTTCCTGGTCATTCGGGAATCACAGGTAACGAAGAGGCCAACAAACTTGCCAGAGAGGGTGCTCGGAAACCACTCACTGGCCCAGAACATTTCTGTGGTATAGGAAAATTTACCTATAAGAAAGAGTTTCTGGAGAAGGAGAAAACTGAAAGAGAAACACTCTGGCAGAATCTCCCAGGGTTGGATCACTCCAAAAAGTTCCTTCAGAATTTTGAAACTGCAAGATCCAAAAGATATTTGGATCTCAGTAAGAACCAACTACACCTCCTCACTGGCTTTCTTACAGGGCATTGTCGCCTCAGACAGCACTTGCTGAGAATGGGCGTATCGGACACTGACGAGTGTAGATTCTGTGGGGAGGAGGAAGAAACTCCTATTCACCTAATCACAGAATGCTTTGGCATTGTAAGCCTAAGGAAACAATGCTTTGGTCAAGAGACCTGTAGGAGTGAGGAGTTAGCCTCACTGAAGCCTTCCGAGATATTGGATTTCATAAGATCTCTGGGACTGGAAGGCGAGCGGTAAAGCTTTGTCAGGGGGCACAATAGACCATCAGGTCGCAGTGGACTGTAACCCCTTTCAAACTATCAACTTCAAAGTGACAAATAGTTCAAGTCACTCCCTTTTTTTCTTTTTTATCAATTTTGACTGGGGTAAAGCTGTTCGCGTTTGTGATAGAACTTTTCACGTGCCTCCGGGGTAATTCTGAATGAACAGCACCAACGAATACCAGACTGTCTTCGGATCTCCTGGTGAACACATTGCCATATTGGTACTCGAATGACCTGATCCTGAAATCCGGCTTGAAGGAAACCGACAGGCAGAGAATGCAGAGATACCTCCCAGATATACAGGGTGAGTCTTTGACTTGTACATATATTTAAACTGGAGATTCCTGAGGTCAAAAGAAGCATTTTTTGTCTACTTTTTTTCCGATTCGGCTCGGTTTTAAAGATACAGGCTGTTGAAAATACACAAAAAAATAAAATTTTTGAATATATCTCGTGACTGATTCCATCGAATGAAATGATTTTCAGAATATAGGTTCTAATGAATATGGCATATCTTCTGCGAACACAAAATTTCACCCACATGTTTTATTTTTTTCATTTCGACCAATATATCATAACATGACATGATTATATCAGAAATTCTAAGATCCCATCTCTTGAAAGTAAGTTGAATGCCAATTAATGAATATTTGGTCATTTTAAAAGAAAAAAGTATTCTTCGTGAAATCTAGTATAATGCGCATTTTTCGAGTAATTCATGATTGAAACAAATTTATCTCAGCGAAATAAGAAAAATTCGTTACTTTGGCTGAATCCAACTCTGTTCACAACTTTCACAGAATTAAATTTCTTCTATATTTTCTCGAAGGTTGAGGTGGTAAATCTATTACTCGAAAAGACTTCAGTGTTATGTTTCCAGGGTTGGCATAGCCCATTATGAAAGTTTGAAATGGCTATATCTTTTCATCTAGGCTGAATCGAAAAAAATGGTATACGAAAAAAGTATTTCTTTTGACCTCTAGAATCTATGGTTTGAATATATGTACAAGTCAGAGACTCACCCTGTTTACTATCTTACCGCACTGGCCTGGTTGAGTACCAATTGTGATTTTTTTGAAACTGCTTGCTTCTTTTTGTACTTGTTTCTACATAGATTATGGCAATATGTAAATTCATACGAATATATATTATATCAACTTCCCACCCCAGAATAATCACCGAACTCCCCGCAGAGATCCGAGCCATTTTATCAGAGCCCCAGGAAAATATGAGACGGCCATTGATCTCGCATTCTTCTCCCTCCCTTTTATCTGCACCAAATCCAGGCGAGATTAATAGGTGATTGAGCCAGTTCGAATACTCACCGACTACTATCAGCCTGACCCGGAAATTTTTCGTCGGGGAACGTAAATAATCGATGCGACAGGTGTAATCGCCCTCGTCCATTTCGTTGACGCTGTCCAGGCTCAGGGTGGGCGTCTCCGTCATGGTGCGGAAGAAGGCTCTGGTGTCCAGGCTCTTCTCCTGCCAGTGCTTCGCCAGCTTACTGTACGGGCCTCGGGTGTCGTAGCTGGAAGAAATCATTCAGTCGGTGAATTTATTTATTTATTTATTTATTTATTCATATCATTAGGAATACAAACAGGTGATTGAACACCCAAATACAGTATTCACAGATTGAAAGAAAAAATGTTACACATTATATATAAGATGGAATAACTACAATATAAATTCTATAAAATACAATGAAAACAAAAATAAAATACAGCCATAGGCGCCACCATGAAACAAGAAAAAAAAACAAGCAAACTTCAGTTCTGAAAAATTCTCCTCAACTGATTTCTAATTGCACCTCTAGTCTGGAAAAATTTATCAATGTTGTCTTTATATACATTGCAGTGGGAATCATTCTACATAAAGGTGAGTTCTTAGCACAATTTGTGTTTCTAAATGGTAAACAAAATATTTCATGTTGTCTAAGACGTCTAGACGGAGCATTAAGAGATATATCCTGCAAGATGCCTTCCAATTCATAGATGCCATTAAAAAGTTTGTACATAAGCAAAACATCACTAATTATCCTACAATTTTCCAAACGCATAATTCCAAAATGTCGAAGACGGATAGAGTGATTGTCAGGGTTATCCGGATTCAGCCTAAAGTTGCACTTGAAACTTAAAAATCTCCAGAATTTTCTTTGTATATTCTCCAGCCGTGAAATATAAACACCGTATTGCGGACTCCAAATCAAAGATGCGAAGTTTAATCTGCTGGATATGTAAGCATAGTATAGTGCCTTAATAGCTTTCCTGTCGTTGAAATATCTACACTGCCTCATAATATATCCCAACATTTTATTACAGGAGTTAGAGACGAAGTCAATATGTGCATCAAACAAGAGTTTTGAATCGAAAATCACACCAAGGTCTTTGATTTTGCAGACTCTTGCCAATATCGTATCATCAAAACTATATGGGTAATGTATGACCGTTCTGTTGCGAGTAAAAGAAATTACACTACACTTGGATAGGTTGTAAAACAAGTCATTTTCATGTGCAAACATTGTTAGTTTATCGAGCTCCATTTGAAGGTTAATGCAGTCTTGTAGGTTGTTAATTTCACTGAAAACTTTCAGATCATCTGCATAAAGCAGGAACCTGCATTTATCAAAACATTTCGCAATATTATTAATAAAAATTATAAATAGTAGAGGCCCCAGGTGTCAACCTTGAGGCACTCCAGAATTCAAATGAAATGATTCGGATTTGAAGCCCTCAACAGAAACATACTGCAACCTATCTCTCAAATAAGATTGAAACCAACGCAACAGAACCCCACACACACCCATCTCTTCCAGCCTCAGGATCAGCAACTCTATATTTATCTTATCAAACGCCTTGCTAAAATCCGCATACACGACATCTACCTGAACACGTTGCTTCGTAAATACATCAGTTGAAGTAATTCATAGATACCTACAATGCGTAAAAAAATTAACGCACATTATGGAATTCTCAAATTTATTCTACAACTGGAGGTGTACTCAATGATAATTATTTTTATGATAACAATGCATGCATATGTTATCCACTTTCAACGTTTTTCTTCAATACAGATGTTTTTCCCAGAAGGAATCAAAAAAGATGATATTATCCGATTTTGAATGAATTGGCTCCATTCTAAAATCAGTTGTTCTCGATCAATTCTAGTGATCAATAGTTTTTCTTTCCTTTGATTTTCTACACTCGATCGCTATGCAACGCGAAACACGCAATTTGACACAAGAGGAATGTGCCCAAGCGGTAGTTTTGAAGAAGGGTGGACAAACACAAGAATTGCAGAAAAGTTTGGAGTTTCCCATTCAAGTGTGTCCAGAATGTTGCAGCGATTCAGGGAGACAGGTATGAATGTCCGAAGACCAGGACAGGGTAGACCACGGGTAACAACTGCCATTCAAGAACGTTACTTGAGAGTTTCTTCGTTGAGACAACGGTTTGCAACCGCTCGCCTCCTTCAAAATCAGCTTGAGCAAACTCATGGGGTGCAAATTAGCACTCAGACAATAAGAAATCGCCTCAGAGAATTTGATTTAAGGCCTCGTGTCGCGGCAAGAGGCCCAGCTCTTACCCCAGCCCATCGAAGGGCGCGTTTGGATTTTGCGAGAGAGCATATCCATTGGGAAGAGGCCGATTGGGAAAGAGTTCTCTTCACAGATGAGTCTAGATTCTGCCTCTACCATTGTGATCGACAATCCCTTGTATACAGACGTTCACATGAGAGATATGCTCAATGCAATTTTCTGAATACTACTGGTTTCGGGGGAGGATCGATTATGGTATGGGGTGGAATATCTTTGACTGCTCGCACATACCTAGTGGTCGTTGATAATGGAGCTATGAATGCTGATAAGTATATAAGGAACATTCTTGAAGAGCATATAGTGCCATTTGTCCCATACATTGATGGAAATTTCATTTTTATGGACGATAATGCCAGACCCCATCGTGCGCGCATCGTTCAGGAATACCTTGAAGAGGTTGAAGTCTCTCGAATGGAATGGCCAGCAAGAAGTCCAGATCTCAATCCGATTGAGCAGGTTTGGGACAACCTCAATAGAAGGCTGAGAAGTTCAGAAAATCATCCAGCTGCTCTTATTGACTCAGGAATCCAACTCAGAGAAATCTGGAAAGGATGAGATCAGAACATTTTGAGATCACTCATTGAACCGTCGTTGCCGAGCTGTAATTAACGCAAGGGGTGGAAATACCAAATATCAAAGCACTTATCAGCATTTCACTAATTTGAAAATTGTTCATTTCTCTTCTATCACATAAGATTCGGTGAAATCCTGAATTTTTTTGCCATTTAATGTGTCTTGTTTCGTTCAAAACCTTCCGGAGAGAACATAAAAAATAAGTTATGAAGTCAATGTAGAGTTAACTTTCATTAAAATTGAGATTTTCAGAATTTGCGTCAATTCTTTTGAGTGTATTTTGTCACTTTTTTATAATAAAATGACTAGTATATATGAGATTATTTAGACTGAATAATGAAAAAAAATTTTCCTTTTTTCATAACAAACTACTACTTCGTTTCTGTTTACACCCTTCGAAAACTCCCTCATAACTCACAAATTGACCAAATGAAATTCTATCTTTTCCTAACTGACTCAAACCGTCGTTTTTATCTTTCCTTATTTTCGCGAGTACCCCTAGCCTGGGAAGGTATTCCCGTTTCGCCTTCATCAGATCTACTGACTACTCCTTGACGATGAAAATTAACTCGGCACCTACTTGTGGGTGTTTCTCTCCCCCTTCAAAATTTGGCATTACTAATAAGACTCCTTTTTCAATCGTTCTTCTTCTTTGTAGGAGTATCCGAAAAGGATTCAAGTTGGCCTTTTCAAGTCCCACGATTCTCGATACTCTCTTTGACATGTAATAATAAATAATATCGTTCTATGTTTTTCTTCAAGTGTGAAAGTCTTGCTTGAAAAACTAGTGTTGTACTCAAGCTCAAGTTGAACAACAACCGCTGTCATTACTCTTTATTTACTTGAAAACGATTCAGATGCAGTAGAATATTCCATATCAAATGATGGAATACTGAGATTCTATGGTCACAATCGATGCTAGAAGAGCTACATATATTTTGAAGCAGTCTTGGACAAAATTGTTTTTCAGTTTCTTTAAATTTTTTAAAATTCTCACCTTTTTCAACTGGGTTTCATCTTAATTACTATACTTCATTTTTCAAATTTTAGCATTCGTAACTGCTTCAGCCCTGGTCTACTAAGTATTTAATCTTGTTTAGTGTTTTATGATTAACTTCTCGTGAATAACCTTATTTTAGGCGAGTCATTCGAATTTTCCTACGTGCTCATTCCGAGCAAGACATCAAACGTATACATATCAAAAATTTCGTCCACTGCCCACGACTACATGAAATATTAAAAGGAAAGAATTCCCCGCAAGTGCCGATACTCCAAACGTCCTAGTTCTGGATGTTTCGCGTCATGAATAATTCAAATGCGGGGTCGCATATTTTTCCATATCCGAGGGAATTTGTTAAGGAACCCAACTTCTAAATAATCCCCGTGTTATCTGCGGAATGAACGACATGATACTGGATCGGGCGAGGACGGCCGATCGATATTTCCGACAAATAAATAACTCGACCACACTAGAAATGAGCGATATTTCACTACCGGTGATTTACTCACGGTGATTTTCAAATAACCGATCACTGCGGTGATCGAATTCCTAGAAACATGGTGATTGTGATTGTCGGTGATTTTCACGTTGGTTCTTTCCGTCAGTGATTGTGATTGCGATCACTTTAGAAACTCACATACTACGATGGTGATTTTTCGAAGGGGATCACTTACGAGAGTTATGAATGTTATGATTCAGGTTCATGCTGTTTTTATTGTCGGTTATTTTCACGTTGGTCCTTTCTGTCAGTGATTGGGATTGCGTTTGCGTTAGAATGTTGGATACTCTTACATTAGGTTTGATATCGCGATTTCAGAGGAATCTTAATGCCGAACAAGTAAAATGAGGTTCAAAAAGGGATCGATTTTCTCGAAAAAAAGTTTTTATATACCATCTAGAGTTCCGATAATCCCAATTTTATGTGAGTTGTGAGGTTATTCTCAGAATTTTTTTAAGGCTCACGCTCAGTTGTAGGAACCTCCATTATACTTTAATAATTTTCAAAATTTCAATACAACATTGAATCGGAAATTCTTTTGACAGTAGCCAAAGAATCGTTGTTGCATGAAGGATTGAAATTTCAATGAATAATTAAATTAAACATTTCTGAAACTGTGCCCCAAATGCACTTTGTATAGTGATTCCACTAGACTAGACTATTTTTGTTAATTTTTACGACTTGGTGTTCTCATGCAGATATGAGGTTCAAGACATTCTTTTGATGAACAACTTTCCAAAATGTTTAATTCAGAATTTGTAATCACTTTTAGTTGTTGGTCAAATCCAACTAATAACCCTACTTTCTCGAAATCGCCGGTGATCATAATCACCGTCCAAAAGAACGGTGATTGACAGATCACAATCACGAATCACGACGTGATTCTGAAATCACCGATTGGCTCATCTCTAACCACATGATACTGGATCGGGCGAGGAGGGCCGATCGATATTTCCGGGAAATAAATAACTCGACCACACTAGAGATGAGCGATATTTCACTACTGGTGATTTACTCACGGTGATTTTCAAATCACCGATCAGTGCGGTGATCGAATTCCTAAAAACATGATGATTGTGATTGTCGGTGATTTTCACGTTGGTTCTTTCCGTCAGTGATTGGGATTGCGATCACGTTAGAAACTCACATACTACGATGGTGTTTTTTGGAAGGGGATCACTTACGAGAGTTATGATTCAAGTTCATGCTGTTCTTATTGTCGGTGATTATCACGTTGGTTCTTTCCGTTAGTGATTGGAATTGCGATCGCTTTAGAATGTTAGATACTCGCATACTACGATGGTGATTTTTAGAAGGGGATCACTTACGATAATTATGAATGTTATGATTCAAGTTCATGCTGTTTCTATTGTCGGTGACTTTCACGTTGGTCCTTTCTGTCAGTGATTGGGATTGCGTTTGCGTTAGAATGTTAGATACCCTTATTTAGGTTTGATATCGGGATTTCATAGGAATCTTAATGCCGAACAAGTAAAATAAGGTTCGAAAAGGAATCGATTTTCTCGAAAAAAAAGTTTTTAAATACCACCTAGAGTTCCGATAATCCCAATTTTATGTGAGTTGTGAGGTTATTCTCAGAATTTTTTCAAGGCTCACGCTCAGTTGTAGGAACCTCCATTATACTTTAATAATTTTTAAAATTTCAATACAACATTGAATCGGAAATTCTTCTGACAGTAGCCAAAGAATCGTTGTTGCATGAAGGATTGAAATTTTTATGAATAATTAAATTATACATTCCTGAAACTGTGCCCCAAATGCACTTTTTATAGTGATTTCACTAGACTAGACTATTTTTGTTAATTTTTACGACTTGATATTCTTATATAGATATGAGGTTCAAGACATTCTTTTGATGAAAACCTTCCAAAATGTTTAATTCAGAATTTGTATCCACTTGTAGTTGTTGGTCAAATCCAACTAATAACCCTACTTTCTCGAAATCACCGGTGATCATAATCACCGTTCAAAAGAACGGTGACTGACAGATCACAATCACGAATCACGACGTGATTCTGAAATCACCGATTGGCTCATCTCTAACGACATGATGCTGGATCGGGCGAGGACGGCCGATCGATATTTCCGGGAAATAAATAACTCGACCACACTAGAGATGAGCGATATTTCACTACCGGTGATTTACTCACGGTGATTTTCAAATCACCGATCACTGCGGTGATCGAATTCCTAACAACATGGTGTTTGTGATTGTCGGTGATTTTCACTTTGGTTCTTTCCGTCAGTAATTGTGATTGCGATCACGTTAGATACTCACATACTACGATGGTGATTTTTGGAAGGGGATCACTTACGAGAGTTATGATTCAAGTTGATGCTGTTTTTATTGTCGGTGATTTTCACGTTGGTTCTTTCCGTTAGTGATTGGATTTGCGATGGCGTTAGAATGTTAGATACTCGCATACTACGATGGTGGTTTTTGGAAGGGGATTACTTACGATAATTATGAATGTTATGATTCAAGTTCATGCTGTTTTTATTTTCGGTGATTTTCACGTTGGTCCTTTCTGTCGGTGATTGGGATTGCGTTTGCGTTAGAATCTTAGATACTCTTATATTAGGTTTGATATCGCGATCTCAGAGGAATCTTAATGCCGAACAAGTAAAATAAGGTTCGAAAAGGAATCGATTTTCTCGAAAAAAAAGTTTTTATATACCATCTAGAGTTCCGATAATCCCAATTTGAGGTGAGTTGTGAGGTTATTCTCAGGATTTTTTTTAAGGCTCACGCTCAGTTGTAGGAACCTCCATTATACTTTAATAATTTTCAAAATTTCAATACAACATTGAATCGGAAATTCTTTTGACAGTAGCCAAAGAATCGTTGTTGCATGAAGGATTGAAATCTTAATGAATAATTAAATTATACATTTCTGAAACTGTGCCCCAAATGCACTTTTTATAGTGATTTCACTAGACTAGACTATTTTTGTTAATTTTTACGACTTGGTATTCTCATGCAGATATGAGGTTCAAGACATTCTTCTGATGAACAATCTTCCAAAATGTTTAATTCAGAATTTGTATTCACTTGTAGTTGTTGGTCAAATCCAACTCATAACCCTACTTTCTCGAAATCACCGGTGATCATAATCACCGTTCAAAAGAACGGTGACTGACAGATCACAATCACGAATCACGACGTGATTCTGAAATCACCGATTGGCTCATCTCTAACGACACGATACTGGATCGGGCGAGGACGGCCGATCGATATTTCCGGGAAATAAATAACTCGACCACACGCGTTGAAGTGAACGTTAAATCGGAGCCATTCGTCTGATCACTTCGCGAAATGCTGGGGATTTTTGTGTCGCCGCATTCGGGGTAGGGGACGCGGAAAAGCGTCGGGAAATGATGAAAATTAATACGTCTCTTTCGGGATCGTCGGATCGTTTGGATGATGGAATGTATCCGGTTCGCAATTACGCGCTCTATCAGGTTTCTGAATGAAAAGAAACTTACGTGTGGCACTCGAGGACTACCGCGATAAAGCTATTGCATAGCATCTATTCTAAAATAATATTGTTGACTCAAAATATTTATTTATCTTACAATACATGTAGGTTATTCAGGAATGTTTATCATTGAAACTATAGGTTTATGGTAACTGAAATAAGAAACATAAGTTTGAAACTTAATGTCTTCTAAATATCTGGAAAATACCGCGTCAATAGGGGTCCCATATTTTGTTGTGGATTCTTGTGGATCACTATTCATTTTTAAAGTCAATTTTTCCGAAAGAAAGTTGTCAATCGCTCTGATTTTTTATCAGAGAAGTTAATGTTGAAATCGCCAGCCAAGATAAGTGGGCAGTTAATACCATTTTTACCAAGTATTTTCGACCCTTCTTCAGTGTACTCCAGTAAAGTGCGATGAATAAAATACTCTATCTCGTCCAATTTTGGATTCGGAGAAATGTAAACTGCTACCATAACTATGTGTAGGCCATTTTTAAGTGTGCATAAGCATGCACAAATATCTCCAACAAATGAGCGTCTAACATTAACATTGCTAACGTCTTCAATATTCATTTCAATATTCGGAGTCATAATATTAGTAACATTATTACTATTTTGGTAAATAGCTACCCCACCTTTTGGAACAGTATCTCCTTTGAATTGAGCAATACAATTTAAATTAGGTATTTCAATCGGTTTATCACGCGTCATGCATGGTTCGGTAAGAAGTAACACATTGGTTTGTCTCGTAACTCAATCTTGTAAATCGTATTTGTTACTATGTTAACTTTGGCAATTGAACGTCATTACTGAAATGCCATTTCTATTACTAATGAAATCCAAGACACTTTGAGCTATTGTCTGAATACTATTCAAAGACAGTCTTTTGAATTCGTGCAACAAAGATGCAGACGATGCAGCTTGCCTTCGATGATGTTTATGGGATTTATCCCGTTTGTATTCCATTGCATTAAATAATGATAGAACTTAAATACGGAATTATAATTTTTTGTCGTAATATACAATTTTTCAATATTAGTCACCCGAGAGAGTGCAACATAGATGAGATCCTGAGAATGTGATTTACTATACTCATATACTATTTCGTCAAAAGTTCCACCTTGCTTATAGTTAGAGCAAGAGCTGAAGTAAATGGAAAATGTTTGAGTTTGGCTATACATTTGCTATCCGATGTTAATGAAATATTTGCCGTTCGTAATTCAATGGGAACAGCTAGATAATTTCAGTCTTCAAAAGTTGATTTTTCTATTTCTCATACGACCATTTCTCACTGAGATACAGCCTGTTGAAAAACACCAAAAAATTTGGAAAATTTTTCTGTTCCTTAAGTGTAGTTTGTGAGGTCTGACTGGCTGACAAAAAGAGGTGATACGTTTGCTTTTTCTCCTTCCCTACTTTCTTGGTTTGTGAATGTCTCTTATGCGTTCGTGTAGGCATCGCTTAACCACTCCTCCAGTTCTCCCAGAGAATTTCCTCCTTGAAACTCGAGCCCCAATTCATCAAAAACATCCCCTATTTATTCAGTCCATCGCAGACATCAGGGAGAACAATATCGTGAAAATCCCCCCATCACTCCCTTGGAAAAACAGCCGGCCATCGAGCGTACCTGCACAATTTCCGGCACGAACGAAAGAACGTCAATTTTTCCGCGTATTTTTTTATTAACGTTCCGTGACCCGAACATCGGGAGAGTTTTTCCTCGATGGCTTTAATTACAACACTCTTTTCGCCCATCACGCGATACGCCGACCGGCCCTTTTTCCGTTTCTTTGATCGCCGATCAATTATTCGGATAATCGGCCATTTTGTCAGGTCGAATCGGGTCATGATTCATCGTCGGATCGACCTTTGATTGGCGAGGCGAGCGTTGAAAATTGAATTGCGGCTCCGTTTTGAAACGCTGTTTTATCTGGCTGCAAAATTATCGCATTCGGTCAATTAAAGTGCACCTGTTGTTTGGGAAAACGTGATTTTATCTCGTTCTACGGCTCGCGAGAAAATTCCTCGTAGAGTTATGTCGGCCTCTGAAACACGAACGGTTATTGTGTGTGCCATTCCAGAGGGCCATAAATAGAATTGCATAGAAGACGTTCGCAGAACCGGAAATGTTGAAAAAGAAACAAATACAAAATGTACTTTGACTTCATCTGAATCGAAATACTTCATAACAATAAAAAGTCATAAGGGATACGGAGCTGTATCGAGCACTGAATATTAGTGCTTCGTGCACTAAGCACTAAGCACTAAGTACTGGGATAAAAGGGCTCCCGATTCGCGAGCACTAAGCATTCTTCGAAATAATGAAATAATACAAACAATTTGAATTCAGTTCATTTAATATTGGAAGTGAAAGTACAATTTTTACAATTGCTGATGGAAATACCACTGGAGTTAGTAGTAACCGAATTCACAGAAACCTTTGCTGATTTCAACATTTCATGTTGCAACTCGCTACGTTCCGTAGTATGCAAAATTTTTTCAGCGAAGTCTGGTTTATTTTCCAGGGAATCCTCAACGTTACTTTCAGCCACAGTCGAAGACCGCCATCTACCGTGTCGTTTTAGTCCTATACATCTACTCCCTTATTAGCTAAAAATGTGGCCGAAGTGCGTCTAAAGGAGTGGCCAGTATAGGCATTTGGATTTTCTAAATTCAAAAAAGTTGCAATTTTTGACGGCCAATTTCCAGTTGTCCCTTTGCCTACTACTTGATTACTGCATTTTTCGTTTTGATATCTAAAAAATAAATGCTCGCTCTTCGCATTTTGTGGACGCAGACGGAAATATTTTCCATATATTTCCAGGTAATTACTATCATTACCTCGATCAATGACTGTGAATGTTCTCTGAATGTTGGTTTTTGTTGTGTTGGGAATTTTGACGATTAAAAATGATTCCCGATCTTTTAAGATCCTGACGCTCATGTTGTACAACTCTTCTCTTCTACACGCCCCTGATATACCTAATATCATTTCCACCTGAAGGGACATAATTAGTTTATGAAGCACTATTATATTCATACAAGCGCACCTTAACAATTAAAAAACATATCATCTCGTGCTTCTTTAAAGAGTTTATTCATTTCTTCTCTTGTAAAAACAGCAGATCTTTCTGGTTTGTAACCAATAGATTTTCTTTTGAGGTATGCTATAAGCGTTGCAAACTTGGATATGTCAATACCGTCGTTCAAAAATATTGTGCTCCTCAGCATTAAATATTCCGCCCAAAAGACTTTTCTTTGATCGCCGATCAATTATTCGGATAATCGGCCATTTTGTCAGGTCATGATTCATCGTCGGATCGACCTTTGATTGGCGAGGCGAGCTGGGAGAATTGAATTGCGGCTCCGTTTTGAAATGCTGTTTTATCTGGCTGCAAAATTATCGCATTCGGTCAATTAAAGTGCACCTGTTGTTTGGGAAAACGTGATTTTATCTCCACGGCTCGCGAGAAAATTCTTCGTAGAGTTATGTCGGCCTCTGAAACACGAACGGCTATTGTGTGTGCCATTCCAGAGGGCCATAAATAGAATGCTCACACAATTGCATAGAAGACGTTCGCAGAACCGGAAATGTTGAAAAAGTAACAAATACAAAATGTACTTCGACATTGGTTCATAGCAATGAAAAGCCATAATAGTCCAAGAGCTAGTGAACCTCTTGAGTAACGGTTTGTCTGTGAGGCTATAAATTTTTATAGCGATAGTTCCTAGCATGCTGAGGACGGAAATCATCGCCTGGCACCCCTCACCCCTGCACGTCACCAAGATCTATATCTTTGAAAGTGTTAAAAAAATAAAAAAAAATAAACTGGTTACTGTAAGCTTCAAATTTTCATACGATTTTGTTCGTTCATTGTGAAGTTCAAAAAAATTGACAGGCGATTTCGACGAGCGCAAGTACCTGGCAGGGACTCGAAAAGGGTGTAAAATACGAACAAAAATGAACTTTTTTCTGTAAGGCTGAAATTTATATATGTGTTCGTCTGAGGGAATGAAAAAATAAATTTTATTATTAATCATCATCATCATCTGATATGTTAACATCAATTTCTTCATCATATAGTACAGTCGTTTCAAGCGTAGTACACTGTGTCTTAAATTGGTTGAGACTGCATTATATCTCAGCTATTATTGAAAATAGATTCATGCAGTTTTCGGGACCCTGTGTCACTTTTTTGTAAAACTTTTAAATCCGTCATTTTCTTGCTCTTTTTTCACATTACCGTTCTGCAGAAAAAGAAACCGGCTTTTGCTTTGATAGGCCTTCAGTAGTTCCGGGGATATCGGCAGTTGTGAAAAAGGGTCCTTTTGCATTCAAAATGACAAGCCCGCCTTCCGTAGACCAATAATTCGACCTCTTTCAAATTCATTCAGCTGCGTACACGTGCTCTAGGTATTTTAACAACAGCTAAACATCGAATTGAGATCTTCTAGAACAGTTGGTTTGTTGTAATATTTAAAAAATTTGCAAAAAACTTCTACAATATTTAAGTAACAAAAAAGTTGACGTGAAAAAAACTTCACCATGTTTTCTCCAAATTTTAATCATTTACTTCTCGCTATAATATCAATAAGCACTTGAAGAAGAATACTATCTATGGTAAATAAAAAAAATCAAAATTTAACAGCTTCTTATGAGTGTGGCAGTTTTTGTCATTCAGTATATCAATGTGGGATTCGAGATTTTATTCAATATTAGGTCAGTCAATATTGTAGTTTTTTATTTCTACCCACAGCACTGAACTCAAGTGCATCATTCAGAGGGTTGAGCAGGCCGTTCAAGGCACTTGACGCTTAACGCTAGAATTTTTGAGTGTTAGCAGGTGTCGATTCGAAAAAGTCGAGAATCATGGAAATGCAATAATTTGAGGCTTCCTAGATCTAACGAGGAAGAGAGATCAAGGGGTACTTCGAGGAAAATAGAAAAAAGTCGATCAGCGAATGAGACGGTAGACGGTCACAACGTTTACAATTATTAGACGCAATTCAGAAAAACCGATCAGACGGAATTTTCGACTAAGTAATGAGACGTAAACTACACTCCCCGTCAATAAATTCCGGACAGGCAAAATTTTTGCCAAATTCAACACCCTGTATCTTTTTTCGTGGTTCTCCGATTTTGTTGAAATTTTCACCAGGTATAGTATTGGGTCTTGTAATATTAACTTCAAATTTACTTTGTGAAAATACCTGCAGTTTATCCGTTATACAGGGTGAAACAAAACCTTGTTTGATATCCTCCATTTCTGAAAACCCTGTGGTGAATTTGAGGCTGAAAATTTGATATCATTCAGTTTGACAAAATGTTTTTTGATTTACGTGAGTATTTGGTTTTAAAAAAACGATACACATTTTCAAAGAAAAAATTGCATTTTTCCAATTTTAATAACAATTCGAAACATTATAATACCTTATCGACTAGCAAACATAAACAAACATCTGAAAATTAATAGCATGTATTTCCTTCTCGCTTTCTCATCACTTCTAGCATACGCGTGGCATACTTTCAATGCATTTCCGAATTGCTTCTGGGGGAATATTTTCCCATTCTTCAAGAAGAGCTGTTCGTAAATCGGGCAAGGTGTTGGGCTGCCGATTTCGAACACGTCTACTTAGTATATCATATACATGTTCAATTGGATTCAAATCCGGACTCTGGCTGGCCACACCAATCGTTGAATGTTCGCCTCTTCAAAGTATTCTGTTTCAACCCGTGCAACGTGAGGCCTAGCATTGTCCTGCATTAACAGAAATTCTTGGGAAAAAATTCCCCAAAAGAAATTCGGAACTGCAGTATGCCACGTCGTATGGTAGAAGTGATGAGAAAAAGAGGTGGAAATACACTCTATTAATTTTCAGATGTTTGTTTATGTTTGCTAGTCGATAAGGTATTGTAATGTTTTAAATTGTTATAAATATTGGAAAAATGCAACACTTTCTTTGAAAATGGGTATCTTTTTTTTAAAACCAAATACTGACGTAAATCAAAAAACATTTTGTTAAGAGGTTGTTGAACAAGATTTTGAGACGAATTGATTAGACGAAAAGTTATCAAATATTCATCGAAGTGAGTTCAGTGACTGTTATCCAGAGTTCTTTTTTGTCAGTGTTTGTTTTCTATTCATTAAACATTCTTTTAAATTACCTGGTGCCTCGTTATTCCCTAGAACCAGTAAAAATCCTACATTAATACGATTTCATATAGTCGCAAGGGAAAGGGAATTATAGAAGTGTTTTGACATGGCATCTTAGACAAAAATGCTCAATATCGTCTCAATCAGAGAAAACAATGTTATCTCATAGAAATCACCAATGAATCTCTCTCTCCCCCTCTCTCTCTCTCTGTCACGGTCTCATGAGAGTCTACATCCCTGTTTTCGGGGCGCAAGTGGAATGATTGACTCGTTAGTTCTGGATGTATCCGGAAAGAGCTGGTTTGTTTGTAGGCAGTGGTTTCTGATGAAATTCGAGCAACGCTCATTCCGGAGGCACGACCGCGTTTGCATAATTGCTCCGGTGCAAATTCCACGTTCTCCGTTCGGGAGGAGGGTCGAGGGAGGCTGTGGCGATCATTCCTCTCGTTTGTTTCCAGACGGATTTTTTGACAGCGGTGAAAAATTGGTTCGTTTCCGGCTGTTGGATCGTTACGCCGTCTCGCTCGTTCCTCTTCGTGGCTCCTGATGGGGGAATATCTCCAAAGAGGAGGTTGGGGATGTCACGCAGAAGAAGGTTCTGCCAATTCATCCGGCGATCGGTTTTTGTTCATTATTTTAAATGAGTTTATAATACAGGGCGAATGTTTAAGAGTGGTTGATGATGTTCAGTGGTCTTTATATGAGGACGGGATGTTTATTCATATGCTTCTCATCTCATTTTACTAACCTCTTCTTCTTCTTTCACTTTGCCCTGTCCGGTCTCCCTGACGTTGGCGATCACCATGGCAAAAGCCGTACGGTCCTCCGCCAGTCGAAGAAGTTCACCAGCTCTTTTTATGCCAGTCCAATCCCGTATTACTATATATTACTAACCTCAGAAGTCCTTGAATTTTGAGACGAGCTTCTGCTCGCCCTAACGGATCAGACCTTGCACCAGGTATCTAATAAAAACGGCTTGGTTGAGCACTGAATGCAATACTCAATTAGTCAAGCTTTATTTCTCTTTGAATTTCAATGCCGATTTTGAAGATCTGCGTTGGAAGTTAAAAGTGGGTTTCACAAAACTTCGATTGTACGATTAAAAAACCTTACTTGAATTTGAACCAATCAAATCACTCGTTTTGAAATTTCAACTAATCGCGGTTGCACCAATTAATTTGACGGTACAATCAAAGTTTTGGGAAACCCACCCTAAAACTCTGCATGATTTCGTTCAGGAACTACCTGCTACTTCATGGTAAGCTGATACAGCGCTAGCTTTGGTTTTTTCTGCTGCTGAATATTGTTGCCCTGTTTGGTTAAACTGTGTTCATGTGAAACAAAAATGATGCACCACTAAATTTTTCTGCATTGATTATCACTGGTACTGTTAGTTCTTCACCTACTCCTTGGTTACCAGTCCTCTCAAATATTGTCCCTCCTCATATTTGCAGAGAGGCAGCATCTTTTAATTCCTTTCCAAATTCATTTCCCATACTCCCCTATATTTCAGATGATGAAGCAGATTGTAAACCATTGTTGTAAAATTTTCTAATTGATATGAATAAAAGCGACAAAGAAATTTGGCAATCTGCTTGGAATGCATGCAATTTTCTCAACCAAGATCTTTTTACTGATTCTTCCATCGGAGTTTCTGGTTTTGAATGTCCCAGAAAATAAGGTCTGTTCCAAATCATATTAGAACAGGCCATGGACGATGCAACAGCATGCTCTTCCGATGGAATTCGGTTGAGATCCCTAGTTGTGAGTATGGGGAAAATGAGGAGACTATAGAACATTTTATAAAAAGTTGTCCCATTTATAAATTTCAAAATGGTTTCGAGGCTATACATAAAGTAACAAATGCATTTCTGAAATGGGTGGTTAATTTCAAAATAATTGAATTTATTCTGAATAATTGCTTTCTTTTCTGCTTTTGCCTTATCTCATTTCAGATTATTTTATTTATTCTGAACAGGGGTAGTTGTGGCTACGTTCAGCCTTCCGGGAACTTCGACCGCAAGAATTTTTTTTTCCTTTACCCAACTCATTCATTTGAATCCCAACGAGGCCGTCAATGGCATTGATGAATCTAACGACATCCTTAAGAGCTTCAGCTGTTACTTTATGAGGATACAGAACCGACTTCCCCATGTGAATGGTTCTTAGTTCCGCCAGCTCTTTACACTTGCATATCATGTGTTCAGCCGTTTCTGCCTCTGATCCACGTAGCCTGCAGGTTTCATCTGCTGATTTTCCCATGCGATACAGAAGATATTTGTATCGACAGTGTCCCGTCAGCAGACCCACTCAGCTTGTGACAACTTTATGAGCTTCCTAGTGTGAATCGGCGAGAATTCCACAAATCTCTTGGCTTGCGCAAGTCTAGGAATATTTCTCCAGAGCGTTGTTTTGTTTGCCGCTTGCTATTGTTGGACCGCTTTCTTGTATTGGTCTTTTCCCAGCCCACAGATTTCCTTCAATACCACAATGTCCTGGTTTCCATAATAGAGTAATTTTGTGAAGAATCTGTTTATCTGAGTTCATAGGCGGATAACATGAATATGTTCTCTCGAATCACGCTGATATCTTTCAAAATTTCTAGGATATTTAATATTTTTAGTAATTTTTTTTCTTGAACTGATGACGTAAGGGCTTTTTTCCAGCTGAGGTTTTTTCCCTGTCTTCATTTAATCATACTGCAGATTGGTATGGTTTTCCTGTGTTGCACTTACCTCAGCTAGGTACCTGTTGAAAATTGAGCATTGCACCTCTCAATTTCATTCATCTGAAGCACTTAGCAAGTAAGATCTCAAGCCTTCTGCTTTTCTCCAAACCAAAGGGTAGGTGGTTTCAATTCACTCATGTTATAATCCTCATAATTGTCAACTGTAGCCTCTATTTTTCTGATGAACACTAACCCTGCTTACTAAAAGCAGTTTGTCACTGTATTTGTCGTCATAATTGATTAATTAGCATTCTCTTTATAGAATAACGTTATAGATCATAAATATTGATTTTTCAATCATGATATTCTCACATTTGTGATAATCTCAATGAAGAACAGACTTAGACTACTAAGCTTTCAATACACGTACCCCCTCTAAGGCCTGATCTTACTTTTATTACAACTCAGCCTACTCTAACAATTCATTATTCAACCTTCTGTTTTTCTGATGAAATGAAGAGGCTCTCGCAATCAATTCCAATTGCATAATCTCTGTAAACGTTGTGTTTAATTTTGAAATAATGGAACTATCTCAAAGTCTAAGTCTGACTTCATCTGACATCTCATTTTGAACATCTCTAGATAACCTGTGATTTTAGTTGAATAATTCACTCTGAGTTTAAAGATGACTTTGATAATTGTATTCTTACTGTAATAACTTCATGCGGCTGACTTTTTCATTTTATGATTGTGAATGATGTCAATAAATATTTTTACACTACCATCTCCAACTCAATTATCTGGATACAGTCCTTCACAGTAATTTTACAAAATCAGAACAACCCCGATTTTGAGCAGAACCTTTTAATTTCCATATTATCGTATAATTTCAGCTTTCTGTATATATAGCATCGTTTATTATTCTAAATTACGCATTTTTGCTTGCTGGAACTTAGGAAGAAGGAAATCTAATTTTTGTTTACTGCCTAGATTCGTTCAAAATTCAAATTTTTTCTCACCTGTATATTGGGGTGTGCTCGTTCTTGTACCAAACAACCAAGAGGGCGTTGTCATTGGGCACTGGAGAAGAAAGGTCGCAGGGCAAAAGAGCCGTCCCTTTGACGATTGCCTGGACGATAGTTACAGAGTCCCCTGAAATAAAAACTGAACGTTATTACCTCAGCAGATTTCGCGCTTCGACGCACTATTTCATTTCACGCAAATTGATAGAAGTTATTCCTAAAGTTCGTCTGCAGTTGATGAAACTTTTCATTTCGCAGTATACTCTCGAACTGAAACGAAGCATTTGATGTTCAAAGAGAAATTGGGTGGGTCTCACTCATTCATCATGAATTCATAATTATTGCTGGTTCTTTTTTCAAGAATAATATATGTTCAAGAATCAAATATTACAACTTCAAATACTGAAAAGAGCACGTGTAGCACTCGAGGACTGCCGCGGTAAAGCTATTGCATAGCATCTATTCAAAAATAAGATGATATTGTTTATTTAAAATATCTATTTATCTTACAATACATGTAGATCTTTCAGGAATGTTTAACATTGAAACTATAGGTTTATGGTAACTGAATTAAGAAACATAAGTTTGAGACTTATTGTCTTCTAAATATCTGGAAAATACCGCGTCAATAGTGGTCCCATATTTTGTTGTGGATTCTTGTGGATCATTATTCATTTTCAAATTCAATTTTTCCTAAAGAAAAGTTGTCAACCGCTGTGATTTTTTATCAGCGAAGTTAATGTTGAAATTGCTAGCCAAGATAAGTGGAAATTTATTACCATTTGTACCAAGAATTTTCGATCCTTCTTCAGTGTACCCCAGTAAAGTGCGGTGAATAAAATGCTCTACCTCGTCCAATTTTGAATTCGGAGAAATGTAAATTGCTACCATGACTATGTGTAGCCCATTTCTAAGTTTGCATAAGCATGCACAAATATCTCCAACACATGAGCGTCTAACATTAACATCGCTAACGTCTTCAATATTTATTTCATATTTCGGTGTCATAATATTGTAACATTATTACTATTTTGGTAAATAGCTACCCCACGTTTTGAAACAGTATCTCGTTTGAATTGAACAACACCAATGAAATAAGATATTTCAATCGGATTATCACACGTCATGCATGTTTCGGTAAGAAGTAACACATCGGTTTGTCTCGTAACTGAATCTTGTAAATCGAATTTGTGACTATGTAGACTTTGGCAATTGAAAGTCATTATTGAAATGCCATTTCTATTACTACTGAAATCTAAGACACTTTGAGCTATCGTCTGAACACTATTTGAATTCTTGCAACAAAGATGCAGTCGATGCAGCTTGCCTTCGATTATGATACTTAAATGCAGAATTATCATTTTTTGGTCTTGATCTACAATTTTTCAATATTAGTCACCCGAGAGAGTGCAGCATAGACGAGTTCCTGAGAATGTGATTTACTATACTCATATACTATATCGTCAAAAGTTCCACCTTGCGACTTATATATAGTTAGAGCAAGAGCTGAAGTTAATGGAAAATGTTTGCGTTTGGCTATACATTATCTATCCGATGTTAATGAAACATTTACCCTTCATAATTCAATGGGAACAGCGAGATTGCCGACTCCATTTTGCACTGCTAGAGTGGCTGCACGCATCCGTCTAGTCGCAAGCACCCAAACACCGTGCGGAAGTCTGCCGAACTGAACCGACGAAACACGGCTGTGTTAGGTTTTGTCGTTACGGAATTTCTACATTCTATGCAATATCTTTAAATCGTTGAAACTTAAGTTGGGAAGGTGAACATTCAAATAATCATCATTTTTATCTTTTTCTATTCCAGTTATGAATGGTTGCTGAATGTCAACTTCCACCACATTCTTCCGATCGTTTCTCGCCTCCCTCATTAATTTTGAATTCGCCATCTGAAATATTGGTCAGTGGATCGAACTAAACTGAATTTTTTATGCTCGTTTGACATTGAGCCAAAGACGCGAAGCCCTTATTCCACCGCCTTCGTTTATATTTCAGTCGTTGTCCATTTTGGAGTGGTGTTGAGGTCACGACCGTTTGTCAAGTGTCGATCGAACTCTTTCATTTGCCGAAGATCTTGTTTCCGGTCCATCGTCCAGTGGAATGATTCGATAATCTTCTTCCGGTATTGTGTGTCCAGTTGTTATGAAATTGAAGGGTCAACAGAACAGACACTTTGGACTGTCAGAGGAAATTCTCGGGAAATCACTTCAATTCGTGTGATGTGAAAAACAGAATGAAATCGTACAGTTGGATAGGTTTTTTTCAGAGTGAACCCTAAGTATATTGTCTCAAATTTAATATTTTTCTTCACGAAAATGTGCGTGCGGAGAAGGTATAGTAGGATTTTTTCCGAACGCAAATATAAAAAAGAATTCTTAGCTTCAATAGAAAGTTATGAAACCACAAATGCAGGCCTCACTTTATTGAAGGATCCTGTAATAAAAACCCTAAAACTTATTAACTATGTTTCAGTATTCTTCTTGCTTTTCCATGGAAGTGAGAAGTGAAATTCTGGGACAAGTAATGTCTGTGTTTTTCAATAGACATATGTAGGTTTGTGGCCAAATATACTGCTCGACAAGAGTTAGGGATATCATATTCATTCGTTTTGAAAACTATGTAATCTTCGAGAAAAGCGCTGTAAAATCATTTAAAACTCAGTAACAACTTGAATCGATCCAATAAAAATTCGTATGGGACATTTCGTCGATCTGGTCGCCTTTTTCCTGAAGTTTGGTTCTTTGCATATGCTTCATGAATGTTCTTATTTTGAAATGGAGTCAGTTTATCAACGGCTTCGATTTGAAACGAGTTTTCTGAAAATGCCAAGACGTGAATAAACAAACGCTGAGGCGAATAGGGCTATCTGAATGCTACAGGGTGGACTAACTCAGGTTGTTGTAGCGGAAAGGCTCCAAGTCAGACAAAGTGTAATAACTTGACTTTGGAATAGGTTCAGGGAGACAGGTTCCGTGTTGGAAAGACCAAGGCTTGGTGGGCGACGAAAAACAATACCTGCTCAGGATAGTTTCATCACAGTGTCGGCCAGAAGAAAGCCTAGAATGATCCGGAATACTCTTCAAAATGCAGATGGGGTCCAAGTTTCCATCGAAACCATCAGACGACGTTTGAGAGAGGTGAATCTAGGTTCTAGGCGTCCATCAAGAGGAGTTCCATTAACACATGACCATAAGCGTCAAAGACTGGAATGGGCAAAGCAACATATCAAGTGGAACAATCAATGGCGTAGTGTCCTTTCCACTGATGAATCCAGATATGGACGATTTTCAGATTCTCGAAGAATAAAGGTATGGACAATCCCACGCATATTCCCTAATCGTCGCTATGTCCAAGAAGTCTATCCATTCTGAGAGGGTAGTGTTATGGTATAGGGATATGTTTCAACGGGCGCACAGATCTACACATTTGTCCTGGGAATATGACCGCCTTACACTATGAGGAGTATGTCATTGACCATGTTTTACCAAATTTTCACGCTGCTATTGGTGAAACTTTTCAATTTCTAGACGATAACGCTAGACCGCACCGTGCAGCCGTAGTTGAGAATGCGCGCGTGGAGCTTGGTATTCCACATTTACCAATACCTCCGCACTCACCAGATTTGAATTGCATACAACATGCATGGGATATGCTCCAAAGAAGATCGAATAATCATCAAACTATCCCAGAATCCTTGAATGATTTGAGAAAGCTTTTGCCCTGTTTATGGAACCAAATTCCCCAAGAAATGCTCAAAAAACTCGTGTGTAGTATGCAAAGAAGATGTCAAGCTGTTATTGATGGCCGTGGAGGCCATACATTGTATTGATAGTCTTAAAATGCTTGAATTTCCTGGGAATAAAATTTCGTTATTTCACTCGATTTTTCTTAACCATCCTGTAAACGCTGCAGACCTACGAGCCAAAATTAGTTTTATTCTCTGCAACTTGAAATCATATTTATGTGAATTTTAATCACAAAATCTCATTAAAAGTATATTTTCTTGCAATTTGAGTCAACATGTGTTCTTTTAGGGTTTTCTCTCCCAGTCTCTGAAAAAAAAATTATTTAGAAAATGAATTTGAATGAAAGATTGATATTTCAACCGAGAAATTAAAAATTCTTACTATTCCAAAATGTTTCATGAAGTTGAGAAATTGTTTGAAGAAGTCTGATGGTATAGACTCGGAAATGTTGCAAAGCTTGAAAGTTCGCTGTTGTGTTGCTTTTGTCATTGTTTGGCAACATTTTCTGACAGAATTTGGCTCATATATACTCTCAGTTTTTCAACAGAAATAGGTTTGTGGCCAAATATGTTGTTTTCCTATTTTAAGGCTTTCGATTATTTACACCTGGAATGATTTCGTTTTTTTCGTCTTATCTTATTAATTTTTTGTTGATATGTGTTCCATGTCTCCTCCTCTTCATACATTACTACATTAGTTTTTCGCTTATTTACCTTTTAATTTGTGAAGAAAATTCATGCATTATTCTCTCCATAACTTTGTCAAATTACAAAAAAAAAACTGTTGCCTTTCATTACGCGACACGACACACCACGTCACAACGATACAATGCCGCCCACACGAGCCATTATTCAACAAAATGCGGAAGAATGCATCGCGTTAGCAGAGTCGTATTTTCAGTCGTTACGATTCATCCACCTATCACGGCCATCTCGAAATGAGTTTATATTAGACCGGCGGAATTGAAGTTTCGGAATTTATGGCTGATATATCATCGGCTGTCCTTATTCCAGTATCTAACAATTAGTATTCTACCGGCGGGAGCCGTAAATCCTGCCGAAACACCCTATCTAATAGTTCACTTAACTATAATGTGTATATATTGTGCGATATATCGGAAAAATAGGACTCCGTCATGGCGGATTAATGGACGATTAGGTCGAACGGATGAAGGCATCGGGTTTCACCTGAGGGACCGAGTCATCTTCTCGTAAATCCGAACGGGATCTTATAGATATGAGATGAAATATTTGCACAATGTGAGTTTTAGGGTCAGTGAGGACGAGGGTTCATTGTACGGATAAATCTTCATTTCCTATCACGATGACGGCAAGGAATGGGACAGTAAAAGCCTCGTGGAGTTGATGTAGACGTCCAAGTTTATGTTGATAGGGTGATTCAGAGCTTGCAAGATTGGTCGTCACCTTGTCGTGCTGAGCGAGTTTGAGTAGTTGTGATGAATTCTGAAGTTCATGTTCTTAGGGATAGCAACAAAACCAAGAAAGACCAGACTCAAGGTTAAGTGTGTTTCAGAAGAATCTCAGAGCACCAACAAGTAACTAAGAAAGAAAGGAAGACATGATGATTCCAGAAGAAGCACCATCCATAGTCCTAGGACTTTTTTCTAATTCTTTTTTTCTGTATGAAGGATCAATCTATAATTGAAAAGATCTGTTGAGGTATAATCTCGGTTGAGAAATATTTCGATCAATGGTTAATTTTTGTATTCATGACATATCCTATACTTTCAGATATCTATTGAAATATTGTCTGGGAAGTTTTTGCATATTCCTGAAAACTTGATTTGGGTTTTCTCTCCCAGTCTCTGAAACAAGAAACAATTAGAAAAATTCCTTAGATAATAGAAGTCTCTGAAACAAAAAATAATTAGAAAAATTCCTTAAATAATAGAAGGAAGGCCTCTGCTTAAAATTTGAGCACTAATTTGTCGAGAAGAAATTGTTGCCTAACAATGAACAAAAAGAAAACACTTTGAACTCTGCAGCGTAACGTTTCGGAGTTTAACACAGACTCTTTCGTCAGACAATTTCTAGTTTTCATACAACTTTTTCAATATATGATGAACATAGATTAATATTGATTACTAGATGTTGATATCGTTATTTTATTTCAAGTTCATTTTTCAATGAATCCATCCAAATTCAATCTATTCCCACTGAACAATTGGCGAGATTATTAGCCTTATCCAACAAAATACGAGCTGACTCCTTGATTTTTCTTTTAAAATTATCAGGTTCCATCATTAGAATTTTTGTGCTATTCCAATCCATCATGTGATTGCCGGTATTGGAACACACATGATCTGCTATCTACCAATATCTCTATTTTTTTTAAGTTATTCTCATGTTCACGTTTCCTAATTTCTAATGGTCTTGATGTTTCTCCTGTATAAGATTTTCCACAAATACAGGGAATATTGTAAATACAATTCCTTGATTTTTGGTTCTCATTCAAAGGTTTAGTTTTCGTTAATAAAGATCGTAAATCATTTTTTGTTTTGAAAACAGTTCTTATGTTGAATTGGAAATAAATTCTTTCAATTTCTTCTGAAAGTCCATGAACATAAGAAATCAAATTTATTAAAATTGGTTGTTCTTGACGGTTTGTTGGTGGTTCCTGATTGTTATTATCGTTTTGACGCAAAATTGTTCTCTCTAAATTTGAAATAGTTTTTTCTATGAAATTAGTTGAATATTGATTATCCGCAATGATATCTTTAATGAAATTAATTTCGTCATTTCGTATTTCAGTTGTCGATTAAATTAATTGCGTTCTATCATGAAGTGTTTCTATGATACCTCTTTTAACACTCATTTGATGATTAGAACAAAAATTTAGATATCGATTCATTTGTGTCTTTTTTCTGAACACACTTGTTTCAAAATGATCTGGAAATTTTCTCATCGAAATATCTAAGAAGGATAATACATTATTTTGTTCCTGTGGCTGCCACAGCACCTCAAAGTGCACCAAATTTTCCGATGAAGATTATTTTTTTTCTGACGAAATAATTTGATATTACGTCTCGAGGTGGTTAGTGACACTAGACTTAAAGAAATTTTTTTTCGAGGTATATCGACCAGGGTTCTTTTTCCGACTAATTTTATGTCGAAGATTACGAATATGCAATTAGTTTCACTCTAGGGCTATTGGTAGATAAATTCATTTTTGTGGAAAATCTTCGATATTTCATCCCAAAGCTTAAAATTTGGGGTGGAAAGTTATGGATGGCCCTGTATATGTATAGAAATTTTACCAAAAAATCAATTTTCCTCGATCCACATCAAAATTCAACCACTGACTAAATCGGGAGTGTTGACTTCGAATATGCAAACAGATTTTTTTCAAAACAATAATTTTTTAAGTAATGATCGATGAAAAATCCAAAAGTTTGGTCATTCGCAGAAAAAATCAGAAGGTCGGAAAATTCTCTCTGAAAGAAAAGAAGAGAATAAAAGAACAATGAAAGTTGAAAAAAAAATACTTTTCGAACATCATGGAAATTGCACATTTTTTCTCGTAATTCGAGGTCTTACATTACGAATATGCAATTAATTTTTTTCCAAGATCAGTATTTTGGGAAATAAATCACTTTTTGTAGAAAATCTTCGAAGCTGTAGCAGCTTGGAAAATCGAAACTGAACGAATTACTTCTATATTTATTGACTGTTTCTTCAAGAATAGAAACGTCCAATTTGCATTTGGGCGTGATGAAAAAGAAGACAATGAGTTATATTAAAAGAAGACACGTTTAGAATTGAGTACTCTCACAAATTGGGAGAGAATAGGGTGAAAAATTAGGGTAAGATAGATACCTTATTCACGATAACTAAAAGTGAATACTTTAACAGAATTTCAGGACCATCTTAAAGAGGACGATGAGGAACGCGATATTGCGACAGTGTTAATTTACGCCTTAAGGTGAAATCACCAGTTACAATTTTCAATCAATTTTGACGAGGATTTTTTTAATTTCAGAATGAAATAAATCAGATTCTCGTCTACAGAAACCAAAGCAAAATCATCATCCCTTCCTGGCGATTTTTCTCGCAAAATCGGCCTCCTCTTTGATTGCCGCTTCAACATGACTGGACGTTCTATGGCCCGGATGCCTCGCCGCAAAAATTATAATGCTATTCGAAGACCTTTTCTCCGGCCTTCGCATTCATCTAAGAGGCTATGCAGAGGCTGTGATGAATGAGATTTTCTCTCGTTAAGACCGCCAAAGCAGATTCAGCACAATAAGAAGTGCAGACTTGGTAAAATTGAATATGGGCGAGCTGAATTGATTTCACGGGTAATGGGACATCGTAAAGACGAGGCCGGGTTTGGGACGGCATAAACATTTACCTTTCATCCCGGCAGTTTTGTCCCAGCAAATTTTCGCGGATTATGTTGGGGATTCGACGACTTTTGGTGGCCGCTGTCCTTTCGTTCATCGGACTGGATTTATTTCAATCTCCTTCGTAAACATGACAGTTATCTCGGATTGCTGTTCAACATTTCATCCATTCGTTAAAATGCTCCAGGTCGTCTTTTGGAAAATAATGATTTCCGAGGTTAGAATTGAGAAATCTATTGGTCGAACCAGTTTTTCAATTGGTCATATCATTCTGTCTTATTTTGGAAGATGAATTATTTTATCAATATGTCATGTCTTAAGAAATGGTGTTTTCAATATCTGAGAAATCATCAAAATGAGGCATTTTATATAATATAATCAATATTAAACACAAGAGTAAGGGATATCGTTTCAATCGTTTTGAGAAGTATGTAATCAGTATGAGACATCTCGTCAATCTGGTCGCCTTTTTTCTGAAGTTTGGTTCTTTGCATATGCTTCATGAATGTTCTTATTTTGAAATGGAGTCAGTTTATCAACGGGTTCGATTTGAAACGAGTTTTCTGAAAATGCCACGACGTAAATTAACAAGCGATGCTACAGGGTGGCCTTACTCAGGTTGTTTTAGCGAAAAGGCTCCAAGTCAGTCGAAGTGTGATATCTCGACTTTGGAATAGGTTCAGGAAGACAGGTTCCGTGTTGGAAAGACCAAGGCTTGGTGGACGACGAGAAACAACACCTGCTCAGGAGAGGAGAAAGCCTACAACCACATGCTACGGAATACTCTTCAAAATTTTTGAAGTGGATAGCATATAAATGGAGCTTACTTCGCGAATCCATAAATTATGAAAGTATTCTTGATAATTTTTCCCTCACTCTCCTCGAAACGAGACGGCGCCATTTGAGCATTATGCTGATTTATAAAATTGTACATAATTTCATCGACTGTCCTTATCTTCTAGAAAATGTTGGAATTAATGTTCCTCAGAAGAATCTTAGAGCATGGGATTTGTTCAGAATTAAGTTCTGTAGAACAAATTATTTAATGAACAACCCACTTGATAGAGCATTACGTGCTGCTGGTTCGGTGGATATAGATTTATTTCACGTTTCAATTTTTCAATTGAAGCAGTTTTTTGGGTAGTTGGTAGACATTTTTACTGTATTGTGTTTATTTGTTCAATTTTTTCACAGAATTTCTGTTAATTTTAATTTAAATTTTATTTCATAATATTTCGTATAATGGCACGAACGTTCATCATTAAATAAAAAAATTTGAGAGAGGTGAGTCTAGGTTCTAGACGTCCATTATGAGGAGTTCCATTAACACGTGACCATAAGCGTCAAAGACTGGAATGGGTAAGGCCACATATCAATTGGAACGATCAATGGCGTAGTGTCCTTTTCACTGATGAATAGAGATATGGACGATTTTCAGATTCTCGTAGAATAAGGATATGGGCAATCCCACGCATACCCCGTAATCGTCGCTATGTCCAAGAAGTCCAACCATTCCGAGGGGGTAGTGTTATGGTATGGACCGGGATATGTTTCAACCGTCGCACAGATCTACACATTTGTCCTGGGAATATGACCGCCTCACACTATAGGGAACATTTCATTGACAATGTTTTGCCAAATTTTCACACTGCAATTGGTGAAACTTTTCAATTTCTAGACGATAACGCTAGATCGCACTGTGCAGCTATAGTTGAGAATGCGTGCGAGGAGCTGGTATTCCACATTTACCAATACCTCCGCACTCACCAAATTTGAATTGCATAGAACATGCATGGGATATGCTCCAAAGAAGATTAGATAATCATATCAACCCACTCAAGAATCCCTAAATGATCTGAGAGAGCTTCTGCCCTGTTTATGGAGCCAAATTCCTCAAGAAATGTTCAACAACCTCGTGTGTAGTATGCAAAGAAGATGTGAAGCTGTTATTGATGCCCGTGGAGGTCATACATTGTATTGATTGACTTGAAATGCTTGAATTCTCTGGGAATGAAATTTCGTTATTTTACTCAATTGTTCTTAACCATCCTGTAAATGCTGCAGATCTCTGAGCTAAAATTAATTTAATTTTCTGCAACTTGAAATCATATTCATGTGAATTTTCATCACATAATCTCTTCTGAACTATATTTTTTTGCAATTTAAGTTTTATATGGAGCAGTTCATTGGAAACCAAAGTTATCGACAATGAATTTCTGAGGTCGAATCTGACTTATACCTATTGACTCTTTCAGGGGTTGCTGAAAACGCATTAATAAAATTATTCAATACAGAAAACTGTTATAATAAAGGCGTGAAATTGGATTTTCATTTCTCATTTGCATTGAATCGAAAATCGACTTTGTCGCGCTAAGAAAAACATCCTGATCCACAGAGAAAAGTAGGGCTTTGCTTTGTGATCGAAGAAAAAATAAGACGAGAGGGGTGAGAATATTCGATTGGATTTGATTTCCAGCTCTCTTGGTACCAGATGAACTTTTACATCCAATGCCCCAATATTCCCTGTAGAACATAATGTGGGTCTCTTCAGGAAAGGAACAATTCGCGATTTTTTTTTAATAGATTTGCAGAAAAATGCTCACAAAATATAGTGTATTAATTTATAGATCAATATCTTTTCGACCAGAAAGATTTGACATCACTAAAAAATATAAAGCAATAAATAACACTGAGTGAATCTTGATTGAATATTTCAACCATCTTCCTGGATTTTAGATCCATAGGCGAAACAAAAATGGCGCTCACATCACTTTATTTGCTCGTGATGAAGGTTAACAAAAAGTCAACTTAACAGTTTGCGCATTTGGAAGCTGTTGTGGTTTTTTTGCATTTGCCCGTCATACTACCTTCTCCACATTTCATGCACTTGAATGTAGCATGACAATTTTAATGGAAATGCCTGAATAATTCACATCTTTGACAATGAATAGGTGTGTTTTCTATTCTTATGCTTTCTACTTGCATAGAAATGCCGCAGCAGAATTGTAGTTTGGTGAATATTGCTGCATGAGCTTTAAAGATTTCGACAAGAACCAGAAGCGCTGATATTTCTTTTTTCTCCTCATTCTGGTGAATTTTCCAACCGGGTAACCTTTTACAGCTGAGTATGCTTTTATTTCTTCTTCCATTATCTCTGTAATTTTTCCACGGAGCACCATTCCAAATTTTTTCTAGCTTCCAAATTTCGTAAGCGTGAAATTCAATTTGTTCATCTTTCAGGATTCTGTATGAAAGTCTATATTCCTTTTTTTTGAGCCACTTAGATTTCTGGGGTTATCACCTTAGTTTCTGCATTCGATGTTCGTTTGAATGATAGTGTTGTTAATTTTCTGCCATTTGGGCGATTTTTTCCCTTTTTTCCGATGTATTCGATTTTAACAATTGGCTTTCTGGTCTTTCTCAGCTTTTCCTTCATACCTCATCTTCAGTTGAATGATTTCGCGGTAAATATTCCAAAAGAGCGGAGTAAGTGAAGATTCATAACATGCAATTATGATGTAATAAACAGGATGATACAGTTCAGAGAAGTATTAAAGTATTGATGCCCAATTTTCTGTTTACTTTTTCATAATAAATATTTTGTATGAGCACCATTTAAATGATCTGTTTGATGAGTTATAGAAAAAGCCTCACCTTTTTTGTGAATCGTCTGGTGTATTTCAATCGAACAATGAACCAATTTCAAATATTTCTCCTGGGAAATTTCAGCTGCTGAAGATTTCCTCTCATTTTCTAATATAACATCGTTAACTGAATTCATATTCCTTATGCAGTCCACATGAGACTTCTTCACGAGGCTAAGCATAGCTTTTATTATAATTCCTTCACATTACGATATTCCTGACACTAAACTTATAGCGTAACTGATTTGAAAGTTGTCTCGTTTTCTTGATTTTATGATTCTCTTGGATGAAACTGCTCTGCTTCGCGTATAAACGAAACAAGATAAAATCAACCTGGAGCTGATGAGAAAATACGAATCGGCAGATTGAATTTATAATCTTTATAATTCCGAGCGTGCTCGGATAACTTTTCATCTTTCCCCGATTCTAGATTGCACGAAATGAACCGAGAAGCAATCCAGATGTCGGGATATTTGGAATATTTGAACATTTTATTTTACTTTGTAAATTAAACGGATCATTAGAAAAGCCATTTGTTATTCGCAAAGTAATTAGGAGAGAAATAATTAATTTCGTGCTAAATCTTCCGTAGCACACAGGGCTCGGGCCGGCTTAATGAAAAGAAGCCGAAATAGCTTAGGAAGGAGTATTTTCGATTTAAAGGGGATGCCGAATGATCCTCTTCGCTCATTTCCTCCCTGATGAAGATCGAAGAACGATCATTCATTCGGTTACGTGCCTTGGAAGATCTCGTTTCTTGTTGAGCGGTTGTATCTGTAATTGACAGGGTGATTCTCAACTTGATAATGTAGCAATAGACATAACCCCAGAATATGCTCCATAAAAGTTGAGAAGGTACATTGTATTATTAACACAATTAAACACAACACACATAACACCACAGAAAAAGCTGAGACGTTACCTATTTCTTGAGGAGACAGGAGACACGTACGTAAATATATTTGGATTTTTGAAGAATTGTTGGTATTTGATTTTAAGTATCTTTTTTATATGGAAGACAACCACTTTGATTTTTTATGGCAAATTTAACCTTTCCAAATTCATTTTCCATACTCTCCCATATTCCAGATGGTAAGGTCACCAGATTGAAGTCGCGTAAACCATTTTGTTCAAATTTTTCAATCAATATGAATGAAAGCGACAAAAATTTTTAGCAATCTCATTCGAATGCATGCAATTTTCCCCATACCACTCAGGGATAAAATCGTCATGAAAAACTTCTATATTTGAAACAATTAGTTGTGACGTACTGAGCAAAGATTATAGAATATCAAGATGGGAAACGAAGCGACTACAGTGATGTGAGAGACATCTGTAGTTTCAAAAGTAAACGAGTTATGGTTAAAATATTCAATTAGGGTCCATTACCCAAGATTATGTAGAGATTTTTAGTAGGCTGTTGTCAATTTTGAAAGAAATACTTGAATAAATATTTTTGCTGAATGATGATTGCATTTTCTCGCGTATTTTCTATCGAAATAACTCAAAATCTACAAGAGTAGCACCTAGCTCACTCTTAAATCTTTTCTTGTGTGTTTTTCTGTAATACATTTCGTGTGAAAAACTGGCCGGCATTCAAAACGCATGGTGATTAATTGCAGACATAATAGAAAGAATAATCCTGAAGGTGCATTCTTTTCATTAATAAAGAGAATGGAAATGAAAGTTTCGAAACTCGTATCATGTCTTGTTCATTGCTTTTTATTTTCAGTGCTGTCAAATGGATAAAGGGTTCGGGGTAAAAATATATTGTTCAGGATAACGCATAGAGAACTCTTGCTGGGCTGACCTACAGGTCTTGTTGTACACCTCTGATATTTTTCTTTTATTGTTGTTCAAACATTACGTAATTAATATACAGTGGGCTCTCGTTAAGTCCAACTCCCAGGAACCAAGAAAACTGTTCGACTTATATATTGTTCGGCTCACCAAACATTCGAGTTATTCAAGTGAGACTTCACTTTATTGAGAGAAAAACTCAGGTAAACACTGCTAAAAATCTCATGGAGTGAAAGAGGATGTACGCAGTTTTTTTTAGCATGTGATTGGAGATGGGAATTTTTTTTACGCTATTAGATGTCATTACTTTGAAATATTTTACACAGTTCGTCACAACTAATTGCTTCAAATATAGAAGTTTTATATGAAGATTTTGTCCCTGATTGGTATATGATACTGATGATGCCAAATAAGGCTGAATCCGGTATATCTCTCCTTTCAGTGACAAAATCTAATATCATTTCTCCCACCTCATGATAAAAGATCTGTGAGCCAGGGAAACGAAAATAGTATTCATTTCCATGATTCGAAAATTGTGAATTTTATTGTAGGTTCTTTATTATTGATATGATTGAAAAATTTCATCAATTCTCCTCTGCCATGTTGCCAAATTATAAAATTATGTTAAGTTATGTCGATGAAATTTTTGTAATTTGACAACATGGCAGAGAAGAATTGATAACATTATTCACTTATATCAATAATAAAGAACCTACAATAAAATTTACAATGGAGTTTGAATAGAAAAATGTACTTTTCTCCTCAGATGTTTCGATAAGAAAATTTCCAAATCATTGTGAAACAAGTGTGTTCAGAAAGAAGACACACACAAATCGATAGCTAAATTTTTATTAATCATCAGGTGGGTGTTAAAAGAGGTATTATAGAAAAACTTCATTATAGAGATCCATTAATATCATCGACAACTGAAATACAAAATGACGAACTTAATTTCATTGAAGATATTCTTGAGGATAATCAATATCCAACCAATTTCATAGGAAAATCTATTTCAAATTTAGAGAGAACGAATTTTGCGCCAAAACGATAATAATAATCAGGAACCAACAAAAAACCGTCAAGAACAACCAATCTTAATAAATTGGATTCCTTATATTCATGGACTTTCAGAAAAAAATTCAAGAATTGGTTCTAAATTCAACATAAGAACTGTTTCCGATACAAAAAATTTTACGATCTTTATTAACAAAAACTAAATCTTTGAATGACAACAAAAAATCAAGAAATTGTATTTACAATATTCCCTGTATTTGTGGAAAATCTTATACAGAAGAAACATCAAGACCGTTAGAAATTAGAAAACGTGAACATAAGAATAACATAAAACATAGAGATATTGGTAGATCGCAGATAGCAGATCATGTGTGTTCCAATACCGGCAATCACATGATAGATTGGAATGGCACAAAAATTCTCATGACGGAACCTGATAATTATAAAAGAAAAATCAAGGACTCAGCTCGCATTTTGTTGGATGAGGCTAATAATCTCGCCAATTGTTCAGTGGGGATAGATCGAATTTGGATGGATTCATTGAAAAAAGAACTGGTTCCAGGGAATTTTGAAATTGAATAACAATATCAACATCATATATTGACGAATGTATATAAAAAATCAAAATATTGTCACGATTCTGCAAAGTTGTATGAAAAATAGAATTTGTTTGACGAAGGAGTCTGATTTAGACTCCGAACTTCAGAGTTCAAAGTGTTTTCTTTTTGTTCATTGTTTCTTTTTGTGAAGTTTTGGTCTCTGACAAATTAGTGCACAAATTTTTATGCAGGGGCATTTCTTCTATTATTCAATTAATGAAAAAAAAACTGGTTTCACGGAATTTTGAAATAAAATAACGATATCAACATCTAGTAATCAATATTTATCTATGGTCATCATATATTGGTAAATTTCAATTAAAAATTAAAATATCGTCCCGATTGTGCGAAGTTGTATGAAAACCAGAAATTGTCTGACGAAGGAGTCTGATTTAGACTCCGAAACGTTACGCTTCAGAGTTCAGAGTGTTTTCTTTCTGTTCATTGTTAGGCAACAATTTCTTCTTGTAAAGTTTTGGCCCCTGACAAATTAGTGCTCAAAATTTTACGCAGGGGCCTTTCTTCTATTATTCAAAAAAATTTCTGATTGTTTCTTGTTTCAGAGACTGGGAGAGAAAACCCAAATTAAATTTCAGGAATATGCAAAGACCTCCCAGACAATATTTCAATAGATAACAAATGGCGGGATTACCGACCCTGACATCGTGACTTCTAAGAAAATGTTTTCGTCAATTAAGAGCTGAAGATGGTTCAAAAAGACGTTCTTAAGCCGCTCCACTTCCCCCAGGTCGAAAAGCAAGACCACATCGCTTCCCTGGTGTACCATAAAGGCCGACATACACTCACGACTCGCAAACGGGCAAAAACCTCCTCAAAGGCTATTAAAAATACATCAACCGGTTCTCCCTCTGCAAAGACGGTATTCAAATTCATTCCCGTAAATTCCGGCTCCTCTTCAAACTGCATTATAAATGCAACTCTGCCGTCGGGCTGTAAAGCATCGCCATTCGGATAACCTAATGTAAACGACTTCTGTTTTAATTGAATGGGAAAGAACTTCGAAATTAATTCATTCGGATCCGGATGTCCCGAAAAAATTTACATACCTCAGTTTATCTAAGGGCCCGGTCCTTGATGAGACTTCTGTGTATTTCCATTAGGGGTTAAGAGTCTCGAGATGAAGCGATGAAATAACGCCAATTCTGCCTCCGGTATATTTCCCGGTTCTAATCTACTTAGATTTCCGACTTGCTGCCCTTTTTCGAAGATGTGCTTCCCCGGTAGTTTGCATAATGTGGGGAGACATCAGCGCTTGGTTCTTATTGGGAGGCAGTTTCGGCTCTGTTAAGTTGGCACCCAATGCGAATTTCTGAGCCTCACCTTCAGTTGTCGTTTGTCAGTGTCATATCAACGTTTCCTACGGTTTTTTTTTATTTTCAATTATAGATGAATTCAAAATAGTGATCCTCGAAATAAATACCACATTCAATTCCTACGCTCAAAGATAAACTGCTCCATATGATTTGACTTAAATTGGGAGAAAATATAGTTGAAATGAAAGTTTGGGGTGAAAATTCATAGAAATATGATTTCAACTTGCAGGCAGTGGCGTACCGTACACCCCCCAGACACCCCGTTGGGGGGGGCCAGCAAGGTCTGGGGGCCCGGTTGCTGAACTTTTTATTTAATTTTTGCTTTATCTTTTTAAGAACCAATTGATAGTGAAAACTAATTATCTGCTAATTAATTAAAATTATTGAAGAAATTGTTGATTTATTAGGCTTATCAGACACCAAAAACTTATGAAAGTTTGATATGATTACTCATATTGAGTCTAGCTAAGTCTAAAAATTAAATTCAAATAACAGTAAAAATGATGAAATAGATGATATTATAAATGTGATTTATAACGAAATCTTTAAATTATATATCGGTTCAAATCAATGCAGTTCGTTTTTGGGATATTATAATGCACTACGGGAATAAATTAAAAGATAAAAATGAAATCGAAATTTTGTTTGTAGCGTCAGTAGTTTTTGAGTGATATTAGAAAAATCGACAACAACAAAATTTCACACTTTTTCAAGTTTCATTTTTTTGTCCACGGGTGTGGGAAAAATTTTTCGAAAAAAAACTGTGTAATGTATTAATGAAAAGTATAGAAAAACAATATAATAAAAGCGTGTGAAAAGGGATGTATTAACTTTTTGTGTAAATATCAATGATAATATGATGAAAATGACAAAAACGAGTTGAAAATGATTAGTTCTACAACTTTGCTAAAGTTCTTCCAAAACACAAAGAAAAAATTTGAATTTTTTTTATAATAGGAATGTGGCCCGAAAGCAATTGTGGGGGGGGCCTGGCTGAGAAACGTTACGTCACTGGTTGCAGGAAATAAAATAAATTGAAGCCTGTGGGTCTGCAGCGTATACAGGGTGGTTAAAAAAATCGAGTTTATTCCCAAAGAAGTCAAGCATTTTAAGACTGTCAATACAATGTATGGCCTCCACGGGCATCAATAACAGCTTGACATCTTCTTTGCATGCCACACACGAGGTTGTTGGACATTTCTTGAGGAATTTGGTTCCATAAACGGGGCAGAAGCTCTTTCAGATCATCTAAGGATTCTGGGGTAGGTTGATGAATATCTTATTGTTATGGTAGCTTGATGACCCTTTTTATTTAAATTGGATTTTGTTGAAATTTGTTTCAAACTACATCTCAATTGAGAGTTTCTAATAAATTTTACTGAAATTGAAACATTTTCAATCTTCAAATTTAAAAATAATATAATTAATTGAAAATTTCTTTTACAGGCAACAAATACTGATTATTAAAACTTGATTTCAAAATACAACTATGTCTTTAAATTATGCTTAGAAAAACTATTTTATTACTATGGTTTGTCTATGACTGTAAATGAAGTTCAATTTTGAGGTTACGTGAGTAATGCCTTTCGTTATTTACACTTGTTACTCACTGTTACCCCACTCTGTTCAGAAAATACACCGCTCCTTCCAAATACTTGAAACCAGCTCTGATTCTGCCAACCACTCTCCGATTAATATTCCTTTTTTGTTTGGTCATAAACCTTCTGAATTCTAACTTCTTCCTTCGTGAATAATACTATTGATATTTCACAAAATCTCCTACAATTCTTTTATGTTATTTTTTTTTTATTCCTCTCAAACAATTTCTTAACGTTCACTAACCAAAATGCTTCTTTTTTTTTGTCTCCCTGGTTTTTCCCTCAGAAAATCTATACAATCTTGATTTCTTTAACTACATGCCAAATACAATTTCATAGAATCTATCTACATTTCTCTTATCTAAATCTTTCAATTTCAGCATATTAAACAAACCAACGATAAATGGAAATGAACTGAGAATTCAGAAAATACCTACTACTGATACATGTAATGTTAGCAATGAGAATTCTGAATTGAATTTTTATGAAATGAATACAATAAATTGAAATTCTGAAACTTTTGAATTTTGTTATGTGTACGAACAATTATATGATGAAATTATATTTATCAGGTAATATATCCTGTATCCTTTCAATTGAATTATAAAATATATATAAGTTTTGAATTGTATCATCACTTCCCTAACACTTATCTTCTTTGGAGCATATAATAACAACTTTATTGAACAAAATGAACTCAACTTACAATTTCAATATATCATTTCATATGGAGCGAAATCCAGAGTTCCACATACAGAACTCTGCTGATTTAACTCCAAACTAAAATAGGATTCGCAAATTTACATAAAATAATCATCAGAAGCAAAACAAACAGAAAAACAAAAAAATAAATCAACCGAACAATTTTGATGAATGAACATTGACACCGAATGAGAAGAACCAGAATGCAAGAAAAATCAGACACCCAAATGCTGTGCATCTAAGAGCCATAAATAAACATTTTTGTTCTATGCAATTCAAATTTTGCGAGTGCGAAAAATCGGTAAACGCATTTTTGCATCTGCATTTTGGAGAGTATTCCGTAGCGTTCTACTTGTAGATGTAGGCTTTCTTCTCGTCGAAACGGTGATGGAACGATCCTGAGCAGGTGTTGTTTTTCGTCGCCCACCAAGCCTTGGTCTTTCCAACAAGGAACCTGTCTCCCTGAACCTATTCCAAAGTCGAGATATTACACTTTGGCTGACTTGGAGCCTTTCCGCTATAACAACCTGAGTTAGGCCATCCTGTAGCATTCCGATAGCCCTATTAGCCTCAGCGTTTCTTAATTTACGTCTTGGCATTTTCCGAAAACTCGTTTCAAATCGAAGCCGTTGATAAACTGATTCCATTTCAAAATAAGAACATTCATGAATCATTTGTAAAGAACCAAACTTCAGAAAAAAGGCGACCAGATTGACCAAATGTCTCGTACTGATTTTTATTGGATCGATTTAAGTTAATCTTGAGTTTTAAATGATTTTACAGCGATTTTCGCGAAGTTCATCTAGATAGAAGACATTATATCTCATGAGAATGAGAGAAAGGAGTTTTTGTTCGTAATTCAGTTTTTCTTGTAGATGCTACCTTTAGTACCTCCCTACCTCAGTTCATAGAATGTTCTGATTCCAGATGAGACTTTTTGAATTTTTGTTAAGGATGAGAGCCAGAGATATGCAGCAATGAAACAGCGCCATATTTCCCTTCACTTCATTCTCTAATCTCCTCAGATGCCCGACCTTTCAGCTTTTTTCGAAGATGTGCTTCCCTAGTAGTTTGCATAATGCAGGGAGATATCGGTCCAGACGCTCGGTTCTTACGGGAAGCCAGTCAGCGCCATCTACTGGAGGTGTTCGCATTCATATATATTCATATTACACACGACACGGGCAAATCTGAACAAATTCAAATTGAATCGGGAGTGCTCGCCTCTGATTCGTCAGCGCTTCTCAGAATTATTCATGGAGTTTTGCGTGTCAGCTTATTTTTCGCTTGTGTCTGTGAGAGCGATATCGTTCCGTTCAATTATCTTCAATTTTCCAATTTTCAGAAAGGAGAACAATTTATAAACCTAGATAGGAAGAAACTGGTTTCTTGGGGGTTATTTCCCCCTCTTCCAGAAAAATACAAACGTTTAAACAAAAGTCATACGAAATGTCCACATGTTACAAATGTTATTAGTCTTTTATTAGCTGTTTCATCCAGTATTATCTATCTTCTACTTGCATATTATCTGTTTATTTCACCTTAGAAACGGTTTTTATAATTACGGTTATAACTCCCTTGGGCATTTTTAACGAGCTTCAAGGATCGTTACTCCCGCTAGTAGTAGGAGAAGCAAAAGCTAGAACGACATTATTTGTTCCGCAGAACTTTGATACTAGTTCAAGCGAAAACTCAACAAACAACAACAAAGTCTCACACAATAAAAATTAAAAGTGGAGTTTTCGAAATTCCCGGAAAAATTTTCCGATAGATAGCAGATACTTGACCACAAGTACCTGCAAGTTCTTTTATAAGAGTGAAACTAGAAAATTCATGAGATTATGTAACCAGATTTGCAACCATTATTGATAATTTATTTTTAGAGAAACTGCTCTGATTCTATGATTCCTATCCCTGATAAAAATTCATGTTACTCCACTGCAAACTGGAAACAATTCGCAGCCATATTGGTGGACCTCCGAGAACGCCACCATATTGCACTAATGCTCCCTCTTTTCCTTCTTCACTAGAGGTGTTAAAAATCGGGGTTGTGCTGATTTTGTGAAATACTGTTTAGGACTGTATCCAGATAATTGAGTTAGAGATGGTAGTGTAAAAACATTTATTGACATCATTCACAATCATAAAATGAATAGGTCACCCGAATGAAGTTATTACAGTAAAAAATACAAATATTAAAATCATCTATAAACTCAGAGTGAATTATTCAACTAAAAACAGAGGTAATCTAGAGATGTTCAAAATGAGAGGTCAGATGAAGTCAGACTTAGACTTCGAGATTGTTCCATTAATTCGAAATTAAACACAGCGTTTACAGTGATAGAAGCAAGTGAAATTGATTGCGAGAGCCTAGTTATTAAATCAGAAAAACAGAAGGTTGAATAATGAATCATTAGAGTAGGCTGAGATGTAATAAAAGTGAGATCAGGCCTTAGAGGAGATACGTGTATTAAAAACTTAGTAGTCTAAGTCTGTTCTTCATTGAGATTATTACAAATGTGAGAATATCATGATTGAGAAATCAATATTTATGATCTCTAACGTTGGTCTGTAAAGAGAATGCTAATTAATCAATTGAGACGACATTTACAGTGACAAACTGCTTGTAGTAAGCAGGGTTAGTGTTCATCAGAAAAAAAGAGGCTACAATTGACAATTATGAGGATTATAACATGAGTGTACTATAGGTATATGAATTAAAACCACCAACCCGTTGGTGCGACAAAGCAGAAAGCTTGAGATCTTACTTGCTAAGTGCTTCAGATGAATAAAATTGAGAATGTCTTATGTATAATGAGGAGATCATATCAGTTGAATGGTTTGATCAATATTTGAGGAGACCGCTCAATGTGAAGCAGGGACTGAGACTGTCAATCAGGTTAAATGTTTGAGCTATTTGATCGTTCAAATACTTCAGAGAAGTTCTCTTGGTTTTATTGAGAGACAAGACTGATTCCATGAATCACCTTTGCGTTTGAGGATTTTCATTCACCTGAAACTCAAGAACAATAATTAGCAAGTGTTATGAGAAGTGAAGAGTTGAGAAATGAGATGAATCGATTAAGATGATGAGATGCACATGAGAATTTAATAAACCAGTATTTATTACCACAGAGAATGTTCATTCTTGCAGGAAATAATCATCTCCATGTGAGGAGTCTAGAGATATCTGAAAAATCTACGAGAACTGCGAAAATATACCAAAATATATATCTTAAAGGAGCCAAATACATTAGTTTAATGTAATAGAGATCTTATTAGAATAAAGTGAGAGAGGATTACCAATATTTTTATAGATTTTCAAGATCTGAAACGTGGACAAATTTCCAAACTTTATAAAAATTAGGAAAATAACATGGAATATGCAACAATTAAGGATTCTGAGAATTCACTCACGTTGTGACAATTAGTTACTCCAAGAAAATGAACGAGATGATCAGTTATTCAGCTAGGTGAATTTTTGAAAATTCCAATTTACAAGAGTAGCACAAGAGGAGGTCTATTCACAGGCAAAGCTGGATTACAAAATAGGACGATCAATTGATTAAATTAATGAGCATGAGTTAAACTGTCAGCTGATTAGTACACAGAGGAGACTAATTTGACGCGAGCAGTCAATCAGCCGACCATAGAGCTGTCGGAGTGGAGTTGGCGTGGTGCTGCGATCCAACCATAGGCGTAGGTGAGGATGAGGTCTGAGGGGTGCAATGCTCAACTTTCCACACGAGGGTGTAAGGTTACAGAGAAATCACACCCTTTCCATTAGTTTCCAATTGTGTAAGCACAAGGAAAATTGTGCCTTACGTTCGTCGACAATTGTGTAAAGTTAGAGAGATAGAGATATAAATTACGTCATGTAATACTTTTAACGATAGATGCTCCAGCTAGTCAGGACATGTGACCAACTGACATTTATATGAGGTAAAAGGAGATAATATGCTTCTACTCAGGCTAATGATGATCAAAACTTGAACAGTCGAGATTTATTCCTTTCTGATGACAATAGCTATTTACAATGTCTAATATCACAGATCAAAACAATTTGATACGAGGACAAGAATATGTACAATCATGAACAATTCGTCAGAAGCACAATTCACAAGCGTTCTCGCTCTTTGTTAACTTATCTGAATATAACAATGATGGGCAAGGGAAGGCATTGTAGTAAGAGGTGAAGGTTGTATTCTTCCAAATAGAAGCGTCGAGGTTTCAACTTCCTCCAAGGTGCAGGTACTGAAGGATTTGAAGACTTAGGTCTCTCCAAAGAGGCTTCAGATGTCTAGATCCCTCCAAAGAGGTGTCGGAAGCCTAGCTCTCTTGAAACAGGTGCCGGAGGCTTAGCTCTCTCTAAAAGATACCGGACACTTAGCTCCCTCCACAAAAAGATGCTGGAGACTCAGCTCCCTCCAAAAAAAGGCATTCCTAATTATTGCCTAAGTCAAACAGTTTCAATCCAAAATAGGAGAACAAATTATTGCCTTTTCTCAATCAGCGTCCGAACAGCGGAACAAAAGAGTCTCGCGTCTAAGGTAGTACGTTCAGGACTGACTGCGATCGCGTATCTCCCAGCGTCGCGTTCTCGATGCGAGACGATCCGGAAACTCCCGAGATTTGAACCCGGCAAATTGAAACGTTACAAGGGTTATTAAAAAAAACTAATTTTAGGCATCTTAGTTTCGAGGACTTGAACGTTTTAGCTCTGTGAAACAAGGTTTGGTATGGAAACTCGATAAAAATCGAAGGAGTGAAACAGAAACACATAAATTTTCGTCATAACGACTTAAACTGCAGACACCGCATCGATACTCCTCCCCGATCGTTCAGGACCGTCTTCCCGAATTAAATCCTCGTCGTTAATGCGAGACCCGCTCCTCGGAAATGCGAGTCGAGTCCATTCATTAAAATTCCTTCCTGTAGGCGGTCCGGGCCGATGTCCATTACGGGCGTTCGCCGAGAAATTTCCCCCTTCGGCAGAAAGTAGTTTGCAGTCATTAAGGACACGCGAGCCGGGGCACGCCATCCATTAGTCGAACGTATAAAATTGAAAATACCATCTTTTATTCGGCCCGGCGAAAATATTTTATTTTGCGCGAGCTCCTCATTATCGGCTCGGGGAAATAGGCGCCTATCGCCTGACCCGTCTCTTTTCCGGGACGCTTTCCGGCACGTTGGGGGGCGGAAAAACGGCGATGTGTATACGTTTTCCCGCATTCATCGTCGCCTTTTACGGTGTTCCGGAATTGGACGTTATTCGGAATACACGGGTTATTTTTGGTGTAGAGAAACGCGTATTCTGAAAATCGCACGGATAAATCCATCGGATGAAGAGTAACTTCTTCACTATGAGGGTGAACATCGGGAGATTAAAAAATTCAGAAAGAAAAAAATGATCATATAGTGACATATGACAGAAAAGGTTGAGAGGGTGAAATAGCAAGCGTCCACTGAAAGATGAAACATCAGGAAGTCAAATCACTTGAAACAATTAAACAAGAAAATCTGATCCCAAACAAATACAAACAAAGATTTCAAATAAAAGAAAAATCAATGAAAAGGACGATATGTAGGGTAAAACAGCCCCTTTTTCAAAATGCTCCGTAAATCCAGTTTTGAACTGAACGTGGTCATAAAATCATAAATAATTCTTCAGGTATTAAACTGTTATTGTATATCATCAACATGAAGAAAAACTAAAAAAACATTTTTCAAAAATAAAATAAAATAAAAAATTCTGATTTTGGCAATCTCTCCTGCCCCCATGTGTGAGACGACGCTTGGGGTATGGGAGAGATTGCTAATAGGGGTTCAACACAATATGTTCACTCTTGGGAAATTGTTCTCTTCGCAAGGGCATACAAGATATTTTGAAGGATGTGCACGTGCCAAGAAGCCACTTGCTACATTCCGCTGTCGATTTGGTATTTTCGTAGAGCTCCTACACTTGCATTTTCATCGTGTGTGGAATCGTTTGTGAAAAACGCACTCATCAAATCCTTCTTTGTCCATTTTCCCCTTGTACTCTTACGGCTATTGTAACAAGTAGGAATTTTAGGTCTAAAAATAAGAAAAATATTGTTCGTCATATAGGTATACCGAAACTTCATGAGTCATCTATCCCATGGGATGGATGACTTGTTCCGAGAGGAGACATTACATAAGTGAATATAGCTTCCATAATAATCCAATTTCCGACTGTCTTTGACAGAACGTCTACTTTCAGCGGATTTTTAATAAAGAGTGGGATAAAACTAAACACCTTGCAAACTTTTGGGTACTTACCAATTATATAGGATTTTCCACGAATATGTCTCTATAGAATATTTTTACGAAAGACACAAGATTCAGGATTGAATTTCCAAAGGTAAGCTTCAAGTAAGAAGACGACTTCTCGTATATTTTTTGAAGGTTCTAGGACTTCCGTTTTTTCCGAAAGTGACATCAACTTTCGTTTTTCAGATAGGAATACCCATTTTTTTATTGCATCAATAGATTCTACATTGAATTCTGAGTCTTTTTGATTCCGAAAGTTTGAATTTTCTCCAGAAAATTCTCTTTAAATGAGGAAATACGAAAGAAATCTCAAATTGAACTCTGTTGAAATAAAGACAACTCCCAGATTTTTTTATAAAAAATTCTCCTATTTGAGAATCTCCGAGAAGGAAGGCTGATGCTTCTTTTCCGTGATTTTCAGAATACGATACAGGAGGTCACAAATTTATTGTCAAAGTGAGAAGTGTCGAAACATCAAAAAATCGATTTTTTCAAAATGGAACCCCATTTTTTCGAAGTTGTTTGCCGCAATGTCACAATAACGTATTTTGCCATATCTTCAAAATCATTCATGTTTAAGGAGAGAATTTCGTCACATCTTCTTTACTTAATACCTTTCCCTTTTTTGGCATTTAACGATCATCATTTCGTTTCAGAAACGCTATTACCTTTTGAAATCTGCAAATGACAACTAAACGTCATATTTTTTAATAAATTTTTCAACGAAAACAAACTTGCGAACAGGAGCATTTTCTTTCATTTCCAAGCAGCTTTTCAGCATAAACCATTTTGCCAATAAAATATTAGGGCTGAATCTAGCTGATAGTTGATTCAAGTAGACCAACAAAACATCTTCAGTTACCACAATCACACTATTTTTGTTTTGCCACTTTTTGAAGTCGTCGTATTCTCGCTCGTACCTTGAAGCGGGTAATCAACTTGATGCTACACTGCTGGCTGCCTCAATAACTTCTTTTGGTATATTCATTTTCGCTTTCGTCAAAATAAATGTAAAGAAAAATAAACAGACATGTTCATGGCAACGCTTCCATAGCTTACGACATTTGCGACAAATCATTGAGATTCTTTTGGAATTTATCTAACCTTTTTACAAACGAAAAACAAATAAAATAATACCCGCAAGGAACGGGTTTTACTGGCTCAAGGAGGTAACTGACTCGCCTGCGGCTCGTCAGTTATTTCCTACTTTCGCCAGTAAAAACCCTCTCACCTTGCTAGTAATGTTATATGCTATTGTACATTGAGTAAAAATTGTGTCTATCGTGCAAAAACGCTTTATGTATCTCGAACGTTAAGGACTACCGATCTCAGACAATAATTGTCTTCCATCTGTTAGATGCCCTTCTCTATACTTATTATACTATTTTGTAGGCGTTCTATCTGAAAGGAGGATTTTCGACACTCCAAATTAGGATAACAACCTTGCAGCATCTCCCGCGGCAGAACCTAGATTGTCCGGCGTAAACAAACGCGAAAAAGTGGCGAAAAATCGAACGTCGCAATTTTCCAGCAGGATAAATCACATTATCTGCCCTCGGAGGACAAGGGCCTAACAAGAGGAAAACCCACGACGCGGATTCCGATAACATAACGCCTCTCCTCGATCTGCCAAATCTCGGCAGTGTCGTTAAACGGGCATTCCGGGCGAGAAGGTAAACAGCGGCGCCGAAGGCAGAACAAATATCGGCAGAAAAAGCGGGAAATTCAATGAATCCCCCGGCAAACAAATGGATAGGAATGCCGCCGAAATATATGGCGCTCTTTGGGAGCGGCCGAGGGGATTTGCAGCGGAACCGCTGTATTTTTCGTCGTAAAGAAGGGCAATTAGTCCCTCCGGATCAACTTTTCATTACGGCGGGCGTCGAAGCGAATTGATGCGTCGGCTGAAATACATTTTCACCTGCTTCGGGTAGGATTTCGAGTCGCGGATTATTCCTGGGATTTGCCGGGGTGGAAGAACTACAAGTTAGTGCCGCGTCGATGGCTTTTCGCGAGTGCTGAAGTTTATCAGCGGTCTAAAATGTGCTTCTGAATCTCTTAGGTTTTTCCGTATTGTAATTAGTGGAGGTATTGTCCAGCTTTTCGCGAGGATAATAGACATGATTTTTACAGTTTCCTGCTTACTTACTATACTGGAATATTACTGCTTATGTATACCCGGAAAAAAAAAACTTAAATCCTGAAATAGACAATTTTTTTCTGTAAAAATGACTTCAATATAGGTATGAAAAGAGTCTTCCGGGCTTATTGGCCGTGTTCCATTAGGAATAATTTCACCCAACGTTTCGCCTACAACTTCGGTAGGCATCTTAAGAGGATTCTCGGTTTGAGGTTGTACCTCGAACGCTGAATTTCTGACACTGACGTGTTCGAACCGGAAGCGTCATCTGCGCGCCGGTTTATGGCGGGAAAAAGTGGCGCGTCTACGTGCGCGATGCTGATTGGCCCATCGATCCCGCTTCGTGTCGGCTTGATCTTTGTTTTTTCTAAGGTCGGTAACCAGGCGCTATGCAAGAAAGGGGTCTCTTCTTTTCTGTTAATGTTATTTTTGTGTTTATAAATTTCAATGACTTCCATGTTCCGCTTGGGATAGTAACTTTTAATATTGGAAATAATCTCCGCTTTTAAGAACTCTATGTTGTGTCCATTTATTAGCGCATGTTCTGCTAGTGCGGATTTTTCTGTCTAATTCAGTCGACAGCATCGTTCGTGCTCCTTGATTCTGGTATTAATATTTCGCTTTGTTGTGCCAATATAGCTACGAGAGTACATACAGCACTTTCAAGGAATGGATTCAGACTGAAGGCAGCCAAATCAATGAAAAAGTGTTACTGGCCTATTTTGTTCAAAGAATAGAAAAGCTGAGAACGCCTGGAAGCCTTTGGGCGGAATATTCAATGCTGAAGAGCACAATATTTTTGAACAATGGTATTGACATATCCAAGTTTACAACGCTTATAGCAGCATTCCTCAAAAGAAAATCTATTGGTTACAAACCCAAAAAATCAGCTGTCTTTACAAGAAAAGAAATGAATGAATTCTTAAAAGAAGCACCAGATGATATGTTTTTGATTATTAAGGTGTGCTTTTATTAATATAATTGTGCTTTATAAACTAATTATGTGCTTTCAGGTGGGAATGATGTTAAGTATATCAGGGGCGTGTAGAAGAGAAGAGTTGTATAACATGAGCGTCAGAGACATAGAAGATCGGGAATCATTTTTAATCGTGAAAATTCCCAACACGAAAACCAACATTCAGAGAACATTCAAAGTCATCGATCGAGATAATGATATCAACTACCTGGAAATATATAGAAAATATTTCCGTCTGCGTCCACAAAATGCGAAGGGCGAGCATTTATTTTTGAGATATCAAAACGGAAAATGCAGTAATCAAGTACTAGGCAAAGGGACAATTGGAAGTTGGCCGTCAAAAATTGCAACCTTTTTGAATTTAGAAAATCCAAATGCCTATACTGGCCACTCTTTTAGACGCACTTCGGCCACATTTTTAGCTAATAAGGGAGTAGATGTATTTGGACTAAAACGACACGGTGGATGTCGGTCTTCGACTGTGGCTGAAAGTTACGTTGAAGATTCCCTGGAAAATAAACCAGACTTTGGTGGAAAAATTTTGCATACTACGGAACGTAGCGAGTTGCAACATGAAATGTTGAATTCAGCAGAGGTTTCTGTGAATTCGGCTACTACTCAATCCAGTGGTATTTCCATCAGCAATTGTAAAAATTGTACTTTCACTTTCAATATTAAATGAACTGAATTCAAATTGTTTGTATTATTTCATTATTTCAAAGAATATTCAGTCATTCACTAACCGTTCTCTTTACCTTAGCAACCAGTAAAAATGATCTACCGATCTAGCAACAAACGCGGTAACTAACAAAATTCGTTCTATCGTGCAAAAAGTATATTTTTTTGCAATTCAAGTCAATATCCCTAACTTATGTGGAGCAGTTCAGATTAGAATCTCACCTCTTAACTATCTGGAGATGATATAAACTAAGTTTTTATTCGTGGAACAAGTTACATTTCCTTGATCCCTGATTTTTTCACCATGTAGAAGTTTTAGTCGGGGAACTTCCGAACTCCTGAACTTCCCCGATAAAGAACTTCTAATCAAATCCCATAACTTATGGTATTTCCCGATCTATCCGACGATAAGACGGCTAAGTCGAAATGAAAGTTCGGCCAGCAATGGGACAACTCGGCCGATATCATCAGGTGAAGATATATTATTTTGCTCCCGAGTAAAAGAGGTTGGAACTGACGAGAGTATGGAGACAAAAGAGGAAAAAGAGATATCAACATTCTCAACTTTCATGGCGTTGACACGAAATGAAGGTTTCAATCGGTTACAAGTCTTGAAAACATTCGAAGATAGACAATTACATTTTATGCTATTGCATAGCTTTTATCTCAGGCTTTGAGCGCGGCGACCGAATGTAGAAATTCCGTAAAGAAAAAACCTAACACAACCGTGTATCGTCGGTTCAGTTCGGCAGACTTCGGCACGGTGTTTGGGTGCTTGCGACTAGACGGATGCGTGCAGCCACTCTAGCAGTACAAAATGGAGTCTGCAATCTCGCTGTTCCCATTGAATTACGAACGGCAAATATTTTATTAACATCGCATAGAAAATGTATAGCCAAACCCAAACATTTTCCATTAGCTTCAGCTCTTGCTTTAACTATACATAAGTCGCAAGGTGGAACTTTTGACGAAATAGTATAGTAAATCACATTCTCAGGAACTTTCTCGGGTGACTAATATAGAAAAATTGTATATTTCGACAAAATATGATAATTCTGCATTTAAGTTTCATCATAATCGAAGGCAAGCTGCATCTTTGTTGCAAGAATTCAAAAGACTGTCTTTAAATAGTGTTTCAGACGAAAGCTCAAAGTGTCTTAGATTTCATTAGTAATAGAAATGGCATTTCAGTACTGACTTTCAATTGCCAAAGTATACATAGTCACAAATACGATTTACAAGATTCAGCTACGAGACAAACCAATGTGTTACTTCTTACCGAAACATGCATGACGCGTGATAATCCGATGGAAATACCTAATTTCAATTGTATTGTTCAATTCAAACGAGATACTGTTCCAAAAGGTGAGGTAGCTATTTACCAAAATAGTTATAATGTTACTACTATTATGATTCCGAATATTGAAAAAAATATTGAAGACGTTAGCGATGTTAATGTTAGACGCTCATTTGTTGGAGATATTTGTGCATGCTTATGCAAACTTAGAAATGGCCTAAACATAGTCATGGTAGCAATTTACATTTCTCCGAATCCAAAATTGGACGAGGTACTGCATTTTATTCATCGCACTTTACTGGAGTACACTGAAGAAGGGTCGATAATACTTGATACAAATGGTAATGAATTTCCACTTATCTTGGCTGGCGATTTCCACATTAACTTCGCTGATAAAAAATCAGAGCGGTTGACAACTTTTGTTTCGGAAAAATTGAATTCAAAAATGAATAATGATTCACAAGAATCCACAACAAAATATGGGACAACTATTGAAGCGGTATTTTCCAGATATTTAGAAGACATTAAGTTTCAAACTAATTTTTCTTATTTCAGTTACTACGAATATATAGTTTCAATGATAAACATTCCTGAATAACCTACATGTATTGTGAGATAAATAAAAAAAAATTTTTTTTAATCAACAATATTATCTTCTTATTTTTGAATAGATGCTATGCAATAGATTTACCGCAGCAGTCCTCGAGTGCCACACGTGTTTTGTTTGTTTGTAATGATCGGAATGAATTCCAATCGCAATTGCTAGGCTCACTTTTTTTATGAGATTGGAGGCTTCAGACTAAATAAGCCTCTGTAAGCATCTCATTTTTATTCTTCAAGTCATATTGTCTGCCTTTTCGAACCAATGACGAATCAGACTGGCCCGACACAGTGACAAATCATCCGCACGATACCCGGTGAGCCTTGTTTATGACGACTTATCGCAAGGTCCAAACGAATGAAGCTATCTGTTAGCATAATCCCATTGTTGTATATTATTGCAGCGAATTAGCATACTTTGGGCTGTGATATCTCCGAACGTGACCTCGTAGCATGCTATCTGGTTGCAACGAACTCGGTTTATTGCGTCGACATTTTTATCAGTCTCCATTTGCAATAATTTAATGTTCAAATAAAGAGTCGCAAGAACGGGCGTTATCACTGGGTCACTCGAAAATATATGGAATTTCGGGTTCGAATTGAATAAACAATGAGGAGGAATGCATAATGATTTAGGTGTTGGCCTGCTGAGGATTATACTCGCAGATAAAAATATTTCGTAATTATTTACAGTTTGGGACAGCGCAGGCCCCTAGAAACTCATTTGTTGATGCTGATTCTCCACTTTTCGAGTCAGAGTCGATGACTGTTCCCCCCTTCCGATGTTAGGGTCCTTAACTTCGATAGTAGAGCTATTAAGGCTCTTATGGCGTGCAGGCGTCTATGCGGCAGGAATTGGGGTTCTAACCCAAAAATACTGCGATGGATGTACGTCATGATTGTGAGACCTGTAATCACATATGGGGCAGTAGTCTGGTTTGCTAAAGCAAGTCAGACAAGTACGAGGAAAATGCTCGATAAAGCACAGCGGCTTGACTGTGTGTGCATCACGGGGGCCATGAGAACGTGCCCAACCAGAGCACTGGAGATCATAAAAGATCTCACACCCCTACATCTGGTGATTGACAGGATGGCCCATGAAGCCATCTCCAGAATATCTAGAGAAGGCGCAGGTAATGAGAGAATTAGGTGTCAGAGAGTCTGGTGCTCTCTGAGTAACTACATCTCATCTGCGAACCTTCCTAGTGATGCAATGGTCAAGAAAGTAAGTACTGAGAAAAACTTCAGTACGATGCTATGCAAAAAAGAGGAATGGGAGCGGGAATACACCGACCAAAATTTCAAAGAAAAAACTTTTAAATGGTATACAAATGGTTCTAAAACCAATACGGGAGCTGGCGCTGGGGTTCACGGGGCCAAAGCCAAGTGTGCACTATCGTTAGGCTCCTGTGTGAGTGTTCTGCAAGCAGAAATATTAGCAATCGAAAGATGTCTAGATATTAATCCGGAGAGAAACTATCAGAATTGCAACATAGCTATTCACTCAGATAGTCAAGCTGCTATTAAAGCACTGAACTCCTATGTCATCTACTCAAAGTCGACATGGAATGCCGGAACAAACTCAATGAGGTAGGCAAGAAGAATTAGGTCTCTTTAATCTGGGTTCCTGGTCATTCGGGAATCACAGGTAACGAAGAGGCCAATAAACTTGCCCGAGAGGGTGATCGGAAACCACTCACTGGCCCAGAACCTTTCTGTGGTATAGGAAAATGTACATATAAGAAAGAGTTTCTGGAGAAGGAGAAAACTGCAAGAAAAACACTCTGGCAGAATCTTCCAGGGTCGGATCACTCCAAAAAGTTCCTTCGGAATTTTGAAACTGCAAGATCCAAAAGATATTTGGATCTTAGTAAGAACCAACTACACCTCCTCACTGGCTTTCTTACAGGGCATTGTCGCCTCAGAAAGCACTTGCTGAGAATGGGCGTATCGGACACTGACGAGTGTAGATTCTGTGGGGAGGAGGAAGAAACTAATATTCACTTAGTCACAGAATGCTTTGGCATTGTAAGCCAAAGGAAAAAATGCTTTGGTCAAGAGACCTGTAGGAGTGAGGAATTAGCCTCGTCGAAGCCTTCTGAGATATTGGGTTTCATAAGATCTCTGGGTTTGGAAGGCGAGCTGTAAAGCTTTGTCAGGGGGCACAATAGACCATAAGGTCGCAGTGGACTGTAACCCCTTTTAAACTATTAACTATTAAGTTCGATACTGGTTACTGTACTTTTTAGACGACCTCTACAAGCTCTTCAAGTGGTGTGCGCAGTGAAAATACTGACGTTCTGAAGAATGAGAACAGATATCTGCCCCAAAAAACCTCACATCTATTTTATTTTTTCTTGTATACCGGGGTGAAAAGGTGCATGTTAAGGTCTCGAGTGAATTTATTAGGAACATTAAGGGGAAGAGCAGAGTATCGCAACCTCCTGGAGAGGTTTCATGTTAACTGTAGTCTCACGTGTTTTAATACCTCATCCACAAATTGCGGGGAGATTTTTTGAGCCCGTTTGTAAAGCGGACTTAATCGGTATGTTGGTTCTCTTTCTATCCTTACGAAAGGAAATTTGTATTCTCTGAACGCACGAATAGGGTTTCCTTCAGTCGTATACAGGGTTACAGAGAACTCGAGGTGAAAATTCAAGAAATGTATGCATGCTTATATCATTGATGAAACGTAACGTAAAGAAAAATTCTTTGGATGTGGCTTCGTTTTCGAGTTATTGGACTTGAAATTTTCCGCATGTCATCAATCTTCAACTCTAATATATGATAAAACACCGAGAATGATCGAATCGCATATTAAATATATCACCATATGCACATCGTATACCATATAGGCAATCAAACCTATTCCAAAGTCGAGATATCACACTTTGGCTGACTCATAGCCTCTCCGCTACAACAACCTGAGTTAGGTCACCCTGTAGCATTCCGATAGCCTTATTAGCCTCAGCGTTTTTTAATTTACGTCTTGGCATTTTCAGAAAACTCGTTTCAAATCGAAGCCGTTGATGAACTGACTCCATTTCAAAATAAGAACATTCATGAAGCATATGCAAAGAACCAAACTCCATAAGAAAGGCGACCAGATTGACGAAATGTCTGATACTGATTTTTATTGGATCGATTCAAGTTGCTTTTGAGTTTTAAATGATTTTACAGTGATTTTCGCGAAGATAACATACTTTTTAAAAAGATTGGAAACGATATCCCTAACTCTTGTGGAGCAGTATATTCATTTTAACCAAGGCCGGATTTAAGGGGGGGTGGGGTAATGGGGGTAATTACCCCCGCCCCATGAGTATCGAAAACCTGAAGAAAAGATACCTACGCAACGTGAAGAACATAAAAAATTTCATACAATAATTTTAAATTCGTAATTTCTCAAATATTGTCAATATATACTTCGAGCTACAATAATTGAAGGAAAAGAAAAATATTCAAAATTTTTTGGTTATTTACAACAGGCTGTATCTCAGTGAAATCTCAGAAAATAAAAAGACGAACTTTTGAAGCTTGAAGACTTTCGTTTCTGAATTTATTGGTTCACCATTTTTCGGAGTATCGGTAGTCATGCAATCATCGGATAAAGCACGAAGAAACAATTTTCAGAATTTTTCAAATTTTCTTTTCCTCTGACAGGTGAAAAAAAATTCTGTCAAATTGAACAAAACAGATTTTCGTATGAAATTTTCTGTAGAAAAAGAAATCGCCTCGCGGCTCGCTAGGCGACCAGTATTTCCGGAGATATCGGCAGTTGAGTGAAAAAGGATCCTTTTGCATCTAAAACTGGAAAAAAAATCCTCCGTGAGCTTAGAGCAAAAAATTAAAAATTCCAAAAATTTTCAAAATTTTCTCTTCGTGCTTCATCCGATGATTGATTGCATGGCCACCGGTACTCTGAAAAATTGTTAACCAATAAATTCAGAAACTAGAGATTTCAAGCTTCAGAAGTTGGATTTTCTATACGACCGTTTTTCACTGAGATACAGCCTGTTGAAAAAAAAATTTTGAAAATTTTTCTGTTCCTTTGATTGTTTCGCGAAGTGTATTAGCAAAGAAAACTTCTGTGGGAGTGAGGTGCAGACGTTTCTCCGCTAGATGGCACTTTTCTTTTTCATGTCTGGAAAGTACCTAACAGCATTAAATATAGGTCTGCGGCTCATTTTGGTTGTCAGTACTGATGACGGGTAACAACCCAGAAACTAGTCTGTTGCTACTTTGGTGCGATGACAGCACGTTCCTGCATTTTTCTTCATGACTTAGATTTTCACTATTCCTTGTTATTAATGAAAACTTCTTAAAAATGTGGTACCTTTCAAGCTCAACAAACCGGAAGTCTCTTGTTATTCGTTCTCAATGGGTATTACCCTCCCCAAGAAAAAAAGCTATATCCGCCCTTGATTTTAACTACCACTTACCTCTACAGCCAGATATTTTTTCATTCTGTGAATAGCGTTTTGAACAAGTCAATGTCGACTTGAGATGCGCATAAAAATCTGCGGAATAAATAAAGACGCCAGGCGTCGCGGCGCTATCAGAAATTTTTTCTCCAGGGAGAAATCTTTTTTATCATGTCATTCGAATGACAATTTCATTCTGAAGTTTTTTTTCGAATACAATTTTCATCCATTTCTAACCGTCAGCGACCTGCAGCTTGTTTAATGTAAATTCTATTCCATTTATTTTTTTCTGTATTGTGGTAGTGTGCCTTCATTTGGAGACATAGATATGATTTTTTGGCTTGAATTCGAGAAGGCTGGTTTTCTAAACAATCTGCCTCTTCAAATAAGATCAAATATGTGGATAGAGCAAGATGGGGCTCCATGTCACAACGCTGCCATTGTGAAGAGATATTGAGATCAAGAATTCGAAATTAAATGGACCCTTATATTTTGACCAATTTAACTTATAGATAATAAAATAGGGACATGTATGAATGTATGTATGGATCATAATGTCTAGATGACCTAGATATGATTTTGTTTCGCAAAATGACGGAGGCTTTGTAACAAACTATTTCTCTATTATTATATTCATTAAATATTATATCTTACGAAAATAAACATTTTTTTTAATAACAAACGAAACATTTCGAATCATATGTTCTATATACCGGCCATTATGATCCATACATCATTCCCCTATTTCATTATAAGTTACTTTGGTCAAAATATAAGGGTCTACTTGGGCACATGCGTTTCTTATCTTTGTTTTGTTTTCAAATTGTCCAAGTTATTAGAATCAGTTTGGTATATATATAGAAAAAAAATGAATGAAATAGAATTAACATAAAACACTCTACAGTTCGCTGACGGTTAGAAATGGATGAAAATTGTATTCGAAAAAAAATTCTGGATGAAATCATCTTTCGAATGACATGATAAAAAAGGTATGTCCCTGGAGAAAAAATTTTTGATAGCGCCGCGACGCCTGGCGTCTTTATTTATTCCACAGATTTCTATGCACATCTCTAGTTGACATTGACTTGTTCAAAACGCCATTCACAGAATGAAAAAATATTCGGACGTTCTCGAGGAAATTGGGGTTACCAAGATAAGTGAATCACCCTGTACATTTATTTTAACTTCCTCTTACCGCTACAGCCAGCTATTGCAATCGGCGGGAGCAAAGCTAAACACCTAATGTCAATTTCCACAGCGTAATTTTATTGTTTAAATCAATGGTATTGAATATCGTCTACTTCCTTTCATCGATATTTCCTATAATAATGAAAAAATTAGTCCTAATTCAGTTGAAATTTCCAAATTATGTAGCTGTATATGCCCCAATTCGACGCCTCCCACGTCTGTTATAACCCCCGAAACGGCGTTGATGCCCTAAGCCCGCTTCGACCCTGCAGAGACAATCTCCGGGATCATTAAATGGCCCGAGACTAAGTAGGTGTATTCTTGCCTGAATGAGAAATTGTTTCTCGGCACGTCTCTGAGAGAGCAGAGCCCTGATGGGGGCATCCTTTGTGGAACGGAAATGTTTTGAAAACTAAGAAACTGGGACGGGGTAACGATTCGTTGGAGTGGGAAGTCTCGCGAGCCCTGAGTGCTCGTGAGTGTAATGTGTCAAACGGCAGAAGCGGGATAAGAACGCACTAAACAAGCGCGGCAGTCCGCTCATTGTAACTAGCGTGTGTTGGGATCAAAGGCGTTTATTGTACCGTGGTTGGGGCACTGGCTGCGGGATATTCGTGTAATGCGGACATTTTACTGGCAAGAATGAGTGGCAGTCTAGAACATAGCCGTAGTCTTAAATTTGATGTTTGGAAAGAAGTTTATCACTTGGATCGCTTGAGCAGACGACTTGTATTGCATCGAATTTTCTGGTTTTTTTCTCACCTATGCTTTCATTTTCCGTTTGAACCGAGTAATCGTTCCTTCCCACTCTCCCTCTCCCACTTTTGTACAGGGTGATTCACTTATCTTGGTAACCCCAATTTTCTCCAAAACGTCCGAATATTTTTTCATTCTGTGAATGGCGTTTTGAAAAAGGCAATGTCGACTTGAGATGCGCATGAAAATCTGCGGAATAAATAAAGACGCCAGGCGTCGCAGAGCTATCAAATTTTTTTTCTCCAAGGACATACCTTTTTCATCATGTCATTCGAAAGATAATTTCATTTCGAATATTTTTTTCGAATACAATTTTTTTACATTTTTAACCGTCAGCGATCTGCAGCGTGTTTTATGTTAATTCTATTTCATTCATTTTTTTTTTGTATTGTGGTAGTATGCCTTTATTTGGAGACATGGATATGATTTTCTGCCTTAAATTCATGAAGGCTAGTTTTCTAAACAATCTGCCTCCTCAAATGAGATTAAATATGTGGATACGGCAAGATGTGGCTCCATGTCACAACGCTGCCATTGTGAAGAGATACTGAGATCAAGAATTCGAAAATAAATGGAACATTATATTTTGACCAAATTAACTTATAATGATATAGGGAAATGATATAACTTATGTATTGATCATAATGGCTAGATGACCTAGATATGATTTTTTTCCGTGAAATGGCAGAGGTTTGCAACAAACTATTTTTCTATTATAATATTCATTAAATATTATATCTTATAAAAATAAACATTTTTTTCAATAACAAACGAAACATTTCGAATCATATGTTCTATATACCGGCCATTATGATCCATACATAAGCTATAGCATTCCCCTATTTCATTATAAGTTACTTTGGTCAAAATACACATGCGTTTCTTATTTTTATTTTCAAATGGTAATATTAGAATCAGTTTGGTATACCATATTCTTCAGGGAAAACCTCAGAAAGTTGTAGCCTTAGGTCTGGCGATACCTGATGGGCCCATTGGTGCCTATCTATTTATTTTCGAATTCTTGCTGTAGCCACATATTTCATCTTATTCGAAGAGGCACATTGACTAGAAAACTAGCCTCCTTGAATTCAAGGCACAAAATCATATCTGTGTCTCCAAATGAAGGCATACTACCACAATAGAGAAAAAATTAATGGAATAGAATTAACATAAAACACGCTGCAGATCGCTGACGGTTAGAAATGGATAAAAATTGTATTCAAAAAAATAATTCAGAATGAGATTATCTTCCGAATGACAAGATAAAAAAGGTATGTCCCTGGAAAAAATTTTTGATAGCTTCGCGACGCCTGGCGTCTTTATTTATTCCGCAGATTCTTATGCACATCTCAAGTCGACATTGACTTGTTCAAAACGTCATTCACAGAATGAAAAAATATTCGGACGTTTTCGAGAAAATTGGCGTTACCAAGATAAGTGAATCACCCTGTACATTACCTAAACCTTTTCAGAGATTTATCTTGTGAACTCGAGTTTGGAATATACCAGACGAATAAAATTCAATACTTGTTAAAAATTGAGCATGGCCCCTTCAGACCTCATCATTAGCTACGCCTATGGTTACGTCTCTCAGCGCCACGCCCACTCCTGCAAGTGCAGCTCTATGACTGCTCGCGTCGAATTAACCTATCTCTATGCATTAACCTGCTGACAGATTAACTCATGCTCATTAATTGTATCAATTAATCTACCTCTTTCTGTATTCAGCTTCGTCTGTGAAAACACCTTCTCTTGTGCTATTTTTGTGAAATTAGAATTTTCTAAAAGTCACCTCGCAAAATAATTGATCATCTCGTTCATTTTTGAAGTAACCAATTTAAATAGGTGAGTACTTCTCAAAATCCTTTATTATTGCATTTTCCATGTTATTTTCCTGCTTTTTATAAAGTTTGAAAATATGTCCACTTTTCAGATCATGAAAATCTTTAAAAATATTGGTAATCCTCTCTCACTTTATTCTCATAAAATCTCTTTTGCATTAAACTAATGTATTTGACTCCTCTTAGATATATATTTTGATATATTTTTGCAGTTCTCATAAATTTTTCAGATATCTCTAGACTCCTCACATATAAGTAATTGGTTACTCCAAAAATGAACATTATTTGTGGTAATAAATCCAGATTTATTATATTCTCATGTGCACCTCATTATCTTAATGTATTCATATAATTTCTCAACTATTCACTTCTCATAACACTTGCTTATTATTGCTCCCGAGTTTCAGATGAATAAAAATCCTCAAACGCAGAGGTGAATCATGGAATCAGTCTTCTCTCTCAATAAAACCAAGTGAACTTCTCTGAAGTATTTGAACGATCAAGTAGCTCAAACATTGAACCTGATCGACAGTCTCACTCCCTGCTTCACCTTCAGCGGTCTCCTCAAATATTGATAAAACCATTCAACTGGTATGATCTCCTCATTATAAATGAGAAATTCTCAATTTCATTCATCTGAAGCACTTAGCAAGTAAGATCTCAAGCCTTCTGCTTTCTCGAAACCAAAGGGTTGGTGGTTCATACATAGTACTCTCATTTTATAATCCTCCTGATGTTCAATTGTAACCTCTATTTTTCTGATGAACACCAATCCTGCTTACTGAAAGCAGGATGTCACTGTAATTGATAAATTAGCGTTCTTTTCATAAACCAACGTTATAGATCATAAATATTGATTTCTCAATGATGATATTCTCACATTTGCAATAATCTCAATGAAGAACATACTTATTCAATACACGTATCTACTCTAAGGCCTGATCGCACTTTTATTGCAACTCAGCCTACTCTAACAATTCATTATTCAATTTTCTGTTTTTCTGATGAAATAAAGAGGCTCTCGCAATCAATTTCAATTGCTTCATCACTGTAAACGCTGTGTTTAATTTTGAATTAATGGAACTATCTCAAAGTTTAATTCTGACTTCATCTGACCTCTCATTTTGAACATCTCTAGATTACCTCTGTTTTTAGTTGAATGATTTACTCTGAGTTTATAGATGACTTTAATATTTGTATTTTTACTGTATTAATTTCATGGCGGGTGACTTATTCATTTTATGATTGTGAATATATATATATATATCGGGTTTTAAACAGATTAAATCTGCATTCCCACGCCTAAACGCCATCTCCTTCTGTCTTGGGCATCCTCCTCGTTCAAATGCCGTTCTTGCATTGACTGACGGACCCCTTCAATCCAGGATCGACGTGGCCGACCTCTCTTTCTTTTTCCAGGTGGTTGCCAGTGATACATTCGATGCGGCCATCTCTCTGGGTTCATTCTTAAAACGTGTCCAAACCACCTAAGTCTTCGTTTTTCTACTCTTTCCACCACAGTCTCATGTGCGTCCATAATACTTCTGATCTCCTCATTCCTCACCCTTTCTCTTCTAGATCTTCGAGCACCTCTCCTTAGATAGTCCATTTCGATGGCATTGAGCTTCCTTTTAACCGCAGCACTCATAGTCCACACCTCGCTACCATAAGTCAGAACCGATTCCATCAGTGCCTTCCCAATTCTCACTTTTGTGCTCTTGCTAATATTCTTGTCCCACCAGATGGAATTGAGGCATCCTAGGACTTTTCTGCTCTTTTCCATTCTGCTCCTGATTTCTCTATCCGATGTTCCTTCCGTACCAATTATTGCTCCTAGATATTTAGTTTGATTCACCTGTTTAATGGATGAGTTATCATCTATCATGACTTGAAAGTTGGCCATAGAGTTCACCACCAGATATTCGGTTTTTTCTGTGTTGATTTTGAGACCCCATTCATCATATGCTGAATGTAATCTTCGTAACATGAACTCCAAATCAAAAGCGTCTTGAGCTATAACTATTTGGTCATCAGCAAAATGAATGTTGAACAGAAAGTCATCTCCCACCGGAACTCCCATTGGCCCACATCTATATTTCCAATCTTTTAGGGCTACTTCCAGGTATAAATTGAACAACATCGGTGAAAGAGGACATCCCTGACGTAGTCCCTTCGTTGGAACTATTGGTTGTGACAGCGTACTTCCCACCTTTACATATGTTATGTTGTCATTGTATAGTTCTTTTAACAGTTTTATCAATTGAGGATTCAATCCAAGAGAATGGAGTGCCAGCCATAACTTCAATCGAGGTACGGAGTCATATGCCTTCTCTAAGTCGACTAAGGCCAAATGTGTTTCTTCATCCCGAGAATTTCTTTTCTCTATAAGCTGTTGGATGATGAATAGGTTGTCCACGCATGATCGATTACGTGTGAATCCACTCTGATCCTCGCCTATTTTATCCCCAGCAGCCTCGTAGAGCTCCTTCTTAATAATTTTACCAAACAACCTAGTCAGCGTACAATTTATACTAAGCCCTCGGTAGTTGTTTGGATCGCTGCGTTTTCCTTTTTTGTATACTGACACTATGTAGGAGGTTTTCCATACTCTGGGCAGCTTGAGAGCTCTCAAACACATGTTCATTAAATTTGTCAGTTGTTCCAGTAATAGATCTCCACCGTATTTTATCATCTCTGCCATTATTCCTCCTGGTCCAGGTGCTCTATTATTCTTTAATGTTTGGATAGCCTCTCTCACCTCCTGTATTGTTGTCTGTAGGTTACTTTGTGTTTCATCTGAATGTCCTTCCTTATCATCCTGCTGTATGAATTGTTGGCGATCCTCCTTAAGTAACGATCCATAGTGGTCCGTCCAACCACCCATAGTTATTGCTCCAGTATTCATTGTTCTGGTGTTAGTTTTTAAGGTTTTCAAACAACGCCAAACCTCCGTCGACTGTGATCCTCCCAATCTACTCTCTATTTCAGTACACTTCCGTTCCCATAGGTTATTCTTTTCTTCCTTAACTACCCTCCTCACTTGTCTTTGTAACTGTTTATATCTGTTTCGATTTTCTGCTGTTCTATTTCCCAGCCATTATGATTGTGAATGATGTCAATAAATGTTTTTACACTACCATCTCCAATTCAATTATCTGGATACAGTCCTTCACAGTAATTTAACAAAATCAGAACAATCCCGATTAGGAACACATAATGATAGCAGCAAATCCATTAACAAATGTTTCATTTATGCAAGTCAAACTTCTTTTCATAGATTTTCGTCCATACATCTGCAGTCATCCCTTTTTTATTTTTCTGTGGGACTCCATTTTCAGAAGTAACATTGTCCAGCGTGGATTTTCGTCCACACGATTCTGACAAGCTTTTTCTGGTATGTATCTTCTCCTTGACACTTCTCCATACTTTCAATATTTTTTGTCCATTATCAGGACAACCTTTTGTTGAATTGAATATTCAAGAAATATTTGAACACGTCAAGAATATCCGGAGCTGTTTCCATGTGTTGGTACTCTTCTCATGCAACAATAGATCTTCTGCAATCGACTTTAAAAATCATCAGACAGCGACAACGCCATTTCCGGCAGAGCAGAATTCATTTCTCCATCAAACATCTCCCGTTCGTGCTGAAAACATGCAAAAGTCGACTCTGAAATTCATTCCGTAGGAACGTGCATACACACCCTTCAACATGCAATATTTGTCTCTATTCCGTACTGTTTTCATATAATTTACACCTCCTTTCCGCCGAACGAAGAACAGAAAACACGACGATAGCTCTTCGTAAATGGAAATCCGGCCTTGTGGACTGTTCCCTGACACGACAGGCATTTTTAACGAGATGAAGCGCGAGCATTCATATATTTCAGCCGGAAGAATGGCGATATAGACGGCGAAAAACGCCCCTCAGATAGTCTTTCATAAATTTCCATCACCGGAACATATACTCTCTATTTATGGAAACAATTTTTCACGGGAACGCGGACCCGGCCATTTTTTTATGTAACGAGGCATAATTATTGCCGGGGGAAGGAGGGGGACGTTGCAGATATGGCTGGGAGGATGTATGGCTGCGTTTTCGGGGTTCCGTAACCTGAAGGATGTGTAATTTCACCCTTATGGGTCGGAGATATACAGTTTACACGAGTCCTTGAATTAACCCATTTGTGCCCACCAGGTTCCTAAATGAAATAAATATATGAAACATACATTTTTGGAAACTCGGATTGTCCACAATATACACTGCGCAAAAAAATTTATGCACATTATGGAAATCTCAAATTTATTCTACAACTGAGTGTTCTCAATGATAATTATTTCTATCAGAACTATGCATGCATATGTTATCCACTTTCAACGTTTTTCTTCAATACAGATGTTTTTCCCAGCAGGAATAAAAAAAAACGATGTTATCAGATTTTGAATGTATTGGCTCCATTCTGAAATCAGTTGTTCTCGATCAATTCTAGTGATCAATAGTTTTTCTTTCGTTTGATTTTCTACACTCGATCACTATGCAACGCGAAACACGCAATTTGACCCAAGAAGAATGTGCCCAAGCGGTAGTTTTGCGAGAAGAAGGGTGGACATACACAAGAATTGCAGAAAGGTTTGGAGTTTCCTATACAAGTATGTCCAGAATGTTGCAGCGATTCAGGGAGACAGGTATGAATGTCCGAAGACCAGGACAGGGTAGACCACGGGTACCAACTGCCATTGAATAACGTTACTCGAGAGTTTTTTCGTTGAGACAACGCCTCCTTCAAAATCAGCTTGAGCAAACTCATGGGGTGCAAATTAGCACTCAGACAATAAGAAATCGCCTCAGAGAATATGATTTAAGGCCTCGTGTCGCGGCAAGAGGCCCAGCTCTTACCCCAGCCCATTGAAGGGCGCGTTTGGATTTTGCGAGAGAGCATATCCGTTGGGAAGAGGCCGATTGGGAAAGAGTTCTTTTCACAGATGAGTCTAGATTCTGCCTCTACCATTGTGATCGACGTTCCCTTGTATACAGACGTCCACGTGAAAGATATGCTCAGTGCAATTTCCTGAATACTACTGGTTTCGGGGGAGGATCGATTATGGTATGGGGTGGAATATCTTTGACTGCTCGCACAGACCTAGTGGTCGTTGATAATGGAGCTATGAATGCTGATAAGTATATAAGGAACATTCTTGAAGAGCATGTAGTGCCATTTGCCCCATACATTGGTGAAATTTTCATTTTTATGGACGATAATGCCAGACCCCATCGTGCGCGCTTCGTTCAGAAGTAACTTTAAAAGGTAGAAGACCCTCGAATGGAATGGCCAGCAAGAAGTCCAGATCTCAATCCGATTGAGCAGGTTTGGGACAACCTCAATAGAAGGCTGAGAAGTTCAGAAAATCATCCAGCTACTCTTAATGACTTAGGAATCCAACTCGGAGAATTCTGGGAAGGACTAGATCAGAACATTTTAAGATCACTCATTTTGAGTATGAACCGTCGTTGCTGAGCTGTAATTAACGCAAGGAGTGGAAATACCAAGTATTAAATCACTTATCAGCATTTCAGTATTTTGAAAATTGTTCTTTTCTCTTCTTTCCTGAATTTTTCTTCCATTTAATGTGTCTTGTTTCGTTCAAAACCTTCCCGAGAGAACATAAAAAATAAGTTATAAAGTCAATGTAGAGTTAACTCTCATTAAAATTGAGAATGTGCATTATTTTTTTTGCGTATATATCTAACGAATATCGAAAAAAAATTCTAATTTACAGAAAAAGTAGGCGTACCTGAGCAAGTACAATGAGTTCAAAATGGTAAGGTGAAAAAACGAAACAAAAATGCAATACAAGTGTGACAAAACATTCATCATGCGAAATAAAATTATTATACAAAAACAAAACTTTGTTCTGACCTCATACAACAGCCAAAACTAACGAACATGTGCTCATTTTCTAGATTATAATTTGGAATCAACTGCGATAAATCGAAAAACTATTTTCCAAGTAAGTGAAGGTTTCTGAAACTGTAAGGGGATATTTCACGATAGATGTATAAATAGTCGCAATATTTTGTTGTACCGAAGAGGGTACAGTGGACATAAATGGGTTAAATAAAAGTTCCAACAAAATATACTGCTCCACAAGAGTTGGGGATATCGTATTCAACCATTTTCAAAAGTATGTAATCTTCGAGAAACATATTAAGCAGTTTAAAACCCAAGACCAAAATTGGACAGGAACGAATTCAAATGACAGCATCTTTTCTCATTTGTTAGTAATCATAACGTTGGCAACGTTTGCCATTCACTACAACCTCTTGATTATTTGAATATTAAAATGCATTTTGAAGTTTATTGTCATTGCAAGTTCGCCCATTTAATTATCAAAATTGGGCAGTTGTACAAAAAATATTGTATGGTATTTGTGTTAAAAGTGACTTTATTTTGTTCGTGAAATTGTTCAATTCGCTCCGCTCATTTCACAAACTTTTTCACTCACAAAATAAAACGTCACTTTTAAAACTCATATCATAAATAACTATTCTTGCAGTTATTTGGATGCATTCGTGCATTTTCTCTCAGATAAGTAATAATAAAATTTTAGTTTGAAGAGTTAAATCGATGTAGATGATTCATGATGGAAGATTCGTTAGATCAACGTCAGAAACGACCAAACTGTTCCACTCGTTTCTCACAATAAAACCCGACTTAAGTAGACAGAACTCCAGTTGGGAGAGCGAAAAAAAAACTGCATTCACCCATTCTCCCGCAGCCTTCTCCGGGGCACAAAGAGATTTAAAAAGTGGAGTGATCCTGAAAATTCAGCTTTCCCGGTCCCTTTCTCCGCCCGTTTCAATATTAACCAAAAGCTCTTGCTTTTAATGAGGTCGAGAATTGTCGATGTAGTAGGAGATGAAGAAATCCAATTCCGGGGGCAACTCTCATGAACACATTGAATCGAGGTAATGAGTCCTGGGGAATGCAATCAACTGCGGCTCCCTCTTTTTTCGGATATTCATCCAATCCCAACTGGTGCTACTCAATTGTGGCAACGAGCTGGTCTGAACGCTACCTTATTTCTCATCGGGATATTGCCCGGGGAGTAAATAACGTGAGTTGAATGGGAATGATGGGGATTTTTCACAAAGGGTTATCGTCTGTCCCTCTGTTTTATTTCTCCGACCATTTTTCATATTATCTCTGGCACAGTCTACAGGCTGGGTCAAAAATGTGTACGGAGCTTTCTGAGCGTGATAGCACATGGTCGTTTTTGACAATTTTCCAAATAGGCACGTCGTAATCTTTTCCTTGTGCTCTGAGATGTTTGGTTCATCTATATAGGAGATGATTTCACTTCATTAGGGTCCTGTAGAGATAAGCCAATTAGGTGAATCTTCTCCGAGAAGCAGACATGGCAGAAGAGAAAAATCTTCGTGAAAGAGGACAATTAAAAAGTCATGTACTCATTGTAAACAGTCCATTCCTCGGTTCAGCATGTCATGTGGTATATTCTGAAACAAGTTGCAAAATGGGCTCCTATCCCTATCATTCGTGAACAAGTTGAAAAGTTTATAAAGGAGGCACCAGATGAGAAATACTTGATGGTGGAGGTTGCGACTATTTTCGGATTATTTGGAGCCTGTGGGCGTGAAGAATTGTGTAATTTATCAGTGGAAGACATCGAAATAACAAATAAATCATTGGTTGTACAACTTCCAAATACAAAAACGAAAGTCAGTCGTTTTTTCAGTATTATTTGGAAGTATGTAGACTATTTTCAATAATTTGCACTGCGCCCTCCTGTCATCAAACATCGTCGTTTTTTCCTGAAATGCATGAATAATAAATGCACTGCCAATTCAGTTGGTATTAATACATTTGGGAAAATTCCATCTATTGTTGCCGAATTAATCAAACTGCCAGAACCAAAGCAATATACAGGACACTGTTTTCGAAGATCCTCCGCTTCATTGCAAGGAAAATCAGGAGCAGATATAAAGGATATAAAAAAACATGGTGGATGGAAGTCTACTACGGTATATATATATATATATATATATATATATATATATATATATATATATATCATTATGAAAAAGAGAGCTAAAATAATACATTAAATGTTGAAACAAAAAGTACCTAAGCTGAGGTAAAAAAAGAACGGGGTATCATAACATTCTTTGTATGATACTATAGAATCCTACGATACTATCAACACTAGTATCATACGATACTATACAGCCAGGGGAAAAAACCTCAGCCGAAAAAATCTGCCTCCCCGTAAACAAAATAACATAAAATATCAGGAAAATCTTGAAAGACATCAGTGTGATCATCTTCATGTTATCCGTCGATGGGCTCAGATACACAGATTCTTCCCAAAACGACTCGTAATTCTTAATCTGAAATGAAAAAAGACAAAAGCAGAAAAGGATCCGATTATTCAGAATAAATCGAATGCATTCTGGAAATGCATTTGCTACTTTAAAAAACATCAACATTAAGATTTCTTGGCCAAATAATGTTAGGAGGTTTATAAATATTTATGACAGAAACGTCACAAAATTTGAAAGAAATGAAAAAAAAACTTTCCCCTTTCCGAATCTGTTGAATGTTACGAAACTGATAATTTTTCAACATAACATGCTAAACTTGTAAAAAATCAATTAATACATAACCTTTCAACTGTCCTCTTTCACGAGGATTTTTTTTCTGTTGCCGTGTGGGTTTCTTGCAGAAGAATCTCTTTGATACCATGTTCATCAGCTAAATTGGAGACGTAATCACACTTTCCTTCCGAAATTCCTTCGATATTCAAATTAAAAATCCACAAATTGTTGCTCTCTGGTCGTGAGGGTTTTTTCAAACCAGGTACGACCTTCCAGGTGATGATTTTTCGGCACTTCGGATGTTTGAAGACCGCTACGGGACCCCAATGAAAGGCAATCATCTCCCATAGATAAACCAAACATGTTATAACACAAGAAAACAGAATATTTTTCAGGAGCAAAAACTAAGACATATTACGAGAATTGTCATTCTGACAATAGCCGAGGGCTATGTTGATCATTCCATTGCATATAGAAATGTCATTGCTGAAAAAATTGTCCCAACCTCAACAGATTCTGGATCATCATCATCCAATATTGTTCTTCCGGTTTCTACAAGTACTGATGGTGCTGAGGATTCTAATAATATGTTGCGAAGCTCCCTATCGTCACAGGGCATTAATGTTAGTAATTATTCTAGTTTTTACGATTAATATTAATGTAATGATAATGTTAAGTCTCACTTTTAATGGCAGTTATAGGTTTGGGGTATGCGTTACTTGCTTTGTTTGAATTTGAAGGCTATACTTTCTATTTAGGAAGGAGTTCCAAATGCTGGAAGATGCCCAGAAGTCCTTAGAATGAAGCTTGATGATCTCCCAAGGATCGGAACAAATAGTTCCTATTATGACGGAAAAGTTATGCTTGATTCCGTTCACAGTTTCTTCCAATTGTGGCGATCAAAGCGGCAATAATCGGCTCGAATCCAACCAAACTCAGACATCCGCTACTTTCCGCTAAACGCCCAGCGAACTCGTTACGGAACAATTCAACGGCAGGTACGCAACATCGGACAAATAAGCCGACAAGTTTTCCTGCCACTGTCGTCACGATTTCCATCGAAACCCGAGTTTTCGAATTGTCTGAACTTTCCGGTCGTTTTTGCGTCGCTCTCCATCTGCAAGTTTCAACTAGACGGTCTCGCTATTCGGTACGAACGCAGGGGGAAATAGAACAAAACAGCTGTTTCGGGTCGAAATTTGAATATTGTCCGAGGGACCTTTTGTGCCCCCGGGCCTATCGGAGGTGTTTATGTTGCTCGCCGAGGCGCGGTTTCAATCGGCTGCATGCATTATGGACGAAGTTGTTTTTGGGATTTGCGTCCGTGATGAATTTGCTCGTTTAATTAGACGGCGGCGTCGGTGCTTGCTTCTTTGTCGGCGGTTTTCGTCGTGGTAACGCGTTGGGCATGTTCCGTTTATCGATGGGTGGTTTCGATCGAGTGTAGTGAATGCGTTTTCCTCCGGAGCTGTGCCGAGCACTGAAATTAGTGCTTCGAGCACTTCGCACTAAGAACTGGGAAAAAGGGCTCCTGATTACTAAGCTCTTTGTGAAAGTTATTCGACATTTCGAGCCTTAAGCACTTTTTTTTACAACTGCCATTAAAAGTGATACTTTTCATGACAGCAAACAATGTTAAATTGATTGTTCACATGAAAGCGTTTTGAGAATATTTTTAGCACTCCATTTTCTTATGATGAGATCAGATGAAAAAAATTCAGCAATTGCAAATTTTTTTAATCAATATTCAACAATCATTTTCCTGAAAATTTAATATGGGTTTTCACTCCCAGTCTCTGAAATAAGAAAGAATTAGAAAATTTTTTTAATAATATAAGAAAGGCCCCTGCGTTAAAAATGCGAGCACTAATTTGTCAGGGGCCAAAACTTTACGAGAAAAAATTGTTGCCTAACAATGAACAGAAAGAAAATGAAAACACTTTGAAATCTTAAACGTTACGTTTCGGAGTCTAAATCAGACTCCTTCGTCAGACAATAACTGATTTTCATGCAACTTTGCAGAATCGTGACAATTTTATTGATTTTTTTTTACGCAGGGGCCTTTCTTATATTCTTAAAAATTTTTTTCTAATTCTTTCTTATTTCAGAGACTGGGAAAACCCATATCAAGTTTTCAGGAAAATGCAGAGACCTCCCAGAAAATATTTCAATAGATATCATTCAACAATCATTAATTATGAACATTAATATTAATCGTAAAACTAGAACAATTACCAACATTAATGCCCTGTGACGTTAGGGAGCTTCGCAACACATTATTAGAATCCTCAGCACTATCAGTGCTTGTAGAAAACGGAAGTACAATATTGAATGATGATCATACAAAATCTGTTGAGGTTGGGGGAATTTTTTCAGCAATGATTCTGCTAGCAACGAAGTGGAGAATTTTCGAAAACAGTGTATTGCTTGTATTCTGGCACTTTGAGGAATTCGGCAACAATAGACGGAATTTTCCCAAATGTATTAATACCAACTGGATTGGCAGTAGTGCATTTATTATTCATGCATTTCAGGAAAAAACGACGATGTTTGATGACAGAAGGGCGCAGTGCGAAATACTTATGAAAATAGTCTACATACTTCCCAATAATACTGGAAGAACGACTGACTTTCGTTTCTGTATTTGGAAGTTGTGTAACCAATGATTTATTTTTAATTCGATGTCTTCCACTGATAAATTACAAAATTTTTCACGCCGACAGGCTCCAAATAATCCAACAATAGTTGCAACCTTAACCATCAAGTATTTCTCATCTGGTGGCTCCTTTATAAACTTTTCAACTTGTTCACGGGTGAGAATTTTCGATTTTTTGGGACGATATCCTTCACTTTTCCGTTTTGAATATACTATTACCTTAAAATATTCACTAACATCCACGCCATTTTCAACGAGGGCGCTTGACTTTATCATTGAAAATTTGCTCCACAAAATTGATGAACTCCATATTTTTTATTTTTCTTCTAAGTATGCCAGGAAAACAGTTTCACTGAAGTTCCCTTCTACATGTTTCAATTTACACCAGACCAGGAAATTGTTATACGCAATATCGTACTGCTGAACAGATTTTTTAAGTAGGAGTTCCAGATTTGCTCTTCTTGCAGACTCTTCAATATCCAGAGGAACAACCAAATCGTCACTTTTATTAATAATTGGACTCTCGACAAACATATTAAGCAATTAAAAACCCAAGACGAAAATTGGACGAAATTCAAATGACAGCATCTTTTCTCATTTGTTAGTAATCATAACGTTGGCAACATTTGCCATTCACAACAACCTTTTGATTATTTGAATATTAAAATGCATTTTGGAGTTTATTGTCATTGCAAATTCGCCCATTTCATTATCAAAATATAACAGTTGTACAATAAACATTGAATGGTATTTGTGTTAAAAGTGATTTTATTTTGTTCGTGAAATTGTTCAATTCTCTCCGCTCATTTCACAAACTTTTTCACTCACAAAATGAAACGTCACTTTTAACACTTATATCGTAAATAACTATTCTTCCCTCGCCATATTGTAATCATGGATACTTAGCAATTAGTAGTGTCTATAAGTTATAATAACTCTCGCCTATAACTCACTATGATACGTCATAAAAGCTTCATTGAATTATTGACGCAACGAGCATCAAGAGAGTTCTGTGCTTTTGTACAATCCGATTGGCCGAATGAGAATATTCCACTTTTTGGTATTGAGTATAGTATTCAACTTGCGGTAATAGTCATAACTCACTTGATGAATTACAGTACTCCCCTGCTGCTCGTGCTCAAACTTCATCTGCGTGAGTTATGACCTACATTACCACTCATTGAATGATATACTATTACCCGCATCAGTGGGGCCTATATATGTTATATAGACCCCTACATATCAAAGTTGATACCTATTTCGTTTTTCCAATTAATGAGGAAATATAAGGCGTTTGAATATTTTGGATTTTGAATTGTGTCATTCTTGAAACAAGGGTGCGATATATCAAAGATAGTTTTCATCTTTAAAATATCATAAGGAGTTATCGTGATACACAGTATCTATCGCCGAAAACAAAAAAAAATTCAAAGTCACCCTGAAACTCCCAAAGTTCAACGAGTCAATCAAATGTGAATCGCTCATTCCTTCTTCGATCGGCTGCACAATCTCCATATGAGAAGCCCCTGAAGCAGAGTCAGCTCCTGAGAAACACGTAGAAGTCTAATCTTAAAAATCACGCGCGGCAAAATCATTATATACCTAATTAACTCGTTTATTCCCGTCGAGCATGCTTAGTAGCTCAGAATGGATTCCTGGGGCGAGCTCTCAATAACCTCAGCCGCCGTTTATTAAGGGTTAAACTGAAGATTAAACTTCGGGGGTCTACACACATCCTGTTATTTAATTAAGTTGATTTACGGCAGACAAGAAGACTTGCTCACCTGCTGATTGCTTTTTTACGAATAATAAACTACAACTTAATTGAAAAATATTGAGGGTGTGACTTGTGGGTTGGGTTTTTGGGGTTGGATGAAGATTATCTACCATGAGGTCTCATTTGATTTCATATAGAAATGGTGAGGACAACGATTTGAACGAATACGTCAGGAAAAAAAATTGAGGTGTAGGAAATACCTTCTGTCAAAAAAATTCTGAGAGTTAGTTATTTTGAACTTCAGCGTTGAAAGGATTCTGAATTTTTTTTTCTTAGGTAAGTGGGACTGTCTTCCATTACTATGCCAAGTTTGAGCGCGATCTGTCAACTAGTTTCTTCTCGACAGCTTATTACAAAACGCTTTTTGGTTATTCGGTTATGAGTGGTACAAATCGTTCAGAGGGCCGTTAAATCGTCGAAAACATGCCTCTTTCTGAAAGACCTTCGATCTCTTCAACCTAAATTCATGTCAAGGCAGCGGAGGAAATGAAGAATCGTCATACCAACATTTTTATTGAGCATTTGGCTAAAATCTCGTGGATTTTTCTCAATGATAACGCTCTGACGCGCCGAGCTAAAATTGTGAACGAATAACAGACAAAAAAATCTATAAACACCATCGATCAACCACCGTTTTTGCCTGATTTAGCTCCGTGCGACTTTTTTCTATTCCCGAAACTAAAATTGCCTCTCCGTGGAACACGTTTCGAGTCCATAGAAGCCATTAGACAGAATTCGGCTCGTGAATTGAATGCGATCTCAGAAAGTGCTTTAATAGTTATTTATGATATGAGTGTTAAAAGTGACGTTTTATTTTGTGAGTGAAGAAGTTTGTGAAATGAGCGAACAAAATAAAATCACTTTTAACTCAAATACCATACAATGTTTTTTGTACAACTGCCCTATTTTGATAATGAAATGGACTAATTTGCAAGGACAATAAACTTCAAAATGCATTTTAATATTCAAATAATCAAAAGGTTTTTGTGAATGGCAAACGTTGCCAACGTTATGATTACTAACAAATGAGAATTTCGTTCCTGTCCAATTTTGGTCTTGAGTTTTCAACTGCTTAATATGTTTGTCGAGAGTCCAATTATTGATAAAAGTGACGATTTGGTTGTTCCTCTGGATATTGAAGGGTCTGCAAGAAGAGCAAATCTGGAACTCCCACCTAAAAAATCTGTTCAGCAGTACAACATTGCATATAACAATTTCCTCGCCTGGTGTAAATTGAAAAATGTAGAAGGGAACTTCAGTGAAACTGTTTTCCTGGCATACTTTAAAGAAAAATAAAAAATATGGAGTTCATCAACTTTGTGGAGCAAATTTTCAATGATAAAGTCAAAATAGTGTTAGTGAATATTTTAAGGTAAGAGCATATTTAAAACGGAAAAGTGAAGGATATCGTCCCAAAAAATCGAAAATTCTCACTCGTGAACAAGTTGGAGAGTTTATAAAGGAGGCACCAGATGAGAAATACTTGATGGTTAAGGTTGCAACTATTTTCGGATTATTTGGAGCCTGTCGGCGTGAAGAATTGTGTAATTTATCAGTGGAAGACATCGAAATAACAAATAAATCATTGGTTATACAACTCCCAAATACAAAAACGAAAGTCAGTCTTTCTTTCAGTATTATTGGGAAGTATGTACACTATTTTCATAAGTACTTTGCACTGCAACCTTTTGTCATCAAACATTGTCGTTTTTTCCTGAAATACATGAATAATGAATGCACTGCCAATCCAGTTGGTCTCAATACATTTGGGAAAATTCCATTTATTGTTGCCGAATTCCTCAAACTGCCAGAACTAAAGCAATATATAGGACACTGTTTTCGAAGATTCTCCGCTTCATTGCTAGCAGAATCAGGAGCAAAATTAAGGATATAAAAAAACATGGAGGATAGAAGTCTCCGAGGGTAGCCGAAGGCTTTGTTGATCATTCCATTGCATATAGAAATGTCATTGCTGAAAAATTCTCCCAACCTCAACAGATTTTGGATCATCATCATCCAATATTGTACTTTCGGTTTCTACAAGTACTGATGGTGCTGAGGATTCTAATAACGTCACAGGGCATTAATGTTGGTGATTGTTCTAGTTTCCCGATTGATATTTATGTTCACAAGCAATGATTGTTAAATATTGAATAATAATAAATATTAATAAAAATTGGCAATTGCTGAATTTATCTCATCTGATTTCATCATAAGAAAATGGAGTGCTTAAAATATTTTTAACACCAATGTTGAAAATATTTTTAATACGCTTCCAGGTAAACAATCAATTTCAACATTGTTTGCTGTCATTAAATGTGTCACTTTTAATGGCAGTTGTACAAAAGATAATTTCATTCAAAAAGTTTAAAAAGGAAATGAAATGTTTATAGAAATCATGATTTGTTTGTTTTTTTATAATTATCTACTCAAAATCCGGTTTCTGCGACTATCAAAATACTATTTGCCACTAGAGACATGCAAATAGCATTTTGTCCACCTCTAGTTTTCAAGTAATAGAGGTAATTTTGCTTTTTCCTGTATACAAATGGAGTAATTACTCATGCTATTTTTTTCATGTTTTATGGTAGAAAACGCCACTCGGTGACTTTAGGCGTATGTGAGCATGAGTTTTTTGCCTTTCCTGAAAATTTACAATTTAGGACAAACCGCGTTTTGCAATTCTGCGCCTCAATTATGGTTGCCGAAATCAAGGTTCATACTTAAACTGTCATGGTCTTTTGATTAAGAGAACTAAAATAATACAATGAATATTGAAACAAAAAAGTACCTAGCTGGGGTTAGTGCAACACAGGAAAACCATACAGGTATGTAGTATGATAAAATGGGGAAAGGGAAAAAACCCAAGAGAAAAAAATCCGTGACCTCAGCAGTGTTAAAAAAAATTACTAAAAATGTCATATCAGAGGATCTTGGAGGACATCTACGTGATCAGAAGAACATCTTCATGTAGTTCTTCTATGGGCAACAGAGAAAGTAGACTCTTCACCATTCTACCCGAAATTCTAAATCTGAAATAAAAAAGACAAAAGCAGAAAAAACTGATCATTTATAATCAATTAAATGGTTTTTGAATTAACCACCCATTGCAGAAATTCTTTATTCTCAAATTAGTTATGACAGAAATGTCACCATGTTTGGAAGAAATGAAAAAACCGAATCAATTTCCCCTATTTGAATTGCTCAACATGAGAAAACTTATACACCTCAAGCTGAACCGTAATTTGGATTAAGTGAAAAAATCAATGAGTATATAACTTTCAATTGTCCCCCTTCACGAAGAAGTTGCTCTGTTACCAAGTGGGTTTCTTAGAAGATCTGAACACCATATTCAGTGGCTAATTTCAGAACGTAATCACTTTTGTCCTTCGAATTTCTCCAATATTCAAATTTAAATTCTCGGCCTTCTTCAGATGTTTGAAGACCGCTACGGGACCCTAATGAAAGGAAATCATTTCCCATAGATAAACCAAACATCTTATAACACAAGAAAACAGAATATTTTTTAGGACAAAAAATTACGACATATTCCGAGAATTGTCAAAATGACAGACTGGAAATAATATTGGAGTCGAAGACAATGATGATCTGGAAGATGTCGAAGAGATTTTGTGCTCCCATTCAGCAAATCCTCCCATTTTTGGTGAATAAACCACATCAATGAGATCAATGGTTGGAGACAAACCTCTCTGAGTGAACGAAGAAGAAACTCTTTAATCTTACGCTCGCATCTTGAATTCGCCTATGACAATTATTGTTCCCGAGACTGAAGATGAGGGCGTCAAATTAACGTCTTCAATCATCGTTCTGACAACATAACCTTCGTTTTTGCAAGGGATGCGATCCCTCGTCTCACCCTATCGGAAGTTTCTCGTTGTTTACGCCAAATTTCGTCACGATATCTCCTTTGGAAGTTCACAGCCCCCCTATCTCCTGATCCCCTTACATTCGAGTTTGTCTGGCTGGGAGGATTTGTCCCGCTCAGAAATGATGTGAATTTCCTAATGAATTTCGGATGCCTCCAATCGTTCGGGGAGAATTCTCGTTAAATTCTGAACAAACGCCGAAAGCTGCGTTCGAATAAAACTGGGGATTCGGATGTAATGATACTATGAGGAACTATGCGATTGGGACGAGGTATGTTGAACGAGTCTTGTGATATTCGTTTCGCAGGATTTGATTGGTGTTCTCGGCAGGATTTGATGAATGGATAGAGGGTAGGCTGGGTTTATAACCAGCTGTGGGAAATTAGGCAGAACTACTTCGTGAAAGGAAGAAAATTAAGGAAATTGGAGTAACATGTTAGTTTGATTTGATTGACATCTTAAGTATCTTGTTCAGGGGGAGATGACGCACCTTTTATAAAATGCGCCGTAAATCCACTGTTTCAAACTAAATGTGGTCATAAAGTCATAAATAATTCTTAAGGTTTAAACTTTTATTGTATAACATCAACATGAAGAAAGACTCGAACATTTGTCAAAAATAAAATAAAACAAAAAATTCTGTAAAATATTGAGATGAGCACTATTCAATTTTGAATGCTTTTCATATCATCCGGCAAAATGTTTACCAAAGGTTCCTCTAATTATAGGAAATTTTCCAACATTTTCATGCTCACAGATGCTGTGTAGAGGTTGAGCAAGTGTTGCAATGCAATCATTTGATTCTATGTGGAAAGAAATTATTTCAAAACATTGGAATTCTACAAGGACAACCCCATCATATTGAGAAAATGATGTCTTATAAAAATGATGGTGTGAACGTTGACAAGATTATATACACATATCAAGCAAGATTGTCTGGAATTTGCAAGCACATTTTAGCCCTGCTACTCTACAAGGTTGTACGTACTACAAAATATCTTGACAATTCTACCGATTGTGAAAGTAAATTTCATTGTTTAGTTTTGTCTCTGCTGTTTTTCTTTTTGTTTTCCATAACAATGAAATGTACAAAACAGAAAACATTAGGATTATCCATATTTGATGAAAACTAAGAGAAGGTTGAAATTAGTTTGTGACCTACCAGAATATGAAAACATGAATGATTGTAATGTAATTGAACATCAGCATGAACAATATATTCATTTAATAGAAGCTACTAATTTTTTTTTTCTGTTTGGGAAGGAAAGAAATCTATGAAAAAAAATGGGTGATAAATTTTGAATAAAAATGCACATTCTCCAGAGAACCGTACGTATACAGAAGATGATGTGATTATCGATTAATCATGCTGAAGAATTTATTACTCGCTAGATTTTAATGTATTATTCATATATTGCATTTCACTTGTGTCTTAGGCTGAAGTTATAATAAAATAAAATTATTCAACTTATCTATCGATTGATTGAACCTTTTCCGTGTTAAATGGACGACAATACTATCAAGCTATTTTTAATATTGATATTAAATTGATACATTTATCTATAATATATTGCTTAAAATTGCCAATCTTCGGAATTTTGTTGAAATTTCACAAATAGATTTGATCGTTGCTGAACATAAGTTCATTTTTGCAACAATCAAAAGAATCACACTCAGATTGCTCCAAGTTTTATTGCACATTATCATATGGCCTGCATTCAGCACTTTTTCACTTTCAACTAAGCTCATTGAATTGTTGAGAATTCCAAATATTCAAAAATATCAAGTAGACTCAAAGTAATTTATTTCGATAAGAATGAAAATTATTGTACAAGAACGATCCGAACAAGAAGTTAAAATGTCTTGACTTGAACTGCTTTTTTTGGTAGGTTTTGTGAAGGTATAGCTTTCTTTCCCAGTCGCAGAAATGTTTTCATAGTGAGAGTCTTTGAAATGATTTCGAAACATATAAAGCATTGCCTACAACTGACATCAGTTTTCACTCTTGCCTGTTTCCATTCTATAATCTTCTGGTCGTAAATGGTGTGAGAATATTCTAATATGCTTTGATAAAAGTTTTTCCTATTATCAAAACATGCTCCCAGGATTTACGTCTATTAATTTCCTCTATGATTTCTATTTTGTTGGTTACGTGAACATTTTGATTTTTACCATGAAAATAATGACAATGTGCCCCAGATTTTTTAGAATTACGTCCATGGACACAACAATTAGTGTTTTTCAGGTATTTTTTTCTTAGGCATACGTTTTTATAGCAATAAAAACGTAAAAATAAACAAATAAACACAGCTTTAGCATACTAACTGTCGAAACGAATACTCTTTTCGGGCTTAGTTCCAGCTAACGCCGGCGGTGTCGCATAGAGTTGTGTTTTGCTCTATAGCTTTTATATTAACCCAATTTCAAACTTTCTCTGACAGAACGTCGACTTTCAGCTGATTTTTAATAAACAGTGGGATCAAACTAAACACCTTGCAAACTTTTGGGTACTTACCAACTATATATCACCAAATATTTTGTAACTTTATTGCACTTTCTACACGATTTTTCAAGAACGGCAAGAGTAAAACGTCTGTATGCATCTATCATAGACACATGGCACCGCGAATCATCTGATTGCGTCGTCTCTCTCCTTGTTTTACCCTATATTTTTGCACTTCATACGTTGTTGATTCAAGACATGGATTGTGATTTAGTCGATCTTGAAATAATTGTAATTTATTTCATTATTATCGGAAGAAAAATGAAAAAATAAAATGATTTTGACATGAAGCGAAGTACGAAAAGGAAAAGAACTGGAATCAAACCAGAAACTACGACTAAGGTGTAGAGTTTGTGAAGTTATAGAGTTCAATAATGAAGAGTCAGCAGCTTGATTCTACATGAGATCTGATAACTCTTCTACAGTGTGTCTCGTCTTGGCAACATTTCAAATGAAATTACTTTTCGTTGGATTCGTTTTTCCGATATTTTTTCGCATCGATGTAGACTGCAGGCAATCGTGCGTTGTCGACTGACCAGGAAACGACCCCAACAACAAATCCAGGACGTTCTGAAAAATGAATTTATGGATCAATCTCTCAGGTAGACGCGGCGGGATAAATAAGACCGTCGCAACGCCCCGTTATATATATGAAACGTGGGTCCAGAAAGGATATTTCGGGGTGGACACAGGTCTGCGGACAGGCTCGAAAAAGGGAAAGAGGGATAACCGATAATCAATCCAATTTCGGCCGGTTATGCAGCCCTGAAAATTGATTCAAAGCTGGAACGGGTAGACGTCTGAACCTGGCTTACTTCTGGCGTGGCGATTGAAATTCTCGGACCTTCGTTACAGCGTGGACGGGTTTCAGACTGCCCTAATTTTTTTTTATTATAACACACAACTAAATGATGAAAGGACGTATAATGTATGAAATTTCGTCATCGAGGAATAAGTGACACGTCATTAAGTTGGGATCAAAATTAATGATTTTTGAACATTTTAACCATGAGAGATGCGGAGAATAGTTATTTATGATATGGGTGTTAAAAGTGACGTTTTATTTTGTGAGTGAAAAAGTTTGTGAAATGAGCGGAGCGAATTGAAAAAATAAAATCACTTTTAACACAAATACCATACAATGTTTTTTGTACAACTGCCCTATTTTGATAATGAAATGGGCGAATTTGGAATAAAAGTGAACCTCGAAATGCATTTTGATATTCAAATTATCAGAAGGTTGTTGTGAATGGCAAACGTTGCCAACGTTATGATTACTAACAAATGAGAAAAGAAGCTGTCATTTGAATTTCGTTCGTGTCCACTTTTCGTGTTGGGTTTTTAACTGCTTAATATGTTTGTCGCGAGTCCAATTATTAATAGAAGTGACGATTTGGTTGTTCCTCTGGATATTGAAGAGTCTGCAAGAAGAGCAAATCTGGAACTCTTTCCTGAAAAATCTGTTCAGCATTACGATATTGCATATAACAATTTCCTGGCCTGGTGTAAATTGAAAAATGTAGAAGGAAACTTCAGTGAAACTGTTTTCCTGGCATACTAAGAGGAAAAATCAAAACTTGGTGGAGCAAATTTTCAATGATAAAGTCAAGCGCCCTTGGTAAAAATGGTGTGGATGTTAGTAAATATTTTAAAGTAATAGCATATTTCAAAGGAAAAGTGAAGGATATCGTCCCAAAAAATCGAAAATTCTCACTCGCGAACAAGTTGAAAAGTTTATAAGGGAGGCACCTGATGAGAAATACTTGATGTTTAAGGTTGCAACTATTTTCGGATTTTCGGAGCCTGTCGGCGTGAATAATTGTGTAATTTATCAGTGGAAGACATCGAAATACCAAATACATCATTGTTTTTTTCCTGAAAACTTAATATGGGTTTTCTCTCCCAGTCTCATAAACAAGAAACAATTAGAAAACTTTTTTTTTTAAATTGTCACGATTCTACAAAGTTGAATGCAAATCAGTTATTGTCTGACGAAGGAGTCTGATTTAGACTCCGAAACGTTACGCTTAAGATTTCAAAGTGTTTCCATTTTCTTTCTGTTCATTGTTAGGCAACAATTTCTTCTCGTGAAGTTTTGGCCCCCATAAATTAGTGCTCAAATTCATTTTTTATTATTTATTTATTATTAAAAAATTTTTTCTAATTGTTTCTTGTTTCAGACACTGGGAGAGAAAACCCATATAAAGTTTTCAGGAAAATGCAGAGACCTCCCAGAAAATATTTCAATAGAAATCATTGGTTATACAACTTCCAAATACAAAAACGAAAGTCGGTCGTTCTTTCAGTATTATTGGGAAGTATGTAGACTATTTTCATGAGTACTTTGCACTGCACCCTTCTGTCATCAAACATCATCGTTTTTTCCTGAAATACATGAATAATAAATCCACTACCAATCCATTTGGTACTTATGCATTTCGGAAAATTCCGTCTATTGTTGCCGAATTCTTCAAACTGCCAGAACCAAAGCAATATAAATGACACTGTTTTCGAAGATCCTCCGCTTCATTGCTAGCAGAATCAGGAGCAAATATTTCGGATATAAAAAAAAGTGGATGGAAGTCTACGACGGTAGCCGAGGGCTATGTTGATCATTCCATTGCATATAGAAATGTCATTGCTGAAAAAATCCTCCCAACCTCAACAGATTTTGGATCATCATCATCCAATATTGTACTTCCGATTTCTACAAGTACTGATGGTGCTGAGGATTCTAATAATGTGTTGCGAAGCTCCCTAACGTCACAGGGCATTAATGTTAGTAATTTTTTTAGTTGTACGATTTATATTAATGTTCATCTGTTTCTCATCTGATTTCATCATAAGAAAATGGAGTGCTCAAAATATTTGTAACAATGTTAAAAATATTTTCAACACGCTTCCAACAATTTTAACATTGCTTGCTGTCATTTAAAGTGTTACTTTTATTGGCAGTTGTACAAAAATGAATTTGTTGTTGTTGTGTATTTTGATTGAACTTCATTACTGTCATTTTTTTCCTTTTGTTTCTTGTCTGGAGTTGAGTAGAGTAGATGAGGCTACACTCCGTCCCATATGTAGGTACCTATGTGGGCCATTCATAATTTCTACCCCGAATTTTGAGCTTTGGGATGAAACGACGTTGATATACTCTCTTCTTTTCACAATGTGGTTGATCTTACTTTTATTTGTTCACAACTTTTCACCATTTTCAAAAGCTGTATTCGTCTGTCAAGCCAAAAATGCGACGCTGTTCTTGTACTGAATCGGTTTAAGGTCCTTTTTTCATTTTCTTCGAAGTTCTTTCACGCATTCGTCCAGGAACAGTTCGTTCAAACGAACCCTTTCCGAGCATCGCTTTATCGGCCCCGATGGACTGAATTCCGAGCAAGGGCGAGCCGAAAGAACATACACGCGGAACGCTGTTGGTCCCCTTTCGCATCTACATGCCATCAGCGGCAAATTTCACGACAGATTTGGCTCATTCGTGTTTGCGGAACCGAACGGCTGAAAGTCGCAGGCACGCCGAGTCTTTTGTAAGAGATACGTCTGAAATAAGTCCGTCGTTTGAACGACACTCCTTCCCGGTACAGCCAGGCTTCGGCTAGGAAGCTCTCGGGTTTCAAAAGAGAACTTCGGTTGAGGAAGAGATCCTCTGTTTAAGTTTCCTGTTCTTCGGATGTTTTGGTGTAGGTGCATGTGATAAATTATCGACTAGCCGAGTTTCTCTTGGTGTAGAGGCTGCTCGGAAACCACTCATTGTCCCAGGACCTTTCTGTAGTATAGCAAAATATACATATAAGAAGGAGTTTCTGGAGAAGGAGAAAACTGAAAGAGAAACACTCTGGCAGAATCTCCCAGGGTTGGATCACTCCAAAAAGTTCTTTCGGAATTTTGAAACTGCAAGATCCAAAAGATATTTGGATCTCAGTAAGGACCAACTACACCTCCTCACTGGCTTTCTTACAGGGCATTGTCGCCTCAGAAAGCACTTGCTGAGGATGGGCGTATCGGACACTGACGAGTGTAGATTCTGTGGGGAGGAGGAAGAAACTCCTATTCACCTAGTCACAGAATGCTTTGGCATTGTAAGCCAAAGGAAACAATGCTTTGGTCAAGAGACCTGTGAAAGTGAGAAATTAGACTCACTGAAGCCTTCCGAGATATTGGATTTCATAAGATCTCTGGGACTGGAAGGCGAGCTGTAAAGCTTTGTCAGGGGGCACAATAGACCATAAGTTCGCAGTGGACTGTAACCACTTTTAAACTATTAACTCATCCACGATTTTCCACTGCTGTGGAATTTTTACTGATTCTAGTGGATAACTAGGCACCAGGTAATTTAAAAGAGTATTAAATGAATAGAAGCTAAAACACTTACACTTACTTCGGCCTACAAACACTGTACGCTTAGTCGCGTTTCCAGATTACGTCTAACGTCTATATTCTTGGACTAATGTACGTCTAATCACTTAGTCCAAAATTCTCGTCTGATCCGTTCTTCTAAACTGCGTCGAATGCTTGTCTACGTTGTGACCGTCTACCGTCCTATTCTCAAATCGATTCTCTTTTCCCCCTGCAACAATGCAACCCTCAAGTTATTGCTTTTACATAATTTTCGACTCGACACCTCCAAACTATTAAGAAGTATCGAGTTCAGCGTCAAGTACATGGACTCCTGATTTATCCACTCAGTGGTGTACTTGAATTCAGTGCCGTAGGTGAAAATTAAAAACTACCTAAAATAAACCAGTTTAATTTCGAATGGAATGACTTCAATACTAGTGCCATAAAACAAGAGAACGAAGCTTCCTTTCAAAGCACTAATGGTGAATAGGATCAACCTAACCCCAAACGAACCACACTGAGTATCTTGGTGTAACGAAGCTGCCAAAAATATTTCAGGAGTCTACATCTCCAAACCTAGATAAGTGAAGACCAAAGAGTTCTCTTCACTACACAAGACAAAGGATGGTCGAAAATACGTTACATTCATTTATTAAAAATCGTACGTTAGTATTGACATTTTTGTAACCAATCTATGATTATAGATCATTTCTGGAAAAATTCGATTTTATCCTGTCTGGCTTTTTGATTTCGAAAGAATCACGAGGTCTATAGTTCTAGCTCTGAGCTTACAAATTATATTCCATAAGCTCTACTCGTAAGATTAATGGTTTCGACGCAATCTTAGTCCAAAAATATGCAAAACTAATAATCTTAAAAGTGAATTAACCTAAGGAGCTCCAGTTGAGCTTTATTTGTCATAAATTTAATGCTCTTGAAATCCCTATATCATATTTTTTTGTAAAAAATGGATAGGTTACGAGATATGGAGCAGAATTTGAAACAAGTTCAAGAATTTAGCGGTTTCCGGTGTGTAAAAATTTTTCATCAACTAATTTTTGGTCCCGAAGAATATTCTGTTTTCTTGTGTTATTAGATGTTCAGTTTTTCTATGGGAGATGATTTTCTTTCATTAGGGTCCCGTAGCAGTCTTCAAACATCTGAAGTTCCGAAAAATCATCACTAGGATGGTCGTACCTGGTTCGAAAGAACCCTCACGATCAGAGAGCAAGGCTGAGAATTCAAATTTGAATATTGGAGGAATTCGGAGGACAAGAGTGATCACGTTCTGAAATTAGCCACTGAACATGGTGTTGAGATCTTCTAAGAATCCCAAATTTCTTCGTGAAGAAGGACAATTGAAAGTTATGTACTCATTGATTTTTCATGGTTTAGCTTGTTGTGTTTTAAGTATTCTCATGTTTGGCAATTCAAAAAGGGGAAATTGATTGGGTTTTTTCATTTCTTTTCAAACATTGTGACATTTCTGTCATAACTAATTTATGAAGAAAGAATTTCTGCAATGGGTGGTTAATTCAAAAACCATTTAATTGATTTTAAATAGCTAGTTTTTTCTGCTTTTGTCTTTTTTTATTTCAGATCTAGAATTTCGGATAGATTGGTGAAGAATCTGTTTTTCTCTGCTCCATGGAAGAACTACATGAAGATGTTCTTCTGATCACGTAGATGTCCTCCAAGATCCTCTGATATGATATTTTCAGTAATTTTTTTTCTAACACGGGTGAGGTCAGGGTTTTTTTCTCTGGGGTTTTTTCCCTTTCCTCATTTTATCATACTACAGACCTGTATGGTTTTCCTGTGTTGCACTGATCCCAGCTGGGTACTTTTTTGTTTCAATATGTATTGTGTTATTTTAGCTCTCTCAATCAAAAGAATATATATATACAGGGTGACACAGACTCCTGGTACAGCCCCATTTTCTCCCTTGTTTCTGTAGCTATATTTCTGAAATTTGAAATATTGAATAAACTCACTATAGGGCAGTTTTTGACATATTTAAAAAAAAATCCAATTTCCGGTTTTTCCGGAAATGACATCAATTTTTGATTTTCAATTGTAAATACGGTATATTATTACATTTTTGAAATCTCCATAATTTTCTTTATCTAATAATACTTCATAGTTGATATTTCATTCGTCAGAACGCCCATTTAATTTTTCGATCTAGAGAGCCATGAACTCCCTAAAATTATTCCAAATAATCAAAATAATGCTACACTATAGATATTTAGATTTAAAAAGTATCGTGGTTCGAAATACGTGCCAAAAAAATAAACCAAAAGCTTTTTTCACTCGAAACTCCGTTTTGTCAAATGGTAGCATAATGGTACTCCGACGTCATTCGAAAATATCATCGGTGGAGTATCCATCCATATCAACTTTTTTTCTGTATAACCAATACGAACACGATAATGGAGTTTAGACAAGTTTAAGTATCTTCTCGGTTCAATCACAATAATTTATCAAGGTAGCTATCGAACCCAAATAACAATTTGAAGTTGGGTTTTTTTTCTGAATATGTCAAGAAGTGCCTTATAGTGAGTATATTCAATGTCCTAAATTTAAACAAAATAGCTACAAAAACAAAGGAGAAAATGGAGGTGTACCATGAGTCTGTGTCACACTGTATATATATCAACTTCCTGAGAGTTGCAATTTTGTGAAAACATTGCTCTAATGAATCCCAACAACAAACTAAAAAATCAGAGATAAATCATGTTTCGATTATTCCCCTGTTCTTCTAGACTCGGAGCTCATTCGAATTTAACATTGAAACTCTTATGTTTTCATAATTTTTTTCCAGATCTATAGATTATACTGTGACAAAGCTCCTATAGATTTTGCATACCTTTGAACATTTCTCATTGAAAGCGTGTAATTGTAGTACTGTAATAAGACAATAATAATTAAGAAAAGCATGGTGGATCAGATAGAGAGAATTCTAATGGGGATTTTATGGAATGGACGATGACAGGATATAAAAGACTGCAAAAGACAGATAACCGCTGTCAACACACTCCAACTAAGTCACGAACATTCTTACCGGCATAGAAAAATCTACACGAGCCTAAAAAATTGTGTTAAGGATCGACATGAATCTTTCCGAACGGACCAGATTCCTCTTCTTTAAACCTTAAAGTCCCAGTTCGGAAATCAATCAGCAAGGCCAAGAAAAAAAGGGAATTTCACTGGGTCGTACGAGAGAAGTGAGGTCAAAGAGACATCAGTTTCGCTCAGATCAATTCCCTATCCCTTTCTGCTTTTGCACAGGCGAACGGTTGCCGACATTGGATGGAACGATTCGTAAGCTACCAGGGGAAAAGAAATAAATGATTGTAATCGAAAAGAAAACGCTTTATTGAGTTCCTTCCCTAACGGAGTCGATCAAATGTGAACGTGAAGAAACTAATTCGGAGCAGGGGAATTATGCCTATTATCGGATATGGATAATTGTTTTTGGGGTCATCAGCTGTTGGGATAAGTGGGGGAAAGAGGAAGTTCATTAACAGCGACAGAAATATAACGATGGATATGAAAAGGACACTAAGTGACATCGAATACAGTTGTTTTCTTATGTCTAAAGGAGGATTTATGAAAAAACAAAAAAAAATTTAAATGGGTTCGAAACTGACGGAATTTAGGAAAACCCAAGTATTTCGCACATTATATAATAATAATAATAACGTTTATTTGTATAAAGAATCATACAAACTACATTCGATACTGAAACATGACAAATAAACAGTGAAGTCCATATTAATTAGAATGAAACACCAAATACAAAGTATCCAAAATGGATGTGGGCTCCTTCCTTTTCTGGACACACTGCACATAGGGTTCATGAACTTTCGAAGGACTCAGCTTTATTTTTTTTTTTAAACTGCGCAAAAACATTAACGCACATTAAGGAAATCTCAAATTTATTCTACAACTGAAGGTGTTCTCAATGATAATTATTTTTATCAGAATTATGCATGCATATGTTATCCACTTTCAACGTTTTTTCTTCAATACAGATGTTTTTCCCAGCAGGAATAAAAAAGATGATATTATCAGATTTTGAATGTATTGGTTCCATTCTAAAATCAGTTGTTCTGGATCAATTCTAGTGATCAACAGTTTTTTTTCGTTTGATTTTCTACACTCGATCGCTATGCAAGGCGAAACACGCAATTTGACTCAAGAGGAATGTGCCCAAGCGGTAGTTTTGCGAGAAGAAGCAGAATTGCAGAAAGGTTTGGAGTTTCCCATACAAGTGTGTCCAGAATGTGGCAGCGATTCAGGGAGACAGGTATGAATGTCCGAAGACCAGGACAGGGTAGACCACGGGTAACATCTGCCACTCAAGAACGTTACTTGAGAGTTTCTTCGTTGAGACAACGGTTTGCAACCGCTCGCCTATTTCAAAATCAGTTTGAGCAAACTCATGGGGTGCAAATTAGCACTCAGATAATAAGAAATCGCCTCAGAGAATATGATTTAAGGCCTCGTGTCGCGGCAAGAGGCCCAGCTCTTACCCCAGTTCATGGAAGGGCGCGTTTGGATTTTGCGAGAGAGCATATCCATTGGGAAGAGGCCGATTGGAAAAGAGTTCTCTTCACAGATGAGTCTACATTCTGCCTCTACCATTGTGATCGACGTTCCCTTGTATACAGACGTCCACATGAAAGATATGCTCAGTGCAATTTCCTGAATACTATTGGTTTCGGGGGAGGATCGATTATGGTATGGGGTGGAATATCTTTGACTGCTCGCACAGACCTAGGGTCGTTGATAATGGAGCTATGAATGCTGATAAGTATATAAGGAACATTCTTGAAGAGCATGTAGCGCCATTCGCCCCATACATTGGTGAAAATTTCATTTATAAGGACGATAATGCCAGACCCCATCGTGCGCGCATCGTTCAGGAGTACCTTGAAGTCTCTCGAATGGAATGGCCAGCAAGAAGTCCAGATCTCAATCCGATTGAGCAGGTTTGGGACAACCTCAATAGAAGGCTGAGAAGTTCAGAAAATCATCCAGCTACTCTTAATGACTTAGGAATCCAACTCGGAGAAATCTTTGAAGGATTAGATCAGAACATTTTGAGATCACTCATTTTGAGTATGAACCGTCGTTGCCAAGCTGTAATTAACGCAAGGGATGGAAATACCAAGTATTAAATCACTTATCAGCATTTCAGTATTTTGAAAATTGTTCATTTCTCTTCTTTCACATAAGATCCGGTGAAATACTGAATTTTTCTTCCATTTAATGTGTCTTGTTTCGTTCAAAACCTTCCCGAGAGAACATAAAAAATAAGTTGTAAAGTCAATGTAGAGATAACTTTCATTAAAATTGAGATTTTCAGAATGTGTGTTAATTTTTTTGCGCAGTGTATATATATATTTTTTTTTTCAAATTTTGGTTTTTTTGACAGTTCTAAATACGAATATACTGGTGAAATTAATCATTTCAATGAATTTCCCTTGATTTTCTTCTCTATTCCGATTTTTAGAATAAGTATGAAAATGCAAAACATTTCTGTATAAATAAACCTTTCAAATATTGTATCACTGCTCCATACACTCTTCAAATATCGAAAATAGGGGGTTGAACTTTTTTTTGGAATCAGCTGAAGGGTGCTACAGTTCGAATCTTCACGTATAAAAGACTGACATTCAAAAGAGTTCGAAAAGTTTCAGGATATTTCATAATTATCATATTTACAGTGGACAAGAAAATGATATTATTCCATTTAACTTTTCCGTATTAAATGTAAATTAATATGATATAAATATGGTACATGAAAAACAGCTTTAATTTTGGAAGTAAATGGACACATTCGTCAATATGAATAATTTATCATTTCACACTATTCGAAAGTTTCAAAAACGTTATTATTCAAACCAAAGCGACAATAGTTAATTGATGGTTATTAACTACATGAATTATTGAAAAATTCATTTCAGTTTTGACTGAAAATACTCTCAATCACAGTTCGGAAGTCATATACTCATACAAAATGGTGCTATGATAAATTTCAACATAGGTTCATTGAATTTTCATGAGAGAAAGACTTCATATTTGGCATCATCAGTATCCTATATTTCTCAGAGACAAAATTTCTGCTCTTGAGCAAACTATTATAAGCCTTTTGAGTAAATAAATATAAATCTAGTAGCGTCAAAAAAAAGTTCTATCTCTCCAGTTCAATTTAGAGAGGAGCCGACCACACTCAGATTTTAGCCGTGGCCCTAAATCAGGGCCCTCATGTGAGTTTCTTCGAGTGATGGAAACACCTAATTCTCTTCGCCACTGTGAAGACAGTTTTCTCAAGAAAAAAAAATGAAAAAACAAAAACTTCTTTCACTTTATGGAGGTCACCCCGAGAGAATTTTCTACAAAATTATCTACAAAAACGCATGAGAAATAATTGGAAAGAAGAGGTATTCCTCACTCATTTCTGAGAAGTCAGTTAGAAATGAAGGTCCAATACATTTCATTTCTACCCTTTGACCTAGTTTTACAATGTCATCATGAGTAATCTTAATATATAAAACTAAGTCGGCCATATTGTTGGTTACACCATTTATAACTCAAGATTGGATGAATTGTTTGTTATGAAAGATTTTTTGTTGGATTCTTCTACGGCGGGGTTAACATAAAATACTATAAAACCCTGGAAAATTTGATGAAATGGAAAATGACATAGGAAATAATTTTCTTTCTTGGGAATAACGCTCCAGCCTCATGATGAAGGATCTGTGAGCCTATGTATTGAAAATGGTATTCATTTCGATTATTACTATCTTTTTCTTCGAGTTGAAGGCTTCTGAAGTTCAGCTTTAGAATGACATGAAATATCTCAATACATAAAACTAAGTCGGTCATTTTGTTGGTTATATCATTTTTAACTCAAGATTAGATTAACTGTTTATTATATGAATTTTTTAAATTCTTTTACGATGGTGTTAACATAAAATACATTAAAATCCTGAAAAATTTCATGAAATGGAAAAAAAATTGAAAATATTTTTTCTTCTTGCGAATAACGCCAGTAGGTGTCGCTACGGTTAATAGAGTTTTCCTGAAATTATTATATCTGATAATAATTCGGTGAACTACATTTTCTAATAATATTAACGCATCTGAGTCGATGTATTATTACACCTATCTTTCTTCCGAACACTACGGAAAATTTTATGATGAAATGTTTTGAAAAAATCCACATTCTACTATTATCGGCAATGTGAACAATTACTGTGTATTTTGAATTGCCCATACGTGCCGATTCACAATGAACAATCAGCAATCTGCTCTATTTATTCTCGCATTCTCGGAAAAAAAACCAAAAAGGTTGTTCATCACAAGGTACTACAATGAAGGAATTGTAAAATATAAAAATATGTTACCTCTTTACCTCTCAAATAAAGAGAATCCTCCTGTTGTATGAAAAACAATGTACAGGGTTATTGTTTATATTTTACTCAATAGCTATCTCAGTTAATATTGATCGTACAAAAACGTTTGAATGAGCAAATTATATATTTTTCAAAAACTGCCCAAATTAACCCCAATAAAGTATCTATATTTGATATCAGAAGAAAGAGCATCACCGATTAAAAAAATAAAATACAGATTGTACCGTTTGAAAAACAATAGTTCACAACAAATTTTCAGGTTTTCGATGCCTTTATGAATTTCTTAATACTGAATTCTGAATGCCAATGAAAAATACTTCAAATTTGCCCAGTAAAACTTTTTTTTTCGACCAATATTAACTGGAATAGCTATTGAGTAAAATATAAACAATCATCCTGATTATAACTATTTCAATGCAATCGAATATTTTGTATTTCACCTAAAACATTTCTTTCTTAAAAAAAAACAATGGTTAGTACAACTTTATTCATCTCTAAGGCGAAACAAAGTTCGCCGGGTCAGCTAGCTTATCTAATTGCCAATTGCGACAATGGGTCCCACCACCAGATCTCTTACGCTCTTCAGTTTCTGGATAGGAAATGATTCTAAACACTTCTTGGCCAACATTCAGAAATATAACAGATATTGTAGAAGACAATTTTATGTCCACTTTCAAGGTATTATACTATAAATGTTTATGATAATATTAAAGTTGCTGTTTCCTTTATAGATTCAGACAGTATGAACTCTGCCGGGTCAGCGTGTTTAAAATAAATGGTGATAATTGGTGACATCTAGTAGCTTCGAAAGAGATGTTTTATCTTTCCAGATCGCATTCTGAAAAAGCACTACCTCTCTCCGAAATTTAAACAGTGGTTCTAACTCAAGGCTCCCATTCAGGCCATTTCTGTTATCAATACACTTTAAAAGTGAATGAATCATTGTCTCTATGGTGTCTCACGCTTGGTGGGCCAATCTCAGGCAGTCCCAAATCAAAATACACTGAAAATATTGAGGAAAAAACACTAGAAAGTCTTCTTTCACAAACCTGCCTCATTGAGGAACAGTTTCAACGGAAGAATAGCCCCTTAAATCCTCACAATCTATTTCCCCAGACTCCATTCCGTTCCATTTCTATGCAGGACGAGCCCTTTTGTAGTGCCCACTCCCAGCCCTCTTTGTTTTCTCCTAAGACACGACGCGGTTTCATTACAAGAGATAAAGCGATAAAGCGGAATAAACTCTGGCGGCATGTGTCCTCGATTCCACCTCACTTCTTCATTTCCTTCCAATCGTTCGGAGTGAGCTCTTTCGAGATGATTTCCCCCAATGAATGATGTTTATTTTGCGACACTAATATCCTCCGCGTCAGTTAAAAACATTATGTCGATTGAGGTGATCGTTCAGAAGACGCTCTATCGAGCTTTCTGAGAAAATTGGAAAGGGGGGGAGACTACTCACTTCGTTTTCAAGAGCGTCAACATGTCTTTCAAGTTATCGGAAAAGTGGCAAATTTTTAAGGGACAGTGTTACTCACTCGAGAATGTCGATGGCAAGTAAATGTTTGGGAAACAGTAATAAATCGAAGATTGTGTTTTGTATTCAACCAAGAGTGTCGTATACATATATCTCAATATATTAAACTACTTCGGCCATTTTGTTGGTTACACCATTTAACAATCAAGATTGGATGAACTGTTTGTTATGAAAGATTTTTTGTTGGATTCTTCTACGACGGGGTTAACATAAAATACATCAAAACTCTGAAAAATTTGATGAAATGGAAAAAAAAGGAAATAATTTTCCTTTTTGCGAATAACACCAATAGGTGTCGCTACGGTAAATTTTCTAATAATATTAACGCATCTGTGTCCATGTGTTATTACCCCTATCTTTCTTCCGAACACTACTGAAAATTTTATAACGAAATGTTCTGAACAAATCCCCATTCTACAATTAAATATCGCCATTAGATGACAATCATAGATTATGTAAACAATTGAGGCGTATTTTGAGTTGCCTAAACGTCCGAATTAAGACATTGACATTTTCTATCGAACACACAAAAATACAATGGGTGTTTCCGAATGACTTCATTTGGAGCAGATATAATAAAAGGACGTGAATTCAATCCAACATTCAAGGTAAGAATATAATATTTACATTAATGTTTTCAAATCACTTATTTTGTCTTCCCTTTCTGCTATTTAGATCCAATGTTCACCATCGAATTGGATCATTACAACCTCTTGAAGATGCACATCATAAATTCCTCCAAATTTACTTCATATAGGCAATATGGATGATCAACTTGATCAACATCAATCAATGCAGATGTGTGAAAAATAAATCTTCAAGATCTGCAGCAACTACTTCATGAATATCATGCATTGGTTCGATTGTTTAAAACTGCTTTGGAACGTATGCCAAGTGACGATCACAAGGTTGTGATTAGAGCAGATGAACGACCTGTTGGAGCACATGACGCCAATTCAACTCCCCTACAATAGACCAAGTGGCAATTGTGATTGTAGGTGAAAACTTGGAAAAGCGTGATATTGTTCTTACGCGTCGCAATACTGGAGAATTGCAACGAATATATGAAATACACAGTTCATACGACGCTCTACAATACCCGCTAATGTTTTGGAGAGGTGATGATGGATATTACTTCAATATCAAGATGATAAATCCATTGAGTACCTTTATTAAAATTTGAAATGTCTTCTTAATACAAATTTGAATTATTTGATTTTATTCCAAGAAACCACCAAGAAAGTGAGCTCGGTGAATTATTATTCATTTCGTTTAATGGTTCGTTAAAATGCTGATAACTATTTGCAGAGATTTCGTCGATTTTTGCAGCAGTATTGTGTGGACATGTATTGTTAAACTAGCTGACCTGGCAGTCTTCATATTGCCTCAATCGATAAATAAAGAAGCAACTTTAATATTATAATAAACTATTATGGTATAATGTTGGCCAAGAAGTGTTTAGAATCATTTCCTATCCCAGAAAGTAAAGAGCGTAGGGGATCTGGTGGTGGGACCAATTGTGGCAATTGACAATTAGATAAGGTAGCTGACCCGGTGAACATTGTTTCGCCTTAGAGAAGAATAAAGTTGTACTAACCATTGTTTTTTTTTAAGAAGGAAATATATTAGGTCAAATACAAAATTACAAAATACATTGGTATGGGTAGAAATTCCCATTTCGAAGATTCAAAGCAAGTCTGGACCTTTTTCGCGATATGGAGTCGAGCATTGTCATGCTGTAAAATTAACCTTTTCAATTATTATTTTGTATGACCTTCCTTGACATGAAGAAATAGTCCCAACTTAAAAAACTCTCTTCCACGCAAGGAGGCAACCCTGTATATCCCCATCGTGCAAATGCGTGATAATAGATTTAATAAAATGACGTATCACCGCTGCCACAAATTTGAATATTCCATGCATGACGGCAGCAGGAATTAGTATTCGTGGCGGAATTCAATTTCCTCTGTTTAGAAGTTGAAAATCACTCCCGGTATAATTTTCCACGACATGGATCGAGACAGGCGGGTGGGATCCCGATTGTATTTACCGACAACCTGGACTTTGTAGGGCTGAAGTTCCGGGAGTTCTGTCAGATACCGCAGAAAGTTGACCTGATTAGAAGACGGGCCCTGGTAATTTTATCAAGCGGCAGAAGTTTACTGCTGATACGTACACGTTAACAACTAACTCCTGAGCCTACAATAGGATTATGAAACTTGCGTCGGACGGAATATCCGAAGAAACAGAAATACAGTTGATGGGACTCGGAGTTCAAATTTGTGGCGATGCGATTGTGTACGAAAAAATATGCTCTTGCTTTGTTCGGAGTTGATCATCACAACTCAAGGCTTAATTATGTTGAGTTTTTCACAAAGATATACCTTAAAAATCTCAGAGATCAAGTAAGAAAAAAAAAACAATAAAATTTAAACCTGATTCGTGAAGAAATAATAGTTCAGATTTCGAACTGCCTCAATCGATAAATGAAAAATAAGCAACTTTAATATTACAATAGACTAGGGTAAGCGGTATAGTCGTTGACACCCCGATAGTGATTGACACTTTACACACTTAATCCGTCGTAATAACATATTGGTATTTACCAGCGACTTTTTTCTTCTACCCACGTATGCTAGAAGGTCCAACACTCATTCGATGAATGTTTTAGTTCAGTAATTTGGCCCCCTGCTCAGATCGCAATGATATATTTGTCGCGAAGTTGTGTAGTAATGACAATCGGTTCAATCGTTGACGTTTTGTTAAGGAAAGTGACTGCACATATGCGTGAATTTCTTTAGATTGGGGTATCTGAGATATATGGAAGAAATTTTTCAGTGTTTGAAAGATTACAAAGATTGGATATTGATATAAACGTACCCTTTATTGATGTTTTCTTTCAGAATAAATCGCATGTCAATGACTGTCTTGTTTATATTACGTCGGAATAATGATTGACATAGGGTGTCTATCACCGTCTCAAAGTATCACATTTTGATATTCGAGTTCATCGCGTATTTGAAAAGTTGGAATATAACTGATTAGCTTTTTATTGTGTTCTCTTTCTTCCGGATCGGATAAACATTGGTTGACACCATGTCAATAACTATTTTCTAGGAGGATGTCAATCACTAAATATCCCTAGTAAACTACCTTACAGGGTGTTCCTGATGGAGGCTATTGGTTCCTAAAGGCCCTACTTGGTTCTTTGTGGAGTCTACGGGACTTGTTTCAAACTGACCATCCCTCTAGAGAAGAACTATTCTGTAGTACAGGTTGACCTGTATGTTGTTCTTGTCTTCACGTTGGAGAATATCCAAATATCAGTAGATGGTACTCCGAGAAACTCATGTTGTGACAGTCAGTGAACACTAAAAATCCCTCGCTATGACAGAGGTCGAATACTACTTACTAGGAGAATGCAGGAAATCTCTTTGTGAGTTGGGCTCCTGAAACTTTCTGAAAGTTATTTGGTCTCCGGCTCACGCTGAGATATGGCTATGAGAGGGCAGATGTATGGATGAGCAGGGACACAATCAGCTTTTATTGGTTGGGAGTCGACGCTTCACATCCACCGTACAACTTTCAGGAGTTCTTCGGGAAACGGCTAGACAAAAAATTTTTCTCTGAATGGAGCACGGGAAGTGATCTTAGGTAGTCAAGGCTTCTCATTAGGAGTTATCAATAATGTCTATGTTATTCTTTTATAATTGTTGAAGATGAAATAAATTATTATTATTATTATTGTTTTTCCTCTGGGTCTGAGGTCGAACAACTCCTGAATCTTGAGGGGAAACACCTGTGACTGGTGAGTGGTGTTTTGAGTGATCACCTTTTTAATAAACATTAAAATCGCTAGTCTCTGGTTGGCCTCTGTACCGTTGGTGAAGGAACACCGATGTTGCTCTTGAACATACCCTGTTTTCCTCTGGAAACCTTTATTACTTCAAGACAAAACATCTGGAAAACTCAATACCCACTTCCTCCCATTCCTATGGCGAGAGGAACTTCCTTGTCTACTCGCGACATTTTTGACAGCATGTCTGGAAGTTTGACTTTCTTATCCTGTATACGGTTGAACACTAGGCCACTAGGTCTCCAATCAGCCTGGAGAAGGCACCTCACCAAGAAGAAGTGATTAATTTTGTTGTTTTCGTCGTCCAAAAAAGTGAAAATATCATAAATTCTCATAACTTCATATATTATTACCGAAGTTGAGCACATTGTGTCGTCTGATCTTTTTTACCTGTTTCTTCGGCTAACAACAATGATAATAGATATATCCTATATCATCAACATGATCCCAATTTTCTCCACAATATATCACAATGGCCGGAGTCTCCAGAGAGAACAACAAGTTCGAGGAAACTGCTATTCATGAAAATGTCTTTCACCTGGGAAGAAATGACAGAAAAATATAGAAAAGAAGAAAAAATATCCAGCTGCAGAGGGGAAGAAAAGATCAATTCTCAAAGCCAAAACTGACGACAAAGAGAAGAAAAAACTGAAAAAATTGAACCTGAAAATAAGTCGATTTGTAAAGTCAACATTACTCCATCAGTGATTTATCAAACCGAGCACATCTACAGATACTGCAAGTGTAAAGAATTATGAAAATGCCGGAGTTGAATTGGAAGAAAATACAGAATAATTGGTTGCTGCAAATTTGTTCCGTGAGTAATATGCTTTCATAGAGAACATTTCTGTATTTTCCTGATGAAGCTTCATCTGCTGCAACAAGTTTACCAAAATTATAGTTGCAAACGATGTGTATCATCATATTAAAGAGAATACCATATCGTTGGTCCAATGCCGAAGTCACGAATGTGCTTTTTTGATGTTCCGGAAAAATCGTGTTTCAAAAATTGAAGACAGTGCTATAAACATATATTTCTTTTCGTTCTACTAGGCCAGAAGTAGGAGAGGGGGATAAGCAAACTCTTTGGCGATGTTGGCATTGACAACATGACCATAATCGCGATATATGCAAAAAGCACATTCGTGACTTTGACATTGTACCGACGATAAAACATACCTTCTGGAAACTTGCCCAGATGAAAAAATTTTTACTTGTTCTACATGGAAAAAAGAACATGAAAATACACAGCCCCTGTGAATGTGCAACTATGTTTCTATCTTTATTATTGAATATGGTGAATAACATTATCAACATTTTCATTAATCGTTCGTTCTACTCCATATATCTATCTTTATTATTGAATATAGTGAATAACATTATCAACATTTTCATTAATCGTTCGTTCTACCCCATATACAAGAGAATGATATGAAGGATGTCAATGACTATCATTTTGTATGTCAATGATTGTCGAAGTCTGTCAATCACTATCAAATCTGACGCTTCAAAAAAAAATCATTCTCATTCAGTTTTCAAACAACATATACCAAAAGTTCTGAGTGTTTACCGAAGAAGCATAATTGAACTGTAATATTGTAAGGGTCTCCACCTTGTTGTAAGAAAATTAAAAGCTGAAATCATTAATTGAAAGTTTCTATGCGCTTAAGGTGTCGATCACTATACCTGTTACCCTATTATGGTATAATACCTTGAAAGTGGACATAAAATTGTCCTACATAATATGTGTTGCGCCAAACGATGTCGTCTGGAAACAGCTGTCATATTTTTGAATGTTGGCCAAGAAGTGTAGCTGACCCGGCGAACTTTGTTTCGCCTTAGAGATGAATACAGTTGTACTAACCATTGGTTTTTTTTAAGAAGGAAATATGGTGAAATACAAAAAAAAACAAAAGTACAAAATATACAAAAAATTTAATTGCGTTGAAATAGGTATGTACATTGTTATTCATACATCAAAAAAATTCTCTTTATTCAAGAGGTAAAGAGGTAATTTTTTTTCATATTTTGATTTGTGATGATTAACATTTTTAGTTTTTTTCCGGGTGCGAGAATGAATAGGGCAGAAGGTTTGCCGACTCGTGGACACGCAACATACAACTGCCCATGAGAAAAACAACAATTTTCCAGATTTAAGCCACACAAGCCGAAGGACTGGCCATGCGATTTGTTAATTGTCATAGCAAACGCAAGACGAATGGGAAGTTGAATTCTCTAAAACTTAAATGGCATATCTGTTGGGATCATCGGAATTCTGGGAATAAGAACTTCCTCACCTTTATACTTTTCTTTGAGTATTGTGCAATGAATCAGGTTACTCTTAGGGTGTTTCGCCACCAAACGTGTTCCTTTGCATCATTTTGGCTGGTTAAGATTTCTCAATAACCTTTAATTGTAAATTGTGTGGTGGCAAACCTGGTATATCCAATGAGTTCAAATACTCAGTAGGATAATTTGTAGTTTCATTCTCGTTTGTTGCACTATCTATAGATTTATAACAAGGCAGAGTGGACCAATAATTTCACTTCGAATGATCAAATTTAGCTCCATTGTGAATCGGCACTTACTTCTGCGCAAAGCCTTATAATTCCAAGGCTTAGTTATACGCAAAGATTATAGAGTTAGAAAGATAGGAAACGCCCTTATATCTGTGGTACTAAAATCCGACTACGATTTTCGGTTAGTTTCTTACTTTCGACACCTAGAGGGCGTTGAAAACATTATTCAGTAAAGAAAACTATTTAAAAAGGCGCGAAATTCGAATTATACTTCTCATAAATTTCCATTAAATTGAGTATTCATTGTCGAGCTATTAAAGAAACATCGACAAAACAGAAGCGGGGCTCCGCTTTTTGATCAGGATGATATTTTCCATCTACAAATTGTTTTGAATTAAATGAAATACGCTTTTGGATTCTTTATATTTTCATTTGAAATTATTGTGTTAAATCAATTACAATACAACTATTATGAAATTGAGAACATTTCAAAAATTTGTTCACATGTCAAAGAATGATCATAACAATTTCAAGAATTTATTCATACAGTAAACTCCCGATAAATCGAACATCGATAAGTCGAACAGTTGTTCTGGACCCGATTCATACATATCTTACCCAGTGTATTTTCACCTCAATGAGTCTAGAGGGTCTAGTAGATGAGTCGAACTGCTGGAAGGGTCGTCAAGAGAACCTTCACCTCTATAAGTCGTTCTTCTGCCTCTATGAGTGGAACTTTTTGATCTAATGAATGAGACCGAAGAAGATTCGGTTCTCAAACAAATCACCACTCGTGATGAATATGATACGATTTTTTGACCTCTAAGAAATGTTTTCAGTGCTCAGACGCTCGTTTCTCATTGATGATGATTTCGTGTTTACCTGAGTTTTTCTTTAAATGAAGTGAAGTCTCACTCGAATAACTCGAATGTTTGGTGAGCCGAACAATAGATAAGTCGAACAGTTCTTTTGGTGCCTAGGAGTTCGACCTAACGAGAGTCCACTGTATATTAATTACAGAATGTTTGGACAACAATAAAAGAAAAATATCAGAGGTGTACAACAAGACTTGTAGGTCAGCCCAGCAAGAGTTCTTTATGCGTTATCCAGAACAATATATTTTTGCCCCGACAACTCTATCCATTTGACAGCACTGAAAATAAAAAGCAATGAACAAGAGTTACATGATACGAGTTTCAAAACTTACATTTCTATTTTTTTTGATAATAAAAAGAATGCACATTCAAGATTATTCTTTCTATTATCTCTGCAATTGTTCACCATGCATTTTAAATATCGGCGAGCATTTAACACAAAATTTATAACAGAAAAATACGCAAACAAAGATTATAGAATGAGCTATTTGCTACTCTTGGAGATTTCGAGTTATTTCAGTGGAAAATACGCGTATAAGGAAAAATGCAATCGTCATTCAGCAAAAAATATTTATTCAAGTATTTCTTTCAAAATTGACAACATCCTACTTATAATCTCTATATTATCTTTGCCAAACGGACCCTAATTAAATATTTCAACCATAACCCGTTTACTTTGGAAACTACAGATGTCGCTCACATCACTGTTGTCGCTGCGTTTGCCATCTTTATACTCTATAATCTTTGGTTAGACGTTTAGGCAACTCAAAATACACAGTAATTGTTTACATTGCCATCTGATAGCGATACTAGTAGAATGGGGATTCGTTCAAATTATTTCGTCATGAAATTTTCCGTAGTGTTCAGAAGAAAGATAGGTGTAATAACACATGGACTCGGATGCGTTAATATTATTAGAAAATGAACCGTAACGACACCTAATGGCATAATTCGCAAAAAAGGAAATTATTTCCTATTTCTTTTCCATTTCATCAAATTTTTCAGAGTTTTAATGTATTTTATTTTAACCCCGCCGTAGAAGAATCCAACAAAAAATCTTCCATAACAAACAGTTCATTCAATCTTGAGTTATAAATGGTGTAACCAACAAAATGGCCGACTTAGTTTTATACATTAAGATTTTAGTGGAGTCGTATGCGACGCTTCCTCGTGGTACTAGGGATGCTGAAAGCAGTGCCAGTTGGAGCCCGTTCGAGTTTTTTTTTTCACCTGTAGATTACGCCGTCGATCGCAATCGCTCCCGCCGTTTCGTACGTGCACAAGACGGCTTAACACTCCTCCAGCCCGTCGAATCGTTTCAATAACAGCCCGCCTTATTGGATTTCGTCCCATCAAATTCGCATAATTCATCCGGCGTTAGCGGAATCGCTGTAGCCGGATGCACTTTCCGATAATTCCCGAAGTGCGGGTTTATTGCGAACGCCCCGCGGCAGACTTAATTCTCCAGACGGAGTCTTAAAATTCCAAGGCAAATAACGCGAACTGGGGCCCGGTAATTCGACATAAAGTACATCATTTCATTTTCGTCGTTCTCCGGCGAGTTTCGAATCCGGGAAATCAAACAGTCCGTAATGGTCTTTTTCGGAACAGGCGCGCCCTCTGCCGGGTTAATCCCTTGCAGCGGAAGTGCTTTATATATATTAGACTGATTCAAAAAAATCGACTTTTTTGTTTTCACGAAACCCCCCCCTAATTATCTTCAGGGTATCGAAAGAGACCTTTATGAAAATATCAGCTCCAAATAATAATATTTAGAGGTCGCTCATCAATTATTTCTATTTTGCCTACTAATAGCAGGGGAAAATTTTCTTTTTCCAATAAAAAATTCCTAGAACACAAACCAATAGACGGATTTCTTTGTGTGATACATTTTCGTGTAGGCAATCATATACACTACAAATATGTCCCTTACGATATTTCGATAAAACGACCTCTTCAAAAGTTATTCGATTCGATGCTAATATTGAGGTATTTTTGAAGAAAAAAACTATTCAAAAAAATCGACTTTACTTGTTTTCACGCAACCTGCCTTCTAATCATCTTCAGGGCATAGACAAAAGCCGTCTGTGAAAACATTAGCTTTGAATATTAATATTTAGAGATCGCTCAACGATAGTTTCTATTTTCGCTGCTGATGGCAGGAGAACATTTTTTTTTTTCAATAAAAAAATTTTTTGTTCACGGATCAATAGACGGATTCAACTGTATGATACATTTTGGTGTAGGGAACTAGATACTCTACGAAAATGTTCAATACGATATCTCGATAAAACCACTTATTTGAATATTTTTTTCCGAAATACCTCAATATAAGTTATTAATATAGAGGTATTTTTGAAGAAAAAGTTCGAATAACTTTTGAACGTGCGGTTTTATCGAAATATCGTTTGAGACATTTTCGTAGAGCATCTAGTTCCCTACACGAAAATGTATCACACAATGGAATCCATCAATTGGTTCGTGAAGAAAAATTTTTTTATTGAAAAAAGAAAATTTTTTCCTGCTATCAACAGCGGAAATAGAAGTCATCGCTGAGCGACCTCTAAATATTAATATTCAAAGCTAATATCTTCACAGACGCCTTTTTTCGATACCCTGAAGATAATTAGAAATAGAGTTTCTAGAAAACGAACAGAATCGATTTTTTTGAATAATTTTTTTCTTCAAAAATACCTCAATATTAGCATCGAATCGAAAAACTTCTGAAAGGGCCGTTTTACCGAAATATCGTAAGGGTCATTTTTGTAGAGTATCTGATTGTATACACGAAAATGTATTACACAATGAAATCCGTCTATTGGTTTCTGCTCTAGGAATTTTTTATTGAAAAAAGAAATTTTTTCCCTGCTATTAGTAGGCAAAATAGAAATAATTGATGAGCGACCTCTAAATATTATTATTTGAAGCTGATATTTTCATAGAGGTCTCTTTTCGATACCCTGAAGATAATTAGGGGGGGTTTCGTGAAAACAAAAAATGTCGATTTTTTTGAAAGAGTCTAATATATATATATATATAATAAATGTTGAAACAAAAAGAACCTAAGCTGAGGTAAAAAAAGAACGGGGTATCATAACATTCTTCGTATGATACTATAGAATCATACGATACTGTCATCACTAGTATCATACGATACTATACAGCCAGGGGAAAAAACCTCAGCCGAAAAAACCTGTCTCCCCGTAAAAAAAATAACATAAAATATTAAATATCAGGAAAATCTTGAAAGACATCAGTGTGATCATCTTCATGTTACCCGTCGATGGGCTCAGATAAACAGATTCTTCCCAAAACGACTCGCAATTCTTAAGTCGCAAGACAAGACTAATTCCGAGAACAGTGGAATCTTATAGAACTGGCGTATACCTACTTCCTATTCCCGGAGGTATATTCAGATCAGATCCAGACAATTTAAATTACTTTCTGGATTTGAATTGGACAGTTTGAAACATACCAAGGATTATTGCCAATTTCTTTTTTTCATTTTAATCACAAAATATTCTTAATTCTTACAATACACAATATATTTTTGCGCATATAACGTTATATACGTCGACTTTTCATATTGTTTTTCTAAATATTTACTTTATTATCGTATATTTGCCGTCAGAGTTTTGCATTTAACTTTGTTAAACCCTCTGAGCCATTTCAGTAAATATTTGACAGAAAGTTCACTCCGAAAACTTTTCTTCTACCAACTATCACCCATAAATCATTTGTATCATTACTTGGATTCCGTGGTTAACTGAGTAATTCGACGAACGAGGTAACCGGTGGAAAATCAAACTATCGTGGCGCTCAAAAATTTCAACTATATTTCACCCACACCCGCTCTCCGATTGAAGGGCAGCCGGTTATCTAAAAGTTAGGTAGCAGTCTAATTTTCTTTCTTTGTACTGCAAAGATTTTAGAGTGTTACAAATTATCGCCTATAATGGTAAAGGAGTCTTGAAATTCCAAGGCAAATAGCGCGAACTGGGGCCCGGTAATTCGACATAAAGTACATCATTTCATTTTCGTCGTTCTCCGGCGAGTTTCGAATCCGGGAAATCAAACAGTCCGTAATGGTCTTTTTCGGAACAGGCGCGCCCTCTGCCGGGTTAATCCCTTGCAGCGGAAGTGAGGGTCTGCTGAAAAAACAGCCGATTAGCTTATGGAGGGATCCTAGGGGGGACGGATGACAGTATTTGAACTTTCCGATTTCGGTCGGGAGAAAGAAGGGATTATTTAAACGTGCATGACTCTTAATTGAACGGAGGGACGTTTTGAGGGGACTCGTCGCTATTTTCTGTTCTTTGTTCTTTGTTTTCTTAACGTCTTAGCGTCTTTCTGGTGGTGCTGGCGATGGATGGAATGTTACGAGAGCAACGTCGGAAAAAAGGAATTTTAAATACTGTAAAACGGGGTAACTTTGAACGATTTCTTCATTCAGAGCTATATATCTCCGCTAAGGAAGCGAATGAAAAATCCCAAAAAAATATATATCCCGGGCATCAGTTAGAGCTTGCTGCTGACAAGAAATTAGATTTCAAAATGATCAATAACCTTTTTTTTAAATTAAATTATGGGTGTTCGAAGTTACCCTACGATCGGGGATATAATACTTTTAACGACTATGAAGATACCACGCGATTTCGATTCAACCTCCCTGAGAGAATTTCTTTGAACACCTCAATACTGAAAATACTTGAAAATACTTGAAAAAAAATGAAGTGGACTAGAAATATGTACATAATATACACAAATAATTTTGTTTCGAAAATAGTATCAGGCATTCATTATCACAAAAAATGAATCAAAAAACCGGAATTTTCCTGGAAAATAAAATTAGTATAAACTGAATTAAACTAATATTTTGTAATAATAGAAAAAATAGGCATCAGAAAACAATAAATAGAACTGAACTATCTAGTCTCAACTCCTCAGATATGGGCGAACATGATTAGCATTAAACAAGAGGGCTCCTTCTTTTTCTGCCTACCTTGGGGTCTTGCCGAGCTGTGTACCTTCGTCGGGTACTTATTGCCAGGAAAACTCACGCAAAGAATTTTTTTTTCTCAATTAATTCGCCGGCAGCTTTCCCTGAGATTTCTGAACCTTAACATTTTCTACAAGATAAAACCGAGTTAGTTTCAAACATTAAGCTTAATTGAACACGTTCAAAAGTACCCCGAAAACGATGACTATGCACATTGTTTTCCAAAAGTATTAATACAACAAGAAGTATTTGAAATTCTTTTCTATACTGTTGATAGGATAATGTATTGTTGTAGCAGAAGTACGCCATTGATCGTTATAATTGATATGTTGCCTTGGCCATTCCAGTCTTTGAAGCTTATGGTCACGTGTTAATGGAACTCCTCTTAATGGACGTCTAGAACCTTGATTCATCTCTTTCAAACGTCGTCTGATGGTATCGATGGAAACTTGGACCCCATCTGCATTTTGAAGAGTATTCCGTAGCATTCCACACGTAGATGTAGGCTTTCTTCTCGAAGAACGGTGAGGAAACGATCCTGAGCAGGTATTGTTTTTCGTCTCCCATCAAGCCTTGGTTTCTCCAACACGGAACCTGTCTCACTGAACCTATTCTGAAGTCGAGATATCAGTCTTTGGCTGACTTGGAGCCTTTCCGCTACAACAACCTGAGTTAGGTCACCTTGTAGTATTCTGATAGCCCTATTAGCCTCAGCGTTTGTTAATTTACGTCTTGGCATTTTCAGAAAGCTCGTTTCAAATCGAAGCCGTTGATGAACTGACCCCATTTCAAAATAAAAACTTTCATGAAGCATATGCAAAGAACCAAACTTCAGAAAAAAGGAGAGCAAGATTGACGAATTGTCTCATACTGATTTTTATTGGATCGATTCAAGTTGTGGAATTTTAAATGATTTTACAGCGATTTTCTCGAAGATTACATACTTTTCAAAACGTATGTATAGCAGTATAGTTTAAGGCTCTCTTGATCGATATTAAAAGAGTCACTGCCACTTCATAAGTTAGCAGAGGCGCTGATATTACAAAATCAAGGGATCACGGTCTGTGGAAAGCAAGTACTGTTGCAGAGGGATATTTCAAGAATTTCATAAAGATGAAAAACGTTTTGCACAAAATATACTCGGCAAATAATCTGATGCCCAACTTTCCCAAATAACAGCCAGTGAGAACCAAAGAACAAATTTGTCTTCAAGTTATGAAGCAAGTCGACAGCTTGAAGATGTCATAAAGGGCACATTGCTATGCTACATGAATACTCGGAAAAATAAGAGATTGAGAGCAAACCACCGAAATAATGCCGTCGTCGAGAAAAAAATAGATGCGGATCGGTGTAACATAATTCTTTACCTCGATTCCTTTTCTATAGTTTCTTGGATCGTTGGGAAACACCTACAATCTCTTGAGCAATCTAGACGAGAAAACGTCCATGCATCTAGCTCTAAGTTCCCTGGTTTGTCTAGTCAGTGTTGCACTAGATGTCAGTGGCGCAGCTGAAATTTTTAAAGCAGAGTTCTGGAAAAACAGACTCTCATACAGATTTTTATGTGAAACCAACCATTTTCTTTCTTTCCTCGAGAAGATTCCACGTGGGATATCGAGAGCGGAACGACTGCAGACCTAACCCTAATCAGGTCGACGAGATTCCGGATTGCAGTCGTTTTTGCGGAGCAAACTCCATAAAGAAGCGAAATATAGAAAGAGGCGAAATCAAAGTGAATTTCCATCATCGTTCTATCCGATGGGGCTCAACGATAATATAGAATAACGCATTTCCATGTATGGATAAAGCATGTCTATCCTGAGGGACCTAGATTCCCATTTTCGATCGGAATTGAACGGTCCAAGCCCCGGATATACTGTCACATCCAATTTTAAATGGCGGAGCATACGTTGACTGGAAGTATCCCAATAGGGAACCCCAATAAAATCCGTAGTTTAGTGGCCGAACGGACCGATGGCCCGATCGATAAGGAAAATTGAGACGTATCATTCCATTTGCATTCTTTCGCAGAGCGACCTCTCGGCTCCGAACGAAAAAGAGACTTTTTGGCGACTGGTTGGTTTTTCGGTTTGACGTATTCGGGCACTTAGCGATTGAAGAGTGGAGTCTCGACTTCGTTTGCATGGTTGGAGGAAGGGGATGGGCAAAAAACGGTAGACTTCTCGTCGGATTAGAGGTTGATGGTGATTCGTGATATTGGGTGAGAGAGAACACCTTGTATTTTTAAGCTATTGCATAGCTTTTATCTCAGGCTTTGAGCGCGACAACCGAATGTAGAAATTCTGTAACGAAAAAACCTAACAGCCGTGTATCGTCGGTTCAGTTCGGCAGTGCAAAATGGAGTCGGCATCTCACTGTTTCCATTGAATTACGAACGGCAAATATTTCATTAACATCGGATAAAAAATGTAAAGCCAAACGCAAACATTTTCCATCAACTTCAGCTCTTGCTCTAACTATACATAAGTCGCAAGGTGGAACTTTTAACGAAATAGTATATGAGCAAGTAAATCACATTATCGGGAACTCGTCTATGTTGCACTCTCTCGGGTGACTAATAGTGAAAAATTGTATATTACGACAAAAAATGATGACTCTGCATCCAAATTTTGTCACAATCGAAGGCAAGCTGCATCGACTGCATCTTTGTTGCAAGAACTCAAGAGACTGTCTTCAAATAGTGTTCAGACGATAGCTCAAAGTGTCTTAGATTTCATTAGTATTAGAAATGGCATTTCAATAATGACTTTCAATTGCCAAAGTTTACACAGTCACAAATACGATTCACAAGATTCATTTACGAGACGAACCGATGTGTTACTTCTTACCGAAACATGCATGACGTGTGATAATCCGATTGAAATACCTAATTTTAAATTTATTGTTTAATTCAAATGAGATACTGTTCCAAAAGGTAGGGAAGCTATTTACCATAATAGTAATAATGTTACTGATATTATAACTCCGAATATTGAAATAAATATTGAAGACGTCAGCGATGTTAATGTTAGAAGCTCATTTGTTGGAGATATTTGTGCATGCTTATGCAAACTAAGAAATGGCCTACACATAGTCATGGTAGCAATTCACATTTCCCGAATCCAAAATTGGACGAGGTAGAGCATTTTATTGATTGCACTTTACTGGAGTACACTGAAGGAGGGTCGAAAATACTTGGTACAAATGGTAAAAAATTTCCACTTATCTTGGCTGGCGATTTCAATATCAACTCTGCTGATAAAAAATCAGAGCGGTTGACAACTTTTATTTCGGAAAAATTGAATTTAAAAATGAATAATGATCCACAAGAATCCAGAACTAAATATGGGACCACTATTGACGCGGTATTTTCCAGATATTTAGAAGACATCAAGTCCCAAACTTATTTTTCTTATTTCAGTTATTTTAAATCAACAATATTATCCTCTTATTTTTGAATGAATGTTTTGCAATAGCTTTACCTCGGTAATCCTCGAGTGCGATACATTTTTCATCTAAGGAAAGATCGAGGGGAATTGACATTGAATCAATATGCTCGAACTTTTTTAAGTGGCACAGAAGTCCGTGAATCAGTTAGTAGTAGAGTAAATAATATTTTTCTCTATTTCAGTATCGTAATGAGTTCATTACAGTACTTAAAGTAGTGCTGTAATGAAACTCATTACAGCATTGTTTTCAGTTATATTTTTCGTTTTATGGTTGTCAGTACTGACCTCCGATCGAATCAAGTTTCGAATAAAATCAATTCAAATTCCGTTATCTGTCAAATTTCGTATATCACACCAACTGCCAAGATATAATACAAAAGTCACTAATCTGAATTTTCATTTGAATTTCGAGAGTATTTCACAAAACTTGACTGAAATAGAGAAAATACCGTCTAATACTCGTTGCAGAGGGCAATTCCAACACTCATGCTATCGAAAACTCGCTCCTTCGTCTCTCGATTTCGAACTTCGCATTCGTGTTGGAATAGGAGCTCATTCTGCAACTTGTATTAGAATATACTATTCTGTACTTCAGAATCGTAATGAGTTCATTACAGTACTGAAAGCAGTGCTGTTGTGAACTCATTATAGATTTCGTTTCAGTTATATTTTTCGTTTTGTGGTTGTCAACTCTGACTTCCTATCCCATCAATCTACACACGTCAATTCAAATTTCGTAATCTGTCAATTTTCTCAACAGTCACACCAACTACACCGAGATACAATACCAAAGTCTCTAGGAGGTATAATCTGAATTTTTCATTCAATTTCGAGAGTATTTAAAATGAAATAGAGAAAATTTTGTCTTATACTCGTGGCAAAAGGCAATTCCAACCCTCAAGCTTTCGAAAACTCGCTCCTTCGTCGTTCTTGTTGAAATAGAAGCCCATTCATTCTGCAACTTGTTTTAGATTAGTTATTTATGATACAAGTGCAGAAGGCATTGATATTCTTGCACGAGCTCAAATTGTGAAATGAATGAACGAGTGTTAGAATGAGCCTTCTGATGTACGACTATCATACAATATTTTTTCAAATTCGCTGAACGAAAGAACGGGAATGAACTGTACGTGAGTGGTACAGTTCTAACTGTTAGTTTCAACTGTTCATATTTCTCAGTTAAACGGTACAGGGTGGGCAAAATTGCTGACACCGGAAGTAGGTACAACTTTTTAACCATGAGAGATAGAGGAAAAAGAATGACACGTTACGGTGGTCTTTTTTAGAGAAACTGATAATGCCATCAATTGCATTCCTCTATCTATTTTTGTTTTCGAGTTAAAGGCCAAAATTGAAATTTGGGCGATTTCAACTTTGGCTATTATCTCCGTTTCTGTTTGTGCTAGGAAGTTGAAATGAAAACATTATACAGGCACTTTTTTCATAGCAATCCAGTAGCGTACTTTGTTTTTTCCCAAGAGGTTTCCTTGCTGAACTAAAGCATAAAGATGTTTTTTTCATATGGAAACAATTGTTTGAAATGGCTTAGAAATAATCGCCGTTTTTTTTGTTGTATATATATTCTTATGAAAAAGAGAGCTAAAATAATACAATAAATGTTGAAACAAAAAGTACCTAAGCTGAGGTAAAAAAAGAACGGGGTATCATAACATTCTTCGTATGATACTATAGAATCATACGATACTATCAACACTAGTATCATACGATACTATACAGCCAGGGGAAAAAACCTCAGCCGAAAAAACCTGCCTCCCCGTAAACAAAATAACATAAAATATCAAATATCAGGAAAATCTTGAAAGACATCGGTGTGATCATCTTCATGTTATCCGTCGATGGGCTCGGATACACAGATTCTTCCCAAAACGACTCGTAATTCTTAATCTGAAATGAAAAAAGACAAAAGCAGAAAAGAAATCGATTATTCAGAATGAATCGAATGCATTTTGGAAATGCATTTGCTACTTTAAAAAACATTAACATTAAGATTTCTTGGCCAAATAATGTTCGGAGGTTTATAAATATTTATAACAGAAATGTCACAAAATTTGAAAGAAATGAAAAAAAAACTCCATCAATTTCCTCTTTCCGAATCTGTTGAAAGTTACGAAACCGATAATATTTCAACATAACAAGCTAAACTTGTAAAAAATCAATTAATACATAACTTTCAACTGTCCTCTTTCACAATGATTTTTTTCTGTTGCCGTGTGGGTTTCTTGCAGAAGAATCTCTTTGATACCATGTTCATCAGCTAATTTGGAGACGTAATCACAAATGCCCTTCGAAATTCCTTCGATATTCAAATTCGAAATCCACAAATTGTTGCTCTCTGGTCGTGAGGGTTTTTTCAAACCGGATACGTCCTTCCAGGTGATGATTTTTCGGCACTTCAGATGTTTGAAGACCGCTACGGGACCCCAATGAAAGGTAATCATCTCCCATAGATGAACTATGTGTAGGCCATTTCTAAGTTTGCATAATATTTATTCCAATATTCGGAGTCATAATATTAGTAACATTATTACTATTTTGGTAAATAGCTACTTTTGGAACAGTATCTCGTTTGGATTGAACAATACAATTGAAATTAGGTATTTCAACGCGTCATGCATGTTTCGGTAATACATTGGTTTGTCTCGTAACTGAATCTTGTAAATCGTATTTGTGACTATGTAAACTTCGGCAATTGAAAGTCATTATTCAAATGCCATTTCTATTACTAATGAAATCTAAGACACTTTGAGCTATCGTCTGAACACTATTTAAAGACAGTCTTTTGAATTCTTGCGACAAAGATACAGTCGATATAGCTTGCCTTCGATTATGATAAAACTTAAATGCAGAATTATCATTTTTTGTCGTAATAAATAATTTTTCAATATTAGTCACCCGAGAGAGTGCAACATAGACGAGTTCCTGAGAATGTGATTTACTATACTCATATACTATTTCGTCAAAAGTTCCACATTGCGACTTATGTATAGTTAGAGCAAGAGCTGAAGTTAATGGGAAATGTTTGCGTTTGGCTGTACATTTTCTATCCGATGTTAGTGAAATATTTGCCGTTCGTAATTAAATGGGAACAGCGAGATTGCCGACTCCATTTCGCACTGCTAGAGTGGCTGCAGGCATCCGTCTAGTCGCAAGCACCCAAACACCGTGCCAAAGTCTGCCGAACTGAACCGACGATACACGGCTGTGTTAGGTTTTTTCGTTACGGAATTTCTACATTCGGTCGCCGCGCTCGAAGCCTGAGATGAAAGCTATGCAATAGCTTGAAAAAGATGGCCAACAGCCCTCTGCAACTCGAACCAATCACAGCCGTCCGCTGTTGCTTCCACGAATTACTCAATGTCATAATGTCACGTTTCATGACGTAACCTGCAACGCTGGCAAGCAGAAATGAGTTCAAACGTCCCCCGACATAATTATTAAAAATCGGCCGCCGCCATCAAACTGCTAGACGTAACCCGGGGGTAATTAATGGCTCGCTAAATTCGAAAATGACCCGCCTGATATATGTGATGTTGCCACGTCTGGCACGCCATAAAATCATTTTCTCGGCACGAATCGCTCGGATTTCTCGAGGAGTACGGTTGACCTTACGCGTCCAAATGACTGTTTTCACGAAATATCAAAATCAAGTGGGCGAGCAGTTATTTTCTGTGAGTTCAAGATGGAGTATCGACATCAGCTGATGGTTTCCTTTCGAGGAATGGAGTTGTTTAGCGCGTGGATGGAGATCGGAGTTCTGAATGATCCTGGGACAACCAGTAGGTATTGTTTAATTCATGATATGAACATAGGGTACACGGTTCAAAATTGAGTTTGTAAGAGGAGCCTCACTTTCGTATTTAAGCGGTACAGTGTACCACTTCCAATGAGGCGAGGCATTACGGGCGTTCATGACGCGATAGGCAGTCGAGACAAAATTTGTTTTACCACATACTGTCTCACTGTGTCGCTCGCAATTGGACCTATGCAAAAGGGGGATAACGTCGTTACGTTAGACGTTAGAACGGTCAAAGGAACAACCTCTAAAAAACAAACCCCATGGAAGTACCTTCTATTAACATGAAAGCTGAAAGCACTGGGACATTCGAAATGAGGTGATACAGTTTTTCAAAGTGAGCCGCTCTTACATTTCTGCGTCTTGTCCGGGACACATAAACCGCCTCTTACAAAATTTACCCAACACTACTACAGGGTGTTTTTTCTCAGACGAGCCACACCGAATATTTCTCGTCCCATTGTGATTGGAAAAATTTCCCGAAACATATCTTTTGACGTATATTTGAGGCGTATACGAGCAACCTCCTAAGAGGGGCTCTTCAAGTCCCCAAAATAGAGAAGAGGGGTTGAGTGATACTTCATTTGAAAGGTCTTAGACACTTCTTTACAACCATGTTCGCCAAATAACAATTCATCAACTCAATCTTGACAAATTGGACGAACTACGCCAATGAATTGTAAATAAGTGTAGACAAATGACTCAAATTATGCTGAAAAATGTTAGAGACGGTTTTCAATCAAGAATATTTTATGGAAGTGAATGGAAGAAAAATTTAAACATTTGATTTCAAAACGCAGATCTAATTTTTGTTATTATTAGCATGATAATACAATTAAATTTCTTCAAGAATGTGATTTTTTTTTAATTTATTTTTAAATTTTTTAGAAGGGGCTCAGTGAAAAATTCTCTCCCGTACGATTTTCTGGCAACTTCAGGAGTTATTCTTTCAAGAGTTGATCTCAACAGGGTCCCATTATGGGGCAAATCATGTATTTTTCAGTTATATTGCTTTAGGGTGGAGTACAGTTATGTTTGTGGTCATTTTGACCATTGTAGAATACTGATTATTTTTATTTTTTTATACGGTTTTCTCTCCAACACAGTTATGTCTGTGATTATTATGACATTTTGATTTTATGTAGTTTTCCTGTTTTGTCATTCGTCGATTATGTTGCTATGTAATTTAATGCAATTTTCATTTCAGAATTTCTACATTTCGTCTATCTACTTTCTGCATTCTATTACCTATTCATCAATGATTTGCATTGTGATGATAAAATAATCAGTGATTCAGCTTAATTGTTTCTCAAATCTTGATTTGATGTGGTCTTCCATATATAAACTACTCCACATGAGTTAGGGATATTGACTTAAATTGCAAAAAAATCTAGTTCAAATGAGATTTTGTGGTGAAAATTCATATCAATATGATTCCAAGTTGCAGGAAATAAAATTAATTTTAGCCTGTAGGTCTGCGGCATATACAAAGTAGTTAAGAAAAATCGAGTAAAATAACGAAATTTTATACCCAGAGAATTCAAGCATTTTAGGACTATCAATACAATGTATGGCCTCACGGGCATCAATAACATGTGCATACTACACACGAGGTTGTTGAACGTTTCTTGAGGAATTTGGTTTCATAAATGGAGCAGAAGCTCTCTCAGATCATTTGAGGATTCTTGGGTAGGTTGATGATTATCTAATCTTCTTTGGAGCATATCCCACTCATGTTCTATGCAATTCAAATCTGGTCAGTACGGAGGTATTGGTGAATGTGGAATACCAAGCTCCATACCCTATTTCTTCGAGAATCTGAAAATCGTCCATATCTGGATTCATCAGTGAAAAGGACATTACGCCATTCCAATTGATATCTTGGCTTACTCATTTCAGTCTTAGACGCTTATGGTCACGTGTTAATGGAACTCCTCTTAATGGACGTCCAGAACCTATATACACCTCTCTTCAACGTCGTCTGATGGTTTCGATGGATAATTGGACTCCATTTGCATTTTGAAGAGTATTCCGTGGCATTCTACACGTACAGGTGTTGTTTTTTGCATCCCACCAAACCTTTATTTTTCCAACAAGGAACCTGTCTCCCCGAACCTATTCCAAAGTCAAGATTTTACACTTCAGCTGACTTAGAGCCTTTTCGCTACAACAACCTGAGTTAGGCCACCCTGTAGTACACCGATAGCTCTACTAGCCTCAGCGTTTGTTAGTTCACGTCTTGGCATTTGCAGAGAACTCGTTTTAAATCGAAGCCGTGGATAAACTGACTCCATTTCAAAATAAGAACAGTCATGAAGCATATTTAAAGAACCAAACTTCAGAAAAAAAGGCGACCAGATTGACGAAATGTCTCATACTGATTTTTATTGGATCGATTCAAGTTGTTATTGAGTTTTAAATGATTTTACAGCGATTTTCTCGAAGAATAAATACTTTTCAAAAAGATTGAATACGATATCCCTAACTCTTGTGCAGCAGTATACTTTATGACTTCTTTCTAGGATATCGTTCGTAATAAGTGATCGAGTGTTCTGAAACTCTCCAGTATGTCCAACACTGGTGATTGTTAATCACTAATCGATATACATGGTAGCATATATTGTCAAGTTCATTTTCTTCATATTTGAGCATCATCTTGAAGGTACCAAGTACCTCACCCTAATTTCAAAAATTCCCATGATGAAACTCCATACTATGAGGCTTGAAAACCTTAAGTAATCTCATACTCGACTATCCCTAAATACATTGAATATCTTCATCATAACTTACGATTAGGTAGGTTCATCTGGTGGTGGGATGGCTTATGCTTCACTTCGTTTCCTGCAAAAAAAAAATGATATCAGATTCCTATATTCGTATCAATCTCTCAATTAGTTTGTTCAATAACTTTTCAATTTCAAGTCGATGAGATATTCATTGCGGTGATTATGGAAACGAATAAAAAACATTATTATAATTTATATTATTATTAGAATCTTGGCCCTAAATTAAGAATATCCAAGCCTCTTGGGAGTGAACCTTCTGTTTCACAGGTAGAGACACTAGCTGTCTATACCTGCGCTCAAGAGTGCCTTCGAAGGAAGGAAGGCGCATATATATATCACCACAGACAGTCAGGCAACTCTGAGATCACTGGAATCATACAGCCAGGATTCTCGTCTGACATGGAAATGCCGTAATGCCATAAAACAACTGGCCAGAGGCAATAAGGTGACTCTACTGTGGATACCAGAACATTGTGGTATTGAGGGAATAGAAACAGCCGACAAACTCGCGAAGAAAGCTTCAAAGTTGAAGCTTGTTGGACCTGAACCTTCCTGTGGGCTTAAAAAAGACCAATATAAAAAAGCGGTCCAACAATGGGAAGCGGCAAACAAAACAACGCTCTGGTGAAATACTCCTAGACTTGCGCAAGCCAAGAGATTTGTGGAATTCTCGCCGACTTACACTAGGAAACTCATAAAGCTGTCACAAGTTGATCTTCGAATAATGGTGGGTCTGCTGACGGGACATTGTCGATACAAATATCTTTTGTATCGCATGGGAAAATCAGCAGGTGAAACCTGCAGGCTATGTGGATCAGAGAAAGAAACGGCTGAAGACATGGTATGCAAGTGTCCGGAGCTGGCGGAACTAAGAACCAATCACATGGGGAAGTCGGTCCTGGATCCTCATGAGGTAACAGCTAAAGCTCCTAAGGATGTCGTTGGATTTATCAATGGCACTGACGGCCTCCTTGGGATTTAAATTAACGAGTTAGGTAAACACCAAAAGATCCTTGCGGTCGAAGTTCCCGGAAGGCTGAATGAAGCCACGACGACCCCTGTTCAGGATAATAATAATAATAATAATAGAATCTTGGGCCAAGAAGTAAATGAATTATAACGAACTCTTGTTGACTGAAGTTGGCAGATTCATCCAAAGCAAGAAAATGCTGCCATCGTGGCAGAGCAGTCACAGACCGATTTCGTTCCTATTAGGACTCAACAGAGCCACTTAGATTAGTCACGACGAGCATTGGGTGGCCAAGAGATCATAACCTATTGAGAGTTTTGTACATTTTCTGATAGTTCATTGAAGAGATGCAATTTTACTTCCCTAAAGCTTGTAATACGTTCGAGCGATGTTTCTTTTGGTCGTTTGGATTAAAAGGACTCTTCTTTATCTATTCACCACGAAACTTTGTACAGTTACCGGTGAACCATCCTGTATATTGAATCTAATTCCGAGATGAAAGGAAGAGATTCAGTTTCGAAGGATATCTATTGAAGCGTTCATCTTGATTTCGCACGTAGCCGATTGAACGAGTCGGAGCAACCAAATCGGGATTTTTTTAATTCCCCGTCGGGCGATAGCAGTTGGACTAACTGCTCGTTCTTCGGCCATCTGTCCTATACCAGTGGGACTAATCCGGAAAAATTTCTCCAATCAAGTATCTGTTGAGAATTCGGCAGAGTGAAATTGTCCCAAGTTTTGCACTGAATCCTCCAGCGTCTGACTTTCGAACTAGCGTCGACAAATGGTGGTGCCAGGAGAGTTTTCATCCCCCCCCTACGACCCATCCGGTTCAGAAAAAGTGAACGCGGGGAATTTCCATATTAAATGGCTGTTTCTTCAGGCCTGTCTTGTCAACATTTCGATTCAATTTTGTTGTTGGGGAACCCGAACGTTAGACTTTTTGCGGCTCGCGTCTGAAACCTTGGGGGTTGATGAATAAAACATGAAGGCTACAGGGGGGATTCAGTATCATCTGAAAGGGTTCTTGCTACTATTTCTTTTACAACAAATCATGTCAGCAGTTAACTTTCACAGAGTTCATACATTTTTATCGTGTCATTCGAAAGATTATTTCATTCTGAGTTTTTTTCCATTTCCGAACGTGTTTTATATTGATTCAATTTCATCAGAAATATAGAAAATTAAGTGTAACTTTCGGTTCTTCTCCCTTAAAACATAATTTCAATCCTAGATACCTGGGAATCAAACTTGACTCTTCTCTAATTTTCAACGCCCATTTTGAAGATCTGCGTTTGAAGCTCGAACTCGAAACAATATTCTTCAGAAACTAGTTAGTTCCTGATGCAACAATACTTCGTACGGCAGCGCTTGCTTTGGTTTATTCTGCTGCTGATTATTGTTGCCCTGTTTGGTTGAACAGTGTTCATGTAAAAAAAATTGATGCCCAACTAAATTTTTTTATGGGGATTATTACTGGTACTATCAAGTCTACACCTACTCCTTGGTTACCAGTCCTCTCGAATATTGTCCCTCCCCATATTCGCAGAGAGACAACAGCTTTGAATTTTTGAAACAAATTCAATTCCTTTCCAAATTCATTTCCCATACTCACCTATATTCCAGATAATAAGGTCTCCAGATTGAAGTCGTGTAAACCTTTTCGGTCAAATTTTCTGATTGATGTGAATAGGAGCGATAAGGAAATTTGGCAATCTGAATGAAATGTATGCAATTTTTTCAATAAAGATCTTATTTCTGATCCTTCCAACAGAGTTCCTGGTTTTGACCTTGCCAGTAGAATATTGTCTGTTCTAAATCACATTAGAACAGGCCATGAACGATGCAACAACATGCTCTTCCGATGGAATTCGGTTGAGAGCCCTAGTTGTGTGTGTGGGAAAAATGGGGAGACTATAGAAAATCTTATAAATAGTTATCCCATTTATAAATTTCAAGATGGTTTCGAGGCTATACACAAAGTAACAAATGCATTTCTGAAATGGGTGGTTAATTTCAAAATTATTTAATTTATCCTAAATAGTTGGTTTTTTTTCTGCTTTTGTCTTTTTTCATTTCAAATTGAGAATTGCGGGTCGTTTTTGTGAAGAATCTGTTTATCTGAACCCATCGACGGATAACATGAAGCTGTTCTCTCAGATCACACTGATGACTTTCAAGATTTTCCTGATATTTATCATTTAAAGTATTTTTTTTTCACGGGTGGGGTAAGGTTTTTCAGATGAGGTTTTTTCCCTTTCGTCATTTAATCATACAGCAGACCTTTTCGTTTCAATATGTATTGTATTATTTTAGCTCTCTGAATCAAAAGAATATATATTTCATTTATTTCTTCATTTATTCATTTATTCATTTTCGAATTCTTGATCTAATTATCTCTTCCCAATGGCAGCGTTGTGGCATGGAATCCCATCTTGCTTTAGCAACATATTTCGTTTTATTTGAAGAAGCACATTTTCTAGAAAACCAGCATTCTTGAATTCAAGATACAAAATCATACCGATGTCTCCAGATAAAGACATACCACCACAATTCAGGAAGAAATAAATGGAATAGAATTAACATTAAACACGCTGCAGATCGCTGAAGGTTAGATAGAAATGAAAAAACATTGTATTCGGAAAAAATCAGAATGAACTTATCTCGACTGACTGGATAAAAAAAGGAGTGTTCCTGTAAAAAATTTTATCGTCTTTATTTTTTTCGCAGATTTTCACGCGCATCTCAAGTCAGCATTGACTTGTTCAAAAAGTCATTCTCAGAATGAAAAAATATTTGGACGTTTTCGAGAAAATAGGGGTTACCGAAATAAGTGAATCACCCTGTACAATGCTCTAGCCAAAGATTACAAGCATTAAGCAATACTAAATTTTGAAAAAGAAACTGCATAAGTTATTGATAGAATGTGAACCATATTCAATGGAAGAATCTTGATATATAAAACTAAGTCGGCCATATTGTTGGTTACAACATTTATAACTCAAGATTGGATGAACTGTTTGTTATGAAAGATTTTTTGTTGGATTCTTCCACGGCGGAGTTAACATAAAGTACCATGAATCCCTGAAAAATTTGATGACATGGACAAAAAAGGCAATAATTTTCTTTCTTGCGAATAACGCCAGTAGGTGTCGCTACATTTAATAGCGTTTTCGTGAAAGTATTGTATTTGATATTAATTCGGTAAACTACATTTTCTAATAATATTAATGCGTCTGAGTCCATATATTCTTACACCTATCTTTCTTCCGAACAATACGGAAAATTTCATGATGAAATAATTCGGCAATGTAAACAATTACTGTGTATTTTGACTTGCCAATACGTGCCGATTCACAATGGATAATCAGCAATCTTTCCTATTTATTCTAGCATCTCGGGGAAAAAAAAACAAAAAAAAGTTGTTCATCACAAGGTACTACAATGAAGGAATTGTAAAATATAAAAAAAAGTTGCCTCTTAACCTCTTAAATGAAGGGAATTTTTTTGATGTATGAATAACAATGTATATACCTACTTCAACGCAATTAAATTTTTTGTATATTTTGTGTTTTTTTGTATTTCACCTAATATATTTCCTTCTTAAGAAAAAATAATGGTTAGTACACCTTTATTCATCTCTGAGGCGAAACAAAGTTCGCCGGGTCAGCTAGCTTATCTAATTTCCAATTGTCACAATTGGTCCCACCACCAGATCCCTTACGCTCTTTAGTTTCTGGGATAGGAAATGGTTCTAAACACTTCTTGGCCAACATTCAAAAATATAACAGCTTCCAGACGACATCGTTTGGCGCAACACATATTGTACAGGACAATTTTATGTCCATTTTCAAGTTATTATACCATAATAGTTTATTATAATATTAAAAGTTGCCTTTTTATTTATCGATAGAGGCAGTACGAAGTCTGCCGCGTCAGCTAGTTCATAATAATTTGAAGAGCAACTAAGGAATCATGATTCCGTTATATATTTCCATTTTTTGAATCACCCTTTCTGCATTCCCTTCGAAAAAAAAAGACGCCAGCATTAATCTTGAGGGTGTAATCGTCAGTCAACCGTGACAGTTAAATATAATATTTCAGGAAGCTGAATGGAGCAGTGAAATCGCACAAGATGCCCCCTCTGATTTAGAAGCGGAATAAAAAAATCCCGGGAACTACGTGATACGTATGACTATCGCATTTTTCATTCTCGTCGAGCCTACGCGGGAAAGGATGGGCTCCTTTAATGATATCCACGTCTGGAGGAGAAATATTGTTCATATGAGCGAGTGTCGCATTCATCTTTTCGAAAAGGATCCATTCAGAGGGAGATTGCGCATAAAGGGAGATGGACAAGTGATCGTAAATTATTCTCGAATAAAAAAATGATAATTCAGCAGAGAATTCAGTTTCGATTTATCGAGTGCCTTTACAAATGCATGAAAGCACTGACATAAATGCAGAATTTACTCTGATAAAAAAAATATACACATAAATAGAGTTTGTCCAAATCGCATTTAGCCCAAACATAAAAAATGGAATGGAAATGATAATAAAAGAAATGATATCATGAATATCATATCAGGAATAAAGAAAACCCTTCGTTTTCCGATATACAGCAGAGCTAAACTATCTGAACATCTGTCTGAAGGCTTTGGACCACAAAATTTTCAAGAAGCAAGTACTTCAGTTTAGTTACTATGTTCAAAATCGGGGTTCTTCTGATTGTGCAAAAATACTGTGGAGGACTGTTTCCAGATAATTGAGTTGGAGATGGTAGTGTAAAAACATTTATTGACATCATTCACAATCATAAAATGAATAAGTCACCCACCATGAAGGTAATACAGTAAAAATACAAATATTAAAGTCATCTATAAACTCAGAATGACATTATTCAACTAAAAACAGAGGTCAGATGAAGTCAGACTTAGACTTTGAGATAGTTCCATTATTCAAAATTAAACTCAACGTTTACAGTGATAGAGCAATCCAACTTGATTGCGAGAGCTTCGTTATTTCATCAGAAAAACAGAAGGTTGAATCATTAGAGTAGACTGAGTTGAAATAAAAGTGAGATCAGGCCTTAGAGGAAATACGTGCATTGAAAGTCTGTTCTTCATTGAGGTTATTACAATGTTAGAATATCATGATTAAGAATTCAATATTTTTAATCTATAACGTTGGTCCATAAGAGAATGCTAAATTAATCAATTGAAACGACATTTACACCTGAGATCTTACTTGATTAGAGGTTCAGATGAATGAACTTGAGAATTTCATGTTTATAATGAGATCATACCAGTTGAATGGTTTTAACAATATTAGATAAGACCGCTCAAGGTGAAGTAGGGATTGAGGCTGTCAATCAGGTTCAATGTGTAAACTACTTGATTGTGTACATATTTCAAAGAAGTTCACTTGGTTTTATTGACAGAGAAAACTGATTCCATGATTCACCTTTGCGTTTGAGGATTTTCATTCATATGAAACTCGAGAACAATAATTTGCAAGTGTTATGAGAAGTGACTAGTTGAGAAATGAGATGAACTGATTAAGAGAATGAGATGCACATGAGAATATAATAAATCAGTATTTATTACCAGCGAAACACATGGAGCAAGCAATCATTTCCATGTGAGAAGTCTAGAGATATCTGAAAAATCTAAGAAAACTGCAAAAATATAACGAAATATATGTCTTAAAGGATTCAAATACTTTAGTTCGACGCAATAAAAATTTTATTTGAATAAAGCGATAGAAGATTACCATTATTTTCACAGATTTTCATGATCTGAAACGTGGATAAATTTTCAAACTTTATAAAAAGCAGGAAAATAACATGGAAACTGAAACAATTAATGATTCTGAAAATTCACCTACCTTTTGATGATTAGTTACTCCGAAAATTGAACGAGATGAGCAGTTATTAAGCGAGGTGAATTTTTGAAAATTCTTATTTACAAGATTAACACAAGAGGAGGTCTATTCATAGGCAGAGCTGGATTACAAAAGATGACGTCAAGTGGTTAATGCATACTGGTAGGTTAATTTGACGCGAGCAGTCAATCAGCTGACCATAGAGCTGTACTTGCTGGAGTGGATGAGGTCAGAGGGGTGAAACGCTCAATTTTCAACATATTGTTTAATTTAAATTTCAGATAGGGTTTACAAATCTTTTTTTTTATATTGTCGCTCATTGATGTATTCTATACAAACTCAATTCGTCTAATAAGGCAAATAAAGTATTATTATAGTGTGAGCACAACACATCATACTGGAATCCGACTAAACCGGACATTGGCAGAATGCATGTTGCCATATTGTCAGATTCTTTCGATAATCATGGATATCTCTGAACTGGCATTGAAAAATGAAGTAAGGTCAAACCAATGGGTGTCTCACTTTGTTTTGAGAACTTCGCACACTTTTTTTCTGAGAATCTAGTGTAGCAACTAATTTTGTCATTTATTGTTCATGTTTGAATGTAGTTTTTCCTTCGCTTCTATTTTATACTATTGGATTTGATCAATTTTTTTCCTGCACCTTCCTATTTATTGGTGATTGTCATAATGGTGAAAACATTATGCCTAATTTCCTGAATATATCCTCAAAATTCAACAGGGATTCTCGAAAAAAATTTAAGGAACCCTATTTTTGATTTTTGTGATTTGTGCCCAAATTTCAGAGTTACACACCTTTGAATTTGTTCCCGCGAAATCGTTTTATGTCGAAATCTCTGTAGATTGTTGCCATATCATGCACTAACTGGGGTTCTAAAATATGATAAATCTGATAATGTTGACTTTTTTGGCATGGTGCCCGAAAACTTATTTTTATTTTTCCGAATTGTTGTGAATTTTTTCTGTTGCATTTCTTTCGAAAAATAACTCGCTTCAGATTATAATGGCATATTGTTACATATGCATATCGAGATTTTAATTATTCGGCAACAATTTTTTGGAAAAAAATTGATCCTTAACAAAGTAGTGCAGAGGCGTTTCTTCCATTATTTAAAAAATGTTTCAAAAAAATTGATATTGAACATTAAATGTTCCAGAAAAACTCAAAAATTGAATTAATATTGATTTCATATTGTTACATAGTTTTTTCTAGACAGAAACAGCCAAAATAGAAGTTTCGTCCAATGCGAATTTGTTTTTTCTATGACTTTTTGAATATCGACATCATTCAAATTTCCATCTGCCTCTTTTATATCATGAATTTTATATAGTGATTCGTTGTTTTTCCCTAACCAGTTCTCCGATAATCGAATCCAACTGAAGAATTGAATTATATCAGAACAGCCCCGGCTCGCATGAACTGCCTAACAATTGGGCCTAGTTCATAAATATTCTATGGGCCCTGGACATCGATGCAAGAAAGTGAAACGAAAAAGTTGGAAACTAGGGAGTTATGAAGGGAAACTTTCCCAGGCTTTCCATATGTCGTACGTGACCACAATTCATGAATAAAAAAAAACCGGTTTTCCGGATAAATCCATTTTCATAACCTAATTCCGTCTCTTGAATCTTGCAGTGGGTTTTTCCATCGAGGTTTATTGTTTTTTGTGGAGGAACTAATAAAATGCCCTAGTAAGAAACATTCGTAACTTTTTTAAACACTACCCAGTTTTAGATTTTTGATGTTGCGGAGAATCATTCAATTTTCTGTCGTTAGAAATTTTTTCAACACATGCTCAGCAATCTGCGATCGATGAATATCTAACTATATGCTCCGTGTTTTCATGTACTCCATTTCAAATCTCTGAAGGTGTTGATTTCTCTCCTGAATAGGATTTTCCATAAATAAATGGAATGTTGAAAATACACTGCGCAAAAAAATCAACGCACATTACGGAAATCTCAACTGAAGGTGTTCTCAATGATAATAGTTTTTATAAGAATTATGCATGCATATGTTATCCACTTTCAACGTTTTTCTTCAATACAGATGTTTTTTCCCAGCAGGAATAAAAAAAGATGATATTATCAGATTTTGAATATATTGGCTCCATTCTAAAATCAGTTGTTCTCGATCAATTCTAGTGATCAATAGTTTTTCTCTCCTTTGATTTTCTACACTCGATCACTATGCAACGCGAAACACGCAATTTGACCCAAGAGGAATGTGCCCAAGCGGTAGTTTTGCAACAACAATTGCAGAAAGGTTTGGAGTTTCCCATACAAGTGTGTCCAGAATATTGCAGCGATTCAGGGAGACAGGTATGAATGTCCGAAGACCAGGACAGGGTAGACCACGGGTAACAACTACCATTTAAGAACGTTATTTGAGAGACCCAGCTCTTGCTTCAGCCCATCGAAGGGCGCGTTTGGATTTTGCGAGAGAGCATATCTATTGGGAAGAGGCCGATTGGGAAAGAGTTCTCTTCACAGATGAGTTCTGCCTCTACCATTGTGATCGAGGTATATAGACGTCCACTGAAAGATATCCTCAATGCAATTTAATGAATACTACTGGTTTCGGGGAAGAATCGATTATAATATGGATTATAATAGTGGTCGTTGATAATGGAACTATGAATGCTGATAAGTATATAAGGAACATTCTTGAAGAGCATGTAGTGCCATTTGTTCCATACATTGGTGAAAATTTCATTTTTATGGACGATAATGCCAGACCCCATCGTGCGCGCATCGTTCAAGAGTACCTTGAAGAGGTTGGAGTCTCTCGAATGGAATGGCCAGCAAGAAGTCAAGATCTCAATCCGATTGAACAGGTTTGGGACAACCTCAATAGAAGGCTGAGAAGTTCAGAAAATCATCCACCTACTCTTAAGGACTTAGGAATCCAACTCGGAGAAATCTGGGAAGGATTAGATCAGAACATTTTAAGATCACGCATTTTGAGTATGAACCGTCGTTGCCGAGCTGTAATTAACGCAAGGGGTGGAAATACCAAGTATTAAATCACTTATCAGAATTTCAGTAGTTCGAAAATTGTTCATTTCTCTTCATTCACATAAGATTCGGTGAAATCCTGAATTTTTCTTCTTTTTGATGTGTCTTGTTTCGTTCAAAACCTTTCCGAGAGAACATAAAAAATAAGTTATAATGTCAATGTCATTAAAATTGAGATTTTCAGAATGTGCGTTAATTTTTTTGCGCAGTGTACAATTATTCGATTTCTATTTTTCATTTATAGGTTCAGTTTCTGTTATTATCATCCTTTTTTCAAACAATTTTGATGCTGAATTTGGATATGAATATCTTCTTATTTTCTGGAATACCGTAAACATAAGAATCGATTATCTTTAGAGGTTTTCTGGAAACTTCTGATCAATCATATAATTTTGATAAGATGTTCTTCCTCTGAAGTTTAAATTGTTTTTTAAATGAATTTTACTAGGTATTAATTATTCTACAATCTGCTATCGTTAAAACCTTCTACAGAAAATAACGAAGAAAACAAATGAAACAATGGAGAGGTTTGGAGGGGTAGCTTATGTATAAGTTGTTACTCTACTCCTTTAAGGTTGTTTGATTTCAATTCACCGAGCGTAAGCGAGGTGCGCCTATTATCGAGCGCTAGCAAGGTCATGGCATGTCGCAGATCGAAACTACATTGCATTGCATACCTAGTTAAATATACTAATACCCCACACTCTTTTTGTACAGCCTGTGTGTCAGACATCGAAGATAAAGATAAAATACTAACATTATAGGTACCGTTTCTTCAATAGATGAAATTTTTTCAATGTCTTTTAACCAACATTCTGCAGCTTCTACGGCAGCTGGAAGCTGCATAGACCACGCTAACGATTCTGTTACCTCGTCTCACCTCCTGATAGGTAATACTGTGCACTAGCAACCCAGCCATCAGGACACTGATCCTCCCTAATGAAAATCTGAAAACCTCTGTGGGAGACTCGCCTGCTCGTTCTCCTGGAAGACTGGCAGTAATAATTATTTCTCCGCGTGGGATTAGTTTGTTCTCCGTCTGTTCCTCCTTCGGATAAAAATAACAGGGGATGGCTGCTCTTAAACCGGGGACATAAGTTTGTTGTTTTACCGGATGCTGGGCGGTTTGTCATTGTAGCGGCAAACGGAGTATTTTATCAACTGGGTTTTAGCAGAGTGTTCTTGGATCTGGGTTGTATTTGGGACTGATGAACCAATTATTTACCATGAACACAATATGTGTATCAAGGGCGAACCCAGAATAACATCGGGAGAAGGGGAGCTTCACCAACATTCATCTTTGATATATGATACAAAGTCTCAAGTTTTTTCAACAAATAAATCATGTTGAAAATTGAGCGTTGCAACCCTCTGACCTGAACTGCAGCTACGCCTATGGTTACGTCGCAGCGCCACGTCCACTCCAGCAAGTACAGCTCTATGGTCAGCTGATTGACTGCTCGCGTCTATTTAACTTTCCTCTATGTATTAATCAGCTGACAGATTAACTCATGTTCATTAATTGAATCAATTAATCGTCTTCTTTTGTAATCCAGATCTGCCTGTGAATAGACCTCCTCTTGTACTAATCTTGTAAATTAGAATTTTCATTTCTTGGAGTAAGTAATCACAAGATAGATGAATTCTCAGAATCATTAATTGATGCATTTTCTATGTTATTTTCCTGCTTTTCTTAAAGTTCGAAAATTTGTTCACGTATTGGTATTCCTCTCTTGATTTATTCAAATAAAATCTCTATTGCGTTAAACTAAATATTCGAATCCTCTAAGATATATATTTTGTTATATTTTTGCAGTTCTCATGGATTTATCAGATATCTCCAGACTCCTCACATGAAAATGATTACTTGCTCCAAGAATCAATATTCTTATGTTTCTCTGTGGTAATAAATACTGATTCATTATATTCTCATGTGCATCTCATTCTCTTAATAAGTTCATCTCATTTTTCAACTATTCACTCCTCATTACACTTGCTAATTATTGTTCTTGAGTTTCAGATAAATGAATAATCGTCTTCTCTCTCAATAAAACCAAGTGAACTTCTCAGAAGTATTTAAACGATCAACATTGAACCCGATTTACAGTCTCAGTCCCTGCTTCACCTTGAGCTGTCTCCTCTAATATTGGTAAAACCATTAAACTCGTATGATCTCCTCATTATAAATAGGAAATTCTCAATTTCATTCATCTGAACCACTTAGCAAGTAAGAACTCAACTGTAAATGTCATCTCAATTGATTAGTTAGCCTTCTCTTATAGACCAAAGTTATAGATTATAAATACATATAAATATCGATCATGATATTCTCACATTGTAATAATCTCAATGAAGAATAGACTTAGACTACTAAGTTTTCAATACACGTATCTCCTCTAAGGCCTGATCTCACTATTATTACAACTCAGCATACTCTATTGATTCATTATTCAACCTTCTGTTTTTCTGATGGAATACCAAAGCTCTCGCAATCAATTTGGATTGCTCTATCACTGTAAACGTTGAGTTTAATTTCGAATTAATGGAACTATCTCAAAGTCTAAGTCTGACTTCATCTGATCTCTCATTTTGAACTCTTCTAGATTACCTCTGTTTTTATTTGAATAATGTCACTCTTAGTTCATAGATGATTTTAATATTTGTATTTTTACTGTTTTAACTTCATGGCGGGTGACTTATTCATTTTATGATTGTGAATAATGTCAATAAATGTTTCAACACTACCATCTCCTACTCAATTATCTGGATACAGTCCTAAACAGTATTTTACAAAATCAGAACAACCCCGATTTTGAACAAATAAACATAAAAGAAAATTACCAAATATGAGAATAATAGTTTCAGAAGAGAATAATGTAAATGGAATTCATCGTGCTGAAACCTGACCAAACCCGACTGATGGGTGAATTGAAACTTTCAAATTGAAAGAAAATGTTTGATAGTCACAGGCACCTACCTTGACCAACGGAATTATGTCCAAAGCTAGCTAGCTTTGATATTCAGTGGAGTGATAAACATCCCACGTTTGTGTGTGACGTTAATGCGCAGTTGCAAAGATTTGGTAAGTTTATTGAACGTGCTTCCGAATTTTGTGAAGATCTGTCTTTAATTATTAATACAGGGTGGTTCACAATGAATTCCTGAATTCGCAAAGCTCATAAATTTCGACAGGAGAGTGATAGAATGGTCAAACTCTTTGCATGATATTCATTTCATTCTCAAGTCTTCACAGAGATGAGAGTTCAGGCTCAGCTTCTGAGAAATTGTTATAAAAATTCAAATTCTCGACCATATACTGGTTTTTTTATATGTGGAAGAAAATTCGACAACTTTGGTTGTCAATTCGTTCGAAATAATTATTTGAAATTTTCCGGTAACTCACCATTATCTTAAGTAATAAATCCAGATATTTCATGGTTCTCGGACACAATAAAAAAGCCTCTTCAAATTATATCATCTCCATTCATAACATATGGAAGGAGATCTACAAAACTGTGTCATCAACACTAGTGTGACTCAGATATCTATCTAGATATATTCGAGGCAAATTATGTCGAAGTCCCCTTATATTATTTTCTTCTATGTTTTTCTCTTTTGGATGAAGGACAGTGATGTCAATGATTATGCAATGACGCAATGATGATGTGATTACTTACTCCAAGAAATAAACGAGATGAACAGTGATGATGCGAGGTGATTTTTTGAAAATTCCAATTTTACAAGATTAGCACAAGAGGAGGTATATTCACAGGCAGAGCTGGATCACGAAAGAGGACGATTAATTGATTCAATTAATAAACATGAGTTAATCTTCCTGAACTCTTAATATGGGTTTTCTCTCCCAGTCTCTGAAATAAGAAAGAATTAGAAAATTTTTTGAATAATATAAGAAAGGCCTCTGCGTAAAAAATTTGAGCACTCATTTGTCAGGGGCCAAAACTTTACGAGAAAAAATTGAAAAAAAAAAAAAACGTGAACATAGGAATAACATAAAAATAGAGATATTGGTAGATCACAGATAGCAGATCATGTGTGTTCCAATACCGGCAATCACATGATGGATTGGAATAGTACAAAAATCCTAATGACGGAACCTGATGGTTATAAAAGAAAAATCAAGGAGTCAGCTTATATTTTGTTGGATGAGGCTAATAATCTTGCCAATTATTCAGTAGGAATAGATCGAATTTGGATGGATTTATTGAAAAAAGAACTAATTTCAGAAAATTTTGAAATAAAATAACGATATCAACATCTAGTAATCAGTATTGATCTATGTTCATCATATTTTGACAAATGTCAATCCAGAAATCAATAAAATTGTCACGATTCTGCAAAGTTGCATGAAAATCAGTCATTGTCTGACGAAGGAGTCTGATTTAGACTCCGAAACGTAACGCTTAAGATTTCAAAGTGTTTTCATTTTCTTTCTGTTCATTGTTAGGCAACAATTTTTTCTCGTAAAGTGTTGGCCCCTGACAAATAAGTGCTCAAATTTTTTACGCAGGGGCCCTTCTTATATTATTAAAAAAAATTTTCTAATTCTTTCTTATTTCAGAGACTGGGAGAGAAAACCCATATTAAGTTTTCAGGAAAATGCAGAGACCTCCCAGAAAATATTTCAATAGATCTGTCAGCTGATTAATACATAGAGGAAGGTTAATTTGACGCGGGCAGTCAATCAGCTGACCATAGAGCTTCAACAGTTTAATTTTCTGTAATGTTATTTTTCGATTACGTCAGAATGAAATTCATGATGCAGATCCAACCTGTATATAAACCCTCGCTAAATTCTTTTTCAAATTCAACTGATGGTGTCACAACTTTCGGAGGAAACGAAAATAATGGGTAATCCAACGTATAGAAAGACCATTTCGTCGGCTGGCCGTCCAAACTCAACGCCGAAACGGTATTCGACAGCAAATTGCAATAAATCAAATTTAATAAAACTCTATTGCCGTCTAGAACGCTTCGATTCAGAATTCTTCGCCGACAGCAAAGTAGTTTTCTCCGCGACAGCGGCACAACCCAATTTAATAACTCCGAACGCTCTGAGTGCCCGTAACTATACACTTTGTTATCCTCAGTTGCCACCAGAATGACTTTTTCAATTAACGTCTACTCTGGGCCAGAATGGAGGAAGGGCCTGGATTCGAATATTCGAGAGGAGGGGGAAATGTGACACGCTACTACCCCTTTGAAATTAATAGAGGAAACGAGCCAAGGTAATTTCGGATAATGGCAAGAAGAGTATTCTTTGTCCGTGGGGGAAGGGGGATTGTAATAACTCTGGGTTTGTTTCAGATGCATCTTTCTGGGGGTAATGAATCTTGTGAGTGCCTCAAAGAGAAACCGGACCATTCGATCTTTAATGAGTATATAAGATGACAAGTCAGTAAAATCTTGTGTGAGGTTAAACCAAACTCAGTTTTTTTCTACAGGTGTATTGTAATCCTGTAATAAATGGGTAAACCAATAATTCCCCCATTCATATATTCAATGATGGAAATTTGGAACAAACAGGGTGGGTTTCACAAAACTTTAATTGTGAGATTGAAAAACCTTACGTCAATTCGAACCAATCGAATCACTCGTTTTGAAATTTCGAGGAATCACGGTGGCTCCAATTAATTTAACGGTACAATCAAAGTTTTGTGAAACCGACCGACAATCTTTTAGATTATGAATATACTAGGTCTGCAATGTATCCTGCTGTTTCAAATGTTGAACGGAGCGGAGTTTCGATCTGCGACATGCCATGACCTCGCTAGCGCTCGGCCATAGGTGCACCTCGCTTTCGCTCGGTGAATTGAAATCAAACGGCCTCAAGACATAACAACAAAAATGAATACCAGAGAGAAAACAAAAACGTTTAGTTTATATATGTTGAACACTTATTCGTGTCATAGTGCAAAACGTGTCGAAACATGGATTGGAAAATTCTGAAAATGAGCCTTGAAGATAACTTTGTAAATATTTCGACTGACGGCTCGTGATTTTGATACAATAGTCTTTCGCGAAAATGCGGATGATTTTCTGAACTTCTCAGCCTTCTATTGAGGTTGTCCAAACCTGCTCAATCGGATTGAGATCTGGACTTCTTGCTGGCCATTCCATTCGAGAAACTTCAACCTCTTCAAGGTACTGCTGAACGATGCGCGCACGATGGGGTCTGGCATTATCGTACATAAAAATGAAATTTTCATCAATGTATGGGGCAAATGGCACTACATGCTCTTCAAGAATGTTCCTTATATACTTATCAGCATTCATAGCTCCATTATCAAATACCACTAGGTCTGTGCGAGCAGTCAAAGATATTCCACCTCATACCATAATAGATCCTCCCCCAAAACCAGTAGTATTCAGGAAATTTCACTGAGCATATCTTTCGTGTGGACGTCTGTATACAAGGGAACGTCGATCACAATGGTAGAGGCAGAATCTAGACTCATCTGTGAAGAGAACTCTTTCCCAATCGGCCTCTTCCCAATGGATATGGGAAACTGCAAACCTTTCTGCAATTCTTGTGTATGTCCACCCTTCTTCTCGCAAAACTACCGCTTGGGCACATTCCTCTTGGGTCAAATTGCGTGTTTCGCGTTGCATAGCGATCGAGTGTAGAAAATCGAACGAAAGAAAAACTATTGATCACTTGAATTGATCGAGAAAAACTGATTTTAGAATGGAGCCAATACATTCAAAATCTGATAATATCATCTTTTTTTATTTCTGCGGGGAAAAAACATATGTATTGAAGAAAAACGTTGAAAGTGAATAATATATGCATGCATAATTCTGATAAAAATAATTATCATTGAGAACACCTTCAGTTGAAGAATAAATTTGAGATTTCCATAATGTGCGTTAATTTTTTTTTGCGCAGTGTATTTTCAACATGGATGCAAACAACGAAAGATATGTATTTCTTTTCATTTCATTTTCGAAAAATGTTTTTCTTCATGTTGATGAGATACAATAAATGTTTAATACCTGTTGAATTTTTTATGAAATTATGACCACGTTTAGTTCAAAATAGAGGATATACAGCACATTTTGAAAATGGTGCGTCATCTCTCCCTTTTTTAACTTATATTTCTTCATTTTCGATTCATATAGCCATTCCGTAATGCTGATGGTTGACCCTATATACGGTTTCCTCGTGGAGAACCCTGCATATGACTCAGCTTTTCCGTTTTTGATGTTCCTGATTTTGTTCCAGAAATTCGAGGGAGTAGGACACGAATCTCTCGTCGTGAAAACATTTCCAGGATTGCGATTTTCTCTCCCGTACCAAAGAGATGATGCCGGAACGCAGGACTCGAATAATTGGAAATAACGACTCTTTCCATTCATGCCCTCGCGTGATGATTCCTAATTTTCGGGTCTCGACCGACCGAAAAACATGCTAATGGAGTGTATTAAAGGAAATGGTGATGAGTTTCGCCGCTCTCCCCTTTATTCTCGCCCCCAATCATGTCTTTGGCAGTGGGGGGCTTTCTCCTTTCGAATAATTTCCTGCCGCCCGAAACCCGGATATTAGGAAGCCGCGTTTTCAAAGTACAGAAAAAGTAAAAGAAAATTCTTTGCCTTTACGAAGGCACATCGAGAACATTTTTGAAACATAGATGAATTCAAAATAGTAATCATCGAAATGAATACCATTTTCAATTCCCAGGCTCAGAGATCTTTTATCACGAGGTTGGAGAAATGATATTAGATTTTGTCACAACCAATTGCTAATAAATTCTGAAGTTTTTCATGAAGATTTTGTCCTGAAATGTGCGGGATACTGATGAGGCCCAACAAGGCCGAAACCGGTATATCTCTCATCTCAGTGACAAAATCTAATATCATTTCTCGAACCGCTAAATTGGCATGGACGGAATTCCTTGTAGCTGTGAGGACAAAAATTTGTTGGGCGCTTCTACCAGAATTGCTTCTGTTATTGTATTTTCAGCTCCTCTCATTTCACCATCCGAATTTATTTTGTGTATTTCCAATCCCGTCTTGAAAATAATCTTATCTTCATTTACTTGGGCATATTCAAGGGTGGATCAACGTCGAAATCTACAAAGACTGTTTTAAAGAAGAGGAATTCCCCTTGTGTTTCTAGAGTTATCATGAAATTGAATGATATACTCCGATTGATTTTTATGCCAGAGGCACATCTTCAGTATATGCTCAAAACAGAAACCAATCCGTTGCATATAATACACTGCGCAAAAAAAATTATGCACACATTATGGAAATCTCAAATTCATTCTACAACTGAAGGTGCCCTCAATGATATTTATTTTTATCAGAATTATGCATGCATATTTTATCCACTTTCAACGTTTTTCTTCAATACAGATGTTTTTCCCAGCAGGAATAAAAAAGAAGATATTATCAGATTTTGAATGTATTGGCTCCATTCTAAAATCAGTATGAGATATTTCCTCAATCGGGTCGCCTTTTTTCTGCATTTTGGTTCTTTGCATACGCTTCATGAATGTTCTTATTTTGAATTGGAGTCAATTTATCAACCGCTTCGATTTTTAAAGAGTTTTCTGAAAATGCCAAGACGTCAATTAACAAACGCTGAGGCTAATAGGGCTATCGGAATCCTACAGTGTGGCCTAACTCAGGTTGTTATAGCGGAATGGCTTCAAGTCAGTCAAAGTGTGATATCGCTACTTCGGAATAGGTCCAAGGCGACAGGTTCCGTGTTGGAAAGACCAAGGCTTGGTGGGTGACGAAAAGCAACACCTGCTCAGGATCGTTTCATCACCGTTTCGGCAAGAAGAAAGCCTACATCTACGTGTAAAATGCTACGGAATTAGATGCAGATGGGGTCTAAGTTTCCTTCGAAACCATCAGACGACGTTTGAGAAAAGTGAATCTAGGTTTTAGAGGTCCAGACATATCGATTGGAACGATCAATGACGTAGTGTCCTTATCACTGATGAATCCGGATATGGACGATTTTCAGATACTGGAAGAATAAGGGTATGGACAATTCCACACATACGCCGTAATCGTCGCTATAGTTCATTCATTCCGAGAGGGTAGTGTTATGATACCGGGATATGTTTCAACGGGCGCACAGATCTACACATTTGTTCTGGGAATATGAACGCCTTACACTATAGGGAGCATGTCATTGACAATGTTTTCCAAAATTCCAAGCTGCTATTGGTGAAATTTTTCAATTTCTAGACGATAACGCTAGACCGCACCGTGCAGTTGAGAATGCGCGCGAGGAGCTTGGTATTCCACATTCACCAATACCTCCGCACTCACCAGATTTGAATTGCATTGAACGTGCATGGGATATGCTCCAAAGAAGATTAGATGATCATCAACCTACCCCAGAATCCTTAAATGATCTGGGAGAGCTTCTGCCCGTTTATGGAACCAAATTCCTCAAGAAATGATCAGCAACCTCTTGTGTAGTATGCAAAGAAGATGTCTAGCTGTTATTGATGCCCGTGGAGGATATACATTGTTTTGGTAGTCTTAAAATGCTTGAATTCCCTGGGAATGAAATTTCGTTATTTTACTCGATTTTTCTTAACCAGCCTGTATACGCTGCAGACTAAAGTCTAAAATTAATTTAATTTCCTGCAACTTTAAATCATACTGATATAAATTTTCATCACAAAATCTCATTCAAACTATATTTTTTTGCAATATGGAGCAGTTCAGATAACACTGAGTTTCAAACGGTGGATAAATATCAAAAATCCCTTCCTCATAAAATTTTCACCACGCGTGTGGAGAATCGACACGAACAGACCGTAACGAAAAGAAATTTCGTAATTGATCAAAGTAGGTCACCTTAATTTTCCAGCCCCTACAGCTCCCCGATACAGCGCCGGACTGGAAAACCATTTGCAAGATAAACAACTGAATAAATTATAAATAATACTGTCGTGACTGGGGTGTTTATCCTTGTCACTGACAGAGAGAGGTTTTTTACATGAAGAAGTCCCCAGAGGTTAGGGCTGTGTCATGACATCAGAGCCGTTATTGCCATAGTAGTTGAAAATTATGGGTTAAATGATTAAATATTCTGCCTGCATCTACGCTCGAGGGAATAGCCACCGTTGATACGGAGACTGCGAAAGCTAAACATGGCTTTTAGGGTTTGAAACGTTGTTTCGGTAGAGAAAATATTTTTCAACCTGACGGAACCCGCAAGCAAATTCCGATGAGGGAATAGTTTACCTGGAAATTATACCCCTCGCAGACAAGGGTGAACTTTTCATTGCCGCTACAATGAGCCCATTGTGTACATCATTATCTATTATTATTTTGGATATACAGGGCCAAACGCCATATTCAGAATAAACTTTCGTTTATTCTATGTTGAATATATGTATATTACCTATCCTATAGTGTAAGGGAAGGTCATACTGAATTATAATCTGGAAAACAAATTATCGAAATCAGGAAAAATAAAACATGGAAAATACAGAAAAAATATATGAATCTATAAATTGCAAATAGCATAAAACACTTTTCACCATTAACGACGAACAACAAAAGAGGAAATTGACATGATAACAAAATTTCATGATAACCATAGACGTAACCATTTTTTATATACATTGCGCGAAAAAATTTACGCACATTCTGAAAATCTCAATTTTAATGAATTTTAACTCTACATTGACTTTATAACTTATTTTTTATGTTTTCTCGGGAAGGTTTGAACGAAACAAAACACATTCAATGGAAGATTTCCATTTTCTGGGGAAAAAATCACTTCTTGTGAAAAATTCCAGAATATTTGGTCGACTTTGAAGTGCTGCAGCTGCCACAGGATGAATGCTCATGTTTGGTCCTTCGAGAATGATAAGTTCCAATTTTTAGTCACATATCGCGAACAACTGGTTGAATCGGTGGCGTAGATTAGGAATATGCAAACATATTTTTTCTGAAAGAGTTAATTTTCAAGTTATGGCCTATGGAAAATCCGCAATTACAGACCATCCCGAAAAAAATCTGGAAATCTAAAATTTTTGCGAAAGGTGAATTGAAATTGGGTTTTTGCATTCGTAAAGGATCAATCTCCGAATAAAAAAAAGCAGCATTCGTCCAGTGCGATTATTTTGTCTCTTACAGCACTTCAAAGTTGACCAAGTTTTCCTCAAAAAGTGATTGATTTCTCAAAATACTCATCTTGAAGGAAAACTAAGGGTATATTCGTGATCTACGTTGAATTAGTCGAAAAAGTGACCCACGTCGAGATAGCTTAACAAAATTTCTCTCGAATTTTTTTTCGAGCTATATCGCTCATATAGCTCAAATTTTTTTTGTCAAATTTGTTTTTCAGCTGAATCGATCCAGGTCATTTTTTACATATGTGCGAGGTTGTATATTATGAATGTTTAAACAGTTTTTCCCCAAGAACACTATTTTGGGAAATATATAACTTTTTGTGGAAAAGCTTCATTTGGTTCCAATTCCCCATTTTTCTTCTGCTTCTTCAGGTTCACCTGCTTGATATCACCTATCCTATTGTTTTATCGATGGAAAACGAGAACCTATTTTATTCAATCTAATCTAACTATGTTCCGGTACACTGAGGACACTCTTAATTTTTTCATTGATGAAGACAGTTGATCATGGAAAAAATCGATTATTGTGAGATAATTTAGGTATTCGAATTCATGAAAAAACATAACATCTTTAGCATATAAACGTGACACGAAAGCCAGCACGCACAGTAATTTACTAACGATTTCTAGATGCGATTATCCCTCCTGTATTTTTCCATTATTGCTGCGATATTTATATTTACATACAAAACATCCTCTCGATAGTTCGAAAATATCTGGTGCAACGATCCGTTTGGAATTCACATTCGATGTTTACGAATGAATGTTTTCCATATCGACCTTTTTTTTCATCAATCAGCGTGAGTCGTTCTAGATTCGGCCAATTTTTCTAGGAATCGTGAATACAGGGATTCTGGCTTATCGATACAAATCGAAACATGAGATCGTTATGGGGGTATTGGACGATAAATTGAAATTAAATTATTATTTTTCCAACCAACCTTTCCGGTGATATTTAATTATCCCCAGTTTTTGTCGATGAAATGGAAACGTTTTCGTTCAAACACTACCTGATTCTTGTATTTCAAATATCTACATTTCTGGTACGTGTTGGCTCTTTGAGAGAAAATCATGCAACAATTGAGTTGATGATGAAATGAAATAGATTATTTTTTTAATTGACACTAGGGCAGACAAGATGATATCTTGAAAGTGTACCTGAAGAAGAAATTAATGAATTTTTGGAACCAAATTTTCAAAGATTCTTTCCAAAATACTTATTTCGAAGAAAAAGGAGCGAGCGAAGCTCTTCTTTAACCGACAGAATGTATTTCGTTTGTGACCTATATCCTTTTAGACTACTGGACCGATCACCATGAAATATTTCATACTTACAGAATTCCATTAGAGGATGGTTCAGATGCAATTAAATCGGAAATCGTACATATCAACGGGAAATAATCATCTCAATATATAAAACTAAGTCGGCCATTTTGTTGGTGATACTATATATAACTCAAGATTGGATGAACTGTTATACGGAAGATTTTTTGTTGGATTCTTCTACGGCGGGGTTAACATAAAAAACATTAAAACTCTGAAACATTTTATGAAATGAAAAAAAAATATAGAAAATAATTTTCCTTCTTGCAAATAACGCCAATAGATGTCGCTATTGTATATTTTCTAATAATATTAACGCATTTGTGTCCATGTGTTATTACTCCTATCTTTCTTCCAAACACTACGGAAAATTTTATAACAAAATGTTCTGAAGAAATCCACATTATACAATTATTTTCGCCATTAGATATAGACAGTTATCTCTATTTATGATAGCAATGTAAATTACTGTGTAATTTGAGTTGCCTAAACGTTCAAATCAAGACATTGACATTTTCTATCGAACACGCAAAAATACAATGGGTGTTACCAAATGACTTCATTTGGAGCAGATATAATTAAAGGACGTGGATTCAATCCAACATTCCAGGTAAGAATATAATATCAACATTAATTATTTCAAATCACTTATTCTGTCTTCCCTTTCTGCTATTTAGATCCAAGGCCAGATTCACCATCGAATTCATATAGGCAATATGAATGATCAACTTGATTAACGTCAATCAACTAATGCAGATGTGAGAAGAATAATTCTTCAAGATCTGCAGCAACTACTTCATGAACATCATGCATTGGTACGATTGTTTAAAACTGCTTTGGAACGTATGCCAAATGACGATCACTAAGTTGTGATTAGAGCAGATAAACGACCTGTTCGAGAACATGACGCCAATTCAACGCCCCTATAATAGACGAAGTGGCAATTGTGATTGTAGGTGAAAACTTGGATAAGCGTGATGTTGTTCTTACCCGTCGCAATACTGGAGAATTGCAACGAAGATATGAAACACACCGATCATACGATGCTCTACAATACCCGCTAATGTTTTGGAGAGGTGATGATGGATATTATTTCAATATCAAGATGATAAATCCATTGATTGGGTGGTTAATTTCAAAATAATTTGATTTATTCTCAATAATTGGTTTCTTTTCTGCTCTTGTTTCTTTTCAATTCTGATTGAAAAATGCGAGTCGTTTTGTGCAGAATCTGTTTATCTGAGCCCATCGATGGATAACATGAAGATGATCACACTGATGTCTTTCAAGATATTCCTGATATTTAATATTTTTATTATTTTTTTTTCACGGGTGAGGTAAGGGTTTTTTTCTGCTGATGTTTTTTCCCTTTCTTCATTTTATCATACTGCAGACCTCTATGGTTTTCCTGTGTTGCACCAACCTCAGCTGGGTACCTTTTTGTTTCAATATATATTGTATTATTTTAGCTCTCTGAATCGAAATAATATACAGGGTGTTTCAGAATAAGGTTCCGTAAATCGGGGATCTTAATCCTTAGATGATTTTATGATATAAAGTTCCTATGAATTATGGGTCTCTGACGCACTGTTTCTGAGATACAGGGTGTTGAAATTGAAAAAAGAAATTGGTTGTATGAAATTATTTTCTACACCGTTCACGATCTCTTTTTGCGTTTTGGCATGTTAAGAGTACGCATTAAGACACATTTTTTCCGATACGAAACTCTGTTTAATTTTCACCAGTGGCGTCCGAACAGACTTCTGTCCGAACAAATTCGGTGAAAAAATTGGTACGCCAATGATTCAAGTTTTAAATACATATATTTAACAGTAATTTCATCTAGGCAAATAACGAAATTCTTTGATTACTTCCAAAATCGTCTGGACACAGATTAAGGAAAAATGTGTCTTAGTGCGTACTCATAACGTGCCAAAACTCAAAAAGAGCATCGTGTACGGTGTTGAAAATAATTTCATAAAAACTATTTTTTTTTCAACATTCTGTATTTCAGAAACAGTGCGTCAAAGACCCATAGTTCATAGGAACTTCATATCATAAAATCATCTGAGGATTCAGATCCCGGATTTACGGAACCTCTGTTTGAAATTTGGACCTTCGATTCAACGGCGACGCTAAAGTCAATATCGATTAAACACAACAGCCATTGTTGAAGCAAGAAAAACGATATCGATACTTCCAAACTTCAGGCACTCCGGCTATTTTCTCGTTACGATTGCACCGAACTTATCCCATAATAACTGGTGATCTTTTACTACACAACGAGACTTTTAGACGCTCCCGATTGGCCGAGCAACTTTCGAAATTAAAATAGTTTTCTTCCTCGGCGAGCAGAAGCTACGAACTCGATCGGCTAGTTTTTCCTCTTTGCTGGCTGGAAGCCATTAGGTCGATGAGTTTCCGTGGAGTTGATTCATTAGCTTATAGAATTCGGCGATGAGTCCCTAGAGATATGGTGGTCGCATTCATCATTCATCGATACGTACGTCATATCTGTACGAAAAAAGGAAATTGATGAATATTTGATCTGCCCATTTTCATTAAGATTATTGCGGGGACAATCACGCAAGATTCATTAGTCATGGCGAAAATTGAACAAAAATGGGACAAAAACTGGTATGTTTATTTTTTATCGAGAGAGGTAAAAAACCTAATGGAATGAAAAGTACAAGCTGAGGTTAGGGCAACGTAGAACCATATACAAGAGCTCAGGGATATACTTCAGCAGAAAAAAACCCTGCTTTCCTTTGTCTGACAAATTTTATATATACAGAGTTATTTACGAATATGGCTCTATATTTTTAGAAAAGACACGAGATTCAGGTTTGAAATTCTAAAAGTGAGCTTCAAGTAAGTAGACGATTTCTCGTATATTTCTTTAAGGTTCTAGGTCTTGGGAATAAATGAATAAATTCTCCATTGAATTCTGAGTCTTTTTGATTCCAAAAGTACGAATTTTCCCGACAAAATTCTCCTTGAATGAGGAGAGGAAATACGAAAACAAAAATTCAAAATTGAACTTTGATGAAATACAGACAACTTCGAGGTTTGTTAATTTAAAATTCTCATTTTTGAGAATCTCCGAGAAGAAAGGCTGATGCTTCTTTTCCGAAAGCGTGATTTTTGGAATGTGATACAGGGGGTCACAAATTCTTTGTCAAAGTTAGAAGAAACGAAACATCAAAACATCGTTTTTTTTTTTATTGGAACACCATTTTCTTGAAGCATTTTCGAAATCTTTGTCAAAAAATAATAGGAGCATACGTCCAAGACTTCAATCCCAGAATGAATATTTTTCGAGATATTCAGGAAAAACGATTTTGCTTCAATTCACAATCTCATTGCGAATGTGTTTTTTTACGGGAAAATAATTGGCGGTCAAGTGAAATTTTTGGAAATCTCTGTTATCGAGAAAATATTTTCTACAGTTCAGACGAGTTGAGTTCTTGAATTATCATCTGTAATGTGAGAGCAACAATTGGTTTAAAGTTTTTAATGTGGGTATTAGTGAAGTTAACGTAAAAAATTCTCAGGAATGCAGAAAAAAATAATTTGTAATAATTTTTAATGCTTTTGCGGAAATAAGCAACAGAACATGTAGCAATTCCATTACTGAAAATTCAAATTTCCCCACCATAACAAAAAAGAGATTCTCCAGATTTTGGAATTTGTGGAAATTATCCTAAGCTTCAAAAAATAAAGACAAATTGAACTTATCTGAACTATAAGAAAATATTTTCTCGATAACAGAGATTTCCAAAAATTTCACTCGACCGCTAATTATTTTCCAGTAAAAAAACACATTCGAAATGATATTGAAAATTGAAGACAAAATACTTTTTCCTGAATATGTCGAAAAATATTCATTGTTGGATAAAAGTCTTGGACGTATGCTTCTATTATTCTGTGACGCAAATTTCGGAAATGCTTCGAAAAAATGGGGTTCCAATTAGAAAAAAGCGATTTTTTTATGTTTCGTCACTTCTATCTTTGACAAAGAATTTGTGACCTCCTGTATCATATTCTGAAAATCACGCTTATGAGAATTGTCTGTATTTCAACAGAGTTCAATTTTGAGACTTTTTTTCGTATTTCCTCATTTAAAGAGAATATTCCCGGAAAAATTCAAACTTTTGAAATCAAGAAGACAGAGGATTCAATGGAGAATCTATTTATGTAATAAAAAATGGGTTTTTCCATTTGAAAAACGAAAGTTGATGTCACTTCCAGAAGTCCTAGAAATTACGAGAAGTCGGCTTCTTACTTGAAGCTCACCTTCACAATTTCAATTCTGAATCTTGTGTCTTTCCTAGAAATAATTTTCCGCGCCATATTTGTGAATAACCCTGTATATGTTCTTTAATTCAGAGAGCTAAAATAATAAAAACATTTAGAAACGAAAATGAGGAAAATATGAATTATCAGAGAAATCTTGACAGACAGATAACATCATCATGTTATCTATGGACTCAGATAAACAGATTCTTCGCAAAAAGAAGGGTTGCTTACAAACAAGGTATTCTCAAGGAGTCGATAAACTATGACCTTTTACATAATTCTCTATCTATGAAAACACTGTCTATAAGAAGAAATAATTTTGACATAATATTCGGTTTCAAAATACTCAATAATTTCATTGATTGTGAATATTTACTATCTAAGATCAAACTGAACGCGAAAAATGTATGCCTTAGACACAGAGATCTTTTTAATGTTGAAATTATGGCCACTAGTTGATAGTTTGAACGGGGTTACAGTCCACTGCGACCTGATGGTCTATTGTGCCCCCTGACAAAGCTTTACAGCTCGTCTTCCAGTCCCAGAGATTTTATGAAATCCAGTATTTCGGAAGGCTTCAGTGAGGCTAATTCCTCACTCCTACAGGTCTCTTGACCAAATCATTGTTTCCTTTGGCTTACAATGCCAAAGAATTCTGTGACTAAGTGAATAGGAGTTTCTTCCCCCTCCCCACAGAATCTACACTCGTCAGTGTCCGATACGCCCATTCTCATCAAGTGCTTTCTGAGGATATGGCCACTAACTATGCCATGAATAATCCTATTGATCGAGCGATAAAAGGGGCAAATGCAGCACAAATTGATTTATTCCAGGTGTCCATTTTTAGTCTCAAAAGACATTTTGAGGCCATCTAAAAGGCAAAAGAAGAAAAGCAATACTGCCGTGTTAATTGAAAAGGGCGTATCTGCAAGAAAGCACTTCTGAGATATTTAACTTTAAAGACAATTTTAATTGAATTAAAATGAAGAAGCAATGCATGTTATGGCATATCAATAAAAATTGTTGATGGCATAACTGAAAGTCTTTAAAGTCAAATATCTCAAAAGTGCTTTTTTGCAGATACGCCCTTTTCAATTAACACGGCAGAATAGATATCCGGTAGATCTACTGTTGAAATGGTACTTCTGGCACCACTGTTTGGTCTCCAAGTCGCCTAGTATCCAAGATTCAAGTGCCAAAGTGCGAACCAAACCTCAATTTTCCTTACCCCCTTCGAAGCGTTATTTCGAAGGGATGCGTCTCCCACTAATCATGCGTTGCCCGGTTTTTTTTTCTCCCCAATTAAAATCCCTCCATATTCCGTTCAATTTGGTCCTCTGCGCAAACTGTAATCCCAGCGCGTCCTGCAAGATACCTCTGCCTCCATGAAAAAGGTCGGAAAACCCGGTATAAAGTTAATTCCGTTGGGGTTCTCATTTGGCAATTCATGAGACCGGTAACCTCATTTGCTTTGTCAATTATGACGTAGTTAGCGCCCGGCGTGTGTGTTTGGATGAACGTGACTGCATCGTTAGATGGCACTCCACGTCCATAGTGTGTTTGCAGGAACTTAACAGGTCACAAAACCAGTTTTAATTCCGACGCCGGAAAAATAGTGGGGAGGAATAATTGCTTGTTAGGTATTTCGAATTGCGAGCTCCCAGGCAACTGAAATAAATAAGCGTAGAGGGCTGTTCGGACAATCCACAATGGGGTGATCCGTTGGAACATCTGATGTTGGAAGTTGTAGTTCGAAGTGAATGAAAACAGCAAGGAGGTTCTGCCATTTTAAGTTCGGCAGAATGCATTGCACTGTGCTCCCAAACACTCTTTAAAAGCAGTGCTTAGTGCTAAGTAATTGAAGCACTTCAACAGTAGGATTAGTGCTTAGTAGTGCCCCCGAGCACTTTTGCACATCACTAAGCACTAAGCTCTTGTCTTATCTTGTCGTAACACTAATATATGCGATCAAGGCCGACGCCTTGAAACTTAGGATCTAGATTTGATATTCAGTCGAGTGATAAACATCTCACGTTTGTGTGTGACATTAGTGCGCAGTCTAGTAAGTTTATTGAACGTGCTTTCAATTTTGTGAAGATCTGTTTTCAATTATCAATACAGGGGAGTTACTCTTGAAGTCCGGTAATCGCAAAGCACATAACTTTTGACATGAGAGCAATATAATGGTCAAACCTTCCGCATGCTATTCCTTTCATTCTCAAGTCTTACTGGGATGAGACTTGAGGCTCAGCTTTTGAGAAATAGATAAGAAAAGTAAAATTTTCGACGAAATAATGTTTTTTCGTATGTGGAAGGAAAGTTAACAACTACACCATTTCCAATTGTATTTCAGAAATTGTCAATTGACATACAGGAAACATCACTTGTATTTCAGATTAGTCACCTGTATTTCAGAAAACATCAAATGTAATTCAGATCAGTCATTTGAATTTCAGAATATGACATAACATAACATAACATAACATACTTTATTAATCCTGTTAGACATTACAAAAATGTATAGGATAGGTCAGAAAAAAGAACAAAAAAAAGATTACATTAGAATTGCAGTTACATGATAATTCCCACAACTTTTTATGCTAACTTACTAATACTAATGAATCAGAAAAATACTCTTTCACCGAATAAAAACATTTCGATGTTAGAAGATTTTTGATAACTTTTTTGAATTGATTCATTTTCAGAGACTTCACAGAGGATGGTAAATGATTATATAACTTTATGCTCTGATATAAAGGAGAACATTCAAATTTCTGTGTTCTATGTTTTGGCACCAGAAGAATATGAGAATTTCTGGTTTCATATTCATGATAACTTGAGACATTTTCCCATTTTGATACATTCTCTTTGGCATAAATTAGGCATTTCAAAATGTAAATGCAAGATAGTGGAAGTATTTTATTCAAAACAAATGTGGGTCTACACGATGTTCTTGGAGTTAAATTGAAAATTAATCTTATTTTTTTTTTTTGTGCAACAAACACTCTTGAAACAGTAGTGCTGTTGACCCAGAGCAAGATATTGAAAACAAGGTGGCTGTAGACAAGACTATAATAGATACCGACAAGAGCACAACAAGGCAGGGAGTTTTTAAGCTTATTAATTGCAAAGAATGAGCTATTGATTTTTTTGCACATAATGTCAACATGGGATGACCAACTAAGACTTCTGTCAATATTCATATGTCATATGAATTTCAGATTAGTCAATTGAATTTCATAAAACATCAAATGTATTTCAGATTAGTCATTTGAATTTCCGAAATAATTGAATTTATTTCACAAAATATCAAATGTGATTCAGATAACACACTCAATTGAATTTGAGATTTGGTCAGTTATATTTCAGAAATGGCAATTTCTAATTCATTTCATAGGCACATTGATACCAAATTACATTTCAGAAAATATCAACTGTATGTGATTCAGAAATAAAACAATGATAATGAATGAACTTTTATTTTCAAGTGAAACATTTAATCTTTAACACACAAATGGAAAGATTTGAAGCCATACAGGCATGTCTGCCATCACAATTGCATCTTAGCTCGGTCAATAACATTGCTAGTCTTTTTTCAATAACCTCCTTTGGCACACTGTTTGGAATTCTGAGGTTTGTTTCTATATAAGTTCTTATTTTCGACCATGAAATTTCAATTGGATTGAGCATGGGAAAAAAGGGCTCATCCGCAGCAGTACTGCTACTGTTTGGGTGATTACGGTCTCCAATCTCGAATGGCATGCAGCATTATCACAGACGATCACTCAATCTGATAACTGGTTCCTCATATCCTGCCACTGTTGCAACAAACCCTCAACCCATTCATCTGCTGAAAGTGCTGTGAATGAACCTCATAGTCTCTCCATGGCTAATATACCAGCTGCAGACACTGCTATCAATTGCATCTCCAATTAAATATATACACAATTTGACTAATTTTCATTAGGTGTTTTGTGCTTCCTGAAGCTACGGTGTTAGGTGAGAAATCGATTGAGAAGTTTCAGCATATTTTTACTAAAATCCAGTGTTGAAGAGAAGAAAGAACCAGCACCAAAAGATTTCACCAGATTATATGCATGGAAACATATCTCATTGAATATGATGATATATGATTGACGATATGATAACCGTTAAGAAAATGAGTAATATATGACTCAAAATATGATTGAAATTCAAATAATATTCGAACTTCCTGAATCACATATTAAGATTTCTGAAATACAATTGACTAATCTGAATTTCATATGACATATTCTAAAATTCAATTGAATAATCTGAATTACATTCGATGTTTTCTGATATTCAATTGACTAATCTGAAATTCAATCGACGCTTTCTGCAATTGAAGTGACTAATTTGAAATACAATTGACGGTTTCTGAATTACATTTGGAAATTGTGTAGAAACCAATTTTTTCAAGAGAATGAGCCATTAAAATAAATGGTCCCAGATGTTTTGATTGATATGATCTCTCCTGAGAATAGATAATTGACTTTAAAGTTATCATTAACCTCACATAAGATAATCCTCCTTCTGGTAGATCGTAGAATTGATAAGTTCCAGAGATGGTCGCAGTTTCTCCAGAGAACCTCCCTCATCCAAAGTCACACATATCGAATTCATCGAATCTCGTAAACATCTCTTTTCCCCTATGAAATTTTCACCGACAACGGAAGGTGAGAGCTCGAGAACGATATCGAGAAACTACGAGAGCTTGTGTCTGGAGCAGAATTCTCGAAGAAACGAATGGATATTGTACTCGAACTAGCCATCGACCTGCATTGCACGAAATAGCTCCAGAGAGTTCCTCTTGAAGTGTGAAATATGCCATAGAATATAAAAGGGACATTTCGTGAACTATATCGGCTCTGTGAGTTCACTGCAGATTGTATGTTATACAACAGGAGTCTGGTGCTTGGGAAAGTTCAAGAAATTGGACAAAATAATTACCGATAGTGTCGCTGCATTCGCTGATCAGCTGTTTACCGAAACGAGTATTGTTTCGTGTTTACATTAGATTTCTATTTGTATTTATGGGATTTTTTAGTTTAAACGTTTATTGGCTATCAATAATCGAAGTTGTTTCCTTGATTGTGGATCCTGTGGATTGTATTGTAAGTGCAAGTAATATTGTGCTTTTTGGTATATTTTATGTAAAATATTGAGGTGGGCACTATTCAATTTTGAATGATTTTCAGTTCATCTGGCAAGATGTTTACCAAAGGTTCCTGTAATTATAGGAAATTTTCCAATATTTCCATGCTCACAGATGCTGGGTAGAGGATGAGCAAGTGTTGCAATGCAATCATTTGATTCTATATGGGAAAAAATTATTTCAAAACATTGGAATTCTACAAGGACAACCCCCTTGTTATGTAGTATTGTTGTATTGAGGAAATGATGTCTTATAAAAATGATGGTGTGAAGGTTGACAAGATTATATACAGATACTAAGCAAGATTGTCTGGAATTTGCAAGCATATTTTAGCCCTGCTAAAAGCCACTACAAGGTTGTAGGTACTACAAAATATTTTGACAATTCTACTGATTGTGAAAGTAAAATTGTAATGTAAATGAACATCAGCATGAACAATATATTCATTTAATAGAAGCTACTAATTTTTTTTCTTTTTAGGAAGGGAAAAAATCTATGAATAGAAAATGGGTGATAAATTTTGAATAAAAATGGACATTCTTCAGAGAACCGTATGTATGCAGAACATGACGTGATCCTCGATTAATCATGTGAAGAATTCATTACGCTGGATTTTAATGTATTATTCATTTATTGCATCCCAATTGTGTCTTAGGCTGCAGTTATAATAAAAGAAAATAATTCAACTCATCTATCGATTGATTGCACCTTTCCTTTGCTAAATGAACGTCAATATTATCAAGGTACTTTTAATATTAATATTAAATTGATACATATATGTATGATATATTGTTTACAATTGCCAATTCTCGGAATTTATTTGAAATTCCACAAGTAGATTTGATCACTGCTGAACATAAGTTCAATTTTGCAACCATCGAGAGAATCACTTAAACTCACAAGGTCCCTAGTTTTATTGCACATTATCATATGGATTGAATTCAGCACTTCCAACTAGGCTTCTTGAATTGTTAAAACTTCTATATATTCAAAAATATCAAGTAGACCCAAAGTAATTCATTTTGATAAGAATGAAAATGATTGTACAAGAACGATATGAACAAAAATTTAAAATGATTTGACTTGAACTGCATTTTTTGGTAGGTTTAGTGAAGGTACAGCTTTCTTCTCCAGTAACAGAAATGTTTTCATAGTGAGAGTTTCTGAAATAATTCAAAACATATGAAGCATTGTTTTCAATTGACATCAGTTTCCACTCTTGCGTGCTTTCATTTCACAATCTTCTGGTCGGAAATGCTGTATGCATACTCTAATATGTTTAGATACAGGTTTTTCCATTATCAAAACATGCTCCCAGGATTCACGTCTATTAATTTCCTCTACGATTCCTAGTTTATTGGTGAAGTAAACATTTTGATTTTCACCACGAAAATGGGCTCCAGGATTCCTAGATTTTTTAGAATTACATCCATAAACACAACAATTAGTGTTTTTCAAGGTTTTTTCCTTAGGTATATCTTTTTATCGCAATAAAAACGTAAAAATAAACCCAGCTTTCAGGTAGTAACTGTCAAAACGATACTCGTTTCGGGCTTAGTTCAAGCTAACGCCGGCGGTGTCGCATAGAGTTGAGTTTTGCTCTATACTCATTCAATCAGCCATGGTATACAAAATTATGAGAACGAAATGATTCTGCACGCAAGAATGATAATAGTTTCCTCATTACTGCTTCAATTTTCAAGATACAAATTATTGAAGTCTTTCTTGAAAACAACCTATGTAATTGTTACTTCAAAACTGGGGTGAAAATAACAACAGAAATCTGATTATCATTTGATGGATATTGCACATTTTATTACTCGAACCTGACTCTTGTGCAAGCAGCCTATGTAGTTTCAGCGAAATCACCACATTTCACGAACTTGGACAAAGCGAAACTCGCATGTTAATTCCCAATTTCACGAGTGTTTGAAATCCGCCATATCATTTGCGACCGAGAGGTCGAAGCGATATAAAAAAATCGGGAATGAAAATTATCGCATTAATCTCTGAACTACGGCCGTTCCGTTTTTTTTTATTGGACGCGCTGGGAACATGTTTGATCGTTATGGAAAGGGTCAATTATGCTCGGATAATCTCAGTCTTTATTCCAGGTCTTTTTCTTTTTTTCCAATTAGAAAAGATTTTCGAAATACTTTTTTTAGTTCTGTAACATTATCATGTTGAATCCGAAACGATATTCTGATTAAAATCTCCTCAAGTTTGTTGCTTAATTTTTAACAATGAGGTAATAAAAACTGCAAAACGAAATACATAATATATTGACTGAACCTGAAATTTTTCAGTTATTGTGAGTGAAGTTGTTGAAAATTGAACAATGCATCCCTCCGATCTCGCTTTAGTCTACGCTCATGGCTAGTTCAACTCCAAGTTCATCTCTATGCTCTCCGGAAATCAGCTGATTGATTGAACGCGAAATTAATTGTCGTCTTCTCTCCTTACTTCGATAGTGTTAAAAACTCATCTTATGTTGAGATTGTAGTCAGGTTATCTCATTCAATAATTGTACATTTCTTGTCATATCGTTTGAGTCTGGTGTATTTTCAGTTCTACTCAATTTAAAGGTCAACTTGATACACTTCCTTTATGTGCATTCTGAAAAATGTATATTTTATTGTATATTCCAGATAATAAGGTCTCCAGATTGAAGTCGGGATGGGGTGAGTGATACCTCATTTGAAAGGTTTTTCACAAAAAAACACTACAAGTGCCATGAAAACACCACTTCATTTTTAAATGCTTAGTCAGGAATATTTCGAGAACTAATGCATAGAATGAAAAAACAATTACTGTGCTGAAATCAGTATAAAAATACCTTTCAAATGAGGTATCACTCACCCCATCTTCCCTATTCAAAAATTGGGGGTGAGGGTTGTAGTAGCAAGGGTTGAAGCGCTATGCGTCCGTAACCTACATCTTAAGTTGTCCCCCTCGAAACAGAAATCGACCTGTCCGAGCATTTCTATCGAAAAAATTTATTTCGTCTCTAATCTCGTCTGTTTCGTTTTCAAATGGCCACCCTGTATATTGTTTTTTCAGTTTACATAAATTTTCAGACTCCCCTAGGATTTTCACAGGGAAATGGTGATGTTTCACCAGAATTGAACTTTCTCATATCTTTCCGTCTGGTAATTAATACTGATTTGATATTCATCCATGCTCATTTTAATATTTTGATGAGTTCCTTTCATTTATCTGATGTTCAACATATTATTGTGTAACGGTATAATTTACCGATTTCAATTTCAAAAATTTTCGGAGCGTTCTGTATCGGGGATCAATTGAAGAACCAGTCCTGCAATCTTTCCGTTGGACGATTCCATTTTAATTCAGGTCGTCTCGTTTTCGCACTGCATCTGAGAAGTTGTGGTACTGTTCTCTCGTTCTTGAGTGAACTCAATTATCTGTGGCGATTAATGAATATCGGTGAGTACAGAATTAATCAAACAACCATTGTTTCATTTTTGCTAAGAGTTCGTTTGTTTCATATGAGAGAAGTACTTGGGTAGCACGCTTGGTTTCTGCCATTTTGAGAATCGTGTCACTTTTCATCTGATTTCCTCAATTATCTGATGATTCAACTTTCCTTCTAAATCAGTTTATCTAAGTTATAATTGATTGATTGAATTTGAACATTTCGCAATTCCTTGATCCTCTGATTTTCAATTTCTCGATTTATCTGTGCCAGTGTTTCGTTGAACACGTAGACATTTTTCTCTTTTCTTGAATCTTCTTTATGTGAACGAGGATTATCAGAGATCTTGGGGAATTTTGGGATCTTTCCGATACAAAAAACTGATGCAAGTGTTTCTAATAGCCTTTTTGGAGGGAGCTAAACCTTCAAAACCTTTTTGGAGGGAGCTAATCCTTCAACACCTTTTTTGGAGGGAGCTAAACCTTCAACACCTTTTTGGAAGGAATTAGACCTTCAACCCCTTTTTTTGGAGGGAATTAAACAAACCTTCAACACCTTTTTGATCGGAGTTAAACCTTGACATCCTTCAACACCATTCTTTCTGGAAGAATTCGAAGTTACAACGTCTTTCTAGAAAGTTAAGAACTTCAGCTTTGGAAGAACTGTGAAAGTCAAAGATAAGTCATTGTAGTTGGGAAAGAACTGGAAGTCTACAACATCTCAACTCTGGAAGAAGTCGAGGGATAGTCATTTCCCTCACCTGACATTATTCAAATAAGATAAGTTAACTAAGAACGAAGACCGCTTGTGAATGAAATCTAACGATTTGTTCATATTTCTAGATATTCTTGTCCTCACATTTTGATGTTTCAACTTGTAATAATGGATGTTGTAAATAGCTATTGTCATTAGAGAAGAATAAATCTCGACTGTTCAAGTTTTGATCATCATTAGCCAGAGTAGAAACATATTGTCTCATTTTGTCTCATATAAATGTAAGGTGGTTTCACGCAGGGACGGGCCCAAGGGGGGGGGGTGGGTGATGATCCCCCCCCAATGTTGAATGAAGTTGGCAAATGTTCAAAGCAGTCGGAAGATTTTCAAAGGAGTTGGAAAAATTTCAAAGCAGTTTGGAAATTTTCAAAGCGGTTGGAAAAATTTCGAAGCAGTTGGAAAACATTTCAAAGCAGTTGGCAAAATTTCAAACCAGTGGGAAAAAATTCCAAAGCAGTTGGAAAATGTTCAAAGCAGTTGCAGTAAAATTTCAAAGCAGTTGAAATACGTAATTCCGAGAGAGATATGAAATTCGAAGGAATCTGAATTAGAAAAAACAAGTTTGCAATCAGTACTTGACAATATATTTATAGCCGGCAATAAATGGTATTCAACCCAATATTTTTACTATCAAGTATTGGGAGAGATGCGGCCCCAAGAAGTATGTAGGTACCTAGTTGTAAATTTTTCAGTTACGTCGCATGGACTGTGTCATAAAAAAACCATCTGGTATCATAAATGGAATCATCTTTATGTACGCTCTTCGTACATTGTGTTAGAGTTTTGCCAATAAACAATATGTATAAATAAATTTGAATAATGAACCAAAAAAGATTCAAAGTGAAGTTTGAGTTATGTGGTGCCTTATAAAAATTCCAAAAAAAAAATTTTATGAACAGAAAAGGCCTGTTGTTATTCATGTTACGTATGAGCAGTTTCAATATTATGAATCTCATCAAAGTATTCAGTAACTATCATTGATTTTTCATCTACCCAGCATTCAATCATGTATATTTCTTTATTTTATGGAATCTGCTTTTTTCGTGAAAAATATCTTGTTTTATTATGATGCTTGAAATTTTGAGATACACCAAAGAATGAAACTGAACTAAATTAAAGAATGAAACAAAAAGTGTGTCTCAAAGATTCAAACATACTTCAAGGTATTCCTCATAAAAATAAAGATTCCATAAAATAAAGAAACTCACATTATTGAATATTGGGTAATTGAAAAATTAACGTTAATTTCTCATAACTTTGATTTCTAATATTTACTCCTTTCTCGTAATAAAAAGAATAGATTTAAAAAAAAAAAAATTTCTCTGATGAAAATGAGCCTTGCCCTCGCTTTTAGATTTCATGAAATAAATAATTAAAGAAGGGCTACAAAACTGAAGAAACAAACAAGTAGTGTTTCTCAAAGTTTCAAGCAACATCAAGATACTCTTCATGAAAAAGCAAACTCCATAAAATCTACTTAATTAAATGTTCGGTAGATGGAAAAAAAGTTAATTACTCCCCACTCTGTTGAAATTCATCATTTTGAATTTTTTTTACCGAAACAAATATTATACCATAATATGTATAACGGTGTCCTGTTAATTCAATGTCCAGTTGGAAAATTTTCGATGGATTTCCCCCCCCCCCCCAAAAATTTGGCTTCGGCCCGTCCCTGGTTTCACGTTCTGACTAGCTGAGGCATTAATTGTCAAATTATAACCTTACAAAACCGCTTTAACCTTACAATTAATTACTTTTCTCGGAATTCATATGGATGAATCCTCAAACTTTCAGGGTGATTCCCGTATCTAGTCAATTTCCTGAAGAAGCCGATGTGGACTTCCCTGATATGATTCAACGGTCAATTGTAATACACATGAAACTGGTAGACAGTATCTAGTACTAGTTTCACCCTGGTTGACATATCGTACTCAAATTTGGCATGATAATGAAAGATAGCCCTACTCATCAAAAAGAAATTTAGCGCAGGCGTTTTAAATAACAAATTCCTGATACTGTTGACAGATGGTAAGTGGTTTCATCCCTCGTTTTTACTAATACTCCGTCTTAAATTCGTGGAAAATCCCCGGAATCATCGGAGCATTCACAACATACAGCCGTTCCCAGATCAACCTAATTTTTCCCGATCGGCGTTATCAATATTCCCGAAGCCTGGGGGCGGCGAAGAAATAAGAAATCCTCCGAGTCGGTCGTAGCAATAACTCCTTTCATCTCGAATTCTGATCGGAATAAATTCGGCGCCGTTTATCCAGAAAACTCCAGGTGCCTCATCAATATGCAGGGGCTGGGGTAAAGTCCGCTTGTCTCACGAAGAAACACCCATTTGTCAAGAAATAAATTAGTGCGGGATAAACGAGGTTGTTTCGTCAGAAATTTAACCTACACGACGGCGAGCGGGCCGCGACCCGAAATATCTGTCCCTCGGGACCCTATTTCACCCGAATGGCTGCCGGAATAGGCATATTTGTCGTTTATGTAAGCCAAAAATCATTACGGAATTATAGGCCTGGCCATTGGTGGCTCCATCTATTATTACTAAGACTTAACCGCGTCATGTGGAATTTTGTTACCTACGCTGGAGTCCATGAAAAAAATTTGAATTTTGCATGAGGTATGGGCAGCACGGGAAAAGGATAGAAACGAACAACAGCGTGGCCATACAATATCATTTAATTATGACGAAATCAATGGGAAGATTATTAGTTTTAGAAAAACTTACAAGATTCATCTGAAAATTCTTGTTTACCGAGAAATCCTTCGTCCCTATTCGAAATCAAGTTGTGCTCACCCCTGTTAAGGGTTTGCAGTAACTGTGATCAGAAATTGAGGGTCCGAGTAATTTTTCAATTCTCAATGTCAAAGTGTACAGTAAAATGGATGAAGGTTAACCATGAGAAAACAGTTTCATGTGTATTACAATTGACCAATGAACCACATCAGAGAAGTTCACATCGTGATACGGGGTTCATCCTAGAAGTACTAGGGTTAGTTAAACTGAAACTCGAGAACAGACATTAGCAATATGTAACAAGAGGGACACAAAAGAGAAATGAAATCAACTTATTGAAATAATGAGATCGAGGAGGAAAACATGAAGAGCCTGGCAGAGACGTGAGACACAGTCGACAGAATGTTGTTCCCCTCATCCATGTTTTGGCGACATCAATGTATATCCTCAAAGCCTTACGTCGATTGCCGTTTATTGGGAAATAAATACGACATCAATCTCCGGCCCGGAATCCAATCAGAAGAAGCTCTCAAACGAGCGCGCTTCAAAACCAGACGATAGATAGGCAATCCGTCTTTCTCGCGACGAATAAATTCGCCCATTCTGCGACAAAAGAACCTCTTACTCCCCGTGATAAAATCGTCAATAGTGAAATAATTAAAGTGTCAATATCGGAGAGCGACGCCCGGGCGTCAGACAATAAAAAATCCCCGTCATAAATTGCTCGTGTCACTGCGTGGAGTCCATAAAAAAAGTTTAAATTTTGCATGAGTTACGGGAAACGCGGGAAAAGGATAGAAACGAACAACAGCGTGGCCATAAAATATCATTTAATTATAATAAAACCAATAGGAAGGTTCTTAGTTGTAGAAAAACAAAATTCATCTGAAAATTTTTGTTGACCAAGAAATCCTTCGTCCCTATTCGAAATCAAGTTGTGCTCACCCCCGTTAAGGGTTTGCAATTACTGTGATCAGAAATTGAGGAGTCCGAGTAATTTTTCAATTCTCAATGTCGAAGTGTACAGTGAAATGGATGAAGGTTAACCACGAGAAAACAGTTTCATGTGTATTACAATTGACCAATGAACCATATCAGAGAAGTTCTTATCGTGATCCGGGGTTCATCCTAGAAGTACTAGGGTTGGTTAAACTGAAACTCGAGAACAGAAATTAGCAATATGTATCAAGAGGGAGACAATAGAGAAATGAAATCAACTTATTGAAAAAACGAGATCTAGGAGGAAAACGTGAGTCATCGACTTCGAAGAAACAGAATGTTGTTCCCCTCATCCATGTTTCGGCGACATGAATGTACATCCTCAAAGCCTTACATCAATTGCCGTTTATTGGGAAATAAAGACGACATCAATCTCCACCGCGGAATCCAATCAGAAGAAGCTCTCAAACGAGCGCGATTCAAAACCAGACGACAGATAGGCTATCCGTCTTTCTCGCGACGAATAAATTCGCCCATTCTGCGACAAAAGAACCTCTTACTCCCCGTGATAAAATCGTCAATAGTGAAATAATTAAAGTGTCAATATCGGAGATAGACGCCCGGGCGTCAGACAATAAAAGATTCCCGAAATAAATTGCTCGTGTCACTGCGTGGAGTCCATGAAAAAAGTTTAAATTTTGCATGAGGTACGGGCAACGCGGGAAAAGGATAGATACGAACAACAGCGTGGCCATAAAATATCATTTAATTATAACAAAACCCATAGGAAAGTTTTTAGTTGTAGAAAAAGAAATTTCATCTGAAAATTTTTTTTGACCAAGAAATCCTTCGTCCCTATTGGAAATCAAGTTGTGCTCACCCCTGATAAGGGTTTGCAGTTACTGTGATCAGAAACTGAGGGGCCCGAGTAATTTTTCAATTCTCAATGTCAAAGTGTACAGTAAAATGGATGAAGGTTAACCACGAGGAAACAGTTTCGTGTGTATTACAATTGACCAATGAAGCATATCAGAGAAGTTCACATCGTGATACAGGATTCATCCTAGAAGTACTAGGGTTAGTTAAACTGAAACTTGAGAACAGAAATTAGCAATATGTAACAAGAGGGATACAATAGAGAAATGAAATCAACTTATTGAAATAATGAGATTGAGGAGGAAAACGTGAAGAGCCCAGCAGAGACGTGAGACACAGTCGACAGAATGTTGTTCCCCTCATCCATGTTTTGGCGACATCAACGTACATACTCAAAGCCTTACGTCGATTGCCGTTTATTGGGAAATAAATACGGCATCAATCTCTGCCCCGGAATCCAATCAGAAGAAGCTCTCAAACGAGCGCGATTCAAAACCAGACGACAGATAGGCTATGCGTCTTTCTCGCGACGAATAAATTCGCCCATTCTGCGACAAAAGAACCTCTTACTCCCCGTGATAAAATCGTCAATAGTGAAATAATTAAAGTGTCAATATCGAAGAGCAACGCCCTGGCGTCAGACAATAAAAAATTCATCTGAAAATATTTGTTGACCGAGAAATCCTTCGTCCCTATTAGAAATCAAGTTGTACTCACCCCTGTTAAGGGTTTGCAGTTACTGTGATCAGAAATTGAGGGTTCCGAGTAATTTTTCAATTCTCAATTTCAAAGTGTACAGTGAAATGGATGAAGATTAACCACGAGAAAACAGTTTCATGTGTATTACAATTGACCAATGAACCATATCAGAGGAGTTCACATCGTGATACGGGGTTCATCCTAGAAGAACTAGGGTTAGTTAAACTGAAACTCGAGAACAGAAATTAGCAATATGTAACAAGATGGACACAATAGAGAAATGAAATCAACTTATTGAAATAATGAGATTGAGGAGGAAAACGTGAATAGCCAACAGAATGTTGTTCCCCTCATCCATGTTTTGGCGACATCAATGTACATCCTCAAAGCCTTACTTCGATTGCCGTTTATTGGGAAATAAATACGACATCCATCTCCGCCTCGGAATCCAATCAGAAGAAGCTCTCAAACGAGCGCGATTCAAAACCAGACGACAGATAGGCTATCCGTCTTTCTCGCGATGAATAAATTCGCCCATTCTGCAACAAAAGAACCTCTCACTCCCCGTGATAAAATCGTCAATAGTGAAATAATTAAAGTGTCAATATCGGAGAGCGACGCCCGGGCGTCAGACAATAAAAAATTCATCTGAAAATATTTGTTGACCGAGAAATCCTTCGTCCCTATTAGAATTCATCTTGTGCTCACCCCTGTTAAGGGTTTGCAGTTACTGTGATCAGAAATTGAGGGGTCCGAGTAATTTTTCAATTCTCATTGTCAAAGTGTACAGTAAAATGGATGAAGTTTTACCACGAGAAAACAGTTTCATGTGTTTTACAATTGACCAATGAACCATATCAGAGAAGTTTTACATCGTGATACGGGGTTCACCCTAGAAGTACTAGGGTTAGTTAAACTGAAACTCGAGAACAGAAATAAGCAATATGTAACAAGATGGACACAATAGAGAAATAAAATCAACTTATTGAAATAATGAGATTGAGGAGAAAAACGTGAGTCATCGACTTCGAAGAAACAGAATGTTGTTCCCCTCACCCATGTTTTGGCGACATCAACGTACATCCTCAAAGCCTTACGTCGATTGCCGTTTATTGGGAAATAAATACGACATCAATCTCCGCCCCGAAATCCAATCAGAAGAAGCTCTCAAACGAGCGCGATTCAAAACCAGACGACAGATAGGCTATCCGTCTTTCTCGCGACGAATAAATTCGCCCATTCTGCGACAAAAGAACCTCTTACTCCCCGTGATAAAATCGTCAATAGTGAAATAATTAAAGTGTCAATATCGGAGAGCGACGCCCGGGCGTCAGACAATAAAAAATTCCCGACATAAATTGCTCGTGTCACTACGTGGAATCCATGAAAAAAGTTTAAATTTTGCATGAGGTACGGGCAACGCGGTAAAAGGATAGAAACGAACAACAGCGTGGCCATAAAATATCATTTAATTATAACAAAACCAATAGGAAAGTTCTTAGTTGTGGAAAAACAAATTTCATCTGAAATTTTTTTTTGATCGAGAAATCCTTCGTCCCTATTGGAAATCAAGTTGTGCTACCCCCGTTAAGAGTTTGCAGTAACTGTGATCAGGAATTGAGGGGTCCGAGTAATTTTTCAATTCTCAATGTCAAAGTGTACAGTAAAATGGATGAAGGTTAACCACGAGAAAACCGTTTCATGTGTATTACAATTGACCAATGAACCATATCAGAGAAGTTCACATCGTGATACGGGGTTCATCCTAGAAGTACTAGGGTTAGTTAAACTGAAACTCGAGAACAGAAATAAGCAATATGTAACAAGAGGGACACAATGGAGAAATGAAATCAACTTATTGAAATAATGAGATTGAGGAGGACAACGTGAAGAGCCCAGCAGAGACGTGAGACACAGCCGACAGAATGTTGTTCCCCTCATCCATGTTTTGGCGACATCAATGTACATCCTCAAAGCCTTACGTCGATTGCCGTTTATTGGGAAATAAATACGGCATCAATCTCCGCCCCGGAATCCAATCAGAAAAAGCTCTCAAACGAGCGCGATTCAAAACCAGACGACAGATAGGCTATCCGTCTTTCTCGCGACGAATAAATTCGCCCATTCTGCGACAAAAGAACCTCTTACTCCCCGTGATAAAATCGTCAATAGTGAAATAATTAAAGTGTCAATATCGGAGAGCGACGCCCGGGCGTCAGACAATAAAAAATTCATCTGAAAATATTTGTTGACCGAGAAATCCTTCGTCCCTATTAGAAATCAAGTTGTGCTCACCCCAGTTAAGGGTTTGCAGTTACTGTGATCAGAAATTGAGGGGTCCGAGTAATTTTTCAATTCTCAATGTCAAAGTGTACAGTAAAATGGATGAAGGTTAACCGCGAGAAAACAGTTTCATGTGTATTACAATTGACCAATGAACCATATCAGAGAAGTTCACATCGTGATACGGGGTTCATCCTAGAAGTACTAGGGTTAGTTAAACTGAAACTCGAGAACAGAAATTAGCAATATGTAACAAGAGGGACACAATAGAGAAATGAAATCAACTTATTGAAATAATGAGATTGAGGAGGAAAACGTGAATAGCCAACAGAATGTTGTTCCCCTCATCCATGTTTTGGCGACATCAATGTACATCCTCAAAGCCTTACTTCGATTGCCGTTTATTGGGAAATAAATACGACATCCATCTCCGCCTCGGAATCCAATCAGAAGAAGCTCTCAAACGAGCGCGATTCAAAACCAGACGACAGATAGGCTATCCGTCTTTCTCGCGATGAATAAATTCGCCCATTCTGCAACAAAAGAACCTCTCACTCCCCGTGATAAAATCGTCAATAGTGAAATAATTAAAGTGTCAATATCGGAGAGCGACGCCCGGGCGTCAGACAATAAAAAATTCATCTGAAAATATTTGTTGACCGAGAAATCCTTCGTCCCTATTAGAAATCAAGTTGTGCTCACCCCAGTTAAGGGTTTGCAGTTACTGTGATCAGAAATTGAGGGGTCCGAGTAATTTTTCAATTCTCAATGTCAAAGTGTACAGTAAAATGGATGAAGGTTAACCGCGAGAAAACAGTTTCATGTGTATTACAATTGACCAATGAACCATATCAGAGAAGTTCACATCGTGATACGGGGTTCATCCTAGAAGTACTAGGGTTAGTTAAACTGAAACTCGAGAACAGAAATTAGCAATATGTAACAAGAGGGACACAATGGAGAAATGAAATCAACTTATTGAAATAATGAGATAGAGGAGGAAAACGTGAAGAGCCAACAGAATGTTGTTCCCCTCATCCATGTTTTGGCAACATGAATGTACATCCTCAAAGCCTTACATCAATTGCCGTTTATTGGGAAATAAATACGACATCAATCTCCTCCCCGGAATCCAATCAGAAGAAGCTCTCAAACGAGCGCGATTCAAAACCAGACGACAGATAGGCTATCCGTCTTTCTCGCGACGAATAAATTCGCCCATTCTGCGACAAAAGAACCTCTTACTCCTCGTGATAAAATCGTCAATAGTGAAATAATTAAAGTGTCAATATCGGAGAGCGACGCCCGGGCGTCAGACAATAAAAAATTCCCGACATAAATTGCTCGTGTCACTGCGTCGACCTTTTTGTTCGTAACCGTCTCTCTCTCTCTCTCTCTCTCTCTCTCTCTAGCCCTGCCCGGGAACATTTTTCGTCACGGTGATTTATTAACGTGTTGACATTACCTTAATGTGACGGCGCCAGAGAAATGCATCTTTGTTCTGCATTCCAGCCGTTGTCCCTCTGATATTGGCCACTTATTTAGGGGGATGAAAGGAGATGGGTTTATCGAGGTCGGGGTCCTCGGATTCCTCCCCCGCGAGGGGCGATAGGGGATGTTTTGGCTTTCCGGAAACATCGGTAGATGGGATGAGGAAAAGGGATGCTCTCGTCTTCAACGCGCTTTTATTAACCCCCTGTCGTTGTTATGTCTTTATTCATCTTCAAACCATAATTGTTGATTTTATATACAGTGTGGCCCAACGAGAATTTAACACTTCGATTTTCTGGCAGTAAAATAAAAAAGGATAATATTGATTTCATTTCTCTATTGTGTCCCTCTTGTTACATAATGCTAATTACTGTTCTCGAGTTTCAGTTTAACTAACCCTTCTTCTTCTAGGGTGAACCCCGTATCTAGTTGATTTCCTGCAGAAAACCATGTGAACTTCTCTGATATGGTTCATTGGTCAATTGTAATACACATGAAAATGGTTTCAGCCTCGGAGATCTCCTCTGATAATGGTGAATTCAATAAATCCATATGATCATTATAATTGTAAACTCTCAACTCTGATTCCATTTATGAGTTAGATCTCAAGCCTTCTCTTTCCGAAACCAAAGATTAGTGGCTTCACTCTTAGTTTTCTCTTTTTGGACCATAATTTATAAATTCTATTTTTCTGTAGGACGTTCTTATTGTGCTTGCTCTCTGTGAATGTTGTATTCATTGAGGAATTTTGAACTCTATCCCAGACCAACGTTGTTAATAATTATAATATTATTGCATTGCTTATTCATATTTACGCTATTGACCTCATTGACGAATACACTTAGACATTGTAGCTTTCAACACTTGTATTTCTCTCTTGGCCTGCATCATTATTACCACTGGGTATTCTCATTGGAACTCATTATTCGAACCTTCTGTTTTTTGGCAAAATACACAGCCTGGCGCAATCAATATCAGTTATTGCTCTGCCACAATTGTCATTTGGACAATTCTCGGAATATGTCGTAATTTTTGGTCCTGAAAAATATTCTGTTTTCTCATGTTATAAGATGTCTGGTTAATCTATGGGAGATGATTTCCTTTCATTAGGGTCCCGTAGCGGTCTTCAAACATCTGAAGTTTCAAAAAATCATCACTAGGATGGTCTTACCTGATTCGACAAAACCCCTCACGATCATAGAGCAAGGCTGAGAATTTAGATTTGAATATTGGAAGAATTCGAAGGACAAAAGTGATTACGTTCCGAAATTAGCCACTGAACATGGTGTTGAGATCTTCTAAGAAACCCACATGGCAACAGAGTAACTTCTTCCTGAAGGAGGCAATTGAAAGTTACGTACTCATTGATTTTTCACTTAGTCCGAATTACGGTTTAGCTTGTTATAAGTTTTCTCATGTTTAGCAATTCAAAAAAGGGGAATTTGTTTGGGTTTCATCATTTCTTTCAAACATTGTGACATTTCTGTCATAACTAATTTATGAAGAAAGAACTTCTGCAATGGGTGGTTGATTCAAAAACCATTTAATTGATTATAAATAGCTATTTTTTTCTGCTTTTGTCTTTTTTTATTTCAGATCTAGAATTTCGGGTAGAATGGTGAAGAGTCTATTTTTCTCTACTGCTCAAAGAAGAACTACATGAAGATGTTCTTCTGATCACGTAGATGTCCCCCAAAATCCTCTGATATGAAATTTCTAGCACGGGTGAGATCAGGGTGTTTTTTTCTCTACGGCTTTTTCTCTTTCTTCATTTTATCATACTACAGACCTGTATGGTTTTCCTGTGTTGCACTAACCCCAGCTAGGCACTTTTTTGTTTCAATATGTATTGTATTATTTTATCTCTCTCAATCAAGAGAATATATATTAATTTATATTGCTCTGCCACTGTGAACGATGTATTTAATATTGCGTGAGTCAACGTCTCAATCTGACTTCATATGACTTCTCATTTGAACTGTCCTAGATTACCTATGTTCTGAGTTGGGTAAAGTCATTTTGATATTCCTTTGATAGTGGTAATATATGTATTTTGTTACTGTGTTTGTTAACTGTTGTTTGTATGAAAAGTTTCCTTAGTTAAGCACAACATCAGTAGTTTTGATGAAAAAACCGCTTGAATATCTCGATATATATCAATAAAAAATCAACCCAAAAGAATAACTATCAAATTTTGGTCCAAAACTGTGAAAATATACCATAAAAATATAAATCTACGAAAGGTAGTAACGCTGCTAAGGAATCTGTATTTGAGGAACGATTCCTAAACTGAGACAAGTTTTCGGATGAAAAACCACTTCACTGATTTTGTTATCACCATCTTATTGAAGGAATCTGTAATATCCTAATTATACAGGGTGACCATTTGAAAACGAAACAGACGAGATTACAGACGAAATAAATTTTTTCGATAGAAATGCTCGGACTGGTCGATTTCTGTTTCGAGGGGGACAACTTAAGATGTAGGTTACGGACGCATAGCGCTTCAACCCTTGCTACTACCCCCAATTTTTGAATAGGGAAGATGGAGTGAGTGATACCTCATTTGAAAGGTATTTTTATACTGATTTCAGCACAGTAATTGTTTTTTCATTTTATGCATTAGTTCTCGAAATATTCTTGACTAAGCATTTGAAAATGAAGTGGTGTTTTCATGGCACTTGTGGTGTTTTTTTGTGAAAAACCTTTCAAATGAGGTATCACTCACCCCATCTTCCCTATTCAAAAATTGGGGGTGAGAGTTGTAGTAGCAAGGGTTGAAGCGCTATGCGTCCGTAACCTACATCTTAAGTTGTCCCCCTCGAAACAGAAATCGACCTGTCCGAGCATTTCTATCGAAAAAATTTATTTCGTCTGTAATCTCGTCTGTTTCGTTTTCAAATGGCCAGCCTGTATATTGCTCTGCCACTGTGAACGATGTATTTAATATTGCGTGAGTCAACGTCTTAATCTGACTCCATATGACTTCTCCTGTCCTAGATTACCTATGTTTTGAGTTGGATAATGTCACTCTGATATACCTTTGATAGTGGAAATATATGTATTTTGTTACTCTGTTTGTTAATTGTTGTTTGTTTAAAAGTTTTCCTTAGTTGAGCACAACATCAGTAGTTTCGATGAGAGAAACCACCAGAATATCTTGATATATATCAATGAAAAATCAACTCGAAAGAATTTCTACCAAATTTTGGTCCAAATCGGTGAAAATATACCATTGAAATATAAATCTACGCTCCTAAGGAATCTGTATTTGAGGAACCATTCCTCAACTGAGACAAGTTTTCGGATGAAAAACCTCTTCACTGATTTTGTTACCATCATCTCATTGAAGGAATTTGTTTCATCCATTTTTCTATTTTTCAATGTTTCCAATTAAGAAGAAATTTCTTTTCTGATTCTAATTATGTGTTTCTCGAATAATGACTCACCGCAGATGGAAATTGTATGATATTATATAATATAAAAAAATATAAAATAAAAAAAAATTTCATCATCAAAGATGCTGCAAAGAGCAACATCTACAAAGTTCTCACCTGATCCAAAACCAAAGTTCGGTAACAACCGGAAATTATCACGAACAAACTTCAGGAAACTTCGGGAATCTACGAGTGAAATGAGAAATGACCAATTAGCGTCTTTTTCTGTTGCACTCCAGCCTGAGAGTTCCATATCTATGCCAATTTTTTTCCGCCCGAGCAATTAATAACGGCGTACCGACCTAAGTGGCCATTTATCCTCATTAAGCAAATTAACGGGGATATTGTACACCTGCACCTTATCGTTCTCACCCCCCAAAGTGAAAAAAATTAATGCGTTGTGTAACGTCTTTGGAATAACACAAACGATGTTCATAACCGCGCCAGCCCGAAGGGAAAACGAAGCCGAAAGCATGAATAATGGCGGAAAGTTTGTAGTTTTACGTCGAGGAGTGGCAGCCAGAACAGAGTTATCGTGACGACTGTGGGAGAATGCATACAACAGGTAGACAAAAGTTCACGCCGACGAATGGGAATGGATTTCCTCGGGCGGAATTAGTTATTTCTCTATTTCTGTGTCAAATCCACGTCTGTCACGTCCTGTAAAACGAAGTCGTGTGAGGATATCTCGGTTTCACGAAGTTTTCATGATTGAATTCGATTATTTCGTGTTCGAGTCTTGCCACGGATTTAGTTTTCATCTCTCAAATATCGGGTGTTTTTTTAGAGTGATACAACTTTGCGTTGGCATCTTTCTTCAAATGACCCTTTCCAAAGGGCGATTATGTACACCATAAAATAAAATGTACGAAAAGCACGATAAGTTTCACGAAAGAAACCATTATTTTGATGAAAAATTTCAACAATTTGCAGGCGTTTTTTCTGGTGTAAGTCTATTCATAATGAAATGTCAAACTCTACTAAACAAAGCAACAATCTAATGTTGAATAGGTGTGGAAACTATTCGGAAAATATTTTTTTGCACAACTGTCATTAAAAGTGACACTTTTAATGACAGTAAACAATGCTGAAATTGATTGTTTACGTGGAAGCGTGTTAAAAATATTCTCAGCATAAGCGTGAAAAATATTTTTATCACTCCATTTTCTCATGATGAAATCAGATGAGAAAAATTCAGCCATTGCAAATTTTTATTATCAATATTTCACAATCATCACTTATGAACATTAATATGAATCGTAAAAGTAGAACAATTACTAATTTAATGCCCTGTGACGTTAAGGAGCTTCGCAACACATTATCAGAATCCTCAGCACCATCAGTACTTGTAGAAATAGGAATTATAACATTGGATGATGATCCAGAATATGTTGAGTTTGGGAAAATTTATTCAGCAATGACATTTCTATATCTAATGAAATGATCAACATAGCCCTCGGCTACCGTCGTAGACTTCCATCCACCATGTTTTTTTATATCCGTAATATTTCCTCCCGATTCTGCTAGCAATGAAGCGGTGGATCTTCGAAAACAGTTTCCTGTATATTGCTTTGGTTCTGGCAGTTTAAAGAATTCGGCAACAATAGATGGAATTTTTCCAAATGTATTAATACCAACTGGATTGGCAGTGCATTTATTATTCTTGTATTTCAGGAAAAAACGACGATATTTGATGACAGAAGGGCGCAGTGCAAAGTAATTATGAAAATAGTCTACATACTTCCCAAAAATACTGAAAGAACGACTGACTTTCGTTTTTGTATTTGGAAGTTGTATAACCAATGATTCATTTGTTATTTCGATGTCTTCCACTGATAAATTACACAATTCTTCACGTCGACAGGCTCCAAATAATCCGAAAATAGTTACAATCTTAACCATCAAGTATTTCTCATCTGATGCCTCCTTTATAAACTTTTCAACTTGCTCACAAGTGAGAATTTTCGATTTTTTGGGACGATATACACTTTTCCGTTTTAAATAATATGCTATTACCCTAAAATATTTACTAACATCCACACCATTTTGAACGAGGGCGCTTGACTTTATCATTGAAAATTTGCTCCACCAAGTTGATGAACTCCATATTTTTGATTTTTCTTCTAAGTATGCCAGGAAAACAGTTTCACTGAAGTTCTCTTCTACATTCTTCAATTTACACCAGGCCAGGAAATTGTTATATGCAATATCGTACTGCTGAACAGATTTTTTAGGTGGGAGTTCCAGATTTGCTCTTCTTGATGACTCTTCAATATCCAGATAAACAACCAAATCGTCACTTTCATTAATAATTGGACTCTCGACAAACATATTGAGCAGTTAAAAACCCAAGACGGAAATTGGACAGGAACGAAATTCAAATAACAGCTACTTTTCTCATTTGTAAGTAACCATAACGTTGGCAACGATTGCCATTCACAACAACCTTTTGATTATTTGAATATTAAAATGCATTTTGAAGTTTATTGTCAATGCAAATTCGCCCATTTCATTATCAAAATAGGGCAGTTGTACAAAAAACATTGTATGGTTTGTGAAATTGTTCAATTCGCTCCGCTCATTTCACAAACTTTTTCACTCACAAAATAAAACATCACTTTCAACACTCATATCATAAATAACTATTAGTTTATCTATGTTGAACACTTATTTCTGTCAATTATTGCAAAACGTGTCAAAACATAGATTGGGAAAATCTGAAAAAGAGCCTTCAAGATAAATTTGGGAATGATTTTGATACAAATGTCATTCGCGAAATTGCCTTGCAACAAGGGTGATCATTCCATGTCACTCGGTATATTTCATATTGGCACAACTGAAAATGATTTAATGACGACTTTCAACACGTCCAAAGTTAAATTGCCCTGGCAGGAAGAGGAAATTATTTCTGAATCATAAAGCGTGTCCCACACCCTATGTTGCCCAACTACTTTCCGTCCCATTTAACTCCGAGTGCGGAATTAAAACGGCTTATGTCCTAATTTGATGTTATCAGCCCGAAATCTATGCAAGGGATGAAATGCGGCTTCGGCGCCTGCTGAGAAAATAGATAATTCAGTAGTATATTGTTTCAGGCAGCATCCAGATAATTCGATCGCGCAACCATCTGTTAAGTTGTTGATACAGTTGTTGACGGGGCCTAACGAGCCTGCCTGAGGAGTGGAAACGGTCTTATTACAATCTCGGCAGGTGTTGCAGGCGATAGAGCCACATGTCTGTTGGATATAATTCGGAAAGTTTGCAAAATCTCTTTTGCGCCGGAACTAAGAACTGCCGAAGTCTACCCTCCTAAAGTGCTGCGTAATGGAAAGAGAATGTTGCTGATGCGTTTGAAGATGGTGGTGACGCGTCAGGTAGAGGCTGACAGTTTAGTTGTCACAAATATTTATACTGAATGGGCAAGAAAGTTAAAATAAATTGCTCCAAAAGAGTTGGGGATATCGTATTCAATCGTTTTGAAAAGTATGTAATCTTCGAGAAAATCGCTGTAAAATCATTTATCCACTCCTATTGAATAACGTATTCCTTATTCAACTGCATTTGAGCAATTAATAGTATCTATGAACAAACAGCGGGAGTAATAATAACTCCCGCCTATAAAACCCTCTAATTCATCAGAATAGACTCATAGAATTATATGACAACCGAATATCAAGCTACTCTTGTGCTTCTGTACGAGCCGGTTGATAGAGAGGGAATATCTCATTATTTGTTACTGATGGGAGTAATGTCACTTGAATAATTCTGACGTTTTCAAATTTAGTTGACACCTAATTATTGTTGCGAATGTTTTTCTGAATAAGACCTCCGATAGTGAGGATGAAATATTATGTAGGTACACTTCCAGAAATGAGACAAGCAGCTAGTCCCACAGTAGGTACAAAATCTATTGCCCGCGAGAAATCCCAAAACAAATATAATGGTGTATCAAAAATTTTCAAGAATGATGTATGGCAGAAAGAATGTATATTATTATAGTTGTGGATAAAGTATAGTATTCAACTTGCAGTAATGGTCATAACTCCCTTGATGACTTGCATTTCATTACCGTTTCGGCGAGAAAAAAGCCTACATCTACGTGTAGAATGCTACGGAATACTCTTCAAAATGCAGATGGGTACCAAGTTTCCATCGAAACCATCAGACGACGTTTGAGAGAGGTGAATCTAAGTTCTAGACGTCTATTAAGAGGAGTTACATTAACACGTGACCATAAGCGTCAAAGACTGGAATGGGCAAGGCAACATATCAATTGGAACGATCAATGGCCTAGCGTCCTTTTCACTGATGAATCCGGATATGGACGATTTTCAGATTCTCGAAGAATAAGGGTATGGACAATCCCACGCATACCCCGTATTCGTCGCTATATCCAAGAAGTCCATCCATTCCGAGCGGGTACTGTTATGGTATGGGCCGGGATATGTTTCAACGGGCGCACAGATGTACACATTTTTCCTGAGAATATGACCGCCTTACATTATAGGGAGCATGTCATTGACAACGTTTTGTCAAATTTTCACGCTGCTATTGGTGAAATTTTTCAATTTCTAGACGATAACGCTAGACCGCACCGTGCAGCCATAGTTGAGTCTGCGCGCGAGGAGCTTGGTATTCCACATTTACCAATACCTCCGCACTCACCAGATTTGAATTGCATAGAACATGCATGGGATATGCTCCAAAGAATATTAGATAATCATAAACGTACCCCTGAATCCTTAAATGATCTGAGAGAGCTTCTGCCCCGTTTATGGAACCAATTCCTCAAGAAAGGTTAAACAACCTCGTGTGTAGTATGCAAAGAAGATGTCAAGCTGTTATTGATGCCCGTAGAGGCCATACATTGTATTATGGTCTTAAAATGCTTGATTTTTCTGGGAATTAAATGTCGTTATTTTACTCGATTTTTCTTAATCACCTTGTATACGCTGCAGATCTACAGGCTAAAATTAATTTTATTTCCTGCAACTTAGAATCATATTTATATGAATTTTCAGCGCAAAATCGCATTCAAACCATATTTTTTCGCAATTTAAGTCAATATCCATAACTCATGTTATACAAGTTAACTTTTCCGTATGAAGAAACCTTGAAGCATATCAAAATATTCTCCATTCTCTTCGATGATCAACCCTCTCTTCTTGCATTCTTCTGATCCAAGCATTCTTCAACATGTTCATGCTTTCTAATTTTGTTTTTTCGTTCAAATTAACCTCACTAACCGGATTTTCATCATTAATATTCTCGTTTATTATATTTTTCAATATTGTTTTACTGTTATCGTATTTTTACTTTTTTACTTCCACTTTTGAGACGACCTATCACTCCTTATACAGGGTGTCAACCCTCGATCAGTCAATAACGAATCAGAACGCTTGGACCAGAAGGTTGCCAGAAGAGAGGGTTGATCAAAGATGAGATTCAAACTGTTTCTTCATCTCTAAAATTCAACTGACGTGGTATCAACCCTCTCCAAGGGATTGCTAGTAGATACAAGCCTTGTATCCCTGATCATGTCTCCCTGTCATCAAAAATCGACCTGTCTGAGTGTTTTCACGAATTTTGATTCGTTGTATTGGCTGCAAGTATCGGCACTTCCTTGCATCCAATGGTGTAATATGGTTGATGGAAAAAACACTTGCTTTCTAACTAAGATTTATTCAACATAACTAAATAACACTTTTTTCGGAACATTTCCGAGAAACACCCAGACTGAATGACCAGAAGTTATTACAATGACAATGTTGAGTAATTAGTTCATATTTAATACAATCGCTTGAATTTGCTGTGTTAGCGGAGTCCTCATATTATATTTATTATTGATTTCTCAAATGGAAGTAGGCAATGTGGTCACCGGTGTTCCACTTTCGAAATATGACCTAATCAGGGGTTTATAGTCCATCACAGAGTTATTGAGGGTGGACACTTTGAATGAAACACCCAGTATATTCGCCGTTTGTCAACAGAGCTTGTCGGCTTTCGTAAACTGTTTGAATTTTGTAGACCTTAATCAGCGTGAGGTAACATCGGAAGATATAAAATCCGACAAATGCACAACTGTTGTAATTCCAGTACTTATATCACGTAAAAAGTGGAAAGTCCGCATCTTGCGCGAGTTTCCTGATACAAATTTCATACACCGACATCTCACAATACATATTTCATATAGATTTTCCCGGAATAACATCGTCCTCCGAACCGAGTTCTTGTACGTTCAATGCATGTACATCGGTATGTTTCGCAAAACGAGTCCTTGCAGTGAAATATGACAGGAAACCCGGTCATGTCAAGGGAGCGCCTTTGAAATACGACCCTGTAAGACGCCTCGACTCGCATTCGTTATGTACCGTACATATTCGAGCATTACGGGCGGAAAAATGCAGCGCTTTCACGTCCCTCCCCTCGAATACGGGGGAATATAAGTTTCAGGACCTTGAGCTTTGGGAAAAACGTCTGAGACGAACGTGACATTGTCCGGGAGGCGGCGTCGGAAATGACGAGGCATGAGAAGAAGATGAGGGGTACTGATGAGTTCTAATAAGGAGAAAATATTCATTTTTCTCGTCTTTGTTTTTTCAGTGTCTTGCAGTTACACAATCAGACTCGAAATGATTTTGATTGGAAATCAGAAGGAATAAAAGGAAAATAGACTCTGACAAGAAGTAAAATATGTTATTTGCATAATAATATATTCTATAGCTATGTTTTATCAAGAGAAATGAAGAGTCTAAGGGGAGGGGGATGCAATGAAGGCTTTCACTGGTCCAGAAACTTTCTGTGGCAAAGGAAAATATACCTATAAGAAAAAGTTTCTGGAGAAGAAGAAAGTAGAAAGGAAAACACTGTGGAGGAATCTCCCAGGGATGTATCACTTCAAAAAATTGTGGAATCCGAGATTTCATTCAGAATTAGGTTAGTTGATTCTAGTTTATAATTTTAACCTATGGCACTGGACTATCAGGCCGTTTGGAGCACTTTAGGGTTGCATGCTCGCGCGGGGAAAAGATAGAAAGAAGAATCTCTGTGAGAAAAATAGGGAATGCTCGATTAGACAACAAGACGGTAGACGGTCACAACGTAGACAATTATTAGACGCGGTTCAAAGTAATTAGACGTGAATTAGTCGGAAAAATAGACGTTAGACGTAATCTTGAAACGTGGTATGCTTAGTTTGTTACTTTACTCTTTGAAGATTTTTAACCGATAGAAGCGTATTGCAACTCAATTTTCCAAAACCTTGTCTGAATTTTAATAAAGACAAATTCTTCTTCTGATCTGTAATTTTGTTTTTGTACAACTGCCATTAAAAGTGACACTTTCAATGACAGCAAACTATGTTAAAATTGATTGTTTCCGTGGAAGCTTGTTAAAAATATTTTTAACATTAGTGTAAAAAATATTTTTGGCACTTCATTTTCTTATCATGAAATCAGATGAGAAAAATTCAGCAAGTGCAAATTCTTATTATCAATATTCAACAAACATTACGATATTGGATGATGATGATCCAAAATCTGATGAGGTTGGGAGAATTTTTTCAGCAATAACATTTCTATATGCAATGAAATGATCAACAAAGCCCTTGGCTACCGTCGTAGACTTCCACCCCCCATGTTTTTTTATATTCGTAATATTTGTCCCTGATTTTGCTAGCAATGAAGCGGAGGATCTTCGAAAACAGTGTGCTGTATAGTGCTTTGGTTCTGGCAGTTTGAGGAATTCGGCAACGATAGATGAAATTTTCCCAAATGTTCAATACCAACTGGAGTGGCAGTGCATTTATTATTCATGTATTTCAGGAAAAAATGACGATGTTGGAAGACAGAAGGGAGCAGTGCAAAGTACTTATGAAAATAGTGTAGATACTTCCCAATAATACTGAAAAAACGACTGACTTTCGTTTTTGTATTTGGAAGTTGTATAATTAATGATGTATTCGTTATTTGGATGTCTTCCACTGATAAATTACACAATTCTCCACGCCGACAGACTCCAAATAATCCGAAAATAGTTGCAACCTTAACCATCAAGTGTTTCTCATCTGGTGCCTCCTTTATAAACTTTCCAACTTGTTCACGAGTGAGAATCTTCGATTTTTTGGGGACGATACCCTTCACTTTTCCGTTTTAAATATGCCATTACCTTAAAATATTCACTAACATCCACACCATTTTCAACGAGAGCGCTTGACTTCATCATTGAAAATTCGCTCCACAAAGTTGATGCACTCCATTTATTTGATTTTTCTTCTAAGTATGCCAGAAAAACAGTTATATGCAATATCGCACTGCTGAACAGATTTTTTAGGTAGTAGTTCCAGATTTGCTCTTCTTGCAGACTATTGAATATCCAGAGGAACAACCAAATCGTCAGTTTTGATAATAATTGGATTCTCGACAAACATATAATGCAGTTGAAAACCCAAAACGAAAATTTGACAGGAACGAAATTCAAACGACAGCGTCTTTTCTCATTTGTTAGTAATTATAACGATGGCAACGTTTGCCATTCCCAAAAACCTTTTGATTATTTGAATATTAAAATGCATTTTGAAGTTGATTGTCATAGCAAATTCGCCCATTTCATTATCAAAATAGGGCAGTTGTACAAAAAACATTGTATGGTATTTGTGTTGAAAGTGATTTTATTTTGTTCGTCAAATTGTTCAATTAGCTCCGTCATTTTTAACACTCATATCGTGAATAACTATTTTATTAAATATGCAAATACCCCTTTTTTTCGGACCCCTGTTCTACAAGATTACAATCGCTTTGACACACGTCTTGTAACGTTCTAAAAATTTGACCTGAGTTTCTCGTTGCACCACATTGTACTTTTATTTAAAAATTATATGAACTCTTTGAATTCATTTCACGGTTTATCTCTCCCAGACATTTCAAAGCTAGTAAAAACTCAACTCCACTTCGACTGTATAATTTCCTGCACAGCAAAACGTGCAGGAACATGTTACAAGTCTATCTCCCGGACATCAGTCATGCCCGAGCCACAACGTGACATTGTTCATACTCCTTCACGTCCTCGGGCTTCCGGCTCAGTGCTGAAGATATCAACTTTTCTAACGCCCCGAGCGCAGTGAATTTGATTTAAGATTTGTGGCCGTTCGTGACAACCCGAAGTGCCAGCAGGGAAAACGGGCGAATAGCAACAAATTGCGCTGTTGTGAATAACGTGTGAAGTGTGCCCGATATCGACCGGCCACGTCCGTGCCCTTTTTTTCACGGCTGTTAATCTGTTTATTGTCATTTTGACAATTCTCGGAATATGTCGTAATTTTTGGTCCTGAATAATATTCTGTTTTCTTGTGTTAGAAGATGTTTAATTCATCTATGGGAGATGATTTCCTTTTATTAGGGTCCCGTAGCGGTCTTCAAACATCTGAAGTTCCGAAAAATCATCACTAGAATGTTCGTACCTGGTTCAAAAGGACTCTTACGATCAGAGAGCAAGGCAATATTGGAGGAATTCGAAGGACAAGAGTGAATACGTTCAGAAATTAGCCACTGAACAAGGTGTTGAGATCTTCTAAGAAACCCAAATGGCAACAGAGGAACTTCTTCGTGAAGGAGGACAATTGAAAGTTATGTACTCATTGATTTGTCATTTAGTCCAAAATACGGTTTAGCTTGTTCTGTTATAAGTTTTCTCATGTTCAATTGCAAAATTGCAATTCAAAAAGGGGAAATTGATTGGGTTTTTTCATTTCTCTCAAACAAACATTATAACATTTTTGTCATAACTATTTTATGAAGAAATAATTTCTGCAATGGGTGGTTAATTCAAAAACCATTTAATTGATTATAAATAGATAGTTTTTTCTGCTTTTATCTTTTTTTATTTCAGATCTAGAATTTCGGGTAGATTGGTGATGGGTCTGTTTTTCTCTGTTGCCCACAGAAGAACTACATGAAGATTTTCTTCTGATCACGTAAATGTCGTCCAAGATCCTCTGATATGATATTTTTAGTGCATTTTTTTCTAACACGGGTGAGGTCAGGGTTTTTTCCTCTGGGGTTTTTTCCCTTTTCTCATTTTATGGTTTTCTTGTGTTGCACTAATCCCAGCTAGGTACTTTTTTGTTCTGATATGTATTGTATTATTTTAGCTGTCTCAATCAACTGCACTCAACATATCTATTTCTTCGTTGAGTTATGACGACATTTTTTTCAATCCACTCACTGATTTTACAATAGGAAACACTAGTTTCATTCATTAAATTCGGGTAGATGGATCCAGCAACCAATAAATTTGTACAATCTGCATAACTGGTGAGAGAACTTGTATCGGACGTCAAAACTCGTTCCATATCATTCATGAATAAGATACAAAATAGGGCCTAATATGCTTCCTTGAGGTACACCGATATAATTGATCTTCATCTCCGATTTAACAGATTCACCGTTTTTTATGACCTCAACTTTCTGCTTCCTGTAACCCAGATATGATTCGAAATAGTTCAAAGCAGTGCCCGTAATTCCGTAAACTTCAATTTTCGCTTACAAAAGTGGCCGATTTAGGCGATCAAACGCTTTGGATATTTCTAAGAATATTCCCAGAAGTATATATATTTATATATTATTTTGATTGAGAGAGCTGAAATAATACAATACATATTGAAACAAGAAAGTGCCTAGCTGGGGTTAGTGCAACACATGATACAATGAGGAAAGGGAAAACACCCCAGAGAAAAAAAACCCTGACCTCACCCGTGTTATAAAAAAATTTATCAAAAATATCATATATGAGGATCTTGGAGGACATCTACGTGATCAGAAGAACATCTTCATGTAGTTCTTCTATGGGCAGCAGAGAAAAACAGACTCTTCACCAATCTACCCGAAATTCTAGATCTGAAATAAAAAAAGATAAAAGCAGAAAAAACTATCTATTTAAAAGCAATTAAATGGTTTTTGAATTAACCACCTCTTGCAGAAATTCTTTCTTCATAAATTAGTTATGACAGAAATGTCACAATGTTCGAAGGAAACGAAAAAACCCAATCAATCTCCTCTTTTTGAATTGCTGAACATAAGAAAACTAATAACACAACAAGCTAAACCGTAATTTGGACTGAGTGAGACATCAATGAGTAAATAACTTTCAATTGTCATCCTTCACGAAGAAGTTCCTCTGTTGCCATTTGGGTTTCTTAGAAGATCTCAACACCATTTTCAGTGGCTAATTGCGGAACGTAATCACTCTTGTCCTTCAAATTCCTGTAATATTCAAATTTAAATTCTCAGCCTAGTGATGATTTTTCGGAACCGGATGTTTGAAGACCGCTACGAGACCCTTATGAAAGGAAATCATCTCCCATAGATGAACGAAACATCTTATAACACAAGAAAACAGAATATTTCTCAAGACCAAAAATTACGACATATTCCGAGAATGGTCGAAATGACAAGAAGTATCTCATTGTTCTCGAGAGATTTTATTATATTTTCAGTGAACTGAATCTCTGATTCTGCATTCGTTTTTTCAACGTCATTCAGTGCCTTTTATACATTCACAACTTTCGCATTCTGATCTTCATCGTGCTGTCTGAAAGTTAAGTTCGTTCTCTCCCATCGGAGAACAAACCATGGCCATCCAACCGTGTGATCCGATACTGCCACAGCCTCTCGACACAGACAACTTCCCTCCTCACCCGTATCAATCGAGGAAATTGCAGAAGTCTCTCCGCAAACATCTTGAGGGAGGGAAAAACGCCAGAAACATGCCCGTTTCCCAGGCGTCAACCCCGAGGAATTGTCGGACCGAAACAGGCGAAACAGCGAGAGTTCGAAAAGAAAGGAATACTGGGGAGAGAGATATGATTAGGAGTGTAAATGAGACCTCCCGGGGAGAGACATCGTCTGCCCCAGCGTGGCGTCTTAGTCGCGTCCTTAATCTCGCGGTGAACAGGATAGATTGTCCGCCCATCGGAGCGGATGATTCCCGTTTTTGAGCTGGGAGAGCCTGGTTTCCCCCTTAGGTCGTTCTAATGAGAATCGTATCTGTAGACATCCGGAGATAAACGGATGTTATCTGTAGTCGATTGCTGGGTATTGGAGTGTTGTTTACATTGGTTTTTGGGGGGATGTGCTACACCTTGAATCTCCGATCATTACTAAAGTTTCAAATGGCTATAGTATATAACATTACTAGCAAGGTAAGAGGGTTTTTACTGGCGAATGGAGGATATAACTGACGAGCCGCAGGCGAGTCAGTTACCTTCTTGAGCCACTAAAACCCCTTACCTTGCGTGTTGTTTTATATTTTATTTGTTTCTCATTTGTAAAAACGTTAGATAAATTCCAAAAAAATCTCAATAATTTGTCGCAAATGTCGTAAGCTATGGAAGCGTTGCCATGAACATGTCGGTTTATTTTTCTTTACATTTGTTTTGGCGGAAGCGAAAATGAATGTACCAAAAGAAATTATTGATGCAGCGAGCAGTGTAGCATCAAGTTTATTACCTGCAAAATCAGCTTCAAGGTACGAGCGAAAATACGACGACTTCAAAAAGTGCCAAAATAAAAATAGTGTGATTGGGGTAACTGAAGATGTTTTGTTGGTCTACTTGAATCAACTATCAGCTAGATTCAGCCCTAATACTTTATGAGCAAAATGGTCTATGCTGAAAAGCTGCTTGGAAATGAAAGAGAATGCCCCTGTTCGCAGGTTTGTTTTCCTTAAAAAATTTATTGAAAAATATGACGTTTAGTTGTCATTTGCAGATTTCAAAAAGTAATAGCGTTTCTGAAACGAAAAAATGAGCGTTATACGCCAAAAAAGGCCAAGGTATTAAGTAAAGAAGAGGCTGAACAATTTCTTTTACATGCTCCTGATGACCAGTGGTTGCTGGCGAAAATTGTAACAATATTTGGGATGTTGTCGATGTGACGAAATTCTCTCCTTAAACATGAATCATGTAGAAGATATGGAAAAATACGTTATTGTGACATTGCGGCAAACAGAAAATTTAACAACAAGAAGATTCACCATAACCGATGATGGCTGCAGCTTCAAGCCCTGCATGTTAAACAGAAAATATGTAAATCTTCTGCCTCCTGGAACAGAAAGCCTAAGATTTTTTTTGACATACCGACATGGAAAGTGCATTTTCCTCAATGCTGGCCAGTACACTATTGGTGGTGTCCCAAAGCAAATAGCGAAATATTTAGGTTTAAAAGACCCAGAGTTATACACCGGCCACTCTTTTCGCAGAACTTGAGCCACTATGGTTGCGGATTCGGGTGGAGATATTTTAGCACTGAAGCGTTCAGGAGGGTGGAAGAGCACCGAATTTGCGATCAGTTATGTCGATGATTCGGTCAACAAAAAATCGAAATGTCTAGCAAATTATTTGGTACTAAGGAGAGTACAAATGTTCTGCAGTCCTCGAGTTCAGCAGTTTCTGAGTCAACAGATGGTTCATCATCATTAGTACCAACTCTTTCATCATCAAAAATCTGTGTTACTGGATATAACAATTGTTCCATAATTTTCAACATAAATAACGATAAAACAAAATTTTCTAATGTAAATCATACTACTAACTTGTAAAAATTTTGCAAGTTAACTGTCAGTTTTACAAGTAAGTGACTCGATAAAATAAATTTTCTTGATTAATATTGTGTTTTTGTAAACTGACGTTTACAAATGAGAAACAAATAAAATGTTTTTCTCTAGTCTGAATTGAAAAATATGGTATAGGAAAAGAATATTTCTTTCAACCTCAAGAATCTATTGTTGAAATATATGTAAAAGTCAAGGACTCAACCTGTATGTATGATAGTTATTTATGAAACAAGGACTATAGGCATTCAAGTTCACTCACGAGTTTAAAATTGAAAAAGCATTCATGATGTCGCCAATTTTCAAATTGAGGAGTGTTAGAATGAGTCTTCTGTACGAGTATTATACACTTTTTTCTTATTTAATGAATTTTCATCAGAACCAATGAAATAATTCCATAAAATTTATTTATGATACAAGTGCGGAAATCAGAAAGTCCAGACTGTGATGATGAGTGAACAAAAATTGTACTTTTCCATATTTGGTAGTTAAAGTTATAAGCAAAAAAATCAATCGGCATTTGTCCAGTTTGATTTTTGTGGCTGCTGAAGCACACTAAAAGGGATTTATTTCCCAAAATTCTAATGAACGAGAAAAACTTCGTGCATATTCGCAATCTACTCAGTGTTTTGTTGAATGAATCAGTTTTTCTGGAAAATTATCGAAAAATCAAACTGGACGAATGCTGATGTTTTCGCCCATGAAATGATCCTTTGAAAATAAACAGGTACATTTTTCATTCGCCTATGGCAAACAGTTCAAATTTTCCTGATTTTTTTCCGGGAAGATCCAGAATTTTGAATTTTGCTTCGACCATAACTTGGAAGGTAATCTTCCAAGCAAAAAGTCATTTGCATATTGGTAATTCAGGTCCCAGAATTAGTCAACAGTATGAATTTGGTTCCGATGGAAGAAAATTTTTTCTTTCGAAAAATCGCAATTTTTTCCATATGGAAATTTTCTCCGATCGACACCAAAATTCAAGCAGCGACTAAATCCAAGACGTTGATTACGACTATGCAAACAAAAATTCACGAAAATAATTATTTTTCAAGATATGGTCTATGAAAAATCGAAAATTTTGGGTCGCAGGTTGAAGTAATGAAATGGGTCTGTCATTTCAATTAATGTAGATTGATGTAAAAAATGTCTTGGTTTCAAATTGACTAAATACGCCAAGCCATCATTTAATTCTCTTGGATTTTCTCATTTCCCACTCGAGTTGCCTGTTTACTGTCATAAAAATGTTATGAAGACAATAAAAACACAACAGAAAAAAAATTAGCGAAATTGCTTCAGCCTTTCAAGCAGGATAAGGTAACAATGCAAAAAAATCTTCATTTTCATTTATATTTTTTCAGTTGTTATTCCTCCGATGTTCTCAAGTACTATTTCAGTCATGGTTATCCTCTTCATTTGGATGAACTCTGTCAGTGTGTGAAGTTCTCTTCATTTTTTCAGCATTCATTTTCTTGACCTTTTCGAGAACTTACACTGCGCAAAAAAATTAACGCACATTATGGAAGTATCAAATTTATTCTACAACTGAAGGTGTTCTCAATGATAATTATTTTTATCAGAATTATGCATGCATATGTAATCCTTTTTCAAAGTGTTCCTTCAATACAGATGTTTTTTCCCAGCAAGAACAAAAAAAGATGATATTATCAGATTTTAAATGTATTGGCTCCATTCTATAATCAGTTGTTCTCGATCGATTCTAGTGATCAATAGTTTTTCTTTCGTTTGATTTTCTACACTCGATCGCTATGCAAAGTAAAACACGCAATTTGACCCAAGAGGAATGTGCCCAAGCGGTAGTTTTGCGAGAAGAAGGGTGGACATACACAAGAATTGCAAAAAGGTTTGGAGTTTCCCATACAAGTGTGTCCAGAATGTTGCAGCGATTCAGGGAGACAGGTATGAATGTCCGAAGACCAGGACATGGTAGACCACGAGTAATAACTGCCATTGAGAGTTTCTTCGTTGAGACAACGGTTTGCAACCGCTTGCCTCCTTCAAAATCAGCTTTAGCAAACTCATGGGGTGCAAATTAGCATTCAGACAATAAGAAATCGCCTCAGAGAATATGATTTAAGGCCTCGTGTCGCGGCAAGAGGTCCAGCTCCTACTCCGGCCCATCGAAGAGCGCGTTTGGATTTTGCGAGAGAGCATATCCATTGGGAAGAGGCCGATTGGGAAAGAGTTCTCTTCACAGATGAGTCTAGATTCTGCCTCTACCATTGTGATCGACGTTCCCTTGTATACAGACGTCCACATGAAAGATATGCTCAGCGCAATTTCCTGAATATTACTGGTTTCGGGGAAGGATCGATTATGGTATGGGGTGGAATATCTTTGACTGCTCCCACAGACCTAGTGGTCGTTGATAATGGAGCTATTAATGCTGATAAGTATATAAGGAATATGAAGAGCATGTAGTGCCATTTGCCACATACATTGGTGAATATTTCATTTTTATGGACGATAATGCCAGACCCCATCGTGCGCGCATCGTTCAGGAGTTCCTTGAAGAGGTTGAAGTTTCTCGAATGGAATGGCCAGCAAGAAGTCCAGATCTCAATCCGATTGAGCAGGTTTCGGACAACCTCAATAGAAGGCTGAGAAGTTCAGAAAATCATTCAGCTACTCTTAATGACTCAGGAATCCAACTCGGAGAAATCTGGGAAGGATTAGATCAGAACATTTTAAGATCACTCATTTTGAGTATGAACCGTCGTTGCCGAGCTGTAATTAACGCAAGGGGTGGAAATACCAAGTATTAAATCACTTATCAGCATTTCAGTATTTTGAAAATTGTTCATTTCTCTTCTTTCACATAAGATTCGGTGAAATCCCGAATTTTTCTTCCATTTAATGTGTCTTGTTTCGTTCAAAACCTTTCCGAGAGAACATAAAAAATAAGTTATAAAGTCAATGTAGAGTTGACTTTCATTAAAATTGAGATTTTCAGAATGTGCGTTAATTTTTTTGCGCAATGTATTAATTCAGTCATGGTTTTCCTTTTCATATGGATGAACTCTGTCAGTGTGTAAGGTTCTCCTCATTTTTTCAGCATTCATTTCCTTGACCTTTTCGTGGACGTATTTCAAGCAATAATGAAGGCGTTCGACCGGATAAGCCGAAATTCGTCACGTAATACGGGATCTCGAAGTCCCTCCTTTCAAAAAAATAACTCCGAAGGACCAGAGCAGATGAGCGACGAGCCAAAAGCAGTTTTTCCCCATAAAACGAAATAGGCGGCCTGTCCCCACTCGACCCGCGTCAGGCGAACGGACGACATGTTACAACAGGCACTACGTCTTGACCTCCCCCCTTAAGGACGGAACGCGTCATAACCGGGATTGAATCGAGTCCGCAGCTCGAGATCCGGCGATAAGCCAGATTGGAACGTACAAGAGACAAAAAAGTTGTCGAATGGGCTGTCCCTAGGGGGCCTTGCAAAATATCAGAGCGGAGCTGAATTATTCAACGTTTTGTTTTATGTATCAGTTTCGAGAAGATAAGGGCGGATTGTGCCCGGTAAATTAAAAAACTCCGCGGAAACTGTTTTTTGATGGCCGGTCTTTGTGCTAAGTGAAACCTTCATTCGGGCTCTGGTGAAGAAAGGGGGGCGAAAGGGGGGATATAAGGGGGGAGAACAAATGCGGGCAAGGAACTGACGTAACTGGAAAAATTCCAAAGAATCAAACCCAAAACGTACGAGTTTTGCTCACTCCCATTAGGAGGTTAAAAAAAATTGGAAAAATTGTTCCTCATCGACTCAGATTGGTGAATTGAGATGTAGTGGACTATAAAATTTTCAGATGTTCGGAAAAAACCTTCAAATCCTACCTTTTTGCCGGACTTAATCTGGGTGTTGGATGAATGTTCTTCACGCCGATGAAACTCGTTCCACTCACACTCTGGCCAGAGTTTCACTATCAGTAGTCTTACTGTCGAAAATCTTCAAGTTCTAAAACTTGTGAAAAGTTGAAAATTTTAAAAGTTTTGAAAAGGTGAAAATGTCGAAATTTATCTCGCACTTGAGCACAGGTTCGTTACAGTCGAGATTTCATTGAATTGAATTGTTCCTGAACATGTGTTTTCAGAACATATGTCTTCCTTGCACACCGATGAAGGAGAGATTTGAAGGCATGTACGGAGGAAGACTGAATGAAAAAAAATGCTTAATATTAGGTGAATTTGATTTGTAGAAAATTGAAAACTGAAGTATGAAAATTGTAGATTAATTTTAAATAATAGTTTATTTATAAAAAAAAAATGAAAATAAATCTTGCGTGGTCGCAACACAGATATTTCCCTTTTCGAGCTATTTTTCATATTTCAAGGCGGTTAAATCGAGGGGTTAATTTTTCGTTGGAGCAAACAGATCTGTGATTCCGCGCTTTCATTTAAAAAATATTTTCAACTTTCATTATCACAATAGACGTAATATAGGTACGATATTTTTCATCTAGTCGTCTTTGTGTTGAACACAGCTTTGTCAGAGAGCACAATAGACTATAAGGCCGCACTGGCTGAAAACTTTTCTTCAACTATACTAATTAAACTATATCTTCAAAACAAATGGAGATATCCCTTTTTCAGACAATCTAGATACATTTTTGGAATATGGATCAATAAAATTTTGATACTGAAATGATCAAAAGGTTGTTGTGAATGGCAAACGTTGTGATTACAAACAAATGAGAAAAGTCATTTGAATTTCGTTTCTGTCCAATTTTCGTCTTGGGTTTTTAACTGCTTGATATGTTTGTCGAGAGTCCAATTATTAATGAAGTGACGATTTGGTTGTTCCTCTGGATATTGAAAAGTCTGCATGAGAAGCAAATCTGGGACTCCTAACTAAAAAATGTGTTCAGTAGTACGATATTGCATATTACAATTTCCTGGCCTGGTGTTAATTGAAAAATGTGGAAGGGAACTTCAGTGAAACTGTTTTCCTGGCTTACTTAGAAGAAAAATCGAAAATATGGGGTTCATCAACTTTGTGGAGCAAATTTTCAATGATAAATTCAAGCGCCCTTGTTGAAAATGGTGTGGATATTAGTAAATATTTTAAGGTAATAGCATATTATTTAGAACGGAAAAGTGAAGGATATCGTCCCAAAAAATCGGAAATTCTCACTCGTGAACAACTTGAAAAGTTTATAAAAGAGGCACCAGATGATAAATTCTTGAGGGCTAAGGTTGCAACTATTTTCGGATAATTAGGAGACTGTCGGCGTGAAGAATTGTGTAATTTATCAGTGAAAGACATCGAAATAAGAAATAAATCATTGGTTATACAACTTCCAACTACAAAAATGAAGGTCAGTCGTTCTTTCAGTATTATTGGGAAGTATGTAGACTATTTTCATAAGTCATTTGCACTGCGCCCTTTTGTCATCAAAGATCGTCGTTTTTTCCTGAAATACATAAATAATAAATATGCACTGCCAATCTAGTTTATATTAATACATTTGGGAAAATTCCATCTATTGTTGCCGAATTCCTCAAACTGCCAGAACCAAAGCAATATACAGGACACTGTTTTCGAATATCCTGTGCTTTATTGCTAGCAGAATCAGGAGCAAATATTACGGATATAAAAAAAAAACATGGTGGATGGAAGTCTACGACGGTAGCCGAGGGCAATGTTGATCATTCCATTGCATATAGAAATGTCATTGCTGGAAAAATTCTCCCAACCTCAACAGATTTTGGATCATCATCATCCAATATTGTACTTCCGGTTTCTACTAGTACTGATGGTGCTGAGGATTCTAATAATGTGTTGCGAAGCTCCTTACCGTCACAGGGCATTGATATTAGTAATGATTGTTAAATATTGATAACAAACATTTGCTGAATTTTTCTCATCTGATCTCATCATGAGAAAATAGAGTGCCAAAAATATTTTTAACACTAATGTTAAATATATTTTTAACACGCTTCCACCTGAACAATCAATTTTAACATTGTTTGCTGTCATTTAAAGTTGGCAGTTGTACAAAAACGTTTTTGTTTTCTCTCTGATATTAAATTTTGTTGTCATGTCTTGAAACCGTTTGATTTCAATTCACCGAGCATGTCACAGATCGTACAGCAGGATGCATTGCATACCTAGTTATAACTATTCAACTCTAAATAGAGTTTGAGAGTCAGCCGAGAAATTTTCAATCAAAACGCAATTTTTCCTCAACTGGACATCGCATGTTAATTTGAATTCATTTTTTCTTTTCTAGTCGGGTGTTTTTTCTGAAAGAATTTTCATTTCCAAGAGCATCCGTGTGAAAAAATGTCGAAAACCTCTCTTTGGCTCTGGATTGATCCTGATCCTTCAACTTTCAGGATATCAAGATCCGGACGAAAGTGTTCAATCGAGAGATCCAAGAGCAACGGATAATATTACATCGAACCATCCAATTATCCGAGGACACCGTCCAATCAATTCGCACCGAGATCGGCGGTCCCGACCAATCAAAATCGACCGTTCGGCGTAAAATCCGGGACATGAATCATTTTTGACTAGTCACTGGATAAAATAATAAGGCAGTAAATTGCCAAAAGTCCTACCGAATGAAATACTGCCGCCATCAATTCAAGCTCGGCCTCTCCGTTATTGAATTCCTCCTGCGATACCTCCGCTTGTTTCCATCCGGCTATTTAACGGAAATGTGTGCTAATTAATCGGCGAACAGGTGTGAACGTCACTTCTGACATAATTGAGGGGGTTGTTGAGGCGCAGAACGAAGAATGACTTTCCAATTTATTTCTCTCGTCGACGCCCGCTTGATAAACATTGTGATGTTCGCTCAAGGTGCGCTTTGTGCCCGGATTAATTAATCGTTGATATTCCAATCGATGGGAGAAAGTCACCCTTGATTAGGCTGACGGATGTGTTGAATAAGTTTCCTTCGGAAATTTGCTATCATCTGTTAAGTGGCTATATTATTTTATAACTCTGAGGAATATCAGACAAGATTATGTGGAATCCACGATTTCATTTACAAATAATTTATTTTGGTTCACAATTTTTTCTACGGTATATATATATATATATATATATTCTTATGAAAAAGAGAGCTAAAATTATACAATAAATGTTGAAACAAAAAGTACCTAAGCTATCATCACTAGTATCATACGATACTATACAGCCAGGGGAAAAAACCTCAGCCGAAAAAACCTGTCCCCCCGTAAACAAAATAACATGAAATATCAAATAAAAGGAAAATCTTGAAAGACATCAGTGTGATCATCTTCATGTTATCCGTCGATGGGCTCGGATAAACAGATTCTTCTCAAAACGACTCGCAATTCTTAATCTGAAATGAAAAAAGACAAAAGCAGAAAAGGAACCGATTATTCAGAATAAATCAAATGCATTTTGAAAATGCATTTGCTACTTTAAAAATTATCAATATTCAGATTTCTTGACCAAATAATGTTCGGAGGTTTATAAATATTTATGACAGAAATGTCACAAAATTTGAAAGAAATGAAAAAAAACTCCATCAATTACCCCTTTCCGAATCTGTTGAAAGTAACGAAACTGATAATTTTTCAACATAATAAGCTAAACTTGTGAAAAATCAATTAATATATAACCTTTCAACTGTCCTCTTTCACGAGGATTTTTTTCTGCTGCCGTGTGGGTTTCTTGCAGAAGAATCACTTCGATACCATGTTCATCAGCTGATTTGGAGAGGTAATCACACTCGTTTTTCGAAATTCCTTCGATATTCAAATTCAAAATTCACAAATTCTTGCTCTCTGGACGTGAGGGTTTTTCAAACCGGATACGACCTTCCAGGTGATGATTTTTCGGCACTTCAGATGTTTGAAGACCGCTACGGGACCCCAATGAAAGGCAATCATCTCCCATAGATAAACCAAACATGTTATAACACAAGAAAACGGAATATTTTTCAGGACCAAAAACTACGACATATTACGAGAATTGTCATTCTGACAAAACTACGGTACTAACATCAAGTACACCACTGACTTAACGGACTGGACGTCTCATACAAATACTTAAAGATTGTCATTTTGAAAATTCTCGGAATATGTCGTAAGTTTTTGTTCTGAAAAATATTCTATTTTCTTGTGTTATAAGATGTTTGGTTTATCTATGGGAGATGATTTCCTTTCATTAGGGTCCCGTAGCGTTCTTCAAACATCTGAAGTTCCGAAAAATCATCACCAGGATGGTCGTACCTGGTTCGAAAGAACCCTCACGATCAGAGAGCAAGGCTGAGAATTTAAATTTGAATATTGGAGGAATTCGAAGGACAAGAGTGATTACGTTCCGAAATTAGCCACTGAACATGGTGTTCAGATCTTCTAAGAAACCCACTTGGCAACAGAGGAACTTCTTCGTGAAGGAGGACAATTGAAAGTTATGTACTCATTGATTTTTACCTAGTCCAAATTAAGGTTTAGCTTGTTGTGTTATAAGTTTTCTCATGTTCAGCAATTCAAAAAGGGGAAATTGATTGGGTTTTTTTATTTCTTCCAAACATTGTGACATTTCTGTCATGAATAATTTAGGAAGAAAGAATTTCTGCAATGGGTGATTAATTAAAAAACCATTTAGTTTTTTCTGCTTTTGTCTTTTTTTATTTCAGATCTAGAATTTCGGGTAGATTGGTGATGGGTCTGTTTTTCTCTGTTGCCCATAGAAGAACTACATGAAGATGATCTTCTGATCACGTAGATGTCCTCCAAGATCCTCTGATATGATATTTTTAGTAAATTTTTTTCTAACACGGGTGAGGTCAGGGTTTTTTTTCTCTGGGGTTTTTTCCCTTTCATACTACAGACCTATATGGTTTTCCTCTGTTGCACTAACCGCAGCTGGGTACTTTTTTGTTTCAATATGTATGGTATTATTTTAGCTTTCTCAATCAGAAGGACCATGTTCTTAGGACGAGCAACAGAACCAAGAATGACCAGACTTATTGTACAGGGTGATCCACGGTTCTGAAGAAAAATAATTTATTTCATGAGCTGAACACTAGTTCACATTAATGAAGTTTATTCGGCGAAATTTTTTAGACAAATTTTGTCGATTGCCTTGCCGTTCCCGAGTTTTTTCATCACTCACCGAATAAAATTGTTCTCTCATTTTAATTAAGGAATTATTGTTGAAAATGCTGGGGATACAAATTGGCGAATGCGCTCGGATATTTTTAAGTTTTTTCAAATTTTCAAATGTTCTGCGAAACTTTCTCGATTTTGTCTCATAAAAATGCTTTCTAAAGACAGTATCAAATGCACAAAAAAAGAATTTGCGAAAATGGTGAAGGCGTTAAAGCGTGATGTCGTTTAGTACATTCCTGAATTTCTCTTCGACTGATTCGAATAGATTGAACAAGAATTGGGAATAACATTCTTGAATTCATTTCAAATGTGAACACTATGAAATGTAAATGAAAATTATTATTTTCATAATTCTACTATCCGTATGCAACTCAGATAATTGACATGGTCGACTCAGCCATAGCTGCAGGAGTAAATAGCTTGTAATTACACATGACGCTAAGTTCGCTACCGGTAATTAGCGGAAAATAAAGCGAACGCAAGAAATTCACATGTAACGGAACGTCTCTTTTGCGAAAATTGCCACTCGTCGCCCTCCCTACGCAGGATTTAATTATCATTATTAAGCAAGCGGCAGCTTTCAACTTGGAGAGTATAACAGTGCTCCATATCACGGAAAAATTCCGGTGAAGTTGACATGATGTATGTTGGGGCGTAAGCTTGGAATTTATTTCTTATATTCAGCAAAGACCGTTGGGGAAAAGGGACTTGATTGTGAAGCTTATAATTGTGAACAACACGACCCTAGAGTGAGTTTCGCTTATTTGTTAGGAGCGAATAGGCTGGAAAAACTGGTTCTGAATAATTGGAGAACACCACAATTTGGAATTATCGAAGCAAGTAACGTTTCAGTGTATTTATCAGATAGGTCTACTAATAATTGATGAAGAAATTGCAACACCAAGAAGGAGCTTTTCAAATTAAATTTTTTTTCTGATAAAACATAGTAGTGCAATAACATAATAGTTATTTATGATAATATGAGTGTCAAAAGTGACGTTCTATTTTGTGAGTGAAAAAGTTTGGGAAATGAGCGGAGCGAAATTTCACGAACAAAATACTTCTAATACAAATACAATAAAATGTTTTTTTTTATAACTGCCCTATTTTGATAATGAAATGGGCAAATTTGCAATGACAATAAACTTCTAAATGCATTTAATATTCAAATAATAAAAAAGTTGTTGTGAATGGCAAACGTTGCCAACGTTATAATTACTAACAAATGGGAAAAGACGCTGTCATTTGAATTTCGTTCCTGTCCAATTTTCGTCTTGGGTTTTTAACTGCTGAATATGTTTGTCGAGGGTCCAATTATCAATGAAAGTGACGATTTGGTTGTTTCTCTGGATATTGGAAAGTCTGGAAAAAGAGCAAATCTTGAACTCCTACTTGAAAAGTCTGTTCAGCAGTACGATATTGCTCCTGGCCTTTTGTAAATTGAAAAAAGTGGGAGGGAACTTCAGTGAAACTGTTCTCCTGGCATACTTAGAAAAAAAATCAAAAATATGGAGTTTATCAACTTGGTGGAGCAAATTTTCAATGATGAAGTCAAGCGGCCTTGTCAAAACTGGTATGGATGATACTCAAAATTTTGATGTGATAGCACGGATAAGTGAAGGATATCGTCCCAAAAAATCGAAAATTCTCACTCGTGAATATGTTGAAAAATTTATAAAGGCACCTGATGAGAAATACTTGATGGTTAAGGTTGCAACTATTTTCGGATTATTTGGAGCCTGTCGGCGTGAAGAATTGTGTAATTTATCAGTAGAAGACATCGAAATAACAAATAAATCATTGGTTTAACAACTTCCAAATACAAAAACGAAAGTCAGTCGTTCTTTCAGTATTATTGGAAGTATGTAGACTATTTTCATAAGTACTTTGCACTGCGGCCTTCTGTCATTGAACACCGTCGTTTTTTCCTGAACTACATGAATAATTAATGCACTTCCAAACCAGTTCGTATTAATACATTTGGGAAACTTCCATCTATTGTTGCCGAATTCTTCAAACTGCCAGAACCAAAGCAATATACAGGACACTGTTTTCGAAGATCCTCCGCTTCATTGCTAGCAGAATCAGGAGCAAATATTACGGATATATAAAAACATGGTGGATGGAAGTCTATGACGGTAGCCGAGGGCTATGTTGATCATTCCATTGCACATAGAAATGTTATTGCTGAAAAAATTCTCCCAACCTCAACAGATTTTGGATCATCATCATCCAATATTGTACTTCCGGTTTCTATAGGTACTGATGGTGCTGAGGATTCTAATAATGTGTTGCATAGCTCCCTAACGTCACAGGTCATTATTATTAACAATTGTTCTAGTTTTACGATTAATATTATTGTTCATAAGTAAAGATTGTTAAATATTTATAATAAAAATTTGTAATGTTGAATTTTTCTCATCTGATTTCATCATAAGGAAATGGAGTCGTTAAAAGAATTCACTTCATTCATATTGGTGCATTAAATGATCACAAACCTTTCTTCGCCAACCTCTAAATATTGATAACATCATTCTTTACTGCCATTCAGTTATTACGCGATAACATCAACTGTTTTATTTTCATAATGTCAAGTACATTCCGCTGAAATCGATACCCAGCTAGGACTGTCGTGTCAATGTCACGAATAATTTCTAAGAAATCGATGTGGATATTAACAGCGATGTTGGAGAATGAAAGGTTTGTTTCGATATCGGGCGAACACATGGCTAGGTGCAAATTTTCATGGTGAAAGATTGCCGAGCGTTTTAATTCAATTATTCGAACATGTACTATCGACTTATCTTGGAAACTGGTATTTGACTGTTTAACGTGGTATTGAGAATGAAGAACTGAAAGACAAAGAAAAAACTCTAAAAATTACGTTATATCATTTTTCGCATATGCATTTTATGAAGTAAACCGGTGTTAGTGCTACAATGTTGAAATAAAAATATCACACTGACTCTTTTTTCCTAGCAATCCAGTGGTGTACCCTATAGTATATACCACTAGTAGCAAGGTAAGAGGGTTTTTACTGGCGAATGAAGGATATAACTGACTCGCCTGCGGCTCGTCAGTTACCTCCTTGAGCCAGCAAAACCCGTTACTTTGAGTATATCGTTTTATATTTTATTTGTTTCTCATTTGTAAAAAGGTTAGATAAATTCCGAAAAAATCTCAATAATTTGTCGCAAATGTCGTAAGCTATGAAAGCGTTGCCATGAACAAGTCTGTTTATTTTTCTTTACATTTGTTTTGGCAAAAGCAAAAATGAATGTACCAGAAAAACCTGTAAAATCAGCTTCAAGGTACGAGCGAGAATACGACGACTTCAAAAAGTGGCAAAACAAAAATAGTGCGATTGGGATAACTGAAGATTTTTTGTTGGTCTACTTGAATCAACTATCAGCTAGATTCAGCCCTAATACTTTATGGGAAAAATGGTCTATGCTGAAAAGCTTCTTGGACATTAAAGAAAATGCCCCTGTTCGCAGGTTTGTTCTCCTTAAAAAATTTATTGAAAAATATGACGTTTAGTTGTCATTTGCAGATTTCAAAAGGTAATAGCGTTTCTGAAACGAAAAAATGAGCGTTATACGCAAAAAAGGCCAAGGTATTAAGTAAAGAAGAGGCTGAACAATTTCTTTTACATGCTCCTGATGACCAGTGGTTGCTGGCGAAAATTGTAACAATATTTGGGATTTTTGGATGTTGTCGATGTGACGAAATTCTCTCTTTAAACATGAATGATGTAGAAGATATGGAAAAATACGTTATTGTGTCATTGCGGCAAACAAAAAATTGAACAACAAGAAGATTCACCATAACCGATGATGTCTGCAGCTTCTAGCCCTCCCTGCATGTTATACAGAAAATATGTAAATCTTCGGCCTCCTGGAACAGAAAGCCTAAGATTTTTTTTGACATACCGACATGGAAAGTGCATTTCCCTTAATGCTGGCCAGCACACTATTGGTGGTGTCCCAAAGCAAATATTTAGGTTAAAAAAACCCAGAGTTATACAACGGCCACTCTTTTCGCAGAACTGGAGCCACTATGGTTGCGGATTCGGGTGGAGATATTTTAGCACTAAAGCGTGCAGGAGGGTGGAAGAGCACCGAAATTGCGATGAGTTATGTCGATGATTCAGTCAACAAAAAAATCTAAATGTCCAGCAAATTATTTGGTAGTAAGGAGAGTACAAATGTTCTGCAGTCCTCGAGTTCAGCAGTTTCTGAGTCAACAGATGGTTCATCATCATCAGTATCAAATCTTTCATTATAAAAAATGTGTGTTACTGGAAATAACAATTGTACCATGATTTTCAACATATATGACGATAAAACAAAATTTTCTAATGTAAATAATACTACTAACTTGTAAAAATTTTGCAAGTTAACTGTCAGTTTTACAAGTTAGTGACTTGATGAAATAAACTTTAATGATTAATATTGTGTTTTTGGAAACTGACGTTTACAAATGGTGAACAAATAAATGTTATTTAAGAGGCATTAACCAGAAACTTGTTTCTTAATTTTGTTCATTGACTTGACCCCAAAATACTTTTTCATGGAACGAGGCCTGATGCGCCTGTTATCTCATTAGAAACTCTGCTGATCCGTTGTGTCTCCATGGTAATTGGCGCCAAATTGAAGGCCGTCTTCAACCCGAACGCTGGGAGAAAAAAGTGACAGAGAGGACACCACCCACCCGTCTTTATGCAAATCGGGATTGATTTTACTGCTCCGGCGAAATTAAAGGAGTAATTCGGCAATTTAAGTTTTTCAATCGTCCGACCACTAATAACGCCACGAAAAAACCGACCCACCCCGGTTTCGATTAACTTTTTTCGAGCGTCGAAGACTTTATCTCGCGGAAATGAGAATTGGGCACAAAAGATTACTGCTCGAATAATGGCGGAGTCAGTAGGTCGGAGGTAGACGATTTTTCCCTACAATTCTCACGCTCATAAAAATATAATGTCTCAAAGTCTTTATTTTAAAAAACTGGTTATACATTCATGATTCAAAGTTCCCATCTTTAGGGCAGCATACGAATCCCGCGTTGAAAAAAATGGTCATCATTTGAATCAATCTACGAATCTATCCAATTTTTTACTTCTTTATAAGACCGGAAGAGCTGGTCAGCCAAGATGTCTGCAATTGATCGAAACAAGTGAAAGTCCGATGGAGCAACGTCTGGAGAATACCACTTTCGCAACATGAGGTTTTCTCTACTTCATCTGAAAAATATTCGATAGAAAATCTTTTTTTCCCTTTGTTTTGTTCAGGATGACGCAAAATAGAGAAAATGAAAATTTGAATTTGTCGATTATTTATTTTTGATTAATTATAGATATTCCACACATTAATCCAAATTCAATAATCCGTCGACTTTCACTTTGTGAACAAAATCGTAACTCATCAAAAAAAAAAAAACACGACGAGTAGTTCTATGTTCAGGTGATAGCCTAGGCAGTCTTGAGGGGACCCTTGTCCTTGAATTTGAGGAATACAACCGTCCTCCCATGATCCAAGGTCCTCAAAAAATGACTTCGAAAGGCTGTTACAGTAACTGTGGTATTTTTTAAAACAATTTTTGTCTACTGTTGCAACTTTCTACTCACTTGAAATGAACAGCAGAAAAATATTTTTTGTACAACTGCCATTAAAAGTGACACTTTTAATGTAAGCAAATAATGTTAAAATTGATTGTTCACGTGGGAGCGTGTTAAAAATATTTTAGACATAAGTGTTAGAAATATTTTTCTCACTCCATTATCTTATGATGAAATCAGATGAGAAAAATTCAGCAATTGCAAATTTTTATTATCAATATTTAACAATCATTACTTATGAACATTAATATTAATCGTAAAACTAGAACAATTACTAACATAAATGCCCTGTGATGTTAGGGAACTTCGCAACACATTATTAGAATCCTCAGCACCATCAGTACTTGTAGAAAGCGGAAGTACAATATTGGATGATGATGATCCAAAATCTGTTGAGGTTGGGAGAATTTTTTCAGCAATGACATTTCTATATGCAATGGAATGATCAACATAGCCCTCGGCTACCGTCGTAGACTGCCATCCACCATGTTTTTTTATATCCGTAACATTTTCTCCTGATTCTGCTAGCAATTAAGTGGGGGATCTTCCAAAACAGCGATCTGTATATTGCTTTGGTACTGGCAGTTTGAGAAATTCGGCAACAATAGATGGAATTTTCCGAAATGTATTAATAATAACTGGATTGGCGGTGCATTTATTATTTCAGGAAAAAAAGACGATATTTGATTACAGAAGGGCGCAGTGCAAATTACTTATGAAAATAATCTACATACTTCCCAATAATACTGAAAAAACGACTGATTTTCGTTTTTGTAATTAAAAGTTGTATAACCAATGATTTATTTGTTATTTCGATGTCTTCCACTGATAAATTATACAATTCTCCAGGCCGACAGGCTCCAAATAATCCGAAAGTAGTTGCAACCTTAACCATCAAGTATTTCTCATCTGGTGCCCTTTTTTGGGACGATATTCTTCACTTTTCCGTTTTGAATATGCTATTATCTTGAAATATTTAGTAACATCCATACCATTTTCAACAAGTGCTCTTGACTTTATCATTGAAAATTTGCTCCACAAAATTGATGAACTCCATATTTTTGATTTTTTTTTCACTGAAGTTCTCTTCTACATTTTTCAATTCACTCCAGGCCAGGAAATTGTTATATGCGATATCGTACTGCTTTAATATACAGAGGAACAACCAAATTCTCACTTTCATTAATAATTGGACTCTCGACAAACATATTAAGCAGTTAAAATTCCAAGACGAAAATTGGACAGGAACGAAATTCAAATGAAAGCGTCTTTTCTCATTTGTTAATAATCATAACGTTAGCAACGTTTGCCATTCGCAAAAACTTTTTGATTATTTGAATATTAAAATGAATTTTGAAGTTTATTGACATTGCAAATTTACCCATTCCATTATAAAAATGGGGCATTTGGACAAAAAACATTGTATGGTATGGGTGTTAATAGTTATTTTATTTTGTTCGTGAAATTGTTCAATTCGCTCCGCTCATTTCACAAACTTTTTCACTCACAAAATAAAACTTCTAACACTCATATCATAAATAATCATTTGATATTAATTGAGGGAAATTGAAGCCACCGTGTAATTATGAATTATGTTTCTTATGTTATCCACACAGTTTTCAAATAATGGAATTCAAATTTCCCAAGTATTCGCTCAGGATGAAACCGCTGATACCACTGATGATTGATTCAAGACATATCAATTTTATTCGAGAATTATAACTTCATATTGAATCTTTCGTCCATTCTTCTCGAGCCAGCAGTTCATTCTTATTTCTTACATTAAATGCACTCTTTTTATTTCTTCAATTTCCAACAATGATAGTTCTAATAGAACACAAAGGTCTCTATACATCGCAATATTTGCAAAACAGCCAACTGAATCCTGATAGATGTTCGATTCTCGTCTCCCGGAAAATGTATTACATTTTATCTGCCGGCTGCAATTTCACACCTTGAATCACACCAACACCGCCGCAAAAAATATCCCATTTCGGAATTTAAAGCCTCAGTTTCAATTTCGCGAAGCTTTGATAGGTGCCGGGACCCTTCGAGTTCACATCGAACTACGGCCGTATAACGCAGAAACCGTTTCTCTGGTTGCAGGAATGGCGGCCATAAAAGTTCAATATAAATTCAGGTTATTGCAGGAAAATGGAGCGAGGCTGCAGCTCACTACAAACATGCAGCGGACCAGCCAGATCCATTTCGGATCTTAAATAGACAATATTTCGGGACAGAATAAAATTTGATTGACCATATAAGAAATAATTTAATGGACAAATGAAATCCCTGAGTTTGCCATAGTTACGTCGTGTGGATAAGTGGATATATCCTTGGCGACGAGGTATAATTGTTTTGGCTTTTCCATAGTAACGATCAAGCTGAATGAAATGTCATTGTTAAAACTGATATGTCTTCAGTCTTCTAAAAGTTCTCTTCTTTATAATATGGGTTTACCTTTCAGTCAGAGCCACAATTTACTTCAAATATCATCAACTTTTATTTCCAAAATTGAAATGTGTTGATTCTCCAAGAACTCCTTTCTGTCAACTTTTTAAATATTACTGAAAACAATGTAGGCGAATCCCAACAGTCATTGAAATTCAGGGCTTTGGAAGTGTGTGAAGCTCGCCATCACTTTTGAATTTCCAAAAAAAATTTTAGTTGTAGGTGAATTATGCTAGGTTTGTGCAGCTTTGTGCCGTTTAAATTTTTCCGAAAGTCTGTCCAGATTGCCGAAGAATCCAAATTAGAAAAAATTAGATTGCCCAACACTTTCGTTTTTTCTCCTCACAAGTGAATGAAAAATTTATGCTACATCTCTGCTGTCTTGTGTTGTGGACATTGTCACGAAAATCATTCAGATTTTTTGGAAAATTAAGAGAATCAATATAAAACTAGCCCAGCACTGGGATATCTTTTTCATAATTTCTTTATTTTTCGGGAGAATAAGCAGGATATTCATGAAATTGACAACGGAGAACAAGTTTTCGTACATACAGGGTGGGCCGTCCATAAATTTCCACCCCGAATTTTGAGCTTTGGGATGGAATAACGAAAAAACGCTAGGACAGGTCCAATTTTGTTGAAAGGGGGACAAATAAGGGTGTTCGAATGAGTTTGATATCACTATCCCTCTAGCTGCAACCCTTAACAGCTCTAATTTTTGAATAGAGAAAAGGGGTCGAGCAGCACCTTGTTGGAAAACCATTTAATTTTCTGCATGGATGTATTTTTTATCATCGCTTATTATTATACAGAGTGACTCAGTATTCCATCAATAACTTCAACACGCCGAATTTGGATCTTTGAGATGGAAGGAGGGGTAGTGATATTGAATTCATTTTTTGATCCGAGCGTTTTTTCCATCTCAAAGATCCAAATTCGGCGTGTGAAAGTTATTAATGGATTACTGAGTCACTCTGTATAATAATTAAGCTATGACAAAAAAAATACATCCATGCAGGAAATTGAATTGCCTTTGCAACAAGGTGCTGCTCGACCCCTTTTCCCTATTTAAAAATGAGAGCTGTTAGGGGTTGCGACTAGAGGGGTAGTGATATCAGACTCATTTGAAAACCCTTATTTGTCCCCCTTTCAACTAAATTTGACCTGTCCGAGCGTGTTTTCGTTAATCCACCCCAATGCTCGAAATTTGGGGTGAAAAGTTATGGATGGCCCACCCTGTATATTCTTTGGAGAAAAGAAAAGTGCTGTTTTTCTCAGTGTTCATTATCTTGTAAGGTTCGCGGATGAGATAGATGTAGTTATTTATTTTGAATTTTTCCACTTCCCACTTTTTTTGTGCTTCTGTCCTAATCTCCAGATTTCAGTAGGTACCAAGTTTTAATTATTTTCGTCAGATTGATTCTCTACGATTTTTTGGGACGTTATCCTTCACTTTTTCGTTTCAAATATGCTATTACCTCAAAATATTTACTAACGTCCACACCATGTTCAACAAGGACGCTTGACTTTATCATTGAAAATTTGCTCCACAAAGTTGATGAACTCCATATTTTTCATTTTCCTCTAAGTATGCCAGGAAAACAGCTTCACTGAAGTACCCTTCTACATTTTTCAATTCACACCAGGCCAGGAAATTGTTATATGCAATATCGTACTGCTGAACAGATTTTTTAGGTAGGAATTCCAGATTTGCTCTTCCTGCAGACTCTTCAATATCTAGAACAACCAAATCGTCACTTTTATTAATAATTGGACTCTCGACAAACATATTAAGCAGTTGAAAACCCAAGACGAAAATTGGACAGGAACGAAATTCAAATAACAGCGTCTTTTCTCATTTATTAGTAATCATAACGTTGGCAACGTTCTCCATTCACAAAAACCTTTTTATTATTTGAATATTAAAATGCATTTTGAAGCTTATTATCATTGCAAATTCGCCCATTTCATTATCAAAATAAGGCAGTTGTATAAAAAACATTGTATGGTATTTGTGTTAAGAGTGATTTATTTTGTTCGTGAAATTGTTCAATTCTGTCCGCTCATTTTGACTCACAAAATAAAACGTCACTTTTAACACTCATATCATAATAGTATATTCTAAAACAAGTTGCAGAATGAGCTTCTATTGCAACACGAATGCGAAGTTCGAAAACGAGCGACGAAGGAGCGAGTTTTCGATAGCATGAGTGTTGGAATTGCCTTCTGTAACGAGTATTAGACGGTATTTTCTCTATTTCAGTCAATTTTTGTGAGAACATCTCGAAATTCAAATGAAAATTCAGATTAGTGACTTTTGTTTTGTATCTTGGCAGTTGGTGTGACATACGGAATTTGACAGATCACGGAATTTGAATTGATTTGATTCGAAACTTGATTCGATCGGAGGTCAGTACTGACAATCATAAAATGGAAAATATAACTGAAAACAATGCTGTAATGAATTTCATTACAGCACTACTTTTAGTACTGTAATGAACTCATTACGATACTGAAATAGAGAAATAATCATTATAATCTTATTTTTGGGAGATATAGCAGGATATTCACAAAATTTACAGCGTCACAACTTTGCCAACGAGGAGCAGACGTATTTGAACATATTTTCCTCGGAAAAAAGGAAAAATCTGGGTTGACTTTTTCTTTCATTATCGTAATTTGCCAGGAAATATTGGGAATTTTTCTGTAAATCTTATTTACAATGCAAGAAAGTACAAATGTGGTACAAATTTGTCCATTCATTCGTGAGACGTAATAATACTGAAATTTCCTTTTGCAATTTTCATCCTCAGGAAACTTAAATTAAGTTCGAAAAAATTCGAACGGCACAACTCAGTACCTACCAACCACCAAGTTTGGCATAGTTTTGTCCGATTCCTTCTCTTCAACAGAACTCCATCCAGCAACGAAAGCGAGTATACCGAAAAAAAGCTCTACCTCGCCTCACCTACGTTCCTAAAAACTCACGCGTATCTCGCAGAGATCGATACGGGACCTGCGAGTGATTATCCCCGATTTTATTAAGTATTTTCGATACTCTCCACGCAGATCCGCCCTCTTCCACGGCTTTTTCGTGCTCGCAAGAAGTCAGGACTCTGCCGCGGCGTTTCTTATTTAATCGAGTTTCTCATCGTGTTTTTCAGGAAACTCGGCCTAGTTTAATTGGCCCGAACTTCTGCAGGAAATCGATTAGGTACGTAATTCAATTAAGCCTAATGAACCGGGTCCGAATTCCTGGCTTGCGAGCCCGGAATTTATGGAAATAGATTTCATTTTTAATTCAGGATGTCGTATCCCCGCTACGCCGTTGATGCTCGCGGTTCGTATTAGAAATTCAGAGGGGGGGCGAGGGGGTGAGGGGGCGGTTCTGACGGGGTGAAATTTACGGGAGACGCGCATATCTGGCGCGAAAACTGTCCAGGTAATTGTTTCCCGGTAGATGAATTTTGACTGCGAATATTTCGCTGGAAATTAAATTTTCCGCAATTTTCAAGACGAAAAAATACTCATATCTCGATGTAAACAACTCAACGCCTCGTTCATGGCTTGAATCTCTTAACATACAGAGTGTCCAGATGAAAGAGACATTTCGATTAGACTCAGGCAGGCCGCTCATACAAAAAAATGAAACATGGGGAAAATTTCATGAAATTATGAGCACATGAGAGAAAAATGTTTTGAGCACCGTTATTGTGGAAAAGACTAAGTTATGTGAAATACCGGGTGATTCAAAAGTCTGGAAAGGGTGAGTTTATTTCGAGCACGAAAAATCGGAATTCTGATGTTGGAGTCTTTAGTAATTTCACCCTTATATGAGATGTGAGTCCCAAATTTTAAATGCAATCTTTTTAATTTCAGATTCGTATTCAGCGGGAAATTTTACATCTGAATTGTTTGAAACCAAAATTTTTTGTAAATTCGAATATTTGATTAGTTCTTCTCCAAGATCAGTATTTCAGGAAATAAATCAGTTTATACAGAAAATCTTCGAGAATTTGGCCAATTTTGAAGTGTTGTAGCAGTCAGAAAAATCACGTTGGACGAATGCTGATTTTCTACTTGAGAGATTGATCCTTTACTTTATTTTGTGAGTGAAAAAGTTTGTGAAATGAGAGGAGCGAATTGAACAATTTTACGAACAAAATGAAATCACTTTTAACACTAATACCATACAATGTTTTTTGTACAACTGCCCTATTTTGATAATGAAATGGGCGAATTTGCAATGACAATAAACTTCAAAATGCATTTTAATATTCAAATAATCAAAAAGTTGTTGTGAATGGCAAACGTTGCCAACGTTATGATTACTAACAAATGAGAAAAGACGCTGTCAGTTGAATTTCGTTCCTGTCCAATTTTCGTCTTGGGTTTTCAACTTCTTAATATGTTTGTCGAAAGTTTAATGATCAATAAGAGTGACGATTTGGTTGTTCCTTTGGATATTGAAGAGTCTGCAAGAACAGCAAATCTTGAACTCCTACCTAAAAAATCTGTTCAGCAGTACGATATTACAAATAACAATTTCCTGGCCTGGTGTAAATTGAAAAATATAGAAGAGAACTTCAGTGGAACTCTTTTCCTAGCATACTCAGAAGAAAAATCAAAAATATGGAGTTCATCAACTTTGTGGAGCAAATTTTTAATGATGAAATCAAGCGATCTTGTTGAAAATGGTGTGGATGTCAGTAAATATTTTAAGGTAATAGCATATTTAAAAAAGGATATCTTAAAAAAAAAATCGAAAATTCTCACTCGTGAACAAGTTGCAAAGTTTATAAAGGAGGTACCAGATGAGAAATACTTGATGGTTAAGGTTGCAACTATTTCCGGATTATTTGGAGCCTGTCGGCGTGAAGAATTGTGTAATTTATCAGGAAGACATCGAAATAACAAAACAATATGGTTATACAACTCCCAAATACAAAAACGAAAGTCAGTCATTCTTTCAATATTATTGTAAAGTATGTAGACTATTTTCATAAGTACTTTGCACTGCGCCCTTCTGTCTTCAAACATCGTCGTTTTTTCTTGAAATACATGAATGATAAATCCCCTGCCAATCTAATTGGTATTAATACATTTGGAAAAATTCCATCTACGGCTGCCGAATTCCCCAAACTGCTAGAACCAAAGCAATATACAGGACACTGTTCTCGAAGATCCTCCGCTTCATTGCTGGCAGAATTAGGAGCAAATATTACGGATATACAAACACATGGTGGATGGAAGTCTACGACAGTAACCGAGGGCTATGTTGATCATTTCATTGCATAAAGAAATGTCATTGCTGAAAAAATTCTCCCAACCTCAATAGATTTTGGATCATCATCCAATATTGTACTTCTGGTTTCTACAAGTACTGATAGTGCTGAGGATTCTAATAATGTGTTGCGAAGCTCCCTAACGTCACAGGGCATTAATGTTCGTCATTGTTCTAGTTTTACGATTAATATTAAAGTTGATAATGATTGTTAACTATCGATAATAAAAATTTGCAATTGCAGAATTTTTCTCATCTGATTTCATCATGAGAAGATGGAGTGCTAAAAATATTATGAAAACTAATGTTTAAAATATTTTTAACATTAAAGTGTCACTTTTAATGCAAGTTATGGTCGATAGAAATTTCGAAATTTTGAAAGTTCGCGGAAAAAATCTGAAAATCTGAAACTTTCACGATAGGTGAATAAAAACTAGACTCCGCCATTAGTGAAGAATCAATCTATGAGCAAAAAAATCAGCATTCGTCCAGTATAATTTCTCTGGCTGCAACAGCACTTCAAATTGGCCCAATTTTCAAATATTTTCCAGAAATTTTTTTTTTCCGAAAATATTGATCTGGGGGAAAAACAAATCTTATATTCGTAATTCACGACCTAGAACTGAGCAGAAAAATTACCAGGGTTGATATAGCTCGAAAATATTTTTTTTTATTCCAAATCCGAGTTTTTTCCAAATCTTAATACCACTGTGAAACCCACACGTCATCTCTGGGCTAACCAAGGATTTAGCAGGGCAAACAATTCAAACTTTTTCAAAATAGCTCCAGCATAACCACTGGAGATTGTCGTAACAATGGTTCCTGAAAGAACACGAAAATGTTTTTCATCGAATTTAATGATCATTGCCCTTTGAAAATTTTTTTGGAACCGCAAGAATAGGGTTCCCAATAGGGAGCAAACAATGCCATGGATGGGTGAGAGAGAATTCATTTCAGAATTCAAAATTGTAAAAAGATCCACCCCCAACCTGAAATTCAACAATCACCGAAAGTATAGGAATAGACATACCTAGACTTAATTCTACTTTTATAGCTTGTGATTCCGATGATCTCCAAATAAAAATGCGACAAAAACTCGAAGGCTCAAAAACACAGTTGTCACCATGATGTTGGGACATTATTTGGGCTATTTCCATTATCTATATGGTTGGTATTTACCGACGTTTCGGCAAGCATTCGCCTGCCGTCATCAGGGTGTTGTTGGTCCTGAGAAGGACCGGTCTTTGCCAAACTTGTTCCGTCTGGACTTCTGCGCTCCATACTATCCAACTGTGTTGTGGGAATTCAAACGCGAGGTGTCAGAGGTGTAAACTCCGAAACTCAACCCACTCTGACTAACAGTCTACTGAAGTAGGGAATTCTAATTTAATTCGAGTTTGGCAAAGACCGGTCCTTCTCAGGACCAACAACACTCTGATGACGGCAGGCGAATGCTTGCCGAAACGTCGTTAAATACCAACAATATAGATAATGGAAATAGCCGGAATAATGTCCTAACAAATATTCCTTTATCAAGAATATCTTGTCACCATGATCTTTGTAGATAATGGCCAAATTATAAATTGAGGCCTACCTCAACGAGCCGCCTCTGGAAAAAATCACGAATTCTCCTTCCTTCGGCCTCCTGAAGTCAAGAAAAAACATTTCCATCCCCGCGAGATTTCGAACCGACGAGCGAAACAAACGTCAGGCAAACTTTTCTTCGAGAACTGATTTCCAATTAATCGATCTGTTGATTCGCTGAAAGGCGACAGGCGGTATTTCCATCTGTTCGGACTTGTGTTTGACTTCAATGTCGTAATAGGAACTGGAATGACTTTGTCATTGATAGCCAGCCCCGCTTCCCTCATTACTTATGCAAATTGAAATCGATCCCTTCTCTGTCGACCTGAATCGGGAGAGATTTAACAATTCCGGATCTGCATTAAATTTTGAATATGCACTTTGTGCGGGACCTTGGTAGAAAACTTTGAAGATTAGTTTTGTAGCTGGTAGCTGAAGATTTTATCAGAATTCATAATGGAGAGTCGTTCAGTTGGGAACTTCCATTCGGGGAGATAAGAACAAAGGAGGTGGGGTTGATTGAATGACATAAAAAGATCGGATTGTATGTACATCAAGTATGAAATAGTTATTTATGATATGAGTGTTGAGAGTGACGTTTAATTTTGTGAGTAAAAACGAGCAAATTCAAATCACTTTTGACACAAAAACCATACAAGGTTTGTTGTACAACTGCCCTATTTTGATAATGAAATGGGCGAATGTGCAATGACAATAAACTTCAAAATGCATTTTAATATTCGAATAATCAAAAGGTTGTTGTGAATGGCAAACGTTGCCAACGATTACTAACAAATGAGAAAAAACGCTGTCATTTGAATTTCGTTCCTGTCCAATTTTCGTCTTGGTTTTTTAACTGCTTAATATGTTTGTCGAGAGTCCAATTATTAATAAAAGTGACAATTTGGTTGTTCCTCTGGATATTGAAGAGTCTGCACGAAGAGCAAATCTGGAACTCCTACCTAAAAAATCTGTTCAGCAGTACGATATTGCATTTAACAATATACCGGCCTGGTGTAAATTTAAAAATGTAGAAGGGAACTTCAGTGAAACTGTTTTCCTGGCACACTTAGAAGAATAATCGAAAATATGGAGTTTATCAACTTTGTGGAGCAAATTTTCAATGATAAAGTCAAGCGCCCTCGTTAAAAATGGTGTGGATGTTAGTAAATATTTTAGGTTAATAGCATATTTAAAACGGAAAAGTGAAAGATATCGTCCCAAAAAATCGAAAATTCTCACTCGTGAACAAGTTGAAAAGTTTATAAAGGAGGCACCAGATGAGAAATACTTGATGGTTGAGGTTGAAACTATTTTCGGATTATTTGGAGCCTGTCGGCGTAAAGAATTGTGTAATTCATCAGTGGAAGACATCGAAATAACCAATAAATCATTGGTTATACAACTTTCAAATAAAAAAACGAAAGTCGGTCGTTCTTTCAGTTTTATTGGGAAGTATGTAGACTATTTTCATAAGTACTTTGAACTGCGCCCTTCTGTCATCAAACATCGTCGTTTTTTCCTGAAATACATGAATAATTAATGCACTGCCAATCAAGTTGGTATCAATACATTTGGAAAAATTCCTTCTTTTGTTGCCGAATTCCTCAAAATTCCAGAACAAAAGCGATATACAGGAAACTGTTTTCGAAGATCCTCCGCTTCATTGATAGCAGAATCAGGAGCAAATATTACGGATATGAAAAAAACATGGTGGATAGAAGTCTACGACGGTAGCCGAGGGCTATGTTGATCATTCCATTGCATATAGAAATGTCATTGCTGAAAAAATTCTCCCAACCCCAACAGATTTTGGATCATCATCCAATATTGTACTTCCAGTTTCGACAAGTACTGATGGTGCTGAGGATTCTAATAATGTGTTGCGAAGTTCCCTAAACGTCACATGTTAGTAATTGTTCTAGTTTTACGATTAATATTAATGTTCATAAGTTATGATCCGTAAATATTGATAATAAAAATTTCCAATTGCTGAATTTTTCTCATCTGATTTCATCATAAGAAAATGGAATACTAGAAATATTTTCAACGCTAATGTTAAAAATATTTTCAACACGCTTCCACGTAAACAATCAATTTTAACATTGTTTGCTGTCATTGAAAGTGTCACTTTTAATGGCATTTCGATAAATAATAACAATTTTAACCTCTATATAAATGAATTCACGCTGCAGCGACGTCGCACAGACTGGTAACGCAAGCAGTGGGCCGTTTGGATGCTGCAGCCACTGCTGCGTTGACTGCAGAAGCGGAACCGCTTCTTCGCTGTTTCCTATGAACAGTCTATACAACAATCGCAGCAGCCACTTTCGGCGGTCGCTGCATGCGTCCGACGCACAAGCGAAACCGTACCTTTACGGTTACAGCAACAAAAGTTTGCAGACCATATCGAACGTGGATATTTTAGATTCGAAGTAACATGTCAGGATTGCTAATTCTCTGAACTTATTTTCATGTATATGCTGTCGTGCAATTCTTTAATGTATTACGAATTCAGTAGTGAAAACCAGATGTCGCCAAATCTAATGATTTTTTCATCATAAGTCGATATAAAAAAATAAATTTTTTGATCAAAGTTTCCCCGCGGTTCAAAGTTACCCCATTTTACCGGTACCTGGTGTTTTTTGCATTGATCTCAGTATATTTTCCGAAAGTTTCTCCACCAATTAGATATCTGGCAAGCATTAAATATACCAAAAAACATTAAACGTGAACGGTTTACAAAAAATATATAAGCCAATTAGTTGAAGCAAAGAGTAACTAATCGCTAAAAGTACTTCATTACATTCGCAGCGACTCCTGCATGAATGAAGTAAAAATGTGGAAAATTGTTTTTCCTTTGTTGCGGGAAAACTCCGGGCCCCGACAGCGAAAGCGCTCGTTTATTTTTTGAGCAACAAACTCCGCGGTTTATTGTGCGTATATATGTATATAAAGAGTGAAATTCGCGATGTAAATATAACTCTGAAATTTGCATCTTACATATGGCCCCGTATGAAATACGGCGACTGCCTGCGAAGGGATATTCGACAATATAAATTGCGCCGAAAAAAACAACGGGTGCACGAAAATAGTTTGTTCGATAAAAACTTCCAGCAGGATAATTCAAAATGGAACAGGTTGAATTTACGAGTGACGGATTCACGTGGATGTTTATGCATGTTGGGAGACATTATTTATGATGGGGAGGTAGTGATACATCAGAAGGCACGTGAGGGGGCTATGGGAAATCTGAGGATTTGAACAACTTAAAATTTTAGAAATCTTGGAGAAAGGAACAAACATTCATATTTTCTACGATTGGTTAATTTCTTAAAAGTAAAAGATTGTGGCTTTCAAGAGGGTTTTATCGCACTGCTACCTTAAGGTCTATCGTCTATCGTATCCGCTTTCCAGATAGCTTTCCCTGAAAAAGTTACTTCTTCCAAATGACTCTAAAGTTGAATTTAGATCTAGATATTTTACAAAAAGTCACCTCGCTTAATAACTGATCATATCGTTCATTTCTTGAAGTAGCTTATCCTCAAAAAAGTGAGTGAATTCTCAGAATCCTTAATTGTTGCATATTCCATGTTATTTTCCTGCTTTTTATAAAGTTTGAAAATTTGTCCGAGTTTCAGATCATGAAACATCTATAAAAATGTTGGTAATCCTCTCTCACTTCATTTTAATAAGATCTCTATTGCATTAAACTAATGTATTTGACTCCTTTAAGATATATATTTTGGTATATTTTTCCAGTTCTCATAGATTTTTCAGATATCTCTAGACTCCTCACATGGAAATGATTACTTGCTCCAAGAATGAATATTCTTTGTGGTTATAAATACTGATTTGTTATATTCTCATGTGCATCTCATTATCTTAACCTATTCATCTCATTTCTCAACTATTCACTTCTCATAACACTTGCTAATTATTGTTCTCGAGTTTCAGATTAATGAAAATCCTCAAACGCAAAGGTGAACCAAGGAATCAGTCTTCTCTCTCAATGAAACCAAGTGAGCATCTCTGAAGTATTTGAACGATCAAGTTCAAAACAGTGAACCTGTTTGACAGTCTCAGTCCCTGCTTCATCTTGAGCGGTCTCCTCAAACATTGATCATACCATTCAACCGGTATGATCTCCTCATTATACATAAGAAATTCTCAATTTCATTCATCTGAAGCACTTAGCAAGTAAGATCTCAAGCCTTCTGCTTTCTCGAAACCAACCCATTGGTAGTTTTAATTCCTACATAGAACTCTCATGTTATAATCCTCATAATTGTCAATTGTAGCCTCTATTTTTCTGATGAACACTAACCCTGCTTACTAAAAGCAGTTCGTCACTGTAAATGTCGTCTCAATTAATTAATAAGCATTCTCTTTATAGACCAACGTTATAGATCATAAATATTGATTTCTCAATCATGATATTCTCACATTTGTAATAATCTCAATGAAGAACACACTTAGACTACTAAGCTTTCAATACACGTTTCTCTTCTTAGGCCTGATCTCACTTTTATTACAATTCAGTCTACTCTAATGATTCATTATTCAACCTTCTGTTTTTCTGATGGAATAACGAGGCTCTCGCAATCAATTTCAATTGCTTCATCACTGTAAACGTTGAGTTTAATTTTGAATTCATGGAACTATCTCAAAGTCTAAGTCTGACTTCATCTGACCTCTCATTTTGAACATCTCCATATTACCTCTGTTTTCAGTTGAATAATTCACTCTGAGTTTATAGATGACTTTAATATTTGTATTTTAACTGTATTAACTTTGTGCTGGTGACTTATTCATTTTATGATTGTGAATGATGGCAATAAATATTTTTACACTACCATCTCCAACTCAATTATCCGGATACAGTCCTTCACGCTAATTTAACAAAATCAGAACAACCTTGATTTCGAATAGCAGGAGAGTTCAAAACAGTCGATTGTATGGATTCTGAAATACCAGCTCCCAATTATGTTAAAACCTCGAAGATTTGTTATGTGAGGTTGATGGAAACTTTAAAGTCGATTATCCCCTTTCAAAAGCGATCATATCAACCAAAATATCTGGGACCATTTATTTTGATGGTTCATTCTCCAGAAAAAATTTCATTTTCCTCATCAATTCATCAAAAGCTGACCCTCAACTCATCTCAGTAAAGTCTTGAGAATGAAAGGATCAGAAATCAAAAGGTTTGACCATTCTATTACTCTTATGTCAACAGTTACGAGTTTTGCAACTGCGCACTAACGTCACACACAAACGTGAGATGTTTATCGTTCTGAATATCAAATCTAGGTTTCAAGGCGTCGGGAGCGTCTAGATTTCTGAATGAGCCAGGCCTCCTGTATCTTTTGAGATAAGTTTATCTCAAAAGATGTTTCTGCTTTCTTCACTGGGTCGTAAATCCAATGAAGTAGCAGTGCAGAATTCAGTAGTTTGTAAGGCTACTGAATTCAGGGTTGGTTAATTGTAGAGGGTTGTAAATCGACTACAATTAGAATTAAACACGCGGTGGTGTTTTTCAAATATTTATTTTGCAGTACAGAGTTGAAGCTGAACTTGAATTCGAACTTAATCTTTGAGAGAATAACTGCCGGTATATAAAGAGGAAATATTTGCTGACCAAGTTTTTTCATCATCGTCATATGACCAGAAGATTGCGGCAATTCGCTACTACAAGGTCATGACGAAATGATGATTGATTGAGAAACTGGGTCGCCCGTGGAATTTCCATGTTAGTGGGTCAACCATGTTTCATGCAATTAAACACCTCCGATACTTCAAAATTGACGAGACACCACAAATAACAACAGTTACACTTCCAACAGAGGTTTAAAACGCAGGAAGCCTCCAACTCGAGTTGCTCCACCACGAAGTAGTTCGATAATCTCCAAGAGGAAGGCCCAACCGAAGATCATATCAATCAAAATATCTGGGACCATTTACTTTATGGTTTATTCTCTAGAAAAAGTTTCACTTTCTTCATCAATTCATCAAAAGCTGACCCTCAACTCATCTCAGTAAAGACTTGAGAATGAAGGGAATATCATGCACAAGGTTTGACCATTCGATTACTCTCATGTCAACTGTTATGAGCGTTGCAATTAAGACACATCATAGTGAACTACCCTGTATTGACAATTGAAGACAGATCTTCAAAAACTCGAAAACACATGAACCTTCTAGATCTTTGCAACTGCGCACTAACGTCACACACAAACATGAGATGTTTATCACTCTGAATATCAAATCTAGATCCTAGATTTGATTGACGAGACACTAAAAATAACAACAGTTAAACTTCCAACACAGGTTTAAAACGCAGGAAGCCTCCAACTCGAGTTGCTCCAGCACGAAGTAGTTTGATAATCTCCAAGTGGAAGTTGTCAGTTCGCAATTGAGTCGCTCCGAAAATTAACCGTCGGTAAATACAGGCGGAGACGAATTACGACCGACTCCCCGTCGAAACGTCTCTTCGTCGCTTCGGGAATCGAGTTAGCGCAAAGTTAGCGAAACCGCTCCTCCGCCAGATTCCTCGTTGTCCCGTATTTACCGCGTTTCCCGAAATTCGGGCCGCGGGGTCCCGGGGGTGGCGACAGAAGCCGTACCCGTCCCGCAAGATTTACGGACGTCATGAATTTTCATATTCGCTTTGATCAACAAGTCGCGGGGCGGCAGAGCGCGTTTTTCAGACTTCGGCCGAGGGCTAAACGGCCTCCTGAGTGGGATTGCTGGACGAATTGCCGCGGATAAGTTTACGTTTGAAGTTGCGTTAGGTCGTGGCTCAAACTCCGAGCTTTTACGGGAGTAAATGTTCCACTGAGACCAGGACAACCGCACAATACAAAACAAACAAATATGCAGTAGGAAGTGAGAAATAATCGTTTTTTTCACCTCTGAAATATTTTATTTTCAAACTCACAATAATAACGTCATTTCTCGATTGACAGGATCATCGAAAAGTTCTATTCCTCCGCCTAGGAGGGAAAGTGTTGCTATGCAAAAAGACCCGCAACTTCAGGTATTCACCAACATCTATTTCATGTGTGATCCCTAGTTGCGACTTTATCATTGAATATCGGGCTCACAAAGAAGAGGATTACCATTTTATTTTATTGGCCATTAAGTTAGATTAAGCTAGAAGCACATTTTCTTGGTAAACTGTCAAATTTTTCGAATTGCACTAATTCACGAAGTGATCATAGGTATGCTGCAGAATATTTTTCAATAGATTTCGATGGTTCAAGGGGAAAGACTGCTTAAATGGCCAAAACTTCAATTTCTGAAGACATTTTCACTTCTCACCAGTTTGCAAATGATTATTTCACTTCATATCTGTCAGAATCAATTGTGCGTGGCAAACGTAACTAGGCAAATGTCCCATAATTCATTCAATTATAACGATCGTAAGTGGATAAAATCATGTGCCTAAATGTAAATCAATCCGAAAGTGGATTTTCAGATTTTTATGAATTTCAAAACGTTTGAAAATAAAATAACATATTTCATTCGGAATAGAAGTGACTTTTCATGGCTCGCTTTCAATTACCTGCCGAACGTAGTGAGGCGGGTAAACTCAAGCTCGCCATAAAAAGTGAGACTTCTCCTCCTTATAAAATAATATACTATTTCCTACTACTCCTAAAGAGGACTCCGCGAATCCAAGCAACGATGAGTAATGGGGTAACGCTTATATCGTAAATGAGTTGTGTTCAAAATCGGGGTTGTCCTGATTTTGTTAAATTACTGTGAAGGACTTCATCCAGATAATTGAGTTGTAGATGGTAGTGTACAAACATTCATTGTCATCATTCACAATCATGAAATGAATAAGTCACCCCCATAAAGTTAATACAGTAAGAATACAAATATTAGAGTCATCTATAAACTCAGAGTGAATTATTCAATTAAAAACAGAGGTAATCTGGAGATGTTCAAATTGAGAGGTCAGATGAAGTCGGACTTAGACTTTGGGATAGTTCCATGAATTCAAAATTAAACTCAACGTTTACAGTGATGAAGCAACTGAAATTGATTGCGAGAGCATCGTTATTCCATCAGAAAAACAGAAGGTTGAATAATGAATCATTAGAGTAGGCTGAGTTGTAATGAAAGTGAGATCAGGCCTTAAAGGAGATACGTGTATTGAAAACTTAATAGTCTGTTCTTCATTGGGATTATTACAATGTGAGGATATTTATCATGATTGAGAAACCAATAATTTTAATCTATAACGTTAGTCTATAAAGAGAATGCTGAATTAATCAATTGAGACGACATTTACAGTGACAAACTGATTTTAGTAACCAGGATTAGTGTTCATCAGAAAAATGGAGATTACAATTGAAAAGTATGAGGATTATAACATGAGAGTACTATGTATGAATTAAAACCACTAATACTTTGGTTTTGAGAAAGCAGAAGGCTTGAGATCTTACTTGCTAAGTGGTTCAGATGAATGAAATTGAGAATTTCTTATTTATAATGAGGAGATCATACCAATTAAATGGTTTTATGAATATTTGAAGAGATCGCTAAAGGAGAAGCAGGAAGTGAGACCGTCAATCAGGTTCAATGTTTGAGCTACTTGATCGTTCAAACAATTCAGAGAAGTTCACTTGGTTTTATTGAGAGAGAAGACTGATTTCATGATTCACCTTTGCGTTTGAGGATTTTCATTCATCTGAAACTCGAGAGCAATAATAAGCAAGTGTTATGAGAAGTGAGTAGTTGAGAAATGAGGTGACATGCTTAAGAGAATGAGATGAACATGAGAATATAACAAATCAGTATTTATTACCACAGAGAATGAACATTCTTGGAGCAAATAATCACTTCCATGTGAGGAGTCTAGAGATATCTGAAAGATCTATGAGAACTACAAAAATATACCAAAATATATATCTTAAAGGATTCAAATATATTAGTTTAACGCAATAGAGATCTTATCAGAATAAAGTGAGAGAGGATTACCAATATTTTTATAGATTTTCATAATTTGAAACATGGACAAGTTTTCAAACTTCATGAAAGTAGGAAAATAACATAGAAAGTGTAAAAATTCCTTATTCTGAAAATTTACCTACTTTTTGATGATAAGTTACTCTAAGAAATGAACGAGAAGAGCAGTTATTAAGCGAGGTGACTTTTTGAAAATTCTAATTTATAAGATAAGCACAAGAGGAGGTCTACTCACAGGCAGAGCTGGATTACAAGAAGAGAACGATTAATTAATTGAATCAATGAACATGAGTTGATCTGTCAACTGATTAATACATGGGGAAGGTTAATTTGACGCGAGCAGTCAATCAGCTGATCATAGAGCTATAACAGTTTTTATGATCATCAGTGAGTGAGTGACGAAATCGGGGGTTTTTAGATATCTATAAAATCTGAAGTGTACGAGATATGCACTTGAAACTTTGCACGTTTGATGAGCTCACTACTCACATTATATCCTGAGAATTTTTTTCATCCGCCATATTCCAAACTCAAGATATGAGGGTCCAAAAATGAGACAAAACACTTCAAGAAAAGGTCCCAGACTATTTTTGAAAATACAAAAAATTTGACAATCAACCCTCCCCATTGCACAGTAGGTAACAATTAATGATTATTAAAATCAAAATATGAATAAAGATATAGGAACACTCAAGTTTCCGCTTCAAGCTACATTGAGGTATCAGATTTTTTGACTATTTGGCTTCCTGCTGTTTTCCCTTTTATTCATTTTTCATTTAAGTTTGAAGTAATCTTATTTCACAATTTTTTTTTGCATTTGTCAATCCTTGTTCTTCGTTTTTTTTTGTGGAAAAAAAATTATGCCTAATTTCTTTCATAGATTCTTCCAATTACGAAAAATTATATCTTCCCATGCATACCTTTGTCCATATTCCCGACTTCTTCTCTGAAAAAACAACCAAATTCAAGTCTTCTATCAGCCAACTTCCAAACTCACTAAGCTGTTTCGAATTTCTCCCATCAGTGGCTTCTTAAAAACATTTCAGCACCCATAATTTCGGAGTTACATCCGAGTTTCGGCAAGTCGAATAGTATCCGTTGTTTCAGAGTGCTCCCCGAGGGAACGATCGTTTTCTAATTAGTTCTACGTTTCCCAATCCGCCAAGTCATTAAACGAATAATGGAATAATCCCCATTATGCATGGAAATTCTATTCATGAAGAAAATTATTAAGCGAGCGCATACACTTACTAGTTACTCTCGGGCCCCGCGTGTTTACAAGTTTAATCCCGAGGAAAGTCACCATTTCTGACACTAACTTGTTTTGCGGTACACTTGATGTTATACAAAATAATTAATTCAAATTCCGCGTGTATCTCGGAAACTTCAGAATGCTCTATGGTTGCCGCGGAACTTGAATTAGGCTCTGTGGGCGTATCGCGGGGTTGGATTTCCGTCGTCAAGAAACAAGAATTGGGACTTGTGAGGGAACTTAATTTCTATTCGATCTTTCCTCCCTTCAAAGTTGGTAGTTCGCAGAAAGGGATCGTCGTGAAGTGCGAGAGAAGTGGCACTTCGGGAGATCCGGCAACGCTGTTCTGCTTGTCTAGACAGGTGTGTTAATTTCTGGCAGAAGCTCATCCCAAGTTTCGGGTTTGTTAACTGAACATGTTATTATCGAGGCTTTATCAGTTAAGTTATGTTCTGTTTTGTGTTACGAGAATGGATCAACAGAAATCCTACGAAAATTCTGAAAATATGGATAACAACTATTCTTGTGTTAAAAACTACAGTTAGATTTAATTGTTTACTAGCTGACCTGGCAGACTTCGTACTGCTTCAATCGATAAATAAAAAAGCAACTTTAATGTTATAATGAATTATATTGGTATAATACCTTGAAAGTGGACATAAAATTGTCGTGTACAATATGTGTTGCGCCAAACGATGTCATCTGGAGAGAGCTCTTATATTTTTGAATGTTGCCCAAGAAGTGTTTAGAATCATTTTCTATCCCAGAAACTAAATAGCGTAGGGGATCTGGTGGTGGGACCAATTGTGGCAATTGGCAATTAGATACAGGTAACGGACGCATAGCGCTTCAACCCTTGCTACTACCCCCAATTTTTGAATAGGGAAGATGGGGTGAGTGATACCTCATTTGAAAGGTATTTTTATACTGATTTCAGCACAGTAATTGTTTTTTCATTTTATGCATTAGTTCTCAAAATATTCTTGACTAAGCATTTGAAAATGAAGTGATGTTTTCATGGCACTTGTAGTGTTTTTTTGTGAAAAACCTTTCAAATGAGGTATCACTCACCCCATCTTCCCTATTCAAAAATTGGGGGTGAGGGTTGTAGTAGCAAGGGTTGAAGCGCTATGCGTCCGTAACCTACATCTCGAGTTGTCCCCCTCGAAACAGAAATCGACCTGTCCGAGCATTTCTATCGAAAAAATTTATGTCGTCTGTAATCTCGTCTGTTTCGTTTTCAAATGGCCACCCTGTATAAGAATATTCTTTGCTGAATATGTTTTTTTGTTATTTCAACAGTGAAACTGGAAGCTTCCGAACAGAATCAATGAAAGAATAAAATATGTAGGTTCAAGACCATTGGCGGAGAAATTCCCGAATTTCAGACATTCCCAAAATGTGTCAACGCCGTCGATTCCAGAAACAAGGGCATAAATGATATTCGTACCTACACGTGCATCGATTCGATGATCGCAGATCCCGCTGGCGCCAAACGCCCATAAATCCGCGTTTATCAGAAACGTACACAACTGGAAATGGGACACAGGAACCCGGGCAAATCACGAAAAAAAAACCTTTTCGGGGCCTGCACGCCGTGACAGATATAACCTTCCGGAAGAGATATACTGATTGAAATTTCAACGCTTTTTATGGAAAACAAATTCGGGGTCCTGCATAAAGTTCGGCTCCGACAAAGGATCCGGCACTTTCAGCGGCAGCCAATGATATACCCGGCCGTAGGTGCGGAGGTAGTAAAATGACATTGCCCGGGTTGGGATGACGTTTCTCCTGATGCGATTTGGATTTGACGACCGGGAAGATGCGAGGGAAAAGGGGAGCCGAAAATATGCTATGAACAATCAAAGTTTATGTCGGGAATGGAAAATAGAGTGAAAGCAGTTGCGCTTATTGGGGTGGCGTTCGCATGGGAGTTTATGTGAGTTTTCGATCGATTCGGATAAGAATGACACATATTCGAATTTCCACAAGCACACGTTTAGGGATAGACGCAATTTGGCAAAAGTCTGAAATGAAATTAATTCTTTGATATTGTTCAAATTGAAAGGAGCTTGCAGTTATATGGTACATGTTAAACGTTGGAAATCACAGGATATTCCTGAAAATTTAATTCAGGTTTTCTCTCCCAGTCTCTGAAACAAGAAACAATTAGAAAAATTTTTTCAAAAATAGAAGAAAGGCCCCTGCGTTAATTCTGAGCACTATTTCGTCAGGGACAAAAACTTTACAAGAAGAAATTGTTGCCTACAATGAACAAAAAGAAATCACTTTGAAACTCTGAAGCGTAACGTTTCGGGGTCTAAATCAGACGCCTTCGTCAGACAATTTTTAGTTGAATCGTGACAATATTTTGACTTTTTGATTGATATTCGTCAATATATGATGAACATAGATTCATATTGATTACTAGATGTTGATATCGTTATTTTATTTCAAAATTCCCTGAAACCAGTTTTTTTTTCAATAAATCCATCCAAATTCAATCTATTCCTACTGAACAATTCGCGAGATCATCAGCCTCATGCAACACAAAAAACAAGCTGACTCCTTGTTTTTTCTTTTAGAATTATCAGGTTTCGTCATTAGAATTTTTGTGCCATTCCAATCCATCATGTGATTGCCGGTATTGGAACTCACATGATCTACGATCTATCAATATCTCCTTTTTTTTTGTTATTCTTATGTTTATGTTTTCTAATTTCCACTGATCTTGATGTTTCTCCTGTATAAGATTTTCCACAAATACAGGGAATATTGTAAATACAATTTCTTGATTTTTGGTTCTCATTCAAAGGTTTAGTTTTTGTTAATAAAGATCGTAAATGTGTTGAAAACAGTTCTTATGTTGAATTTAAAACCAATTCTTTTAATTTTTTCTGAAAGTTCATGAACATAAGGAATCAAATCTATTACAGTCTGAAATGAAATAAATACTTCAATGCTGTTCGAATTGAAAGGTGCTTTCATTTTTATGACACATGTAAAACTTTGGAAATCACAGGAAATATCATGAGGATATACAGGATGTCCAATAATTGTATATAAAACTAAGTTGGCCTTTTTGGTGGTTACACCATTTATAACTTTTGTTAGTTTGAATATGATCGCATATCTTGAAGATGATAGTGTATGTTAATCAATAGTATAAGCCCCTATCTGTGCATGATTTGATATTCTTCAGACTGTTATTTCTTGTTATGTAATTTGTGGATATTGTTTTGGGAATTTTTTTCTGTTGATGTCCCTAATTTTGAATAAATAAATGAATAAATAAATAAATAAAAAAATTGGATGAACTGTTTGTTATGAAAGATTTTTTGTTGGTTTCTTCTACGGCGGGGTTAACCTAAAATGCATGAAACCCTAAAAAATTTGATGAAATGGAAAAAAAATGAAATAATTTTTTTCCTTGTGAATAACGCCAGTAGGTGTCGCTTCGGTTAATAGCGTTTTCTTGAAAGTATTATTGCCATAAGATGACAATATAAACAATAACCGTGTAGTTTGAGTTGCCTAAACATCTTGGCCTTGAAATTCTAAGGTCTCCTGTCAAAGTTCGTACACATAATCATGTTTATAATTTCAAAGGATTGAATTTAAAATAACGCTAAGTCTGGTAGACTGTGATCAGAAATTGAAATTGAACTCAAAAATTCAATACTTTAAAATTATAAATATAATGTGTACGAACTTTGACGGGAATTTTTCGGTTACGTCCATTGAGAATCGGCACTACAAACATCGTAGCGTCTCTGTCAAAGAGGTACCTGCAGGTTAATCTTTGGTTCTGTGAAGTGAAAGTATGACAGATCAAGGAAAAGGTTATTTCTGTTATTTGTGAAAGTATCGAAGACCTTTTATTCATGGACGTCTTTCTAGAAAGAGACTGTGGACATGCAAATGTCCACACGCTCTGCATGACTGACGCGGAGGTATATTGTACATCATACGTAAAATTCGTTTCAGCAATATAAAAGCTCTGCCAACATCCGAAGAATTTCCCCACAGCAGAATATTATATGACAAATGGCTATAAACCAAACAATAATAGATATTTCTTAGACTAAATATTTTACCCTACTTATTGCAAAATAAGAACTGTTGAGCTTTTTACGCAATGAATCGACATGAGTGAACCACCTCAAACCACTGTCCAAGTGGATGCCAAGAAATTTCGCACTCTCCTTAGACAGTCATTCAAATAGTGAATGATGAGCTGCTGATCACTTTGACATAGTGTGAAATATATACATTCAGTTTTTCGAATGTTAATCATGAGATTATTCCCATGGCACCAATCTGCGAAGCAATTTCCAAGAACACCACACAACCTTTGGAGCTCCTCGAAAGATGGAGCTGTTATTACCACTGAAACGTCATCAGCAAATAAGGTTGATAGATATTTCCTCACCATCAAAGCATCCTGAGGGGCTAACGAGTCGACAAACATCATCCGCAGATTTCCACGGAGATCATTGATAAAAATCAAAAATAAAAGTGGCCCTAGGACAGAACCCTGCGGCACTCCCAGATTCATTTATTTATTCATGCATGTACATTTCGAAAAAGTGAATAAAATATAAGACTTAAAATATGATAAATTTCGTACATGATAAATAGTTGCCGTCAAGAATTACACGGCTTGTCAAAAATAAAATTACAGTCAAGAAGGCAAAGCCAATGTGGACAATGGACAAATGCATCACACCATTATAAACAAAAAAAAAACAATACATTTAGAACTCTTCAAGTTTGTAAACCGTCTTTCTCAGTAATAGTTCTTTTACACTTTTGCGGAATTTTAGGTCATTCATACTCTTCAGATTCTCGGGCAATTTATTATATAATTTGAGTGAGATATGGTTTGCTCCCTGCTGTGCTTTTGCAATTCTATTAAAAGGAACACTAAGTAATTGTTTTGTTCTGGTGTTGTACTCGTGGAAGTCGGCGTTTGTTCGATACTTCTTGAGATTTCGGTGTACATAAACCACGGCGGTGAGAATAAAAACCGAAGTACAGGTGAGTATACCCTCTCTTTTAAAAACATCCCGGCAACTCTCCGTCGGATGCATCCCAAATATAGCCCTTATGGCCTTCTTCTGTTTGATCAGTACCTTTTGTGCATCGCTGCTATGTCCCCATAGTATAATACCGTATATCATTCTTGAATGAAATATTGAGTAATACACTAGTTTGGCTGTGTCACTGTTGGATATCATTCTCATTCTTTTAATAAGGTATATTGAGGTCGAGAGTTTATTACACAATTCGCTTGTGTACTGACTCCAACTCAATGATGAGTGAAAAGTCATACCCAAATATTTCAAGGTAGCACTCGTTTTTTCTTTGGTTGTGAACAAGAGCTGCTGGGTTTTATTCTCGTTCATCAAGAGACCATTTGAGGTGAACCAACGCTGAGCACTCGCCAGCGATATTGAACTTTTCTGTCTTATCATGTCTCTGCTTCGCGACCGGTTCAAGAAAGCAGTGTCATCTGCATAGCTGCAGAGTTGGTCCGCTTCTAAGTTGGCATGTAGGTCATTTGTAAAGACGATAAAAAGTATCGGACCCAGGATCGACCCCTGCGGCACCCCCACTTTGATCTCTTTCTGGCCAGACACTGTGCCATTCCACCTCACCACCTGAGACCTCTTTGTTAGGTACGAAGAGAACATGTCAAGAGCTTTTCCTCTTATTCCATAAAACTCTAGTTTGTTGAGTAGACTTCTATGGCAAACGCTGTCAAAAGCCTTGCTCAAATCTATAGACGCCAACTCCACTTCTTCACTGTTATTGTACGCTTCAATTATAGTATCTATTACATCCAACATTGCCGAAACAGTTGACTTACCTCTTCGAAAACCATGCTGAGATTCATGGACAAGGTTATTGCTCTCAAGAAAACACACCAATCGTTCTTTCAGGAGCAGCTCGAACAGCCTCGAGAATGCTGGCAGGACAGAAATTGGCCGATAGTTCGAGAGTTCCTCCGTTGGCCCTCCTTTCGGTATGGGTGTTATCACGGCGACCTTGAGTTCCTGTGGAAAGGTTTCTTGTTCGAAGCAATCGTTGATTATTTTACACAATGGTTGTTTCATGTGTGGAACAATTTGCTTGAGAAGCGCTACTGAAATGCCGTAGAAATCTCTCGTTTGTTTGTTTTTTAACTTTTTTGTTATCTTCATTATTTCTTCCTCTGTTGTCGGCTTGAGATACATAGAGTTTACGGTATTCATTTTTCTGAGATTTTTCATCAAGATGCCGGAATTATCCAAAGATGGTCGGACCCCTCTCTGTATGTCCTCGCCAACAGATATAAAATAGTCATTTACTTCTTCAGCTGTGGTTGTGTGTGAGACTACCTGACATTTTCGCTGTTTTCCTGTTTCTTCACTTATCAAATTCCACACTGCTTTAAATTTATTCTCTGCGTTAATTATTCTTTTTGAGTGCTTTGATTTCACTGTTTTTTGTATTTCTTTTTTCAATGTTGTTTTCAGAGTGTTATAAAGTGCATAACTGGGCTCATCTTTACGCACTTCTGCAATAGTTTGTGCCGCTTCTACTCTTCTCTTTAAATTCTTCAAATTTCTATGGCAGATGTACTTCTTTCTTTGTCCAACCTTAACCTTTTTTTCAGGAAAGGATGAGTTGAAAAGACCAGCAAGAGTGTCGTGGAAATTACTATACTGCACCCCAGCGTTTTCATTCCAGATTAATCTCCAATTTATAGATCTGATTCCCTCTATGAAACGTTGGGTATTTTTGTTGGTGAATTGCCTTCTGATTCTATATTTTGTATTTTCATTTTCAGGCTTCATTTTTGCAGTTGGTATTCTCAGGATTTGTGCCTTATGATCCGACAAACAAGGCTCACAAGTTTCCTGTTTACAGTCGCTCTCTGATATATTCGTAATCATATTATCTATGCAAGTGCTCGAATGTATTGTCACTCTCGACGGCTCTGTGAAAACATATTTCATACCGTACATGTTGAACGTTTCAATCAATTTAGTTTTTTCTGTTGAAGTCCGGATGAAATCTATATTAAAATCACCGACTAACAAAACTCTATCATCGCCGTGGCTCCTGAGACACTCGTCCAGAACAAACTCAAGAGCCGACAGAAATATTGAATAGTCCCCTGATGGGGGCCTATACAATGCCACTAAAACAACCTTTAGTACTGGTAGTCTAATAGCCGCTATCTCAATTTCTTTCTCCACGGAATACTTTGTTATGTTAAGCAACTCTCGGCATTGTATCTCTTTACTCACAAACACTGCAGCACCTCCATGTCTTGATGTATTGCGACAAAAAGAGCTGGCCACATTTAAATTTCCGAAATTAAGCCTACTCAGCAAATCCTGCGAAAACCAATGCTCTGTTACACAGGCTATGTCTATTTTCCGGTCATTTATGAAGAATATGAAATCGTCAACTTTATTTGTCAGTGATTGTACGTTGATGTTTGCAATAGCACAATATGAACCAGTTTCATCTATTTGCTTTCTTTCATCGCTCTCGATCTCGGAAAAAACGAAAAGCGCCGAACAGTAATTCCACTTGGCCAATTGTCACCACTGTACAGATCCTCAACAAGATCACGATCTCCGCCCACTTTGAAAGATATGCTAGTAGCTTCAGGCTTCACTGGAAGAGCCTCTACAACAAATTTTTTTTCCGGGAACTGATCCTTAAGGTGGTCCAATATCATATCTGGAGTGGTACCCACCTCAACCTTGCCAATGTGGAGCCACACCCTCTGTTTACTACTAGAAAAACAATTTTGTCTTCCAGTAGTTTGTCTTGTTCCTCTGACATATCTTGGCCGTCCCAGATCCACATTCGCATCTTTTTCATTGATACTATGAACCAGGTTGGCGGAATTCGATATGTTGATGTTTCGGTTAACAGCTGATTTGTTGACTAATCTGCATGGGGTCGTTGAACCGGCTTTCACGTCCTCAGGCGGTAATGTAGCATCAGGTGACTTTTTTTGTGCGTTTCCCGATAAAGATTTTAATTCCGGTTTGTTTGTAATCCGTTTCGTTATCCTTAAATGTGAAGAATCTGAACATACCTTCTGTGTTGTGTCCCTTTCTAGTACACTGATTTTGAAGAGCAGTAAGTTGTTTTTGTCTTCCATCTCAGCGATTAATTTTCTCAAGAGAGAATTTTCTTTGGAAAGGATTTCGTTTTCCTTTGTTAGATCAGATATCACTTTTTCACTTGAGTTCAACGCCTCATTCATATCAACTACTGTTTCGAATGATGTATTTAAGTCTTCTGCACTATCACTTTCGGTTTCGGGGTTAGGTTGACGTTCTTTCGGTTCGCAACACTTTATTCGAAATTCGTCAATTTTTTCTATTTCACTGAAATATTTCAAGCATCCCGGATGCATTACCGTTCCGCAATTTACGCACTGCAGTCCTGTATTTGGAATATTGTGACACTTTTTGCATTTTTTCACTGGTAAACCATATATTGATGTTTTATTCGCGGTCATCTTGAACAGAGTTAAATTATGCTGGCTTGGCGTTAGTCCCAAAGTACACTCAGATTGACACTATGATCTGCAGACAACGAGTTTTCAAGCTTCACACACATGGATCTACCTTCCAGATAGCTACGAAGCCAGTCCAAGAACACACCTCGAAAGCCTAAGTTGTAACATTTGTCCAGAATGAACTGAAAAGACAGACTATCAAATGCTCGAGAAAGATCGAAGAAAAGCCCTGCCACATGAAAGCCTTCGTCCAGAGATTTATAAATGTAATCAACGAGGCGAATCGCTGCTGTCTGAGTTGAGCGACCAGATCGAAAACCATGTTGATCAGAAGCCAGTATATCAAATTTGTCGAGGTACTTCATCATCCTATTCAATACGATTCTCTCGAAGACTTTAGCGAATGTACTCAAAGGAGAGATAGGTCTATAGTTAGAAATTACATGTATATCATTATTGAATTGGTTGAGGCTTTCGCGGCCATCGTTCAATGTGACATGTTCTTTCGAGCATTTAGGCCGTCGTCGTAGATTAGTTCTCGACGTTTCGCCAGTTCGAGTGTCTGGCATCTTCAGGAGTTATATTTCAGGAGATGTTCTCACTGGACTGAACTGCCTCAGGCAGTTCAGTCCAGTGAGAACATCTCCTGAAATATAACTCCTGAAGATGCCAGACACTCGAACTGGCGAAACGTCGAGAACTAATCTACGACGACGGCCTAAATGCTCGAAAGAACATGTCACATTATATCATTATTCTTGGGGATAGGAATAACAATGGCTCTTTTGAGGACTGAAGGGAATACACCAGAACTGATGGACAAATTGATGCAATGGGCAATATGCCGAAAGATAATAACCATGATAGGGCTTCTTTTCCTGAATGTTTGATGAATTCTGGATAGATTCCATGAAACCGGCTGCTTTTCTAGATTTTGCATATTTGATCGCTACGAGGTAATTACGAAATAATGAGTGATGAAGAAATTAAGTCGTGCATCAGCTCTGTGGAAATTCCGTTTAACTGGGTCGTAGATGTTTGATGTAATTAAATAGGATTTATATAATCATGTATGTCATGTTAATTTTAAAATTTTGCTATGTAAATGAGCCATACTCTCATTAATACTGATAAATCATAAGACTTCCTCGATCAGAAGTTAAAGTTCGGTTGTTAAACCGGGGTTAACGATCAAAGCAGAGACTCCAATGTGAATACCTCTGACGTGGCTCCCCCTGGGACGAAACCATCTACAGTTAGCCGCAAAGAAGTACGTAGCACTCCAGACACAGCATAAAGCTGGCCATAAACGAAACCCGAGAAATTACACGGGCACGAGGTGCCATATCGCTTATTATTATTTCTGTTATTCTAGTTTTTCCAAGTTTCCTCGTTATTGGAGGGCTGTCGCTGTTTTTAAGATTTTATTGAACCCTGATTCAATAAATGTGGTGAGGCTAAGAACCTGATCACAACAATTCCTTTTTTTCCTGAAACTCCCCTGGCAATTCTGTTATGATTCTTCTATAGTTGATTCTATTCTAAATAGAATCAATCTCTCTGAAATTTCGAAATGGACGCTCAATAAACTAATAGGACGGTAACTACTCGGATCAGAAGAATTTTTTCCACGTTTCAAAATTGCTTCTACTTTAGCTTTGCGAAATTCGGTCGGAAAATTGCCGGAATTCAATATATCATTATAAAAAGATAATAACCATGATAGGGCTTTTTTTCCTGAATTTTTGATGAATTCTGGATAGATTCCATAAAAACCGGCTGCTTTTATAGATTTTGCATATTTGATCGCTGAAATTAATTAATCCATATTGAATGAGTCTGTTTATGGATTATATCTTTTGAGATAAGATTACCTCAAAAGACGTTTCTGCTTTCTTCTCTGGGTCGTAAATCCAATGAAGTAGCAGTGCAGAATTCAGTAGTTTGTAAGGCTACTGAATTCAGGGGTGGTTTAATTGTATAGAGGGTCGTAAATCCCTACCATGGGAATTAAACACACGGTGTTGTTTTCAGGTATTTATTTCGAAGTACAGAGTGAAGTTGAACTTGTTGTTGGGATTACAGTTGTCGGTATATATAGGAAAAATATTTGCCGATTAAGTATTTCATCATACTCGTATGATTCGTAGTGGATTGCTGCAATTCGCTACTACTAGGTAATAACGAAATAATGAGTGATGAAGAAATTAAGTCGTGCATCAGCTCTGTGGAAATTCCGTTTAACTGGGTCGTAGATGTTTGATGTAATTAAATAGGATTCATATAATCATGTATGTCATGTTAATTTTAAAATTTTGCTATGTAAATGAGCCATACTCTCATTAATACTGATAAATCATAAGACTTCCTCAATCAGAAGTTAAAGTTCGGTTGTTAAACCGGGGTTAATGATCAAAGCAGAGACTCCAATGTGACTACCTCGGACGTGGCTCCCCCTGGGACGAAACCATCTACAGTCAGCCGCAAAGAAGTACGTAGCACTCCAGACACAGCGGGAAGCTGGCCATAAACGAAACCCGAGAAATTACACGGGCACGAGGTGCCATATCGCTTATTATTATTTCTGTTATTGGAGTTTTTCCAAGTTTCCTCGTTATTGGAGGGCTGTCGCTGTTGTTAATTCGCGGCGGGAGCAGAAGTTCGGGTCGTCCCGACGCCGGCGTCGGTCCAGATACGGCACGCAGGCCGGACCGCAATCTGATGGTCCCCGTGTTTTATTGGAAAAGTCCGGAGGTGTTCGGGCGCAGTTCTGACCCTTCCCGCCCCGCACAATAAGCAATAAGGCACGCAGCGACGATACTTCTGTTCGCCGGTGTCATCGTTATTCGACTTCTGTGCCTTAATGGCTTTCGCTTATGAGATCCGATTTATTTTGCCCCGATAAATGTGTGCTGAATTGACGACATTCCGGTCTCTGTTCCTTTTGTTTGGTCTGCGATCTCGTGGGAAGAGGCATGACGTGAAAATGTTCTGCAATTAGTTTAGGTTAGGTTAGGTTAGGTTTGAAAAATTCATACACAGTGAATCTTCGACTTGTACAGGGTGGGCATATTTCGATGTTTTAGCACTACAACTTTTGAACCAAAGGAGATAGACAAAATCTGATACCCCATTCTCGATCTCTTTTTCGGAGAAACTGAAAAGAGTAGTATTCATTTTTGGCTACCATCTTTTGTTTTCGAGTTATAAGCGAAAATTGGAAAAATGGTGATATCGGAAAAAATTTATATCTCCGCCAATACTGATGATTGAGCTCTGAAATTAAAACATTATTCAGGCACTTTTCTACGTAGAATCCAGTGGCATACTCGCCTTTTTTGCAGCATTTTCAATTACGAAGCTATGACACGAAGTTATGTTTTTTTGAAGAGAAAAACTAGATTTCTTTGCCATTTTCTGAAAGCTTAATTTTTTCTGATTTCAAAAATATATAACATCGTATGGTTCGTATCAATAAATCAATATGAGTATAGAAATTGGTCAAGACCCTATATTCATCTGATCTCAATACTTTCTATGGTTTCAATTGTCGATAAGCACGAAAAATTTAATATCGTATAATAACCACAATTTCTTTCTAGTAGTCGTTTCATTTCTATGCTCTTGTTATAGGAAGCTACATTTTTCTGTGCTCATCAACAGTTGAAACCATAGAAAGTATTGAGACTCACATGAAAATAGGTTCTTGACGAATTACTATACTCATACTGATACAAACTTCACGATGTTATATATTTTTGAAATCAGAAAAAATCAAGCTTTCAGAAAATGTCACAGAAATATAGTGTTTCCATTTAAAAAAACATAACTTTGGATTATAGCTTCGTAATTGAAAATGGTGCAGAAAAGACGAGCATGCCACTGGATTCTACGTAAAAAAGTGCCTGTAGAATGTTTTAATTTCAAAGCTCTATCATCAGTATTAGCGGAGATATAAATTTTTTTCGATATCGCCATTTATCCAATTTTCACTTATAACTCGAAAATTAAAGAAGGTAGCCAAAAATGAATAAAACTCTAGTTAGTTTCTCCGAAAAAGAAATCGAGAATGGGGTATCAGATTTTGTCTATCTCCTCTGGTTCAAAAGTTGTAGTGCTAAAACATCGAAATATGCCCACCCTGTAAATATATTTGAAGGGCAAACTAGGTACTGATGTCACGAGAAACTGTATAGGTACACATATTTTGTTTTTTCGATTCGACTCATTTAAAGAGATATAAGCTATAAAAACTCATGAAAAGATATAATTTTCAAATATTTCTCGAGAATTATTTTTTCTACTGCTCCTATAGGAAGTGACGAAATTCGTACATATCACCAACTACGAAACAATATCCTTCAGATATTAGCTGGTTTTTTATGGGACGCTGATGCAAAAATACTCGGCAATACAATGCTAATCAAGCTGAATCCCTCAATAGACGATTGTAAATTATTGGCATTATCGATTTCGAAGCATTTAGATGATCTGCGTTTGAAGCTTAAAACTCGAAACAACATTCTTCAGAAACTAGCTGGTTCCTCATGGGGCGCTGATGTAACAATACTTCGAACGGCAGCGCTTGCTTTGGTTTTTTCTGCTGCTGAATATTGTTGCCCTGTTTGGCTCAACAGTGTTCATGTAAAAAAAATTGATGCCCAACAAAATTTTTCTATGAGGATTATTACTGATATTATCCAATCCTCTCAAATATTGTATCTCCTCATATTCGCAGAGAGACAACAGCTTCGAATTTTTGGGACAAATTTAATTCCTTTTCAAACTTATTTCCCATACTCAACTATATTCCAGATAATAAGGTCCCCAGAGTGAAGTAGCGTAAACCTTTTTGGTCAAATTTTCTGGTTGATACGAATAGAAGCGACAAGGAAATTTGACAATCTGAAGAGAATATATGCAATTTTTTCAAAAAAAAATCTTATAACTAATCCTTCTATCGATTGATATGTTGCCTTTTCAGTCTTTGACGTTTATGGACACGTGTTAATGGAATTCCTCTTAATGGACGTCTAGAACCTAGATTCACCTCTCTCAAACGTCGTCTGATGGTTTCGATGGAAACTTGGACCTCATCTGCATTTTGAAGAGTATTTCGTAGCATTCTACACGTAGATGTAGGCTTTCTTCTTGCCGAAACGGTGATGAAACGATCTGGAGCAGGTGTTGATTTCGTCCCTCACCAAGCCTTGGTCTTTCCAACACGGAAATTGTCTCCCTGAACCTATTCCAAAGTCGAGATATCTCACTTTGGCTGACGTGGAGCCTTTCCGCTACAATAACCTGAGTTAGGCCACCCTGTAGCATTCCGATAGCCCTATAAGCCACAGCATTTGTTAATTTACGTCTTTGCATTTTCAAAAAACTGGTTTCAAATCGATGCCGTTGATAAACTGACTCCATTTCGAAATAAAAACATTCATGAAGCATATGCAAAGCACCAAACTTCAGAAAAAAGACGACCAGATTGACGATATGTCTCATACTGATTTTTATTGGATCGATTCAAGTTGTTATTGAGTTTTAAATAATTTTACAGCATTTTTTTCGAAGATTACATATTTTCAAAACGAGAATACGATATAACACATTCCAAAGTTGACTCTGTGTGGGTATGCTCATCACCACCTTTTTCTTCTGTTTCGCTTACTTGAATATCATGTAATTTTTGTGGTTGCTCTACCTTTCGTTTTCTGTCTACAGTGTGTGGTAGATATGTTTAATTTTGACCTACAAAATTTAATTATTCCTGGGAACTTACTTTTAATCAGTCCTTAGTATCCCTTTCGCAGACAGTTGTTTTTTTTTCTGATTCATTCAAAGTTGTTTTATCTTTTATACTTTCTGCAAATACAGGGTGGCCATTTGAAAACGAAACAGACGAGATTACAGACGAAATAAATTTTTTCGATAGAAATGCTCGGACAGGTCGATTTCTGTTTCGAGGGGGACAACTTAAGATGTAGGTTACGGACGCATAGCGCTTCAACCCTTGCTACTACAACCCTCACCGCCAATTTTTGAATAGGGAAGATGGGGTGAGTGATACCTCATTTGAAAGGTATTTTTATACTGATTTCAGCACAGTAATTTTTTTTTCATTTGATGCATTACTTCTCGAAATATTCTTGACTAAGCATTTGAAAATGAAGTGGTGTTTTCATGGCACTTGTAGTGTTTTTTTGTGAAAAACCTTTCAAATGAGGTATCACTCACCCCATCTTCCCTATTCAAAAATTGGGGGTGAGGGTTGTAGTAGCAAGGGTTGAAGCGCTATGCGTCCGTAACCTACATCTTGAGTTGTCCCCCTCGAAACAGAAATCGACCTGTCCGAGCATTTCTATCGAAAAAATTTATTTCGTCTGTAATCTCGTCTGTTTCGTTTTCAAATGGCCACCCTGTATATATTTACTCACTCACTCACTCACTCATATCCCTAACTCTTGTGGAGCAGTTTATTTTCAACACCTGATCCATATGCCATTCTTTTTTTTTTGTGGGCTCCCGATTTGTTAGGTTTCAAACGTAGCGAAGGCAAGACTAATTGCAAAGGAGTCCGCATAAACGCAGTCAACAATGAGGACTTGTCGAGATAGTTTTTTGTTTCACAGCACACTGTTTATGTATGTGAACATTCATTCATTATTTGATTCGATTGATGGTTTTCTAGTGAAAACGAGTTAAAACGTCTTTGAAGTTTGAATTTTCTCGCTTATTTCTGTAGTAACAGATTAAAATTTCGCTATTTGTCTTGGATAAGTCCACGCTTTTTGATAATAATAACCGCTTATTTCTATTGTATAATTCCGCATCGCATTTTGATTGTGTTTTCAACACCGCATATTAAGAACCGAAAGTTGGGGCAGATTTCCCGCAGCCAAGGGTCTCTGAGAAGAGCTGGGAGTTGTAGCAGTGCCCTCCAAGTCATCAGCCTTAGAAGATTTGGTAAGTCATCATTGTTGACCGCCTTTTTTTTCTCATGAACTTGTCGTTTCACATTGCAATAATCTCGCCTTTCGCTCCCGCAAAATACAGTCTACTTTTCTCTACAATTTTACTGAGCTACCGGAAATAACACGATTCGTTCGATGATTTTTTTTAAAGGCCCGACAGAATCAGCGGGTCCAAATGAAGCCCAACCGCTGTTCGACCAGAACAACCCCCTTCAGAAACTGATTTTCGGGGTCGTCTTCTATTGTGCCCCGCTCGAGATATAAATATTAATGGCGCCGATTCTCATGCAGAAAGCCTCCCGTCGCTTGAATAATTAAATGTTTGTCCGGACAGCGGAAGACAAATAACGTAACACGGCCCTCGCGGTCTGCCGTGCTGGGCCAAAGATCGAGGACTGCTCTGGGAATGCCCAGGAAATGTCATAACCATAAAAAACGACGGTTGCCCTGAAAGTCGGCAGGTAGGATATTCCTCGGCCTGCGAATGACAAATTATTCTCTTCCCCGAGCGAGGACGTGAGCAAGGATGAAAAAGGGTGGAATCACGCTTGGACTTGACCGCGAAACGGGGGGGTGTATGGGATTGTAGGGGTGGCGGTGACAAGAAAAAAATTGGGGGATTATTGGATTACATAACTGGATGACAGTTTCGTCGATTTTTTGCAGTCATACAGTATATTATATATTCTTATGAAAAAGAGAGCTAAAAAAAATACAATAAATGTTGAAACAAAAAGTACCTAAGTTGAGGTAAAAAAAAAAACCGGGTATCATTACATTCTTCGTATGATACTTTAGGATCATACGATACAATCATCACTAGTATCATACGATACAATACAGCCAGAGAAAAAAACCTCAGCCGAAAAAACCTGTCTCCCCGTAAAAAATAACATAAAATATTAAATATTAGGAAAATCTTGAAAGACATCTGTGTGATCATCTTCATGTTATCCGTCGATGGGCTCGGATAATCAGATTCTTCCCAAAACGACCCGCAATTCTTCTGAAGTGAAAAAAGACAAAAGCAGAAAAGAAACCGATTATTCAGAATAAATCAAATGCATTTTAGAAATGCATTTGCTACTTTAAAAAACATCAACATTCACATTTCTTGGCCAAATAATGTTCGGAGGTTTATAAATATTTATGACAGAAATGTCTCAAAATTTGAAAGAAATGAAAAAAACAACTCAATTAATTTCCCATTTCCGAATCTGTTGAAAATTACGATCTGATAATTTTTTAACATAACAAGCTAAACTTGTAAAAAATCTATTAATACATAACCTTTCTACTGTCCTCTTTCCCGAGGATTTTTTTCTGTTGCCGCGTGGGTTTCTTGCAGAAGAATCACTTCGATACCATGTTCATCAGCTAGTTGAGAGACGTAATCACACTTGTCTTTCGAAATTTCTTCGATATTCAAATTCAAAATCCACAAATTTTTGCTCTCTGGTCGTGAGGGTTTTTCAAACCGGATACGACCTTCCAGGTGATGATTTTTCGGCACTTCAGATGTTTGAAGACCGCTACGGGACCCCAATGAAAGGCAATCATCTCCCATAGATAAACCAAACATGTTATAACACAAGAAAACAGAATATTTTTCAGGACCAAAAACTACGACATATTCCGAGAATTGTCATTCTGACAATTCATAAAGTCAAGTCATTATACGGCGCACCAATTTCTATAAGCCAGTCTTGTTTATTTGTTTTCTGACCATGAAAATTCTCGCAATGCAATTATGCAGGGAAGATTATGGCATAGTAGAATTCAGTCTTCTCAAGATTTGGGAATCGGGAATGCTATTACAGATTTGTTACATGAAGAATTTTCAATATCGTTGCTTTAACTGCCTGAGAAATTAAACCGAGCTTTGATGTTTGTAACTCGATATCGTATCCAAAAGAATTTTTTGTACAACTGCCATTGAAAGTTGTATAACCAATGATTGAATGGTCATTTTGATGTCTTCCACTGATGAATTACACAATTCTTCACGCCGACAGGCTCCAAATAATCCGAAAATAGTTGCAACCTCAACCATCAAGTATTTCTCATCTAGTGCCTCCTTAATAAACTTTTCAACTTGTTCATCAGTGAGAATTTTCGATTTTTTGGGACGATATCCTTCACTTTTTCGTTTTAAATAGGCTATTAGTTTAAAATATTCACTAACATCCACACCATTTTTAAGAAGGGCGCTTGACTTCATCATTGAAAATTTGCTTGACAGAGTTGGTGAACTTCATATTTTTTATTTTTCTTCTCAGTATGCCAGGAAAACAGTTTCACCGAAGTTTTTTTCTACATTTTCCAATTAACATCAGGCCAGGAAATTGTTATATGCAATATCGTACAGCTGAACAGATTTTTTAGGTAGAAGTTCCAGATTTGCTCTTCTTGCAGACTCTTAAATTTCCAGAAGAACAACCAAATCGTCACTTTTATTAAAAATTGGACTCCCGACAAACATGTAAAGCAATCAAAAACCCAAGACGAAAATTGGACAGGAACGAAATTCAAATGACAGCGTCTTTTCTCATTTGTTAATAATCATACGTTGGCAACGTTTGCCATTCACAACAACCTTCTGATTATTTGAATATCAAAATGCATTTTGAAGTTTATTGTCATTGCAAATTCTCATTATCAAAATAGGGCAGTTGTACAAAAAACATTGTATGGTTTTTGTGTTGAAAGTGATTTTATTTTGTTCGTGAAATTGTTCAATTCGCTCTGCTCATTTCACAAACTTTTTCACTCACAAAATGGAACGTCACTTTTAACACTCATATTATTGATAACTTACTTAAGCTTATTGTTACATCTACGATCTCTTCATTTCAACTACCACTTACCTCTGCGCTACAGCTAGCTTTTGCAAAAAGACGGAAGCAAAAATACCATATATTTCAAGAATGGATTTTCGAAGTTGAAATGTGCCTTGTTTCCACTTGAAATATCTGTAGACAAATAATCTTTTCTTCAATTTCGATATATCTTTCACACATGATGGCGTATTATTGATGGGTGTGATAGCTTCTCTCCTCATCAACGCTCTAGAAAATCGAGACATCCTCAAACTTACGGTCAGTAAGTACCACCGCATTATTTCCTGAATAAAAACAACCCCTGCTTCAATTTCGACGATAACAAACATGAACCGAATCTCACATTTCCTATTTAGTGCTCAGACCGACGTACGCCTGCTTTCATAGGGAGTTTGTATAATGAAGCTACAAGTGGGTAATAGGATAATACCGTATCAAAAACAAACATGAGGCAGCTTTCGTCGACAACCCTGTCAGGTTAACTTCACCGATTAGGAATTGTTGTGCCTCGTAAAATAGCCGGGTGTACACATTTGAACCTAATCATTGGATCCGACCGACATCTCTTTGCTTGTCGGTTCGTTAAATCTCAGAAACTAGCAGAGAATACGAGCACGCTTCAATTTGGTGATTTGTAACGGGTTGATTTTGATACTCGTATAACTCTCCTCTTGTCTATTACTCTGGCCATGTTAACACATGAAAGTATTCATGCGGAATTCCAAGCTCTGCAAAGATATACTAACTCTCAGGGAAATTGCAACACCTAGAAGGAGCTGTTTGAATTTTAAATTTCACGATTTTTTCTCACAATTTTAATCATTCAGTCCTTGCTATACTTTCTATGTTTTAGCAAGAACAATTTTAAATTTTAACAGTTTGTTCTGGGTGTTGCATTTTCTTTGTCAGTTAGTTTATTTTCTTGGTTCCATACTTTATGTGAATGCCTTAAATGTACAAGCTAGGCAATCCAAACTTTTTGAGTTTGATGATTAGTCTCATATCTACAGATGTTGAAAATTGAGCACTGCACCCCTCAGACCTCATCTGCATCTACGCCTATGGTTACGTCTCACAGCGCCACGCCCACTGCTGCAAGTACAGCTCTATGATCAGCTGATTGACTGCTCGCGTCAAATTAACGTACCTCTATGCACCAGCTGACAGATTAACTCATGCTCATTAATTGAATCAATTAATCGTTCTCTTTTGTAATCCAGCTTTGCCTGTGAATAGACCTCCTCTTGTGCTACTCTTGTAAATTAAAATTTTCAAAAAGTCACCTCGCTTAATAACTGATCATCTCGTTCATTTCTTGAAGTAACAAATCCTCAAAAAGGTGAGTGAATTCTCAGAATCCTTAATTGTTGCATATTCCATGTTATTATCCTGCTTTTTATAAAGTTTGAAAATTTGTCCACGTTTCAGATCATGAAAATCTATAAGAATATTGGGAATTCTCTCCCAATTCATTCTAATAAGATCTCTATTGCGTTGAACTAATGCATTGGACTTCTCTAAGATATATATTTTGGTATATTTTTGCAGTTCTCATAGATTTTTCAGATATCTCTAGACTCCTCACATGGAAATGATTACTTGTTCCAAGAATGAACATTCTCTGTGGAAATAAATACTGATTTATTATATTCTCATGTGCATCTCATTTTCTTAATCTATCCATCTCATTTCTCAACTGTTCACTTCTCATAACACTTGCTAATTATTGTTCTCGAGTTTCAGATGAATGAAAATCCTCAAACGCAAAGGTGAATCATGGAATCAGTCTTCTCTCTCAATAAAACCAAGTGAACTTCTCTGAAGTATTTGAACGATCAAGTAGCTCAAACATTGAACCTGATTGACAGTCTCAGTCCCTGCTTCACCTTGAGCGGTCTCCTCAAATATTGATAAAACCATTCAGCTGGTATGATCTCCTCATTATACATAAGAAATTCTCAATTTCATTCATCTGAGGCACTTAGCAAGTGAGATCTCAAGCCTTCTGCCTTCTCGAATCCAACGGGTTGGTGGTTTTAATTCATACATAGAAGTCTCATGTTATAATCCTCATAATTGTCAATTGTAGCCTCTATTTTTCTGATGAACACTAACCCTGCTTACTAAAAGCAGTTCGTCACTGTAAATGTCGTCTCGATTGATTAATTAGCATTTTCTCTCAATCATGATATTCTCACATTTGTAATAATCTCAATGAAGAACAGACTTCAACGACTAAGCTTTCAATACACGTATCTCCTCTAAGGCCTGATCTCACTTTTATTACAACTCAGCCTACTCTAACAATTCATTACTCAACCTTCTGTTTTTCTGATGAAATAAAGAAGCTCTCGCAATCAATTTCATTTGCTTCATCTATGTAAACGCTGTGTTTAATTTTGAATTAATGGAACTATCTCAAAGTCTAAGTCGGACTTCATCTGACCTCTCATTTGGAACATCTCTAGATTACCTCTGTTTTTAGTTGAATAATTCACTCTAAGTTTATAGATGATTTTAATATTTGTATTTTTTACTGTATTAACTTCATGCGAGTGACTTATGATTGTGAATGATGTCAATAAATGTTTTTTCACTACCATCTCCAACTCAATTATCTGGATATAGTCCTTCACAGTAATTTAACAAAATCAGAACAACTCCGAATTTGAACAACAGATTTTTTTTAATTGGTATATTCCAATCTCGAGGTATGATGGTCGTATTTGTGAGAATTTTTGCAGCGATTCCCACTTTTAATTCTCAATACAAGACTGGCACACCTCTTGTATACCTAAATTGTGTTTTGCAATTCCCATCATGAGTCGAACCATTCCCGACCTCATTTCAGGTGCGGGGGGGAGGGGAATTGCTGGTGGTCAAACTAACGACATTATGGTCTGAAAAGTGGACCAGCGAACTTCGAAATGGGGTACAGTTCTGGGCATTCCGCCTATCTCGCATCTAGGGTTCGTTTGGTTATTCCGCAAGTTTTGCATAACAATGGTCCTACACTATTCCATGAATAAACATATCTGCAATTTGTTCCAGATCCCGGTGCTTTGCCGGTTTCCACGACCGGAGCCATTAGTATTCCAACTTTCATAATGTATTTGAACAGGGATAAGACGTATTCTCCCTCTGGAGGATTCTCATCAGGACTTGAACATTCGAAGCTAGTCAATGGAAGAATTCAAGCCCATCATCGTTTTGCCTCGTCGGCTTATTGCCGAGGACCATAAAGCACCGCTGGGTAGATTGAAAAATGTTCAACACTTTTGAATTTTCAGATAATCAATCATATTCTCCGCAGAAAATATGAATGCTGTGGGAAATAGTTATTTATGATATGAGTCTTAAAAGTAACGCTTTATTTTGTGAGTGAAAAAAAATAAAATCACTTTTAACACGAATACCATACAATGTTTTTTGTACAACTGCCCTATTTTGGTAATGAAATGGGCGAATTTGCAATGACAATAAACTTAAAAATGCATTTTAATATTCAAATAATCGAAAGGTTGTTGTGAATGGCAAACGTTGCCAACGTTATGATTACTAACAAATGAGAAAAAACGCTGTCATTTGAGTTTCGTTCCTGTCCAATTTTCGTCTTGGGTTTTTAACTGCTTAATATGTTTGTCGAGAGTCCTATTATTAATAAAAGTGACGATTTGGTTGTTCCTCTGGATATTGAAAAGTCTGCAAGAAGACCAAATCTGGAACTCCTACCAAAAAAATCTGTTCAGCAGTACGATATTGCATATAACAATTTCGTGGCCTGGTGTAATTCGAAAAATGTAGAAGGGAATTTCAGTGAAATTGTTTTCCTGGCAAATCAAAAATATGGAGTTCATCAACTTTGTGAGCAAATTTTAAATGATAAAGTCAATCGCCCTTGTTGAAAATGGTGTGGATGTTAGTAAATATTTTAAGGTAATAGCAAATTTAAAACGGAAGAGTGAAGGATATCGTCCCAACAAATCGAAAATTCTCACTCGTGAACAAGTTGAAAAGTTTATAAAGGAGGCACCAGATGAGAAATACTTGATGCTCAAGGTTGCAAATATTTTCGGATTATTTGGAGCCTGTCGGTGTGAAGAATTGAGTCATTTATCAGTGGAAGACATCGAAATAACAAATAAATCATTGGTTATACAATTTCCAAATCCAAAAACGAATGTCAGTCGTTCTTTCAGTATCATTGGGAAGTATGTAGACTTTTTTCATAAGTACTTTGCACTGCGCCCTTTTGTCATCAAACATCGTCGTTTTTTCTTGAAATACATGAATAATAAATGCACTGCCAATTCAGTTGGTATTAATACATTTGGGAAAATTCCATCTATTGTTGCCGAATTCCTCAAACTGTCAGAACCAAAGCAATATACAGGCCACTGTTTTCGAAGATCCTCCGCTTCATTGCTAGCAGAATCAGGAGCAAATATTATGGATAGAAAAAAACATGGTGGATGGAAGTCTACGACGGTAGTCGAGGGATATGTTGATCATTCCATTGCATATAGAAATGTCATTGCAGAAAAAATTCTCCCAACCTCAACAGATTTTGGATCATCATCATCCAATATTGTTCTTTCGGTTTCTACAAGTACTGATGGCGCTGAGGATTCTAATAATGTGTTGAGAAGCTCCCCAAAGTCACAGGGCATTCATGTTAGTAATTTTTCTAGTTTTACGATTAATATTAATGTTCATAAGTAATGATTGTTAAATATTGATAATAAAAATTTGCAAATGCTGAATTTTCCTCATCTGATTTCATCATAGAAAATGGAGTGCTAAAAATATTTTCAACACCAATTTTATAGTATATAACATTACTAGCAAGGTAAGAGGGTTTTTACTGGCGGATTGAGGGTATAACTGACGAGCAGCAGGCGAGTCAGTTACCTCCTTGAGCCAGTGAAACCCGTTACCTTGCGTGTATTGTTTTATATTTTATTTGTTTCGCATTTATAAAAGGGTTAGATCAATTCCAAAAAAATCTCAATAATTTGTCGCAAATGTCCTAAGCTATGGAAGCGTTGCCATGAACATGTCCGTTTATTTTTCTTTACATTTGTTTTGGCGAAAGCGAAAATGAATGTACTAAAAGAAATTATTGAGGCAGCCAGCAGTGTAGCATCAAGTTTATTACCTGCAAAATTAGCTTCAAGGTACGACTGAGAATATGACGACTTCAAAAAGTGGCAAAACAAAAATAGTGTGATTGGGGTAACTGAAGATGTTTTGTTGGTCTACTTGAATCAACTATCAGCTAGATTCAGCCCTAATACTTTATGGGCAAAATGGCTTTTGCTGAAAAGCTGCTTGGAAATGAAAAATGCCCCTGCTCGCAGGTTTGTTCTCCTTAAAAAATTTATTGAAAAATATGACGTTTAGTTGCCATTTGCAGATTTCAAAAGGTAATAGCGTTTCTGAAACGAAAAAATGAGCGTTATACGCCAAAAAAGGCCAAGGTATCGAGTAAAGAAGAGGCTGAACAATTTATTTTACATGCTCCTGATGACCAGTGGTTGCTGGTGGAAATTGTAACAATATTTGGGATTTTTGGATGTTGTCGATGTGTCGAAATTCTCCCATTAAACATGAATGATGTAGAAGATATGGAAAACTACGTTATTGTAACATTGCGGCAAAAAAAAAAATTTAACAACAAGAAGATTCACCATAACCGATGATGGCTGCAGCTTCAAGCCCTGCATGTTATACAGAAAATATGTAAATCTTCGGCCTCCTGGAACAGAAAGCCTAAGATTTTTTTTGACATACCGACATGGAAAGTGCATTTCCCTTAATACTGGCCAGCACACTATTGGTGGTGTCTCAAAGCAAATAGCGAAATATTTAGGTTTAAAAGACCCAGAGTTATACACCGGCCACTCTTTTCGCAGAACTGGAGCCACTATGGTTGCGGATTCGGGTGGAGATATTTTAGCACTAAAGCCTGCAGGAGGGTAGAAGAGCACCGAAATTGCGATGAGTTATATCGATGATTCGGTCAACAAAAAAATCGAAATGTCTAGCAAATTATTTGGTAGTAAGGAGAGTTCAAATATTCTGCAGTCCTCGAGTTCAGCAGTTTCTGAGTTCATCATCGTCAGTATCAACTTTTTCATCATCAAAAATCTGTGTTACTGGAAATAACAATTGTACCATTATTTTCAACATATATGACGATAAAACAAAATTTTCTAATGTAAATAATACTACTTACTTGTAAAAATTTTGCATGTTAACTGTCAGTTTTACAAGTTAGTGACTCGATAAAATAAACTTTCTTGATTAATATTGTTTTTTTGGAAACTGACGTTTACAAATGAGAAACAAATAAAACATATTGTCAACACGCTTCCACGTAAACAATCAATTTTAATATTGTTTGCTGTCATTAAAATTGCCACTTCTAATGGCAGTTGTACAAAAAAAATTTTTATTAACGTACAATCGTTTTTCTGGAAATAAACGCTCCGTGGAGTATTTTCATTTTCTCCTACGAAATACATCTCAACGAAACTGCATCATTACAAATTCAGCTGCGAGCTCATTCGAAAAAACTCATGCTTTTGATCTCGCTGAATGAAAGGAGATATTTTTTCGCGTCATTATTGGACAGGAATCGTCGTATCCGACGACGAAAAGGAATTGAAACGAAATCGAGGAATATCCAACCGTCTTGGAAGGAAGATTAAATTCCGAGTTTCCAACATGGACACTCGTCTGTTGAAACGTAATTCTTTCGGTTCATCTGAACTGTAGTCCAAGTGAGTTTCCAACCCACATAATTGTCTCGGTCTTCTGTTTTCCATTCCTCCTGCCCCGCAATTTTTCAGATAAACAAATACGATATTTTATTTTCGGAGGAAGAAGGCCGCCTCGTTTCGTTTTACCGCGACGTGGAGCACTCAAAACGGAAAAGAAAGATGAGAGAAGCCAGCAATTAGGAAGGGGGATATAATATTGTTGGGATTCGAATGAAATTATGTTGAGTTTTCTTGCCGAGCAGCCGGTTCCTCAGTTTCCAGGGGATTAGGATGAATATAAAGCCCCGTCGCAGTTTTTATGAAAAAAAATTTTGCTGCTTCTCAGTACTAGTTGATCAAGAGGTTGTTATGGAATCTGGACACTCAGGTGTGTGATATTGTATTACATCAATTACCTCATTTTCACTATTTCATTGAGAAGGTCTCGAATAGTGATCATCTTTTTTTTTCTGCTGAAATTTTTCTGACATATTCTCAAAAAGATAGCTTTGGAAACGAATACTGATGTTTTTAGACAACCTATTTTTTTATATAGTTTCTAATATACAAAATTCGTTAAATAATAGGTTTTATTTTATTCTCAGTTCAGTGAACGTTGATTTAAGTTCGGATCTTCTACTATTGAGAGTGGGGCTCCATTCCACAACCCTGCTATTGTGAAGAGTTATTTTGATCAAGAATGTGAAAATGATAGATAGATAGATAGATAGATATACTTTATTTGATCTTTTACATATACCAGAAGGTTTAGATCGTGTCACAAATTTCCATTATACTTAAACTAATAATACACAACCAATAATCAACTAACTGAAATATTCACTCTATAACTCTCCAAAATCATCTTCATGAAAAAACTCCTCTAAAGAATAATAACATTTTCGATATAGAAAATTCTTCAAAACAATTTTGTACTTATTGTTATTTTTACAATTAATTTTCAATTTGAAACTGTTTGGTAATCTATTCCATATTGCCAAAGTACTATATATCACATTTTTTTGTATATATGATAGGTTGGTTCTATCTTGAATCATTTTCTTCTTATTTCTTGTTTCATAGTTGTGTTTCAGTTCATAATTTTCAAACTCTGTATAATTATTTGTAACATAAATAATGCATTCCTACACAGGGTGGCCATTTGAAAACGAAACAGACGAGATTACAGACGAAATAAATTTTTTCGATAGAAATGCTCGGACAGGTCGATTTCTGTTTCGAGGGGGACAACTTAAGATGTAGGTTACGGACGCATAGCGCTTCAACCCTTGCTACTACAACCCTCACCCTCAATTTTTGAATAGGGAAGATGGGGTGAGTGATACCTCATTTGAAAGGTTTTTCACAAAAAAACACTACAAGTGCCATGAAAACACCACTTCATTTTCAAATGCTTAGTCAAGAATATTTCGGGAACTAATGCATAAAATGAAAAAACAACTACTGTGCTGAAATCAATATAAAAATACCTTTCAAATGAGGTATCACTCACCCCATCTTCCCTAGTCAAAAATTGGGGGTGAGGGTTGTAGTAGCAAGGGTTGAAGCGCTATGCGTCCGTAATCTACATCTTAAGTTGTCCCCCTCGAAACAGAAATCGACCTGTCCGAGCATTTCTATCGAAAAAATTTATTTCGTCTGTAATCTCGTCTGTTTCGTTTTCAAATGGCCACCCTGTATATAGACCATATAATGTCAGAATTTTCTGTTCAATAAAAAGATTTTTAAAACTATCAATTGGCTTCATCCTAAAAATAACCCCCAAGCTTCTCTTCTGTAGTTTGAACAACCTGTCAGCCTCGCAGCTTCTGGCCCAAAAAATAACTCCGTATCTTAATTTTGATTGAACGTCGGCATGGAATGCTGACAGAGCCGCATCCACCCCTATGTTTTCTCTTATAACTCGTAGGGCATAACAGTATTTCAATTGTTCTATTTGCGCTTTCCAATTCAAGTTTTGGTCTATTATTATTCCCAAAAATTTAATTTGATCTACCGTTGCAATTTCTGTATTTCGAGTTTTCACTGTGATACTTTGCTCTTCATTCTCTCTAAATATCATAATTTTAGTTTTTGCAACATTCAAAATAAGATCGTTCTCTGCCAACCATTTACTGATGCTCCCCAATTCCTTGCTTATAATATCCCTGCATTGGTTTTTATCTGCAGCCTTACATATCAGTGATATATCATCAGCAAACATTATACTCTTACTCATAGGAATCTGCACAATGTCGTTAGTATAAATTATGTACAAGAGTGGGCCCAAAATTGACCCTTGTGGAACCCCTTGTCTCACACATAATGAATCAGATCTTATTGTTTCACCGTCATTGTTGATCTCTACTACTCTCTGAGTTCTTCCGGATAGGTAGGACTTCATCAAGTCCAAAGCAGTACCTCTAATGCCATACCTTTCAATTTTTTTCATCATGAATGGATATGAACCAATGGACCCATTAGATATCGCCAAATCTAACGCCCATGGATTACTTTTTGGTACCCTGAAAAATATGGTATAATAATAATAATGATTAAACAGGTTAAAAATAAAATTCCACTAAAAAGACGAGCACAAAAAAAACTATTTTAAAATTATACCAGAATGATTCTAATAACTTCAACCATCTGAAAATGAATATTAGAAACGCATGTGCCTTAATAAACCCTCATATTTCGACCAAAGTAACTCATAATGAAATACGGAAATGATATAATTAATGTATGGATCATAATGGTCGGTCTATAGAACATATAATTCGAAATGTTTCGTTCGCTATTGAAAATATTGTTCATTGTCATGTAAAATAATATTTAATGAATATAGCCATTATGATCCATACATAAATTATGACATTTCTCCCTTTCATTATGGGTTACTTTGGTCAAAATATAAGAGTATGCTTACGCACATGCGTTTCTTATCTTAATTATCGAATGATTCAAGTAATTGGAATCAGCTTGGTGAACGATATTTATCCCTTCAGAAAGTAATCCATGTTCGTTGGGTCTGGTAACATCTGATAAGTCCATTGGTTCCTGTTCATCTAAACTGCTCTTACTGACTTAAATTGTAAAAAAATATAATTGAAATGAGATTTTGTGATAAAAATTCATATAAATATGATTTCAAGTTGCAAGAAATAGCATACATTTAAGCCAGTAGGTCTGCAGCGTATACAGGGTGGTTAAGAAAAATCAAGTGAAATAACGAGATTTTATTCCCAGAGAATTCAAGCATTTTAAGATTATCGAAACAATTTTTAACCACCACGGGACGGGCATCAATAACAGCTTGACATCTTCTTTGCATACTAAAAACGAAGTTGTTGAACATTTCTTGAGAAATTTGGTTCCATGAACGGGGCAGAAGCTCTCTCAGATCATTTAAGGAGTCTGGAGTAAGTTGATGATTATTCAATCTTCTTCGGAGCATATCCCATGCATGTTCTATGCAATTCAAATCTGGTGAGTGCGGAGGTATTGGTAAATGTGGAATACCAAGCTCCCCTCGCGCATTCTCAACTATAACTGCACGGTGCAGTCTAGCGTTATCGTCTAGAAATTGAAAAGTTTCACCAATATCAGCGTGAAAATTTCGCAAAACATTGTAAATGACATTCTTCCTATAGTGTGAGGCGGTCATATTCCCAGGACAAATGTGGAGATCTGTGCGTCCGTTGAAACATATCCCGGCCCATATAATAACACAACCCCCTCGGAATGGATGGACTTCTTGGACGTAGCGAAGATTACAGGGTATGCGTGGAATAGTCTATACCCTTATTCTTCGAGAATCTGAAAATCGTCCATATCTGCATTCATAGTGAAAAGGACACTACGCCATTGATCGTTCCAATTGATATGTTGCCTTGCCCATTCCAGTCTTCGACGCTTATGGTCACGTGTTAACGGAACTCCTCTTAATGGACGTCTAGAACCTAGATTCACCTCTCTCAAACGTCGTCTGATGGTTTCGATTGGACTCCATCTGAATTCTGAAGAGTATTCCGTAGCATTCTACATGTAGATCCTGAGCAGGTGTTGTTTTTCGTCACCCACCAAGCCTTGGTCTTTCCAACACTGAACCTGTCTCCCTGAAGCTATTCCAAAGTCGAGATATCACACTTTGGTTGACTTGGAGACTTTCCGCTACAACAACCTGAGTTAGGCCACCCTGTAGCATTCCTGTAGCCCTATTATCCTCAGCGTTTGTTAATTTACGTCTTGGTATGTTCAGAAAACTCGTTTCAAATCGAAGCCGTTGATAAACTGACTCCATTTCAAAATAAAAACATCCATAAAGCATATGCAAAGAACCAAACTTCAGAAAAAAGGCGACCATCTCTCATACTGATTTTTGTTTTTTATTAATTAATAAATCAGTTTTTGTGCAGAATCTGCGAAAATTTTGTAAACTTTGAAGTGTTCTAGCAGCCATAGTTTAATCCTTTAAAAATTGAAATGTCCAAGTTTGATCCACCCATTGCGGATATTTTAAAATTTCTGAATTTTTCGCGAATGTCCAAAACATCGGATTTTTCTTGGACCATAACTCAAAGAATAATTGGTTTAGGAGAAATCCGTTCTGATTTTCGTAATCTTCGCAATCGATTCAGTCAGTTGGTCAAATTCAGTGGAAAAAATTGATTTTTTCGCAAAATTTCCATACATATGTATGAAAAAATTGTAATTTTTCAAAAAAAAATATTTCTCCCCAATCAGAAGCGAATTTATAATGTCGACTCATTCGAGAACGTAGATTATGCAAACAGATTTATGCTAGAAAAATTATTTCTTAAGTTATGTTCGATGAGAAATTCGAAATTTTGGACCTTTTCACAAATTATCAAAAATCTTGATTATTCGCAATAGTTGAACGAAAAGTCAACTGATTCATTATTGCGGGATCAATGTACGAGAAAAAAAAATCAGAATTTGTCCAGTTCAATTTTTCTGGCTGCTACAGCCTTTCAAAATTGACCAAATTTTCGGATAATTTCCACAAAAAGTGATTCATCTCTCAAAATACTAACTTTGGAGATGAACTTATTGCATGTTGATAATCTACGACGTCGAGTTAATCACAAAAAGATGACCCTGGTCGATATAACTCGAAAAAAAATTTCGAGATATGTCTACCCGCTGACCTTAAGTAGAAGTTCCTTTACATTCTCTTCACTATTCACAAGAACAATTCATTCAATACTTCTATTAATAATTTCACTATCGACAAACATACTAAGCAGTCAAGGATCAAACACAAAAATTTAAAAATGAATTAATTTTGATATTTTATCGATTTTGAAAATGTGTCATAACTTTTTCATTAACGAAAACATCTGAAAACGATTAGAACTTTTTACAAGTACGTTTTCACCGGAAGAGAGAACTAAATTAAATTTGACATTAAGAGAGTCTTCCGGGCTTATTGGCCGTGGTCTATTAGGAATTATTTCACCACACAATTTATATTGAATTTTTTTAATTTCGTGTAATGAGAGAAAAAACTCTTTTTTCTTAAACATAAACACATTTTTTTTTACTGATATCATACAAAAAAAATATTAGATATAACAAAAATTCAATTTGGTGTTTTATTCCCAGTAAAAAAGTGCTCGTAAAAAAAGTTTATAGTTCTCAAATATTTTCGAAAACGAAAAAGTAAGAGCACATCTTCGAAATCGATAAAATATCGAAATTTTGTCATATCTTCAAAATAAATGAAGATATTGTGAAACGGTTTCTTCTAATGGTTTTTTCACAAAATTGGGCAAAGAACTCCTTTCATCACTTTCATCTATCTAGTCTGGAAGTACCAGAAACAGACAAAATCAATCAATTTGGGATTTTACGCTCAGATGTGAATTCAATACACTCCAAAAAATCACCTTCCATTTTAAGAAACCTCTGTGAAAACCCATTGTATAACTAAACCTTTTCGGTCATCCTATCAGTCGGAACCCCATTTTAAAATTCCGATTGAAACCCTTTTCAGATACGTACTCCCCACCCCTTTGGAACCCTTTCCTCCCTCCAACGGTCCTCCCAAACGCCGATTACAGATTCGGTGAAATCTCCTACGCTGACTCCTCGAATCTCTTCCTTATCAACCTCCCATTCATTACTCCACTACATGAATAAATCAATGTATTGACAATTCTACCAAGGTATTAGATCTGCATGCTCATGAAATTCAATTAATCGGGAGTTGGGAGGAGCGGGGGGGTCGCCAAGGACCTCGGGGTCTGTTGTTCGGATGGGGTAATAGATATATTCGCTTTGCAGCACATGGGGGCGTCCGAATAATGGGAAAAACTGTTGCGGATGGATGCTCGGGTTTTGGAGATGCGTAAGGAGAGATCTTCAATGGTTTTCATGGTGAATCTTCCCGCAACAATTAACCCAAATAGACCTACCGTTCCGTATAAAGAACACTTATCTAAAAGTTTTCTATTCATGCTCAAAATAAAGAAACAAAGAAGGCGCCAATATAAACACATAAATTAATGCTTTCTTCAACACTGAATATAACCTACAAAGTGCTTCAGTATTCAAATTCACTTTAAAGCCATGTTAACTTCATAAATATATCAATTGTTGCAATACCTCATTTTGTCCGGTGGTGTATTTTTTCATATGTATTTATTTCATCGCGTTTGCGAATAAAATAATTATATCTATGGTCGGATGAATAATATAAGTGACGAATTCATCTTCTCCATGATTTCAAATCCTGAGTTTTGCTTCGTAAATGAAGGCGTTCTTTTAACGGAACGGTAGGATTATCACCTACTATATTACCTGAATATATTGTTATAACTATTGGAAAAATAATCTGACTCTGCATGAGATTCTACATCATGCAGATAATCTGGATATGACTTTCAGAACCACCTGATAGCAAAATTTTCTTCTGCACATAATTCAATAGTTTTTTGTAACTGAAATAACAATAATGTTGCTTATGCGCCTACTAATTTCTTATTCGTATTTCCATGCACCAAACAAAGTAATAATATATTCACCATGCGAAAAAAAATATCATTGATCAACCAAAACTCATGCAACATTAGAATATATGGGGGCGTTGACTGATCCCGTAAAAACATGAGTTAGAATCGTATTTCGACAAGGACAAAAATTGTATTTCCCACTTCTTGCACACTGCTTTGACATGGTTGTTCAAAACGCAGAAATAGTAACAAACTAGACTAGCTATCATCGCAACAAGATTGCTGGAAACTAATAGATAAATAACAAAAACAGGACCATCTAAGCAATCAAAGAGTTTACATCAATCTTCAAGCTAGGTCAGAGTAGACAACCTGATTGTTAACCAGACTAAAATAAAAAAATTGTGAAGTGTGGCATAAAAACCAATATTTTATAAGTATTAAATATAAAATAGCATAACATCCGAAAAATTGCTTCTATAATTACGACATATTATAATTCAATGTTCATTTTTCATAGAATGAATTTTAGTAGCTCAAAAACCTACCGTTCCTTCAAAAGAACACCACAAATTTTGACTTTTCGTGAAAAATAAGTACACATCAAGATGAAAAATATGAAAAGGCTCCATTTAAACCATAATCTGACACAATTCTCATTGAAATGAAAGAAAAAAAATTTCAGGTCTATTTGGGTTAACCCAAATAGAAACCCAAATAGACCTACCGTTCCGTATAAAGAACACCTATCTAAAAGCGGACAAGCGAACATTGCGCTCGATAACGTAAATTTCATCGAACTTGATTTTTTTCAGTATTTCTGGATGAAAAAGTCGTACACTCGCGCTCTTAACACCCGAACAAAAGAACAAGTAAAGTTATATTTCATATTTATTGCAATTCTTGATATAATTTGTGAGTTGAAATGAGCTCGCTTGAGTCTTCAAGTATTTTTTTTTCAGGGTGTAATGGCTTCAAACTCAAGAAAATGCAAGTAAATTGAAATCACCGTATGTTTCAAATGCATATTTTCGATTTGAATGAAAAAACAATTTTTCAACGACCTTCTCATTTTCTAGCAAATTTTTCTCATTAGAACATGAATTTCGCGACTTTATCTCACACATGAGTTGCGCCCGAAACCGTTAGGATTAGGGTTGCGCCTGACCGAAGGTTAAAGGAACAAAAAAATTTCCGAAATTTTTTGGTGTTTTTCAACAGACTGTATCTCAGTGATGAATGGTCATATAAAAATTAGAAAAATCAACTTTTGAAGCTTGAAGACTCTAGTTTCTGAATTTATTGGTGAACAATTTTTTCAGAGTACCGGCAGCCATGCAATCCTCGGATAAAGCACGAAGAAAATTTTTTTTTTATTTTACAAATTTTTATTTTTGCTCTATGCGCATGGAAGATTTTTTGAGCTAGACCAATGCAAAGCCCGCATAGCCTGTTTATTCAGGTCTAATCTATTTTTCACAATTCTCGGAAATGACCATTTGTCTTCGAGATTTCCCATTTTGAATGCAAAAGGACCCTTTTTTTCACTCAACTGCCGATATCTTTGGAACAACTGGAGGCCTATCAAACTGACAGCCGGTTTCTTTTTCTGCAGAAAATTTCCTACAAAAGTCTATCATGGTCAATGAGGAAAATTCTATTTTTCACCTGTAACGGTAATGTGAAAAAAGAGCAAGAAAATGCCAATTTGCCATTTGTTGGTTAACGGACTGTATCTTCGTCATTATTGGAGGAAAAGCTAAGGTTAAAAAGTCCGTTGACCAACAAATGGGCAAGAAAAATAAGGTCTCTTTGATCTAGGTTCCTGGTCATTCGGGAATTACAGGTAACGAAGAGACCAACAAACTTCCCAGAGAGGGTGCTCGGAAACCACTCACTGATCCAGAACCTTTCTGTGGTATAGGAAAATGTACCTATAAGAAAGAGTTTCTGGAGAAGGAGAAAACTGAAGGAGAAACACTCTGGCAGAATCTAGAAGGGTTGGATCACTCCAAAAAGTTCCTTCGGAATTTTGAAACTGCAAGATCTCAGTAAGAACTGACTTCACCTCCTCACTGGCTTTCTTACAGGGCATTGTCGCCTCAGAAAGTACTTGCTGAGAATGGGCGTATCGGACACTGACGAGTGTAGATTCTGTGGGGAGGAGGAAGAAACTCCTATTCACCTAGTCACAGAATGCTTTGGCATTGTAAGCCAAAGGAAACAAGCTTTGGTCAAGAGACCTGTAGGAGTGAGGAATTAGCCTCACTGAAGCCTTCTCAGATATTGGATTTTATAAGATCTCTGGGACTGGAAGGCGAGCTGTAAAGCTTTGTCAGGGGGAACAATAGATCATTAGGTCGAAGTGGACTGTAACCCCTTTTAAACTATCAACTAACCAACAAATAGCAAAATGGCATTTTCTTGCCCTTTTTTGACATTATTGTTGCAGGTGAAAAAAAAATTTTTTTTTTATCAAACATGACAAATTTTTGTGGGAAATTTTCTGCAAAAAGAGAAACCGGCTCTCGGTTTGCTAGGCCTCCAGTAGTTCCGGAGATATACAGGGTGGCCGGACGATTGACGTCAAAAAAAACAAAACAGGTCCCTCATGTCATGGGGTATTCGAATCACCCCCATGTATGTTATCCGATTTTTCACGGTTTCCGAGTTATGAATTTTTTTATGAAATTTGAGATTTTTCAACTTGAACATCTTCAAAATTTTTTTTTCTAAAAGTACAAGACTTTTCTGATATTTTTTTGTTGTAGATAGATCGCCAGGAATTGTACTTTTATACATAAAATAACCAGCGTCGAAACTCTGATAAAAATTATGAAAATGTTGGTCTCAAGTGAGAAAGTTACGTATTTTGGATCATGATCTAAATTTTCAAATTTAAATTAAAAATGTTAACAGGTTACTTCATGGTTTTTTAGTAGGCTTAAAAACTGCGCTCAACACTCAGCTTTCAGAATCTTTAAAAAAAATGGTACTCAACGGTCTACTTTTGCTAAAATTAGCCTTCAAAGTCAGTGAGGTGGAAAAAAATCAAAGAACTAGACGTTTACTAAAAAATTATTTTTTGCCGTTTTAAGATTTTTCTGATCAAGCTATGATAGAAAATGCTGAAAATCAATGAAAATTAGCTTTATAAGAAAAGTTTTAGATAAGAAAAAGAAAAAGGTATGGCAATAAATCACACATCATGTAGATAAAAAGAAATTTATTTATAAAATTCACAATAGGTTTTCGAAGTGGCTACCTCGAGCCTCAATACACATTCTACACCTTCGCAAAAAATTTTCTTTCAGTCGCATAAAACCTATTGTAAATTTTATAAATAAATTTCTTTTTATCTACATTCTCAAATTTCATAAAAAAATTCATAACTCGGAAATCGTGAAAAATCGGATAACATACATGGGGGTGATTCGAATACTCCATGACATGAGGGACCTGTTCTGTTTTTTTTTTGACGTCAATCGTCCGGCCACCCTAACCAATTTAGTGAAGGAGGGTCCTTTTGCATTCAAAATTAGATATCTCGAAGACAAGAGGTCATTTCCGAGGGTATTGAAAAAAAATTAAAGCTGAATTAACAAGCTATGCAGCCTTTGCTTCGGTCTGGCTCAAAAAAAATTTTCCATGTTCGTAGAGCAAAAATAAAAATTTGAATCTTAAAAAATTTTTCTTTCTGCCTTATCCGAGGATTGCATGGCTGCCGGTACTCTGAAAAATTGTTCATGAATAAATTCAAAAACCAGAGTCTTCAAGCTTCAAAAGTTGATCTTCCAATTTCTCACACGACCATTTTTCACTGAGATACAGCCTTTTGAAAAACACCAGAAAATTTGGAATATTTTTCTGTTCCTCCAATTGTTGCGAGAAGTATATTTAGCAACACCCTGAAAATCGCTTCTCACCGTCACAACCACCAAAGATGGCGTCAAGAACTCTTCCGCCCTCCACTCCAAACGTATTTCTTATTTCCGACCTCTTGCGGATACCGCCTAAAAGATTCCGCAGGTGCTTCTTCCCCGTTCCGTCGTTTTTTTCCTGCGGCCGGCTGTATTTATCGGAGATGAAAAACTTCGAGGATCTGTTCGGGAGGAAACGAAACTGTTCCACCCCGAGCGAGCAAACATTTCCGGAGACCTGGGAGGGTTGCTACCGGAGGTTTACAACATCCGGTCGCAGAACACTCCGCTGGAAGGTTGGGAACACTGCGGCTTGGATTAATTTTAGGGGTTGGTTTTGGGGCCGCGGGCAGATGGCAGCACTGCGCCTCACCCTGTTGGTTCAAGGTGAGCTTATGATTTTTGAGGGGTTTCTTTGGATGTTCTGTCGCCGCCTATGGGGTGGGTTTTCCAAGAAAACATAAAAGGAATTGCGAATTGAAATGAAACAGTAGAAAGAAGTCAGTGGAAATTTTAATACCGAATTATACAATTGTACATAATTTCTCGGTTTATATCTAGACAGTAATCTAAGATGGAGTACACATATAGAACACCTGTGTAAGAGACTCAATAGTTGTTTTTATGTAATAAAAAGGGCAAAAAGCTTACTTCCAATAGAAACAGTTATAAACATTTATTATAGTTTAGTAGGTATATAGCCATCTTTCTTATAATATCCTATTGTGAGGAAATTTTTTTAACTATACTCCCCGTCAATAAATTCCGAACAGGCAAAATATTTGTCAAGTTCAACACCCTGTATCTTTTTTCGTGGATCTCCGATTTTGTTGAAATTTTCACCAGGTATAGAATTGGGTCTTGTCATATTAACCTGAAATTTACTTTGCAAAAATACCTGTAGTTTATCCGTTATACAGGGTGAAACAAAACCTTGTTTTATACCCTTCATTTCTGAACACCCTGTGGTGAATTTGAGGCTTTAAGTTGAAGTGTGACCTTTTCTTAACAAAATGTTTTTTGATTTACGTCAGTATCTGCTTTTAAAAAAAGATACACATTCTCAAAGAAAGTGTTGCATTTTTTCAATTTTTATAACAATTTAAAACATTACAATACCTTACATAAACAAACATCTGAAAATTAATAGCGTGTATTTCCACCTCGTTTCCTCATCACTTCTACCATACGACATGGCATTGTTTCAATGCATTTACGAATTGCTTCTGGGGGGAAGCAACAATTTCTGTTAATGCAGAACAATGCTAGGCCTCACGTTTCACGGGTTGTAACAGAATACTTTGAAGAGGCGAATATTCAACGATTCGTGTGGCCAGACAGAAGTCCGGATTTAAATCCAATTGACATGTATGGGATATGCTGGGTAGACATGTTCGAAATCGGCAGCCGAACACTTTGCCTGATTTACGAACTTCTTGAAGAACAGGAAAATATTCCCCAAGAAGCAATCGGAAATGCATTGAAGGTATGCCTCGTCGTATGGTAAAAGTGATGAGATAGCGAGGTGGAAATACACGGTATTAATTTTCAGAAGTTTGTGTACGTTTGCTAGTCGCTAAAGTGTTGTAATGTTTTAAATTGTTATATAAATTGAAAAAATGCAACACTTTTTTGAAAATGTGTATCTTTTTTCTAAAAGCAGATACTGACGTAAATCAAAAAACATTTTGTTAAGAAGGAGTCATACTTCAAATTCAAGCTTAATTATATCAAAATTTCCGCCTCAAATTCACCATATATACAACAAGGTCTTGTTTCAACCTGTTTAACGGATAAACTACAGGTATTTTTGAAAAGTAAATTTCATGTTAATATCACAAGACCCAATACTATACCTGGTGAGAATTTCAACAAAATCGCATCACCAAGAAAAAAGTTACAGGGTTTTGAATTTGACAAAAATTTTGCCTGTCCGGAATTTATTGACAGGGAGTGTATATCGACCCGAATCATTTTCTGACTCATTCAAGGTCGTAGATCACGAAGTAGGCCATATCCCATGTCATATAGAAATGTCATTGAGGTTAGTTGTACGATCAATATCAATGTTCATGAGTATTGATTGTTAAATATTGATTTATGAATCTGAATCCGAATCTGAATATTGTTTCCAACAGAAACAACCCTTAAGACCAACCTAAGGCTGTTACGACGTGCATCATAAAAATAATACAAAGCGTGCCACGATTCTCATTCCGATAGGAACAATTGAGATACCATCCGGTATTCAGTCGGTTGACAACGCCATCTCGTATTCGCCGCTCTGCATACGAAAACTTTTTCCGGTTTACCAGATAACTTTCCAGTTGCGACAAGAAGATCCAGATAACACCGAAACTCTTGCAGTTGCCAGACGGGCTTTGTGATTATTCAGAGCATACGATATATTTCATTTCGTTGATTAGCAACTGTGAGATTGGAATAATTTAACGAAACTGCTCGACTAAATGAAATTGCTACGTGTGCCGCATACCAGCCCTTGGAATTTCCGCATCTGAAATTATCTCGGCGGACCGATGTAGGTCCTTCGTACTCTGTTTGGTGTCACCCCTTTTCCTGAAAGACCGTTTCGCCTATCTCAGAACTCGTATGCATTTTGGAGCCTTTCCCTGAAAGAGAAATTCACTCAAAATTGTTTAGGATCACTTTGGTTGGCTTTTGCATTAGTAAACAGTAAAAATATTTATTTATTTTTCATTTGTAAACGTCAGCTTTCAAAAACACAATATTAATCAAGAAAGTTTATTTTATTAAGTCACTAACTTGTGACAGTTACCTTGCAAAATTTTTACAAGTTAGTAGTATTATTTACATTAGAAAATTTTGGTATATCGTCATATATGTTGAAAATCATGGCACAATTGTTATTTCCAGTAACACAGTTTTTTGATGATGATGAACCATCTGTTGACTCAGGAACTGCTGAACTCGAGGACTGCAGAACATTTGTACTCTCCTTACTACCAAAATAATTTGCTAGACTTTTCGATTTTTCTTTTGACCGTATCATCGACATAACTAATCGCAATTTCGGTGTTCTTCCACCCTCCTGCACGCTTAAGTGCTAAAATATCTCCACCCGAATCCGCAACCATAGTGGCTCCAGTTCTGGGAAAAGAGTGGCCGGTGTATAACTCTGGGTCTTTTAAACCTAAATATTTCGCTATTTGCTTTGGGACACCACCAATAGCGTGCTGGCCAGCATTAAGGGAACTGCACTTTCCATGTCGGTATGTCAAAAAATTTTAGGGTTTCCAGGAGGCCGAAGATTTGCATATTTTCTGTATAACATGCAGGGCTTGAAGCTGCAGCCATCATCGGTTATGGTGAATCTTCTTGTTGTTAAGTTTTTTGTTTGCCGCAATGTCACAATAACGTATTTTTCCATATCTTCTTCATTATTCATGTTTAAGGAGAGAATTTCGTCACATCGACAACATCCAAAAATCCCAAATATTGTTACAATTTTCGCCAACAACCACTGGTCTTCAGGAGCATGTAAAAGAAATTGTTCAGCCTCTTCTTTACTTAATACCTTGGCCTTTTTTGGCGTATAACGCTCATTTTTTCGTTTCAGAAACGCTATTACCTTTTGAAATCTGCAAATGACAACTAAGCGTCATATTTTTCAAGAAATTTTTTAAGGAAAACAAACCTGCGAACAGGGGCATTTTCTTTCATTTCCATGCAGCTTTTCAGCATAGACCATTTGGCCCATGAAGTATTAGGGCTGAAACTAGCTGATAGTTGATTCAAGTAAACCAACAAAACATCAGTTACCCCAATCACACTCTTTTTGTTTTTCCACCTTTTGAAGTTGTCGTATTCTCGCTCGTACCTTGAAGCTGATTTTGCAGGTAATAAACTTGATGCTACACTACTGGCTGCCTCAATAATTTCTTTGGTACATTCATTTTCGCTGTCGCCAAAACAAATGTAAAAAAAATAAACAGACATGTTCATGGCAACGCTTCCATAGCTCACGACATTTGCGACAAATTATTGAGATTTTCTTGGAATTTATCTAACTTTTTTACAAATGAGAAACAAATAAAATATAAAACAATACACGCAAGGTAACGGGAGATACCGGCTCAAGGAAGTATCCTCTATTCACCAGTAAAAACCCTCTTACCTTGCTAGTAATGTTATATACTATAAAAAAGTTCATGTTAGGTGCAATTGTTCCTGATGGACCACAATCTGCATTAATCAAAGAGTAACAAAAAACGATTTTCAGTTGAATTAGAGGAAAATATTCATTTACAGAACATTTATTTCTTGAGAAATCTTAGAGGGGATGTAGTAAGTGCAGCTTCCGAGGTGATCTCAAGTGTATCTCTTTGCCTCAACACCATGATTCAATGCCGAGCTAACTATACCTTTTATCCATAATCACGAAGCCTTCATTCCCTGAGCGGTATCCTATTTCACGATAAAACCTCCGCACTTCGCCGGCATACACAAAATATATGAGCCAAGATAAATATTATTCATTTCTTCCACGCAGCATTCCCATTTTTCAAATAACCCCGTCCTTTCTCTTCAATATTCATCGAGTTTTGCGCCTCTTTCAAGAGGGCCCTCGAAAGCTACTTTTCAAATATTTGATTTCATGGGGTATTCTACCGTAGACCCGCGGAATCGGGGGAAATTGAATATTTTCCCGACGTGAAATATTCACCCACCTTCGAGAAGAATAAAAATTGGGAAGATGAACGACGTCGCATTTTTCGCGTGAAGCAACCGAACTCCCCGAGGGCGCTATTATTCTACATCAGGCCGGGATGTATGGACGTTGCGATACACAATGCCGGAATTTCAATGAACTGGGTTCTTGCGGAATCTTGTGGAATGTCGCAGACGGGCGTTATCGCGTAACTCAGATCTATTTTTGTCTTCCGGGGTGCTCTGGGAGAAGAATTAATTGGGCGTCCTTCTTTGGGAATTTTGAAAGAAACCCCGGTCGATTGAGGATGACAGAGAAACGTTTTCTTACAAGTGACATTGAGAGTGACACTTTAAATGACAGACAATAGTGTTGAAATTTTTCTCATGATTAAATAAGATAAAATTATAAATAGTATATAACATTACTAGCAAGGTGAGAAGGTTTTGACTGGCGAATGGAGGATATTTTTGACGAGTCGCAGGCGAGTCAGTTACCTCCTTGAGCCAGTAAAACCCGTTACCTTGCGTGTATTGTTTTATATTTTATTAGTTTCACATTCGTAAAAAGGTAAGATAAATTCCAAAGAAATATCAATAAGTTGTCGCAAATGTCGTAAGCTATGGAAGCGTTGCCATGAACATGTCTGTTTATTTTTCTCTACATTTGTTTTGGCGAAAGCGAAAGTGAATGTACAAAAAGGAATTATTGAGGCAGCCAGCAGTGTAGCATCAAGTTTATCACCTGCAAAATCAGCTTCAAGGTACGAGCGAGAATACGACGACTTCAAAAAGTGCCAAAACAAAAATAGTGTGATTGGGGTCACTGAAGATGTTTTGTTGGTCTACTTGAATCAACTATCAGCTAAATTCAGCCCTAATTCTTTATGAGCCAAATGATCTTTGCTGAAAAGCTGCTTGGAAATGAAAAAAATGCCCCTGTTCGCAGGTTTGTTTTCCTTAAAAAATTTATAAAATATGACGTTTAGTTGTCATTATTTGCAGATTTCAAAATGTAATAGCGTTTCTGAAACGAAAAAATGAGCGTTTCACGCCAAAAAACACCAAGGTATTAAGTGAAGAAGAAGCTGAACAATTTCTTTTACATGCTCCTGATGACCAGTGGTTGCTGGCGAAAATTGTAACAATATTTGGGATTTTTGGAAATTGTCGATGTGACGAAATTCTCTCCTTAAACATGAATGATGTAGAAGATATGAAAAAATACGTTATTGTGTCATTGCGCAAACAAAAAATTTAACAACAAGAAATTCACCATAACCGATGGCTGCAGCTTCAAGCCATGCATGTTATACAGAAAATGTGTAAATCTTCGGCCTCCTGGAACAGAAAGCCTAAGATTTTTTTTGACATACCGACATGGAAAGTGCATTTCCCTTAATGATGGCCAGCACACAATTGGTGGTGTCCCAAAGCAAATAGCGAAATATTTATGTTTAAAAGACCCAGAGTTATACACCGGCCACTCTTTTCGCAGAACTGGAGCCACTATGGTTGCGGATTCGGGTGGAGATATTTTAGCACTAAAGCGTGCAGGAGGGTGGAAGACCACCGAAATTGCGATGAGTTATGTCGATGATTCGGTCAAGAAAAAAATCGAAATGTCTAGCAAATTATTTGGTAGTAAGGAGAGTACAAATGTTCTGCAGTCCTCGAGTTCAGCAGTTTCTGAGTCAACAGATGGTTCATCATCATCAGTATCAACTCTTTCATCATCAAAAATCTGTGTTACTGGAAATAACAATTGTACCATGATTTTCAACATATATGACGATAAAACAAAATTTTCTAATGTAAATAATACTACTAACTTGTAAAAATTTTGCAAGTTAAATGTCAGTTTTACAAGTTAGTGACTTGATAAAATAAACTTTCTTAATTAATATTGTGTTTTTTTAAACTGACGTTTACAAATAAGCAACAAATAAATATTTTTACTGTTTACTAGTGCAAAAGCAAACCAAAGTGATCCCAAACAATTTTGAGTGAATTTCTCTTTCAGGAAAAGGCTTCAAAATGCAAACGAGGTTCGAGATCGGCGAAAAGGTCTTTCAGGAAAAGGGGTGACACCAAACAGAGTACGGAGGACCTACATCGGTCCGCCACTCTTTTCGCAGAACTGGAGCCACTATGGTTGCGGATTCGGGTGGAGATATTTTAGCACTAAAGCGTGCAGGAGGGTGGAAGAGCACCGAATTTGCGATGAGTTATGTCGATGATTCGGTCAACAATAAGTCTAGCAAATTATTTGGTACCTAGTAAGGAGAGTACAAATGTTCTGCAGTCCTCGAGTTCAGCAGTTTCTGAGTCAACAGATGCTTCATCATCATCAGTATCAACTCTTTCATCATCAAAAATCTGTGTTACTGGAAATAACAATTGTACCATGATTTTCAACATATATTTCAAGCTATATCGACCCCGGTCATTTTGTTTGACTAACTCGAGGTTTAAGATTACGAATATGCAATTCGTTGTTCTCCAAGATTTTCCGGGAAATAAATCACTTTTTGTGGAAAATATTCGAAAATTTTGTGAACTTTGAAATGCTCTAGCAGCCAGAAAAAACACACTGGAGGAATGCTGATTTTTTTGCTCATAGTTTGATCCTTTATAAACTTTTTTGTTTCACCTATAGTGGACATTTTAGATTTTATGATTTTTTCCGCGAATGTCAAAAATTTCGGATTTTCCTTCGACCATAACTAAAAGAATGATTTTTTAAGAAAAAATCCGTTTTGATATTCGATATCTACTTTCTCGATTCAGTCGCTGGGTCAATTTTGGTGTCGAATGAAGAAAATTGATTTTCTCGCGAAATTTCCATACATACTCGTATGTATGGAGAACTTGTGATTTTTGGAAAAAAAAATTCATACTGTCGACTAATTCGAGAACGTAGATTACGAATATGCAAACAGATTTCTGCTGAAAAAATTATTTCTCTAGTTATGGTCGATGGGAAATTCGAAATTTTGGACCTTCGCAAAAAAAATCTGGAGAACTAGATTATTCGCGATAGTTGAATGAAAATTTCACTGTTTCATTATTGAGGGATCAATCTACGAGAAAGAAATCAGCATTTTTCCAATACAGCATCTCAAAATTGACCAAATTTTCGAAAATTTTCTTCAAAAAGTAATTTATTTCTTGAAATACTAACCTTGGAGATAGAATTATTGCATATTAATAATCTACGATAATAAAAAAATTGGTTTACTTGCATTCTCTTCACTATCCACGAGAAAAATGCATTCCATACTTCTATTAATAATTTCACCATCGACAAACATACTAAGCAGTCAAGAATCAAAGACAAAATTATAAAAATTAGTAAATTTTGATATTTTATCGATTTTTTTTCAATCTCATACACTCTTTCCTTTAAAAGAACACTTTTTTTTTACCTGATATACAAAAAATATCAGATAAAACGAAAATTGTATTTTGTGTTTTTTTCCCAGGGAAAAAGTGCTTGTGAAAAGTGTTTTTGAAAAAGGTATGGCACATCTTCGAAATCGATAAAATATCGAACTTTTGTTACTTATTCAAAATAAATTAAGATATTGTGAAACGGCCTCTACTAATAGTGTTTTCACGAAAATTCAACGTTTTTATCTAAGTATCTAGTCTAGAAGTACCAGAAACAGACAAAATCAATCAATTTGGGATACCCTGTACAGTAGTGCTCAATATTGAGATATTCCGCTCAGATTTGAGGTCAATTCAGTCCAAAAAATCACCTTCCCCCATTTTAAGAAACCTCTGTGAACACCACTGTATAGCTTAACCTTGTCGGTTATCCTATCAGCCGAAATCTGGACAAAGTTCCTGAATTAGATCTTTTTTTTGCGATACATAAACCATTTTTAAAAAGAATCAGAAACTCCATGTATAACATCATGTTATTTATTGAAATTAATACCATCTTCAACTGATAGGCTCACGGATCTTTCATAATGAGGACTGAAGAGATTAGAGCAGTTTTTGACACTGAGAGACCGGTTTCGGCCTCAATTGAAATCATCAGATGCGTTTTTATAGCATTATATTTTTGGTATTGTTCTTGGTAATTTCTTGTAGTTGCAATAAAAATAAATAAAGTATAAAATAAATTTTGTATTCGGTTTATGTATAGGTGGAATGAAATAGATATAAATTCGTCAGACAAAAAATACAAATTGAAAAGTTGCAAAATGGCACAGTAGGAGCCAGGTGCTGTTCGAATTTTAAACAAGGCGTGTATTGAATCCATAGCGTGATGGTATCGTCGTGTTCGAAATTCATTTTTGATATTTTAATTCAATAAATACCCGAGTTCCTTCGAACATGTCTCTTGTGGTGCGGTCACGCGAGCATTTGAATCTCTCGAGGATGTTCAAACATCCAAAATATCGATTCTCGACGACCTGATGGATTATTCATTGTTTCGAACGTATCGTGTCGCAGTTTTGTCATACCGACGTTCGTATACAGATTTAAAGTTGTGCCTGGTAATTGATGGGTTCATACTTTAGGTGAAGAGGAGTGAAACAACCCACTTAATCAATTGTAAATAAAGGTCTCATACTGCGCTTCCAACAAAAGATCGAATTTATTTGAGTTTGTCGAAAGGAAACGTTCAGTTACTACTGTTGAAATTTGAACGATGCACCCCTCTCACCTCATCTCTATCTACGCTAATGGTTTGTTCATTACCAAGTCCACTTCCACTGCAACTCTGCCTTTATGGTAATTATAAAGTACCTTGTCTAGTTGTTTTTTTTTTCATTTTTTTTTTGTGATCTTGAGGTAGGTAAAATGAACCTAACCTAATCTTACTTAACCTAACCTGAATGCGGATCGATGTTTTCTTTTTTCATCCAATTTTTTTTTAAATTTTTTACAAATTTTTTTCTGTCAACTTTTGGTTGGGAAAATGAACCTAACCTAACCTAACATAACGTAACCTTGTAAAACTAAACTATATAAGACTATATCAGAGCCGTATCCAAGGTAAATGGAGTATATTTATGAGATTCATTTATTTTTTTTCTCGAAAATTACTGCCTCCCAGAACTGTAATTGAGACTGTAGTATCAGGAAGTCCTATAGATTCACTGTGCAAAATATTTTTAAAATCGGTGACGGGGCCTATAAAATTTATAAAAACCGTCTTAATAGTCAACTGACTGATTGAACGCTTCAAAACTTTATGAATCAGCTGACATATATCACGTTCTTCAATTGAATCAATTATACTGCTCCACAAGAGAGATATCGTAGTCAATCGTTTTAAAAAGTATGTAATCCTCAAGAAATTGCTGTAAAATCATTTAAAACTCAATAAAAACTTGAATCGATCCAATAAATATCAGTATGAATCATTTCGTCAATCTGGTCGCCTTTTTTCTCAAGTTTGGTTCATTGGATATGCTTCATGAATGTTCTTATTTTGAAATGGAGTCAGTTTATCAACGGCTTCGATTTGAAACGAATTTTATGAAAATGACAAGACGTAAATTAACAAAAGCTGAGGCTAATAGGGCTATCGGAATGCTACAGGGTGGCCTAACTCAGGTCTTTGTAGCGGAAAGGCTCCAAGTCAGCCAAAGCGTGATATCTCGACTTTGGAATAGGATCAGATAGACAGGTTTCGTATTGGAAAGACCAAGGCTTGGTGTCCGACGAAAAACAACACCTGTTCAGGATCGTTTCATCGCCGTGTCGGCGAGAAGAAAGCCTACATCTACGTGTAGAATGCTACAGAATACTCTTCAAAATGCAGATGGGGTCAAAGTTTCCATCGGAATCATCAGACGACGTTTGAGAGAGGTGAATCTAGGTTCTAGACGTCCATTAAGAGGAGTTCCATTAACACCTGACCATAGGCGTCAAAGACTGGAATGAGCAAGGCAACATATCAATTGGAACGATCAATGGCGTAGTGTCCTTTTCAATGATGAATCCAGATATGGACGATTTTCAGATTCTCGAAGAATAAGGGTATGGAAAATCCCACGCATACCCCGTAATCGTCGCTTTGTCCAAGAAGTCCATCCATTCCGAGGGGGTAGTGTTATGGTATGGGTCGGCATATGTTTCAACGGGCGCACAGATCTACACATTTGTCCTGTGAATATAACCGCCTCACACTATAGGAAGCATGTCATTGATAATGTTTTGCCAAACTTTCACGCTGCTATTGGTGAAAGTTTTCAATCTCTAGACGATAACGCTAGACCGCACCGTGCTGCCATAGTTGAGAATGCGAGTGAGGAGCTTGGTATTCCACATTTACCACTCCGCACTTATCAGATTTGAATTGCATACAACATGCGTGGGAAATGCTCCAAAGAAGATTAGATAATCATCAACCTATCCCAGAATCCTTAAATGATCTGAGACAGCTTCTGGACAGTTTATGGAACCAAATTCCTCAAGAAATGTTCAACAACCTCATGTGTAGTATGCAAAGAAGATGTCAAGCTGTTATTGATGCCTGTGGAGGTCATACATTGTATTGATAGTCTTCAAATGCTCGAATTCTCTGGGAATAAAATTTCGTTATTCTACTCGATTTTTCTCAGCCACCCTTTATACGCTGTAGACCTACAGGCGAAAATCATTTTTATTTCCTGCAACTTGAAGTCATATTTATGTGGGATCCGCGATTTCATTTAGAATAGGTTAGTTAATATTGTAGCTTTTAATTTCAACCTACGGCACTGAACTCAAGTGAATTACTTCCCAGCGGATTTATCAGACGGTTCGAGGCACTTGACGCTTCTTGAGTGTTACCAAATGTCAATTCGAAGAGTTGAGATTCATTAGACAATATTAACTTGAGGGTTTCTAGGTCTAGCGGGGAAAAGAGTTCAGGGGGTACTTCAAGAAAAATAGGGACAGTCGATTAGAGGATTTGGTGAGTCCATCAGAGAACGGGAAGAGGGTCGGTCAGAACGTGAAGAATTAATTAGACGCGGTTCAGAAGAACCGATTAGACGAATTTTTCGACAAAGTAACTGAAATCTCGAGTTCTTGTTGTCAGTGTTTTCACTTCTATTCATCTACTCATTGAACATTTTATGGTTCCTAGTAATTTCCCTAAACACAGTCAAATTGCTACATTTTTATGAATTTTCATCACGAAATGTCATTTAAACTAAATTTTTTTGCAATTTGAGTCAATATCCCTAACTCATTTGGAGCAGGTTATTTCTTCTCTTATTCAGCAGCTTCCACTTTGAATAGATCTTCTCCTGTGCTCGTCTCATAGTTAAAGTTCAGATGTAGAAAAAAGAAAAGGAAGAATCCCAACACTGGGTTTTGTGCGAGAAGGAACTCCACAATCGCCAATATTGCTTTGGCGGACTCCAACAACTCCACAGCCGTGAGTAACCCATCCCCAATCCTCCGGCATATTATGGAGGGTCGATACGCAATCCTGCCCAACCTGGATCGCCCATTCATCGTGTTGAAAGTGATTTTCTTTTGTTCGTGGCATTTTTCAATTCACTCCGCTCATCTCACAAACTCTTTCACTCACAAAATAAAACGTCACTTTTAACACTCATATCATAAATAACTATTATATTACTCAGTTCTACTCGATTTACAGGTCAATTCGATTCACTTCTTCAATGTGCATTCTCATATTTGTATATTTCATCATATTTTTATGATTTACAGACATCTCTAAGTTTTTCACATGCGAATGGTGATGTTGTACCAGAATTGAACTTCTTCACTTCTTCATCTCTAGTAATGAACACTAATTTTTTTCTTACTCATGCCCATTCCATTATTTCAATCAGTTCAATTTATTTTTCTATTGTTAACTTCTCTTGAAATATTTCTGTTCCCGAGTTTCAGATTAATGAATCCTCAAACCTCCAGAGTGAACCATGGATCTAGTGGATTTCCTGCAGAACATGATGTGAACTTCTTTAATATGGTTCAACGGTCAATTGTAATACACATGCAACTGATTGACTGTCTCTCGTCCTTGTTTCATCCTGGAAGTTCCCCTTTGATAATGGTGAACTAAATAATTCGGTAATTGTGCGAGAAAGAACTCCACAATCGCCAATATCATATCCTGTTGAATCGCAAAGAACGCTTTGGCGGACTCCAACAACTCCACAGCCGTGAGTAACCCATCCCCAATCCTCCGGCATAATGGGGAGGGTCGATACCCAATCCGGCCCAATCTGGATCGCCCATTCATCGTGTTAAAAGTGATTTTCTTCAGTTCGTGACATTTTTCAATTCACTCCGCTCATCTCACAAACTTTTTCACTCACAAAATAAGACCTCACTTTTAACACTCATATCATAAATAACTATTATATTACTCAGTTCTACTCGATTTACAGGTCAATTCGATTCACTTCTTCAATGTGCATTCTCATATTTGTATATTTCATCATATTTTTAATGTTTACAGACATCTCTAAGTTTTTCACATGCGAAAGGTGATGTTGTACCAGAATTGAACTTTTTCACGTCTTCATCTCTGATTATCAACACTGATATTTTTCCTACTCATGCTCATTCCATTATTTCAATCAGTTCAATTTATTTTTCCATTGTTAACTTCTCTTGAAATATTTCTGTTCTCGAGTTTCAGATTAATGAATCCTCAAACCTCCAGAGTGAACCATGGATCTAGTAGATTTCCTGCAGAACACGATGTGAAATTCTTTAATATGGTTCAACGGTCAATTGTAATACACATGCAACTGATTGACAGTCTCTCGTCCTGGTTTCACCTTGGAAGGTCCCCTCTGATAATGGTGAACTTAATAATTCGGTAATTGTGCGAGAAAGAACTCCACAATCGCCAATATCATATCCTGTTAAATCGCAAAGAACGCTTTGGCGGAGTCAAACAACTCCACAGCCGTAGGTAACCCATCCCCAATCCTCTGGCATAATGGGGAGGGTCGATACCCAATCCAGCCCAACCTGGATCGCCCATTCATCGTAAGTGATTTTCTTTTGTTCGTGACATTTTTCAATTCACTCCGCTCATCTCACAAACTTTTTCACTCACAAAATAAAACGTCACTTTTAACACTCATATCATAAATAACTATTTTATTACCCATCTCTACTCGATTTACAGGTCAATTCGATTCACTTCTTCAATGTGCATTCTCATATTTGTATATTTCATCATATTTTTATGGTTCACAGACATCTCCAAGTTTTTCACATGCGAATGGTGATGTTGTACCAGAATTGAACTTCCTCACTTCTTCATCTCTAGTAATGAACACTAACTTTTTTCTTACTCATGCTCATTTCATTATTTCAATCAGTTCAATTTATTTTCCTATTGTTAACTACTCTTGAAATATTTCTGTTCTCGAGTTTCAGATTAATGAATCCTCAAACCTCCAGAGTGAACCAATGGATCTAGTGGATTTCCTGCAGAACACGATGTGAATTTCTTTAATATGGTTCAACGGTCAATTGTAATACACATGCAACTGATTGACAGTCTCTCGTCCTGGTTTCACCCTGGAAGTTCCCCTCTGATAATGGTGAACTTAATAATTCGGTAATTGTGCGAGAAAGAACTCCACAATCACCAATATCATATCCTGTTAAATCGCAAAGAACGCTTTGGCGGACTCCAACAACGCCACAGCCGTGAGTAACCCATCCCCAATCCTCGGGCATAATGGGGAGGGTCGATACCCAATCCAGCCCAACCTGGACCGCCCATTCATCGTGTTTAAAGTGATTTTCTTTTATTCGTGACATTTTTCAATTCACTCCGCTCATCTCACAAACTTTTTCACTCACAAAATAACACGTCACTTTTAACACTCATATCATAAATAACTATTATATTACTCAGTTCTACTCGAATTACAGGTCAATTCGATTCACTTGTTCAATGTGAATTGTCATATTTGTATATTTCATCATATTTTCATGGTTCACAGACATCTCTAAGTTTTTCACATGCGAATGGTGATGTTGTACCAGAATTGAACTTTTTCACGTCTTCATCTCTGGTAATCAACACTGATTTTTTTTCTACTCATGCTCATTCCATTATTTCAGTCAGTTCAATTTATTTTTCCATTGTTAAGTTCTCTTGAAATATTTCTGTTCTCGAGTTTCAGATTAATGAATCCTCAAACCCCCAGAGTGAACCATGGATCTAGTGGATTTCCTGCAGAACACGATGTGAATTTCTTTAATATGGTTCAACGGTCAATTGTAATACACATGCAACTGATTGACAGTCTCTCGTCCTGGTTTCACCCTGGAAGTTCCCCTCTGATAATGGTGAACTTAATAATTCGGTAATTGTGCGAGAAAGAACTCCACAATCGCCAATATCATATCCTGTTGAATCGCAAAGAACGCTTTGGCGGAGTCCAACAACTCCACAGCCGTAAGTAACCCATCCTCAATCCTCCGGCATAATGGGGAGGGTCGATACCCAATCCAGCCCAACCTGGATCGCCCATTCATCGAAAGAACCCCGTAATATGATTATTTTATCAGTTCACAAAGCAAATAGGTACAATGGCCCGGCAGCCAGTGGGGATATTGAGTTTCGGCGGAATAAATTGAGTTGATGATGTCGGGCTAACGACATAATGGACGGTACAAACGAGTTTTGGTGTCTAATCCTGACGTTCATTTAGTCGGCGCTCGATATCGGAGCACTCCGGGCCTACCTGGTGCCGGGAAATCGAATAGGATCACCGGCACTTTGTCAGCGGTGCGGAATGTATTCCGAAAACTCGGAAGTGATAGGGCACTCATCGAATTTTAGAGGCGGGTGTGGACCTCAGGCAGGTCGCTGGTTCATTTATATTCGTTCCCTTCAGGGTTGAGTTGAGGAAGAAGAGATATTTCATGAGGAAGGAGCGTTATTGGACAGGACACAGTCTGTCAGAATCTTCATTTAAAAAAAAACTTGCGTATATAAGCAATGTTGAAAGTGACTTATTTTTGATTTGATCATAACAACCAGATGAAAATATAAATTTTATTAAAACAACGAAATTTTTATTCGATTTGTAATAGTCGAGGACATTTTTAGGTATCCGGAATGGTCTTAAATCGCTAATAATCGAGTTCTTTTTAAAGCTTCATCATTGACATCGATATTGAACGATGCCCCTTCTGTCCTTGCTCTTGTCTACGTTCCTGGCTAAGTCAATCGTCGACACGGTAACCCCACTTCAAACACTCTGATATCTCAGGAATTGAAAACGGATTTTTTAATTCTCTCTTCTTGTTTTGTCTCGATAGTGTTAACCAATATTCTTGTGTTAAATTCTGTAGTTGCATTTGTCCTGATTCATCCCATTAAATGATTGATATTTCTCTATTTCAGTATCATAATGAGTTCATTACACTACTAACAGTAGTTCTGTAATGAAACTCATTACAGCATTGTTTTCAGTTATATTTTTCGTTTCGTGGTTGTCAGTACTGACCTCCGATCCTATCTATTTTCAAATCAAATCAATTCAAATTCCGTAATCTGTCAAATTTCATAAGTCACACCAACTGCCAAGATAAAATACAAAATTTTATTTGAATTTCGAGACTATTTCACAAAACTTGACTGAAATAGAGAAAACATCATCTAAAACTCGTAGCAGAAGATAATTCCAACACTCATGCTTTCGTTGTGGAATAGGAGCTCATTCTGCAACTTGTTTTAGAATATACTATCCTCGTCATCTCGTTCAATTGTGCTGCAAACTGGTTCTACTCAAATAGGTATGTATTTTGAGTCTTCTCAAAATTGTTAATTATCCATTTCCATTTTGTAGACAATGTTCCACGCGTTGGATCATAAAGAATCTACAAAAATATTGATAATCTCCATTACCTCCACTCGATTAACAGATAAATTGTTGTACCGGAATTGAATTTTCTCATGTCTTTCTCTCTGCTAATGAATACTAATTCATTACTTAGTTACAGAGCACTTGAGATCATAACAGATCTCACACCCCTACATCTGGTGATTGACAGAATGGCCCATGAAGCCATCCTCAGAATATCTAGAGAGGGCGCAGGTAATGTGAGAATTAGGTGTCGAAGAGTCTGGAGCTCTCTGAGTAACTACATCTCATCTGCGAACCTTCCTAGTGATGTAATGGTCAAGAAAGTAAGTACTGAAAAAACTTCAGTACGATGCCATGCAAAAAAGAGGAATGAGAGCGGGAATATACCGACCAAAATTTCAGAGATTGAGAGTATCGGACTTTGACGAGTGTAGATTCTGTGGGGAGGAGGAAGAAACTCGTATTCACCTAATCACAGAATGCTTTGGCATTGTAAGTCGAAGGACACAATGCTTTGGTCAAGAGACCTGTAGGAGTGAGGAATTAGCCTCACTGAAGCCTTCCGAAATATTGGGTTTTCATAAGATCTCTGAGACTGGAAGGCGACCTGTAAAGCTTTGTCATGGGGCACAATAAACCATCAGGTCGCAGTGGACTGTAACCCCTTTCAAACTATCAACTATTATTATTACTTACTCATGCTTATCTCATGATTTCAATCAGTTCATTTCATTTTTCTATTTTTAACCTCTCTCAACCTATTGCCAACTGCTGTGCTCAGTTTTCAGAATAATGAATCCTCAAACCTCCACAGTGAACCACGGGTCTAGTGGATTTCCTGCAGAACACGATGTGAATTACTTTGATATGGTTCAATGGTCAATTGTAATACACATACAACTGGTTGACAGTCTCTCGTCCTGGTTCTACCCTAGAAGGTCTCCTCTGATAATGGTGAACTCAATAATTCGGTATGATCTACTCACTATTATTCTAAACTCTCAAGTTCATTCATCTGATTCTACATGCAAGTTAGATCTCAAGCCTTTCGATCTTTTCAAAAACGATTAGTGGTTTCATCATGTAGTACTCTTGTTTTGTATCTTCATAATTTATCAATTGTATCTTATATTTTTGTGAGGAACGTTTTTATGGTGCTTGCCCGTAGACAGTCGTGCTAAGCATATGCATTCTGCCTCTATAAATGCTGTATTAATTGGTAAATATTAAACCCTCGTTCAAACCAACGTTATTTATATCAAATATAATATTATTATTGAACTTATTTGTGTTTTATTGATATCGTTGATGAAGAGACTTAGACAAGGCCCGCATTATTATAACAACTTTGGTCTGCTCAAATAACTGCCGTTTTTTGCACTCAAAGCGTCGATGTTATGAGTCATCCACCGTATGTTCATGCCTTGGCACTGAATGACTTTTTTTATTCCTGAATAAACTGTAAAATCAACTTTTTTCGACACTTGAAAATGCGTTCATAATGCATGTTTTGGATATAGCTCCATCAAAGTGGCAAACATGCATCAACAATTTGTTCAAACTCATCCAGAAGTGTATTTGGATCTTAATGGGAAACATTTTGAAAAACAATAACGCGATTTATTTTTGTTCTCTACTTCAGAAATATAAAACGTATAATTTGGAAACAATCTGGACAAATTTAATGAACACAGTTTTCAACCATTGGTTAGCTAGAACAAATGGCGCGCATAAAATATTTATGTGTTTATGGAAATTAATATTCTTCGGTCATTTACTCATAAATCGGCAAAAATTGGATGTGCCACCGTTTGAAAAATGGCGTTTAAATTAATGAAAGATAATAACAAAACCATTTGTTTCGGCGACCGTTTTCACTGTGTGCGATTTCTGATTGGTTATTCGGAGCGGTAAATTATGATAGTGAATTGCGCTAGTCATACTGGAACGAGTTGATTTTGCCCGATATTGGTAATTGAAAACGACGTCCCAATAAATATTGATCGAACGGTGCTCCGAACGGCGTGAAAAAAAAAATTGATTTGCCGTTGGGAACGGGCGTGAACGCGATACTCTCGCGACAATTAAAAAAATTTCGGTGTGAGGGGATTCCTACATGTTTGTTCATTCGAAAGTACTAGTTCAGCAGTTGTTGGTCAGGAAAGTCACACAAATATGAAGCTTCATATACTTATATGAAGAAGGTTCTGGAAAAAGTAAAAAAAAAACACTCTAGCAGATTCTCCCAGGGATGGATAACTCCAAAAAGTTCCTTTCAAACATTGAAACTGCAAGGTTCTTGAACCTTAGTATGAACTAACTATGTCTCGGTGTCATTTTGTTATTGAAAAAAAAAACAAATTATATCATATTATTGAAAAGTACGAAGTGATAATCGATGCTGGTCTGAAGTAATTATGAATGTATTAATTGAGCAAAAAATCACATGAAAATTTTCAAAAAGGTTTAAAACATAAAAAAAAACAATTAGAGTAAGTGTTCAAAATGTCCTCCGTTTTCACAAATACACGAATCTATCCTTCTGGTGATTGACAGGATGGCCCATGAGACCATCCTCAGAATATCTAGAGAAGGCGCAGGTAATTAGAGAATTAGGTGTCAGAGAGTCTGGAGCTCTCTGAGTAACTACATCTCATCTGCGAACCTTCCTATTGATTGAATGGTCAAGAAAGTAAGTACAGAGAAAAACTTCAGTACAATGCTATGCAAAAAAGAGGAATGGGAGCGGGAATACACCGACCAAAATTTCAAAGGAAATACTGTTAAATGGTATACAGATGGTTCTAAAGCCATCACGGAAGCTGGCGCTGGGGTTCACGGGGCCAAAGCCAAGTGTGCACTACCGTTAGGCTCCTGTGTGAGTGTTCTGCAAGCAGAAATATTAGCAATCGAAAGATGTCTAGAGAGAAACTATCAGAATTGCGACATAGCTATTCACTCAGATATTTAAGCTGCCATTAAAGCACTGAACTCCTATGTCATCGACTCAAAGTCCACATGTGAATGCCGGATCAAACTCAATTAGGTAGACAAGAAAAATTAGGTATTTTTGATCTGGGTTCCTGGTCATTCGGGAGTCACAGGTAACGAAGAGGCCAATAAACTTGCCAGAGAGAGTGCTCGGAAACCACTCACAGGCCCAGAATTTTTCTGTGTTATAGCGAAATGTACATATTAAGAAGGAGTTTCTGGAAAAGGAGAAAACTGAAAGAGAAACACTCTGGCAGAATCTCCCAGGGTTGGATCACTCCAAAAAGTTCCTTCGGAATTTTGAATTTGCAAGATCCAAAAAATATTTGGATCTCAGTAAGAACTAACTACACCTCCTCACTGGCTTTCTTACAGGGCATTGTCGCCTTAGAAAGCACTTGCTGAGAATGGGCGTATCGGATACTGACGAGTGTAGATTCTGTGGGGAGGAGGAAGAAACTCCTATTCACCTAGTCACAGAATGCTTTGGCATTGTAAGCCAAAGGAAACAATGCTTTGGTCAAGAGACCTGTAGGAGTGAGGAATTAGCCTCACTGAAGCCTTCCGAGATATTGTACATATTTCATAAGATCTCTAGGACTGGAAGGCGAGCTGTAAAGCTTTGTCAGGGGGCACAATAGACCATCAGGTCGCAGTGTAACCCCTTTTAAACTATTAACTATCCTTTTTTCTAAAAAAAATCCATTAATTTTAACGCTTGGGAGTCAGCTATGAGGTCATTGAAGTGACGTTGAATTCTCCCCTTCAATTCTTGAGGTGAATTTAGCCCTGTTGCGTAAATTTTCACTTCAATATACGACCAAACTGTGTAATCCAAGGGATTGAAATCCCATGACCGAGGAGGCCAATGAATTGGAGCTTCTACACCTCTAAGAATCCATCGTTTCGGAAAAATTTACTCAACCGATTACGACACATTCTATCAACGTGGCGTAGAGCTCCATCGTGGTTAATAATAAATAACAGTAATAATTAATGACTTTATCAATACTTCATATCAGCATCGGTTATTTATTCATAATTTTCAAATCGAAATATTCCGAAAACAGTGAACAGTATCGAGTTTCATCAAGAGTACCTTTTTGGTGTAAAATTGAATGATGTTTAAGATCGCCCAAAAGTAAGCTTAATAAATCTAATATCAAAAGAGTTTTGTTCAGAACAACTTGGTACGAACCATGTCACCCCCTATGAGAGTCAGACATCAAAACACATTCATTTGATGTATCAGCCTCCAAAACATATTTGTATAAAATTTAATCACAATGTCAAAGAAACGGCTGAACACATGGTATGCAAATGTCCAGAGCTGGCGGAACTAAGAACCATTCTCATAGGGAAGTCGGTTCTGGATCCACATGAAATAACCGCCAAGGCTCCTAAGGATGTCGTTGGGTTCATCAATACCATTGATGGCCTCCTTGGGATTTAAATGAACGAGTTGGGTAAAGAACAAAAGATCCTTGCGGTCGAAGTTCCCGGAAGGCTGAACGGAGCCACAATGACCCCTGTTCATGATAATAATCACAATGTCGCATAAAAAAAATGCTCCAAAGAAGATAAGATAATCATCAACTGACCCCAGAATCCTTGAATGATCTGAAAGAGCTTCTGCCCTGCTTATGGAACCAAATTCCTCAAGAAATGTTCAACAACCTCGTGTGAAGTATGCCAAGAAGATGTCCAGCTGTTACTGATGAAGGTTGATGATTATCTATAATCTCCTTTGGAGCATATCATATGCATGTTCTACACAATTCAAATCTGGTGAGTGCGGAGGTATTGGTAAATGTAGAATACCAAGCTGCTCGCGAGCATATTCAACTATGGCTCCACGGTGCGTTCTAGCGTTATCGTCTAGAAATTGAAAAGTGTTACGAATAGCAGCGTGAAATGTTGGCAAACCATTGTCAATGACATGCTCCCTATAGTGTAAGACGGTCATATTCACAGGACAAATCTGTAGATCTGTGCGCCCGTTGAAACATATCCCGGCCCATACCATAACACTACCCCCTCGGAATGGATGGACTTCTTGGACATAGCGACGATCACGGGGTATGCGTGGGATTGTCCATACCTTATTCTTCGAGAATCTGAAAATCGTCCATATCTGGATTCATCAGTGAAAATTATACTACGCCATTGATCGTTCCAAGTGATATGTTGCTTTGCCCATTTCAGTCTTTGACGCTTATGGTCACGTTTCAATGGAACTCCTCTTAACGGACGTCTAGAACCTAGATTCACCTTTCTCAAACGTCGTCTGATGGTTTCGATGGAAACTTAGACCCCATCTGCATTTCGAAGAGTATTCCGTAGCATTCTACACGTAGATGTAGGCTTTCTTCTCGCCGAAACGGTGATGAAACGATCCCTAGCAGGTGTTGTTTCGAATCGAAACTGACTCCATTTCAAAATGAGAACATTCATGAAGCGTATGCAAAGAACCAAACTCAAGAAAAAAGGCGACCAGATTGACGAAATGTCTCATACTGCTTTCAATTGGATCGATTCAGGTTGTTATTGAGTTTCAAATGATTTTACAGCGATTTTCTCGAAGATTGCCTACTTTTCAAACCGATTGAATACGATATCCCTAACTCTTGTGGAGCATAGTTGAAACTGTCTGAGTCATAATTCATTATACAGTAGAATCCGTTTATTATGACGCCGGCTATACTGACCAATCGCTTATAATGACGCAAATGTCGTGTTAAGTTTGGTTTCATTCAAAACTCCTCACAATAGGGTCCGGATATAATGACTTCGCTTATAATGACATGTCGCTTACAATGACATGATTTCAGATACAACAACATGATTTTTCGAAAATTTTTCCGGTTATAGTGACCGCTCAATCGTTTTCTGAAGCCACCCTACCCTTTTTAATGCGATGAGGTTTGATACGATACGAGACATACGCGTGACGACATGCTTTTTAGTATAATCCAGATCCTTCAAGAGATTATTGGTGTTTTGTGGACAAAATGACATCCATTGAAGCCATTTCTAAGTTGTACAATGGTGTAAGAATTATTTCAAGTCGAAAAAAACAAACGCAAACTAAAATTTCAGATTATTTTTCTAAAAAGAAAAATTTCTTTATATTTAGTTTTTTTTGTGAGAGAAGCTATTTTTTATTTTATCAATAAAGCAAAATCTGAAATTCTCGTTCTTTTCTTAAACTGAATCCAAGAAAAATAAATTCCGCTTTATGTGACTTCCGGTTATTATGACGTATTTTTCATTTCCCTTCTATGTCAATATAAGCGGATTCTACTGTACGTTTCTTGTAAATGCGCCAGTCATATCAGGCCGCAGCCTTCGTCGACAACTCAATGTACCCAGCAAGTAATTACTTCGCGTCCGCATTGATCAACACACAGCCTGACATGTTCATACACACCGGCTCAATTTTCGCAGCATCGATCCTATCTTAGACGATGCATAAACTTTTCCGAGCTTGATAAATCGCCCCGGAAACAAACGTTTATTATTTCACGTGAAAAAATCCATCTCCCGATAGCCGGTGAACAATCGAAAATTAATGAACCGAACTTGGAAACTCCAAAAACGGAGCCGGGGGTGGGAGTGCGTCATTTATCATTTCCTGACGCGAAAAAGCTGTGTGTTCATTATCGCGATACAAAGGGATTTTTTGCCCGGATATGTTACCGTTTTTATCACCTTGGCGCTGACGTCTGAATTTGCCGAATTCTCCCCTTTGCCCGGGCTTTATACCTGCCGCATAACCCGGAATATGTTTTTCTGGCCGCTGCTGGATTCGCCCGTAAAAAAGACGCGTCGATATGATGGGAGGGACGTTTTCGCCATATGCGCCTTCTGGGGGAGAATAAACTGGGATATATTGATGGATATTTTCTTAGGAAGATTCTGTTAAGCATCTAACGTGGGTTCGGATTCAACAGCTCATCGAAAAAGGACAGCCGAGAATAAAATTTCAACCTAGCCTATAATGCTCAGAATTAAAATCAAGAATTTGAATTGTTATTCCTGAGAATAATGGATCTCGATTGAAATTTGTCAATTTGACGTTATCCACCTGAAATTTAGTATTACTTCAAATCTTACCCATCTCCTGAATCCTTCCAGCTCATGAATTGCCTTTTCGTCTATCTGCGATGGCTCATATCGGCAGAATTCTCGAAAAAACATAGGTTCGGGTGTACATACCTGAAACAAAAAACGATATCATAAATTTGGCAACATAGGAAAATTGGAAATGTTGAAAAAACGCTGTGGTGATCTGAATAAAGCAGTCATAGCGTAATTTACCTAACCAATGAACTTTCATCATAGTGTGTAGCTGCTTCAAAAAAAACGAACGACATTGAATTAACTAGAGGTAGAAAGAATAAAAGATCAAATCCTTGGGACGCCAGAGCCACCAGAATACCTGATAATGTGATATTTGTAGACTGGTATCAAGAGGCTAACCTTCTTCCAGAGGTCTTACTACAAATCAAAGCATTTCTTATCTCGCCAAAAAAATTCCAAGGTAACTAAATGGCGAATGCGCTGGGTTAAGATTTCTTGATTTTTACTACCCTTCAATATCAGCGTGCATTCGAAAAAGTGACAGCAAACAATGTTAACATTGATTGTTCACGTAGAAGCGTGTTAAAAATATTTTTAAAATTAGTGTTAAAAATATTTTTAGCATTTCATTTCCTTATGATGAAATCAGATGAGAAAAATTCAGCAATTGCGAATTTTTATAATCAATATTTAACAATCATTATTTATGAACATTAATTTTAATCGTAAAACTAAAACAATTACTAACATTAATGCCCTGTGACGTTAGGGAGCTTCGCAACACATCATTATAATCCTAAGCACCATCAGTACCGGAAGTGCAATATTGGATGATAATGATCCAAAATCTGTTGAGGTTGGGAAAATTTTTTCAGCAATAACATTTCTATATGCAATGGAACATAGCCCTCGGCTACCGTCGTAGACTTCCATCCACCATGTTTTTTTATATCCGTAATATTTGCTTCTGATTCTGCTAGCAATGAAGCGGGGATCTTCGAAAACAGTGTCCTGTATATTGCTTTGGTTTTGGCAGTTTGAGGAATTCGGCAGCAATAGATGGAATTTTCCCAAATGTATCAACACCAACTGCATTGGCAGTGCATTTATCATTCATGTATTTCAGGAAAAAACTACGATGTTTGATGACAGAAGGGCGCAGTGCGAAAAACTTATGAAAATGGTCTACACACTTCCCAATAATAAATACTGATAGAACGACTGATTTTCGTTTTTGTGCTTGGAAGTTGTATAACCAATGATTCATTTGTTATTTTGATGTTTCCAAGTGATAAATTATTACACAATTCTTAACGTCAACAGGCTCCAAATAATCCGAAATTAGTTGCAACCTTAACCATCAAGTATTTCTCATCCGGTGCCTCCTTTATAAACTTTCCAACTTGTTCACAAGTGAGAATTTTCGATTTTTTGGGACGATATCCCTCACTTTTCCGTTTTAAATATGCTATTACTTTAAAATATTTACTAACATCCACATCATTTTTAACAAGGGCGCTTGACTTTATCATTGAAAATTTGCTCCACAAAGTTGATGAACTCCATATTTTTTATTTTTCTTCTAAGTATGCCACAAAAACAGTTTCTTTGAAGTTCCCTTCTACATTCTTGAATTTACACCAGACCAGGAAATTGTTATATGCAATATCGTACTGCTGAACAGATTTGTTAGGTAGGAGTTTCAGATTTGTTCTTCTTGCAGACTCTTCAATATCCAGAGGAACAACCAAATCGTCACAAACATATTAAGCAGCATATTTTGTTCGTGAAATTGTTCAACTCGCTTCGCTCATTTCACAAACTTTTTCACTCACAAAATGAAACGTCACTTTTGATACTCATATCATGAATAACTATACTGTAGTAGGAGGATGAATTACCAAACAGGGCTCCATTAATATTTAGTTTTATTGTATTTTAAACAAAGAAAACTCAGGATGATTTGATGAGATTTCAATTTTCTTGAGCTCCCAATGGACTTTTTATAGAATTTGTTCATTAAGGAATTATCTGAAACACTCTATTTCAGTGCTGAAAACGCAAAATTAGAAATCAATAGACCAAAATCTTCGTTTCACAAAACACCTCCCTGATTAAAACGCTGCAATACCTCCCTTACTAAGCACCGTTCCCCTCTCCAATGATGGAGTGTTTCCTGCTGCATTATCACCTGAGGATAACCGACTGCACGAAGAGGATTACAACCGCCCGTAATTTATACGATTGTCCGCCTTTCTCGCGCCTTCAGACCCTCCTTTCGCACCTACCGACAACAGAGGGCGCTGCTCGGAAAATTAACCCAGAACAAAACTTCAGACAACGAATGTAAATTACTTCTTCAACTGTGTTACATTTGTTGGCAATCTTTCATCCAGTAATTTATCCTCGCGTGACTCAGAAAGGGAGGAAAATCGAAATTGATTCTGCATTGTCGGCGCGAACTTAGTCCATAAATTAGGCGGTATCTAGGAGGCCGGAATTGGGGAAAATCCTGTGGAAGTCTGCCGCCCCGGATGTAATGAAAGGTGTATAATTCATCGGGACCGCTGCGAACGATGAACTGCTAAAAATTATTCGATTCACTTCGCTGATTAGGACTCAGACATAATCATCTGGGTCGGAGAAAGAGATGGATGGAGACAAATGGAAGTGTTTTATTTTTCATAATTTTTTTATAGCTGACTCGTTCAAATACTCACAGGGAGAAACAAAAAGGTGATGCCCTTTTTCTGATGAAAAAAACTGCGATAGTTTTACATTTGATTGAACGTTGATATTTCATTAAGTTAAGATAAAAAATGTTTTAACCACCAATAAATCTTGAAATTTATTTTACTGAAAAAACTGTAGTGTATTCCTAAGAATTTCTTGGATTTTGGAAAAAGGATATATAAAGAAAAGTAACTCAAATTCCACCATAGATGCTGGCCGATGCAATGGACTGATAGAATAGTTATTTATGCTATGAGTGTTGAAGGTGACATTTTATTTTGTGAGTGAAAAAGTTTGTGAAATTTTAACACAAATACCATACAATGGTTTTTGTACAACTGCTCTATTTTGATAATGAAATGGTCGAATTTACACTGACAATAAACTTCAAAATGCATTTTAACATTCAAATAATCAAAAGGTTGTTGTGAATGGCAAAAGTTGCCAACGTTATGAATACTAACAAATGAGAAAAGACGCTGTCATTTGAATTTCGTTCCTGTCCAATTTTCGTCTTGGGTTTTTAACTGCTTATTATGATTGTCGAGGGTCCAATTATTTATATAAGTGACGATTTGGTTGTTCTAGATATTGAAGAGTCTGCAAGAAGAGCAAATCTGGAACTCCTACCTAAAAAATCTGTTCAGCAGTACGATATTGCATATAACAATTTCCTGGCCTGGTTTAAATTGGAAAATGTAGAAAGGAACTTCAGTGGAACTGTTTTCCTGGCATACTTAGAAGAAAAATCAAAAATATGGAGTTCCCAAAAAATCGAAAATTCTCACTCGTGAACAAGTTGAAGAGTTCATAAAGGAGGCACCAGATGAGAAATACTTGATGGTTAAGGCTGCAACTATTTTCGGATTATTTGGAGCCTGTCGGCGTGAAAAATTGTGTAATTTATCAGTGGAAGACATCGAAATAACAAATAAAGCATTAGTTATACAACTTCCAAATACAAGAACGAAAGTCAATCGTTCTTTCAGTATTATTGGGAAGTATATGGACTATTTTCATAAGTACTTTGCACTACGCCCTTCTGTCATCAAACATCGTCGTTTTTTCCTGAAATACACGAATAATAAATGCACTGGCAATCCAGTTGGTATTAATACATTTGGGAAAATTCCATCTATTGTCGCCGAATTCCTCAAACTGCCAGAACCAAAGCAATATACAGGACGCTGTTTTCGAAGATCCTCCGCTTCATTGCTAGCAGAATCAGCAGCAAATATTACGCCCCGGATGTAATGAAAGGTGTATAATTAATTCATCGGGACCGCGGACAAACGATGAACTACTAAAAATTATTCGATTCACTTCGCTGATTAGGACTCAGACATAATCATCTGGGTCGGAGAGAGAGAGATGGATGAAGCAGAATGGGGGTGTTGTGCCTCGTTCTAGTTCCTGTAATGGTTCAGGGTTTCCAAAGAAAATTTTCAAATACTTTCAGAGAGGAACAAAAAGCTGATGCTTCTCTTCTGATAGAGAAAAATTGCGACAGTCTGACATTTGATACGTTGATATTTTATTTAGTTAAGTTAAGGGTTTTAACCATCCATGAGTTCAAAATTTTTCTCGAGCTTTATCGACCCAGGTCATTTTCTATATACACCGCGCGAAAAAATTAACACACATTCTGAAAATCTCAATTTGAATGGAATTTAATCCTACATTGACTTTATAACTTATTTTTTATGTTCTCTCGGGAAGGTTATGAACGGATCAAGACACATTTAATGAAAGAAAAATTCAGGATTTCACCGAATCTTACGTGGAAGAAGAGAAATGAACAATTTTCAAAATACTGAAATGCTGATAAGTGATTTAATACTTGCTATTTCCACCCCTTGCGTTAATTACAGCTCGGCAACGACGGTTCATACTCAAAATGAGTGATCTTAAAATGTTCTGATCTAATCCTTCCCAGATTTCTCCGAGTTGGATTCCTAAGTCATTAAGAGTAGCTGGATGATTTTCTGGACTTCTCAGCCTTCTATTGAGGTTGTCCCAAACCTGCTCAATCGGATTAAGATCTGGACTTCTTGCTGGCCATTCCATTTGAGAGACTTCAACCTCTTCAAGGTACTCCTGACGATGCGCGCACGATGGGGTCTGGCATAATCGTCCATAAAATTGAAATTTTCACCAATATATGGGGCAAATGGCACTACATGCTCTTCAAGAATGTTCCTTATATACTTATCAGCATTCATAGCTCCATTATCAACGACCACTAGGTCTGTGCGAGCAGTCAAAGATATTCCACCCCATACCATAATTGATCCTCCCCCGAAACCAGTAGTAGTCAGGAAATTGTTTTCTCTCTGGTATTCATTTTTGCTGTCATGTCTTGAGGCCGTTTGATTTCAATTCATCGAGCGTAGGCGAGGTGCGCCTATGGCATGTCTCTAGTTTTTATTCTCCTATCGCCAACATTTTACATTTTCAGTTTTGTTCCACAAAGGACCAACATTTCGGATTCTCTATAGATTATACCTTGAAAAATAATAGTTCTAGAAAAAATCTGTTCAAATATTCGTTATCTACGCCATCAAATCTCTCAGTGGATGAATTTTGGTGTCGATCTGAAGAAATTGATTTTTTGGCAAGATACATGAGAAATTTGCGATTTTTCGGAAAAAATTTTTGCTCCGCTCATAACCAAATTAGTACTGTTGACTGATTTGAGGGTGTAGATCACGAATATGCAAACAATTTTTTGCTGAAAAGATTACTTTTCAAGTCATGGCCGATGTAAAATTCGAGATTTTCGACCTTCGCGAAAAAATGAGAAAATTCAAAATGTTCCCGATAAGTGAATAACAATTAAACCGTTTTCTTAGTAAAGGATTAATCTATGCCTGAACGAATCAGCATTTTTTCAGTGCGTTGTTTCTGGTTGCTACACCACTTTGAAGTTGAACAAATTTTGGAATCTTGAATTTCGATCTTGAATAAAAACAAATTTCATATTTTTAAGAAAAGGCACATCGAGAACATTTTTGAAACATAGATGAATTCAAAATAGTAATCATCGAAATGAATACCATTTTCAATTCCCAGGCTCAGAGATCTATTATCATGAGGTTGGAGAAATGATATTAGATTTTGAGATCTCTGAGCTTGGGAATTGAAAATGGTATTCATTTCGATGATTACTATTTTGAATTCATCTATGTTTCAAAAATGTTCTCGATGTGCCTTCGTAAAGGCAAAGAATTTCCTTTTTCTTAAAAACATCAGGCTTCACAGTCACAAAAAGAATTGGGCGTTTCCATCACTTTGAGAAACTAGCAAGCGGGATCTGAATAGAGCCACTGCTAAAATCTCATTCAGTGAAAGAGGAAGTACAGATTTCTTTTTTTGCATTTGATTGGAGATGTGAAACTTCATTTTGACGCAATTGGATGTCAACACCTTAGTACTTTGTAATATTTTACTCATTACTTCACAACCAATTGCTTCAAATTCCGAAGTTTTTGATGAAGATTTTATCCTGAGATGTGCGGGATACTGATGAGGCCCAACAAGGCCGAAACCGGTGTACCTCTCATCTCAGTGACAAAATCTAATATCATTTCTCCAACCTCATGATAAAAGATCTCTGAGCCTGGGAATTGAAAATGGTATTCATTTCGATGATTACTATTTTGAATTCATCTATGTTTCAAAAATTTCATATTTGTCATGGTAATATTGATAGATTACATATTTGTCTCCAGCCATGGATTCATTCATTATCTGTTGAATTTATGAGAGAGAAAACAATATTGTTCGAAACAGAAATCTCTAATCAACATTCATGAAGATACTCCATTTATTTCAATAAAAATTCAATGAAGTAGAGAAAAAAACGTATGATACTTGTAGAGAAGGGTCATTCTAACACCCGTTTATTTATAAAATCGCCACTTCGTGGCTCGGTATTGAAATTTAAACAAGTGAAAGAATATCAGTGCCGTCTGCACTTGTATCGTTAATACCCAGAATTACTTTTAACAACACAAATAGTCGAAATTTTCTGTCATGAAGTTGTCTTTAACCAAGTAGGTTTGCCTAATTCTAAAATATGAAAGCCAATCTTTCGTATAAACAATCCCACGAAAATTGAGCCCATAGGCCTTAATAGTCGACCGATTCAGTGGCGTACCTGATTGGATAATCGCGCTACCTCCAAAGTGCCTCGAACAATGCCCTAATCACATCGTCAGCTCTCAAATTCGACCGTATTACTCAAGTAATGAGGCGTATTGGCCCCGACGTATCCCCGAAATCGATGAAGGACTCGACACGTTCTCGAAATATTCAACAATTCACCCCTCTCCCCCCCCTCGGAATCAATGAGCTCTCATTTGGCCACATTATGTCGCGGCGAACAATAAATAATGCCGCATTAACACGATACCGCCGTTCCAAATTACCGTATTTTGTAAACAGAGAAACTTTCGTTCCGTGGAGTTAACGTCTTTTATTGCACCGACATCGTTTAATTCTCCATTATATCGGCGGCGGCCGTATCGGTTACCTAAGTTCGATTTTGTGATGGTAAGGAAGAAAAAAAAAGGAAACGTATTTCGGGCGAAGACAAGTGAAAATAGGGGCTCCTGGGGGAATCAATTGTTTTGAAGCATTTTTATTTCTTTTATTTTACTATCAACGCTTTAACTTTCAAAATTAATAAAACATAATTGTGGTAGAACAGGGTTCATCCGAAAAACAGTCAAAGTAAGTGAGAAAAATAGTATATTCTAAAACAAGTTGCAGAATGAGCTCCTATTCCAACACGAATGCGGAGTTTGAAAACGAGCGACGAAGGAGCGAGTTTTCGATAGCATAAGTGTTGGAATTGCCTTCTGCAACGAGTATTAGACGGTATTTTCTCTATTTCAGTCAATTTTTGTGAAATACTCTCAAAATTCAAATGAAAATTCAGATTAGTGACTTTTGTTTTGTATCTTGGCAGTTGGTGTGACATACGAAATTTGACAGATCACGGAATTTGAATTGATTCGATTCGAAACTTGATTCGATCGGATGTCAGTACTGACAACCATAAAACGAAAAATATAACTGAAAACAATGCTGTAATGAGTTTCATTACAGCACTAATTTTAGTACTGTAATGAGCTCATTACGATACTGAAATAGAGAAATAATTATTTTTGATGAGTGTTAAAAGTGACGTTTTATTTTGTGAGTGAAAAAGTTTGTGAAATGAGCAGAGCGAATTGAACAATTTCACGAACAAAATAAAATCACTTTTAACACAAATACCATACAATGTTTTTCGTACAACTGCCCTATTTTGATAATGAAATGAGCGAATTTGCATTTGCCATTTGAATTTCGTTCCTGTTCAATTTTCTCTTGGGTTCTTAACTGCTCAATATGTTTGTCAAGAATCCAGTTATTAATAAAAGTGACGATTTGGTTGTTCCTCTGGATATTGAAGTCTAATACGGTAGCCGAGGGTTATGTTGATCATTCCATTGCATAAAGAAATGTCATTGCTGAAAACATTCTCCCTACCTCAACAGATTCTGGATCATCATCATCCAATATTGTACTTCCGGTTTCGACAAATACTGATGGTGCTGAGGATTCTTATAATGTGTTGCGAAACTCTCTAACGTCACAGGGCATTAATGTTAGTAATTGTTCTAGGTTTACGATTAATATTAATGTTCATAAGTAATGATTGTTGAATTGCGTGTTGTCTTTGAAAAACTGCATTAGATCATTTTCATTTTTGGAGAAAGAGCCCGACACATGAAGTTTTTAGACAACACGCTATCATGAAAAGTTATCGGTAATTTTGATGCACTTGTGCAATTACTAACGATAATGTAATGTACTCATAATTATCGATACTTTTGGAGTCGGTGTCATCCAAACTATATTTGTGAGTCTACGTACCTACATACTGAGTTGACTGACACCAACTACAAGAATAACAATTACTGTGAGTACATTGTATTATCGTCATGATTCGATTGTGTTTTCAGTAATCTAATGTTTTTCATTTCATTCTACTTCGGATAACTCTCTGCTCATTTTCTGTTATTCAGTTATGCGTTGACTTAGATTCGAAGTTGATAGATTTCTTAATTGCTGTGTGTGGTGAAAACGCAATTAGTTTTTTTCTTCCCCCAGTGAATATTTTGTTATTTTGGAATATCGTGTTCTGAAGTCTTTTTTTTCATCAAATATTGTTGTTTAATTTATTTTTGACATCAGAACACGCAGAATTTCACTCCATTAGTGTTTTCTACAGTGTATATTGACTTTTGGATGTGTTCATATCATACGTCATATTACATAATCCATCAGCTCGAAATCCCGCTACATTTTCAGACCTTCCCTCGAAAAACTCATTAGGGAATTCAATCAAATAACCGAGAGAATACCCGTAAGAAAATTTAACGCCATTCCGAGGGCATTATACGCGATGAAATGAACCCAGCGTTATTCATCCCCCCTCATTTTTCCCCGGATTTCGTAACCCAGAATGAAGTTATTAAAGAACGTCACCTTAAACGCGAGCCTCCTGTCCTTTCGGAATTGATATCGGAAATGTTACGGCTGAAATTATGAAGCAATTTTGCGGTTCCTCAGTTGTTCCATCCGGCCTTGGAGAGCCTTAAGCCGTCTTCGAACGAGTCGCCTGACTGTTCAAAAATGGCTGGTCGGGCGAAATTATTTTTCGGCAATTCTGGATCGTCTCTTTCAGTACAGACTGGCGTCTTAAGCTGCTATGTCACGCTCAAAGGATACCGACCATTTCTTACTTGCACGTACGTAATATCTGGAGTGAATGTATTCGCTCCATTCTAAAATCAGTTGTTCTCGATCAATTCTAGTGATCAATAGTTTTTCTTTCGTTTGATTTTCTACACTCGATCGCTATGCAAAGCGAAACACGCAATTTGACCCAAGAGGAATGTGCCCAAGCGGTAGTTTTGAGAGAAGAAGGGTGGACATACACAAGAATTGCAGAAAGGTGCGGAGTTTCCCATACAAGTGCGTCCAGAATGTTGCAGCGATTCAGGGAGACAGGTATGAATGTCCGAAGACCAGGACAGGGTAGACCACGGGTAACAACTGCCATTCAAGAACGTTACTTGAGAGTTTCTTCGTTGAGACAACGGTTTGCAACCACTCGCCTCCTTCAAAATCAGCTTGAGCAAACTCATGGGATGCAAATTAGCACTCAGATAATAAGAAATCGCCGCAGAGAATATGATTTGAGGCCTCGTGTCGCGGTAAGAGGCCCCGCTATTACCCCAGCCCATCGAAGGGCGCGTTTGGATTTTGCGAGAGAGCATATCCATTGGAAAGAAGCCGATTGGGAAAGAGTTCTCTTCATGGATGAGTCTAGATTCTGCCTCTACCATTGTGATCGACGTTCTCTTTTATACAGACGTCCACATGAAAGATATGCTCAGTGCAATTTCCTGAATACTACTGGTTTCGGGAGAGGATCGATTATGGAATGGGGTGGAATATCTTTGACTGCTCGCACAGACCTAGTGGTCGTTGATAATGGAGCTATGAATGCTGATAAGTATATAAGGAACATTCTTGAAGAGCATGTAGTGCTATTTGCTCCATAAATTGGTGAAAATTTCATTTTTATCGACGGTAATGCCAGACCCCATCGTGAGCGCATCGTTCAGGAGTACCTTGAAGAGGTTGAAGTGTCTCGAATGGATTGGCCAGCAAGAAGTCCAGATCTCAATCCGCTTGAGCAAGTTTGGTACAACCTCAATAGAAGACTGAGAAGTTCAGAAAATCATCCAGCTACTCCTAATGACTCAGGAATCCAACTCGGAGAAATCTGGGAAGGATTAGATCACTCATTTTGAATATGAACCGTCGTTGCCGAGCTGTAATTAACGCAAGGGGTGAAAATACCAAGTATTAAATCACTTTTATTAGCATTTCAGTATTTTGAAAATTGTTGATTTCTCTTCTTCCACATGAGATTCGGTGAAATCCTGAATTTTTCTTCCATTTAATGTGTTTCGTTTCTTTCAAAACCTTCCCGAGAAAATATAAAACATAAGTTATAAATTCAATGTAGAGTTAACTTTCATTAAAATTGAGATTTTCAGAATGTGGGTTAATTTTTTTGCGCAGTGTATTTGGCCAAGGAATTACGTTCCAGTGTTGTTCCTCAAAACCCTGTTTTTTTCTGGTAATATGAAATTCAACTATCGAATTTATAGGAACTTTTACACAAACCCTCTGTATGAAATAAAATAACGGAAAACAACACTAATGCTTGACAACCTTGTAGAACGTGTGCAAACGGCTTAAGGCACCTTTTAAGGATCAAAAAATGGGGGAGGTGCTTTATAACTTCAGCACTCGCCATTAAAGATGTTTTCTTCTCTTGCGAACGACCGGGAATAACGGCATTCCCCTCTTCGGTTAGAGGCAAGAAGTTCGGATGAACTTTGTGTAGTAATCTCCCAAATCCAGGTTAGTTACAAGATATGACTGCGTCTAACGAGAGCATATTGTGCCGCTTCCTGATCTCTCGCCTTTTTGTTCCAGTTGCGTTTTTGAGTTATGAAAATGAAAAAAAAATATACCTTCTCTTGATTATTATCAAATGGTTTCAGGCTCTGAAATTCCAATGGCACCTGTGAATATTTCTAAGAAAAATTTCCTAAAGGTTTTTTTGTACAACTGCCATAAAAAGTGACACCTTTACTGGGAGCAAACAATGTTCAAATTGATTGTTTATGTGGAAGCGTCTATTCTCAACGTTAGTGTTAAAAATATTTCAAGCACTCCATTTTCTTATGATGAAATCAGATGAGAAAAATTCAGCAATTGCACATTTTCATCATCAATATTTAACAATCACTACTTATGAACATTAATATCAATCGTAAAACTAGAACAATTACTAACATTAAAGCCCTGTGACGTTAGGGAGCTTCGCAGCACATTATAAGAATCCTCAGCACCATTAGTACTTGTAGAAACCGGAAGAACAATATTGGATGATGATGATCCAAAATGTGTTGAGGTTGGGAAAATTATTTCAGCAATGACATTTCTATATGCAATGGAATGATCAACAGAACCCTCAGCTACCGTCGTAGACTTCCATCCACCATGTTTTTTTATATCCGTAATATTTGCTCCTGATTCTGCAAGCAATGAAGCGGAGGATCTTCGAAAACACTGAAAACAGTGTCCAGTATATTGCTTTGGTTCTGGCAGTTTGAGGAATTCAGCAATAATGGATGGAATTTTCCCAAATGTATTAATACCAACTGGATTGGCAGTGCATTTATTACGCATATATCCCAGGAAAAAACGACGATGTTTGATGACAGAAGGGCGCAGTGCAAAGTTCTTATGAAAATAGTCTACATACTTCCCAATAATATCGAAAGAACGACTGACTTTCGTTTTTGTATTTGGGAGTTGTATAACCAATTATTCATTTGTTATTTGGATGTCTTCCACTGATAAATTACACAATTCTTCACGCCGACAGGCTCCAAATAATCCGAAAATAGTTGCAACCTTAACCATCAAGTATTTCTCATCTGGTGCCTCCTTCATAAACTTTTCAACTTGTTCACGAGTGAGAATTTTCAATTTTTGGGACGATATCCTTCACTTTTCCGTTTAAATATTCTATTACCTTAAAATATTTAGTAACATACACACCATTTTTAACAAGGGCGCTTGACTTTATCATTGAAAATTTGCTCCACAAAGTTGATGAACTCCATATTTTTTATTTTTCTTCTCAGTATGCCAGGAGAACAATTCCACTGAAGTTCCCTTCTACATTTTACAATTTACACCTGGCCGAGAAAATGTTATATGCAATATCGTACTGCTGAACAGATTTTTTAGGTAGGAGTTCCAGATTTGCTCTTCTTGCAGACTCTCCAATATCCAAAGGAACAACCAAATCGTCACTTTTATTAATAATTGGACTCTCGACGAACATATTAAGCAGTTAAAAACACAAGACGAAAATTGGACAGGAACGAAATTCAAATGACAGCGTCATTTCTCATTTGTTAGTATTCATAACGTTGGCAACGTTTGCCATTCACTACGACCTTTTAATTATTTGAATATTTAAATGCATTTTGAAGTTTATTGTCATCGCAAATTCGCCCATTTCATTATCAAAATAGGGCAGTTGTAAAAAAAACATTGTATGGTATTTGTGTTAAAATTGATTTTATTTTGTTCGTGAAATTGTTCATTTCACAAACTTTTTCAGTCACAAAATAAAACGTCACTTTCAACACTCATATCATAAATAACTATTTTATTTCCAGAGCTCATTCACAATACTGCGGAAGTTGAAGAGAATTATAAAACTTGGCCAAATTCCAAAATCACCCTGTAGCATTGAAATTAGACACCGTAGTGACTTGCTGTGTTCAATAATTTATGTTTCTCGGAAGAAAAAAACCTGACATGTTTATTACTCATCTTTTAATTCCCCTCTCTTTCAATTTATTAGATGCAGTAGTCAATCATTGATATCTGACCACCCTGTACATCCATCGCAGCATTTTCCAGTCACATCCCCAAGGCTAAGCAGAGAGAATTAAATCCATACTGAATATTCGACCCGAAAAATCGTCTCTTCCAAATTTCTGCTAAATTCTCTCTCGAATCGGGAGGATACCCTGGGCGCATTCGCCATTTTGTAAATATTTGAAATGGACGCATAAAGGCAAATCATCCAGAAAGAACTTCGGGCCCGGAGATACGGAAGGGCCATTAATGAAATTTCCAATTACTCGAGTATCGATCCGAGCGCCCCATTATCGCGCTACCGATTTTCCTGAAGAAGCATCAAAAACAACGTCATATTCTCGTTTTGACGATGAATTAATCATGGCGTCGAAGTACATGCACTTATTTATTCATGAAATTAGGGAGAAAGGGACGACGGAATTAATCTTGCTGCCGTGCTGAATTATTACCGGGAAAGGGGGGATCAGGATCTCATCATGTCGAAAACACAAAATCAAGAGAAGGGTTTTTAAAATTACGTTGAAAAACAGGCGAAGCATGAAAAAAAATATCAAAAATATCATTCCAGATATCGAGCATCGTACATCAAGAGATATTCTTTGTTTTTTGACACAATTAAGAGGCCATGTAGAATCATAGTTGGAAAAAATATAAACGGAGACAAGCATAATTTTTTCGTCATAATAGGAAACATAGATTCATGGAAAAATTCAGAAGGAAAAAAGACAAAATGTATTGATCTATTAAATGAAAATGACTCAAATTATATGGAAATATAATGGTAAAATCACAAAACAGGAAATCAACATAGAATCAACATTTTATAATAATCATGGATATCACTGTAACTCCATACAAAAGAGAAAAACATGAAGAGGAAAATAACACGCTACCGCTACCTAGCATGAATTGAAAGCGCTCCTAAAAATACCTATTGCTCTAAAACGAAATATTAAATATCAAAGGAATCTTGAAAGACTTCAGCGTGATCCAAGAGAACATCTTTATGTTGTCCGTCTATGGACTCAGATAAACAGATTCTTCACAGAACCACTCGCCATTCTTAATCTGAAATGAAAAAGACAAGAGCAGAAAAGAAACTAATTATTTAAAATAAATCAAAAAATGTTGACATTTACCACCCATTTCAGAAATGCATTTGTTATGTATAGCCTCGAAACCATCTGAAATTTATAAATGGGACAACTATTTATAAGATGTTCTATAGTCTCCTCATTTTCCTCACTCTCACAACTAGGACTCTCAACCGAATTCTATCGGAAGAGTATTCTGTTGCATCGTCTATGGACTGTTCTAATACGATATAGAAAAGACCATATTCTCCTGGGAAGATCAAAACCAGGAACTCTGATGGAAGGATCAGTAATAAGATCTTTATTGAAAAAATTGCATACATTCCATTCAGATTGCCAAATATCTTTGTCGTTTCTATTCATATCAAGTAGGAAATTTGACCACAAAGGTTTACGCGACTTCACTCTGGGAACCTTATTATCTAGAATATAGGTGAGTATGAGAAATGAATTTGGAAAGGAATTAAATTTGTTCCAAAGATTCAAAGCTGTTGTTTCTCTGCGAATATGGGGAGGGACAATATTTGAGAATACTGGTAACCAAGTAGTAGGTGTAGATTTGGTAATACCAAGAATAATCCTCATAGAAAAAATTATTTGGGCATCAATTTCTTTTTACTTGAACACTGTTCAACCATTATTTATTTTTCTATAAACTTTATACACATCTTGAATGTGGAAAGATGATTTGTCTATTAGAGAATATGTTTTTGGATAGAAGATTTCGTGTTTCTGTTGATGATAATAGTAGTAACTTCAAAACTTTGAACAATGGTCTTCCACAAGGATCTGTTTTAGCGCCCCTTCTTTTCAATTTATATTTATATGATATTCCTTGTATTTCATCTGAAAAATTCATTTACGCTGTCGATATTGCACTCGCTTTCCGACATTCTGATTTTCAAAGTATTGATCTGAATATTTTGAAAAATTATCTTTTTGAATGGCGTTTGTGTCCAAATCCGAATAAAACCGAGGTTTCGTTATTTCATTTGAATAACCATCAAAAATTTTGAAAATTAAATGAATTTTTCGGAAACTTTCCTCTGAAACATAATTCAACTCCCAAATACTTAGGTGTTTAATTAGATTCCTCTTTAAATTACAAAGCACATTTGGATGATTTACGGATGAAGCTGAAAACGAGAAATAATATTGCTGGTAAGTCATGGGGTGCTGACCCGACTTCTCTTCGCACAGCAGCCCTTGCCCTGGATTTTTTCCACCGCTGAATATTGTTGCCCTGTTTGGCTCAATAGTTGTCATGTTCAGAAAATCGACGCACAGCTCAATTTATCAATGAGAATAATTACTGGAACCATCCGATCTACACCTGTCCAGTACTATCAAATATAGTTCCTCCCCATGTTCGAAGACAGTCTGCAACTTGGAATTCTTGGAATAAATTCTATTTATTTCCGGATTCTTTTCCGATACTTTCCTACGTTCCAGAAAATAGAATTCCAAGACTGAAATCTCCTAAACCGATTTGGTCGAATAACTTTCTGAATTCGAACTTCAGCTACAAGGAAATCTGGAAATCCGAATGGGATGCATGTTCTTTATCTAATAAAGATTTAATATCTGATCCATCGAATAAAGTTCCTGGTTTCAACCTTCCCAGGAGAATATGGTCCCTTCTTAATCGAATAAGAACAGGTCATGGTCGTACCAATAGCATGCTTTTCAAGTGGAATTCAGTTGACAGTCCTAATTGTGAATGTGGTGAACCAGAGGAAACAGTTGAACACCTAACTAATAATTGTTCGATTTATAAATTTCAAGATGGCATTAGAGCCATACACAATGTTTTAATATTAAATTCATTTTTGCAATGGGTTTAAAATTTTTGATCAATTTGATGAAGTATAAATTGCATTCTCTTGCCGTTCTGTCTTTTTTTGTTTTCAGGTTGGTGTTTGTGTTTGGGAATCCTTCCTCCGAAGAGCCGTTCGGATAATCGTGATGTCCTTCAATATAAAATATTCAGATACAACAATTTTATCTTATTTTTTTACGGGGAAACAGGTTTTGTCGGCTGAGGTTTTTTCCCCTGGCTCTATAGTATCGTATGATACTAGTGATGATTGTATCGTATGATACTATAGTATCAATGTCATGGTACCCCGTTCTTTTTTTTACCTCAGCTTAGGTACTTTTTGTTTCAACATTTATTGTATTATTTTAGCTCTCAAATTCATAAGAATATATACAGGGTGAGTCGGGAGGAACGGACCAAACTTCAGGTGTGTATTCTGCAGGTCGAAATAATTCCAAAAAACTCATATGTTTTCATCCGATTCTCATTTGTTTTCAAACTATAGGGTAATTAGAATATTTAAATAAGGACAACCAATATTCAGATCAAGAGTTTCTCGGACTATGGATTGGTCGCTGTGGTCGTATTAGTTGGCCTCCAAGATCTCCAAACCTCACACCATTGAACTATTGTTTGTGGGGCTGCTTCAAGAGCGAGGTATACAAAGTTAATGTTGACACTCGGGATGCTCTAATTCGACGCATTAGAAATACGGCATTTCTTTTCAAAGAAAATCACGAATCAATCAGAAAAGCATCGAGAGCCCTTCGCAGACGAATGTGTTTCGAGGTTAATGGCGGGATTTTCGTGCATTTATTAAAATTGATATTTATAATGACGCTGTAGTTTGGGAACAAATGAAAATCGGATAACAACATATGAGTTTTTTTATATCATTTCGAGCTATAGAATACACACCTGAAGTTTGGTCCGTTCCTCCCGACTCACCCTGTATATTATTTTCTGATATAAGGACACAAGGATTGTTATTCCCTAATGGATTTCCACAGTGTATATCTACCCATCCTCCGAATCTCCTCATGATCAGATAGACCGAATCATTCACCGACGTCTCACCGAGATCCGATACAATAACTGTCAGTAATTAATTAATTGGACTATTAAGCTTTTACGCGAATGCATATTCAATTTCGATCTAATGAATCTGGAACGCAGGACGCAATCGACTGATAGGCCGTTAGGTGGCTAAATGAGTTACGTTCGCCCCATGGAATTCGCTTGATTGCCGGTATTTTTATATTGTTTCATTCGATGATACAGCCATTTGGGATTTCGGTTTCATCTGCGACAAATTTCGAACGATCAGATAATGCCACTCCAAATAACGTAGCTATACAGAGTAATTCTAGAATATGGCTCTATAGGTGAGCTTCAAGTGAGAAGACGATTTCTCGTATATTTTTTGAAGGTTCTAGGACTTCCGGCTTTTCCGGAAGTGACATCAACTTTCGTTTTTCTAATGGGGAGACCCATTTTTTTATTGCATAAATAGATTGTTTATTGAATTCTGAGTCTTTTTGATTCCAAAAGTTTCAATTTTCCCGGAAAATTCTCTTTAAATGAGGAAATACGAAAAAAAAATCTCAAAATTCAACTCTGTTGAAATAGAGACAACTTCGAGGTTTCTTCATTAAAAATTCTCATTTTTGAGAATCTCCGAGAAGAAAAGCTGATGCTTCTTTTCCGATAGCGTAATTTCTAGAATATGATACATGAGGTCACAAATTCTTTGTCAAAGTTAGAAGTGACGAAACATTGAAAAATCGTTTTTTTTCGAATCGAAATCTTCGGCAAAAAATAATAGGAGCATACGTCTGATAATTTTATCCCAAAATGAATATTTTTCGAGATATTCAGGAAAAACGATTTTGTCTTAAATTTTCAATACAATTCCGAATGTGTTTTTTTACTAGAAAATAATTGGCAGTTAAGCGAAATTTTTTGAAATCTCTGTTATGCATCATTGAAATATTTTAACGGCAAAAAATGTTGGGTACTCATAAATCTATTGACCACAATCGTAATTTTTATTTAAATGAACAAATTAAGTATAAGAGGCTAAACCTCGCTTATCGAGAGTTCTTATATTCTGTTAAAAAAAGTTAATACATAAATAAATAAATTATGTCCGAAAAATCATTATTCTTACACTGCGCAAAAAATTAACGCACATTCTGAAAATCTCAAATTTAATGAAAGTGAACTCTACATTGACTTTATAACTTTTTCTTAATGTTCTCTCGGAAAGGTTTTGAACGAAACAAGACACATCAAATTGAAGAAAAATTCAGGATTTCACCGAATCTTATGTGAAAGAAGAGAAATGGACAATTTTCAAAATACTGAAATGCTGATAAGTGATTTAATATTTCCACCCCTTGTGTTAATTACAGCTCGGCAAAATGAGTGATCTTAAAATGTTCTGATCTAATCCTTCCCAGATTTCTCCGAGTTGGATTCCTAAGTCATTAAGAGTAGCTGGATGATTTTCTGAACTACTCAGCTTTCTATCGAGGTTGTCCCAAACCTGGTCAATCGGATTGAGATCTGGACTTCTGGCTGGCCATTCCAGTCGAGAGACTTCAACCTCTTTGAGGTACTCCTGAACGATGCGCGCACGATGGGGTCTGGCATTATCGTCCATAAAAATGAAATTTTCACCAATGTATGGAGCAAATGGCACTACATGCTCTTCAAGAATGTTCCTTATATACTTATCAGCATTCATAGCTCCATTATCAAAATCAAAAATGTCATAACATGTTTTGTTGTTTTATTCACTCTACGCCATGAAAAATTAAATACTTCGAAACAAGAAATAGTTTTATTCAAGGAAGCTAACATAAAGAAATTAAAAAATATTGTATAAAAGATATAATATGAATGAACCTTGACAACTCTAAACTCTTCAATATAACAAAATATCAACGTATATTTCTAATCATGTAAAAAAACAGTTATTGTTTCGATTTATTTGAACTTGAATGGAGCACTCTAGGTTCTGCAATATAGTGAGAAACTCTTTTCGAAACTCCATTATCTGGTGAAGTTTACTTTGAGCTTCTTTGATACACTGCTAGCAATTCCATCAAATTCATTAATTATTGAAATAATTCTTTCAAATATTTTTTTATTTCACAGAAAAGTTGTTTCACGTGGAAAATTTCTTGTTTCGTATTTCGTAATTGAAATAAAACAAAACTATAAATAAATACTTATTGCAATAATATTCAAGTTTCAAAAAGTCTGCGGGAGCAAGACAGAATGAAAATCGTACGTTACAGCTGTCAGTCTGTCAGAGTATGTGTTTACTCTCCCAAATAGCAGAGTATGCAGAGCTTACTCAGGGGAAGTTTATGAACGCTCACAGAGTATACTCCGAGGAAGGCAGAGTAATTTGGGTTTTCTCTCCCAGTCTCTGAAGTAAGAAACAATTAGAAAAAATTTTTGAATAATATAAGAAAGGCCCCTGCGTAAAAATTTGAGCACTAATTTGTCAGGGGTCAAAACTTTACGAGAAGAAATTGTTGCCTAACAATGAACAAAGAGAAAACACTTTGAACTCTTAAGAGTAACGTTCCGGAGTCTAAATCAGACTCCTTCGTCAGACAATTACTAGTTTTCATTCAACTTCGTGAAAAATCAAAAAATTGTCAGGATTCTACGAAGTTGAATGAAAACTAGTTCTTGTCTGACGAAAGAGTCTGATTTAGACTCCGAAACGTTACGCTTAAGAGTTCAAGGTGTTTTCTTTTTGTTCATTGTTAGGCAACAATTTCATCTCTTAAAGTTTTGGCCCCTGACAAATTAGTGCTCAAATTTTTACGCTTTGGTCTTTCTTCTATTATTTAAATTTTTTTTCTGATTGTTTCTTGTTTCAGAGACTGGGAGAGAAAACCCAAATTAAGTTTTCAGGAAAATGCAGAGACCTCCCAGACAATATTTCAATAGATAAGGCAAAGTAAGTTTGTGAACGCTTCAGAGTAAGGAGAGCTTAGTCTGAGTAAGTTTATGAACGCAACCCAAGGCTTTTGGCGATGTGTGTATATGCGATGGATTTTTAATCGAATAACCAAACCAAACCAAACTTCCTCCAATCAGCCTCTAAGAACTTGCCTTTGATTAAAGATTGCAATCTTCGTCTGACACAGATGTCAGCGTAGTCACAACATACACACAGCAGAAACTATATATATTGCATATTCCGCCGCTCTATGCGTAATGCGACATATTTGATAATGCGGGAATGCTTATGGAATGTAATTAGTTAGAACTGGATCACTTCGATGTTACATAATCAAATGTAATCAGCGTCCCAATGTCCTATTTATGCAAGAGGTGACTCGTTAAAGCGCTGTCGTGCCATTAATGGTTCGGTTTCTGCCAGGTTGCCAGCGACGCAAGAGAGAATGTTTCAAAGTCCTCCAGAAATTCTAACAGTTCATGAAGCCTGATTGCATCAAATGGAGAGAGTGCAAAGAGTGAATTATTGTCATTAACAGCAATAATGAGGTGGGATAACTTCATCGTGTGGACCGAAATCTTACGAGAATATCTCTGTTTCGGACAGCAATATTTATTAATTATACAGATAAAGAAAATTCTGGAAACATAGGAATATGGATGTTGAATTCGAATTAGCTCCGACTCTAGTAGAACAGTGAAAGAATCGAAATCTCATTGCGATTAGATAACAAATAATCAACTATCAGCTAGATTCAGCCCTAATACTTTATGGGCAAAATGGTCTATGCTGAAAAGCTGCTTGGAAATGAAAGAAAATGCCCTTGTTCGCAGGTTTGTTGTCCTTGAAAAATTTATTGAAAAATATGACGTTTAGTTGTCATTTGCAGATTTCAAAAGGTAATAGCGTTTCTGAAACGAAAAATGGGCGTTATACGCCAAAAAAGGCCAAGGTATTAAGTAAAAAAGAGGCTGAACAATTTCTTTTACAGGCTCCTGATGACCAGTGGTTGCTGGTGAAAATTGTAACAATATTTGTGATTTTTGGATGTTGTCGATGTGACAAAAGTCTCTCCTTGAACATGAATGATGTAGAAGACATGAAAAAATACGTTATTGTGACATTGCGGCAAACAAAAAATTTAACAACAAGAAGATTCACCATAACCGATGATGGCTGTAGCTTCAAGCCCTGCATGTTATCCAGAAAATATGTAAATCTTCGGCCTCTTGGAACAGAAAACCCAAGATTTTTTTTGACATATCGACATGGAAATTGCATTTCCCTCAATGCTGGCCAGCACACTATTGGTAGTGTCCCAAAGTAAATAGCGAATTATTTAGGTTCAAAAGACCCAGTGTTATACACCGGCCACTCTTTTCGCAGAAGTGGAGCCACTATGGTTGCGGATTCGGGTGGAGATATCTTAGCACTAAAGCGTGCAGGAGGGTGGAAGAGCACCGAAATTGCTATGATTTATGTCGATGAATCGGTCAACAAAAAAATCGAAATGTCTATAGTTCGTTTCAAAATGATTGGCATCTCGGGCGGCTGTGAATCTCGAAAATATGTTGGTAATATCCCATCAGTAACTTTTGAGTTCTAGGATTTAGGTTGGTGTTGATTGAAAACACTAAGTTTTGACATTTCAGAGTTTGAATTAACCTCCTGAATATATTTCGAATTTATTTCTGTATGCTTATGTTCTTGATTAAATCGACAAATTAGTTTTGGATTTGAATATTTCTCAAGTATTACCGAATTGAAAATGGCTGGAATTCATCAAGATACCTCTCGCCTCGCCTAACTACAAGGAAACGTGAAGCAGTTTATCGTCGGTATTGCGAGTTTTTCAACAATTCAGCAGGTTTCTGTCAGTATTAATCGCGTTTTGCTAGTTATTCAGGTAACAATCATTTACTTGTTCGAGGTGTTTTCGATTTTTTCGAATAAATAAATAAATCTCAAATTTCAGTTTTCACCTAGAACTGTCAGATGAATTTTGGAGAAGAAAGAAGGCAAGACAAGTCATTACGGTCAGAAGTGAGCAGTGGATGGAAACCTATTCCACATGATTATACCTTCAAAGAGACATTATAACACGTTATTCTTTCTAAAATCAGAAACAATGAATAAATCAGTTTGTACATATTTTTTGAATTGCCTGAAAATTAACTGAGTTTCAATCAAAATCAACATTTGGTATATTATTTAATGAATCATGAAATAGACTATCAATAAAAAATACAAATAATAGTGATCTATTTTGAAGCATATCACACTTCCAATGATTCACAATTTGTCAACAAATATTTTCTATTTGTTTCAACAACTTGGCTATGAAATCGTAAAGTTATGTTAGCTTTATTATACTTTCTTTTCCTCAATACTCAGGAAAAACGACACAGGGTGAGATCTTGGCTAAATTTTCGATAGTAATCAAGATTCCGAAATTTGTTGAAGAGTCTTCATAGAGAACGAACTTTTAGTTATCCTTGATTATTTAATGAATACATTGGAGTTCCTCGAGGACCTGCAAGATTTCATGTTGAAGTATTCCACGCTATTTTTATTGTCAATCCTGAATTTCCAATTCCCATGCTTGATCTACAGCGAAATAGTGTGAGTGTGTATATTTTAGTCATCATCTCAGCTTGTTTTTCTTTTGTAATGGAAGCTAAGTTCGGAAATGTTTCAATACAACAATCACAACAATATTATTTCACAAAAAAATATTCAAATTTATTTGCCTTGAAAAATATATTCAATCATTTTATAGGTTATATTGATATATTCCATTCTATGATGAATCCACAGAAATTTTTAGTAACTTTTTGTAACTAGAAATAAAGCCCCGGCTGGAATTCCATGGCTTGCTCTGATGACAATCATTTTGAAACGGACTATAGCAAATTATTTGGTAGTAAGGAGAGTACAAATGTTCTGCAGTCCTCGAGTTCAGCAGTTTCTGAGTGAACAGATGGTTCATCATCATCAGTATCAACTCTTTCATAATCAAAAATCTGTGTTACTGAAAATAACAATTGGACCATGATTTTCAACATATATGACGATAAAACAAAATTTTCTAATGTAAATAATACTACTAACTTGTAAAAATTCTGCAAGTTAACTGTCAGTTTTACAAGTTAGTGACTTGATAAAATAAACTTTCTTGATTAATATTGTGTTTTTGGAAACTGACGTTTACAAATGAGAAACAAATAAAATAATAAACCAAGTTATTCACGATACTTCGTTCGAGGAGAACCTTCCACCCCCCTGTAAGGGGGTTGTTGTTCCACCCCCTTTCCACCCTCTCCAGTTAATAACGATTATCCCGCCAACACCCCTGAATACCGCCCTGGAGATGCCGACGAGGTACATGTTCATTTCGGGGGATCGTAACAGAAACCAGACACACACAATACAGCCCCACGTCCAGGTCAGAAATACAGTTCGCCGCCCCCGGGGAGGCGGAAAACGGCGGCGAATGTAAACGTACCCGTTTCTTCACACCTATAATTGTTGGGGTTTCGCCGGACGGTGGCAGCACGTAGACCCGTCGCGCAACTATGTGTGTTACCGGTTATTACGTGAGCAAACAAAAGTTTATTCAAATTTGCCGTGGTCCGGCCGGGCCGATATTTTATTCACGGCGTTTCGGTCGGGGGTGGGAACGACGCTGGATGGGGAATTGTCGGCAAACTCGCTAGGAAACAAGTCAAATTCAAATCAAATCAAATTTATTTAACAAATCATTACAGAACGGTAGGTAACAATTGATAGTCAATGAAAAAAAAATAATGAAACCAGCAGAACAGCGAGAAAAATTCATCTTCATATTCACTTTACTTGAATTCGTCTGTCAGGTATTCATCAATTGAGTAGTAGCATTTGGAGGCCAGGAAGTGTTTGAGGCGTTTTCGAAAGCAACTGCAGAATTTTATCTCATCTGGAAGATGATTGTACAATTTGATTGCCAGATAATTTGTGGCTTTCTGTGCTTGTTTTATTTTGTGGTATGGAATACATAGATCATTTCTTTTACGTAAGGCATAATCATGAAATTCTCCACTTGTGATGTATTTGCTCTTGTTTTCGTGAACATGAACCAAACAAGCATAAATAAATTGGGAGTAAAATATCAGTATCTCATATTTTTTAAAATATTCTCTACAAGAAGTGGTGTTTTTGATCCTTGCGAGCGTTCGTATAGCTCTCTTCTGTTTTAAGAAAACTTCATTAGATTCAGGCGCATCTCCCCAAATTAGTATGCCATAGGATAAAGAGCTATGGAATAGTGCAAAGTAGATATCCCTCAGGACAACCTCGCATGTTAATCGTTTTAATCGACAAATTTGAAACCAAGAAAAAATATTGGTAGAAAAACCCACAGGAAAATAAAGAGAATATGAAGGGAATGAATGAAGGGAAAAATGAAATAGTGGTGATCACAGGTTGGAAACTTGAATAAGATGAGATTTTAAGGGTGAGAAACGGTTGTCCTCGATTTCTTGCAAATCTATGAGTCCTATGGAAAGAAGTTTGAGGGAATAGTTGTCAGTTTTAGAAAGATCCTCAACTTTTGTATAACTTTTTTCACATAACCTCGACAGGATATTACTCGAGAAGTTGGATGGACAAGTCGATTCATTTTTGAAACATGATTTAATTTTTGTACAACTGCCATTAAAAGTGACACTCTTAATGGCCATAATCTGTTGAAGTTGGGAGAATTGTTTTAGGAATGAAATTTCTATATACAATGGAATGATCAACATAGCCCTTGGCTACCGTTGTAGACTTCCATCCCCCATGTTTTTTTATATCCGTAATATTTGATCCTGATTCTGCTAGCAATGAAGCGGAGGATCTTCGAAAACAGTGTCCTATATATTGCTTTGGTTCTGGCAGTTTGAGGAATTCGGCAACAATAGATGGAATTTTTCCAAATGTATTAATACCAACCGGATTGGCAGTGCATTTATTATTCATGTTTTTCAGGAAAAAACGGCGATGTTTGATGACAGAAGGGGGGATGACAGAAGGGGGGTGGGAACGACTCTGGATGGGGAATTGTTGGCAAACTCGCTAGGAAACAAGGTCGACAATCTTGAAAACAAGAAAAAATATTGGTGGAATAAAACCCATAGGAAAAGGAAGAGAATATAACAAAAATTGAGGGAAAAATAAAATAGTGGTGATCACAGGTTGGAAACTTGAATAAGATGAGCTTTTAAGGGTAAGAAACGGCTGTCCTCGATTTCCTACAAATCAATAGGAAGAAGTTGAAGGGCTTAGTTGTCAGTTTTAGAAAGATCTACAACTTTTGTATAATTTTCTTCCACATAGTTGATGGTTTAAAAGGGGTTTCAGACCACTGCGACCTTATGGTCTATTGTGCCCCCTGACAAAGCTTTACAGCTCGCCTTCCAGTCCCAGAGATCTTATGAAATCCAATATCTCGGAAGGCTTCAGTGAGGCTGATTCCTCACTCCTACAAGTCTCTTGACCAAAGCAACTCCTTCTTATATGTACATTTTCTTATACCACAGAAAGGTTCTGGGCCAGTGAGTGGTTTCCGAGCACCCCCTCTGGCAAGTTTGTTGGCCTCTTCGTTACCTGTGATTCAAGAATGACCAGGAACCCAGATCAAAGAGACCTTACTTAGTTCTTTCCGCCATTCCCATGTAGACCCGTCGCGCAACTATGTGTGTTACCGGTTATTACGTGAGCAAACAAAAGTTTATTCAAATTTGCCGTGGTCCGGCCGGGGAGATATTTTATTCAGGGCGTTTCGAGCGGGGGTGGGAACGACGCTGGATGGGAAATTGTCGGCAAACTCGCTAGGAAGCAAGGTCGACAATTTTGAGAGCAAGAAAAAATATTGGGAGAATGAAACTTATAGGAAAAAGAAAATAATACAACAAAAATTAAGGGAAAAATAAAATACTGGTGATCACAAGTTGGAAAGTTGAATAAGATCAGCTTTCAAGGGTAAGAATCTGTTTTCCTCGATTGCCTGCAAATCAATGAGTCCTATGGAGAGAAGTTTGGGAGCATAGTTGTCGGTTTTAGAAATATCTACAACTTTTCTATAATTTTTTTACATAACCTCGACAGGATATTACTCGAGAAAATGGAGGGTGTTTAATTCACCTTAAACATATCAGAATATCTTCCTTCCGGCAATACTCATCGATCATACCACTATGATGAAACCCTTAATCTGCAAATATTACTTTATCATATATAAACTCTAATGACAATTGTTACCTCAACAATAAGTTCAACCTCCTTGTGTAATACACAATAAATACCTAAAAACATTTAAGTTCTACTTCTTTTTGTACTACGCAATAAATACCTGCAAACACCACCGTGTGTTAAACTTGCATTGTAGTGGATTTACAACCCTCTACAATTAAAAAACCAACCCTGAATTCAGTATCCTAGCTGAATTCTGCACTGCTACTTCATTGGATTTACAATCCACTGAAGAAAGCAGAAACGTCTCTTGAGAAATCTAATCTCAAAAAAAACAGAGGGCAAATTCAATCATTATTTGAAAAAAAAACATTTTTGAAACTGAATAATTTAATCAGATTATTTATTTTTTTTAATTAATAAGATTATCATCACGACCAACGTGAATAAACATCGAATATGTTTTCAAGAAAATGAATAAAACGAAAAAAATTCTTCTCCTTTGCGGAGGCCACACCGAAAAAATTTTCGAAACGTAGATGAATTCAAAATGGTAATCATAGAAATGAATACCATTTTCAATTCCTAGGCTCACAGATCTTACATCATAAGGTTGGAGAAATTATATGAGATTTTGTCACTGAGAGGAGAGATATACCGATTTCAGCCTTTTTTGGCATCATCAGTATTCCTTACCTCTCAGGGACAAGATCTCCATAAAAAACTTCTTCATTTAAAGCAAAAAGGAGCAAATAATACTCCAACCACATGCTACACAGAACTGCGTGAATCCTGTTTAAGTTCATGAGATTTTATCAGTGGCCCTGAATCGATTTATTTTTTTCTTGAAAACTCTTTGTGCCTTAGCCTCGAAAAAAATTGGTCGTTTCCATCACTCGGATAAACTTGCATGGGGGCCCTGACTTAAGACCTCTGCTGAAATCTCATGAAGTGAGAAAGGATGTACGCAGTTCTTTTCAGCTATTTGCTTCGAATATAGAAGTTTTTATCTCTCCTCTGAGTGACAGAATCTGATACAATTTTTCCAACCTCTTGATGAAAGATCTGTGAGCCTAGGACTTGAAAATGGTATTCATTTCGATGATTACCATTTTGAAGCAAATTATGACAAAGTTAATTCATATTATTTTCTTCTTCTATGATTTTCTCTTTCAGATTTTGATTTCCTGTTTTGTGATTTGGCGTTTTTGGCAGATTGTTATTTATGCCACTTTCATATTAAAGATATCATATTTATACATTTTGTCTTTTTCAGTTCTCCATTTTCTCATGTTTCCTATCGATTTTTACTGATCCGTTCATTTTTTTTCCAATTCTCATATTTCATGGCCCCGATCTGTGCCGAGCACTGAATATTAGTGCTTCGAGCACTAAGCACTAAGCAGTGGGAAAAAAGGGCACTAAGCACCGGTTTCCACAAAATGCTCCGGATTACCAAGCACTTTGTGAAAGTAATTCGATATTTCAAGCACAAAGCCCTAGACACTTTTCTAAGAAGTGATGTATATGCGGTTATTTCAATCGGAATGAAAATTATGACTTTTTACCTAAGCTGTAATATGTGAGGTTATTGGCAGGCCAGAATGGATGTATAGGGTGTTTCCGAGCCTTGTAACTTTTGATAGGAGATCCCAAGAGTGCGCATGATATTCCATACATCTTCAACATTTTTCTGAGAGATGAGCTTTATCTTTCGAGAAATTCATGACGAAAATCAAATTTTCTACGAAAAAGTGATTTTTCTATATGTCCAAAAAAAGAAACAGCTAGATAACATTTTTTTCGGATTCTTGAAGAGACAATAAAGGGTCTCAGATACATGATCTTATTGCTCCTAAGAGGAGATGACCGATCGACTTTGAATTTTCCATAGACATCGAAAAATTCTCATGAACAGATAATCTCGGTATTATTTCCAGTGACGAAAGTACGATTGAAATAGGTTGAAAATCTTTGGTGATGACTTCAACTGGACAACTGGATAACATGTTAATAAGCGAGAATTATTGTGAAATGAATATCAAAAGTTGAGCTTGCAGGAGAGTTCAAAACATTTGAATGTATGGATTCAGAAACAACAGCTTCCAATTAAGTAAAAACCTCAGAAAAAAAATATTTTTGTGAGGTTGACGGGAACTACAAAGTCTCAGGAGAGATCATATCAATCAAAATATCTGAGACATTTTATCGTAATGGTTTATTCTCTGAAGAAAATTGTTACCTTGTCGTTAATTTTTCTTTCACATATGAAAATTCTACTTTTCTAATCAATTTTTCAAAAGCTGAGCCTCAACTCTCATCTCAGTAATGACTTGAGAATGAAAGGAATATCATGGAAAAGGTTTGACCATTTTATTACTCCCATGTCAAAAGTGATAAGCTTTGCCATTATGGGACTTCATAATGAATCACCCTGTATTGATAATTGAAGACAGATCTTCACAAAATTCGAAAGCACGTTTAATAAACTTACTAGATTTTTGCAACTGCGCACTAACGTCACACACAAACGTGAGATGTTTATCACTCGACTGAACATAGAAACTCGATCCTAGGTTTCAATTCGTCGGCCTCGATCGCATATATTCGTGTTACGACACGATAAGACAAGGGCTTAGTGCTGATGAGTTCAGTATAAAAACAATTCTCAAAAAAAAAAATTAATTCACTCGAATCATTCATCTTAATTTTTAAAACCTCGTGCATCAGACTGAACCAACCCCCAAACCAACTCCTGTACCAAGCCACAAATCCCTCTAATGAACCCGAAACGATCTCAATGCGAAAAAAAAAGAGTAGAGATCAGCAGCGCATCCCGACTCACGCAAACACGAATAAATAAGGCCGTCTCTTCTCCTCATTACAATATGTCAACAATCAGCAGGGAGCATCCATCTTACCCACTTGCCGCTTTTTATCAACCGACACTTCCCCCCCTCATCCCCCTGCCGAAATATATTTAACATCGCGGATAGCGTCGGCGTCTCGGAAATTTACCGTATTTATTTCGACGGCACCCGAGAGGAATACGGATGAAGAATGCGCCTCGAATACATGTGAGATATTCCGATGCCGCCCCACAATAGACCCGGTGATTGAGTATTCAAAGGTGCGAGTACGCGGAATATTGGATCTGTCGGTGGAGTTATTTATTTTTCCATCAATAAGACGCTCAAGTGATTTTTTCGCCGCTGTTTCTTCCCCGTTTTTATGTGAGCGAGGCCTATAAATTGGCCCAATTGGCCACCTGCGAGGTTTGAGAGCTCTTTCTACACGCATTAGCGGGAAACTTTTCGGATGTTATTTTTGCGGAGTCGGTTTTGAGGACGAAAGTTTTTTTCGGCGAAGTGGTAAGTTGGGAATTGTGTACCGCTTGAGGATTTATTATTTTCACTCGTATGGCTTCGGAAGATCGTGATTGAGTTAGCAACACCACAGTAACATTTCGAATTGCACAATAATAACGTCTACACAAATAAAAAAAAGACAAATAAAAAAAATACTTGTGGCACTTGAGGACTGCCGCTATGCCGCTATGCTATTGCATAGCATCTATTCAAAAATAAGAAGATAATTATCTTACAATACATGTAAGTTATTCAGGAATGTTTATCATTGAAACTATGGGTTTATGGTAACTGAAATAAAAAACATAAGTTTGAGACTTGATGTCTTCTAAATATCTGGAAAATACCGCGTCAATAGTGGTCCCATATTTTGTTGTGGATTCTTGTGGATCAATATTAATTTTTAAATTCAATTTTTCCGAAAGAAAAGTTGTCAACCGCTCCGATTTTTTATCAGCGAAGTCAATGTTGAAATCGCCAGCCAAGATAAGTGGAAATTTATTACCATTTGTACCAAGTATTTTCGACCCTTCTTCAGTGTACTCCAGTAAAGTGCGATGAATAAAATGCTCTACCTCGTCCAATTTTGGATTCGGAGAAATGTAAATTGCTACCATGACTATGTGAATTTCTACATCTATGCAATAGCTTAAAAATCGAAAATATTCAAAAAGAATCCAGAAAGAACTGCCTATTATTATTATTAATCTGAACAGGAGTCGTTGTGGCAACGTTCAGCCTTCCGAAAACTTCGACCGCAAGTATCTTTTGTCCTTTAACCAACTCGCTCATTTAAATCCAGAGGAGGCCGTCAATGGCATTGATGAATCCAACGACATCCTTAGGAGCTTTAGCTTTTACCTCATGAGGATCCAGAACCGACTTCCCCATGTGAATGGTTCTTAGTTCCGCCAGATCTGGACACTTGCATACCATGTGTTCAGCCGTTTCTTTCTCTGATCCACATAGCCTGCAGATTTCATCTGCTGATTTTCCCATGCTTTACAAAAGATATTTGAATCGACCATTACTCGAAGGTCAGCTCGTGGTAGCTTTATGAGCTTCCTAGTGTGGGTCCGCGAGAATTCCACAAATTTCTCAGCTTGCGCAAGTCTAGGAGTAATTCTGCAGAGCGTTGTTTTGTTTGCCGCTTCCCATTGTTGGACCGCTTTCTTGTATTGGTCTTTTCCCAGCCCACAAAAAGGTTCACCAGGTCAGACAGACTTCTGCCTTAAAGCTTGAAGAAGTGCCCAACATCCAGCTATTTCTAGTGGAAAAACGACTTTCAAGAGCAAATAGAGGATGTCGCTATGAAAAACCCTCCAAAGTCCTGCAATTGCAAATTTCTTCATGGAAAAATTCGAACAAAGTGCTATCGAAGAATCCATCCACATGGTTCTTCTAATCCATTTTAAGAATAGGCAGGCAAATATTCAATTCACTATGGAAATCGGAAAGGCCCATCCTTTTCTTTTAGTAAAGATAGCCGCCTAAAATTGGCACATAATTTTCGTTTTATTTTTTATGATTGCGTTAGATTCTACGGAGAAAAATGATGATAGTGTTCCAACAAGTTAATGCTTGAGTTATTTAGGATTATCTGATTTTATGTGGTACGTAGCGTCAAATTCATAAACCTGTTTTATATCAACAATGATGAATTGATTCAAACAAGAGGTGTGTCACTAGTGAGTTTTTGGAATAATTTATCTTCTGACCAAATTCATTGTTGATATGAAACAGATTTTATGGATTTTACGCTACATACGACATTAAATCAGAAAATCCAAAATAATTCAAGAATTATTCATTTTAAGAGCCTTAACTTGTTAAAACTTTATCATCATTTTTCTTCGCAGAATGCATCGCAATCATAGAAAAATAGGGTTCTGATTCGAAAAACGAAAGTTATGAGCCAATCTTGATCCCAATTTTTGACTCAACATTTGGAACACCCTGTGACGAGTTTTGCAAAATTCTAGAAATGTACAATATTTATACAGTCTTCGACTCCGAAAATGTGAAAACGGTTCGTTCTTAAGATATCTAGAATTGGAATAACAAACATAATACCGAATACTCTCATCTCCCTTTTTCTTCAGTTTTTTCTCGATACTGTGAAAAGTATTTCGGAGTGTATTCAGAATTGAATACTCTATCGAAATTGTAAACAAAAAAGTTGAAAAAAATTTTTTTTATATTTTTTTTCATTCCCTGTATATTTGAAAGTGGTCAGGCTTCAATATTATTTCAGTTCGGTAGATAATGTCGATCAATATCATAATCCCAATTTTCAGATTTCAAATAGGTCCAGTTCTCCAGAAATTCCTAATAGGCCATCGAAATTGGTATACCCCTTATACCTATATATTATATTGAACAATTATTTCTCTATTTCAGTATCGTAATGAGTTCATTACAGTTCTAAAAGTAGTGCTGTAATGAAACTCATTACTGCATTGTTTTCAGTTATATTTTTCGTTTTATGATTGTCAGTACTGACCTCCGATCGAATCAAGTTTCGAATCAAATCAATTCAAATTCCGTGAACTGTCAAATTTCGTATGTCACACAAACTGCCAAGATACAAAACAAAAGTCACTAATCTGCATTTTCATTTGAATTTCGAGAGGTTTTCACAAAAATTGACTGAAATAGAGAAAATACCGTCTAATACTCGTTGCAGAAGGCAATTCCAACACTCATGCTATCGAAAACTCGCTCCTTGGTCGCTCGTTTTCGAACTTCGCATTCGTGTTGGAATAGGAGCTCATTCTGCAACTTGTTTTAGAATATACTATTATGACATGTTGAATTGTCTCCTATACTTCGCCGCAAATGAAACTCTAGGTTGAACTTCATTCGAATTCATTCAATCTTGATGACCTGTTTTCATACGATTCAAAACAGGCGATCTTTTTCCAGGAAAATCGAATTCAGGAATTCTATCAAAGGAAATAGTATTAAGAGCATTGTTGAAAATATTGCATGTATTCAATTCGAATTTCCAAATCTCTTTGATGCTCTTAATTGATACTCGACAATCTGGTAATCTTATTTTCTGGAATATAGGAAAAAACTGGATATGAATCCGTAAACGAATGGAATTTGTTCCAAAAATACGAGGCAAATATAGGATGAACAATCTTTAAAAGAACTGGTAGGTAACCAAAGTTTACCTGTGTTGTCGTCTCTTGCAGAAGACTTTTTTTGTATAAGTCACTATTCCTAGCTAAGTCAAAAACTACTTTGTACAAGATAGTTGTTGAAACAAGAAACAAGAGAGTAGGCTTCGTTGTATCCATGCCAGATAGAATATTTCATTACAACTTTGACCCCAAGCTTGCAACGCAATAAAATCTCAATTAAATCTACGAGAGCATAGAAATAATGTTCGAAGGCGTACTCTTCCACCCACATATTACAAGTGTATAATATTCCAGCTGAATCCATGAACCATGGCTCGCAACAAAATATCCAAATAATCTTCATAATGAAATCCGAAGCACATACACGAATATAATGATATTCAAATTAATTACCTGCACCGAACTGAATATCGCATTGTAAACAGGAAATGTTTGAAATAATCAACACACACTAATAACAATTTGATGCTGTTCCGGCACTGTATTGTTTTATCCATGAGAAAATAGACCGGATAGCTGTTTGGTCCAGGTGTAACCTTTTTCATCCAACGCTTTCAAGGCAGATGACAGACATCAGAGGAGAGAGGAAATTTGCTTTATCGATAGTGATTTTTTCCATGCGTGTCTCGAGAATGGATAGACTGAAAGACTGGGATATGCTTGACACTTCTAAAGTTGTTGAAATGACGATGTGTTCCATCTGTTGGTTTGAGAGGCGTCATGTGCTGAAAGACATGTCTCTGCGAAGGCATGATTTGTCATTGTTTTCTGGATTGATGAAGAGGGACTCAATTTTGCATTTGCTTCTATTGCGGCTTTTCCAGAAAACTCGATTGCTGGGTCCGAGAAACGTCGAGAACTAATCTACGACGACGGCCGAAATAATCGAAACAACAGATGATATTGACAGTCCGAAATTTTGAATTTTTCATCGATCATAATTTGAGAATAGTATATTCTAATACAAGTTGCAGAATGAGCTCTTATTCCAACACGAATGCGAAATTCGAAAACGAGCGACGAAGGAGCGAGTTTTCGAAAGCATGAGTGTTGGAATTGCCTTCTGCAACGAGTATTAGACGATATTTTCTCTATTTCAGTCAAGTTTTGTGGAAAACTCTCGAAATTCAAATAAAAATTCAGATTAGTGACTTTTGTATTGTATCTTGGCAGTTGGTGTCACTAACGAAAATTTGACAGATTGCGGATTTGATTCGAAAATTGAGTGGATCGGAGGTCAGTACTGGCAACCACAAAACGAAAAATATAACTGAAAACAATGCTGTAATGAGTTTCATTACAGCACTACTTTTAGTACTGTAATGAACTCATTACGATACTGAAATAGAGAAATAATTATTTAAGCGAAAATCTGTTTCAGTATTCGTAATCTACGTCCTGGAATTATCCAACAGTATGAGTTTCTCATTCCTGAAAACTTAATTTGGGTTTTCTCTCCCAGTATCTAAAACAAGAAACAATCAGAAATTTTTTTTTAAATAATAGAAGAAAGGCCACCGCGTAAAAATTTGAGCTCTAATTTGTCAGGGGTCAAATCTGTACAAAAACAAATTGTTGAATTTGAAGCGTAACGTTTCGGAGTCTGAATCAGACTCCTTCGTCAGACAATTACTAGTTTTCATTCAACTTCGTAGAATCGTGACAATATTTTGATTTTTTGATTGCCATTTGTCAATATATGATGAACATAGATTAATATTGATTACTAGAAGTTGATATCGTTATTTAATTCCCTGATCCAGTTCTTTTTTCAATAAATCCATTCAAATTCGATCTATTCCTACTGAACAATTGCCGAGATTATTAGCCTCATCCAACAAAATACAAGCTGACTCCTTGATTTTTCTTTTATAATTCTCAGGTTCCGTCATTAGAATTCTCGTGCCATTCCAATCCATCATGTGATTGCCGGTATTGGAACACACAGGATCTGCTATCTGCGAGCTACCAATATCTTTTTTTTTATGTTATTCTTATATTCACGTTTTTAATTTTTAATGGTCTTGATGTTTCTTCTGTATAAAATTTTCCACAAATACAGGGAATATTGTAAATACAATTTCTTGATTTTTGGTTCTCATTCAAAGGTATAGTTTTTGTTAATATAGATCGCAAAATATTTTTTGTTTTGAAAACAGTACAGTTCTTATGTTGAATTTAGAACCAATTCTTTAAATTTTTTCTGAAAGTCAATGAACATAAGGAATCAAATTTATTAAAATTGGTTATACTTGACGGTCTGTTGTTGGTTCTTGATTGTTATTATCGTTCTGACATAAAATCGTTCTCTCTAAATTTGGAATAATTTTCTCTATGAAATTTCTTGGATATTGATTATCCTCAAGAATATTTTTAATGAAATGAAGTTCGTCATTTCGTTTTTCAGTTGTCGATGAAATTAATTGAACTGTATCATAAAGTGTTTTTATAATACCTGTTTTAACACTAATTTGATGATTAGAATAAAAATTCAGATATCGATTTGTGTGTCTCTTTTTTCTGAACACACCTGTTTCAATCTGATTTGGAAATTCTCTTATTGAAACATCTAGAAGAGAAAGTTCATGCATATGCAAAGACCTCAAAGACAATATTTCGATAGATGAAACTAGATATAAATGGCGACAAAACGAAAGTTGTATCTACCCAGCATCTAGATAACTAGGAAAAATAACATAGGGAAATTATAGCGAGTAAAAATAAATTTGTCTCAACAATTTTTCCTGTTTTTTCTACTCATATGAATTGGGTAATAGTCCAAAATTTCAGAAAAATATCCTCGTCAGATAAAACGTCAGATGTTGTTATCATGTAATAATAGAATGACAATTCTCGGAATATGTCGTAGTTTTTGGTCCTGAAAAATATTCTGTTTTCTTGTGTTATGAGATGTTTGGTTTATCTATGGGAGATGATTGCCTTTCATTGGGGTCCCGTAGCGGTCTTCAAACATCTGAAGTGCCGAAAAATCATCACCTGGAAGGTCGTATCCGGTTTGAAAAACCCTCACGACCAGAGAGCAAGAATTTGTGGATTTTGAATTTGAATATCGAAGGAATTTCGAAAGACAAGTGTGATTACGTCTCCAAATTAGCTGATGAACATGGTATCGAAGTGATTCTTCTGCAAGAAACCCACACGGAACAGAAAAAAAATCCTCGTGAAAGAGGACAGTTGAAAGGTTATGTATTAATTGATTTTTTACAAGTTTAGCTTGTTATGTTGAAAATTTTTCAGTTCGTAATTTTCAACAGATTCGGAAAGGGGAAATTGATGGAGTTTTTTTTTTTCATTTCTTTCAAATTTTGTGACATTTCTGTCATAAATTTTTATAAACCTCCGAACATTATTTGGCCAAGAAATCTTAATATTGATGTTTTTTAAAGTAGCAAATGCATTTCTAAAATGCATTTGATTTGTTCTGAATAATCGGTTTCTTTTCTGCTTTTGTCTTTTTTCATTTCAGATTAAGAATTGCGAGAATCTGTTTATCCGAGCCCATCGACGGATAACATGAAGATGATCACACTGATGTCTTTCAAGATTTTCCTGATATTTAATATTTTATGTTATTTTTTGTACGGGGAGACAGGTTTTTTCGGCTGAGGTTTTTTCCCCTGGCTGTATAGTACCGTATGATACTAGTGATGATAGTATCGTACGATTCTATAGTGTCATATGTTATGATACCCCGTTCTTTTTTTACTTCAGCTTAGGTACTTTTTGTTTCAACATTTATTGTATTATTGTAGCTCTCTTTTTCATAAGAATATATATATTGAGCTCTAACATAAAGTGTTTTCATAATACCTGTTTTAACACTTATTTGACGATTAGAATAAAAATTTAGATATCGATTCGTGTGTCCTTTTTCTGAACACACTTGTTTTAAATTGATTTGGAAATTTTCTTATCGCAACATCTAAGAAGAAAAGTTCATTATTTTGTTCCAACACTATTGTGAATTTTATTGTAATATGCAAAGACCTCCCAGACAATACCCAGCGTCTAGATTACTAGGAAAAATAACATAGGGAAATTACACCCAGTAATAATCAATTTGTCCCAACAATTTTTTCTGTTTTTTTCTACTCAGATTAATTGGGTAATAGACCAAAATTTCATAAAAATATTATCGTCAGATAATACGTCAGATGTTGTTATCATCATGCTTCAGTTAAGTAGTATGTCCATCATTTTTTTCGGGTATCAAGCTAGGAACGATGGCAACCCTGATCATTCCTGGAAAATCCAGCGCTGTCTGAGGGAGCAGAGTGCGGAAAAACATCCTGTCTGGAAGCCTTTTAGGATCAGCGCGATTCAGGCCCTCCATCACCAGTTGAAGTTTCAGTAATTCCAACTTGTTAAAGGAACACCATCGAACTCCCGGAGTGGGCGTATATCCAGAAACTCTCCAGAGTTCCTCCCGACTAATTGAGAAGAAACTTCCCGCCACGCACGCAATCAGTACCGAAGAATAATTCAGATGCAGCCTCTCCAGGCCGGGAATTGATACGAAAGGGAGGAGAGAGCGAGATCACCGGCCGAATATACTAACTGACAAAGAAACGTCCAGAAGGAGCTGATAAATCATATGTAATGAATTGGGAAATTGGTAATTTCCTCATTTAACAATTCAATACTGAAACCTCTTAATACAGCACTGTATCCGAGGAATGCATATCGGTTCCACAGCTACGTTATCATCATTCAATCATCACGCATAAAAATAAATCCGGTCACAGCTCAGTTGTTTATTTAACTACGAGACGCAAAGAAATCAAACTGTGACAAATATAAAATGTTGACCCCGTCACCATAAATATTCGAAAACGGTCGTTTTCGAATGGTTTATTATGAATAAAAATTGTGGATTCATTAGAGTTCATGATCTTCAAGCTCATGAAAACTAACACTTCCACACTTAAGAAAAAACATACGACGGTATTATTCATGATTATGGGTCAAAAAGGGTATTTAGAACCGTGGGACTTGAAAAGGCCAACTGGCATCTTTTTCGGATACTACCACAAAGACGCAGAACCTTTAAAAGGGGAATCTTATTGGTCAACAGGAGGGTAAAAACAAAGATTTTCCCTGGAAGGAGGCAATCTTTGAATAAGGTACCTCCCAAAAAAAGTGGAGGGAAAAATTCACATTCGGTGTTTCAATTATCGAAATTGGTCAGTATTGTTCGGAGATTAGAACAGAAAAGGTTCTTTGACGTGCTCGCGGTTTATTTTTGGGTGTGAAATAGGAAATTTCACAGTTAGTTTTTAAGTCTCAAGCGGAGACTTGAAGATTTTCTGAGAGTAATAGGTAAAGTGTTAGGTCTTGAACGAAGACGTGTTTTGTATTTAGCTTTTCCGGGAATAGTAGTGAAAAGGATCAATTAAAGTAGGATTTTGTATTTTAAAGTCACGTACTCGTCGGAATATCGCGAAACCGAAACGGAAGTGCGTGTAGAGAAAACGGTGTACGGAAGTTGGGCAAAGAGAAAGGATCGCTTTGTGGATTTTGTGAAGAAAAGTCTTGCCATCTCTCATCTCCTATCAGCTCACAGCTTAATTTTTTGGTATCATGTTATTTTGGATTTTGCGTAATTAAGTAACCCAGGGAATAGGGAAACTTATATTTTCTTTATGAAATTTTCCTATACAGTCTGAAGTACAGACGTAGGGATTTATTTGTTACTTACTTATATTTTGTAGATATTTTGGGAAAATAGATTTTTTTAGTTAAGTTACTTCAGTGGTTTCAATTATCCCGAAAACTCAGAACTCTCTGGAAGAAAAATAACACTAAGACCTTCTTATTTCTGCAGAAGGCCGTACCCACCCTCTCTCCGAAGTGGAGAGAGCCCAAATTTTGTTTGTTAGGTTGACATGAAGCCGCTCTCATTTGTCAAACCCATCAACACCTAGACAATCCCTTATGAACAAAGTCACTTTTTTTACGAAAAAGACAATGCTCATATAGGAGTGTCAATTACATATAGATAAATAGTTTCAGGCTTTCACGACCAGATATACTGACATTAAGAGAGTCTTCCGGAATAATGGGCCGTGGTCTATTAGTAATTCTTTCATCTAACGTTTCACACAACTGCGGTAGGCATCTTCAGAGGATTCTCGGTCCGCTGAATTTCCGGAAGTGATGCTGGATTCGATCCGTTGGCCCAACTTATACCCTGATCATTGGCGGGAGAAGGTAGTGTGTTTACGCGCTCGATGTTGATTGGTCCATCGCTCCCACTTCGTATTGTTTTGATTTTGGTCTTTTCCAACACCGGCAGCTATGCCGGTAGAGTTTCTTCCCTTCTGTTCATGTTGTTCTTATGTTTATATATCTCAATGGCTTCCATGTTCATCCTAGGATAGAAACTTTTGATGTTCGAAATAGCCTCTACCTTTGAGAAAACAATATTGTGTCCATCTGTCAGAGCATGTTTCGCTAGTGCGGATTTTTCTTTCTGATTGAGCGACAGCATCGTTCATGCTCCTTAATTCTCGTATTGATACTTCTCTTCGTTGTACCAATGTAGACTTAGTCGCAGTCACAAGGTATCCTGTAAATACCAAGTTGAGAGAGTGGGTCGACTTTGTCTCTGGTGTTCTCATCATTTGGCCAAGTTTTTGAGTTGGCTTATAGACGGTCTCTATATTGTGCCTCTTTAGTATTCTACCAATTCTATCGGTGACCTTGGAGATATATGGTAAGATAGCTCTTCCATTGGGGTGAGTTGTGGCGTGTTATCATCAAGTGTGGAAAGTTTCAGTACAGCTAAGAATGAGCGATTTGAATATGACGAAAAGCGAAGGTTTTACAATTTTTTTATTAAATTGGTTGATGATGTGTTTGTCATTCTCGGTTGTTTATACACTCCCCAACATGTCTTGGCATTGATAAAAGAAGATGGTCTATTTCTTCTCGAGGGATACAATCCCAAGCTACCTCTACTTCATGTCTCAGAATCCCCACAGTCTACTTTCTGTTTTACCAGAAAAATTCGTGCTCCTTCCGTCTGTTGCAGTTTCTTTGTCGGTTAGTATAATTGCTTACAAGTAGCGGATTCTTTCGAGATGCCGAGTTATTACGTGCAAGATTTCAGGGAGCGTCCAATTCATTACTGAAGAAAAGGACGCCGACAAGGGAATTGTTCGGCAGAGGGAATTTATCCGAACAACTAGGGCAGCTTTGTTCTCCTCAATTAAAATGAGGAATTGTCCGGAATATCTTAATTTGGCCGGCCATGATCGCGTATAAAGGCGGCAGGTGTTTAATATTCCTCCACTCGAAGTGGAGAAGGGGGACGGAAAAGTGCTCGAGAAAAATCTCGCGAAATTGACTGTCTTCGCGGTGAAAAAAATTTAATTCGTTCTTGTTATTTTCGATAATAACTTCTGTGGAGGCTGGCAGTGGGGGCTTTTCTTTGGCGGAAATAAAGGAAACAGCGTTAGGAGAAAACCATATTGCCAGACGAAAATCTGGAGAATTTCTGCTGGGTGTTCAACTAATAATGAGATATTCAGAAAAAGAAATTGGCCTCTGACAAATTACGGCCGTTTTCAATAAACAACCGAAGATAGCCGATAGCCGATATTTGTCTACCACGGTTAGAGAAATCGATCCATTTGTACCTACTTCTGTTTCAATATTCTATCTGCCTACGGCGATTTCTACCGATCGGTAAGGTGTATCGTTGGTTTCGGAAAGAGGTCAGATAGGCCTACAGAGATACGAACACTCGAAGTAAATGAGCCTACCGGCGTTTCAAAGAACTTTAAACTTAACCAAAGATAGTTGAAAGAATCTTCGGTAGCGGTTTTTGTTTACCCGTGAAATTCGGGCAGTAAGAACTATGGATAAGTGTTGGGAATTTTTATCAAAGTACATTTTATTGCTGTTTTCTGGGAATCCTGAGCGAAATTGAATTGTATTAATGAAATATTTCAATAGCGATTTAGAATTATTGCAATAAATTGATGGGATGAATATGAGAAATGGAAAGAAACGATTATGCGAAAAGTCCATAAAATACTTGAATGATTAGGAGTTCACATGTAAATTCTGATCGAGCAAGAGTGTGGTGAATGAAGTTTTGATTTATATTCGAAAGTAAAATCTCCAAGGTAAGACTATTTGAACCTATTCAGTTTAGAAATATCCACGTTCTTAGTTTTCAGGAATCACAGAGAAAAAGATGTAGCGGAATTGTGGGTGCAGTACGTTTCAATAGAAAGGTTCTATTTTCAGAAATAGTGAAAATATGACATTTCACATTATGAGATTCAAGAAATATAAAAAGCATATTATCCTCGTATGTTCAGGTTGTGTGTGATGTAACACTTACCAGGATGAATTCATGATACAACAATGTTTAATCATTCAGATTTGGAGGGTGAATTTTATAAACTGTTCCTAACAGTAGCAGCAAGTATCCATTGTATAATAATTTTAAGATATTGTGAACAACAAGACAGACTTGGAAATTGCTGGTTATTGTATGATAATGGATATCCATTACTAGAGCTGAACAAATATTCACGGAATCTCATATCATGTATTTATTATTTTTATGTATTTACAAACTGAAATATAATAATTTAGTTGTAAAAAATATATACAATAAGTTGAATTTCAAGTCAAATACTTTTTCAGGAGATAAGAGGTGTTCGGAGGAGAAGATATTCTGTTCGAGTATTGAAGATGAGGGTTGAAACTTGAAAAATGCAAGCTGTAAATATAGCCACAGCTGCTTGAAGATATTTCCAAAAGTTACAATTTTAATGAAGTACACACAGAAATGAGTGTCACTTATAGATAGTTGGTTTCCTGTTTTCAGCCATAACCTCGGCTTGGTTTATTATTCCATATAGTTTATATTTGAAATGGATGAGAATTTGCTTTTGATTGAGCAAGCTTAATAAGGCCATTTTTAGGACCTGGAGCCTTTTGCAGCAGACTACTTTGCACTTTGCTCTTTTCACTTTTCAAATGAATTTTAATCCACAAAAAGCGTTCTGAATTAAAACATGCAAAGTAAAAAGTTGCAAATTAGTTTGGTACAATAGGCCTTCTAGGGCCCGTTTATTGTAAGTTTCGTTGCCACCGCAATAAATGGAGTTGTAAAAATAATTGAACGGGTCGGCTAGGACAACGTTAGATGTCATTTAATTTTTTTGTCTAATTAATTTAGGGTTTTTGTTAATTTTTATGTAATTAGATTTCACCTGTATGAAAATAAAGCTGTTCATTTTATTTATTGTTGTAATTTTTTTATTGTCCTTACTGCTTAGATAGGATAATTCTCTGCTAATTTACCCATTATTGGAGTTCCACGAGGAAATACAGTTTAACAAGACCAAAATGGGTAACCATACGATAACAAACATATGTGATTGCAATTGTGCTTTCAATTAGAATTTCTCAATTTTAGCATTGTGATTTCAGCCTAAATGATATTCGTCTCTGTTTTCTTTTAGTTTGTTTCTTCACATCCAAATATTAGGCAGCAGAAAGATTCACTCACATATAAATATGCATTCAGCACTAAAATTAAGATTTTTCATTATTTAACTGTTAACGAGTAGTAGAAATCTTGAAATTGATATCGTTCGAATCAGTTTTCATGCAACCTCATTTAATTTCTTATCACGTTCATGATTTTTTAAATTATTTTCCTAGATCCCCAATACTTGTTTTGAATATTCATTTATTCACAAGTGAAACCCAAAGAAAGGGTTGAAGTACAATAACTTCAACCAAATCAGAGTGGGAAGTCTGTTTAATAAAATACTTCATTTTAGTTTCCCCCCGACTCCAATTGAGTCGATAATAGTATTATATTTTTCATCCAATTCCAATTTTAAACTAACAAAACTTTCAAATTCTAAACATAGATCATGAAGTGTCTTCATGCCTATTCTTTCATCAAAAAAAGGGAAAAATGAAAAAACAACCGAATTTATTTGAATAATTACATTCCAATTCGACATCCAATCACAGTGATAATACAAAAATATGCGATTAATAATTCGAAAAATAAAATGAATAAATCAAGTTCTATGGATTGAGGTCAGAACTGAAGAAGTCCCTATCCATCCATGCTTTAACCAAGATATGGTTAAACCATGATTGCGAAACGCAAATCATAGATAGATATCAGCACCCATAGAAGGCCGGCAAAACCGAAGATAGAGCTCTATCGGCTATCATCGGTTGTTTATTGAAAACGGCCGTTAGTAAAGAAGTTTCACGCAAGGGGACTTTATTCTATCATTTGAAAAAAAAAATTCGAAATGATTTTCATTTCTGAGACTGGGAGAGAAAACCATAAACAATTCCAGGAAAATGCAGAGATGAAACAACGAAAAAAAACTGTCACATCTACAGCCTGCTGCTAGTCAAGTTCCGGACTTTCTCGACCAAGGCCATCATCCTCCATCAAGCGACGAGCAGATGATATCTCCCAAACGAATAGTCTTTTTCATCCGAAACTTTCGCAGCGAGACCCGTGTGTACGTTACAAAATAATCATCTCGGCAGCGGAGTTCATTAAGTGCCGCCGAAATAATTCTTCTGAAGTTGAAGCTACACAGCGAAACTTCTTCAAGTTTTATAAACGACCGAATTTGCATGGCTACGACCCGAGCCAGACTAGTTTAATGTCCGTCGAACGGCCGTCCTGCTGGCTCCGAGCCACAAAATTATCCTGCCCCGGATCCACCCCAGCAGGAATATACGACACGTAATTTATATTCTAGAATTCCGGCGGACGTACGCGCAACAGGATAACAGTTATGTAATTCCAATTCCTCGACGGATATTCCATTATCGCACTGTCCGAACGGATATCAGATTTAGTGGGCAGCAGGAATACGGCCGCAGTTTCCAGCAGGACGGTTCTCGTGGAAATAGGGCGCGTACACATCTTCGCTGCGTCCTTATCGTGCTATCGATTGGCCGCCAGATGGGGCTAGCCCGAAATTACCTGACGTTTTGATTTGTTGCTCGGACGTTTCGGTTATTAACAAAAATGTGCGGGATATCGCGCGACAGGCCTGGTCGATGATTAGATATCTGGAAGCGTATATTAGATTATGTTTCGCCAGTTTTGAGAATATCGGCGGTGTTTCTCCAGTCGACTGTAGGTGGTGCTATTCCTAAATGACAGATTCTTGACAATTCATTCAAATTTGCAATATAATCGTGTTAATCGTTTTTCAAACAATAATCAAACGTTAGGTAGAATTATTCCTGATGGAGCACGGCCAATAAGCCCGGAAGACTCTTTTTATACCAATAATCAAAGGTTATCTTTACATTTACATATTCAAGAGTTTACGGGAAATGTATCACATTAATTTCTTCAAGATTCTGTTCAGTTTTTGTGTGGACAATCTTGGGAAACAGACGAAAATATTCGTATTTTTTTCGTACTGAAGCCTTTTGGGCATTCCTGAAAACTTCATTTGGGTTTTCTCTCCCTGTCTCTGAAACAAGAAACAATGATCGATGATTGGATTATGTTTCGCCAGTTTTGAGAATATCGGCGATGTTTCTCCAGTCGACTGTAGGTGGTGCTATTCCTAAATGACAGATTCTTGACAATTCATTCAAATTTGCAATATAATCGTGTTAATCGTTTTTCAAACAATAATCAAACGTTAGGTAGAATTATTCCTGATGGAGCACGGCCAATAAGCCCGGAAGACTCTTTTTATACCAATAATCAAAGGTTATCTTTACATTTACATATTCGAGAGTTTACGGGAAATGTGTCACATTAATTTCTTCAAGATTCTGTTCAGTTTTTGTGTGGACAATCTTGGGAAACAGACGAAAATATTCGTATTTTTTTCGTACTGAAGCCTTTTGGGCATTCCTGAAAACTTCATTTGGGTTTTCTCTCCCTGTCTCTGAAACAAGAAACAATGATCGATGATTGGATTATGTTTCGCCAGTTTTGAGAATATCGGCGATGTTTCCCAGTCGACTGTAGGTGGCGCTATTCCAAAATGACAGATTCTTGACAATTCATTCAAATCTTAATACAGTAGAATCCGCTCATAATGACATCGAGGGGAAATGAAAAATACGTCATAATAACCGGAAGTCACATAAAGCAGAATTTCAGCAAAATTGATATTTTTCTTGGATTAAGTTTGAGAAAAGAATGACAAATTTAGATTTTGCTTTATTGAAAAAAATAGCTTCTCTTACAAAAAAAACTAAATATGAAGAACTTTTTCATTTTTTAGAAAAATAATCTGAAATTTTAGTTTGCGTTTGTTTTTTTGTTTTTACAACAATGTACAACTTAGAAATGGCTTCAACTGATGTCATTTCGTCCACAAAACACCAATAATCTCTTCAAGGATCTGGATTATACTAAACAGCATGTCAGCACGCGTATGTCTCGTATCGTATCAAACCCCGTCGCATTAAAAAGGGTACGGTGGCTTGAGAAAACGATCGAGCGGTCACTATAACCGGAAAAATTTTCGAAAAATCATGTTATTGTACAGTAGAATCCGCTTATAATGACATCGAGGGGAAATGAAAAATACGTCATAATAACCGGAAGTAACATAAAGCGGAATTTCAGCAAAATCCATGGTATTTTTCTTGGATTCAGTTCAAGAAAAGAACGAGAAATTCAGATTTTGCTTTATTGGAAGAATGAAAAATAGCTTCTTACAAAAAAAACTAAATAAAAAGAACTTTTTCCTTTTTTAGAAAAATAATCTGAAATTTTAGTTTGCGTTCATTTTTCCGACTTGAAATAGTAGCTTCTTACACCATTGTACAACTTAGAAATGGCTTCAATGGATGTCATTTTGTCCACAAAACACCAATATCTCTTCAAGGATCTGGATTATACTAAAAAGCATGTCGGCACGCGTATGTCTCGTATCGTATCAAACCTCATCGCATTAAAAAGGGTAGGGTGGCTTGAGAAAACGATCGAGCGGTCACTATAACCGGAAAAATTTTCGAAAAATCATGTTATTGTATCTGAAATCATGTCATTGTAAGCGACATGTCATTATAAGCGAAGTCATTAAATCCGGACCCTATTGTAAGGAGTTTTGAATGAAACCAAACTTAACACTGCATTTGCGTCATTATAAGCGATTGGCCAGTATAGCCGGCGTTACAATAAACGGATTCTACTGTATATAAAACAAAGTCAGCCATTTTGTTGGTTACACCATTTATAACTCAATATTGGATGAACTGTTTGTTATGAAAGACTTTTTGTTGGATCCTTCTGCGGCGAGGTTAACATAAAATACATTAAAACTCTAAAAAATTTGATGAAATGAAAAAAAAAATGGAATCAAATTAACTGTTTTTCATTTAATTTTTTGAACAAAGCTTTTCTTCTTTAATATTACACAAAAAACTTTTGTCGAAAGGAGGATCTAACATGAATCTGTTTGAAACTGGCGCCGTGGGTATTTTAAGCCTCAAGTTCTGTGAGGCTTCAGAATGTTGCAGTTGATTAGAACTTAGTCGCTGGAATCTCATACTTGTGTCACTTGGTGTGACAGCCCGTGACTGTACAGTCCTGTGCGGTTGGTGAACGTTAAGTTGATTAGAACAAAGTTCCAACTTGGACTGCTGATATATATTCTTATGAAAAAGAGCGCTAAAATAATACAATAAATGTTGAAACAAAAAGTACCTAAGCTGAGGTAAAAAAGAACGGGGTATCATAACATTCTTTATATGATACTATAGAATCATACGATACTATTATCACTAGTATCATACGATACTATACAGCTAGGGAAAAAAACCTCAGCCGAAAAAATATCAAATATCAGGAAAATCTTGAAAGACATCAGTGTGATCATCTTCATGTTATCCGTCGATGGGCTCGGATGAACAGATTCTTCCCAAAACGAATCGCAATTCTTAATCTGAAATGAAAGAAGACAAAAGCAGAAAAGAAACCAATTATTCAGAATAAATCAAATGCATTTTAGAAATGCATTTGCTACTCTGAAAAATATCAAACATTCAGATTTCTTGGCCAAATAATGTTCGGAGGTTTATAAGTATTTGAATGAAATGAAAAAAACTCCATCAATTTCTCCTTTCAGAATCTGTTGAAAATTACGAACTGATAATTTTTCAACATAACAAGCTAAACTTTTAAATAATCAATTAATACATAACCTTTCAACTGTCCTCTTTCACGAGGATTTTTTTCTGTTGACGTGTGGGTTTCTTGCAGAAGAATCCCTTCGATACCATGTTCATCAGCTAATTTAGAGACGTAATCACACTTGCCTTTCGAAATTTTTTCGATATTCAAATTCAAAATCCACAAATTCTTGCTCTCTGGTCGTGAGGGTTTTTCAAACCGGATACGACCTTCCAGGTGATGATTTTTCGGCGCTTTAGATGTTTGAAGACCGCTACGGGACCCCAATGAAAGGAAATCATCTCCCATAGATAAACCAAACTAAGTTTCAACTTGGACGTTTGTAGGATAGTCCGTGACTGTAAAGTCCTGTGTGGTTGCTGAATGTTAAGTTGATTAGAATTCATCTTATCGCTTGCCAGAGCAGGATACAAATTCAGTGTTTTCCGTACCGAAACACCCTACAAATGGTAGAATTCCATCACATTCTGTCATCGCCTCTCCTTCGCATAATTCGAACATGATTCATTCATTAGGCTCAGCAAACGCCAGCTGGCAGAAACTAAAGAACTGAGCTCTTTCCGGTGCTCAAGGAGCCCGCTCTAGAGCCCTCGCGAGCTCGCTACAAACCGCGGGGACTATATTTCATAGCGAGTATCGCTGATATCATTGTTCCCCATAAATTTCTATCCACATTTTCCTGAGAGCGTAACAATCCCGGGAAGTCTGAAATGGGAAATGAAGAGGAAAATTCCCCCTTTTATTTCTGGAGCTGCTGGCAAAGCTGGCTCCTCTGAAAAGACCAACACATAATGAATTTCCTCGGTAATAACGCCGAAACATTCGAGCAGTCACTCTCGAAATTACTTCCTGGAAGTGAAAATATGAGCTTTTTCCAATTTTTGAGACGCGCCATGACAAGTTGCAGTCGCACCGTAATAAGATATTCCTCATAAGGCGCGATGCTGGATTATGAAATCGTTTTTCTGGAGATAGGGCGGTACGTATTGAATTTCGGGATAACAAAGTTGATGAATTCTTCGCTGAATGTCTTAGATCGCAGTCATGAAGGGACGATTAACTTTTCATGTTGCGACGGGTAAAATTGGATTTCTTCATGCCTACCCTATGGATTTTCGCAATTTGAAAAACAAATAAACGGAAATAGGCTTAGTTTTTTGTCATAACCTGAAACATGGATGAATGGAAAAATGGAGAAAGCACAAAATGTATCAATCTATGAAAAAATCGGATGAACGACAAATAACTGTAAATCGATATGAATCAAAATTTCACAAAAATCACAGACATAACTGCACTTCCACCTTCTGAGAAAACCTAAGAATGAATGCAACCAAACAAATTTTCATCACATAAAAGACATTGATCAAAATATATTATCTCTATATTTTTTTGAAATTATTTATCGTCTCTTCTCCCAGTCTCTGGAGCAGAAAGCAATTGAAATTTTTTTCAAAAAAGGTGAAAGACACCTGCGTGAAATTTGTGCACTTATTTGTCAGAGGCCAATTCCTCACAACAAATTGTTGAATCAGACGCCTTCATCAGACAAATTCCTACTTTCAGGAATATTTTCAGAATATCAAAATTTTCATTTTATCAATTAGCATTTGTCAAAACATAAGGACCATAGATTTATACGTTGATCTTTTTCATCTCAATATTTCCTTATATCAGCTTCTTTCACTACCAGATTACTATTTTCATCCAACTTCGTACGGCAGCGCTTGCTTTGGTTTTTTTCTGTTGCTGAGTATTTCTGCCCTGGTTGGTTGAACAGTGTTCATGTAAAAAAAATTGATGCCCAACTGAATTTCTCTATGGTACTATCAAGTCTACACTTAATCCTTGGTTACCAGACCTCGCAACACATTATAAGAATCCTCAGCACCATCAGTACTTGTAGAAACTGGAAGTACAATATAGGATGATGATGATCCAAAATCTGTTGAGGTTGGGAGAATTTTTTCAGTAAAGACATTTCTATATGCAATGGAATGATCAACATAGCCCTCGGCTACCGTCGTAGACTTCCATCCATCATGTTTTTTTACATCCGTAATATTTGCTCCTGATTCTGCTATCAATGAAGCGGATGATCTTCGACAACAGGGTCCTGTATATTGCTTTGGTTCTGGCAGTTTGAGGAATTCGGCAACATGGAATTTTCCCAAATGTATTAATACCAACTGCATTTGCACTGCATTTATTATTCATGTATTTCAGGAAAAAACGACGATGTTTGATGACAAAAGGGCGCAGTGCAAAGTACTTATGAAAATAGTCTACATTCTTCCCAATAATACTGAAAGAACGACTGACTTTCGTTTTTGTATTTGGAAGTTGTATAACCAATGATTTATTTGTTATTCCGATGTCTTCCACTGATAAATTACACAATTCTTCACGCCGACAGGCTCCAAATAATCCGAAAATAGTTGCAACCTTAACCATTAAATATTTCTCATCTGGTGCCTCCTTCATAAACTTTTCAACTGGTTCACGAGTGAGAATTTTCGATTTCTTGAGATGATAGCCTTCACTTTTCCATTTGAAATATGCTTTCACCTTGAAATATTTACTAACATCCACACCAATTTTAACAAGGGCGCTTGACTTTATGCCAGGAAAACAGTTTCACTGAAGTTCCCTTATACATTTTTCAATTTACACCAAGACAGGAAATTGCTACATGCAATATCGTACTGCTGAACATATTTTTCAGGTGGGTGTTCCAGATTTGCTCTTCTTGCAGACTCTTAAATATCCAGAAGAACAACCAAATCGTCACTTTTATCAATAATTGGACTCTCGACGAACTTATTAAGCAGTTAAAAACCCAAGACGAAAATTGGACAGGAACGAAATTCAGATGATTATTCGAATATTAAAATGCATTTTGAAGCTTATTGTCATTGCAAATTCGAAATTCGCCCATTTCATTATCAAAATAGGGCAGTTGTACAAAAAACATTGTATGGTATTTGTATTAAAAGTGATTTTATTTTGTTCGTGAAATTGTTCAATTCGCTCCGCTCATTTCACAAACTTTTTCACTCACAAAATAAAAAGTCACTTTTAACACTCATATCATAAATAACTATTATAACACCTGTTTCAACACTAATTTGAAGGTTAGAATAAAAATTCAGATATCGATTTGTGCGTGCTTCTTTCTGAACAAACTTATCCCAAAATCAGTCGAAATTTTTTTATCGCCTTAACAAACTTCGGTCCTCATTCTGCGACACCAGTTGCTCGAAAATTGATCCGGATATCCACCACCATCCACATCCGTTAAGCGAGAGTGCTCAAGATCAATTTCCACCTTATTTGCATACCACTCGCCATCATCCACTTAATGGATTCATCCCCCACACTCGAAAACCACGACGATATTGTTTTACACGGCATCTCCGCACGATCGAATTGCACCTTGACATAGTCCGCCGATCGACTTTTTCGATTTTCGCCCTATCCGCACTCCGGAGCGATACAAAGTGATCTTCAGATCCAGCCCGGAGCTGTTGCGAAGTTATTCCCGAGTAACCCGATAACCCTTCTCGGATCCGATATTTCGTCGAGGAGGTTTGAATATTCTCGCGATCCGAGCGGGTGTTTAATGAGCTTTTTTTTGCGAACGTTATAAATTGGATAGGTTCGGTTATGCTGATGGAAACGAGGCAAGAATGCAGTCAGAAGCTAGAATCGAACACTTGTGAAAGACAGAGAACGCGACACAAACACAATCATCGCGTCATTGTCCGACAAGCCAAAAAACGGATGATTTATCGTCGACTCCGAACTTGTTCGTACACTCCCCGTCAATAAATTCCGGACAGGCAAAATTTTCGTCAAATTCAACACCCTGTATCTTTTTTCGTGGTTCACCGATTCTGTTGAAATTTTCACCAGGTATAGTATTGGGTCTTGTTGTATTAACCTGAAATTTACTTTGCGAAAATATCTGTAGTTCATCCGTTATACAGGGTGAAACAAAATTTTGTTTTATACCCTTCATTTCTAAACACCCTGTGGTGAATTTGAGGCGGAAAATTTGATATCATTCAATTTTAATTTGAAGTGTGACCCTTTCTCAACAAAGTTTTTTTGATATACGTCAGTATCTGCTTCAAAGAAAAGATACACATTTTCAAAGAAAATGTTGCATTTTTTCAATTTTTATAACAATTTAAAACATTACAATACCTTATCGACTTGTAAACATAAACAAACATCTGAAAATTAATAACGTGTATTTCCACCTCGCTTGCTCATCGCTTCTACCATACGACGTGGCAAACCTTCAATGCAGTTCCAAATTTCTTTTGGGGGAATACTTTCCCGTTCTTCAAGAAGGGCTGTTCGTAAATCGGGCAAGGTGTTGGGCTGCCGATTTCGAACATGTCTATCTAGCATATCCCATACATGTTCAATTGGATTTAAATCCGGCCTTCTGGCTGGCCTTACGAATCGTTAAATATTCGCCCCTTCAAAGTATTCTGTTACAACCCGTGCAACGTGAGGCCTAGCATTGTTCTGCATTAACAGAAATTGTTGCTTCCCCCAGAAGCAATTCGTAAATGCATTGAAAGTATGCCACGTCGTATGGTAGAAGTGATGAGAAAGCGAGGTGGAAATACACGCTATTAAATTTCAGATGTTTGTTTATGTTTCCTAGTCGATAAGGTATTGTAATATTTTGAATTGTTATAAGAATTGAAAAAAACACTTTTTTGAAAATGTATATCTTTTTTTTAAAGCAGATACTGACGTAAATCGAAAGATATTTTGTTGAGAAAGAGTCATACTTCAAATTAAAACTGAATGATATCGAATTTTCTACCTCAAATTCACCACAGGGTGTTTAGAAATGAAGGGTATAAAACAAGGTTTTGTTTAACCCTGTATAACGGATGAACTAAAGGTATTTTCACAAAGTATATTTAAGGTTGATATAACAAGACCCAATACTATACCTGGTGAAATTTCAACAAAATTGAAGAACCACGACAAAAGATACAGGGTGTTGAATTTGACAAAAATTTTGCCTGTCCGGAATTTATTGACGGGGAGTATATTTTCGTCAGTGTCCCAGAACAAGGTACATCGAAACGTATTGCCGGCAGATATGCTAGAAATCCCAACAAATTCAGAGTCGATGATTCATCATTCATTTCATGGGTTGTCTGACAATGACGAGAAAATGTTTGTTGTCTGCCATTGTTAGACAAAATCGGATTTGGTGTGACAAGTTGTAACACTTGCTTGTGATAAGATGGACGATTGAAATATCATTCCGAAGTAATGATAAAAATATTCGGCAATGAGCTGAATCTCTCAAAAGACGATTGTAAACTGATGGCATCATCGATTTCGAAGCATTTAGGGTATCTGCGTTTGAAGCTTAAAATTCTAAACAATATTCTTCAGGAACTAGATGGTTCCTCATGGTTCGCTGATGCAACAATACTTCGTACGGCAGCACTAGCTTTGGTTTTTTCTGCTGCTGAATATTGTTGCCCTGTTTGGTTGAATAGTGTTCATGTAAAAAAAAATTGATGCCCAACTTAATTTTTTTATGAGGATTATTACTGGTACTATCAAGTCTACACCTACTCCTTGGTTACCAGTCCTCTCAAATATTGTCCCTCCCCACATTTGCAGAGAGACAACAGCTTTGAATTTTTGGTGCAAATTCAATTCCTTTTCAAATTCATTTCAGATACTCACCTATATTCCAGATAATAAGGTTCCCAGATTGAAGTCGCGTAAACCTTTTGGGTCGAATTTTCTGATTGATATGAATAGAAGGGACGAAGAAATTTGAATGGAATGTACCCAATTTTTTCAATGAAGATCTTATTTCTGATCCTTCCATCAGAGTTCCTAGTTTTGACCTTCCCAGGAGAATATGGTCTGTTCTAAATCGCATTTGAACAAGCCATGGACGATGCAATAGCATGCTCTTCCGATGGAATTCGGTTGAGAGTCCTAGTTGTGAGAGTAAGGAAAATGAGGAGACTAGAAAACATCTTATAAATAGTTGTCCCATTTATAAATTTCAAAATGGTTTCGAGGCTTTACATAAAGTAACAAATGCATTTCTGAAATTGGTGGTTAATTTCAAAATAATTTGATTTTTTCTAAATAGTTTAATTTTTTTCTGCTTTTGTCTTTTTCCATTTCAGTTTGAGAATTGTGAGTCGTTTTATGAAGAATCTGTTTATCTGAGCCCATCGACGGATAACATGAAGATGATCACCCTGATGTATTTCAAGATTTTCCTGATATTTAATATTTTAATAAAATTTTTTTTTCACGGGCGAGGTAAAGGATTTTTTTCAACTGAGGTTTTTTCCCTTTCCTCATTTAATCATACTGCAGACCTGTATGGTTGTCCTGTGTTGCACCAACCTCAGCTAGGTACCTTTTTGTTTCAATATGTATTGTATTATTTTAGCTCTCTGAATCAAAAGAGTAATAAATTCCGTTCATTGGTTGCACAAAAAGTTATATCGACATAGAATAGTGGAAAGACGAAAATCTGGTATCAAATCCGACGTATTGGTGCTAGATTTCAGTCAGCTTGGACGGATTAATACACTAGAAATCTCAACATCATCTACACAATGCATAGATTATCACTGACACAAAAAAATCCTTCGTACATATGTATAAAAGTATTCAACAAATAACCACACAAGACACAAGCAATCTAAAATAAGAACAAAAAAGCTATTAATTGATCTGGAGCCCTAAGGCTGGCTGAGTATTCAAGTTAGTATATAATAAGTATCATGTTATTTCCTGATACTGTTTAATTCATCTGAAATTGATTTGAGATGAAGCTGTATATCTATCTATATATTAATTTATCAATACACTCAGTCTTTTTCATTTCTGAATTTTTCCATTTTTTATTGTTTTCTATCACGACTGAAAAGTTACGCTTGATTCCGTTCAAATTTTTTTCCAATTATAATTTCGTACGGCCCTCCCATCATTCGATAGATGGCTTGTTAAAGATTCATACGAAGAATCGTTCCGCATACCGGTTGAAGCCATGGAGACATTATCACCCCCTCGAAATACTCACACGTCGAGCTGTTGAACAAACAGAAAAATGAAACGATCGACATGGAACCAATTTGTAAGACACATTCATTATTCATGGAACTTTGATCGATCAGGTATATATGCCGAATAAACAATGCGAACGAGTGAACATTTCTAATGGGTGTTGACTTCATTATATTAATGTTGAATGAAAAGGAAATACAGCGGCAATCAGTAAACCTCATTTTCCCTGCAGTGGAGTTAATGTTACTTGTTATATATCTACGTCTACACTTTTCGTCGATAATATAATGATGTTTTTTTCTTGTCGGCCTTGAATGAAAGCGACTACTACAATATACGAATTGTTCGGAAGTTGTGGGTGTAGAGGATGGGTGAATATGAAGGGTAATTATGTTTCCATAACTTGAAAGAATATACTGCAACAATATAAATGCTGCTGGAATTGTTCGACTGACTTATATTCGTAATGACATGTACAGACAATAATACTGATTTGGAAATATTGATGATTGATTACTGTTCAATCATTTATGTACATATTTAAGTCATTTTTTCATCGATAAAAGCGGATAATGGGGTTGCGGCAGTACAACCTGCTCATCTCATGAATAAAGTAATTGTTTTTCATGAAAGTAAGAAAAGGATACCTATGTTCTATGAATAGTAGGAAATCAGAATCTTGGTTTTGATCTGAGGAGCTTCCCTTAATTCCGAACGAATAATACTTAATAGCTAACGTTGTGATGATTATTGGATCGGTAGAATCTTGCAGAAGGGTAGAGTTAACATTTCTTCCATTTAAAAATGTTATGAAAAAAGGAATCCATTTTCGTGTTGATATCTCTTCATCAAATCGAAAGTTATTGAAAATATAAATTTCGTTGAAATTTAAGGAAAGTATATCAATTCGTGTCCTCTGAATCGAGAGATTAAATATGTGAATAGAAAATGTACCAGAATTCCAGTGAGAATCAACACGTTCTGCCGAAAGTTAATGCACAATTGTATCAAAAGAAGCTCTGCTATGTTATTTTTATGTGACAATTTCGCTGATATTTTGAAATATTCGTTATTGGAATTCGAGCATTCTTGTCGAGGGATATGTTGAGAATTCCATAGAAAATACAAATCGTATTGCACATATAACACTTTGTATGTCAAAAATTTCAAATATTTATTTCTCTAATTGTGTTTGAAATTCTTTCATTCTGCCACAGAATGTAGGACGAAATCCTGCGAGAATATATCATTGACATAGAATCAGAAAATATTCATTTATAATACAAGTTCAGAGTGTTAAATAAGCTTCTGTACAGGGTGGGCAAAATTGGTGATACATGAACTATAGATTCTTTCGATTCAAAGAGCTAAAATAATACAATAGATATGGAAACAAAAAGGTACCTAATCGAGGTTGGTGCAACACAGAATAACCATACAGGTCTCCAGTATGATTGAATGGGGAAAAGAAAAAATACTCAGCTGAAAAAAACTCTTACGTCATCCGTGAAAAAAAAATTACTTAAAATATTAAAAAACCGGGAAAATCTTGAAAGACATCAACCGAACGAGATAGAGAAAAATGAAATGGCATATTACGGTCGTCTTTTTCAGAGAAACTAATAATGCCATCAACTGCATCCTGATTTCAACTTTGGTCATTATCTGTGTTACTGTTTGTGCTAGAATGTTGGAAAAAATTGCTTGTTTCATAGCAATCTAGTTGTGTACCATGTTTTTTGACAAGAGGCTTCCTTGCTGATTTATAACATAAGGTTGTGTTTTCTCAAATGGAAACAGTAGTTAATAATGACTCAAAAAGAATCATAACTTTTTCCGTTTCAAAAAAATATAACATATCATACAGGGTGGGCCATGTAAAACAGTTCAACCCCCATTTTTCTAAGTATGCTCCAGAAAATGCTTCGACCGGTTAATCTTTTGACACCAAATAAAATTTTTTAAGTATATTCATGAATAGAATTGCAAAACCTTTGCAACGACGGGTCACTCGAAGCTAATAGAGTTTTGAATCTTGAAGGAGCTGTCACCCCGATTAGGGGTATGATCATAGACGAATGACCTTGAAATCAAAAGGCGTCGAAAGATTAACTCTTTTAAACATTTTCTATAACTTACGCACCGAAATATTGGTCAGTAGATATTTTTTTACATGAGCCACCCTGTATAATGTAAATATTTTCGAAACAGTAAGAAGTGATGATTTTTTTCTGGGTGATAATGAACTATTGTTTCTATAATAAAAACACAACTTAATGTTATAGCTCAACAAGGAAACCTCTCTTGTTAAAAAAGCATAGTTCGCCACTGGATTGCTATGAAAAAGTGCCTGTATAAGGTTTTAATTTCAAAATTCTATCACAAACAGAAACGAAACTAATAACAAAGTTGAAATCGCCCAAATTTTAATTTTGGCCTATAACTCCAAATCAAAAGAACATGGAAGAATGCAATTGATGGTATTTTTAGTTTTTCCGGAAAAAAAAACGACAGTAATGTGCCATTCATTTTCTCCTATCTCGTCATGTTGAAAAGTTGTAGTTCATGTATCAACAATTTCGCCCAACCTGTACAAGGAGAAAACGTTGTTTTCTTTATTTCAGTATCGTTATGAGATCATTACAGTAGTAAAAGTATTGCTGTAATGTACTTACTACAATATTGTTTTCAGTTATATTTTTCGTTTTGTGGTTGTCAGAACTGACCTCTGATCCTCTCAATTTTCAAATCAAATCAATCCAAATTCCGTAACCTGTCAAATTTCTTAAGTCACACCAACTGCCAAGATACAATACAAAAGTCACTTATCTGAAATTTCATTTGAATTCTGAGAGTATTTCACAAATTTTTACGGAAATAGAGAAAATATCTTCTAATACTCGTTGCATAAGGCAATTCCAACACTAATACTTTCAACTCATTCTGCAACTTTTTTTAGAATATACTAATATCAATTCCATTGACTTTTCATCGAAATTAATGGAACTGTTTTCTCCCTCATTGATATAAAAGAAAATAAAAAATTCCCTGGCAAGAGATCAACATAATAATGAATAAATACTACTATGAAAACTGTGTAAAACTAGATATTCACGCAGGATTTTGTTGAATAAGATTTGACAGAATTGGAAGAAATGTCTTACAGTCTTCTTGGTCAGAATTCACCCTCAATTATCAGTTGACACAATATATTCGACACAAATTCTTCGAATCAAAAAAGGTTTTCCATCGATAAATCCCTACATTTCCAGTATTTACCTTGAGCGCAAACTGCCATAATCCAAAACATGAAAGAAAAGAAGTAAGGTAGTTCGACTCCCATGGTCCCTCGACCCACAAACCAACCGCACAGAAGATATGTCACAATTTCACTCGAAAACGTCAGCAGATCCAGGAGATTTCTTCCAAAAATCTCCGGACCACCAAAACCAAAACAAATGTCACAACAACACGCAAAAACGTGGATATGTCAGAGAGATATGCGACGCCCACGCCGTGAAAAAATCCGAGATCCCGCTCGATATGTCTAAAGATATGTATCGGCCGAAAAAAAAAAGATCATTGACCATAGACCAATGATCATAGAATACTGACCTCAAAGTCAAAAGGCGTCGAAAGATTTACTCTTCTAAGCATTTTCTATGACTTACTCACGGAAATATTGGTCAGTAGGTATATTTTATGGGTGAGCCACCATATATAATGTATATATTTTCGAAACAGTAAAGAGTGATTTTTTTTCTGGGTGATAATGATCTATATTTTCCATAAGAAAAAACACTTAATGTTTCAGCTCAGTAAGGAAAACTCTCTGGTTAAAAAAGCATAGTACGCCACTGGATTGGTATGGAAAAGTGTTTGTATGAGGTTTTACTTTAAAAATTCTATCACAAACAGAAACGGAAATAAAGAACAAAGTTGAAATCGCCCAAATTTTAATTTTGGCCTCTAATCGAAATCAAAAGAAGATAGAGGAATGCAGTTGATAGCATTCTTAGTTTCTCTGAAAAAGACGACAGTAATGTGCTATTCAGTCTTCTCTATCTCGTCGGGTTGAGAAGTTGTAGTTCATGTATCAACAATTTCGCCCACCCTGTACAAGGAGAAAAAGTTGTTTCCTTCATTTCAATATCGTAATGAGTTCATTACAGTAGTAAAAGTATTGCTGTAATGAACTTATTACAGCTTTGCTTTCAGTTATATTTTTCGTTTTGTGGTTGTCAGTACTGACCTCTGATCCTGTCAATTTTCATATCAAATCAATCCAAATTCCGCAATCTGTCAAATTTCGTAAGTCACACCAACTGCCAAGATGCAATACAAAAGTCACTAATCTGAAATTTCATTTGAATTCTGAGAATATTTCACAAAATTTTACTGAATTAGAGAAAATATCGTGTAATACTCGTTGCATAAGGCAATTCCAACATTCATACTTTCAACTCATTCTGCAACTTCTTTTAGAATATACTAATATCAATTCCATTTACTTTTCATCGAAATTAATGGAACTGTTTTCTCCCTCATTGATATAACAGAAAATAAAAAATTCCCTGGCAAGAGATCAACATAATAATGAATAAATACTACTATGAAAACTGTGTGAAACTAAATATTCTCGCAGGATTTTGTTGAATAAGATTTGACAGAATTTGAAGAAATGTCTTACAGTCTTCTTGGTCAGAATTTACCCTCAAGTATCGACATGATATCCAACACAAATTTCTCGAAAAAAAAAGTTTTTCCATCGATAAATATGAACATTTCCAGTATTTACCTTGAGCGCAAACTGCCATAATCCAAAACATGAAAGTAAAGAAGTAAGGTAGTTCGACTCCCATGGTCCCTCGACCCACAAACCAACCGCACAAAAGATACGTCACAATCGCACTCGAAAACGTCAGCAGATCCAAGAGATTCCTTCCAAAAATCTCCGGACCCCCAAAACCAAAACAAATGTCACAACAACACGCAAAAACGTGGATATGTCAGAAGGATATGCGACGCCCACGCCGAAAAAAAATCCGAGATCCCGCTCGATATGTCCCAAAGGTATGTATCTGCCGAAAAAAAAAGATCATTGACCATAAACCAATGATCATAGAATACTGACCTCGAAGTCAAAAGGCGTCGAAAGATTAACTCTCCTAAGCATTTTCTATAACTTACGCACGGAAATATTGGTCAGTAGGTATTTTTTTTAGGTGAGCCACCCTATATAATGTATATTTTTTCGAAACAGTAAATAGTGATTATTTTTTCTTCGTGATAATGAACTATAGTTTCCATAAGAAAAAAACACAACTTAATGTTTTAGCTCAGCAAGTAAAACTCTCTTGTTAAAAAAGCATATTACGCCACTGCATTGCTATGAAAAAGTGCAGGTATGACGTTTTAATTTCAAAATTCTATCACAAGCAGAAACGAAAATAATGACCAAAGTTGACATCGCCCTAATTTTAATTTTTGGCCTATAACTCGAAATCAAAAGAATATAGAGTAATGCAATTGATCTCCTTTTTAGTTTTTCTGAAAAAGATGACAGTAATGAGGCATTCATTCTTCTCTATCTCGTCGCGTTGAAAAGTTATAGTTCATGTATCAACAATTTCGCCCACCCTGTACAAGGAGCAAACGTTGTTTTCTTTATTTCAGTATCGTAATGAGTTCATTACAGTAGTAAAAGTATGCAGTAATGAACTTATTACAGCATTGTTCTCAGTTATATTTTTCGTTTTGTGGTTGTTAGTACCGACCTCTGATCCTCTCAATTTTCAAATCAAATCAATCCAAATTCCGTAATCTGTCAAATTTCTTAAATCACACCAACTGCGAAGCTACAATACAAAAGTCACTAATCTGAATTTTCATTTGAATTTCGAGAGTATTTCACAAAACCTAACTGAAATAGAGAAAATATCGTCTTATACTCGTTGCAGAAGGCAATTCCAACACTTATACTTTCAACTCATTCTGCAACTTTTTTGCGAATACGCTAATATCAATTTCATTGAATTTTCATCGAAATTAATGAAATATTTCCACAAATACCGTTTAGTGACTTTTGCATCGAAAAATGTTGATTGGTTGAATTGTTTTCTCTCTAATTAATATAACAGAAAATAAATAATTCCCCGTCAAGACATCAACATATAATGAATAAATACTACTATGAAAACTGTGTGAAACTAGATATTCTCGCAGGATTTTGTTGAATAAGATTTGACAGAATCTGAAGAAATGTCTTACAGTCTTTTTGGTCAGAATTCACCCTCAAGTATCAGTTCCTCGAAAAAAAAAGGTTTTCCATCGATAAATCCGAACATTTCCAGTATTTACCTTGAGCGCAAACTGCCATAATCCAAAACATGAGAGGAAAGAAGTAAGGTAGTTCGACTCCCATGGTCCCTCGACCCACAAACCAACCGCACAGAAGATATGTCACAATTGCACTCGAAAACGTCAGCAGATCCAAGAGACTTTTACCAAAAATCTCCGGACCACCAAAACCAAAACAAATGTCACAACAACACGCAAAAACGTGGATATGTCAGAGAGGTATGCGACGCCCACGCCGAAAAAAAATCCGCTCGATATGTCCCAAAGATATGTATCGGCCGACAAAAAAAAATTTCACTTCGGCGTCCGGTCGGACGACCGTCCGCTGGTGGTCATTTCTTCGCGCGAAGGTTCGAGTCTCGGCGAGGGTGGGCGGTACCGGAGGCCCCGGGCGCTTTCGACGGATCAGGCCGCCCGCGGAGGAAGAATAGGTGCCGAGAAATCCTCGCGTGCTACTGAGCTCGGCGCGATTCGAATAGTCGAAACGTTGCGCGCGCGAAATCGCAGCACCGCCCCACCACCTTCACCTATCGCCCGACACGCCGCCAGAAGGAAAACTACGGGAAATGGGGCATCTTTCGGGAAACTGCCTAGAACGGTTTTCCGAGGAAGCCGTCTCCTAGTTTGGAAAATTCATGAACGGAATGAAAGATAACTCTTTCGTCATAATGAAAAACGTCCATTAATGAAGAATTTAATAATAGTTAGTTCTTCTGTTCTGTCTCATTTCTCATATAATCTCAAATGAATCAGCTGGATGACAGAAAAAGTCTTTCATTCATGCCTTCGACAAGTTCTTCATTTTCAACACTTACAATCTATGTCCTTGACTGACTCAGGATCCTACAGCAACATCTATAGACTCAGAGTGACATTATCCAATCAAGATTAGAAGTCAGACTAAGAGTTGAGGTAGTTCAACTAACTTAAACTATTTTATTTGAATCCTTCAAAATATATATTTTGTTATATTTCTCATAGATTTCTCACATATCTCTAGACTCCTCACATGGGGATAATGACTTGCTCCAAGAATGAACATTCTCTTGTCTTTCTCTTTGGTGATAAATACTGATTTATTTTATATTCACCTTCATCTCATTCTTTTAATCGTTTCTCAAATGTTCACCTCTCAAAACTCTTGCTAATCATATTTCCTGCAGAACACGATGTGAATTTTTCTAATATGGTTGAACAGTCAATTGTGATACACATGAAACTGATTGACAGTCTCTCGTTTTGACTTCAGCCTGGAAGGTCTTCTCTGATGAGGGTAAAATGAATCATTCATTATAATCCTGAAATCTAAAGTTCATTCTACTGATTCTATTGACAAGTTAGATCTCAAGCCTTCTGCTCTTTTCAAAACCAACGATTAGTGGTTTCTTGATGTATGAATCTCGTTTTGTATCGCTTATAATTTATCAATTGAATCTTCGGTTTTTCTGATGGACGTTATAATCGTATTTACTCGTAAGCAGTCTGTTTCGGCAAATGACCAACGTTCGTTATAATAATTCAAATATTATTGCTTTACTCGTATATACTGTATTGATCCCATTGATGAACAGACTCAGACAATTTTGCTTTCAACTCTTATATTTCGCTCTTGGCTCTGTTTTTCTGGCGAAATAAGGAAGCTCTCGCAATCAATTTAATTGATTTCTATGTAAACGTTGTGTTTAATAGTGTGTTCATAATCGGGGTTTTTCAGATTTTGTAAAATTACGGCGAAGGACTGTATCCAGATAATTGAGTAGGAGATGGATGTGTAAAAGATTCATTGCATCATTCACAATCATAAAATGAGTCAACCGCCACGAAGCTAATACAATAAAGAAATACAGATATTGAAATCATTCATAAACTCAGAGTGACATTATTCAACTAAGAACAGAGCTAAGTTAGAGATGTTCAAAAAAGGAGGTCACATGAAATCAGACAGCCAGATTCAGTACTTTTGTTAAATTCGAAGCACTGATTTTTATATACGTCACGCAGAATATTATAAAAACTAAATACATATTTCATATTGCTAGACTATTTCCATGGGCTGTAATTCCTCCCAGATGTTTTGAATTTCAATAAAAAAATCACAGTTAGAAACATTGTTGCGTAATGGCTAGATTGAGCTCTTTTGTTAAATTCGAAGCACTGATTTTTATATATGTCACGCAAAATAAAAAAATAAATATTTCGTATTAATATTTTATAGGGATTGTGTCTGGCAGAATGTTTGGCACTCAGGATTGGTCTGACTTTCCACAAAAGGTATTAAAATAATCCCCCAAGAATTATATTCAAAATTGAAGATTCGAATGTAAGAAAAGTTCTTTTTTTTTTCAATGAAATTAAGAGCGTCTGGGAGGAATTACGGCTCACGGAAACGGTCTGGCAATATGAAATATTTATTTTCTATAATATTTTGCGTGACATATATAAAAATTAGTGCTCCGAATTCAACAAAAGTGCTGAATCTGGCCATTTCGCAACAATGTTTCTAACTGTGATTTTTTTTATTGAAATTTAAAGCGTCTGTGAGGAATTACGGCCCACGGAAACGTTCTGGCAATATGAAATATTTATTTTTCATATTATTCTGCGAGACATATATAAAAATCAGTTCTTCGAATTTAAGAAAAGTTCGGTATGTTTTTGTCTACCTTTTCTACCTGCTACCTGTGAACGGTCCGCTTTGCCAAGCTAGCGAGTATGCACAGACTATTAAACCCATATAAGACTATCTATAGTTGTGTTCCAAACTGTGGGGCGCGAGACTGTTGCAGGGGGAGCACGCAGCTGATTCCAAAATATCATTTTCGAATACAAACCAAAAAAGTCGAATAGGTGTCAAAAAAATTAATCAGAAAAACGGTTACAGAAAAATTAAGGGGGGCACAACAATTTTTTTTTTCCAAAGTGGGGGGCGCAGGTACAAAAAGTTTGGAAAGCACTGATCTATACTGTGAAATTCGTCACTTCAAAAATAAGTAACGTCTGGGGGCCCTGGGATCTTAGGCTGAAACGAAATTCTAGAAAAATCATGGTTTAAATGTTGTACACATCAGGAGAAACCTTCAATGATAGTACAGATATAAATCTATAGATCATTCACAAAAATATGGAACCGACTACTTCGATTCTATATCAATGGAAATTTGAATAATACAAACAAAATCCGCCCTAGAACAGTACCCTGTGGAACACCCGACCTGAACTGTCTGAATAAAAAAACTCACACTTTCTTCCGCATCCGTTAAGGAACACCCTGTATACCAGCCATACGTGTATCGCGGGTCAGAAGAGGCGTCCAAAACAACAGGCCGCCGATATAATGCACACCTGAGCGAGAGCACTCCCGATCCCTAACGGGATAATCGGATGATTGGACCTATCCTTGGCGATTTTCCAGACGAGCTGAGAGGGGGGGCTGCGGGGGGTGGGAGATCCGAAGGAGGAATTACAAGAGAACACACTCATGTCCATGTACGTAATGAAAATCCTCGTTTTATATAATTAGAGAGAGCCGAGAGAGCGAAGCCAACGGGCCAGACTGCCCATCTTGTCCTGTTCTTTTCTCAACAACGGCTATTCCGAGGCAACCGGATTTGGGATTGGGAGGAAACACGGTAGAATCGATTGGATACACAACCACATTTTCTGTTAAAAAAATTGTTGATCCAGTTATCACAAATAATTTATTTAGACATTTAGAAAACCAGGTACTTCTATTCTCTCTCTCTCTCTCTCTCTCTCTCTCTCTCTCTCTGACACATGTCAATATTTAAAAGCTGTTTCTAGGAACATTCCTAGAATCAAGTATATATATTCAATGTTACTGTTCGAGGTATCATTGTTATGAAAAGATTCACCTACACCAATAAAAAATTTTAAACCTTATAATCTTCAGGAAAATTAAAAAAAAATAATTAGAAAGGTAGGCTAGAAACTAAAAACAAAAACAAAAAACCGGCGAGAGTTCCTTCAGAAAAATTACTTCTCAAATTATTTTATGAATTCAACGAACTTCAAAATTGTGCTGTTTTGAATTCATTCAAATGATAAACTGATAAGAATAATATATTATGTACCTACTGAATACTGAATACTCTGTGAGAAAAATTTTGAATTCTGCATTATATTTATTTCCTAGAATGGTTACTTTTTTGTAACACCCGGTATGGTAACCAACAAAATCTAGTGCTGCTCGTGTCAGTTATGATATTTGAATTTATGTTTTTTACGAAAATACAGCTTTTACGAACAATTTTCAAGCCACACAAAAATAGTTGTTTATGATATGAGTGTTGAAAGTGACGTTTTATTTTGTGGGTGAAAAAGTTTTTGAAATGAGCGGACCGAATTGAACAATTTCACGAACAAAATAAAATTAGTTTCAATACAAATACCATACAATGATTTTGGTACAGCTGCCTTATTTTGACAATGAAATGGGCGAATTTGCAATGACAATAAACTTCAAAATGCATTTTAATATTCAAATAATCAAAATGTTGTTGTGAATGGCAAACGTTGCCAAGGTTATGATTACTAACAGATGAGAAAAGACGCTGTCATTTGAACTTCGTTCCTGTCCAATTTTCGTCTTGGGTTCTCTTACCTAAAAAATCTGTTCAGCAGTACGATATAGCATGTTACAATTTCCTGGCCTGGTGTACATTGAAAAATGTAGAAGGAAACTTCTGTGAAACTGTTTTCCTGGCATACTTAGAAGAAAAATAAAAAATATGGAGTTCATCAACTTTTTGGAGCAAATTTTCAATGATAAAGTCAAGCGCCCTTGTTGAAAATGGTGTGAATGTTAGTAAATATTTAGAAGTTATAGCATATCGTACTAAAAAATCGAAAATTCTAAGACGTGAACAAGTTGAAAAGTTTATAAAGGAGGCAACAGGATGAGAAATACTTCATGGTTAAGGTTGCAACTATTTTCGGATTATTTGGAGCCTGTCGGCCAGAAGAATTGTAATTTATCAGTAGAAGACATCGAAATAACAAATAAATCATTGGTTATACAACTTCTACAACTTCCAAATACAAAAACGAAAGTCAGTCGTTCTTTCAGTATCATTGGGAAGTATGTAGACTATTTTCATGAGTACTTTGCACTGTGCCCTTCTGTCATCAAACATAGTCGTTTTTTCCTGGAATACATCAATAATAAATGCACTGACAATCCAGTTGTTATTAATACATTTGGGAAAATTCCATCTATCGTTGCCGAATTCCTCAAACTGCCAGAACCAAAGCAATATACAGGACACTGTTTTCGAAGATCCTACGCTTCATTGCTAGCAGAATCAGGAGCAAATATTATGGATTTAAAAAAAAACATGGTGGATGGAAGTCTACGACGATCATTCCATTGCATATAGAAATGTCAGTTTCCCAACCTCAACAGATTTTGGATCATCATTATCCAATATTGTACTTCTGGTTTCTACAAGTACTGATGGTGCTGAGGATTCTAATAATGTGTTGTGAAGCTCCCCTACGTCACATTGCATTAGTGTTAGTAATTGTTCCTCCGCTTCATTGCTAGCAGAATCAGGAGCAAATATTACGAAAATAAAAACACCTGGTGGTCTACGACGGTAGCCGAGGGCTATTTTGATCATTCCATTGCATATAGAAATGTCATTGCTGAAAAAATTCTCCCAACCTCAACAGATTTTGGATCATCATCATCCTATATTGTACTTCCGGTTTTACGATTAATATTGATATTCATAAGTAATGATTGTTAAATATTGATAATAAAAATTTGGAATTGCTGAATTTTTCTCATCTGATTTCATCATAAGAAAATGGAGTGCTAAAAATATTTTTAACACTAATGTTGAAAATATTTTTACAACGCTTCCACGTAAACAATCAATTTTAACATTGTTTGCTGTCATTAAAAGTGTCACTTTTAATGGCAGTTGTACAAAAAATAATTTTTCAAAAAATTATTCAAAATATTCTGTACAGGATTTTTTTAAGCAACCTATTTTTAATATGTTTCTTAACATGAGAAATTAATTATAAAATAGGTCGATCTAGGTTCGGATCTTAGACTATTTTAACACTTGTTTTGTAATATACTATAAATTGTGACATCTGACAGATGAAATTGAATCCAATGTCGTAGTAGTCAATTTTATAACCGAACATCACGTATATCTCCCAATACAGCTCATTCGCGAACTCATGTTCATACTTCGAGGTCTATAATCAGCTCCCAAAATATTCAAACTTGGTTTTTAATACCCTGTATGTTGTAGCTGACTTTTATCCGGAAGTTCCTGAGACAAACAAACCCAAGGTATATTATCTTACTGTAGCTTTAACGGTTTAGACAGCGTGAGGCCAAGCAGCTAACAGTAATCAGAAATTTTTCGACTCGCTTGACATTTATTTCTGTAATATGGCCCAAATTGCACAGAGTCTTCTCAAGTTGTAGCCAATGGTTTTTCTGTTAGATAAGCTTTATAAGTGTGTAGTTTCATTTGAAAAGGTTGAGTAGTTTTTACTCGAAAGAGTATCAAACATCCAAACATCTGACGGTAATGAAAGCTGTTTTAAACTTGATTGTATGCATTACCCATATTATGATCCAAAACCAATAAGAGCACCTGTAGTGCATCTAATGTTGAAATATAAAATAGACGATTACTAATATTGCGGATGCAGCACCTTTCCCAATGTTCATAAATATATCGTAACAGGTGACACAGATACAGAAGTACAACGTACTCTATTGTGAATTGACATAGTTAGTAGTGAGTAGATGTAGACTAATAAATAGTTAAGAGGAAGGTATTCTTATTGGGAACCCTTACCAATGACCCAAGTTACTACATGGCGATCCTGATGGCGAAGCCTGGGAAATTTTCGAACAATTGGTGTGAGTGTGAATAGGAAGAAAAGTTAAAATGGGGTCAAGCAATCAAGGAAAGAAAAAATTTCTACGCGAGAGTATGTGCAGAAAGAGATTGAAAAGGAAAATTAGGAGAGAGGTGACGAGAAGCCGGATGTTGGCCCAAATCAGCAGCGCCTAGTGTAGTGTAGTGGTAAGCAGACTACAAAGCGATACTAATGACTTTAATTGAATCTTTTGTTTTCGGGAATAATAGTTTTACCTAATTTTTTTTAACTAGATGTAAGGCAGTTAATAATTTAAATGAAATTTTGGAATCCCTGAAATCTATAAAAGTATATCTGAGGAAAATTGGCCCTGAAAGGCGAAAAAAGAAGATTCTCGATATTAAAATTAAAGAAGCCAAAATTATCTATGAACAATTTGAGGATGATTTTAAGGAAATTCAGAAACATTTTGCAGACGTTCCTACCGATATATTGAGCGCAATTCAGCAATTTTCCTCCGAAATACGGGATACATATAGTTCAATATTAAATGTACAGATCAAGGAGAGCCCAAGTTTGATAGAAATGGAGTCTTTCGATTTGAAAACTGCTTCATCTTTGCTACCTATGCTCAATGATAGCGAAGATACGACTAAACAATTGATAGATGCTACGGAATTCTATGATTCAATGCTTAAAACAGATCAAAAGCAGCATCTTATAAAATTTGTATTGAAAACTAGATTATCTCCAAGTGCTAAACTTCGTTTAAATAAGGAATATGCTTCAACATCTTCGTTAGTGGATGATATGAAAAAACATCTCCTCACGATTAAATCGGATACTACTCTCCAAACTAAATTAATAAATTCACGTCAAGGAAATAGGTCGATTGAATCCTTCGGTAAATCTCTAGAAGAACTTTTTGTTGATTTGACAATTTCACAGGCCAAAGGTGATGACAATGCATATTCGGTTTTGAAACCTATTAATGAGCGGAATGCTATAAAGCAATTTGCGGACGGATTGAATAATAGACGATTAAGTACAATTATTTCAGCACGAGATTTTCGTCTCTTAAAGATGCCATCCGTGCTGCACTAGACGAAGCTTCTGCTTCTACATCGGAAAATATTCAATCGATAAATCATTTTCAAGTACAGAGAGGTAGAAAATGGCAATATAGAGGCAGTGGCAGATCCAGAGGCCCATCACCTAGATTTTGTGGTAATAATTTTAGATATAACGACAATCATAAACCAGATAAATTTGTCGGTCATGCGCCATCGAATGATAGTACTCGAAATTTTGCAGGACGCTCTCGTGGTCAAACACAGAGAACATTCAATACTCGAGGGAGACAATCGAGTCATCATTCACAAGAAAACAGAGTCTTTTATTTGAATGGCAAAGATAACGAAATCGCACAGAAAAATTCAAACAATCTGAAGTTTTTTCTTGACTCCGATAACTGATTCTATATTCGCTTGTTTGGGTTTGAATAATGTAGAGTTTTCAGTGGAATCAGAAAAATTTAAATTTTTAATAGACAGCGGAGCTTCACTCTGTGCAATCAAATTGGATTCTATTAGAGACAAATCCTTGATACGCAAAGATAATCTTACCGTGAACGGTATTTGTGGAAATATAACAGCTATCGGGAATATCTCAATAGAATTGCATACCAACGGTGTTACTTTCGAACAATTATTTTATGTATTTCGAGATATCCCTTGTAATTACAATGGTATTATAGGTCAAAATTTTTTGCAAAAATATAAAGGTATAATAAATTTTGAAGAGAACACGTTAATTCTAAATAATCGCCATAAGATGGTGGAGGTTTCTCTAAACTCTAAAAATAATTCGGTGTTGACAATTCCATCTAGATGCGAAATCATTGAGTACTTATCAATAAATACAGAAAAAGAATGTGTTGTAATCCCTCAGGAAATATGTGAAGGCGTTTTCCTAGCAGGAACCGTGGTGAAACCAAAGCATAATATCATACCTGTCAAAATCCTTAATACAAGAGAAACCAAAGTAACTCTCAAGAATTGTGTACCAGAAATTCATAATCTCGACAAATATCAAATATGTTCATTTAGCAAAATTACTGGAATTTCACCAACTAGAGTCAAAGAATTATTTTCATTGATAAACGTGAACGGTTTGAATAAGGAAGAACAATTGTCTATCGAAGAGCTATGTGCTAAATTCAGTGATATTTTCCATCTTCCAAACGATAAATTAACCACAACTACAGTTTTCAAACAAACTATCACCTTGAAACCGAATGAAGCACCAGTATATAGAAAACCGTACCGTATTCCTCATTCGCAAAAACAGGAGGTAGATAAGCAAATTGAAGATATGATAAAAAATGATGTTATAGAGGAGGCCCAGAGTGAATGGTCCTCTCCAATTTTATTAGTCCCAAAGAAAGCTGATAAAAATGGCAATAAGAAATGGAGGCTTGTAATCGACTTCAGATCATTAAACGAAAAAATTCAAGATGACAAATTCCCCCTTCCTAACATAGTAGACATTTTCGATTCGCTTACCGGAGCCGTATACTTTTCTCACTTAGACTTAAGTCAAGGTTATTACCAGGTAGAGCTAGCAGCTGACAGCAGACCGTACACAGCATTCTCTACTCATAAAAATCAGTATCAAATGAAAAGACTACCTATGGGATTGAAAATATCCTGCAGTGCGTTTTCACGGCTAATTTCAATTGCAATGACAGGATTAAATTACGAAAAATGTTTTTGTTATCTCGACGACTTGATTGTTTTTGGTAGAAATTTAGAACAACATAATCAGAATTTGCTGAAAGTGTTTTCCAGACTCAGAGAGGTTAATCTGAAATTAAACCCTTCTAAATGCGAATTCCTCAGAAAACAAATTTTATATTTAGGTCATATTATATCTTCTGAAGGTCTATCACCCGATCCTGATAAAACCAAAGTTCTTAAGTTATACCCAGTCCCAAAAAACACTGACGAAGTCAAAAGATTCATTGCCTTTGCTAATTATTACAGAAAATTCATTAGAAATTTTGCAGAAATAGCTAATCCTCTGAATAAGTTATGCAGAAAATATTCTGAATTTCATTGGTCAGAAGAATGTCAAAGTGCTTTCGAAAAATTGAAAATCGCTCTTTCTACGGCGCCAGTGCTGGATTACCCCGATTTCTCAGATGACAACGAATTTATTTTGCAAACTGATGCAAGTGGAACATGCGCTGGTGCAGTCCTTTCTAACAAAAATAATAAGCCAGTGGCATTTGCCAGTCGACCCTTCAATAAATCCGAAACCAACTACTCTACTATAGAAAAAGAATTAGCGGCAGTAGTATGGGCAGTAAAATATTTTCGTCCTTATTTATTTGGTAGACATTTTAAAATTCGTACTGATCATAGGCCTCTCGTTTATCTTTTTAACCATTCAGATCCTTCTAGTCGCCTTACAAAATTTCGTTTGTGTCTACAAGAATATCAATATCATATTGAATATGTTAAAGGTTCAATGAACGGACCAGCAGACGCGTTGTCTCGAATAACTTCAACGGAATTAAATGAAATGAATCAGAACGTACTTGCTGTTTTAACCAGGGCCCAGGCTAAAGCATCAAGAAACCTTCCTAATTTAGAAAAAACTTCAACGAATAATCGGTCTGATCAACCAAATGTCGTTGAAATTTTGAAAAAACCCAATGACGGTCACGAATTGATCGTTCTGAAAAGAAACGATGATATAAGTAGTTTTGGAAATACGGAGAACATATTGTCGGAAACAAGATGTGTATGTTATGAACCAAATACGAAGTTAGTTTATATCCACCCAGATACTCCATCGATAATCTCGCGAGACGAATTATTGAGAGATTTGGAAGAATTATGTAGAAGAATGAATATAAACGAGTTAATCATAGCAAAAAATGAATATAATGCATTTATAGTGGAGTATTTTATGAAGACAATTGCTAAGATAAAATGGACCGGTCCACGAATTTGCATAATTACAGGTGTGAAAAGAATTTTCAATCCTGATACGAAGAAACTTATACTTAACGACTTTCATATTTTACCGACAGCAGGACATTCGGGAGTCCGCAAAATGATCAATAATATACGAAGATATTATTATTGGCCTGGATTATCGAATGATTGTGCCTCTTATGTGAAAAAATGTGCGAATTGTCAAAAACACAAGTTTAGTAAACCCATAAAGGAACCAATGGTAATAACACCAACTGCTCATTCAGCCTTCGAAAAAGTTTACTTAGACATTGTCGGCCCTTTAGAAAAAGATGACAATGGTTTTAATTATGTTCTAACTTTACAATGCGATCTAACGAAATTTGTCGAAGCATATCCTTTAAAATCAAAAGATACAGTAACAGTAGCAAGAGCTTTCGTAGATAGGTTCATCTTAAGATACGGTGTTCCCTCAGAGATTGCTACTGATCAAGGAACAGAATTCATATCCAATACAATGGCAGAGATTTGTAATTTTTTAAGAATATCTCATATAAAAGCACCTGCATACCATCATCAGAGCATTGGATCTTTAGAAAATTCACATAAAACATTAAACTCTTTTTTAAGAATACAAATGAGAAACTATGGCTCTTCGTGGTCTTCATGGATCCCATATTTTTGTTTCATGTATAATACATCGTATCATTGTAGCACACGATACTCACCTTATGAACTGGTATTCGGAAAAAAGTGTAATTTGCCTAATAATCTAGTGAATAGCGACACTGTCGAACCATTATATAACGCGGATTCGTATCCTCTAGAACTCAAATTCAGATTGCAAAAAGCACAACAGGATGCAAGGCAAAATTTAGAATCCGAAAAATTCAAAAGAAAAGTGATATACGATAGACAGATCAATCCGATAACATACGAAAAAGACGATTTAATTTTGTTGAAAAGTGAAAGTGGAAATAAACTGCAAAGTGTTTACGAAGGTCCTTTCAGTGTAATAAAAGATGATTCTCCGAACGTTCGAATCAGCAAAAACGGCAAAGAGTGCGTGGTTCATAAGAATCGAACTAAACCTTTTGTGCGCGAGGTCAAGGACAAGTAACAATTAAGAAATAAAACCTGAATGTGAGATCGGATATCCGATATCATTACAAGTCAAATGTTTGATGTATAGTTAAGCTAGGTTAGTACTATGAAGAGTAAGCAAAGTGGGTTCATTATTCTATTGTAATAAGGTTAATTAGTTATAAGAATTGGCATTGATAAAATTTTCATTTCCAAGTAATGAAAATTCTTCTTGAAATTCCGGGGAAGGTGTAGTGCATCTAATGTTGAAATATAAAATAGACGATTACTAATATTGCGGATGCAGCACCTTTCCCAATGTTCATAAATATATCGTAACAGGTGACACAGATACAGAAGTACAACGTACTCTATTGTGAATTGACATAGTTAGTAGTGAGTAGATGTAGACTAATAAATAGTTAAGAGGAAGGTATTCTTATTGGGAACCCTTACCAATGACCCAAGTTACTACACACCGATGCTCTCGCTGATGGAAAATCCCACAAGAATCCACATCTATATCACAACAACAACAACAACAAAAACGCAAATGGGAATTTGAATTACAAGCGAGGGCGTAAGACAGACATGGTAGAGGTAAGGTAGCATCTACAACGTTAATATATCCGGATTGATAACGAAATACGACGAATATCTCCGCCAAGTCTTGAGTAATATGATATGCCCGAAATGGAAATACAGGACGGCATTATTACGGCGTACATTTCTTGCGAATGAAACTTGGTGTGCTCGCAAATATTTCGAGAGATATTAGGTTCGAGGTTCATATCCACTCGGTTATTAGGGAATTTGCTAGGGGTATACTTCTTATTGTTTTCTCGCGGGACTGATGTGATCTCGGATTCTTGGAATAATACGATATGTTTTCTCGGATTTGAATTCGAGAATTAAGAGAATTATCCAGGTGAAACAGCCTGAAGTACTAATAAGTTATGCAAGAATCGAGACTCAGCATATTCATCAGTATTCGACCTTCTGTAAGGTCGCCTTTCTTTCATCAATTGTCTTAAGGTAATGGGAATTTCATGAAATTTCAGATTGTCTCCAATTCTGCATCTTCGAAAACCTTTCCTCTTCCAACGCCACGTCTCGCTGATCTCCGACATTGAAATCCACGTTCTTGAAGCGTTGAAACCACTCTCGGCACATTCTTTCACTAATAGCGGCCTCATCATAGGTATTTTCTTCATATTGAAGCAGAAAATTAAAAACTTCCCGCAAATCAGGAGTATTCGACTTGTAAACTGACATGTTTAATATAGAAAAACTTTATTATGATGACACAAATAGACATACACTGCGGAAAAAAATTAACGCACATTCTGAAAATCTAAATTTTAACGAAAGTTAACTCTACATCGACTTTATAACTTACTTTTTATGTTCTCTCGGGAAGGTTTTGAACGGAACAAGACACATTAAATGGAAGAAAAATTCAGGATTTCACCGAATCTTATGTGAAAGAAGAGAAATGAACAATTTTCAAAATACTGAAATGCTTATAAGTGATTTAATACTTGGTATTTCCACCCCTTGCGTTAATTACAGCTCGGCAACGACGGTTCATACTCAAAATGAGTGATCTTAAAATGTTCTGATCTAATCCTTCTCAGATTTCTCCGAGTTGGATTCCTAAGTCATTAAAGGTAGCTGAATGATTTCCTGAACTTCTCAGCCTTCTATTGAGGTTGCCCCAAACCTGCTCAATCGGATTGAGATCTGGACTTCTTGCTGGCCATTCCATTCGAGAGACTTCATCCTCTTCAAGGTACTGCTGAACGATGCGCGCACGATAGGGTCTGGCATTATCGTCCATAAGAATGAAATTTTCACCAATGTATCAGGCAAATGGCACTACATGTTCTTCAAGAATGTTCCTTATTAATTTATCAGCATTCATAGCTCCATTATCAACGACCACTAGGTCTGTGCGAGCAGTCAAAGATATTCCACCCCATACCATAATCGATCCTCCCCCGAAACCAGTAGTATTCAGGAAATTGCACTGAGCATATCTTTCATGTGGACGTCTGTATACAAGGGAACGTCGATCACAATATTAGAGGCAGAATCTAGAATCATCTGTGAAGAGAACTTTCTCCCAATTGGCCTCTTCCCAATAGATATGCTCTCTCGCAAAATCTAAACGCGCCCTTTGATGGGCTGGGGTAAGAGCTGGGCCACTTGCCGCGTCACGAGGCCTTAAATCATATTCTCTGAGGCGATTTCTTTTTGCCTGAGTGCTAATTTGCACCCCATGAGTTTGCTCAAGCTGATTTTGAAGAAGGCGAGCGGTTGCAAACCGTTGTCTCAACGAAGAAACTGCCAATTAACGTTCTTGAATGGCAGTTGTTACCCGTGGTCTACCCTGTCCTGGTCTTCGGACATTCATACCTGTCTCCCTGAATCGCTGCAACATTCTGGACACACTTGTATGGGAAACTCCAAACCTTTCTGCAATTCTTGTGTATGTCCACCCTTCTTCAAGCAAAACTACCGCTTGGGCACATTCCTCTTGAGTCAAATTGCGTGTTTCGCGTTGCATAGCGATCGAGTGTAGAAAATCAAACGAAAGAAAAACTATTGATCAGTAGAATTGATCGAGAACAACTGATTTTAGAATGGACCCAATACATTCAAGTCTTATAATATCCTGCTGGGAAAAAGCATCTGTATGTTGAAAGTGGATAACATATGCATGCATAATTCTGATTAAAATAATTATCATTGAGAACACCTTCAATTGTAGAATAAATTTGTGATTTCCATAATGTGCGTTAATTGTTTTGCGCAGTGTATTTCAATGGCGTTTTGTCAACTAATACCTCAGCTTATTGTATGACATCTACGATCTCTTTATTTCAACTACCACTTGCCGCTTCAGCCAGATATTGCAAAACGACTGAAGCGAAGTTATACACCCAATAATATAGACCGAAACTAACGTTGTAAACTCCCTTGCACAAAATCGACATCCACTGATTGTTCGACCCATTCTAGTATCCTGTCCCATTTCTGCGAATTCCCTGTTCAACCCTGAACAATCTTCTTCCGTACATCATTTTTGTATTCAACAGTTTTCCAATTAATGCGCCCCATTTAGAAAGTTGAGGTTTTAGCAAAATGGGGACCATTCATGCTCGAATAGCTTTACAATAGTTGGACCGAGCCCTGATGCATAAGTTACACCTTCATCAATGTTTTCCGTAGGGGTAGAGTTCGACAGTTGAAATCCAATTTCAGTCGAATAGAATTTAATGAATGCTATGCATTTAGTTTTGACCAAGGAAATTCATTTCCCTTGAAGGAGTAGAAATGAATATTATGGAGAACAATCACTTGCAATGGATTCATGTAAAAAATATTGCGATATGTACCTACATAATATCAGCACCTCAGAGGTAAAGTGTGTTAAGTCACATTTTATCAGACACGAACTTTCTACAATATTGGATTCACATTAGTAAATTCTAGGTAGTGGAACACATTTTTCACTACCTAGGTATATCAAGTCACCAAATAATGGCAGTAAACATTTTTTGAAACAATAATGGAACTGAAAAATCTATGTTTTGACTAATTTTGATATTGTGACTTAACACACTTTACCTCTGGGGTGCTGATATGTTCAGGGTTCACCAGAGGCAATATGATCACAAGTTCTGTCTCTTGTACGGACCCTCAGCAGTCTTTTTCTACAAAAAAACTATAACACATGTCTCCAGCAATAAGCTGACCCAGTGATTCGTTGTAGAAATTAGAACAAAGCAAAGGAATAATCAGATTGACGGTATAGGACTACTTGTTAACAATTGAAACATCAGAAATATTGAGACTTTCAGATGAAAAAAGTTTCTTGATCATTTTCTATTATTTAGATTACTACAAACCATAAGATTTTGTATATGATGTCCCACAAGAATCAGAGATATCGAATTCAATCATTTTAAAAGTATGTAATCTGCGAGAAAATCGCTGTACAATCATTTAAAACTCAATAACAACTTGAATCGATCCAATAAAAATCAGTATTAGACATTTCGTCAATCTGGTCGCCTTTTTCCTGAAGTTTGGTTCTTTGCATATGCTTCATGAATGTTCTTATTTTGAAATGGCGTCAGTTCATCAACGGCTTCGATTTGAAACGAGTTTTCTGAAAATGCCAAGACGTAAATTAACAAACGCTGAGGCTAATAGGGCTATCGGAATGCTACAGGCTGGCCTTACTCAAGTTGTTGTAGCGGAAAGGCTCCAAGTCAGCCAAAAAGTGATATCTCGACTTTGGAATAGGTTCAGGGAGACAGGTTCCGTATTGGAAAGTCCAAGGCTTGGTGGGCGACGAAAAACAACACCTACTCAGGATCGTTTCATTAACGTTTCGGTTGAAGAAAGCCTTCATCTACGTGTAGAATGCTACGTTATACTATTCAAAATGCAGATGGGTTCCAAGTTTCCATCGAAACCACCAGACGACGTTTGAGAGAGGTGAATCTAGATTCTAGACGTCCATTAAGAGGAGTTCCATTAACACGTGACCATAAGCGTCAAAGACTGGAATGGGTAAGGCAACATATCAATTGGAACGATCAATGGCGTAATGTCCTTTTCACTGATGAATCCAGATATGGACGATTTTCAGATTCTCGAAGAATAAGGGTATGGACAATCCCACGCATATCCCGTATTCGCCGATATGTCCAAGAAGTCCATCCATTCCGAGGGGGTAGTGTTATGGTATGGGCCGGGATATGTTTCAAAGGGCGCATAGGTCTACACATTTGTCCTGGGAATATGACCGCCTTACACTATAGGGAGCATGTCATTGACAATGTTTTGCCAAATTTGTGTTGGTGAAACTTTCCAATTTCTAGACGATAACGCTAAACCGCACCGTGCAGCCATAGTTGAGAATGCGCGCACATTTACCAATACCTCCGCACTCACCAGATTTGAATTGCAAAGAACATGCATATGCTCCAAAGGGGATTAGATAATCATCAACCTACCCCAGAATCCTTCAAATCTGAGAGAGCTTTTGCCCCGTTTATGGAACCAAATTGCTCAAGAAATGTTCAACAACCTCGTGTTTAGTATACAAAGAAGATGTCAAGGTTATATTGATGCCCGAGGAGGCCATACATTGGATTGATAGTCTTAAAATGCTTGAATTCTCTGGGAATAAAATTTCGATATTTCACTTGATTTTTCTTAACCACAAATTAATTTTATTTCTTGCAACTTGAAATCATATTAATATGAAATTTCATATTAAAAGTCTCATTTAAACTATGATAAGCAGTTTATTTACTATAAGAATCGTTTTCCATCCGAAACACCTCTGCTGCATATTTCTTCAAAGTTACTGAGTTCGAGTCCCATATAGAGGGATCAAATTGAAATCGGCAAATCACATAAGTCGATACCGGCGCATCCGCCATTTCGCAACCGAGTGGACCCGAAAAGTACGATGGTAGTTGCCTCAGTATAACAAACCTGCATTTAATCACAGGGATCTCATGCACCATCGCCGCTAATCAGATATACAGGATAACCGTATCGCAGTCAACAGCTGGATTGAGTTGCCTTAGAATCTGTTAGTTTGCGGATTGTACGGCATCCCGTCTCGCTTTTCATTAGCAGTCTTGAACGATATGTTCGGCTAATTGATATTCCGGGCCGCTCTTCCGTGCCTGCTCCAATCCGCATCGAGCCCCCTGTGTTTCGGATACCCAAGAAGATCCACTTTCGGTTTTACTTCCAACGTGGAACTTCGCGGTGGGGGCAGAAATGAAGTTAACCATTTTGAATAAACCAACCGTTTTACGGGGTTTCCTGATATTTTTTGGGGTTTCACACCCGATTTCTGAAAAAGAGCACGTGTGGCACTCGAGGACTGCCGCGGTAAAGCTATTGCAAAGCATCTATTCAAAAATAAGAAGATAATATTGTTGATTTAAAATATTTTTTTCATTTATCTTACAATACATGTAGGTTATTCAGGAATGTTCATCATTGAAACTATAGGTTTATGGTAACTGAAATAAGAAACATAAGTTTGAGACTTAATGTCTTCTAAATATCTGGAAAATATAGCGTCAATAGTGGTCCCATATTTTGTCGTGGATTCTTGTGGATCATTATTCATTTTAAAAATCAATTTTTCCGAAAGAAAAGTTGTCAACCGCTCTGATTTTTTATCAGCCAAGATAAGTGGAAATTTTTTACCATTTGTACCAAGTATTTTTGACCCTTCTTCAGTGTACTCCAGTAAAGTGCGATGAATAGAATGCTCCCCCTCGTCCAATTTTGGATTCGGAGAAATGTAAATTGCTACCATGACTATGTGTAGGCCATTTCTAAGTTTGCATAAGCATGCACAAATACCTCCAACAAATGAGCGTCTAACATTAATATCGCTAACGTCTTCAATATTTATTTCAATATTCGGAGTCATAATATTAGTAACATTATTACTATTTTGGTAAATAGCTACCACACCTTTCGGAACATTATCTCGTTTGAATTGAACACTACAATTGAAATTAGGTATTTCAATCAGATTATCACACGTCATGCGTATCGTATTTGTAACTATGTAAACTTTGGCAATTTAAAGTCATTATTGAAATGCCATTTCTATTACTTATGAAATCTAAGACACGTTGAGCTATTTGAAGACAGTCTTTTGAATTCTTGCAACAAAGATGCAGTTGATGCAGCTTGCCTTCGATTATGATAAAACTTAAATGCAAAATCATCATTTTTGTCGTAATATACAATTTTCCAATATTCGTCACCCGAGAGAGAGCAACATAGACGAGTTCCTGAGAATGTGATTTACATTACTCGTATACTATTGCGTCAAAGGTTCCACCTTGCAACTTATGTATAGTTAGAGCAAGAGCTGAAGTTAATGGAAAATGTTTGCGTTTGGCTGTACATTTTCTACATTTTCTATCCGATGTTAAAGAAATATTTGCCGTTCGTAATTCAATGGGAACAGCGAGATTGCCGACTCCATTTTGCACTGCTAGAGTGGCTGCACGCATCCGTCTAGTCGCAAGCACCCAAACACCGTGCCGAAGTCTGCCGAACTGAGCCGACGATACACGGCTGTGTTAGGTTTTTTCGTTACGGAATTCCTACATTCGGTCGCCGCGCTCAAAGCCTGAGATAAAAGCTATACAATAGCTTAAAAAATTTTCAATACTGAATCATTATAGTCCTGACGTCGTTCGGCTTTTGGTGGGAGCTTGAAGCTCTAATCCGCATCGAGCCCCTGTGTTTCGGATACCCAAGAACATCCAGAGGATCCACTTTCGATTTCACTCTTAACGTGGAACTTCGCGGTGGGGGCAGAAATGAAGTTAACCATCTTAATATATAAAACTCAGTCGGTCATATTGTTGGTTACACCATTTATAACTCAAGATTGGATGAACTGTTTGTTATGAAAGTTTTTTTGTTGGATTCCTGTACGGCGGGGTTAACATAAAATACCATAAAACCCTGAAAAATTTGATAAAATTGAAAAAAAAAATAGAAAATAATTTTCTTTCTTGCGAATAACGCCAATAGATGTCGCTCCGGTTAACAGCGGTAGAGCTCTTTCTTCTTATTTCAAATATATACACCTTATTGAGAGTATTTCTTCTAAATCAAAGGCAGTTGTGGAATGCCACACGAGAACGATGCGATTTTTTTATATCAAGGGAACCGTAGATAATGACACCTGATATTTATATTATTTATTTATTAACTGAAAGTTCAATTAGGGATTCAAATGACCCCTATTTACTTCTAGACAGAGTCGATATCTTTTTTTGAAGTTTTTGAAGATTTTCCTTAACATTTATGGAATATATTGAGGTTCTCAATTTCTTCTTCTATTCTGAATTTAATTTCTTCAATATTTTGAGGACGTGCATTTTATATTTCAAATATCCCCATAAAAAAGTGTCCAATGATGTTAAGGAGGGACAATCAGGTGACCATAGAATGGAACTTCGATATGAATAAATCACAGCATTCTCGAGTGGTATTCTACAGCTGCCTTAGATTTAGACAGAAAAAACCACTAATTTTCAGAAACTATCGAAAAAAAACTCAATAAAGTATGTATAAATATTTGAAATCAGAAGAAAGAGCTCTACCGATTAGGAAAATAAAATACAGGTGTGCCATTTGAAAAACAACAATTCACATAGAATTTTTAGGTAAACGGTGCCTTAATGCAATTCTTAGTACTGAATTCTGAATGCCCACAAAATATACTGCAAATTTGCCCATTTGAACTTTTGTGTAGTACCAATATTAACTGCTCCAATTCGCATCGAGCCCCCTGTGTTTCGGATACCCAAGGATATCCAGAGGATCCACTTTCGGTTTTACTTTGAACGTGGAACTTCACGGTGGGGGCAGAAATGAAGTTAACCATTTTGAATAAACCAACATCATTCTAACCTTACACCATTCGATTTGAAATGAAAAAGAGCACGTGTGGCACTCGAGGACTGTCGCGGTAAAGCTATTGTATAGGATCTATTCAAAAATAAGAAGATAATATTGTTGATTTAAAATATTTATCTCACAATACATGTAGGTTATTCAGGAATTTTCATCATTGAAACTATAGGTTTATGGTAACTGAAATAAGAAACATGAGTTTGAAACTCAATGTCCTCTAAATATTTGGAATTGCTTACGATATCCTTTTTGTGGAGCAGTTTAGTTCAAATATTGATATAAAAATTTATTTTGCAAGGATTCCTAGCGTTTCCTGTACTTTTTTTGTGTTTTCTATGTCAGTTTGAAACAACATCTTCAAAAAATATTTAACCGCCTTACGAAAAAAAAAGGGGGTTTTCAATTCTAGTGTAATTTCATGTTTGGTTGCCTCAGAATTTCTGATTTTCGTAATTCTTTTTTATTTGAAAGCTGGTGCTTGCAGTGAGCTTCCATTTCATTTAGATTCATATCTGACGATGACCAATGTTATATAAATGATTTGCCTCTTTTCGAATTGTGCTCCACTTTCCATTTAAAAAATGAACAACTTGTCCTTTGACATTCTGGACTTGTAACAAATTACAATATTTTTTTCTCACACAGCTTTCCCTACGCCACTGGCCAACACAGACATTCGGTTCGATCGGACCCCCGAATTTCTATGATTACTCAACATCAGCTGTCATGTTCACCGAGTTATCTGAAATCATTTTATTGGGTTTTACCATTACATTACTGCCTCTACTTCACTTAATATATTTCCATTCATGAAAACTTGTCTTTCGTAACTGTTGAATCATTCATCACCCATGACTTCTTTATATGCGAGGTAATTGGAATTGTGCAATCTACCGAAAAGGGTTAAATGGACTCTGATGATATTTTACGATAATACGATGAAAAGAAAATAATGGTTTAACTTTTAGGTTGCATAGTGAATAAATGGTGGTATAACTGGTATTTGCTTATTATACATTAATTGCATTCAGTAAGTTTGATGACGCAAAGAAAACGGTGATGCAAGTAAATTGTTTAATATTCCCGACAAACTTGGTATATTTCAGATTTTTAATCAAAGTTGGGTCGAATTTGTTTTCCAAGCTATATCGACCCGGATAATTTTTTATATATATTCGAAATTGAACAATATGTAATCAGTTTTTCTTCGAAATCAGTATTTCGGGAAAGAAATCTCACTTTGTGGAAAATCTTCGAAAATTTTGTCAATTTTGGAGTGAGGTAGCAGTCAGAAAAGTGACACTGGAAAAATGCTCTGATTTTCTACCTATTTATTGATTCCTGAAGAATCGAAAAGTTCTATTTTCATATAGCTTTCGCAAGAAGTTCAGATTTTTCTGATATTTTTACACGAAGTTCGAAAATTTCGAATTTTTCATTGACCATTGCTTGAAAAATATCCTTCCTATTAAGAATCTGTTTGTCTCGAATTAGACAACTGTATAAATTTGGTATCAATCGGAGCAGAATTTTTTTTTCCGAAAAATAGCATTTTTTTCATACGTTTGTCAAAAATTCAGTTTTCACCCATCGACTTAAAATTCAACCATTGACTCGATCGAAAGCGTAGATTACGAATATGTTAACATTTATTTTCTAATACAATTAGCTCTTTAGTTATGGACTATGGAAAATCCGAAATTTTGGACCTTTGTGAAAAAAATCTGAAAATCTGTGATTTCGGCGATGAGTGGATTCATTTTTCATGTGAATTCATTCCATGCCAGTCGGGAGCCCTCTTCAAATTGAACATTAATACTTTGAATTTAACTGCAAATGTTAAAAATTATTATCGTGGGTTGTCCTGGGCAGTTAAAGATATAGCCTGAAAAAACCAGGTTAGTCTTTCATGAAAACTCGATATTTTTTCTCATTCTTTTCGTGATATAGGAATGAACTCTGCATGAAAACCTCCTATAAATTCTCTACATTATAGTGAAAGTTTCATCAGAATCGATCATCTGGTTCCTGAGTCCATGGAGGACAAACAAACACACAAACACACGGACATTAACATTCATAATAATAGTATAGATTATACAGGGTGCCTCACGTAAAAATATACCTACTGACCAATATTTGCGAGCGTAAGTTATAGAAAATGCTCAGAAGAGTTAATCTTTCGACGCCTTTTGACTTCAAGGTCAGCGTTCTATGATCAAACCCCCAATCAGAGTCTCAGCCCTTTCAAGATTCAATACTCTATTGGGTTCTAGTGACGCATCCTTGCAAAGGTTTTGCAATTATATTCATGAATTAACTGAACAATTTATATTTATTGTCAAAAGATTAACCTTTCGAAGCATTTTTCAGAGTGTAATTACCAAAATGGGGGCTGAACTGTTCGACGGGGTCCACCCTGTACAATGTGATGTATATTTTTAACGGAAAAAATGATGATTCTTTCTGAGACATAATCAATTATTGTTTTTATAAGAAAAACACAACTTTATTTTATAGCTCAGAAATTAAACCTCTTTTGAAAAACACATTGCTATGAAAAAAGTGTGTTTGACGTTTTCATTTCAATATTCTAGAAAAAACAGAAACGGAGATGATGAAAAAGACGACTGTAATGCGCCATTCATTTTTCTTTACCTCGTTCGGTTGAAAAGTTCAGGTATCATCAATTTCGCCCACCCAGAACAAGTCACAGTTTCACCCTGTGTGATTTTCTGTGAACACAAATGGATATAATTTTTATTCTAATCATCAAATGAGTGTTAAGAGGTATTATAAAAACACTTTATGATAGAGCGCAATTAATTTCATCGACAACTGAAATACGAAATGACGAAATTAATTTCATTAGACATAATTTTGAGGATTATCAATATCCAACTAATTTCATAAAAAAAACTTTTTCAAATTTAGAGGAAACAATTTTGTGTCAAAACGATAATAACATCCAGGAACCAACAACAAACCGTCAAGAACAACCAATTTTAATAAATTTGATTTCTTATATTCATGGACTTTCAGAAAAAATTAAAAGAATTGGTTCAAAGTTCAACATAAGAACTGTTTTCAAAACAAAAAATTATTTGAATTGGTGAAGGGTTATCCCGTAGTATTCTGATGTGGATAGATTAAGGGGTTAATCAGTTATATCCTTTTATTCTTAAACCAACGTTTCGGCTGTACAATACAAGCCTTCAATTATTTACGATCTTTATTAACAAAAACTAAACCTTCAAATGAGAACCAAAAATCAAGAAATTGTATTTACAATATTCCCTGTATTTGTGGAAAATCTTATACAGGAGAAATATCAAGACCATTAGAAATTAGAAAACGTGAACATAAGAATAACATAAAAATAGAGATATTGGTAGATCGCAGATAGCAGATCATGTGTGTTCCAATACTGGCAATCACATGATGGATTGGAATGGCACAAAAATTCTAATGACGGAACCTGATAATTATAAAAAAAAAATCAAGGAGTCTGCTTGTATTTTCTTGGATGAGAATAATAATCTCCCAAATTGTTCAGTAGGAATAGATCGAATTGGGATGGATTTATTGAAAAAAAATGTTTTCCGGGAATTTTGAAATAAAGTAACGATATCAACATCTAGTAGTCAATATTAATGTATGTTCGTCATATATTGACAAATGTCAATCAAAAACCAAAGTTTTGTCACGATTCTACGAAGTTGTATGAAAACTAGAAATTGTCTGATGAAGGAGTTGGATTTAGACTCCGAAACGTTACGCTTCAGGGTTAAAAATGTTTTCTTTTTGTTCATTGATAGGAACAATTTCTTCTTGTAAAGTTCTGGCCCCTGAAAAATTAGGGCTCAAATTTTTACGCAGGGGCCTTTCTTCTGATATTTAAAAAAAATGTTCTAATTGTTTATTGTTTCAGAGACTGGGAGAGAAAACCCAAATTGAGTTTTCAGGAACAAGATTTTCTCGACCAGGAAAAAAGAGCAAGTGTGGCACTCGGGGACTGCCGCGGTAAAGCTATTGCATAGCATCTATTCAAAAATAAGAAGATTATATTGTTGTTTCAAAATATTTTTTTTTATTTATCTTACAATACATGTAGGTTATTCAGGAATATTTATCATTGAAACTATAGGTTTATGGTAACTGAAATAAGAAACATAAGTTTGAGAATTAATGTCTTCTAAATATCTGGAAAATACCGCGTCAATAGTGGTCCCATATTTTGTTGTGGATTCTTGTGGATCATTATTCGTTTTCGAATTCAATTTTTCCGAAAGAAAAGTTGTCAACCGTTCTGAGTTTTCATCAGCGAAGTTAATGTTGAAATCGCGAGCCAAGGTAAGTGGAAATTTATTACCATTTGTACCAAGTATTTTCGACCCTTCTTCAGTGTACACCAGTAAAGTGCGATGAATAAAATGCTCCACCTCGTCCAATTTTGGATTCGGAGAAATGTAAATTGCTACCATGACTATCAGTAGACCATTTCTAAGTAAGCATAAGCATGCACAAATATCTCCAACGAATGAGCGTCTAACATTAACATCGCTAACGTCTTCAATATTTATTTTAATATTCGAAGTCATAATATCAGTAACATTATTACTATTTTGTTAAATAGCTACCCCACCTTTTGGAACAGTATCTCGTTTGAATTGAACAATACAATTGAAATTATGTATTTCAATCGGATTATCACGCGTCATGCATGTTTTGGTAAGAAGTAACAGATTGGTTTGTCTCGAAACTGAATCTTGTGAATCGTATTTGTGACTATGTAGACTTTGGCAATTGAAAGTCATTGAAATGCCATTTCTATTACTAATGAAATCAAAGACACTTTGAGCTATAGTCTGAACACTATTTGAAGACAATCTTTTGAATTCTTGCGACAAAGATGCAGTCGATGCAGCTTGCCTTCGATTATGATAAAAAGTAAATGCAGAATTATCATTTTTTGTCGTAATATACAAATTTTCAATATTAGTCACCCGAGAGAGTGCAACATAGACGAGTTCCTGAGAATAGGATTTACTTATACTTATATACTATTTCGTCAAAAGTTCCACCTTGCGACTTATGCATAGTTAGAGCAAGAGCTGAAGTTAATGGAAAATGTTTGCGTTTGTCTATACATTTTCTATCCGATGTTAATGAAATATTTGCGGTTCGTAATTCAATGGGAACAGCGAGATTGCCGACTCCATTTAGCACTGCTAGAGTGGCTGCACGCATCCGTCTAGTCGCAAGCACCCAAACACCGTGCCGAAGTCTGCCGAACTGAACCGACGATACACAGCTGTGTTGTAATAAATGGGGAAATTGGTAATTTCCTCATTAAAAATGCAATATTGAAACCTCTCAATACGGCACTGTATCCGAGGAATGCATAACGATTCCATAGCTACGTATCATCAATCAATCAGCACGCATTAAAATAAATCCGTTCAGCGCAGTCTAACTACGAGACGCAAAGAAATCAATCTGTGACAAATATAAACTGTTCACCCCATCACAATAAATATTCGAAAACGGTCGTTTTCGAGTAGTTCATTATAAATAAAAGTTGTGGATTTATAAGAGTTCATGATCTTCAAACTCATGAAAACTAACACTTCCACACTTAAGAAAAACATAAGAAGGTATTATTTATGATTATGGGTCAAAAAGGGTATCTAGGACCGTGGGACTTGAAAACGGCAAACTGGCATCTTTTTTTTGATCCTCCCACAAAGAGGAAGAACCTTTAAAAAAAATGAATCTTATTGGTAATGCCAACTTTTGAAGGGGGGAAGAAACACCCACAAGCAGAGGAATAGTTAATTTTCATCGTCAAGGGATAATCAGTACCGTTTGGGGAAAAGAACCAAAGGGGTTCATCGACGTGCTCGCGGAGTTCGGCTCGCGGTTTATTTTTGGGAGCGAAATAGAAAATTTCAGAGTCAGTTTTTAAGTCTCAAGCGGAGACTTGTAGATTTTGTATTGTAAAGTCACGCACTCGTCGGTAAATCACGAAACCGAAACGGAAGTGCGTGAAGGGAAGACGGTGCACGGAAGTTGATCAAAGAGGGAGGAACGTTTCGTGGATAACAGTGGAGTAAAGCCGAATTATTAGAAAGAGATCAAGGTCAGAATTTTCCAATTTTTTTTTTATGAGAATAGTCAAGTTCAAAAGTCTTGTCATCTCTCATCTCCCATCTGCTCACAACTTAAATTTCCTTAGTGTTAGGTTATTTTGAATTTTTTGTAATTAAGTAACCCAGGGAACAGGGAAACTTACATTTTCTTCATTAAATTTTCTTATAAAATCTGAGGTACAGACGTAAGGATTACTTTGTTACCTCAGTATATTTTGTAGGTATTTTGGAAAATAGATTTTTTTTTGTTAAGTTATTTCAATAGTTTCAATTATCCCTAAAACTGAGAACTCTCTAAAAGAAAAATAACACTAAGACCTCAATTCTGCAGAAGGCCGTACCCACTCAAATTTTGTTTATTGGGCTGACATGAAGCCGCTCTCATACGTCAGCCCCCTTAACATCTAGACAATCCTTTATGAACAAAGTCATTTTTTATACGAAAAGGACAATGCTCATATAAAGGGCTCTATTATAGTGTTAGGTTTTTTCGTTACGGAATTTCTACATTCGATCGCCGCGCTCAAAGCTTGAGTTAAAAGCTATGCAATAGCGTAAAAATCGAGAGCTGGCAACGCCGACAGTAGGTACACCGCGTTCAGTAACAGGTACCGAACCAGAACAGAACGGGGGCAAGACAGCGTTCGATTTATACCGCAAGGAGGATTATTCTTCCGCAATTCCTCACCGCCGATTATGCCGAATGTGATGTCTGCGCCCGGGCGTGGGAGAGAAAAGTGCCGGAGCTCGTAAAATCAGTTCTTCGCGAGAGTGGAGTATCCGCAAGCCCATTGCATTAGCATAATAGCTTCTTCTCCACATTCGATCGAAATAATTCCGGTAAACATCGCGGCTGCCGCGACGGGAGTGATGGAGGGTGCTGTGCTTATGCCTGAGCGCGAAGCTTTCAGAAACATTGCTTTTCAATTGCGCCTCAAATGGGCAGCGCAAGGGAATTTTTCAATCGGAAAATCCGGAATGGATGTTTCGGTTTTATTCATACAACGCGCAAAAAAATTAACGCACATTCTGAAAATCTCAATTTAAATGAAAGTTAAGTCTACATTGACTTTATAACTTATTTTTTATGTTCTCTCGGGAAGGTTTTGGACGAAGCAAGACACATTAAATGGGAGAAAAACTCAGGATTTCACCGAATCTTATGTGAAAGAAGAGAAATGAACAATTTTCAAAGTTCTGAAATGCTGATAAGTGATTTAATACTTCGTATTTCCACCCCTTGCCTTAATTACATCTCGGCAACGACGGTTCATACTCAAAATGAGTGATCTTAAAATGTTCTGATCTAATCCTTCCCAGATTTCTCCGAGTTGGATTCCTAAGTCATTAAGAGTAGCTAGATGATTTTCTGAACTTCTCAGCCTTCTATTGAGGTTGTCCCAAACCTGATCAATCGGATTGAGATCTGGACTTCTTGCTGGCCATTCCATTAGAGAGACTTCAACCTCTTCATTATCGTCCATAAAAATGAAATTTTCACCAATAAATGGGGCAAATGGCACTACATGCTCTTCAAGAATGTTCCTTATATACTAATCAGCATTCATAGCTCCATTATCAACGACGACTAGGTCTGTGCGAGCAGTCAAAGATATTCCACCCCATACCATAATCGATCCTCCCCCGAAACATTGCTTTTCAATTGCGCCTCAAATGGGCAGCGCAAGGGAATGTTTCAATCGGAAAATCCGGAAAGGATGTTTCGGTTTTATTCATACACTGCGCAAAAAATTAACGCACATCCTGAAAATCTCAATTTTAATTAAAGTTACCTCTGCATTGACTTTATAACTAATTTTTTATGTTCTCTCGGGAAGGTTTTGAACGAAACAAGACACATTAAATGGAAGAAAAATTCAGGATTTCATCTTATGTGAAAGAAGAGAAATGAACAATTTTCAAAATACTGAAATGCTGAAGAGTGATTTAATACTTGGTATTTCCACCCCTTGCGTTAGTTACAGCACGGCAACGACGTTTCATACTCAAAATGAGTGATCTTAAAATAATCCTTCCCAGATTTCTCCGAGTTGGATTCCTAAGTCATAAAGAGTAGCTGGATGATTTTCTGAACTTCTCAGCCTTCTATTGAGGTTGTCCCAAACCTGCTCAATCGGATTGAGATCTGGACTTCTTGCTGGCCATTCCATTCGAGAGACTTCAACCTCTTCAAGGTACTCCTGAACGATGCGCGCACGATGGGGTCTGGCATTATCGTCCATAAAAATGAAATTTTCACCAATGTATGGAGAAAATGGCACTAAATGCTCTTCACGAATGTTCCTTATATACTTATCAGCATTCATAGCTCCATTATCAACGACTACTAGGTCTGTGAGAGCAGTCAAAGATATTCCACCCCATACCATAATCGATCCTCCCCCGAAACATTGCTTTTCAATTGCGCCTCAAATGGGCAGCGCAAGGGAATTTTCCAATCGGAAAATCCGGAATGGATGTTTCGGTTTTATTCATACAATGCGAAAAAAATTAACGCACATTCTGAAGATCTCAATTTTAATGAAAGTTAACTCTAGATTGACTTTATAACTTATTTTTTATGTTCTCTCGGGAAGGTTTCAAACGAAACAAGACACATTAAATGGAAGAAAAATTCAGGATTTCACCGAATCTTATGTGAAAGAAGAGAAATGAACAATTTTCAAAATACTGAAATGCTGATAAGTGATTTAATACTTGGTTCATACTCAAAATGAGTGATCCTAAAATGTTCTGATCTAATCCTTCCCACATTTCTCCGAGTTGGATTCCTAAGTCATCAAGAGTAGCTGGATGATTTTCTGAACTTCTCAGCCTTCTATTGAGGTTGTCCCAAACCTGCTCAATTGGATTGAGATCTGGACTTCTTGCTAGTCATTCCATTCGAGAGACTTCAACCTCTTCAAGGTTCACCAATGTATGGGGCAAATGGCACTATATGCTCTTTAAGAATGTTCCTTGTATACTAATCAGTATTCATAGCTCCATTATCAACGACCACTAGGTCTGTACGAGCTGTCAAAGATATTCCACACCATACCATAATCGATCCTCTCCCGAAACAGTAGTATTCAGGAAATTGCACTGAGCATATCTTTCATGTGAACGTCTGTATACAGGGGAACGTCGATCACATTGGTCGAGGCAGAATCTAGAATCATCTGTGAAGAGAACTCTTTCCCAATCGGCCTCTTCCCAATGGATATGCTCTCTCGCAAAATCCAAACGCGCCCTTCGATGGGCTGGGGTAAGAACTGGGCCTCTTGACGCGACACGAGGCCTTAAATCATATTCTCTGAGGCGATTTCTTATTGTCTGAGAGTTAATTTGCACCCCATGAGTTTGCTTTATAGCCTCGAAACCATCTTGAAATTTATAAATGAGACAACTATTTATAAGATGTTCTATAGTCTCCTCATTTTCCCCACACTCACAACTAGGGCTCTCAACCGATTTTCAATGAAAGAGCATGCTGTTGCATCGTCCATGGACTGTTATAATTCAATTTAGAACAGACCGTATCCTCCTAGGGAGGCCAAAACCAGAAACTCTGATGGAAGGATCAGAAATAAAATCTTTAATGAAAAAATTTGACCAAAAAGGTTTACGCGACTTCAAACATGGGACCTTATTAAGTGGAACTGGAACTGGATGGCAAGCAGTGAATGTTGTGATGAGAAAAACCTTATCAGGGGGTACAACAGACCATAAGGTCGCAGTGGACTTAATCCCCTTCTAAACTGAACTAAACTCCTGTTGGTATATTGATTTTTTTTCGTACACAATTTAAATGATGTAGAATGTAAAACATGAGTGGACAAATTGAAGTCATTTTTTGCATTTGAAGAATGCAACACGGATTTCTTCGTAGTATCGTCATTTATCGTAGCAGAATTCGGTGCGAATAGAAAAACTTCCTGAGATATATACAAGTTATTAAATAGTAATAAGGAAAAAAGACATCGATGAAACTACGATTCCCAGAAACCATTTCAATTCATTTTTCAAGTTGAGCATCCATCGTTATGGTAAATATTGAAAAACTTGAAGGTGATAAAGTGCACTCTTTGAATTATTTGCCGCTCCAAAAGGAATATCGAATGTGATCGTTTCCGGGAATCGACGATCTAAGTCGATTAAATGCATTAGAAACAATGGCAATGAAGGGAATTTTGTGTATATTACTTCCTGAAAATTTCAAGATAATTTCTTCTTGGAATTGCTGTAGGTAAAGAGTTTCGTTCATGCCGGTTCTCACAGAATGGAGATAGTTTTCATTGGTTTCGTTTTTTCAAGACGAATGAATTAACACATGTTATATCTCACTACCACTGTCGAATCCCAAATTTGGGACAACCTACAACCTATTGTCTCAGATGAACAGATTCTTCAATAAACGACTCGCAATTCTCAAACTGAAATGAAAAAAGACAAAAGCAGAAAAGAAGCCAATTATTCAGGATAAATTAAATTATTTTGAAATTAACCACTCATTTCAGAAATTCATTTGTTACTCGAAACAATCTTGAAATTTATAATGGGACAACTATTTATAAGACGTTTTATAGTCTCCTCATTTTCCCCACACTCACAACTAGGGCTCTCAACCGAACTCCATCGGAGAGCATGCTATTGCATGATTCATGGCCTGCGATTTAGCAAGACCATATTTTCCTGGGAGGTTCAGAACCAGGAACACTGATGGAAGGATCAGAAATAAGATCTTAATTGAAAAAATTGGATACATTCCATTCAGATTGCAAAATTTCTTTGTCGCTTCTATTCATATGAATCAGAAAATTTGACCAAAAAGGTTTACGCTACTACAATCTGGGGATCTTATTATCTGGAATATAGGTGAGTATGGGAAATGAATATGGAAAGGAATTGAATTTGTTCCGAAAATTCGAAGCTGTTGTCTCTCTGCGAATATGGGGTGGGACAATATTTGAGAGGACTGGTAACCAAGGAGTAGGTGTAGATTTGAAAGTACCAGTTCTAATCCTCATAGAAAAATTCAGTTGGCCATAAATTTTTTTTACATGAACACTATTCAACCAAATAGGGCAACAATATTCATCAGCAGAAAAAATCAAAATTAGCGCTGCCGTAGGAATTATTGTCGCATCAGCGTCCCAAACTATTGTCTTCGATCGGTAAAATGCCCTTACCGTTCTCTATACTTAATACACTATGATTCTAAATGAAATCCGTGAGGCCTACCATTGTTCTGCATTAACAGAAATTGTTGCTTCCCCCAGAAGCAATTCGTAAATGCATTGAAAGTATGCCACGTCGTATGGTATAAGTGATGAGAAAGCGAGATGGAAATACACGCTATTAATTTTCAGATGTTTGTTTATGTTTGCTAGTCGATACGGTATTGTAATGTTTTGAATTGTTATAAAAATTGAAAAAATGCAACACTTTCTTTGAAAATGTGTATCTTTTTTTTAAAGCAGATACTGACGTAAATCAAAAAATATTTTGTTAAGAAAGGGTCACATTTCACATTCAAACTGAATGATATCAAATTTTCCGCCTCAAATTCACCACAGGGTGTTTAGAAATGAAGGGTATAAAACAAGGTTTTGTTTCACCCTGTATAACGGATGAACTACAGGTATTTTCGCAAAATAAATTTCAGGTTGATATTACAAGACCCAATACTATACCTGGTGAAAATTTCACAAAATCGGAGAACCACGAAAAAAGATATAGGGTGTTGAATTTGACAAAAATTTTGCCTGTCCGGAATTTATTGACGGGGAGTATATTTCTTTCACTTCTCGTAATAGTATATTTTGAAACAAGTTGCAGAATGAGCTCCTATTCCAACACGAATGCGAAATTCGAAAACGAGCGACGAAGGAGCGAGTTTTCGAAAGCATGAGTGTTGGAATTGCCTTCTGCAACGAGTATTAGACGATATTTTCTCTATTTCATTCAAGTTTCGTGAAATACTCTCGAAATTCAAATGAAAATTCAGGTTAGTGACTTTTGTATTGTAGCTTGATTCGAAAATTGATTGGATCGGAGGTCAGTACTGACAACCACAAAACGAAAAATATAACTGAAAACAATGCTGTAATGAGTTTCATTACAGCACTACTTTTAGTACTGTAATGAACTCATTACGATACTGAAATAGAGAAAAGAATATCAATGCCTCCTGCACTTGTATCATAAATAACTGTTATGTATTTGTATTGGGACTCATTCAACTCCTCCGCAAAACCGAAAATAGAAACTTTTCCACCCAATCAACATTTCTTCCTCAGAGAGAAACCCGCGAACAAACAAGCCACCACTGGTACGAGGGTTCCTGGAAAATCATTCCCAGCCACGTATCTTTTGTTTGCATTAAAGTTAGCGTCGGAAGATCCGAGCAATGGCGCTGTGACTGCACGCTGTGTCGCTCTGCGACGCAAGCAACTTCGCCTGTATGAAAACGCAGACAAAACCGGCAATCAGCGTTTTGCTGCTAGCAATTTGAGTTGATACGAGATGAGCTGTGGAACATTCTATCGCCGCGGGCTGACGAAATGGTTGATGTTACGTCGTACAGTTCCTGGATGTGAGGTATGTGGAGGAATTGTTGAAAAATTCGATTGGAACGTGCCGAAGCACTCATTAAGGTCATGGAAAAATGATAGAGTTCTACTGGACCATGGAAGGATCCTACATTTTCATAAACTTTTTCGGGATTTCCTTCAACTCTCAGGATGGTCATTTCAATTCATCATTGGAAAAATCCATAGGAATTGGACCTCATTTTTTCTCAAATGAGTGCATAGAAAGATTCAGAAGGAAAAAGACGAATTGAAAGAATCTGTACTAAGAAAACTGCATATTGCTTTAAAACATTAAACAAATTAATTAGGTTGAATCTAAACTCGAAAAATAAAATTTTATTTGTTTCTCATTTGTAAACGTATTATTTGAATTAGAAAATTTTGTTTTATTGTCATATATGTTGAAAATCATGGTACAATTGTTATTTCCAGTAATACAGATTTTTGATGATGAAAGAGTTGATGCTGATGATGATGAACCATCTGTTGACTCAGAAACTGCTGAACTCGAGGACTGCAGAACATTTGTGCTCTCCTTACTAACAAATAATTTGCTAGACATTTCGATTTTTTGTTGACCGAATCATCGACATAACTCATGGAAATTTCGGTGCTCTTCCACCCTCCTGCACGCTTTAGTGCTAAAATATCTCCTCCCGAATCAGCAACCATAGTGGCTCCAGTTCTGCGAAAAGAGTGGCCGGTGTATAACTCTGGGCTTTTAAACTTGAATATTTCGCTATTTGCTTTGGGACACCACCAATAGTGTGCTGGCCAGTATTAAGGGAAATGCACTTTCCATGTCGGTATGTCAAAAAAAATCTTAGGCTTTCTGTTCCAGGAGGCCGAAGATTTACATATTTTCTGTATAATATGCAGGGCTTGAAGCTGCAGCCATCATCGGTTATGGTGAATCTTCTTGTTGTTAGATTTTTTGTTTGCCGCAATGTGACAATAACGTATTTTTCCATATCTTCTACATCATTCATGTTTAAGGAGAGAATTTCGTCACATCGACAACATCCAAAAATCCCAAATATTGTTACAATTTTCGCCACTGGTCATCAGGAGCATGTAAAAGAAATTGTTCAGCCACTGCCACAACATTATTTGTTCCCTGTTTAGTGCATCTTTGTTTCATCTGAAATTTTTGTTTTTTTTCGTTAGGTACATTCAGATTCGTATTTTCTTCATGATTTGTTTTTTAGATTCAATAAAGAGTGTTTTATTTTTTTTTTACCTACTACTACATTTCTTTTATTTCGTTTCTGCATATTTTCATTCATCAATATACAGGGTTTTTCACGAATAGGGCTCTATAGAATATTTTCAGGAAAGACCCAAGATTCAGGATTGAAATTCTGAAGGTGAGCTTCAAGTAAAAAGACGACTTCTCGTATATCTTTTGTTTGCATTAAAGTTAGCGTCGGAAGATCCGAGCAATAGGAGCTGTGACTGCACGCTGTGTCGCTGTGCGACGCAAGCAACTTCGGCTGTATGAAAACGCAGACAAAACCTGCAATCAGCGTTTTGCTGCTAGCAATTTGAGTTGATACGAGATGAGCTGTGGAACATTCGATGGCCGGGGGCTGACGAAATCGTTGATGTTACGTCGCACAGTTCCTGAATGTGAGGTATGTGGAGGAATTGTTGAAAAATTCGATTGGAACGTGCCGAAGCACTCATTAAGGTCATGGAGGAATGATAGAGTTCTACTGGACCATGGAAGGATCCTACATTTTCATAAACTTTTTCGGGATTTCCTTCAACTCTCAGGATGGTCATTTCAATTCATCATTGGAAAAATCCATAGGAATTGGACCTCATTTTTCCTCAAATGAGTGCATAGAAAGATTCAGAAGGAAAAAGACGAATCGAAAGAATCTGTACTAAGAAAACTGCATATTGCTTTAAAACATTAAACAAATTAATTAGCTTGAATCTAAACTCGAAAAATAAAATTTTATTTGATTCTCATTTGTAAACGTATTATTTGAATTAGAAAATTTTGTTTTGTTGTCATATATGTTGAAAATCATGGTACAATTGTTATTTCCAGTAACACAGATTTTTGATTGTGAAAGAGTTGATACTGATGATGATGAACCATCTGTTGACTCAGAAACTGCTGAACTCGAGGACTGCAGAACATTTGTGCTCTCCTTATTACCAAATAATTTGCTAGACATTTCGATTTTTTTGTTGACCGAATCATCGACATAACTCATCGCAATTTCGGTGCTCTCCCACCCTCCTGCACGCTTTAGTGCTAAAATATCTCCACCCGAATCCGCAACCATAGTGGCTGGGTCTTTTAAACCTAAATATTTCGCTATTTGCTTTGGGACACCACCAATAGTGTGCTGGCCAGCATTAAGGGAAATGCACTTTCCATGTCGGTATGTCAAAAAAAAACTTAGGCTTTCTGTTCCAGGAGGCCGAAGATTTACATATTTTCTGTATAACATGCAGGGCTTGAAGCTGCAGCCATCATCGGTTATGGTGAATCTTATTGTTGTTAAATTTTTTGTTTGCCGCAATGTCACAATAACGTATTGTTCCATATCTTCTACATGATTCATGTTTAAGGAGAGAATTTCGTCACATCGACAACATCCAAAAATCCCAATTATTGTTACAATTTTCGCCAGCAACCACTGGTCATCAGGAGCATGTAAAAGAAATTGTTCAGCCACTGCCACAACATTATTTGTTTCCTGTTTAGTGCATCTTTGTTTCATCTGAAATTTTTGTTTTTTTTCGTTAGGTACATTCAGATTCGTATTTTCTTCATGATTTGTTTTTTAGATTTAATAAAGAGTGTTTTATTTTTTTTTTCACCTACTACTACATTTCTTTTATTTCGTTTCTGCATATTTTCATTCATCAATATACGGGGATATTCACGAATATGACTCTAAAGAATATTTTCAGGAAAGACCCAATATTCAGGATTGAAATTCTGAAGGTGAGCTTCAAGTAAAAAAACGACTTCTCGTATATCTTTTGTTTGCATTAAAGTTAGCGTCGGAAGATCCGAGCAATGGCGCTGTGACTGCACGCTGTGTCGCTCTGCGACGCAAGCAACTTCGCCTGTATGAAAACGCAGACAAAACCGGCAATCAGCGTTTTGCTGCTAGCAATTTGAGTTGATACGAGATGAGCTGTGGAACATTCTATCGCCGCGGGCTGACGAAATGGTTGATGTTACGTCGCACAGTTCCTGAATGTGAGGTATGTGGAGGAATTGTTGAAAAATTCGATTGGAACGTGCCGAAGCATTCTTTAAGGTCATGGAAGAATGATAGAGTTCTAGGGTACAAGAGTTGCATATGGATCAAAGGCAGGGTATATTGGGCGTTTCATCACTCGGAAAAGTTGCATGGGTGTCCTTATTTAGGGTAACTGTACTATGAAAGGATCCTGCATTTTCATAAACTTTTTCGGGATTTCCTTCAACTCTCAGGATGGTCATTTCAATTCATCATTGGAAAAATCCATAGGAATTGGACCTCATTTTTCCTCAAATGAGTGCATAGAAAGATTCAGAAGGAAAAAGACGAATTGAAAGAATCTGTACTAAGAAAACTGCATATTGCTTTAAAACATTAAACAAATTAATTAGCTTGAATCTAAACTCGAAAAATAAAATTTTATTTGTTTCTCATTTGTAAACGTATTATTTGAATTAGAAAATTTTGTTTTATTGTCATATATGTTGAAAATCATGGTACAATTGTTATTTCCAGTAACACAGATTTTTGATTGTGAAAGAGTTGATACTGATGATGATGAACCATCTGTTGACTCAGAAACTGCTGAACTCGAGGACTGCAGAACATTTGTGCTCTCCTTATTACCAAATAATTTGCTAGACATTTCGATTTTTTTGTTGACCGAATCATCGACATAACTCATCGCAATTTCGGTGCTCTTCCACCCTCCTGCACGCTTTAGTGCTAAAATATCTCCACCCGAATCCGCAACCATAGTGGCTGGGTCTTTTAAACCTAAATATTTCGCTATTTGCTTTGGGACACCACCAATAGTGTGCTGGCCAGCATTAAGGGAAATGCACTTTCCATGTCGGTATGTCAAAAAAAAACTTAGGCTTTCTGTTCCAGGAGGCCGAAGATTTACATATTTTCTGTATAACATGCAGGGCTTGAAGCTGCAGCCATCATCGGTTATGGTGAATCTTATTGTTGTTAAATTTTTTGTTTGCCGCAATGTCACAATAACGTATTTTTCCATATCTTCTACATCATTCATGTTTAAGGAGAGAATTTCGTCACATCGACAACATCCAAAAATCCCAATTATTGTTACAATTTTCTCCAGCAACCACTGGTCATCAGGAGCATGTAAAAGAAATTGTTCAGCCACTGCCACAACATTATTTGTTCCCTGTTTAGTGCATCTTTGTTTCATCTGAAATTTTTGTTTTTTTTCGTTAGGTACATTCAGATTCGTATTTTCTTCATGATTTGTATTTTAGATTTAATAAAGAGTGTTTTATTTTTTTTTTCACCTACTACTAAATTTCTTTTATTTCGTTTCTGCATATTTTCATTCATCAATATACAGGGATATTCACGAATATGGCTCTATAGAATATTTTCAGGAAAGACCCAAGATTCAGGATTGAAATTCTGAAGGTGAGCTTCAAGTAAAAAGACGACTTCTCGTATATCTTTTGTTTACATGAAAGTTAGCGTCGGGAGATCCGAGCAATAGGAGCTGTGACTGCACGCTGTGTCGCTGTGCGACGCAAGCAACTTCGCCTGTATGAAAACGCAGACAAAACCGGCAATCAGCGTTTTGCTGCTAGCAATTTGAGTTGATACGAGATGAGCTGTGGAACATTCGATGGCCGGGGGCTGACGAAATCGTTGATGTTACGTCGCACAGTTCCTGAATGTGAGGTATGTGGAGGAATTGTTGAAAAATTCGATTGGAACGTGCCGAAGCACTCATTAAGGTCATGGAAGAATGATGGAGTTCTACGGTGCAAGAGTTGTAAGTGGATTGAAGGCAGGGTATGAATAATCAGCTTGAAGCTCAAATCGAAAAAAAACTTGAATGACATAATTTGCCAGATATGTGTCCAAACTGATAGTAAACAGGGTAAAACAAAGATAAATTCAAAAAATATTCATCGAGATGGATACCATCTTCAATTTATAGTCTCGCTGATCTTTCATCATTTCTGGAGAAATAAAATGAAATTTTGTCACCGAAAGAGCAGATAGATAGGTTTTGGTCTCATCAGTTTCTCACATCCACATCCAGAATCTGGTCATCACCATCTCAAGAGGTCACGTGATAGGTGGAACAAGGCTTTGCTTTTCAAAAATATGAATGAAAAAACCTTTTGAGTAACTAGTATCGCCTCCAGAAGATCTATCTCTCCAGTCATATGCTGAAAAAAAGATTCAGGATTGAAATTTCAAATGGAAAGACCCATTTTTTGTCGCATAAATAGATTCTCCATTGAATTCTGAGACTTTTTGATTCCAAAACTTTGACTTCTTCTGAGATAATTCGCTTTAAATGAGGAAATACGAAAAAAATTCTCAAAATTGAACCTGTGGAAGTACAAACAACTTGGAGGTTTTTTCATTAAAAATTTTAATTTTTGAGAATCTCAGAGAAGAAAGGCTGATCTTTTTTTACCGATAGCGAGATCTTCAGAATAGGATGCAGGAGCTCACAAAGTCTTTGTCAAAATTAGAAGTGACGAAACATCAAAAAATAGTTTTTTTCAAATTGGAACCCCATTTTGTCGAAGCATTCTCGAAATCTTCGTCAAGAAATTATAGAAGCATACATCCAACACTTTTATCTCAAAATGAATATTTTTCGAAATATTTAGGAAAAACGATTTTGTCGTCAATTTTCATTCTCATTCCGAATGTATTAATTTACTGAAAAATAGTTAACGGTCAAGTTAAATTTTTGAAAATCTCTGTTATCGAGAAAAGATTTTCTATAGTTCAAACGAGTTGAGTTCTTGAATTATTATCTGTAATGTGAGAGCAACAATTGGTTTAAAGGTCTTAATGAGAGTATTAGTGAAGTCACCGAAAAAATTTCTCAGAAATGAAGAAAAAAATAATTTGTAATAATTTTTGATACTTTTGAAAGAATAATTAACTGAACATGTAACAATTTTCCTACCATGACAAAAAAGAAATTCTCCAGAAATAAGAATTTGCGGAAATTATTCTAAGCTTTAAAAAATTAAGAAAGACTGAATTCGTCTGAACTATAAGAAATTTTTTTCTCATACTACAGATTTCCAAGAATTTCAGTTGACCGCTAATTATTTTCCAGTAAAAAGACACATTCAGAATGGAATTGAAAATTGAAGACAAAATCGTTTTTTCTGAAAATCTCGAAAAATATTCATTTTGGAATGAAAGTATTGGACGTATTCTCCTATTATTTTTCGACGAAGATTTCGAAAATGCTTCGAAAAACTGGGGTTCCAATTTGAAAAAAATGATTTTTTGATTTTTCGTCACAAAGAATTTGTGACCTTCCTGTATCATATTCTGAAAATCACGCTATCGGAAAAGAAGCATCAGCCTTTCTTCTCGGAGATTCTCAAAAATGAAAATTTTCAACAGAGTTCACTTTTGAGATTTTTTTCGTATTTCCTCATTCAAAGATAATTTTCTCGGGAAAATTCAAACTTTTGGAATCAGAAAGAATCAGAATTCAATGGAGAATCTATTTATGCAATGAAAAATGGGTCTTTCCATTCGAAAAACGAAAGTTGATGTCACTTCCGGAAAAACCGGGAGTCCTAGAACCTTCAAAAAATATATAAGAAGTCGTCTTCTCACTTGAAGCTCACCTTTAAAATTTCAATCCTGAATCTTCTGTCTTTCCTAAAAATATTCTATAGAGCCATATTCTTGAATAACCCTGTATATCATAATGGTGAAATAATAAAACGTAATTAAAAATATTGATTTTTTTTTCGACCATAGTCTCGTTAATTTCACTACTCCAGAATTCACCATTAAAGCAACCAATGACGTTTTTCGCCTTCACTTATGAACAAGTTTTTATAAGCACCTGTATATATAGATGCAATTTGGTCCATTTATATGTACGTATACCTTTTATTATTTATTTTTCATTCATTAATACGTGTAACTTATCATTAATTTTTCTATTTCATTCTCGTTGGTTTTTACGGGTGACTGGGAATTATTATTTTGTGGGTTTTTTGTTTCCATTCTCGCGTAAAAGAAGAATAAAGGTGCGACAGTCCGCTGAAGAGGAACATAGCACATGTGGACAAGATCAATATCACCTCAGATGTTGACAAGAGTGTTCGTTCTCCGCTTAATTTCCTAGTGATAATTGGCTATTTAGAAAACCGCTGAAATTTACTTAAATATCGCTACCATCCAAGTATTTTTCTCGCTGACAAAAAAAAAATCAAGTTGGGAACAAATAGGATATCCATCACGCTGGCCAGCGCAAGTCTTCACATTGTGTACCTATAAGGTAAGTCGTACCTTCATTGTCGAACTGTATAGTATTGTGATTTTCATTCACCCCCATAATACTTCCCACAGCCCGACCACAGATTCAATTACAGTCAATTAGCTCTTCTCGAGTACTCGAGTGGTCCTTCAAAATCTATAAGTTTCAAGTCTATCATTTGAATAAAAAACAAAATAGAGAGACCATTGAAAAATTATACAACTTAATTCTGTTGATGAATAAATAAAATGCGAATGATTCTTGACTACGAGTTATCGTACTAAATGTAAGAGAAAACCTAAAACCTTCCAGCCATATTTCATTCGACAACTGAAAAAGTTAAAACGATTCCCCGCAGAATGGGATTCTCCATCCGACAAACTCATCCCGTTTTATGTTTACGAGGCTGTTCGGCATGACGTCCCATCACACATCATCGAATGAAGAAGATGTAATCGAGACAAATAGATCACACTTTTCAGCATCCATCGGAATCTGGAGCGTTTTGTCGCTCTCCCAAGGACTCGCGATACTTCAATCAATCCCCCCTAACGGATACATTGTTTCGGTTATTTCCCCCAAGTCACGACTAGGAGTAATTGGAATGATGCCATTTTTCTCCCACTTATCAAAGATTATAGAGTATAAAGATGGGAAACGAAGCGACTGCAGTGATGTCAGCGACATCTGTTTTTCAAAAGTAATCGGGTTATGGTTAAAATATTTAATTAGGGTCCATTTGGCATAGATTATATAAAGATTTGTAGTAGGCTGTTGTCATTTTTGAAAGAAATACTTGAATTAATATTTTTGCTGAATGATGATTGTCTTTTCTTGCGTATTTTCCACTAAAATAACTCGAAATCTACAAGAGTACCATCTAGCTCACTCCATAATCTTGGTTTGTGTGATTTTCTGTTATAAATTTTGTGTTAAAGACTGGCCGACATTCGAAATGCATGGTGATTAATTGCATAAATAATAATCCTGAATGTGCATTCTTTTCATTACCAAAGAGAATAGAAATGTAAGTTTTGAAACTCGTATCATGTAATTGTCTTGTTCATTGCTTTTTATTTTCAGTGTTGTCAAATGGATAGGGGTTTCAGGGTAAAAATATATTGTTCCGGATAATTTGTTTGCGAACCGAATTTTCTTCGGTCTCATTCATTAGATCAAAAAGTTCCACTCCTAGAGGCAATGGTGGTCAGAAGAACGACTTTTAGAGGTGGTGGTTCTCTTGACGACCCTTCCAGCAGTTCGACTCATCTACTAGACCCTCTAGACTCATTGAGGTTAAAATACACTGGGTAAGATATGTATGAATCGGGTCCAGAACAACTGTTTGACTTATCGATGTTCGATTTATCGAGAGTTCACTCACAATAAGTTCTTGAAATTGTTATGATAATTCTCTAATATGTGAACAAATTTTTTAAATGTACTCAATTTCATAATTATTGTATTGTAGTTGATTTTACACAATCATTTCAAATAAAAATATAAAGAATCCAGAAGCGTATTTCATTTGATTCAGAGCAATATGCAGAAGAAAAGATCATCTGGATCAAAAAGCGGAGCCCTGCTTTTTTTTGTCAATCAGGATATTTTTTTAAAAGCTCGACAAAGTATTTAATTAAATGAAAATTTATGAGAAATGTGTTTCGAATTTCGCGCCTATTAAAATAGTTTTCTGTACTGAATAATGTTTTCAGCGTCATCTATGTGTCACAAGTAAGAAACTAGCCAAAAATCGTAGTCGGATTTTAGTACCACAGATACAAGGGCGTTTCCCATCTTTATATTCTATAATCTTTGCCACTTATAATAATAATACGGTAGCTGGAAGGCAACCCTCGCAGCTGCCATTCCTTTTTATGATAGTTCCTAGAATTTCAGCACATTCCTGTTAGGATTTCGCGCAGCGGGCTTTGGGATGCCAGTAGCGTAGCAACATCCGAAGATTATCAGGTCCCAGCACGCGTTAGGAGTTGCCAGGATAAACAAAGGGATAGTCCACATTCGGAAATATTCCGGGACAGGGATTTTGGCTCTCTCGTTATGCGTCGGTTGGATTAGATTACATTGAAATAACGTTTCTTATCGTAGGAATCGCATTTGTAGAGATGATGTCGAAAGATGTTAACTAGAATAAAGGAGGCACCAGATGAGAAATACTTGATGATTAAGCAAATCTGGAACTCCTACCTAAAAAATCGATATTGCATATAACAATTTCCTGGCCGGGTGTAAATTGAAAAATGTAGAAGGGAACTTCAGTGAAACTGTTTTCCTGGCATACTTAGAAGAAAAATCAAAAATACGGAGTTCATCAACTTCGTGGAGCAAATTTTCAATGATAAAGTCAAGCGCCCTTGTAAAAAATGGTGTGGATGTTAGTAAATATTTTAAGGTAATAGCATGTTTAAAACGGAAAAGTGAAGGATATCGTCCCAAAAAATCGAAAATTCTCACTCGTGAACAAGTTGAAAAGGTTTTAAAGGAGGCACCAGATGAGAAATACTTGATGATTAAGGTTGCAACTATTTTCGGATTATTTGGAGCCTGTTGGCGTGAAGAATTGTGTAATTTATCAGTGGAAGACATCGAAATAACAAATAAATCATTGGTTATACAACTTCCAGAAACAAAAACGAAAGTCAGTCGTTCTTTCAGTATTATTGGGAGATATGTAGACTATTCTCATAAGTACTTTGCACTGCGCCCTTCTGTCATCAAACAGCGTCGTTTTTTCAAGAAATACATTAATAATAAATACACCGCCAACCCAATTGGTATTAATACATTTGGGAAAATTCCATCTATTGTTGCCGATATCCTCAAACTGCCAGAACCAAAGCAATATACAGGACACTGTTTTCAAAGATACTCCTCTTCATTGCTAGCAGAATCAGGAGCAAATATCACGGATGTAAAAAAACATGGCGAATGGAATTCTACGACGGTAGCCGAGAGCTATGTTGATCATTCCATTGCATATAGAAATGTCATTGCTGAAAAAATTCTCCCAACCTCAAAAGATTTTGGATCATCATCATCCAATATTGCACTTCCGGTTTCTACAAGTACTGATGGTGCTGAGGATTCTAATAATGTGTTGCGAAGCTCCCTAACGTCACAGGGCATTGAGGTTAGTATTTGTTCTAGTTTTACGATTAATATTAATGCAGGCGTTAGGAGTTGCCAGGATAAACAAAGGGATAGTCCACATTCGGAAATATTCCAGGGCAGGGATTTTGGTTCTCTCGTTATGCGCCGGTTGGATTAGATTACATTGAAATAACGTTTCTTATCGTAGGAATCGCATGTCGAGAGATGTTAACTAGAATCGTGTAGAAACAGATGAACCTTGAATGAAACGCGGACATCAGACTCTGTGTAAAGAATGAAGAGTTGGTAGGATAAGGTTTTGGGTGGGTGACTGTTGAATTGGACCTGAAGGTTTCATGAAGTTACTTCCGGGAAGAATCCAGTTAATTCAGGGTTGTGATAAAGAATGAAGCCAAACTGATACAAGCACAATAGTGATACACTTCGTCATGAGTTCTCACAAGATCACCATAACCGACCATTGCTCCACATGAGCTAGAGATATTGACTTAAACTTCCATAAAATATAGTTTAAATATACTAAATTAACGAACTTTTATTCAAAGAGAATTCAGGAATTTTAAGACAATCAATACAGTGTATTGTCTCAAACGGCATCAATAACATTATGACATCTTCTTTGCATACTACACACGAGGTTGTGGAACATTGAATTTGGTTTCATAAACGCGGCAGAAGCTCTCTTAGATCATTTAAGGATTTTAGGGTCGGTTGATGATTATCTAATCTTCTTTGGAGAATATCCCATACATGTTCTATGCAATTCAAATCTAGTGAGTGTGGAGGTATTGGTAAATGTGGAATACAAAGCTTCTCGCGCGCATTCTCAACAATGGCTGCACCGTGCGGTCTAGCGCCTAGAAATTGAAAAGTTTCAGCAATTGCAGCGTGAAAATTTGGCAGAACATTGTCAATGACATGCTTCCTATAGTGTAAGGCGGTCAAATTCCCAGGACAAATATGTAAGTCTGTGAGCCTGTTGAAACATATCCCGGCCCATACCATAACACTGCCCCCTCGGAATGGATGGATTTCTTGGACATAGCGACGATTACGGGGTATGCGTGGGATTGCCCATACCCTTATTCTTCGACAATCTTAAACTCGTCCATATCTGGATTCATCAGTGAAAAGTACACTACGCCATTGATCGTTACAATTGATATGTTGCCTTGCCCATTCCAGTCTTTGACGCTTATGGTCACGTGTTAACGGAACTCCTCCTTATCGACGTGTAGAACCTATATTCACCTCTCTCAAACGTCGTCTGATGGTTTCGATGGAAACTTGGACCCCATCTGCATTTTGAAGAATATTCCTTAGCATCCTACACGTAGATGTAAGCTTTTTTCTGGTCGAAACTTTGATGAAACTATCCTGAACAGTTGTTGTTTTTCGTCGCCAACCCAGCCTTGCTGTTTTTAACATGCAACCTGTCTCTTTGAACCTACTCCAAAGTCGAGATATCACAGTTTGGCTGACTTGGAGCCAATCCGCTACAACAACCTGAGTTAGGTCACCCTGTAGCATTCCGATAGCTGACTCCATTTCAAAATGAGAACATTCATGAAGCATATGAAAAGAACCAAACTTCAGAAAAAGGCGACCAGATTGACGAAATGTCTCATACTGATTTTAATTGGATCGATTCAAGTTGTTTTTGAATTTTAAATGATTTTACAGCGATTTTCTCGATGATCGCATATGTTTCAAAACGATTGAATACGATATCCCTAACTCTTGTGGAGCAGTATATCTTGAATAAAGTCACAGTCATTCTTATGAAAGGGCAAACATTGATCATATTTCATGCTCGTAGCTAAAAGTTATTCCTGAATATCTCGAAAACTATACATTTTAGATATGGGGAACCCTAAAAAGACTCGTTTTGTATACTTTCTTTCACTTCGTTGTTGAGAAAAAAAATGTTATTCCTGAATTGGACATGCCTCATTCTAATATTGCAACGAGTACTATAGTTTTCATATTTGGCCCTTCCAACGAAAAAGGTTCTGAAGCCCGTCTCCTTTTTCCCTGAAATTTTAATTTGGATTTTCTCTCCCAGTCTCTGACACAAGAAACAATTAGAAAAATTTTTTGAATAACGCCCCTGCGTAAAAATTTGAGCACTAATTTGTCAGGGGCCAAAACTTTACGAGAAGAAATTGTTGCCTAACAATGAACAAAAAGAAAACATTTTGAACTTAAGCGTAACGTTTCGGAGTCTAAATCAGACTCCTTCGTCAGACAATTACTAGTTTTCATTCAACTTCGTAGAATCGTGACAATATTTTGATTCTTTGATTGACATTTGTCAATATATGATGAACATAGATTGATATTGATTACTAGATCGTTATTTCATTTCAAAATTCCCTAAAACCAGTTCTTATTTCAATAAATCCATCCAAATTCGATCTATTCCTACTGAACAATGGGCGAGATCATTAGCGTCATCCAACAAAATACAAGCTGACTCCTTGATTTTTCTTTTATAACCATCAAATTCCGTCATTAGATATTTTGTGCAATTCCAATCCGTCATGTGATTGCCGGTATTGGAACGCACATGATCTGCTATCTGCGATCTACCAATATCTCTATTTTTCATGTTATTCTTATATTCACGCTTTCTAAATTCTAATGGTCTTGATGTTTCTCCTGTATAAGATTTTCCACAAATACAGGGAAGATTGTAAATACAATTTCTTAATTTTTGGTTCTCATCCAAAGGTATAGTTTTTGTTAATAAAGATCGTAAATCATTTTTATTTTGAAAATAGTTCTTATGTTGAATATAGAACCAATTCTTTTAATTTTTTCTGAAAATCCATGAACATAAGGAATCAAATTTATTAAAACTGGTTATTCTTGACGGTTTGTTGTTGGTTCCTGATTGTTATTTTCGTTTTGACGCAAAATTGTTCACTCTAAATTTGATATAGTTTTTTCTATGAAATTAGTTGGATATTGATTATTTTCAAGAATATATTTAATGAAATGAATTTCGTCATTTCGTATTTCAGTTGTCGATGAAATTAATTGCGCTCTATCATAAAATGTTTTTATAATACACCTCTTTTAACACTCTCTCAGTTTTTCTGAATGAACACCAATTTATTTCCATCTTTTGCATCTGGAACTTCGAATTTGGTCGAACTAACTCCAAGAACTAACTATTCTAACCAACCGAAGACGGCTTCTCACGTCGTGTACAGCAGGGTTCCTCCAGAACGCCTCTGATAGTTGATATTATCCTTCAAGAACACCCCCTGCCTTCCGGGCCGCGTATTCAGTTCATTAATACAACCATTTCATTTATTGTTATGATACCTTCTGGCGCTTTCTCATCTCGAAAACACGTTATTGCGACTTTGCACGTAGGAATTAACTTGCAACGTTAGGGTTCATTTATCCCTTTGTTGGTACTGACGCCGAATGGGGGAAACAACATTATTTTTTGGTACAACTCTCATTAAGAGTGACACTTCGAATGAAAGCCACCTCGTGTAGTGTTACACTGTGGTTTTCAGTTGGAAAAAAATTCAATTGCTGTGAAATTTGAAGCAGCACAAAAATTTCTGAATTACATGTAGAAATAATAAAAAAAAACGGCATGAAGATTTTTTTTTTTCGGAGCGTTATTACAACGCTGCAGAAGTTATATAGACAATTTGAATAATTGGCCAAATTCCCAAATCACCTTGTACAGGGTGATTGTTTTAATGTTACTCATTAGCTATCTCAGTTATTATTGGTCGTACAAAAACCTTTATAGGGGCATTCAGAATTCAGTACTCAGCAATGGATAAAGGCATCGCTAACCTAAAAATTCTATGTGAAGTGTTGTTTTTCAAATGGCACACCCTATATTTTATTTTCCTAATCGGTAAAGCTCTTTCTTCTGATTTCAAATATATATACTTTATTGGGGTTTTTCCGGCAATTTCTGAAAATTATAGGTTCTTTCGTCTAAATCTGAGGAAGCTGTAGAACGCCACTCCGGAATGCTGTGATTTCTTTACATTGACGTTCCATTCTATGGCCTCCTGATAGTCCCTACTTAACATCATTGGACACTTTTTTTATAGGGATATTTGAAATACGGAGTGTATATGGAAAAATATTAAAGAAATTGAATTCAGAATAGAGGAAGAAAGTGACAACCTCAATATAATCCATAAATGGTAAGGAAAATACTCAAAAATTTAAAAAAAACGACATCGACACTGTCTATAAGTAAATGGGGGTCATTTGAATACCTAATTCAACTTTCAGTTAATAAATAAATACAATAAATATCAGGTCTTTTATTATTTGAGGTTCCTTTGATTAAAAAAAATCGCATCGTTCTCGTGTGACATTCCACAGCTGCCTCAGATTTAGAAGAAAATATCTATTTATTCAGAAAACTGCCAGAGATAACCTCAATAAAGTATATATATATTTGAAATCAGAAGAAAAAGCTCTACCGATTAGGAAAATAAGGATGTGCCATTTAAAACACAAAAGTTCATATAAAATAATTAGGTTAACGATGCCTTTATGCAATTCTTAGTACTGAATTCTGAATGCCCATAAAAAATACTGCAAATTTGCCCATTTGAACTTTTGTGTACGATCAATATTAACTGAGATAGCTATTGAGTAAAATATAAACAATCACCCTGTACAGGGTGGGCAAAAGTGGTGATACTTGAACTACAACTTTTCAACTGTGAGAGATAGAGGAAAATTAATGACACGTTACGGTGATCTTTTCTAGAGAAACTGATAATGCCATCAACTGCATTCCTCTATCTTCATATATTTTCGAGTTATAGGCCAAAATTGAAATTTTGATTTCAACTTTGGCCATTATCTCCGTTTGTGTTTGTGCTAGGATGTTGAAACGAAAACATTATACAGGCACTTTTTTCATAGCAATCCAGTAGCGTACTTTGTTTTTTCCCAAGAGGTTTTCTTTTTCCCGTTTCAGAAATATATCATACATCATACATCGCCCTCAGATTCATTCAGATATTATAAAAAATATAGTTTATATGTGAAATTTGAATTATTGAGTATTAAGACGGCTGAATCACAGAATGATATGTCTGTACGCATGGTGTCATTATTATTTTGTCATTGAATACTTGATTCAATTCTCCGTGGTTTGATCTCTGTTCAGAACAATTGTCAATTCGAATTCATTGTTAAGGTTTTTATTCAATAATTCAAAAACATCTTGTTACAAAAATTTACAACATATGAAAGGATGAGATTCAGTTCGCATAATCTCTAGTAAGTATAAAATAATTTTACAAAGAAAAAAATGCATGAAACAAAAGTATACCCAAAATAATGCGCTTAAATAAAACATTTCAACATATCATATTTCTCGTAGTTTTCGAACATTTCCATATTGCCGGCAATAATGACTTCGAATTCTAATGATTGACAGTTGTTCTGAACAAAGTTCAAACCACGGAGAAATGAATTAAATATTCAATGGCAAAATATTATTGACACCATGCGTAGAGACATATTATTCTGTGATTCAGCCTACTTAATACTCAATAATTCAATTTTTGAATACAAACTATATTTTTTATGACATCTGAATGAATCTGAGGGCAATGTATAATGTTTGATATATTTTTGAAACTGGAAAAAAAGGTGATTCTTTCTAAGCCATTTTAAACTATTGTTTCCATAAGAAGAAACATAACTTTATAATATAGCACAGCAAGGAAATCTCTTGGGAAAAAACTAAGTACGCTACTATATTGCTATGAAGAAGTGCCTGTATAATGTTTTCATTTCAACATCCTAGAACAAACAGAAACGGAGATAATAGTCAAAGTTGAAATCCCCAAAGTTCAATTTTGGCCTATAACTCGAGAACAAAAGAAAATAGAGGAATGCAGTTGATGGCATCATCATTTTCTCTAAAAAATACCACCGTAACGTGTCATTCATTTTCCTCTCTCTCACGGTAAAAAAAAAACGGGATATCATAACATTCTTCGTATGATACTATAGAATCATACGATACTATCATCACAGGTATCATACGATACTATAGAGCCACGGGAAAAAACCTCAGCCGAAAAAACCTGCCTCCCCGTAAAAAAATAACATAAAATATTAAATATCAGGAAAATCTTGAGAAAAGTTAGTGTGATCATCTTTATTCTATCCGTCGATGGGCTCGGATAAACAGATTCTTCCCAGAACGATTCGCAATTCTTAATCTGAAATGAAAAAAGACAAAAGCAGAAAAGAAACCGATTATTCAGAATAAATCAAATTATTTTGAAATTAACCTCCCATTGCTGAAATGCATTTGCTCTTTAAGAAACATCAACATTCAGATTTCTTGGCCAAATAATGTTCGGAGGTTTATAAATATGTATGACAGAGATGACACAAAATTTGAAAGAAATGAAAAAAACTCCATCAATTTCCCCTTTCCGAAACTGTTGAACATTACGAACTGATAATTTTTTAATATAACAAGCTAAACCGTATATTGGACTCGTAAAAAATCAATTAATACATAATCTCTCAACTGTCCTCTTTCAAGAAGATTTTCTTCTTCGATACCATGTTCATCAGCTAATTTGGAGACGTAATCACACTTGTCTTTCGAAATTCCTCCGATATTCAAATTCAAAATCCACAAATTGTTGCTCTCTGGTCGTGAGGGTTTTTCAAACCGGGTACGACCTTCCAGGTGATGATTTTTCGGCACTTCAGATGTTTGAAGACCGCTACGGGACCCCAATGAAAGGCAATCATCTCCTATAGATAATCCAAACATTTTATAACACAAGGAAACAGAATATTTTTCAGGACCAAAAACTACGACATATTCAGAGAATTGTCAATGGAAACATGGCACAATAGCGACTAGCGGTATTCTGCGATATACAGGGTGTTGGTCCTCAGACGAGCAATCCCGTATATTTTTATCCTATAGTTATTGAAAAAATTTTGTTCCTGTCACATCCTGTAGATCGTAAAAAAGCAGAATAAGAGAATATCTGAAGAATCTTCGAGATCCTGTCACTAGAAGATTGAAGAGAAAACCCAATGAGCTCCCATCCTAACCCCCAAAATCACCACAGTTAAAAAATCGCCCGTGTCAGTCGGAAAGCGACCTTAATGGCGGATTTCATCGGCACGTCCGATCCGGACATTAATTTTCTTCTCATTTCGTCGGATCGAAACACCGAAGCCGCATGTGTTTTTACCCGGAATCCAAATAGATCCCATTCGAGCCGACATTTCCAACGGCGCACATGTTTGTCCATATCTCTCGTTGATATCACACAAAGGTGCACCTTCGCAAACACACATCCTGTTTAATTTGATTACTGGGAACGCTATTAGCGCGATCGATCCCGTGCACCATAACTGAATTTCCTTCGTTTTCGCGCCAGAAGCGAGCGACGCCACAGCTGCGTCCCCCATTTGTCTCAGAACCGAAGATACGCACCCGATTTCACGCCGAAACGCATTCATTGCCTCGAATGTTTCATTAGTTGGATCCTCGTATGATGATGTTGTCGTGTGTGGCCCCCTTTAGGGACCCACGAAGGAAAAGACCGAATTCAAATTGTATTGCTCGTTCATCGTCAGGAAACAGTTTTTTCCGAATGATTTGCTGAACTCAATTTAATCAGATTATTTCAGAAACTACACAATTTGCAATTGTAATTCAGGAATTGTCAATTCACATTCAGAAAACATCACTTGTATTTCAAATTTATCAACTGAATTTCAGAAAACATCAATTGTAATTCAGATAACACACTCGATTGAATTAGGGATATGGTCAATTATACACTGCGCAAAAAAATTAATGCACATTATGGAAATCTCAAATTTATTCTTCAACTGAAGGTGTCCTCAATGATAATTACTTTTATCAGAATTATGCATGCATATGTTATCCACTTTCAACGTTTTTCTTCAATACAGATGTTTTTTCCCAGCAGGAATAAAAAAAGATGATATTATCAGATTTTGAATATATTGGCTCCAATCTAAAATCAGTTGTTCTCGATCAATTCCAGTAATCAATAGTTTTTTTTTTCGTTTGATTTTTTACACTCGATCGCTATGCACCGCGAAACACGCAATTTGATCCAAGAGGAATGTGCCCAAGCGGTAGTTTTGCGAGAAGAAGGGTGGACATACACAAGAATTGCAGAAAGGTTTGGAGTTTCCCATACAAGTGTGTCCAGAATGTTGCAGCGATTCAGGGAGACAGGTATGAATGTCCGAAGACCAGGACAGGGTAGACCACGGGTAACAACTGCCATTCAAGAACGTTACTTGAGAGTTTCTTCGTTGAGACAACGGTTTGCAACCGCTCGCCTCCTTCAAAATCAGCTTGAGCAAACTCATTTGGTGCTAATTAGCACTCAGACAATAAGAAATCGCCTCAGAGAATATGATGTAAGGCCTCGTGTCGCGGCAAGAGGCCCAGCTCTTACCCCAGCCCATCGAAGGGCGCGTTTGGATTTGGCGAGAGAGCATATTCATTGGGAAGAGGCCGATTGGAAAAGAGTTCTCTTCAAAGATGAGTCTAGATTCTGCCTCTACCATTGTGATCGACGTTCCTTTGTATACAGATGTCCACATGAAAGATATGCTCAGTGCAATTTCCTGAATACTACTGGTTTCGGGGGAGGATCGATTATGGTATGGGGTGGAATATATTTGACTGCTCGTACAGACGTAGTGGTCGTTGATAATAGAGCTTTGAATGCTGATAAGTATATAAGGAACATTCTTGAAGAGCAGGTAGTGCCATTTGCCCAATACATTGGTGAAAATTTCATTTTTATGGACGATAATGCCAGACGCCATCGTTCACTTTGAAGTCTCTCGACTAGAATGGCCAGCAAGAAATCCAGATCTCATTCCGATTGAGCAGGTTTGGGACAACCTCAATAGAAGACTGAGAAGTTCATGAAATCATCCAGCTACTCTTAATGACTTAGGAATCCAACTCGAAGAAATCTGGGAAGGATTAGATCAGAACATTTTAAGATCACTCATTTTGAGTATGAACCGTCGTTGCTGAGCTGTAAATAAAGCAAGGGGTGGAAATACCAAGTATTAAATCACTTATTAGCATTTCAGTATTTTGAAAATTGTTCATTTCTCTTCTTTCACATAAGATTCGGTGAAATCCTGAATTTTTCTTCCATTTAATGGATCTTGTTTCGTTCGAAACCTTCCCGAGAGAACATAAAAAATAAGTTATAAAGTCAATGTAGAGTTAACTTGCATTAAAATTGAGATTTTCAGGAGGTGCGTTAATTTTTTTGCGCAGTGTATTTCAGGAATTCATTTCATGCGCACATTGATGCCAGATTTTATTTCAGAAAATATCAATTGTAGGTGATTCATGAATAAAACAATAATAATAAATGAACTTCAATTTTCACGTGAAACATTAAATCTTTAACACAAAACTGAAAAAATTTCAAGCCATACAGGCATGTCTGCCATCGCAATTGCATGTTAGCTCGGTCAATAATTTTTTCCACCTATGTTAGTCTTTTTTCAATAACTCCCGGTGGCACACTGTTTGGAATTCTAAGGTTTTTCTTTACGTATCACAGACGATCACTCAATCTGATAACTCGTTCTTTATATCTTGCCACTGTTGCAACAAACCCCCAACCTATTCATTTTCTGAAACTGCTGTGAATGAACCTCGTATTCTCTCCATGGCTAATACACCAGCTGCAGACACTGTTGTCAATTGCATCTCCAATTGAATATGTACTGAATTTGACTGAATTTTCATTAGGTGTTATGTGCTTCCTGAAGCTACGGTGTTAGGTGAGGAATCGAATGAGAAGATTTAACATATTTTCACTAAAATCCAGTGTTGAAGAAAAGAAAGATCCAGCACCAAGAGATTTCACCAGATTATATTGGTTTTATTCATACATGGAAACATACCTGATTTAATATTAAGATATATGATTGACGATAAATATGATAACCATATGGAAAAAATGAGTAATATATGACTCAAAATACGACTTAAATTCAAATAATAATCGAACTTTCAGAATTAAAAATTAAGATTTTTGAAATACGATTGACTAATGTGATTTTCATATGACATATTCTAAAATTCAATTGACGCTTTCTGAATTACATTTGGAAATGGTGTAGAAGTAGAAACCCAAAAATGACATATAACTGTGGAGACCTCCTATCCAAACCATCTTTTCAAATATATTTCCTGTGGATCTGAACGTTTTACAACTCACGATGGTTCATTTCCTAGTCCCACTTTCGTCAGTCAAGTATTCTATGGACCTCTGATCAGCTTGTCAACGTCACCTGGACTTACACCAGCTCTGTGTACCCGTAAAAATTCATGGTCGCCACCAACACGACGAATAAGGGTCATACAGCCGCTGTTACATATTTCGGTCCTTTGTGGAGCAACGCTGCTGCGAACTTATGGTATCGATGTCATTTTCTATCACGAGCGCTGTACAGTTATGTAAATTCATGAAGCGAGTGGAACGAATGGAAAGCTCTCTTTTCATTAAAATCCGGTTCATGATATAGGTGTCTTTATGAGTTGCGTTTCAGGGTAATGGTTTAACTAGTGTAATATCGTTCGCATTGTTTTTCGACAATACTTCGGGAATTTATTGTACGAGCTACCGTTTCCATAATATCAGGTTCGTTCGTTCCGCGTGATAAATAGTAGGAACTTTTAAATTTTTTCGAATTGCATAGGGGAATGTACGTGACTGGGTTCGTAACAATATGAGTTCTTTCGAGATCATTTTTATGCTGCTCTCAAATTTTTCTTCATTTTATTCATCGTTAGTTATCTGACTCACGAGAAGGAATAGTATATAACATTACTAGCAAGGTAAGACGGTTTTTACTGGCGAATGGAGGATATAAGTCAGTTACCTCCTTGAGCCAGTAAAACCCGTTACCTTGTATTGTTTGCGATTTTATTTGTTTCTCATTTGTAAAAAGGTTAGATGAATTCCAAAAAAATCTCAATCATTTGTCGCAAATGTCGTAGGCTAAGGAAGCGTTGCCATGAACATGTCTGTTTATTTTTCTTTACATTTGTTTTGGCGAAAGCGAAAATGAATGTACCAAAAGAAATTATTGAGGCAGCCAGCAGTGTAGCACCAAGTTTATTACCTGCAAAATCAGCTTCAAGGTACGAGCGAGAATACGACTTCAAAAAGTGGCAAAACAAAAATAGTGTGATTGGGGTAACTGAAGATGTTTTGTTGGTCTACTTGAATCAACTATTAGCTAGATTCGGCCCTAATACTTTATGGACAAAATGGTCTATGCTGAAAAGCTGCTTGGAAATGAAAGAGAATGCCCCTATTCGCAAGTTTCCTTTCCTTAAAAAATTTATTGAAGAATATGACGTTTAGTTGTCATTTGCAGATTTCAAAAGGTAATAGCGTTTCTGAAACGAGGAAATGAGCGTTATACGCCAAATAAGGGCCAAGGTATTAAGTAAAGAAGAGGCTGAACAATTTCTTTTACATGCTCCTGATGACCAGTGATTGCTGGCGAAAATTGTAACAATATTTGGAATTTTTGGATGTTGTCGATGTAACGAAATTCTCTCCTTGAACATGAATAATGTAGAAGATATGGAAAAATACGTTATTGTAACATTGCGGCAAACAAAAAATTTAACAACAAGAAGATTCACCATAACGGATGATGGCTGCAGCTTCAAGCCCTGCCTGTTATACAGAAAATATGTAAATCTTCGGCCTTCTGGATCAGAAAGCCTAAGACTTTTTTTGGCATACCGACGTGGAAAGTGCATTTCCCTTAATGCTGGCCAGCACACTATTGGTGGTGTCCCAAAGCAAATAGCGAAACATTCAGGTTTAAAAGACCCAGAGTTATACACCGGCCACTCTTTTCGCAGAACTGGAGCCACTATGGTTTGGGTGGAGATATTTTAGCACTAAAGCCTGCAGGAGGGAGGAAGAGCACCGAAATTGCGATGAGTTATGTCGATGATTCGGTCAACAAAAAAATCGGAATGTCTAACAAATTATTTGGTAGTAAGGAGAGTACAAATGTTCTGCAGTCCTCGAGTTCAGCAGTTTCTGAGTCAACAGATGGTTCATCATCATTAGTATCAACTCTTTCATCATCAAAAATCTGTGTTACTGTAAATAACAATTGTACCATGATTTTCAACATATATGACAATAAAACAAAATTTTCTAATGTAAATAATACTACTAACTTGTAAAAATTTTGCAAGTTAACTGTCAGTTTTACAAGTTAGTGACTTGATAAAATAAACTTTCTCGATTAATATTGTGTTTTTGGAAACTGACGTTTACAAATGGGAAACAAATAAATACTTTTTCAGTCTTTAATTCAGAACATATCATGGTACTTCGGCGTCAATTTTTAAGATTTCTAAACTAAGACAAACAAATTTGGTTTTTCTTGGCGTTTTTCTGGTTGTGATTACTTGAACCACTTGTTTTTGTTGATCTGTTTGAACACTACTGTATTCCAAAAAATGAGTTCAGGGATGTATCAATATGATAACACATGATTCTTTTAGTACAAGATTGAATCATTATCGCAGTTGAGAATAATATGGAAACCCATTACAGGAAAACGTTCAGAATTTTCGTTGGAGCAGTCGATTCAAGGACGTGGATCGTGAAAAACCAGAGAAAATCGCCATTTCATTCTGGAAATTACCTGATTTATGTCTGCCTTGTCGAAGTTTCCGTGTCACGACCCAATTTGTCGTTTTTTTCCCGACGACATCATTACGAGAGGAATATATATATTTTGGGGAAATCGTAAATAGTTCACGATCCTGTTAAATGCGATAGTATAATCTGGATTTCAGTTTCAGACAAGGAATAGGGATAAGCACAGATAAGGTTCTGAGCGCATGTACAAAGTTAAATATCTATTGAAATATTGTCTGTGAGGTCTTTGCATATTTCGGAAGATTTAATTTGGGTTTCCTCTCCCATTCTCTGAAACAAGAAAAAATTTGAAAAATTTTTAGAAGATTTAGATTTAATAGAAGAAAGGCCCCTCCATAAAAATGTGAGTACTGATTTGTCAGGGGCCAAAACTTTACAAGAAGAAATTGTTGCCTAACAATTAACAAAAAAAAACACTTTGAACTCTGAAGCGTAACGTTTCGCAGTCTAAATCAGACTCCATCTTTAGACAATTTCTCTTTTTCATATAACTTCATAGAATCGTCACAATATTTTGATTTTTTAACTGACTTCTGTCAATATATGATGAACATAGATTAATATTGATTACTAGATGTTGAAATCGTTATTTTATTTCAAAATTCCCTGAAACCAGTTCTTTTTCCAATAAAGCCATCCAAATTCGATCTATTCCTACTGAACAATTGGCGAGATTATTAGCCTCATCCAACAAAATACAAGGTGACTCCTTGATTTTTCTTCTATAATTATCAGGTTCCGTCATTAGAATTTTTGTGCAATTCCAATCCATCATGTGATTGCCGATATTGGAACACACATGATCTGCTATCTGCGATCTACCAATATCTCTATTTTTTATGTTATTCTTATGATCACATTTTCTAATGTTTCTCCTGTATAAGATTTTCCACAAATACAGGAAATATTATAAATACAATCTCTTGATTTTTGATTCTCATTCAAAAGTTAATTTTTGTTAATAAAGATCGTAAATCATTTTTTGTTTTGAAAACAGTTCTCATGTTGAATTTAGAAGGCCACGAAAAAAAAACACGTCTGGCACTCGAGGACTCCCGCGGTAAAGCTATTGCATAGCATCTATACAAAAATAAGAAGATAATATTGTTGATTCAATTTTTTTTTTTTTTTTTATTTATCTTACAATTCATGTAGGTTATTCAGGAATGTTTATCATTGAAACTATAGGTTTATGGCAACTGAAAAAAGAAACATAAGTTTGAGTCTTAATGTCTTCTAAATATCTGGAAAATACCGCGTCAATAGTGGTCCCATATTTTGTTGTGGATTCTTGTGGATCATTATTCATTTTTAAATTCAATTTTTCCGAAAGAAAAGTTGTCAACCACTCTGATTTTTTATCAGCGAAGTTAATGTTGAAATCGCCAGTCAAGAAAAGTGGAAATTCATTACCATTTGTACCAAGTATTTTCGATCCTTCTTCAGTGTACTCTAGTAAAGTGCGATGAATAAAATGCTCTACCTCGTCCAATTTTGGATTCGGAGAAATGTAAATTGCTACCATGACTATGTGTAGGCCATTTCTAAGTTTTCATAAGCATGCACAAATATCTCCAACAAACGAGCGTCTAACGTCTTCAATATTTATTTCAATATTCGGAGTCATAATATTAGTCACATTATTACTATTTTGGTAAATAGCTACCCCACCTTTTGAAACAGTGTCTCGCTTGAATTGAACAATACAATTGAAATTAGGTATTTCAATCGGATTATCACGCGTCATGCATGTTTCGGTAAGAAGTAACACATTGGTTTGTCTCGTAACTGAATCTAGTAAATCGTATTTGAGACTATGTAGACTTTGGCAATTGAAAGTCATTATTGAAATGCCATTTCTATTACTAATGAAATTTAAGACACTTTGAGCTATATAAAGACAGTCTTCTGAATTCTTGCAACAAAGATGCAGTCGATGCAGTTTGCCTTCGATTATGATAAAACTTAAATGCAGAATTATCATTTTTTGTCGTAATATACAATTTTTCAATATTAGTCACCTGAGAGAGTGCAACATAGACGAGTTCCTGAGAATGTGTTTTACTGTACTCATATACTATTTCGTCAAAAGTTCCACCTTGCGACTTATGTAAAGTTAGAGCAAAAGCTGAAGTTAATGGAAAATGTTTGCGTTTGGCTATACATTTTCTATCCGATGTTAATGAAATATTTGCCTTTCGTAATTCAATGGGAACAGCGAGATTGCTGACTCCATTTTGCACTGCTGCACGTATCCGTCTAGTGGCAAGCACCCAAACACCGTGCCGAAGTCTGCGGAACTGAACCAACGATACACGGCTGTGTTAGGTTTTTTCGTTACGGAATTTCTACATTCGGTCGTCGCGCTCAAAGTCTGAGATAAAAGCTATGCAGTAGCTTAAAAGGTGAAAATGAGGGGGTATGGAAGCTTCGCCAACGAACAACCGACGCCATAAACAATCAAACAACTGGCGGTAAGAAATCACGAACCGTATAACGCTCTCGTACAACTAACACGCTGCAATTAGAGAGTCGATAATAGTTGGAACTCAATTAGAGAGGAACACTAAACAATTGCCGGACCACAAAGGGAATGTCACTCACATATTAGCTGAATCGTTCGTGTCATACGTGAAGCCGCGATCGATGGGATCGCCGAATGCAACACAGGCAGATAATCAGCCGGTTAATGGCGGCTTCGGTTTTGACGATTGTGCTTCCCGATTGTTCCTTTTTCGATGGCCGCACGTTTGGACGAGGCCAAACGCAATTATTCAAAACGGGGCACGGGCGTGATGGATGGACTTAAGCGGGGAGATTCATCGGCGATTGAAATCGGAAGAATTGTATCGACGGTTTCGATATGAGGCTTATTATTCTTGGGTTGCTGTTCGCGCACTTTCTAAACATTGTTGCGAATAAGACGGAAAACGTCATTTTCATGCATTCCTTTTGAAATTCAGTAACGACGGTGTAAGGTTAACAGAGATCACACCCTTTCACATTGGTTTCCAATTGTGTAAGCACAAGGAAAATCGTGCCTTACGTTGGTCGCCAATTGTGTAAGGTTAAAGAGATAAATTGTTTAAGGTAATGATTTGACAATAGTTGCTCCAGCTAGTCAGGACATGAGACCACCTTACATTTATATGAGGTAAAAGGAGATAATATGCTTCTACTCAGGCTTATGATAATCAAAACTTGAACAGTCGAGATTTATTCCTCTCCGATGACAATAGCTATTTACAATGTCTAATATCACATGAACAATTCGTCAGAAATACAATTCACAAGCGTTTTCGTTCTTTGTTAACTTATCTGAATATAACAATGATGGGCAAGGGAAGTGGCTATCTCTTAATTTTCTCCCAACGCTCGAACTCCTGGAAGACGTTGTAGTAGGAGGTGAAGACTGTATTCTTCCAAATAGAAGCGTTGAGGTTTCAACTTTCTCCAAGGTGCAGGTACTGAAGGATTTGTAGACTTAGGCCCCTCCAAAGAGGCTTCAGGTGTCTAGACCTCTTAAGACAGGTGCCGGAGGCTTAGCTCTCTCCAAAAGATACCGGAGACTTAGCTCTCTTCAAAAGATACCAGAGATTTAGCTCCCTCCACAAAAATATGCCAGAGACCCAGCTCCTTCCAAAAAAGATGCCGGAGATTCAGCTCCCTCCAAAAAAGGCTATAAAAAAAACACTTGTATCAGTTCTCTGTACCGTCAAACTTCCACAATTCCCTGAGATCTCTGATAATCTTAGTTTACATAAAGATAATTCAGAAAAGGAAAAAATGTCCACGTGTTCACTGAAACACTGGCACAGATAAATCGAGGAATTGAAAATCAGAGAGTCACGGAACTGTGAAATGTTAAAATTCAATTAATCAATTATAACATAGATAAACTGATCTGGAAGGAAGGTTGATTCATCGGATAGTTGAGGAAATCAAATGGAAAGTCGTACGATCCACAAAATAGCGAAACCCAAGCGTCTCTCACCTCATATGAAAAATATGAATCGTTAATAAAAATAGATATATGGTTGTCTGATCAACTTTGTACTCACCAATCTTAATTATTGCCTAAATTAAACTGTTTCAATCCAGAAAAGGAGAAAAATTTATTGCCTTTTCCGATTCCGTGTCAAAATATCGGAACACTAGAGTCTCGCATCTGAGATGGTACATTCACAACTGACTGCGATCGCGTACCTCCCGCGTCACGTTCTCGATCCGAGACGATCCGGAAACTCCCGAGATCTGAACCCGGCAAATTGAAACGTTACAACGGTTTCAACGCCATCTAGTCTTTCAAATGCCAATCATAATAGGTTTACTAACAAGGATGGTTATGCACACCAGAGAATGCTAAATCAATTAATCGATGAGTACTTCAGTGTGAGATTTTTTTATTGTGTTAAAAACCAAGCGCTTTCGATCTAATTGAAGACCATTATCAAGGTTTTTCCGTCCAGGAAACCATCACAAATGCTAGAGAATAAGGGCATCACAGCAATGAACAAATGAGTGCATATAAAGATAAACATAAATGAGTACATTAAAACTTCTTTCAACGACGTGATTGAAGGGATCATAAATCACGTCGTTGAAAGACGGAAAAACCCTGATGATGGTCTTCAATTGGACCGAAAGCGCTTGGTTTTTAACACAATAAAAAATTTCACACTGAAGTACTTATTGATTAATTGATTTAGCATAATAGGTTTTTTATGTTAGAGAGATCAGTGCGTAGAAATTAAGGAAATGAAGAAATTAGGTTGAGAAAACCAGACAGAAAGTAAACTGCAAACTGCTCCACATGAGTTAGGGATATTGACTAAAATTGCAAAAAAATGTAGTTCGGATGAGAATTCAAGAATTTCAAGACTATCATTACAATGTATGGCCTTCATAGGCATCAATAACAGCTTGACATCTTCTTTGCATACTACACACGAGGTTGTTGAACATTTCTTGAGGAATTTGGTTCCATAAACGGGGCAGAAGCTCTCTCAGATCATTTAAGGATTCTGGGGTAGATTGATGATTATTTAATCTTCTTTGGAGCATATCCAATGCATGTACTATGCTATTCAAATCTGGTGAGTGCGGAGGTATTGGTTAATGTGAAATACTAAGCTCCTTGCGCGCATTCTCAACTATGGCTGCACGGTGCCTTCTGGCGTTATCGTCTAGAAATTTAAAAGTTTCACCAAAAGCAGTGAAAATTTGGCGAAACGTTATCAATGTCATGCTCCCTATAGTGTAAGGCGGTCATATTCCTAGGACAAATGTGTAAATCTGTGCACACGTTGAAACATATCCCGGCCTATACCATAACACTTCCCCTCGGAATGGATGGACTTCTTGGACATAGCGACGATTATGAGGTATGCGTGGGATTTTTCATACCCTCATTCTTCGAGAATCTGAAAATGGTCCATACCTGGATTCATCAGTGAAAACAACACTACGCCATTGATCTTCCAATTGATATGTTGCCTTGCCCATTCCAGTCTTTGACGCTTATGGTCAAGTGTTAATGGAACTGCTCTTAATGGACGTCTAAAACCTAGATTCACCTCTCTCAAACGTCGTCCGATGGTTTCGATGGAAACTTGGACCCCATCTGCATTTTGGAGAGTATTCCGTAGCATTTTACATGTAGATGTAGGCTTTCTTCTCGCCGAAATGGTTATGAAACGATCCTGAGCAGGTGTTGGTTTTCGTCGCTCACCAAGCCTTGGTCTTTCCAACACGGAACCTGTCTCCCTGAACCTATTCCAAAGTCGAAATATCACACTTTGGCTGACTTGGAGCCTTTCCGCTACAACAACCTGAGTTAGGCCACCCTAATAATAGCCTCATCGTTTGTTAATTTACGTCTTTGCATTTTCAGAAAACTCGTTTCAAATCGAAGCCGTTGATAAACTGACTTCATTTCAAAATAAGAACATTCATGAAGCATATGCAAAGAACCAAACTTCAGAAAAAATGCGACCATATTGACGAAATGTCTCATACTGATTTTTATTGGATCGATTCAAGTTGTTATTGAGTTTTAAATGATTTTACAGCGTTTTTTCGAACATTACATACTTTTCGAAACGATTGAATACGATATCCCCAACTCTTGTGGAACAGTATATTCTTCTGATGACAAAAATGACTCAGCCTGTTACCCGGTTTTGGCTTGACGTCGACTTCTGGAACATCCTGTATGCGGTCGTGAAAGCCTCAACTTATATTTCATCTGTTCTTTATTATAATTTTCTTTATGGAGTTATGATGTCCTTGAAGTTTGTTTATGTTCGAAGTTCTTCTTGTAATTACCTTGCTGCATTTCTGTTGTCTCAACTTTCCCTATTTCGAGAGTGCTTTTCATGCATCTCTGGAGGATTTCGTCTACGTTGGTCAGGAATGGAACCTCCCTTACCACGAAACAGAGTGCGTTCGAACGTTGGCGGCACGGAATCTGGCGGTCGGTGGATGCAAAGCAAGATTGTTGTGCGATTCACCATCGACTATTATTGCATGTCATTTGCATTCCGGTCTCAGGTCGACAGAAGGTCATTCAACACGGACAAATTGAAGGGCGTACACGCGAATCAAATCGGCCTGTCCGGCAGGCCTCGAGAGGCATTGTGATGGGACTCTGCCGGATCCCGAAATGGGTTTTCATCTTGTCGGCCGAAGCCTCAGTTCATTATTTTCGACGTGAGTCAGGTGGGATGCGAGAGGGTGAGGTTTGGCTAAACTGCGATTCGTATTAGTCCGTTGTGACATCGGCAGATATGGATGAGAGGGTTGATTTCGAACCAGCTTGTACCCTTTTCTCCCTTTCAATTATACTGCTCCATAAGAGTTAGGGATAACGTATTCAATCTTTTTGAATAGTATGTGATCTTCGAGAAAATCGCTGCAAAATCATTTGAAACTGATAACAACTTGAATCGATCCAATAAAAATCAGTATGAGACATTTCGTCAATCTGGTCGCCTTTTTTTCTGAAGTTTGGTTCTTTGCAACAATGAATGTTCTTATTTTGAAATGCAGTCAGTTTATCAACAGTTTCGATTTGAAACCAGCTTTCTGAAAATGCCAAGACGTAAATTAACAAACGCTGAGTGAGGCTAATAGGGCTATCGGAATGCTACAGGGTGGCCTAAATCAGGTTGTTGTAGCGGAAAGGCTCCAAGTCAGACAAAGTGTGATATCTCGACTTTGAAATAGGTTCAGGGAGGCAGGTTCCGTGTTGAAAATACGAAAGCTTGGTGGGCGACGAAAAACAACACCTGCTCAGGGTCGTTTCATCACCGTTTCGGCGAGAAGAAAGCCTACATCTACGCGTAGAATGCTACGGAATACTTTTTAAAATACAGATGGGGTCCAAGTTTCCATCGAAACCATCAACCGACGTTTGAGAGAGGTGAATCTAGGTTCTAGACGTCCATTAAGAGGAGTTCCATTAACACGTGACCATAAGCGTCAAAAACTGGAAGGGGCAAGGCAACATATCAATTGGAACGATCAATGGCGCAGTGTCCTTTTCACTGATGAATCCAGAAATGTACGATTTTCAGATTCTCGAAGAATGAGGGTATGGACGATCCCACGCATACCCCGTAATCGTCGCTATGTCCAAGAAGTCCATCCATTCCGAGGGGGTAGTGTTATGGTTTGGGCCGGGAAATGTTTCAACGGGCGCACAGATCTACACATTTGTCCTGGGAATATGACCGCCTTATACTACAGGGAGCATGTCATTGACAATGTTTTGCTAAATTTTCACGCTGCTATTGGTTAAACTTTTTAATATCTAGGCGATATCGCTAGAGTGCACCATGCAGCCGTAGTTGAGAATGAGCGCGAGGAGCTTGGCATTCCACATTTGTGTTTCTTCAAGCAAAACCGATTTTTTTACTGATCTAAGAAATAATGTAGTGAACATTTTAGAAACCTCATTGAATGTTCTAACTTTTGAAACAACTTGCTAATTTGATGTAATACAAATTTTCTTCAGTACAATCAGTTGAAGTTGGTCGAGATATTAATTTCCAATATCTGGTTCGGCAAAAAATGACATTATTTTTTGAGCTGGAACAATTGGCTTAGAATTCAAGATTACAGTAAAGAAGTACTATTCGGGATAACATAGAAAAAAAATATAAAATTTAAAATTAGTAAAAAATTGTAGCAACCGCAGTTTAAGAATCGCCACAGGTTGTGCATTTTCTCGAATAATACAAAATGCAATATAATTGGAAAAACACACGACTTGGATTTTTTTTTTAATATTTGTCTGATCACCACTATGACTCAGCCTCTTTCTTGATTCCGGCTTAACTTCAATTTCTGGGGCACCCTGTAAAATTACACTACGAAACTCTTTTGGGCTTATTGGCCGTGGCCTATTAGAAATTATTCCACCTAAGGTTTCGCCTAAATCTGCAGAGGATTTTTCGTTTCAGATTGAAACTCTAACGTGGACTTACCAACCGTTATGTTGCCCTCTTCAATCTGTAGCCCGGAAGGAGGGGTACATGTGTTGATCTCAGGTGTATTGTAAGTTGTATTTTTACATTTTAAAACAAGACTTTCACGTTCTTCGATTAGACACTCAGGACGGTGATCTCTGATAAACCCTACGATCACGAGCTACCTACTGAATGAACGTTGTGTTGTGACGTCACACTGATCCATCGTCACCCTGGGAGCCGAGCTGTTATGTTTTAAACTCGAAATCCTGGGCGCTATTCGACGTATCAAAATAATTCTTCACATAACATTCACATTTTTTACGTAGAATAGGAATATCAAAAATTTCGAAAGTGCAAACGTTCTTCATTAGCTACTGAAGTGTATATCCTGAACATTGACGATGTCAAAATCAGGCAGCACGTCGAGAGTTTTAATTAGTCGGCTACCTCCCGGACTGACACGACAATCTCGCTTTGTCGCTGCGGACCGTTCCTCCCACGCCTCCTACGTTTGAACACACTCTGTTTAAATAAACATTGGCGTACTGTCAGAATTCGTAAGGCCGGGATTAGACGAGCCCTCAAACGGCCTTGTCTCGGAGGGTCGCTATGAGAGGGTTGATTATTCCGCAAACTGGGCGAGTTCGTATTGTTAACCGGGGTAATTGGGTTAGGCGAATGTCTTCGGCAGCGTTTTCTCAAAAAAAAAATTCAGAATTCGCTACAGCACTTCGAAATTTTCCAGAATACGGATCTTGGAGAAAAACTTATTTCATAGTATTAATCTACGACCTCGAATTAATAGAAAAATTAACCCAGGTCGATATAACTCCAAAAAAAAAATAGATTTTGGAATATTTTCATGAACCACCTAGAGACGGATATGAAAAAAATTTTTTCGAGCTATATCGACCTGAGTCATATTTTCGACTAACTCGGTATTGTAGATTACGAATATGCAATTGAATTTTCTTCAATAAAAGTATTTTGGGAAATAAATCACCATTTGTGGAAAATCTTTGGAAATTTGGTCAAGTTTGAAGTGCTGTAGCAGCCAGAAAAATCATGCTGGGCGAATGCTGATTTTTTTTCTCGAAGATTGAAACATAGCGAATGAAAAAGTCAAATTTTCATCCACCTATCGTGAACATTTTGATTTTCTGATTTTTTCCGAAAAGGTCCAAAATTTTGGATTTTCCATCGGCCACAACTGAAAAACTCATTGTTGCAGAAAAAATCTGTTTGCATTTTCGTAATCTACGCTCTCGATTCAGTCAGTGGTTGAATTTTGGTGTTGATCGGAGAAAATTTATTTTTTGGCGAAATTTCCATGGAAAAAAATTGCGATTTTTGGGAAAAAAAAATGCTTCGATCAATACCAACTTGATACTGTTGACTAATTCGGGGAAACTGATTACGAATATGCAAACAGATTTTTGCTTCAAAGATTACTCCTCAAGTTATCGTCGATGGAAAATTCGAAATTTTTTACCGTCGCGAAAAAAATTTGAAAGTCTAAACTGTTCGTGATAGGTATATGAAAATTAAACTTTTATATTACTAAACGTCTAATCTATGAAGAAAAAAATTTGCATTTACCCAGTGTCACTTTTCTTACATCAATCCAAAATTAGCCAAATTTCAGATGAATTTTTCTGAAAAAAAGTTCAAATTTCACAATCGAAAAGAAAGACCGTTACTTTTATCAATGCAATATCCAAGGTTCAAGATTGCGAAACTTTTTTAATATCGTTCTGCCACATATTATTTCTCTAGCTTCTTTTTTTTTCAAGCAATGTGAAACTAAAACTGATTCAGATTGGAAGTCAGCATGACGATTGGTCTCATTCGTTGAATTTTCTAATAAGTAGAATAATATACATAACTACAAAAAAAAACTAAGACTTCATTCAAATTTCAATTCCCTAGACAGTACATATGTTCACATTCGGAAACCAATGATGCGGTAAATTTTCAGTCAAGTGGTCCATTTGATCGCCCAAATATGAGAAAAATAAGAATAGTTATTGATATTGAGGGAGTCTTCCGGGCTTATTGGCCGTGGTCTATTAGGAAAAATTTCACCTACAACTGCGGTAAGCAACTTCAGAGGATTCTTGGTCTAAGATTGTATCTCGAACGCTGAATTTCTGACATTTTCTGACTCTTTCAATATATCCGGTCGTGGAAGCCTCCAAAAATATAATAATTATTTTTTATACAAGTGCAGTAGGCATGTATATTCTTTCACGAATACAAAATTAAAAAACCAGCCACGAAATGGCAATTTTTTTGATGAAAGAGTCTAAAAGTATTTTACATTACGTCGACTAAAGATTATAGAATATAAAGATGGGAAACGAAGCGACTACAATAATATGAGCGACATCTGTAGTTTCAAAAGTAAACGGGTTATGGTTAAAATATTTATTTAGGGTACATTTGGCAAGATTATATAGAGATTATTAGTAGGCTGTTGTCAATTTTGAAAGAAATGCTTGAATAAATATTTTTTATGAATGATTGTATTTTCTCGTATACGCGTATTTTTCATTGGAATAACTCGAAATCTACAAGAGTAGCACCAAGCTCACTCTATAATCTTTGCTTGTGTGTTTTCTGTTATAAAATTTGTGTTAAAAACTGGCCGACATTTAAAACGCATGGTGATTAAATGCAGAAATAATAGAAAGAATGTGCATTCTTTTCATTACCAAAGAGAATGGAAATGTAAGTTTTGAAACTCGTATCATGTAACTGTCTTGTTCATTGCTTTTTATTTTCAGTGCTGTCAAATGGACAGAGTTTTCGGGGCAAAAATATATTGTACTGGATAACTTAAACAGAACTCTTGCTGGGCTGACATACAGGTCTTGTTGTACACCTCTGATATTTTTCTTTTATTGTTGTTCAAACATTCTGTAATTAATATACAGTGGACTCTCGTTAAGTCGAACTCCTAGGGACCAAAAGAACTGTCCCACTTATCTATTGTTCGGCTCACCAAACATTCGAGTTATTCAAGTGAGACTCTACTTCATTGAGAGAAAAACTCAGGTTAAGACGAAATCATCATCAATGAGAAACGTGCGTCTGAGCAGTTGAAACATGTCCTTAGAGGTCGAAAAATCGTATTATATTCATCACGTGTGGTGATTTGTTTGCGAATCGAATCTTCTTCGGTCTCATTCATTCGATCAGAAAGTTTCCCTCATAGAGGCGATGGTGGTTAGAAGAACGACTTATGGAGGTGGAGATTTTTTGACGACCCTTCCAGTAGTTCGACTCATCTACTAGATACTCTAGACTCATTGAGGTGAAAATGCACTGGGTAAGATATGAATGAATCGGGTGCAGAACAACTGTTCGACTTATCGATGTTCGATTTATCGAGAGTTCACTATATGAATAAGTTCTTGAAATAGTTATAATAATTCTCCAATATCTGAACAAATTTTTGAAATGTTCTCAATTTCATAATTATTGTATTGTAGTTGATTTTACACAATCATTTCAAATAAAAATATAAAAAATCCAGAAGCGTATTTCATTTTATTCAAAACAATGTGTAGATGAAAAATATCATCCTGATCAAAAAGCGGAGCCCTGCTTTTGTTTTGTCGATCAGGATGTTTCTTCAAAAGCTCGACAAAGAATACTCAATTTAATGGAAATTTATGAGAAGTATAATTCAAATTTCGCGTCTATTAAAATAGTTTTTTGTACTGAATAATGTTTTCAGCGCCCTCTGGTTGTCAAAAGTAAGAAACTAGCCAAAAATCGTAGTCGAATTTTAGTACCACAGATATAAGGGCGTTTCGTATCTTTCTAACTCTATAATCTTTGACGTCGACTTTATTCGTTAACCTGGCGAAGCCATTCTGAAACAATGGCCTTGGCAGGTTAACGAATTAGTTCTTCAAAACGTGGCAGAGTGAACGAATTTGCACACAGAATTTTAGAAATTGTTCTCAGTCCGAAATTTCAAACCACCGCCAAACCTGTATTTACATGAAAAACCGAATACGCATTGGCAGAAATATCCCACACTATTTAGACACCTGCTCACGCTAGAAACGACGTAGATATTCGTCCTAGAACAAGAGTAAGATGGCGAATCCATCCAGGGCTTCAGCCACAATGCTGATACCCCAGTTCCGCCCATAAACGGCGTCATCGCGGATAATTGCCATCATATATTGCCTACCGGCTGATATTTATCTCGAACCACTTTGCCCATATTGCTTAGTGTTACGCAGATGAGCAATATGCATACGATAAATGGCTGAGTGCTGAGCGAGATGATTGAAGGTATCATTAAAACGTTCGTTCGCTCCCGGGGATAAATGACATCTTGAATTGCAAGCTCTCTAGTGGTAAGGGAAGCATTTGGAAAAATGCATACCTAAGTGCAGCACAATTTTCACCTAGGAGGTTTCAATAAATCAGACTATGTTTCGTTCTTTTAAACAATATGAAGAAATATGCAGTAACTCAATGAATTCATTGTTTCAATACAAATAAAAAGGATATTCCTCATATTGTTTACTATTTTCAATAATTATATTATACAGGGTGGCCATTTGAAAACGAAACAGACGAGATTACAGACGAAACAAATTTTTTCGATAGAAATGCTCGGACAGGTCGATTTCTGTTTCGAGGGGGACAACTTAAGATGTAGGTTACGGACGCATAGCGCTTCAACCCTTGCTACTACAACCCTCACCCGCAATTTTTGAATAGGGAAGATGGGGTGAATGATACCCCATTTGAAAGGTTTTTCACAAAAAAACACTACAAGTGCCATGAAAACACCACTTCATTTTCAAATGCTTAGTCAAGAATATTTCGAGAACTAATGCATAAAATGAAAAAACAACTGTGCTGAAATCAGTATGAAAATACCTTTCAAATGAGGTATTATTCACCCCATTTCTCAAAAATTGGGGGTGAGGGTTGTAGTAGCAAGGGTTGAAGCGCTATGCGTCCGTAACCTACATCTTAAGTTGTCCCCCACGAAACAGAAATCGACCTGTCCGAGCATTTCTATCGAAAAAATTTATTTCGTCTGTAATCTCGTCTGTTTCGTTTTCAAATGGCCACCCTGTATAAACCACAAGAGGAGTCAGCATAGTCCAGTCATTTTAGAATTTGCACCCCGTAATTGGGGATAATTAGCCACCTACCATAAGATCTTTACCTGATCCTACATGGTATTCATTACTGTCTGGGAAAGTCTCTTATGAAATAAAAAATCGGGAAGAATTCGTCCAACAGCAAAAAATCCAAGAAAACTCACTTATGGCCCGGCGCATCCGCCTATTTGTTACAAGGACATTTTTCATGTTAGTGCATGTAAATTGGAATGAAACCAATTTCAGTAAATATTATCTGAAACAAATAAGATAAAGTTCATGACGTTCTTTAAAAAAATTGTACAACTGTCATTAAAAGAATCACTTGACAGCAAACAGTCACACGTTTATTGACAGCCAACAATGTGTTACAAATATTTTTTTGTACAACTGCCATTAAAAGTGACACTTTCAATGACAGCAAACAATGTTAGAATTGAATTTTCACGTTGAAGCGTGTTAAAAATATTTTAAGCATTAGTGTTCAAAATATCTTTAACACTCCATTTTCTTATGATGAAATCAGATGAGAAAAATTCAGCATTTGCAAATTTTTATTATCAATATTTAACAATCATTACTTATAAACATTAATATCAATCGTAAAACTAGAACAATTACTAGTATCAATGGCCTGTGACGTTAGGGAGCTTCGCAACACGTTATTAGAATCCTCAGCACCATCAGTACTTGTAGAAACCGGAAGTACAATATTGGAAGATGATGAGTCAAAATCTGTTGAGGTTGGGATAATTTTTTCAGCAATGACATTTCTATATGTAATGGAATGATCAACATAGCCCTCGGTTACCGTCGTAGACTTCCATCCTCCATGTTTTTTTATATCCGTAATATTTGCTCCTGATTCTGCTAGCAATGAAGCGGAGGATCTTCGAGAACAGTGTCCTGTATATTGCTTTGGTTCTGGCAGTTTGAGGAATTCGGCAACAATAGATGGAATTTTCTCAAATGTATTAGTACCAACTGGATTTGCAGTGCATTTATTATTCATGTATTTCAGGAAAAAACGTTGATGTTTGATGACGCAGTGCAAAGTACTTATGAAAATAGTCTACATACTTTCCAATAATATTGAAAGAATGACTGACTTTCGTTTTTGTATATGGAAGTTGTATAACCAATGATTTATTTGTTATTTCGATGTCTTCCACTGATGAATCACACAATTCTTCACGCCGACAGGCTCTAAATAATCCGAAAATTGTTGCAACCTTCACCATCAAGTATTTCTCATCTCGTGCCTGCTTTATAAACTTTCCAATTTGTTCACGAGTGAGAATTTTTAATTTTTTGGGACGATATGCATCACTTTTTCGTTTCAAATATGCTATTACCTTGAAATATTTACTAACATCCACACCATTTTTAACAAGGGCGCTTGACTTTATCATTGAATATTTGCTCCACAAAGTTGATGAACTCCATATTTTTGATTTTTCCTCTGAGTATGCCAGGAAAACAGTTTCACTGAAGTTTCCTTCTACGTTTTTCAATATACACCAGGCCAGGAAATGGTTATATGCAATATCGTACTGCTGAACAGATTTTTTTAGGTAGGAGTTCCAAATTTGCTCTTCTTGCAGACTCTTTAATATCCAGAGGAACAACCAAATCCTCACTTTTAATAATAATTGGACTCTCGACAAACATATTAAACAGTTAAAAACTCAAGACGAAAATTGAACAGGAACGAAATTCAAATGACAGCGTTTTTTTTCATTTGTTAGTAATCATAACGTTGGCAACGTTTGCCATTCACAACAACCTTCTGAATATTTAAATATTAAAATACATTTTGAAGTTTATTATCATTGCAAATTCGCCCATTTCATTATCAAAATAGGGCAGTTGTACAAAAAAAATTGTATGGTATTTGTGTTAAAAGTGATTTTATTTTGTTCGTGAAATTGTTCAATTCGCTCCGCTCCTTTCACAAACTTTTTCACTCACAAAATAAAACGCCACTTTTAACACTCATATTATAAATAACTTTTTTCATGTTAGTGCATATAAATTGAATGAAACCAATTTCAGTAAATATTTTCTGAAAAAAATGAGAAAAAGTTCATGACGTTCTTAAAAAAAAATTTTACTACTGTCATTAACAGTGTCACTTGACAGCAAACAGTCACACGTTTAACGGCAGTAAACAGTGCGTTAAAAATATTTTTTTAATATTATATTTCCTCATGAAGAAAACAGATAATATTTTAATAATAATAATATGTAATTGCAATTTTTTATAATCAATCATTACTTATGAGCTTCGAAAGACTCCATAATACGGTGGTGATGGGATACTGATGATACCAAACAAGGCTGGAAACGGTATATGACTCGTCTCAGTGACAAAATCTTATTCTTAAAAATTCGAACGGCATAACACAGTACATGTGTGGCAGAATTTTTTTCAGTGTTTGACATCGATTTTGTAGAAAAGTGCTCGGCTTACCTATTTTTCTCGGATTCTGAAATACCTCGAAAACCAGGATGAAAAAAATTCAACGACACAAAGTAGCCCAACAAAAAATTTTTCGAGAAAAAGTGCTGGGCAAACTTCACTAAATACCTCTCATATTTTTTCATTAATTTCTCGATTATAAAATCTGAATGTTGATTCATATATTCCACTCAATCTTCTGTCATTTCTTCATAAGTTTCACAATTTCTAATTTTATCAATGCATTCCATTGAATTGTGTACACATTTATTTCATGTGACAAAAAACGAGTTATCTCATGGAATGTTCCAGATCCAGACGTGACCGAACCATGAAATATTGATATTCATTAAACCGAAAATCGATCGAAATTTATTTGGTTGCAATATTAGGGTCTCCGACACGTCGAGTATAAAATTCCATATTAGGTAGGTATTTCACTAGTTATTTGGCATTTTAAATACGAAATTGAAAATTCAATTCGATGTCATTTCGATGAGTAGGCTTTGTATTTGAACTCGATCCTATATCACGTGATGCTTGATCCATCCCATCATGGCACGTATGACATTCTATGTTCTCATCTAAATTTAAAACAGGAGCAACAACCAGTTATCGACTCAATTTCGAGCGGAATTTTGAATATATACGAGTTGAATATTTTAGGTCCTGGAAATCTACAAATTTCCGGTGAATATTTCAATAAAGAGCCGATCGCCTGGTACATAAGTGTAATGCAACATTTTTTCATAACCATACGGGTACTAGTCTAATGAAATATGGGAAATCATTGACTTATTAGTGTCTTATACAGTGTGGAGAGGCAAAATGAAATAAATACATTTCCTCAATTATTGTGAATATATTTATAAAATATCCTGAAATACGTCGAACTTAACTTTTGAAGTGTCATCATTATTCTACGCAAGAGTAAAAGACGTACCTTCAAACAAGCCATTCGAAAGACATGTACAACCAAAAAAACAAAAAAAAAAAACGGTGGAAAACTAAAAAATTCTTTGCCTATACGAAGGCCACAAAAATAAAATTTCGAAACATAGATAAATTCGAAATAGTATAATTATCGAGAAGAATACCATTTTGAAGTCATAGGCTCATAGATCTTTTATCATAAGCCTGGAGAAATGAAATCAGATTCTATTACTGAGAGAACGGGTATACCAGTTTCAGCCTTATTTGGCATCATTAGCATTGCATATTCTTCAGAGGGATCTCTCCCTCCACGTATCGGCTTGATTCGAGTTCTGTCTTATACAGGCAATCATGCGCTATGTGGATTTAATCTTTTCTGTTCATATTCTCTTTACGTTTTATGAATCTTAGTGGCGCATGTTCATCCTAGGATAATTACTTTTGATATTCGAACCTTTGACAAAACTATATTTTGTCCATCAGTTAGAGCATATTCCACTAGTGCAGATTTTCTTATCTGATTGAGTCGACAGTTCATGCTCCTTAATTCTCTTATTGATACTTCGTTTTGTTGTACCAACATAGACTTTACCGCAGTAACAAGGTTCCTGTAAATACGGACTTTGTTTTTGGCAGTTCTGATCATTTGGCCAAGTTTTTGCTTTTTATTTTCTCTAGAGGGTATTTCATTTTGTCTATTTTCTTTCTCTTATTCTGTGTTAAATCCGTTCATTCTACCACATCTTGTAAATTTTGGCCTCCTACTCTTATCATGGATTAATTTATTATCTACTATCTGACCCGGCAGACTTCATACTGCCTCAATCGATAAAATATTAGAATAAGTTCCCTCTTTACCTTTTAAATAAAGATTATTCTTTTGATGTATGAATAGCAATGTACATACCTATTTCAATGCAATTGAATTTTTGGAATATCTTGTACTTTTTTGTATTCCACCTAATATATTTCCTTCTGAAAGATAAACCAATGGTTAGTACAACTTTATTCATCTCTGAGGCGGAACAAAGTTCGCCGGGTCAGCTACCTACCTAATTGCGAATTGCCACAATTGGTCCCACCACCAGATCCCCTACGCTCTTCAGTTTCTGGGATAGGAAATGATTCTAAACACTTCTTGGCCAACATTATACAATAACACTTTATTATAATGTTAAAGTTGCTATTTTATTTATCGATTGAGGCAATACGAAGTCTGCCGGGTCAGCTAGTTTCACAATAAATGTCCACACAATACTGCTGCAACAATCCACAAAATCTCAGCAAATAGTTATCAGCATTCCAACGAAACATTGAACAAAATGAATAATAAGTCATCGAGCTCACTTTCTTGGTGGTTTCTTAGCCTAAAATCAAATAATTCAAATTTGTATTAAGTAGATATTTCAAATTTTGATAAAGGTATTCAATGGATTTATCATCTTGATATTGAATCATCACTTCTCCAGATCATTAGCGGGTATTGTAGAGCATCGTATGAATATTCGTTGCAATTCTCCAGTATTGCGACGCGTAAGAACAATATCACGCGTTTCCAAGTTTTCACCTACAATCACAATTGCCACTTCGTCTATTGTATGGCAGTTGAATTGGCGTCATGTGCTCCAACAGGTCGTTTATCTGCTCTAATCACAAACTTGTGATTGTCACTTGGCAAACGTTCCAAAGCAGTTTTAAACAATCGCACCAATGCATGATGTTCATGAAATAGTTGCTGCAGATCTTGAAGGATTATTTTTCTCATATCTGCATTAATTGATTGACTTTGATCATCCATATTGCCTATATGAAGTACATTTGGAGGAATTTATGATGTGTATCTTCAAGTGGTTGTAATGATCCAATTCTATGGTGAATCTGGCCTTGGATCGAAATAGCAGAAAGGGGAGACAAAATAAGTGATTTGAAATCATTAATGTTAACATTATATTGTTACCTAGAATGTTGGATTGAATCCACGACCTTTAATTATATCTGCTCCAAATGAAGTCATTTGGAAACACCCATTGTATTTTGGTCTGTTCAATAGAAAATGTCAATGTCTTGATTCGGACGTTTAGGCCACTCAAAATACACAGTAATTGTTTAGATTGCCGTAGTCTTCGGAGGAAAGATAGGTGTAATAATACTTGGACACAGATGCGTTAATATTATTATATATTGGCGTTATTCACAAGAAGGAAATTTATTTCTCTTTTTTTCTCCATTTCATCAAATTTTCCAGACTATTAATGTATTTCATGTTAACCCCGCCGTAGAAGAATCCAACAAAAATGTTTCATAACAAACAGTTCATCCAATCTTGAGTTATAAATGATGTAACCAACAAAATGGCCGACTTGCTTTTATGTATTAAGATTAAATTCATGATACAGAAAAGTGTTCTGCTTACCAAAATATTTCAATGAGAGAATCACTTAGGTAAGTCTGAAAAGATCATCAATGTTTTCTGAATTTGTATTACAGATACCTTTTTTGACTCTTCATTCATCTCTGTTTTTGATTAGGTATGACGAAAAACTTCCTATAGGTACTTGCTAAACCTGTCAAATTGTGGAATATCATGAGTGTTCGAGTCATTCATCCAATTTGGATCACAAAATGGTCGAATCCAATTTCCAATCTGAGTTGCCAGCATCAGATCGCTCCTATCTGAACGTTATTAGGTACACTCATGGAACACTAACCTCATTCTGTACCAACGGACACTGGGATGGATAATAACCCAGAATCCTTCGATACCGCAGGTAAATAAAGCCGCCAGCAAACAGTGGCGTACCATCAACATATCGTCGAACAATCGGGCCGCGATTGATGACAATTGATCGAACTGCAACCGAGATAGAATCGTCCGGTGCGATTTAATAGCCTCTAATAAACCAGACCCACGTCCTAAATAGAGATGAGCGATATTTCACCACCGGTGATTTACTCACGGTGATTTTCAAATCACCGATCACTGCGGTGATCGAATTCCAAAAACATGGTGATTGTGATTGTCGGTGATTTTCACGTTGGTTCTTTCCGTCAGTGAATGGGATTGCGATCACGTTAGAAACTCACATACTACGATGGTGATTTTTGGAAGGGGATCACTTACGAGAGTTATGATTCAAGTTCATGCTGTTCTTATTGTCGGTAATTTTTACGTTGGTTTTCTCCGTTAGTGATTGGGATTGCGATCGCGTTATAATGTTAGATACTCGCATACTACGATGGTGATTTTTGGAAGGGGATCACTTACGAGAGTTATGAATGTTATGATTCTAGTTCATGCTGTTTCTATTGTTGGTGATTTTCACGTTGGTCCTTTCTGTCAGTGATTGGGATAGCGTTCGCGTTAGAATGTTAGATACTCGGATATTAGGTTTGATATCGCGATTTCAGAGGAATTTTAATGCCGAACAAGTAAAATAAGGTTTAAAAAGGGATTTTCCCGAAAAAAGTTTTTATATTCCATCTAGAGTTCCGATAATCTCAATTTCATGTGAGTTGTGAGGTTATTCTCAGAATTTTTTAATGCTTACGCTCAGTTGTAGGAACGTCCGTTATACTTTATTAATTTTTTAAATTTCAATACAACATTGAATAGGAAATTCTATTGACAGTAGCCAAGGAATCGTTGTTGCATGGAGGATTGAAATTTTAATGAATAATTAAATGATACATTTCTGCAACTGTGCCCTCAATGCACTCTTTATAGTGATTTCACTAGACTAGACTATTTTTATTAATTTTTACGACTTGGTATTCTAATACAGATTTGAGGTTCAAGATATTCTTTTGATGAACAACTTTCGAAAATATTTAACTCAGAATTTGTATTCACTTGTAGTTGTTAGTCAAATCCAACTAATAACCCTACTTTCTCGAAATCACCGGTGATCATAATCACCGTCCAAAAGAACGGTGATTGACAGATCACAATCACGAATCACGACGTGATTCTGAAATCACCGATTGGCTCATCTCTAGATTGATGACAATTGATCGAACTGCAACCGAGATAGAATCGTCCGGTGCGATTTAATAGCCTCTAATAAACCGGACCCACGTCCTAAATAGAGATGAGCGATATTTCACTACCGGTTATTTACTCACGGTGATTTTCAAATCACCGATCACTGCGGTGATCGAATTCCTAAAACATGGTGATTGTGATTGTCGGTGATTTTCACGTTGGTTCTTTCCGTCAGTGATTGGGATTGCGATCACGTTAGAAACTCACATACTACGATGGTGATTTTTGGAAGGGGATCACTTACGAGAGTTATGATTCAAGTTCATGCTGTTCTTATTGTCGGTGATTTTCACGTTGGTTCTTTCCGTCAGTGATTGTGATTGCGATCACGTTAGAAACTCGCATACTACGATGGTGATTTTTGGAAGGGGACCTCTTAGTAATAGTAATAGTAATAGTAGTAATAGTAGTTTATTAGCCTCAACAATCATACATCACAAAGAAACAGAAAGTGAGAACATGTCAATTAAAAAATAATAAATAACTTATAGTAATATATTCAATGCTTTTTACAAAATTCCAAAAACTCCTCAATAGTATAAGGTTCACATGTTATGAGAAATCTGCCAATACTTTTCTTAAATAGTTGAAAACTATCTATTTGTTGTAAATCTCTAGGGAGTGCATTGAAAAATCGTATCGCAGCATAAAGAACACTCTTTTCCCTGGCTGTTGACTTGTGATTAGGATAAATGTAGGGAGAAACCCTTCTTGTGTTGTTAGTATTTCTAAAAGTCGAAAAATAGTGACTTCTCTTACGAGAGTTATGATTTAAGTTCATGCTGTTTTTATTGTGGGTGATTTTCACGTTGGTCCTTTCTCTCAGTGATTGGGATTGCGTTCGCGTTAGAATGTTAGATACTCGGACATTAGGTTTGATATCGCGATTTCAGAGGAATCTTAATGCCGAACAAGTAAAATAAGGTTCAAAACGTGAACAATGTTCCCGAAAAAAAAGTTTTTATATTCCATCTAGAGTTCCGATAATCCCTATTTTATGTGAGTTGTGAGGTTATTCTCAGAATTTTTTAAGGCTTACGCTCAATTGTAGGAACGTCCATTATACTTTAATAATTTTTAAAATTTCAATACAACATTGAATAGAAAATTCTATTGACAGTAGCCAAGGACTCGTTGTTGCATGGAGGATTGAAATTTTAATGAATAATTAAATGATACATTTCTGAAACTGTGCCATCAATGTACTCTTTATAGTGATTTCACTAGACTAGACTATTTTTGTTAATTTTTACGACTTGGAATTCTGATACAGATATGAGGTTCAAGATATTCTTTTGATGAACAACTTTCGAAAATATTTAATTCAGAATTTATATTCACTTGTAGTTGTTTGTCAAATCCAACTAATAAACCTACTTTCTCGAAATCACCGGTGATCATAATCACCGTCCAAAAGAACGGTGATTGACAGATCACAATAACGAATCACGACGTGATTCTGAAATCACCGATTGGCTCATTTCTAGATTGATGACAATTGATCTAACTGGAACCGAGATAGAATCGTCCGATGCGATTTAATAGCCGGTAATAAACCGGACCCACGTCCTAAACTAGAGATGAGCGATATTTCACTACTGGTGATTTACTCACGGTGATTTTCAAATCACCGATCACTGCGGTGATCGAATTCCTAAAAACATGGTGATTGTGATTGTCGGTGATTTTCACGTTGGTTCTTTCGTCAATGATTGGGATTGCGATCGCGTCATAATGTTAGATACTCGCATACTACGTTGGTGATTTTTGGAAGGGGATCACTTACGAGAGTTATGAATGTTATGATTTAAGTTCATGATGTTTTTATTGTCGGTGATTTTCACGTTGGTCCTTTCTGTCAGTGATTGGGATTGCGTTCGCGTTAGAATGTTAGATACTCGGATATTAGGTTTGATATCGCGATTTCAGAGGAATCTTAATGCCGGACAAGTAAAATGAGGTTCAAAAAGGGAACAATTTTCTCGAAAAAAAAGTTTTTATATTCCATCTAGAACTCCGATAATCCCAATTTTATGTGAGTTGTGAGGTTATTCTCATGATTTTTTAAGGCTTACGCTCAGTTGTAGGAACGTCCATTATACTTTAATAATTTTTAAAATTTCAATACAACATTGAAGAGGAAATTCTATTGACAGTAGCCAAGGAATCGTTGTTGCATGGAGGATTGAAGTTTTAATGAATAATTAAATTATACATTTCTGAAACTGTGCCCCAAATGCATTTTTATAGTGATTTCACTAGACTAGACTATTTTTGTTAATTTTTACGACTTGGTATTCTCTTATAGATATGAGGTTCAAGACATTCTTTTGATGAACAACTTTCCAAAATGTTTAATTTAGAATTTGTATTCACTTGTAATTGTTTGTCAAATCCAACTAGTAATCCTACTTTCTCGAAATCACCGGTGATCATAATCACCGTCCAAAAGAACGGTGATTGACAGATCACAATCACGAATCACGACGTGATTCTGAAATCACCGATTGGCTCATCTCTAGATTGATGACAATTGATGGAACTGGAACCGTCCTATGCGATTTAATAGCCGGTAATAAACCGGACCCACGTCCTAAACGAAACGTCGTCCCTTGCAGGGCCCACCCCCTTCAACCCCGCTCGTACAAGTCGCGTATTGATTTATTTACCCTCTCGGTTATCAACAAATGGTTTACCGAATTAATTTCGGTTCGAGCGGTTCCGTTCGCCGAAAGTATTATTTGGACTGTTGAGTTTTCAATTATGCATTTGGCTCGGCCAACGTTAGATCTGACAGCGACGTGGGGTATTTGAATTGGATGTTTATGTTGGGATGGTTATTGTTTTCCCTATCGTTCCGTTCGGTTCTACCTGGATATTAATCGGTGCATCCGCCCCTCGACTCTCGTAGAACACAAACAAGGTTCGGTGGACCGTGGAACGACCACAGAAATGAAGAGCCGATGTAAAATAGGGCATGAACAAATCATACTTTTTAGCTATTGCATAGCTTCCATCTCAGGCTTTGAGCGCGGCGACCGATTGTAGAAATTCCGTAACGAAAAAACCTAACGCAGCCGTGTATCGTGGGTTCAGTTCGGCAGACTTCGGCACGGTGTTTGGGTGCTTGCGACTAGACGGATGCGTGCAGCCATTCTAGCAGTGCAAAATGGAGTCGGCAATCTCGCTGTTCCCATTGAAATACGAACGGCAAATATTTCATTAACATCGGATAGAAGATGTAAAACCAAACGCAAACATTTTCCATTAGCTTCAGCTCTTGCTCTAACTATACAAAAGTCGCAAGGTGGTTTTTTTGACGAAATAATATATGAGTATAGTGAATCACATTCTCAGGAACTCGTCTATGTTGCACTCTCTCGGGTGACTCATATTGAAAAATTGTATATTACGACAAAAAATGATAATTCTGCATTTAAGTTTTATCATAATCGAAGGCAAGCTGCATCGACTGCATCTTTGTTGCAAGAATTCAAAAAACTGTCTTTAAATAGTGTTCAGACGATAGCTCAAAGTGAGATTTCATCAGTAATAGAAATGACATTTCAATAATGACTTTCAATTGCCAAAGTCTACAAAATCACAAATACGATTTACAAGATTCAGTTACGAGACAAACCAATGTGTTACTTCTTACCGAAACATGCATGACGCGTGATAATCCGATTGAAATACCTAGTTACAATTGTATTATTCAATTCAAACGAGATACTGTTCCAAAGGGTGGGGTAGCTATTTACCAAAATAGTAATAATGTTACTAATATTATGACTCCGAATATTGAAATAAATATTGAAGACGTTAGCGATGTTAATGTTAGACGCTCATTTGTTGGAGATATTTGTGCATGCTTATGCAAACTTAGAAATGGCTTACACATAGTCATGGCAGCAATATACATTCCTCCAAATCGAAAATTGAACGAAGTTTAGCATTTTATTCATCACACTTCACTGGAGTACAAATTGTAATAAATTTCCGCTTATCTTGGCTGGCGAGATTTCATCATTTACTTCGCTGATAAAAAATCAGAGCGGTTGACAACTTTTGTTTCGAAAAAATTGATTTTAAAAGTGAATAATAATCCACAAGAATCCACAACAAAATATGGGACCACTAGTGACGCGATATTTTCCAGATATTTAGAAGTCATTAAGTCTCAAAATTATTTTTCTTATTTCAGTTACCATAAACCTACAGTTTCAATGACAAACATTCCTGAATAACCTACATGTATTGTAAGATCAATAAATATTTTAAATCAACAATATTATCTTCTTATTTTTGAATAGATGCTATGCAATAGCTTTACCGCGGCAGTCCTCGAATGCCACACGTGTTTTTTTTGTGGCCTTGACTAAAAAACCCCCCCTTCCCTAGTAGGTTGAAACCCCAAGAACTATGGTATTCTTCATCATGTCATTCAGCATCCTGCTCACTCCTCTCCCCGGATAACTGGGTGGGTTCAGAGATTGCCTGTCGTTAGTAATTTGGCTTCCGCTAATTCTCTTCAATTTTTCTTCTAATTCAGAATCAAAGAAAGTTGAATTGAGTGTATTATGAAACAAAAATCTATTGATAGGAGAATGAGATGCAAATCTGCATACTCTTTTGCAGTGTGAATCACTCGCTCTTTTGTTAATAAACACGTATCTTACACACAATTATTGAGAAATATTTCCAGAAAAAAAGGTTTACCTCTAATGAAGAAAATATGAAAAACTAGTAAATTGCGGGATGATCACCATAAACGGCAACAGTGTGTGAGAAATTAGACTAGCACTGGATTTTCGAGAAAACTTTTGATGCACTGAATTGTGTTCAATAAATTTTGTCAAACAAAATTTTAACGACATAAACCTAGCACAATTCAGCACAACAACAAATGTTCAATTACATGGAAACTCTTTGTTCTGAGCGCTAATTTTTGTGAAGCAGCATATTATAATTCTCCATCAATTCAGGGAGCACCCACTCAGACATCGTCATCCACTGTAATGAAGAAATAATCCCCGATCCTCTGACGTCGAAAAAAAAAACATCCGCCGCAGCACTTTCATTCGCATGAAGTCTGTATCTGCCCGGAAAATCGAAGAATGAAAAAGAGCTAATTCACCGGCAGCCAGAGAGAAAAAGCAGGTGTGGGAAAGTTCTGAAATTACTTATTGCTCACTATGTTTCTCCCATTCCGTATATTCTCGGCTGACAGTGTATGGAATAAGAGGCACTTAACAGGAAACCGATCGAGAAGAGAGATTTTATCTCCATTCGAACTTTCTTTTGATGTTAAATATTGATTGGGGAAATTTCTTTTGGAGATGCTCATAGGCGATTGGAAAACACCATTTCAGCCTTCATTTCGTTAGAAACTGAGTGACAAAATATAAATTTCCAAGTAATAATAAATCCCATATAAATTAAAAAGGTTGAGGGTATTTCAGGTTCACCTGGAAGTATATTGTCAACAAAAAATTATACATTAGACGTATTCTGCGCCATTGCACTCATCTGCGAAATTTCATAAATAATAATAATAATAATAATAATAATAATAATAATATTTATTAATAATAATATTATCCTTTTCGTTTAAAAGATATTCACATGGTTCCATACCTAAACCCATACCTAATATACTGCTCCAGAAGAGTTGGGGATATCGTATTCAATCGTTTTGAAAAGTATGTAATCTTCGAGAAAATCGATGTAAAATCATTTAAAACTCAATAACAACTTGAATCGATCCAATAAAAATCAGTATGAGACATTTCGTCAATCCGGTCGCCTTTTTTCTGAAGTTTGGTTCTTTTCATATGCTTCATGAATGTTCTCATTTTGAAATGGAGTCAGTTTATTGACGGCTTCGATTTGTAACGAGTTTTCTGAAAATGCCAAGACGTGAATTAACAAACGCTGAGGCTAATAGAGCTATCGGAATGCTACAGGTGGCCTAACTCAGGTTGTTGTAGCGGAAAGGCTCCAAGTCAGCCAAAGTGTGATTTCTCGACTTCGGAATCAGTTTAGGGAGAACGGTTCCGTGTTGGAATGACCAAGGCTTGGTTTGCGACGAAAAACAACACCTGCTCAGGATCGTTTCATCAACGTTTCGGCGAGAAGAAATATTTAATGTATAAATGACAATGTTCATACCTATTTCAATGCAATTAATTTTTTTGTATATTTAGTATTTTTTTGTATTCCACCTAATATATTTCCTTCTTAAAAAAAACCAATGGTAAGTACAACTTTATTCATCTCTAAGGTGAAGCAAAGTTCGCCGGGTCAGCTACCTTATCTAATTGCCAATTGCCACAATTGGTCCCACCACCAGATCCCCTACGCTCTTCAGTTTCTATGATAGAAAAGGATTATAAACACTTCTTGGCCAACATTATACCATAATAGTTTATTATAATATTAAATGTTGCTTTTTTATTCATCGATTAAGGCAGTACGAAGTCTGCCGGGTCAGCTACTTTCACAATAAATATCCACACAATACTGCTGCAACAATCGACTAAATCTCAGCAAATAGTTATCAGCATTTTAACGAACCATTAAACGAAATGAATGATAATTCATCCAGCTTACTTTCTTGATGGTTTCTTGGCCTAAAATGAAATGATTCAAATTTGTATTAAGTAGACATTTTAAATTTTAATAAAGGTACACACCATTCAATGAATTTATCATTTTGATATTGATGTAATAACCATCATCACCTCTCCAAAACATTAGCGGGTATTGTAGAGCATCATATGAACGGTGTGTTTTATATATTCGTTGCAATTCTCCAGTATTGCGACGCGTAAGAACAATATCACGCATTTCCAAGTTTTTACCTAAAATCACAATAGCCACTTCGACTATTGTAGGGGCGTTGAATCGGCGTCATGTGCTCCAACAGGTCGTTTATCTGATCTAATCACAACCTTGTGATCGTTACTTGGCATACGTTCCAATGCAGTTTTAAACAATCGAACCAATGCATGAAGTAGTTGCTGAAGATCTTAAAGAATTATTCTTCTCACATCTGCATTAATTGATTGACGTTGATCATCCATATTGCCTATATGAAGTAAATTTGGAGGAGTTCATGATGTGCATCTTCAAGTGGTTGTAATGATCCAATTCGATGGTGAATCTGGCCTTGGATCTAAATAGCAGAAAGGGAAGACAAAATAAGTGATTTGAAATCATTAATGTTGATATTATATTCTTACCTTAAATGTTGGATTCAATCCACGTCCTTTAATTATATCTGCTCCAAATGAAGTCATTTGGAAACACCCATTGTATTTTTGTGTGTTCGATAGAAAATGTCAATGTCTTGATTAGGACGTTTAGGTAACTCAAAATACACAGTAATTTATATTATATTATATTACATTGATATCACAGATATAGATAACTATCTATATCTATGATTGCTATCTAATGGCGATAATAATTGTAGAACGGGGATTTGTTCAGAACATTTTCCGTAGTGTTCGGAAGAAAGATAGAGGAATGCAGTTGCTGGCATTATCAGTTTTTCTAAAAAAGATAACCGTAATGTATCATTCATTTTCTTCTAGCAGTGAAAAAGTATGACCTCCCCAAAACTCCACGTCAACAATGTCTACTAAATCAAAAAATTTCATAGGAATGTTTGCAGCCTGAACCGCGACCTGGTATAGAGGTTAACCGAAGTGAAAACTCCCACTATACAATTGATTGAAAAAACAACCGTCCAAATCCTACCCGCATCGAAGATAACTCCTATGGAATCGAAAAAAAGAGACCGAATATGAGCTCCCCGATTTTTTTTCAGCCGGCGCAATCAACCCCAACTATCCAGCTTTTTCCAAACTGAATTTTTATTTCCGTTTAATGCGGTCGGCCGTCGGCGATTTCTCGATCGGAATCAATTTTGGGTACCTCGGACGGAAAAATAAACGTTAAAGTCTAAGCGATCCGGGGCCCATACTTTTTTTTAATAAAGGATCTTTTCAGTCGCATATCGACTGCCGGCTAGAGCAGCGGAATTTCGGAAATCGTTAGGAGCGTTCGGACGACTGCGGAAGTTTGAACACTGAAAAGTTCGCGGGCTGCTGTTAAAATCGGGATCTCTCTCGAATTTTCCATAGCGATCATTTCCCGTTTCGATACCGATATTTAATTCGGGTTTTTGTTTCGGCTCCAGGGCGGCCCTGAGGAATCGAATCTGCATGCAAGGTGATGGAAGCGAGATGTGAAACTATACAGTTTGTAAGGGAATCTGAACATTACTGTGAAGTATGGAATCCCTGTTCGATCTCTGATCCTCTATTCTTCTGTTGTTTGGCTCATTTTGTTTCGATTCTCAATCTAATATCATTGAACGGAAATATCCTGGAGTGGAAGTCTGAAGTTAAATATCTGGGAATTTCATTGGACAGTAAGCTCCTGTGGAATAGGCATATATGTAATGCTACTAGTAGAGCTATTAAGGCTCTTATGGCGTGCAGGCGTCTATGCGCCAGGAATTGGGGTTGTAACCCAAAAATACTGCGATGGATGTACGTCAAGATTGTGAGACCTATAATCACATATGGGGCAGTAGTCTGGTTTGCTAAAGCAAGTCAGACAAGTACGAGGAAAATGCTCGATAAAGCACAGCGGCTTGCCTGTGTGTGCATCACGGGGGCCATGAGAACGTGCCCAACCTGAGCACTTGAGATCATAACAGATCTCACACCCCTACATCTGGTGATTGACAGGATGGCCCATGAAGCTATCCTCAGAATATCTAGAGAAGGCACAGATAATGAGAATTAGGTGTCAGAGAGTCGGGAGCTCTTTGAGTAACTACATCTCATCTGCGAACCTTCCTAGTGTTGTAATGGTCAAGAAAGTAAGTACTGAGAAACTCTTCAGTACGATGCTATGCAAAAAAGAGAAATGGGAGCGGGAAAACACCGACCAGAATTCAAAACAAAATACTGTTGAATGGTATACAGATGGTTCTAAAACCAACACAGGAGCTGTCGCTGGGGTTCACGGGGCCAAAGCCAAGTGTGCACTAGACATTAATCTAGAGAGAAACTATCAGAATTGCGACATAGCTATTCACTCAGATAGTCAAGCTGCTATTAAAGCACTGAACTCCTATGTCATCGACTCAAAGTCGACATGGGAATGCCGGAGCAAACTCAATGGGGTAAGCAAGAAAACTAAGGTCTCTTTTATCTGGGTTCCTGGTCATTCGGAAATCACATGTAACGGAGAAGCCTATAAACTTGCCAGAGAGGGTGCTCGAAACCACTCACTGGCCTTTCTGTGGTATAGGAAAATGTACCTATAAGATAGAGTTTCTGGAGAAGGAGAAAACTGAAAGAGAAACACTCTGGCAGTGAAAAGCTATGTCGCAATTCTGATAGTTTCTCTCTAGATTATCATCTTTCGATGATAACGATAGTGCACACTTGGCTTTGGCCCCGTGAACCCCAGCGCCAGCTCCCGTGTTGGTTTTAGAACCATCTGTATACCATTTAACAGTATTTTCTTTGAAATTTTGGTCGGTGTATTCCCGCTCCCATTCCTCTTCTTTCCATAGCATCGTACTGATGTTTTTCTCAGTACTTACTTTCTTGACCATTACATCACTAGGAAGGTTCGCAGATGAGATGTAGTTAGTCCAGTCCCTTTTTTGTCATCGAATCGCAATGATATTTCGATTCTTCTAGTCTAAGATCTCAGGGGCCCAGACAATAATTATTTTTGAAGTAACGAATTTCACAGTATAGATAGTCTTATATGGGTTAAATAGTGTGTGCATACCCGCTATCTTGGCTAGGCGGCCCGTTCACAGGTAGAAGGTAGAAAAGATTGACAAAAACATACCGAACTTTTCTTAAATTCGAAGAACTGATTGTTATACATGTCACGTAGAATATTATGAAAAATAAATATATAATATTGCCAGACAGTTTCCGTGGGCCGTAATTCCTCTCAGACGCTTAAAATTTCAATGAATAAAAATATTGTTGCGAAATGGCCAGATTCAGCACTTTTGTTGAATTCGAAGCACTGATTTTCATATATGTAAAGCAAAATATTATAAATAAATAAATATTTCACATTGCCAGACCGTTTCTGTGGGCCGTAATTCCTCCCAGACGCTTTAAATTTCTATAAAAAAATCACAGTTAGAAACATTGTTGTGAAATGGCCAGATTCAGCACTTTTGTTGAATTCGAAGCACTGATTCTTATATATGTAACGCAAAATATTATGAAAATAAATATTTCATATTGCCAGACCGTTTTCGTGAGCCGTAATTCCTCCCAGACGCTCTAAATTTCATTGAAAAACCTTTTTAACAGTCGAAGTCTTCGATTTTTAATAAAATTCTTAGGGGATCATTTTGATACTTTTTGTGGAAAGCCAGACCAATCCCAAGGGCCAAACATTCTGCCAGACACAATTAAAATTTGGTTAGGTCCCTAGAAACTATTAATTTTTTTTGCCTATAAAAATTCTGATTGTGTACTGGCAAAATATTTGGCCCTTAGGATTGGTCTGGCTTTCCACAAAAGGAATTGAAATAATTCCCTAAGGATTATATTCCAAATTGAAGACTTTAAATGTAAGAAATATTCATTTTTCAAATGAAATTTAAAGCATCTGGGAGGAATTACGGTCCACGGAAACAGTCTGGCAATATAAAATATTTATTTTTTATAATATTCTGCGTGTTATATATGATGATCAGTGTTACGAATTTAACAAAAGTGCTGAATCTGGCCATTTCGCAACAATGTTTCTAACTGTGATTTTTTTTTTAATTCAAAGCGTCTGGGAGGAATTACGACCCACTGAAATGGTCTGGAAATATGAAATTTTAATTTTTTATGATATTCTGCTTGACATATATGAGAATCACTGCTTCGAATCTAACAAAAGTGCTGAATCTGCCCATTTCGCAACAATATTTTTAACTGTGATTTTTTTATTGAAATTTAAAGCGTCTGGGAGGAACTACGGCCCACGGGAACGGTTTGGCAATATGAAATATTCATTTTTCATAATATTCTGCGCGACATATAAAAAAATCAGTTCTTCGAATTTGAGAAAAGTTCGGTATGTTTTTGTCCACTTTTTCTACCTGCTACCTGCGAACGGGCCGACTGGCCAAGAAAGCGAGTATGCACACACTATTTAACACATATAAGACTGTCTATACTGTAAAATTCGTTACTTCAAAAATAAGTAAGGCCTGGAGGCCCTGGGATCTTACTCTATTCCCCTGTTCGACTAGACTCGGAGCTCATTCGAATTTAACATTCATGTTTTCTTCATTCATGTGTCCTTAAGAATTTTCTTTATCTGTATAACATTTCTTCATTTTTTCAAATTTTATGCATTTGTGTAGGCACTCCACAATAGGCAATGTCATATGTGCGTAGGTTACAAAGTTGCAGTAACAGTTACACAAGTTTCTCTCCCCCACTACTCCGAACAGATAATAGTCGATATGTTCCTGCAGATGGAGGGCAGATTCTTCCGGTTCCTTCGGCACATAACGCACGCATGACTCGGGAATATTTGGAGCACGTTTAACGTTAACGGCTTCATAAATCCGGCCACTAAATCTTCGCATTTTATACCGTTTTATTCCTATCTGTTTGCTCATTAAAATATTTCATTGTGATTCTGAGCCAGCCTAGACACGTTCCTGGCGGTTTTCTGCCGTTGCGGCCGCCCGCCATTTTCTGAATACGTTATTTATCCGGGGATGTGAACTTTATGACGATGGCGACGAGGTTGTTTCGCGCGAGACGTCGGAATTTCGTCGGGGTAGCGGAATTTCGCTATGCACGTTTTTCGCGTTCCTTTGCGATTATCGATGCAACTATTCGCTAGATACTTTATTTTCTATTTTTCCTTTCCTCTCAGTATCCAAGTATCTTGAACCGTGAGGCGGAGCCGATTACTATACGAAACGCCATAAAAAATAATATACTTCGCTCAACAATTTGAGGAAAGCAAAAAATTTTCAAAATTTTTTGCTGATTTTCAACAAGTAGTATTTCAGTGAAAAATAGTCGTATTGCAAACAAAATAACTTACTTTTGAAGCTTGAAGACTCTAATCTCTCAATTTATTGGTTAAAGATGTTTCGGATTACCAGAAGCAATGCAATCCTCGGATAAATAAGGGAGAAAAAATTTTCAACATTTTTCAAATTTTTATTTTTGCTCTAGGCGCATGAAAAAATTTGTCGAGCTGAACAGATACATAAGCCGCATACCCTTTATATTCAGCTCTAATTTGATTCTTACGACACTCGAATATGACCATTTGTCTTCAAGATATCCAATTTTGAATGAAAAAAGATCCTTTTTCACTCAACTGCCGATATCTCGCATCGCATTAGTTATTTATGATATGAGTGTTGAATGTGACGTTTTATTTTGTTCGTGAAATTGTGAAATGAGCGTAGCAAATTTTCACTCACAAAATAAAATCAATTTTAAAATACCATACAATGTTTTTTGTACAACTGCCCTATTTTGATAATGAAATGGGCGAATTTGCAATGAGAATGAACTTCAAAATACATTTTCTCTATTTCAGTATCGTAATGAGTTCATTACAGTACTAAAAGTAGTGCTGTAATGAAACTCATAACAGCATTGTTTTCAGTTATATTTTTCGTTTTGTGGTTGTCAGTACTGACCGGAGATCCCCTCAATTTTCAAATCAAATCAATTCCAAATCCGCAATCTGTCAAATTTCGTTAGTGACACCAACTGCCAAGATACAATATAAAAGTCACTGATCTGAATTTTTATTTGAATTTCGCGAGTTTTCCACAAAACTTTACTGAAATAGAGAAAATATCGTCTAATACTCGTTGCAGAAGGCAATTCCAACACTCATGCTTTCGAAAACTCGCTCCTTCGTCGCTCGTTTTCGAATTTCGCATTCGTATTGGAATAGGAGCTCATTCTGCAACTTGTTTTAGAATATACTATTAATATTCGAATAATCAAAAGGTTGTTGTGAATGGCAAACGTTGCCAACGTTATGATTACTAACAAATGAGAAATTTGAATTTCGTTCCTGTCCCATTTTCGTCTTGGGTTTTTATCTGCTTGATATGTTTGTCGAGAGTCCAATTATTAATAAAAGTGACGATTTGGTTGTTCCTGTGGATATTGAAGAGTCTGCAAGATGAGCATATCTGGAACTCCTACCTGAAAAATGGGTTCAGCAGTACGATATTGCATATAACTATTTCCTGGCGTGGTGTAAATTGAAAAATGTAGAAGGGAACTTCAGTGAAACAGTTTTCCTGCCATATTTAGAAGAAACATGGAAGTTCATCAACTTTGTGGAGCAAATTTTCAACGATGAAGTCAAGCGCCCTTGTTAAAAATGGTGTGGATGTTAGTAAATATTTTAAGGTAATAACATATTTAAAACGAAAATTCTCACTCGTGAACAAGTTGAAAAGTTCATAGGGGAGGCACCAGATGAGAAATACTTGATGGTTAAGGTTGCAACTATTTTCGGATTATTTGGAGCTTGTTGGCGTGAAGAATTGTGTTATTTATCAGTGGAAGACATCGAAATAACAAATAAATCATTGGTTATACAACTTCCAAATACAAAAACGAAAAACAGTCGTTCTTTCAGTATTAGTAGAAGAATGTAGACTTTTTTCATAAGTACTGTGCACTCCGCCCTTCTGTCATCAAAAATCGTCGTTTTTTCCTGAAATTCATTAATAATAAATGCACTGGCAATCCAGTTGGTATTAATACATTTGGGAAAATTCCATCTATTGTTGCCGAATTCCTCAAACTGCCAGAATCAAAGCAATATACAGGACACTGTTTTCGAAGATCCTCCGCTTCATTGCTAGCAGAATCAGGAGCAAATATTACGGATATAAAAAAACATGGTGGATGGAAGTCTACGACGGTAGCCGAGGGCTATGTTGATCATTCCATTGCATATAGAAATGTCATTGCTGAAAAAATTCTCCCAACCTCAACAGATTTTGGATCATCATCATCCAATTTTGTACTTCCGGTTTCTTTGAGTACTGATGGTGCTGAGAATTTTAATAATGTGTTGCGAAGCTCTCTTACGCCACAGATCATTAATGTTAGTAATTGTTCTAGTTGTACGATTAATATTTATGTTCATGTGTGATGATTGTTAAATATTGATAATAAAAATTTGCAATTGCTGAATTTTTCTCATCTGATTTCTTCATTAGAAAATGGAGTGCTGAAAATATTTTTAACACTAATGTTAAAAATATTTTTAACACGCTTCCACGTAAACAATCAATTTTAACATTGTTTGCTGTCATTAAAAGTGTTACTTTTAATAGCAGCTGTACAAAAAAAGTTTTTCCATGCGCGAAGAACAAAAATAAAAATTTGAAAAATTTTGAAAATTTTTTCTTCATGATTCATCCGAAAATTGCATGGCTACCGGTACTCCAGGAAATTGCTAAAAAAAAATAAAGGAAAAGCAGTCTTCAAGCTCCAAAAGTAAGTGTTTTCATTTCGCACACGATCATTTTTCACTGAGATAAAGCCTGTTGAAAATCACCAAAAAATTTTGAAAATTTTGCTATTCCTTTAATTGTTGCAAGAAAAAATATAAGGAAACATTGATAAATGAAAAATGCGAAAATGTGAAAAATTCAACTGCCTCGATCAATCTGAGTACTCTGTTGAAACTCGCTTCTTTTTAAATCATTATGGGCCGTTCGCACGCACCGCTTTGGGTTAGAGTTTAAGTGTCACTTAAGCATGCTGAACTACCTGTAGAACCGGAACTAAAGTGATGCTTAGCAACTAAGCCAAAGCGGTACAAACGGCCCTATGACTTGTTATACACGGTGTGTCAAAGAAGTTATGTGGAAATTTTTTCTTAATTTTATCAATTTGGAAGGATATATATCTCTCAATATTCATTTCAGGCCATGAGTTTATGTATCGAACTATACGTATTTTTGAGTGTACTATCACCCTTAGATATCTGAAACACAAGTTGAAGCACCTAGTATACCTACTTTTTGTCTAAAAGAATCTTGAAACAATTATCGTTATAAATTAGAGCGACAAACTGTTCTGCGATTTTTTTCTACTGTGTTCTTCATTATGTAAAGGAGATGCAGCAACAACAAAATGAAAAAGTTGTGCAGGATACCCAGCGCATTCACCAATTTGTAACCAGGCATTTTTCACATCAATCTACATAAAATGAAATGGAACACCAATTTCATGATCCGATTGATTAAATTTTTTGTTTCGTTGAAGTTCTAATCAAATTCTCCAGTGGAAAAAATGTAAAACTGCAGGAAAAAAAAGAAAAAAAATTTTTTTTTTGACATTCACACTCTTATAATGTCTTTTACTCGGAGTGTTAACTTTGCGTAATGGCTTTTGTCTTCTGCCTTTAAATTTCTAACATTTCTACAAAAAACCGGTATTTCAACGCAGGAAAATAGAAGATGGAAATGAACATAGATATAATTTTAGTATTGAATATGAAAAAAAATTCATGAAAGGAAACCAAGGAACAAGTTGAGCCCATGAAAAAATTTCATTCAGTCAATTATATTAAATTGCGTCCTCAGAACCTCAAACGAAACAGATTCCTTGTTGAATATGTAAACCCAGACGGCACCCTATATTCCCGGAATATTCCTCCAATCTGCCATTAAGCCAAAAGATATTGCAATATGCGAGGCATATGCAAAAAATATGTCAAATATATCTGCTCTCAAAGGAATATTCCAGATATATGCTATCCCAGATATGTCTGGTATATGCTACGGGAATATCCATATGATATGTGTTTAGAATATTATTTAATGGTATTTATTGGTATATATATATGAATCTTCATGGAATATTACAAACGTTACAAAACCCTTTTTGAACGGTAACTTTTTATAGTGTAGGTACTACCACTACCTCGATCTTGCTTTTGTTCCGAACTCACCAATAACTGATGAGTTTGATATTTTCCAGTAAACTGTTAAAGAACTACAAACTTTCTATATAAATTATATTTTCGAGGAATCGCAGTTATAATGAAGTTAATTATACTTTGATTCAAGTTAAAAAAATAACACTTTCATTCGCTTAATAATTTGATCTGAATAAAAAATGGAATCAATGATTTGTAATTTATTTATATAATTGATACAATGAAATGAAAAAGCAGGCAACAAATTAAACGTTTTTATTTGTGAAAAATGGACATACTATACTATATCGACTGACAGTCGAGTGACTTTTTAAATAACTGAAATTTTCAATGAAATAGGAAAAGAGGTCCATTATAATTTTGATCTTATAGGAAGGAGATCAAATATATACTCTCAAAAAACAGAAAAACAGTATAATATGATATTCGAACAGATTTGTAAAGAGGCCGTAGACAAGTTGTCAAAAATCATATACTCGTATGATAATCAAATATTAGTCAGCAGAGGTGAGAGTGGCTTATTCCCCTGGAGGATCGAATCACTTTTGCTCATATTTTTGTTTCCATGCAGCTGCAATGTGGTGACAAAGGTGTTGTCTGGAACTTGGAATCTTTCTAGTTCAACTTATTTCTTCTTGCTTTTCATTGAACCAAATACATTGCATTTCAAACATTTCAGAGCCATCGAAGGTTGAGGAAGTTATGTGGCCACTTCGAACCATATTTTCGCCCTTTCTAGATATTTCCTTGAATTTTATTGAAATATCTGATATAAATAAAACAAACATCATTTCTTTACTATTACTATTTTTTTGCTTTCATCCATTCTAAACTCCCTGAATTTACCGATAAGAATATCAAATTTCGATTTTACTGAGATTTGACTCTCATGGATGTAAACAAAACAGATTTTTCTGATCATCGCCATTTTGTTACTTTTTCAGTCCAAATATTCAAATTTTTGTTTTGTGGTCTTGGATTGAGGTTATTTGTGTTCTGTGGTTAGTGGTTAGTAGCAGTTTGGCGTTCCAAAATGGCCGTCACGTTGAGATCAAAGATGTTATTGTTTGAGAATTATGTGCAGCCAAGCACATGATAAAAGATCAGACAGACAGACAAGAGCATGAATATCAAATCGGCATTGGTAGGTACTCTTATATTTGGAATGCTTGAAAAAGGTCTGTCAGTTCTTTATCTTTGGTTATGTATATTTACGTTTTTTTCAGGTCAAAGAAATGAGGACTTAACAGTGATGAAGTGATAGAAAGGATATTTCCTATATTTTTGTTGGGTTGGGAGAAGGCAAAAACAAACTTTTCATCCCTAATAAAATTGTGCAATGTTCTCAAAGGTATAGTATAAATAATTTCAGTGATCATGAAATCCATAATTAAGTTTTATTAATATTTTTAGAGGTTCTTAATCAGAATGAAAATACTAAATTTGTTACCAAAATTTTGCTTTCAATCCAAACGTAACAACTACAAGAGCATGAGTGGATTATCATTTCAGGTGTAAGTCTCAGCCGAGCTGAACAGGTCGAAAATGTTAGTGGAATTGTTACAGATTCAGACGCAAAACAGGTTTTCTGAGATACTCATCAAAAAGAGGGATCGCAGGCATATATCATCATCTTCAAGAAGGAAGGTTGCCTCGATATAAAATGCCAACACTGCCTTTTAAAATTCAAAGTAAGTTTATAAATATCAAACAATTCTAGAACAGACTTCCACTATTACTAGAGCAGTAGACGGCCTCTTATCTTGAAAATCTTAGAATCACTGTTTTTTTCAGGGCCAAATCTGCTAGTTGAGAGAAAGCCAGATCAAAAGAAAGAAAAAGGCGAGGAAGATCAAAATCTACCTGAGAGACCGAGAGAATGGGTGTGGACAGAAGGGGATGGAGACTGGGAACCGGAAATCCGTAGGATCTATGATATATCTATATCAGCACCCCAGAGGTAAAGTGTGCTAAGTCACAATATCAAAATTAGACAAAAGAGAGATTATTCAGTTCGATCATTGTTTCAAAGAATGTGTACTGCCATTATTTGGCGACTTCATATACCTAGGGAGTCAAAAATGTGTTCCACTAGCTAGAATTTACTAATGTGAATCCAATATTGTAGATAGTTCGTGTCTGAAAAAATGTGACTTAACACACTTTACCTCTGAGGTGCTGATATAGATATAACGTCGGTTTCACAAAACTTTGTTGGTACCATTAAATTACTCAAAACGTGTGATTCGATTTACGTGAGGTTTTTAATTGCCCAATTAAAGTTTTGTGCTAGTTCACAAACCAAATAATTGAAGTTCACAGTTCAAGATTTATACCATTTAAAATATTACCTCATTGTGTTTTCCCTATTTTTTAGTTTAATTCATCAAATGTTAATTTTTACTTATTCTTAGTTCATATGCCTTGTATTGTTTTGTAAAATACCTAGTTGATTTATATTTATATTTTTACTTTATGTTCATTTTCATAATTTAATGTGATAATTTTGTTAATTATTGTTATTGTACAAAATATTCTTAAAACTGTAATAAATTTTTTTGAAACAATCTAATCAATGCATTATTATTTAGTACCGCTACAAAAATTTACATATATTTAAATATATACAAAGATATTACCAGCATATGGCATGGACAAATCAGGAGATAAAAAGATATTGCCAGCATATATGTAAGGGAGATATTCATAGATGAATCTGTTTGGCATATGCCATGGAAATATTTTTGAAGATCATGGGATATTCCTGGCAGATGTTTCATGGTGACCTTGGATATTCCTGCTATCTGCCAGGCTTATGCCGTGGGAGATTTGGAATATGTTTGGAATATCTCAATATGCCAGCGGTATATTCATTGAATATGCATGGAATATTTCTGTGCCGTCTGGGAATAGAAAATATACTAAAAATCCTTAAGGAATAAATACGTTTAGCTTTCTGTCGAAAATTATTTCCCAATTTCTTGGAATTTAAAATCCTGCTCAAAATACTGGCCAATAATTAAGAAGAAGATCCGCTTCTTTATTAGCTGGCAGTTGCTTTAATGTTTCAAAATTAAGAAGGTACGATGGTTGGGAATCAAATGCCGTTTAGAATTCCATAGAAAATAAAATCTCCGAATTACATATCCTGCTGAAAATCGTCCAAAAATTCCGAAACATTCTCCTCGAATTTTTGCGAGCAGTGTATGTCGATGCGAGGGCATAGACCACTTCCGCATCGATTATTACAGATGAAGCAATATTCGCCCAACCGAACTAATTGGCTCAAATTGATCTGACAACTTGTATACGCTGTTACCAGCGTTTATAATATCATAAAAGAATAAACTTTCACCTCAATTACGGATTTACATCCGAAAATTTTGATTTTGAGCTCGCGTCACCCCCGTTTCTCTCCAAATAGATGAATGGGATTGTATTGAGGGGTCAATTGAATTGTATCCTCTGTTTCACGATTGATTTTCGGAATTTGAGTCAGTTTAAACGATTCAGTTCGATATTCATAATGAAATATTATAACGCATTTGAATGGTTTTAATGTGTTATATATCGATGGTCATTTTCTCTCATGGATTATAGAAGTGTTGAATTTTTTATGAATTGTATCGATATGATGCGATCAATAGTGCAATTGAGTTCATATTGTATGAAAATTTAAACATCAGTTTTCGTCATTCGATTTTTTATCCAAGCGGACTAGAGTTCTGTAATATCTTACAAAAGATTTCAGTCTACATCAATATCAGCGTGACAATTTAAAAATCTTTCACAAAGAAATCTCATCAATGTTAGCAAAATCCAAAAACACTGGATCAACCATGAGAGATTAATTTCTTATCTTGGTAACTTCAATTTTCTCGAAAATGTAGAAATATTCTTTCATTCTGTGAATGACGTTTTGAACAAGTCAGTGTTGACTTGAGATACTCATAAAAATCTGCGAAATAAATAAAGACGCCAGGCGCTATTAATTTTTTTCTCAGGAACAAAGTACCTTTTTCATCATGTGATTCGGAAGATAATTTAATTCTGAATTTTGTTCCATTTCTAACCGTCAGCGATCTGCAGCGTGTTTTATGTTATTTCAGTTCCATTAATTCTTTTCAGTATTGTGATATTATGCCTTTATTTGGGGACATATATATGATTTTGTGTCTTGAATTCAAGAAAGCTAGTTTTTCAGACAATATGCCCCTTTAAATAAAACAAAATATGTGGCTTTAGCAAGATGGGGTTCCATGCCACAACGCTGCCATTGTGAAGAGATATTTACATCAAGACTTAAGAATAGGGAAATGATATGACTTATGTATGGATCATAATGGATCGAAATAAATAAAGGAAAAATTTTGATTTTTTTCTATTTTTTCTATTTTGTCTCATCCCGCATGAAGCAAAGATTAACAAAACAAAGATCTTCAATCTAATATATTGCAGTTTCTAGAACTTATTTTTTATGTTCTCTCGGGAAGGTTTTGAACGAAACAAGACACATTAAATGGAAGAAAAATTCAGGATTTCACTGAATCTTATGTGAAAAAAGAGAAATAAACAATTCTGAAAATACTGAAATCTTAAAATGTTCTGATCTAATCCCTCCCAGATTTCTCCGAGTTGGATTCCTCAGTCATTAAGAGTAGCTGGATGATTTTCTGAACTTCTCAGCCTTCTATTGAGGTTGTCCCAAACCTACTCAATCGGATTGAGATCAGGACTTCTTGCTGGCCATTCCATTCGAGAGACTTCAACCTCTTCAAGGTACTCTTGAACGATGCGCGCACGATGGGGTCTGGCATTTTCGTCCATAAAAATGAAATTTTCACCAATGTATGAGGCAAATGGCACTACATGCTCTTCAAGAATGTTCCTTATATACTTATCAGCATTCATAGCTCCATTATCAAGGACCACTAGGTCTGTGCGAGCAGTCAAAAATATTCCACCCCATACCATAATCGATCCTCCCCCGAAACCAGTAGTAATCAGGAAATTGCACTGATCTTATCTTTCATGTGGACGTCTGTATACAAGGGAACGTCGATCACAATGGTAGAGGCAGAATCTATACTCATATGTGAAGAGATCTCTTTCCCAATCGGCCTCTTCCCAATGGATATGCTCTCTCGCAAAATCCAAACGCACCCTTCGATAGGCTGGGGTAACAGCTGGGCCTCTTGCCGCGACACGAGGCCTTAAATCATATTCTCTGAGGCGATTTCTTATTGTCTGAGTGCTAATTTGCACGCCATGAGTTTGCTCAAGCTGATTTTGAAGGAGGCGAGCGGTTGCAAACCGTTGTCTCAACGAAGAAACTCTCAAGTAACGTTCTTGAATGGCAGTTGGTACCCGTGGTCTACCCTGTCCTGGTCTTCGGAAATTCATACCTGTCTTCCTGAATCGCTGCAACATTCTGGACACACTTGTATGGGAAACTCCAAACCTTTCTGCAATTCTTGTGTATGTCCACCTTTCTTATCGCAAAACTACCGCTTGGGCACATTCCTCTTGGGTCAAATTGCGTGTTTCGCGTTGCATAGCGATCGAGTGTAGAAAATCAAACGAAAGAAAAACTATTGATCACTAGAATTGATCCAGAACAACTGATTTTAGAATGGAGCCAATACATTCAAAATCTGATAATATCATCTTTTTTTATTCCTGCTGGGAAAAAACATCTGTATTGAAGAAAAACGTTGAAAGTGGATTACATATGCATGCATAATTCTGATAAAAATAATTATCATTGAGAACACCTTCAGTTGTAGAATAAATTTGAGATTTCCATAATGTGCGTAAATTTTTTCACGCAGTGTATATTTGACCCTCAAATTGGGGTAATTGTTTCTATTTCTGAGGAAATCTCACGTATCATTCGGTCTCCCCCATTATTTCATGAAGGCTTGACAGATAACTCAAATAGATTTAACATTAGAGGTACTCGAAGATGTAATTTTGGAAATTAAGCATTTAAATCGTATATAGCAAAGCACGAATATGGGAAAACAGTCACAGATTCCACTGATTATTTCTGACCGGTGCATTTCCATGTTCAGAATTATTCATAACGCCTAGCTTCAGTGAATTTTCGAGATACATCATATATTCCGTTTCTGCTCATACGTGTTAGGACTCCATTTTCGTTCCATTCGGCCTGCATTTTAGTTGAGGGATTTATGTTTTACAAATCTCTACCGACATGATTATATTGTATAAAAAAAATATGTTTTTAGTTTCGAAAGCTGTTGAGGTTCTGTAGTCAAGATAACTTTTTCTCTCATGAAAAATGACAAATTTTGCATGAATTATGTAGTAAATATGAAATGAAAGACTGAAAATTCGCATCATCAAACATTCAATTGAAACCATGGCATGCTTTTATAAATATACCCCGAATCAATAAAGCATCCATATCGAAATGATATCGAATCCAATTTTTAAATTCGTATTTAATATGCTAACTAACCAGTGAAATAACTAATATGAAATTTTATACTCGATGTGTCAGAAAACCTAATATTGCAACCAAATAAATTTCTATCGAGAGTCGGTTAAATGAATATCAATATTCCATCGTTGGGTCAACACTGTAACATTCCATGAGAGAGCTGAAAATTGTCAGAGTTTTTATCGCCTCGTTGATATAATCGCTGGAATATACTCATTGACATTAGAAGTGTTACATCGAGTTGACCAGGCAATTAGGCAAACTATTGTAAGTAAAAAAAAAAGTTATTTTTGTACAACTGCCATTAAAAGTGAGACTTTTAATGGGAGCATACAATGTTGAAATTGATTGTTTACGTGGAAGCGTGTTGAAAATATATTTAACATTAGTGTTGAAAATATTTTTAGCACTCCATTTTCTTATGATGAAATCAGATGAGAAAAATTCAGCAATTGCAAATTTTTATCATAAATATTTAACAATCATTACTTATGAACATTAATATTAATCGTTAAACTAGAACACTTACTAACATCAATGCCCTATGACCTTAGGGTGCTTCGCAACACATTATTAGAATACTCAGCACCATCAGTACTTGTACAATATTGGATGATGATGATCCAAAATCTGTTGAGGTTAGGAGAATTTTTTCACCAAAGACATTTCTATATGCAATGGAATGATCAACATAGCCCTCGGCTACCGTCGTAGACTTCCATCCACCATGTTTTTCATATCCGTAATATTTGCTCCTGATTCTGCTAGCAATGAAGCGGAGGATCTTCGAAAACAGTGTCCTGTATATTGCTTTGGTACTGGCAGTTTTAGCAATTCGGCAACAATAGATGGAATTTTGCCAAATGTATTAATACCAACCGGATTGGCAGTGCCATTATAATTCATGTATTTCAGGAAAAAACGACGATGTTTGATGACAGAAGGGCGCAGTGCAAAGTACTTATGAAAATAGTCTATATACTTTTCAATAATACTGAAAGAACGAATGACTTTCGTTTTTGTATTTGGAAGTTGTAAAACCAACAATGATTTATTTGTTATTTCGATGTCTTTCAATGATGAATCACACAATTCTTCACGCCGACAGGTTCCAAATAATCCGAAAATAGTTGCAACCCTAACCATCAAGTATTTCTCATCTGGTCCTTTATAGACTTTTCAACTTGATCACGAGTGAGAATTCTCGATTTTTTGGGACAATATCTTTCACTTTTTCGTTTTAAATATGCTATTACGTTAAAATATTTACTCCACACCATTTTTAACAAGGGCGCTTGACTTTATCATTGAAAATTTGCTCCACAAAAATGATGAATTCCTTATTTTTGATTTTTCTTCTAAGTATGCCAGGAAAAGAGTTTCACTGATGTGCCTTTGTACATTTTCCAATTTACACCAGGCCAGGAGATTGTTATATGTAATATCGTACTTTTCAGGTATGAGTTCCAGATTTGCTCTTCTTGCAGACTCTTCAATATCCAGAGAAACAACCAAATCGTCACTTTTATCAATAATTGGACTCTCGACAAACATATTAAGCAGTCAAAAACCCAAGACAAAAATTGGACAGGAATGAAATTCAAATGACAGCGTCTTTTTTCATTTGTTAGTAATCATAACGTTGGCAACGTTTGCCATTCACAACAACCTTTCGATTATTTGAATATTAAAATGCATTTTGAAGTTTATTGTCATTGCAAATTCGCCTATTTCATTATCAAAATAGGACAGTTGTACAAAAAACGTTGTATGGTATTTGTGTTAAAAATGATTTTATTTTGTTAGTGAAATTATTCAATTCGCTCCGCCCATTTCACAATTTTTTTCACTCACAAAATGAAACGTCACTTTAACCACTCATATCATAAATAACTATTTATTGACTTTTCAAATTTTCAAGATTTTTCCGTTATCACGTATATGACTGTCTTTATTCTTTCTGAAATTCGCAATATTTTATATTGAAGAATTTTATCACAGTAAACAATAAACTGTTTTCGGCAGAATTCATCAGTCGGAGACAAGATTTGGTAATCGAAAGATAAGATTTCTCTGAGGTAACCACAAGATTTATCATATTTTCGAGAATATTTTCCAATCGGAGTGGCTCTCTAATTTAGATAAGAATTCATTCGAGAGTAACCGTTGTTCATAGAAATATCCCGCAGAAGATCTTCCAATGAAAAATGCGAAATGTGAGTACATATTCTACATTTTTCCATTGAAAATGTTTTAATATTAAAAAAGACATTTCCAGTATGATGTAAGACTCTGATGAATACTCCCAAAAATATTTTCTCATGAAGTCTTCAACATTCGAATGTTACTTCGGATCGTTGAAATGAACGATTTTGGAAAGCACCATTAATATTCCCATTTAATTCAGATGTGAATAATAAATTTCATTGGTTGGTCCTATGGATGATTCCATCTGTTTTGATCGTGAGCGGAAAGGATATAACAGAGAGTAATAGTCTGCTCTTATTTCAGATGATGTCGTGTATACAAATCGCTTCAATTATTTTATTTGCCCTCTCTGTCGGTCGGGTGGAAAATGCAAAAATCCTTTGCGTCCTAGGATTTCCAGCTCCCAGTCACTTCATGATGTTCAGAGCCCTCTTCGAAGAATTGGCCAGGAGAGGACATGAAGTTGATGTGGTCACTGCACTTCCAAAGCCAAATTCAACAAGGTAATTTCTTCTTTTCCTTTTCCTTCTTCTTTTATCCAAACTGGGAAATTATTCTTGAATTCCCTTCAGGATAATTTTCATTCTACAAAGATATAATCAACATTGTGATTTCTCGAAATGTGATCTGTTTCAATTTCTTATGTATTATTTATCTGAACAGCTGTAAAAGCGACGATATCAGAATGAAGTTCAAGTTCAGAGATATCGAGAAATAAAAGTTTTACTAATTATTGAGGCACGAGCATTCTACGTAATATGATAAGCTACGTGGGGTCGAGACGTATATTGCACGTATTTTCGAGAATCTGGAACATTTTGTGACCTTGTTGATATCAGAAACAAACCTAGTGTTTACATAATACAAGTCAACAATAGTTCTGACTCGTGTTCGTTCATACATTCAAAATCATTCATATGATATGAGATAATGTTAGTACACATTACAAATTGCTGGAGCAATTCTCTACAAAAAAAAAAAAAGAATATACAACATGATACAGAATCCCAACAAATTCTTACAGAAAACAAAATATGTAATCATCTCTGAAATCAATCCTGATGAGAAAAATAAAATACTTTTATAGAATATTGAAATGGTTTTATCCAAATTCAGTGAGGTATGATATGCCAAGTAACTATTTTGGGAAAGCTTGTTGCAAAAAATGTTTCGAATTGAAGGTAATGTCTTCAGAAGGCATCAAATGCAGATATTCATATTAACCTCATTTTCTGAAGGTCAGTCATTAAGTTTAGTCGTTTTTCCTATAAAATGAATTTCATGACCGGTAGGTCCAAAGTACTTCAAAATTTTCTCATAAAATCATTGCTTTTTGTTTTCCAAGAAGAACAACCGTTTTTTTCTGTTGAAACAATAAAATCTCTCCCTCGTGAAGGTAGATATTATTATCTCTAATGCAATGAAAAATAATTGTGAATTTAAGAATTTTTTTCAATATTATTCTTTTCTTTCCATTCATTTTTCGTTTCATCTTTTTAGAGAAATCATTTTTGATTTGTTATTTGTCTTTTCACGAATACTCGCGTCTTAACATATGCTCTGATGGTCGCGAGATCATATCACCTGCATTATTCATTTTATGATGAAAACGAGAGACAAAATGTCCTCTCTCCAATCAGTTATTCCAGTGGATATTTCAAAATTTGTCATCCGGTATAGGAATACAGATATCAGTCGAAGATCCGTATAAAGCTCAGTCACTTCAGTCAAAATAGAATCGAAATCTCAGAATTCGAGATAACTGGCTGTAAACTTGGAAAAGCCTTCATTTTGACCTCTCAAAACTTGTCTCAAACTGACTGTAGGGTGTCTATGAAATTCTAAGAGTCAAAGGTAAAAAAAATCGACTTTTTCTGAAATATCTCAGTTCCTATGAGATTTTCGCTATTTTTATTCATTATAAATATTGTAGAGGAATAAATTCTCTACAATTTTTGGATCAGAAGTTTTTTTGTCCTTCGAACTGTTTTTGAGATAGAGGGCAAGGAGCGCGCAGTGATTTACTATGTCTCGTATCATATATTCAAATATACTGCTCCACAAGAGTTAGGGATATCGTATTCAATCGTTTTGAAGAGTATGTAATCTTCGAGAAAATCGCTGTAAAATCTTTTAAAACTCAATAACAACTTGAATCGATCCAATCAAAATCAGTATGAGACATTTCGTCAATCTGGTCGCCTTTTTTCTGAAGTTTGGTTCTTTGCATATGCTTCATGAATGTTCTTATTTTGAAATCGAGTCAGTTTATCAACGGCTTCGATTTGAAACGAGTTTTCTGAAAATGCCAAGACGTAAATTAACAAACGCTGAGGCTAATAGGGCTATCGGGTGGCCTAACTCAGGTTGTTTTAGCGGAAAGGCTTCAAGTCAGCCAAAGTGTGATATCTCGACTTTGGAATAGGTTCAGAGAACAGGTTCCGTGTTGGAAAGACCAAGGCTTCGTGGACGACGAAAAACAAAATTTTTTCGGCAAGAACAAAGCCTACATCTACGTGTATAATGCTACGGAATACTCTTCAAAATGCAGATAGAGTCCAAGTTTCCATAGAAACCATCAGACGACGTTTGAGAGAGGTGAATCTAGGTTCTAGACGTCCATTAAGAGGAGTTCCATTTACACGTTATTATAGGCGTCAAAGACTGGAACGGACAAGGCAACATATCAATTGGAACGATCAATGGCGTAGTGCCCTTTTCACTGATGAATCCAGATATGAACAATTTTCAGATTCTCGAAGAATAAGGGAATGGACAATTTCACGTCGCTATGTCCGCTATGTCCAAGAAGTCCATCCATTCCGAGGGGGTAGTGTTATGGTATGGGTCAGGATATGTTTCAACGGGCGCACAGATCTACACATTTGTCCTGGGAATATGACTGCCCAACACAATAGGGAGCATGTCATTGATAATGTTTTGCCAAATTTTCACTCTGCTGTTGGTGAAACTTTTCAATTTCTAGACGATAACGCTAGACCGCACCGTGCAGCCATAGTTGAGAATGCGCGCGAGTAGCTTGGTATTCCAGATTTACCAATACCTCCGCACTCATCAGATTTGAATCTCATAGAACATGCATGAGATATGCTCCAAAGAAGATTAGATAATTATCAACCTACCCCAGAATCCTTAAATGATCTGAGAGAGCCTCTGCCCCGTTTAGGGAACCAAAATCCTCAAGAAATGTTCAACAACCTCGTGTGTATATGCAAAGAAGATGTCAAGCTGCTATTGATGCCCGTGGAGGCCATACATTGTATTGATAGTCTTAAAATGCTTGAATTCTCTGGGAATGAAATTTCATTATTTTACTCGATTTTTCATCCCAAACTCTCATTTAAACTATATTTTTTCCAATATAAGTCAATATACCGCACTCATGTGGAGCATTTTATATTTCCTTCGTTCGAATGATACTCGACATAGTGAAACACTGCGCGCTCCCTACCCTCTATCTCAAAAATAGTTCGAAGTACAACAAACTGCTGAAACAAAAGTGGTAGAGAACCTCTACAATATTCATGATGAAAAAAAATAGCGAATATATTATAGGAACACAGATATTTCAGAAAAACTTGCAAAAAGTCGATTTTTTGACCTTTGACCCGAAGAATTTTATAGACCCTTCAGTTGTTAGGGTTTGTGACAAGTTTTGAGAGAACAAAATAAAGGCTTTTCCAAGTTTGCAGACAGTTATCTCGAATTCCGAGGAGAGAACTCATGATTATACTATTTCAGTAAAATGTCTTATTTCTTTTTTCAAAATCGGCAGTAAGAATGTTTCCTTTTCGGCTTTTAATCTTTGCGTCTTTAGATTAGCTCAAAGGTGAGCCATAATATTCCGAATATTATTTTATTTTGTTATGGTTAACATTCTGACGTTGCTCCAAGCATTGCTCTTTGTGCGGCTGTCTTTTTTTGTTATATTTTTTGCAATGCTCTGATGATAAAATATTCGAAATATTCGGGTGAACTTTGAATAATTCAATATTTTTTTCAAGTATTTATGATATCCATAAAATCTTGAGTGTAGAAGGTATGCTATTGAAACTTTTTGCGTTTGATAAGTCTACTATTGACATCGTATTCTGAGAGTTTTGTACATCTGATATATCTCCAACTCAAGTTATGAGGGTTCAAAAAATACGACGAAACATGTTGCTGCGCTTCCTTGGCTCGTCGTGGCGGGTGCACTGCCGTGCCATCTGATTAATCATGTCCTTAAGGCCATCACGTTTGAACAGAAAACCCCTGATTAATGAAGATTTACTCTGAATCCTTTGGATAAATTCACGTTTATGTTCCAGATTGAATTTCATAAAAATTCCCAATCTTCTAGAAGGAGAAGACATGGAGTTCACCGTTCAGCAGGCTCGCGATCAGTCGGTACACAGCATGATAGACCAGATGCTGGGCTCCCAAGTGAAGGGCTCCAACATCTGCGGGAAGCTGTTCGGTTCGAGAGAAATCAAGGCGGTGAGGGACAGCGAGAAACAGTACGACCTGCTGATCTTCGAGATGTTCATATTCGATTGCGTTTTCGGCTTTGCTCACGTTCACAAGGCGCCTGTTGTGGCTGTGACGTCCAGCGTCAACCTGCCCTGGGGGGCGCACAGGATCGGGAACCCCGACAATCCATCCTATATCCCCACCTATTTTAGGGATTTGACCCCCGCAATGACGCTGTACGAGAGGATATTGAACACCTTCACCCTGGTGCACGCGAAACTTTTGTAAGTATTCGCTCCAATAACATTTTTCTACACCATTTCCAAGTTTTATTCAGAAACCGTCAAGTGTATTGTAACGGTATGATTTACCGATTTCAAATTTCGGGAGTTTCCGGATCGTCTCGGATCGGGAATCGGCCGGGGAACTCGATTTCCGGTAGTACGCGCCAGCGGCGAGGACAGTGATATGAGTGCCTCGGCGAGCGACTGATGAAAAATTCTCTCTCTGATATCCCGCTATTCTTGCACTGCACCTGAAGAGGCCGTGGTTTGTTTTCTTAATCTCGAGTGAACTAGTTTAACTGAGGCGATTGTTAAGTATCGGTGAGTACGAAGTTCATCAGACAACCATATACCTATCTTTGCTAATGATTCATATGTTTCATGAGAGGTGAGACACGCTTGGGTTCCGCCATTTTGAGGATCGTACGACTTTTCATCTGATTTCCTTAACCATCTGATGAATCAACTTTCCTTCTAGATCAGTTTATCTGTGTTATAAATTGATCAATTGAATTTGAACATTTCACAGTTCCGTGACCCTCTGATTTTCAATTTCTCGATTTATCTGTGGCAGTGTTTCAGTGAACACGTGGACATTTTCTCCTTTCTTGAATTTTCTTTATGTAAGCTAAGATTATCAGAGATCTCGGGGAATTGTGGAAGTTTGACGATACAAAATCTGATAGAAGTGTTTCTTAATAGCCTTTTTTTGGAGGGAGCTAAGTCTCCGGCATCTTTTTGGAGGAAATTTAACTTTCAACTACTTTTCGGAAGGAGCCAAGCCTTCAATACCTTTTGGAAGTGTTCCAGCCTTCAGTACCTGCACCTTAAGGGAAATTAGACCCTCAACGCTTCTCTTTGGAAGAAATACAATCTTCACCTCCTGCAACGCCATTCTTGCTGGAAGAACTACAACGTCTTTCTGGAGATTTAGGAATTTGAACATTGGATTAAGTCGAGGTACGGTCACTTCCCTTACCTGGCATTATTGGAACAAGATAAGTTAACTAACCACGAAAAACGCCCATGAATGATGTTTCTAACGAATTGTTCATAATTGTACATATTCTTGTCCTCATGTTTTGATGCTTCAATTTGTAATAGTAGATATTGTAAATAGCTATTGTCATCAGAGAAGAATAAATCTCGACTGTTCAAGTTTCGATCAGCATTAGCCTGAGTAGAAGCATATTATCTCCTTCTACCTCATATAAATGTAAGGTGGTATCATGTTCTGACCAGCTGGAACATCTATTGTTAAATCATTACCTAACGTAATTAATCTCGTCTGCCAAATCGGCTATCAAAATTATTGTTATTATTATCAGTCCAATATTATCTTCAAACACGAAAAATCTTGAAGAAGCTTAGATTTTGATTGCCACACCGCCTACCAGATCCAATTCTATTTCCATAACTATGCGTATATATACGTCCTATACCTCAATAACTGAAACTATATTCCTATAATCAAAAAATCAGTCAACCCCCTCAATGCATGGTGATTCCCGTGACGCGGTTTCTTATGTCTGGTCTTCTTATTCTCGGCATCGCAAATTGAAATTAACCAAGTTGACGAAAAACTTCTAGCCCACTTTGAGGTGAGTTGTATCTATCACAAAAGATCAACTGCAAGAAGAGGACGTAACTTGAAATGTCACTTTCACAAATGATCACCGGAGCCGATAATGACATAGATTACCGAACATGATACTCGATGTTTCTCGAATTATTAATTAATTATTCATTATTAATTGATAACATTCGTGTTTTGTGGAAACTTTGCGTCGTCCTCACTTGAAAAAATTATTGAAATCGACAAACAGATGTAACGATGTTATAAATAAATCAAAATCAATTTTTAAACATCAAATTGTATTGAGAAAATACCTATTTTTTTTTCTTACGTTTCCAAACGATGCATTATCAATTGAAAAACTTTTTTATTCAACGCGCCGAATTTTGACTAATCATTGTACGATCATTTCCTCAATTAAAACAGAGGGGATATTGAAACAAAATCAGGAAAATTCGAAAATTTGTCACTCTGTCTGGCATCGTAAAAAAACTTCACCATAGCTGATAATGAAAATTTCAGATGTCTTCATCTCTCTGAATCTGAAGAAAAAATCTACAAGAAAGGTTTCTTTTGTACCGGTAAAATGGGGTAACTTTGAACCGCGGGGAAACTTTGAACAAAAAATTTATTTTGTTATATCGACTTATGGTGAAAAAACCATTAAATTTAGCGACATCTGGTTTTCACTACTCAATTCGTAATACATTCAAGAATGGCACCTCAGCATTTACATGAAAATAAGTTCAGAGAGTAAGCAATCCTGACATGTTACTTCGAACCTAAAATATCCACTTTCGATATGGTCTGCAAACTTTTGTTGCTGTAACAGTGAGTATTTGCACTACATGCTCGCAAAATATATCCGCTACAACAATACATTATCCTAGCAACTGTATACCAAAGGAATTTCAAATACTCCAACACATTTTGTTTTATTTATACTTTTAGAGAAAAATGTGCTTAGTCATCGTTTTCGGGGTAACTTTGAAAGTGTTCAATGTAGCTCAACGTTTGGAACTACCTCGGTTTTTTCTTGTAGAAAATGTTCCGCTCCTTCAAAAAAAAACATGGTGCAGGAAAATTTGCCACTTATAGTTCAGGTCCGGAAATTGCAGGGAAAGCTTCCGGTGAAATAAATTGAGAAATGTTTTTTTTTTTCCTGGCCATAAGTACAGAACAGGGGCATTATACCGATTTATTCACAGCTCGGCGAGACCCCAAGGTAGGCAGAAAAGGTAGGAGCCCTCTTGTTTAGTGCAATTCATCCTCGCCCATATCTGAGAAATTGGGACGAGATAGTTCAGTCCTATTTATTGTTTTCGCATACCTAGTTTTTCTTTCATTAAGAAATATTAGTTTAATTCATTTTATACCAATTTCATTTTTCAGGAAAACTTTGGTTTTTTGATTCATTTTTCGTGATAATGAATGCCTGATACTATTTCGAAAAAAAAATTATTTTTAGCATATTATGTACATATTTGCATTCCACATAATTTTTTTCAAGTATTTTCAAGTATTTTCGGTATTGAGGTGATCAAAGAAACTCTCTCAGGGAGGTTGAATCGAAATCGCGTGGTTTCTTCATAGTCGTTCAAAGTACCCCAATCGTAGGGTAACTTTGAGCACCCATAATTCAATTAAAAAAAGGTTATTCATCATTTTGAAATCTAATTTTTTGTCAACAGCAAGCTCTAACTGATGCCCGGGATATATATTTTTTTGGGATTTTTCATTCGCTTCCTTACCGGAGATATATAGCTTTGAAAGAAAAAATCGTTCAAAGTTACCCCGTTTTACGGTGCCTTAAAATAATCGGAAAATAAAATACTAGACCCTGAATAATGTCCCGATCATCACTTCAACTAAAAAAATTTTTCAAGGCATCACACGTATTTCCGATTGCAAGATGAGGAAGCCAGAAAATTCTTCGGAAGGGACATGCCATACCTAGAGGAGATCATATCCAACACCAGTCTCTTCATAGTCAACAGTCACTTCAGTCTGCATCAAGCGAGACCAGTGGTACCAAATTTCATCGAAGCTGGCGGCTTACATATAAAAGATGTGAAGCCCTTAGAAAAAGTAGGTATGGAAAATAATTTTTTCACGAATCTAAGAATTAAATAGTCCCCTAACTAGGTATATAAAAAACGACCCTAGATGCTCTAATCCGACAAAAAACGATAAAAAAAAATTGAAAAAGAAATATTCATACAATTAATTTCACGAAATACGTCAAGTAAATTTTCTGGTCTCTTTTAGAAGTGTTTTTTTCGATTTACAGGATTTATTGGACTTCCTGGGGGACTCCAAATTCATATACTTCTCCCTAGGCACGGTCGCTAGTTCAGAGACGATTGCTTTGGAAAAACTCCAGTACATTTGTGATGTTTTCGAAACATTAGGTCACAGAGTGTTGTGGAAGGTGGATAAAGAAAATGTTCCGAAAGAATTGAGAATACCGGCAAACGTGTATACCAGGAAGTGGTTGCCCCAACTCGACATACTCTGTGAGTATATCTACTTACTATACCGTGTGATTTATTTCCATGAACCTATGAACAAGCGCATTATCGTTTTCTCAATATGGGATTTTTTAGTTGAAGGTGCGTTTGGTAACTGTTTTAATTGCTATTAAATGCAAGAGTGTAAAATCATCGGATTCGCTAGTTCGTGATGGTATTCAATGAAATTCACAATCGAAACAGTTTGTACCAGGAATCACAAGACTTAGCATACGCTGACAAAACACTATAAGTATGATATAGACTTACCATTACCGGTAGGACAACGTGGCAAAATCGTGGTACTGTGTATTATTTGAACTGACTCTGCTGGATGGTATGTTGATACTGGGTCTCGTTGTTGAAATGCTAGAGAGAGTCTCTGTGATCCGCCCTTAGTGTGGAAGGGGGGTGGCCCTTGTCTTCTTCCTTTTAACTGGCCTCAGTAAGCCATATCGACTTCTAGCGCATGACAGCAAGACAAAGTTGAAACAAAGCTCAATATCGAGACCACCATCCAAGCATAACAATTGCATCGTGACAATTAAGATAATGAATTTAAGGGGGAATAAACATATATACATATATACAAAATAAGAACAGAACATCCTCCCCCCCTTGAAGAAAGGAAGATATTCTTCAATCGCTCAATTCGTGGGCAGGGGGCAAAGTTTGACCAATGGTCTACGTATTACCCCTTTCTTAGTGGTGACTGAAGCAACCCGTGCGATACCATCTGTGCCGTAATTCAACTGGCTGATCCTTCCTAAGGTCCATTCTAGGGGTGGCTCGTTATCCGACTTGACTAAAACCATATCGCCTAATTTAGGAGCCGCTTTATTCGGAAGGTGCCATTTGGCTCTCTGAGTGAGTGTATGTAAATATTCCGTTTTCCATCGCTTCCAAAAATCTGTGCGCATACGTACTAGCAGCTGCCAACGGGTTAAGCGGTTCATGGGTACGTCAGACATATCTGGATCTGGGATGGTTGTCAGTGGTTCTGACACCAAAAAATGCGCGGGTGTCAAAACCGACAAGTCGTTCGGGTCAGAACTCATGGGAGTTAACGGTCTTGAATTCAGAACTGCTTCTATCTGGACCAGCACCGTGTTCATTTCTTCATACGTCAATATTTGTGATCCCGTAACTCTTTTAAGATGTGTTTTCACCACCTTAATGTTTGCTTCCCAGAGACCTCCCATGTGTGGCGCGGCAGGCGGGTTGAAATGCCAACGGATGGCTTCTGTTTCTGCCACATTAGCGTAGATGTTCTTTAGATATTTATCAGAAGCCGTGAAATTAGTTCCGCAATCCGAATAGACATTTTTACAAAGTCCGCGCCTACCAATGAACCGTCTGAAACCCGCAAGAAAAGCCTCTGAAGAGAGTTCGGATATTAATTCTATATGAATCGCTTTTGTTGCGCAACATACAAATAAACATATCCACGCTTTAAATGTCTTGTTGGTCCGAATTTTACCCATTTTGATTGTGAAAGGACCGGCTAAGTCGACTCCAGTGTTAACGAAGGGTCGTGCTTGTTTTACCCGAAAATCTGGAAGATTGCCCATTGACGGGAGAAAATTTGTGGGATGGATTTTCCAACACGGAATGCACTTATTAACGATTCGTCTGGTTAATCCTTTGGCCCCGAGTATCCAATAATTTCTCTTTAGTAAGGATAGTGTCGTTTCGATTCCAGCATGCATATTCTTAACATGTATTTCGGTGATGAGTAACGTGGCCAAGACTGACTTTCTTGGTATAAGTATCGGAAACTTTTCGTTGTACAACATATTCGCGTTACGTAGTCTACCACCTACCCTCAATACGTCGTTCTCCATAAAGGGGTTCAAAACTCTTAATGATTTAGGTAATCTCTCGTTATTTTTTAAACATAATATTTCATCACCGAAATACTTCTGTTGCTCGTGCCTTATGATCAAAAGAAGGGCGCTGTGCAACTCCTCCTCTGTGAGGCAGTCGACCGATTCACGGATGACACGTTGGCGTTTCATGCATCTATTCTTGAAACGGATAATGTAAGCAAGAACACGTTTAATTTTATTTAGGGTTGAATATTTGTCAAGAAACGTATCCAAAATATTCGGTTGTGACACTTGCACGTTTAACGTTATTTTTCGTCGCTCAGTTTCAATCGTATCTGGATCGTGCTCAGGAACTTTCTTGACCCAAGATGTTGGTTCTTCTAAAAGGAACCGAGGTCCAGTCCACCATAAAGAGTGTGACACCAATTCAGAAGGAAAAATGCCTCTGGAACCGCAATCCGCTGCGTTTTCTCTGGAGGATACATGATGCCATTTGTTAGGCGGTACTCTTTCTTGAATAAAAGCTACTCTATTCGCGACATATGTTTTCCATAAATGTGGTGAGTTTTTAATCCAGGAAAGAGCCACGGAACTGTCGCTGAAGGCGTGAATGTCTGTTAAACATATCTTGTCTATGAGTACCTTTTCCACATATCTAATCAATTTTGATAGAAGAACTGCAGCCTCCAATTCCAGTCTGGGTAAAGAAACCGATTGTAATGGGGCGACTTTCGATTTCGCGAACAAGAAATGACATTTCACCACCGAATCTTTGTATTTGATTCTTAAATACGTGACCGCACATGTTCCCTCGACTGAAGCATCACAGAATCCAATAAGATGACATGAATCCATATTACGAAGATCGAAATGCCGTGGCAGCGCGAAAGAAGAAAGCACTGTGAGATCTCTCTTAAAATGTAACCACTTATCAACAACATCTTTCGGCGGTATTTCATCCCAGCCCAAACCTAAGGTCCACAACCGTTGAATCAGTACTTTAGTGAAAAAGGTGATGGGCGTCAAGATTCCCAACGGATCGAAGGTGCGCGCCAATTCCGAGAGCATTGTTCTTTTAGTACAGTTAGATTCGAGATATTTGAATGTGAAGAAAAAATTATCTTTAACTGGCGACCACTTCAAACCTAGAATTTTCAAGGAAGCATTGTTTTCGGAATCGAAAGAAAAGTCAATATTCTGTACATTTTCTTTAGGCAATCCTTCCAAAAGTGATTCTGTATTGGATGCCCACTTTCTGAGTTCGAATTTACCTTTACTTAGTAGTTCGACAAGTTGATCACGCATGCCTTTAATCGAATCAAGATCATCGCTACCGAAAGTGATATCATCAACGAATGTTTGCGTTCGTAAAATTTGTGATGCTAACGGAAAATCACGATATTTATCGGCAAGATACAAAAGCGTCCGGATAGCTAGAAACGGGGATGACGTAATGCCAAAGACGAGGACGTTCAATTGGTAATCCACGATCGGCCCATCTGAATTGGGACGCCACAGAATCCGTTGATATTTTCTTTGATTGGGATCTACTTGTATCATTCTGAACATTTGTTTGATATCCGTGAGCATTACATGTTTATGGAGTCTAAAGTTTATTAGAATTTCAACTAGATCGCGTTGTAATTTAGGACCGCTGTACAGCGCCTGATTGAGCGAAACCTTGTCAGGAGAGTGACTGCTCGCGTCCATGACTACCCTAAGCGGTGTCGATGTGGAATCGGTCTTTAGGACGGCATGATGCGGTATATAGAAAAAACCGTTCAGTTCAGCAAGTGCGGGAGGTTCCACCCTCGTCATATGACCCTTACTCAGATATTCGTTGATTACATCTGTATAGGCAATCCGACTCTGTGGATTTTGCATTAATCGTCTTTCTAATGACAAATATCGCCGCATTGCTAGAGAACGTGTATCTCCGAAATCGGGAGCGTTTATTTTAAAAGGTAGAGAGACCGTAAAACCGATACGTTCGTCGTGTTTAATGTTTCGAATGAAATGACTCTCACAAAATTCGTCCTCAGGATTTTTTACACTCACGTCTGGAACTTCTTCGGTTTTCCAAAATAGTCGTAGTGTATCGTTCAGTTGATCATTCGTTGTATATTTCGCGAAAAAGGTCTTAATCGGACGTGGCGCGTTGTATTGAACTTTTTGAAGAGAGGAGAGTTTTCCCATAACGACCCAACCGAATGCAGTATGTATACAAACCGGCGAATTTTCATTTAGCACAATTTTTCCCTCTCTAAGGATGAGAGGATATATTTCGGCGCCTAAAAGCATGTCCACTTTATCGCTCTTGTTGAAGTTCGGATCAGCTAATTTCAAGTTACGCACATATGGAATTTTGTTTAGATCGAATCCGGTGATAGGCAATGGGTCACAAATCTGTTCTAGGATTATGAAATCTGCTTGAAATTCTGCGGAATCTTCGCCGGAGATCACGCAATGTATACCCGATTTAGCCGGCATATGCATTCTGTCGAGGCCGTGAAGAGTCGCAGCTATATTAATTTTCTTGAGGCCTAATTTATTAGCAAACCCTTTTGTTACAAAACATGATTGCGAACCTGAATCTAAAACAGCTCTCGCGGTTTGAATATTGCCGAAAGCATCGCGAACGCCCACTAGAGCTGTAGACAACAGTACCTCGTGTTCACCTTTCGTAAACATAGCAACCGTTGGATTTGTATTAACTTGTGGAGTATCATTTTCTGACGGTTCTGAATTCTCCGTGAAATGCAATAACGTGTGATGCGTCCTTTTGCATTGTCTACAGCGGTATTTAGAAACGCAGTTGAGGGTACTATGTTTATCGGATAAACAATTTACACATAATTTTTTCTGTTTTGTAACTTGGAAACGTTCTGATGCATTTTTATTCAAAAAATCCGAACAATTTTGTATGAGATGTTCACCTTCGCAAAAATTGCATCGGGTGACTTTGGGAGATTTATCTACGACGCGTTTTGTTTTCGCGAGCAATGTGTTGCGTTGGGTTGTTCTAGGTGCATCCCTTTGGGTTCTATTTGTTTCGCTAGAAGACCTTGTGCATAATGAAAATGTTTCTAATGCTTTGCACTGGGTTGAAATGAAATCTCTTACTTCCGTATATTTCGGCATTTCGTTCGACGCATGATTTTTCTCAAACTCTCGCCTTGTATTCGGGTCCAAACGATCCAGCAGCATATTTGACAAAATGAAACACCAACCGTCAACATCGTACCGCATAGTTCTTAGAACTTCTAAATTTTCCGAGAAGGTATCCAATAAATGGCGCAAAGATTTACAATCGCCCTTTTGCATCTTGGGACAGCCTTCTAATTCCTTCCAGGAATTTACCGCTCTGAGCCTTTTATTGTCGTACCTATCTTTTAAAGAATTGTACGCGATCGCATAGTTTGCCGACACAATTGGTAAATTTCTAATTAAAGCATGAGGAGGACCACGTACTTTCGAAATCAGGTAGGTAAATTTTTCGATGTCTGAAAGTTTACCGTTGTTATGTACCAGGGTGTCGAAGAGTTCAATAAAAGACGGAAATTCCTGGATGTTGCCCGAAAATTCTTGCAGTTCAATACGCGGTAAGCGGATACAATCGTTTGTATTACTGAATGTTGTGTTTTGAAACGTGGTTGTGTTAATTCTGGAACGTTGATCTATCTGCTTTTCAGCTATGAGTGTATGATGAATTGTTTCTAGTTCCAGACATCTAGCACAGAAATCGTTCATGATTTCGGACTGAGCATTTAATTTCTCGGAATCCCCGGCTAAAGCGACCACAATTGACAAATGATGTTTTTCAAAGTCCTTTTGCAACTTCTTAAGGCCCTTGAAAGCCATCGCGAATTTGGTAATATTATTTTCTTCCCGTTGGGCATTTATCGCGCATGTTTCGATCAGCACTAATTGGTTTATAGTTATTTCTCTAAGGGCATCAGCGCGAGCGATTTTTTCTTCCATTGTGAGAGGCATATTGAAGGTGCCTATTAAATAAATTGAAAGAACTAATGGAAAAAAACGGAGAAAATAAAAACTAAAGTAAAGTCTTTCGAGCGGTACACACCACTATATGATCATAAACTTAAATCGGCTCAATGGATGGAATTTCAGAAGAGAAATACTGGAAATTCCCGAGCGCGCGAAGTTGCTCCAAGGTGATAAGCACGCAGAATGGAGCAGATCGGTGAGAGGGGTACTTAAATCGATGTAAGATATCCTTTAGAGAATTGAGTCGTTCTGATATGTATATATATATATATATATATTATGAGCAATAATTAGAGTCAGTTATATGAAAAAAGAGAAAGAGAGATATATCACGATACAACTGAAATACCTAAATAGAAGACTACACAAAGCAAATATTTCAACACTGTTACTTCAGAATTGGTATTCCCAGACAAAATATCTCAATTTGAATAGAAAGATATGAATAACAAAGTAAAACTTCCTAGCAGAATCCGGCTCGAAGGACCATGTTTTAATTGCTATTAAATGCAAGAGTGTAAAATCATCGGATTCGCTAGTTCGTGATGGTATTCAATGAAATTCACAATCGAAACAGTTTGTACCAGGAATCACAAGACTTAGCATACGCTGACAAAACACTATAAGTATGATATAGACTTACCATTACCGGTAGGACAACGTGGCAAAATCGTGGTACTGTGTATTATTTGAACTGACTCTGCTGGATGGTATGTTGATACTGGGTCTCGTTGTTGAAATGCTAGAGAGAGTCTCTGTGATCCGCCCTTAGTGTGGAAGGGGGGTGGCCCTTGTCTTCTTCCTTTTAACTGGCCTCAGTAAGCCATATCGACTTCTAGCGCATGACAGCAAGACAAAGTTGAAACAAAGCTCAATATCGAGACCACCATCCAAGCATAACAATTGCATCGTGACAATTAAGATAATGAATTTAAGGGGGAATAAACATATATACATATATACAAAATAAGAACAGAACATCAACGATGGTTTTTCTTGTGGAAACATTTCAAAAAAAAATTAAAATAACTCGCGAAATAACAATACTATTGGAATTTCTGTAATTTCTTCATATCGATCGAAAAAAAAAATAATGGTTGTGTAACGCTTGTTGGTAAATGGTAAATTTTCTGTTCCGTTATTTTTTCCTCACAATCAAAAATGAATTATTGTGAACTTCATTTCTTACATCAAGAATATATTTTTCAGAAAATTGAATCAACATTTCATTAAAACAAAAATTTATTTGACGCAGCATTTATCTGTTAGCAGAAAAGCATCATAACATAATAATAGAAAAATGTTCAAGTCGCACCGTGTATAAGGTAATGAGGAAATCTTCACAGCAATGTCTATTTCAGGTCATCCGAACATCCTGTTCTTCATAACCCATAATGGGCTGATGGGAACCCAAGAAGCTGTTTATTGTGGTGTACCTATGTTGAGTATCCCGATGTTCGCAGATCAATATCTGAATTCCAAGAACATGGTCGCTAAAGGTGTTGCGATTGAAGTTGATCTGGAGAAATTCACCAAAGGTGAAATGGAGGAATATATGAGAGAGTTGGTAGAGAACCCGAAGTGAGTACTTACTCTAATTTCACAGTTATTAAAGAATTAGGTTACAAAAATTTGCTTTGTACTTTTCTGTACACCGGAAGGAAAACTATTGCTTTTTAAATAATGAATGAGTTGCCATGAACAGTCCTAATTCAGACGTTATTCAATAATGTTTCACTAAACGTCCAAAATGAGTTTCATAACAATAAAATCAGATTTTTGAAACATAGATGAATTCAAAATAGTAATCATCGAAATGAATACCATTTTCAATTCCCAGGCTCAGAAATCTTTTATATCATGAGGTTGAAGAAATGATATAGGATTTCGTCACTGAGATGAGAGATATACCGGTTTCGACCTTGTTTGGCCTCATTAGTATCCTATACATCTCAGAGACAAAATCTTCATAAAAAACTTCGATATTTGAAGCAATTAGTTATGAAGTACTGGGTAAAATATCACAAAGTACTGAAGAGGTGACATCCAATTGCGTCAAATGAAGTTTCACATCTCCAATCAATTGCTAAAAAAGAAATTTCTACTTCCTCTTTCACTGAATGAGATTTTGGCAGTGGCTCTATTCAGGGCCCACTTGCTAGTTTCTCGAAGTGATGGAAAAAGCCCAATTCTTTTTGCGACTGTGAAGCCAAGTGTTTTTAAGATATACCGAAACCGGTATATCTCTCATCTCAGTGACAAAATCTAATATTATTTCTCCAACCTCATGATATAAAAGATCTCTGAGCCTGGGAATTGAAAATGGTATTCATTTCGATGATTACTATTTTGAATTCATCTATGTTTCAAAAATGTTCTCGATGTGGCCTCCGTAAAGGCAAAGAATTTTTCTTTTTCTTAATGAAATCAGATTATTGAAATGCAGTAGCTATGAAAATTAATATTATTTTAATTTTTTCAGGTACAAACAAAATGCAGTTTCTTTGTCGAATATGTTCAGAGATCGACCTCGCAAACCTCTGGAGGAAGCAGTGTTCTGGATTGAATACGTGCTGAGGCATAGAGGAGCTCCTCAGCTCAGAAGTCAGGCTGTCAATTTGGCCTGGTATCAGTATTACTTGGTTGATGTTGGTTTAGTGGTTCTACTCGCTCTGCTGATTGTCGTATATTTGTCTTATGGTTTACTCAAGTATTTCTCTGATTTTTCTCTAAGTATAAAATATGAACCAAAGAATAAAATTCATTGAAGTAGGATTTGGTTATTATTTTCTTCTCCCAGTCAATCTATTACAGGTCTCAGCGAATTAAAATGATTAACTCTTAGCGTCTGCATATCAGGATATCGGTGTAAAATTAGCAACAATCGCTTGTATGTAGAGGAACCTCAAAAAAGGGCGTGAGGTATTTGTATATTCAATAAAAAAATAACAAATCAGAAGAAAATTTTATCTTCATCAAACTTTGAGTTGGCAGTTCTGTTTCAGAAAAGTTCCATCTTTCTTCGAATTAACTTCTCCAAATGGCGTTTATGTACACCATGAACTGTACGGAAAGCACGATAATCTTGACCAACAAAACCATTATTCTGATGAGAAGTTTTAACAATTTACAGGCGTTTTTTTCTGGTGTAAGTCTATTCATAATAAAAAGTCAAAAATAACTTAACAAAAAGCAACAATCAAATGTTGAATAGGTTGTGAAATGAAGCAAAATTGCCAATTCAAAGTTGTATCAGTCTAAAGAAAACACCCCAAACAAATACCCCCTACACTTTCTATACACACTGTAGTTTCACTAAAATTTTAGATGAAAAAGTAAAACCATCTTTTCAGCGTGATATGAAAGACCCATCACATGAATATGGGAACACCCTGAAGCTTAAAACTTGAAACAAAATTATTCAGAAACTAGCTGGTTCCTTATGGGGCGCTGATGCAACAATACTTCGTACGGCAGCGCTACCTTTGGTTTTTTCTGCTGCTGAATATTGTTGCCCTGTTTGGTTGAACAGTGTTCATGTAAAAAAATTGATGCCCAACTTAATTTTTCTATGAGGATTATTACTGGTACTATCAAATCTACACCTACCCTTTGGGTACCAGTACTCTCAAATATTGCCCCTTCCCATATTCGCAGAGAGACAACAGCTTTGAATTTCTGGAACAAGTTCAATTCCATTCCAAATTCATTTCCCATACTCACCTATATTCCAGATAATGAGGTCCCCAGATTGAAGTCACGTAAACCTTTTTGATATGATGATTGATATGAATAGAAGTGACAAAGAAATGTGGCAATCTGAATGGAATGCACCCAATTTTTTCAATAAAGATCTTATTTCTGATCCTTCCATCAGAGTTCCTGGTTTTGACCTTCCCAGGAGAATATGGTCTGTTCTAAATCGTATTAGAACAGGCCATGGACGATGCAAGAGCATGCTCTCCCGATCGAATTAGGTTGATAGCCCTAGTTGTGAGTGTGTGGAAAATGAGGAGACTATAGAACATCTTATAAATAGTTGTCCCATTTATAAATTTCAAGATGGTTTCGAGGCTATACACAAAGTAACAAATGCATTTGTGAAATGGGTGGTAAATTTCAAAATAATTTAATTTATTCTAATTAGTCAGTTTCTTTTCTGCTTTTGTTTTTCTTCATTTCAGATTAAGTATTGCGAGTCCTTTTGTGAAGAATCTGTTTATCTGAGCCCATCGACGGATAACATGAAGATGTTCTCCCAGATCACACTGATGTCATTCAAGATTTTCCTGATATTTAATATTTCAAGTAATTCTTTTTTCCACGGGCGAAGCAAGGGTTTTTTCCAGCTGGGGTTTTTTCCCTTTTCTCATTTAATCATACTGCAGACCTGTATGGTTTTCCTGTGTTGCACCAACCTCAGCTAGGTACCTTTTTGTTTCAATATGTATTGTATCATTTTAACTCTCTAGATCAGAAGAATATATACAGGGTGTTCTACAAGCTCTATGACAAACTTTGATAGATGGTAGCTGTACTTATTCTGAACGTATATCCGATTCGTTTTTATTTAGAAGATACAAACATCTGAAAATCTATATTTTTTGTTCAAATCATAATGATAATGGAAATTTCAAGACTATGAAAATTGTTCAAAATGTCCACCAAGATAAGTGGAAATTTATTACCATTTGTACCAAGTATTTTCGACCCTTCTTCAGTGTACTCCAGTAAAGTGCGATGAATAAAAGGCTCTACCTCGTCCAATTTTAGATTCGGAGGAATGTAAATTGCTACCATGACTATGTGTAGGCCATTTCTTAGTTTGCATAAGCATGCACAAAAATCTCCAACAAATGAGAGTCTAACATTAACATCGCTAACGTCTTCAATATTTATCTCAATATTCGGAGTCATTATATTAGTAACATTATTACTATTTTGGTAAATAGCTACCCCACCTTTTGGAACAGTATCTCGTTTGAATTGAACAATACAGTTGAAATTAGGTATTTCAATCGGTTTATCACGCGTCATGCATGTAACAATGTAACACATTGGTTTGTCTCGTAACTGCAACTTGTAAATCGCATTTGTGATTATGTAAACTTTGGCAATTGAAAGTCATTATTGAAATGTCATTTCTATTACTAATGAAATCTAAGACACTTTGAGCTATCGTCTGAACACTATTTAAAGGCAGTCTTTTGAATTCTTGCGTCAAATATGCAGTCGATGCAGCTTGCCTTCGATTATGATAAGACTCAAATGCAGAATCATAATTTTTTGGCGTAATATCCAATTTTTCAATATTAGTCACCCGAGAGAGTGCAACATAGACGAGTACCTGAGAATGTGATTTACTATACTCCTATACTATTTCGTCAAAAGTTCCACCTTGCGACTTATGTATAGTCAGAGCAAGAGCTGAAGTTAATGGAAAATGTTTGTGTTTGGCCATACATTTTCTATCCGATGGTAATGAAATATTTGCCGTTCGTTATTCAATGGGAACAGCGAGATTGCCGACTCCATTTTGCACTGCTAGAGTGGCTGCACGCATCCGTCTAGTCGCAAGCACCCAAACACCATGCCGAAGTCTGCCGAACTGAACCGACGATACACGGCTGTGTTAGGTTTTTTCGTTACGGAATTTCTTCATTCGGTCGCCGCGCTCAAAGCCTGAGATAAAAGCTATGCAATAGCTTAAAAACCAGACAGCGGCATCTCTGAAGGCTCTTCATCCTCCGAAACCCGAGAAGAATCTCGCAACCGCCGATGATGGGGGCCCGGCAAACTTTTATTAGCCCGACAGATATTAGGGATTCATGAAATTGGACATACCCATTTCGTATTCAGCAATTTTCGGCGCGAGAAAATTCCTCATCCGTTCAGATTTACGACTTGTCTCCCAGGGTTTTCCGTAGTTTTTCCCAAGCCCGGTTCATCATTCATTAAAATTAATATCACGTTCTTGAAACGGCGGCAGGGGGCGAGATGATAGGTAAAACATATAACGATTCCTGGGAAAATTGCGAGATCCAGCCGTAGGGGGGATTTTTATCGTTGATCTTACGCCTGAATGGAAATCAGAGGAAGAATTGAAATCAAATCGGCGTTGTTACCGGGAGATTTTTCGGGCAGAAATGAAGGCCTGAAATGCATATTATTTCCAACGTTTGTCTTACTTCAATCGTTCTGATGAAATCCTGTACAAATACATAAAAACCGGACAATTTCAGAAGAATTGAATGCAAAATGTAGATAGTCTACCACAAACACCTCACTTTTAGACAGACTTCATCCAAATCGAATTAATGCACATCATAAATAATTCATGATGGAACTGATAATGACGAGCAATCCATTACAAAGTAAAAAAAGATGCAAGGTGGAAGATTGGAATAATAGATAGTAAAATCTGAAGTTGTTCATACTACAAGAGGTTAAACTACTATTCATTTTAAATTTTTCTACATTATATGGTCAGAATTTTTAACCTTTAACATATTGAGGTATGTAATTTTCTGTCACTTCGTGTATCTGTGTAAGAGAGAGAAAATGTTGTTAATGATTTTAATTTTGTAGGCCTGAGGAAGCAAATGTGAATTTGCAAAACGTCGCCAAATATATGTACTAGACACTCTGACATATTATAATTGTCCTATTCCCACAATAAAATTTCCATTACTTTTCATAAACATACAGGGTTGAAATAAGGTATGGAAAAAAGTAAATATTTATGAATATTCATGAAATTTTGCAGATATTCAAATGACAGCGTCTTTTCTCATTTCTTAGTAATCATAACGTTGGCAACGTTTGCCATTCACAACAATCTTTTGATTATTCGAATATTAAAATGCGTTTTGAAGTTTATTGTCATTGCAAATTCGCCCATTTCATTATCAAAATAGGGGGCAGTTGTACAAAATAGTTATTAATGATATGAGTGTTGAAAGTGACGTTTCATTTTGTGAGTGAAAAAGTTTGTGAAATGAGCGGAGCGAATTGAACAATTTCACGAACAAAATAAAATCACTTTTAACACAAATACCATACAATATTTTTTGTACAACTGCCCTATTTTGATAATGAAATGGGCGGATTTCCAATGACAATAAACTTAAAAATGCATTTCAATATTCAAATAATCAAAACGTTGTTGTGAATGGCAATCGTTGCCAACGTTATGATTACTAACAAATGAGAAAAGACGCTGTCATTCGAATTTCGTTCCTGTCCAATTTTCGTCTTGGGTTTTTAACTGATTAATATGTTTGTTGAGGGTTCAATTATTGATAAAAGTGACGATTTGGTTGTTCCTCTGGATATTGAAGAGTCTGCAAGAAGAGCAGATCTGGAACTCCTACCTAAAAAATCTGTTCAGCTGTACGATATTGCATATAACAATTTCGTGGCCTGTTATAAATTGAAAAATATAGAAGGGGACTTTAATGCAACTGTTTTCCTGGCATACTTAAAGGAAAAATCAAAAATGTGGAGCAAATTTTCAATGATTAAGTCAAGCGCACTTGTTAGAAATGGTGCGGATGTTGGTAAATATTTTAAGGTAATGGCATATTTAAAACGGAAAAATGAAGGATATCGTGCTAAAAAATCGAGAATTCTCACTCGTGAAAAAGTTGAAAAGTTTATAAAGGAGGCACCAGATGATAAATACTTGATGGTTAAGGTTGCAACTATTTTCGGATTATTTGGAGCCTGTCGGCGTGAAGAATTGTGTAATTATCAGTGCAAGATATCAATATAACAAATAAATCATTGGTTATACAACTTCCAAATACAAAAACGAAAGTCAGTCGTTCTTTCAGTATTATTGGGAAGTTTGTAGACTATTTTCATAAGAACTTTGCACTGCGCCCTTCTGTCATCAAACATCGTTGTTTTTTCCTGAAATACATGAATAATAAATGGACTGCCAATCCGATGGTATCAATACATTTGGAAAAATTCCATCTATTGTTGCCGAATTCCTCAAACTGCCAGAACCAAAGCAATATACAGGACAATATTTTCGAAGATCCTTCGCTTAATTGCTAGCAGAATTAGGAGCAAATATTACGGATATAAAAAAGCATGGTGGATGGAAGTCTACGAGGGTAGCCGAGGGCTATGTTGATCGTTCCATTGCATATAGAAATGTCATTGCTCAAGAAATTCACCGAACCTCAACAGATTTTGGATCATCATCATCCAATATTGTAGTTCCGGTTTCTACAAGTGCTGAGGATTCTAATAATGTGTTGCGAAGCTCCCTAACGTCACAGGGCATTAATGATTAGTAAGTCTTCTAGTTTTACAATTAATAATAATGTTCATAAGTAATGATTGTTAAATATTGATAATACGAATTTGCAATTGTTGAATTTTTCTCATCTGATTTCATCATGAGAAAATGGAGTTCTTATGCCCACTTGCATCGTCAAATATATGTCTGACTTACGTCCAATTCAAATCTTAAGTTAGGCTTGAGACGCCGATTCTCTTGCACCGCAGTTTAAGTGACACATAAGTTATGACTACTTTGAGCCACGAATATTCATGGCTTAAACAAGACTTTAGCTCGTCTCGAATATTCAAACGTCAAAAACGAACTTCAAACTTGACGTGTTGTTTTTGATTGCGTGAATTTAAGAATTATTATGGATGGATTTCTATTAGATGAAATTGATGATCTATATGAGGATGATTTCGACATATTAGATATCATTGATTATGGCTTTCCTAGAAGTCTAGAATTTAATAGGGCCGATCACTACCATGATATGGACGAATTCGCATTTTTTCGGCGATTTCATTTGACTACTCTGCAACTGCTGAGATTAGTTGAGGATGATTCAGAAATGCCAAGTGATATGTAAGTACATATCTTATTATATCTTATGTATGATGATGTCAAACCTCAAAGAAGGGAGTTTAAGCCTTGATGATTGTAGGAATCAGAGTGTATCACCTATGTAATTATTGATTCTGCAGGTACTATTTACTCTTGTGAATATGAAAACTATTTCTTTGATGATATTCCACAGGTGCAGAATTATGTCATTCAAGTTACGAATTAAGAATTGTTGAAATCAAATCAAATCATTTGCTTCAAATAAAAAAAAAAAGGTTGTACTGTGCCAGTTCGTAAGCGGCCCAAAGTATATGTCGTTCTGTGAATCAGAATATGGAAAAGGAAAATGCATAGACAAATTATGCTGTTCGTCTATGAATTCGCGTGTTCTTCTTACTTCGCTGTGCTCAGTGCTGACACAAAACCATATGGTCATGTCGCATTTCTATGTTAAAACAAACAAATTCACTGATTTAAACAGTGTTGCCAGATTTGGCATTGCTTAGCGCGTGCTTAACAAAGTCGTTTCTATTACATATGCGGTGCAAGATCTGATCCGTTAAGGCGGGGAAAAGCATGACTCAAAATTTAAGGGCGCCTTAGATAAGAGTGTCTTAACCAGAAAACGGTGCAAGTGGGCATAAAAATATTTTTAACGCTAATGTTAGAAATATTTTCAACACGCTGTTCGGACTAGCTTGGGTTAGGATCATCGAGCACCTACTTCGAATACAATCTAAAGTGTCTATTGAAACTTTTTATGTTCGATATGTCTACTATTGGCATCATATCCCGAGAATGTCTGGTATATTCCTTCGGAACTTGAGTCAATCTTGTCTTACGGTTTAGATCGGTAGCATTTGTCATCCGAAGATGGTCAATTTTCATAGCTTCATTTTACGAAGAGCTCCCGACGTTTTGTCATTTTTTTTTTAATCTATCACGTAGCAGTGCTAGCGGATGCATCGTCCGATCCTCGCAAACATTCAACGCCCCGATAAACGAAGGTGAGATAAGGAAAAACAAATTCGCAATGGAAATTCCGCAACGAAATCATTTATCAAATCAATTTCGATTTCCATGAAATCTAATTAAACCGGCCGTGTTCCGTTCGGGCGAAATGAATGATTGGAAATCGCAAAGCCCGAACAACGAAACACGGTGTACAGCCGTTTGGCAACTGTGCCTAATATTCATTCGGCCGTCTCGCTTGCTCTCTCTGTGCCCGCTCTCTATGCGTTCTTGCAGAAGTAATGGATTTTCAATAGTGAAACAATGGCGGGCCGGTAATCGAATATCAGCATTCGACGCGATTATTGTTCGAGTTTCGTCCCGGCTGAAAATTTCAATATTCGAATGCTCGGTTTTTTCGTTGGTTCATTTCTTCTTTCGTCGAACACGTTTAGCGTTGTTTCCGGTGACGATCGCCCTCAGACAGTTTGATTTATCATCTTCATCAATTACGAGTAATATACATATATATTCTTATGAAAAAGAGAGCTGAAATAATACAATAAATGTTGAAACAAAAAGTACCTAAGCTGAGGTAAAAAAAGAACGGGGTATCATAACATTTTTCGTTCGATACTATAGAATCATACGATACTATCAGCACTAGTATCATACGATACTATCAGCACTAGTATCATACGATACTATACAGCCAGGGGAAAAAACCTCAGCCGAAAAAACCTGTCTCCCCGTAAAAAAAATAACATAAAATATTAAATATCAGTAAAATCTTGAGACATCAGTGTGATCATCTTCATGTTATCCGTCGATGGGCTCGGATAAACAGATTCTTCCCAAAACGACTCGCAATTCTTAATCTGAAATGAAAAAAGACAAAAGCAGAAAAGAAACCAATTATTCAGAATAAATCAAATGCATTTAACAAATGCATTTGCTACTTTGAAAAACATCAACATTCTTACCCAAATAATGTTCGGAGGTTTATAAATATTTATGACAGAAATGTCACAAAATATGAAAGAAATGAAAAAAAACTCCAACAATTTCCCCTTTCCGAATCTGTTGGAAATTACGAAGTAATGATATATTCTTCTCTAATTCTATTCCAGAAAATGTGGAGAATTTTCGTGAAATTGTTCACAGCGCACCACAGCACAAAGTCGTCTCTGAGAAAAAAAAAGAAACTTGTTAAGTATTTTTTTCAATTCAAATTTTTCTAGACAGACTTTGGAAAATATTCGAACGTCACAAGTCACAAGTCATGTTTATTAATTGAGTCAATTAATCGTCCCTTTTGTAATCCAGCTCTGCCTGTGAATAGACCTCCCCTTGTGCTTATCTTGTGAATTAGAATTTCCAAAAGTCTCCTCGCATAATCACTGTCCATCTCGTTCATTTCTTGAAGTAAGTAATCATAAGGTAGGTAAATTCTCAAAATCATCAATTGCTTCAGTTTCCATGTTTTTTTCCTGCTTTTTATGAAGTTTGAAAATTTGTCCACGTTTCAGATCATGAAAATCTAAAAAAATATTGGTAATCCTCTCTCGTTTTATTCAAATAATATCTATTTTGCGTTAAACTAAAGTATTTGAATCCTCTAAGATATATATTTTGGTATATTTTTGCAGTTCTCATAGATTTTTCAGATATCTCTAGACTCCTCACATGGAAATGATTCCTTGCTCCAAGAATGAACATTCTCATGTTTCTCTGGTAATAAACACTGATTTATTATATTCTCATGGGCATCTCATTCTCTTAATCCGTTCATCTCATTTCTCAACGATTCACTTCTCATAACACTTGCTAATTATTGTTCTTGAGTTTCAGATGAATGAATAATCCTCAAACGCAAAAGTGAATCATGGTCTTCTCTCTCAATTAAACCAAGTGAACTTCTCTTAAGTATTTAAACGATGATGCAGTTTAGACATTGAACCTGATTGACAGCCTAAGTCCCTGCTTCACCTTGAGCGGTCTCCTCAAATATTGATAAAACCATTCAACTGGTATGATCTCCTCATTATAAATAAGAAATTCTCAATTTCATTTATCTGAACCACTTAGTAAGTAAGATCTCAACTGTAAATGTCTTCTAAATTGATTAATTAGCCTTCTCTTATAGACCAACGTTATAGATTATAAGTATTGATTTCTCGATCATGATATTCTCACATTGTAATAATCTCAATGAAGATTAGACTTAGAGCACTAAGTTTTCAATGCACGTATCTCCTCTAAAGCCCGATCTCACTTTTATTACAACTCAGCCTACTCTAATAATTCAATATTCAACCTCCTGTTTTTCTGATGGCATACCGAGGCTCTCGCAATCAATTTCAATTGCTTCATCACTGTAAACGTCGAGTTTAATTTTGAATTAATGGAACTATCTCAAAGTCTAAGTCTGACTTCATCTGACCTCTCATTTTGAACTTCTCTAGATAACCTATGTTTTTAGTTGAATAACGTCCCTCTGAGTTCATAGATGACAGTAATTGGAATCCCCGCTTTTCGAAAAGTGCTGAGCTAGCCCATTTATGGATTTAAGAAAAAAATTCAACGGTGCAAAGCATAATCAACCTAGCAGAATTCAGCTAAACAAAGAATTTCTCGGAAATTCAGAAGTGCTGGGCAATCATTGAATGAACTATGCCCGTTTCTCCTTATACGTTTTTCGAATGATGCTTTAGTATGACCTTCCTAAAAAGTTAACATCTCGATCACAAACAGTTGTTTTATTCATCCCGCACGAACATCCTTAAATTTTCCAGAATATCTTCGAGACGTCCCACCGATATTTACATTTTTTCCATATTTGTGCGCACCGAAACAGCCTTCATAAGTTCCTCCCTAAGCTCTCCAAACTGCCGCCGTAAAGAAAACAACCCGAATTTGTCAAATTTTCCGAACATCCCATAAGATCCAACGTCCACATACGTTCGTCCGTATCCATTCCGACGATAGTTAAATACGTCTGGAGCAGCGAACACGTACGGACTTGTTTCTTATACTCGCGAGCTTCGCCATATTTATTATTCATGCTGCAGCATGAATTTCTAATGGGATATTCCTCGGAGCCGTGTGGATTCGCCCTTTCAAATGAAATTTCTTTCCGTTTTCCGTCACTCGGTTGCCCTAGGACGGCATTTCCATCCGAGAGAAGAGGCCGTATTACGGGGAATTGAATTGCAACGCGTGTGTGTGTGTGTATCGAACAAAAATTGAACTTTTTGAAATTATTTTCTAACCGACCGATCCGGGACCCGTGAGGGTTCCATCAATAAATTACAATTTTTTCGAGAACGAACGAGGCGAATCTATCAGTTTCGAAGGAATTGAGAGCAGGAAAGGTATGGCTCTGGAAAACAAAATATTCTTTGAAACATAGATGAATTCAAAATAGTTATTATCGAAATGAGTAACATTTTCAATTCCTAGACACACTGTTAAAAATCGGGGTTGTTCTGATTTTGTAAAATTACTGTTTAGGACTGTATCAAGATAATTGAGTTGGAGATGGTAGTGTAAAAACATTTATAAACATCATTCACAATCATAAAATGAATCAGTTAATACAGTAGAAAATACAGATATTAAAGTCATCTATAAACTCAGAGTGAATTATTCAACTAAAAACAGAGGTAATCTAGAGAAATTCAAAATGAGAGGTCAGATGAAGTCACTTAGACTTTGGTAGGTATAGTTAATTCAAAATTAAACTAAACGTTTACAGTGATAGAGCAATCCAAATTGATTGCGAGAGCCTCGGTATTCCATCAGAAAAACAGAAGGTTGAATATTGAATCATTAGAGTAGGCTTAGTTGTAATAAAAGTGAGATCAGGCCTTAGAGGAAATACGTGTATTGAAAACTTAGTAGTCTAAGTCTGTTCTTCATTGGGATTATTACAATGTGAGAATATCATGATCGAGAAATCAATATTCATAATCTATAACGTTGGTCTATAAGAGACGGCTAATTAATCATTTCACAGTTGAGATCTTGCTTGCTAAGTGAATGAATGAAATTGAGAATTTCTTATTTATAATGAGGATCTCACACCAGTTGAATGGTTTTACCAATATTATAGGAGACCGCTCAAGGTGAAGCAGGGACTGAGGCTGTCAATCAGGTTCAATGTCTAAACTACTTGATCGTTTAATTACTTTAGAGAAGTTCACTTGAGAGTGAAGACTGATTCCATGATTCACCTTTGCGTTTGACGGTTATTCATTCATCTGAAACTCAAGAAATATAATTAGCAAGTGTTATGAGAAGGGAATAGTTGATGAATGAGATGAACTGATTAAGAGAATGGGATGCACATGAGAATATAATAAACCAGTATTTATTACCAGAGGAAAATGAGGATGTTCATTTTTGGAGCAAGTAATAATTTCCATGTGAGGAGTCTAGAGATATCTGAAAAATCTGTGAAAACTGCAAAAATATACCAAAATATAAAATATATATTTTAGACGATTCAAATACTTTAGTTCAACGCAATAGAAATTTGAATAAAACGAGAGAGGATTACCAATATTTTCATAGATTTTCATGATCTGAAACGTGGACAAATTTTCAAACTTTATAAAAAGCAGGAAAATAAAATGGAAACTGCAACAATTAATGATTCTGGGAATTTACCTACCTTATGAATACTTATTTCAAGAAATGTTAGAGATAAACAGTGATTATGCGAGGTGACTTTTTGAAAATTCTAATTAACAAGATTAGCACAAGAGGAGGTCTATTAACAGGCAGAGCTGGATTACAAAAAGGGACGATTAATTGACTCAATTAATGAACATAAGTTAATCTGTCAGCTAATTAATACATAAAGGAGGTTAATCATACGCGAGCAGTCAATCAGCTGACCATAGAGCTGTACTTGCTGGAGGGGACGTGGCGCTGCGACCTAACCATAAGCGTAGCTGCAGATGAGGCCAGAAGGGTGCAATGCTCAATTTTCAACACTTACAGATCTTTCATTATGAGGTTGAAGAGATGATATTAGATTTTTTCCAACCTCATGATGAAAAATCTGTGAACCTAGCTAATGAAAATGGTTTTCATTTCGATTATTACTATTTTGAATTCATCTATGTTTCGGAAATGTTTTCGGTGTGGCCTGCGAAAAGGCAGAAAATTTTTCATTTTCCGATTTATTCATTTTCTTGAAAACACATGTATATAAAACTCTCACCATGAAAAAAACTAAAACCAAATTCGAGTTATCGAAATTTTCGCGAAACTTTCCTGAAATATTCGTTAGAAAACTGTTCTGTGAAGTCACATTCACCATTTGAAAAACCAATACTTTTTTTTTATTTCTTTCTTACATAGAAATGGAAACCTACTCAAATAAATTCTGTACACCACAGTGAAAATTTCATCAAAATCTGTCATCTAGTTCCTGAGTTTTGTGAAGACAAACAGACAACATATGAACACACGGAGTTTCACATCATATCATAAGTATGGAGGCTGAATTGAATAATTCTTGAATTCAGATTCAGATGTACATGGAGTACATTCGAAAAATAAGTTGTAAACTCCATCAATCCCACTCTCTAACTAACTTTAATTCTGGTCACGCCGTTGGTTCTCCTCCATTTTTATCTTTGTTTGGTTTCCGTTAGTTTCAAACTTTGGTAGATGCCTGACAGGTCCAGAAAAAAAAGACAACGCCATAAGAAGGAATTTGCGCCAAACAGACTACCCGGCAAGTTTCCCATCAACTTCCCGAGGAGCGGAAAATAAATTTCCTGGTAGGCAGTTAGTATTTCTTGTGGAATTTTATTTGCATATTAAAATATAATGAAGTTTTTGCCGGAGAAGTTGGGTAGTTTCTGAAAAATTATTACGCCCAATTTTCCCGGAGAAGTCCGCGGCAAGTTATCGCCGCATTCGTTGATGCCTCGATAAAAGTATGTGAGGGGAATGCGAACGTTTCGCGCTCTGAAAATCGGTCATCCTATGGTGGTATCGGAAAATAAATATTGGAGAGAAAAAATTTTTTTTACAACTGCCATTAAAAGTGTCACTTTTAATGACTACAAACAATGTTAAAATTGATTGTTTACGTGGAAGCGTGTAAAAAATATTTTTAACATTAGTGTTAAAATTATTTTTAGCACTCCATTTTCTTATGATGAGAAAAATTCAGCAATTGCAAATTTTTATTATCAATATTTAACAATCATTACTTATGAACATTGATATTAATCGTAAAACTAGAACAATTACTAACATTAATGCCCTGTGACGTTAGACAGCTTCGCAACACATTATCAGAATCCTCAGCACCATCAGAACTTGTAGAAACCGGAAGTATAATATTGGATGATGATGATCCAAAATCTGTTGAGGTTGGGAGAATTCATTCAGCAATGACATTTCTGTATGCAATGGAATGATCAACATAGCCCTCGGCTACCGTCGAAGACTTCAATCCCCCTTTTTTTTATATCTGTAATATTTGCTCCTGATTCTGCTAGCAATGAAGCGGAGGATCTTCGAAAACAGTGCCCTGTATATTGCTTTGGTTCTGGCAGTTTGAGGAATTCGGCAAGAATAGATGGAATTTTCCCAAATGTATTATCACCAACTGGATTGGCAGTGCATTTATTATTCATGTATTTCAGGAAAAATCGACGATGTTTGATGACAGAAGGGCGCAGTGCAAAGTACTTATGAAAATAGTCTATAAACTTTCCAATAATACTGAAAGAACGACTGACTTTCGTTTTTGTATTTGGAAGTTGTATAACCAATGATTTATTTGTTATTTCGATATCTTCCACTGATGAATTATATAATTCTTCACGCCGACAGGCTCCAAAAATAATTCGAAAATAGTTGCAACCTTAACCATCAAGTATCTCTCATCTGCTGCCTCCTTTATAAACTTTTCAACTTGTTCACGAGTGAGAATTTTCGATTTTTTGGTACGATATCCTCCACTTTTCCGTTTTAAATATGCTATAACCTTAAAATATTTACAAACATCCACACCATTTTTAACAAGGGCGCTTGACTTTATCAATGAAAATTTGCTCCACAAAGTTGATGAACTCCATATTTTGGTTTTTCTTCTAAATATGCCAGGAAAACAGTTTCACTGAAGTTCCTCTCTACATTTTTCAGTTCACAGCAGGCCAGGAAATTGTTATATGCAATATCGTACTGCTGAACAGATTTTTTAGGTAGGAGTTCCAAATTTGCTCTTCTTGCAGACTCTTCAATATCCAGAGGAACAACCAAATCGAATCATCTACTAGACCCTCTAGACTCATTGAGGTGAAAATGCACTGGGTAATATATGTGTGAATCGGGACCAGAACAACTGTTCGACTTATCGATGTTCGATTTATCGAGAGTTCACTGTATGAATAAGTTCTTGAAATTGTTATAATAATTCTCTAATATGTGAACAAATTTTTGAAACGTTCTCAATTTCATAATTATTGTATTGTAGTTGATTTTACACAATCATTCCAAATAAAAATATAAAGAATCCAGAAGCGTATTTCATTTGATTCAAAACAATATGTAGATGGAAAATATCATCCCAATGAAAAAGCGGAGCCCTGCTTTTGTTTTGTCAATCAGGATGTTTCTTTAAAATCTCGACAAAGAATACTCAATTCAATGAAAATTCATGAGAAATATGTTTCGAATATTTCGCGCCTTTTATAATAGTTTTCTGTACTGAATGTTTTCAGCGCCATCTAGGCGTCAAAAGTGAGAAACTAGCCACAAATCGTAGTCGGATTTTAGTACTACAGATATAAGGGCGTTTCCTATCTTTCTAACCCTACAATCTCTGTCTGTACCAAACTTAAAATTATGAAATGATATGGGCGCCCTCGAAACAACCTCAAAAAGCCATCGGCAATAAGATGTCCGCCTCAGTCCGATGAACCAGGCTCAAATTCTAAACAGCTCCGAAAGCTGCTGATCGGAAACTTCGCCTCGTCGATCTTGTACAAATTTGACTGATCGGGCGTTCGCTTTTTACCAGAAGCCGACATTCAGTATTCCTCGAAATAATCTTTCTCGCGCTGAGGTTGATTGATTAAACGTCGGAAAAACTCGGGTTTCTTATATAATGTTGTTAGCGTCATCTGATACAGTTCGGGAATTGTGATCGAGCGGCACCGGCTATCTCGGCGTAATTCTTACGATGTTATTACTAAGCCGATTATTCGATACCTTATTATTATGTGGTTAAGAGCTTCGGTCGACTTTGAAGCACTTTTCGCGGAATATGAATACGAATTTTCCTTGACACGCAACGGACGGTGTAACTCGAGACCCTTATTCGTTACGGATGTAAGAAAATATCGTATGTCAAGTACGAAGACTTTCAAATTTATTATAGTTAGAGGAATCTAGTTACCTGTCACAAAAGCAATTAAGTGATTGAGCTAGTAGAAGATCCGAACCTACATCGACCTTCACTGAGCTAATACTAGAAAAAAATCTATTTCATAATAATTTTCCTATTTAAGACAATATATTAAAAATAGGTTTCCTAAAAAAATCCTAGACAGAATATTTTTAAAACAAAGATGAATTCAAAATAGTAATCGTCGAAATGAATCGATTGGGCCACCAGAAATTCACTGCACAAAAAAATTAACGCACATTCTGAAAATCTCAATTTTAATGAAAGTTAACTCTACATTGACTTTAAAACTTATTTTTTATGGTCGCTCGTGAAGGTTATGAACGAAACAAGGCACATTAAATGGAAGAAAAATTCAGGATTTCACCGACTCTTATGTGAAAGAAGAGAAATGAACAATTTTCAAAATACTGAAATGCTGATAAGTGATTCAATACTTGGTATTTCCAACCCTTGCGTTAATTACAGCTCAGCAACGACGGTTCATACTCAAAATGAGTGATCTTAAAATGTTCTGAGCTGATCCTTCCCAGATTTCTCCGAGTTGGATTCCTAAGTCATTAAGAGTAGCTGGATGATTTTCTGAACTTCTCAGCCTTCTGCTGAGGTTGTCCAAAACCTGCTCTATCGGATTGGGATCTGGACTTCTTGCTGGCCATTCCATTCGAGAGACTTCAATCTCTTCAAGGTACTCCTGAACGATGCGCGCACGATGGGGTCTGGCATTATCGTCCATAAAAATGAAATTTTCATCCAATATATGGGGCAAATGGCACTAAATGCTCTCCAAAAATGTTCCTTATATACTTATCAGCATTCGTAGCTCCATTATCAACGACCACTAGGTCTGTGCGAGCAGTCAAAGATATTCCACCCCATACCATAATCGATCCTCCCCCGAAACCAGTAGTATTCAGGAAATTGCACTGAGCATATCTTTCATGTGGACGTCTGTATACAAGAGAACGTCGATCACAATGGTAGAGGCAGAATCTAGACTCATCTCTGAGGAGAAATCTTCCCAATCGGCCTCTTCCCAATGGATATGCTCTCTCGCAAAATCCAAACGCGCCCTTCGATGGGCTGGGGTAAGAACTGGGCCTCTTGCCGCGACACGAGGCCTTAAATCATATTTTCTGAGGCGATTTCTTATTGTCTGAGTGCTAATCTGCACCCCATGAGTTTGCTCAAGCTGATTTCGAAGGAGGCGAGCGGTTGCAAACCGTTGTCTCAACGAAGAAACTCTCAAGTAACGATCTTGAATGGCAGTTGTTACCCGTGGTCTACCCTGTTCTGGTCTTCGGACATTCATACCTGTCTCCCTGAATCGCTGCAACATTCTAGACACACCTTGTATGGTAAACGCCAAACCTTTCTGCAATTCTTGTGTATGTCCACCCTTCTTCTCGCAAAACTACCACTTGGGCACATTCCTCTTGGGTCAAATTGCGTGTTTCGCTTTGCATAGCGATCGAGTGTAGAAAATCAAACGAAAGAAAAACCATTGATCACTAGAATTGATCGAGAACAACTGATTTTAGAATGTAGCCAATACATTCAAAATCTGATAATATCATCTTTTTTTATTCCTGCTGGGAAAAAACATCTGTATTGAAGAAAAACGTTGAAAGTGGATAACATATGCATGCATAATTCTGATAAAAATAATCATCATTGAGAACACCTTCAGTTGTAGAATAAATTCGAGATTTCCATAATGTGCGTTAAATTTTTTGCGCAGTGTATGAAGACCAACTCTGATTTTTGAACAAAAAACGCTGCATAGGTCCCAAAAATGCGCTTTGAACAATGGGCGTTTCCTCTTTCCTGGCCAGAGTAGGACGTCAAATCTGAAACATCCCAACTCCCTCCTATTAGCATAACATTTCGTCTTCCTCCTAAATCTCCGTACTGGAGAATTGAATATCTGCAGGATGAAAATTCAACGCCGGCCGCGCCTGAAACCGGATCTTTTTTTGATGCACAAGAATCGCCGGAGTTGCTAGAAAGTTTCAATTTATCACTGAACTTCGCGCGAAACTGCGGAGCTTCCCTTTGTTCGATATATTTTTTATGCCATAATATAAAGTTCGACAACATATCGAATTTTATATCGGGAGCATCTCCGAGAGTTCCACTACGAAGTTTTCTTGCCTGAAGGCATAACTGAGATGATGGGCAGAGCCAACTTTGTTGCTATGCCGTCTATATTGTAGGACGTGTAATGTGTGTACTCGAATTCGACCAACTTCTTTCCGATAATATGCATACAAAGGGGGGTGAGGAGTTCACTATTCACGACGAGAGTTTGGGAGATTCGATAAATTTTTTATATATGCCGTAGCGCACTGTGGGAGCTTCAGAAGAATGGAATAATGGATTTATTTATTTCTCTTTCGGGGATATTGAAGAATAGGTTTTTTTCTACTAATTCCTGTGTGTTTTCACTCTTTCCTGGATGAGAATCTACGAAAAAATTCTAAATGATGGACATATAGCTGAGCAAATTTTGACATGAGTAGATCAGTTGTGGAAAACTGATGCGCGGCAAAAAAACGAACAGACAATAATATTATAGAAATTTTGTTCAGTTACCAAAACTTCTCACACGTGATGATAACACGTCACAACTCAATGGAAGAGCTATCTTACCATATATCCCCCAAAGTCACCGATAGATTTGGTAGAATACTGAAGAGGCACAATATAGAGACCGTCTATAAGCCAACTCAAAAACTTGGCCAAATGATCAGAACTACCAAAGACAAAGTCGACCCACTCTCTTAACCCGTTATTTACAGGATACCTTGTGACTGCGGCAATGTCTACATTGATACAACGAAGAGAAGTATCAATACGAGAATTAAGGAGCATGAACGATGCTGTCAACTCAATCAGACAGAAAAATCCGCACTAGCGGAACATGGTCTAACAGATGGACACAATATTGTTTTCTCAAAGACAGAGGTTATTTCGGACATCAAAAGTTTTTATCTTAGGATAAACATGAAAGCCATTGAGATATATAAGCATAAGAACAACATGAACAGAAGGGAAGAAACTCCTTTGGTACATAGCGCATGTTTGCCGGTATTGGAAGAGATCAAAATCAAGCGAATACGAAGTGGGAGCGATGGACCAATCAACATCGAATCCAGCATCACTTTCGGAAATTCAGCGGTCGAGTACAACCTCAGACCAAGAATCCTCTGAAGATGCCTTCCGCAGTTGTGGGCGAATAATTCCTAATAGACCACGGCCAATAAGCCCGGAAGCCTCTCTTAATGTCATCAAAAAATCATTTTTGTCAAATTGGAACCCCATTTTCAAAATCTTCGTCAAAAAATAAGTGAAACTTTTGGAAATTTCTGTTATCGAGAAAATATTTTCTTATAGTTCAGACTTTATTTTTTTAAGGCTTAGGATAATTTTCGCAAATTTCTAATTTTGGAGAACTATAACTATAAGAAAATATTTTCTCGATAGCAGAGATTTCCAAAAATTTCACCTGATCGCTCATTCTTTTCCAGTAAAAAAACACATTCGGAATGTGTTCGGAAATTGAAGACAAAATCGTTTTTCCTGATAATCTCGAAAAATTTTCATTTTGGGATAAAAGTCTTGGACGTATGCTCCTAATATTTTTTGACAAAGATTTCGAAAATGCTTCGAAAAAATAGGGTTCCAAATTAAAAAAAAACGATTTTTTGATGTTTTGTCACTTCTAACTTTGACAAAAAATTGTGACCTCCTGTATCATATTCTGGAAATCACGCTTTCGGAAAAGAAGCATCAGCCTTTCTTCTCGGAGATTCTCAAAAATGAGAATTTTTAATGAAAAAACCTCGAAGTTGTCTGTATTTCAACAGAGTTCAATTTTGAGATTTTTTTTTCGTATTTCCTCATTTAAAGAGAATTTTCTAGAGAAAATTCAAATTTTCGGAATCAAAAAGACTCAGAAATCAATGGAGATTCTATTTATGCAATAAAAAAAAATGGGTCTTCTCTTTGAAAAACGAAAGTTGATGTCACTAGTCCTAGAACCTTCAAAAAGTATACGAGAAGTCGTCTTCTTACTTGAAGCTCACCTTCAGAATTTCAATCCTGAATCTTGTGTCTTTCCTAAAAATATTCTATAGAGCCATATTCTTGAAAAAGCCTGTATTTCATGTATGACGTACGTCAACTATAAAGATATGAAAAAAATCAAAGTAACACTCTAAATTTCTGGTTTTTGGGGAAATATTATGAAATCAGGGATGCCTACCGCAGTTATGGGCGAAACGTTAGGTGAAACAATTCCTAATAGACCACGGCCAATAATGTCATTCGATTTATTTGAAATTCTTCCAATCACTATGGGAAAAGAAATATACGGGGTGAATCGTCTAAGAACAAACACCCTGTATGCTGAAAGTATCTGCATTAGACTCTTTCATAAGAAAATGTGAAGAGGTCGAAAGAAATTTTAAGGATTCAGAGTATCTTTTTTGTTTTGGTTTATTACTTGGCTTCAGACCGGTGGTCATGCAGCCAGTCACAAATTCATATACAGAATTGTACAGTCATTATTAACTAGTTTACAAATAATTACGAGGAAATAGAATATTTACACATGTATATATATAGAAAAAAAAATAAGAAATTATAAAAGAATTTAAATTTAGAAAAATAAATGAATAGAAAGGTTGTATAAATATGTAAATAATATAAATATATATATGAGCATTAAATAAATAAATAAATAACAATATAATAAATATTTAAGAGCGGTACAGTATAATTCAGTATAAACAGGTGTATAAATCAGATTTTGAGGCCTATCTTAGTGAGGAACAGTATTATTAGGTGGTAAATTTTTAAATTTTCAAGAGCAAGTAAGTGATTTATATTAAAAGGTCTGTTAAATTCAGAACTTAGAAATTCATAAGAAATTTGAGGAAATAGAGAAAAGATAATGGGAAAATAAACTTCATCCCGAACAAAAAATATATCAAGGACTCTTCTTGACGAAATTAGATACACTCATCATCATCGGACGGAAATATCCGTTCCATTCAGATCACAAGAACGCCTAATTTCGGCTTGATTACAATTTCCCGAGTGCGAAGATTCAATTTATCGGGGAGAATTTATCATCTTGAAGATGTTCCCGCTAGTTGTAGGGTCTGTTATTTCGCGCTTCAGTTGCCTCATTCATTACTAATTTCACGTGAAATTGTCGGTGTGCTGTTTGGGCAACAATGTCGCAGACTCGGGCCTGACGTCGTGCGACGCGATCACAATGGCTTTACTCCTTTCTTTCGCTGAATTAACAAAAGATAAGTAACTGCTCGTGAAACTCTGCATCGCGGCGAGATATCTCACTCTCGGACAAAGGACCTCGGCGGGCCGACTGAAAAGTGACTTATAGGCTGTTGAACGAGATTTATCGAGTGTCTACGGGGATGCATAAAAGGCGCTGGGAACACCGGATGAGTTGGAGAAAACAAAATTCGAAATGTACCATGACAAAAGGGTCAAATACCAGAAAAGGTTTTCCCATCACTCATGATTTCGAATTTCGCATTCGTGTTAGACCTTATTCTGCAACTTTTAAGCTATTGCATAGCTTTTATCAGGCTTTGAGCGCGGCGACCGAATGTAGAAATTCCGTAACGAAAGAACCTTACACAGACGTGTATCGTCGGTTCAGTTTGGCAGACTTCGGCACGGTGTTTGGGTGCTTGCGACTAGACGGATGCGTGCAGCCACTCTAGCAGTGCAAAATGGAGTCGGCAATCTCGCAGTTCCCATTGAATTACGAACGGCAAATATTTCATTAACATCGGATAGAAAATGTATAGCCAAACGCAAACGTTTTTCATTAACTTCAGCTCTTGCTCTAACTATACATTAGTCGCAGGGTGGAACTTTTGACGAAATAGTATATGAGTATAGTAAATCACATTCTTAGGAACTCGTTTATGTTGCACTCTCTCGGGTGACTAATATCGAAAAATTGTATATTACGACAAAAATTGATAATTCTGCATTTAAGTTTTATCATAATCGAAGGCAAGCTGCATGGACTGCATATTTGTGGCAAGAATTAAAAAGACTGTCTTTAAATAGTGTTCAGACGATAGCTCAAAGTGTCTTAGATTTCATGAATAACAGAAATGGCATTTCAATAATGACTTTCAATTGTCAAAGTCTACATAGTCACAAATACGATTTATAAGATTCAGTTACGAGACAAACCAATGTGTTACTTCTTACCGAAACATGCATGGCGCGTGATAATCCGATTGAAATTAATAATTTCAATTGTTCAATTCAAACGAGATACTGTTCCAAAAGGTGGGGTAGCCATTTACCAAAATAGTAATAATGTTACTAATATTATGAATCCGAATATTGAAATGAATATTGAAGACGTTAGCGATGTTAATGTTAGACCCTCATTTGTTGGAGATATTTGTGCATGCTTATGCAAACTTAGAAATGGCCCACACATAAATAGTCATGGTAGCAATTTACATCTCTCTCTATCTCTCTCCGAATCCAAAATTGGACGAGGTAGAGCATTTTATTCATCGCACTTGACTGGAGTACACTGAAGAAGGGTAGAAAATACTTGGTACAAATGGTAATAAATTTTCACTTATCTTGGCTGGCGATTTCAACTTTAACTTCGCTGATAAAAAGTCAGAGCGGAGGACAACTCTTCATTCGGAAAAATTGAATTCAAAAATGAATAATGATCCACAAGAATCCACAACAAAATATGGGGCCATTATCGACGCGGTATTTTCCAGATATTTAGGATACATTAAGTCAAAAATTTATGTTTCTTATTTCAGTTACCATAAACTTATAGTTTCAATGATAAACATTCCTGAATACCTACATGTATTGTAGGATGAATAAAAAAAAAATTTTAAATCAACAATATCATCTTCTCATCTTTGAATAGATGCTATGCAATAGCTTTACCGCGGCAGTCCTCGAGTGCCACACGTGTTTTCTTTTAACTAAACTGCTCCACATGAGTTAGGGATATTGACTTAAATTGCAAAAAAAATATAGTTTAAATGAGATTTTCTGATGAAAATTCATATTAATATGATTTCAAGTTACAGAAAATAAAATTAATTCTAGCCTGTAGGTCTGCAGCGTATACAGGGTGGTTAAGAAAAATCGAGTGAAATAACGGAATTTTATTCCCAGAGAATTCAAGCATTTCAAGACTATCAATAAAATGTATGGCCTCCAAGGGCGGCAATAACAGCCTGACAACTTCTTCGCATACTACACACGAGGTTGTTGAACATTTCTTGAGGAATTCGGTTCCATAAACGGAGCAGAAGCTCTCTCAGATCATTTAAGGATTCTGGGGTAGGTTAATGATTACCTTATCTCCTTTGGAGCATATCCCATGCATGTTCTATGCAATTCAAATCTGGTGAGTGCGGAGGTATTAGTAAATGTGGAATACCAAGCTCCTCGCGCGAATTTTCAACTATGGCTGCACGGTGCGGTCTAGCGTTATCGTCTAGAAATTGAAAAGTTTCACCAATAGCAGCGTGAAATTTGGCAAAACATTGTCAATGACATTGTCCATACCCTTATTCTTCGAGAATCTGAGAATTGTCCATATCTGGATTCATCAGTGAAAGGTCTTTCCAACAAGGAACCTGTCTCTCTGAACCTATTCCAAAGTTGGGATATCACACTTCGGCTGACTTGGGGCCTTCCCGTTACAACAACCTGAGTTATACCACCCTAAAGCATTCAGATAGCCCTATATGTCTCAGCGTTTGTTAATTTACGTCTTGGCATTTTCAGAAACCTCGTTTCGAATCGAAACCGTTGATGAACTGACCACATTTCAAATTAAGAACATTCATGAAGCATATGCAAAAAACCAAACTTCAGAATAAAGATTATTTTTGAATCGATTCAAGTTGTTATTAAATTTTAAATGATTTTACAGCGAAGATTTCTCGAAGATTACATACTTTCGAAACGATTGAATACGATATCCCTTACTCTTGTGGAGCACTATATACTATTGTAATACCACTTGTCTGTATTGAGCTCGAAGGACCATGTATCTTTTGAGATTAGATTTTCTCAAGAGACGTTTCTGCTTTCTTCACTGGATTGCAAATCCAATGAAGTAGCATTGCAGAATTCAGTAGGTTGTAAGGCTACTAAATTCAGTGTTGTTTTTTTTTAATTGTGGAGGGTCGTAAATCCTCTACAATGGAAGTTAAACACACGGTGGTGTTTTCAGGTATTTATTGCGTCAAAGTGAAGTTGAACTAAATGTTTTTAGATATTTATCGTGTACACAATGAGGTTGAACTTATTGTTGAGTTTACAATTGTCAGTTCATATATGAAAAATATTTGCAGATCAAGGGTTTGATCATAGTTGTATGATCGTTGGGTATTGCTACAATTCGCTACTACGAGATAATTTCACCACGATGAGGTAACTCGGCCGTGCATCGCCCAAGTTATGTGGAAATTCCTTTCAACTAAGGCAACCGACACCCTATTTGTCCCCACGTTCACTTTCACCTGTTTCTTCTGCGAAATCTTCAGATTTTCATCAACATTTTGATGGATTTTGAGATTTTTTTTCAAAAATCATAGTTTCTACCAATTTAACCAAGTATTCTCTCTTTTTTCCGTAGTAGTAGAGTTGGAAGTCATGTGTTGGTAGATATGAACCGCAGAAGATGTTCCTTCGACATTTGTTCCGAATAATGGACCTGTAGGCTCCTTATGAATGTCACAGAGCAACTGCAAGTTTTTCTCAAAAAAAAAAAAACGCTGTAGATTGATGTCAAAAACAGCAATGTTCTGTTAGTTCAAGACCATATGAATGGCGTGAGTATGGCAGCCCCCGATGTCTCTCATTTTACGGTCAGGTTCGGCAACTGCCAGCCGTATATCTCTCTTTTTATGAGGGACACCGGGGGATATTTTTCAATAATGGACAACAGGGAGTATTTTTTCGATAATGTATCTGCTCAAATATTAATCTCTCTCTCCTCCCGGCAGTGCCTCGTGCGATGGAACACCTTCGATATGAATAATTGTTTAGGGACCGAGGGGCTATAAAGTCCGGTTTATCGACTCTTCCACATGTTGAAACACGTTCCGCCAGAACTCCTATAATAAGGTGCCAATCGATTACGAATAATATATATCGTCATGAAGTTGGACCGAATAGGTTATGAACGTCTGAAGTAAAACTATCCCGGTTTGTCATAAAGAGTGATCGATGTCATCTTTCTTTTTAGGGGAGGTTTTTCTCCGTTGCATCTCAAAACTGATATACACTCCCCGTCAATAAATTCCAGACAGGCAAAATTTTTGTCAATTTCAACACCCTGTATCTTTTTTCGTGGTGCTGCGATTTTGTTGAAATTTTCACCATGTATAGTATTGGGTCTCGTAATATTAACCTGAAATTTACTTTGCAAAAATATCTGTAGTTTATCCCTTATACAGGGAGAAATAAAAACTCATTTTATACCCTCCATTTCTAAGCACTGTGGTGAATTTGAGGCGGAAAATTTGATATCATTAAGTTTAAATTCGAACTGTGATCCTTTCTTAACAAAATGTTTCTTGATTTACGTCAATATCTTGTTTCAAAAAAAAAGATACACATTTTCAAAGAAAATGTTGCATTTTTTCAATTTTTATAACAATTTAAAATATTACAATACCTTATCGACTAGAAAACATACACAAACATCTGAAAATTGATAGAATAACTCCGAAAATAACAGTTTAGTGCGACTTTTGCATCTGATCTCTCATCTATCAAACAGTAAATTGCCTTGTTTGTTGTCAATATGCTCAAAATTATCGGTTGCAACTTTAGGTTACCGGCTTTTATCTTTGGTAGTTAATTCTGATATTTCAAAGTTTTCTGCAAGAATGAAAGTCTCGTATCGAATCATATCACCTATTAATGAAAAATAATAATAGATTTACGACAGTGTGTCATTGTCACTGCCACTAGTGTCACTTCGACAATATCGAAGTGGCCTGGTGTAAATTGAAAAATGTAGAAGGAAACTTCAGTGAAATTGTTTTTCTGTCATACTCAGAAGAAAAATAAAAAATATGGAGTCCATCAACTTTGTAGAGCAATTTTTCAATGATAAAGTCAAGCGCCCTTGTTAAAAATGGTGTAGATAAATATTTTAAGGAAATAGTATATTCAAAACGGAAAAGTGAAGGATACCGTCCAAAAAAATCGAAAATTCTCACTGGTGAACAAGTTGAAAAGTTTATAAAGGAGGCACCAGATGAGAAATACTTGATGGTTAAGGTTGCAACTATTTTTGGATTATTTGGAGCCTGCCGGCGTGAAGAATTGTGTAATTTATCAGTGGAAAACATTGAAATAACAAATAAATCATTGATTATAAAACTCCCAAATACAAAAACGAAAGTCAGTCGTTCTTTTAGTATTATTGGTAAGTATGTAGACTATTTTCATAAGTACTTTGCACTGCGCCCTTCTGTCATCAAACATCGTCGTTTTTTCCTGAAATACATGAAAAATAAATCCAGCTAATCCAGTTGGTATTAATACATTTGGGAATATTCCATCTATTGTTGCCGAATTCCTCAAACTGCCAGAACCAAAGCAATATACAGGACACTGTTTTCGAAGATCCTCCGCTTCATTGCTAGCAGAATCAGGAGCAAATATTACGGATATAAAAAATCATTGTGGATGGAAGTCTACGACGGTAGCCGAGGGCTATGTTGATCATTCCATTGCATTTAGAAATGTCATTGCTGAAAAAATTCTCCCAACCTCAACAGATTTCGGATTACCATTGTATTATTCTCTGGTGAAATGAAATCACTTTTAATTTTTAATAACTCGTTTATTTTACTAGGCCCGAGCGTCCTTTCTGAACGGTACAATCGTGTGTATTTGTGAGATCTGTTGACATTTTTGAACATAGAATGTCTATGACGCATGGAGCGTATTCGCAGCGCCCCCATATTATAATAATTACAACTACTGTAATCATGTATATGTAACAACCATCATCCAATATTGTACTTCGGTTTCTACAAGTACTGATGGTGCTGAGGGTTCTAATAATGTGTTGCGAAGCTCCTTAACTTCACAGGGCATTAATGTAAGTAATTGTTCTAGTTGTTCATAAGTAATGATTGTTATATATTGATAATAAAAATTTGCGATTGCTGAATTTTTCTCATCTGATTTCATCATGAAAAAATGGAGTAATAAAAATATTCTTAACACTATTTGTGACGGTGTCATTTTGTCATTGAAAGAAAAAAATTCAAAGAGAGAAAAATTATTATAGGTAAATCTTCGTACCGTAACTGGTTCCTGACGGAATTGCAGTGATTTATTTTCATTCATTTCGCGGTTCGAAATAATGCGTGTCGGGCTCAATCATCCGCATATTATGTTCTGAAGACTTTTTTTGGTTTTTCCTGATGGCTTCTTTGTCGTTCGATTATTATGATTCTCCCTTTACGATAAGCGAGATATTTGTTGTCGCATTTAGCGGATTCAAGTTACGTAAAGTTGCCAAATATGAATGAAAGTGCAAATCTACGTTTATGAATTACCCCTTTTGCATTTCATATTCGATTAATTCGGATTAGAGCATTGGAAAACTCTTCAAAAGGCCGCATAACATCCAGAGGCTTTTTTTTTCTTTTATTTCTAAATCGTTTGTTCTATCTTCTACGTTTCGTTATTCGAACATTACCTGGATTTACCTTCCTGAGATTGTCAAACATACCCGGAGTACTTCGGATGCAGACAAGTCTAATTTCGAGGACAGTGGAATCTTATAGAACTGGCGTATACCTACTTCCTATTCCCGGAGATATATTCAAGTCAGATCCAGACAATTCAAATTACTATCTCGATTTGAATTGGACAGTTTGAAACATTTCAAGGATTAGTGCCAATTCTTTTTTTTTCATTTTAATCACATTTAATTTTTAATTCATACAATATACAATATAATTCTGTACTGTTAACTGTAAAGCGCATATAACGTTATATACGTCGACTTTTCATATTGTTTTTCTAAATATTTACTTCACTACCATCATATATTTGCAGTCAGAGTTTTGCATTTAACTTTGTTAAACCCTCTGAGCCATTTCAGTAAACATTTGACAGAAAGTTCACTTCGAAAACTTTTCTTCTACCTACTACCTCCCATATATCATTTGTATCATTACTTGGATTTCGTGGTTTACTGAGTAATTCGACGAACGAGGTAACCGGTGGAAAATCAAACTATCGTGGCGCTCAAAAATTTCAATTGTATTTCACCCACACCCACTCTCCGATTGAAGGGCAGCCGGTTATCCTAAAGTTAGGTAGCAGTCTAATTTTCTTTCTTTGTACTGCAAAAATTTTAGAGTGTTACATATTGTTGAAAATCAATCAATTTTAACATTGTTTGCTGCCATTAAAAGTGTCACTTTCAATGGCAGTTGTACAAAAACTTTTTCAAGAAGACCTCGACCCTGAGCAGAAGATCTTGGAAAGCACACGACGATGTTGTGAACGAGATATTCTTGATAATGGAATATTTGTTGGTACATTATTTGGGCTATTTCCATTATCTATATTGTTGCAATTTACCGACGTTTCGGCAAGCATTCGCCTACCGTCATCATATGTGAAGGGGTTATCCGAGAAAATAATTGTTGCAATTTACCGACGTTTCGGCAAGCATTCGCCTACCGTCATCATATGTGAAGGGGTTATCCGAGAAAATAAGAAGAATTGGTAACAGATACAACGTTAGAACAGCATTCAAGACCAATGATACTGTCAGGGAAAAACTCACGAAGGTGAAACCTGACAACGAGAATCAAAATACCAAAAATTGCATCTATGAAATACCATGCGAATGTGGCAGATCCTACATTGGTGAAACTAAACGCCCTCTGAAAGTAAGAATCAAAGAGCACCAAAGACTAGCTCAACTAGGAGAAACAGAAAAATCCAGGCTGGCCCAACATGCTTGGAACGAGGACCACAACGTCAAATGGGACAAAGCTTCCATAATATCAAAGGAAGAAGGATGGAGGAGAAGGAAATTGAAAGAAGCGGTTTTCATGGCGATAACTCCCAACCCAATCAGCGCGCCTTCTCTGGAAATGAAGAATATCTGGATGCCCGTACTGAGATCTGAGTTGAGGAGGACGAACGCGGCCCAAAGAAGCAATTAGTCCTGACATGAGCCAGTCCTGACGTAGCCTAACCTACTGTGCAAACCAACTACACAAGAGATAAGTACAGTTGATTTATGACTTCTTCTTCTTCTTCTTGAAGTGAGACTGAATCTTGTCAATTCTGTCACCAGCCTTCTTGTGACATTGATGTTTATTATTTATTCATGACATTTATGTCCAAGTGTCAGAACAACTCGAGTTAAATGAGAATTTCCTACTTCAGTAGACTGTTAGTCAGAGTGGGTTGAGTTGCGGAGTTTGCACCTCTGACAACTCGCGTTTGCATTGCCACCACTCAGTTGGATAGTATGGAGCGCAAAAGTCCAAACGGAACAAGTTTGGCAAAGACCGGTCCTTCTCAGGACCAACAACACCTTGATTACGGCAGGCGAATGCTTGCCGAAACGTCGGTAAATTCCAACAATATAGATAATGGAAATAGCCCAAATAATGTACCAACACACGACAATGATTAACTCGAACATTCGACTCTTACGTGCATCCGCGTGAGCGACTCCTGCATGCATCCCCTGCGTTCTCCATCGGCGAAATATGCCGCCCCCCGCGGGCGAGCGTTTCTCCCGATATCCACCCGCGTATCGATTCGGGTCCCGTGTCAATGTTTAGCGCGATCGGCGACCCGTGACGACGGGGCAAATAACGTAAACTGTAGTTCATGTGCAAATTCAATATGCCAGTCTCCTGCGACCGAGCCTTTTTCCTACTTCTCGCTGCCGACGCTCGGCGTCTGCATGCCAAACGACGCGCGGCGAAAGGATGCCGAATTGTAACGCATCCTCGCCGCGGGCGAGGTGCGATCCGATTGACCAGTGGTGGAGCGCACTTTCCCTTCCAGAGGACCAGCACTAATTCTATGGAAAATTGGATCTAGGTAGAATCGGAAATTTTCCCATACATTGTATCTTATGTCCTATTGAACAAAAAGATGATTATCACACAAGGACGTTGTCATTCAATCAAAACACTGAAACATAGCTTATTAACCACTCAAAGGCATGTAATGGACACCCCTCTATGAGCATTGTCCTTTTTGTATAAAAGTGACTTTGTTCATAAGGGATTGTCTAGGTGTTAACGGGGTTGACAAATGAGAGCGGCTTCACGTCAACCTAACAACAAAATTTGGGCTCTCTCCACCTCGGAAAGAGGGTGGGTACGGCCTTCTGCAGAATTGAGAAGGTCTTGGTGTTATTTTTCTTCTAGAGAGTTCTGAGTTTTAGAGATAATTGAAACCAATAAAGTAATTCAACAAAAAAATCTATTTTCCAAAATACTAACAAAAATATAATGAAGTAACAAATTAATCCCTACGTCTGTACCTCAGACAGTATATAAAAAAAGTTCATAAAGAAAATATAAGTTTTCCTATTCCCTGGGTTACTTGATTACCCAAATTCCAGAATAACATAATAGGTACTAAAAAAATAAGCTGTGAGCTAATAGAAGGTAAGAGATGGTAAGACTTTTTGGACTCAAACTCACGTCCGAAACGTTTCACTGCCGTTTCCCGAATCTGCTACCCTACTTTCCGATCGCGCTTCTCGACTCGAAAATCCTAACTGAACAACACGAAAAATTCCCCTTAATACAACCACCTACTACTTCATTTTCTCACTTCTCGAAGCTACCTACTATTACGTCAACTACGAAATAAAACCTTTACCTTATCTCCTCAACGTACTCAAACCGTTCCCGTTTAACCCTTCGAAACGACCTAATATTCCCCAAGTACCGAAATTTGAACTTTACCGATTCCCGACGGACTTCTTCCGTCTTCCGAGTAATCTAAGGATGTTTTTTCCGCCCGATATCCCTAGATGCACTCTTTCCCGACCTTTCTCCGAGCAACCTGGTCAAACCTCACGAAACCGTCGTCCCCAGGTCTACTGAATGCTCCCTTAGGAAACCAATTTGCTTTTCACCTCTGATGGGTGGTCTCCAACCTTACATTTTTGGGTAGTACCAATCAGATGTGTTGAATCAAGAATTTTTCTCTCCATCTCTGAATTAGGCGTGCCTTGACCATGACTAAATACTTAATTTTGCAATTCAGCAAAGATTTTCCATCTCACGATTTTTCTGCTAAGATCCCAAAGTGGAGCCCAGTTCGTACGGATATTTATAATACCTGATAAAAGATCTGGAGAATATTTTATTAAACAGAGTCCGAAAGGAACGTCTAAGTCATTGAGGATCGGATATCAGTTCTCTGATAGTCCCCTTCGCTACATTGTATTTACGTTCATTTTCAACTATATGAATTGAAAAATCAATAATTCCCATGGTTTACCACAGGCAAACGGAGTATAGATGTCGGAAATTTTTCAACAAGATAGATCAACATTAACCTTCCAAAAAAAATACCCAAGCTCATTTGAACATGGAACCATATACTTCAAAAAAGTTTGCTGGGTGACCTTAACCCAATTTTCTTAACATTGTTTCATTTTTTTCTTGTTTTAAGCTTGAATTGTTCCGAAATAAAGATGTTTCTCATCTTCGTGATATCGAATTCATTTTTTGACCCGTTTTGAGCATTTTTTCCATCTCAAAGATCCGAATTCAGCGTGTGAAAGTTATTGATGAGTCACTTTGTATAATAATGAAGCGATGAAAAAAAAATACACCCATGCAGGAAATTGAATTGCTGTTAGGGGTTGCAGCTATTGGGGTAGTGATGTCAAACTCATTTGAACACCCTTATTGGTCCTCCTTTCAACAAAATTTGACCTGTCCGAGCGTTTTCTCGTTATTCCATCCCAATCTCAAGATTCGGGGTGAAAAGTTATGTATTGCCTATCCTGTATAATTATCGAATTATAGTATCATATTATTTTCTTCTTCCATGATTTTCTCTTTTGGATGAAAAACAATAATGTCTATCATTATTATAATATGTAGTAGTATCGTAAAGAGGTCATAACAGTTCTAAAAGTAGTGCTGTAATGAAACTCATTCCTGCATTGTTTTCAGCTATATTTTTCGTTTTTTTGTGGTCAGTGCTGACCTCCGATCCTCTCAATTTTCAAATCAAATCAATTCAAATTCCGTAATATGTCAAATTTCGTCACACCAACAATACAAAAGTCACTAATTTGTATTTTTAATTTAATTTCGAGAGTATTTCAAAAAAAATTGAATGAAATAGAGAAAATATCGTCTAATACTCGTTGCAGAAGGCAATTCCAACACTCATGCTATCGAAAACTCGCTCCTTCGTCGCTCGTTTTCGCACTTCGCATTCGTGTTGCAATAGGAGCTCATGCTGCAACTTGTTTTAGAATATACAAATATACCATTTTCATGTTCTAAATCGATACATCCGGTATCTTTCCTTTCTACATTTTTCATTTACTAATGTTCAATTCTATGGCGAAAAAATTACGCCATATTTTTTTCCAATCATGACTTCGCATGCCCCTCCCCGCCACTGGCCTTGCCCCGCCTGGGGCGCGGTAAAATTCGGGGCCGCCGTCCGATTAACATGACCAGAAAGCCCCTGACGGAACGATATCGGATGCTGGACGGCCGACGTCCCTGGAGGGAGAGAAAAACACGCAGCGATGTAAATAACCGAGTGCGAAATATCACGGGACGTCCGGGAATATCAATATTGGGCATGGACGTTGGGAATATTGAGTCAACAGGAGCTGAAGACGATTCTCCCGGTGTTTTTGTTGGTTGTTTCGATGGAGAGCCGTTTGGGTGGGAGGCGATACAAAAAAATAATTGGGAAAACGATATAAATGGAATCAAGCTTCATTTTTGGTCATGATAGAAAGCATAAATAAAATGGAAAAATGCATACAAGAGAAAAACAATAGTATATTATATTATTGCCCACTTGCACCGTCAAATAGGTATATGTCTGACTTACGTCCAACTCAAATTTTAAGTTAGGTTTGAGACGCCGATTTTCTTGCACCGCAGTTTAAGTGCCACATAAGTTGTGACTATTTTGAGCCGCGAATATTCATGGCTTAAACAAGACTTTAGCCCGTCTCAAATATTCAAACTTCAGTTTTGACGTGTTGTTTTTGATTGCGTGAATTTAATATTTATTATGGATAGATTTTTATTAAATGAAATTGATGATCTATATGAGGATTAGATATCATTGACTATGGCTTTCCTAGAAGTCTAGAATTTACTATGACTGATCACTACCATGATATAGACGAATTCGCATTTTTTCAGCGATTTCGTTCGACCAAAAAAAAACTACTCTGCAACTGCTGAGATTAATTGAAGATGATTCAGAATTGCCAAGTGATATCTGTGTACATACATATCTTATTATATCTTATGTATGATGATGCCAAACCTCAAAGAAGGGAGTTTAAGCCTTGATGATTGTAGGAATCAGAGTGTATCACCGATGAGTCAACTCCTTACGTGCCTGTGATTCTACGCATCAGCAGGACATTTATTGGCTGTAGCCGATTTGATGGAAATCCACGAATCTACAGTATCAAGAATAGTTGTTCGAGTTTCAGTATTCATAAAAATGCCTCAGACAGAAACAGAATTACCTTCCACCCTAACCCAATTTTCCCAAATTGCTGGGATATCCTCGTGTTATTGGAGCAATTGATTGTACCCATGTAATTATTAATTCTGCAGGTACTATTCATTCTTGTGAATATGAAAAAGATTTCTTCGATGATATTCCACAGGTGCAGAATTATGTTATGCAAGTTACGAATAAAGAATTGTTGAAATCAAATCATTTCCTTCAAATAAAAAAAATTGGTTGTACTGTGCCAGTTCGTCAGCGGCCCAAAGTATATGTCGTTCTGTGAACAAAGTCGTTTCTATTAGATTCTAGAGATTGAACAGTTTGATCGCCATATATGTGCATCCCTTCTCAGTTGACGAAAATTCATGCTTAGGATACATATACAGGTTGTGCGTTGAATTGTTCGAAAATTGTTAGTGATATTTTCAGTGGTGCTTTGAATTTTGGCAATAATTGTTCCAATTGTACATTCAATATCACTATACACAACAAATAAATACCTATACATAGTTGTCCAAGTAGTTTGTATTACTAAGTTTGTGAGAAACAATGTTTTTTTCTTCAAATTTCAATTAGAGAGCTCAAATTCAATTACTTTTAGTCCTAGGATTAAAAGTAGCATTTTTAATCCTAGAATTAAAAGTGTGGCTAAGCAACGAGCAAATTTTTGTACGGTAAGAGAATTGATGGCTTTTGCACCTGAAAATAGTAGAAAAATGTCAACATTTTTTGATGGTTGTAGAAAAAATGTATTAATCCATAACAAGAAAATGGCTTAAATTACATTCTGACATCATCCCAAAATTACACAACAAGAAATCAACATAAAATCAAAAGATTATGATAATCATAGACATAACTGTACTTCATCCAAAAGAGAAAATCTGGGAAGAAGAAAATAATATGAAGGAACATTCACACAACTTGCCACAAATCAAGCCCTGTTGCCAAACTCCCATCATCATAAACGAAGTTTGACACAAGTGACACAAGTAGATGTGCAAGGTTCTTTCTGGACCAGGAAGTGATACCCGGATATAGACTCATCCGAGCGAATTGAAGTTTTAGAACATTCTATACGATTTCATTGTGTACTGTAGTATACAAGTTTGAGTCACAAGTTTCTCCTTCGCTTTTTTTTCAGGTTGTATATTATTTTACCAATATTTCTCTTTATTTTGGAAACCCTACCATATCGTGGCTCATTTTTGTTTATGTAAGAAGAATCTTCGGATGGGATGACCCAATATGTAATAGTAGTACTCTGCCGATACGGAACTCTCGAATCTTTATTCTTGAATAATCCAGCGAAATTGGCTCTCTACCTTAATTGATACATAGGAAGGTAGAAAGACGTCCAAGATCCCGACCAAGACGTGATGATGGCCTCACATGCCATACCAAGAACTTCCGTCTGCAACTGTACAAATTTCTGCGAACCTTCCTAGTGCTATAATGGTCAAGAAAGTAAGTACTGAGAAAAACTTCAGTACGATGCTATGCAAAAAAGAGGAATGGGAGCGGGAATACCTACCAAAATTTCAAAGAGAATACTGTTAAATGGTATACAGATGGTCCTAAAACCAACACGGGAGCTGGCGCTGGGGTTCACGGGGCCAAAGCCAAGTGTGCACTATCGTTAGGCTCCTGTGTGAGTGTTCTGCAAGCAGAAATATTAGCAATCGAAAGATGTCTAGACTTTAATCTAGAGAGAAACTATCAGAATTGCGACATAGCTATTCACTCAGATAGTCAAGCTGCTATTGAAGCACTGAACTCCTATGTCATCGACTCAAAGTCAACATGGGATTGCCGGAGCAAACTCAATGTGGTATAGGAAAATGTACCTATAAGAAAGAGTTTCTGGAGAAGGAGAAAACTGAAAGAGGAACACTCTGACAGAATCTCCCAGGGATGGATCACTTCAAGAAGTTCCTTCAGAATGTTGAAACTGCAAGATCCAGAAGATATTTGGATCTCAGTAAGAACCAACTACACCTTCTCACCTGCTTTCTCACAGGGCATTGTCGCCTCAGAAAGCACTTGCTGAGAATGGGCGTATCGGACACTGACGAGTGTAGATTCCGTGGGGAGGAGGAAGAAACTCCTATTCACCTAGTCACAGAGTGCTTTGGCATTGTAAGCCAAAGGAAACAATGCTTTGGTCACACCTGTAGGAGTGTGGAATTAGCCTCACTGAAGCCTTCCGAGATATTGGATTTCATAAGATCTCTGGGACTGGATGGCGAGCTGTAAAGCTTTGTCAGGGGGCACAATAGACCATAAGGTCGCAGTGGACTGTAACTCCTTTTAAACTATCAAACTTTCAAACTACTTATGTGTTTAAAACTTATGTGACATGAACTCGTTCACGGAGTAAAAGGCTCCTTCTATGAGTATTTTTTTCATCTTGATCTTAAAAGCTGTGTTGGATAGGGTTGTTGAGTGTCCGGGTAGACTATTGAACATTTTTAATCCATTCAATATGTGCATATTCGGGGTGTTTTCAAATGTCAAATGTACAAATATGTATTAGCGGCTACGAATCCGGGTCATCATTCGCATCCAGCATCAACTCATCTTCGATACAAGGTAAGTCCGACGTCTGCGAAAGGCAACTCGCGATGCCACTGGTCGCTTTCCAGCACATAACTCAAAGTTCCGATCCGGGCACCTCAGCCGCACACACACGTATGGCACCCACGCAATGGACCATCAGAGGCGCCTCTCTCCAGCATCCGCCCCTAAATCAACCCCAAAGCGGGAGGATAATATTGCGCCTCGCCGACCGGATCGTCGCCGAATAAATTCTCCCCGATTCTCCAGAGACACGACCAGATTCCTCCAGAAATTTATCTTTTGCCCTCTCTCGGAATTCCTTTGAAGCCGCGACTTGAAAGAAGCTCCTACTTATCATGGCAATGTTGGATTTTTCGCCGAAGAAATGAAATAAACCTTTTCAGATCTGGCGATTGAAATAACAAAAGACGCGGAGGAATTCGCGACGGGATGGGGTAGGGGGTGGGGTTGGTTATTACTTTCAAATATTTTTCCATCGCCGAGTTTGGAGTGGGAGGGGGGCCCTTGGGCGAGAGGCCCTTTGAAAACACGCTCATCAATCGCGGGTTTCTCCTTTTGTGGCGGTTCGATAATTAAGTTTTTTCCCCCATCGTTCGCCTGCTTCTTGCACCCTTTTCTCTTCCCCATAAATGTTTTTCTCTCATCCGGCCCTGTTATATCATTTTATTACGTTCGGGATTTTATTACTTCGGGAAAGATTTGTATTGTATAATCGACTAGCTGAACCGGCAGACTGCCTCAATCGATAAATAAAAAAGGAACTTTAATTTCATAAAAAATTATTATGGTATAATATAATATAATAGTTGAGATAAAATTGTCCTAAGCAATTAGTCCAGTCAATGAGGGCGAAATATAGGCATTACCTCCGAATTCTATCAAGATGCTTCGATTTTGATGAAACTTCTGATATAAGCTATACTTATCTCCTACTCCTACCCTATGCTGATTTATGCTTATTATTTTCCAGGGGTGAAAACAACGTGAATCAAAGTAATTTTTGGGCCTCAGTAGCATTTTATGAAGTTTAATGAAAGTCTTCATATACTTCAAGACCGTATAAACCACCCCCTTTCAGCATAAAATGTGTAAAAATCGGTCTCTATTAATATAATTAATTGATTTCAATCAATTTTATAACAGTATTTTGGATCAATGTCAGTTTTAGTTATTTTTATTGTTCAACTCCAAAAAGCAACCCCTATCTGTTCAAAATAACAAAATGAAAATATCACTCAAACATTTCATTTATTCACGTGAAATTTATACTTTTTGTATCAAAAAATTAATCTGATTCTGAGTGGCTGTCGCCACTGTCAATTATTTCTTTATCTTTGCCAAAGATTGGACTACTGTTTTGGCAGTTAACACCTGCACATTCCCCACATGTAGCGTTACAAAAACGACTCAGTTTTCTGCAGGTGCATGACGCATTGCATCTTTTTTTGCAGTTACAAAAAATCATTTTCAACAATTTCTGTGATGCAGGTGTTTTTTGCATTTTTGTGGGTGACATATATCTATTGGTACTATTCCAACCGCAATCAATTGAATTGAGAGCTTTATCACTTAGCCAAATTTGAAGTTGATGATTTTTGGCAGCATTCATTTCATCGGCAGCCGTCGATTTTGGAATTACCGGTAATGGTTGTCTGAAGTCACCAGACAAGAGAATCAATGCGCCCCCAAACCATCCGTTTAGGCAACTCAAAATACACAGTAATTGTTTACATATATAATAGTAGAATAGAGATTTGTTCAAAACATTTCGTCATAAAATTTTCCGTAGTGTTCGGAAGAAAGATAGGTGTAATAACACATGGACTCAGATGCGTTAATATTATTAGAAAATGTAGTTCACCGAATTAATATCAAATATGATAATTTCACGAAAACGCTATTAACCGTAGCGACACCTACTGGCGTTATTCGCTAGAAAATAAATTATTTCCTAATTTTTTTCCATTTCATCGAATTTTTTAGAGTTTTAATGTATTTTATGATAACCCTGTCGTAGAAGAATCCAAAAAAAAAAATCTTTCATAACAAACATTTCATCCATTTATAAATGATGTTACCAACAAAATGGTCGACTTAGTTTTATATATTAAGATATAAAAGAGAGGCTCCTTTTTGATATTTCTCTGCAAGTTTTTCTGGAACAAATGTCAATTAATGAATCAAAAATTCTCAAGATTCTGCAGATTTTTGTTAATTTAAGAATCTGTCTGACGAAACGTTTCGAAGTTTAAAAGTTCGAACTGCCATTTTTTTTTCATTGTCAGGCAATAATTTTTCGAAAGTAATTGACCCCTGACAAAGTGGTGCACAATTTTCTGCAGCGGCCTTTCTTCTATAATTTCAAGAAAAACTCTAAAAAAATTTCAAAATACAAAGGCCTCCCATAATATATTTGAAGATCCTAACAACGATAAAAATCATTAGACCACCAAAATCCTATGTATCAAATATGATAGATACAGAGTATGCAACCATGCATCAAAGAGCATTCAACTCATTTGGGGTCCTTTGAATTTTTTATACAAGGTGTACCAAGTTCGAAGGCCTATTGGGCGTTTCTGGAGACCTGGACCTGTTTTAAATCTAAAAATTGGGGTTAATATATTGTTCGACATTATCTACCGAGCTGAAATATTCTTGAAGCCTGACCGCTTTCAGCCTAGAAAAAAAAATTTCCTGTGTTTTTATACTAATTCCGATAGAGTATTCAATTTTGAATACAATTGTTTTCAAATCGTTGCATTAGTCGGAATACTTTTCACAATATCGAGAGAAAACTAAAGAAAAAGGGAGATGAGAGTATTCGGTATTATGTTTGTTATTCCTATTCTAAATTTTATATCTTAAGCACAAACCGTTTTCACATTTTTGAAGTCGAAGACTGTGTAAATATTATACATTCATAACAGTTTGAAAAACTCGTAAGGATGTTCCAAATGTTGAGTCAAAAATTGGGATCCAAATTGGTTCTTCGAAGAAAACTGATGATTATATTCTATCATGTTAATGCTCCTAAAATGGATAATTCTTAAGTTATTCAGGATTTTCGGATTTTTATATCGTACGTAGCGTCAAATTCATAAAATTTGTTTCATATCAACAATGACCTTGGTTTTAGAAGATAAATTATTCCAATAATTCACTAGTGACACACCTTCTTCCTGAATTCATTCATCATTGTTTATATGAAATAGATTATATAAATTTGACGCTACTCACGACATAAAATCAGAAAATACTGAAACTCAAGAATTAATCATTTTGGCGGCATTAACATGTTAAAACATATTCATCATTTTTCTTCACAGGATCCAACGCAAACATGAAAAATATGGTTCTACTTCGAAACACGAAAATTATGAGCCAATCTTGATCCTAATTTTTGACCCTGACGAGTTTTTCCAAATTCTAGAAATGTATATTATTTCCACAGTTTTCGACTTCAAAAATATTTGTGCTTGAGATTTTCAGAATGGGAATTACAAACATAATAAATATACTCTTATCTACTTTTTTTCTTGAGTTTTTTCCCGATATTTTGAACAGTATTTCAACGACTGCAATGATTTTAAAACCAGTGTATTCAGAATTGAAAAATCTACACCCGGTATTAAATTTACTCAATGTTTTTCATACGATATATCGGAGAGATTCGACGAATGATTTTCCTATTCGAAATATTCACATATTCATAAAAACATCGATCATAATATAAAAAAAATACCCCGATCAATGATCCCAATAAAAACAAAGGTTATTTCACAATTCCATTAAACCTTTAATTTTTTGTTATGAGTAATAACGTAACCCCTATTAATCGTGGCAAACGGACAGCGTTTCGTATTGGTCTGGGACATAAATTGATTGACTTCCGCATACACTGCTCCACACAAAATAGGAAATTTCAAGACTGTTTCGAAAGTTCACATTTTTTTCACAAATTTAAGAACACTCTATACTAATATAAGAATACTCCAGGATCAAACTCAAATCTTCGCTCATTCCTTCATAATATGCACAGTTTAAGATGGAATTCATATTTAATATTTATATTAGGTTCAATAACATAATAGCATAATATCCTCATACCACAATAACCTTATTACAAAATCTAGTTTTTATGATACCGATAATAAATAAATTCGTGACAGGAGTCCAACGAATTTTACCATGACAACTGTGCTAAAATTAAGTATTCTCGCACAATTTCGTTCTACAAGATGTGGCAGAATAAACGGAATTGACATACAGATAAAGTAAATTTTCGTGGAAACATAGGAATATGAATGTTAAATTCGAATGAGCTTCGAGTCTAGTAGAAGAGTGGAATAATCAAAACCTCATTGCGATTCGCGTAAACCAAAATGTTCACGGGTAAAGAGAAAATTCAAATCATAAAATGGTACTTCGGTGGTCAATCTACACTGCGCAAAAAAATTAACGCACATTATGGAAATCTCAAATTTATTCTACAACTGAAGGTGTTCTCAATGATAATTATTTTTATCAGAATTATGCATGCATATGTTATCCACTTTCAACGTTTTTCTTCAATACAGATGTTTTTTCCCAGCAGGAATAAAAAAGATTATATTATCAGATTTTGAATCTATTGGCTCCATTCTAAAATTTTGACCCAAGAGGAATGTGCCCAAGCGGTAGTTTTGCTAGAAGAAGGGTGGACATACACAAGAATTGCAGAAAGGTTTGGAGTTTCCCATACAAGTGTGTCCAGAATGTTGCAGCGATTCAGGGAGACAGGTATGAATGTTCGAAGACCAGGACAGGGTAGACCACGAGTAACAACTTCCATTCAAGAACGTTACTTGAGAGTTTCTTAGTTGAGACAACGGTTTGCAACCGCTCGCCTCCTTCAAAATCAGCTTGAGCAAACTCATGGGGTGCAACTTAGTACTCAGACAATAAGAAATCGCCTCAGAGAATATGATTTAAGGCCTCGTGTCGCGGCAAGAGGCCCAGCACTTACCCCAGCCCATCGAAGGGCGCGTTTGGATTTTGCGAGAGAGCATATCCATTGGAAAGAGGACGATTGGGAAAGAGTTCTCTTCACAGATGAGTCTAGATTCTACCTCTACCATTGTGATCGACGTTCCCTTGTATACAGACGTCCACATGAAAGATATGCTCAGTGCAATTTCCTGAATACTACTGATTTCGGGGGGAGGATCGATTATGTTATGGGGTGGAATATCTTTGACTGCTCACGGATCTAGTGGTCGTTGATAATGAAGCTATGAATGCTGATAAGTATATAAGGAACATTCTTGAAGAGCATGTAGTGCCATTTGCCCCATGGATGGGGCTTTTGAAAAGAACCAAGAGAACTTCTCCCCGATTACTCCGAAAGATCTTCTGGATTCAGGATCGCTCAACAATTTTGTTCACATATTATTTCCCTCCAAAATGTTTCTTCGAGCGAGCTAGTCCAAAAAAATAGGCACAGTAGATGTTCCCTGCTTAAAACATCCGAGTTATCTCGCACCGTCAATGTCTCCCATCTCCGAATGAAGGAGAATTTGCAACAGACGTTGATGGACAGAGCTGCCAATATGTAACGTTGTATTGGGCCTCGCTATTTATTCTGCCTGGAAAGAATGCTGGAGCAGATCGTGATGTTCTGGAAATTGATGGTTGTTTCTTCGTCTGATCCTTGTTGCTTCGCCAGAAACGGGCTCATTTTTTCATTCTGGAAGAGAGAATGGTTTATTTAGTGCGGTGGATGTCATCAAAGACCGACTTCCAGACTTTTTTCGTGGATTCCGGAACGAAATGCATCTTCGCTCACACTGCTTATCCGTCTGGATAAAGCAGTTGAAAATTGTAGACAAATTCGGGTTCCTAGGATTTGATGGCTCATTGAACTTCTAATCCGTTTAAAACTACAAATACAGAATTTGAACTTGAAATAACAAATCACTCGAATAGATCAACTGCTGTTAGCCAATAGACAAAAGGATGTGCAGAAGAACAACAAATGTTGAATATAGCAATTACTGGTCATAAATCAAAAACACCACAACCATACCTATCATGAATATTATGCGTGGTAATAGATTTTCTATAGTAGGGAACAACAACTAATCTAATGTTGAGGTGAATTTAATTTCATTGATTTTACCTTTGATAAATACTCGTAGATAAATGTTTTGTTGTGTTGAATAACAATAACAGTTTTTTGTACAACTGCCATTAAAAGTGACACTTTTTATGACAGCAAACAATGTTAAAATTGATTGTTCACATGGAAGCGTGTTAAAAATATTTTTAACATTCAGCCATTGCAAATTTTTATTATCAATATTTGACAATCATTACTTATAAACATCAATATTAATCGTGAAACTAGAACAATTACTAACATTAATGCCCTGTGACGTTAGGGAGCTTCGCAATACATTATTAGAATCCTCAGCACCATCAGTACTTGTAGGAACCGAAAGTACAATATTGGATGATGATGATACAAAATCTGGTGAGGTTGGGAGAATTTTTTCAGCAATGACATTTCTATATGCAATGGAATGATCAACATAGCCCTCGGCTACCGTCGTAGATTTCCATTCACCATCTTTTTTTTATATCCGTAATATTTGCTGCTGATTCTTCTAGCAATGAAGCGGAGGATCTTCGAAAACAGTGTCCTCTATATTGCTTTGGTTCTGGCAATTTGAGGAATTCGGCAACAATAGATTGAATTTTCCCAAATGTATTAATACCAACTGGATTGGCAGTGCATTTATTATTCATGTATTTCAGGAAAAAACAACGATGTTTGATGACAGAAGGCGCAGTGCAAAGTAAAGGGTAATTCACTTATCTGGCGTCTTTATTTATTCCGTAGATTTTTATGCGCATCTCAAATCGGCATTGACTTGTTCAAAACGCCATTCACAGAATGATAAAATATTAGGACGTTTTCGAGAAAATTGGGGTTACCAAGATAAGTGAATCACCCTCTGTACTTATGAAAATAGTCTACATAGCTGAGCTGTGCTCAGCACAGCTCTGCTAGGTTGTAAATTTTTTCTTGATGCAATGTAATTCAGTTGCTGGAAAAATCAAACGCCCCTGAGGAAATCAACCCTAAACTCTTATGCTCAATACCATATATGGTCATTTTTCTTCAACAGTTCCTAAGATGATGCTCAGGGTTAGTGCTCGAAATATCGAATTACTCTCAGAAAGTGCTTGGTAATCGCGAGTCTTTGTGGAAATTGCTGCTTAGTGCTCGCAACTACGTAGACTTTTTTTTCGAGTGCTTAGTGCTCGAAGCACTAATATTCTGTGCTAGGCACAGCTCTGCTAGTTTGTACATTTTATTTCCGATACTTTGTGGAAAACCGACAAGGAATTTTGTTGCTGGGATGATCAAGGCCATCTGAGGAAATCAGCCCAAGACTCTCACGCTCTAGACCATATATGATCATTTTTCTTCAACAGTTCGTAAGAAGATGCTCAGGGTTTGGTGCTCGAACGAAGAGGCCAATAAACTTGCCAGAGAGGGTGCTCGGAAACCACTCACTGGCCCAGAACCTTTCTGTGGTATAGCAAAATGTACATATAAGAAGGAGTTTCTGGAGAAAGAGAAAACTGAAAGAGAAACACTCTGGCAGAATCTCCTAGGGTTATATCACTCCAAAAAGTTCCTTCGGAATTTTGAAACTGCAAGATCCAAAAGATTTTTGGATCTCAGTAAGAACCAACTACACCTCCTCACTGGCTTTCTTACAGGGCATTGTCGCCTCAGAAAGCACTTGCTGAGAATGGGCGTATCGGACACTGACGAGTGTAGATTCTGTGGGGAGGAGGAAGAAACTCCTATTCACCTAGTCACAGAATGCTTTAGCATTGTAAGCCAAAGGAAACAATGCTTTGGTCAAGAGACCTGTAGGAGTGAGGAATTAGCCTCACTGAAGCCTTCCGAGATATTGGATTTCATGAGATCTCTGGCACTGGAAGGCGATCTGTAAAGCTTTGTCAGGGGGCACAATATACCATAAGGTCGCAGTGGACTGTAACCCCTCTTAAACTATTAACTATTGGTGCTCGAAATATCGAATTACTCTCATGAGGTGCTTGGTAATCGCGAGCCTCTGTGGAGATTGGTGCTCAGTGCTCGCGACTCAGTAGCCCTTTCTTCAAGTGTTTAGTGCTTAGTGATCGAAGCACTAATATTCGGCGCTCAGCACAGCATTTGATGCATTGATGAAAACCGACCAAAATTTTGTTGCTAGGTTAATCAAGTTCCCTGTGGAAATCAGCCCTAGATTCTCATGCTCTAGACCAAGGCTGTCCAACACGAGGCCCGCGGGCCGCATGCGGCCCTCGACCTCATTTTTTGTGGCCCGTAGAGGGGCCCTGGAAATCGCCAAAAAGAAAAAAACCCCTGCCATGAAAATGGCATAACAGTTTGATGAAACAAAAATGCCGAAAAATTCGAAGCAGTCTCTATATCGCATCAAACGATAGCAAGACTAGTAGACCATATTTATCAATAGAGGTATATCTAAAAAACTGTATAACTCAGTTGAACAGTGTGAGTATTTTTCGCTATCCTTAGTTGAAAGTACTGATCTATCGGATATCAGCCAGGTTGTAAGTTTTGTCAGAAGCGTTCTTAGGAGATGCTTGATTTTGAATAGTACAACTAAGGGTACGAATTTTGAAGCTGTGAATAAGGTAGTATTGGACCACGAGGTGTCCATGAACTTTCCTATATTGTCACTGATGGAGCCAGAGCTATGACAGGAACTGAAATCGGATTTGCAGGACTCTTGAAATAAAACCACATAAACAGTCAACAGTCTTGTGATACATTGTATTGTTCACCAAGAGGGGCAATGTGGAAAATTGTCACTTCAAATGGATTTCATGAAAGTAGTTGTGAAATAACTAACATTATACGAGAGAGCAATCTCACCTTGAAAATTTTGAGATTTTAAAGCCGAAGTAGAAATTACATATGGCGAACTGTTACTTCACACCAACATCCTTTGAAGAAATGATGGATTTTATTTTGAAGAAGTTTCTATCAACTGCGGACAAAAAAAAAGGTTTAGCGAATTTCAAAACATTGCAAACAGATCCTTTTCACCAAGGAAGGACGAGAACTGAAATGGAATTCTTCAATTTGCTGCCAGAAGGACGATACCCCAACTTACGAAACTCAATTTTTACAGTGGGTTAACTGATGGAAAGCACATATCTGAAAAAGCAGCATCAATTTGCAAATTTTTTCAATGCGGTCCTCCGCACCGGAATTTTTCATAAAGTGGCCCTTGGGTTACGTGAAGTTGGACAGCCCTGATGTTGAACATATATGATCATTTTTCTCCAACAGTCCCTAAGAAGATGCTCAGGGTTTGGTGCTCGAAATATCGAATTACTCTTATAAAGTGCTTGGTAATCGCGGGCCTTCGTGAAGATCGGTGCTCAGTGCTCGCGACTCGGTAGCCCTTTCTTCAAGTGTTTAGTGCTTAGTGATCGAAGCACTAATATTCGGCGCTCAGCACAGCATTTGATGCATTGACGAAAACCGACAAAGATTTTGTTATTAGGAAAATTAAGTTCCCTGTGGAAACAAGCCCTAGACTCTCATGCTTTAAAGTCTAGAGCTGAATATTAGTGCTTCAAGCACTAAGTCTTCCCAATTCTCGAGCACTAAACACCAATTTTCATCTATATGGTCTAGAGTCTAGACCATATAGGTGGAAATTTTTGTTTAGTGCTCGAGAATTGGATCGACTTAGTGCTTAGTGCTCGAAGCACTAATCTCCGACGCAGCTGCCCAACCATCCGGCCACCCCGCACATCACGCGAGCATCGCCGATAAGACCTCCTCCGAATCACTCGAAAAAGCTTAAGCCCCGATTACGCAATCATCGAGGTGATCAATAAGCTCGTAACGACGCCAGGCTTTATTTCACGGCTCGGCCGATCCGCACGAACGCTAATAACGCCAAACAGTGATGCCGTGTCGAGTGGAAGGCCGCCGCCGGTAATTGGACAGAAATCTAAGTTTATAGTTCACACCTTAATTAGAAATCGATTCGGACCGACACCGATGGATTTCCGTACATGTCCAATGTGGCTCGACTTTCGTACCTGTCGGAGACGACATCGCAATCGATCATTACCCAATGTTCTCGATATGAAAGTGTTCATTTTCGCCCGGGGGTAATTATCGGCGTGCAGGTCGCAACACGCCACTGTCTGCGTATTAACGATTCCATCAATGTTGCAGCGTTCTGACTTGAAAATTTAATTTTGGCGTGACGGCTCAATGCTGCCGGTTTGTGTTGGGATCTGTTGTTTGATATAGGGGGGCCGTAGTGAGTCATGATTGGAAGAATGTATGAACGTCATCATGTTTCCATCATAATGGCAAACATTTGTGAAAGGAAAATGTAGAGAAGAAAAAGACAAGATGTATTAATCTATAAGAGGAAAATGAAAATTGTGCTACTTTGTGCTGTTGAAATTTTGTATTATTCCATAAAATAAATCATTCATTGATCTCTTGAGAAATGAAATTATGTATGATGCAAGAGGCAAGTCAGAAAAAAAAACAAATTAACAGAACCAATCATTGGCAGCATCATTCAGAATCATCATTTAGTATAATAACAATTTTTTAACAACGAAGCTTTAACACTCGTCTAGAATTCTCTTAGATTCACAGATCGAATATGGGAAGGTAAATAATTAATCAATTTCATGCCCTGATGAGTGGGCGACATTTCGAATTTTTTGTCTCGTGTTTTGGTTTAAACAGCCCTCCCCTTCTTTTAGAGTAGTTATCACAGATCCGCATATAATGAATGAAATCAATAAACAAATGTCACGGAATTTCTCACTTTTTCACTAAATCGTGTTCGAACCATGTTTTCGTTTAGTTGACTCTCTATCTTTTTTTTAAGGAGGTAGACTAAAAATTTTCAGAAAATATTTTTGTAGGTTTACCGACTTGGGTCATTTTTTCGACTAACTCGGTATTGTAGATCAGGAATATTCAATTCAATTTCCTTCTATATCAGTTTTTTGGGAAATAAACTACTTTGTGTGGAAAAATTTCGAGAAATTGGTCAACTTTGTAGTCATGTAGCAGCCAGAAAAATCACACTGGACGGATGCTGATTTTTCTGGGTATAGATTGATCTTTTCTGAATATCAAAGTCCAATTTTTATTCACCCATCGTGAGCAATTTAGATTTTCCGATGTGTTCAGAAAAAAGACACACACAAATCGATATCTAAATTTTCATTCTGATCATTAAATAAGTGTTAAAAGAAGTATTATAAAAACACTTCATGATAGAGTTCAATTAATTTTATCGAAAACTGAAATACGAAATGACGAAAATAATTTCATTGAAAATATTCTTGAGGATAATTAATATCCAACGAATTTCATAGAAAAACTATTACAAATTTAGAGAGAAAAAGTTTACGTCAAAACGATAATAACAATCAGGGACCAACAACAAACCGTCAAGAACAATCAATTTTAACAAATTTGATTCCTTATGTTTATGGACTTTCAGAAAAAATTTGAAGAATTGATTCTAAATTCAACATAAAAACTGTTTTCAAAACAAAAAATGATTTACGATCTTTATTAACAAAAACAAAACTTTTGAATGAGAATCAAAAATCAAAAAATTGTTTTTACAATATTCCCTGTATTTGTGGAAAATCTTATACAGGAGAAACATCAAGACCTTTAGAAATTAGAAAGCGTGAACATAAGAATAACATGAAAAATAGAGATATTGGTAGATCGCAGATAGCAGATCACATGATGGATTGAAATGGCACAAAAATTCTAATGACTGAACCTTATAATTATAAAACAAAAATCAAAGAGTCAGCTTGTATTTTGTTGGATGAGGCTAATAATGTTGCCAATTGTTCAGTAGGAATAGGAATTGGATGGATTTATTGAAAAAAGAACTGGTTTCAGGGAATTTTGAAATTAAATAACGATATCAACATCTAGTAATCAATATTAATATATGTTCATCATATATTGACAAATGTCAATTTAAAAATCAAAATATTTTCACGATTCTACGAAGTTATATGAACAATAGAAATTGTCTGACGAAGGAGTCTGATTTAGACTCCGAAACGTTACTCTTCAGAGTTCGAAGTGTTTTTTTTTGTTCATTGTTAGTCAACAATTTCTTCTTGTAAAGTTTTGGCCCCTGACAAATTAGTGCTCAAATTTTTACGCAGGGGCCTTTCTTTCATTATTTAAAATTTTTTTCTAATTGTTCCTTGTTTCAGAGACTGGGAGAGAAAACTCAAATAAAGTTTTCAATAATATTTCATATTCTTAATCTACACCCTGGATTTAGCCTGTGGTTAAAATTCGATGTTCATCAGAGAAAATTGATTTTTTGGCAAAATTTCCATACAGGCAAAATTTTCATACATATGGAAAAATAACGATTTTTCGGAAACATTTTTTTGGTCCCGATCGAAACGAAATTTATACTGTTCACTAATTCGAATAAATTTGCTAAGAGAATTTTGCTGGAAAGATTATTTTTGAAGTTAAGGTCTATGGAAAATTCGAAATTTCGGACCTTCGCGAAAAAAATCTGAACATTACCTAAATCCTCAGGAAAAAAAATTCACAAAATTCTTGATACACAGTAACGAACCCATTCGATGGCCCTGACCTAACTTAATTTTTCAATGTCAGTTCATACATATCCATAAATATCGATAGAATCTGAAAATCTACACTATTTTCCTCGTTGAGATATATCATCAAGTTATATTTTTCCTTATGAAAACAGTAATAGCTGATATGACTCAGAAAGATTAACCCAAAAATAAATAGAAACTCACACAAAGGTGGCCCAAGCGAAACAATCGAGCCCAGGGGTTTATTATCCCCCTTCAACATTCTCAAATCGCCATTGGGTTCGAATGACTCATCTTTTCGAAGGTTTTGCAATTTTATTCATGAATGTCCCTAATAAGAAAAATATTGAAGTACTTACATATTTTCAAGGATTCAGGACTCGGACTTCCCGATAATCAATATCCCATAAGTTCTGAAAAGACGAATAACAGAATTAAGATCGTGAAAAGAAGCAATCACGTGACGCTGACTCACCTCATCTAATAAATCTTTTGAAACGATTTCCTTTCGAAGAAAACACACTTTTTCACTGAACTGTTTGTCCCAATCGGGAAATTCATTAACAAAACGTAAGTTTCTATCACACACACACGCAATTTCTAATCGGTTTAATAACGCGAACTTCTCTAGATGTTGAAAGAAAGAACAAAGGCGACGATTATGTCAAGCAAAGATTATAGAGAAGAATGTCGAGCATAAAAGAGCGTTGAATCTGCGCAAACCACAATGAAATTTGTGAAAAACACAGATTCAAATTAAACAACTTTCAAAGTTTTCGAGGTAATTTTTGATCTCGAGTTTTCTCAGCACTGCATTTGCATATTTGCATCAATATTTTTGGATGAAATTAAACATGTCAGTGTGTCAGAATATGAGTTGGCAGTGATATCATCAATGAAAAGTAGATCCAAAGTATCCACGAAGTTCAGTTGTGGCTTTGATCTGAACTCATTATTTTAGAGATCGATTCCATTTGATTTTCCAGTCACAGAACTTGCAGAAAAAGTAACCCATGCCGAACTGACAACAAAGTCATAGAGAGTAATATCTATAACCTAACTGATGTCAAATTTAATGAACCTATTTACCAAAGATTATAGAGTTAGAATCACCATACGTGATGAATATCATACGATTTTTCGACCTCTAAGGACATGTTTCCAGTGCTCAGACGTTCTCATTGATGATGATTTCATGTTTACTTTGAGTTTTTCTCTCAATGAAGTGAAGTCTCACTTGAATAACTTGAGTGTTTGGTGAGCCGAACAATAGATAAGTCGAACAGTTTTTTTGTTCCCTAGGAGTACGACTTAACGAGAGTCCACTGAATATTAATTAGAGAATGTTTGAACAACAATAAAAAAAATATAACAGGTGTACAGCCAGGTCAGCCCAGCACGGGTTCTTTATGCGTTATCCAGAACAATAAATTTTTGCCCCGAAACCTCTATCCATTTGACAACACTGAAAATAAAAAGCAATGAACAAGACAGTTACATGATACGAGTTTCAAAACTTACATTTCCATTTTCTTTGGTAATCAAAAGAATGCACATTCAAGATTATTCTTTCTCTTATTTCTGCAATTAATCACCATGCATTTCGAATGTCGGCCAGTTTTTAACACAAAATTTATAATAGAAAAACACACAAACCAAGATTATGGAGTGAGCTAGGTGCTACACTTGTAGATTTCGAGTTATTTCAGTGAAAAATACTCGAGAAAATACAATCATCATTCAGCAAAAATATTTATTCAAGTATTTCTACTAATAATCTCTATATAATTTATGCCTAAAAGACCCTAATTAAATATTTTAACCATAACCCGATTACTTTTGAAACAACAGATGTCGCTCACATCACTGTAGTCGCTTCGTTTCCCATCTTTATACTCTATAATCTTTTCTATTTATTTTGATAGTGTCTCCAGCAGATTTTGGCGAAATGTTAGGTGAAATTATTCCTAAAAGTCTTATCATGTCATAGTTTATTTCAGACTGAACTTGTTGAATTTATGTCTTTCTGTGGATTTTGATGATACTTAATATTCGTGCTGAGCTAAATGAGAAAATGATTCATTTGTATTTTCAGGCCGAGTTTCATTACACAAATTAGACAGTAATGGGAAAACCATACGAAGGAAAGCCAGGAACTGAATAAGAAATGTGTGTGTCCATTAACCTTAGCCATCAGCCCCATTTCCGATTCCCCACATTTTATTAGGGCAGACCTTTCAACCTTTGTCACGTTGCAAATGACTGCCACACTACGAATTAATTGTCCTAATGTTTGTGTGTATGATTAATTCATTCGGTGAATGTACACACTGGTTATTCTTGCGGGAAAGTTACAAGAACAAACGTGCCAAGGTGGGGTGTCTGCATGAAAACCTGTAATTAATTACTGTGGAGCGCTACTGAGTGACAGGAAAATTGTTTCTGCTATTGTCCTTTCTGGGTACGGGCACGTTTCGCTGGGACAATACAAAAATCGGCCTGTTTCGTAGTCTTGCTTTTTGTGAATGTGTTAAGACCCCATTCTTCATCCGTTTCAACAGGAAATTGGGATAACGATGCTTTAATTGTGTCTCAATTATGTTGATTATGTTGCTTCTGCAAAAAAAATTTTACATAATAAATGAATATTTATGTTTTAACCTTCACAGGGTGTCCAAGTTCAAGTTTCTGAAGAACTTGGCCAATTTGAAATGTGAAAATTAGGATTATCATATTGTTCATTCTTCACTGAGCTGAAATACTGTTGAAGCCTGAGCACTTTTCGTATAGGAGAATAAATTTCTCGTAGAACATTTTTTTTCAATTTTCTCGTTCCTGATATGATTGATTATTCAATTCTGAATATGTTTCCCCTACATCTGCGGTAGTCATCTTCAGGGGATTTTTGGTCTGAGAATGTAACTCGACCGTTGAATATCTGAGAGTGATGCCGGATTCGATGTTAATTTATATTTATAAATCTCAATGACTTCCATCTTCATTCTTAGATAGTAAACTTTTGATTTTCGAAATAACCTCTGCCTTCGAGAGAACTATATTGTGTCCATCTGCTAGAACATATTCCGCTTGTGCTAATTTTCCTAGTTTCTATTGGGCTTCCTAGTCACGTCTACAAAGTATATAGCACAATTCTCTTCAAGCGAACTAAATACACTACGCAAAAAAATTAACGCACATTATGGAAATCTCAAATTTATTCTACAACTGAAGGTGTTCTAAATGATAATTATTTTTATCAGAATTATCCATGCATATGTTATCCACTTTCAACGTTTTTCTTCAATACAGATGTTTTTTCCCAGCAGGAATAAAAAAAGATGATATTAACAGATTTTGAATGTATTGGCTCCATTCTAAAATCAGTTGTTCTCGATCAATTCTAGTGATCAATAGTTTTTCTTCCGTTTGATTTTCTACACTCGATCGCTATGCAATGCGAAACACGCAATTTGACCCAAGAGGAATGCGCCAAGCGGTAGTTTTGCGAGAAGAATGGTGGACATACACAACGATTGCAGAAAGGTTTGGAGTTTCCCATACAAGTGTGTCCAGAATGTTGCAGCGATTCAGGGAGACAGGTATGAATGTCCGAAGATCAGGACAGGGTAGACCACGGGTAACAACTGCCATTCAAGAACGTTACTTGACAGTTTCTTCGTCGAGACAACGGTTTGCAACCGCTCGCCTCCTTCAAAATCAGCTTGGCAGACACAACTAGGGCTCTCAACCGAATTCCAGCGGAAGAGCATGCTGTTGCATCGTCCATGGCCTGTTCAAATACGATTTAGAACAGACCATTTTCTCCAGGGAAGGTCAAAACCAGGAACTCGGATGGAAGGATCAGTAATAAGATCTTTATTGGAAAAATTGCATACGTTCCATTCAGATTGCCGAATTTTTTTATCGCTTCTCTTCATATCAATCAGAAGATTTGACCAAGAAGGTTAACGAGACTTCAATTTGGGGACCTTATGATCTGGAATATAGGTGAGTATGGGAAATGAATTTGGAAAGGAATTAAATTTATTCCAAAAATTTAGAGCTGTTGTCTCTCTGCAAATATGGGGAGGGAAAATATTTGAGAGGACTGGTAACCAAGGAGTAGGTGTAGATTTGATAGTACCAGAAATGATCCTCATAGAAAAATTTTGTTGGGCATCAATGTTTTTCACATGAACACTGTTCAACCAAACAGGGCAACAATATTGAGCAGCAGAAAAAACCAAAACTACCGCTGCCGTATGAAGTATTGTTGCATCAGCGTCTCATGAGGAACCAGCTAGTTTCTGGAGAATATTGTTTGTTTTGAGCTTCAAACGCAGGTCATCTAAATGGGCATTGAAATTTAGATAGGAATCAAGTTTGATTCCCAGGTATCTAGGATTGAAATTATGTTTTAAGGGAGAAGAACCGAAAGTGACACTCAATTTTCTATATTTCTGATGATTATTCGAATGATAACACGAATCCTCGGTTTTTTTCATTCGGGCACAAACGTCACTTTGAAAAACCACTAATGGTTGTTTTCGAGAAGAACAGGAAGTTTGAGATATAACTTGTGAGTAGGATTAAACTGCGTAGATCATACCGATTGATTGAGTTCACCAATATCAGAGGAGACTTTCCAGGGTGAAACCAGGATGACATACTGTCAACCAGTTTCATGTGTATTACAATTGACCGTTGAACCATACCAGAAAAGTTCACATGAGGTTCTTCAGGTGATCAACTAGATCCAGAGTTTAGCCTAGAAGTACGAGGACTCTTTCATCTGAAACTCAAGAACAGTAGGTGATTAGCGATATGTTACAAAAAGTGAAATGAAGAGAAATGAAATAATGACATGATTATGAAAGCATAAATCAGTACTCATTAAAGGAGAAAAAGACATGAGAAAATTCAGTTCTGGTGCAACATTACATTTTCATGTGAGAAATCTAGAGAGGATTGAAAATTCATGTAATTCGTAAAAATGTAATAAAATATACATTGAAGAAAATGAGTATGAACTGAGTGAATCGAATTCACTTGTAAATTGAGTAGAACTAATGAGGATTACCAACATTTTTGTAGATGCTTTATCATCCAATAAAAGGAAAAATTTCACACGAAATGAAAGTATGAAACTTAAAGGAAATGCAATAATTAATAATTTTGAGGAGACTGAAAATACATTATTATTTGAATAGAACTAGTTTGCACCGAAATTGAACGAAATGGTCAATTATTTACTGAGATAAACCCAGAAAATCTGAGTGCAGTTTTTAACACAAGGATAGTTGTTAACACTATCGAGTCAGAATGAGAAGAGTTAATTTTTCCTCAACTATCCCGTTTCTCTTATGCCCACTTGCACCGTTTTCTGGTTAAGGCACCCTTAACTAAGGCGCCCTTAAATTTTGAGTCATGCTTTTCCCCGCCTTAACGCATCAGATCTTGCACCTCATATCTAATAGAAACGACTTTGTTAAGCACGCGCTAAGCAATGCCAAATCTGGCAACACTGTATAAATCAGTGAATTTGTTCGTTTTGACATAGAAATGCGACATGACCATATGGTTTTGTGTCGGCACTGAGCACAGCGAAGTAAGAAGAACACTCGAATTCATAGACGAACAAAATTATTTGTCTACGCATTTTCATTTTCAGTATTCTGATTCACAGAACGACATTTACTTTGGGCCGCTGAAAAACTGGCATAGTACAACCAATGTTTTTTTCTTTTATTTGAAGCAAATGATTTGATTTCAACAATTCTTTATTCGTAACTTGCATGACATAATTCTGCACCTGTGGAATATCATCGAAGTAATACTTTTCATATTCACAAGAGTGAATAGTACCTGCAGAATTAATAATTGCATGGGTACAATCAATTGCTGCAATAACACGGGGAAAGCCAGCAATTTGGTAAAATTGGGTTAGGAAGGAACGTAATTCTGCTTCTGTCTGAGGCATTTTTATGAATACTGAAACTCGAACAACTATTCTTGATACTGTAGATTGGTGGATTTTCATCAAATCGGCTACAGCCAATAAATGTCCTGCTGATGCGTAGAGTCGGAGGCACGTAAGGGGTTGACTCATCGGTAAAACACTCTGATTCCTACAATCAAAGGCTTAAACTCCCTTCTTTGAGGTTTGACATCATCATACATAGGATATAATGAGATATGTACTTACATATCACTTGGAAATTCTGAATAATCCTCAATTAATCTCAGCAGTTGCAGAGTAGTTTTTCTTCGTCAAACGAAATCGCCGAAAAAATGCGAATTCGTCCATATCATGGTAGTGATCGGCCCTAATAAATTCTAGACTTCTAGGAAAACCATAGTCAATGATATCTAATATGTCGAAATCATCCTCATATAGATCATCAATTTCATTTAATGAAAATCTATCCATATTAATTATTAAATTCACGCAATCAAAAACAACACGTCAAAACTGAGGTTCGTTTTTGACGTTTGAATATTTGGGACGGGCTAAAGTCTTGTTTAAGCCATGAATATTCGCGGCTCAAAATAGTCATCACTTATGTGGCACTTAAACTGCGGTGCAAGAGAATCGGCGTCTCAAACCTGACTTAAAATTTGAGTTGGACGTAAGTCAGACATATATTTGACGGTGCAAGTGGGCATGAATGTCTCTTTTGCATTTTGTAGACATTTCATTTATCTAGTCTTTTTTATGGTTCACTCTAAATGCGTGGATTGCAGTATCGGCCGCTCGAACCAGGGAAATCAACCAGCGCAAGTTTACAACCTCTTTATCACGATTTCCCTTTGTTTACGTCGAAATTGTCCGTTGGTCAAAGCTCACTCATCAGTTCCATTCGAAATTGTTTCGGAATTAATAACCCATATTCGAACAGCTAGTTTGCAGAAGTGCAGCATCAATCTTCGTTTGCATATTTTACCAGAGCCATCATTCACCGGAAATAGTGGCATTAGGTATGTTCCATATCGCGACGAACAATAACCATGGTCTTCATATTTATTCGATCGTGACGTCATCCTGACATTTCGACCGTTTTGCCGTGAATTATGCGCGTTCCCATTATTGGGATTTTTATGCGGTCTGGGAAGCGTTCGGATTTGTTGGTACGTTTGAGATTAGAGGTAGTGGTAAGATGCGAACATCTAGGTATGTTCTAGATTGACAATTTTTTATTGATTCAGTGTAGTTTAAAATAGGGGTTGTTCTGATTTTCTTAAAAAACTGTGAAGGACTGTATCCAGATGATTGAGTTGGGAATGGTAGTGTAAAAACATTTATTTGTTTCTCATTCGTAAACGTCAGTTTCCAAAAACACAATATTAATCAAGAAAGTCTATTTTATCAAGACACTAACTTGTAAAACTGACAGTTAACTTGCAAAATTTTCACAAGTTAGAAGTATTATATACATTAGAAAATTTTGTTTTATCGTCATATATGTTGAAAATCATGGTACAATTGTTATTTCCAGTAACACAGATTTTTGATGATGAAAGAGTTGATACTGATGATGATGAACCATCTGTTGACTCAGAAACTGCTGAACTCGAGGACTGCAGAACATTTGTACTATCCTTACTACCAAATAATTTTCTAGACATTCCAATTTTTTTGTTGACCGAATCCTCGACATAACTCATCGCAATTTCGGTGCTCTTCCACCCTCCTGAACGCTTTAGTGCTAAAATATCTCCACCCGAATCCGCAGCCATAGTGGCTCCAGTTCTGCGAAAAGAGTTGCCGGTGTATAACTCTGGGTCTTTTAAACCTGAATATTTCGCTTAGTTGCTTTGGGACACCACCAATAGTGTGCTGGCCAGCATTAAGGGAAATGCACTTTCCATGTCGGTATGTCAAAAAAAATCTTAGGCTTCCTGTTCCAGGAGGTCGAAGATTTACATATTTTCTGTATAACATGCAAGGCTTGACGCTGCAGCCATCATCGGTTATGGTGAATCTTCTTGTTGTTAAATTTTTTGTTTGCCGCAATGTCACAATAACGTATTTTTCCATATCTTCTACATCATTCATGTTTAAGGAGAGAATTTCGTCACATCGACAACATCCAAATATCCCAAATATTGTTACAATTTTCGCCAGCAACCACTGGTCATCCGGAGCATGTAAAAGAAATTGTTCAGCCTCTTCTTTACTTAATACCTTGGCCTTTTTTGGCGTATAATGCTCATTTTTTCGTTTCAGAAACGCTATAACCTTTTGAAATCTGCAAATGACAACTAAACGTCATATTTTTCAATAAATTTTTTAAGGAAAACAAACTTGCGAACAGGGGCATTTTCTTTCATTTCCAAGCAGCTTTTCAGCATAGACCATTTTGCCTATAAAGTATTAGGGCTGAATCTAGCTGATAGTTGATTCAAGTAGACCAACAAAACATCTTCAGTTACCCCAATCATACTATTTTTATTTTGCCTCTTTTTGAAGTCGTCGTATTCTCGCTCGTACCTTGAAGCTGATTTTGCAGGTAATAAACTTGATGCTACACTGTCTCAATAATTTCTTTTGGTACATTCATTTTCGCTTTCGCCAAAACAAATATAAAGAAAAATAAACAGACATGTTCATGGCAACGCTTCCATAGCTTACTACATTTGCGACAAATTATTGAGATTTTTTCGGAATTTTTACAAATGAGAAACAAATAAAATATAAAACAATACACGCAAGGTAACGGGTTTTATTGACTCAAGGAGGTAACTGACTCGCCTGTGGCGAGTCTCCATTCGCCAATAAAAACCTATTGTTTACTTCTTGTTAAAACAATATCATGAATTGATAGATATACTGACCATGGATATAAACAATGTGTATAGATCTTCATCTCGTTTCTAAGACGATGTAAGGTTACTCGGACCATTTAGATCCTGTTGTCTCAAGTATGAAAAATATACAGGATGTTCCTATTGATACATACTACACAATTGTCAGAATAACAATTCTCGTAATAGGTATGTCTTAGTTTTTGCTCCTGAAAAATATTCTGTTTTCTTGTGTTATAACATGTTTGGTTTATCTATGGGAGATGATTGCCTTTCATTGGGGTCCCGTAGCGGTCTTCAAACATCTGAAGTGCCGAAAAATCATCACTTGGAAGGTCGTATCTGGTTTGAAAAAACCCTCACGACCAGAGAGCAACAATTTGTGGATTTTGAATTTGAATATCGAAGGAATTTCGAAAGGAAAGTGTGATTACGTCTCCAAATTAGCTGATGAACATGGTATCAAAGAGATTCTTCTGCAAGAAATCCACACGGCAACAGAAAAAAAAATCCTCGTGAAAGAGGACAGTTGAAAGGTTATGTATTAATTGATTATTCACAAGTTTAGCATGTTATGTTGAAAAATTATCACTTTCGTAACATTCAACAGATTCGGAAAGGGGAAATTGATGGATTTTTTTTCATTATTTGGCCAAGAAATCTTAATGTTGATGTATTTTGAAGTAGCAAATGCATTTCCAAAATGCATTCGATTTATTCTGAATAATCGGTTTCTTTTCTGCTTTTGTCTTTTTTCATTTCAGATTAAGAATGACGAGTCGTTTTGGGAAGAATCTGTGTATCCGAGCCCATCGACGGATAACATGAAGATGATCACACTGATACTGATGTCTTTCAAGATTTTCCTGATATTTGATATTTTATGTTATTTTGTTTACGGGGAGGCAGGTTTTTTCGGCTGAGGTTTTTTCCCCTGGCTGTATAGTATCGTATGATACTAGTGATGATAGTATCGTATGATTCTATAGTATCATACGAAGAATGTTATGATACCCCGTTCTTTTTTTACCTCAGCTTAGGTACTTTTTGTTTCAACATTTAATGTATTATTTTAGCTCTCTTTTTCATAAGAATATATACATATATGGCGACCATCCTGGTATGTTCTAGATTGACAAATTTTTATTGATTCAGTATTGTTCAAAATCGGGGTTGTTCCGATGGTAGTGTAAAATCATTTATTTGTTTCTCATTTGTAAACGTCAGTTTCCAAAAACACAATATTAATCAAGAAAGTCTATTTTATCAAGACACTAACTTGTAAAACTGACAGTTAACTTACAAAATTTTTACAATTTAGTAGTATTATTTATATTAGAAAATTTTGTTTTATCGTCAGATATGTTGAAAATCATGGTACAATTGTTATTTCCAGTAACACAGATTTTTGATGATGAAAGAGTTGATACTGATGATGATGAACTATCTGTTGACTCAGAAACTGCTGAACTCGAGGACTGCAGAACATTTGTACTCTCCTCACAATCAAATAATTTGCTAGACATTTCGATTTTTTTGTTGACCGAATCATCGACATAACTCATCGTAATTTTGGTGCTCTTCCACCCTCCTGCACGCTTTTGTGCTAAAATAGGCTTTTAAACCTACATATTTCGCTATTTGCTTTGGGACACCATCAATAGTGTGCTGGACAGCATTAAGGGAAATGCACTTTCCATGTCGGTATGTGAAAAAAAATCTTAGGCTTTCTGTTCCAGGAGGCCGAAGATTTACATATTTTCTGTATAACATGCAGGGCTTGAAGCTGCAGCCATCATCGGTTATGGTGAATCTTCTTGTTGTTAAATTTTTCGTTTGCCGCAATGTCACAATAACGTATTTTTCCATATCTTCTACATCATTCATGTTTAAGGAGAGAATTTCGTCACATCGACAACATCCAAAAATCCCAAATATTGTTACAATTTTCGCCAGCAACCACTGGTCATTAGGAGCATGTAAAAGAAATTGTTCAGCCTCTTCTTCACTTAATACCTTGGCCTTTTTTTGGCATATAACGCTCATTTTTTCGTTTCAGAAACGCTATTACCTTTTGAAATCTGCAAATGACAACTAAACGTCATATTTTTCAATAAATTTCTTAAGGAAAACAAACCTGCGAACAGGGGCATTTTCTTTCATTTCCAAGCAGCTTTTGATCATAGACCATTTTGCCCATAAAGTATTAGGGCTGAATCTAGCTCATAGTTGATTCAAGTAGACCAACAAAATATCTTCAGTTACCCCAATCACACTATTTTTGTTTTACCACTTTTTGATGTCGTATTCTCGCTCGTATCTTGAAGCGGATTTTGCAGGTAATAAACTTGATGCTACACCGCTGGCTGCCTCAATAATTTCTTTTGGTACATTCAATTTCGGTCTCGCAAAAACAAATGTAAAGAAAAATAAACAAATATGTTCATAGCAACGCTTCCGTAGCTTACGACATTTGCGACAAATTATTGAGATTTTTTCGGAATTTATCTAACCTTTTTACAAATGAGAAACAAATAAAATATAAAACAATACACGCAAGGTAACGGGTTTTACTGGCTCAAGGAGGTAACTGACTCGCCTGCGGCTCGTCAGTTATATTCTCCATTCGCCAGTAAAAACCCTCTCACCTTGCTAGTAATGTCATATACTATTATTTCCTGCAACTTGAAATCTTATTGATATGAATTTTCATCACAAAATCTCATTCAAACTATATTTTTTTGCAATTCAAGTCAATATCCCTAACTCATGTGAAGCAGTTTAGATTAACTCTGGTTTTAGTTGGATAATATCACTCTTAGTCTATAGACGCTGTTAATATTTGTATTTTTTACATTATTAGCTGTATGATGGTGACTTGCGCATTTTATGATTGTGGACGATGTAAAATAAATGTTTTTACACTACCATCTTGTACTCAGTTATATGATATTACTCCACAAAAGTAATTTGCCAGAATCTGAACTTCCCTGATTTTGATTTTTTTATTTTGATCTCCAGTTCAATCTTCTAGTCAGAGGATGATTCCCATTTTTTTAACTTTAGCTAGATCGTGCTGTGTTCAGCTCTTGCGAGGGCTGAGTAGAAGCATATTATCTCCTTTTACCTCATCTAAATGTAAGGTGGTCTCATGCCCTGACTAGCTGGAGCATCTACCGTTAAAATATTACATATAGTAGTTTATATTTCTATCGTAACCTTACACAATTGTTGCCCAAACGTAGGGCACAGTTTTCTTTAGCCTTACAAGATCTCAACTGAAAATGTCCTTTCAATTGATTAATTTAGCATATAGACAAATTTAGCTTATAGACCAACGTTATAGATCATAAATATTTATTTCTCAGTCATGATATTCTCACATTTGTAATAATCTCAATGAAGAACAGCTTTCAATACACATCTCCTCTACGGCCTGATCTCACTTTCATTACAACTCAGCCTACTCTAACAATTCATTATTCAACCTTCTGTTTTTCTGATGAAATAAAGAGGCTCTCGCAATCAATTTCAATTGCATCATCACTGTAAGCGTTGTGTTTAATTTTGAATTAATGGAACTATCTCAAAGTCTAAGTCTGACTTCATCTGACCTCTCATTTCGAATATCTCTAGATTACCTCTGTTTTTTAGTTGAATAATTCACTCTGAGTTTATAGATGACTTTAATATTTTTATTTTTACTGTATTGACTTCATGGCGGGTGACTTATTCGTTTTATGATTGTGAATGATGTCAATAAATGTTTTTACACTACCATTTCCAACTCAATTACCTGGATACAGTCCTTCACAGTAATTTAACAAAATAAGAACAACCCCGATTTTGAACAATCTACGTCTAACTCATATGACCTCTCATTTAAAACTGATCCAGATTACCTCTGGTTTTAGTTCTGTTATATCACTCTTAGTCTATAGGTGCTATTTATGTTTGTATTTTTTGCATTATTAGTTTTATGATGGTAACTTTCTCATTGTGGACGATGAACAATAAATGTTTTTACATTACCATCTTGAACTCAATTGTGATGTACCCAGCTAGGGTTGGTTCGGTCAATCGTTATACAGCAGAGGGATGGTAAATTATACACTGGAGCTTCATCAAGGGTGTTTATTTCTTAGAACATGTTACACAGATACACAATGAATGAATCATTGAATCAATGACTTCAGTTCAACTCTGCTTGTTGTTTTGATGGAAGGATATTATATATATTTACATAGAATACTTCTTGTTAAAACAATATCATGAATTGATAGATATACTGACCATGGATATAAACAATGTGTATAGATCTTCATCACGTTTTTAAGATGATGTAAGATTACTCGGACCGTTGAGATCTTGTTGTCTCAAGTATGAAAAATATACAGGATGTTCCTATTGATACAGACTACACAATTATCTGGTAACACTTTTTTTTATTTTGATCTCCAGTTCAATCTTTTTTTAGTTTTAGCTAGATCGTGCTGTGTTCAGCCCTTGCGAGGGCTGAGTAGAAGCATATTATCTCCTTTTACCTCATCCAAATGTAAGGTGGTCTCATGCCCTGACTAGCTGGAGCATCTATCGTTAAAATATTACATATAGTAGTTTATATTTCTATCGTAACCTTACACAATTGTTGCCCAAACGTAGGGCACAGTTTTCTTTAACCTTACAAGATCTCAACTGAAAATGTCCTTTCAATTGATTAATTTAGCATATAGGCATATTTAGCTTACAGACCAACGTTATAGATCATAAATATTTATTTCTCGATCATGAAATTTTCACATTGTAATAATCTCAATGAAGAACTGACTTAGACTACTAAGTTTTCAATACACGTAACTCCTTTACGGCTTGATCTCACTTTCATTACAACTCAGCCTACTCTAACAATTCATTATTCAACCTTCTGTTTTTCTGATGAAATAAAGAGGCTCTCGCAATCAATTTCAATTGCATCATCACTGTAAACGTTGAGTTTAATTTTGAATTAATGGAACTACCTCAAAATCTAAATCTGACTTCATGTGACCTCTCGTTTCGAATATCTAGATTACCTCTGTTTTTTAGTTGAATAATTCACTCTGAGTTTATAGATGACTTTAATATTTGTATTTTTACTGTATTGACTTCATGGCGGGTGACTTATTCGTTTTATGATTGTGAATGATGTCAATAAATGTTTTTACACTACCATTTCCAACTCAATTATCTGGATACAGTCCTTCACAGTAATTTAACAAAATCAGAACAACCCTGATTTTGAACGATCTACGTCTAACTCATATAACCTCTCATTTAAACTGATCCAGATTACCTCTGGTTTCAGTTTTATTATATCACTCCTAGTCAATAGATGCTATTTATGTTTGTATTTTTCGCATTATTAGTTTTATGATGGTAACTTTCTCATTGTGGACGATGAACAATAAATGTTTTTAGGGTTGGTTCGGTCAATCGTTATACAGCAGAGGGATGGTAAATTATACACTGGAGCCTCATCAAGGGTGTTTATTTCTTAGACCATGTTACACAGATAAACAATGAATGAATCATTCAATCAATGACTTCAGTTCCACTCTGCTTGTTGTTTTGATGGAATGATATTATATATATTTACATTGTTTACTTCTTGTTCAAACAATATCATGAATTGATAGATATACTGACCATGGATATAAACAATGTGTATAGATCTTCATCACGTTTTTAATATGATGTAAGGTTACTCGGACCGTTGAGACCTTGTTGTCTCAAGTATGAAAAATATACAGGATGTTCCTATTGATACATACTACACAATTATCTGGTAACACTTTTTTTATTTTGATCTCCAGTTCAATCTTTTTCAGCTTTAGCTAGATCGTGCTGTGTTCAGCCCTTGCGAGAGGCCAGCCTGTAGGGAAAGGCCCTGGAATAACTCATCTGAAGACGTGAGCGGTGATCCCAGCAAGCAGCACCAGTCCGAGTGGTGGGCGGCACTTCATTACGGGGTCGCAGAGTACACTGTCATACACAAAATGTGGTGAATTTATAGTAGATGAATTAGTGCTGTTGGTAACAACCCTACGGGATCTTATTAAATAGTTAAAGGGAGTCTTAACAGAGTTTCAATCTTAACATACCGCCTTGGTCGTGTAGGGGGTTTCTGCAGTTTCTACTAACGGAGTTGTAAATGCAAATGGGGTCACCGGCTACGGGCCAGGGCAAAAACGGGGGGAGGGTCGGGGGCGGGAGGGGGTGGTTTTCCTTCCGAGAATGTGCCTCATATAAAATTTACGTCGACGTGTCTCATTCGACGCGCGTTATGCAGAAACGTACGAAATCGAAGATGTGACCTCACGGATTTATCTGATTTTCCGCAGGGGGTTGTTGATGCTCTAGAGTTGGGTGCGGTCATTTCGTACTTGGATTTGACCAAGGAACAGATATTTCCACTGTTAACGAAAAATGGTCCTTTTAGTTCTGCTGTGATGACTTAGACTACATCTAATATCTTAAAAAAATTTGGAAATGAATGAAATTCGCCCTTCTTTCATGTGCATTTTATTGTTCCTGTATTTGGGTGAAAAACCTGTTGGAAATGAAGATAATTATTATATTATAATTATTATATTATATTTATTATATTATTATTATTATAATTATTATATTATATTATCATGTGTGAAGTTGGATCAGCATTTTCAGATTTTGAAAAAAATTGCTGAATTGTCCTTGGTTTATGCTGACTTGTGCCGTTGAATTTTTTTCTCAATTCCGTATTTCAAAAACCGATACAGTGAGGTCCAGCCCAACATTTTTCGAAAAGTAATAATTTCAATAAAAAACCTTCTTCAGAAATTTCAAATTGAATTAATGTAATGTAATGACAAAGAAATTTGGCAATCTGAATGGAATGTATGCAATTTTTTCAATAAAGATCTTATTACTGATCTTTCATGGTTTTGACCTTCCCAGGATAATATGGTCTGTTTTAAATCGTATTAGAACAGGCCATGGACGATGCAACAGCATGCTTTTCCGAAGGAATTCGGTTGAGAGCCCTAGTTGTGAGTGTGGGGAAAATGAGGAGACTATAGACAATCTTATAAATAATTGTCTCATTTATAAATTTCAAGATGATTTCCAGGCTATACACAAAATAACAAATGCATTTCTGAAATGGGTGGTTAATTTAAAAATAATTTAATTCATTCTAAATAGTTGGTTTCTTTTCTGCTTTTTCTTTTTTCATTTCAGATTAAGAATTGCGAGTCGTTTTGTGAAGAATCTGTTTATCTGAATCCATAGACGGATAACATGAAGGTAATCTCTCAGATCACGCTGATGTCTTTCAAGATTTCTCTGATATTTAATATTTTCTGTAAATTTTTGTTCCACGCGCGAGGTAGGGGTTTTTTTCAGCTGAGGTTTTTTTCCTTTCCTCATTTAATCATACTGCAGACTTGTATGGTTTTCCTGTGTTGCACCAACCTCAGCTTTTTGTTTCAATATGTAATAATAATAATAATAATAAAGTTCATTCAGGAAAAAAACGAAATACATCACAGAGGTGAATTATATTACAACCTGTTCGTAAAAATAATTCTCAGTATTGTTCCTTGAGATAGAACGAAAAATATTCTCTTGACATTCCAGGAGGGATAATGTTCGGGTATTGTTTCTGTCATAATTGGGGATAGTTTTCGTTTTTTTTTTTTGTCACATTCGAATATCACTTCTTGTCTTCATCTGGTATTATTCTGTCGTCTTCGGGCATTTCTTTTCTTCTAATCGGTTAGTACATTTCCCTCTTTTTTTTTCTCTCGCTTTTTTTATATTATATTATTATTGTATTATTTGTCTATTTCTACTGTTCACCCAAGCCTTCAATTGTCTTACAAATTTCTTAATATTTGTAATATTTTTTATATGATCAGGAGTTGTATTGAAAATTTGTATTATATTGTATTATACAGGTCCGCAGTATGATTAAATGAGGAAAGGGAAAAAACCCCAGCTGAAAAAACCCTTACCTCGCCCATGAAAAAAAATTACTAAAAATATTAAATATCAGAGAAATCTTGAAAGACATCAGCGTGATCTAAGAGAACATCTTCATTTTGTCCGTCTATGGACTCAGATAAACAGATTCTTTACAAAACGACTCGCAATTCTTTATCTGAAATGAAAATGAAAAAAGGCTAAAGCAGAAAAAAAAACAAATATTTACAATAAATTAAATTATTTTGAAATTAACCACCCATTTCAGAAATGCATTTGTTACTTTATGCATAGTCTTGAAACCATCTTGAAATTTATAAATGGGACAACTATTTTTAAGATGTTTATAGACTCCTCCTTGTCCCCACACTCACAACTAGAGGGCTCTCAACCGAATTCCATCGGAAGAGCATGCTGTTGCATCGTCTATGGCCTGTTCTAATACGATTTAGAACAGACCATTTCGCCTGGGAAGGTCAAAACCAGGAACTCTGATGGAAGGATCAGTGATGAGATCTTTATTGAAAAAATTGCTTACACTCCATTCAGATTGCCAAATTTCTTTGTCGCTTCTATTCACATCAATTAGAAAATTTGACCAAAAAGGTTTACGCGACTGGGGACCTTATTATCTGGAATATAAGTGAGTATGGGAAATGAATTTGGAAAGGAATTAAATTTGTTCCAAAAATTCAAAGCCTCTCTGCGGATATGGGGAGGGATAATATTTGAGAAGACTTGTAACCAAGAAGTAGGTGTAGATTTGATAGTACCAGTAATAATCCTCATAGAAAAATCTAGTTTTTTTCCTTAATTCCACATTTTAAAAACCGATACAGTGTGGAGGTTGCCGATTATTTTTCGAAAAATAATAATTTCAACAAAAAACCCGCTTCAAAAATTTCAAATTAAATTAATATTATGAGGAGGCCATACAAAATCGTGACTGGAAAAAAGTAAAAACGAAATCAAGCATAATTTTTTCGTCACAATAGAAAACATTGATAAATGAGAAAATGTGGAAAGGAAAAAGACAAAATATAATAATTCATAACATGAAAATGGCATAAATTACATTCTGATATACCCGCAAAATCACAAATCAGGACATCAACATGAAATCAAACAAATTAAAACACAAAATATTCATTGCCTTCAAATATGATACACTGAAGACAAAATAGATCAGTTCAAAATTTTAAGCATCGAAATGCTCTGATTTAGGGTCACTACTTAAATATTAAGGAGTGGAATAGAATGTATGTATTTCTTCCGCTCATGTAACTGGAGATGTGGAACTTTTTTTTTCTCTATTTCAGTATCGTAATGAGTTCATTACAGTACTGAAAGTAGTGCTGTAATGAAACTCATTACAGCATTGTTTTCAGTTATATTTTTCGTTTTGTGGTTGTCAGTACTGACCTTCGATCTACTCAATTTTCGAATCAAATCGAATCAAATTTCGCAATCTGTCAAATTTCGTTAGTGACACCAACTGCCAAGATACAATACAAAAGTCACCAATCTGCATTTTTATTTGAATTTCGAGAGTATTTCACGAAACTTGACTGAAATAGAGAAAATATCGTCTAATACTCGTTGCAGAAGCCAATTCCAACACTCATGCTATCGAAAACTCGCTCCTTCGTCGCTCGTTTTCGAACTTCGCATTCGTGTTTGAATAGGAGCTCATTCTGCAACTTGTTTTAGAATATACTATTACGCTACTATCAGGGTTACAATTTAGCTTCCACCGTTTTGCAATAGCTGGATGTAGCGGTAAGTTTAAATTGACATAAATAGATCTTAGATGTGATACAACAAGGTTAGGTATTTTTTAACATAACGCCATCGGAATATTAGTAGAATTGTGTCTGCATCATAAATTTTTTCCCGAATAATCATGTCAGTTTTCGAGTTGAATTCTCGTCATTTTTTGCTTCAATATGAAGAAATCTGTGGCTGAGGCTCATCGAATGCTCTATGGTGAGGCCGCTTTCAGTGAAAGAACGTGCCGAGAGTGGTTTCAAAAAATAATCAGCAAAAAAAAAATTGAAAGGAGATGGAAAATGAAATCGTACAAAAATTGTGTTCGTATTTGTGTTCCTGCTAGACCTTGTATCAATGCAATCATTGTGATAAAAAGATAGGTGTATTAGCTACATGTCCATCATAATCATATGAAACCCTGAAATTCGTGGAGGCACCGAAAAATGATTTTCCTGACTGGAAATCGCAGGGTTTCCAATATCCATTATTTAATTATAAAATTCTTTGATACAGCTGCGATTGAACTAACGAATGATATATGATGCCATTATGTTTGTCGGTTTCATACCGTGCCGCAGAATTAATGCTTCGACTTTTCATGTCTGATATTAATTTTTGTATTTCCAAATGGGCACCTATGCCTCATGATGAATGTTCACTCACTTCATTTATAACTTTCGGTGAAACGTTCGATGGATCGATCGGAAATTGTATCGCCAAAACAGGAATCATGGAATTGGGAATTCAATCCTGGCCACGAATTGAGGAACAGTTAAATTTTCTTTAAAGTTTCCATGAGAAAAATCAAGCAGAGATGAAATTTGCAGGCTCTGTCTGATAGAAGAGAAAACTGCTGTAAACATGGTATGCAAATGTTTAGGGTTACAGGTCTAAGAATCCTTCATTTAGGACGACCAGTCCTGTCATTCGACATTTACACGGTCTCTACTAAAGAAGAGCTTTTCATTCATCTCAGAAAAAATAGAAAACAACTCAGAAAAGAAATCATCCCAGTGAAAAATTTTTAATAAACTAAATATGTAGGCGTAATAAAATTAAGATAGGTACATCAAAAACTAATATTTTACAAATTAAGTAATTCTGAATGTCCACATTCAATCAGTTCAGTCTGACGAGGTAGATGATTCTACTTCTGCAGCTTCGGTGCTCGAAGATTCCACAGCATTCGTGAAGATAGGACTCGATGTGCTAGATCCACTTCCTAGGGATAATTGGAGAGGACCATCATCGTTCTCGCTTACTGAAGACACTTCCGAGGTTTTTTCCCCAGATTGGGCTTCGAAAGTTGAACCAAATGAAGAAGACGAAGAGGTTGAAGCAGTCGCACTAAAACTTTCTTTCTCTTCAGATTTGTCGATACGGCCTGAGCGGAAACCAAATCCAGATCTTTGGCTCAGATCAACGAATGAGGGGAAGTTGGAGAAACCAGAGGAGACGTAGGTGCTTGGACTGAAGCTTGAGGCTTGGAAAGGTCTGAAGGTTGTGCTTTGGAAGGAACCGAAGTTACCAAAGTTACCCAAGCTGCCATTGGAGAAAATGTTGTTCTTGGCTGAGTAAAGATTGTTTCCAGAAGGGAACACTCCACTTCCTAATAATGAAGGTGAGTAAGTTGAAGCAAATTGATTGAAAGCACCGTCATTCAACAAGACAGAGGATGGACTAGAAACGTAGTTCAATTGTGGAGAATATGTGCTTGAGATAATTGGAAGAGCAGTGGAGGACTCAAATAAATTCAAGGATGACGATGGGACGTTTTGGGAGAACGTCTGCTTCACAATGCTTCCCAGAGTCTCACTCACAGCAACATTCTTGATAGAGTTGACCAACTGCTGGCCGTTCACACTGATGGATTCTTGGCCCAAAGCAGCTCCTTCTTGGGCTTCTTTAATAGCCTTTTCAGCCTCTTCACGTGTCTTGTATTTAATGTAAAAAACCTCAGGTTTTTCAGGCTTTGGCGTGGGACCAGCAACGATTCTGACTTGTTGTTCGGTTTCTGGTTTCTTCACCAAAACGTAGACACGTGTTTTCTCTTGGTTGAGCACTTGAGCAGGAATTTCGATTGGTTGAGGTTCTGGGGCAGCTGGTGCTTTGATGAAGAGAAGTTTGTAGTTCGTTTTTTGGGGTGGGAGTTGGACTATTTTTTGCTGGCGGATTGGTTCAGGTGCTTCTAGAGCCTCGTAGAAGTAAACATTCTTAGTTGTTCCTAACCTCGACCTGTTGGAAATCTCCCAAGTTGTTGAATTTATAGCAGCCCAAATCGCATCCTGCAAGTTGTTCAGGAGGATGTCATTTCCAAATCTTGATAGGACTATGTTAGATGGAAGGATAGTTAAACTCACGATGGGGAAAGCGGTGTCATTCGACATTTACACGTTCTCTACTGAAAGAGAGCTTTTCATTCATCTCAGAAAAAATAGAAAACAACTCAAAAAAAAACATCCCAGTGAAAAAATTTTAATAAACTTAATATGTAGGCGTAATAAAATTAAGATAGGTATATCAAAAACTAATATTTTACAAATTAAGTAAATCTGAATGTCCACATTCAATCAGTTCAGTCTGACGAGGTAGATGATTCTACTTCTGCAGCTTCGGTGCTCGAAGATTCCACAGCATTCGTGAAGATAGGACTCGATGTGCTAGATCCACTTCCCAGGGATAATTGGAGAGGACCATCATTATTCTCGCTTACTGAAGACACTTCCGAGGTTTTTTCCCCAGATTGGGCTCCGAATGTTGAACCAAATGAAGAAGACGAAGAGGTTGAAGCTGTAGCACTAGAACTTTCTTTCTCTTCAGATTTGTCGATACGGCTTGAGCGGAAACCAAATCCAGATCTTTGGCTCAGATCAACGAAGGAGGGGAAGTTGGAGAAACCAGAGGAGACGTAGGTGCTTGGACTGAAGCTTGAGGCTTGGAAAGGTCTGAAGGTGGTGCTTTGGAAGGAACCGAAGTTACCAAAGTTACCCAGGTTGCCATTGGAGAAAATATTGTTCTTGGCTGAGTAGAGATTGTTTCCAGAAGAGAACACTCCACTTCCTAATAATGAAGGTGAGTAAGTTGAAGCAAATTGATTGAAAGCACCGTCATTCAACAAGACAGAGGATGGACTAGAAACATAGCTCAGTTGTGGAGAATATGTGCTTGAGATTATTGGAAGCGCAGTGGAGGACTCAAACAAATTCAAGGATGACGATGGGACATTTTGGGAGAAGGTTTGCTTCACAATGCTTCCTCCAGTCTCAGTCACAGCAACATTCTTGATGGAATTCACCAACTGCTGGCCGTTCACACTGATAGATTCTTGGCCCAAAGCAGCTCCTTCTTGGGCTTCTTTAATAGCCTTTTCAGCCTCTTCACGTGTCTTGTATTTAATGTAAAAAACCTCGGGTTTCTCAGGCTTTGGAGTAGGACCAGCAACAATTCTTACTTGTTGTTCGGTTTCTGGTTTCTTCACCAAAACGTGGACACGTGTTTTCTCTTGGTTCAAAACTTGAGCAGGAATTTCGATTGGTTGAGGTTCTGGCGCAGCTGGTGCTTTGATGAAAAGAAGTTTGTAGTTCGTTTTTTGGGGTGGAAGTTGGACTATTTTTCGCTGGCGAACTGGTTCAGGTTCTTCTGGAGCCTCGTAGAAGTAAACATTCTTGGTTATCTCGGATTTCTGGTTGTTCCTAACCTCCACCTGTTGGAAATCTCCCAAGTTGTTGAATTTGTAGGAGCCCAAATCGAATCCTTGCAAGTTGTTCAAAAAGAAGGATGTCACTTCCAAATCCTGATTGGACTAAGTTATATGGAAGGATAGTTAAACTTACGATGGGGAAAGCGATGTCATTCGACATTTACACGTTCTCTACTGAAGGAAAGCTTTTCATTCATCTCAGAAAAAATAGAAAACAACTCAGAAAATAAATCATCCCAGTGAAAAAATTTTAATAAACTAAATATGTAGGCGTAGTAAAATTAAGATAGGTACATCAAAAACTAATATTTTACAAATTAAGTAAATCTGAATGTCCACATTCAATCAGTTCAGTCTGACGAGGTAGATGAATCTACTTCTGCAGCTTCGGTGCTAGAAGATTCCACAGCATTCGTGAAGATAGGACTCGATGTGCTAGATCCACTTCCTAGGGATAATTGGAGAGGACCATCATCGTTCTCGCTTACTGAAGACACTTCCGAAGATTTTTCCCCAGATTGGACTTCGAATGTTGTACCAAATGAAGAAGATGAGGTTGAAGCTGTCGAGCTAGAACTTTCTTTCTCTTCAGATTTGTCGATACGGCCTGAGCGGAAACCAAATCCAGATCTTTGGCTCAGATCAACGAATGAGGGGAAGTTAGAGAAACCAGAGGAGACGTAGGTGCTTGGACTGAAGCTTGAGGCTTGGAAAGGTCTGAAGGTTGTGCTTTGGAAATAACCGAAGTTACCAAAGTTACCCAGGTTGCCATTGGAGAAGATATTGTTCTTGGCTGAGTAGAGATTGTTTCCAGAAGAGAACACTCCACTTCCTAATAATGAAGGTGAGTAAGTTGAAGCAAATTGATTGAAAGCACCGTCATTCAACAAGACAGACGAAGGACTAGAAACATAGTTCAGTTGTGGAGAATATGTGCTTGAGATTATTGGGAGAGCAGTGGAGGACTCAAACAAATTCAAGGATGACGATGGGACATTTTGGGAGAACGTCTGCTTCACAATGCTTCCTCCAGTCTCACTCACCGCAACATTCTTGATGGAGTTGACCAACTGCTGGCCGTTCACACTGATAGATTCTTGGCCTAAAGCAGCTCCTTCTTGGGCTTCTTTAATAGCCTTTTCAGCTTCTTCACGTGTCTTGTATTTAATGTAAAAAACCTCGGGTTTCTCAGGCTTTGGCGTGGGACCAGCAATGATTCTTACTTGTTGTTCGGTTTCTGGTTTCTTCACCAAAACGTAGACACGTGTTTTCTCTTGGTTGAGGACTTGAGCAGGAATTTCGATTGGTTGAGGTTCTGGAGCTGCTGGTGCTTTGATGAAGAGAAGTTTGTAGTTCGTTTTTTGGGGTGGAAGTTGAATTATTTTGCGCTGTCGGATTGGTTCAGGTTCTTCTGGAGCCTCGTAGAAGTAAACATTCTTGGTTGTTTCGGATTTCTGGTTGTTCCTAACCTCGACCTGTTGGAAATCTCCCAAGTTGTTGAATTTGTAGGAGCCCAAATCGAATCCTTGCAAGTTGTTCAGGAGGATGTCACTTCCAAATCTTGATTGGACTAAATTAGATGGCAGGATGGTTGAACTTACAATTGGAAAAGCAGTTGGGTTGACGTTCAAACCGTTGTTAAATGAAGATTCAGAGAATGTTCTGGAAATTTCAGGAAGTGGTGTCACAGTTGGTCCAAGGTTTTGTGAGAAAAATCCAGAGGATGCCAGAGAATTGACGGGTGCGGCGTTGAAAGATGATGCTGAGTTGATGGAGCTTATTTCAGAGTTCAGCAGAGGTGAGATGGTGCTCGTTGGAAGACTGAAGGAGTCGAGAGACACCTGCAGTGGCGAAGCTGTAGTGGTTGAGACTGCAGCGTTGGAGTTCAAACCGGAAGAACCTACGTTGGTGATTTCAGGCCCGTTGAATTGGGAGAATTCGCTAGTGGGTGAAGATAGGGATGCGAGGTTGAACTGGTTCAAGTCTGGATTGGCGAGAAGGCCGGGTGTTTTCTCGGACTGATTCTCGATGATGTTCTGGAACGTTCTGGCTCCAAACTGGTTCAGATCTTGGCTGAGCTGGGGAGCGAAGGGGTTGAAGTCGAATTGCCTCTTCTGGGGCGGCCTTTGGGCCGGTTTGGCCAAGGCGAGGGTGACCAAGGAAACGATCTGCAAAAAAATTTGAAATGAATCCCAAAAATAATCGTAAGATTGTGAAACAGATATTCAGGAATATCTGTTAGCTGCGAGCATAAAATAATGAGTGAGGTGAATATTAAATATGATTTATGTTCGCCCTTTCATAAGAATCTCTATGGCACTATTCAAAATATTTAAGGTTTGTTTTAACCCAAGAAATAAAATGGTACATTTTAGACATAAAGAACCCTCAGAATCGCTTATTTTTTCCTTACAAACTAATATGTGAGTGAAAATAATACTGACTCTATTTGAAAAAATCGAATGTTTGTTTTTTTTTTCAACTTCCATTTTACCTTCCTGTTCATCAAAACCATATGTCCTCTACAGAGTGAAGTCAAATATTTTTTCGGTAACTCATTTCAAAATATAGATCTGAGATTGTGTGTTGAGCTTTCATTGAATAGTCCAGCGTGATTCACTTATCTTGGTAACCCCAATTTTCTCGAAAACGTCCGAAATTTTTTCATTCTGTGAATGGTGTTTTGAACAAATCAATGTTGACTTGAAATGCGCATAAAAATCTGCTAAATAAATGAAGACGCCAGGAGTCACGGCGCTATTAAAATTTTGTTCTCCACTATCATCCTTTTTTTCATTCTGAATTGTTTTTTCTAATATAATTTTTATCCATTGCAGACCGTCAGCGATCTGCGGCGTGTTTAATGTTAATTCTATTTCATTTATTTTTTCTGTATTGTGGTAGTATGCCTCTATTTGGAGACATAGATATGATTTTGTGCCTTGAATTCAAGAAGGCTAGTTTTCTAAACAATCTGCCTCTTCAAATAAGATTGAATATGTGGCTACAGCAAGATGAGGCTCCATGTCACAACACTGCCAATGTGAAGAGATATTTAGATCAAGAATTCGAAATTAAATGGACCCTTATATTTTGACCAAAGTAACTTATAATGAAATAGGGAAATGATAAAACTTATGTATGGATCATAATGGCTAGATGACCTAGATATGATTTTATTCGTAAAATGAAGTAGACTCTCTATTATTATATTCATTAAATATCGTATCTCATAACAATAAACAACTTTTTTAATAACAAACGAAACATTGCGAATCATATGTTCTATATACTGGCCATTATGTTCCATACATAAGTTATATTATCATTTCCCTATTTCATTATAAGTTACTTTGGTCAAAATATAAGGGTCTACTTAGGAACATGCGTTTCTTATCCTCATTTACAAATGGTCCAAGTTATTAGAATCATATTCCATATTTTTCAGGGTAACCCTAAGAAAGTAATCCATGAGCGTTAGGTCTGCCGATATCTGATGAGTCCATTGGTTCCTATCCATTTATTTTCGAATTCTTGATCAAAATAACTCTTAACAATAGCAGAGTTGTGACATGGAACCTCTTCTTGCTGTAGCCCAATATTTTATCTTATTTGAAGTTTCAGATTGTTCAGAAAACTAGCCTTCTCGAATTTAAGGCACAAAATCATATTTATGTCTCCAAATAATGGCATACTATATCACAATACAGAAGAAAATAAATGAAATGAAATTAACATAAAACACGCTGCAGATCGCTGACGGTTAGAAATGGATGAAAATTGTATTCGAAAAAAAATTCAGAATGATAAAAAAGGTATGTTCCTGGAGAAAACATTTTTGATAGCGCCGCGACGCCCCCCGTCTTTATTTATTTGGTAGATTTTCATGAGCATCTCAATTCAACATTGATTTTCTCAAAATGACATTCACAGAATTAAAAAAATATTCAGACGTTTTCGAGAAAATTGGGGTTACCAAGATAAGTGAATCACCCTGTAAAAGCCTCAATTTGTAATTGCTTTAAAAAAACATTGAATAATTCGAGAACAGCTCTCAGATATATCCTGAGAAATCATAATATGCAGGGTGTTCCATTAGAAATGCGGAATTTGATTCCTTTTCCGGTACAAGCTGTAGTCATTGATATTCAAAAACATATCATAAATGAAGCTACTGATCTGATATCTTTAAACTTGAAAGTGATCGAATTATTGTTTCTCCATGAAATTCTAATGAGCATTCCTGGTGGGACACCATATATAAAATATGCATGGAGTATATTCTGAATTCTCTTAAGGAGTCGAGCTGAATAACTACGGGTCAATGAAAAAGATTTGAACATTTTGCAGACATCTAAGCAGATCATATGAACAATAAATATGTCATGGATGTCAAAATTTCAAAACACGGTTCCGCAATTCAATCGATTCAGATTCAAATTTCCCTTTTAGTGCCAGTTTTTTTCGGATATAGGTATGTACATTCGATACAGATGAAAATTAATTCAGAAAAATTTTAGTCAGAGTTCGTTTTCAGATATATATTTTTTTTTCCATGTTATTGTTATCCATGCTTAGTTCATCTAATGTTTTAGTTTTTACGAGAACATCAATTTTCTAGATATTTATATCTGGCAAAGTTATCACACCTTGAAAAAAGCCAAATTTAAAATATATTAAAAAAATTAATTTTTCGGAAATTTATAAGGACAATGTATTCTTAACATGGAAAAATTTCTGGAGTCAGACTGAGTCTTCTGCACGATTACTATAAATTATTTTCTGTAATTCACTGAATTATCATTGGAATTAATGAAATATTTTCATAAATATGTCGTTTAGTATTTTTGCATTGAAAAATCTTGGTTAGTAGAACTGTGATATGAATATGACAGATAATAAATAAATCCGTGACAAGCGGCCAACTTGAAATTATTAAATATAACCATGAAATATGTGCAAAACTATGATATTCTCGCACGAATAGAAAGGATGAATTCTCCATAGAATCAGAGATAGGAGTAATCCTGCGCCACTATGAGTTAGTTCATTCCGAATAAAATATTAAAATTAAAAAAAAAATTATGAAACGAAAAAAAATATGTTTCCGAATTAGCTTTCTTTCCGGATTCCAACCACTACCACTAATCTACTTACCACTAGGAGCTTCATGGCTGATGTGCACCGAATATCGCGAAATTTCGGGAATTAACATTTTATAATTCGGGTCCCCACCATCAGCAAAGTTTGAACATCCTTTTAACAAGGCCGTCGGCATTTTGGTTTTCGAATTAATAATGCAAATGGAAGAGTTCGAAATGGTCATTTTGTTAGGGACCGCTCTGACCTTCCTCATTTTAGGCCATCCTACATTAGGAGATGTCTCTTTTTGAACTATCTTCTATTTTTCGTAATGCTCCCGACTTTTTCAGATTGTCTGAAGTTTGTTAGAACAACTAGGTTCTCGATGTTTTGGGGAAAGTAATAAATAGATCTTCAAGTGGATGTATCATTTGAAAATTATAGTTATTTGAGCTGATTTCGTGAAAAGGTGTCTTCTGATTTAATGTGTGTTTTTTTTTGTTCGGTGTTTGTTGACAGTATTCAGTTCATAGCCAGTGAGTTGAATAATTCATTATGCGGAATTTTTATTATATTAAATACCACAAGAGATGAAATTTTGCCGGCAAAATTTCTTGATGATATTAAGTATATCATTTAAAGTCGAGAAATTTTCATGAAACAATTATTCCTTCATCTCGAATAGTAGTCGACATACACTTCTACGACAAAATTAGTTGAAAGTATATCACATTTGAAACAGCCAAGAGTCCTGAAGTACCTATTGAATTGAAGCATATTGGTTTTTTAAATACATTTCTAAATTAGAAATCACATTTGTTGTAGTCAATCATTCGAGGATAATGATTTGATCCTGATTCTGTTTCATGAGAAATTTGATTGGCATCAGATTTATGATTGTCTTTTTTCGCCAAAATGCCATTTTGCTAAAATGTTCTATGGGAATAGCTCTTTATTTTCTCGTTCTTTGTGCTCATTCCGATATATTTCTCAGATGTTTTCTTCCATTCAGATAACGAATTTATTCCTATATTTTGTACCCAATTTTTTTCCCAATTTAGATGTGTAGCCAAATATTAGTATTTATCGATCTTCCATGGGTTCAAGGTAGAAGTCAACTTGATATAAATCTCCATTTTTCCCATTTGTCATTCACTCATTCATAAAATTATCAAATCGTATCGAAGATCATACTTTTTTTTTGCAGAAAATAAATTTATCAATCAGCTGCCTTATTGCCACAATGTGCCTTTTCAGAGGAATATACATCGAATAGTTATTTATAATGTAAAAGCAGAAGACGCTGATATTTTTTCCACGATATGAAAATTCAAAAATGAGCCATGAACTGGCAAGTTTTTGAATGACCGAAAACTATGCTAGAATAAGATATTCTCGCACGACTTTGTTCTTAAAGATGAACAAATTTGAGAAAATTCTCTTTCGCAATCTATCTGATTCCTGAAAACTTAATTTGGGTTTTCTCTCCCAGTCTCTGAAACAAAAAACAATTAGAAAAATTTTCTAAATAATAGAATGATAGAGTACAATTTATTTCATCGACAACTAAAGTACGGAATGAGGAAATTAATTTCATTAAAGATATTCTCGAGGATAATCAATATCCAAGTAATTTCATAGAAAAAACTATTTCAAATTTAGAGAGAACAATTTTTCGTCAAAACGGTAATAACAATCAGGAACCAACAACAAACCGTCAAGAACAACCAATTTTAATAAACTTGATTCTTTATGTGCATGGACTTTCAGAAAAAATTAAAAGAATTGGTTCTGATTTCAACATAAGAAGTGTTTTCAAAACAAAAATGATTTACGATCTTTATCAACAAAAACTAAACCTTTGAATGAGAACCAAAAATCAAGAAATTGAATTTACAATATTCCCTGTTTTTGTGGAAAATCTTATACAGGAGAAACATCAAGACCATAAGAAATTAGAAAACGTGAACATAATAATAACATGAAATATAGAGATATTGGTAGATCGCAGATAGCAGATCATGTGTGTTCCAATACAGGCAATCACATGATGGATTGGAATGGTACAAAAATTCTAATGACGGAACCTGATAATTATAAGAGAAAAATCAAGGAGTAAGCTTATATTTTGTTGGATGAGGCTAATGATCTCGCCAATTGTTCAGTAGGGATAAATCGAATTTGGATGGATTTATTGAAAAAAGAACTGGTTTCAGGTAATTTTGAAATAAAATAACGATATCAACATCTAGTAATCAATATTAATCCATGTTCATCATATATTGACAAACGACAATCAAAAAATCAAAACATAATCACGTTTCTACGAAGTTGTATGAAAACTAATAATTGTCTGACGAAGGAATCTGATTTAGACTCCGAAACGTTACGCTGCAGAGTTCAAAGTGTTTTCTTTTTGTTAATTATTAGGCAACAATTTCTTCTGGTGAAGTTTTGGCCCCTGACAAATTAGTGCTCAAATTTTTTCTCAGGGGCCTTTCTTGTATTATTTGAAAAAAAATTTCTAATTGTTTTTTGTTTCAGAGACTGGGAGAGAAAACACAAATTGAGTTTTCAGGAATATGCAAAGACCTCCCAGACAATATTTCAATAGAAATCTATCTGATTCATTTTCATAGCAACAGTTGACCATTTTCGAAAATCCTTCATTCAAAAAAGCTTAAAAACTTGATTATCTCATATCTGGTAAGGTTTGCAACATTTTGTGCTTCGAATCCCGAGCCAAACGATCTGGTTGATTTTCTTGGAAAACATTTCCCTAACAATCTATGGAGTGGTATTCCATGAAGATTTCAAAGTTATTTCTTTATAATCATTTTCCTTTTTTTCTTGATATTAGAAACACGGTTTACATATATTTCTGAAATTCTTTCTGAAGTTTTTCCTCGTTTTGATGCCACCCAATTCTGCGTACTAGCTTTTCTGATTACTCCGAATACAAATTTTTAATTTCATGGAGAACACTTCTTTTCAGTTTTGACAGAAGAACTTAAATCATCAAGAATTTGAGTTTTGATTTGTTTCAAAAATCGTTATTGCATTTTTTCAACTGTAGTTTTCAGAAAAGAGAAATCTTTCTCAAGATCAAATATTTCAGCTTCATCACTTTAGAAGGCACTGAAGAAGTTTTTTTGCAGATTTCGCCAAAAAGTATGATTGAACTAGATGTTTTCCGCCTCAACATCATCATCGTCAGTAGCAATGAAATATGTGGAAGACAAAATGTGGAGCATCAAACAGATTTCAAGATCAATCTCCAAATCGGTATCATCGAGGTGTGGAAATAGTGGAATATTTTAATTCAAAATCAGGAAGATTATCGAAAGATTATTGTCCGATGAATATTCAATGCGTGAAAATCATAAAAATACATCAAACACATTCTGAGGATGCGACATCCTTGATACCTTAACGTAACTGGTTCTCTTCGGAATCTAACATCTTGAGGTCGTTGATTCCAAGAAGGATCTTGCTAGACTTACGAGACAATATAAATCCATAGGACATTAATGTCAACGTCAGCAAAACATTCGAAGACCAAAGCTGGAAATTATGGTTCGAATTTATATTCCATGGAAACCGCAAGTAATAACATGTTGCTTGGGAAATGTTTACGCTGCTCCAAAATTCGCTTTCGTTGATTTGATATGAGGGGAGTTGTACAGGGTGGGCCAAATTGAACACTTTCAAAGGGAAAGGCCTATTTCAAAACTGGATAGATGAAAACTGATAGAGATGTCAGTAACAAATGAAACCAGTATTTGGTAGTTCTGATCATAATGAACATAAATCCAATTCCTTATCGTTTAAGATTCAGGGTACTATTTGAATTAAACGTATTTTTCAATAGATGATTTCTGTGGTCAAAAGGAATTATATTCTTTCATCATTTCTCCAGATTTGAATCAATACAGAAGAGATCTTTCGAAAATCCATTACAAAAATCCTCAATCATATTTAATTATGGTTCTCTCATTGAGCTTTATTTCCTGCGTGCTTTAATTTGAAGAACATTTTTTCTTTGGTTTTTGTCTTGGCTTTGTACCACCCATCGTTATGATGATATTAATTCTCTATCATCAGTTCATATTATCATTCTACGATGACAAAGATTCTAAAAATCTTATTATATTTCCATTCCAATCATAATTGTTATAAGCCAACCTCTCGAATTGTAGTAAGGGTAATTTCTCTTGTGTAATAAGTGTATCAACATATTTTATTTGTTTCTCATTTGTTAACGTCAGTTTCCAAAAACAAAATATTAATCAAGAAAGTTTATTTTATCAAGTCACTAATAGAGTAAGATCCCAGGGCCGCCAGACGTTACTTATTTTTGAAGTAACGAATTTTATAGTATAGACAGTCTTATATGTGTTGAATAGTGTGTGCATACTCGCTAGCTTCGCTAGGCGGCCCGTTCGCAGGTAGCAGGTAGAAAAAGTGGACAAAAACATACCGAACTTTTCTTAAATTCGAAGAACTGATTTTTATATATGTCACGCAGAATATTATGAAAAATAAATATTTCATATTGCCAGACAGTTTCCGTGGGCCGAAATTCCTCCCAGACGCTTCAAATTCCAATAAAAAAAATGACAGGTTAGAAACATTGTGTCATTTTGACAACTTTCGAAATCAAACGACAAAATTTCTAGCTCCTCCAAGGATGGAGGTTTGGTCGTTGGGCCAGCAACCCAACACCAAAAAAGTTCACAATGTTGCTGAATTTCTCATTCAACAAGCCTCGGAATAGGACTGGTAGTATTCAACGACTTGAGTGAAGGAACTAAAAATGAGAATGATTACTTGAAATGTACAGGGACTATTGAGCACCAGGAGATCATTTTTGATGGAGTTGTTTGTAACGTAAGAGTTGGATTGGAGATTGAAAATGAAGTAGCAGGACAGTTCGGAGACATAAAAAGGATTGAAAGGCTTGCTGAAGAGAACTGGGTATACGGCATCAAGCTGTTTCTTGATGATATGTATTGTTGCGAAATGGCCAGATTCAGCACTTTTGTTAGATTCGAAGCACTGATGTGGATATATGTAACGCAAAATATTATAAAAAAATAAATATTTCATATTGCTAGACCGTTTCTGTGGGCCGTAATTTCTCCCAGACGCTTTAGATTTCATTAAAAAAATGAACTTTTTTCACATTTAAAGTCTTCAAATTTGAATATAATCCTTAGGGAATTATTTTAATTCCTTTTGTGGAAAGCCAGACCAATCCCAAGAGCCAAATATTCTGCCAGTACACAATCAGAATTTTTATTAGTTTCTCAGAAACAATGAATTTTTTGCCTTTAAAGTGTATGCGAGGAATTACGGCCCACAAGACAGGTTCTACCAACTTGAGGAAATTCGAAGAACCCATAGTTACGAAACCTCTATCAATAAAAATATTGTAAAACGCCAGGTACGAGTTAACCATCGAGTTAAGCTGACAATGAAGATTAGGATTAAGATGAAAAAGATCATATTTTTTTATTTCTGTTATAATTATAATAATAAATTGTCATTACCATAATTTGATGTTGAAAACATACATTTTGTAGGCAAAAAAATCAATAGTTTCTAGGGACCTAACAAAATTTTGATTGTGTCTGGCAGAATGTTTGGCCCTTGGGATTGGTCTGGCTTTCCATAAAAAGTATCGAAATGATCCCCTGAAGACTTCGACTGTAAAAAAGTTTTTCTTTTTCAATGAAATTTAGAGCATCTGGGAGGAATTACGGCTCACGAAAACGGTCAGGCAATATTTATTTTTATAATATTTTGCGTTACATATATAAGAATCAGTGCTGCAAATTCAACAAAAGTGCTGAATTTGGCCATTTCGCAACAATGTTTCTGTGATTTTTTTTATTGAAATTTAAAGTGTCTGGGAGGAATTACGGCCGACGGAAACGGTCTAGCAATATGAAATATTTATTTTTTTATAATATTTTGCGTTACATATATCCACATCAGTGCTTCGAATCTAACAAAAGTGCTGAATCTGGCCATTTCGCAACAATGTTTCTATGTATGTATGTATATGTATATTCTGGGCTTAACAATATGCAATCTACAATACATATCATCAAGAAACAGCTCGATGCCGTATACCCAGTTCTCTTCATCAAGCCTTTCAATCCTTTTTATGTCTCCGAACTGTCCTGCTACTTCATTTTCAATCTCCAATCCAACTCTTACGTTATAAACAACTCCATCAAAAATGATCTCCTGGTGCTCAATAGTCCCTGTACATTTCAAGTAATCATTCTCATTTTTAGTTCATTCACTCACGTCGTTGAATACTACCACTCCTATTCCGAGGCTTGTTGAATGAGTAATTCAGCACCATTGTGAACTTTTTTGGTGTTGGGTTGCTGGCCCAACGACCAAACCTCCATCCTTGGAGGAGCTAGAAATTTTGTCGTTTGATTTCGAAAGTTGTCAAAATGACACAATGTTTCTAACCTGTCATTTTTTTTTTATTGGAATTTGAAGCGTCTGGGAGGAATTTCGGCCCACGGAAACTGTCTGGCAATATGAAATATTTATTTTTCATAATATTCTGCGTGACATATATAAAAATCAGTTCTTCGAATTTAAGAAAAGTTCGGTATGTTTTTGTCCACTTTTTCTACCTGCTACCTGCGAACGGGCCGCCTAGCCAAGCTAGCGAGTATGCACACACTATTTAACACATATAAGACTGTCTATACTATAAAATTCGTTACTTCAAAAATAAGTAACGTCTGGCGGCCCTGGGATCTTAGACTATAACATGTAAAACTGACAGTTAACTTGCAAAATTTTTACAAGTTAGTAGTATTATTTACATTAGAAAATTTTGTTTTATCGTCATATATGTTGAAAATCATGGTACAATTGTTATTTCCAGTAACACAGATTTTTGATGATGGAAGAGTTGATACTGATGATGATGAACCATCTGTTGACTCAGAAACTGCTGAACTCGAGGACTGCACAACATTTGTACTCTCCTTACTACCAAATAATTAGCTAGACATTTCGATTTTTTTGTTGACCGAATCATCGACATAACTCATCGCAATTTCGGTGCTCTTCCACCCTCCTGCACGCTTTAGTGCTAAAATATCTCCACCCGAATCCGCAACCATAGTGGCTCCAGTTCTGCGAAAAGAGTGGCCGGTGTATAACTCTGGGTCTTTTAAACCTAAACATTTCGCTATTTGCTTTGGGACACCACCAATAGTGTGCTGGCCAGAATTAAGGGAAATGCACTTTTCATGTCGGTATGTCAAAAAATGGCTTTCTGTTCCAGGAGGCCGAAGATTTACATATTTTCTGTATAACATGTAGGACTTGAAGCTGCAGCCATCATCGGTTATGGTGAATCTTCTTGTTGTTAAATTTTTTATTTTCCGCAATGTCAGAATAACGTATTTTTCCATATCTTTTACATCATTCATGTTTAAGGAGAGAATTTCGTCACATCGACAACATCCAAAAATTCCAAATATTGTTACAATTTTCGCCAGCAACCACTGGTCATCAGGAGCATGTAAAAGAAATTATTCAGCCTCTTCTTTACTTAATACCTTGGCCTTTTTTGGCTTATAACGCTCATTTTTTCGTTTAAGAAACGCTATTTCCTTTTGAAATCTGCAAATGACAACTAAACGTCATATTTTCCAATAAATTTTTTAAGGAAAACAAACCTGCGAACAGGGGCATTTTCTTTCATTTCCAAGCAGCTTTTCAGCATAGACCATTTTGCCCATAAAGTATTAGGGCTGGATCTAGCTGATAGTTGATTCAAGTAGACCAACAAAACATCTTCAGTTACCCCAATCACACTATTTTTGTTTTGCCACTTTTTGAAGTCGTCGTGTTCTCGCTCGTACCTTGAAGCTGATTTTGCAGGCAATAAACTTGATGCTACACTGCTGGCTGCCTCAATAATTTTTTTTGGTACAATCATTTTCGCTTTCGCCAAAACAAATGTAAAGAAAAATAAACAGACATGTTCATGGCAACGCTTCCATAGCTTACGACATTTGCAACAAATTATTGAGATTTTTTTGGAATTTATCTAACCTTTTTACAAATGAGAAACAAATAAAATATAAAACAATACACGCAAGGTAACGGGTTTTATTGGCTCAAGGAGGTAACTGACTCGCATGCGGCTCGTCAGTTATATCTTCCATTCGCTAGTAAAAACCCTCTTACCTTGCTAGTAATATTATATACTATTTATTATAGTGCATTATAGAAGGGAAAGTTATTTCTTGGAAGTTGGGTTTGTAATTACACAGAAGTTTTTGTAAACAACCAATTTTCTTTATGACTGATATCCTGATTAGTTCCACATTCATATTAATAGATATTGATATCCACTCCTCTGTGAAAAAAAAATAAGAGAAAATTCGTTTTTTCAGCATAATTCTCAAAGAAGCAGCTGGGCTCAGAGCTTTTTACGTAATTTCTGCAATCGACAGAACATCCGCATTGTCCCAACCGACCAAATCCATAAATAAACACAACGAAAGCAATCTTCTTGTCGAATTCGATCCTCCTTAATTAATTCATCTCATTAAACTTCAAATGGAGGAAGAATTTATTGATTGAAATATAAAAGTGACACTTTCGGTTTCTGTTATTATTTCTAGATTTCGTCGGTGACCTAATCCTTGAACTTTAAGAGTTCCATCCTCGAACTGGTTTTCCTTTGGATGAATCATTAGTCGAATCGAGAGATATTTATGTCAACTTTGTATGATTGAAATGAGAGGCGATTTTGATGGCGTCCCATTTGGAAATGAAGAAATAAACTGCTCCACATGAGTTAGGGATATTGACTCAAATTGAAAAAAAATATAGTTTAAATGAGATTTTGTGGTGGAAATTCATATTCATATGATTTCAAGTTGCAGGAAATAAACTTAATTTTAGCCTGTAGGACTGCAGCGTATACAAGGTGGTTAAGAAAAATCAAGTAAAATAACGAGATTTTATTCCCAGAGAATTCGAGCATTTTTAGACTATCAATACAATGTATGGCCTCCACGGGCATCAATAACAGCTTGACATCTTCTTTGCATACTACACACGAGGTTGTTGAACATTTCTTGAGGAATTTTGTTGCATAAACGCGGCAGAAGCTCTCTCAGATCATTTAAGGATTCTGGGGTAGGTTGATGATTGTCTTATCTTCTTTGGAGAATATCCCATGCATTTTCTATGCAATTCAAATCTGGGGAGTGCGGAGGTATTGGTAAATGTGGAATACCAAGCTCCTCGAGCGCTTCTCAACTATGGCTGCACGGTACGGTCTAGCGTTGTCGTCTAGAAATTGAAAAGTTTCACCAATAGCAGCGTGAAAATTTGGCAAAACGTTGTCAATGACATGCTCCCTATAGTGTAAGGCGGTCATATTCCCAGGACAAATGTGTGGATCTGTGCGCCCGTTGAAACATATCCCGGCCCATACCATAACACTACCCCCTCGGAATGGATGGACTTCTTGAACATAGTGAGTCAATTCTTATTGCTAACTTCGAGAAATAGACGATTTGATGTCTTCAATCTGAAAGAAATCAAAAACAATGCTTTTTCTTCGAGTTCCCAATTTACAATATTTGAAATACGTAATGACATTCATTAATTAACAACTGAAAAATCAAGGCATTCTCTAAGTTCAAATCAAATGAAAAATAGAACGGAAAATGGAAAGTAGTTTTCCAAAAGAAATGACACTTTTCATTTTTACATCAATGAAGTTCTTCGAATATCAACAAGATAGCTTACGTTTTTGATTTATAAGAATGAAAGTTAATTCTTATTTCAAACTTCGAGAAATAGACGATTTGATGTCTTCAATCTGAAAGAAATCAAAAACAATGATATTTCTTCAAGTTCTCAATTTACGATATTTGAAATACATAATGACATTCATTAATTAACAACCGACGAATCAAGGCATTCTCTAAGTTCAAATCAAATGAAAAATAAAACGGAAAATGGAAATGACACTCTTCATTTTCACACCCTTATTCTTCGAGAATCTGAAAATCTTTCATATCTGGGTTCATCAGTGAAAAGGACTACGCCATTGATCGTTCCAATTGATATGTTGCCTTGCCCGTTCCAGTCTTTGACGCTTATGGTCACGTGTTAATGGAACTCCTCTTAATGGACGTCTAGAACCTAGATTCACCTCTCTCCAACGTCGTCTGATGGTTTCGATGGAAACTTGGACCACATCTGCATTTTGAAGAGTATTCCGTAGTATTCTACACGTAGATGTAGGCTTTCTTCTCTCTGAAACGGTGATGAAACGATCCTTATCAGGTGTTGTTTTTCGTCGCCCACCAAGCCTTGGTCTTTCCAACATGGAACCTGTCTTCCTGAACCTATTCCAAAGTCGAGATATCACACTTTGGCTGACTTGGAGCCTTTTCGCTACAACAACCTGAGTTAGGCCACCCTGTAGCATTCCGATAGCCCTATTAGCCTCAGCGTTCGTTAATTTACCTCTTGGCATTTTCAGAAAACTCGTTTCAAATCGAAGCCGTTGATGAACTGACTCCATTTCAAAATAAGAACATTCATGAAGCATATGCAAAGAACCAAACTTTATAAAAAAAGCTCATACCGATTTTTATTGGATCGATTCAAGTTGTTATTGAGTTTACATGATTTTCTCGAAGAATACATACTTTTCAAAACGATTGAATACGATACCCCTAACTCTTGTGGAGCAGTATATTTCAAGATGAAGATCTTTTTCTTAGTATGTTAACTTAACTGATTCATCACAGCTTACATTGTAGAAATCATTGTATTTCAATCAATTTCTTTGAATATTGTACTTTTCATATAGAATATGCACAGTTCAAAAATATTCCTGGCAGTACATAACCTTAGCAAGCTTCATACTAAGTTATGTATTTTTCAGTTTTGATTAGAACTGTGTCACATTTGAACATACATCTTACCTGTTCATCTAACCTTTGCCAGAATTAAGGAAGGCTTCCATCCAGAACACAAATAAGGATTGAGAACACCGATGTAAAACCATTTCGAACATAGAATCTGACACTTACAGGGTGATAAAGACTTCGCATAAGTTTAAGGGCGGTATATCTAACGGTGAAACAATTAAGCTTTATCAAAAGGGCCACATCGATTATTTTGGCATGGAATACAATAGGGGGACAATCCGCTGGAACCGAGGACCTAATATAACCTCATAATTCCATTGTTATACTTCCAAGGTCCGGTCGTCGTAGCCAAGTAATATCAAGGGTAGGTTCGGAAACGGAAGTTAGTTAATTTCTGCAAGGAATCCTGGGTAACCGAGGAAGTTCAAGAAGATACGAAACGGTGTAAATGTCAGCTGATTGATTACTGGAGAATTTCCGAACGAAGACAATAACTCCCGACATACAGGGTGATTCAAATCTACAGATAAAGAAAATCCTTATGGAAACATAGGAATATGATTGTTAAATTCGAATGAGCTCCGAGTCTAGTAGAACAGTGGAAGAATCGAAATCTCATTGCGATTCAATTACAAATAAGGGACTGGACTGTTGGAATGGCAAGTCTCAGCAGCCGCGAATTGCAATGCACATTAGTCGCATCCGAACGTCAGATGTGATAGCTGGACGGTTTGAAAATAAATTAGATTCGCGTAGATCAAAATGTTTACGGTTAAATAGAAAATTCAAATCATAAAATGGTACTTCGGTGGTCAAACTATTGCAGGGAAAATAACTTTTTTCATTGTTGCTTCTGGAGATAGGCCGATACCTTCACGTTCGGCACTCCAACTGTGTGCCAAAATAGCAAGAATTCCTAATCTTGTCAGAGATATGAGATTATCTCTTTATAATAGATTTGGCTACTGTTTGGCACAACAAGGTGGATTATTTGAACATTTCATTTGATTTTGTCGATCTTCAATTTGGCATGTTTTAGAATTTGTTTTTGTTTTCCATTTTTTATTTTCATAGAATTAATTTTTGTTTTTCAATTTCTTCTCGCAGAATGTATTTTTGCTTTTCATTTTCTTCTTTTTGTAGAATTTATTTTATTTTCAAACCAGTTTTGGCGAAAAAGAACCTGAATACTGATTTCCACAGGAAATTATTTGTGTCATCCATTGAAGCTAATAAATTCCTCTCGTCAGAGTGGAATAAAATTGTCGTATTCATTAACAACAGATACGAAATCACCCATACCGCGATTGGAGTGTTATTGATTCGATTCGACACTTCGAACCGAATTTTTTGGCCCAGCCGTTTATTCGATATCACTTTTCTCTGAGGTTTTGATTATACCACTGTTCCACTAGAATATGGCCCTGTTCGAATTTACGATAGAAATTGTGATGTTTCCAATTCTGTTTTCCCGATCTGTATGTGTATACAGTGAATAGGAAATTTGTAATTTGAAACGCCCGCGCTGAATGGATTTAGAATTTTTTTTTTAGGTTTGTAGGACTGTCTTTTATTATAATGCCAAGTTTGAGCGCGATCTGTCAACCTCGTTAGTGCTTGCCAGTTTTCAGCATGTACGAAATTATTGAATTAAGAGTTCGCCTCTGATTTTGTTTTAAAAACGAGATTTCTTGTGCTGGCGCATTGGAAATTTTGGAAAGGGCATATGGATTCAAACCAACATTCAAGGTAAGAATATAATATTAACATTAATGATTTCAAATGACTTATTTTGCCTTCCCTTTCTGCTATTTAGATCCAAGGCCAGATTCACCATCTAATTATATAATTACAACCACTTGAAGATACACATCATACGTTCCTCCAAATTTACTTCATATAGGCAATATGGATGATCAACTTGATCAACGTCAATCAGATGTGAGAAGAATAATTCTTCAAGATCTGCAGCAACTACTTCATGAACATCATGCATTGCTTCGTTTGTTTAAAACTGCTTTGGAACGTATGCCAAGTGACGATCACAAGGTTGTGATTAGAGCAGATAAACAACCTGTTGGAGCACATGACGCCAATTCAACGCCCCTACCATAGACGAAGTGGCAATTGTGATTGTAAGTGAAAACTTGGAAACGCGTTATATTGTTATTAAGCATCGCAACTGGAGAATTGCAACGAATATATGAAACACACCGTTCATACGATGCTCTCAATACCTGCTAATGTTTTGGAGAGGTGAGGATAGATATTATTCCAATATCAAGATGATAAATTCATTGGATGGTGAGTACTTTTATTAAAATTTAAAATGTCTACTTAATACAAATTTGAATTATTTGATTTTAGGCCAAGAAACCACCAAGAAAGTGAGCTCCATAAATTATTATTCATTTCGTTTGATGGTTCGTTAAAATGCTGATAACTATTTGATGAGATTTCGTCGATTGTTGCAGCAGTATTGTGTGGACATGTATTGTGAAACTAGCTGACCCGGCAGACTTCGTACAGCTTGAATCGATAAATAAAGAAGCAAGTTTAATATTATAACAAACTATTATGGTATAATGTTGGCCAAGAAGTGTTTGGAATCATTTCCTATCCCAGAAACTAAAGAGCGTAGGGGATTTGGTGGTGGGACCAATTGTGGCAATTGTCAATTAGATAAGGTAGCTGACTCGGCGAACTTTTGTTTCGCCTTAGAGATGAATAAAGTTGTACTAACCATTGGTTTTTTTTAAGAAGGAAATATATTAGGTGGAATACAAAAAAATGCAAAATATACAAAAAATTTAATTGCGTTGAAATAAGTATGTACATTGTTATTCATACATCAGAAGAATTCCATTTATTCAAGAGGTAAAAAGGGGACTTTTTTTAATATCAGCTAGTAAAAGATAAGAATAGAAGACAACTATATAAATTTGGATGATTCAATGTAAAATGTGCGTTTTATTCAATAATTCTCGGTATATTTTTGACAGAAGGTATACTAAAGTTATCAACACAATTTGTTCATCGTAGAAATGAGTGTGTAACAATGACACAGTTTCGTGAATCTATCATCATGTTATTAATAGAGATGATGAAATTTGACAAGAGTTTTTTGTCGTTTTGATTACTTTTCTCACAATTAAATAAAGTCGTGAACATTTCGAATGATGCATAATATTCACCAGAAACTTACACACAATACACAGTACCTTCATCCATTACGATGAGATAATTGTGTAGTTCATAGATATCCATGAATATCGAGAAAATTGGAAAGTCTGGCAACACGCATTATAAGATTGTCCGGTTTGATGGATGTCCAATATGATAAATTCCGTTGACACAATGTTTTTCTTGGGATCTTTTCCTTTTAGTGAATTTATTCTTATACTGATTAGCTGTTTTGTATTTGCCACTTTTGTCATTGTTCTTCATTATTTCCACAATGGATTTTCCATATAGTGCAATAATTCGATTCAGTCGAACCCTATTTACGTGTAAATTGTGTGGATACCTTTTATGCATCCGTGTTGTATGAATAACTGTTAATGAAACCGTTAAACTTAACTGTTTATTATTTCAATCTTCCGCCCTGCATCTCTATTTACTCCGGAATGGATTCCAATAAACCTCCCATGAATTCCGAAACTGAATTTCATCAGAGAATATGCAATTAATGTTGCGATTCCATGCATCACTTGATGGGCCATTAGCAGAAGCCGTTTCAAAATTTTATCGTTCTATATCGAAGTTTCTTGTCGCAACTTCTATTTTATTTCTCCGATACGGCTGATAAACCCCTTATGGAGTTGAATATTAATGAATTCCTTCATAGGAAAAACGTCGGACTTTCCAGATAATTTGAAATTCATGAAGAAACTTTTGTTGTTTATTTTTGGTAGGTGGATGCTGCGCGAAAATGAGATATGGGGTTCCCCCGGGAATATTCGCTGCCTACGGAGAACTTAGTGAAGAAATGAATTTTGAATTGGAAATTTCGGAATTTGCATGGATTAGCCTTAGTTATAGGCATGAAATTCTGCGTGGGTGTTATTATTTTTCCACATCGACGAAAATGTGCGTTTTTGGGATGATTCGAATAGGGACACGATGGGGACGTGGAGAATTTGAATTCCTGATCGAGAGATGGATAATTCGGAAAAATCACTCTATGAGAGGAAACGCGCATAAAATTAAGGATCACTATATTAACTGACACTCCCATACCTAGACGGAGATGTCCAAATTTTAATTTTTTTTTGGTAAAACATAAATAGTATAACGTCGTTTCAGACGTGATACCTCGTATCTACACTTTTCACGGGAATTCAGTTATTACTACTAAAATTTGCAGAAAAAATATGTTAGACACTATTATCGAGTGAAATTCGAATACTAATTATTCGAAATGATTATCTTGTGATAATATTTGAATCCTGGAAAAAAAATGTAAACGTTTTCAAGTTCTAGACGGTTTTTCATCTCTCCTGTAAGTTTGGCCGGAATGTACATACGAGGTATCACGTCTTAACCATCGATAACAAGAAGTGAATGATTGAGATTTTAAGAACAAAAGCAGGGTTTACATTTTTTTTTATGGGATTTGTCAATAATGTGTTTCTCCACCACGGTTATCTAGAGTAAAACAGGGAGATATGACACACCTTTTTTTTTAAAATCCACTGTTTTGAACTATAATCATGAATAATTCTTTACGTATAATTCTTATTGTATAGCATCAAGGTTATAAGACTTTCGGTTTTTCCGAAAGTGACATCAACTACCGTTTTTATAATGGTAAGAACCATTTTTATTGCATCAATAAATTCTCCAGTGAATTCTGAGTCTTTTTGATTCCAAAAGTTTGAATTTTCTCGAGAAAATTCTCTTTGAATGAGGAAATAGGAAAAAAAATCTCAAAATTGAACTCTGTTGAAATCCAGACAACTTCGAGGTTTTTTCATTAAAAATTCTCATTTTTGAGAATCTACGAGAAGAAAAGCTGATGTTTCTTTTCCGATAGCGTGATTTTCAGAATATAATACAGGAGGTCACGAATTCTTTATCAAAGTTAAAAGTGACGGAACATCAAGAAATCGTTTTTTCAACTTGGAACCCTATGTTTTCGAAGCATTTTCGAAATCTTCGTCAAAAAATAATAGGAGATATTCAAGAAAAACGATTTTTTCTTCAATTTTCAATTGATTTTTGGAAATCTCTGTTATAGACAAAATATTTTCTTATAGTTCAGACGAGTTCAGTTTTTCTTTATTTTTTTAAAGCTTAGGATAATTTCCGTAAATTCTCAATTTTGAAGAATTTCTTTTTTGTCATGGTAGGGAAATTGTTACATGTTCTGTTAATCATTCTTTCAAAAGCATTAAAAATTATTACAAATTTTTTTTTACGTTGACTTCACTAATACTCACATTGAAAACTTTAAACCAATTGTTGCTTTCGCATTACAGATGATATTTCAAGAACTCAACTCGTCTGAACTATAGAAAATATTTTCTCGATAACAGAGTTTTCCAAAAATTTCACTGGACCTCTAATTATTTTCCAGTAAAAAACACATTCGAAATGAGATCGAAAATTGAAGACAAAATCGTTTTTCCTGAATATCTCGAAAAATATTCATTTTAGTATAAAAGTCTTGGACGTATACTCCTATTATTTTTTGACGAAGATTTGAAAAATGCTTCGAAAAAAAGGGTTTATCTTTGAAAAAAACGATTTTTTGATGTTTCGTCACTTCTTACTTTGATAAATAATTTGTGACCTCCTGTATCATATTCTGAAAATTACGCTTTCGGAAGAGAAGCATCAGAGTTTTTTTCCGAGATTCTCAAAAATGAGAATTTTTAATGAAAAAACCTCGAAGTTTCAACAGAGTTTAATTTTGAGATTTTTTTCGTAATTCCTCATTTAAAGAGAATTTTCTCGGGAAAATTCAAACTTTTGGAATCAAAAAGACTCAGAATTCAATGGAGAATTTATTTTTGCAGTGAAAAATGAGTCTATCCATTTGAAAAACGAAAGTTGATGTTACTTCCGGAAAAACCGGAAGTCCTAGAACCTTCAAAAAATATACGAGAAGTCGTCTTCTTACTTGAAGCTCACCTTTAGAATTTCAATCCTGAATCTTGTGTATTCCTAAAAATATTCCATAGAGCCATATTCGTGAATTACCTTATGAAAGTATAAATGGTGCTGAAATTATGCTTACTGAAATTGACTTTTGACTTTGTCGAGCCCAAAAAATAACATCTTGTGCGACAAAACCGAAGTACTGAGTAGAAATCTTCTCTTTTTTTGCCCGGAATCGAACTAAGTTTCTAACAATCCCAAATCAATCGCTCTATCCAATGAGCTACACTACGTGTTTCTAAATCATCACATAACGCGTATCAAAATCTTACGCATTCAGATATTACCCAAATGAACTCAGAACAAATAAACGTCGCCGATCTTCCCCCTCTATAATCTTCGCCTGAAATAAACGAACAGTACTTTTTCATCCGATTTCGCAACGCCATCTCCCGGACCTAAATATTGATGTTCGTTAACGAATGTTTTTCGAGCCGGAGTCGCGCCGGTCGGAAATTAGCGCCGATAAGAAATCGCTGAATATTCATGGGGTCTTTTGTCTCTGCCGGTGCCATCTTCAGCTCTTTCCCGTCGATCTGCCCTCGCAATTTTCGCGATTCTGTTGTTTTGATTGTCGGGATTCTCCCCGCTGGTCCTCCGAGTCGGGATTTTGCATGAATGACGGTCGCGTAATTGTCCGCCGATGGCGGATGGCGTTTTTTGAGGTTCCCGCTTCTTCCGAGCCTTCAGCGAGGACAATCTTGTCATCGTCACTTCAGCGGTATGCAGAGTTTATGATGCAAAATACATCAATACGTGTGATGGAGCTCAAGACGTTTGTTCTTACTTTCAGGTATCTTACAACACCTCGCACGATTGGTCATCACCTTGCGTAGTGTACGAGCTAAGTAGTTGTGATGAATCCATATTTTAAGGACGAGCAACGAAACCAAGAATGACCAAACCTCCTTACCCTATGTCCTTCTAACAACATAGGTTAACTGTGTTTTAGAAGAATCTCAAGGCTCCAAGTGTGGTAAACCATGGGAATTATTGATTTTTCATTTCACATACACTGCGGAAAAAAATTAACGCACATTATGAAAATCTCAAATTTATTCTACAACTGAAGGTGTTCTCAATGATAATTATTTTTATCAGAATTATGCATGCATATGTTATCCACTTTCAACGTTTTTCTTCAATACAGATGTTTTTTCCCGCCAGGAATAAAACAAGATGATATTATCAGATTTTAAATGTATTGGCTCCATTCTAAAATCAGTTGTTCTCGATCAATTCTAGTGATCGATAGTTTTTCTTTTGTTTGATTTTCTACACTCTATCGCTATGCAACGCGAAACACGCAATTTGACCCAAGAGGAATGAGCCCAAGCGGTAGTTTTGCGAGAAGAAGGGTGGACATACACAAGAATTGCAGAAAGTTTCCCATACAAGTGTGTCCAGAATGTTGCAGCGATTCAGGGAGACAGGTATGAATGTCCGAAGACCAGGACAGGGTAGACCACGGGTAACAACTGCCATTCAAGAACGTTACTTGAGAGTTTCTTCGTTGAGACAACGGTTTTCAATCGCTCGCCTCCTTCAAAATCAGCTTGAGCAAACTCATGGGGTGCAAATTAGCACTCAGACAATAAGAAATCGCCTCAGAGAATATGATTTAAGGCCTCGTGTCGCGGCAAGAGGCCCAGCTCTCACCCCAGCCCATCGGAGGGCGCGTTTGGATTTTGCGAGAGAGCATATCCCTTGGGAAGAGGCCGATTGGGAAAGAATTCTCTTCGCAGATGAGTCTAGATTCTGCCTCTACCATTGTGATCGACGTTACCTTGCATACAGACGTCCCCATGAAAGATATGCTCACTGCAATTTCCTGAGTATCACTGGTTTCGGGGAGGATCGATTATGGTATGGGGTGGAATATCTTTGACTGCTCGCACAGACCTAGTGGTCGTTAATAATGGAGCCATGAATGCTGATAAGTATATAAGGAACATTCTTGAACAGCATGTATTGCCATTTGTCCCATACATTCGTGAAAATTTTATTTTTATGGACGATAATGCCGGACTCCATCGTGCGCGCATCGTTCAGGAGTACCTTGAAGAGGTTGAAGTCTCTCGAATGGAATGGCCAGCAAGAAGTCCATATCTCAATCCGATTGGGCAGGTTTGGGACAACCTCAATAGAAGGCTGAGAAGTTCAGAAAATCATCCAGCTACTCTTAATGACTTAGGAATCCAACTCAGAGAAATCTGGGAAGGATTAGATCAGAACAGTTTAAGATCACTCATTTTGAGTATGAACCCTCGTTGTCGAGCTGTAATTAACGCAAGGGGTGGAAATACCAAGTATACTTATCAGCATTTCAGTATTTTGAAAATTGTTCATTTCTCTTCTTTCACATAAGATTCGGTGAAATCCTGAATTTTTCTTCCATTTAATGTGTCTCGTTTCGTTCAAAACCGTTCAATCCGATTGAGCAGGTTTGGGACAACCTCTATAGAAGGCTGAGAAGTTCAGAAAATCATTCAGCTACTCTTAATGACTTAGAAATCCAACTCGGAGAAATCTGGGAAGGATTAGGTGAAATTATTCCCAATGGACCACGGCCAATAAGCCCGGAAGACTCTTTTCATACCAGTATATCCGGTCGTGAAAGCCTTAAACCATTCATGAAACAATAGTTGTCTGATTAACTTTGTACACACCGATATTTATTAATCGCCACAAATAATTGAGTTTACTCGAGAACAAGAGAACAGTACCACAACTTCTCAGATGCAATGCGAAAACGAGACGACCTGAATTAAAATGGAATCGTCCAACGGAAAGATTGCAGGACTAGCTCTCTGACGAGTTCTTCAACTGATCCCCGATACAGGATGTTCCGATAATCTTTGAAATTGAAATTGGTAAATCATACCGTTACAGAGTACATTCTGCATTTGTTTTTCTCGAACTTTTCTATTAACTTATCAGGTTTGGACGTCTGAACCTCATCTTCTCAATTCTTCCCCTTCATGCGATCATCATACATTGTAAACTTCGTGGAAATGGGGCCCTTACATCTCGCAGCCTCGTCTAAATGGGGTCCCCGTGGTCCTAGAGGCCATCTATCCATTCCGGCAGAATCCCGGCCGGTTCATAGCCAATTGATCATTCAAGCAGTCGTGAGAGTCGTCTTATTGTCCCAGTTATCATTGCCCTGCGACTGCGGACGCGTCCTGCAAGATAATTGTAAATTCCTGGATTGTGAAGATTTAACTCCCATCAAAAAGGTGTTGAAGGTTTGTTCAACTCCCTCCAAAAAAGTGTTGAAGGCTTAACTCCCTCCAAAAAGGCTATCAAAAACACTTGCATCAGTTTTTTGTATCGGCAGGATCCTACAATTCCCCGGGATCTCTGATAATCCTCGTTTACATAAAGAAAATTCAAGAAAAGGAAAAATGTCCACGTGTTCAACGAAATTCTGGCACAGATGAATCGAGAAATTGTAAATCAGAGGATCAAGGAATTGCGAAATGTTCAAATTCAACCAATCAATTATAACTTAGATAAACTGATCTAGAAGGAAAGTTGATTCATCAGATAATTGAGGAAATTAGATGAAAAGTCGCACGATTCTCAAAATGGCAGAACCCAAGCGTGCTACTCAAGTACTTCACTCACATGAAACATACGAACTATTAGCAAGGATGAAATAATGGTTGTCTGATTAACTTTGTACTCACCGATATTTATTTATCGCCACAGATAATTGAGTTCATTCGAGAACGAGGAAACAGTACCACAACTTCTCAGATACAGTACGAAAACGAGACGACTTGAATTAAAATGGAATCGTCCAACGGAAAGATTGCAGGACTAGCTCTCTGACACAAGCGCAAGACGTTCCGAAAATCTTTGAAATTGGTAAATTATACCGTTACAGAGTACATTTTGCATTTGTTTGTCTCAAACTTATCCATGAACTTATCAGGTTTGGACGTCTGAATTGCATCTTCTCGATTCTTCCCCTTCATGCGATCATCATACATTGTAAACTTCGTGGAAATGGGGCCCTTACATCTCAGAGCCTCGTCTAAATGGGGTCCCCGTGGTCCTAGAGGCCATCTATCCATTCCGGCAGAATCCCCGACTGGTTCATAGCCAATTGATCATTTAAGCAGTCGTGAGCGTCGTCTTATTGCCCCAGTTATCATTGTCCTGCTACTGCGGACGCGTCCTGCAAGATTATTGTGAATTCCTGGATTGTGAAGGTTTAACTCCCATCAAAAAGGTGTTGAAGGTTTGTTCAACTCCCTCTAAAAAAGTGTTGAAGGCTTAACTCCCTCCAAAAAGGCTATCAAAAACACTTGCATCAGTTTTTTGTATCGGCAGGATCCTACAATTCCCCGGGATCTCTGATAATCCTGGTTTACATAAAGAAAATTCAAGAAAAGAAAAAATGTCCACGTGTTCAACGAAACACTGGCACAAATGAATCGAGAAATTGAAAATCAGAGGATCAAGGAATTGCGAGATGTTCAAATTCAATCAATCAATTATAACTTAGATAAACTGATCTAGAAGGAAAGTTGATTCATCAGATAATTGAGGAAATCAGATGAAAAGTCACACGATTCTCAAAATGGCAGAATCCAAGCGTGCTACTCAAGTACTTCACTCACATGAAACATACGAACTATCAGCAAGGATGAAATAATGGTTGTCTGATTAACTTCGTACTCACCGATATTTATTTATCGCCACATATAATTGAGTTCACTCGAGAACGAGAGAACAGTACCACAACTTCTCAGATGCAGTGCGAAAACGAGACGACCTGAATTAAAATGGAATCGTCCAACGGAAAGATTGCAAGACTAGCTCTCTGTCGAGTTCTTCAACTGATTCCCGATACAGGACGTTCCGAAAATTTTTGAAAGTGAAATTGGTAAATCATACCGTTACAGCGTACATTTTGCATTTATTTTTCTCGAACTTACCATGAACTTATCAGGTTTGGACGTCTGTACCGCATCTTCTCAATTCTTCCCCTTCATGCGATCATCATACATTGTAAACTTCGTGGAAATGGGGCCCTTACATCTCGGTGCCTCGTCTAAATGGGGTCCCCGTGGTCCTAGAGGACATCTATCCATTCCGGCAGAATCCCCGGCCGGTTCATAGCCAATTGATCATTTAAGCAGTCGTGAGCGCCGTCTTATTGCCCCAGTTATCATTGTCCTGCGACTGCGGACGCGTCCTGCAAGATAATTGTAAATTCCTGGATTGTTTATGTTATCCCGGCCATTGTTTAATCATCCCCAGAGTCCGGCTATATTGCCGACGATATGTAAACACTGTAACGGCGCAATGAAAGGGCCCCGGGATCGTGTAAGCGTCCGGGATCTTACGGCGTCGGGACGCTACGTGGGACTTTCTTATCTGGGTCCGTATTGTTCGCTTAATGAATTCAAATCCGGTAGGCGGTCTGCGAGAATGTCGGCCCCGCGTCCATTTGCATAATTGTACATATTGATGTTCGTTAGTGGATCCGCCCGGGAGATGGCGTAGCGAATGTAAAAATCCAATATTTTGTAGAATACCTTCTGTCGAAAAAGTACCGGGAATTGGTGAATAAAACACATATTTCACACTGAATCATCAAAATTTATATTGTCGCCTTCGAAGTATCCCCCATTAGAGGTTATACACCTATATCTTTTGAGATTAGACTTTCTCGATGGAACGTTTCTGCTTTCTTCACTGGGTCGTAAATCCAGTGAAGTAGCAGTGCAGAATTCAGTAGGTTGTAAGGCTACTAAATTCAGGGTTGGTTTTTTGAATGTAGAGGGTCGTAAATCCTCTACAATGGGAGTTAAACACACGGTGGTGTTTTCAGGTATTTATTGCGGAGTACAAAGTGAAGTTGAACTTGATGTTGAGATTACAATTGTCAGTTTATATATGAAAAATATTCGCAGATAAAGGGTTTGATCATACTCGTATGATCGTTGGGTATTGCTGCAATTCGCTACTACGAGGTAATTACTCCACGATGAGGAAACTATGCCGTGCTTCGCCCTAGTTTTGTGGAAATTCCATTTGACTAGGTCGAGACTTCTGACACATCCTTCTGAAGTACAAGCCCAGAACAAGGAAATTCGGCAACATCGCACGTAGGCCTACCCACGGAGACTCGTGATGCCTACTGGAGAATTGATATTCAGTAGAGAGTTTTGTTTATAGTGTAGGTACGTGTTTGGATTGTGTTGAAAAATCGTAGTGTTTTAGTGAATGAACGACTGGAAATAAGTGAACTTTAAGAGAACTAAAGAAATGTTTTTAGTGAAGTGCAATGAAAGTTTCGTCTGATTTTCTTCACTAACTTGAGATCATCTACTGGATAGATTGGAGGTAAGGTTAGGATTTCAATTGCGATAAAAATTTATGTTTCAGAATATGTTGCTCCTTGGAGCAGCAGCTGAGACTTGCAGATGTGGAACTAATGCGAAATCAATATCAATTTCAAATTCACTTTGTTCGGTTTTTGCAAATCTACTCTCAATTAATTTCGTAAATAATAACAATAATATGATTAATGTCGAGCAACCGGAGAAGAAAAAACACTTGGGAGATAGGAAAAAGTTACCATTACCCAAAGATAGAAAATTATCATCCTTAGAATGAAACTGTCTAACTTTTTATAAATATATGCATTTCCGTTTCCTTTGCATATCATTTTTATGTTGAAAATTGCAATATTTGTTGTGTAAACATCTTATATCCATTTATTTTCACATTTACTTGGATGTCTACATATATTGAGTTTATGATAATGTTGAGAATACTTGTTTTGTTCACGTAGAGAATTTGATTTAATTTTTTTTGCCAAGAGTTGGCCCTACACCTTCCCGTGGTTCTTGCTGAACAATTAATTGAATATCCAATTCTCTTCCTAACTTTCAATTAAGAGAATTACCTTTTTAATTCCAACCAAGATTCAAACACAATCGTGAGATTTTTTAATAGGAGTAATTAAGATATTCAATTTTTTGACTAAGTAGGGTCTTATGTTCTTATTTCTTCCAGAAAAAAATTCATTAGATGAATCTGCAAATGATTTGAATTCGAAATAACATGATATCCCGCGCTACCGCATCGGACGAGTATACCTACGGTTTGCCTTCGCATACGGCGTTGCCAGACTTAGTTCCAAGCTATCTCTATAGACGGTTGTGCTTCTGATATGTTTATTGTGAATTAAACATCTGCCATAGTTTATTATATTCTTCAAAATATACTGCTCCACAAGTGTTAGGGATATCGTATTCAATCGTTTCGAAAAGTATGTAGTCTTCGAGAAAATCGCTGTTAAATCATTTAAAACTCAATAACAACTCGAATCGATCCAATAAAAATCATTACGAGACATTTCGTCAATCTGGTCGCCTTTTTTCTGAAGTTTGATTCTTTGCATATGCTTCATGAATGTTCTTATTTGGAAATGGAGTCAGTTCATCAACGGCTTCGATTTGGAACGAGTTTGCTGAAAATTCCAAGACGTAAATTGACAAACGCTGAGGCTAATAGGGCTATCGGAATGTTACAGGGTGGCCTAAAATTTCAAATTTTCTGAAAGTAATGACATAATTGAGCTGGAGATAGTCCGTCTTCTCGAAGACTATCCCATTTTACTGATGAAGCCAGCTTTACTAAAGATATAGACATATATGGGCATATATGTCGTTTCATACTTTCATTTTGTGTGTAATGTTTTCAGTCATAGAGCATCTACATTCATTAGTATGAATCAATTTACAGATCAACAGTTAACATAGATTTTTAGACCTCTCTAGGTTTCTCCCATGGAAATGGTGATGTTGCACAAGAATTGAACTTTCTCAAGATTTTCTCTCCGATTATTTTAATCATTTTATTATCTCTCTATTATTCATCTCTTGCAACATATTGCTAATTAATGTTCTCGAGTTTAAAATGAATGAATCCTCGTACTTCTAGGGTGAAACCTGAATTAACTTGTTGATTTCTGGGAGAACATTATGTGAACTTCTCTGATATGGCTCAATGGTCAATTGTAATACACATGAAACTGGTGGACAGCCTTTAGTCCTAGTTTCACGATGGAAGGGGTCCTCTGATAATGGTGAACTGAATAATTCGGTCAGATCTACTCATTTCAATCCTAAACTCTCAAGTTCATCAATCTGATGCTACTCACAAGTTAGACCTCAAGCTTTCTGCTCTTCTCGAAACCAACGATTAGTGGTTTCCTCCATTTAGTACACCCATTTTGTATCACACGTAATTAATCAATAGCATCTTATATTATTCTGATGGACGATCTAATCGTGCCTACTCAGAAGCAGACTATCTCTGTAAATGTTGCATTCATTATGAATTTTTCAATCTCTTCCAGTAATTATCAATTATAATATTATTACTCTACTATACTGCTCCACAAGAGTAAGGGATATTGTATTCAATCGTTTTGAAAAGTATTTAATCTTGGAGAAAATCGCTGGAAAATTATTTAAAACTCAATAAGAACTTGAATCGATCCATTAAAAATCAGTATGAGACATTTCGTCAATCTGGTCGCCTTTTTTCTGAAGTTTGGTTCTTTGTATAAGCTTCGTGAATGTTCTTATTTCGAAATGAAATCAACGGCTTCGATTTGACACGAGTTTTCTGAAAATGCCAAAACGTAAATTAACAAACGCTAAGGCTAAAAGGGCTATCGGAATGCTACAGGGTGGCCTAATTTAGGAAAGGCTCCAAATCAGCCAAGGTGTGATATCTCGACTTTTTAATAGGTTCAGGGAGACAGGTTCCGTTTTGGAAAGACCAAGGCTTGGTGGGCGACGAAAAGCAACACCTGTTCAGGATCGTTTCATCACCGTTTCGGCGAGAAGAAAGCCTACATCTACGTGTAGAATGCTACGGAATACTCTTCAAAATGCAGATGGGGCCCAAGTTTCTATCGAAACCATCAGACGAATCTAGGTTCTAGACGTCCATTAAGAGGAGTTCTATTAACACGTGACCATAAGCGTCAAAGACTGGAATGGGCAAGGCAACATATCAATTGGAACGATCAATGGCGCAGTGTCCTTTTCACTAATGAATCCAGATATGGACGATTTTCAGATTCTCGAAGAATAAGGGTATGGATAATCCCACGCATACCCCGTTATCGTCGCTTTGTCTAAGAAGTCCATCCATTCCGAGGGGGTAGTGTTATGGTATGGGCCGGATATGATTCAACGGGCGAAAATGCATGGGATATGCTCCAAAGAAGATTAGATAATCATCAACCTACCCCAGAATCCTCAAATGATCTGAGAGAGCTTCTGCCCCGTTTAAGAAACCCAATTCCTCAAGAAATGTTCAACAACCTCTTGTGTTGTATGCGAAGAAGATGTCAAGCTATTAGTGATGCCCGTGGAGGCCATACTTTATATTGATAGTCTTAAAATGCTTGAATTCTCTGGGAATACTCGATTTTTCTTAAGCACCATTTAAAGTATATTCTTGGAATTTACGTCGATATCCCTAACTCATGTGGAGCAGTTTATTTTCGTTACGGATTTGTTTGTTATATAGTCAGCACTTTTTGTATCTTCTTTTTTAATGTTCCAGTTGAGTTAACATATTCGAAGTCTATTGTGGTGCAGTAATTCGATTGGTATCGAGCTTTTTTTGTTAGAGTTCATTTCGCATTTCTTCATTTCGATGTTTTCCTGTTTTATGAATGTCTTCATGCAGGCATTCAATTCTCCTTTCTTTACAGGAACGACAGTCGGAAACGATCCCTAAACGTCGTTCTGGCGCTCGGACATTCCTGCAATCTCCCCATTTCGCCGGCACGCTCAGAACTTCCCCAGAAACAATGAAAAAAGTCATTAGAATGCAACAAGCGGACGCTTGATGGCGATATAAATATTACATTTGTAACGGGCTGCGCGATATCAGAGCCGTAAAGTTCGAAATGTAGAACTTCACAATACTTTGATAATAAAACCGAAATAACTTCCACGAGTTCTGGACCGTATAAACCGTCGGAGGGGCTTTTACACCGGTTGCTTTCGGAGTTCACAAACTCCGCCATTCCGCATAGTTTTCATGGAGTGAGTGGCTCGAACTCATTGCGCGCGGTACATCTGGGGGGGGGGGGAGCGGCGGGGGAGATGCTTTGCTGGGAGCTGAGGTCGAATCGGACGAAATTTTATGTTGAGGAATACTTCCCTTTATCAGGACTCTCCCTAAAGGGTTGATTCACACCTTACAGTGACGAGGACTACCAACGACACGAGGCCATTGTTCGGTCCGCACATTAATTACAAACTTCGACAAGCTCTGTGAAACAAAATATTCTCCAAACCTTTTTATCAGTTATTATAAATAATCCAACGGACAGGGCTTCACTTTGCTGAAAAGTCGTGGGATTGAAAATATTTGCTGAAATGCCAAAGATTATAGAGTATAAAGATAGGAAACGAAGCGACTACAGTTTTCAGCACCATCTGAAGAGTCTTGACTAAAATTTAGCACGTGATCGATCACGTGCTAGTTTCGAGGCTGGCAAGGTGCCATTCCGCCAATCGGCCATTCCTCGCTTGTTGATTGCATAGATAAATAATTGATTGACTAGTTTCGGAGTTTGCTTGGTTTTTGCTTTCGTGTGTTTTTTCGGTTTTTACTTATATTATTATTTATTATTCTTCGATTTCAAGATGGGTTCTGGATCGTGTTGTATGGTGAAGAACTGTTTCATTACCAAAGAAAATGGAAATGTAAGTAATGAAACACGACTCCTGTAACTGTGTTATTCATTCCTTTTATTTTCAGTGCTCAGAAATGGGTAGAATTTTCAGGGCGAGACGAAATCGATCTCAATAAATTTTACACGGTATGCAGTGAGCATTTTTCTCCAGAACAAATCAGGTACAATTACCCTCGAAAATTGCTGCATCTAGGAAGCATTCCATTATTGAAGGGGCCTTATTCGAAAGAAAATGAATCAATTTCTGAAAGTGCTGCAATAAATTATGTCGGTGAGTTTAACCAAATATCAATATAATGAATAAAAAACACATATGTCTGACATTGAATTCATTTATTAAAGCTTCTCCTTTTACAGAAATTCCAACATCGGGAGCTTCCAAAACAGATGTAGCACCACTCAATTGAGAGTTGTGATATGGCAAATCCTAGTGAATGCTCAAATAATAATTGTAAGTCTCTCCATTAACCTCATAGTTTTACCTTTAAATGTTTCTTAAATGTCTCAATGTCTTCATTCACAAAACGTTTTGAAACTTAATCATTTTCATGAATACATTCTAGCTTGTAAATGTAAATTCGAGATAATTTTCATTCAAATTATTGAACGACCTAATATTCCTCTTTTTCAGCTATTTCTTCGAGTGAAACTAAAAAAAAGGGGAAAAATCATCTATACAAGAGTCCCCTATGACAAAGAAAATTAAGAGGATGAAGGCTACAATGAACTCTTTGCGGTTCAAAATTAATAGGATGAAAGTGATCCGTCACTCCTTCAAAGGTCAGCCTCTCATACTCATATCCAGTAATAAATTAGCAATAAGTAAATTGATTAGAGAATCAAAAAGTTATCTGTCTGAGGAGGCACATGCTCTTTTCCCAAATGAATTGAGAGCTGGGTACATGAAGAAGAGAAATCGAAGATATGATAACAAATTGCGAGAGAATTGCCTCCTATGGCATTATGCATCGCATTACTATTTTTTGATGTCTTCTTTGTTCATTCATTATTCAATTTAAATATTGTTTCATAAAGAAATACTGGAAGGAAATTATTCCTATTCCAAGCTTTCATTCCTGATTCTGTATGCGATGCAGGTATGTCGTTGAATGGGATCGGATAACATCCTGAACACCTCTATAATTGTTGTTCTGATTATTCTGTGTTTTTCTCTAATTATGTGTCAATTCCGTTCATAAATAACTATTCTTGAATTGGTAGTTTATTTTAAATGGTTCTGATACTGCTGTACGATATTCTTGAAATGTATTTATCTCAAATAAAAATATAAAAAATTTAACGGCGTGTTTTATTCATATGAATTGAGTTGAAGTCCGAGTGAAAAATAAAATCCTGAGCAGAACAAGAAAGAACATTAGTTTTTGTTTTGTCGCTCAGGATGTTTTATTCTGGGTCTGTCAAAAGTCGAAATTCAATCTAATACGTATGATTTCATTCAAATTTCGTGCTCTTCCTAGAATGCAAAAATCTGTATCGACAAATTTAGTTAACATAGTTTCAGCGTCATCTAGTCTGTCGTATGTTGACTTAATCGAAAATCGTTGTCGGTTTTTAGTACTGGAGATATAGGGTCGTTTCCCATCTTGATACTCTATAATCTTTGCTGAAATGCAAATTTGAGTATTTGGTCAATGGTCGGGCATGCTTAATTCAGAGAAGGAGAAAAAATGCTTCAGCAAACCTAATTGGTACTATCCAAAAAGTTCAGGTTGGAGACCACCCACCAGAGGTGGAAAGCAAATTGGTTTTCTAAGGGAGCATTCAGTAGACCTGGGGACGACGGTTTCGTGAGGTTCACCAGGTTGCTCGGAGGAAGGTCGGAGAGTGTATCTGGGGATCCCGGGCGGGACAAGACATCCTTAGATAACTCGGGTGACAGTTGAAGTCCGTCGAGGAAACGGTAAAGTCCTAATTTTGGTAACTGGGAAATATTAGGTAGTTTCGAGGAGCGAAACGAGTAACGGTTAAAGTCCGTTGAGGGAAAAAGGGTAAAGTTTTATTTTCGTAGTTGACGAAATATTAGGTAGTTTCGAGAAGTGGAAAACCGAAGTAGTAGTTTTTTGAAAAAGGGGAATTTTTCGTGTTGTTCAGTTAGGATTTTCGAGTCGGGAAGCGCGATCGGAAATTACGGTAGTTGTTGCGAAGCGGGAGTGAAGCGTTTCGGGAGTGGTTATTTCGGAGAACTTGGATTATATTTCTACAAGGAAAAATAAAAAATACCTACTTGAACTGTGCTAGCAGTTTTCGAACTTTTTTCTTTATGTTAGAGCTTTTTGTGAATTTGTGTAGAGACTTGTATACAGTGTGACACAGACTCATGGTACACCCCCGTTTTCTGCTTTGTTTCTGTAGTTATATTTTTGAAATTTGGAACATTCAATATACTCACTTCTTGACATATTCAGAAAAAAAAAACCAACTTCTGGTTTTTCCGGATATGACATCAACTTTCGATTTTCAAATGGGACACCCGGTATATTATTACATTTTTGAAATCTCTATAATTTTCTCAATCTAATGATACCTCATAGTTGATATTTCATTCGTCAGAACGCCCATTTTATTTTTCGATCTAGAGAGCCATGAACTCCCTAAAATTATTCCAAATAATCAAAATAATGCTACACTATAGTAATTTCGATTCAAAAAGTATCGTGGTTCGAAATACGTGCCAAAAAAGTAAACCAAAACCTTTTTTCGCTCGACACTCCGTTTTGTCAAATGGTAGCATAATGGTACTCTGACGTCATTCGAAAGTACCATCGGCGGGGTATCCATCCATATCAACTATTTTTCTGTATAACCAATACGAACACGATAATGGAGTTTAGACAAGTTTAAGTATCTTCTCGGTTCAATCCAAAGTTGATGTCATTTCCGGAAAAACCGGATGTTGGATTTTTTTCTAAATATGTCAAAAAGTGCCCTATAGTGAGTATATTCAATGTTCCAAATTTCAGAAATATAGCTACAGAAACAAGGGAGAAAATGGGGGTGTACCATGAGTCTGTGTCACCCTGTATAACACGCTCAGAAAAGCAATTATGCACACGTTTGAATGTTCAAACTCGTGCAAAATGTGCATCATTTGTGCTCGTTAAATAATGTAGGTATCTACTATTTTGTATCTACTATTTTGTAGTTTTTGAAATATTTCGAAAAACTTCAGCATCGTTCATTGAATATCCCGGAACCTGTTCCATTCATTAGACACCTCGAAAGCTCGACTGTTCTCAGCAACAAAAGCAATTCAAATCACGAGTTCCTTTACGGAGCTTCCCGTATTAAACACACATCGGCAGAGATGTCACTGTTGCTCCACAACTTACGAGCTTACCAGGGTGTAATCCCCTTATTATTAGACGATGCGGATTTGCAGAAAATCATCATAGACAACCCCTCAGTGCATTCAGTGATTACTTCGATGAGTGTCGAATCTGTGCGAGCTGAACAGGCAGCTTTATTGGAAGCAGGTGGAAGTCTGTTCATTATCTAGAACCTAGAGCGATCGGTGTTGCAATCAAGGCTTATTTCATTAGCTATCGTTGTTAATCAGACTCCGTTGTAACAAGATAAACTGTCTTCCACAAACAGACCCTAATTATTGTCAGGTCTAAAGGTAGGCATGCAGTTACACCTATATCAATATAAATTGGCTCAGCGCCCTCTGCCATTTGCCTTACAATGCGTTTCGGAATGTCACGGCTTTGTCAGGGACACTGAAGAAAATTCTGCTCGACCGGGTTAACCCTTATCAGGGAGCTTGCTTTCAGGTTTAACATTTATCTGGATGAGGCGTCCTATGATGTGTACATAGGAACAGGAGGAATATGGAAGTGAGGAAAGAAACAATTTAGACGAGGGCAGTTTTTACCTATGTGCTCCTGAATTTTATTCGAGGAATTAAACTGCACCACATGAGTTAGAGATATTGACTTAAATTGTAGAAAAATATAGTTTAAATGAGATTTTGTGATGAAAATTCATATTGATATGATTTCAAGTTGCAGGAAATAACATTAATTTTAGCTTGTACGTCTGCAGCGTATACAGGATGGTTAAGAAAAATCGAGTAAAATAACGAAATTTCATTCCCAGAGAATTCAAGCATTTGAGGACTATCAATAGTTTGTATCAGTAGTTTGTATCAATAACAACTTGACATCTTCTTTGCATACTACACGCGAGGTTTTTGAATATTTCTTGAGGAATTTGGTTCCATAAATTTGGCAGAAGCTCTCTCAGATAATTTAAGGATTCAGGGGTAGGTTGATGATTACCTAATCTCCTTTGGAGCATATCATATGCATGTTCTATGCAATACAAATCTGGTGAGTAAGGAGGTTTTGGTGAATGTGGAATACCAAGCTCCTCGCCCGCATTCTCAACTATGGCTGCACGGTGCGGTCTAGCTTTATAGTCTAGAAATTGAAAAGTTTCACCAATAACAGCATGTAAATTTGGCAGAACGTTGTCAATGACATGCTCCCTATAGTGTAAGGCGGTCATATTCCCAGGACAGATGTGTAGATCTGTGCGCCCGTTGAAACATTTCCCGGCCCATACCCTAACACTACCCCCTCGGAATGGATGGACTTCTTGGACATAGCGACGATTATGGGGTATGCGTGGGATTGTACATAACCTTATTCTTCGAGAATCTGAAAATCGTCCATGTCTGGATTCATCAGTGAAGAGAACACTGCGCCATTGATAGTTCCAATTGATATGTTGCCATGCCCATTCCAGTCTGACGCTTATGGTCACGAGTTAATGGAACTCCTCTTAATGGACGTCTAGAACCTAGATTCACCTCTCTCAAACGGCGTCTGATGGTTTCGATGGAAACTTGGACCCCATCTGCATTTTGAAGAGTATTCTACACGTAGATGTAGGCTTTCTTCTCGCCGAAACGTTGATGAAACGATTCTGAGCATGTGTTGTTTTTTCGTCGCCCACCAAGCCTTGGTCTTTTCAACACGGAACCTGTTTCTCTGAACCTATTCCAAAGTCGAGATATCACACTTTGGCTGACTTGAGCCTTTCCGCTTCAACAACCTGACTTAGGCCACCCTGTAGCATTCCGATAGCCTTATTAGCCTCAGCGTTTGTTAATTTACGTCTTGGCATTTTCAGAAAACTCGTTTCAAATCGAAGCTGTTGCCTTCATTTCAAAATAAGAACATTCATGAAGCATATGCAAAGAAGCAAACTTCAGAAAAAAGGCGACCAGATTGACGAAATGTCTCATACTGATTTTTAATGGATCGATTCAAGTTCTTATTGAGTTTTAAATAATTTCACAGCGATTTTTTCCAAGATCACATACTTTTCAAAACGATTGAATACGATATCCCATACTCTTGTGGAGTAGTATAGTAGAGCAATAATATTATAATTGATATTAACTGGAAGAGATTGAAAAATTCATAATGAAAACAACATTTACAGAGATAGTCTGCTTCCGAGTAAGCACGATTAGAACGTCCATCAGAATAATATAAGATGCTATTGATAAATTACTTGCGATACAAAATGAGTGTACTAAATGAGGGAAACCACTAATCGTTGGTTTCGAGAAAAGCAGAAAGCTTGAGATCTAACTTGTGAGTACCATCAGATTAATTAACTTGAAAGTTCAGGATTAAAATGAGTAGATCTCACCGAATTATTCAGTTCACCATTATCAGAGGATCCCTTCCAGCGTGAAACCAGGACGAAAGACTGTCCACCAGTTTCATGTGTATTACAATTGACCGTTGAGCCATATCAGAGAAGTTCACATCGTGTTCTGCAGGAAATCAACAAGTAAATCTAGGGTTTACCCTAGAAGTACCAGGATTCATTCATCTGAAACTCGAAAACAGTAATTAGCGATATGTTACAAGAGATGAACGATATAAAGACGATGAAATGATTAAAATAATCAGAGAAAAAGTCTTGAGAAAGTTAAATTCTGGTGCAACATCACCATTTTCATGGGAGATTTTCTAGAGAGGTCTGAAATCTGTGTTAACTGTTGATCTTTAAATTGATTCATACTAATGAGGATTACCAATATTTTTGTAGATGCTCTATGTCTCAAAACATTGCACAAAAATGAAAGTATGAAAAGACATAAATGTCCATATATGGCTATATCTTTAGTAAAGCTGACTTCATCAGTAAAATGGGATAGTCTCCGAGAAGACGGACTATCTCCAGCTCGATTATGTCATTACTTTCAGAAAATTTGAAATTTTTGGCTAGAAAAAGCCGATTTTGTCATATGAAGGCATCTTGAAGCGCGAACTATGAAATAAATGTACCTATACAAGTCAATTATTTCTTAGTTGTAAATATTGCAAATCTGGTACCCATCTCAGGTTTTACCATTCTAGTGATTTCGCTTCCATAACCGAAACTTTAGGAGGAATTATACATTCCTCGTCAATAAATTCCGGACAGTCAAAATTTTTGTCAAATTCAACACCCTGTATCTTTTTTCGTGGTTCCCCGATTTTGTTGAAATTTTCACCAGGTGTAGGATTGGGTCTTGTTATATTAACCTGAAATTTACTTTGTGAAAATACCTGTAGTTCGTCCGTTATACATGGTGAAACAAAACCTTGTTTTATACCCTTCATTTCTAAATACCCTGTGGTGAATTTGAGGCGGAAAATTTGATATCATTCAGTTTCAATTTGAAGTGTGACCCTTTCTTAACAAAATGTTTTTTGATATATATCAGTATCTGCTTTAAAAAAAAAGATACACATTTTCAAAGAAAGTGTTGCATTTTTTCAATTTTTATAACAATTTAAAACATTACAATACCTTATCGACTAGTAAACATAAACAAACATCTGAAAATTAATAGCGTGTGAAAATTTCAACAAAATCAGAGAACCACGAAAAAAGATACAGGGTGTTGAATTTGACAAAAATTTTGCCTGTCCAGAATTTAATGACGGGGAGTATATAATCGGAGGAAATTACGAAAACTCGATGTTGTGGCTCCACCTTTGGTCCACATACTGAAACCTTGTTGCAGGCGATCAGTTTTCTGCTCAAGACTGAAATATAGTTTCCTAATCGAAATACCGTTATCGTTTCGTGATCAATTTTCTTCTTCAAGAGAGAAGAATGAGTAGAATCAACAGCTGGTAAGTACATTAAGTGAGAGAAAAAAATTTTTTGGCAAAATTCGAATGCAATATTCTCCTCCGAGAACAAATTCTTTTTCAAGAGACCCTGAAATTTTGCTTTGGAATTTCGCATTAACTTTCTAATATTTTCTATGGTTGTTTTTTATCGTTATGTAGATCGACCAATGAAAGTATTTACAGGGTGTTTAAAATAGCTTTGCTCAATCTGGTAGTACCCATACCGCTCATAAATTGCAAGAAAATAAGTTATTCTTAATATCTGAACGTTGCCTGTGCAAATGAGAAAAATTGGACAAATTTTGGGTTTCAAAATTCGCATTCGAGGATCACAGAATTGATTAGAAGGTTAAGGTCAAGGATGCAGGGATCAAACGAAAGAATCATGTAGAGATCAATCAATTTAATCATTTCTTTTCCAATGTTCGGTGTTTCATCTTCGTTGAAACATTAAATTCAAGCCCTGATTGTGATTCTCGCCTTTCCTTGTGCTGGTGCATCCTCAGGAACAGGTTCTTGTCTGGAAAAAAAATTTGAGAAATTATACAAACATAGTCTTAAAAAATTCAACCATATGATTATATCAGTTCTTCATTCAAACTTAATTCGAGTCAAAACTATCAGAACCAATTCATATAGAAATAAGACATGCATTGAAGATTGAACTATAGCAGAAACTACTGAGTGTTCCAAAAATTGATTTTCGATTAATGTTTTCTTTCTTGAGATAATTTCATTTATTCTTTCAGAAATTATAAAATTTTCAAATTCTCGCAAATTGGAAGCTGAAACCGTCAAGGCACTAAATATATTAATGTTATTTCAAAAATTGAAATTATCGATTATGAAAAATATGATATCTGAATGTACGCGAGAAACATTTTCCGGAAAAAATTATTCAAACTTCTCTCAATATTTTCGATTTCAAAGTTGAGTCAATGATTATCAATTATTGGACACCTTGTATTCATGGTTTATCGATATAACCAATTAATGATAATTTTGAGTCATTTCACTCAATATAAATTGTATTTATGTCATTGAAAATTCATGGAATATTATCACAAAATATTTCGAGGTACATACAAAATTTATTCTGAGGCCTGCTATTTTCAAATTGGCAAATTTCCCTCTGATATTTTTGATTCTCGAGACTGCATTTTATTCCAGATTTCAAAATGATGTTCTCGAAAACGGTATCTGAATTCGAACTCTACGAATGCAGAAAATACTCACCCTTTAACTACTAAAGCAACAGACAAAACAGCTGCGAAAAGCCACGAGAAGTTCATATTGATCTATTTATTGTTTATACTACTGTGGTAGATAGTAAAATGAAACCATCTCAGAACATCTCCTTTTTATACATGAGAAGGAAACATAAATGATAAAAAAAACATCAAACAGTTTATTTCTTTTAGACACGATAGTAATGACAAATTATCCGTATAAATTACAACGATAAAATTATATGCGAGATGATTCATTGGTTTATATTTTCGGAAAATTTTCTCAATAAAAAAACAATGAATTAAATTATTCCGCGGTAGCTACCACAACTTGATTTCTTTAAAGGGGATGCCATATTATTTAATAATTTGGAAAATTTATAAACAAAAATAGGGAAGAAATTTCCATAGAAAAAATGATAATAAGGAAGAGCTGCAAAATGAACAGATACAGATTATCTGCATAAAATAGTATATCAACATAAAAGCAAATACCAAAATGAGAATATGAAATAAATGGATTTCATCAAAGTGGAGCGACATATTACCATAATAGGGAAAAAGTTATAGATATCTATCAATATAGAATTATCACATGGCATTGAAGTTATGACATCCAATCAGCTCTCATCAATTTGAGTGTTCACCCAATGCAGAAAGTATTCTGAAGAAAAGGCTTCACACATAAACAGACTTCGTCTGGTTTTCATTATAAGAATATATCAACATTAAAGAAAACGCCCAAATGAGAACATTGTGTGAACAAAATCCAGCATATTGGAAATCTATCAAAATGAGAATATGAAATAAATGGAATTCATCAAAGTGGAACAACCTCTGAACAGACAAGGTCTGAATATTACCATAATAGTGAAAAAGTGATATCTACCAATATAGAATGATCACATGGCATTGAAGTTGTGACATCCAATCAGCTCTCATCATTTTGAGTGTTCACCCAATGCAGAAAGTATTCTGAAGAAAAGACTTCACACATAAGCAGACTTTGTCTGATTTTCAGCATAAGAATATATCAACATTAAAGAAAATGAGAACATTGTGTAAACAAAAACCAGCATATTGGAAATCTATCAAAATGAGAATATGAAATAAATGAAATCCATCACAGTGGAGAAACTTCTGAACAGACAAGTTCAGAATATTACCATACTAGTGAAAAAGTGACATCTACCAATATAGAATTATCACATGGGATTGAAGTTATGACATCCAATCAGCTCTCATTACTTTGAGTGTCCACACAATGCAGAAAGTTTATTTCTGAGAAAAAGGCTTGACACATAAACAAACTTTGTCTGATTCTCAGCATAAAAATATATCATCATTAAAGAAGAGGCCGAAATGAAAACATTGTGTAAACGTAATCCAGCATTTTGGAGATCTATCAAACCGGACAATCATACAATACATGTTGCCAGACTGTCAGATTCTGAATGAAGTAAGGTCATCCGAAATGTGTGTATTTAGTTATTTGGTTTAGTTTAGTTTTAAAGGTGCCTTCTCTAGAAATTCTGAGGATGTTCTATCAATCACTAGATGTAGATGTGTGGATCTAGAATTATCTCAAGTGCTCTAGTTGGGCACATTCTCATAGCTCCCATGATGCACACACAGGCAACTATGTAGGTAACTTTCCGGTTATATTGCTTTCTTTCCTGTAGCTTTCTCTTCAGGGTGAAGTAAATTTATATCTGTTATTATTATAACGTTTTGATTTTCTCTTTTGTTACTTGTTGATTATGTTGGTACGTTATTTATGCTATTTTCATTTTATAGAATGATATATTTCGTCTTTTTTCTTTCTGTAATTTCCCATTCATAAATGTTTCTCATTATGACGAAAAAATTATTCCTGATTCCGTTTATGTGTTTTTCGAATTATCATTCAGTATGGCTTCCCTTTACTGTGAATATTCATCAAAGGTAACACTTGTAGCTTCTCGTATGCTGATTATATCACATTTCATAATAGTTCGAAGTATATAAGCTTTCTTCAGATTTGAACAATTTTGAAACAATTAATTCAAAATAGTAATCATCGGAATGAATACCATATTTCCTAGGCTCAAAGTTCTTTTATCATGAGGTTGGAGAAATTATATTAGATTTTGTCACTGACAGGAGAGATATACGGGTTTCAGCCTTATTTGGCATCATCAGTATCCCATAAGACCCAGTGACAAAATCTCCATAAAAAATTTCTATATTTGAAGCAATTAGTTGTGACATACTGAGTAGAATATTACAAAAGGTAGTTCCATATCTCTAATCGCATGCTGAAAAGAACTGCGTACATATTCTTTCACTCAATGAAATTTTAGCAGTGGTCCTAAATCAGGGCTCTCATGCAATTTTTATTTCGAGTGATGGAAACGCCAAATTCTTTTTGCGACTGTGAAGCCAAGTGTTTTTAAGAAAGAGAATAAATCGGAAAGGGGATGTACGCAGTTTTTTATCATGTGATTGGAGATGTGAAACTTATTTTTGACGCTATTAGATGTCACTACTATGTAATATTCTACTCAGGACGTCACAACTCATTATTTCGAATATAGAATTTTTCATGAAGATTTTGTCTCTGAGTTGTATGGGATACTGATGATGGCAAATAAGGCTGAAACCGGTATATCTCTCCTCCCACTCATTAACAAAATCCAATACCATTTCTCCAACTCCATGATAAAAGATCTGTGAGCATAGGAATTGAAAATGGTATTCATTTCTATCATTATTATTTTGAATTCGTCTATGTTTCGAAAATTAATTATTGTCTCTGACTTATCTGGCTCCTTGAGCAGGAGAATGCATATTGATACCACCTCTACCAATTTTAAACCTTGAAAAACTTCTCACAGTGAAATTTTCTAGAATAAATTGCAATTGAAGAAAAAAAATTTTAATGAGGAAAATTGTCAATCCGAAAATACGTAGAAATCGACTCAAATTACTTCTGATGAATCAAAATTGATGGAAGATGAGGCAATATGAAGATTTTTGAAAATGAACCGATTCAACCTGCAGAGGATCAAAGTGAAAATAAATGAAAAAAAATTCAGTAAACCATTTATTTATTCATTGCTCGAAAAAATCAATAGTAGTATTGTCTGCGTGGTCTGATAATTATTCTGGCCCTTCCTTCTGCCCCATCTTGCTGTTCATCTGCTACCCTGAAAATCATCAACAAAATTAGATTGATTATTCTTTTAAGTAATCTTGTAGCATCCAAGTTACAAGAGCAAAGTCCGATGGACTGAAGAAGTATTCGTTTGTAATGTGACATCGTTAGTCTTATTCTGTCGGGAACTATTTTTAATTGTTATAATTATAGGATAAAATGGCTTTTCAATAGAAATGTACGATACAGGTAAAGACAGCATTGATATTCTTTCAAAAGTTTAAAATCAAAAATTTTGAATGAAAGTTTGTTAAAATGAGCGAGTATCATGAATTACCCCTTCTAATTCACTAAATTTTCATTGAAATGAATAGAATATGAAAATAAATATCGTTCAGTGACTTCTTCTTTGAAAAATATTGAAGAATTAAAAGATTTGCTACAGAATTTTATCATATTCAATTCAATACTTACGCTCCCTGTGAAAGGACAGCTAAGAATGCTACAACAAGCCACAACAGGTTGACCTTCATTCTGATTTTCTAAGATGGGAAAATTAATTCTGAAACTAATATTTCCCTTTTATACTAAAATTAAGATCATCAAATGTAATTTATCGCTTGTATTTTATATTCTTTGATTAAACAATTTCGCATCTCGATTGTTTACAAGATATCTACGTTCAAGAATTAAGTCAATAACAATAAAATCCGAAAACATAATGACTTCCACATCATTCATCTCTCTAATTGGTAGAAGTTTCAACGGCACAATAATTAACTAACATTTCATTTTAGACAAAGAACACTTATTGAACTATGTTAGTGCAATTCGTTAGGTTCACAACGTGAAATACAAAAGTGCGTGTGGTAACTTCTTTACAGTTCGAATTTTGCTAATAACGTATCTTACATATCTTAAATTATATTATTTTTACAAGCTAGAAGACAAACTATGGTCAATAGGTTCGATTTTTTTGTTTCAGCAGATAAAATCATTGGAAAGTGTATATTTCCATTTTTGAATGAAGAGTAGGCTGACGAAAAAATGCTTATTTATAATACAAGTGAAGAATGCACTCATATTCTTGCACGAGATCAAAATTCAAAAACAAGTTTTTTAATGAACGAGTGTCAGAATGACTCTTCTGTATTAGTAGTATTATACATTATTTTCTTTTATTCACTAAACTTTCACTGAAATTAATGGAATATTTCCATGTGATTTTTGCATCGAAAATATCAATTGGCAGAACTGTTTTCTGTATCATAAATTTGACAGTTAATATATATGAATCCGTGACAGCACAGTTCCGAGTACCAACATATATAAATGAAAAATAACCAGAAAAACTAAGTGATTTGCCACAAAATTAGATGAAAACTCTGATAATATGGCAATTTCTCATTTTCTTATTATTCATGTGAAATAATATATTCATTGTCAACTCAGGAGTATATTAGTTTTGGGTCCGTTTCTGGGTATCTAGCTTCATTATTATTGGTCATTTATCATTATGATCAACAATATTAAATTCATCATTAATATATCACTCTAATTTTTTCTTCTCTTTCTTTGTTTTCATGAGACTTCTTCAATTTCTTCTTTCAATTCATTCTTAATGAATCAGATATTTTTGCTTGACATATTTATTTTCTTTGACTTATAACAGTTGATGTCTAAATTCATCTGTATGATTCCTTACATTCCTCTTTTATCAAGTAATCGTGTGGCTAAAATGACAATACTGTTATGTTGTATCCTGCCTCTTCAAAAAAATATCGACGCTTTGAAAAATATTGCAGAAATGTAAGGCTTTGTGATCGTTTCAAAAGGTATCTATTCAAATATTGTCTGGGAGGTCTTTGCATTTTCCTGAAAACTTAATTTGAGTTTTCTCTCCCAGTCTCTAAAACAATAAACAACTAAAAATTTTTTTAAATAATAGAAGAAAGGCCCCTGCATGAAAATTTGAGCACTAATTTTTCAGGGGCCAAAACTTCACAAGAAGAAATTTCTTGTTTCTAAGAATATAAGATCAGTTATTGTTTTACGTTCTTAAAATCTACATTGATTCTAAATCAGAAATTTTGTTTTGCAATAATGACTAGACTCTTACTATGATAAAGATGATAAAAATAAATGAAATAACAATCCATACATCAGTATTCTTCAAGTAAATATTTTATGCAACTCATCGGTATTATTGTAAAAAAAAAAATAAGAATTTCAATAAAAAACTCCAATCTGTATCGAAATCATTTATTCATTTTATCATTTTCATGCACATCTCTTCTAGGTTGTGATTGAAATTCTTGCTTTTCCTTGTGCACCTGTCAAGTTCGGCTGTGGTTTACTGAAAAAAAAAAACAATATATGAATGGAAAAAATGCACCAGAATCATTGATATGAATTTTTTTATTTATACCAGGCAGAATGTATTCTTTGGTATATTATGCAGTTTCTGAAACTGTTTTCCACTCAATCTGAAACAAAACCAATTAGAATTGAACTAAGTGAAAATAAAATGCAATAATTTAATAAGTTAATTAAAAAATTGCAAATCATTGCACTACTCTGCAAGAACAATTCCATTATATACAATATTTAAATGGGTTTTGTTTCACACTGATTTTCGTGAAAAAAATTCTCGCATGGAATATGGAAATTGAAGAGATATTTCCTTTTAATGTCAATAAACACTGCATTTTCATTCAATATTCATAAATTCTGGGATAATTGTTCTAGAATGAGGTAAAAAAAAAAGATGTGAAAGGGTCATTATCGATTTATTTCATAAAATTCAGTATTTCATTGAATTTTGAAGACGGACCTTCCAACTGGCTGATTTTCTAATAATTCATTTGGTTCCACTTTTATCCTGAAAATACAAGTCTCACAATGAACAGAACTACGTTTAAGGAATATTAAATTTTATGACAATGGAATTTATCGAAATTATTTTATGACATTCGAAAGCTCGTATCTTGTTACCAAGAAACGATCTTTGGAAACTTGTCATAAAATCATGAGGCATTTCTTAAAATCTGAGAGGTTTTCTGTGGAAATTTTTTTATGAAAAAAATTTATGAATCAACACAACGAAACATTCATTTATTTTTTAAAAGTACAGTCAGTCAAAGAACAAAAATCAAAATTTAATTCAACATTAGATACGATAAAAGATATATTATCACGTTGAATATTTTCTTGTCGTGCTTGATATCGACATTTGAGTATGGTCTTATTGAATTTTGATTGCTATTTTCAGCAACTCTTGTTCTCCTACACCAATTTCTGCCAATTCGCTAGCCAGATGGCATCTTTTCATATGACATGTACGTACTTCTATTGAGTGTTTTGCATTTGAGGTTTTTACTTTCTGTTTCTTTGTTGTTGAGTAAAAGTATAGAAGAATTGGAATCAGTATACGAGTCATTCATTATATACTGATTTCGGAGAAAAACTAATTGCATATTGGTAATCTATAACCTCGAATTAGTCAAAAAATCTGAGACGAAAGTTCGAAAAAAATTTTATATTATAAATCCGATCGGAATTTTTTTGCCTATATCGAACCAGATCATTTTTTATTCGAGGTCTGAGATTACGAATATGTGATCACTTTCTCTCGAAGATGAAATGTCTTGGGAAATAAATCAAGTTGTGTGAAAAATTGCAGAAAATTCATCAGTAATGCTATAGCAGTCAGAAAAATCGCACTTAACGAATGCTGATTTTTTACTTGTAGATTGATTCTTAACGGATAGAAAGGTTTCAGTTTCATCCACCTATCGCGAAAATTTCAGATTGTCTGATTTTTTCTGCAAAGGTCCAAAATTTCGTATTTTTCATAAGCCATAACTCAAAAAATCATTGTTTTGGAAAAAATCTGTCTACATATTCGTAATCTATGCCCTCGATTCAGATAGTGGGTCATTTTTGGTGTCGATTGGAGAAAATTGATTTTTCATCGAAATTTCCATACATATATGTATGGAAAAATTGCAATTTTTCGAAGAAAAATTTTTGCTCCGATCGCAACCAAGTTCATACTGTTGACTAATTCGAGGGCGTAGATTATGAATATGCAAACAGATTTCTGCTAAAAGGGTTATTTTGCCAGTTATCGTCGATGGGAAATTCGAAATTTTGGACCTTCGCGGGAAAAATCTGAAATGTTCGCGATTGGTGAATGAAAATTTGATTTTTTCATTCCTAGAAGATCAATCAAAAAGCATTTGTCCAATTCGATTTTCCGGGTTTATATAGAACTTCAAAGTTGACCAAATTTTCTGAAATTTTCCGAAAATAGTGATTTATTTCCCAAAAAACTGTCTGTTAGTGAACATTTGGATCAAACATTATTATTTTTTCAGTTTGCAGTACTAACAACGGCACCTTCAAGTATTCATGATAATCCTTGGTTTTCCATAAACTTCTTCAGCTGCATCTACACGATCCTGTGAAAAATATCAGTTCCATATGAAATACACATTCAATATCGTCCCTAAAATAGTGTCTAACGATCAAACAAATTTTCAAATATATGAATAAATATTTTCGATTCCTACTTTACATAAATCAAGATTGTCCTTTAATTGAGCCAATATTCGAATTGAATAAAAAAACTCTTTTCAGCTTTTATATTATAGGTGCATTAAATACATGAGATAGCTTTGATCTTTTTTAGGCTAAATTTGTAACATCATTAGACACTAATGGAGTAATGGATATCTCGAATTAATCCGACGTTTTTTTCTTTCTTTTTAATTCAAAATATCAGATCAATTCGAACAACTTAATGGTGGGAGTCTGTATTTGTATGTGTAAGTTGGAAGTGTGTGTGAATTTGATTGGAGTTGGATTTTAGAAATTTCCTCTATTAAAATTATTTTCTTTGGAATTTGAATTTTTTTTATTTCACCCCCATCTCCACCTACTCACGTTAATAAGTCATTCTCCATTCAACAAAATATTTTGGATTAGAGCAAAAAAATATAACTTACCTGTTCAATTTTCAGAATTCAGTGATTTTATCGTTCTGTATCTTAAATTAACATTTCAGCAAATCAAGAGTTCACATGAACACAGTATTCCATTTTCAATTGAAAATATCCTTTAAATGATAATCGATAAGTGGACTACCAATTAATGGGGAAAAAAACGAACAGCTGAAATCGAAGTTCCAAAAAATTGCTGAAAAGCTTGAAGTTTCCTTAGAAAATGAGGAATTTCAATGTGTGGCAATCGGTAAAGAAAATAAGAAACATTTGAAGGTAATATTCGAAAGTGGCAAGAAGAAAGAAGAGATTATGAAAGCAAAAAAAAATATTTCTATTAGACTCAATGACATAGGTCACAATGAAAGAACAAATGTATATATAAATCATGATATGAGTTATGAAAATCAGGAATTATTTAAAAAAGTACGTGATTTCAAAAAGGAAAATAATTTCAAATACGCATGGTATGCACATGGAAACATTTACCTAAAGGAACTGGAAAATAGCAAGGCCATTCATGTCAAGTCACTGAAAACTCTTGAAGGTTTAAAAAACTAAATGAAGAAAACAAAATGGGGGGGCTCTCTTGTTTGTACATTAATGTTAGGTCAATTCGAAAGAAATTCAAATTAGATTATATCAGTTTATATGTGAAGGAATACAATTATCCAGACTTGTTGGTTTTATCTGAAACTTGGTTGTATGAAAATGAAACTAAATTTTACGCTTTACTAAATTATGAAGCTTACCATAATTGCAGGCAAACTAGGGGAGGAGGTGTCAGCCTATACATCAGAAAAAATATTGAACACGACGAATTGATAATAACTGTACCTGATAAAGTAAACGCAGTAGGAATAAAACTGAAGGATATAAATTGTAGTATCTATGGCATCTATAGGGCCCCTAAAAATAATCTGAAATTGTTTGAAAATTTTCTGGAGCAGTTAGTGTACGACAATAAAAAAATCATAATTATAGGTGACATTAATTTAAATCTTCTAGAAAATAGTAGACAATTAGATAATTATAAAGATATTCTCTATATGAATAATTGTGTCTTACAAAATATCAAAAATAATTTGAAATTTACCCGAAAAACTTCAGTAATCACAGGAACTGTTATAGACCATGTTATTACCTCGAATCAAATAAATTGCAAAATGAAAACAATTGATGTACCTATATCCGATCACAAAATGATCCACTGCTCATTCAAAACACCCAAAACAAACACAAAAAATAGGCAAGTAAGGACATATAGATATATTGATCATAACAAACTCAACAAATATTTGAAGGACAGGTTGGGGGGTATAGAGGATTTCTCTGACTTAATGGAAATTATTAAAAGAGGGAAACAAATATGCACTTCAACAAAACACATGAAAATTATAGAAAATAAAAACTGGTTCAGTCAAAGAATTCTAAATAAAATGAAGAAGAGAGATAAATCCTACAAAAAAATGATTATACATCCTAATAACCACGCCCTGAAAGAAAAGTTCAAATCTTTGAAAAACGAAACAAATGCGCTAATTAAAAAAGAAAAGAAGAAATACTTTCATAACAATCTAATTAAAGCTGGGAACAATATAAGAAATATATGGAAAACTATTAAAAACACAATGAATGTAGAGAGCAACAAAAATGAGATAAAAATAACAAATTTGTTCATAAATGGAGAAACAATCACTTCGAAAGAAATGATAGCAAATCATATGAACAACTACTTTACGGGGATGGCTAATGAATTGCATAAAAAAATAGACCATACTATCAACATCAGAAATAAAATAACATACAGAAATACATCTATTTACCTAAAGGAATGTACGGAGCTGGAGCTGAAAGAATTAATTTTTTCCTGTAACAAGAAATATAGTCAAGGTGACGACAGCATTACGATAGAGGACTTTCAGAATATCTATGAAACAATTAAGATCAAATTGTTAGAGTTGATAAACAGAATGCTTAAGGAGGGCAAGTTTCCTGATTGTGCAAAAACATCAAAAGTGATCCCTATCTACAAAAAAGGAAGAAGAGGTGAACCAGGAAATTATCGTCCCATAACAATCACGAATACCCTATCGAAAATTCTAGAGAAAATAATAAAAAACAGATTTGTAGATTTCTTCCCAATCCATGAAAATCAATATGGATTTCAAAAAGGTAGTGCAACCCTGGGTGCTGCTTGTGACCTGGTGGAAGCTGTAATAAAGAACATGGAAGGAGGAAGACATGTAGTGGCCCTGTTCGCTGACTTACAAAAGGCATTTGATACAGTTGACCATCAAACACTGTTGGAGAAAATTTACAGTATGGGTGCACGGGGACCTGCACTTAACCTCATCAGGACATATCTTGAGGGAAGGTATCAATATACTGTTGTAAATGGGCAAAAAAGCCATAAGAGAAGTGTGAAGTTTGGTGTTCCACAAGGGTCGGTCTTGGGACCATTGCTGTATCTTTTATACGTAGAGAATATTTCGGATTTACACCTGGGCACTCAGTACTTCATGTTTGCTGATGACACTGTATTATTATTCGCTAGCAGATCCGAAGCAGAACTTGAAAATAACATTAACAATACATTGATTAAATTCTATGAGTGGCTGTGCACAAACAAACTAGTACTGAACGAAGACAAAACAGTATATATAAGATTTGAAGCGAAAAACAAAAATACAAGGGAAATAATTGTAGAATTAAATAATAAGACCATACGAAAAGTCAAAACATATAGGTACCTGGGTTTGGTGGTTGACGAGGAATTAAATTGGGGCGCACACATCGAGGGAATGATTAAGAAGCTCTCTGGTCTAATTAGTGCATCAAAGCATGCCAGTCCGTATATGACAAAAAACACCAAATTGATCTTTTACAATGCATGTGTACACTCTATCTTCACATATCTGGCATCAATTTGGGGAAATACGACGAAGATGAATTTGAGTAGACTTCAAAGACTCCAAAATAGAGCGATTAAAAATATTTATAATCTTCCGTATGAGACCAGGACCAGCTACTTGTATGAAAGATTTCCTGTGCTGCCGATCTCCGAGGTGGTGAAACAAGAACAGTGTAAGCTCATTTATAGAATTGATAGGGGGCTATTAAAATCTATGGTTAAGCTAAAGAGGCATGCTGATGAACACGAATATTCTACAAGAAATGCCAATCATCTCTACAGTGACTGCATATTTAGGACAACGAGAGGGTTAAAACTTCCATCATATTCAGCAATAAAATCATACAATGGGTTACCTAACCACTTGAAAAATGAAGAAAAATATACAAAGTTTAAAAAAGAATTGAAAAAATTATTCAAAGGAAATCTAATAGTTTAAGTTAAGAAATTGTACTCTGTGTTAACAAACTCTGTTTGATTAAGGCCCTTCGTCCACGGAGCGACTGGTTTCTGACTGTTTTAATACTTTCGTCACTTCTCGGTTTCTTTTGCGTCCTTGCAGTTGATTCAAATCGTATCTCGTACACGGACGTACCAGCCACGGATCGGTAGCGTACTGACAAGTGATTAGTCGCCAGGAGACTGGCCGTGTCGGTCGCCGAGTGATATTTTGTTCGGATTTATTTCATATTCATCGGGATATATTGCTCTTGTTGTTTGCGCCACCGCTTGTGCCATTCAATATGAGTGAACAAAGTTTTAATATTTAATTTGTCCAGAAAGTGGAAAAATTTCCCTGTTTGTACAATTATAAATTATCGCAATAATAATAAATAAAAAAATGTTTGATGGAATGAACAAAAATTTTTTACTTACCTCGAAGAAATCATTAGCCTTTTTTCAGGGCACACACATTCCCGCATATTTGTATTCCTTTTAACTATCCCAGGACGAATTTTATTCAAAAGGAGTTTATAGGTTTCTTTAGTCATTCTGTAGAAAATATGACATTTTGCATCATCTAGTTGCAATTCTGAGGCGGCTACAAATAATCTGCAGTTCAAATTTCTTTCTATGTAGGGATGGATCCAAAATCGCCTTCTTCTGCGTCTATATCTCCGATTGTAATAGTACAAAATTGCCAGCTCATCCAAATCATCCATAATTTATCAGACAACACAGCCACAAAGAAGCACTTCGCCTCATAACAAATTATCAGATACTGATATATTTCTAATATCTTTAGCATCGCTACGTGTACGAGAAATGAGTATCCAACTAGTTTGTTGCTACAGTATCGAAACAGTTTCATCAGAAACCAGTCGCTCCGTGGACGAAGGGCCTTACAGTTTTATACCGTAATAAATAAATAAATAAATAAACAAACCTTTTCAAGGTATATATGGTCTCGCTATGTTTTATGTTGGATTAATTTTGTATTTCAGTTCTACATTTCCGGATACGGTTTATATTTCCGATTCTAGGTATAATTCAAATCTTTTTACAAGAGCATTATTTTCAATAATGAATCAGAGGTATCTTTAAATAATGCTCCATTTGACGAGGGTTTTTTACCGTCATAGATTGAAAGAATATCAAAATGAATGTGAACAGCATAGTTTTCTTATGGATATTTCGCGAGATATGACAGATTCAAGCATGATCGACATACGATCATTTGGACATTTCGATTTCGACTTCTTTAGATTTTTAGTTTTTTTGTTGAAATTTTTTCATCGCAACCTCTCATTGACTTTGTTAAGATTAAAACAAAAAATTCTAACTCGAGAAGCGAAAATACATTTTTTTTTGCGACATCTATTTCTTGTACGAGTACACATCTCAGAGAAAAAAGATGTAGAAAATTATGTCCTCAACAATTTTTGTCCGCACAAATTTTTCCAAAATCCTAACATTCACTACATAAATGCAAATGTGCAAATGCTTCGACTACACATTTTTCAAGTTGAGCTTTTTGAAGGCTCTTCCACCGATTTGCTCAAAAAACTTCCTGTATTTTCGTGACAGATATACTGTACTAAAATGACAAATTATAATTAATGTTCTTCAATGTGTAAAATGCGTAGTGACGTGTTTTATGAAGTGTAGGTACCTGTATACAGGGTGGCCGGACGATTGACGTCAAAAAAAACAAAACAGGTCCCTCATGTCATGGGGTATTCGAATCACCCCCATGTATGTTATCCGATTTTTCACGGTTTCCGAGTTATGAATTTTTTTATGAAATTTGAGAATTTTCAACTTGAACATCTTCAAAATTTTTTTTTCTAAAAGTACAAGACTTTTCTGATATTTTTTTGTTGTAGATAGATCGCCAGGAATTGTACTTTTATACATAAAATAACCAGCATCGAAACTCTGATAAAAATTATGAAAATGTTGGTCTCAACTGAGAAAGTTACGTATTTTGGATCATGATCTAAATTTTCAAATTTAAATTAAAAATGTAAACAGGTTACTTCATGGTTTTTTAGTAGGCTTAAAAACTGCGCTCAACACTCAGCTTTCAGAATCTTTGATAAAAAATGGTACTCAACGGTCTACTTTTGCTAAAATTAGCCTTCAAAGTCAGCGAGGTGGAAAAAAATCAAAGAACTAGACGTTTACTAAAAAATTATTTTTTGCCGTTTTAAGATTTTTCTGATCAAGCTATGATAGAAAATGCTGAAAATCAATGAAAATTAGCTTTATAAGAAAAGTTTTAGATAAGAAAAAGAAAAAGGTATGGCAATAAATCACACATCATGTAGACAAAAAGAAATTTATTTATAAAATTTACAATAGGTTTTCAAAGTGGCTACCTCGAGCCTCAATACACATTCTACACCTTCGCAAAAAATTTTCTTTCAGTCGCATAAAACCTATTGTAAATTTTATAAATAAATTTCTTTTTATCTACATGATGTGTGATTTATTGCCATATCTTTTTCTTTTTCTTATCTAAAACTTTTCTTATAAAGCTAATTTTCATTGATTTTCAGCATTTTCTATCATAGCTTGATCAGAAAAATCTTATAATGGCAAAAAATAATTTTTGTGTAAACGTCCAGTTCTTTGATTTTTTCCACCTCGCTGACTTTGAAGGCTAATTCTAGCAAAAGTAGACCGTTGAGTACCATTTTTTATCAAAGATTCTGAAAGCTGAGTGTTGAGCGCAGTTTTTAAGCCTACTAAAAAACCAGGAAGTAACCTGTTTACATTTTTAATTTAAATTTGAAAATTTAGATCATGATCCAAAATACGTAACTTTCTCACTTGAGACCAACATTTTCATAATTTTTATCAGAGTTTCGATGCTGGTTATTTTATGTATAAAAGTACAATTCCTGGCGATCTATCTGCAACAAAAAAATATCAGAAAAGTCTTGTACTTTTAGAAAAAAAAAATTTTGAAGATGTTCAAGTTGAAAATTCTCAAATTTCATAAAAAAATTCATAACTCGGAAACCGTGAAAAATCGGATAACATACATGGGGGTGATTTGAATACCCCATGACATGAGGGACCTGTTTTTTTTTTTTGACGTCAATCGTCCGGCCACCCTGTATAACAAAGAATTGAAAATGTCATCATTTCAATTACGAAATGAATAAATTACAGTCTGAACTTACGCATCAACCACGAGAATGAGGGACAAGAAAGCTGCGAAGGCCCACAAAAAATTGAGATTCATTTTGTGAAATGAATACTACGATAATTATATTTTTCCTCCTTTTATATCACGCCAGAACAAAACATCATAAAATGCGAACGTACTTAGTTCAGATTTTCAATTTCCTCTCAATTAGCGGAAACTTGGTTTAGGAAAATAGGTATTTCGTCAAATGTTATAATAAAATATTACTGTTGCCCTCATCAGACGATATTGTTTTCCGGTATTGTATAGGGGGGCTGAAAATTAAAACAAAAGAGGATACGTCCGTAACCTCACCTCTGAGAACTATCACTTCAAGAATTAGTATAGTTGGTAACTTATTGAGAAGAAATTGATTGTAATGAGATATGAATAATGTTCTCCAAATCTTTGTCAAATCTGTTCATTCTGTCTCTATTTTCATGGTAATATTTGGTGATTGCATGTTTATATATTATCTGTCAAATTTGTGAAAGAGCAAACAGTTCAGTCAATCAATGTTCTTAATGCCAAAATCAAAATACGTATAATAATCTTACAGACTTATTCTAACACTCATTAGTTCAAAAATTCGCCACTTCATGAGAGGGGCCTTTCTTCTATAATTAAATTTTTTTTATTGAATTTTGTTTTAGAGACTGGGAGAGAAAATCCTCATAAAACTTTCAGAAAAAAAATTCTGTATTCAAGTACCTATTATACCAAGAAAATATCCCTATCTCTCATGAATTTACTTTTTTATTCTAATTAGGAGTTTAACAACGATAATTTTGTCGATATAAACTTTAGTTTTGTCTATCAGTTATTTTCGGAACCACTCTATACAAATTATTGTTTCCTATTTATCACAATCAATTTTGAAATGGCCTATGCATTTTTTATGAAAACTCCGTTTTATTGTTCATTATTAAATGAATGGGATATCATGGAGTCGATTAAATTGTTCCACAAATTAATTTTCATGGTCCGTTTGTTTTTTGATTACCTTACTAAAATGCATAGGCAGAATTGATCTGTTCTTTTTGTAGATTATACTTACAATCGATATTAGAACGAGCCAAGAGAAACGCAAAATGCTATTTTTATATGGAATATAAGGAATATTATTATTCGTGCAAGTTCATACAAATATGTTTCAGGTGGATTTCAAAGGTGGTCATATATACTGCTCCACAAAGATTGAGGAATTTCGGAAATTTTGTGAGCGTTTCAGATAAAAAAAAAATGGTATTCATTTCGATGATTACTATTTTGAATTCATCTATGTTTAAGAAGCGTTTCAGATGTTGCCGATTCTTGCCTACCAAATATTCATTCATGAAAAATCCAGCGTTTGTTTTGAATGGATTTTTTGGTCCCGCTAATATTCAATGAACTTCCATTAAAAATTGAAATAGCTGCCAGAGTAAAAATTTTGAAACGATGAATGAAGAAATTAATACTTACAGTAAAAAGAACTTACATCGAACTGTTGATTGATAAAAAAAATAGCTACTCTTGCCCTCGTCGTTAGTTTTCATTTAGTGTTTGTTTTTCTGGAATCTGTGGATTGTATTTTGCATGAGAAAATTTCAATTTGACACTTTAACCTGAGTATATCCAAGTAGTGTTACTTTTGTGTGGCGTATTTCTCATCGATCCAATGTTGACTAAGTTTACTTCACATAATAATCTTTGACTAGTACAATAAATTGTTGAAGTAAAAAAAACACTTTTTTCGTATACCATTTTTCCAATTCAGCCTAGAGAAAAAATATTCTTTTTAATCTTTCTTAATGAGCTATACCACATCTGGAACATGCCACTAAAGTTTTTCTGAGCATTAGATCTATCGCATAATTATTGGACAAAATGTAGCAGAAATTTAACAGAGTTGCATTCAGCGAAAGTAACCATTTTTTTAAATTTCGCTGATATAAATTTTTTTCTTCTAAGATGGTTACTAATCTTTCATTGCTAGGCGTTCCAGAAAATCGAATGTGATTTTTCAACGAGGGAAAATTAAATAAAACCAAGATGTCATATTTCTATTTCTCAAAATCATTGTCAGCAAGATTGGTTGTGTTTTTCGAAATTTTCTTACGCTGTGCTCTCTTGAAAAATACAAAACCTTCTGCCCTGCAATTAAGAAAGTCAATTACTTATCACTGAATAACTTATTATAGCTGCGAAATACACCTGCTGTATGTTTATGGTGAAACAAACAAAAATAATGATCAATGGAAAGCCTTTCTTTCAATCATCTAATAAAAATACGGACACCATACGAAAAACACAGTCAATATGAAATCATAAAATATCATAAGAAAAGCAAATATATGGCTTATATACCCAAAACGGCTCATGTTTTTTTTAATTCTTTTGAGGTATATACCTGAGCAGCTCCCAAAATAATAAAAATTTGTTTTTGAAAACCCGGTATGTTACTGAATTCTCAGAATTGGCTTAAAATCTACAACACTTTTCAAAGAACAAGTCAGATATAATTATTTTTTTTAATTTCCTACTCACCCTACTGACATCTGCAGAATGGAATGGATGACCATGAAAAAAAATAAAAAGAAAGGCAAGTGTTTCATATTCCTGGATTTCACAAACGTTCTTGCACAATTCAATTGTCGATTTATTTATTTTAACGTTAAAACTCTTCAATTCGATAAATCCCATCAAACTATATGAGTTTAAAAAAACCTAAACGCTTCATAAAGATAATTTGAATACAATACCATCAATAATTTGAATGGAAATTAAATCATTTTTTCGGATATATCAATTAAACTATTGAAATTAAATTAATAAAAACGTAGCTATCGACAAAAAGACCGCAAAGCTAATATAAACTCATTAAGGCTCGTAAATTTCCTTGATTATTACCCATAAGATTATAAATTGCACCATCATATTTGCACTAATGAAGTCGAAAATTGCTTCAGATCATTTTAATTTCCACACACAAAGGTTACCATTCATTCTTGGAGGAATTACAAACTCACTGAGAAGGAAAAACGGCCTCAAATCAAAACATTTTGGTGGCTCAAGACCATTAATCTATGTGGTGTCTGAGGGGGCGTAGGGACATAGTAACAAACACAGAACATACCCCCAGCTAAAGACCACAGCAGTTAATAGCTTGACACAAAAAAACATCAACTTCATCTTCATTGTTCTAGTTTGAATTATGTCTCATCACCGATAATTTCTCCCAAATAAAACACGAATTTCGTATTTACGGAACTCACCATTCCGTAGGTTAAAATTACGCAATCAACAGAACTATTTCGACCAATAACAGATGTCATCTCATTGTCATTGTCTTGGGCTGTCTGCCTGTCTAGGAGTTTTCAATTCAAAATGGTGGATGTTTAGCTTATATGTCATTAATAATTGTTGCCATCTGATTGTTCCGATTTGAAAGAAAACATTTTTAATTGGAGCGTCTATTGGGAAAAAAACTAAGATGAACATTTAATAGTATAATTAAATCCGAATCATGTGTGATACATGTTCTGATTTCATACAGCTCCTTGTTTCTTGTAAGTTTTCTGTCGTTTAAAGGTCCTCAAAATGAAATGCTTCATATTTGAGACTAGCAATTTTATGTTTTCTCATAAAATCCCTTCGTTTCAGATGAAGCAAGAGCTATGAGTGATCCCAATGACCTTCCACTGTTAAGTTCAAAAGATATAGAAGTAGTTCTCTCATATGTTCAAGCTTGGACCACAAGGTATTCATTTATCATGAAATATATTGCATGTTACTGAATTGTCAAGTCTTGAAACGGAATCCAAATAGACTGAAAGTATCATTTTCATTCATGATTCTTAGAATTGAGGATTTGGGAATTGTCAAAAAGTATAAATTGTTAGATTCACAGATATAATGTTTGTATAATAATCTGAATTCTCTTTTGAATGGGGGAATTTATAGTGTTATGGGTATACTGTCCTCTTCACAAATTTTGTGAGATCCGAAATGTTATTTTCATTACAATATTCATTTTGACTCTGGGTTATTTTTGCAGACAATGCATGTGTTGCTACAGAGACCCGAAAAATGTAGAAAGATTCAGCTACGTATCTCAAGGATTGATTTTTCAAGCGGTATGTTGTTGCAAAGCCCTAGCAGAGAAAGGTTCAGAAGCGACCACTACAAAACAAGAAATAGACGAAAAAGAAAAGGAGGAAGAAATCCTAGAGACGGATAAAGTTTTACTCTTGCTTTCGAAAATTTTCCTGCTGAATTTTCCGCTATACGTAGCCTACAAACACACGATTCAGACGAAGATCGATGAAATCACTCAGCAGGAGCTGCAGAATTTGAACTTGTTCTGCGATATGCACGATTCTGAGATACCAATATATCTGCTGAAAAATGTGACGTTTTTTTGTAAGATTGGTGGTCTTTTATCTATGACTAGTTGTTTTACGATGTTAACTCCGGATCTACTGCCAGTTAGTACCGCTCATGGGATGATCTCAGTTGGTGAGCATTTTTTTATTGGGAAATGTCAATTTTAATTTCTTGATTTTTTTTTTCTAGTTTGCAATTTAAAGTTGTGGCTGAACTATAAAAGTATGGTTACCATGCTTGTGCCATTGCGATCTTGTGTGCTGCGTTACATGTGTAAACTCTCAGATAGAGATTTAAGAATGCCCAGCATTAAAAGTATGGCAGGTAAGTCTGGTCCATTATAGTAGGGGAGCCGAGGATGCTAAATTTGGATTTACTCAAGCGTGATAGAGACTCCAATTAATTTGACGGTGAAATCAAAAAACCTTACTTCGAATCAATCAAATTCCTAGTTTTGAAATTTCAATGAATTGCGGTGACTCCAATTAATTTGACGGTGCGATCAAAACACCTTACGTCAATTTGAACCAATCGAATCCATTGTTTTGAAATGTCAATGAATCGCGGTGACTCCAATCAATTTGACGGTGCAATCAAAAAACCTTACTTCGAACCAATCAAGTCCCTCGTTTTGAAATTTCAATGAATTGCGGTGATTCCAATTAATTTGACTGTGCAATCAAAAACCCTTACTTTGAATTAATCAACTCCCTAGTTTCGAAATTTCAATGAATTTTGGTGACTCCAATTAATTTTACGGTGCAATAAAACAGTCTTACATCAATTCGAACCAATCTAATCCCTTGTTTTGAAATGTCAATGAGTTTCGGTGTCTCCGATTAAATTGACGGTGCAATCAAAAAACCTTACATCGAATCAATCAAATCCCTAGTTTCGAAATTTCAATGAATTACGGTGACTCCAATTAATTTGACGGTGCAATCAAAACACCTTACGTCAATTCGAACCAATCAAATCCCTAGTTTCGAAATTTCAATGAATTGTGGTGACTCCAATTAATTTGACTGTGCAATCAAACAATCTTACGTCAATTTGAACCAATCAAATCCCTCGTTTTAAAATGTCAATGATTTGCGGTGACTCTAATTAATTTGGCAGTGCAATCAAAAAGTCTTATGTCAATTCGAACCAATCAAATCCCTCGTTTTGAAATGTCATTGAATCGCTCTGGCTCCAATTAATTTGACGGTGCAATCAAAGTTTTGTGAAACAGACCCCTAGGGCCAGTTTCATAATAAACCCCTAAAGTACACTTTAGTTAAAGGGCACTTTAAGCTAAAGGCCACTTTAAAAGTCCACCCAATTTCATAATGAAATTAAATGGGACTTTACGTATAGGAGACTTTAGGTGAAATGTTGTATGTTGGCATAACTGAAATCGTTTCATTTGACCTAAAATAGACAGTTGCAGTTGTATTTAACCACAGCCATCTTAAAATTGAAGGAGGTTATGTTATTTTCATGTCCTGTGGATATAACGTTCAGGTTCAAATTTAAAATATACACCCAGAAATTTGGGAGAAAAGACCAATCCCAAACTGAATTTTACAAAAAAAAATGGAATTGATGATTGCGGCTGACAAAAGGGCAATAAAGGAGCATTGCCTCAGATTAACATAATTGAATAAACATAATCTTTGAATAAGCATTTATTTTCACCAATTACATCAGCTTAATATATCAAAATGACCTGTAATGGTTGAATTTCTAACATGTTTCCCATTAACTGCATCAGCAAAAATTTTTTGATTATCACCTTCCTTTTCAAAATTATTGATAGGAAACATGTCATTGATATCAATTGCAACACTGCAGTTGCAACCATAATGAGCTGTATGGCATTAATAAATGTAGTCTCATTCCAAATTTCGAGATGGAAATCTACATTTTCATACTCCGTATTCTCATTCCATTTGTGAAAGTTGATTTCGCAATGAAACACAACATACTAACCTCAAATGAGTTGACAGTTTGGACACGAGAGGTTAGGAATTCAGGGCTAAAGGATACTTTAGCTGCTAAAATCCCGAGATTGGGCCTTTAAATGTAAAGTGGCTTTAAGAACCTGAAATGTGTTATGAAACTGAAATGTTGAACTTAAAGGAGCTTTAAAATTAAAGGCACTTTTAAATTGATTATGAAACTGGCCCTTAACCATATACAAGGAATCCCTCTGTATATTAATCTGCCGCGCCTGAGTAAATCCAGAAATCCCCCACCACTAAGATCTTTCCAATGTAATAATCTTGTTGAAATTTTCAAGATTTCATGTGGAATGCAATCAAAGACCCCCTCGACGCACCGGTTACTTTTGACGTTGACGGTTTGGACTTGGCCTTCAAATATTTCTCCTCGAGCACTTTGACCATGAGACTAGCAGGGATAACGCAGATAAACAACCAGATAAGTGTTCTGTCCGAAATTTGCGGAGGTGAAGCTATGCACGATCCTGATTCTGCTCAAAGACATATGGCCGATTGGCTCATAGCGAACAACATCATCTCACACATATTCGGGCCGAACCTGCATGTTGAGGTACTTTGAAATTGGTATTTGGTTATTATATAGTGATATCAGGTCATCTACAAGAGTTTTTTTTTTTTTTCATAGGATGTTACTTATATCGTAAATAATAATGTTATGTCATTCATGCATATTGCCTAAGTGATCCAACAGACCACAAGATTAAACTTTGAATATGTTACAATTTGGAGGTTATAAAACATGTATACAGGGTTATTCACGAATATGGCTCTATAGAATATTGTTAGGAAAGACAAGAGATTCAGGATTGAAATTCTGAAGGTGAGCTTCAAGTAAGAAGACGATTTTCCATTGAATTTTGAGTCTTTTTGATTCCAAAAGTTTGAATTTTCCCGAGAAAATTCTCTTCAAATGAGGAAATACGAAAAAAACATCTCAAAATTGAACTCTGTTGAAATACAGACAACTTTGAGGTTTTTTTTCATTAAAAATTCTCATTTTCGAGAATCTCCGAGAAGATAGGATGATGCGTGATTTTCAGAATATGATACAGGAGGTCACAAATTCTTTGTCAAAGTTAGAAGTGACGAAACATCAAAAAATCGTTTTTTTCAAATTGGAACCCCATTTTTTCGAAACATTATCGAAATCTTCGTAAAAAAATAATAGGAGCATACGTCCAAGACTTTTATCCCAAAATGAATATTTTTTGAAATATTCAGGAAAAACGATTTTGTCTTCAATTTTCAATCTCATTTCGAATGTGTTTTTTTACTGAAAAAGTAAAATTTTTTGAAATCTCCGTTATCGAGAAAATATTTGCTATAGTTCTTGAATTATCATCTGTAATGCGAGAGCAACAATTGGTTTGAAATTCTCAATGTGAGTATTAGTGAAGTCAACGTAAAAAATTCTCATGAATGCAGAAATAAATAATTTGTAATAATTTTTAATGCTTTTAAAAGAGCAATTAACAGAACATGTAACAATTTCATTACTGAAAATTTAAATTTCCCTACCATGACAAAAAAGGAAATTCTCCAGAATTAAGAATTTGCGGAAATTATCCTAAGCTTAAAAAAATAAAGAAAAACTGAACTCGTCTGAACTATAAGAACATATTTTCTCAAAAACAGAGATTTCCAAAAATTTCACTTGACCGCTAATTATTTTCCAGTAAGAAAACACATTCGGAATGAGATTGAAAATTGAAGACAAAATCGTTTTTTCTGAATATCTCGAAAAATATTCATTTTGCGATAAAAGTCTTGGACCTCCTGTATCATATTCTGAAAATCATGCTATCGGAAAAGAAGCATCAGCCTTTCTTCTTGGATATTCTCAAAAATGAGAAATCTTAATGAAAAAACCTCGAAGTTGTCTGTATTTCAACAGAGTTCAATTTTGATATTTTTTTTTTCGTATTTCCTCATTTAAAGAAAATTTTTTCGCGAAAATTCAAACTTTTGGAATCAAAAAGACTCAGAATTCAATGGAGAATTTCTTTATGCAATAAAAAATGCGTCTTTCCATTTGAAAAACTAAAATTGATGTCAGTTGAGGAAAAACTGGAAGTCCTAGAACCTTAAAAAAATATACGAGAAGTGGTCTTCCTACTTGAAGCTCACCTTTAGAATTTCAATCCTGAATATTGTGTCTTTCCTAAAAATATTCTATACAGCAATATTCATGAATAACCCTGTATACACCCATTTTCATCTAAAGCACTAATGCAACAATCATATAAATCCAAGAAATACAGAACGTGCACGTTTTTTTTTACATGATAACGAAATAGACAAAAACAGGTGCTAGCCAAATACCCTCTGATGTAGAACTGGCAACGCTGTACCCATAACCTTTCTCCTGGTCTGTTAAAATAATATGTGGGGTACATTGCAGCATGTGGTACAGTCAAAATACCTTTGTCTTTTATTCTTGATGGCTCCATGGGTGAGCAAAATTATGTGTTTGATGCTCAACATGAAAAAAACATTTTTTTTTTGAATGTCTGGAATGTTTTTAATGCTCCGGTTTCCAATCAATCTTGCTAGGGGGGTTTCATGAATTCTGTTAGATTATTCTGAAATTCGAGAAATGGACATGAAAATTTTTTATTAGAAATACAAAATTTACATACATTTATCTTTTCATAGGTTATGTTAGGTTGGATGTGTTCTATATTTTCCATATTTATTATCGTTATTTTAAGACATATACCATTAGTTCGGACTATTCTCGAATAACCATTGGTGCATATCGTTTTCCAGGTGATCAAACAAAGCCATGTTATACTCAATTTTCTTGCCCAGGAGGGTAGAATAACTTGCTCCCACATGGATGTGATATGGGCTGCCGCTCAACTCAAGCATTGCGCGAAACCGGTACACGATCTGTTGCCCGGTCTAGTGAAGCATTTGTCGGCAGCGCCAACACTCCATTTATACAATCTTCTGACGAAGTTAGAACCCAAAGATCACACTGAGCAGGTGAGGCCCCAACACATTTCTTCGACACTGGAAAAAAAAAGAATATTTATTGAAAGTGCTGTTCAAAAATCTAAGTGTAGAACTTGATCTGAATTACTTTTATTGGATAGATATTCATTGACCTACACTGCGCAAAAAAATTAACGCACATTCTGAAAATCTCAATTTTAACGAAAGTTAACTCTACATTGACTTCATAACTTATTTTTTATGTTCTCTCGGGAAGGTTTTGAACGAAACAAGACACATTAAATGGAAGAAAAATTCAGGATTTCACCGAATCTTATGTGAAAGAAGAGAAATGAACAATTTTCAAAATACTGAAATTATGATAAGTGATTTAATACTCGGTATTTCCACCCCTTGCGTTAATTACAGCTCGGCAACGACGGTTCATACTCAAAATGAGTGATCTTAAAATGTTCTGATCTAATCCCTCCCAGATTTCTCCGAGTTGGATTCCTAAGTCATTGAGAGTAGCTGGATGATTTTCTGAACTTCTCAGTCTTCTATTGAGGTTGTCGCAAACCTGCTCAATCGGATTGAGATCTGGACTTCTTGCTGGCCATTCCATTCACGCACGATGGGGTCTGGCATTATCGTCCATAAAAATGAAATTTTCGCCAATGTATGGGGCAAATGGCACTACATGCTCTTCAAGAATGTTCCTTATATACTTATCAGCATTCATAGCTCCATTATCAACGACCACTAGGTCTGTGCGAGCAGTCAAAGATATTCCATCCCATACGATAATCGATCCTCCCTGAAACCAGTAGTATTCAGGAAATTGCACTGAGCATATCTTTCATGTGGACGTCTGTATACAAGGGAACTCTTTCCCAATCGGCTTCTTCCCAATGGATATGCTCTCTCGCAAAATCCAAACGCGCCTTTCGATGGGCTGGGGTAAGAGCTGGGCCTCTTGCCGCGACATGAGGCCTTAAATCATATTCTCTGAGGCGATTTCTTATTGTCTGAGTGCTAATTTGCACCCCATGAGTTTGCTCAAGCTGATTTTGAAGGAGGCGAGCGGTTGCAAACCGTTGTCTCAACGAAGAAACTCTCAAGTAACGTTCTTGAATGGCAGTTGTTACCCGTGGTCTACCCTGTCTGGGTCTTCGGACATTCATACCTGTCTCCCTGAATCGCTGCAACATTCTGGAAACACTTGTATGGGAAACTCCAAACCTTTCTGCAATTCTTGTGTATGTCCACCCTTCTTCTCGCAAAACTACCGCTTGGGCACATTCCTCTTGGGTCAAATTGCGTGTTTCGCGTTGCATAGCGATCGAGTGTAGAAAATCAAACGAAAGAAAAACTATTGATCACTAGAATTGATCGAGAACAACTGATTTTAGAATTGAGCCAATACATTCAAAATCTGATAATATCATCTTTTTTTATTCCTGCTGGGAAAAAACATCTATATTGAAGAAAAACGTTGAAAGTGGATAACATACTCATGCATAATTCTGATAAAAATAATTATCATTGAGAACACCTTCAGTTGTAGAACAAATTTGAGATTTCCATGATGTGCGTTAATTTTTTGCGCAGTGTAAATCCTAAGTTTCGTGTTAGCCAGAAGTCAACATCCGATTCCTTTTGCACAATCTGGCAACGGAATACTCGTGTGACATTGTTCGCGCATGCTCAATTTAGTTTTCAGAGCACCACAACGTAACTTGGGATTTATGCAAAATGTTGAACTGTTTCTGGCTGTTATAAGATTTTTTTTTCCAGACTCTGTTCCTAGCTTCTGCCTTGATCAAGGCTGTATGGACTCGTGGAGGAACGGCTGTACCAGAAGGTGGTCTCATAAATTTAGCGGCGGAAAACGCTGGCATCACTTCGTATAAATGCGCAACTTCTTCTGAGAATAGCGTGAGCTTGGACGGCAGCAATTCTGAGGAAGAACATGTGAGTTTCGCAAAAAAAAATTGTATTGCAGTGAAGTTGATTTCACTCGATCAGCAGCATCAATGAAATTGCTGTCAAAAATTAGCCGGAATCAAGTTCAATTGTTAACATAACCTCCTAAATGTCAACTTTTGACAGACAAATTTCATATGTCATTCGATACAAAAATTTCACTGCATCTGTGGTCAGTTGCATTAACGTTCAATATGATGAATGCTTCATTAATCAACTGTATACTCCATTCATAAATATAAAATCACTTTTACTGCCTCCGAAACACCCGTGATCGATGAAATCGAAAATCGAACAATACCTATATTCTATTTTGTCTCTGTTCTATTCATAAATATAAAATCACATCTCTGGCCTTGGAAATTTGACACATTCCACTCTGTATCGAAGGAAAATGGAGGTTATGACGCTTGTCAAAAAATTTTTATGTTCCAAGTCAACACCATGTTGCCCTTTCTACATTCTTAGCAATTACGTATTTCTCAAAATGTGAATTTATTCGGAAAATGAATGAATTGGAAAAGATGTGATGGACGAAAATAATTAACGTTTATATGAATTGATAGAAAGGATTCCTTTTCTAGTTATTTTCAATATTTCGATTTCGAAACAATATGTAAACACAGAAACAAACTGGCAACGTCATTTTGGCATCAACGATATTTTCTGTGTGCGCACTGACTTTTCATCAGGTGCACCAACTCCTGAAAATGATACCATGACCTCCTATGTGATTTTATAAAAGTAAATGGAGTATAGTATGAAGATTTATTTCAGACATGGAAATTGAAATCTAAAATTTTTATAAAACAGCTGTCGATTTTTGAAAAGTGTAATCTCAAGTATGGAAAGATAGTATTACACAGTTCACATAGAATTCTATTTACCAGATAGTTTTGATTCACGCAGCAGATATCTCAATCATTCTATTTCAAAACAAGGAATTATGTCAAAACGTGAATCTAACCTCGAAAGTAATTGACATTTCTTCACGATCCATTCAAACACGGCCTACTAAATCTAACAGGCCGGAAGGTTAGACGTTGCCGTTGTTACCAGCAACGTGTCTAGTGGCACGCGTAGATATAGAAAGTATACGGTTTTCTTGTGCAATTCGCACTGTTTTCGATATAATTTCGAATTTATTTCAATTCACAATTAAATGAAGAACTGTAGGGGGGAGAACAAAACAGCATTTAGTTTATCTGCGGATAATTTCTTAATATTTTATCGCAAATAATCCAGAACTCATCACGAGGAGGTAGCTGTTGTATTGAGTTCCGCAAGATTACAATCAGAATGAAAATTCTTTAACTTTCTGAAGCGAATAAAGTAGGGGAATGAACATCAAAAGAGGAAAAAAAGTTACAAATATACCTGTCACTTAATAACCACTTGAAATTAGAAATGGGTACGTTTACTTCGTCTCTAAATACGACTTCGATTCTCATATTACTCAAGATCTTAAACCCCGATGATATTTTCGGAAATGACCCCTCAAAATTTATATTGTAGAACTGAACAAAGTCATTTTCTTTAACTTTGGAAAAGAAGTTGAAAATTGCCTTGTGTTTGAAATGACAACAAGAGTCGGAAAATCGATCTGATCTTGTTTGTCCAAATCGGTGTAAACATTATCATGATGGACAACTAATTTTTGTCTCCGTTCCTCAGGATCAGTTCTTTTCGGAGTAACTGAAGACGCCATGTAACTCGGTCGATTTGGGAAAATTGAAGGAAATGCATCATCAGTTAATTTAGGAATTTTTCGGGGTATATTAATAACTGAACCATCGGCTGTTGGATAAGAGTTATTTCTCGAAATATGGGAATCTACAAAATGTTTCATACAAACTACACTGTCATCATTGACTTTAAAACTACTTTCTCTATGAATTGCGTCAAGCCATTTTCTTCTCCTCGCGGGATCTTTCGGAAATCTAAATACCAAAACATTCTGATTAGTAGATTTATATAGTTGCTTTTGCAACCTTGCACGAGGCATAGTACTCAAATCGAAGATTTCCAAATGAAATTTTAATAAATATTCAAATGAGAAACCTTCTTGTTGATAATCCTTCCAGATATGAACACTAAAAGTCGAAAAATTCAAACGCAAACCCGATACACACTGTTCTTGCAACTGCAACACTTGTTTTCACTTTATTTATTGATTGAAAAACCGATCACACGAACACGAAAAAAACACAAACCTTTTTACACGTTTCCCGGTCGAATTTCTGATGCGAACTATCACATGTTACGCTTCAAAACAGAACTGCAAGTGCAAAGTCGTAACACTCTGAGCCTGGTACAACTCCATGTGGGGGTTCCGGCAACGTCGCATTCTAAAGCAACATTCTGGCCTGTTAAATATCGTAGGCCGCGATTCAAACTATTGTAACGTGCTTTTCTTGGTGGTTTGAAAAGAATTAGGTTGGTGAAATGAAATTATTTGATTTAGGGTGACAGTACAGGTCAGTCGGAAAGTCATAAGTCTGATAGTGAGTATCTCGGAGGTGTTGATATAGAAGAAGATACCCCTGATGGTACAGCTCCGCCCCCGTGTAAAATTCCTAGGAAGCATTTGAGAAGGAGGCCCCGTTGTATTGCCAGCAGCTCAGATCCAGAATTAGACGGTTGGTCCCGAATAAAAAAAAAACAAAAATGACAATGTCTGATTTTTCAGGTATTCCGATCAAACGGGGAATTTCAGAGAAAACCAAGAAGTCCCTTGTTGCCAAAGCGAAGAGCCACAAGAGACAAAAGGAATTGTAAATAAATGAACTTGTTGTGAGCATTGTCGACGTTCTCATATTCGAAATTTTTTAGAGCTGTAAGGAAGAAATTGATGAGCGCTTTGAATATTGTCATACCGGAGCCCTTAAGTCATATTAGTGGCGCTGGACGAAGTAGCAGTTCTCAGGAGGAGGGGGACGAGGATGAGTCCATCAAGATGCGGAAACGTAGGAAGATTCTGAGGAAGACTCGTGTTAAGAAGCAGAAAGGTAACGAATGATGATCATTTGAAATTATAATTGTTCACTAGGTGTAGAAATATGCAAAGTTGATCTTATTTTAGGAAAATTTATTTCTGTGGTCCCCTCTCATAGGTCGATAATACAGGAAATGACATATTTACTTGTCATCTTCAATTTGACAGATTCTTCACCTGGCTATCGTCATTGTTTATATAACTCTAGTTATTCAATGGACAGTAGTTGGGGGACTTAGATGATAGAGGGCGCAATAGTTTGAGATGCTTATTTAATGAATTGGACACTGAATGCGACTCTTCAAAATCCAATGTAACATATGTTGTAGATTAGAGTAGATAAATGTGAGATTTTATCACGACAAATATAATAATAGAGGAGTTGAATAAAGCGCCCTCTATCAGACAACTCCCCCAATTACACTTCATTGAATAACTAGAGATTTATAAACCAGGTTATTGTGGAAGACCCTGATTCCATAATATTTCCCCAAAAAACAGAAATTTGGAGTGTTACTTTGATTTTTTTCATATGTTTATAGTTGAGTTTCGTTATACATGACATACAGGGTTATTCACGAATATGGCTCTACAGAATATTTTTAGGAAAGACACAAGATTCAAGATTGAAATTCTAAAGGAGAGCTTCAAGTAAGAAGACGACTTCTCGTATATTTTTTTAAGGTTCTAGAACTTCCGGTTTTTCCGGATGTGACATCAACTTTAGTTTTTCAAATGGAAAGACCAATTTTTTCTCCATTGAGTCTTTTGAATTCCAAAAGTTTGAATTTTCCCAAGAAAATTCTCTTTAAATGAGAAAATACGAAAAAAAGATCTCAAAATTGAACTTTGTTGAAATACAGACAACTTCGAGGTTTTTTCATTAGAAATTCTCATTTTTGAGAAGAAAGGCTGATACTTCTTTTCCGATAGCGTGATTTTCAGAATATGATACAGGAGATCACAAATTCTTTGTCAAAGTAAGAAGTGACGAAACATCAAAAAATTGTTTTTTTTTCAAATTGAAATCCCATTTTTTCGATGCATTTTCGAAATCTTCTTCAAAAAATAATAGGAGCATACGTCCAAGACCTTTATCCCAAAATGAATATTTTTAGAGATATTCAGGAAAAACGATTTTGTCTTCAATTTTCAATCTCATTCCAAATGTGTTTTTCTACTGGAAAATAATTAGCGGTCAAGTGAAATTTTTGGAAATCTCTGTTATCGAGAAAATATTTTCTATAGTTCAGACGAGTTAATATGTAATGTGTAATAATTTTTAATGCTTTTGAAAGAATAAGTAACAGAACATGTAAAAGTTACTGAAAATTCAAATTTCCCTACCATGACAAAAAAGAAATTCTCCAGATTTAAGCATTTGCTGAAATTATCCTAAGCTTTAAAAAATACCATATATAACTATAAGAAAATGTTTTCTCTATAACAGAGATTTGAAAAAAACTCGAAGTTGTCTGTATTTCAACAGAGTTCAATTTTGAGATTTTTTTTCGTATTTCCTCATTTGAAGAGAATTTTCTCGGGAAAATTCAAACTTTTGGAATCAAAAAGGCTCAGAATTCAATGGAGAATCTATTTATGCAATAAAAAATGGGTCTTCTCATTTGAAGCTCACCTTTAGAATTGCAATCCTGAATCTTGTGTCTTTCCTAAAAATATTCTATAAAGTCATATTCGTGAATAACCCTGTATAAAAATTGGCCAGTTATAAATTTATTTCATTATTGAAATTAATGTTTCACAAAACAACCAGGAGTAACATTGTAAAACAAAGGAAGTCAGCAAAACAAAACTAAAAAAATAACGAATTACTGCAGACCAAACAACAAATAAAGAAATTGGGAATTGATTGATGAAATAATAGTGCTGTATTGGTCCAAAGAATTAAAGAATCTTAAGAAATAGATAATCTGATGATCGTTATTGACATAATCAATGAGTTGTTCGATGTAAAAACAACGTTAGACGCACTACTAACTCGCTCGATACATTCTTTCAGACAATCCTAACAGAATATCAGACATAATGAACGAAATCGAGGACATCATGGAATCGTAAGTTTTACCGACCTTTTTAAGTAGGAATATAAACTTTTGTCGTTCTTAGGAGCCTCAAGTCGCCAACGTACATGGAAGACAGCTCCTCTTGTAGCGAAATCGGGAAAGAAGCTGTCATGTTGATGGAAAACCGTGGTGCCAACATGGATCCAGACTATTACGCTGTGGGAACCAAAAGGTAAGCACTAATTCCAAATTGAAATTGAGAATTTCTTATTTATAATGAGGGGATCATACCAGTTGAATGGTTTTATCAATATTTGAGGAGATCGCTCAAGGTGAAGCAGGGACTGAGATTGTCAATCAGGTTCAATGTTTGAGCTATTTGATCGTTCAAATACTTCAGAGAAGTTCACTTGGTTCTATTGAGAAAGAAGACTGATTCCATGATTCACTTTTGCGTTTGAGGATTTTCATTCATCTGAAACTCGAGGACAATAATTAGCAAGTGTTATGAGAAGTGAATAGTTGAGAAATGAGATTAATTGATTAAGAGAATGAGATGCACATGAGAATATAACAAATCAGTATTTATAACCACAGAGAATGTTCATTCTTGGAGCAAGTAACCTCTCCATGTGAGGATTCTAGAGATAACTGAAAAATTTATGAGAACTGCAAAAATATACCAAAATATATATCTTAGAGAAGTCAAATGCATTAGTTTAACGCAATAGAGATCTTATTAGAATAAAGTGAGAGAGGATTACCAATATTTTTATAGATTTTCATGATCTGAAACGTGGAAAAATTTTCAAACTTCATAAAAAGCAGGAAAATAACATGGAATATGCAACAATTAAGGATTCTGAGAATTCACCCACCTTATGATGATTAGTTACTCCAAGAAATGAACGAGATGAGCAGTTATTAAGCGAGGTGACTTTTTGAAAATTCTAATTTACAAGATTTGCACAAGAGGAGGTCTATTCACAGGCAGAGCTGGATTACAAAAAAAGACGATTAATGGATTCAATTAATGATGAGTTAATCTGTCTGATTAATACATAGAGGAGGCTAATTTGACGCGAGCAGTCAATCAGCTGACCATAGAGCTGTACGGAGTGGGGTGGGCGTGGCGCTGCGATGTGACCATAGGCGTAACTGAGGATGAGGTCTGAGGGGTGCAATGCTCAATTTTCAACACTAGGGATATTCTTCTCGCCACTTAATATACAGGGTGTTGCATTTTCTACATTCGATTCAGTTTAACAAATGTCTATTTTAAAGGAAATCGTCTGTTTCCAAAAGAATTATTTTTTTATTTATTTCTGTAGACATATCCTGGAAATGTTGAGCGGGGAGGAAGCTGAAATGGAAGGGGACAACGACGGTAGTTATTCTTCTCGCATGAGCAACAAGAGTGAGAAAAATATGGCCGATTTCGACGGCGAAGATTCTGGATGTGAGGAAGAGTTGGTGCAACTTGCAGTTCATGTGAGTTTGCCTTTTTTGTACAATTGTTGGGTTAGTTACGAATATATTACCTTCCAAAAGAACGAAAAGAACTTTTAAACGAAGGACGTTCACATTTTTATGATTTAACGGAAATAGTGGAACATAATAAAAGAATAGTAAAAACAAAAATTTACAGGTAAAGAGTTTGTTTGCACTCATTCGACTAGAACTTGAACAATTTCTTTCATAGCCATTCTGTAGTGAAATTTAAAAATAAAATTTTGGAAGGAATGAAATTTAAATAAACTGAAAAAATTTTGTTTTTCCTTAATTAGAAAACTTTGTTTTTATTTTGTTGCTGTATTTTAGATCTTACATGAGTTTTTAATGCTTTTCCATTTGACATCTTGTTGTTTATACCAAATATGTTACTTAATTTCTTTTGAAACATATAGGAGGAGTCAACACTTATGAAAATTGAAAAAAAAAGCAATATCTTGATTGACAAAAGATATTAATTTGCTATTTGTCAATTACAATCAATGATGATTCGCCTTTCTATGAGCTGGTTAGAGCTGGCTAATGTATTGCATTTGAAATTTCCCAAAAAAAAACACAAATGGTAGCAAGTGCAACATGCAATGTTTATTTTTTTTCAATTCCATTTTTAATGCTTTTTGAATATTGCACAAGCTTATAAAATTCTTTTCAAGTATGCTCTATAGAATAATTTTAGGAAAGACACAAGATTCAGGATTGAAATTCTAAAGGTGTGCTTCAAGTAAGAAGACGACTTCTCTTATATTTTTTGAAGGTTCTAGGACATCAACTTTCGTATTTCAAATGGAAAGACCCATTTTTTTATTGCATAAATAGATTCTCCATTGAATTCTGAGTCTTTTTGATTCCAAATTTTTGAATTTTCCCGAGAAAATTCTCTTTAAATGAGGAAATACGAAAAAAATTCTCAAAATTGAACTCTGTTGAAATACATACAACTTCGAGGTTTTTTCATTAGAAATTCTCACTTCTGAGAATCTCCAAGAAGAAAGGCTGATGCTTCTTTCCTGATAGCGTGATTTTCAGAATATGATACAGGAGATCACGAATTCTTTGTCAAAGTTAAAAGTGACGAAACATCAAAAAATCGTTTTTTTCAAATTGGAACCCCATTTTTTCGAAGCATTTTCGAAATCTCCGTCTAAAAATAATAGGAGCATACGTCCAAGACTTTTATCCCAAAATGATTATTTTTCGAAATATCCAGGAAAATCGATTTTGTCTTCAATTTTCAATCTCATTACGAATGTGTTTTTTTACTGGAAAATAATTAGCGGTCGAGTGAAATTGTATCATATTTTGACAATCACGCCATCGGAAAAGAAGCATTAGCCTTTCTTCTCGGAGATTCTCAAAAATGAGAATTTCTAATGAAAAAACCTCGAAGTTGTCTGTATTTCAACAGAGTTCAATTTTGATATTTTTTTTTCGTATTTCCTCATTTAAAGAGTTTTCTCGGGAAAATTCAAACTTTTGGAATAAAAAAAATCTCAGAATTCAATGGAGAATCCATTTATGCAATGAAAAATGGGTCTCTCCTATGAGAAACGAAATGTAATGTAAAAAAATTACTTCAACAAAAGTTGGAAAATAGAAGCAGTAGTTTCTTATTTTGACATATTTTCCCAACTTTATTTTGTAAACAGCGAAATGATTGTTTGTGAGTGATATTTTGCGCCATTAAGCAGAAAACCGCAAACCTGCCTATATATTAACAATCCTCTTTTGCTTAGGTTGTTATAAAAAAAAATTTCGAAGTTGTTTCCTTTTTTCTCTACCCAAACCAATTTTGCTGAACTATCAGGAAATCTGTCGTTTCAAAATATGCTGAAACAGAATTTTTCAAACATTCAGGTCCAGATGAAAGCGATGTCAAGCCAATCGTCGCCTGAAAAGTCACCGGTGCGAGTGGATCCTTGTTTGTCTTCGAATTTCAAAGCCGATAATGTCTGCCTGCCTGGTAACACGTTACTCTGGGATCTCCTACAAGACGACAAAATTGTATGTAGAAAGAGCAATATTCAGAAATGAAGGAAATTGTTTAATTTTTTTTTTTTTCAGGGACAATTAGGTGAAGGACTCGCCATAGAAGCGGAGAAAACACTCTGCAACTTAATCTGCTACACTCCAGACAAAGACATCCGAATGAAGTTCATCGAAGGATGCTTGAAAAACTTGGAGAATCACAGGCAAGTTCAAGAAGAAAAAACATATAAACTACATTGATTTTGGTGTCTCGTTTCTTATTGATGTTGTTATTGTGTTGTTTTTAGTCTTTTTCTATCTGTTTGGTGTTGTTTTTTTAAGGAATCTTCAAAAGAAGCCTTGATTGTCTCATTTTATATTCGTATTGTTTTTCGAAAGGTAATTTTTTTATCATCTATTTCGACCTTGTTTTTTTTTAGTTCTGTGGTGGTCTCTTTGCGAATGCTCCCGAAGCTGCTAGCGTCGTTCAGGGGCATGGATATGCACAACGTGACCCATTGGGCGGAGAAGCAGCATCACATGACTAAACACTTTTTCAACGATTTAAAAGCGTACACAGCAAATCCCGACAGTTCCCTGCCGTTGTATTCGCATCTGATGCAGATTCAAGTGAGATTGCACTTTTTGTCGGCTGTTTTTTCGCCAATGGTGTCTCCGAGCTCATTCAAGTAAGTAGAAGTCTTCATTAGATCCGAAATAACGCATAGATATTGATTTCATCAGAAGATCGCAAATTATACGAAGAAAAAACAAGGTTTTAATGTGAGAATAAACTTTAAGTGATCGGAATATCATTAGTATGTCTCTTAAAAGCACAGATATTGGGAAACATTTTTAACGAAAAAGACCCGATTTTAAAAAACGAAATTCCAAAACAAAGATGAAAAGTAAAAAAATTAAACAAGAAGCTAGGTAAGAATCTACCAACAAATCTAGGTCAACACATACCTACAAATAACATACAATGAATAAAGTAAGTAAAATGAAATTAAAAATATTAGACTTTGAAAAGCGAATAAAATTATGACGATTATACACTGCGCAAAAAAATTAACGCACATTATGGAAATCTCAAATTTATTCTACTACTGAAGGTGTCCTCAATGATAATTATTTTTATCAGAATTATGCATGCATATGTTATCCACTCTCAACGTTTTTCTTCAATACAGATGTTTTTTCCCAGCAGGAATAAAAAAAGATGATATTATAAGATTTTGAATGTATTGGCTCCATTCTAAAATAAGTTGTTCTCGATCAATTCTAGTGATCAATAGTTTTTCTTTCGTTTGATTTTCTACACTCGATCGCTATGCAACGCGAAACACGCAATTTGACCCAAGAGGAATGTGCCCAAGGGGTAGTTTTGCGAGAAGAAGGGTGGACATAAACAAGAATTGTAGAAAGGTTTGGAGTTTCCCATACAAGTGTCCAGAATGTTGCAGCGATTCAGGGAGACAGGTATGAATATCTGAAGACCAGGACAGGGTAGACCACGGGTTTTGATGACCAGTGGTGTTCCGCAGGGATCTGTCTTGGGTCCCATTCTCTTCGTAATATATACGTCTGACCTGCCTCGACTTCTTAGATCTCCATGCGCTCTTTTTGCAGACGACACGAAAATTTATAACCTCTCATCTAATGTTGAGACCTTGCAGGATGATTTGCAGGCTGTTGAGAATTGGTGTCGAGAATGGTTATTGCCGCTAAACACCAGCAAATGCCAGGTTCTGCATTTAGGTAGAAATAATCCGAAGTTGACATATGTGATTGATGGTCAATGTTTAATCCCTGTTGACCACCATAACGATCTAGGTATAGTGGTGTCTCATGACTTAAGCTGGTCTCAACATGTAGCGTCTATCGTGGCAAAGTCTAAACAGATGACCCATATGATTCAGAGGTCGTTTAGAGGTTGTAGTTTGGAAACTTCTCGGATGCTCTATTGCAGCTATGTGCGCCCCTTGATGGAATATGCTGGACCGGTGTGGTGCCCTTCTCACAGAAGCGACCAACTTCTCCTCGAATCCGTGCAGCGCTGGAATACCAGAATTCCTTTTGGGAGGATAAGGCCTGACTACCACGATCGTTTGAGATTGATGAACCTACAAACCTTCGAGGATCGACGTAATAGAGGATCTTATTGTTACCTATCGTGCCTTAAATGGATTCTTTGGTGTGAACCTAGATCACCTCTACATGAGAAGCAGCACACAACTGCGTGGCCATGCCTTCAAACTAGCGAAGGAGAATTTCAGGACCCCATAGTGTTGTTGGCGCTCTCACGGTGAATTCTTTCAAAAATAGACTCGACCAGTTTACAAGGGACCAGAGTTGATTCTTTTTTTTTTGAGTGACTGTGACTGGTGTTTATCTCATTATTTAGTTTTTTTTTCCTTTTGTTCTTGTAGCCATTGAATTCAATTGTTTTATTTCATTTTGTAATTTTTGAGTTTATGGGTGAGAACCCCAACTCTTCTGTTATGTAATAATAATAATAATAACAACTGCCATTCAAGAACGTTACTTGAAAATTTCTCCGTTGAGACAACGGTTTGCAACCGCTCGCCTCCATCAAAATCAGCTTGAGCAAACTCATGGGGTGCAAATTAGCACTCAGACAATAAGAAATCGCCTCAGAAAATATGATTTAAGGCCTCGTGTCGCGCCAAGAGGCGAAGCTCTTACCCCAGCCCATAGAAGGGCGCGTTTGGATTTTGCGAGAGAGCATATCCATTGGGAAGAGGCCGATTGGGAAAGAGTTCTCTTCACAGATGAGTCTACAACTACTATTGTGATCGACGTTCCCTTGTATACAGACGTCCACATGAAAGATATGCTCAGTGCAATTTCCTGAATACTACTGGTTTCGGGGGAGGATCGATTATGGTATGGGGTGGAATCTCTTTGACTGCTCGCACAGACCTAGTGGTCGTTGATAATGGAGCTATGAATGCTAAGTATATAAGGAACATTCTTGAAGAGCATGTAATGCCATTTGCCCCATACATTGGTGAAAATTTCATTTTTATGGACGATAATGCCAGACCCCATCGTGCGCGCATCGTTCAGGAGTACCTTGAAGAGGTTGAAGTCTCTCGAATGGAATGGCCAGCAAGAAGTCCAGATCTCAATCCTATTGAGCAGGTTTGGGACAACCTCAATAGAAGGCTGAGAAGTTCAGAAAATCATCTAGCTACTCTTAATGACTTACGGCCGTTTTCAATAAACAACCGAAGATAGCCGATAGAGCTCTATCTTCGGTTTTACCGGCCTTCTATCGGTGCTGATATCTATCTATGGTTTGCGTTTCACAATCATGGTTTAACCATATCTTGGTTAAAGCATGGATAGATAGGGACTTCTTCAGTTCTCACCTCAATCCATAGAACTTGATTTATTCATTTTATTTTTCGAATCATTAATCGCATATTTTTGTATTATCACTGTGATTGGATGTCGAATTGGAATGTAATTATTCATATAAATTCTGTTGTTTTTTCATTTTTCCTTTTAATTTATGAAAGAATAGGCATAAAGACAACTCATGATCTATGTTTAGAACTCGGAAGTTTTGTTAATTTAAATTTGGAATTAGGGAATACCAGGGAAACTAAAATAAAGTATTTCATTAAACTGACTTCCCAATCTGATTTGGTTGAAGTTATTGTACTTCAACCCTTCCTTTAGGTTTCACTTGTGAATAAATGATTATTTAAAACAAGTATTGGGGATCAAGGGATCTAGAAAAATAATTAAAAAAATCATAAACGTGATGAGAAATTAAATGAGGTTGCATGAATACTGATATGAACTATATCAATTTCAATATTACTACTACTCGTTAACAGTTAAATAATGAAAAATCTTATTTTTAGTGCAGAAAATCATTTATTTATATGTAAGTGACTGTCTTTCTGCTGTCTAATATTAGGATGTGAAGAAACGGACTACAAAAAAAAAACAGAGAGAAGTATCATTCAGGCTGAAATTGAGAAACTCTAATTGAAAGCACAATTGCAATCATATTCGTTCGTTATCGTAAGGTTACCCATTATGATCTTGTTCATCTGCATTTCCTCGTGGAACTAAAATAATGGGTAAATTAGCAGATAATCTATCCAGTAAGGACAATAAAAAAATTATAACAATAAATAAAATGAACAAACAGCTTTATTTTCATACAGGTGAAACCTAATTACATAAAAATTAACAAAAACCCTAAACTAATTAGACCAAAAAATAAAATGACATCCAACTTTGTTCTAGCCGACCATTCAATTATTTTGTACAACTCCATTTATTGCGGTGGCAACGAAACTTACAATAAACGGGCACTAGGATGCCTATTGTACCAAACTAATTGGCAATGGCCTTATTCAGCTTGCTCAATCAAAAGCAAATTCACATCCGTTTAAAATATGAACTCTATGGAATAATAAACCAAGCTGAGGTTATGACCAAATACATGAAACCAACTATCTATAAGTGACACTCATTTCTGCATGTACTTCTTTAAAATTGTAACTTTTGGAAATATCTTCAAGTAGCTGTAGCAATATTTACAAATAGAATATTTTCAAGTTTCAACCCTCATATTCAATGCTCAAACAGAATATCTTCTCCTCCGAACACGCTAATCACCTGAAAAAGTATTTGACTTGAAATTCAACTTATTGTGTATATTTTCTTCAACTAAATTATTATCTTTCAGTTTGTTAATACATGAAAATAATAAATACAAGATATGAGATTCCGTTGAATATTTGTTCAGCTCTACTACTGGATATCCATTATCACACAATAACCAGCGATTTCCGAGTCTGTCTTGTTGTTCACAATATCCTGAAATCTTTATACAATGGATACTTGTTGGTACAGTCAGGAACAGTTTATAAATTTCACCTTCCAAATCTGAATGATTAAACATTGCTGTATCATGAATTCATCCTGGTCACCAAGTCGAAACATTCAGAAGCATAAGTTAACACGATCTGAACATACGAAGATGATATGCTTTTTATATTTCTTGAATCTCCCAATGTGAAATGTCATATTTTCACTATTTCTGAAAATAAAAGTTCGTTAAAGCCTAAATACATGTTATTCAATTTTCAGAGTGAATACTTACTCGTTGACCGTATCAATATACGAGTTACACCATTATGTAGCCTGTAAGCCTATAAATATCAGCAATTTTGTGAAATTCTTGTTGGTAGAACCTTTCTATTGAAACGTACTGCACACACAATTCCGCTACAGCTTTTTTTCCGTGATTCCTGAAAACTAAGAACGTGGATATTTCTAAACTGAATAGGTTCAAATAGTCTTACCTTGGAGATTTTACTTTTTCGAATATGAATGAAAACTTCATGCAACACACTCTAGTTCAATAAGAATTTACATGTCAACTCCTAATCATTCAAGTATTTTATGGACTTTTCGCGTAATCGTTTCTTTCCATTCCTCATCTTCATCCCATCATTTTATTGCAATAATTCCATATCGCGATTAAAGTACTTCATTAATACAATTCAATTTTGCTCAGGTATCCCAGAAAACAGCAATAAAATGTACTCTAACAAAAATTCCCAACACTTATCCATAGTTCTTACTGCCCGAATTCCACCAGTAAACAAATAACGCTACCGAAGATTCTTTCAACTATCTTTGGTTAAGTTTAAAGTTCTTTGGAACGCCGGTAGGCTCATTTACTTCAGGGGCTGGTATCTCAGTAGCTCTATCTGACCTCTTTAGGAAACCAACGATACACCTTACCGATCGATAGAAATCCCAGTAGGCAGATAGAATATTGGAACAGAAGTAGGTACAAATGGATCGATTTCTCTAACGCAGGTAGACAAATATCGGCTATCGGCTATCTTCGGTTGTTTATTGAAAACGGCCGTTAGGAATCCAACTCGGAGAAATCTGGGAAGGATTAGATCACTCATTTTGAGTATGAACCCTCGTTGCCTAGCTGTAATTAACGCAAGGGGTGGAAATACCAAGTATTAAATCACTTATCAGCATTTCAGTATTTTGAAAATTGTTCATTTCTCTTCTTTCACATAAGATTCGGTGAAATCCTGAATTTTTCTTCCATTAAATGTGTCTTGCTTCGTTCAAAACCTTCCCGAGAGAACATAAAAAATAAGTTATAAAGTCAATGTAGAGTTAACTTTCATTAAAATTGAGATTTTCAGAATGTGCGTTAATATTTTTTCGCAGTGTATTTTAGAACAATACTTTTGACGTTTGTAGAAAAAGTTTTGTTTACATCTCATGCGCGAAATGCTACTTTGGTGATCTCGACTATTTTTTAACTCGGCTGCGCCTCGTTAAAAAAAATCAGTTCTCGATCACCAAAGTAGCATTTCGCGCACTAGATACAAAAATAACTATTTTTAAATGCAGACGAATCGATAACCGCCTCTTTTCTCGGTCCTGTTAAAAACTTAAGAACGATTCCTTTCAGGCTGAGCATTGAGCAGGTTGACACCCTGTGGGAATGCCTCGCGCACGACTCCGAATGCTCGGACGAACTGTTCAGCTGGCTGCTGTCACAGACCAAGACAAACGAGCTTCACGCGTTGAAGGTGGACGCCCTCAGGCGTCTATACGTCCACCATCTGCCCAGCTTGCCCCTGGAGAAGTACAGCATGACTTGCCTGAGCCTGTTTCAGCACCTGTGCAGCCTGAATAACTTTTTGATGGTTAAAGGTGGCGACAGCTCCAAGAATGGACACAACGTGGGGATGGATCATATGTGGAAGATCGCTTTGAGGGCCACCAATACAGGTGAGGAAGGAGTGAAGACGTTTTTTGATTGGATTAAGTTAACCCAAATAGACCTGAAATTTTTTTTCTTTCATTTCAATGAGAATTTTGTCAGATTAAGGTTTAAATGAAGCCTTTTCATATTTTTCATCTTGATGTGTACCTATACTTCACGAAAAGTTAAAATTTGTGGTGTTCTTTTAAAGAAACGGTAGGTTTTTGAGCGACTAAAATTCATTCTATGAAAAATGAACATTGAATTATAAAATGTCGTAATTATGGAAGCAATTTTTCGGATGTTATGCTATTTTATATTTAATACTTATAAAATGTTAGTTTTCATGCCGAACTTCACAATTTTTTTATTTTATTCTGGTAAACAATCAGGTGGTCTACTCTGACCTATCTTGAAGATTGGTGTAAACTCTTTGATTGCTCAGATGGTCCTGTTTATGTTGTTTTTCTATTAGTTTCCAGCAATCTCATTGCGATGATAGCTAGTCTAGTTTGTTACCATTTCTGCGTTTTAAACAATCATGTCAAAGCAGTGTGCAAGAAGTAGGAAATACAATTTTTGTCCTTGTCGAAATACGATTCTAACTCATGTTTTTAAGGGATCAGTCAACGCCCCCCATATATTCTAATGTTGCCTGAGTTTTGGTTGGTCAATGATATTTTTTTCTCAAGGTGAATATATTATTACTTTGTTTAGTGCATGGAATTACGAATAAGAAATTAGTAGGTGCATAAGCAACATTATTGTTATTTCACTTACAGAAAACTAATGAATTATGTGCAGAAGGAAATTTTGCTATCAGGTGGTTCTGAAATCATATCCAGATTATCTGCATGATGTAGTATCTCATGCAGAGTCAGTTCATTTTTCAATAGTTATAACAATAGATTCAGGTAATATAGTAGGTGATAATCCTACCGTTCCGTTAAAAGAACGCCTTCATTTACGTAGCAAAAATCAGGATTTGAGATCATGGAGAAGATGAATTCGCCTCTAATATTATTCATCCAACCATAGATATAATTATTTTATTCGCAAAAGCCATGAAATAAATACATATGAAAAAATACACCACCAGAAAAAAAGAGGTATTGCAACAATTGATATATTTATGAAGTTAACATGGCTTTAAAGTGAATTTGAATACTGAAGCACTTTGTAGGTTATATTCAGTGTTGAAGAAAGCATTAATTTATGTGTATATATTGACGCCTTCTTTGTTTCTTTATTTTGAGCGTGAATAGAAAACTTTTAGATAGTTGTTCTTTATACGGAACGGTAGGTCTATTTGGGTTAATACTTTTTTTTTTCAGATGTGAGCATGGCAGCCATGCAGTACATAAACAGCTATTACATGGGTCATAATTTACAACATGAGGGACAGTTCATGAGGCAGTGTATGACCCACCTCAAAGCTGCCACGGAGGATCTGATATCGTCCTCGGGTGCAGGGGCAGAGGAACCCCCTCTGTTGTGCATTCAAAGAGCGCTCCTATTAATGAAAAGTCATCTTGATGCATTCAAGCGAAGGTAGGGTTAAATATCCAATACTATTTTAGGTAGTTCTGGACTAGATAGGTGAAATCTTCGAAAGGTGTCCTGGGCTCGATTTTCGTGAAAACACCATTAGTGAAAACCGTTTCACGATATCTTAATTTTTTTTATATTTTGATATATTATCGATTTCGAAAATGTGCGATAACTTTTTTATTTACGAATATGTCTGAAATCGATTAAAACTTTCTAGAAGCGCTTTTTCACCGGAAATAAGAAACTATATTCAATTTTTTTTTCTTGTGGAAAAAACCATTCTTTTAAATTTTAAATACGAAACCATTTTTTCATCTTATATCATAAAAAAAATTAAAATGATGTCTTATTCCCAGAGAAAAAAGTGCTTCTTGAAAGTTTTTATCTTTTTCAGATATTTTCGAAAATGAAAATGTTATGGCACATTTTCGAACTCGATGAAATATCAAAATTTTGTTATATCTTCAAAACGAATGAAGATATCGGTTTTCACTACTGGTGTTTTCACGGAAATCGAGCCCAGGGCTCCTTTCAACGTTTTTACCTATCTAGTCTAGAAGTACTAGAAACGGTCAAAATCAAGTAATTTGGGATACCCTGTTCAGGCTGAGGCTTCAATTCATACTTTATTTCCATGAAAACCAAATTTTTTATTTTTCAACGTTTCCCAAAATTCGTCTTCATAACAAAACAAGGTGTTGAAATATTTATTTTTTTTTTTTTTCGTTTCAGTTTTGTAAAGATCTACTTGGTTACCTTTATTTTGTTGTCAGAATTTTTCTGGGTGAAACGTAGTTGGATTTAAATGATTAGAGATGGATTCTTTCTTTTTATTTTAAATCGAGTGAATTATAACAAGATTCTTTTATTATGGAAAAGAACAGAAAAACTTCAAGATTCCAACGGAATCATAAAAAATAGGGTTCTTATTCGAAAGACAAAAGTTATGAGCCAATCATGATCCCAGTTTTCGACCCAACATTTATAACACCCTGTGACGAGTTTTTCAAAATTCTAGAAATGTACAATGTTTCCACAGTCTTCGACTTCAAAAATGTGAAAACGGTTTGTGCTTAAAATATTTAGAATAGGAACTAGCTGGCCCGCGCAACTTCGTCTGCCCAAATCGGCTATTGAAATTATTGATATTGTTATAAGTCCAATATTATCTTCAAACACGAAAAATTTTAAAGAAGCCTAGATCCTGATTGCCACACCGCCTACCGGATCCAATTGTATTTCCCTAACTACGTATCACAAAAGATCAACTGCAAAAAGAGGACGTCACTTGAAATGTCACTTTCACAAATGATCACCGAAGCCGATAATGACATAGATAACCGAACATGATACTCGATGTTTATCGAATTATCAATTAATCATTTATTATTAATCGATAACATTGGTGTCTTATGCAAATTTTGCGTCGTTCTCACTTGAAGAAATAATTGAATTCGAGGAATAAATGTAACGATGTTATAAATTATGCAAAATCAATTTTAAAACATCGATGATCATCGAAAATCAATGATAATCGATCACTTCTTTTTCTAAGGAAAAACCATATTAAATACCTTGCATTTTTATATTTTCTCACCTCTTAAACCTTCCCTGGAATTACACAAATAAGGCAAGACCAAAATTAGTCAAATTGGTCCAGCCGTTTTCAAGTTTTGGCGTACTTAACGCAATTCATTTTTATACTAGCTGACCTGGCAGACTTTGTACTACCTCAATCAATAAATAAAAAAGCAAATTTTATATTACAATAAACTATTATGGTATAATACCTTGAAAGTGGACATAAAATTGTCCTGTACAATATGTGTTGCGCCAAACGATGTCGTCTGAAAGCTGTTATATTTTTTAATGTTGTCCAAGAAGTGTTTAGAATCATTTCCTATCCTAGAAACTAAAGAGCGTAGGGGATCTGGTGGTGGGACCAATTGTGGCAATTGGCTATTAGATAAGCTAACTGACCAGACGAACTTTGTTTCGCCTTAGAGATAAATAAAGTTGTACTAACCATTGGTTTTTTTCAAGAAGGAAATATATTAGGTGAAATACAAAAAATTTGATTGCATTGAAATAAGTATGTACATTGTTATTCATACATAAAAAGAATTCTCTTTATTTAAGAGGTAAAGAGGTAACTTTTTTTATATTTCAATTTTTCCAATTCCTCCATTGTAGTACATTGTGATGAACAACATTTTTAGTCTTTTTCCCGGGTGCGATAATAAATAGGGCAGAAGGTTTGCCGACTCGTGAACACGCAACATACAACTGGCCATGAGAAAAACAACAATTTTCCAGATTTAAGCCACACAAGCCCAAGGACTGGTCTTGCGATTTGTTAATTGTCATAGCAAACGCAAGACGAATGGGAAATTGAATTCTCTTAAACTTAAATGGCATATCTGTTGGGATCATCGGAATTCTGGGAATAAGAACTTCCTCACCTTTATACTTTTTTTTTTAGTATTGTGCAATGAATCAGGTGACTTTCAGGGTGTTTGACCACCAAAGGTGTTCCGTTGCATGATTTTGACTGGTCAAGATTTCTCAACAAAATGACAATTGTAAATTGTGTGGTGGCAAACCTGGTGAATCCAATGAGTTCAAAACTCAGTAGGATAATTTGTAGTTTCCTTCTCGTTTGTTGCACTATCTATAGATTTATAAGAAGGCAGTGGACTAATACTTTCACTTTGAATGATCAAATTTACGTCCATTGTGAATCGGCACTTACTTCTGCGCACAGCCTTAGAATTCTAAGGCTTAGTTAGACGTTTAGGCAACTCAAAATACACAGTTATTGTTTACATTGCCATCTAATGGCGATAATAGTAGAATGGGGATTTGTTCAAAACATTTCGTCATAAAAATTTTCGGTGGTATTTGGAAGAAAGATAGGTGTAATAACACATGGACTCAGATGCGTTAATATTATTGGAAAATGTAGTTCACGAATTAATATCAAATATAATACTTTCCCGAAAACGCTATTAACCGTAGCGACACCTAGTGGCGTTATCTGCCAAAAGGAAAATTATTTCCTATTTTTTTTCCATTTCATCAAATTTTTGAGAGTTTTAATGTATTTTATGTTAACCCCGCCGTAGAAGAATTCAATAAAAAATCCTTCATAACAAACAGTTCATCCAATCTTGAGTTATAAATGGTGTAACCAACAAAATGGCTTACTTAGTTTTATATCTTAATATATAAAACTCAGTCGATATAGTGATATAAATTCGGTGAACTACATTAATAATAATATTAACGCATCTGAGTCCATGTGTTATCACACCTTTCTTTCTTCCGAACACTACGGAAAATTTTATGACGAAAAAACTTAAAATGTGGTTCATCATAAGGTACAACAATGAGACAATTTTTAAATAATAATAAGGTACCGCGTAAATAAAGTGAAGTCTATTCATGTAAATAACAATGTACATACCTACCTATTTCAATGTAATTAAATTTTTTGTATATTTTGTACTTTAATTTTGTATTATTTACCTCCTACTTGAAAAAGTACCAGTTTTGTTGAAACAACTTTATGAATCTCTGAGGCGAAACAAAGATATACAGATAATTCTTTTCTTTGGGACACAAGTTGCTAGTTTTTTTTTTTTTGTAGAGTAGTTAAAGTAATTGCAATTCCCATCGTTATCGCGCATCTTTGTGTCGCAGGTACGCTTACCACCTGCGCAAATGGGCCCTGGAGGGCAAAGGGATCGGCAGCCACTCGGCGAACCTGGGCGACAAGACAGGCTCCCCGATAAGGCTCGTCATACAGTCGGGTAGCTCTACCGAAAGGTGCTTCCTAGATCTGTCGAGTTCCGACTACGTGGCCGAGCTGCGGGCCGAGATCGTGAACTGGTGCGAAGGTCTGGCCCAGACGAAGAGCCAGGACGGGGACAGCAACCCGCCCGTGCGGAGCGGGGAGACCTGGATCAGGATAATCACGCAGGGCCAGGAGCTGACCATCGATTGCGACGAAAAAACGCTGGGCGAAATGGGTTTCAAGGATAATCAGGTACGTTCGGACTGCGCAAATGCATTAAAATATGTCGACGTAAAAGAAAAGACTCAAATATAGTATATTATTTAACGAGCAGTAATGCAAGTCATAACTCCCGCAGATGAAGTTTGCAGTAATTCATCAAGGGAGTTATGACCATTACTGCAAGTTGAATACTATACTTTATCCACAACTATAATAATATACATTCTTACTACCATACATTAATTATTTTCGTCCATCACATCTTTTCTAATTCATTCATTTTCCGAATAAATTCACATTCTGAGAAATACGTAATTGCTAAGAATGGAGAAAAGGCAACATAGTGTTGACTTGGAACGTAAAAATATTTTGACAAACGTCATAACCTCCATTTTCGTTCGATACAGAGTGGAATGTGTCAAATTTCCTAGGCTAGAGGAGTGATTTTATATTTGTGAATAGAATATAGGTATTGTTCGATTACATCGGCCACAGGTGTTTCGGAGGCAGTAAAAGGATTGTTTCCACAGTCTGGCAACTATGTCTCCTTCAGAACTCTGACGTCATGCTATAGTTGAATAAACGAACTACGCTGCGCAAAAAAATTGACGCACATTCTGAAAATCTCAATTTTAATGAAAGTTAACTCTACATTGACTTTATAACTTATTTTTTATGTTCTCTCGAGAAGGTTTTGAACGAAACAAGATACATTAAATACAAGAAAAATTCAGGATTTCACCGAATCTTATGTGAAAGAAGAGAAATGAACAATTTTCAAAATACTGAAATGCTGATAAGTGATTTAATACTGGGTATTTCCACCCCTTGCGTTAATTACAGCTCGGCAACGACGGTTCATACTCAAAATGAGTGATCTTAAAACGTTCTGATCTAATCCTTCCCAGATTTCTCCGAGTTGGATTCCTAAGTCATTAAGAGTAGCTGGATGATTTTCTGAACTTCTCAGCCTTCTATTGAGGTTGTCCCAAACCTGCTCAATCGGATTGAGATCTGGTCTTCTTGCTGGCCATTCCATTCGAGAGACTTCAACCTCTTCAAGGTACTCCTGAACGATGCACGCACGATGGGGTCTGGCATTATCGTCCATAAAAATGAAATTTTCACCAATGTATGGGGCAAATGGCACTACATGCTCTTCAAGAAAGTTCCTTATATACTTATCAGCATTCATAACTCCATTATCAACGACCACTAGGTCTCTGCGAGCAGTGAAAAATATTCCACCCCATACCATAATCGATCCTCCCAAGAAACCAGTAGTATTCAGGAAATTGTACTGAGCATATCTTTCATGTGGACGTCGGTATACAAGGGAACGTCGATCACAATGGTAGAGGCAGAATCTAGACTCATCTGTGAAGAGAACTCTTTCCCAATCGGCCTCTTCCCAATGGATATGCTCTCTCGCAGAATCCAAACGCGCCCTTCGATGGGCTGGGGTAAGAGCTGGGCCTCTTGCCGCGACACGAGGCCTTAAATGATATTCTCTGAGGTGATTTCTCATTGTCTGAGTGCTAATTTGCACTCTATGAGTTTGCTCAAGCTGATTTTGAAGGAGGCGAGCGGTTGCAAACCGTTGTCTCAACGAAGAAACTCTCAAGTAACGTTCTTGAATGGCAGTTTTACCCGTGGTCTACCCTGTCCTGGTCTTCGGACATTCATACCTGTCTCCCTGAATCGCTGCAACATTCTGGACACACTTGTATGGGAAACTCCAAAGCTTTCTGCGATTCTTGTGTATGTCCACCCTTCTTCTCGCAAAACTACCGCTTGGGCACATTCCTCTTGGGTCGAATTGCGTGTTTCGCGTTGCATAGCGATCGAGTGTAGAAAATCGAACGAAAGAAAAACTATTGACCACTAGAATTGATCGAGAACAACTGATTTTAGAATGGAGCCAATACATTCAAAATCTGATAATATCATCTTATTTTATTCCTGCTGGGAAAAAACATCTGTATTGAAGAAAAACGTTGAAAGTGGATAACATATGCATGCATAATTCTGATAAAAATAATTATCATTGAGAACACCTTCAGTTGTAGAATGAATTTGAGATTTCCATGTGCGTTAATTTTGTTGCGCAGTGTATGAACGGTTGGATCAATGTCTTTGGCGGTTGTTGCAGATGATATACATTTCCATTGGCGTTTCGAGAAATATGAAGAAGAAGGAATTCATGGACTCACCATCTATGCAACCTCCTCCACCTAGAGAGTCCATACCAGCCCTGTTATTGCTACAACCGAATTACTTCGAACAGCTTTTCTCGTTGATGCATACTCTGAGCTCGATGAAAGCTCAAATCAAGGGAGGGGTGAGTACTCTTTTTTTTGTTTTCATACATGTTACTGAATTTTTTTTTTTTTATTTAGAGACACGTTCCCCACACAAAGGGCCAAGTGCTCAGCAGAAGGGTTTGGGATATTTTGACCTTGTTGCCCACGAGCCCCACCCTCCTCAGCGGATTTCAAAAGTTGGACACGCCTCTGGTCGAGCTGCTGAATCCGTCCAGCGCGCAAAAATTGATGTACTCGCTTTACATCATCGAGTCGCTGAGCGTTAAGAACCCGCAGTTGAAGAACAAGGAGGATGAGGAAAATCAGAACTCCTGGTGTCAAAAATTCATTCAACATGGCGGTCTGAGGCATCTATTCGATATATTCAAGTCTGGTGAGCGTTTTCTCATTGTCACTTTGGTATTTCCTTAATTGGAAAAATTTGTTTTTGTTTTGTTTCTGTATTTTAGATCTTTCATGAGTTTTTAATGCTTTTCCATTTGACATCTTGTTGTTTATACCAAATATGGTACCTAATTTCTTCTAAAACTTATAGGAGGAGTCAACATTAATGAAAATTGAAAAAAAAGCAATATCTTGACTGACAAAAGATATTAATTTGCGGTTTTTCAGACACAATCAATGATGATTAGCCTTTCTATGAGCTGGTTAGAGCTGGCTAATGTATTGCATTTGAAATTTCCTAAGAAAAAACACAAATGATAGTGTTTAAACGCGACCCTTCGGTATTTCAATGGACTGTAATTTTGAATATGAAATTATTTATAATGTCAACTAGAGATCAAAAAAGATATCACCAAAACAATTTTCGTACGACGAATGTTTTTGCTCCCACATTTTCTTCAACAGGTGGACGGGTCGGCCAACGTTGCCACGCATACTTGAATTGGTGAGAATCAAAAGAAAAACAAAAAAAACAAAACAATTTCCGAACATTGGTCTATCCGATGTTCCCATTATCGCGAATCCCTAACAGATAGGAAGTGCAACATGAAATGTTTATTTTTTTAATGCTTTTTGAATGGTGCACAAGCTTATAAAACTCTTTTCAAGTATTCAGGGTTATTCACGAATATGGCTCTGTAGAATATTTTAAGGAAAGACACAAGATTCAGGATTGAAATTCTTAAGGTGAGCGTCAAGTAAGAAGATGACTTCTCGTATATTTTCTGAAGGTTCTAGGACTTCTGGTTTTTCCGGAAGTGACATCAACTTTCGTTTTTCAATTGGGAAGACTCATTTTTTATTGCATAAATAAATTCTTCATTGAATTCTGAGTCTTTTTGATTCCAAAAGTTTGAATTTTCCCGAGAAAATTCTCTTTAAATGAGGAAATACGTAAAAAAATTTCAAAATTGAACTCTGTTGAAATACAAACAACTTCGATGTTTTTTCATTAAAAATTCTTATTTTTGAGAATCTCCGAGAAGAAAGGATGATGCTTCTTTTCCGACAGCGTGAATTCTTTGTCAGAGTTAGAAGTGTCGAAACATCAAAAAATCGTTTTTTTCAAATTGGAGCCCCATTTTTTCGAAGCATTTTCGAAATCTTCGTCACAAAATAAAAGGAGCATACGTCCAAGAATTTTATCCCAAAATGAATATTTTTCGAGATATTCAGGAAAATCGATTTTGTCTTCAATTTTCAATCTCGTTCCGAATTTTTTTTATTGGAAAATAATTAGCGGTCAAGTGAAATTTTTGGAAATCTCTGTTATCGAGAAAATATTTTCTAATAGTTCAGACGAGTTCAGTTTTTCTTTATTTCTTAAGGCTTAATATAATTACCGCAAATTCTTAATTCTGGAGAATTTCTTTTTTGTCATGGTAGGGAAATTTGAATTTTCAGTTATGAAATTGTTACATGTTCTGTTAATTATTCGTTCATTAAAAATTATTTCAAATTGTTTTTTTCTGCATTCCTGAGAATTTTTTAAGTTGACTTCACTAATACTCACATTGAGAACTTTAAACCAATTGTTGCTCTCGCATTGCAGATGATAACATGGGCGCCCGCAGAATTTTTTCTCAGGGGGGGCCAAATAATGATTTGATGAGGCGCAGACGAAATGAGTATTCGGTTTCACTCAAAAACAAGAAGCGAATCAAAATCTCAGGGGGGCCACGGCCCCCCCTGGCCCCCCCCTGCGGGCGCCCATGGATGATAATTCAAGAACTCAACTAGTCTGAACTATAGAAAACATTTTCTCGATAACAGAGATTTCCAAAAATTTCACTTCACCGCTTATTATTTTCCAGTAAAAAAAAAATATTCGGAATGAGATTGAAAATTGAAGACAAAATCGTTTTTCCTGAATATCTCGAAAAATATTCAATTTGGGATAAAAGTTTTGGACGTATGCTCCTATTACTTTTTGACGAAGATTTCGAAAATGCTTCGAAAAAATTGGATTTCAATTTGAAAAAAACGATTTTTTGATGTTTCGTCACTTCTAACTTTGACAAAGAATTTGTGACCTCCTGTATCATATTCTGAAAATCACGCTATCGGAAAAGAAGCATCACCCTTTCTTCTCGGAGATTCTCAAAAATGAGAATTTTTATTGAAAAAACCCCGAAGTTGTCTGTATTTCACCAGAGTTCAATTTTGAGATTTTTTTTCGTATTTCCTCATTTAAAAAAATTTTTTTCGGAAAATTCAAAATTTTGGAATCAAAAAGGCTATGAATTCAATGGAGAATCTTTTTAGGCAATAAAAAAGTTCTAGAACTTTCAAAAAATATACGAGAAATCGTCTTCTTACTTGAAGCTCACCTTTAGAATTTCAATCCTGAATCTTGTGTCTCCTGAAAATATTCTATAGAGCCATATTCGTGAATAATCCTGTATATTTTAGTAAAAACAAGGTTTTAATGAGCAAAATTGGTCGAAAACATCAAAATTGAATCTGAAAAGACAACAGAGACTACAAAATAAAAAGACTACAACTTGTTATTGTTAACAAATCGAAAAACAACGCAAAAAAATTCATATTACCTACATCGCGTAAAAACTTAAAGTCGCAGGAAAAGTCAAATTCACAGAGCATAACCTTCCTATCTTGGCCACCGTTTTCGCCTGTTCACTGTAACGACGAAACCAAAATTGCGACTGATTGACTGATTCAGAATGAGGAACATAAACATTATTTACATTTTCACGCCTGGTGTGCATTTGCTCCTTTATCGACGAAAAACTTCAAATTATTGCGTATTTTCTCTTTGCTGGTTTCATGAAGTATCTAGTCTCGAAAATGAAAAGTTTCCTGCGACAACATCTTAATATATAAAACTAAGTCGGCCATTTTGTTGGTTACACCATTTATAACTCGAGATTGGATGAACTGTTTGTTATGAAAGATTTTTTGTTGGATTCTTCTATGGCGGGGTTAACATAAAATACATTAAAACTCTGGAAAATTTGATGAAATGGCAAAAAAATAGGAAATAATTTTTCTTCTTGGAATAACGCCAGTAGGTGTCGCTACGGTTAAGAGCGTTTTCGTGAAAGTATTATATATTGTATTTGTCATAATGAAAATTTGAAAATACGACAGTTTAGAAAATTGGTATGATCATTCCACTTTTGTATTTTTTAGCTGATCACTCTAGTTTATATCAACATTTTGTGTATTTATTGAGGTATTTGTATTTCTGTTCAAAATATATTTATAAATAAAAATACTTTATTAATTCGGTGAACAATATTTTCTAATAATATTAACGCATCTGAGTCCATGTGTTATTACACCTATCTTTCTTCCGAACACTACGGAAAATTTCATGACGAAATTTTTTGAACAAATCTCCATTATACTATCAAATGTGAACAATTACTGTGTATTTTGAGTTGCCTAAACAAATGTTTTGGGGACGCATTGATTTTTTTGTCTGGTGACTTCCGACAACCATTACCGGTAATTCCAAAATCGACGGCTGCCGATGAAATAAATGCTTCAAATTTGGCTAGGTAATGAAGCTCTCAATTCAGTTGATAGCGGTTGGAATAGTACCAATGGATATTTGCAGCCTACAAAAATGCAAAAAACACCTGCACCACAAAAATTGTTGAAAATGATTTTTTGTAACTGCAAAAAAATGTAATGCGTCATGCACCTGCAGAAAACTGAGTCTTTTTTGTAATGCTGTAATGTGCAGGTGTTAACTGCCAAAACAGTTGTCCAATCTTTGGCAAAGATGAAGAAATAATTGACAGTGGCGACAGCCACTGAGTATCAGATTAATTTTTTGACACAAAAAGTATTAATTTCACGTGAATAAAGTGATGAATAAATGTTTGAATGATATTTTCATTTTGTTATTTTGAACAAATAGGAGTTGCTTTTAGGGGTTGAAGAATAAAAAGAACTAAAACTAACATTGATCCAAAATACTGTTAGAAAATTGATTGAAATTAATTAATTATATTGATAAAGACTCATTTTTACATATTTTATGCTGAAAGGGGGTGGTTTATACAGTCTTGAAGTATATGAAGACCTTCATTAAACTTCATAAAACGCTACTGAGGCTCAAAAATTACTTTGATTTACGTTAGAACAAGTTTCTTTTAATTTTGGATAAAGAGGTTGTTTTCACCCCTTAAAAATAATAAGCATAAATCGACATAGGGTAGGAGTAGGAAACAAGTATAGCTCATATCCAAAATGTTATTAAAAGCCAAAGCATCTTGATAGAATTCGGAGGTAATGCCTAATTTTCGCCCTCATTGACTGAACTAAATGTACAGGACAATTTTATGTCCACTTTCAAGGTATTATACCATAATAGTTTATCATAATATTAAAGTTGCTTCTATTTATCGATTAAGGTAGTACGAAGTCTGCCAGGTCAGCTAGTTTAACAAATTTTTAATTATAGGGGTCCTGCAAAGAGGAGGGGGAGACGGCTGTGAATGGCAACAGGACTGTTTGGCCTCTTTGTTGAAGACTTTGTATCACCTTGGTGTCGAACAGTGGACCCCCGAAATGAAACAAGCAAGAACCGACAAAATTATCATTCCGAATCTGAACGAAGTAAGTGCTTTAAAAATCAGGGAAATCCTTGATATACCTCATTTCCTTCCAGACCATGATTAGCATGATGGATGTGAAAACAACGTTGCCACAACTGACCAGTATTTTAGAAGAAGCGTCTTTGCCGAAAGATCTCAACCAATACAAAACTGGGCTCTGGGGTAGAGCTCAAGTGGTGCATTATGCCTTGGGACTGTTGGTGTCTTGGCTGCATTCCAGCGAACAAGCGCAGGAAGCCCTTTTCACGATGCCCAACTTCTCCACCTGGTTGAAAAGATTGGTGAGTACGCTTACAGTATTGGACAAAATACACTGCGCAAAAAAATTAACGCACATTCTGAAAATCACAATTTTAATGAAAGTTAACTCTACATTGACTTTAAAACTTATTTTTTATGTTCTCTCGGGAAGGTTTTGAACGAAACAAGACACGTTAAATGGAAGAAAAATTCAGGATTTCACCGAATCTTATGTGGAAGAAGAGAAATGAACAATTCTCAAAATACTGAAATGCTGATAAGTGATTTAATACTTGGTATTTCAACCCCTTGCGTTAATTACAGCTCGGCAACGACGGTTCATACTCAAAATGAGTGATCTTAAAATGTTCTGATCTAATCCTTCCCAGATTTCTCCGAGTTGGATTCCCAAGTCATTAAGAGTAGCTGGATGATTTTCTGAACCTCTCAGCCTTCTATTGAGGTTGTCCCAAACCTGCTCAATCGGATTGAGATCTGGACTTCTTGCTGGCCATTCCATTCGAGAGACTTCAACCTCTTCAAGGTACTCCTGAACGATGCGCGCACGATGGGGGTCTAGCATTATCGTCCATAAAAATGAAATTTTCACCAATGTATGGGGCAAATGGCACTTCATGCTCTTCAAGAATGTTCCTTATATACTTATCAGCATTCATAGCTCCATTATCAACGACCACTATGTCTGTGCGAGCAGTCGAAGATATTCCACCTCATACCATAATCGATCCTCCCTCGAAACCAGTAGTATTCAGGAAATTGCACTGAGCATATCTTTCATGTAGACGTCTGTATACAAGGGAACGTCGATCACAATGGTAGAGGCAGAATCTAGACTCATCTGTGAAGAGAACTCTTTCCCAATCGGCCTCTTCCCAATGGATATGCTCTCTCGAAAAATCCAAACGAGCCCTTCGATGGACTGGGGTAAGAGCTGGGCCTCTTGCCGCGACACGAGGCCTTAAATCATATTCTCTGAGGCGATTTCTTATTGTCTGAGTGCTAATTTGCACCCCATGAGTTTGCGCAAGCTGATTTTGAAGGAGGCGAGCGGTTGCAAACCGTTGTCTCAACGAAGAAACTCTCAAGTAACGTTCTTGAATGGCAGTTGTTACCCGTGGTCTACCCAGTCCTGGTCTTCGGACATTCATACCTGTCTCCCTGAATCGCTGCACCATTCTAGACACACTTGTATGGGAAACTCCAAACCTTTCTGCAATTTTTGTGTATGTCCACCCTTCTTCTCGCAAAACTACCGCTTGGGCACATTCCTCTTGGGTCAAATTGCGTGTTTCGCGTTGCATAGCGATCGAGTGTAGAAATTAAAACGAAATTGATCAAGAACAACTGATTTTAGAATGGAGCCAATATATTCAAAATCTGATTTTTTTTTTCCTGCTGGGAAAAAACATCTAATTATCATTGGGAACACCTTCAGTTGTAGAATAAATTTGAGATTTCCATAATGTGCGTTAATTTTTTTGCGCAGTGTAATTACCGATGGTGTCGCTGCATTCGCCGATCAGCTGTTTACCGAAACGAGTATTGTTTCGTGTTTACATTAGATTTCTATTCGTATTTATGGGATTTTTTAGTTTAAACGTTTATTGACTATCAATAATCGAAGTTGTTTCCTTAAGTGTGGATCCTGTTGATTATATTGTAATTGTAAGTATAGGTAATATTGTGCTTTTTGTTATATTTTATGTAAAATATCGAGGTGAGCACTATTCAATTTCGAATGCTTTTCATATCACCTGGCAAGATGTTTACCAAAGGTTCCTCCAATTATAGGAAATTTTCCAATATTTTCATGCTCACAGATGCTGTGTAGAGGGTGAGCAAGTGTTGCAATGCAATCATTTGATTCTATGTGGGAAAAAATTATTTCAAAACATTGGAATTCTACAAGGACAACCCCAACATATTGAGGAAATGATGGTGTGAAGTTTGACAAGATTATATACACATACCAAGCAAGATTGTCTGGAATTTGCAAGCATATTTGCTTGCTGCTCTACAAGGTTATTCTTACTACAAAATATTTTTTCTTTTTGTTTTCCATAACAATGAAATGTACAAAACAGAAAACATCAGGATTATCCATATTCGATGAAAACTGAGAGAAGGATGAAATTAGTTTGAGACCTAACAGAACATGAAAACATGCATGATTGTAATGTAATTGAACATCAGCATGAACAATATATTCATTTGATAGAAGCTACTAATTTTTTTTCTCTTTAGGAAGGGAAAAAATCTATGAAAAGAAAATGGGTGATAAATTTTTAATAAAAATGGACATTCTTTAGAGAACTGTATGTATGCAGAACATGGTGTGATCATCGATTAATCATGTTGAAGAATTCATTACTCGCATTTTAATGTATTATTCATTTATTGCATCTCACTTGTGTCTCAGGCTGCAGTTATAAGAAAATAAAATAATTCAACTTCTCTATTGATTGATTGCACCTTTTCCGTTGCTAAATGAACGACAATACTATCAAGCTATTTTTAATATTAATATTAAATTGATACATATATGTATAATATATTGTTTAAAATTGACAATTCTCGGAATTTTGTTGAAATTCCACATATAGATTTGATCGTTGCTGAACATAAGTTCAAATTTGCATCAATCGAGAGAATCACTTAAACTCACAAGATCTCTAGTTTGATTGCACATTATCATATGGCGTGCATTCAGCACTTTCAACTAGGCTCCTTGAATTATTGAGACTTCTATATATTCAAAAATATCAAGTAGACTCAAAGTAATTTATTTCGATAAGAATGAAAATTATTGTACAAGAACCATCTGAACAAAAATTTAAAATGACTTGACTTGAACTGCTTTTTTTGGTAGGTTTTGTGAAGGTGCAGCTTTCTTCTCCAGTAGCAGAAATGTTTTCATAGTGGGAGTTTCTGAAATAATTCAAAACATATGAAGCATTGTTTTTAATTGACATCAGTTTCCACTCTTGCCTGTTTTCATTCTATAATCTTCTGGTCGGAAATGGTGTGAGCATACTCTAATATGTTCAGATACAGGTTTTTCCATTATCAAAACATGCTCCCAGGATTTACGTCTTTTAATTTCCTCTACGATTTCTAGTTTGTTGGTAAAGTAAACATTTTTATTTTTACCACGAAAATGGGCTCCAGGATTCCTAGATTTTTTAGAATTACATCCATAAACACAACAATTAGTGTTTTTCATGGTTTTTTCCTTAGGCATATCTTTTTATCACAATAAAAACGTAAAAACAAACAAATAAATCCAGCTTACACGTACTAACTGTCAAAACGATACTCGTTTCGGGCTTAGTTCCAGCTAACGCCGGCGGTGTCGCATAGAGTTGTGTTTTGCTCAATAACCTAAGATGCATGCTTTTACGTTTGGCGTTTCTAGGTGTTGGAGGACCCGGAACCTGCGGTGAGGAGAGAAGCTTGTTCCGCCATCTACAGGTTGTGTTTGGGCGTTTCGGCCACATCGAACAATTCGGAATACAACTTGGTGGCACCCATGTTGGTGAAGCTTCTGCTTTACTTGGAAAACGCGGAGAATCTCAGGCCTACCAAAAATGAGGTGAGTTTCGAAGATTGTCAGATGAATTATGTATCGGAGGTTGATGCAGTGGCCTACTAAATCTAACAGGCCGGAAGGTTAGACGTTGCCGTTGTTACCAGCAGCGTGTCTAGTGGCACGCGTAGATATAGAAAGTATACGATTTTCTTGTGCAATTCGCAGTTTTAGAAATAATTTCGAATTTATTTCAATTCACATTTAAATGAAGAACTGTAGGGAGGAAAACAAAACAGCATTTCGTTAATCTGCGGATAAGATCTTAATATTTTATCGCAAATAATCCAGAACTCACCACGAGGAGGTAGCTGTTGTATTGGGTTATACAAGATTACAATCAGAATGAAAATTGTTTTACTTTCTGAAGCGAATAAAGTAGGTGAATGAACATCAAAAAAGGAAAAAAAAGTCACAAATATACCTGTCACCTAATAACCACTTGAAATTAGAAATGGGTACGTTTACTTCGTCTCTAAATACGACTTCGATTTTCAAATTACTCAAGATCTTAAACCTCGATGATATTTTCGGAAATGCCCCATCAAAATTTATATTGTAGAACTGAACAAAGTCATTTTCTTCAACGTTGGAAAAGAAGTTGAAAATTGCTTTGTCTTCGAAATGACAACAAAACTCGGAAAATCGATCTGATCTTGTTTGTCCCATTCGGTGTAAACATTGTCATAATGGACAACTAATTTTTGTCTGCGTTCCTCAGAATCAGTTATTTTCTGAGTAACTGAAGACGCCATGTAACTCGGTAGATTTGGGAAAATTGAAGGAAATGCATCATCAGTTAATTTAGGAATTTTTCGGGGTATATTAATAACTGAATCTTCGGCGGTTGGATAAGAGTTATTTCTCAAAATATGGGAATCTACAAAATGTTTTTTACAAACTACACTGTCATCGTTGACTTTAAAACTACTTTCTCCATGAATTTCGTTAAGCCATTTTCTTCTCCTCGCGGGATCTTCCGGAAATCTAAATACCAAAACTTTCTGATGAGTAGATTTATATAGTTGCTTTTGCAACCGGACACGAGGCGTGGTACTCAAATCGAAGATTCTCAAATGAAATTTCAATAAATATTAAAATGAGAAACCTTCCTGTCGATAATCCTTCCAGATATGAATACTAAAAGTTGAAAAATTCAATCACAAACCCGATACACCCTCTTCTTGCAACTGCAACCCTTATTTTCACTTTATTTATTTATTGAAAAACCGATCACACGAACACGAAAAAAACACAAACCTTTTTACACCTTCCCCGGTCGAATTTCTGATGCGAACTATCACATGTTACGCTTCAAAACAGAACTGCAAGTGCAAAGTCGTAACACTCTGAGCCTGGTACAACCCCATGTGGGGGTTCCGGCAACGTCGCATTTTAAGCAACATTTTGGCCTGTTAAATATCGTAGGCCGCGATGGAGTATATGTTTTTCTACTTTTCATTCAAAAAGTTGTTATTTCAGATGCATGTTGCGGAAGATGGCAAGGAACCTTACGGCCCCGCCTGCAGAGATTACTTCTGGTTGGTTTCGCGGCTGATCGACAGCTTACCCGAAGAGTTGATCAAGGAAAGCATCGAAGATCCCCAAAATTGTATAATAGACATAAACAGCCTCTGCGCTAAAGTGTCGAAGTCAGTATTAAACAGGGAATTTCTGGAAACTAGACATAGGACTGTAGACGATGACGGTCTTATTGGTCTACTGAATCTTTTGACTAATCTTGTCAGGTATAAGCCTCCCTTTCAAACGAGCAAAGCTGGACAGGAACTTCTCAACGAGGTAAGTGTCGGTTCCTTGTGAACCTCTCGAAGATGACATTAAGAGAGCCTTCCGGGCTTATTGGTCGTGGTCTATTAGGAATTATTTCACCTAACGTTTCGCCCACAACTGCGGTATGCATCTTCAGAGGATTCTTGGTCGGAGGTTGTAACTCGACCGCTGAATTTCCGAAAGTGATGCTGGATTCGATCCGTTGGCCCAACTTATACCCTGATCATTGGCGGGATAAGGTAGTGGGTTTACGCGCGCGATGTTGATTGGTCCATCGCTCCCACTTCGTATTGGCTTGATTTTGGTCTTTTCCAACACCGGCAACCATGCGCTATGTACCGAAGGAGTTTATTTCCTTCTGTTCATGTTGTTCTTATATTTATATTTCACAATGGCTTCTATGTTCATCCTAGGATAGAAACTTTTGATGTTCGAAATAGCCTCTGCCTTTGAGAAGACAATATTGTGTCCATCTGTTAGATCATGTTCCGCTAGTGCGGATTTTTCTGTCTGATTGAGTTGACAGCATCTTTCATTCTCCTTAATTCTGGAATTGATACTTCGCTTCGTTGTACCAATGTAGACTTTGCCGCAGTCACAAGGTATCCTGTTAATACCGGGTTGAGAGAGTGGGTCGACGTTGTCTTTAGTAGTTCTGATCATTTGGCCAAGTTTTTGAGTTGGCTTATAAACAGTCTCTATATTGTGCCTCTTCAGTATTCTACCAATTCTATCGGTGACCTTGGGGATATATGATAAGACAACTCTTCCATTGGGGGTGAGTTGTGATGTGTTTCATCACGTGTGGAAAGCTTTGGTCTTATTGCCCTCTGAAGTTCCTTAGCATTATATCCGTTAGCGACGAATGCATGCTGTAGATGTTCAAGTTCATCCTCCAGAAATTCCGGCTCGCACAATCGTCGGGCTCTGTCTACGAGGAGTTATAAAAACTACCAAAGACAAAGTCGACTCACTTTCTCAACCCGGTATATACAGGATACCTTGTGAGTGCGGCAAAGTTTACATTGGTACGACGAAGAGAAGTATCAATACGATAATTAAGGAGCATGAACGATGCTGTCGACTCAATCAGACAGAGAAATCCGCACTAGCGGAACATGCTCTAACAGATGGACACAATATTGTTTTCTCAAAAGCAGAGGCTATTTCGAACATCAAAAGTTCATATCCTAGGATGAACATGGAAGCTATTGAGATATATAAACATAAGAACAACATGAACAGAAGGGAAGAAACTCCTTTGGTACATAGCGCATGGTTGCCAGTGTTGGAAAAGACAAAATCAAGCCAATACGAAGTGGGAGCGATGGACCAATCAACATCGCGCGCGTAAACCCACTACCTTCTCCCGCCAATGATCAGGGTATAAGTTGGGCCAACGGATCGAATCCAGCATCACTTTCGGAAATTCAGCGGTCGAGTTACAACCTCAGATCAAGAATCCGTTGAAGATGCCTACCGCAGTTGTGGGCGAAACGTTAGGTGAAATAATTCCTAATAGACCACGGCCAATAAGCCCGGAAGACTCTCTTAATGTCAGTATATCCGGTCGTGAAAGCCTGAAACTACCTCTCGAAGATGTTTCATCGGTGGTGCTGCTTTTAGGTGTTCGAGTTTCTTTTCGCTCTTCCCAGTCCGAAACTGAGACACGTTCCGAAATGCAAATCGGCCAGAGCGAGATCTTCGGCTTTCGATCTGCTGGTCGAATTCGTCAAGGGATCCCCGGAAAATTACGCCATCCTTCACGAGAAGTTGTTGAAACAACATCAACCAGGTACTGTACCCATTTTTAAATTATCAACACTTTTTCAATTTTTTAAGCTATTGCATAGCTCTTATCTCAGGCATTGAGCGCGGCGATCGGATGTAGAAATTCCGTAACGAAAAAACCTAACACAGCCGTGTATCGTCGGTTCAGTTCGGCAGACTTCGGCACGGTGTTTGGGTGCTTGCGACTAGACGGATGCGTGCAGCCACTCTAGCAGTGCAAAATGGAGTCGGCAATCTCGCTGTTCCCATTGAATTACGGACGGAAAAAATTTCATTAACATCGGATAGAAAATGTATAGCCAAACCCAAACATTTATCATTAACTTCAGCTCTTGCTCTAACTATACATAAATCGCAAGGTGGAACTTTTGACGAAATAGTATATGAGTATAGTAAATCACATTCTCAGGAACTCGCCTATGTTGCACTCTCTCGGGTGACTGACATTGAAAAATTGTATATTACGACAAAAAATGATAATTCTTCATTTAAGTTTTATCATAATCGAAGGCAAGCTGCATAGACTGCATCATTGTTGCAAGACTTCATAAGACTGTCTTTAAATAGTGTTCAGACGATAGCTCAAAGTGTCTTAGATTTCATTTGTAATCGAAATGGCATTTCAATAATGACTTTCAATTGCCAAAGTCTTCATAGTCACAAATACGATTTACAAGATTCAATTACGAGACAAACCAATGTGTTACTTCTTACCGAAACATTCATGACGCGTGAAAATCCGATTAAAATACCTAATTTCAATTGTATTGTTCAATTCAAACGAGATATTGTTCCAAAAAGTGGGGTAGCTATTTACCAAAATAGTAATAATGTTACTAATATTATGACTCCGCATATTGAAATAAATATTGAAGACGTTAGCGATGTTAATGTTAGACGCTCATTTTTTTGGAGATATTTGTGCATGCTTATGCAAACTTAGAAATGGCCTACACATAGTCATGGTAGCAATTTACATTTCTCCGAATCCAAAATTGGACGAGGTAGAGCATTTTATTCATCGCACTTTACTGGAGTACACTGAAGAAGGGTTGAAAATACTTGGTACAAATGGTAATAAATTTCCACTTATCTTGGCTGGCGATTTCAACATTAACTTCGCTGATAAAAAATCAGAGCGGTTGACAACTTTTCTTTCGGAAAATTTTAATTTAAAAATGAATAATGATCCACAAGAATCCACAACAAAATATGGGACCACTATTGACGCGGTATTTCCATATATTTAGAAGACATTAAGTCTCAAACTTATGTTTCTTATTTCAGTTACCCTAAACTTATAGTTTCAATGATAAACATTCCTGAATAACCTACATGTATTGTAAGATAAATAAATATTTTAAATCAACTATATTATCTTCTTATTTTTGAATAGATGCTATGCAATAGCTTTTCCGCGGCAGTCCCCACGTAATTTTTTATTTTTTTTTTTCATCGGTCAGGTCCACATTCCCCGTATCCTTGGGACTATTGGCCGCATGAAGATGGAAGATCGGAGTGCGGTTATGTGGGTTTGACTAATCTTGGGGCTACATGTTACATGGCATCTTGCCTGCAGCATCTTTACATGATGCCTCAGCTGAGGGCGTCTATTTTAGCTGCAGACACCGATCATGCGAAGCATGAGAACACATTGAAAGAGTTGCAACGAATGTTCGCCTATCTTCTTGTGAGTATCGAAGAGAATAGGAAGAATGTTGTAATTCTGACGATTTTTTTAGGAGAGTGAGAGGAAAGCTTATAACCCTAGAAGCTTCTGTAAGGTTTACACGATGGACAATCAGCCTGTGAATACTGCTGAGCAGAAAGACATGGCGGAATTTTTCATCGACTTAGTTAGCAAACTCGAAGAAATGACCCCCGAGTTGAAGAGCGAAATCAAAAGGCTGTTCTGTGGTATTATAAGCAATAACGTTGTTAGTTTGGTAAGTCGGAAACTCATTTTATATACTACACACGTATTTGGTATTCTTCAGTCTTCTACATCTGACATTGACAACAAAGACGTGTTAGATTTAATGTCAATGCCATCTTTATGCTTGATTTTGACAGAATTCCCTTCGGTTGGTATATTTTGACATCTTAGGGTGGTGAAAGACTATGACAAATGTCGTAGAAAATTTGACTGATGAAGTTAACTAAGTAAAAGTGCATGGTACACATTACTTTTTAGATGAATGATGTAGTATGAAGCTAGATTTTATACTATTTTTATGATCTGTCATGATGAACTATCATGTTGAAACATAAGTAGCAGCAGTTGTTGTAACCATCCATTATTGCTCTACTAGCTGACCCGGCAGACTTTGTACTGCCTCAATCAATAAAATTTTTAAAAAAGTTCCCTCTTTACCTCTTGAATAAAGAGAATTCTTTTGATGTATGAATAACAATGTACATAATTATTTCAATGCAATTAAATTTTTTGTATATTTTGTTGTATTCCACCTAATATATTTCCATCTTGAAAAAAACCAATGGTTAGTACAACTTTATTCTAAACAAAGTTCGCCGGGTCGGCTAACTTATCTAATTGCCAATTGCCACAATTGGTCCCACCACCAGATCCCCTACGGTCTTTAGTTTCTGGAATAGGAAATGATTCTGAACACTTCTTGGCCAACATTATACCATAATAGTATATTAATATTAAAGTTGCTTTTTTATTTATCGATTGAGGCAGTACGAAGTCTGAAGGGTCAGCTAGTTTCACAATACATGTCCACACAATACTGCTGCAACAATCGACGAAATCTCAGCAAATAGTTATCAGCATTTCAACGATGAATAATAATTCATCGAGCTCACTTTCTTGGTGGTTTCTTGGCCTAAAATCAAATAATTCAAATTTGTATTAAGTAGACATTTTAAATTTTAATAAAGGTACTCACCATTCAATGGATTTATCATCTTGATATTGAAGTAATATCCATCATCACCTCTACAAAACAATAGCGCTATATTGTAGAGCAGGCATGGGCAACCTACGGCCCGCGGGCCATATGCGGCCCGCGATTAGATATCTCTTGGCCCGCCAATGAATTTTTTCCCACACGACGCAATCCCAAATTTGCTCTACAAAGATACCACATCAACAAATTTCCTAGTTTTCATTCGCTGCATGCGCAATGGCTGAAAATATAAAAGTTGCTCTTGGAAATGTGATGGAAACAGCTCTTGTTTTTTTCATAGCATTGGACGAAAGCACTGATATCATTGATATCAGTTAGCAATCTTTATTCGAGAAGTCGATCAAAATTTTCAACTAACCGAAGAATTACTTGCGCTAAGGCCAATGAAAGACAAAATACGAGGGGCGAAGTTATTTTCGAAGAAATCATTAGTGTTTAAGCTTTCAATTCCAAATATTCATTCTAATTTTTCAAATATAATCTAGGTAAAATTGAAAATTTCTTCAAGTATGGATTTATTTTTCATTAACTCAATACTTTTTGATTAGGTGGATTAGAATGACAGATTGCCGCATGAATTTCAATTCCAAATATTGATGTCCCTTTCCAAGTGGAAGTAGAAATGTCACTTCAGATCGAATTGATCGATCTTCAAGCTTCATTTCACAGGCACTTTTTTTGATTCAGGGGTCTATTGCACCAAACTCCTTCGCAACTTTTCACTTTCCGAATGAATTACATTGTACGAAAAGCATTCAGAATTGAATATTTTAAAAGTGAAAAGTTGTAAGGTAGTTTGAATGGTACTTTTGCAAATTTTCACTTCGCACTATTCACTTTCCGAACGAAAAACGTTGCACAAAACTCAGTCGAAATTGGAAAGTGCAAACTGAAAAGTGGCAAAGTAGTTTGGTGCAATCTGCAATAGGCCCCAGATATGATAGGGATTTCTAGTTTTTCAAATATAATCTAGGTAAAATTGAAAATTTCTTCAAGTATGGATTTATTATTCATTAACTCAATACTTTTTGATTAGAATGACGGATTGCCGAATAAATTTATCGATTTTTCTATGCATCTATTTTTAGCGCACCTTTGCAAAACTTTTATTCACAAAATCGAAGAATCGATGAACAATCAAGGATTATGGATTGGAATTTGGAAAATACATTACACACGTGAGCAACAACATCAGTAGTCTCACCAAATAACGATGCTTTTGTGGAGAAAACGCAACCCCAGGTGTCTCATTTGTTGAAAACTAGTGATTGATGGGTTATGGAGTTGTTTTTTTTTTGGAATTATATAAGTTCAGGTTTTTTTTAATTATCCTATGTAAGGAATGTTAAGTTTATTTCGTTTTTGTTGACTGAATTTAATATTTTTTATGTTGGAAATATCTTTTTGGCCCGTCGTCTATGAAAAATTTTTCTATTTGGCCCTCTGCTTAAAAAGGTTGCCCATCCCTGTTGTAGAGCATCATATGAACGGTGTGTTTCATATATTCGTTACAATTCTCCAGTATTGCGACGCGTAAGAACAATATCACGCGTTTTCAAGTTTTCACCTACAATCACAATTGTCACTTCGTTTATTATAGGGGCGTTGAATTGGCGTCATGTGCTCCAACAGGTCGTTTATCTGCTCTAATCACAACCTTGTAATCGTCACTTGGCATACGTTCCAAAGCAGTTTTTAACAAACGAACAAATGCATGATGTTCATGAAGTAGTTGCTGCAGATCTTGAAGAATTATTCTCCTCACATCTACATTAATTGATTGACGTTGATCAACTTGATCATCCATATTGCCTATATGAAGTAAATTTGGAGGAATTTATGATGTGCATCTTCGAGTGGGTGTAATGATTCAATTCGATGGTGAATCTGGCCTTGGATCTTAATAGCAGAAAGGGAAGACAAAATAAGTGATTTGAAATCGTTAATGTTAATATTATATTTTTACCTTGAATGTTGAATTGAATCCACGTCCTTTAATTATATCTGCTCCAAATGAAGTCATTTGGAAACACCCATTGTATTTTTGTGTGTTCGATAGAAAATGTCAATGTCTTGATTCGAACGTTTAGGCAACTCAAAATACACAGTAATGATTTACATTGTCGCAGTGTTCGGAAGAAAGACAGATGTAATAACACATGGACACAGATGCGTTGATATTATTAGAAAATGTACCATAGCGACACTTATTGGCGTTATTCTCAAAAAGGAAAATTATTTCCTATTTTTTTTTTTCCATTTCATCAAATTTTTCAGAGTTTTGATGTATTTTATGTTAACCCCACCGTAGAAAAATCCAACAAAATCTTTCATTACAAACAGTTCATCCAATCTTGAGTTATAAATGGTGTAACCAACAAAATGGCCGTCTTATTTTTATATATTAAGATAAGCAAATGACAATCGACTTATGGTCGATTCTGGTTGTCATAATTATTTTTTTTTTTCAGGATTGTGATCATGTTAGTTGTACATTAGAAGAATTTTACACGGTACGATGTCAAGTAGCAGATATGAGGAATTTATACGAATCGTTGGATGAAGTAACGGTAAAAGATACATTAGAAGGCGACAACATGTACACTTGTTCGCAGTGCGGAAAAAAAGTTAGAGCAGAAAAAAGGTACTACCGCTCCCTCTCGTTTTTACCCCTAACAACTAACGGTTTGATTGCAGGGCCTGTTTCAAAAAATTGCCCCAAATTTTATGTTTCAACACCATGAGGTATTCTTTTAACATGCTGACAATGCTTAAGGAAAAAGTAAATACGCATTTCTCGTTTCCCATGCGATTGAACATGGCTGGATACACCGAGAAGCAGTTGATGACGCAACAGAATAAAGGTAAGCCCGTATCGAATGGCCTACTAAATCTTACAGGCCGGAAGGTTAGACGTTGCCGTTGTTACCAACAACGTGTCTAGTGGCACGCGTAGGTATAGAAAGTATACGGTTTTCTTGTGCAATTCGCACTGTTTTCGATATAATTTTGAATTTATTTCAATTCACAATTAAATAAAGAACTGTAGGGAGGAAAACAAAACAGCATTTCGTATATCTGCGGATAATTTTTTAATATTTTATCGCAAATAATCCAGAACTCACCACGAGGAGGTAGCTGTTGAATTGAGTTCCACAAGATTACAATCAGAATGAAAATTATTTTACTTTCTGGAGTGAATAATGTAGGTGAATGAACAAAGAGGAAAAAAAAGTCAAAAATATACCTGTCACCTAATAACCACTTGGAATTAGAAATGGGTACGTTTACATCGTTTGTAAATACGACTTCGATTCCCAAATTACTCAAGATCTTAAACCCCGATGATATTTTCGGAAATGTCCCCTCAAAATTTATATTGTAGAACTGTACAAATTTATTTTCTTTAACGTTGGAAAAGAAGTTGAAAATTGCCTTGTCTTTGAAATGACAACAAAAGTTGGAAAATCGATCTCGTCTTGTTTGTCCAAATCGGTGTAAACATTATCATAATGGACAACTAATTTTTGTCTCCGTTCCTCAGGATCAGTTCTTTTCGGAGTAACTGAAGATGCCATGTAACTCGGTCGATTTGGGAAAATTGAAGGAAATGCATCATCAGTTAATTTAGGAATTTTTCGGGGTATATTAATAACTGAACCTTCGGCGGTTGGATAAGAGTTATTTCTCAAAATATGGGAATCTACAAAATGTTTCATACAAACTACACTGTCATCGTTGACTTTAAAACTACTTTCTCTATGAATTGCGTCATTTTCTTCTCCTCGCGGGATCTTTCGGAAATCTAAATACCAAAACTTTCTGATTAGTAAATTCATATAGTAGCATTTGCAACCGGACACGAGGCATAGTACTCAGATCGAAGATTTCCAAATGAAATTTCAATAAATATCAAAATGAGAAACCTTTCTGTTGATAATCCTTCCAGATATGAACACTAAAAGTCGAAAAATTCCATCACAAACCCGATACACACTGTTCTTGTAACTGCAACGCTTATTTTCACTTTATTTATTGATTGAAAAATCGATCACACGAACACGAAAAAAACACAAACCTTTTTACACGTTTCCCGGTCGAATTTCTGATGCGAACTATCACATGTTACGCTTCAAAACAGAACTGCAAGTGCAAAGTCGTAACACTCTGAGCCTGGTACAACCTCATGTGGGGTTCCGGCAACGTCGCATTTTAAAGCAACATTCTGGCCTGTTAAATATCGTAGGCCGCGTCTGACGGTATTTTTTTCTCAGAAGAGAAGTCCAAACAAACGGAGCACGAGCCCGAGCAGTTAGAGTACGATCTGGTGGGGGTGACTGTGCACACTGGAAATGCGGACGGGGGCCACTACTATAGTTTCATCAAGGATCGCAGCCCCGGTTCGCGGGATAAATGGTTCCTTTTCAACGACGCTGAAGTCAAACCGTTTGATCCCAACCAGATCGCTGGGGAGTGCTTTGGTGGTGAAGTTACTGTAAGTACGAATTTTTGTTTTCTAAGACCCGTTTGCACCTATGCCCTCTAAAAGGATTAATAATAATAATAAAAGACTTTATTCCAAAAAATTATACACAATATAACATTTGGTGAGAAAAAAATATTAATAAATAAATAAGTAAATTGTACTATCTTATCTTACTTAACTAAGATTCATTTGCACCGATTTCTCTTCAAATAATAATAATAATAATAATTCCTTCATTGCCATCAGAATGATTTACAACATTATAGAAAAAGTCAAAGAAGTACAGGCAAAAAATAACAAGAAACAGAGAAAAAAGAAAACAACTGAGAGAAAATGAACTTCTCCATCATTTCATAAAAAGTAAAAATAAATTTCACAATCACATACATCAAGCCATCAATCCCACGTATAGTTATTGGAGATATTCCTCCAGACTGTAACAGCATTTTTCCAATAAAACTTTTTTTAATGCACGCGTGAATGTTATTACATTCAGGGAAATATTTATTTCTTCAGGTAGCTTATTGAAAACTTGAACCCCTAAAAATGTAGGAGAATTCCTTCCTATCCTATGATAACTAAGCGTCTGAAGTTAATGGTCTCTTAAATTTCTTGACAGTTGCAGGATTGTCACTCGACAGAATCTCAAGTAAGGGACCCTTAAATATACTGCTCCACAAGAGTTAGGGATATCGTATGTAATCTTCGAGAAAATCGATGTAAAATCTTTTAAATCTCAATATCGATCCAATAAAAATCAGTATGAGACATATCGTCAATCTGGTCGCCTTTTTTCTTAAGTTTGGTTCTTTGCATATGCTTAATGAATGTTCTTATTTTGAAATGGAGTCAGTTTATCAACGGCTTCGATTTGAAACGAATTTTCTGAAAATGCCAACACGTAAATTAACAAACGCTGAGGCTAATAGGGCTATCGGAATGCTACAGGTTGGCCTAACTCAGGTTGTTGTAGCGGAAAGGCTCTAAGTCAGCCAAAGTGTGATATCTCGACTTTGGAATAGGTCAGGGAGACAGGTTCCGTGTTAAAAAGACCAAGGCTTGGTGGGCGACGAAAAACAACATCTGCTTAGGATCGTTTCATCACCGTTTCGGCGAGAAGAAAGCCTACATCTACGTGAAGAATGCTACGGAATATTCTTCAAAATGCAGATGGGGTCCAAGTTTCAATCTAAACCATCAGACGATGTTTGAGAGAGGTGAATCTAGGTTCTATACGTCCATTAAGAGGAGTTCCATTAACACATGACCATAAGCGTCATAGACTGGAATGGGCAAGGCAACATATCAATTGGAACGATCAATGGCGTAGTGTCCTTTTCACTGATGAATCCAGATATGCATGATTTTAAGATTCTCGAAGAATAAGGGTATGGACAATCCCACGCATACCCCGTAATCGTCGCTATGTCCAAGAAATCCATCCATTCCGAGGGGGTAGTGTTATGGTATGGGCCGGGATATGTTCCAACGGGCGCACAGATCTACACATTTGTCCTGGGAATATGACCGCCTTAAACTATAGGGAGCAGGTCATTGACAATTCTTTGCCAAATTTTCACGCTGCTGTTGGTGAAACTTTTCAATGTCTAGACGATAACGCTAGATCGCACCGTACAGCCATAGTTGAGAATGCGCGCGAGGAGCTTGTTATTCCACATTTACCAATACATCAGATTTGAATTGGATAGAACATGCATGGGATATGCTTCAAAGAAGATGAGATAATCATCAATCTACCCCAGAATCCTTAAAAGATCTGAGAGAGCTTCTGTCCCGTTTATGGAACCAAATTCCTCGAAAAATGTTTGACAACCTCGTATGTAGTATGCAAAAAAGATATCAAGCTGTTATCGATGCATTTGAAGGCCATACATTGTATTGACAGTGTTAAAATGCCTGAATTCTCTTAGAATAAAATTTCGTTATTTCTATTTTTCTCAACCACCCTGTATACGCTGCAGACCTACAGGCTAAAATTAATTTCATTTCCTGCAATTTGAAATCATATTAATATGAATTTTCATCACAAAATCTCAGTTAAACTATATTTTTTTGCAATTTAAGTCAATATCCTTAACTCATGTGGAGCAGTTCATTTCTATCTAGTGAAACTTCAGCCTAGTTCGATAAAGCCATTTCATTGGCTGGCCGACTACAGATTATAGTTGTCATTTCCTTAACCTAACTTTACTGTCATTTTGACAATGTCATGCAGATTGACTTGTTGAAATTCCAATTTTTTTTCTGGTTAATAAATGGGTGATGATTTCGGATTTTCCTTCATTAATGATCTGTAGCGATTTTCGAACATCTGAATTCACGAAAAATTATCGTTTGGTTGGCCGAACCGAGTTTGAAAACACTTACTCTACCCAGAGAAAATTTATTATTCATTGAAGGACTCTCTAAGGACATAAGATATTCTAGCCGGTTTTTTATTGAAGTGAATAAATGCAGAACATTTTAATTTTTCTAATCGAAACCTTTGGAAAAAAGACAGCTCATCCAATTCATTGAAAATTATTCATTATTAGACGAAGTTAATAGAAAACAACAAATGTTCTGCAGTCAGTTTATGAGTGTGACAAATTATTTTAGGTTATAATCCCATCCTCAAATATCTGAGTGGTCACTTAAATTTAAGGTTAGTTTAGGCCTTCAAAATGTCACTTGAACAGCTGGTGCAACGTAATTTAATTGAAGGATTCACTTTTTAGTGAACCCTCAGTACGGATTGAATACATTTTTCAACGCTACTTAACGTAGGTTATTTTCAATGGTAACCACTTATTTCAGATGACCATTCTGTGATGTTTGAACTAACGAACGTGTTTTTTTCCAGAGTAAAACCTACGATAGTGTGACTGACAAGTTTATGGATTTCAGCTTCGAGAAGTCGAATAGCGCCTACATGCTTTTTTACGAACAGTGTCCTGTGATAAATTGTGATAGTGCAGAGTCTGCATCCTCTACCTTAGAAACTAATGAAAGTTTATATTTACAAGCATCGAGCACTTGTGCCGCCGCGACGTCCAGCGCGCCCGCGACGCCCACCTTGGAACTGAGCAAAGAACTGGAGAACTGGATTTGGCAGGATAACATGCATTTCATTCAGGATAAAAACATATTTGAACATACCTATTTTAAGTGAGTATAACGTATCCTATTAATGCGCTGCGTTAAGATCTAGTAGACTGGTGTTTGAAGATTCAATAGCCATGGAAGAATATACAGGAAGGCATCGCGTATTTTCAGAAGGGTGATGTTATACCGCGCAGAATTTAATTTGGGGCGAGCACCGAAAGACTACACTATCCGACGGTGGGTGAAGATGTTTGAGAAAACGGGCAACTCAATAATAAAACACTATACAAGCCGGGCAGAATCTGTGCAGACTCGAGAATCAATTCAACTCGGGGAAATTCAGATTTTAAAAAAACTTCGAATTCAATTACCGAATGAAGTCAAGAATTGAACGTTCGAAAATTCTTTTTTTTTAGTGAGCGGAAATTTCTGGAACATAAAGTCTTCCTTGATGGTTGTTCATATGAATCATCCTCAGCTATAGTCATCCTAAAATGAGAAAAAAATTATATATTTTTCTTAACAATAACATTCAGTTTCATCTTTCCATCAATACAAAATATAATAATGGTGTATTCATTGATATGTTTTTTTAATTTCTTGCAATTTACGTTTCATTAAACTTATATCTAAGACTGCTGCTAACTGAATCTCAAAATATCAAGCAACTATTCTAGACACTTTTAGGGCTGGTATTATAAAGGTGTTTACCGTGGATTGAAATTCAATCTTAAAAGACTGGTTTCTTTCTGCGATAACTGTCTTGAAGCTGAGATTGAAATTCAAATCCAAGCTTGAAGAACGTTTTCTGTATGCCAAAAATGTCTTGAAACTGAGATTGAAATACAATTTTAGTTTTAAAACCGATTTCTGTATGCCAAAACTGTCTAGAAACTGAGATTGAAATCCAATCTTGGTTTGAAGTCCGCTTTCTGTATGCCGAAACTCTCTTGAAATTGAGATTGAAATTCAATCAGACTCGTTTCTTTCTGCGAAAACTGTCTTGAAACTGAGATTGAAATTCAATCTTAGTTTGAAGCCCGGAATCTGTATACTAAAACTATCTTGAAATTCAATCTTAGTTTGAAGTCTGCTTTCTTTATACCGAAACTCTCTTGAAATTGAGTTTGAAATTCCAATCCTAGCTTTAAGACCGGTTTCTGTATGCCAAAACTGTCTAGAAACTGAGATTGAAATTCAGTCTTAGTTTGAGAACCGTTTCTGTATGCTGAAACTGTCTTGAAATTGAGAAAGAAATCCAATCTTAGTTTGAAGACCAGTTTCTGTATGTCAAAAATATCTTGAAGCTGAGATTAAAATCCAATCTTAGTATGAAGACTTGTTTCTGTATGCTGAAACTGTCTTGAAACTCAGATTGAAATTCGATCTTAATTTGAAGACCGGTTGCTAATGCCAAAACTGTCTTGAAAGTAGGATTGAAATTCAATCTTAGTTTGATGAGCATTTTCTGTATGTCAAAACTGTCTCGAAGCTGAGATTAAAATCCAATTTTAGTTTGAAGACTGGTTTCTGTATGCTTCAAACTGAGATTGAATTTCAACCCTTGGTAAACACGTTTATAACACCGATCCTAAGAATCCCGAAAGAGTTACATATGCTTCTAATTTCATGAGAAGCAACTTGTTAACTATTGTATCTGATAGAAAAAACTTGGATACTTTTTTACCTAGAAAACTTTTCCAGTTTTATGTGGCAAATATGTGGCTATATACCTCAGACGATCCTGCCGATAGAGCCTAACATAACTCAGAAGGCGACCCAGTTATCTACTTCTTTCTTCATCGAAACGTTCATTCATGCCAAAGAAAAAGTAAGTTGTAACAGTATACTAAAATACACTGCGCAAAAAAATTAACGCACATTATGGAAATCTCAAAATTAATCTACAACTGAAGGTGTTCTGAATGATAATTATTTTTATCGCAATTATGCATGCATATGTTATCCACTTTCAACGTTTTTCTTCAATACAGATGTTTTTTCCCAGCAGGAATAAAAAAAGATGATATTATCAGATTTTGAATGTATTGTCTCCATTTTAAAATCAGTTGTTCTCGATCAAGTCTAGTGTTCAATAGTTTTTCTTTCGTTTGATTTTCTACACTCGATCGCTATGCAATGCGAAACACGCAATTTGACCCAAGAGGAATGTGCCCAAGCGGTAGTTTTGCGAGAAGAAGGGTGGACATACACAAGAATTGCAGAAAGGTTTGGAGTTTCCCATACAAGTGTGTCCAGAATGTTGCAGCGATTCAGGGAGACAGGTATGAATGTCCGAAGACCAGGACAGAGTAGACCATGGGTAACAACTGCCATTCAAGAACGTTACTTGAGAGTTTCTTCGTTGAGACAACGGTTTGCAACCGCTCGCCTCCTTCAAAATCAGCTTGAACAAACTCATGGGGTGCAAATTAGCACTCAGACAATAAGAAATCGCCTCAAAGAATATGATTTAAGGCTTCGTGTCGCGGCAAGAGGCCCAGCTCTTACCCCAGCCCATCAAAGGGATTTTGCGAGAGAGCATATCCATTCGGAAGAGGCCGATTGGGAAAGAGTTCTCTTCACAGATGAGTCTAGATTCTGCCTCTATCATTGTGATCGACGTTCCCTTGTATACAGACGTCCACATGAACGATATGCTCAGTGCAATTTCCTGAATACTACTGGTTTCAGGGGAAGATCGATTATAGTATGGGGTGGAATATCTTTGACTGCTCGCACAGACCTAGTGGTCGTTGATAATGGAGCTATGAATGCTGATAAGTATATAAGCAACATTCTTGAAGATCATGTAGTGCCATTTGCCCCATACATTGGTGAAAATTTCATTTTTATGGACGATAATGCCAGACCCCATCGTACGCGCATCGTTCAGAAGTACCTTGAAGAGGTTGAAGTCTCTCGAATGGAATGTCCAGCAAGAAGTCCAGATCTCAATACGATTGGTAAGGTTTGGGACAACCTCAATAGAAGGCTGAGAAGTTCAGAAAATCATCCAGCTACTCTTAATGACTTAGGAATCCAACTCGGAGAAATCTGGGAAGGATTAGATCAGAACATTTTAAGATCACTCATTTTGAGTATGAACCGTCATTGCCGAGCTGTAATAAACGCAAGGGGTGGAAATACCAAGTATTAAATCACTTATCAGCATTTCAGTATTTTGAAAATTGTTCATTTCTCTTCTTTCACATAAGATTCGGTGAAATCCTGAATTTTTCTTTCATTTAATGCGTCTTGTTTCGTTCAAAACCTTCCCGAGAGAACATAAAAAATAAGTTATAAAGTCAATGTAGAGTAAACTTTCATTAAAATTGATATTTTCAGAATGTGCGTTAATTTTTTGCGCAGTGTAGATATCTAATCTAACTCTCTTTTTCTGTTCAGCCAACTATGGTCCAGTGGGTGGAACTAGTGACCAAACAATTCAACGCTTGCCAAGAAGCTTGCGTTTGGTTCTTAGATCACATGTCGAAAGATACATGGTGGCCAGTTCAAGTTTTATTGAAGTGCCCCAATCAGATGGTCAGGCAAATGTACCAAAGACTTTGCATTCACGTGATCCAAAGGCTCAAGTAAGTTACGGTACACTTTAAAGTGATTATGAATTTTTTTGCGATTATTCATTTTATCGTTTCTTCACGTTTAGACCTACTCACTCGACGCTTTACCTGCAAATAGACGATGACGTTCCTGAAGACGAGAGAGGCAACGTCGATGCTTCGAAGATAGGAAATGCTTCTTGCGTAACAAGATTCATCAAAACTCTGTTGTCGCTGGTGAGAAGTTTTTTTTTTTTATTATTTTTCAGCTTTTGATTCTGTTATTTTCAGATGGAACATGGTGCTAAAGCTCATCTCAAACATTTGACGGAGTATTTCGGTTTCTTGTACGAATTCAGCAAAATGGGGGAGGAGGAATGCAGATTTCTCCTAGCTGTGGGCGCTATCAGCACTACAGTGAACTTTTATTTGGGACAGAAAGCGAACGATTTTGTAAGTAAAAAAGGTTGGATAATTTTTGAAAAAGAAAATATTGAGATACTACCAATTTTAAATGAAAGAGAATGAGCTTTTGAGGGTAAAAAACGTTTTATCACTCTTTCCAGCAAAACTACAAGTACTATAAAAAAGTTAAATAGAAAATTGTAGGTAATAATAAATCTATAACTTTTTTATTACACATTTTCCAGATAACCTCACTGCTAGCTCTACTACCCTAGAGGTTACCTCTACTCTCAATAATTTACATACCGGGTATGTGCACTGTCTTACATTCAGGGTCTTATCAGATGCGACTGCGATGTTCGGTCCTTTATTATTACACGATATACTAACCTGCCGCTCATTTCCTCACGCGTCGAAATTTCAATCTTTAAAACTAGAAACCTCTTATTAGGACCAAATTTTTTGCAGATAACCCTATATCAACGTGTTCGCAATAAAACAGCGCTTATGCTGATATAAAATTTTTTCTATTATCACATCAAGTGAAAGTAACACCTATTAATACCTGGCAACCCAGTAGTTCGTCTAGATAAATAATAGACAACCCTATACTCCATTCACTTTTATAAAATCGCATAGGTGGTCGTGGTATCGTTTTCAGGAGTTTGTGCACCTGATGTAAAGTCAGTGCGCACACAGAAAATATCGTTAATGACAAAATGACGTTGCCAGTTTGTTTCTTTGTTTACATATTTTTCGAAATCGTAATATTGCAAATCACTAGAAAAAGAATCCTTTCTATCAATTCATATAAATGTTAATTATTTTCGTCCATCACATATTTTCCAGTTCATTCATTTTCCGAATAAATTCACATTCTGAGAAATACGTAATTGCTAAATATGTAGAAAGGGCAACAGTGTTGACTTGGAACATCAAAATATTTTGACAAGCGTCATAACCTCCATTTTCGTTCGATACAGAGTGGAAGTGTCAAATTTCCAAGGTCAGAGGTGTGATTTTATACAGGGTTATTCACGAATATGGCTCTATAGAATATTTTTAGGAAAGACACAATTAAGATTCAAGACTTCTTATACAGGGTGGCCATTTGAAAACGAAACAGACGAGATTACAGACGAAATAAATTTTTTCGATAGAAATGCTCGGACAGGTCGATTTCTGTTTCGAGGGGGACAACTTAAGATGTAGGTTACGGACGCATAGCGCTTCAACCCTTGCTACTACAACCCTCACCCCCAATTTTTGAATAGGGAAGATGGGGTGAGTGATACCTCATTTGAAAGGTATTTTTATACTGATTTCAGCACAGTAATTGTTTTTTCATTTTATGCATTAGTTCTCGAAATATTTTTGACTAAGCATTTGAAAATGAAGTGGTGTTTTCATGGCACTTGTAGTGTTTTTTTGTGAAAAACCTTTCAAATGAGGTATCACTCACCCCATCTTCCCCATTCAAAAATTGGGGGTGAGGGTTGTAGTAGCAAGGGTTGAAGCGCTATGCGTCCGTAACCTACATCTTAAGTTGTCCCCCTCGAAACAGAAATCGACCTGTCCGAGCATTTCTATCGAAAAAATTTATTTCGTCTGTAATCTCGTCTGTTTCGTTTTCAAATGGCCACCCTGTATATTCTTGAAGGTTCTAGGACTTCCGGTGTTTCCGGAAGTGGCATCAACTTTCGTTTTTCAAATGGGAAGAAAGGCCGATGCTTCTTTTCCGATAGCGTGATTTTCAGAATATGATACAGGAGGTCACAAATTCTTTGTCAAAGTTAGAAGTGATGAAACATCAAAAAATCGTTTTTTTTCAAATTGGAACCTAATTTTTTCGAAGCATTTTCGAAGTCTTCGTCAAAAAATAATAGGAGCATACGTCCAAGACTTTTATTCCAAAATGAATATTTTTCGAGATATTCAGGAAAAACGATTTTGTCTTCAATTATCAATCTCATTCCGAATGGGTTTTTTTACTGGAAAATAATTAGCGGTCAAGTGGAATTTTTGGAAATCTCTGTTATCGAGAAAATATTTTCTTATAGTTCAGACGAGTTCAGTTTTTCTTTATTTTTTAAAGCTTAGGATAATTTCGGCAAATTTTTATTCTGAAGAATGTCTTTTTTGTCATGATAGGGAAATTTGAATTTTCAGTAATGAAATTGCCTTATAATCAATATCTGTTGATTATTCTTCAAAAAGCATTAAAAATTATTACAAATTATTTTTTTCTTCTTAATTCTCCCTGAGAATTTTTTACGTTGACTTCACTAATACTCACATTGAGAACTTTAAACCAATTGTTGCTCTCGCATTACAGATAATAATTCAAGAACTCAACTCGTTTGAAGTATAGAAAATATTTTCTCGATTACAGAGATTTCCAAACATTTAATTTCACCGCTAATTATTTTCCGGTAAAAATTCATATTCGAAATGAGATTGAAAATTGAACACAAAATCATTTTTCCTGAATATCTCGAAAAATATTCATTTTGGGATAAAAGTCTTGGACGTATACTCCTATTATTTTTTGACGAAGATTTCGAAAATGCTTCGAAAAAATGAAGTTCCAATTTGAAACAAAAAAGATTTTTTGATGTTTAGTCACTTCTAACTTTGACAAAGAATTTGTGACCTCCTGTATCATATTCTGAAAATCACGCTATCGGAAAAGAATCATCAGCCTTTCTTCTCGGAGATTCTCAAAAATGAGAATTTTTAATGAAAAAACCTCGAAGTTGTCTGTATTTCAACAGAGTTCAATTTAGAGTTTTTTTTTTTCGTATATCCACATTTGAAGAGAATTTTCTCGGGAAAATTCAAACTTTTGGAATCAAAAAGACTCAGAATTCAATGGAGAATCTATTTACGCAATAAAAAATGGGTCTTCCCATTTGAAAAACGAAAGTTGATGCCACCGGAAGTCCTAAAACCTTAAAAAAATATACCAGATGTCGTTTTCTTCCTTGAAGCTCACCTTTAGAATTTCAATCCTGAATCTTGTGTCTTTCCTAAAAATATTCTATAAATATTCGTGAATAACCCTATATATCTGCACATACTACATGTTTCATTCTTTAAGTCCAGTATAAAATTTTCTTATTTTGATGTTGCAAAATTTCATGAAAAATCATCTAAAAAAAATAATTAAAAATATTCTGTCCAGGCTTTTTTAGGCTACCTATTTTTAGTATATTTTCTAATATTCGAAATTTATTATAAATTAGGCTTTATTCTTTTATAAGCTAGATGAAGGTCGTTTTAGGTTCAGATGTTAGACTATACTGACAAACTTAAAGGTAGAAGTTTTTATGGAGATTTTGTCTCTGAGAGATATTTGATGCTTTTGAAACAGGTCAATTTTTTCTCTCGGTGACCAAATCGTCAAATTCTTATTTTTTTTTTTTTTCATTGAAAAAAGAGTAGGCATTATAATGATTTCAGGTTGATGTAAGCGAAGGTGAAGAGGAAGAAGAAATGATTGCACTGCCAACAGACAAGTATAAACCCGCATCCTTGGACAAAATGATCACTTTGATCGCTTCGTTAGTTGAGAAAAGTCGAGATTCTAACATGAAACTAAACCTGAGTGAAAACGACTACGAAGCCGTAGCAACAGGCAAAGTAAGTCGATTTAAATCTATCAATTCTTTCTCTAAGTGATTTTTTTCAGGGTTTTCCCTTCCTGTACCAACAAATAAAAGATAACATCAATCTCCATCAAACAAGGAATCTCATCCATTCTTTGAGCCGGAACAACAACTCGCTGGCTCAATCCATAATATCGATGATTTCACAAGCAATTTCACGACATTCAGAGGTGAGTCGATCGAATTTTCGGTTTTTATAAATTTTATAGGCCCCGTCGCCGATTTTAAAAATATTTTGCACAGTGAATCTATAGGACTTCCTGATACTACAGTCTCAATCACAGGTCTGGGGAGGCAGTACTTTTCGAGAAAAAAAATAAATGAAACTCATAAATATACTCCATTTACCACAGATACGGCTCTGATATAGTCTTATATACACTCCCCATCAATAAATTCCGCACAGGCAAAATTTTTATCAAATTCAACACCCTGTATCTTTTTTCGTGGTTCTTCGATTTTGTTGAAATTTTCACTAGGCATAGTACTGGGTCTTGTTATATAAACCTGAAATTTACTTTGCAAATATACCTGTAGTTTATCCGTTATACAGGGAGAAACAAAGCCTCGTTTTAAACCCTTCATTCTAAACACCCTGTGGTGTATTTGACTCGGAAAATTTGATATCATTTAGTTTTAATTTGAAGTGTGGTCCTTTCTTAACAAAATGTTTTTTGATTTACGTCAGTATCTGCTTTGAAAAAAAAGATACACATTTTCAAAGAAAGTGTTGCATTTTTTCAATTTTTATAGCAATTTAAAACATGAAAATAACTTATCGACTAGCAAACATAAACAAACATCTGAAAATGAATAGCGTGTATTTCCACCTCGCTTTCCCATCACTTCTACCATACGACGTGGCATACTTTCAATGCATTTACGAATTGCTTCTGAGAGAATATTTCTCCAACAATTTCTGTTAATGCACGTTGCACTGGTTGTAAAAGAATACTTAGAAGAGGCGAATATTCAACGATTCGTGTGGCCAGCCAGAAGTCCGGATTTAAATCCAATTGAACATGTATGGGACATGCTAGGTAGACTTGTTCGAAATCGGCAGCCCAACACCTTGCCCGATTTACGAACAGCCCTTCTTGAAGAACGGGAAAATATTCCTCCAGAAGCAATTCGTAAATGCATTGAAAGTATGCCACATCGTATGGTAGAAGTGATGAGAAAGCGAGGTGGAAATACACGCTATTCATTTTCAGATGTTTGTGTATGTTTGCTAGTCGATAAGGTATTGTGATGTTTTAAATTGTTATAAAAATTGGAAAATGCAACACTTTCTTTGAAAATGTGTATCTTTTTTGCTAAAGCAGATACTGACGTATGTCAAGAAAAATTTTGTTAAGAAATGCCACACTTCAAATTAAAACTAAATGATATCAAATTTTCCGCCCCAAATACACCACAGGGTGTTTAGAAATGGAGGGTATAAAACAAGGTTTTGTTTCTCCCTGGATAAGGAATGGACTACAGATATTTTTGCAAAATAAATTTCAGGTTAATATAACAAGACCCAATACTATACCTGGTAAAAATTTCAACAAAATCGCAGCACCACGAAAAAAGATAAGGGGTGTTGAATTTGACAAAAATTTTGCCTGTCCGGAATTTATAGTATAGTTTAGTTTCACAAGGTTAGGTTAGGTTAGGTTCATTTTCCCCACTAAAAGTTGAAAAAAATTAATTAAAAATTAAAAGAAAACATCGATCCGCATTCAGGTTAGGTTAGGTTCATTTTCCCTACCTCAAGATCACAAAAAAAAAATTTTAAAGAAATACAACTGGGCAAGATACAGGGTGATTCACTTATCTTGGTAACCCCAATTTTCTCGAAAACGTCCGAATATTTTTTCATTCTGTGAATGGCGTTTTGAACAAGTCAATGTCGACTTGAGATGCGCATAAAAATCTACGGAATAAATTAAGACGCCAGGCGTCGCGGCGCCATCAAAAATTTTTTTTCCTGGGACATACCTTTTTTATCATGTCATTCGAAAGGTAATTTCATTCTGAATTTTTTTTTTCGAATACAATTTTTATCCATTTCTGACCGTTAGCGATCTGCAGCGTGTTTTATGTTGATTATTTTCCATTTATTTTTTTTCTGTATTTTGGTAGTATGCCTTTATCTGGAGACATAGATGTGATTTTGTGATTTGTCAATGTCGACTTGAGATGCGCATAAAAATCTACGGAATAAATTAAGACGCCAGGCGTCGCGGCGCCATCAAAAATTTTTTTTCCTGGGACATACCTTTTTTATCATGTCATTCGAAAGGTAATTTCATTCTGAATTTTTTTTTTCGAATACAATTTTTATCCATTTCTGACCGTTAGCGATCTGCAGCGTGTTTTATGTTGATTATATTCCATTTATTTTTTTTCTGTATTTTGGTAGTATGCCTTTATTTGGAGACATAGATGTGATTTTGTGCTTTGAATTAAAAAGGCTAGTTTTCTAGTCAATGTGTCCCTTCAAATAAGATGAAATATGTGGCTACATCAAGATGGAGCTTCATGCCACAACGCTGCCATTGTCAAGAGATATTTAGATCAAGAATTCGAAAATAAATGGATTGAAACCAATGGACCCATCAGATATCGCCAGACCTAACGCTCGTGGATTACTTTCTGAGGGGTCCCCTCAAATATACGGTATACCAAACTGAGTCTAATAACTTGGACTATTTGAAAATGAAGATGAGAAACGCATGTGCCCAAGTAGACCCTTATATTTTGACCGAAGTAACTTATAATGAAATAGGGGAATGATATAACTTATGTATCATAATGGCCGGTATATAGAACATATGATTCGAAATGTTTCGTTTGTTATTAAATAAAATGTTTATTCATATAAGATATAATATTTAATGAATGAAATAATAGAAGAATAGTTTGTTACAGAACCTCCGTCATTTTACGAAAAAAAATCAATTCTAGGTCTTCTAGCCATTATGATCCAAACACAAGTTATATCATCTCCCTATTTCATTACAAATCACTTTGGTCAAAATATAAGGGTCCATTCATTTTCGAATTATTAATCTCAATATCTCTTCACAATGGCAGCGTTGTGACATGGAGCTCCATCTTGCTGTATCCACATATTTAATATTATTTAAAGGGGCAGATTGTTTAGAAAACTAGCCTCCTTGATTTTAATCCACAAAATCATATCTATGTCTCCAATTCAAGGCATACTATCACAATACAGAAAAAAAAATAAATGGATTAGAATCAACATAAAACACGCTGCAGATCGCTGACGGTTAGAAATTGACAAAAATTGTGTTCGAAAAAAAAGTTCAGAATGAAATTATCTTCCGAATGACATGATAAAAATGGTATGTCCCTGGAGAAAAAATTTTTGATAGTGCCGCGACGCCTGGCGTCCTTATTTATACCGCAGATTTTTATGCGCATCTCAAGTCGACATTGACTTGTTCAAAACGCCATTCACAGAATCAAAAAATATTCGGACGTTTTCGAGAAAATTGGGGTTACCAAGATAAATGAATCACCCTGTACTTTATAATTACGCTTGAAAATTCGGTGTCTATTTTCAGACTTGCCAACCCTTTTTCAAAATATTGACGCTCCTCACCGAAACCTCGTCCATAGCGGCAACATCGGGTCAGCCTTGCTTCACGCAGTTGGTTCTACAGAAACTGTGGGAGGCCGCAGAGAGCTGCCCTTACTCCGCCTTGGATTGGCTGGCCCTGCAGGTGACGAGGAATAGATTGGTGCACCAGTGGGTGCTCACATCGCTGGACTCTTGGTTAGAACACTTTCTGATCGCGCACAACAACCAGAGGGTTAGAAATGGTGAGTGACAACTCGAGAGAGAGAGAGAGAGAGAGAGAGGGAGAGAGAGAGAGAGAGAGAGAGAATGCTTTATTGGCTGAATACCAGACAAAGAGCCATTGACCTTAGGTCTTTCAGCTCATGTAAAATTAATTAACATTGCAAATATTACAAAAAAAAAAAAGAAAGAAAGAGACAAAATTATTGGTTTCCTTTATAGTCTTCTTCGAGTTTCTTCATTATTGTAGAAGTTGGAAACTTCCTTGTAGGGTTGGGATGAGGATCTTCTTGGTAAAGTTGAGTGATGCTCTGATTATTTGTGAGTCTTTTATAAAATTTAGTATTCAATTTCTTTAATCTTTCTGCAATTGGTTCAATTTTCGTTAACCTGAATAGGAGTTCATTAGGTGGGTTATACAATCTGTTATTGGGATGTCTTATCTTTGTGATGATTCTGAGCGCTATTCTTTCTGCTGTTTCCATGTTTTTCAATGCGGGCTTTCTGCAGTTGACAAAAATTGGATGAGCATATTCCAATATAGGACGACAAATTGTCTTGTACACACGTGCTGCATTTTTTATGGAAAGTCCTTTGTCTCTTACTATTAATTTAGAAAAATGGTTTGCTCTTGATACTGTTCGCTTTTTCATTATATTAGTGTGCATGTTAAAGTTCATTTTATGGTCAATATGCACACCTAAATATTTTATACAATTCAGAGGTACTTTTTGTTTAAATACTTTCTTGATAAAATTCGTATTTCTTCAACCTGCCATATCTCGCGAAATATTCGTTAGAAAACTGAGAGACGTCAGTTCGATATTTCAAATTGAGCCAGATCAACCATCTCAACAACGTAAAAACATCGTTAGTGGAAACCGTTTCACGATATCTTCATTCGTTTCGGAGATATAACCAAATTTTGATATTTTATCGATTTCGAAAAAGTGCTATGACTTTTTAAGCTATTGCATAGCTTTTATCTCAGGCTTTGAGCGCGGCGACCTAATGTAGAAATTCCGTAACGAAAAAACCTAACACAGCCGTGTATCGTCGGTTCAGTTCGACAGACTTCGGCACGGTGTTTGTGTGCTTGCGACTAGACGGATGCGTGCAGCCACTCTAGCAGTGCGAAATGGAGTCGGCAATCTCGCTGTTCCCATTGAATTACGAATGGCAAATTTTTCATTAACATCAGATAGAACATGTATAGCCAAACGCAAACATTTTCCATTAACTTCAGCTCTTGCTCTAACTATACATAAGTCGCAACGTGGAACTTTTGACGAAATAGTATATGAGTATAGTAAATCACATTCTCAGGAACTCGTCTATGGTGCACTCTCTCGGGTGACTAATATTGAAAAATTGTATATTACGACAAAAAATGATAATTCTGCATTTAAGTTTTATCATAATCGAAGGCAAGCTGCATCGACTGCATCTTTGTTGCAAAAATTCAAAGGATTGTTTTAAATAGTGTTTAGACGATAGCTCAAAGTTACTTAGATTTCATCAGTAATAGAAATGGCATTTCAATAATGACTTTCAATTGCCAAAGCCTACATAGTCACAAATACGATTAACAAGATTCAGTTACGAGACAAACCAATATGTAACTTCTTACCGAAAGATGCATGACGCGTGATAATCCGACTGAAATACCTAATTTCAATTGTATTGTTCAATTCAAACGAGATACTGTTCCAAAAGGTAGAGTAGCTATTTACCAAAATAGTAATAATGTTACTAATATTATGACTCCGAATATTGAAATAAATATTGAAGACGTTAGCGATGTTAATGTTGGACGCTCATTTGTTGGTGATATTTGTGCATGCTTATGCAAACTTAGAAATGGCCTACACATAGTCATGGTAGCAATTTACATTTCTCCGAATCCAAAATTGGACGAGGTAGAGCATTTTATTCATCGCACTTTACTGGAGTACACTGAAGAAGGGTCGAAAATACTTGGTACAAATGGTAATAAATTTCCACTTATCTTGGCTGGCGATTTCAACATTAACTTCGCTGATAAAAAATCAGAGCGGTTGACAACTTTTCTTTCGGAAAAATTGAATTTAAAAATGAATAATGATCCACAAGAATCCACAACAAAATACGAGACCACTATTGACGCGGTATTTTCCACATATTTAGAAGACCTTAAGTCTCAAACTTATGTTTCTTATTTCAGTTACCATAAACCTATAGTTTCAATGATAAACATTCCTGAATAACCTACATGTATTGTAAGATAAATAAAAAAAAATATTTCAAATCAACAATATTATCTTCTTAGTTTTGAATAGATGCTATGCAATATCTTTACCGCGGCAGTCCTCGAGTGCCACACGTGTTTATTCATTTTTTTTCCTTTTTAGCTGCTGGATATCTGTTGGTTTCCTTAGTACCGAGTACGCCCTTCCGCCAAGGTTTCAGGGCTACCCATCATCGTCTGCAAAGGGAAGCGCAGTTGACTCCGGAAGCCCAGGTTGTTCTACATCAGATTTACACGGCCCTCTTGAGGTTACTGTCGGGGGCTAAGCATTACACTGATATGCAACAACATGGCACCATGAAACTGACCACCTACTTCGCGCTATTGATGTACTGTTGCATCGGCCGCACTGAGAAGTTATTGGTAAGGCGTACGATTAATTTTTTTAATATAAATTCACGTAATTAATAATAATAATAAACAATCTTTATTTTGAGGAATACTCACAATTGAGCATTTAAACAAAATAGTTTCAGCACAAGAAGAAACAACTCATCCAAAGCTAGAAATTTAGATAACTATCAATATCATAAGGTTCCAAATCTAGTAACATTTTGTGAACTGGTTTTTTGAAATGTCTTAGATTTTCTATTGACTTCATTGCACTGGGGAGTTTATTGTAAAATTTTATAAATCTATATAAAGGACCCTTTTCGGATATTGTGAGCCTATGTATAGTATAATCCAATTAAAGTGATTAACAACTTGGAATCAACCGATGGTTGGTTTCTTGGGCAAAAGTAGGCAATTTTGTGTCGTCTTTCCTAACTAAAATAAGGTGACAACGAATGTAATATAATGCAGATGGCACCACCTGCAGGTGATACTTGTCAAAATTTGACAGTATAGAGCCCTCTGTTCTCAACTTGGATGTCGCGTAACTTTTGTTGAAAAATTTAAATAGTATCATTTATTTTTAATAAAAAAAAATACAGTCAATTTTCATATAATATTAAACCTTTAGATTATAGAATAGAAAGATGGGAAACACCTTTTAACATCTGTAATACTCAAAACCTTCCATAATTTTCAGTTATGTAAGACATTTGAAAAGCGAACTGTCGCTGAAATCGTGTTTACTGAATTTTTGATATAGAATACTGTATTCTATAAGTTTCAAGTTTATATACAGGCTGTTTTCGAGCTACCAGCTTATCCCATGGTCCGAGGTATTTCGGGAAATTTTTCCAATCATTATGGGATAAGGAATATAGGTGCGGGATGGCTCGTCTGAGAACAAACACCTTGTATATTCGATTTAGACGCCTTTAGGTGATGCATAGTACAATAGGAGGAACTTCCTTCGCAACCTGCATATACTGGGTTATTCACGAATATGGCTCTATAGAACATTTTTAGGAAAGACACAAGATTCAGGATTGAAATTCTAAAGGTGAGCTTGAAGTAAGACGACGACTTCTCGTATATTTTTTGGAGGTTCTAGGACTTCCGGTTTTTCCGGAAGTGATATCAACTTTCGTTTTTCAAATGGGAAGACCCATTTTTTATTGCATAAATAGATTCTCCATTGAATTCTGAGTCTTTTTGATTCCGAAAGTTTGAATTCTTCCTAGAAAATTCTCTTCAAATGAGGCAATACGAAAAACAATCTCAAAATTGATCTCTGTTGAAATACAAACAACTTCGAGGTTTTTTTATTGGAAATTCTCATTTCGAGAATCTCCGAGAAGAAAGGCTGATGCTTCTTTTCCGATAGCGTGATTTCCAGAATATGATATAGGAGGTCACAAATTCTTTGTCAAAGTTAGAAGTGACGAAACATGAAAAAATCGTTTTATTCAAATTAGAACCCCATTTTTTCGAAACATTTTCGAAATCTTCGTCAAAAATAATAGGAGCATACGTCCAAGACTTTTATTCCAAAATGAATATTCAGAGATTTTCAGGAAAAACGATTTTGTCTTCAATTTTCAATCTCATTCCGAATGTGTTTTTTCACTGGAAAATAATTAGCGGTCAAGTAAAATTTTTGGAAATCTCTGTTATCGAGAAAATATTTTCTTATAGTTCAGATGAGTTCAGTTTTTCTTTATTTTTTGAAGCTCAGAATAATTTCCGCAAATTCTTAATTTTGGAGAATTTCTTTTTTGTCATGGTAGGGAAATTTTAATTTTCAGTGATGAAATTGTTACATGTTTTGTGAATTATTCTTTCAAAAGCATCAAAAATTATAACAAATTATTTTTTTCTGCATTCCTGAGAATTTTTTACGTTAACTTCACTTATACTCACATTGAGATGATAATTCAAGAACTTAACTCATCTAAACTATAAGAAAAAATTTTCTCGATAACAGAGATTTCCAAAAATTTTACTTGACCACTAATTATTTTCCAGTAAAAAAACACACCTAAACTATATAAGACTATATCAGAGCCGTATCCGAGGTAAATGGAGTATGTTTATGAGTTTCATTTATTTTTTTTCTCGAAAATTACTGTAATTGAGACTGTAGTATCAGGAAGTCCTATAGATTCACTGTGCAAAATATTTTTAAAATCGGTGACGGGGTCTATAAAATTTATAATAACCAAAAAAAAATTTTTTTAAATTAAAAAAAAAATTGATAAAAAAATAAAACATCGATCCGCATTCAGGTTAATTTAGGTTAGGTTCATTTTCCGTACCTCAAGATAAAAAAAATACAAAAAAAAAACAACTGGGCAGGGAACTTCATAATTACCTCATTTTTTGACAAAGATTTCGAAAAGGCTTCGAAAAAATGGGGTTTCAATTTGAATAAAATGATGTTTCGTCACTTCTAACTTTGACAAAGAATTAGTGACCTCCTGTTTCATATTCTGAAAATCACGGTATCGGAAAAGAAGCATCAGCCTTTCTTCTCGTAGATTCTCAAAAATGAGAATTTTCAATGAAAAAATCTCGAAGTTGCCGCTAATTATTTTCCAGTAAAAAAACACATTCGGAATTAGATTGAAAATTGAAGACATAATCGTTTTTCCTGAATATCTCGAAAAATATTCATTTTGGGATAAAAATCTTGGACATATGCTCACATTACTTTTTGACGAAGATTTCGAAAATGCTTCGAAAAAATGGGGTTCCAATTTGAAACAAAAAAATGATATTTTGATGTTTCGTCACTTCTAACTTTGACAAAGAATTTGTGACCTCCTGTATCCATTCTGAAAATCACGCTATCGGAAAAGAAGCATGAGCCTTTCCTCTGGGAGATTCTCAAAAATGAGAATTTTTAATGTATTGTCAGTATTTCAACAGAGTTCAATTCTGAGTTTTTTTTCGTATTTCCTCATTTAAAGAGAATATTCTCGGGAAAATTCAAACTTTTGGAATCAAAAATACTCAGAATTCAATGGGGATTCTATTTATGCAATGGGTCTTCCCATTCGAAAAACGAAAGTTGACGTCACTTCCGGAAAAACCTATAACCTTCAAAAAATGTACGAGAAGTCGTCTTTTTACTTGAAGCTCACCTATAGAATTTCAATCCTAAATCTTGTGTCTTTCCTAAAAATATTCTATAGAGCCATATTCGTGAATAACCCGTATATTATACTCCTCAGAATGATAACCTTTTCATTCTTTAATTAAATATCACACAAACGAATAAACAAAACTGAATATGTACACACTCTTTGAAACTATCAAGGCCAAGCCATCTTCACATGCTAATTTCAATAGTATTTCTTAATTCTAGTAGACATTTAAAAGACTAGATGGCGCCAACAACTGTAGTCGCTCCGTTTCCAACCTATCTACTTTATACTCTTTGTATCGACACTGAGCAAGCTACTTGTATCAGGACCTGAAAGAATTTATGCAATCTCTTGTGTTTTTTTTTTCAGTTTGGGCAATATTTCATCCAACTGTGGTACCTGTTCCACCCGAAACTATCGGAACCATCGATACCCGCATATCACAACAAGCAAGCACTCCTAGCGTTTTGGAACCACGTGTGCACAGACTGTCCGGAAAACGTGCTCCTGATGCTGTCCAACGCACATGTCACGAAAAATATAGCCTTCAACTATATTCTGTAAGTGAGTCCGGCGCACGGCGGAATCTCGACTAAGTTGAATTGTTGCAGGGCTGATCATGACGATCAAGAGATCATCATGTACAACAGGGCCATGCTGCCGGCCTACTACGGTCTGCTGAGGATGATGTGCCAGCAATCGAGGGTATTCACTAGGCATTTGGCGCAGCATCAGAATCTCCAATGGGCGTTCAAGAATATCACTCCGCACCCAACTCAATACCCGCAGGTGATGATAATAATGATGATAATATGGTTTAGTGACTATGGTAGTCGATACCTTAACCCAAAGGAGAATGACCATTCTTTTTCATTAAAAACAATAATATACTTCTCGCAACAATTAAAGGAACAGAAAAATTTTCCAAATTTGTTGGTGTTTTTCAAAAGGCTGCATCTCAGTGAAAAATGGTATGAAAAATTGAAAAATCAACTTTTGAAGCTTGTAGACTTTAGTTTTTGAATTTATTGGTAAACAATTTTTTAGAGTACCGGCAGCCATGCAATCCTCGGATAAGGCAGATAAGAAAAATTTTTTTAGATTTTTTCAAATTTTTATTTTTGCTCTACGCGCATAAAAAAATTTTTTGGGCTAGACCCATGCAAAGGCCGCATAGCCTGTTTATTCACCTCTAATTTGTGTTTCACTACCCTCGGAAATGGCCATTTGTCTTCGAGATATCCTATTTTGAATGCAAAAGGACCCTTTTTCACTCAACTGCCGATATCTCCGGAACTACTGGAGGCCTAGCAAACCGAGAGCCGGTTTCTATTTCTGCAGAAAATTTCCTACAAAAATCGTTCATGTTTAATTTAGAAAAAAAATTTTTTTCACCTGTAACGGTAATGTGAAAAAAAAGAAAGAAAATGCCATTTTGCCATTTGTTAGTTAACTGACTGTATCTTCGTCAATATTAGGGAGAAAGCTAAGGTTATAAGACAATTTTACAGCCTAATGTACCCCAAAGACCCTTATAAATCGGTAGATCGATCGATTCAGCGGTTTTCCTGGACCGATTGATTGGAATTCTGAAAAAATTAAGGGAACAAGGTTTTCGTTCCTTAAAGTTGACCTCTTCTTTTCAAGAATCAATGATTGATTTTTTTTTACTTTTAACTCAATTTTGAATGTTTCGGAGATTATAAAAAAAAGAGAAAAAACTGGTGAATTATATTCTGAAAATATCGAGAAAAAAATAGAAATTCTCAATGAAAGAAAATTTTTTTTCCAATATTTCCAGAACAAAATTTAACTGTTTCTTTCCAATCGTAAAGTCGTAAAGAAGGTCTTTACAAATTTTAGAAATTTTTGAAACATTTTTCTTGCAAAAACAATTAGCGATAAAATTTTTCCGTTCGCGTAAAATACTGTGGAGCTGACGAACCAGAGTCGTCAGAAAACGAAAAAATAGTTTTTCATTCAAACTTTCCAAATTTTTTTTCGGAATAAAAAATTTTTTTTTTATATTTTTTTTTTCCTCAAAAAATACAAAATTAACTAATATCTGAAAAAATTAAATTAATAATTTTCAAAAAGATTAGCTCAAGTTTAAGGAACAAAAACCTTGTTCCCTTAATTCTTTCAAAATTTCAATCGATTGGTTCAGGAAAACCGCTTCACCGATCGATCTACCGATTTAGGGGGGCCTTTAGGCTACAATAGGCTGTAAAATTTTCTTATAACCTCAGCTTTCCCTCCAATATTCACGAAGATACAGTCCGTTAACCAACAAATGGCAAAATGGCATTTTCTTGCTCTTTTTTCACATTACCGTTACAGGTTAAAATTTTTTTTTCTTAATTAAACATGATAGATTTTTGTAGGAAATTTTCTGCAGAAAAATAAACCGGCTGTTGGTTTTATAGGCCTCCAGTAGTTCCGGAGATATCGGCAGTTGAGTGAAAAAGGGTCCTTTTGCATTCAAAATGGGATATCTCGAAGAGAAATGGTCATTTCCGAGGGTGGTGAAAAAAAAATTAGACCTAAATAAACAGGCTATGCGGGATTCGCATCGGTCTAGCTCAAAAAATTTTTTCCATGCGCGTAGAGCAAAAATGAAAATTTGTAAAATAAAAAAAAATTTCTTCGTGCTTTATCCGAGGATTGCATGGCTGCCGGCACTCTGAAAAATTGTTTACCAATAAATTCAGATACTAGAGTCTTCAAGCTTCAAAAGTTGATTTTTCTATTTCTCCTACGACAATTTTTCACTGAGATACAGCCTATTGAAAAACACCAAAAAATTTGGAAAATTTTTCTGTTCCTTTAATTGTTGCAAGAAGTGTAATTGCTTGGTGAGTTAATTTTTTTTTTCTGATGTAGGCGGTTGATGAGCTCTTCAAACTGATGCAATTGATGGTATTGAAGCACCCGGAGACAACTGAGATCGAACAGAGGGAAATTTGTAGTTTTAGGAGAAACACGCTGATGACTTATCTTCAGTGTTTAGACGGTAGGACTAGCTGGGGAACGCTGATTTCCGCCTTCAAGATTCTTCTAGAGTCTAACGACGACAAGCTTTATGTTGTTTACAACAGGGGACTGCAGATAGTGTTTGAGGTAAGCCTACTTTTATTTTAAATTGATTCTATATGAATAAGAGACGATGCAATGCATCATGTACCTGCAGAAAACTGAGTCTTTTTTGTACATGTGGGGAATCTGCAGGTGTTAACTGCCAAAACAGTTGTCCAATCTTTGGCAAAGATGAAGAAATAATCAGGTTAATCTTTTGACACAAAAAGTATTAATTTCACGAGAATAGAGTGATGAATGAATGAAATGTTTAAATGTTATTTTCATTTTATTTTGAACAGATAGGGGTTCCTTTTGAGGGTTGAAAAATAAAAATAACTAAAACTAACATTGATCCAAAATACTGTTATGAAATAGATTGACATTGATTAATTATATTAAAGAAGACCAATTTTTACACATTTTATGCTGAAAGGGGGTGGTTAATATGGTATATGAAGACCTTCATTAAATTTCATAAAACTCTACTGAGGCCCAAAAATGACTTCGAGTTACGTTAGAACAAGTTTCTTTCAATTTTGGATAAAGGGATTGTTTTCACCCCTCAAAAATAATAAGTATAACTTATATCCAAAATTTTATCAAAATCGAAGCATCTTGATGAAGTGCGTAATTTTCGCCCTCATTGACTGGACTAAATTTTACAGGACAATTTTATGTCCACTTTCAAGGTATTATACCATAATAATTTATTATAATATTAATAAAGTTTCTTTTTTATTAATCGATTGAGGCAGTATGAAGTCTGACGGGTCAGCATGTCACAAATTTTCCCTTCCATTTTCAGAGCTTTCAAAACCTACATGTTATGTTGCACGAGGCCACAGCTTGTCATGTGTCCGGAGATTTATTGGACATACTGTCTATAATGCAGGACCTGATTAGGTGTATCAGAACGTACAGGGACTGCAAAGACGCTAGAGGTATCATTTTGGCTAGCAAGGACTGGATAGAGGTGATCAGTAAATTGGCGACCCTGCTCAACACTTACAACCCGGCGGAGCTCAGGAATTTGTGTATCGGTAAGCAGAGTTAATGCAGTCTTAAACAAAGGGTCAAGATCACGATGTTGCAACGCCGCGAATACAATGCGCAAAAAAATTAACGCACATTATGGAAATCTCAAATTTATTCTACAACTGAAGGTGTTCTCAATAATGATTGTTTTGATCAGAATTACGCATGCATATGTTATCCACTTTATACGTTTTTCTTCAATACAGATGTTTTTTCCCCAGCAAGAATAAAAAAATATGATATTATCAGATTTTGAATGTATTGGCTCCATTCTAAAATCAGTGGTTCTCTATCAATTTTGGTGATCAATAGTTTCTCTTTCGTTTGATTTTCTACACTCGATCGCTATGCAACGCGAATCACGCAATTCGACCCAAGAGGAATGTGCCCAAGCGGTAGTTTTGCGGGAAGATGGATGGACATACACAAGAATTGCAAAAAGGTTTGGAGTTTCCCATACAAGTGTGTCCAGAATGTTGAAGCGATTCAGGGAGACAGGTATGAATGTCCGAAGACCAGGACAGGGTAGACCACAGGTAACAACTGCCATTCAAGAACGTTACTTGATAGTTTCTTCGTTGAGACAACAGTTTGCAACCGCTCGCCTCCTTCAAAATCAGCTTGAGCAAACTCATGGGGTGCAAATTAGCACTCAGACAATAGGAAATCGCCTCAGAGAATATGATTTAAGGCCTCGTGTAGCGGCAAGAGGCCCAGCTCTTACTCCATCCCATCGAAGGGCTTGTTTGAATTTTGCGAGAGTGCATATCCATTGGGAAGAGGCGGATTGGAAAAGAGTTCTCTTCACAGATGAGTCTAGATTCTGCCTCTACCATTGTGATCGACGTTCCCTTGTATACAGACGTCCACATGAAAGATATGCTCAGTGCAATTTCCTGAATACTACTGGTTTCGGGGGAGGATCGATTATGGTATGGGGTGGAATATCTTTGACTGCTCGCACAGACCTAGTGGTCGTTGATAATGGGGCTATGAAGGCAGATAAGTATATAACGAACATTCTTGAAGAGCATGTAGTGCCATTTGCCCCATACATTGGTGAAAAATTCTTTTTTATGGACGATAATGCCAGACCCCATCGTGCGCGCATCGTTCAGGAGTACCTTGAAGAGGTTGAAGTATCTCAAATGGAATGGCCAGCAAGAAGTCCTGATCTCAATCCGATTGAGCAGGTTTGGGACAACCTCAATAGAAGGCTGAGAAGTTCAGAAAATCATCCAGCTACTCTTAATGACTTAGGAATCCAACTCGGAGAAATGTGGGAAGGATTAGATCAGAACATTTTAAGATCACTCATTTTGAGTATGAACCGTCGTTGCCGAGCTGTAATTAACGCAAGTGGTGGAAATACCAAGTATTAAATCACTCATCAGCATTTCAGTATTTAGGAAATTGTTCATTTTGTAACGTTTCAATTTGGCGGGTCCAATCTCGGGAGTTTCCGGATCGTCTCGGATCGAGAACGCGACGCTGGGAGATACACGATCGCGGTCATTTCTGAGCGTTCTATCTTAGACGCGAGACTCTTGTGTTCCGCTGTTCGGACGCCGATTGGAAAAAGACAATAATTTGTTCTCCTATTCTGGAATGAAACAGTTTGACTTAGGCAATAATTAAGATTGTCTTTTTTGGAGGGAGCTGAGTATCCAGCATCTTTTTTTTTTTTGGGAGGGAGCTAAGTCTCCGTATCTTGTGAAGAGAGCTAAGTCTCCGGTATCTTTGGAGAGAGCTAAGCCTCCGGCACCTGTTTTAAGAAAGCTAGGCCTCCGACATCTCTTTTTAGGGATCTAGACACCTGAAGCCTCTTTGGAGAGACCTAAGTCTTCAAATCCTTCAGTACCTGCACCTTGGAGGAAGTTGAAACCTCAACGCTTCTATTTGGAAGAATACAGTCTTCACCTCCTACTACAACGTCTTCCAGGATATTCTTGTCCTCGTATAGAGTTGTTTTAACCTGTGATGTTAGACATTGTAAATAGCTATTGTAATCAGAGAGGAATAAATCTCGACTGTTCAAGTTTTGATTATCATTAGCCTGAGTAGAAGCATATTATCTCCTTTTACTTCATATGAATGTAAGGTGGTCTCATGCCCTGACTAGCTGGAGCATCTATCGTTGAAATATTGAATAACGCAACTATATCTCTATCTTAACCTTACAATTTCTCTTCTTTCACATAAGATTCGGTGAAATACTGAATTTTTCTTCCATTTAATGTGTCTTGTTTCGTTCAAAACCTTCCCGAGAGAATATAAAAAATAAGTTATAAAGTCAATGTAGAGTTAACTTTCATTAACCGAAATAGACCTGAAATTTTTTTTCTTTCATTTCGATAAGAATTGTGTCAGATTATGGTTAAAATGGGGCCTTTTCATATTTTTCATCTTGATGTGTACTTATTTTTCAAGAAAAGTTGAAATTTGTGGTATTCTTTTAAAGGAACGGTAGGTTTTTGAGCGACTAAAATTCATTCTATGAAAAATGAACATTGAATTATAATATGTCGTAATTATAGAAGCAATTTTTCGGATGTAATGCTATTTTATATTTAATAGAGAGTTATCGAAACACGAATACATGCCTAACTTTATTAAAGAATCCTGTAATAACAGATCCTTTAAAGTTGGTTGGATATTTGACATATCGAAACGATTTATTTCTTGGAAACTTTATTATGACATTTCCGTTATTTTGACAGTTGTTAGAAGCTGTTTAACCTAGAAAATGCGAGAACTGTCAAAATAAGGGATCTTTTATTAAAATACGGCTGTCCTTTATTTAAGTTAAGTACAGGAGGCCCGTATTTTATTACAGGCCACCTTAAAATCTTTTGCGAATGTGCATGATTAAATGTCAAAATAGGGGAAACTTTATTTAAGTCAGGCCTCTATTTGCGTTTCGATAACTCTCTAATACTTATAAAATATTACTTTTTATGTCACACTTCACAAATTTTTCATTTTATTCTGGTAAACAATCAGGTGGTCTACTCTGACCTATCTTGAAGATTGGTGTAAACTCTTTGATTGCTTAGATGGTCCTGTTTTTGTTGTTTTTCTATTAGTTTCCAGCAATCTTGTTGCGATGATAGCTAGTCTAGTTTGTTACCATTTCTGCGTTTTGAACAACCATGTCAAAGCAGTGTGCAAGAAGTGGGAAATACAATTTTTGTCCTTGTCAAAATACGATTCTAACTCATGTTTTTACGGGATCAGTCAACGCCCCCCATATATTCTAATGTTGCATTAGTTTTGGTTGGTCAATGATATTTTTTTTCTCAAAGTGAATATCTTATTACTTTGTTGGGTGCATGGAAATACGAATAAGAAATAAGTAGGCGCATAAGCAGCATTATTGTTATTTCACTTACAGAAAACTATTGAATTATGTGCAGAAGAAAATTTTGCAATCAGGTGGTTCTGAAATCATATCCAGATTATCTGCATGATGTAGATTCTCATGCAGAATCAGATTATTTTTCCAATAGTTATAATAATATATTCAGGTAATATAGTAGGTGATAATCCTACCGTTTCGTTAAAAGAACGCCTTCATTTACGTAGCAAAAATCAGGATTTGAAATCATGGAGAAAATTTATTCGCCTCTAATATTATTCATCCAAGCATAAATATAATTATTTTTTTCGCAAACGCGATGAAATAAATACATATGAAAAAATACACCACCGGACAAAATTAGGTATTGCAACAATTGATATATTTATGAAGTTAACATGGCTTTAAAGTGAATTTGAATACTGAAGCACTTTGTAGGTTATATTCAGTGTTGAAGAAAGCATTAATTTATGTGTTTATATTGACGCCTTCTTTGTTTCTTTATTTTGAGCATGAATAGAAAACTTTTAGATAGGTGTTCTTTATACGGAACGGTAGGTCCATTTGGGTTAAAATTGAGATTTTCAGAATGTGCGTTAACGGTAACCAGAAGTTACTTCACTTCGAACAAACACTAAATATAACGAAATTTCTGTGGGTCTGCGTTGCCAAATTTCGTACCAAAGAACTTGGTCGAACGCAATATCTGATAAAACGGTTTTTTTTTTTTGCAGATGTTCTGAAGGAGTTTGTCCTCATCATGCCCTCCGATGCCTTGACGATCCTGGTGCCGCTGTTGTCGCACTGCCACTCGGCGTTTCAAGACAATCAGGACGCCGTACCGTTGGGTCCCTATTTCCCGAGAAGGGGGCACTCGATACCGGTGGTTGCGGGCAAAGGAGGTGCAAGACCGCTCAGGCCTATGATACAAATGACGGTTCCGCACAATCAACTGGAATGCAGTAGAGTAAGCGTTGTTACTTATCAGTAAAATATATATATATATATATTCTTATGAAAAAGAGAGTTAAAATAATACAATAAATGTTGAAACAAAAAGTACCTAAGCTGAGGTAAAAAAAACGGGGTATCATAACATTCTTCGTATGATACTATAGAGTCATACGATACTATCATCACTAGTATCATACGATACTATACAGCCAGGGGAAAAAACCTCAGCCAAAAAAACCTTTCTCTCCGTAAAAAAATAACATAAAATATTAAATATCAGGAAAATCTTGAAAGACATCAGTGTGATCATCTTCATGTTATCTGTCGATGGGCTCGGATAGACAGATTCTTCCCAAAACGACTCGCAATTCTTAATCTGAAATGAAAAAAGACAAAAGCAGAAAAGAAACCGATTATTCAGAATAAATCAAATGCATTTTAGAAATGCATTTGGTACTTTAAAAAATATCAACATTCAGATTTCTTGGCCAAATAATGTTGGGAGGTTTATAAATATTTATGACAGAAATGTCACAAAATTTGAAAGAAATGAAAAAGCCCCATCAATTTCCCCTTTCCGAAAGTGTTGAAATTCACGAAACTGATAATTTTTTAACATAACAAGCTAAACTTATAAAAAATCAATTAATACATAACTTTTAACTGTCCTCTTTCACGAGGATTTTTTTCTGTTGCCGTGTGGGTTTCTTGCAGAAGAATCACTTCGATACCATGTTGATCAGCTAATTTGGAGACGTAATCACACTTGTCTTTCGAAATTCCTTCGATATTCAAATTCCACAAATTCTCGCTCTCTGGTCGTGAGGGTTTTTCAAACCGGATACGGACTTCCAGGTGATGATTTTTCGGCACTTCAGATGTTTGAAGACCGCTACGGGACCCCAATGAAAGGCAATCATCTCCCATAGATAAACCAAACATGTTATAACACAAGAAAACAGAATATTTTTCAGGAGCAAAAACTAAGACATATTCCGAGAATTGTCATTCTGACAATAAAATGAAAAAAATCGCCGAAATTGATGCAGTGTTCGAACCTCATAAAACTCAGATGAGAAAGGACACAGCATAGGTTGAAAAAATGAACGAAATTTCAACAAAGAAATATGGGAGACGAAGAAATACAAATATTTTCAAAAATTTCTGGTTATTCTCAACAAGCTGTATCTCAGTGTAAAATGGTTGTATGAGAAATAGAAAAAAACCTACTTTTGAAGCTTGAAGATTCTAGTTTCTTAATTTATCGTTTAAGGATGTTTCGGATTACCAGTAGCCATGCAATACTCGGATAAATCGGGGAGAAAAAATTTTCTAATTTTTATTTTTGCTCTACGCGCATGGAAAAATTTTTTCGAGCTGGACCGATGCAAAGGTCGCATAGCCTGTTTAGTCAGCTCTAATTTTCTTTTTCCACCATCGGATATGACCACTTGTCTTTGAAATATCCAATTTTGAATGCAAAGAAATCCTTTTTCACTCAACTGCCGATATCTCTAGAACAACTAGTCGCCTAGCAAGCCTATAGGACTTTGTTATGAAAAAGTTTTTTTGCGCCTGTAATGTTAACTTGAATAAACAGCAAAAAAATGCACTTTTTCCCTTTTTTGGTTGATGGACGGTATCTTCGTGAATATTGGGGGGGAAAGCTTATGTTATGAGCAAATTTTACAGCCTTATGTTCCCTAAAGTCCCCCCTAAATCGGTGGATCGATTGGTTCAGCGGCTTTGTTGGACCAATTGATTGAAATTTTGAAAACATTATGGGAACAATACTTTTGTTCCTTTAAACTTGACCTAATCTTTCTAATCAATTTTAATTCTTCATTCTTCACTCAAATTTGTTTTTTTTCTAAGATGAATTATGAAAAAATTCAATTTCATAAATTGAAAAAAAATTCGAACTTGAAAAACCAAGATACTATTCCTGCTCACATCTACTGAAAGAAGGGACACATTTAAACCTTCATTTTCCTTAGAAAAATTTATTGAATATATCAATTTAAAGTTAAAATTGAAAATGAAAAACAGTTTTCTTGAAAATTTTTCTACAAATTTGGCCGATTTGAAATGATCAGTTCAAGGAACAATAACCACCGATCAGGGAGACTAAAGCTGTAAAATTTCTTTATAACCTAAGGTTTCTTCTCAATTTTGACGAAAATACAGTCTATTGACCAAAAAATGGCAAAATAACATTGTTTTGCTCCTTTTTTTCACATTAACGTAACAGACGAAAAAAAATTTCTTTTTTATTGAGCATAACAGGTTTTTGTAGGAAATTTTCTGCAGAAAAAGAAACTGCCTGTCAGCTCGCTAGGCGCTCAGTAGTTCCGGGTATATTGGCAGTTGAATGAGAAAGGGTCTTTTTGCATTCAAAATTGGATATCTCGAAGACAAATGGTCATATCCAAGGGTGGTAAAAAGCAAATTAGAGCTGATAGAACAAGCTATGCTACCTTTGTTTCGATCTAGCTCGAAAAAAAATTCACTATACGCGTAGGGCGAAAATAAAAATTTGAAAAATTAAAAAAATTTTCTTCCTGATTTATGCGAATATTGCTTGGCTACCAGTACTCCGAAAAATTGTTAACCAATAAATTAAGAAACTGGAGTCTTCAAGCTTCAAAAGTAAGTTTTTTTCATTTCCCACTAGCTGACCCGGCAGACTTCATACTGCCTCAATAAAGTATATATATTTGAAATCAGAAGAAGGAGCTCTACCGATTAGAAAAATTAAATACAAGGTTAAAAAACAATAGTTCACGACAAATTTTCAGGTTTTCGATGCCTTTATGAATTTCTTAGTACTGAATTCTGAATGCCCATGAAAAATACTTCAAATTTGCCCTTTCAAACGTTTTTGTACGACCAATATTAACTGAGATAGCTATTGAGTAAAATATAATCAATCACCCTGTACATTGTTATTCATACATCAGAAGAATTCTCTTTATTTAAGAGGTGAAGAGGTAACTTTTTTTATTTTTTACAATTCCTTCATTGTAGTACCTTGTGATGAAAAACATTTTTAGTTTTTTTTCCCTATTTTGCGAGAATAAATAGGGCAGATTGCTGATTGTCCATTGTGAATCGGCACGTATAGGCCGTACAAAGTAATTGTTTACATTGCCGATAATAGTAGAAAGGGGAAACATTTCATCATAAAATTTCCCCTAGGGTTCGGAAGAAAGATATGTGTAATAACACATGGACTCAGATGCGTTAATATTATTAGAAAATGTAGTTCACCGATTTAATATCAAATGTAATACTTTCACGAAAATGCTATTAACCGTAGCGACACCTACAGGCGTTATTCGCAAGAAAGAAAATTATTTCCAATTTTTTTCCACTTCATCAAATTTTTCAGGGTTTTATGGTATTTTATGCTAACCCCGCCGTAGAAGAATCCAACAAAAAATCTTTTATAACAAAGAGTTCATCCAATCTTGAGTTATAAATGGTGTAACCATCAATATGGCCGACTTAGTTTTATATATTAAGATACGACCATTTTTCACTGAGATACAGCCTGTAGTAAATGACCAAAAAATTTTGAAAATTTTTCTGTTCCTTTAATTGCTGCTCGAAGTGTATATTCTGGAAATGGCAATACTTTTGAAAATGTTCAACTAAGTTAACTATAATTAACACCATATAATGTTCTTTTCTCTATTTCAGTATCGTAATGAGTTCATTGCAGTACTAAAAGTAGTGCTGTAATGAAACTCATTACAGCATTGTTTTCAGTTATATTTTTCGTTTTGTGGTTGTCAGTACTGACCTCCGATCCACTCAATTTTCGAATCAAATCAATTCAAATTCCGCAATCTGTCCAATTTCGTTAGTGACACCAACTGCCAAGATACAATACAAAAGTCACTAATCTGAATTTTGATTTGAATTTCGAGAGATTTCCACAAAACTTGACTGAAATAGAGAAAATATCGTCTAATACTCGTTGCAGAAGGCAATTCCAACACTCATGCTTTCGAAAACTCGCTCCTTCGTCGCTCGTTTTCGAATTTCGCATTCGTGTTGGAATAGGAGCTCATTCTGCAACTTGTTTTAGAATATACTATTATTATCGATTATCACTAGTTTTAAAAAAGTATCCTAGAAATTCTGACATAATGTTTTTCAGGGTGTCGACTCCGACTACGACGACGCCTTGGACAGATTCTATACGCCATATCACGAATTCATAGACGTCCTGTTCAGATTGGCAGTCAACAATGACTCGGTGACCGAGCCATTAGTTAACTTAAGTGCAGTTGTGGGTTTTGAAGCGGCGCCGCTGCATTACACCTTCTTCCCCAAACTCTGGCTAGACATATTGAACACGCCGGTAATTCTGCCGGAAAGTGGCGATTGAACAATTATAATTGTGTCTCGTTTTTTTCAGCATCTAGATCAAAAATACATAACCACTCTGGTCACTAGCAATTATTTAATCGATTACGTCGACGCTATTTTGTTGGATGAACGACTTTCTCTTACGATAGATGTTATATACAATTTCCTGGTCGCTGTTTTCCACAAGGTAAGTGAATTCACATATAAGGTGTAGTTAGAAAAATTTGTATTTTTTTTTTTTTTCGTAAAATTTGTTCAGTTGAATGTTTCCCGCTTTGTATTAGTTTCCGCTTCGCCTGAGGCAATGGATCAGGTTGAGGGCCTAGATACGTCAATTGTCATTGTCATTGTTCTGACGTATATTTTCTGGTTTATATTTGTGCTTGTGCTTTGGCTTTTTTTTTGTTTGTGATGTTTGTTTATGCTTGCCTGTAGTGCTTCTTATACCAAATATACAGGGTTATTCACGAATATTGCTCTATAGAATATTTTTAGGGAAGACACAAGGTACAGGATTGAAATTCTAAAGGTGAGGTATTTTTTTCGAAGGTCTTCCGGTTTTTCCGGAAGTGACATCAACTTTCGTTTTTCAAATGGGAGGACTCCATTTTTATTGCACAAATAGATTCTCCATTGAGTTCTGAGTCTTTTTGATTCCAGAAGTTTGAATTTTCCCGAGAAAATTCTCTTTAAATGAGGAAATACGAAAAAAAATCTCAAAATTGAACTCTGTTGAAATACAGACAACTTCGAGGTTTTTTCATTAAACATTCTCATTTTTGAGAATCTCCGAGAGGAAAGGCTGATGCTTTTTTTCCGATAGCGTGATTTTCAGAATATGATACAGGAGGTCACAAATTTTTTGGTCAAAGTAAGAAGTAACGAAAGATCAAAAAATCGGTTTTTTCAGATTGAAACCCCATTTTTTCGAACCATTTTCGAAATCTTCATAAAAAAATAATAGGAACATACGACCAAGACTTTTATCCCAGAATGAATATTTTTCGGGATATTCAGGAAAAACGATTTTGTCTTCAATTTTCAATCTCATTTCGAATGTGTTTTTTTGCTGGAAAATAATTAGCGGTCAAGTGAAGTTTTTGGAAATCTCTGTTATCGAGAAAATATTCTCTTATAGTTCAGACGAGTTAAGTTCTTGAATTATCATCTGTAATGCGAGAGCAACAACTAGTTTTGAATTCTCAATTCTGTTGAATTTTTTTTGTCATGATAGGCAAATCAGGATATTTATTGTTGAAGCTTCTGCATGTTCCATTTTCACCATAAATTATGAATAAATCAATAATGACATTGTTTGCATAATCTTCCATTTCGAGAAATTCGCGATTCAAAGTGCACAAAGAATGAAGTAAAAATGAATATTTATCGGGATATTCAAGTAGTATCAAAGTAAAAGGCCCACGTGTATTGAACATTTGTTTCAACAAAACAAGAAATCAAGAACACTTAAGTACCAGATTGCTCTCGCATTCCAGATGATAATTGAAAATTAATTAATATTTCTTGAACCAATCCTCAGGTTTTTTTTCCATTTTGTAATTGTTTAAAAACAATGTTGAGTTCAATTATTACCTTCATATGGGATGTACCATTCCCATATTATCTCTTCCGGTTTTCGTACTCTTTTCAAAAATCGAAAACTAACACAATTTTTTTTTAGATTTCCGAACACGTTTTAACGGAACAGACGTTGACCATGATTGATAATACCGTTGTCACTTTGAGCGAACAGGTCTCTTCCTTGGACATCCAAAAAACTGCACAAAGGCTCTCTGGCGATCTGAGAGCCCTCATATTAGTTTATAATAGTCCAGAAGCTGTTCCTCCTCCGCTGTTGAAAACCACACTGAAGCAGTTGCAAACAAGGGTAGCGGAGGAGTTGGGGAAGCTACAACCTAAAGGTAGGCGTGTATTGAAATTTAAATCCTCATACTACAGATATACTAACTGACAGAAACTGCAACACCCGAAGGAGCTGTTTAAATTTTAAATTTTTTAAGCTATTGCATAGCTTTTATCTCAGGCTTTGAGCGCGGCGACCGAATGTAGAAATTCCGTAACGAAAAAACCTAACACAGCCGTGTATCGTCGGTTCAGTTCGGCAGACTTCGGCACGGTGTTTGGGTGCTTGCGACTAGACGGATGCGTGCAGCCACTCTAGCAATGCAAAATGGAGTCGGCAATCTCGCTGTTCCCATTGAATTACGAATGGCAAATATTTCATTAACATCGGATAAAAAATGTATTGCCAAACGCAAACATTTTCCATTCACTTCGGCTCTTGCTCTAACTATACATAAGTCGCAAGGTGGAACTTTTGACGAAATAGTAAATGAGTATAGTAAATCACATTCTCAGGAACTCGTCTATGTTGCACTCTCTCGGGTGACTTATATTGAAAAATTGTATATTACGACAAAAAATGATAATTCTGCATTCAAGTTTTATCATAATCGAAGGCAAGCTGCATCGACTGCATCTTTGTTGGAAGAATTCAAAAGACTGTCTTTAAATAGTGTTCAGACGATAGCTCAAAGTGTCTTAGATTTCATTAGTAATAGAAATGGCATTTCAATAATGACTTTCAATTGCCAAAGTTTACATAGTCACAAATACGATTTAAAAGATTCAGTCACGAGAAAAACCAATGTTCTTACCGAAACATGCATGACACATGATAATCCGATTGAAATACCTAATTTCAATTGTATTGTTCAATTCAAACGAGATACTGTTCCAAAAGGTGGGGTAGCTATTTACCAAAATAGTAATAATGTTACTAATATTATGACTCCGAATATTGAAATAAATATTGAAGACGTTAGCGATGTTAATGTTAGACGCTCATTTGTTGGAGAAATGTGTGCATGCTTATGCAAACTTAGAAATGGCCTACACATAGTCATGGTAGCAATTTACATTTCTCCGAATCCAAAATTGGACGAGGTAGAGCATTTTATTCATCGCACTTTACTGGAGTACATTGAAGAAGGGACGAAAATACTTGGTACAAATGGTAATAAATTTCCACTTATCTTGACTGGCGATTTCAACTTCGCTGATAAAAAATCAGAGCGGTTGACAAATTTTCTTTTGGCAAAAATGAATTTAAAAACGAATAATGATCCACAAGAATCCACAACAAAATATGGGACCACTATTGACGCGGTATTTTCCAGATATTCAGAAGACACTAAGTCTCAAACTTATGTTTCTTATTTCAGTTACCATAAACCTATAGTTTCAATGATAAACATTCCCGAATAACCTACATGTATTGTAAGATAAATAAAAAGAATATTTCAAATCAACAATATTATCTTATTTTTGAATAGATGCTATGCAATAGCTTTACCGCGGCAGTTGTCGAGTGCCACACGTAATTTTTCTCCAAATTTCAGTCATCTACTCCTTGCTATACTCTTTGTTTTACAAAAAAAATATAAAATTTAAACATCTTATTCTGGGTGTTGAATTTTCTTCGTCAATTAGTATAGTCTTCAAAACTAAAGTATTCAACTTGAAGTGTTAATAATTGTAATAAGTCGCCATAAAATTTCGTTGTTGATATTTCAGACGTGAAAGATAGCCCTAAGAAAAACGAGGAACCCCTGCCAAGTACGTCTAGAGATACGAAATCGGAAGAGACCCAACAAGAGAAGTCGTCGACCTCATCGAACAGCGATAGTGATAACAATACTGTAGGAAATCCTGAAGATAGCAAGAAAAAGCAACCCCTTTCTGCGAATAACGTAAAATTATTGAACTCCGTAATCAAAGATCTGCTAGTAGTGGTCGAAAAAAAGCTTTGAAGGTTTCCCCCTAAATGACTTGGGTGTAATTTCTGAATGTTACTTGTAGAACAATATTTTTTTTATGTCCTACTTCTTATCGAATGTATTTAATTCAAAATGTATATTAAAGCTTTAAATTATAAAATCATATGGATAAATATTATGAATGCAGGGTTTCTTTTTTTCATATTTTGTCATTAGAATTAAGAATGAAGAAATATATTATGCTTTTAAAATTCTACCATATAACTGTTTCATAAGACTGTTAAAATAAAGTATCTCTTTTTATTATGTGAGTTTTATTTGGGTATGCGGGTTTTCATTTATCGTCACAGAAAAATGAAAAAATTTCCATTCAATAGCAGATTTTTTCTGAATATTAAATCTTCATTTCGACCCCAGAAAATTTTGTTTCGATAGAAATTTGGTCGGAGTTGTGTTGAAATTTATGAATTTCGGAAAAATTGTATTAGGATCACAGGAGGGCGAGGAGGTATATCTGGAGCAGCGCCTAAGAATTTTCGAGGTAGGCAATCCACAATACGCCATTAACGAATGACGGGTTGCCTATCTCAAAAATTCTAAGGCGCTGCTCCGGGTGTCCGAATACCTCCTCGCCCTCTTGTGATCCTAATAAAATTTTTCCGCAATTCGTTAATTTCAACACAACTTCGACCAAATAAATTTCTATCGAATCGAAATTTTCTGAGAAGAAATTCCGTCGAGATTGATGATTTCAGAAAAATAGTATTAGGAGTACAGGAGTACGAAGAGGTATCCGGATATCTTGAGCAGCTCCTGAAATGTTTTGAGATAGGCAACCTACAATGCACCATGTACGAACGACTGGTTGCCTATCTCAAAAATTATCAGGCGCTGCTCCGGGTATCTGAATACCTCCTCGCCCTCCTGTGATCCTAATACCATTTTTCGATTTCGTCGGAATTTTCAATCAATAGAATCGATAGAAATTTGGTCGAAGTTTTGTTGAATTTTACGAAAGTCGAAAAAATTGTATTAGGATCACAGGAGGGCGAGGAGGTATTCGGATACCCAGAGCAGCGCCTGGAAATTCCCTAGGTAGGCAACCATCAATACACCATTGAAGAACGACGGGTTGCCTATCTCGAAAATTTTCAGGCGCTGCTCCGGGTATCTGAATACCTCCTCGCCCTACTGTGATCCTAATACCATTTTTCGATTTCGTCGGAATTTTCACCCAAAAATTTTCGTTTCGATAGAAATTTGGTCGAAATTTGTTGAATTTTACGAAAGTCGGAAAAATGGTATTAGGATCACAGGAGGGCGAAGAGGTATTCGAATACCCGGAGCAGCGCCTGAAAATTCCCGAGCTAGGCAACCAGCAATACACCATTTACGAACGACGGGTTGTCTATCTCAAAAATTTTCAGGCGCTGCTCCAGGTATCTGAATACCTCCTCGCCCTCCTGTGATCCTAATACCATTTTACGATTTCGTCGGAATTTTCACCAAAAAATTTTCGTTTCGATAGAAATTTTGTCGAAGTTTTGTTGAAATTTCCGAAAAATTGTATGAGGATCACAGGAGGGTGAGGAGGTATTCGGATAGCCGGCGCAGCGCCTGAAAATTTTTGAGATAGGCAACCCGTCGTTCGTAAATGGCGTATTGATGGTTGCCTACTTCAGGAATTTCCAGGCGCTGTTCCTGGTATCTGAATACCTCCTCGCCCTCCTGGGATCCTAATACCATTTTTCGATTTCGTCGGAATTTTCATCCAAAAATGTTTGTTTCGATAGATATTTGGCGAAGTTTTGTTGAATTTTACAGGAGGTATTCAGATATCCGGAGCAGCGCCTAAAAATTTTTGAGATCGGCAACCCACATTACGCCATCCACGAATGAAAGGTTGTCTAACTTTTCATTTGCTCCAGATATCTGAACACCTCCTCGCTCTCCTGTGATAATAATACCACTTCCTTCTCCAAACGTTAAGGATTAAGTGAGGTCAGAAAGAGCAAGAAATAAAACCAAGTTTAGGATTGAATGCTTTCTTCGTGTATTTCCATATGGTTCAGCAAATACAAAAACAAAATTACACATATACAGTGTCTCTCTACACAGTGATTATTTATACAAAGAGCATAAGTAGGTACACAAGATAATTTAGTTAATAATAAATCTACCTAACAAAATTTAAAATAAAGCTCTGGGCTACTTTACTGGTCTTCTACACGAACGCTCTGCGACCCTTAACGTGCCGTCTGACAAGCTCGTTCCGAAGACAGCAAAGTGCCAAGAGGTCAGTCCAACGACTGCGCGTCTTAGCCAAGTCAATTTACTCGGTACTTTCTATTAAACTAAGATCATTCCGATGAAATGGAAACAAATCATCAAACTGTATGTACAATGAAATTTAGAAATATGTTCATAGAACACTGTAAATTGACTTCTAATTATCGCAGCTTCTTCACTACCCAAAACCTTCGCCTTGCATTCCGATTTAAAAAAAAACACAGACTAATTTGAATAGCTAGCACGTAGAAATCGTCGTTTCTGTCTGAAATTAAAGCATAAAAACATTTACAAGTTCCGCCACTGGCCAAGACTGAGATAATTTAGTTTGATTTTCTGCATGACATTGCACTAATTAAGAAAAAAGAAAATTCAATTCTACAACCAACGACAGTAATACTCGGTAAAAAGACGAAAAAGGAAAACCGACTTCTTGTAAAAATATATCGTAATGAGTTTTTGTATATTTTACATAGTCATAATAGTAAGCAACAACCAAAACGAAAACTAAATAAAATAAATACAAATTGGGAATAATTTACCACTTGTCTCACCTATGATAAAATATGATTATACGCTAATTAAATTATAATAAATGAAAAGCTAAAAATAAAAATTACTGAAGAGAGATAAGGGCGAAGAAGTTTGAGCAGTCTAATAGACAGCTTAGGATTGATTCCAATAAGATCCTGTGTATTGTTTTCCAGAAGCCTTTGCTTGGTTGGAAGTTTGAGAGCGCTGTCCGCTGCTGTTGCTCGAGTCCTGAAAAGGAAAAACTAGTTAGCTATCACCGTTCTTGATTTTTCAACCCGAAACTATTTATAGTCCGGTCATTTTAGTCAAAATACAGTCGAAATCTCGGAATTCGAGGAAACCGACTGTAAACTTTGAAAGCCTTCATTTTGACGTCTCAAAACTTGTCTCAAACCCTACCGACTGTAGGATGTCCGCGTCTATCAAATTCTTGGGGTCAAAGGTCAGAAAATCGACTTTTTGCAAGTTTTATTGAAATATCTCATTTCCTATAAGATCTTCGCTATTTTTTTTTGGTCAAAAAGTTTTTTCTTAGGGTGCCCGCATAAAATTCTTCAGGTCAAAGGTAAAAAAGTCGTCTTTTTGCAAGTTTTTCTGAAATATCTCAGTTCCTATAATATATTCGCTATTTTTATTTATCATAAATATTTTGGAGAAATAAATTCTCTACAACTTATGTCAGAAGATTTTTTTGTACTTCGAACTGTTTTTTGAATAGAGCACGCAGTGTCGTGTATTATTAGAGCTGAGTCGGTACTCTCGTTCAAATATACAGATAAAGATAATCCTTATGGAAACATAGGAAAATGAATGTTAAATTCGAATGGACTGGACTGTTGGAATGGCAAGTCTCGGCTGCCGCGAATTGCAAAGCACATTAGTCGCATCCGAACATCAGATGTGATACCTAGACGATTTGAAAATAAATTGGTTTCGCGTAAATCTAAATTTTATAGAGGGGGACACCCCACAAAAAAACTTTTGGAACAAAAATTGTAGAGAATTTATTCCTCTACAATATTTATAATGAATAAAACTAGCGAAACTTTTATAGGAACTGAGATATTTCAGAAAAACTTGCGAAAAGTAGATTTTTTTACCTTTGACCCGAAGAATTTTATAGACGCGGACACCCTACACTCGATAGAGTTTTGAAAGGTCGAAAGAAAGGCTTTCAAATGTTTAAAGCCAGTTATCTGGAATGCCGAGATGAAAATCTTAAAATGACTGGACTATCAGTGATTTTCAGGTGCTTTAGAATTAGAGAATTATCAAACAAAAACAAACACTGCCTAATATCAGTAAAAAAGTTGAATAATGAAGGACTTTAATGTCTCTAAATGAAAAAAATTGCAGATTAATTATGGAATGATTAGAATGAATGAGTTTACGGAACTTGTTTTCGATAAAAATTTATACAAAACTCAGGGCGAGTTGAAAAAAATCAATTCAAGTGAATCCGAGATAATTTCTGCACTTTTAACAATTGTTTTCTTTTTTGCTTAATTTGAATATTATCCTATAAATTACCAGGAAACCGATTCTCTGCATTACACAGGGTGTAATGAGTCACTCCGTATGTTTATCTTTTGACTTTTTGACGTATATTTGAGGCTTATTAGAAGGATGCGCTTCAACCCCTAAAAATTAAATAGGGGGGAGAAATGAAACTTCATTTGAAAGTTCTTGGAAGCCTCTTCGCAACGTTGTATGAAAAACGTAATTTTGAAGAAACCCTTTTCGCTAAAAACCAATTTATTAACTCAAATCTTTGTGACTGAAAATTTGGACGAACTACGCCAACGAATTGTAAATTAGTGTTGTCAAATGATTCCAGTCGATATGAAAGTCAATGGAGGAAAATTCGAACATTTTATTTTAAAATGGAGATCTAATTTTGATTCTGAGTATAATTAAACAATAAAATTTTTTCAAGTTTTTAAAAGGGGCTCAGTATAAATGGGCCTATACAGGGCATCCCAAATTGCTTGATTTTGGCTGTTACAGGTACTTCTAGACTAAATAGTTAAAAATGTAGAAAGAAGTCCTGGGCTCGATTTTCGTGAAAACACCAGTAGTGAAAATTTTGATATTTCATTGATTTCGAAAATGTGCCATAACTTTTTCATTTTCGAAAATATCTGAAAAAGATTAAAACTTTTGGGAAGCCTTTTTGCACCGGGCCTACGATACTATTTGAATTTTTTTTTATTCCCTAATTTTTTTCATGATATAAAAAGAAAGTAGTATTCGAAATAAAAAAGTTGTTTTCTCCACCCTTGGTTCACGAGTTAGGAAAAAATTGAATATAGTGTCCTATTTCCATTGAAAAATAGCCTGTAGAAAGTTCTTATCGTTTTCGTAAATAAAAAAGTAATCGCACATTTTCGGAATCGATTATATGTATATCAAAATTGAGAAAAAAAATAAAGATATAGTGAAACGGTTCTCAATAATGGTGTTTTCACGAAAATCGAGCCCAGGACTCCTTTCTACGTTTTTACCTTATCTAGTCCAAAAGTACCAGAAACAGTTAAAATCAAGCAATTTGGGATACCCTGTATTGTAAAAATAATAAAAATATTCACAAATTACGTTTTTTATGCACTATTGTGAAGAGACTTCCAAATCACTATGGGATGAGAAATATATGAGGTGGCTCATCTGAGAACAAACACCCTGTATTTCTTCATTAAACGTAAAGTAAAAATCATTGATGAAATACAATGAATGAACATTCTATTAAAAATGATGGTATTACTGTAGAAAAAGATCATCTCAATGGTTATTTACAAGATGGCTAAAAGCAAAATTAACACAGGCAACAGCAAAACAAAAGCATGTGGGTCGAAGTGCGACTTACCACACGTCGGCCTTGGTGCCTGACATCCATCTACAAGCAAAACAGTACCTCAATAACCAACTTACATGCCCTCACAATGTGTTGTTCATAAATAAAGTAAATAAATTCAACTTTCGTATAATCGTATCGGCTTTGTTCGCAAAACGTTCAGAACCGAACCAAGCACAAACTATGTTTCCATCACCGAATCTCTTTACGCTTGTTGCGAAATTTGACTGGTTTTGTAGAACCATGCACTTGCACATGCAGAATGAAAACCATGCAGAGAAAATTCTACTTGAAAATTTACATTTTTCTTCCCGCGATACCCCAAAATGTGGAATTCCACTTCAAATACGTTTTCAAAGATGAGTCTACATATACAGGGTGGGCCATCCATAACTTCCACCCCGAATTTTGAGCTTTGGGATGGAATAACGAAAAAACGCTCGGACATGTCAAATTTTGTTGAAAGGGGGATGTTGAAAATTGAGCATTGCACCCCTTTCACCTCATCCTCAGCTACGCCTATGGTTGGATCGCAGCGCCACGCCAACTCCACTCCTACAGCTCTATGATCGGCTGATTGACTGCTCGCGTCAAATTAGTCTCCTCTGTGTACTAATCAGCTGACAGATTAACTCATGTTCATTAATTGAATCAATTAATCGTTCTCTTTTGTAATCCAGCTCTGCCTGTGAATAGACCTCCTCTTGTGCTACTCTTGTAAATTAGAATTTTCAAACAGTCACCTCGCTTAATAACTGATCATCTCGTTCATTTCTTGAACTAATCCTCAAAAAGGTGAGTGAATTCTCAGAATCCTTAATTGTTGCATATTCCATATTATTTTCCTGCTTTTTATAAAGTTTGAAAATTTGTCCACGTTTCAGATCATGAAAATCTTTGACTCTTCTAAGATATATATTTTGGAATATTTTTGCAGTTCTCATAGATTTTTCAGATATCTCTAGACTTCTCACATGGAATTGATTATTTGCTCCAAGAATGAACATTCTCTGTGGTAATAAATACTGATTTGTTATATTCTCATGTGCATCTCATTATCTTAATCTATTCATCTCATTTCTCAACTATTCACTTCTCATAACACTTGCTAATTATTGTTCCCGAGTTTCAGATTAATGAAAATCCTCAAACGCAAAGGTGAATCATGGAATCAGTCTTCTCTCTCAATAAAACTAAGTGAACTTTTCTGAAGTATTTGAACGATCAAGTAGCTCAAACATTGAACCTGATTGATAGTCTCAGTCCCTGCTTCACCTTGAGAGGTCTCCTCAAATATTGATAAAACCATTCAACTGGATCTCCTCATTATACCTAAGAAATTCTCAATTTCATTCATCTGAAGCACTTAGCAAGTAAGATCTCAAGCCTTCTGCGAGATGAAAAAAAAATACACCCATGCAGGAAATTGAATTGCCTTTCCAACAAGGTGTTGCTCGACCCCTTTTCCCTATTCAAAAATGAGAGCTGTTAGGGGTTGCAGCTAGAGGGGTAGTGATATCAAACTCATTTGAACACCCTTATTTGTCCCCCTTTCCACAAATTTTGACCTGTCCGAGCATTTTCTCGTTATTCCATCCTTAAGCTCAAAATTAGGGGTGGAAAGTTATAGATGGCCCATCCTGTATGTTTTTTGCCATTTCTAAAAAAAAAACTCCTAAACTGGATAATTCCAAATTGTTGGAAAATCTTCATATAACGCAGCTCCTTCTCACTGCTCTTAGGTAAGGGTGGAATTTTTTTCCATTGTTCAGCAACCTTTCAAAAATTGAGACTCACCTTGAAAACACCCTTATTCAAACAAAACCAACTCACTTAAGCTTTGGGAAGATATTCGACAAATCGTTCCGAATAACCGATCAAATAAAATACCCTAAGGGTCGGTTTCACAAAACTTTAATTGTGCCATTGAAAAACCTTACGTGAATTCGAACCAATCGAATCGCTCGTTTTGAAATTTCAACGAATCACGGTGGCTCCAATTAATTTAACGGTACAATCGAAGTTTAATTGTGCGATTAAAAAACCTTACGTAAATTCGAACCAATCGACTCACTCGTTTTGAAATTTCAACGAATCGCGGTGGCTCCAATTAATTTAACGGTACAATCGAAGTTTAATTGTGCGATTAAAAAACCTTACGTAAATTCGAACCAATCGACTCACTCGTTTTGAAATTTCAACGAATCGCGGTGGCTTCAATTAATTTAACGGTACAATCGAAGTTTTATTGTGCGATTAAAAAACCTTACGTAAATTCGAACCAATCGAATCGCTCGTTTTGAAATTTCAACGAATCGCGGTGACTTCAATTAATTTAACGTCACAATCTAAGTTTAATTGTGCGATTAAAAAACCTTACGTTAATTCGAACTAATCGAATCATTCGTTTTGAAATTTCAACGAATCGCGGTGGCTCCAATTAATTTAACGGTACAATCGAAGTTTAATTGTGCGATTAAAAAACCTTACGTAAATTCGAACCAATCGAATCGCTCGATTTGAAATTTCAACGAATCGCGGTGGCTTCAATTAATTTAACGGTACAATCGAAGTTTAATTGTGCGATTAAAAAACCTTACGTAAATTTGAACCAATCGAATCACTCGTTTTCAAATTTCAACGAATCGCGGTGGCTCCGATTAATTTAACGGTACAATCAAAGTTTTGTGAAACCGACCCTTGAATCTAAAAACAACAAAAAATCCTATTCAAGTTACTTTGATTTACCTGATGTAAGGGCTGATGCATCAACTGAGTCGAATGGTGTTGCTGGTGGGGGGCCATCGCCGGTATGTACACTGGTGGGGCGTACCCAGTACCGCTGGGTGCCAGCCCAGCGTTTTGGCTGCCGTGCAAGGTCCCGGTGAAGGGCGGCGGAGTGCCAGAATGGAAGCCCTGCTTCTCGTATGACTGGAAAGAATGAAAAACGCGTTTTTGAATGGTGAAAACGTCGAATTTTGTAGGAGGGAAAGGAAAACGTTGGATCAGATTGCCATGAATCATCTGCGTGGATGCTTCGACTCGAAAAGGTTCAACGGGAAACAAAAGACTTGCTTCGAGTTGATTTTTCGAGTTCCCGCAGCACTCAGTCTCGTCATCGTATCATCATGTGAAGAAGGAAAAAAAATTCCCAAATCACGAAAGATTCTCATAAAATGGGACGTAAAATGAATAAAGAAAATAGTTCTTTGGGATTAAAAACAAATTATTCATCTTAAATCTATAAAAATAATAAAAGGCGATCTATAATAGAAGTTAGACACAACGTCCAAACGACTGCACCAAATTGAATGATTTTTTTTTTTGTTGTGTTCATTATGGTCCGGACAAGGTTTCTACAATGTAATATTTCGGAAAAAAGCACGTACAAGAAAAAAAAAACGGAATTTAGTTTTTCTTGCAACCATTGAGTTTAAATTGTGAGGATTTTGACACTTGGACAAAACAATAAGCAGAATCTCTCACCTAGCTATAGGTTGGACGTATTTATACGGAAAGTTTGGAGACACAATTGGATCTGGTAGATCTGGAACTAGCTTTCTTCAAAATTTTTCGCGTTTCAAAGTGTTATTAGAATCTTTATATGTAAATCTAAGTCGGCCATTTATAACTCAAGATTGGATGAACTGTTCGTTATGAAAGATTTTTTTTAATTCTTCTACGGCGCGGTTAACATAAAACACATTAAGACTCTGAAAAATTTGATGAAATGGAAAAAAATAGGGAATTATTTTCTTTCTTGCGAATAACGTCAATAGGTGTAGCTACGGTACATTTTCTAATATTAAAGCATCTGTGTCCATGAGTTACTACACTTTTTTTTCCGAACACTACGGACAATTTTATAACGAAATGTTCTGAACAAATCCCTATTCTACAATTAATTATCACCATGAGATGGCAATCATAGATATAGATAGTTATCTACATCTATGATGGCAATGTAAATGTGTATTTTGAGTTGCCTAAACGTCCGAATCAAGACATTGACATTTTCTATCGAACACAAAAATACAATGAAGTTATTTGAAAACGAATGAATTCATTCGGAGCAGATATAATTAAAGGACGTGGATTCAATCCACCATTCCAGGTAAGAATATAATATTAACATTAATGATTTCAAATCACTTATTTTGTCTTCCCTTTCTGCTTTTTAGATCCAAGGTCAAATTCACCATCGAATTGGACCATTACAACCACTTGAAGATGCACATCATGAATTCCTCCAAATTTACTTCATATAGGCAATATGGATGATCCACGTCGATCAATTAATGCAGATGTGAGAAATATAATTCTTCAAGATCTGCATCAACTACTTCATGAAATTGGTTCGATTGTTTAAAACTGCTTTGGAACGTATGCCAAGTGACAATAACAATTTTGTGATTAGAGCAGATAAAGGACCTGTTGGAGCACATGACGCCAATTGCACACCCCTACAAACTTGGAAACGCGTGGTATTGTTCTTACGCGTCGCAATACAGGAGAATTGCGATGCTCTACAATACCCACTAATGTTTTGGAGAGGTGATGATGGATATTACTTCAACATCAAGATGATAAATCCATTGAATGGTGAGTACCCTTATTAAAATTTAAAATGTCTGCTTAATACAAATTTGAATTATTTAATTTTAGGCCAAGAAACCACCAAGAAAGTGACCTCGATGAATTATTATTCTTTTCGTTTAATGATTCATTAAAATGCTGATAACTATTTTCTGAGATTTCGTCGATTGTTGCAGCAGTATTGGGTGGACATGTATTGTGAAACTAGCTGACCCGGCAGACTTCGTATTGCCTCAATCGATAAATAAAAAAGCAACTAATATTATAATAAACTATTATGGTATAATGTAGGCCAAGAAGTGTTTAGAATCATTTCCTATCCCAGAAACTAAAGAGCGTAGGGGATCTGGCGGTGGGACCAATTGTGGCAATTGGCAATTAGATAAGGTAGCTGACACGGCGAACTTTGTTTCGCCTTACAGATGAATAAAGTTGTACTAACCATTGGGTATTTTTAAGAAGGAATTATATTAGGTGAAATACAAAAAAGGACAAAATATACAAAAAATTTAATTGCATTGAAATAGGTATGTACACTGTTATTCATACATCGAAAGAATTCTCTTTATTCAAGGGGTAAAGAAGGAATTTTTTTAATATTTTATCGATTGAGGCAGTACGAAGTCTGCCGGGTCAGCTAGTAATCCATATAAATGAAGGACGATGTATGGTTTACGTTCGACGCTGCATCACGTCCAAACGACTGCACCAAATTGGATGATTATTTTTTTGTTATGTTCATTATAGTTCATACAAGGTTTTTACGATGTAATATTTCAGAAAAAATACGTATAAAACAGAAAAAAAAAGGTATTTAATTTTTGCTCTTATTTGTTTGAACATTAGGTCTCTCAGGTAGGTATCGCGATGAATCAGATAAATAAAATGGAATTGTCGGATTTTAATTTTGGACTTTGGATTTGTCATGAATTGAAACTTAATTGCATGGGCAGAGGTTTGAAATTTCTCATTAGAGATCATGTTGATGGTTACAATTATATTCAGTATCGCATTTTTATTGCCCCATTTTTAATATAAACAAAATATATAAACAATTTAGACTATCAAAAAATCTGATAGTTCTTCGGCTGACTTGCATAGGTTTGCCGGTTCGGATGTACTGACATTTTCTGAGGCATTAGAGTACTTTTCCAGGACTTCAGAGAAATACCGTTGTTTATCCAGTGTACGCCAATCTTCACCCCATTTGTCGGGTTTTGAAACCAACCTCATATTTCAAAGCCAATTTCTGTCGGATTTATTGGGTTCTGAATTATAATATTTTACTGGATTGTGCACGAGGAGAAAACTAATCCATTTCTGTATCCAATTCATTTTTCACCAAAAATGGATTTGTCGGGTTTTGAAACCAGAGGATTCAATTTTCGAAAGGATTTCACCTGTATCAAGTAAAAAAAAATATGTACTCACATTGACCTTCCCGAGGGCCGTGTGCGACTTGCCGTACATCGCGGTCAGGTCGTTTCCGGTCGTGCCCGTCGAAGAGGCGGTCCCGGTCGCCGCCTTCTGACCTTGCGCGTTGCCGACGTACGCCCCCTTGGTGTAGTCCTGGGTCTGGCTGAGGGCGTCGTAGGCGCCGTAGCCCGAGCTGTAGCCGCCCGGTTTCGGGTACTGCGAGTTGCTGTTCGTGCCGTGGGCGTTGGTCACTGCGGGCAGTTGCTGGAAAAAAAATTGAAAAACGAACTTGAGCTCCGCTCAGACGAAAGATCGGTCTTGGAAGTTGGGGAATTTATGTTGTCAGATGGAGTATTCTCACCGGTTATGGTCGACTATAGGAATTCCCAGGTACCCACCCCCCACGGAGGTACCTGCCATATTTCAAATAGACTGACCAAATCTCGAAGTCGTCTGTTCATCATGTATTGCTCTCCTCTTAATTTTTTTTTTTAAGATTGGCCTAATGCTCACTTCTGATTTTTTGTCACAGCTGAACCGTCTAATGCCTACTTATTCATGGGATATTTGAAGAATATCAAGTTATAATTTTGAAATGGAAATTGAAAGATCTATCGAAATTATGTAAAAATATCAAAAGAGCAAGGCCTTTGAAAATGGGGAAAAGTGAAAAAATGTCGATATCAGAATGAAACACAACATTGAAATTTAGGCAATTTCGACATTGTTCATTATTATGAAGATAAAAATCTGGATAATGAAGTTAACTGCAGTAACGTGCTGTCATCGAACCAGCGTAGCAGGTAAAGCGGTTTCTGAGTTATCACTCGTCATCAACGCCTTCGTCGATGACAGAGAAAACGTACAGCAGATCTTCATTCAATGCTGTTAGGCACTTCCCAGAATTAACATGTCCCACAAGGAATTTCAAAAACTCCTACCATTCATCGGGTCTACCATTAGCACCACGAAACGGCTACTTACGAATGTCTCCTATTTCTTCTTGCCAACGTACTAGATAATTGATTCATTTTGACCGAAATTTTATTCAACTATATTTTTGGTACTATACAGGGTGTACCAAGTTCGACGGCCTATTAGACGTTTCTGTAGAACTGAACCTATTTGAAATCTGAAAAGTGATATCATAATATTGTTCGACATATCGAGCTGAACAATTCATGAATCCTGACCACTGAAGGGTATAAAATTTTTTTTTTCAATTTCGATAGAATATTCAATTCCGAGTACACTCGTTTTGAAATCGTTGCATTCGTTCATACAAAATATAGAGAAACAACTTAATGAAAAAAGGGAATAAAGATATTCGTTATTCTGTTTGGAAATCTTATTCTAGAAATCTTAAGCACAAACCGTATTCACATTTTTAAAGTAGAAGACTTGTTTATTTCTAAAATTTTGACAAACTCGTTACAGGGTGTTCCAAATGGTGGGTCAAAAATTGGGATCAATATTGGCTCATAACTTTCGTTTTTCGAATTAGAATCCATTTTTTTATGATTGCGTTGGATTCTGCGGAGAAAATGATGATAGTGTCCTAACATGTAAATGCTTCTAAAATGAATAATTCTTAAGTTATTTAGGATTTTTTGATTTTATGTCGCACGTATCTTCTAAGACCAAGGTCATTGTTGATATGAAACAGATTTTATGAATTTGACGCTCTCATATATGTCATGAAATCATAAAATCCTAAATAACTCAAGAATTATTCATTTTAGGAGTATTAACATGTTAGAACACTATCATCATATTTCTTCGCAGAAGAAAAAATAGGGTTCTAATTCAACAAACGAAAGTTATGAGCCAATTTGGATCCCAATTTTTGACCCAACATTTGGAACACCCTGCGCAGAGTTTTTGAAAATTCTATGAATGTACAATATTTCCACAGTCTTCGACTTCAAAAATGTGGAAACGGTTTGTGCATAAAATATTCAGAATAGAAAATAACAAATATAAAACCAAATACTCCTATCTCTTTTTTCTTCAGTTTTTTTCTAGATATTTGTACGAATGTCAAAAAAAACATAATCCCAATTTTCAAATTTCAAATACATAGGTCCAGTTCTCCAGAAACCCCTAATAGGCCGTCGTACTTGGAACACCCTGTATATCAGAATTGAATAATTCCTTTCAGAATTTGTGATACTTTGTATTATGCAAACTGAATATCATATTTCCAATGCCGTACTCAGAAAAATCAATTTTGACTGCTGATGTGAATATGACCGCCCTATAGGCCATTCTCTGATTTTATTTATATCCATTCGAAATGCATAAACACAGAAGTATGATTCAATCATTGAAATTCTTGTCACACCCTTACGTTTTCTAATGATCTCACAAATATAAAAAAGTAGTGAATTTATGGAAAATGACATATTTCTAAGTGGTTATTTCATGATGCTGATGGTTGACCCTATAGTATATAGGGTTATTTCCAAAAAGGGGCCTCTATAAAATATTTTTGGGAAAGACACAAGATTCAGGATTGAAATTCTAAAGGTGAGCTTCAAGTAAGAAGAAGACTTCTTGTATGTTTTTTGGAGGTTCTAGTGACATCAACTTTCGTTTTTCAAATGGGAGAACCATTTTTTATTGCATAAATAGATTCTTTATTGAATTCTGAGTCTTTTTGATTCCAAAAGTTCGAATTTTCCGGAGAAAATTCTCTTTAAATGAGTTAATACTAAAAAAAAAAATCTCAAAATTGAACTCTGTTGAAATACAGACAACTTCGAGGTTTTTTCATTAGAAATTCTCATTTTTGAGAATCACCGAGAATAAAGGCTGATGCTTCTTTTCCGATAGCGTGATTTTCAGAATATGATACAGGAGGTCACAAATTCTTTGTCAAAGTTAAAAGTGATGAAACATCAAAAACTCGTTTTTTCAAATTGGAACCCCATTTTTTCGAAGCATTTTCGAAATCTTCGTCAAAAAATAATAGGACTTTTCTCCCGGAATGAATATTCAGGAAAAACGATTTTGTCTTCGATTTTCAATTTCATTCCGAATGTGTTTTTTTACAGGAAAATAATTAGCGGTTAAGTGAAATTTTTGGAAATCTCTGTTATCGAGAAAATATTTTCTTATAGTACAGACGAGTTAAGTTTTTCTGTATATTTCAAAGCTTAGGATAATTTCCGCAAATTCTTAATTCGGGAAAATTTCTTTTTTGTCATGGTAGGGAAATTTGAATTTTCAGTAATGAAATTGTTACATGTTCTGTTAATTATTCTTTCAAAATAATTAAAAATTATTACAAATTATTTTTTTCTGCATTCCTGAGAATTTTTTACGTTGACTTCACTAATACTCATATTGAGAATTTTAAACCAATTGTTGCTCTCGCATTACAGATGATAATTCAAGAACTGAACTCGTCTGAACTATAAAAAATATTTTCTCGATAACAGAGATTTCCAAACATTTCACTTGACCACTAATTATTTTCCAGTAAAAAAAAAACACATTCGGAATGGGATTGAAAATTGAAGACAAAATAGTTTTTCCTGAATAGCTCGAAAAATATTCATTTTGGGATAAAAGTCAAAACTCAACACGGCTTAACAGAAGACATACCCGTACTGTCGGGAATTCGCCAGGGCGATAGCCTAAGCCCAACCCTATTCAACCTGATCATGAATGAAATTATAGGTAGTGTCAACCAAACCAGTAGAGGATATAGAATGGGATCGAGGGCATTGAAGATCTTATGCTATGCTGATGATGCTATTCTAATGGCCGAAAACGAAAATGATCTACAACGTCTGCTCTATCGATTTCAAACAACAGCCGAAAAATTCAATATGATGATATCATTCGAGAAAACGGAATCGATGGTCATATCTCGAGAACCTATCCGATGCAAATTGGCCGTCAATGACAGGTCTATCAAACAATCCATGCAATGCACTTATCTAGGAGTAGAAATATCCAGCTGCAAGAACTTGTATCAAGAAGTGCGGACTCAGACGAATAAAGCATCTCGAATATCCGGATGCTTAAGAGAAATAATATGGAAGAACAAACATATGACAGCAGAAAGTAAAGTCCGTATATACAAAACAGCTGTGAGACCAATATTAACATACGCAGCAGAAACCCGTGCTGAAACCTCCAAAACAAAGGCTCTGATGAGAAGTACGGAGATGAAAATCCTAAGAACAATAAAGGGAGTAACACTGCGGGACCAAATAAGAAGCAGTGTTATACGAGAAGAACTGGAAGTGCAGGATATTGTTCGGTTTGTACGGTCAAGACGCAGGAACTGGAGAGACCACGTGGCAAGAATGAGCAACGATCGATGGGCAAAGTGGGCAAAAAACGAAAAGCCAAACTCAAAGCGCCCCCCCCGGCCGACCACCAAAGAGATGGAATGAGAGTTGGACGTCCACATCGCAGGAGTCTGAATGAACAGAAGATAACAAGACATGGTCTTAAGAATAAGGAAGAAGAAGAAGAAGAAGACGTATGCTCCTATTATTTTGTGACAAAGATTTCAAAAAACCTTCGAAAAAATGGGGTTCCAATTTGAAGAAAGCGATTTTTTGATGTTTCGTCACTTCTAACTTTGACAAAGAATTTGTGACCTCCTGTATCATATTCTGAAAATCACGCTATCGGAAAAGAAGCATCAGCCTTTCATTCTCAAAAATGAGAATTTTTAATGAAAAAACCTCGAAGTTGTCTGTATTTCAACAGAGTTCAATTTTGAGATTCATTCTCGTATTTCCTCATTGAAAGAGAATTTTCTCCGGAAAATTCAAACTTTCGAAAACAAAAAGACTCACAATTCAATGAAGAATCTATTTATGCAATAAAAAATGGGTCTTTCCATTTGAAAAACGAAAGTTGATGTCACTTCCGGGATAACTGGAAGTTCTAGAACCTTCAAAAATTATACGAGAAGTCGTCTTCTTACTTGAAGCTCACCTTAAGAATTTCAATCCTGAATCTCGTGTCTTTCCTAAAAATATTCTATAGAGCCATATTCGTGAATAACCCTGTATACAGGGTGAGTCGGGAGGAACGGCCTAAACTCCAGGTGTGTACTCTACAGGTCGAAATAATTTTAAAAAACTCATATGTTGTTATTCGATTTTCATTTGTTTTAAAACTACATTTTCTACATTAAAATGGTTTCATTTATAGCATTATTTCAATAAATGCTCAAAAATCCCGCCATTAACCTCCAAACACATTCGTCTTCGTCTGCGAAGGGCTCTCGTTGCTTTTCTGATTGATTGTTGTCTTTCTAATAAGCAATAATAATATTCTAATTACCCTATAGTTTGAAAACTAATGAGAATCGGATAACAACATATGATTTTTTTTTTAATTATTCCGACCTGCAGATTACACACCTGAAGTTTGGGCCGTTCCTCCCGACTCACCCTGTATATGATAGGTATGTGTAAAGTTCCTCGTGGGAAACCCTATACATATATGCAAAAACACCTCGTCGTTTCAAAATAAAAACATACCCAGATTTCTCTCTTCCAATCAGTTAATAATAAAAAAAAAAGTACTCACATAGAACGGATAGTTCGGTATGGTGTTGAAGTGCGTCGCCGCGAAGAAATAGGGCGGAGCTGCCGTGCCTGCCAGGATCGGCTGCGCCTGGTGTCCCGCCTGCGTGCCGGACTGCTGCTGGCTGAGCGTCGAGGGCACCGGCGACGCGTTGTTGTCGCCTCTCGCGAACCTGCCGTCCGACATCGAGTAGCCGACGTTGCCGAGCGTGGCGTCCCTCACCGCGGCCAGCGTCGTCGGCGTCTGGTAACTCATGTCATAGAAGGGGGTCGTCTGGATCGGTATAAACTCACTCTTATCATTCAATCAAAACGACCATCCGATAATGTGATAACTACTCTTATGCAACTGAAGCACTTCTTATCGAGGTTTGTACATAAGTTAGAGGGTGGATAAGCGTTATAATTACTGTTAACATGTAGAAACTAAAGGCATAATCGGGATGTCATTTTGATAATGGATGAGTGATGTGTTCCGTGTTGGACGAACTCGAACACTAATTTAACTTGTTTAAAATTCTACAATTTTGAATTCATTCGAGTTTGTTCAACACGAAATTGCATGTGATGCGAACTACGGCATTATTGGATAAGAAAGCAAGCATTCAAGCATGAGGAGATTTGACGTGAGCAGATATCTAGATAGTTGGTGAAAGGAATTCAGGGATGTGTAATAATAAAGTGGTTAAGGAAAAAAAAATATGAACTTTAAATCGAACCGTAATCCAGAAGAGATTTTAAATGAGTTCAAAGTTTAGAATTTCAATATGAGACAATTATGACTGCAACCGAAAATATTGTATTAATTTGTTCCGTACTGAGAATATTGATGCACTTACAGAAAGATTCAATGCGAAATGTTTCTAAAAAAAAAAGAGGTGTGAATTCGGCCTAGCACTTCTGGATTTTCGAACAAAAAAAATTGTTGTGCTGAATTGTGCCCTTGAATTGTTTTCATAGTGGTTTTCGGGATATTTAAAAAACCGAAAAAATGGGCCAGCTCAGCGCTTCTCGAAAAATTGGATTCTAATGACTGAAAAAAAAATGTTGCTATACATTTAAAGATTATGCCGGTCGATTTTTTTTCGAAAGTCCGTTCCAAAAAATATCCCTCACAAATGAATGAAAAATTTGTGCTGAATACAATATGTTCAAAAATTATTCTACTTGTAGGCAAAGTTATACCTTTGTAATTTTCACTAATATCCCACTAATTCAACCCAAAAAAATTGAAATTAAGAAAAAAGCCATCCCCAGCACATTCTTTTTTTCACGAAAATTGCCAACTTGGGACTGTCAGATTTCCACAGAAAATCAACAGGTTTTTTCTCATTGAAGGAAAAACGAAAAATCAGTAGACTTCAGGAAAATTAACACACCCGGTGTGTGAAGTTGTCCTAGCACTTTTGAATTTTCGAAATTTTTTTTTTTGTACTGAATTGTTCAAGTTTCGTGCTGCTTAGTGCCGTTGAATTTTTTTTTATTCGATACGTATCTCGAGATATTCAACAAAATGTGCTGTACTAAGCATGTGTTCGTTCAACACATTTTATGAAATATCTTGAGAACCGTACAGAAGAAAAAAAATTTCAACGCCACAAAGCAGCATAAACCTAGCACAACGAAAATTTTTTCGAAAATCAAAGAGAGCTGGGCCAATTTCACAGCCAGGTATGCTGATTTTCTTACAATCTACTGATTTTTCTTATTTTCTCCCTATGAGGAAATACCTGTTGATATTTTCTGAGAATCTTACAGTACAAGATAGCACAAATTTCCCCATTCATTTGTAAGAAGAAAAACCAAGAAAATCCAGTGCTGGGCCATTTTTTTGAATATCTATTTTTGGGCAAATTAGAAAGACATCAACGGCACAAAGCAGTATGAACCTAGCACAACGAAAATTTTTTCGAAAATCAAAGAGTGCGGGGCCAACTTCACACCCACTGTTGCCAGGTATGCTGATTTTCGTACGATCTACCCATTTTTCTCATTTTTTTCGTATGAGGAAAAACCTGTTGATATTTTCCGAGAATCTTACAGTACAAGACATCACAAATTGTCCCATTCATTTGTAAAAAGGAAAAACAAGAAAGCTTAGTACTGGGCCATTTTTTTAATATCTATTTTTAGGCAAATTAGAAAGACATTAACGCCACAAAGCAGCATAAACCAAGCACAACGAAAATTTTTTCGAAAATCAAAGTGTCAGGGCCAACTTCACACCCACTGTTGCCAGGTATGCTAATTTTCGTACAATGTACTGATTTTTGTTATTTTCTCCCTATGAGGAAAAACCTGTTGATATTTTCTGAGAATCTTACAGAACAAGACATCACAAATTTCTCCATTCGTTTTTAAGAAGAAAAACAAGAAAGCCCAGTGTACTGGACCATTTTTTTAATAACTATTTTTGGGCAAATTAGAAAGACATCAACGCCACAAAGCAGCATAAACCAAGCACAACGAAATTTTTTCGAAAATCAGAGAGTGCTGAGCCAATTTTTCTTATTTTCTCCTTATGAGGAAAAACCTGTTGATATTCTCTGAGAATCTTACAGTACAAAACAGCACAAATTTCTCCATTCATTTGTAATGAAGAAAAAACAAGAAAGCCCAGTGCTGGGCCATTTTTTTTAATATCGATTTTTCGGCAAATTAGAAAGACATCAACGGCACAAAACAGCATAAACCTAGCAAAACGAAATTTTTTCGAAAATCAAGTAGTGCTGGGCCAATTCACACACACTGTTGCCAGGTATGCTGATCTTCGTACAATCTACTAATTTTTCTTATTTTCTCCCAATGAGGAAAAATCTGTTGATATTTTCTGAGAATTTTACAGTACAAGACATCACAAATTTCCCCATTCTTTTGTAAGAATAAAAAACACTGCCCAGGGCTGGGCTATTTTTTTTTAAATCGATTTTTCGGCAAATTAGAAAGACATCAACGCCACAAAGCAGCATTAACCTAGCACAACGAAATTTTTTCGAAAATCAGAGAGTGCTGGGCCAACTTTACACCCACTGTTGCAAGGTATGATTTTCGTACAATCTACTAATTTTTCTCATTTTTTTCCTACGACGAAAAACATGTTGATATTTTCCGAGAATCGTGCAGTACAAGACATCACAAATTGTCCCATTCATTTAAAAAAATGAAAAAACAAGAAAGCTTAGTGCTGGGCCATTTTTTTTAAATCGATTTTTCGGCAAATTAGAAAGACATCAAAAAATTTTTTTTCGAAAATCCAATATTGCTGGGACAACTTCACACAATACAATTATCTGAAGGAATAAGTACTGCACACAATTAAGGAGGAAGTTATAGGATATTCTGCAAACTATTCGATCAGATGAGTAAATGATAAAGCTATCCTACATCCAAAACGATCAACGAAAATCAACAAAAACATCCAACGGACTCTAAAACGTTCAAAAAATACGGAACACAGAAAAAAGCATCCTGTCAAACCTGCCAAAAACAGTCACTCATAATGAAAAAATTCAGAGTCCGTCCGACGCAAGATGACGAAGCCCAACGCGATGGAAATGCTGGTTAAGGACGTGGCCTTTTTCGGCGTCGGCGCCACCCTGGGATCAGTGGTGTCCCTTTACGGGGGCATGATCTGGGAGACGTTTTTCGGCGAGACCGGAAACAGGACCATGAGCTGGGCGGAAAGGTGCCAGGAAGAGGCAGAGAGGAACGAGTGCGACTGCGAGATCGACAGCGATTGAGCCAAATGTTCGTGTTAAATTTCCGTTGACGAAAAAAAATATAATTCCTGAAGGAGTGAATAAAATTTTAATTTGAATGTTTTGGAATTTTCTTTCTGCAAAGTGCATCAATTTCATTCGCCTTCGACTGAAGATAACGCAAAACTTTTTCCGCTTGAAAGGGTTGGGATAAAGTATGGAATCTTTGGAACGAAAAGGACAATATTTATGAAGCATGTGATGTAAAATTTTTTATTGATAATACAGGGTGTACCAAGTTCGACGGCCTATTAGGCGTTTCTGAAGAACTGGACCTATTTGAAATCTGAAAATTGGGATTAAATTATTGTTTGACATTATCTACCGATCTTAAATATTCTTGGAGCCTGACCACTGTCAGTTATACAGGATACAAGGAGGGAAAAAAAAAATTTCAGAAATTTTTTTTCCTTTTTTTTGTTTTGGAATTTGATAGAGTATGCAATTCTGAATACATTCGTACTCAAATCGTTGCATTCGTCGACATACTTTCCAAAATATCGAGAAAAAACTGAAGAAAAAAGGGAGATAAGTGTATTCGGTATTATGTTTGTTATTCCTAACCTAGATAGCACAAACTGTTTTCACGTTTATGAAGGCGAAGAATGTGGAAATATTGTACATTTTCAAAATTTTGAAAAACCCGTCACGGGGTGTTCCAAATGTTGGTTCAAAAATTTGGATCAAGATTGACCCCATAACTTTCGTTTTTCAAATGAGAACCCTATTTTTTATGATTGCGTTAGATTGTACGAAAAAAAAAGATCAAAATGTTCCAACATGTTAATGCTCCTAAAATTAATAATTTTCGAGTTATTCAGGATTTCCTGATTTCATGTCATACGTACCGTCAAATTCATAGAATCTGTTTCATATCAACAATGACCTTGGTCATAGAAGATAAATTACTCAAATAACTCACTAGTGACTTCCTCTTTTCTGAATTCATTTATCATTGTTGATGTAAAACAGATTTCATGAATAGAAACAGAAAATCCTAAATAACTCAAGAATTAGTAATTTTAGGAGCATCAACATGTTGGAACATTATCATCATTTTTCTTCGCAGAATCTAACGAAATCATAAAAAAATAGGGTTCTAATTTAAAAAACGAAAGTTATGAGCCATTTTGATCCCAATTTTTGAACCAACATTTGGAACACCCTGTAACGGGTTATTCAAAATTCTGAAATTGTACAATATTTTCACAGTCTTCGCCTTCAAAAATGTGAAAACAGTTTGTGCTTACGATATCTAGGTTAGGAATAACAAACATAATACCGAATACACTTATCTCCCTTTTTTCATCAGTTTTTTCTCGATATTTTGAAAAGTATGTCGACGAATGCAACGATCTGAGTACGAATGTATTCAGAATTGCATACTCTATCTAATTAGAAAACAAAAAAAACAGCAAAAAAACTTTTTGGAAATTTTGTTTTCACTCCCTGTATAACTGAAAGTGGTCAGGCTCCAAGAATATTTTAGATCGGTAGATAATGTCAAACAATAATATAATCCCAATTTTCAGATTTCAAATAGGTCCAGTTCTCCAGAAACGCCTAATAGGCCGTCAAACTTGGTACACCCTGTATACACTGCGCAAAAAAATTAACGCACATTATGGAAATCTCAAATTTATTCTTTCTACAACTGAAGGTGTTCTCAATGATAATTATTTTTATCAGAATTATGCATGCATATGTTATCCACTTTCAACGTTTTTCTTCAATACAGATGTTTTTTCCCAGCAGGAATAAAAAAAGATGATATTATCAGATTTTGAATGTATTGGCTCCATTCTAAAAATCAGTTGTTCTCGATCAATTCTAGTGATCAATAGTTTTTCTTTCGTTTGATTTCCTACACTCGATCGCTATGCAACGCGAAATACGCAATTTGACCCAAGAGGAATGTGCCCAAGCGGTAGTTTTGGGAGAAGAAGAGTGGACATACACAAGAATTGCAGAAAGGTTTGGAGTTTCCCATACAAGTGTGTCCAGAATGTTGCAGTGATTCAGGGAGACAGGTATGAATGTCCGAAGACCAGGGGTAACAACTGCCATTCAAGAACGTTACTTGAGAGTTTCTTCGTTGAGACAACGGTTTGCAACCGCTCGCCTTCTTCAAAATCAGCTTGAGCAAACTCGTGGGGTGCAAATTGACACTCAGACAATAAGAAATCGCATCAGAGAATATGATTTAAGGCCTCGTGTCGTGGCAAGAGGCCCATCTCTTACCCCGCCCATCGAAGGGCGCGTTTGGATTTTGCGAGAGAGCATATCCATTGGGAAGAGGCCGATTGGGAAAGAGTTCTCTTCACAGATTAGTCTAGATTCTGCCTCTACCATTGTGATCGACGTTCCCTTGTATACAGACGTCCACATGAAAGATATGCTCAGTGCAATTTCCTGAATACTACTGGTTTCGGGGGAGGATCGATTATGGTATGGGGTGGAATATCTTTGACTGCTCGCACAGACCTAGTGGTCGTTGATAATGGAGCTATGAATGCTGATAAGTATATAAGGAACATTCTTGAAGAGCATGTAGTGCCATTTGCCCCATACATTGGTGAAAATTTCATTTTTATGGACGAGTCCAGATCTCAATCCGATTGAGCAGGTTTGGGACTACCTCAATAGAAGGCTGAGAAGTCCAGAAAATCATCCGGCTACTCTTAATGACTTAGGAATCCAACTCGGAGAAATCTGGGAAGGATTAGATCAGAACATTTTAAGATCACTCATTTTGAGTATGAACCGTCATTGCCGAGCTGTAATTAACGCAAGGGGTGGATATACCAAGTATTAAATCACTTATCAGCATTTCAGTATTTTGAAAATTGTTCATTTCTCTTGTTTCACATAAGATTCGGTGAAATCCTGAATTTTTCTTCCATTTAATGTGTCTTGTTTCGTTCAAAACCTTCCCGAGAGAACATAAAAAATAAGCTATAAAGTCAATGTAGAGTTAACTTTCATTAAAATTGAGATTTTCAGAATGTGCGTTAATTTTTTTGCGCAGTGTAGTTTTCTGGTTTGAAATAAAAAACAAGAATAACATTCAGGAAAAAGATCAACACCAAAAATGCAACATTACAAAAATAACACGCGACTACAAATTTCGAAAATAATACATAACTGTTTTCGGTGAATCATTTACTTCTCTCGTATTCCGAATCTAAAGAAATTATTCGTACACCGCCAAATGTCTCACATGGAATAATTCTAAAGTTTGAATTCCTCGACAAGCAAAAAAAAAGTCTCGTTTGGATACGTACCATGTGTGGTAGCCTCTGCTGCAACAGCTGCATCTCTTCGTAGGAATAAAGCGGCTGTTGGTAATAAGGTACTTGTACCATATTATAGGGGGTGCTCATCACTGGCGGGGCCACACCCGGTGGCATGTTCGAGACGACGTTGCTCGAATTTTTAGCTGCTACAAATGTAAAATTCAATCATGATTCACTCGTAGAAAGAACGAAGACTCAATAGAGATGATACATTTTTTAAATAGAGTGGATTTTGAATTTTTTCGAAAGGCCCAATCTAGAAAAATATCGAAGAACCAGAGCAAGGTATGAAGATAAGTCAGCGATCTGGCAATCAATTTGAAAGACGTCATCTTAAATACCAATTTTATATTTTTCCATACAACTCGACAAAAAAGTTTATGGATGTGACACACTTCAGTAGCTTTAAACAAAATTAGTTTGTGTGGTACAAAAAAATAAAGGATATAGTGAAGTACCTTTATCTTTGCCTGAAACTTTTTACTAATTAAAAATTATTCTTTACTTTTCAATTAGGTTTGCTATCTTCAAGTTCTTTTGAACTAATATTGATTGATTTGATGATCCAAAATAGAACGTTCTGTTTAATATTGAATAAAAATAAAATATACAATGAAAGTACCTCATCAAGTATTGACCCAACAACCTAAAAAAAAATAAACCAAAAAGAAAATATACATGTTTATAGTAAATATAACCAGATGAAAGAGAAAAATTCATCAAAATGAAAGAAAAATAAAGCAAGTATGCAACCAGAGTGCTCCACAAGAGTTAGGGATATCGTATTCAATCGTTTTGAAAAGTATGAAATCTTCGAGAAAATTGCTGTAAAATCATTTAAAATTCAATACCAACTTGAATCGATCCAATAAAAATCAGTATGAAACATTTCGTCAATCTGGTCCCCTTTTTTCTGAAGTTTGGTTCTTTGCATATGCTTCATGAATGTTCTTATTTTGAAATGGAATCAGTTTATAAACGGCTTCGATTTGAAACGAGTTTTCAGAAAATGCCAAGACGTAAATTAACAAACGCTGAGGCTAATACGGCTATCGGAATGCTACAGGGTGGCCTAACTCAGGTTGTAGCGGAAAGGCTCCAAGTCAGCCAAAGTCTTGACTTTGGAATGGGTTCAGGGAGACAGGTTCCGTGTTGGAAAGACCAAGGCTTGGTGGGTGACAAAAAACAACACCTGCTCAGGATCGTTTCATCACCGTTTCGGCGAGAAGAAAGCCTACATCTACGTGTAGAATGCTACGGAATACTCTTCAAAATGCAGATGGGGTCCCAGTTTCCGTCGAAACCATCAGACGACGTTTGAGAAAGGTGAATCTAGGTTCTAGACGTCCATTAAGAGGAGTTCCATTACCATGTGACCATATGCGTCAAAGACTGGAATGGACAAGGAAACACATCAATTGGAATAATCAATGGCGTAGTGTCCTTTTCACTGATGAATACAGATATGGACGATTTTCTGATTCTCGAAGAATAAGGGTATGGACCATCCCACGCATACCCCGTAATCGTCGCTATGTCCATCCATTCCCAGCAGGTAGTGTTATGGTATGGGCCGGGATATGTTTCAACGGGCGCACAGATCTACACTTTTGTCCGGGAATATGACCGTCTTACACTATAGGGAGCATGTCATTGACAATGTTTTGCCAAATTTTCACGCTGCTATTGGTGAAATTTTTCAATTTCTAGACGATAACGTTAGACCGCACCGTGCAGCCATAGTTGAGAATGCGCTCGAGGAGCTTGGTATTCCACATTTACCAATACCTCCGCACTCACCAGATTTGAATTGCATAAAACTTGCATGGGATATGCTCCAAAGAAGATTAGATAATCATTAACCTACCCCAGAATCCTTAAATGATCTGAGAGAGCTTCTGCCCCGTTTATGGAACGTAGTATGTAAAGAAGATGTCAAGCTGTTATTGATGCCCGAGGAGGTCATACATTGTATTGATAGTCTTAAAATGCTTGGATTCTCTGGGAAAAAAATTTGGTTATTTTACTCGATTTTTCCTAACCACCCTGTATACGCTGCAGACCTACAAGCTAAAATTAATTTTATTTCCTGCAACTTGAAATCATATGAATTTTCATTACAAAATCTCATTTAAACTATATTTTCTTGCAATTTAAGTCAATATCCCTAATTCATGTTGAACAGTTTATTTGAATTATCCTGACTTTCAGGCAAAAGGGGGCAGAAAGAGCCCCAAATATTCTATATTCCCGCAATTATTATCAAATGTCTTGAGAATTATGCATAGAGGAATTTTGAATGCACAGTGCATCCCAAATTTTCTGTCGCCTGAGGAGATATGAACTTCTGAGTTGGAAATTATGGGCTACTTTTTCATGACGAATACAACTAGGATCAATGACATAAGTGTTGTAAATGTCATTCAACGACATATGACATTTAATGACAAATGACATCTGTCATTCAATGACAATTATACCAAATCAAACATGGCCTCCGATTGAAAAAACGTATCATCTCTAGAGGTAGAACTAGATTCCGACAAATTTACTTAGAAGGGACTTACCTAACGTCGTGGTCGTCGTTTTGGTGGTGGACACGGTGCTTTGAGTGAGCGAAAGAGCGGCTGAAGAGGACACGATACTGGCGGCCGTCGTGGTCTGAGCGTTGCTGACGGCGTTCGTTGCGTCGTAGCCCGCGTCTTTTAGCTTGTTCGCCGCCGAACTGTAGTTGTTGTACTGGCTCGCCGAAGACGCGTTGCCGTACGAGGAACTGTTGTTCAAACCTGGGAAAAAAATTGATCTTTACGAAGGAATCTACACCGTTTCCGAATGTAATTCAGAAACCGTCAATTGTATTTCAGATTAGTCACTTCAATTTCAGAAAGCGTCAATTGAATTTCACATTAGTCAACTGAATTCCAGAAAAGATCAAATGTAACTCAGATTAGGGCCAGTTTCATAATCAATTTTAAAGTGCCTTTAATTTTAAAGCCCCTTTAGGTTCAACATTTCAGTTTCATAACACATTTCAGGTTCTTAAAGTCACTTTATATATTAAGGCCCAATCTCGGGACTTTAGCAGCTAAAGTATCCTTTAGCCCTGAATAAATAAACAAATTCCTAACCTCTCGTGTCCAAACTGTCAACTCATTTGAGGTTGGTACATGTTATTTATGTTGTTTTATTTCGAACTTTCACAACAAGAGATAATGCGGCTAGGTCAAGAATATAGTATATTTCAATAAATGGAAAATTTTAAGACAATTCGGATTCATCAAATGAAGAAGATCCATGACATGAACCAGAAACATTGAGTAATGACAATACGGAGTATGGAAAGGTAGGTTTCCAATTTCAAATTGGGACTACAATTAGACACCATAAGGCTCATTATAGTTGCAACTACAGTGTTACAATTGATATCAATGACATGTTTCCTATCAAAAATTTTGAAAAGGAATTAGTTGATAATCAAAAAATTTTTGCTGATGCAGTTAATGGGAAACATGAAAGAAATTCAATCATAACAGGTCATTTTGCTATATTAAGCTGATGTAATTGGTGAAAATAAATGCTTTTTCAAAGATTATGTTTATTCAATGAAGTTAATCTGGGGCAATGCTCCCTTTTTGCCCTTTTGTCAGCCGCAATCTTCAATTCCATTTTTTTTTCAGTTTGGGATTGGTCATTTCTCCCAAATTTCTAGGTGTATATTTAAATTTGAACCTGAACGTTATATCCACAGGACATGAAAATAACATAACCTCCTTCAATTTTAAGATGGCTGTGGTTAAATACAACAGCAACTGTCTATTTTAGATCAAATGAAACGATTTCAGTTATGCCAACATACAACATTTCACCTAAAGTCTCCTTTACGTAAAGTCCCATTTAATTTCATTATGAAATTGGGTGGACTTTTAAAGTGGGCTTTAGCTTAAAGTGCACTTTAACTAAAGTGTACTTTAGGGGTTTATTATGAAACTGGCCCTAAGTCAATTGAATTTCAGAATATGTCATATGAAATTCAGATTAGTCAATTGTATTTCAGAAATCTTAAGTCGTAATTCAGAAAGTTCGAATATTATTTGAATACAAGTCGGATTTTGAGTCATATATTACCCATTTTCATAATGGTTATCATATCGTCAATCATATATCATATTCAATCAGGTATGTTTCCATGTATGAATAAAACCAATATAATCTGATGAAATCTCTTGGTGCTGGCTCTTTCTTTTCTTCAACACTGGATTTTAGTAAAAAATGCTAAACCTTCTCAATCGATTCCTTACCTAACACCGTAGCTTCAGGAAGCACATAACACCTAATGAAAATTAGTCAAATGGAGTACATATTTATTTGGAGATGAAGTTGACAACGGTGTCTGCAGTTGGTGTATTAGCCATGGAGAGACTACGAGGTTCTTTCAGCAAAGGAATTGGTTGAGGGTTTTTTGCAACAGTGGCAAGATATGAGGAACCAGTTATCAGATTGAGTGATCGTCTGTGATAATGCTGCATGCCATTCGAGATTGGAGACCATAATCACTCAAACAGTAGCAGTACTGCTGCGGATGAGACCTTATTCTCCTATGCTTAATCCAATTGAAATTTCATGGTCGAAAATAAGAACTTACGTAAAAACAATCCTCACAATTCCAAACAGTGTGCCACCGGGGGTTATTGAAAAAAAAACTAACACCTGGAAAATATTATTGACAGAGCTAAGATGCAGAATTTTTTCATTTTTGTATTGAAGATTAAAGTGAACTTCTCTGAAGTATTTGAACGATCAAGTAGCTCAAACATTGAATCTGATTGACAGTCTCAGTCAGTTTGTCACTGTAAATGTCGTCTCAATTGATTAATTAGCATCCTCTTTATAGACCAACGTTATAGATCATAAATATTGATTTCTCAATCATGATATTCTCACATTTGTAATAATCTCAATGAAGAACAGACTTAGAATACTAAGCTTTCAATACACGTATCTCCTCTAAGGCCTGATCTCACTTTTATTACAACTCAGCCTATTCTAACAATTCATTATTCAACCTTCTGTTTTTCTAGTGAAATAAAGAGGCTCTCGCAATCAATTTCAATTGCTTCATCACTGTAAACGTTGTGTTTAATTTTGAATTAATGGAACTAACTCAAAGTCTAAGTCTGAATTCATCTGACCTCTCATTTTGAACATCTCTAGATAACCTCTGTCTTTAGTTGAATAATTCACTCTGAGTTTATAGATGACTTTAATATCTGTATTTTTACTGTATTAACGTCATGCGGGTGACTTATTCATTTTATGATTGCGAATGATGTCAATAAATGTTTTTACACTACCATATCCAACTCAATTATCTGGATACAGTCCTTCACAGTAATTTAACAAAATCAGAACAACCCCGATTCTGAACAAAATGACTAATCTGTATCCCATTTGATGTTTTCTGAATGTCAATTGACAATTGCTGAATTAAAATGGTGTAGAAAGGGGGTTCGGTTTGTCACTTACCTGGGTTAGCACCATAGACCGACTGACTAGCATTCTGCGTATATGACTGATTCGTCGTTGAATAAGTGTTGGCCTGTGTGATCGAAGGAAAGGCTGCGGAATTGTTGCCAGACTGGTAGGACGTGGCAGAAGAGTACGAATTCTGGTAGTTGTTCGCGTTGGGGGTGCTGTAAGTTCCAGCTTGGCTATTTACATAACTGTTACTCGGTTGATAGGAACTCGCAGTGGTCTGAAACGAAAAACGAACAAATAAATACACCCCACGAAAAATATTTAAACGGGACACCCTGTACATGTCCAAACGACAAAAAAAATTCTGGTGCACAAACCTGGCTGGCGTTGTATGTCGTGTTGTAGGTTTTTGACTGATAGGAATTGTAAGTCGAATTTTGCGTGTAGGAATGGGCGTCGGTTTGTTTGCTCATGTCCAGTACCGCCTGCGACGTCGAAGATTGTGCCGCGGTGTTGGCGGCGGATGTCCTCGACGCTACCGAGTAGCTACCACCACCAGTCACGTGGTCTGATGTCGGAATGTTTTCTACACTAGATAACTAAAAAAATAAAGAGGATTAATTGAACGCCGGACAGGGTGGGAAACAAGCAAACGTGGGCGTTTCCCGAGGCGTTTTCGCGATGCGATAGTATAGGGTGTCCCAAAATAAACCAAGATTTGATTAAAAACATTTTTTGGTCTTCAGATGAGTTTTCTTTAATTATAGAGGGCATTAAATAGAGTTTCACATCTTGGCTGGAATTCTTATATTTCAAGTATGACATGTGGAAGAAAAACATAGTTGCCAAACTGTTAAACCAAGTCTTCAGCAGCTTTGAAAAATAAAAAATTTGAAAGGCTATTCTGAACGAATTGTTGATTCTGAAAATTTAATGAGAGTTTAACAGATGATAATTGAATTAGAAACAACCAAAACCAATAATTACGAAAAAAAAATAAATAAATACGTAGACGGAATAGTGTAATCAGCAACACAGCAAAGTGCAGACAACACAAACTTTAGAAATTGCCCAGTTTTGTGTGCAATTCCAAAATGGATACAGTTATTCACGCCCTGCTTAGATTTAACTTGTGAGCCCATTTTTTGGGTGACCAGTGTGGTCAAAGACAGCAACAGATTCAGTCTCCCTGAATTTTTCAAATAATCTCTACAAAGTCGACCAAGTTGAACACTTTTCCTATGAAATCTTCGAAATGCGTAATTTTCATTATACTTGACATTTTCTTCAGCGATCCATTATTACTCAAACTGTCATGTGTCAATAGTTTCTTCAGGATTGCCAACACTTTATCTTGCAAAGTAATCCTGCATCAATATTCGGACACCCTTCATTTGAAATTTGTCGAAGTGCACGTTTTCAAAATAGAGATTTCTGAATGCATGGCGTATGCAATGATTAGATTCTGTTTCGCCAATTTGAGAATATGAATGGAATAATGTTTCGATTAATCAACTGTAGGTGACGCTTTCAACAAATTATGACAGATTCTTGGTGATTCATTTAAATATTTAGATAAATTCTTCTTTTCAAACAAGAGTAAATGATGTTCAAGATATTTTCATTCTCATGAATTTGGTAAGGTATCACATATTCTCCATTCACAAATATCAAATCACTCCTCTGACCTTGGAAATTTGACACATTCCACTATGTATCGAACGAAAATGGAGGTTATGACGCTTGTCAAAATATTTTTATGTTCCAAGTCAACACTATGTTGCCCTTTCTACATTCTTAGCAATTACGTATTTCTCAGAATGTGAATTTATTTGAAAAATGAATGAATTGGAAAAGATGTGAAGGACGAAAATACTTAATTATTATATGAATTGATAGAAAGGATTCCTTTTCTAGTTATTTGCAATATTTCGATTCCGAACAATATGTAAGCAAAGAAACAAACTGGAAACGTAATTTTGTCATCAACGATATTTTCTGTGTACGCAGTGACTATTTATAAGGTGCTCCAACTCCTAAAAACGATACCATCACCTCTCATGTGATTTTATAAAAGTGAATGGAGTATATATTTTTTTTTTTTGTGAACAGTCTAGGAAAACAGACGAAAATATCCGTATTTTTCTAAAACTGAAGGGGTGTTATCGGTATTTTCGACACAGGAATGAATTAATTTAGTAATAAATCACATAGGAGGTCATGGTATCGTTTCCAGCAGTTGGTGCACCTGATGAAAAGTCAGTGCGCACACAGAAAATATCGTTAATGACAAAATGACGTTGCCAGTTTGTTTCTTTGTTTACATATTGTTCGAAATCGAAATATTGCAAATAAGTAGAAAAGGAATCCTTTCTATCAATTCATATGAACGTTAATTATTTTCGTCCATCACATCTTTTTCAATCATTCATTTTCCGAACAAATTCACATTCTGGGAAATACGTTATTGCTAAGAATGTAGAAACGGCAACATAGTGTTGACTTGGAACATGAAAATATTTTGACAAGCGTCATAACCTCAATTTTCGTTCGATACAGAGTGGAATCTGTCAAATTTCCAAAGCCAGAGGTGTGATTTTATATTTGTGAATGGAGTATAGGCATATTGAAACTGAAGCTATAATTATATTCCATTTCAATCGATATCAAAGTGGCTACTTCTAGGAAATATACTGTTCAGTCAGTTTTATCGTATCTTGCTGTTTAATCAACATTAGTGGTTGGGTCATTCTTTTATAGCTTATGTGTACCTTCAGCTCTCAATTTGCTGCACTTTCGTATAAAAAACCAATAAATTTCAGAATGATTTTTTCGACATTTGATAAAAGAAAACTGCTCCTGAGTAGTTCATCTGTTCCAACAACAATAAAATTTATCAACGGATCGTAGATCTAAATGACGAAACATTTCTCATATTCATCACCTTGAAGTCAGGCATTTCCGGCGTCCATTGGAAATTAGGAAATTGATATCAAAACAAAATTTTCCTTTACGATGACGGGAATTTTTTCATGTTGTTTAATTAAATTCCATATTGTTGAAAATTGTGACGACACATCAAAGAGTAACCGAACCTTGCAGATTCAAGGAGAAAATGCTATCATCGGAGCAGAGCGTAAATAGACCCGTTTAGTTCCTCTTAGAACCCATCAGTATCATACTGTAAAGCTTCCTCCAAAGCAAGATGATCGTGATCAGGTTGTTGTACTCGCAGAAAACGACGGAATGTTGAATTCTGACAAGAGGACCCTCCCGAACAGGATTCGAACCTGCTAACCTACTGCGCTATCAGGGGATCCATGGTTCCCTTGGATTTTCGGCTGAAAACTCTTCGAGAATTAGATGTTAGCATAAATTCTTCAAGTTCGTAAAGAATCCTGTTTGGGGGGCGTCCTTTTTCCAGAATTCAACATTCCGTCTGCATGTCAGAATGACAATTCTCGTAATATGTCTTAGTTTTTGCTCCTGAAAAATATTCTGTTTTCTAGTGTTATAACATGTTTTGGTTTTTCTATGGGAGATGATTGCCTTTCATTGGGGTCCCGTAGCGGTCTTCAAACATCTGAAGTGCCGAAAAATCATCACCTGGAAGGTCGTATCTGGTTTGAAAAAACCCTCACGACCAGAGAGCAATAATTTGTGGATTTTGAATTTGAATATCGAAGGAATTTCGAAAGGAAAGTGTGATTACGTCTCCAAATTAGCTGATGAACATGGTATCAAAGAGATTCTTCTGCAAGAAACCCACACGGCAACAGAAAAAAAATCCTCGTGAAAGAGGACAGTTGAAAGTTATGTATTAATTGATTTTTTACAAGTTTAGCATGTTATGTTGAAAAATTATAAGTTTCGTAACATTCAACAGATTCGGAAAGGGGAAATTGATGGAGTTTTTTTTTCATTTCTTTCAAATTTTGTGACATTTCTGTCATAAATATTTATAAACCTCCGAACATTATTTGGCCAAGAAATCTTAATGTTGATGTTTTTTAAAGTAGCAAATGCATTTCCAAAATGCATTCGATTTATTCTGAATAATCGGTTCCTTTTCTGCTTTTGTCTTTTTTCATTTCAGATTAAGAATTACGAGTCGTTTTGGGAAGAATCTGTGTATCCGAGCCCATCGACGGATAACATGAAGATGATCACACTGATGTCTTTCAAGATTTTCCTGATATTTGATATTTTATGTTATTTTGTTTACGGGGAGGCAGATTTTTTCGGCTGAAGTTTTTTTCCCTGGCTGTATAGTATCGTATGATACTAGTGTTGATAGTATCGTAGGATTCTATAGTATCATACAAAGAATGTTATGATACCCCGTTCTTTTTTTACCTCAGCTTAGGTACTTTTTGTTTCAACATTTAATGTATTATTTTAGCTCTCTTTTTCATAAGAATATATATATATATATATATATATATATAAAATGCCGTTCATTTTCATTTTCCATATCAAAACATTCTTGATCGTTGTACTTACGTTCTGAGTTAAAGCTGAGCTAATACTGCTTTGCGCGTTGGCTTTGGGGGAGTACGCGTCCAAATTCGAGTTTTGATTCGCGTTGCTGAGATCCATGGTTGCGGGCTGCGCCGGCGCGGCCGCGTCGATCGACGAGCTGTTCGCGGCGCCGTACTTCTGGTCGACGGCGCCGCCGTCGAACGAGCCGCTGTCCGACATGAAGTCCATCGCGCCGAACTGCACGTCCAGGTACCCTATGCTGCTGTTCAGATCTGCGGGCATCTCGACCGCGCTCGACGGGATCTGAAGAGAAAAAGAATTGAAAGTATTAAAAGAACTAGTAAATTAAAGAAACTAATAAACGCGCTGAGAAATTAAAACTAATTCTGAGATAGTTATAAGTTTCAAATAAGAATAAAGTTAATGCACTCAAAAATTATTCATAGCATAAAGAGAAACGAAGATAATGAACAATGTTAAAAACGCCCAAAATTGGTGGGTTGTACAGGGTGGGCAAAATTGGTGATTCCTACGATTAGAAATTTTTTATTTATTTTTTTTTTTTAGAGTATTTTACGATGTGCCAACTTTCTTGAGGTTCACAAAAATTTATGACCTTCAAACGAAAATTTAAAAAAATTCGAGCTGAATCTATGGGAATCTTTGAGATAGTATTTTTTATGAAATATAATTAATAAAAATCCATCAAATCTCAAATCATAACTGTTCAATCCCCATCAAATTACAAAACACTGAAATAGATCAGGTCTTGTTCATTACTACTAGAGGACACTAGAGATTATTCACATTAAAAAAAATAATACAAAAGAATATTCACAATAGAATAAAATTGTTCGATGAACGAGCGAAGCCATCGGATTTTTTCGTATCTTTTGTCAAATATTTCGGATTTTCCATTGGCAACACTTGAACAGAGATCAAACCACGGAGAATTGAATCAAGTAATCAATCGCAAAATAATAATGACACCATGTGTAGAGAATATTATTCTGTGATTCAGTCTACTTAATACTCACTAATTCAAATTTCACATAAAAACTATTTTTTTCATGATAACTGAATGAATATGAGGGCGATGTATGATATATTTCTGAAACGGGAAAAAATAGCGATTATTTCTGAGGCATATCAAACCATTGTTTCCATGAGAAAAAACACAACTTTATGTTATAGTCAGCAAGGAAACCTCTTGGGAAAAAACAAAGTACGCTCCTGCTATGAAAAAGTGCCTGTATAATATTTTCATTCCAACATCCTAGCACAAACAGAAACGGAGGTAATGGCCAAGGTTGGAATCGCCCGAAATTCAATTTTGGCCTACAACTCGAAAACAAAAGAAGATAGAGGAATGCACTTGATGGCATCAGTTTCTCCAAAAAAGACCACAGTAACATGTCATTCATTTTCCTCCATCTCTCACTGTTAAAAAGTTGTAGTTCAGGTATCACCAATTTTGCCCACAAATAGCGTGAGGTATGTGATTTCGATTGACTTTGGTTCTTGGTTGGTTCATAGATTGGTCCGTCAGTTTTGGATCAACCGCATTCGAATGACATACTGGTGACGTTTCAAATCAGCTGTTTCTCCGAAATTCGAACCGAATTCGAAAGCGCAGTTCGTTTGACGTTGTCATTTATGAACCGAGCGGTCAACCGTTAACCAACCAAAACAGCCATTCGAAATCGACTAAAGTATTTATTTTGTAGCTATTTCTGAAGTAATCTCGATGTGGAAATAAGCTGAAACGTGTGCGACTTTACGCACAAAAGTATAAATTATCAGGAAAATACTCTCAAATGAATTAAAAAAAACAAACTTCATTGATTAATCGCCGTATTCTGCTTTTTCTCTGTAAGCTACAAATTTGTAGCATACTGTTGATCTGTATCTATGTGGCTGACTTACAGATTCATAAATAATGAAATTCTGGAAGTTTTTCTGTAACTGTCGTATTAGAAGTGTCAATTTTGAACTACTTCCTAATAATATCATAGAATAGAATTTATTTCTCTGTGATATTGGACCGTAAGTATTGATTATTGGATATATTTATGTTCAACTTATGTTCAATTTGTATTCTTTTTAACAAAAAGGGGGAAATTTACAACCGAAATGCGAAAATGAAACACAAAAGTAGTTGGGTATAGAAAAGTATTTCATATTCTGTGACAAAAACAAATCATTCAACATAACCTCACAATATACCTTTCGATATGTTTCCTGTAAGCTACAGATTTATAGAAAGCGTCGAGAATCGTAATTTTCCTGTAAGTTTATGAATAGCTACAGATTTGCTTACAGATGAAAGCAGAATACCGCCATAAATCAACATTTTTGATCCTTCAAAAGATTCTTCTCACAATGACAGATGAATCGACATTTTTATGTCGTGTTTTCACAAACGTCACCTGTCGTCAGTGCTACCAACCCAAAATGCGACATTTCGAAAACTCCCAATTCCCATCGAAAGGTCATTCTAGCAATTTTCGACTTACTTTCGACGGTGGCGGCACCCTGGCCCTCTGGGTCTTAGTTCTCAGGGTCGGCTGCGACGCAACCGCTTCAGGGGTAGTCCCGTAATTGCTGGTCACGGGGTATTGGTTGTTGACGTAGTTGTTGGTCGGCTGCGCGCCGTACGTCTGAGAGCTGTTGAAACCTTGCGAGGGCACCGTCGGGGCGCCAGCGTTGTACTGCTGCGCGGGGTTCTCGTAGCTCTGCGATTGGAACGTTTGGATGCTGAAAAGTCATGAGAAATCGGTCAGAATGTTTCGTTGCAAAAGAGTGTTTCAAAATAAAAACATTTTAACAGTCCCTTGTGTTTTCATTTTACACTGTCTTATGTATGTGAGATCACATGCTGATGAGTATAGGACTGCTGAGGGTATTCACGATCACAATACTCGGTATAAGGATCATGTTTATACTGAGTTCCATAGAATTAATAGGATTAGGTGCGGTGTAAATTATTATGGCTCTAAACTCTACAATAAGCTGCCCACTGCTGCCACTGAATCAATTCAAACATTGTATAAAGAATTCCTATTCCTTGGAAGAATATTTTTTGGATAGTTCTCCTATTGTTGAATAATTGTAGTTGTTATATCTTTATTATTCTAGTGTAAACACTTGTGTATTAGCATGAATAAATTATTATTATTATTATTATCATTGCGAATACGAGTCAAAAAGCCAAAAATCGATCTTTATACAGGATGAGTCTTCGACTTGTGCATATTATAACAATAGATTCTTGGGGTCGAAGGAAATGCGTACTATGTTCCTATGCCATTTTTTCCGATTAAGCCTAGAGAAAGAGATTTTAAACTTTCATAATTGATGAATTGAAGTCATGTATTTATACATCTTAGGTACCTATGATTGTCATTGAATGACAGATGCCGTTGAATGACAAAACGTATGTCATTAGACATTGAAAACGCCGATGTCATTGATGGTAGTTGCATCAAAATTATTTTTTTTGAGGATAGTGTGGTAATTTTGGCGAAATTTGAAATCTTCCTAGCAAACTTATGAGATAGAACACCATTACTTCTTGTTTGAAAAGAATAATACATTCAAATAGTTACCAAGAATCTGTCATAATTTGTAGGAAGCGTCACCTACAGTTGATTAATCGGAACATTCTTCATATTCTTCAATTGGCGAAACAAAATCTAATCAGTGCATAAGCCATGTATATAGACACCTTAGGTATGATCGACTTTGAATGACAGATGCCATTGAGTGAAGTATGTCATTAAATGACATTGAAAACATATATCTCATTGATGGTAGTTGCGTTAAACTGAATTAAAAGTTTCTTTTTCCTATACAAGGTTATTCACGAATATTTTTAGGAAAGACACAAGATTCAGGATTGAAATTCTAAAGGTGAGCTTCAAGTAAGAAGACGACTTCTCGTATATTTTTTCAAGGTTCTAGGACTTCCGGTTTTTCCGGAAGTGACATCAACTTTCGTTTTTCAAATGGGAAGACCCATTTTCTCCATTGAATTTCTGATTCCAAAAGTTTGAACTTTCCCGAGAAAATTCTCTTTTAATGAGGAAATACGAAAAAAAACTTACAATTGAACTCTGTTGAAATACAGACAACTTCGAGGTTTTTTCATAAAAAAAAAAATTCAATATAAAATCTATTTAGGCAATAAAAAATGGGTCTGCCCATTTGAAAAACGAAAGTTGATGTCACTAGAAGTCCTAGAATTTTCAAAAAATATACGAGAAGTCGTCTTCTTACTTGAAGCTTCCCTTTAGAATTTCGATCCTAAATCTTGTGTCTTTCCTAAAAATATTCTATAGAGCCATATTCGTGAATAACCCTGTATAATGATAACTTAACTAAGCGTCTCATAAAGTTGATGATCGCTTCAATTTATTGACAGTTGGATGACTGTCACTGAACAGAATCTTAAGAAGAGAACCCTTAAATATTTCTATCTAGTATTTCAGTTTTTCATGTTGTGAATTTTCACTTTAGTTCAATAAAGCCATTTCATTGGATAGTAGTCATTTTCCTTAACCTAACTTTACTATCATTTTGGCGATTTCATGCATCAGTCGGTTTTTTTTTTTATATATGGAAGATAATTTCTCTTCATTAAGAATCTGTAGCGATCTTAGAACATCAAAAGTTGCGAAAAATCATCGCTTGGTTGGCCGGACCTGATTAAAAAAAACTCTCTACCCAGAGAAACTTTATGATTCATTGGAGGAATCTCTGAGGACAAAAGATATCCTAATCAGTTTTCTTTTAATGCCGATAAATGCAAAACAATCTACGGAATTTTTGGAAAAAAGACAGCCTATCCAATTTATTGAAATATGAATTTTCATATATTTTCCTAGAAAACCCTAGTTCCACAATTTCAATTACTTTCAAGTCGTCATGTAATGCGTCTATTTCCAATTGTAATGAATCAAACATCAAAATTATTAATTATTAGACGAAGTTAATCGAGAACTTCAAATGTTCTTCAGTCAGTTTATGAGTCTGACAAATTATTTTAGGTTAGAATCTCGCCCTTAAATATTTAAGTGGTCATCACAGGAGCACTCAAATTTGAGGTTATTTAAAGTTTAAACCAAACCATCAAAATATCACTTCTTGATGCAACATATTTTAAAGGAAGCTCAACACTAAGCAAGTTTGGCGCAAACGGCCCTTAGACATCTAAGGTATAATTGTCATTGAATGACAGATGTCATTAAATGACCTTGAAAACACTAATGTCATTGATGGTAGTTGCATTAAGCTGAATTATTAGTTTCTTTTTCGAATAGTATAGTATTCTGGCTAATTATGATACATTCACACTATCTAAAACTGTCAAGAAGACCATTAATTATTGTTTGAAAAGAAGAGTACGTCCAAATATTTGCATTAAGCTGAATTATAAGTTTCTTTTTCAAATAGTATAGTCTTCTGGCGAATTATGATACCTTCACACTATCTACAACTGTCAAGAACACCATTAATTATTGTTTGAAAAGAAAAATTCATACCAATATTTGAATAATTTACAAAGAATCTGTCATAATTTGTTAAAAGCGTCACCAACAGGACTGCGTTCACAAACTTACTCAGAGAGTGGAGTAAGAGTATGGCCATATGATCAGAAATATACTTCGGTCTTTACTCCAAACTCTTCGTTCACAATCTTACTCTGACAAATGTCATTCAAACATGTGTATAGGTTATGAATGATACTTTTGCATCATATACATTTTTTATATATTATTTTAATATTGAATTGTTGCTATCGTGAATGAATAATAGAAGTTTAAGAACAAAATTCTCTCTAGTCGTACATTTTTAGTTGTCTTCGAAGTATAGTCCATTTTTCTTTTATTTGAAAAGCAGAGCACAACCGTGTTTTTTTTTATGATTGTGAGGGATCTGATAAATGTTTTCAGGACGTTGAATTACTTCTAATGAGACAGATACAATGAAAAAGGATATTATTGTCTATAATATTCTCTTGCAAGCAGAAAATTAAAAATGTTATAACATGTTTTATTGTTTTATTGACTTTACGCCAGAAAAAAATTTAATACTTCGTAACAAGAAATAGTTTCATTTAAGGAAGCTAACAAAAAGAAGTTAAACAAATATTGTATGAAAAATAAAGCAAAACATGAATGAATCTTGACAGATCTCTTGAATATAACAAAATATCAACGTAGATTTCTAATCAAGTACAAAAAACAGTTATTGTGGGTCTTTTCATGTCTCAATTTATTTGAACTTGAACGGACCACTCTAGGTTCTGCAATACAGGGAGAAACTCTTTTCTTCTTTACCATTATCTCTTGGAAAAGTTTACTTTGAGCTTCGTTAATTCACTGCTAGCAATTTCATCAAATTTATTTATCATTAAAATAATTCTTTCTTATATTTCTTTATTTCATAGAGTAGTTGTTTCACGTGGAAAATTAATTGTTTCGTATTTCGTTATTGAAATGAAACAAAACCAGAAATAAATACTTATTCAAATAATATTTAAGTTTCAAAAAGTCTGCAGGAGCAGGATAGAATGAAAATCGTACGTCACAACTGTCAGAGTATGTGTTTACTCTCCCAAATAGCAGAGTATGCAGAGCTTACTCAGAGAAAGTTTATGAACGCTCACAGAGTATTACTCTGAGGAAGACAAAGTAAGTTTGTGAACGCTTCAGAGTAAGGAGAGCTTACTCTGAGTAAGTTTATGAACGTAACCCAACAGTTGATTAATCAAAGCATTCATCATATTCTCAAATTGGCTAAACAAAATTTAAGCAGTGCTTACACCATTTATTCAGACATCTTACCAATGTTAATGACATCTTGTCAATGTCAAACAAATGACAAGTTGCATACTCACTTGCTGTACTTGTCGCTATTCTGTTGCGTCAACTGATTCAAGTATTTGGTTTGAGCGGCGTTCAGGGTGCCGACCATCGGAACCGGACTCTGAGGCGGCAACGGCCCCCCTTGCTGCTGCTGCTGGTTGATCTGCAGCGTCTGACTGAGCTGCTGACTGGCCGTGTCCAGGGGGCCCTCGTGCTGGTTCTCCACGGGCGCGTCCAGCTTGACGGTCGCGCTCGGCGTGAATATCTTCGTATCGGCCAGACTACCGGTGTATTCTTCAGTAGACCATTCGTCAGTGCCTGGGAAGTCATCCCAGGTTTCCTCAACTGAAAGCGTAGGCATTTGTTGTCTCGTTCTACGTTCGAAGGAAGGATCGAGCATAAAAGGGATTTTTCCTCAAGCTAACTACAACAGTGTAGTTAGTCAACTTCATGACGTCATGGTTATCTTCGTGCCCTGTGTGGTAAGTTATGGCGGATGAGTGCAAAGGAAAGTGTCAGTCCCTCTCTCTCCGTTTTCAAGTAACTACACAACAAACCAGATTGATCTATTGGTTTACTGGCGTAGTTAATTGTGACGTCATGGTTCTAACTACGCCGCGAAGAAATTCGTGTAGTTAACTATGGTATGCTTTGGTTTGGTGTGGTAAGCTCGAGGAAAAATCCCTAAACTTTCGTTTTTTGAAACATAGATGAATTCAACATAGTAATCATCGAAATGAATACCATATTCAGATCTTTTATCATGAGGTTGGAGAAATGATATTTATTTGTTTCTCATTTGTAAACGTCAGTTTCCAAAAACACAATATCAATCAAGAAAGTTTATTTTATCAAGTCACTAACTTGTAAAACTGACAATTAACTTGCAAAATTTTTACAAGTTAGTAGTATTATTTACATTAGAAAATTTTGTTTTATCGTCATTTATGTTGAAAATCATGGTACAGCTGTTATTTCCAGTAACACAGATTTTTGATGATGAAAGAGTTGATATTGATGATGATGAACCATCTGTTGACTCAGAAACTGCTGAACTCGAGGACTGCAGAACATTTGTACTCTCCTTACTACCGAATAATTTGCTAGACATTTCGATTTTTTTGTTGACCGAATCATCGACATAACTCATCGCAATTTCGGTGCTCTTCCACCCTCCTGCACGCTTTGGTGCTAAAATATCTCCACCCGAATCCGCAACCATAGTGGCTTCAGTTCTGCGAAAAGAGTGGCCGGTGTATAACTCTGGGTCTTTTAAACCTAAATATTTCGCTATTTGCTTTGGGACACCACCAATAATGTGCATTAATGCACTTTCCATGTCGGTATTTCAAAAAAAATCTTAGGCTTTCTGTCCCAGGAGCATGTTCTGTATAACATGCAGGGCTTGAAGCTGCAGCCATCATCGGTTATGGTGAATCTTCTTGTTAAATTTTTTGTTTGCCGCAATGTCACAATAACGTATTTTTCCATATCTTCTACATTATTCATGTCATCAGGAGCATGTAAAAGAAATTGTTCAGCCTCTTCTTTACTTAATACCTTGGCCTTTTTTGGCGTATAACTCTCATTTTTTCGTTTCAGAAACGCTATTACCTTTTGAAATCTGCAAATGACAACTAAACGTCATATTTTTCAATAAATTTTTTAAGGAAAACAAACCTGCGAACAGGGGCATTTTCTTTCATTTCCAAGCAGCTTTTCAGCATAGACCATTGTGCCCATAAAGTATTAGGGCTGAATCTAGCTGATAGTTGATTCAAGTAGACCAACAAAACATCTTCAGTTACCCCAATCACTATTTTTGTTTTGCCACTTTTTGAAGTCGTAATAAACTTGATGCTACACTGCTGGCTGCCTCAATAATTTCTTTTGGTACATTCATTTTCGCTTTTGCCAAAACAAATGTAAAGAAAAATAAACAGACATGTTCATGGCAACGCTTCCATAGCTTACGACATTTGCGACAATTATTGATATTTTTTTGGAATTTATCTAACCTTTTTACAAATGAGAAACAAATAAAATATAAAACAATACACGCAAGGTAACGAGTTTTACTGGCTCAAGGAGGTAACTGACTCGCCTGTGGCTCGTCAGTTATATCCTCCATTCGCCGGTAAAAACCCTCTTACCTTGCCAGTAATGTTATATACTATAGATTTCGTCACTGAGATGAGCGATATACCTCATTGAGTGAGAGAGGATGTACAGAGTTTCTCTTTCGCATGTCATTGGAGATATGAAACTTCATTTTGACGCAATTGGATGTCACTACTTTGTAATTTTTGTTCGGTACATGCCACCCGATTGCTTTAAATATCGAAGTTTTTTATGAAGATTTTGTCCCTGAGATGTAAGCGATACTGATGAGGCCAAACAAGGCCGAAACCGGTATATCTCTCATCTCAGTGACAAAATTTAATAGCATTTTTCCAACCTCATGATGAAAGATCTGAAAATGGTATTCATTTCGATGATAACTATTTTGAATTCATCCATGTTTCAAAAATGTTTTCAGTGTGGCCTCGTAAAGGCAAAGAATTTTTTTTGTTTACCGTTTTATCCTTTTTCTTGAATAAACTTTCGTAACTACTAACCTGGGTTCGTGTTGGGCACTGTGTTGTTGTCCCACGTGTTGGGGTTGTTGTTGTCCCAGGTGTCGATGGGTCGGTTGTAGGAGTTGTTTCTGTTGCCCCCTCGGGGAGGGTACCTGCCCCCTGCCCGCCCCCCTCCGCGGCCGCCTCTGCCGCCGCCGCGACCTCCCCCGGAACCCCCCGGCCTGCCCCTGCGCTCCCTCCCGAAGTCGTTCCTGCCGTCTGGATCGAGGTTGCGTTCGTTTTCCTGCGAATGAGCGTTTGAGGGTGAAAAACCAAATATAGTTCTCAATTCTTGGAATTATTGCCTAATTGTCGTTTTTAGTGAGGAAAGAACATGAAATATAAGGTGTAAAGAAGAGTAATAAACTGCTCCACATCAGTTAGGGATATCACAGCCTTCTAAAGAACAAGCCCGGAACAAGGAAATTCGGCAACGTCGCACGTGGGCCTACCCGCGGAGACTCGTGATGCGTAGTGGAGAATTGATATTCAGTAGAGAGTTTTGTTTATAGTGTAGGTACTGTGTTTGGATTGTGTTGAAAAATCATAGTTTTTAGTGAATAAACAGCTGGAAATGAGTGCACTTTAAGGGAACTAAAGAAATGTTTTTTGGTGAAGTGCAATGAAAGTTTCGTCTGATTTTCTTCACTAACTTAAGATCATCTACTGGATAGGTCGGTGGTTAGGTTAGGATTTCAATTGCGATGAATCATAGGAAATTAATTTCAGAGGTTTGTTCATTTCAGATTCATATTATTTGCAAAATAGCGACATGGATAACTCCGCCAAAATTTATGTTTCAGAATATGCTGCTCCTTCGAGCAGCAGTCAGCAGTTGAGGTACGAATGCGAAATCAATTTTAAATTCACTTTGTTCGGTTTTTGCAAATTTACTCTCAAACAATTTCGTAAATAATAACAATAATACAATTAATGTCGAGCAAACGGAGAAGAAAAAACACTTGGGAGATAGGAAAAAGTTACCATTACCCAAAGATAGAAATTTATCTTCCTTTGAATGAAATTGTCTAACTTTTCATAAACATATGCATTTCCGTTTATATGGCACATCATTTTTATGTTGAAAATTTCAATATTTGTTGTGTAAACATCCTATATCCATTTATTTTCACATTTTCTTGGATGTCTACATGTATTGAGTTTATAATAATGTTGGGAATACTTGTTTTGTTCACGTAGAGAATTTGATTTAATTTTTTTTTTTGGCAAGAGTTGGCCCTACACCTTTCCGTGGTTCTTGCTGAATGATGAATTGAATATCTAATTCTCTTCCTTACTTATAATTCAGAGAATTACCTTTCAATTCCAACCAACATTCAAACACAATCGTGAGATTTTTGCCTAGGAGTAATTAAGATATTCAATTTTTTGACTAAGTAGGGTCTTATGTTCTTTTTTCTTCCAACAAAAAATTCATTTGATGAATTTGCAAATGATTTGAATTCGAAATAACATGATATCCCGCGCTACCGCATCGGACGGGTATACATACGGTTTGCGTTCGCATGCGGCGTTGCCAGACTTAGTTCCAGGCTATCTCTATAGACAGCTGTGGTTAAAATGAGATTTTGTAATGAAAATTCATATTAATATGATTTCAAGTTGCAGGAAATAAAAAGATTCGAAGATATTGTTCGCAGGCAATAATTACCTGTTTTTCTCGACCACGCCAGCCTCTGCTGCCGCCGTCCCCCCCACGTCTGTAGTTCGGACCGCCGCTTTTGGTGCGAGGCTTGTCCCTGTGATCGGGGCCCTGGTTTTCGTTCCAGTCGTCTGTGTTTGCAGTTTCGTCGTTCGCCTGCTTGTCTTGTTTGTTGCTCGGTTGACGACTCTTTTTCTTCTTCACCGACCACTGACTCTGAAGGGGAAAAAAGTGGAAAATTATTACTATTTGTACCATGTATTTTCGACCCTTCTTCAGTGTACTCCAGTAAAGTGCGATGAATAAAATGCTCTACCTCGTCCAATTTTGGATTCGAAGAAATGTAAATTGCTACCATGACTATCTGTAGGCCATTTCTAAGTTTGCATAAGCATGCACATATATCTATAACAAATGAGCGTCTAACATTAACATCGCTAACGTCTTCAATATATATTTCAATATTCGGAGTCATAATATTAGTAATATTATTACTATTCTGGTAAATAGCTACCTCACCTTTTGGAACAGTATCTCGTTTGAATTGAACAATACAATTGAAATTAGGTATTTCAATCGGATTATCACGCGTCATGCTTGTTTCGGTAAGAAGTAACACATTGATTTGTCTCGTAACTGAATCTTGTAAATCGTATTTGTGACTATGTAAACTTTGGCAATTGAAAGTCATTATTGAAATGCCATTTCTATTACTAATGAAATCTAAGACACTTTGAGCTATCGTCTGAACACTATATAAAGACAGTCTTCTGAATTCTTGCAACAAAGATGCAGTCGATGCAGCTTGCCTTCGATTATGATAAAACTTAAATGCAGAATTATCATTTTTTGTCATAATGTACAAATTTTCAATATTAGTCTCCCGAGAGATTGCAACATAGACGAGTTCCTGAGAATGTGATTTACTATACTCATATACTATTTCGTCAAAAGTTCTGACTTTTGCGACTTATGTATAGTTAGAGCAAAAGCCGAAGTTAATGGAAAATGTTTACGTTCGGCTATACATTCTCTATCCGATGTTAATGAAATAATTGCCGTTCGTAACTTAAAAGGAACAGCGAGATTGCCGACTCCATTTTGCACTGCTAGAGTGGCTGCACGCATCCGTCTAGTCGCAAGCACCCAAACACAGTGCCCAAGTCTGCCGAACTGAACCGACGATACACAGCTGTGTTTTTTCTATACGGAATTTCTACATTCGGTCGCCGCGCTCAAAGCCTGAGATAAAAGCTATGCAATAGCTTAAAAATCACGTGAAAAATCTGTTCGCTACCTTGATTGAGGCTTGTTTTTTGAGGATTTCGACCGTCGTCGCGAATTCATTTCAGGCAGCTCATGTCAGCAAGAACATCTACTGAAAGTATAAGTACTGAAGAGGCCAGACGCTCAGATTGGCAAAATAAATTCACGACGATGAGCGAAAAAACAAGAGACAATGTTTTCTACCTGTCAGTAAATTTTATGAACTGCTTATTATCAATTTTAGTATATTATTGAATAGTCGATGCTGCATAATTTTTTATCCTGTGTTTCTCAGCCATAACCAAAATTTTCATATCTCTTTCTTTTTCAAGACTTTTTAGCTTGGACAGGGAACAGTTTGTTATGGCAATGAAGTATCATCGAAATTATTTAATCAGTCAGCTAATTTTTTTATTTTTATTGTGTTGGTATATATGATCTGTCAATGTCAATAATCATGAAGAGACAGATGAGCATGAAAACTACCACTTGTGACTTATGTCTTCAAAAGATTGTTCGTGACAGATATTTCGGACGATAATACACCACGCTATTTAAGAATTCTTGAAAATTTAATATGATTACTTCAAAAAAAAAAAAAAAATCAACACCTTTTTTTATACGGCAAAAATAATTCTCGAGATGAAAAAAAATCCAAAAAATCAAAATGAAAATATATTATTATGGGGACCATTCAAATCATCCAGTCATTAACATTATGTTAATAAGCTCATCAGAATGGAATTCATTTTGAGGATGACATGAATGCAGACAATAGGATCCAGACTGAAGACCAAACAGATTGCTGCATCATTGGATTTTCGCAAGAAACATTCCAATGACCGACAAATCGATCTGTAGATCATAAGTACCACTTTACAAGATTCATTGAAAAGTTTCAGAAAAATCTTCAAATAGGGAATCATCACTTTGAAATGGATATAGATGTTGAAGTTGTATGATTTCAATTACTCAAGGAATGAATTTGTAGATTTTACTCAATGTATACTGTAAAGTAATAATGATCCACATTGATATGTTATTATAGACTAAACATGGATAAATGAAAAGATTTTTCTTAAATTAATATTTTTTTCAATTCCTAAAGAAAGTAACCATATTATGAAAACGCTTCGTTTTTTGGGAACCTATGAAGTTTGAATCTTTCATCTAGCTAAATTTCACCAGAGCTTCAAACAAAATCATCAGCCACCTTCTACGATATCAAATGAACTAAAATAATAAATAAATGGTCGACTCAACTGAAAAGTATTTATTGAACTCCTTCACATGCTGGACATACTCAAGATATACTTGTTTTACTAAACATATTGAAAACTATTTTTGCTGTATTGATGAAAATTATTGATTACATTTTCGCGAGAAATTCCATTGAATTTTCGAATAAATCCAACTTTGAGAAATGGCTGGGATCTTTATTCAAACCTGCACTACTGGCAGAACTGACAGTGAAAATTACTGACATTGATGACAGATTGATGACATTATTGTCAAACCATTGATACCAATACGAAAAAACTGCATACTTTAACTGTCAGGTAATGTCAATGCCTCACCTAAACACATTTATCATTTGAACAAATTGTTACACATATATTCCTCAAAATATGAAAATAATTTGAAAATATGTATATCTACCAAAATCTTCATTTACTCAAATGAAGAAGACTTCAATAATTGTATTTTTTCAAGCACACTTTTCAGTTTGGATATTAAAATGGTTATTCATAAAATATTTTGAAGAAACAACTTTTTGTCCTTCAAACTTTGAAATAATAATTTAGAAAAACATTTAAGATTGATAGTTTTCTTTAGTAGTACTCTTTCATGCTTTCAAGAGAAGAGTTGATTATAAAGATAATTCTTTATAAATAGTACACAAAGGGAAACAATGATGAAAGCTTTTAATTTAGGATAAAATGTAATAAATACAATGATCAAATATTCTTGAGGAAATTTTGTCAAGCAAAGGTACATCTTGGGATAAGAATATTAGAATCTGATTAACTATCCTGTTTACTCAAGGGGTAGATCCTACTTTTACTTTCAATTATAGAACTGTAAAAAGTATCAACTTACCTCAGTCATGGTTTCGTACAGCATATTGACAGCTTCTTGTAAATCATAGTTACAATCGTGGAGGGCTAGACACACCTCTTCTTCTGAACGTTGTGTCATTTCTATCAAGCGCTGTACCTTAGACTTAAGGTCCTCCGATTTAGGGTTTTCCTTCATCACTATCTTTTCTCCTGAAGGCTTCCCTGAAATAAACAAGATTATTCACACACCTGCGAGTGACCTACGTGGAGATCAGAATTACCTGTGTCAATCTTTTCTGTTTTGAGAGGTTTTTCATTTTTGGTTTTCCCTCCCTTGTAAGAGGTTCGATTGCTCGAACTCATGTTTTGTACACTATGTACAAAATACTATATACAATCTATCTGAAATATAAGTTTGCAACTGGTTAAAAACTTGTCTTATGTGACATGTAACTGTAAAATGACAACTTTGTCACAAAAATAAAGTTGTCATTAATACACCGAATAATGGGACTAATGACTTCAGTTATCATCTTGGCATATTTCTCATAATTAGGTGAAACTCGAAATTTCACAAAGAGCAAAGTTAACAACCTATGAAATCAAAAATAAACCACTTTCAAAAATTGATGTAATATAAATCCTTCTCATGAGAATTTACGTTTCCGTTATTCGTACCAATGAAGATAAAGCTTGTAGTTAGTAGTTACTCTTGTTATAATAATGTTTCAAACGTAACAATGATTATCTTGAGTTTCGAAGAAAATAAACAAATCGTTTTCCGGCTAATTAAAACAAAAATGGACATAATGAAACGGCAACACTGGTAAACACAATCAACTCCAGCAACTAGAAAATACAATATAAACTAGAATACTTATGGATTAATTCGAACCCAACGATATAAATTCAGAAGTAACGACAAAATGTTAAGATGAATTGTTTTCTTGAAAGTTATAAGGATACCATGTGGAGGGACGCCATTCCGAGTATCTACGAAGGCAAGTATTTATTGACATCAAAATGTACGTTTGGAATTCCGACTCAACAAGCAATATATCACAAAAATACATTTAAATTTTTATATATTAATATTGTCAGTACTACCTTACACAGTTTGAACACTATATATAACTTATACAAAGAGGTACGTAGACGAGAAGCATACCTTTTTAATTTTAGTAGTAAATTGTAATCAGTAAACCACAACGCATTGATCACGTGACCCTCTATGGTAAATGGCGGCCGATGAGTTGCGCTGCTTTGCCAGACTTTGAATAAGCGGAACGAGCTTTGACAGATGGCAACGCCTTTTCAGGATTTCAATTTTTATTGGTGCGCCAAAATTTTAATTTTTTCTTTAAAATTTTTTCTGAATTTTCGGATGGGAAAATCGAAAGTACTTTCAACAATAAAAAATTTATCAAGAGGTGGTCGAATATTCAAGAGTTGAAATACAACATCAAATCTTAAATACTAAAAATACAAAATTCAGCAAATTCGAATTCCTGGGAATTTAGTTTACCTCACAAAATGTATGTGAAAGCCCCCGACCATTCCTTTTCTTCAAATTCATAGGGATTGAACAGTACTTCCCATGAAGTTTGGTTTTTTCTTCGTTTTTTGATTGCTCATATTTCTAAGAAAATATTCTGAAAAATTATCTTTCCATCAATGAAACATTCATTGTTTACTTCTTTAGATTTGAGCTGTAACAGTTAAATTCCTGTATAAAAGTAAATACTTCTGCAAATAATATTCTTTAACTTCGCAGTTATATATTTTTTATCAGAATTTTTACTGTTTTCGTCTGATGAGCATAGGAATTTTCTGAAGATGAGGCAACATAGCGGTCTATTTCAAATTCATGAACATGTTAAGAAATTCTTCTTCAAAAACTTTTTGGTTATATTGGTCATAAATATATAACCTTCTACATGTTACACGAAAGGAAAAACTCTACCTATCAATTTTATAGTGGGAGAAAAACTTTTATTCTAGTTGAAATTAGAATTCTGTTTTTAATTTGTACTTCGAAAATTCTATCACAGAGAAAAGTAACTGTTGTTTTATGGTGTTCTATGACTTTTTGTTGTAAAGGTTATGTTTGCACTTTGTTGAATTTATTAATAATAAATTAAATAGAACTAATTTTTGTCGGTTTAAATAAGTTAAAATGTTGATACCTGCTAGCGGTACGGGCCAATACTTAGCACACACTGCTAAAGTAATTCGGTTTGCTAGGAAAGGATGTACCAACAGGCCTTTTTTCCACATTGTTGTTACAGAAGTGAGGTTTGGGAGTAGATGAGATATTTTCCATTCTTGAATTGAATTCTTATAGGTAAAAAGAGATCAGCAAGATCCAGTTATTGAGCAAGTAGGAACCTATGATCCTATAGCGAATGAATATGATGAAAAGTTATGTGCTTTGAATTTCGAGAGAATTAAATATTGGCTTGGAAATGGTGCTTCGGTATCTAGACCAGTGCAAGAATTATTAGGTGTGACAACATTTATTCATGTTCAAAACAGAAATTAGCTCAAAATGTACATTTCAGGGTTGTCAGGTTTTTTTCCAATCCATCCTAGGACTTATATAGCGGCATGGAGAATTCGGAGAAGTCAGAAAGAGGCAAATTCTGCCCAAGAAGAAATAAAAGAAGAATCTAATTAATAATAATGTTTATGATAAGTATAGTTGACAAATTGTAATATTTAAAACACATGCTTTTTCCTAAGCAATATATATTTATGAAGTCTTATGGTTGAGATATTTTAGCTCCTCAATCTACTGCATAGTTTTGAACTCTTAGCATTTCAATTAATGAAAACACAGTTTTATCTCAATATTTAATCAATTTCAGGGTTATAAAACTGGGTATTTGTTGTGTTCAACTATTTTACTCCGTTTTCATTCTAGATACAACGTAAGGCTGTAGAATATTGCCGTATATTACTGTAGAACCATTATTTTCTATAGGGATCATCATCCAGAAGAGAAACAGGCACTATAAATGAAAAAAAGTTTAAAATTGGACACTTTTACAATTAATCTAGGCCTGAATGAATTGATATTTCTTTTTGTTTTGAAATTATTCCCATTATTCTATTCAATTCAGTAAATAAGCCATTCTATTTTCAATTCTCGCCAGAAATAAAATTGTTGACGTGGAAGGTTCATGCTCATCTCTAGTGTCTAAATTTTATTTTTAAATTTGAATTTCGCTTATAAATGTTAAGTGTATTAATAAGTTAAAATTATTGTTAATCTTTTAGAGATTTTTAGTAAGAAACATGCTTCAGTACACAAATTAATATTTTTCCATCTAGATTTGAAGCCCCCTAAAATTAAAAAAAAAAGATTCACTGGAACAAAAACTAGAAGGGTATAAATATTTAATTGATACAATAGCAATAAAGAATGAAATGGCAAAAGACAGGAATACAATATAATAAAAATATTTCAATCCTTAAAAATGTATAGTTTCCATATGAAGTGAGAAAATACTGATTTTTTTCACATATTTGTGCAAACTTCTCGTTTCTCGTTACCCAAATTAAAATTTTGGAATAATACAAAGCACAAAACGTGAAAAGTTACATGTAAAATTCTGAATACTCTGAACAGCCCACAATATTATTTTTTATCATATTGATAAGAACAATGTTTTAATGTCAAGGTGGATTTATTGGATTAAAGGCCTTTTTTCTCAATTTTTGAGAGGCCCTCGGCACCTGAAAAAGAACGCAGTGTTAAGGAGAGAAGCCACAGATAAGTTACAAGCAAAGTAGAAGTTAAATTTGAAATGAAAAGATTTTGAGCAAGAAATCAATCAAGAAACAGATATGCTTTTTTTAAATTTCAAAATGAATAAATCGAAAGATTTGAAGAGGATTTGAACGGAGACCAAAAATAAATTTAAAAAAAAGAAATAATTTACCTGCATTAACCAATTTCTCAATGGCTTCATCAACAGATTTTTGGTGTTTGAGGAAATGAGTCCTCAAGAATTTAGTATAAATGAAGATGGAACCATTAAGATTTCCTGGTACCATAAGCCAGACGAAGAGAGCACACTGAAATTCAAATGCTGTTGCAGTAGACAAAAAAAAAGCGGAAATAATCCTTTATCAAGTGTTGAAACACTAATAAATTTTGTGTGCTATTAAAAAACTATAAATTCAATCAAACAGCTATTGAAAGGAAATAAACCTTTTTTTATAAGAATTATTGTGATAAGATGTTATAATGCACAACCGTTGAATAAAAGAATGTTATACAAATTCAGGTTAGTGATATAAATTTGATTAGACTTAATTTCAGAAACATGTTATTAAAATTAGTTTGAGTTATGTAAAAAAACTGAAAATAATTTTAAGACACTAGAAAACACACCTTCCTGCATAGTAGACATCTAGGAAAAAATCATGGTGAAATCAATTCTACTTCAATAAAAAAAGTAATGGGATCTATATCATTAGAGGAATTTGAAATCATTTCAAAATAACAGTGAACTCATAGTAAGTAGGTAGTTTAAACAAAAATTCATGTTTAAGTTATATCCTGGAAATGTTAATTATATATTTGAAACTGATAAGATTCCAAATACTTCATATTGTCCTCTTTTGAAGTGAAGTACAAATAAACGCATGCAATTTTTTAAGTAAAATTGATCGATTAATCAAATTCAAATAACTACTTCCTTGATTGATAACAATAATAATTATCATGGAAGGTTTCCTTTGATATGAATAAAGTTACAAATAGGACATGATAAACATCAAAAAATCTTAGAATTGAAGTAGGAATATATTAAAATTCATACCTTTATAAGCCAGTATAAGGGGAACCAGCCAACAATAAAATCTGAAAAGAATTCTACCACAGAAAAGCAGGCAAAAACTACCCAATAGGTCAACCATTTCGTGTCATCATCCTTATTTTTCGATTCTAAAGCTTTCATAGAAGCATAAGCCGGATATATGAAACCGACAAAATTACAGACTAATTGAGCAGCAAAGCCGAATACCAACCAGGCTCCAACAATCCCAATCAAACCTATAAAAAAATTATGAAGATAGTTACATAATAAATTTTACAAGTCATCAGTTATCGAAAAAAATCCGATATAAATAGGTGAATTTCATGAAGTGTATAAGAAGTAATAGTCCTAAATTTCCTGTTTTTGTGAAAGCGCACTTTAAACAATAAGCTCTAAATCAGAAAAAGTTATTTCAAGAGGATTGACTTCTGTAGAAAAAATCTTGTTAACGTATTCGGTATCATATATTTATGAACTGTACAAAGTGCATACATACCTACGAATATGTATAGCCTGTCAACACCTGATTTTTTTTCAGCTTCTTCGAAACATTTTGTCCAAGGTTTGGTTGTATCATGAAGCGACGCATTTACCTGTTCCTTAATTGCTAGAATTTTGCCGGCCATGTTACGAAAATTTTGAAATCTTACTAGACGTTAATCAAAAGCCTAATGAAAACTCAAGTGACAGACGATATCACAGATCGGAAAATTCTTTCCGCATTCAAAATAGCTTCCAGGTGTACCAAATATAGGAAAAAACACTGGGAAAAACTCTATGATTCTTAGTTTCCTTTTATGGTCGCAATCAGAAAAAATAAAGTTTGACTACTAGATTTTGAGGAAATTGGAGGCGAAAGACATCAGTTGTCATTCGAAATGCAGTTTTTGAGATCGAAAACCTCAAATGTTCGAAAGCAATTATTTAATAGATGTTGTGCAACACAAGCCGCAGCTCCCCTAACTAGAATAAGTTTGTTTGAACGAACTTTGCATATTACTTTAATGATTGGTGCCATGTTATCCTTTCCAACTTATGTGGCTTGTAATATTGTTAACTGGCGAACCAAACGAAAGCCTGTGAAATGCCCCGAAGAGGAGGATGATGATTAATGAAGGAATTGAAACAATATTATTCTCAAATTTGTGTTTCTTTCTTGACCGCAGATTGTAGTTTGAAGAAATAAATATTTTTTTCATAAATTATTTTTGATTTTTTAGCACATCTTTATTCAGTGTCATTTAACAATTAGCATCATCTCTCCTGGAAGCGGATATTCATAACTATTCAACTTCACTTCAGAAACGTAAGGACGCCAATGTACAAAATCAATCCCTGGGCCTCTATCGACTATCGGTGAGGCTGGAAAAAAGAAATAGTTTTGAAATGAAGTGGAAAAATGTTATCCTATTCTGTGGATTGCAACATAACCTAATTATTTTGTAGTTAACCTCAAATTTTGTTTTTATCTATCTTGACCTAAACATTTTTATTTTATATTTTTTAAATAGGATTAATTGGTGATACTATGACTACCGAAGATGTATACGTTGAATTGAAAAAAATTGGCTGTTGCAACCGCTGTTGTTTACGTTTCTTGGGGGAGAAATTTTCAAATTTTGAGGATGCGGAAAAATCCTTGCAAGATATAGTCCCCAATTTGAATGGAGAAGAAATAAAAATAAAATCCAATCCATGTACAGCCTGCTTGGGTATTTTAGAGAATGGTATTTTGGATCAACTGCTAAAACTATCCTGTTGGCAAGATATAAAAGACCACGAAACCAATGTATATAAAATTAATTTCAATATTCCACCCAACGTAGCGATTAGAGAGAAAGCCATAGAATTGTATATTAAGCAGAAATTTAATGAATTCTTCAAAGGTGAGATGAAATTTGAAACTGTAAATAAAATAATCATTGTTGCCTTTTTCAGAGCACAATTTGGAAGAAAATATAGCACACATAAATGTTGTATTCAAACAAGCATTCAGGTCTGATATAGATAAATTTTGTGGGAAAAAATTCGACAGTCAAAGTACGTATCAACTGTGGATAACATTACACCATGAAGATAATGAGAAGGTTAGTTTGATTTTTCTGCAATAAAGCTTCATGAATATTACTTTATTTTCGTTTAATAGGAAGTTAAAGTATTGGAAATTCTGGATTCTTTCACCTACAGAAAAAGAAAATACTTGGGGGATAAAATTTATGGCAAGAATGCTGTTAACAATACATTATCAACTTGTGATGAAAACCTCTTTTTCAAGTCTTTCAAAGTACCACCTTCTATTCCATTGTCGTCTGTTTGTGTTGATTCTGTAAGTAAAACTGAAATAATCTCCTGGGATTTCAAGGCAAATTAAAATATAATTTTTTTAGGAGGTGAAAGTGGAAACATTACCATTGTTTTTTTGTGGGAGATACTGTAAATATTCAAGAGTTCTGAGTCAAACTCCTTGGCACCTTGAGAACTCACCTGCAGATAACGAAGAAGAAAATGGAATAAAGCCAAAGAAAGAATCCGAAAACAATTCTTTTCTTGATTGTGTGCAAGATATAATATTCGATGGAATACATCATGTTTTTGGGTAAATTTTATCCATTTCATTTACTTGTAATAATTATAATAAACGTACGGTTAAAGACGATACCGAAAACATAAAAAAAACCTCATTTTTTGACCTCTATCAAACTCAACTTGATTTTTGTTCTTTTCTAGGTTTGACAAGGAAAAAATGACTTTTACAGCTAGCGGACGGGAAGACACTGATGTTAGATGCCTAGGAAGTGGGAGACCATTTTATGTAAAAATCGATTGCATTAAAAAAAAGTTCTCCGAAGACATGTTCAGAAAATTAGAAGCAATCGTTAATAAGTCTCCTGATGTTTCTATTTTCGACATGCAAATTACAGATAGGTACGTAAAATTAATAAATAAAATTAAAAATTAAAGTAAAATATTTCTTACAGGAATGGCACCAAAGAAGTTAAGTTTGGGGAGGAGAAGAAAAAAAAGACGTACATAGTTTTATGTCTTATACGGGATCAGAGTAATATTGATGAAATTGTGGAAAAAGTTAATGTATTAGGTTCGAAAAATCTAATTATTGAACAGATGACGCCAATTCGTGTAGCACACCGAAGATCACTTATTGTTAGGACAAAACATATTCACTCCATGAAAGCAGTAAAGGTGGAAGGTATGAATATTCACCTACTTTTGAAAATGAAAAATTCAACATGTTTAATTTTTTTTTTCATACATTTTTTCATTCATAAAAGTTTGTACGAACCAAGCTTTGAAAATTCTTGATTTCCAGGATGCAGTATTTAGTTGCTATTTCTTCTCTTGATACTACTTTGTTTCAAAATGGGAGTTCCTCCATATTAAATGCATCAATATTGTGATAACTACAATAATAATTAGAATGAATATAAAAAAGTCTTTAGAATGAATTTTAAATAAAATGTTCAACATAGAAAATAAATTCCCTCTAATTCTGTGTAAAAATCCGCTCATCTGTCAAATTTATGACAGCGAAAACAGTTCTGCCAATCAATATTTTTCAATGCGAAAATCCCCAAACAATTTTTATGGAAATATTCCATTAATTTCAATAAAAATTTGATAAAACAACTTTTAAAACTCGTACAGAATGCTAATTCTGACACTTGTTCATTCAAAAACTCGTGTAAGATTATCAGTGCGTTCTACACTTTTATTTTAAATATCTATCCTTCCATCATTTTCAATAGTCTTCTTCCTTAGGTCATGCTAACCTTTTCCATGTAACGATGCAGACACAAGCAGGAACTTATGTGAAGGAGTTCATTCATGGGGATTTCGGACGAACAACTCCATGTTTGTCCAGTTTGGTGAACGCTGACGTTGACATATTTCGACTGGATGTCATCGGAATAGATTTAGATTGGCCCAAACGCATAAACAGTGTACCGCATCCAGCGTTGAGAACGTTGGTGAGTTGTTCAGAACCAGTAATTGAAGACTGTCAGAATGGGGAACAATCGGAGATGAAGAAAAATGGGAGAGACAACGAAAAAATGGACATTGAAATCGTCAAAAATGAAGAAGTGCATTGTGAATAAGTGAATTGTTATTCGAATAAAAACTTTTTATTTTAAACCAGTGTGCTATGGAACATTTTCATTTCATTCCTCCTAGGTTTCTCAACCTACAACAAGTTGAATTTTTCTTCATTTCAACCCAAGATTCAAATATGTACATCCACTCCACCAATTAAAATTTTTAAGTTATTTTTCGGAGGACTCAATGATCTGGTTAAGAGTAAAATTTGATTTTTGACCTTCAGATTCGGATCATTGGCGAATCCAAAAATCTAAACTCCCTCTATCGGCGAAATATCGCCCTAAGAAAACAAGTATACTTTGGAGTAATCCCGTTCAAAATACATGGTTTGTCATATAAATCAGTGATATTCTGTTTAATATACGATGACTGGTGTAATTATTAGGTTTTCTGAATAGTAGAATTGATGCTGAGAAACTATCGAAAGGTATTTATACGAGAATTATAAGTTAACATAAGATTATTCTCAAATTCATGTGTTAAATTTCAGGTTAGAAGCTATATTGAAGCTGAGCAGAAAGAAATAAGAAGATTCATCTGAATATTGGCCAGTGGAATAATATTTTCATTATGAGTGAATGAATTATAATGCCGTTGATATATTGAAAAAAGAGAGGCTTGGGCGAGAAGATTGAAGATGGGAAAAATGTTTGTTTCATCTCTTCATTTTCAGATTGATAACCTTGCCATAGGTCTGTTGTAAAGAATTTTGTGAATAATAATAGTTTGTTTATCTTTTCAGGTTCAAAATTTCAGCCAATGGAAGCTCCTGAGCTTAAAGCTACTGCTGTGACTTCTCGAAACGTGCAACGTAGGTAATAACCAGAAGAAATGAATAGGGCTTGTATGGCCCAACATAAATTGAGGAGAGAATCCAGGAATGATACTCTTAGGGCTAAAAATCTAATTTCTCAATCAACAACTCATTGTACTCATTTCCATGATTTTGAAAGTGGTGTGTAAATCAAAAAAATGCTGCAATATTGTCTGCTTTGAGTAAAGAGGAACAATCTGTTGTGCATGTGCTATTCAAAATGCAATCTGTGACATTTGAAAATGCAGAGGAAATATCCAAAGACAATGGGACAAGTGAACACTGGTGATTTGATGTGAAATTTTGTTAATGCCTTTAAAAATGAGAAAGAATTGAATCTCTGACTGAATTTGCAAACGCTTAGTTTGGAAGATTATAAGTTTTCAAACAATTAAAATTTTTTAAGTTTTTTATAAATTCTCAAAGGTTTGTTCTATGTTTATGTCAGCATTTTGTTTCAGTCTTTTCACTTTGACTTGGCAATTACATACATCTCTCCTAATTTTTTGTATCATCTCTGGCAAATTTTCCATTGTAAACAAATATTTTGCCTATATTTGATTGTTATCTTAATATTGTGTGATGAAAGATTTAGGGTCGGTTTCACAAAACTTTAATTGTGTGATTGAAAAACCTTACGTAAATTAGAACCAATCGAATCACTTGTTTTGAAATTTCCACGAAGCGTGGTGACTCCAATTAATTAAACGGTACAAACAAAGTTTGTGAAACCAACCAATATACAATTTTAATTTTAAAATCACAGACAAAACACAAATAAAGACTGGAAAAAATTTCAGAATCGTTTATTCATTTTGCTACATATGATTGAAGAAATGATTAAATGAAATGTTCTTGATCAAATTTTGTTCGTAATCTGCATGAAAGGGAGCACCCACTTTCAAAAATGATTTGGGAAAACTTTAATAAACAATGAAGTCGTATGTTTCCAAATTCAACAGATTAATCTGAACCTGTGTGCAGCACGAATGATTCTGTTTCAATTGGATATCATTTCGAGGTAGTACCATTTATTTACGAATTCGTCATTTGAGTAATCTCAACAAGTGTAATACATATTCATTTGACCAAATAATTGTTCTTACAAGTAATTTAAACATCTTTGCATACAATTTTTTCATCATTCGTAGTGAAAACGAGTTGTTCTTCTGAATTCGCCACACTTAATGTACAATCAGAAATGCATTAACACACACTACCATCTTAAAAAGCCTTTAAATCACTCTTAAAGTGAAAATCTATTCATTTATTTCACAAAATGATATAAATATCCCGTTGTCATTCAAAAATTTACAAAAAAACCCCTAGCGCCACTCAAGCTGGTGGCTAAATTTCGAACCTAGAAAACAAGTATTTACAGCGCCCTCAACGGTAGTTGGATTCGCCAATAGCCTTTTTTATATGTCATTAGCATTCTATGTGCAAAACCTATAATTGAACAACTCTGTGTTCATAACCGTTGAAAATCAAAATTTGAATTGAAAATTTGATTCTGTTTTGACTCTCCAATGAATCTTGAAGAGGTTGAAAGTAAAAAATTATGGAAACTATCAATAAGAGCCTCGAAGAAGAGCTGAAAAGCATTTTAGAGGAACTTCAAAGTGTTAAATGTTTGTCTGGTCCAATTCTCCAGAGTAATATTGTTGTCTCCCATTTTGTGCTGATTCAAACTCATTTATTCTTGTAGAGGAACTTCGATTCAGGGCTCAGATGATAGTAGATAAGCCCGATGAGGAACTAAAGTTGATACTCCATTTGATTGAATCTCATATACCAGGACTCAGAATAAGAGCTGAAATTGAATGTGACTCAAATTCCTACGAGAAGAAATCTGTTAATTCCATCATGCGAAAAGAATATTTGAATCCGTTCTCATCTGATGTTGATATTTTACTGCAAAAAGTAGCAGAGTTGCCCAAAGGTTAATATTTAACATGCATCATCGATGTTCTGCTTCAAATATATTGTTTTATTCAATTTTAGAATGGTCTGTAATACAAATGACCCCTCAGTTTTCTAGCGAAGAAATTTTTGCAATAAATTCTGATGATCTCACATTGAATGGTGTTCATATAACAGTTTTCAATTGCGGTCAAAAAAGTGAAGTCCCTTATTGCGTAACTTTGCCAAGAGGAAATGCAGCTTCAATCAGGGGAGATATGAAAAGGATAAAAACTAGTTTGAAGGAAATTTATTCAATTCCCTTCAAAAAGGTCACGGAGAATATGGGTGTTCGGAGTAGGAAAATGTACCATAAGAGGAGATTAGAGATGGAGGATGTGTTAGAGGTGAGACATTTGAAATCTGTCTACTACGAACAACAATGCTCAATTTTTTTGTATTATAGAATCAATAGGATTACGATTTTTTTAGTGTTTGTTGAAAGAAATAGAAGATGCCTGGCTTGGTGCTTGGAAATGTTTATTTATAGGGAAATATGTAGATTCATCTGTAGAAACTGAGATACGAGAATTATTGAAAAAATTTTTGAAGAAAAAGTAAGTATTTTCATAATTTCTGCTATTCAAAACGTTATCGCTGATTTCTTTCTGTAGTTCACTGGAAATTCCATCGAAGAAAGTGCATAGCATATTGATTCAAATGGTAAAATCTCTTATTAGCTGCAATACACCTGATTCTAGAACAGATCAATGTAATGCGACAATTTTAGAGTATTGTTTTCCTGGTAAAAATATGAGTAAGTTGTGGAATGCATTTTGGAATGAAAATCTGATTAAAATAGAAAATCCAGAAAGACATCCAGTTATTCTTATTGTGGATGAGGTAAGTTAAGAATCAAATTTCCTATTTCTGGTATCATTTTTTCCGGTCGTAGGCATTGGATGCTTTCCCATGGGAAATGATTTCAACGTTAGACGGGCATCCAACATCGAGAATGTCTTCGCTCCATCTGCTTTACGCAGTTAATAAAGCTCACGAAGATTCCATCGTAGACGGTTACAAAATAGTATCTGATTCCTCAAATGGCAAATTTATTTTGAATCCAGGTTTAGACCTGCCGCTTATGGAGAAAAGGCTGAAGAATTTTTTCGATTACTGGTTGCCTGGATGGAATGGTATAGTGGGAAAAACCCCCACTTCTAAGGAATTTATCGAAGCACTGACAACCAAAGGAATTTTTTGGTATGTTAGGTTAGGTTAAGTTGTGGTACACAGAATTAGCAGGAGTCTATGTTTTTCAAATGTGATGTTTTATGTTTTCAAACAGAGATTCTATGGTTCATAAATTTGTCATTTTCATTAAAATAGGCCTCAGTTAGGACTATCGCTCTATCATCAGAGTCAAATCAATGCTGAAAAAAGGCATGAGGGATTTTTTGTCACAAATTTGTTCTCTATTTCAGTTACAGTGGTCATGGATCCGGGGCTCAGTATTGTTCTTCCGAAAAAATTCAAAAAGAAAAAATCGACTCTATCGTTTTTTCTCTTTGGTTGCGGCAGTACTCAATTAGTTGAACAAGGGCCATCGGTGGAAATGTACGGCACCAGCCAGATGTACTCACTAGCTGGTTGGTAAGTGCACAATTTTGTTAATTTTTTTATTGAATTCTTCATTTTTTTTCATCATTTCAGCCCGTGTTTGATTGGCATGTTATGGGTTGTAACCGATATAGATACTGATGTGTTAACTACAAATCTTTTAAGTCTTTGGATCCCGAATAAACAAAAACAGCCTTGGCAACTTGTCAATGAAAAAGAATGGATAGAGAAGGGAAATGGTGCGTAATGTTAAAAGCTAATTATATTGAAGATGTAAATTTCAAAAGGAAAAACCAATACTTAATGTTATTAATTTTTCAGTTTCCATCATAGAAAAGGAATCAAATGAAATGTCCGAAGAAATATTAAACGAACCTAATCTACTCAAAGCCTTATGTTTGGCGAAAAGTAAAATGAAACACAAGTGTAATAAAGCAGCAGTTGTCGCTAGAGGAATACCGGTTAAGCTGAAAGTAACCAAAAAAAAATAAGTTAATATTGTATTTTCACACAAATTTTTGGTGTGGCAGTTTTATTGTAAATATTTGTGCAATTGTAATTATTATTCCTTACATAGTGAAAATAAAAATTTATTTTTGTACATTTTATTCTTGTGTTGCAATACAAAACCAATACAATTTGCTGTTATTTCGGCTGTAAGCTATTTTAAAATTGAAATAATCTTAGGCTGGAAGTAAACCTTCCATCAAGCCCATTCATAAGTAGAAAAATTATCCCTCATATGTCAATGTCACTTGTCTCCCAATTCAAAGTATTTCTGTGATTTTTGACATTTGTTATATCACATAATTCTGCTCGCAGGTTGAGATTGGTCCTGAATATTTAAATTTTAGGTAATTCTCTTCATAATCCTTACATTTCAAAGTATGATTGAAAGAATCTGTTTTAGCTATGTTGTCACTAACAAGAGTTGCTGCAAGAAATCTTGTGCAAGGAAGGAACGGCCTGCACACAATTACATCACCACCAAAGCACAGGGTGGGATTACCTCATAAGGCCGTTCATATGGCTCTTATCGTAGGATCAATGTTGAGTGTTCCAATTTATGTATGCGTTAATTTCAAGAATTACAGGAGCGATTCTTAAGGAGTTGAGTTGAAGTAACGAACAACAATGTACTGTAGTATAATATAATATAAATAGTTAAGACAGTTTTGGTTGCTTTTCCTTGCATAATTGGTATACCGAATACTGCAACGTATCTTAGGGTATGTACAGTGTCTACAGTGTTCTGAATAAAAAAAATCAATTTTGGGATGTAATTCAGCTATACGAGTCCTATAGCATCATAAGCATATTGAGTATCATAAAATCGTCACTTGGATGGCCTAACGTTGTTGAAAGACTTTCTTGACAGAAGAACAAAATTTGAATTAGAAGTATACACAAAACAAAAATGTTTAAGTTTATTCCCTAGAACTTCTGGCTGGCATAAACATCTCTATAAGAGTGTTTTGGTAACTCCTTTTTGCTGTTGTGGGTGATGATTGGACTCATTGTGTAGATATTTGTCGGTGTGGTTTAGTTTTCTATAAACCCTGTGTAGTAATTTCCCATCAGGCTTCCTAGTTAGTCACTCTCTCAAAGTCATTATATCCAGCCGTGAAAGCCTTATTTTTTAACTAAACTGCTCCTCATGAGTTAGGGATATTGACTTAAATTGCAAAAAAATATAGTTTAAATGAGATTTTCTGATGAAAATTCATATTAATTTGATTTCAAGGTACGGGAAATAAAATTCATTTTAGCCTGTAGGTCTGCAGCATATACAGAGTGATTAAAAAAAAATCCCAGAGAATTCAAGCATTTTAAGATTATCAATACAATGTATGGCCTCCACGGGCATCAATAACAGCTTGACATCTTTGACACTACACACAAGGTTGTTGAACATTTCTTGAGGAATTTGGTTCCATAAACGGGGCAGAAGCTCTCTCAGATCATTTAAGGATTCTGGGGTAGGTTGATGATAATCTAATCTTCTTTGGAGCATATTCCATGCATGTTCTATGCAATACAAATTTGGTGAATGCGGAGGTATTGGAAAATGTGGAATACCAAGCTCCTCACGCGCATTCGCAACTATGGCTGCACGGTGCGGTCTAGCGTTATCGACTAGAAATTGAAAAGTTTCACCAAAACGTTGTCAATGGCATGCTCCCTATAGTGTACGGCGGTCATATTCCCAGGACAAATGTGTAGATCTGTGCGCCCGTTGAAACATATCTTGGCCCATACCATATAACACTACCCCCTCGGAACGGATGGACTTCTTGGACATAGCAACGATTACGGGGTATGCGTGGGATTGTCCATACCCTTATTCTTCGAGAATCTGAAAATTGAGCATATCTAGATTCATCAGTGAAAAGGACACTACGCCATTGATCGTTCTAATTGAAGTCTTCCAGTCTTTGACGCTTATGGTCACGTGTTACTGGAAATCCTCTTAATGGTCGTCTAGAACTTAGATTCACCTCTCTCAAACGTCGTCTGATGGTTTCGATGGAATCTTGAACCCTATTTGCATTTTGAAGAGTATTCCGTAGCATTCTACACGTAGATGTAGGCTTTCTTCTCGCCGAAACGGTGATGAAACGATCCGGAGCAGGTGCTGTTTTTCGTCGCCCACCAAGCCTTGGTCTTTCCAACACAGAACCGGTCTCCCTGAAACTATTTCAAAGTCGAGATATCACACTTTGGCTGACTTGTAGCCTTTCCGCTACAACAACCTGAGTTAGGCCACCCTGTAGCATTCCGATAGCCCTATCAGCCTCAGCGTTTGTTGATTCACGTCTTGGCATTTTCAGAAAACACGTTTCAAATCGAAGCCGTGGATAAACTGACTCCATTTCAAAATAAGAACATTCATGAAGCATTTGCCAGGTTGTAAAATCATTTGCCTTCTCATTTTAAATCTCTAGATGTGAATAGATATAAGAAATCAGTTAAGGCAATGCTTCTGAGTAAATGTTATTATACTGTGAATGATTATTTGAGTGATACTTTTGAGAGTATCTAAATTATTGAACCTTTTTGACCTGTCCTATGCATACTTGAGATGTCACAGAGGATTAATAAATCATTATTATTATTATTATTATTATAAATAACCAAACTTCAGAAGAAAGGCGACCAGATTGACGAAATGTCTCATACTGATTTTTATTGGATCGATTCAAGTAGTAATTGAGTTTTAAATGATTTTACAGCGATTTTCTCGAAGATTACATACTTTTCAAAACGATTGAATACGATATCCCTAACTCTTGTGGAGCATTATATTTATGAAGATAATAATACAAATATTAGTGAGTAGAAAAGAGCAGTTTATATGATGTGAAACATTTCGGAAAGAGAGAAATCATCAGAGAAGTAAGATATTGATGATGCCAAGATTCCTTTCATTATCGAATATTTTGTATGAGTTCCAACATTAAAAAAGCCTCATCTTCGGATAATATAGGTACCTGTATAATACCCTGTATAATAATTGAATCAAATATGTATTTACAATATATTAAATACTACGTAATTTATTTCATAGCGTCTCTAATTGCATCCATTTTCTTATCCAGATGTCATCAAGTACATACTTTCAAAGTCCCTTTCACGAGAAGACAGAAAAGAGTTTGTGTCATAATATGAATGAACTGTGTCCTAGGGTTTTTCTACAATCAACGCAAATTAGAGAACACAATTTCTCAGAATTTAAAATCGTTAGATTCCCGAAATGATCGGTGCATAACTGTTTAAAAAATAAAACATTTCTTTATTTATCACAGACTCAATGCTCAATTCACAATCGCTTATAAGTGAGCCACACGCCAATTGACGTCGGCAAGACTGAAAGCCTCAAAACGAAACTGTTGCCGTACCAATCTGACAAAAACCCTGCAGCCAACGGAGTGGTCAATCCACACAAAGAAGTGATACTCTCGAAAGCCCCATTAACACCTCCTCTATCCTCATCCGAAGCCTTCTCCATCAAGGCCTCCGTGAAGGTGCTCCCGGAGATGGTATTGGCTACCGCCATCGGCACCAGACCCGCCGTGAAGACGTACAGGCTATCAGAGAAGCCCATCGTCAAAGCAGTCAACACGTAGAGGAAAGCCGCGTGAAACAGTCTTTTTCCCCCAAACTTATCCTCCAAGTAAACAGTCTTCTTCAAAGTCTCCACCACTATATTGGCCACGATGGTGCACAAGCTGAGGAGGGTGAAGACGTACCCCATGGATCTTCGAGGTACGCCGTAATCCAGGAAGGTAGGCCCGATGGAACGGATGAACAAGGAGCAACCGAGCTCGAAGCAGAGCTTCACGGAGAAGATGTCGGAGTATTCGGCCCATTTCACGCTTCTCAGCTTGACCACGATGTTCTTCACTTCTCTGTCGGCGATCTTCAGGAGCGGGAGGGACTCCTCTTCTTTCTCCTTTGTTTTGTTGGAATCGGGAAGGGTGGACGCAATACCTAGAGGAAACAGTGGAAGATTAAAGACTCGCTTGAAGATTACAACAGAATACACACATTCTACGATATTCAACAGGCCAGAATGTTGCTTTGAAATGCGACGTTGCCGGAACCCCTACATGGGGTTGTACCAGGCTCAGAGTGTTACGACTTTGCACTTGAAGTTCTGTTTTGAAGCGTAACATGTGAAAGTTCGCATCAGAAATTCGACCGGGAACGTGTAAAAAGGTTTGTGTTTTTTTCGTGTTCGTGTGATCGGTTTTTAGATCAATAAATAAAGTGAAAATAAGTGTTGCAGTTGCAAGAACAGTGTATATCGGGTTTGTGATTTAATTTTTCGACTTGTAGTGTTCATATCTGGAAGGGTTATCAACAGGAAGGTTTCTCAATTTGATATTTATTACAATTTCATTTGGAAATCTTCGATTTGTGTACTATGTCTCATGCCTGGTTGCAAAAGCAACTATATAAATCTACTAATCAGGAAGTTTTGGTATTTAGATTTTCGAAAGATCCAGCGAGGAGAAGAAAATGCCTTAACGCAATTCATATATAAAGTAGTATCAAAGTCAACGATGACAGTGAGTGTTTGTATGAAACATTTTGTAGATTTCTATATTTTGAGAAATAGCTCTTATCCAACCCCGAAAAATTCCTAAATTAACTGATGATGCATTTCCTTCAATTTTCCCAAATCGACCGAGTTACATGGCGTCTTCAGTTACTCAGAAAAGAACTGATCCTGAGGAACGGAGACAAAAATACGTTGTCCATTATGATAATGATTACACCGATTTGGACAAACAAGATCAGATCGATTTTCGGACTTTTGTTGTCATTTCAAAGACAAGGCAATTTTCAACTTCTTTTCCAACGTTCAAAGAAACGACTTTGTTCAGTTCTACAATATAAATTTTGAGGGGGCATTTCCGAAAATATCATCGGGGTTTAAGATCTTGAGTAATTTGAGAATCGAAGTCGTATTTAGAGACGAATTAAACGTACCCATTTCTAATTCCAAGTGGTTATTAGGTGACAGGTATATTTGTGTCTTTTTTTCCTTTTTTGATGTTCATTCACCTACTTTGTTCGCTTCAGAAAGTAAAATAATTTTCATTCTGATTGTAATCTTGTGGAACTCAAAACAACAGCTACCTCCTCGTGGTGAGTTCTGGATTATTTGCGATAAAATATTAAGAAAGTATCCGCAGATAAACGAAATGCTGTTTTGTTTTCCTCCCTACAGTTTTCCATTTCATTGTGAACTGGAATGAATTCGGAATTATATCGAAAACAGTGTGAATTGCACAAGAAAACCGTATACTTTCTATATCTACGCGTGCCACTAGACACGTTGTTGGTAACAACGGCAACGTCTAACCTTGTTAGATTTAGTAGGCCGTGGTGTAGAATCTTCACTATCTTTTACTTAAATGAAGACAATAAACCAGCAAAAATGTCTTTCCTTCGGGAGAATTCTGGTATCTTTGAAGTTAATCAGTTTTCAGCGAATAATTAGTGTTGAAATATTGAGAATATTCTGTGGAAAATGGCGGAACATCAGAAGGCCCAGGAGCTCTTTCCGGTACGTACCCATTCGGCAGGTGTCCCGAAAGATATGCAACAAAATTCAACAGGATATTCTTAAAAAAATTTTAAGGGACCCCAATTTTTTATTTTTGTCAAATGTGTCCCTATTTCGGAATAACACACCTCTGAATTCGTCCCTCAGAATCGTTTTATTTGAGAAACTCAGAAGATTGTTGCATATAACCAAAAAAATTACAGACTCCTCGATGAAAAATAATCATTTCTCTATTTCAGTATCGTAATGAGATCATTACAGTACTAAAAAGAGTGCTGTAATGAAACTCATTACAGCATTGTTTTCAGTTATATTTTTCGTTTTGTGGTTGTCAGTACTGACCTCCGATCTTCTCAATTTTCAAATCAAATCAATTCAAATTCCGTAATCTGTCAAATTTCGTAAGTCACCCCAACTGCCAAGATACAATACAAAAGTCACTAATCTGGATTTTTATTTGAATTTCAAGAGTATTTCACAAAACTTGATTGAAATATAGAGAAATTATCGTCTAATACTCGTTGCAGAAGGCAATTCCAACACTCATGCTTTCGAAAACTCGCTCCTTCGTCGCTTGTTTTCGAATTTCGCATTCGTGTTAGAATAGGAGCTCATTCTGTAACTTGTTCTAGAATATACTACACTGCGCAAAAAAATTAACGCACATTATGGAAATCTCAAATTTATTCTACAACTGAAGGTGTTCTCAATGATAATTAATTTCCTCAGAATTATGCATGCATATGTTATCCACTTTCAACGTTTTTCTTCAATACAGATGTTTTTTCCCAGCAGGAATAAAAAAAGATGATATTATCAGATTTTGAATGTATTGGCTCCATTCTAAAATCAGTTGTTCTCGATCAATTCTAGTGATCAATAGTTTTTCTTTCGTTTGATTTTCTACACTCGATCGCTATGCAAAGCGAAACATGCAATTTGACCCAAGAGGAATGTGCCCAAGCGGTAGTTTGGCGAGAAGAAGGGTGGACATACACAAGAATTGCAGAAAGGTTTGGAGTTTCCCATACAAGTGTGTCCAGAATGTTGCAGCGATTCAGGGAGACAAGTATGAATGTCCGAAGACCAGGACAGGGTAGACCACGGGTAACAACTGCCATTCAAGAACGTTACTTGAGAGTTTCTTCGTTGAGACAACGGTTTGCAACCGCTCGCCTCCTTCAAAATCAGCTTGAGCAAACTCATGGGGTGCAAATTAGCACTCAGACAATAAGAAATCGCCTCAGAGAATATGATTTAAGGCCTCGTGTCGCGGCAAGAGGCCCAGCTTTTACCCCAGCCCATCGAAGGGCGCGTTTGGATTTTGGGAGAGAGCATATCCATTGGGAAGAGGCCGATTGGGAAGAGTTCTCTTCACAGATGAGTCTGGATTCTGTCTCTACCATTGTGATCGACGTTCCCTTGTATACAGACGTCCACATGAAAGATATGCTCAGTGCAATTTCCTGAATACTACTGGTTTCAGGGGAGGATCGATTATGGTATGGGGTGGAATATCTTTGACTGCTCGCACAGACCTAGTGGTCGTTGATAATGGAGCTATGAATGCTGATAAGTATATAAGGAACATTCTTGAAGAGCATGTAGTGCCATTTGCCCCATACATTGGTGAAAATTTCATTTTTATGGACGATAATGCCAGACCCCATCGTGCGCGCATCGTTCAGGAGTACCTCGAAGAGGTTGAATTCTCTCAATTGGAATGGCCAAGAAGAAGTCCAGATCTCAATCCGATCTGGGAAGGATTAGATCAGAACATTTCAAGATCACTCATTTTGAGTATGAACCTTCGTTGCCGAGCTATAATTAACGCAAGGGGTGGAAATACCAAGTATTAAATCACTTATCAGTATTTTGAAAATTGTTAATTTCTCTTCTTTCACATAAGATTCGGTGAAATCCTGAATTTTTCTTCCATTTAATGTGTCTTGTTTCGTTCAAAACCTTCTCGAGAGAATATAAAAAATAAGTTATAAAGTCAATGTAGAGTTAACTTTCATTAAAATTGAGATTTTGATAATGTGCGATAATTTTTTTGCGCAGTGTATTATCAAATCAACTTACCGACGTTGATCAAACTGAAAACAATCATCAAGAGGAAACAGATCGCGAACCCGTTTTCTAGCTCGCTGATGAATCCACCGACCAAGGATCCAAATATGAAAGCTATGGACATGATTGCAGGCAGTTTTCCAAAATATGAGGATCGTTCTTCTTTGCTGAGAAACTCGCTCGCAGCTGTGCCTAATATAGGCATTAAAGGCCCGCCAAATGCTGAAATGAGTAAGTTATCAGGGCATTAAGAAGATGTTCATTACCTGAAAGCGACAATTTTCTCACCTGCTATCAGTCTAGAGATGAAAATTAGGATCAGGGAATCGCTGATCAAGAGCAATGTATACGAAAAAGCGCTGACAGCAGACATCCTTATCAGCAAGACTTTTCTTCCGTATGTATCTCCCAAACTTCCCTGTGAAGAATTTCGTGAATCAAACTGAATAAACAGGTTTTTCATCACTTACAATCATGGGGTTCCAAATGAGTCCAATCAACGACATAAAGGACATTATCGACCCCATGTAGAGCTGACTGCCACCAATTCCAGTCACGTAGGGGAAAAATATTACTATCAACATGGTGAAGCACAGGTTGTCCTGAAAACTCTTACGGTTAATACACACCAAAACATAGGAAATATTAGAGAAAGTTATCAGGGTGTTTTGCGCGCTTTTTCAAATTTAAGCACATAGAAACTACTAGTTTTTTAGTCATAGACGTAATATTCGAAATGAAGTATGTGACAGCCATGGTAGTAAAACTTCATGGAGGTAGAAGAAGGGGAGGTAGCATATCCTATGTTTCCCTTGCTATGAAAGTGTCACCAAAAATCCGCCATGTTGCTGAGCCAAATTTGTGGCGGGAATTTTGTATATTTGAATTTTTACAATTCGAAGTTTGTTCGATTCTCTTTTAATGACCTAAAGATGAATAAATAATGATCGAAACAAATCAAGGAGGCAAAATATCATAAACAATTGCTTTTAATGAATTGGTGAGTTGAATTACGTACGGAATGTTCCTGTAACTAATTATACATCCTATTTTTTCAATTATGGTACATACAAATTCATATAATATGCAATGAAACAAATAGGTAAATTATCTCGTGTACCCCTATCAATTAAAGTTGTATGCAACAATAATTAAACCATGTATTTACAAACGTCAAAAAATTCAGCTTTTCACCATTAATTTTCGAGTAAGATCAGCATATGCTGTACAAGAAACCATTTCTTATATGTTTTTTCACTACATACAACTGCCAAAACCAACGAACGAATAATAAATAAGGCCAAAATTGCAGAACCTACAGTTTAAAATACCTTGAAGTCGGCCATCTTGGTTTGCCAAATCCGGATTTGTTTTGGGGACACTTTTCAAACGTTATGCCCCCTCCACTTTCTTTACCTCCATGTAAAACTTTAATAACCAAAAGAAGTCATGTCAATTCCAGAATATTCGATCACAGAATATTCATGAAAGAGATAAAATTTCGAAATGTCATAATTGTTTGCAATTTCCCAACAATAAAGGAGTGCATTACAGACTCCATTGCTTTACGTGAGGAAGACCTTCTGAACATTCAACCTTCTCATCATAATGAACAGTCGACATTTGAGACCATTTGCGGTTCAAAAGAAAAAGAAACACAAACACATTACGCCCCTGTTCATAGAAACGAAATTCTTTCTTCTTTGCAAATAAACTCCCCGTCAATAAATTCCGGACAGGCAAAATTTTTGTCAAATTCAACACCCTGTATCTTTTTTCGTGGTTCTCCGATTTTGTTGAAATTTTCACCAGGCATAGTATTGGGTCTTGTTATATTAACCTGAAATTTACTTTGCGAAAATACCAGTGGTTCATCCGTTATACAGGGTGAAACAAAACCTTGTTTTATACCCTTCATTTCTAAACACCCTGTGGTGAATTTGAGGCGGAAAATTTGATACCATTCAGTTTTAATTTGAAGTGTGACCCTTTCTTAACGAAATGTTTTTCGATTTACGTCAGTATCTGCTTTAAAAAAAAGATACACATTTTCAAAGAAGGAGTTGCATTTTTTCAATTTATATAACAATTTAAAATATTACAATACCTTATCGACTAGTAAACATAAACAAACATCTGAAAATTAACAGCGTGTATTTCCACCTCGCTTTCTCATCACTTCTACCATACGACGTGGCATACTTTCAATGCATTTACGAATTGCTTCTGGGGGAAGCAACAATTTCTGTTAATGCAGAACAATGCTAGGCCTCACGTTGCACGGGTTGTAACAGAATACTTTGAAGAGGCGAATATTCAACGATTTGTGTGGCCATCCAGAAGGTCGGATTTAAATCCAATTGAACATGTATGGGATATGCAAGGTAGACATGTTCGAAATCGGCAGCCTAACACCTTGCCCGATTTACGAACAGCCCTTCTTGAAGAACGGGAAAATATTCCCCCAGAAGCAATTCGTAAATGCATTGAAAGTATGCCACGTCGTATGGTAGAAGTGATGAGAAAGCGAGGTGGAAATACACGTTGATAATTTTCAGATGTTTGTTTATGTTTACTAGTCGATAAGGTATTGTAATGTTTTAAATTGTTATAAAAATTGAAAAAATGCAACACTTTCTTTGAAAATGTGTATCCTTTTTTTCAAAGCAGATACTGACGTCAATCAAAAAACAACTGAATGATATCAAATTTTCCGCCTCAAATTCACCACAGGGTGTTTAGAAATGAAGGGTATAAAACAAGGTTTTGTTTCACCCTGTATAACGGATGAACTACAGGTATTTTCGCAAAGTAAATTTCAGGTTAATAAGACAAGACCCAATACTATACCTGGTGAAAATTTCAACAAAATTGGAGAACCACGAAAAAAGATACAGGGTGTTGAATTTGACAAAAATTTTGCCTGTCCGGAATTTATTGACGGGGAGTGTACATGGTTTTCTTTGCACAATCATGGTACGTATCATTATATAACAAATAAATGTTGAATTGTTGAAGTTCTTAGAACTGTTCTTTTTATGAAAAATTCCCGCACTAACTATATTTATATAAAAAAATTAAACTCACCATCACCAGTGTCAACAGTAACTTATTTTTCGTTGATAACATCGCCATTTTTTTCTCCAGAAGAATTTTCTCCGTAGAATTTCGATTCAACACGGTCGCTCAATAAACATTCCCTAGGGAGAAGGACCCGTTCAGGTTAAGATTCCTGCTTATCTTATCAATATCATTGACTTGATTTGTTCCACCACCTGAAACTGCTTTTATTTTATTTATTGATAATTGTTGCAACGTCATGTCGTAATGATACGCGGCAAATTAGAATGATTAAAATTGGAGTAATGAATTACCAGGAGATGGAATCTGCGAAACTTGTCACAAGTTATTGAAATATCATCGTCGTACGTCGTACAGTGTTATCATCAATATCAGATAAAAATGTGTGATAACGTATTAGTTTATTGTCGTTTTCATATCTTACCACAACTCTTGAATTTGTTTTGAAGGTTCCTGTGTTAAATTGATCAATATACAGGGTGTCCCAGTGGTTCTGCGAAGTCAGAGGTAAAAGTTAACGGGTACACCGTGTATACGCAACTTCGAAGCAAGTAATTTGGGCGGGAATTTCGAATAATCTGTGGATTAGACTACCGAATACCGATGCATGCATTTCTTATGGATCTGAAAATATCCCTCTCTAGCCTGTTTTTAGATGCCCTAACAAAAGTCTCAGGCTTGATTTTCTGATTAACAAATTAATATCTCGCTCAAAATCAAATACAAATAATAACATAACCTCAAATCAGACATGTAATGTCAAAACTTGGACGCAGAACAGAAATGATTTACGAAATTTATGGTTTCACTATAAATCTTAAAATGAATATATAGCAGTAAATTTTATATAAGCACACATCAGTGTATAATTTTGGTACCTAATAATTCAAAAATTCATACTAACTTCAATGAGTTAATATTGGCAAGGTTTCTTCTAGAAGTTGAATGTTTCACGTCAAATAATTTGAAAGTGGTTCTCCCGCCAATACTACAGTATGAATGCAAACAGAGAAATAATAAAAAAATATAAACCAATGTTATAAACTGCTCGATTCAACCTTCATTTACAATTGTGATAAATAACCCTGACAACCATTAATTGGTGTAATAATAATTAACACTGTTAACAAACATTACCAGCTTGATGCATGTCTTGATTGTTAAAAAAAAAACAACCCCAAATGTAATCATACCAATTTCCTGAAGGAATTCCCAACAACTTTCAGTGAGTGAATTATTTTGAGCCTGGCTCACACAAAAATTGTTTTCGTTATGGGTGAAATGATATGTAATGAATGATAGATAATCGAAATGACCCCTCTATGTTTTGGGGAATGTTATCATAGCTCACCTTCTTTTATTCCTTCCTCAGAGGTCGTTATGAATCGAAAACTTATCATTTCTGGGGTTTCAGACGAGAGCAAGAGCGAAATTACGTCATTATCAAGGTCAGAGTCGTAGGCAGGAGCAGACTAGCCCCATCACAGTGAAGAATAATTTTCCGTAAAATTGAAAAATGTAGTTGACGACGTAGTTAATTGCATGAGCCATGAAAATTACCCATAATTTTCAAGAAAGTGTTATCTGAAAAGTTTATTTACGTATTTCCTTTTGAAACACAATTTAAAGGGTTCAATTTTTTTTGATAAGAAGCTCGAAACTGAAATTATTTGACAAATACTTACACTTACTCATAAAAATATTGTTGGTACCTATATTAATGATGTCGAATCAAATTAAATTATACCGTCTAATATAGAATAATCGATAATTTCTGAAACCGAAATAACTTAGTAATTGGTTTTTTATCTCATGAAAATTTTCAGGAAATTTGCTGAAAACTTAACTTTTTATGATGAAACATACTGCATTCGAACTCTCATATATACATATATATATGTATATATATACATAGTATATTTCTTATAAGGCAAATATTTGATTTACTCTTTTCTACGAAAACAGTTTCGACAAATTATAGTTATAAAAACATCGAAAAAAATGTGGAGGCGCCGGGCATCGATCCCGGTACCTCTCGCATGCTAAGCGAGCGCTCTACCATCTGAGCTACGCCCCCTGTGAAGTTATTCGGAACACTTCATTTATATGATACCAAACATATGAAATGAGTGTCCTGAATTTTATAATATTCAGTATTTGAGAAAAGCAGCCAGCTTTAGCTCGCTTGTTTACTTAGTCTAGTCTAGGTTTAAATCCCACTCAACGTTCTATTGATTTTAATTCAAACAGATCGAAATTACAATTGTTCTATAAAATTCAAATGACCTTTTCATGCGTCAATGTTAACATAGAATCGCATAAAATTTAATTAATCAATAAGATTTAACTTGAGTTTTAGGAACATCTGTCAAAATTTAATGGCCCGTTAAAATTTTAATCCATTAAATCGGATATTCCATGAATATTCTGTTTAAAGATTTAACATTTTAATGGCTGTTTAAATTTTATTAAACATTGCTGATTTCGCACTGTAAGTTTTGTTGTGGATTCATAACCAACTGCAGAACTGGATAGGATCGGTATTTTTTTGATACCGAGATCATGGACCAAAAGGCTCGGATAAAAAAAAAACCCAATTTCGATATTATATTTATATTACACATAATGATTCTCGTTTTACAATAAAAATACACATAATTTTTACATATAATCATCTATATAATATAAATAGGAAGGAAGATATCACAATTAATAGTATATATAAGTAGAAATATTTTTTTATTACATTATTTTTTTGTTTGTGATTTACGCAATGATGATTTGTTAAAATTGCAAATAGCACCCAATAAAGCAGATCTGTCGTCGGCATCCAGAGGCGAAGGAGACGTTGGGTGTTCTAAAACTTTCGGAACATCGCCGTTGGACAGCAGCGGCGGCGGCGGAGGGGGTGGAGGTGGCGGTGAAGGGAAATGCGGACCTTAAAATATAAAAAAAAAATAGTACCTACCTAATGGACAGGCTTCATTTGCATGCAGTATTTAAAACTTTCAAAACATTTTCGCATCTTCAGTAGAAGCTGATTTACTTTGAGTTTCATGACATTCAAAATGACAGATGACATTTGAAATATTTCCGACGAAATAGATGCAAATCTACAAATTCAGAACAAATTTACTGAGGAAACCAAAACTTTAAAGGAAATAACTGCATAAAGGGTTTTTCCACTTAGTTTTCACCAAAATCAACGGTCAATATTTTTTGATATCCTGATCCACTTAAAATAAGAAGTCATCCTGAAAATACCTATGTACAGGGTGGGCAAAATTGGTGATACCTGAACTAAAACTTTCTAACCGTGAGAGATAGATGAAAATGAATGACAGATTACGGTGGTCTTTTTTAGAGAAATTGATAATGCCATCAACTGCATTCCTCTATCTTCTTTTGTTTTCGAGTTATAGGCCAAAATTGAAATTTGGGCGATTTCAACTTTGGCCATTATCTCCGTTTCTGTTCGTGCTAGGATGTTGGAATGAAAACATTATACAGACACTTTTTTCATAGCAATCTAGTAGCGTACTTTGTTTTTTCTCAAGAGGTTTCCTTGCTGAGCTATAACATAAAGTTGTGTTTTTTCTTATAGAAACAATAGTTTGAAATGGCTTAGAAAGAATCGCCATTTTTTCCCGTTTCAGAAACATATCATACATCATACATCGCCCTCAGATTCATTCAGATATCATGAAAAATATAGTTTTCAGGTGAAATTTGAATTATTGAGTACGAAGTAGGCTGAATCACAGAATAATATGTCTCTACGCATGGTGTCATTATTATTTTGCGATTGAATACTTGATTCAATTCTCCGTGGTTTGATCTCTGTTCAGAACAACTGTCAATTCGAAGTCATAATTGCTGCTAAAATAATAGTATATTATTCAATGAGCGGTAATGTAAGTCATAACTCACGCAGATGCAGTAATTCATCAAGTGAGTTATGACTATTACCGCAAGTTAAATACTATACTTTATCTACGACTATAACAAAATACGAATTGTGAGAGAAGTGAGTATTCCTCAGAATTCTCAGATCGCAGAACAACGCCTGATGTGAGCATGACACCTCTCACTTTGATCACAAATCGGAACACGCATAAAATGTATACAGATATACAAGCAATATATTTGTTTTGGGATTTTTTTTTCGGACAATAAACTCTGTATCGTAGCATTAGCTGCTTGCCTGATTTCTGGAGGTGTACATAATGATTCGTCTTCACTATCTGAATTCATCTCATTCACTAAAATATTCTCAATTATTAGGAATCAACTTAATTTGAAAACGTCAAAATTATTCAAGCGACACCCCCTCTATAACAAAAATGGAATGTTCTCATTTGGCCAATTGGCTTGTACAAAAGCTCAGAACTCTCTTGATATTCGGTGCATCGATAATTCTATGAAGCTTTTCTGATGTACCATAGTGAGTAATAACAGAGAGTTATTATAACTCACGCTGTTTGTTCATAGACACTATTAATTGCTCAAAAGCAGTTGAATAATGAATACATTATTGAATAGGAGTAGATAAAACATTTTAAAATATAATATTCCTCGTAGTTTTCGAACATTTCCATATTGCTGGCAATAATGACTCCGATTTTTAACAATTGACATTTGTTCTGAACAGAGATCAAACCACAGAGAATTGAATCAAATATTTGGGCAAAATAATTATGACACCAATTTTGTGATTCAGCTTATTTAATACTCAATAATTCAAATTTCACATACAAACTATATTTTTCATGATATCTGAATGAATCTGAAGGGGATGTGGATGATGTAAGAAATATTTCTGAGGCAGGGAAAAATGGCGATTCTTTCTAAGCCATTTCAAACTATTGTTTCCATCAGAAAAAACACAACTTTATGTTATAGCTCAGCAAGGAAACCTCTTGGGAAAAAACAAAGTACGCTACTGGATTGCTATGAAAAAAGTGCCTGTAAAATGTTTTCGTTTCCACATCCTAGCACAAACAGAAACGGAGATAATGGCCAAAGTTGAAATCGCCCAAATTTCAATTTTGGCCTATAACTCGAAAACAAAAGAAGATAGAGGAATGCAGTTGATAGCATTAACAGTTTCTCTAAAAAAGACCACCGTAACGTGTCATTCATTTTCCTCTATCTCTCGCGGTTAAAAAGTTGTAGTTCAAGTATCACCCAATTTTGCCCACCCTGTACATCGAAAAATAAGTAGATGAAAAATTAAAAAAAAAAAAAAAATTATAATAAATTTCAAAGATCAATTACACTCACTTGTCCTTGAAGGAGGTGTGGCCGTACCCACTGAAGTCGCGGCGCTACTGTTAAAACTCTCCGCCTTCTCCCCATCGATAGACTGCTGCCTCAGCTTCTCCTGTTTCTTCTGCTGTTCCTTGGCCAGCAACTTCTGCTCGTGCCTCTGCTTGTGTCTCTGTTTCTTCTTTTCCTCCTCCGAGCTCATCATCTCTTGCACCTTGACTAGACGTTTCTGACTCCTCACCTGCTTCTGTTCGTCCCTCAACCGGTTCTCTATCTGGTTCTGCACGTGCTTCAGCTTTTCTCTGGTCGCGCTCGACAGCTTGAAGGACACCTTTTCGGCGTTGGCCACGCCGGTGGACACCGACGAGAAAAAGGGCTGGTTCAGCAAATCGTCCACGGTCGGCAGGCCCGATTTGCAAGCGTCAAACGATAAAATCGACTCTAATACTGGTTCTGGAACGAAAAAAACGCCCATCATTCGATTTAACTATTGTTGAGAGTGGACGTGGAAAGTCCACAGACAATTCCGGATAAGAAACACATTGGTATAATGTCAAATATGTGGCACCCATTCGTATCTGTCATTAGTGTCGGTTGTCATCCGTTTGAAGTCTGTCAATTTTTTTAAAAATGTCTGCCAAGTTATTGACAGCTCCAGCCGCGGCCTACGATGTTTAACAGGCCAGAATGTTGCTTTAAAATGCGACGTTGGCGGAACGCCCACATAGGGTTGTACCAGGCTCAGAGTGTTACGACTTTGCACTTGCAGTTCTGTTTTGAAGCGTAACATGTGATAGTTCGCATCAGAAATTCGACCGGGAAGCGTGTAAAAAGGTTTGCGTTTTTTTCGTGTTCGTTTCAGGTTTGTGATTGAATTTTTCGACGTTTAGTGTTCATATCTAGAAGGATTATCAACAGGAAGGTTTCTCATTTTAATATTAATTTAAAATTTCATTTGGAAATCTTCGATTTGAGTACCATGTCTCGTGCCCGGTTGCAAAAGCAACTATATAAATCTACTAATCAGAAAGTTTTTGTATCTAGATTTCCGAAAGATCCTGCGAGGAGAAGAAAATGGCTTAACGCAATTCATATATAAAGTAGTTTTAAAGTCAACGATGACAGTGTAGTTTGTATGAAACATTTTGTAGATTCCCATATTTTGAGAAATAACTCTTATCCAACCGCCGTTCAGTTATTAATATACCCCGAAAAATTCCTAAATTAACTGATGATGCATTTCCTTCAATTTTCCCAGATCGACCGAGTTACATGGCGTCTTCAGTTACCCCGAAAAGAACTGATCCTGAGGAACGGAGACAAAAATTAGTTGTCCATTATGATAATGTTAACACCGATTTGGACAAACAAGATCAGATCGATTTTCCGACTTTTGTTGTCATTTCGAAGACGAGGCAATTTTCAAATTCTTTTCTAACGTTAAAGAAAATGACTTTGTGTAGTTCTACAATATGAATTTTGAGGGGGCATTTCCGAAAATATCATCGGGGTTTAAGATCTTGAGTAATTTGAGAATCGAAGTCGTATTTAGAGACGAAGTAAACGTACCCATTTCTAATTTCAAGTGGTTATTAGGTGACAGGTATATTTGTGACTTTTTTTCCTCTTTTTCTTCTTCGACTTCGATTCTCAAATTACTCAAGATCTTAAACCCCGATGATATTTTCGGAAATGCCCCCTCAAAATTTATATTGTGGAACTGAACAAAGTCATTTTCTTTAACGTTGGAAAAGAAGTTGAAAATTGCCTTGTTTTTGAAATGACAACGAAAGTCGGAAAATCGATCTGATCTTGTTTGTCCAAATGGGTGTAAATATTATCATAATGGACAACGAATTTTTGTCCCCGTTCCACAGGATCAGTTCTTTTCGGAGTAACTGAAGACGCCATGTAACTCGGTCGATTTGGGAAAATTGAAGGAAATAAATCATCAGTTAATTTAGGAATTTTTCGGGGTATATTAATAACTGAACCTTCGGCGGTTGGATGAGAGTTATTCTCGAAATATGGGAATCTACAAAATGTTTCATACAAACTACACTGACATCGTTGACTTTAAAACTACTTTCTCTATGAATTGCGTTAAGCCATTTTCTTCTCACGCGGGATCTTTAGGAAATCTAAATATCGAAACTTTCTTATTATTAGATTTATATTGTTGCTTTTGCAACCGGGTACGAGGCATAGTACTCAAATCAAAGATTTACAAATGAAATTTTAATAAATATTAAAATGAGAAACCTTCCTGTTGATAATCCTTCCAGATATGAACACTAAGAGTCGAAAAACTCAATCAAAAACCCGATACCCACCGTTCTTGCAACTGCAACACTCATTTTCACTCTATTTATCGATTGAAAAACCGATCACACGAACACGAAAAAAACACAAACCTTTTTACACGTTTCAAACGCTTCAAAACAGAACTGCAAGTGCAAAGTCGTAACACTCTGAGCCTGGTACAACCCCATGTGGGGGTTCCGGCAACGTCGCATTTTAAAGCAACATTCTGGCCTGATAAATATCGTAGGCCGCGCCTTAACCTAACGTTACTTTCATTTTGACGATTTCATGCTTGTTGGAATTTCAAATTTTTTGCTATAATTTCATAGAAAACAACAAACATTCTGTAGTCAGTTCATGAGTTTGACAAATTATTTTAGGTTATAATCCAATCCTGAGGAAGGCTTGAATTTGAGGTTAGGTTTGAGCATCGAAGAGTCACTTAAATATGTAAGAGAGGTTGGTGCAACCGGCCCTCAGACTAAAATGGAATGTATAAAATTTTCATAAAGGTTCCGCAACAAATTAGGCATAAACTTGCTGGAAAAATGATCCTTTCTAACTTACTTATTGACGGATTGCAATCCGGAAAGTTCTCCACTATGCTCTCATGCAAGGGAGCTCCGAAAGTCATCTCGTACAACGTGTGTCCGAAACAGTAAACATCTATGGCTTCCAAGCTACTTATCTTCCTATGCTGCATGAAGTAGGGTCTGTAGAAGGATGGAACTCCCAGCACCCCATTTTCTATGTCCAACAGCCTAACTCTATCGTTTTCTACAATTACATTGCCTGTGTGCAAGTGACCTGAAAAGGAATTCAGTTTTGAGTCTTTCCCGGAGTATGTAAACAATGATTCAGAAAAAAAATTGTAGTGTACAGGGTGGGCAAAATTGGTGATACTTGAACTTCAACTTTTTAACCGTGAGAGATAGAGGAAAATCATTTATAGAGAAACTGATAATGCCATCAACTGAATTCCTCTATCTTCTTTTGTTTTCGAGTAATAGGCCAAAATTGAAATTTGGGCGATTTCAAAATTGAAATCGCCCAAATTTCAATTTTGGCCATTATCTCCGTTTCTGTTTGTGCTAGGATGTTGAAATGAAAACGATATACAAGTACTTTTTTCATAGCAATCCAGTAGCGTACTTTGTTTTTTCCCAAGAGATTTCCTTGCTGAGCTATAACATAAAGTTGTGTTTTTTCTTATGGAAACAATAGTTTGAAATGGCTCAGAAAGAATCGCCATTTTTTCCCGTTTCAGAAATATATCATACAACGCCCTCAGATTCATTCAGATATCATGAAAAATGTAGTTTTTAGGAGAAATTTGAATTATTGAGTATTAAGTAGGCACAGAATATCTATCCTTACCCAGAAGCGAAAGCTTACGCATTTTTAGGGGTCCATTTTCAATGACCTTGAATATCACCAGCATTAAAACTAGCTAAACAAAAGTGTGCTTAATTTTAAAACGTAATTTCCTTATAAATTCTTGAAAGGAATGAAGGTTTAGAGTAATACTAAAATATATTTTGTTATAATATTACCATTTATGGTTCATTAGAACTTTTCAAATTTGTATTTCGGTTGGTTAGAATATAGAAGTGTTTTTTGTTTGACGATTGTTCATCATATTTCTGCAAAGTATTCGACAGTGTGCTTTCAACGATTAAATTTTCCCTATACTGTTAATTTCAACAAGTGTCTATGCATTTAATTAATTACAACAAATATCTAATTGTATCTGATGATATCGATGAAAGATTCAATATTATGACCTGATATTTATGAGACTGAAAAATCGGTAGATATTTCTCAGCTTTCGGTATTTCGGGAGATCTATCTTCAAATCGGTAGATATAACGAAGAATCGGTAGGTTCGGCAACACTGCAATACAAAAAGGAATGAAGCTGAGTTTGACAGATATACTACCAGATCTGGAGCATGCGCACGTGATTTTGTTCCCAATAAATTAGTTCGAGCTTTCGCTTCTGGGTAAGGATAGATATTCTGTGAAGAAGGATGAATCACAGAATAATATGTCTCTACGCATGGCGCATGGTGTCATTATTATTTTGCAATTAAATACTTGATTCAATTCTCCGTGGTTTGATCTCTGTTCAGAACAACTGTCAATTATTAGAATTCGAAGTCATTATTGCCGGCAATATGGAAATGTTCGATAACTACGAGAAATATGATGTTACAATGTTTTATTTTAGCTTCAATAATGACTTCGAATTGACAGTTGTTCTGAACAGAGATCAAACCACAGAGAATTGAATCAAGTATTCAATCGCAAAATAATAATGACACCATGCGTAGAGACATATTATTCTGTGATTCAGCCTACTTAATACTTAATAATTCAAATTTCACATACAAACTATATTCTTCATGATATCTGAATGAATCTGAGGGCGATGTATGATATATTTCTGAAACGGGAAAAAAATGGCGATTCTTTCTGAGCCATTTCAAACTATTGTTTCCATAAGAAAAAACACAACCTTATGTTATGGCTTAACAGGGAAACCTCTTGGAAAAAAACAAAGTACACTACTTGATTGCTTTGAAAACTGTGCCTATATAATGTTTTCATTTCAACATCCTAACAGAAACAGAGATAATGGCCAAAGTTGAAATCGTCCAAATTTCAATTTTGGCCTATAACTCGAAAATAAAAGAAGGTAGAGGAGTTGATGGCATTATCAGTTTCTCTAAAAAAGACCACCGTAACGTGTCATTCATTTTCCTCTATCTTTCACAGTTAAAAAGTTTGTACTTTAAGTATCACCAATTTTTCCCATCCTGTACGATTATTATTACATTTCTAGAGTGATTAAGAAAAAGAAAATTCTTTGCCTTTACGAAGGCACATCGAGAACATTTTTGAAACTCTGAGCCTGGGAATTGAAAATGGTATTCATTTCGATGATTACTATTTTGAATTCATCTATGTTTCAAAAATTTCTAGAGTGCTTGGGAAAAGGAGTATAAGTCAAAATTGGTGGTTTTTAGTGTTTCAAGTGTCTTTGTTTTTTTTGGGTGACTGTCATAATTAACTATTTTGAAATTTGTTATATTCTACTTTGTTATATTGCAAATGACTAATTCTCTTTTTACCAGAAGGTGAAATTCATTATTAAAGGACATACATATGAGAAGTAAGGACATCTCTTATTCTGGCCATTCAATGACTTATACTCCTTTTCCCGAGCACTCTAGATTTATTCTTTTATTTTTGAAACATAGATGAATTCAAAATAGTAATCATCGAAATGAATACCATTTTCAATTCCCAGGCTCAGAGATCTTTTATCATGAGGTTGGAGAAATGATATTAGATTTTGTCACTGAGATGAGAGATATACCGGTTTCGGCCTTGTTGGGCCTCATCAGTATCCCGCACATCTCAGGACAAAATCTTCATAAAAAACTTCGAAATTTGAAGCAATTGGTTGTGAAGTAATGAGTAAAATATTACAAGGTACTAAGGTGGTGACATCCAATTGCGTCAAAATGAAGTTTCACATCTCCAATCAAATGAAAAAAAAAAAAAAGAAATCTGTACTTCCTCTTTCACTGAATGAGATTTTAGCAGTGGCTAAAATTATTATTATTATTATTATGATTCTCTTATTCACTGAATTTTTATTCAAAAATAACTGGAATATTTCCATGAATATAGTTTAGAGATTTTTGCATTGAAAAATATTGATGCACTCTTTTGCCTGTAACAAATATGACATGTGACAGATAAATTTGTGACAGAAGAATTTGGAGTACCAACATTTAATGAATGAATCCATTTGACATTAGGAAGCAAGTTTGAGGTTATGGAATGTTCGAATACCCCCTTCCTCGACAAAATTGTCTAGATCGACCATTGCTCCAAAGTAAATCGAAATCGGAGATGGAGGATACAGTAAACCTCCCTTCCTTGTCTCCCATCGACACTATAAGCAACTCACCGTAAGGTATTCCTTTGTCGTGCAAAAATTTCAGTCCCTCGAGTATCTGCCTCCCGTACAGGGCTATCTGGCTGGTCCCCAGCGGCTTGTGCCCCTTGGGATTCCCGTACTTCTTCAGAAAGGACTGTTTCGGTTTGGAGTTGCACAGGAGGTCCCTCAAGGATCCGTCTTTCCGAGACAGCCTGACCACCAAGCCTCCTACGTCGTTACACAGGCACATCTCGACTGGCTGAACGAAAGGGTGCTGCGAAAGACATCGGTACATGTAGGAGCACCACATACTTTTTAATTTCGTAGATACAGTAGAATCCGTTTATTATGACGCCGGCTATACTGACCAATCGCTTATAATGACGCAAATGCAGAGTTAAGTTTGGTTTCATTCAAAACTCCTTACAATAGGGTCCGGATATAATGACTTCGCTTATAATGACATGTCGCTTACAATGACATGATTTCAGATACAACAACATGATTTTTCGAAAATTTTTCCGGTTATAGTGACCGATCGATCGTATTCTGAAGCCACCCTACCCTTTTTAATGCGATGAGGTTTGATAGGATACGAGACGCGTGACGACATGCTTTTTAGTATAATCCAGATCCTTGAAGAGATTATTGGTGTTTTGTGGACAAAATGACGTCCATTGAAGCCATTTCTGAGTTGTACAATGGTGTAAAAAGCTATTATTTCAAGTCGAAAAAAAAAACAAACACAAACTAAAATTTCAGATTATTTTTCTAAAAAATGAAAAAGTTCTTTATATTTATTTTATTCGTAAAAGAATCTATTTTTTATTTTTTCAATAAAGCAAAATCTGAATTTCTCGTTCTTTTCTCAAACTGAATCCCAGAAAAATACCATCAAGTTTGCTGAAATTCCGCTTTATGTGACTTCCGGTTATTATGACGTATTTTTCATTTCCCCTCGAAGTCATTATAAGCGGATTCCACTGTACTTTCACTCAGACTCGGACACTTGTGAAGCGAGGATGCTTTATAGCAGTAGCTTCCTAGTTATACCCTTGTTTATAAATCTCTAGTTATTCAATGAAGTGTAATTGGGGGAGTTGGCTGATAGAGGGCGCTTTATTCAACTCCTCTATTATTATATTTGTCGTGATAAAATCTCATATTTGTCTACTCTAATCTACAACATATATGTAACATTGGATTTTGAAGAGTCGCATTCAGTGTCCAATTTGAATTGAATTCATTATATAAACATCTCAAACTATAGCGCCCTCTATCATCTAACCCCCCCAACTACTGTCCATTGAATAACTAGAGGTACATAAACAATGGTTGTACCTAGTTCCTAGTGTCTCATTTAAAAGTGTCCACCCTCAATAACGAATCGTTGTTGAATTATTGAGGGTCGAAACATGAATGAGACATCCTATATACAGGGTTATTCACGAATATGGCTCTATAGAATATTTTTAGGAAAGACACAAGATTCAGAATTGAAATTCTGGAGGTGGGCTTCAAGTAAGAAGACGACTTCTCGTATATTTTTCAAGGTTCTAGGAATTCCGGTATTTCCGGAAGTGACATCAACTTTCGTTTTTCAAATGGGAAGACCCATTTTTTATTGCATAAAGAGATTCTTCATTGAATTCCGAGTCTTTTTGATTCCAAAAATTTGAATTTTCCCGAGAAAAAATTGAACTCTGTTGAAATACAGACAACTTCGAGGTTTTTTCATTAAAAATTCTCATTTTCGAGAATCTCCGAGAAAAAAAGCTGATGCTTCTTTTCCGATAGCGTGATTTTCAGAATATGATACAGGAGGTCACAAATTCTTTGTCAAAGTAAGAAGTGACGAAACATAAAAAAATCGTTTTTTTTCAAATTGAAACCCTATTTTTTCGAAGCATTTTCGAAATCTTCGTCAGAAAATAATAAAACATACGTCCAAGACTTTTATCCCAAAATGAATACTCTTCGAGATATTCAGGAAAAACGATTTTGTCTTCAATTTTCAATCTCATTCCGAATGTGTTACTGGAAAATAATTAGCTGTCGAGTGAAATTTTTGGGAATCTCTGTTATCGAGAAAATATTTTCTTATAGTTCAGACGAGTTCAGTTTTTCTTTATTTTTTAAAGCTCAGGTTAATCTCCGCAAATTCTTAATTCTGGAGAATTTCTTTTTTGTCATGGAAGGGAAATTTGAATTTTCAGTGATGAAATTGTTACATGTTCTGTTAATTATTCTTTCAAAAGCATTAAAAATGATTACAAATAATTTTTTTCTGCATTTCTGAGAATTTTTTACGTTGACTTCACTAATACTCACATTGAGAATTTTAAACCAATTGTTGCTCTCGCATTACAGATGATAATTCAAGAACTTAACTCGTCTGAACTATAGAAAATATTTTCTCGATAACACGATTTCCAAAAATTTCACTTGACCGCTAATTATTTTCCAGTAAAAAAACACATTCGGAATGAGATTGAAAATTGAAGTAAAAATCGTTTTTCCTGAATATCTCGAAAAATATTCATTTTTTGATACAAGTCTTGGACGTATGTTCCTATTAGTTTTTGACGAAGATTTCGAAAATGCTTCGAAAAAATGGGGTTCCAATCTGAATAAAACGATTTTTTGATGTTTCGTCACTTCTAACTTTGACAAAGAATTTGTGACCTCCTGTATCATATTCTGAAAATTCCGCTATCGGAAAAGAAGCATCAGCCTTTCTTCTCGGAGGTTCTCAAAAATGAGAATTTTTAATGAAAAAACCTCGAAGTTGTCTGTATTTCAACAGAGTTCAATTTTGAGATTTTTTTTCGTATTTCCTCATTTAAAGGGAATTTTCTCGGGAAAATTCAAACTTTTGGAATCAAAAAGATTCAGAATTCAATGGAGAATCTATTTATGCAATAAAAATTGGGTCTTCCCATTTAAAAAACGAAAGTTGATGTCACTTACGGAACCTTCAAAAAATATACGAGAAGTCGGTCCTCTTACTTGAAGCTCACCTTAACAATTTCAATCCTGAAATTTGTGTCTTTCCTAAAAATATTCTAGAGCCATATTCGTGAATAATCTTGTATACTGAAAGAGACACCTAGCGAATGCTCGTCCAAACTCAATCCCACATGGTACTCAAGATGTGGATACTCGAGTATATTCATTTCTCCCTTTTTCTTTCATTTTCTCCCATCGAAGATTTATTTTCGTTACGCACCTGAAGTTGAGCCAGACTCTTGAAGAAACTGTGCATGTCCCTTTCGTCTAGATACTTATCCGGTCCGTAGTCTGTCCAACTGCCCCAGAACTCCACGTTGGCGGCGTTCTTGTTCTTAAGGTGGTAGTAGTGCTTTCTGATCCTCCAGCCTATTTCCGTCAAGGGAGAAACTACCTCCCAGCCTACCTCGCTTCTAAGCGCTAAAGATACATGTTGCAGGGCTACCTCTGAAAGCAATTTCGAAATCAGAACTGTGATTTGCATGTAAAGGTCCTATACAGGTTCGGCAAAAATTGTTCAGAGAAGGCAATTCAATGAGTTCAGAAAAGATATATGAACAACACAAGTTACTAAATCAAGAAAAAAAAAATTACGTGTGGCACTCGAGGACTGCCGCGGTAAAGCTATTACATAGCATCTATTCAAAAATAAGAAGATGATATTGTTGATTTAAAATATTTATTTATGTTACAATACATGTAGGTTATTCAGGAATGTTTATCATAGAAACTATAGGTTTATGGTAACTGAAATAAGAAACATAAGTTTGAGACTTAATATCTTCTAAATATCTGGAAAATACCGAGTCAATAGTGGTACCATATTTTGTTGTGGATTCTTGTGGATCATTATTCATTTTTAAATTCAATTTTTCCGAAAGAAAAGTTGTCAACCGCTCTGATTTTTTATCAGCGAAGTTAATGTTGAATGTTCAAATCGCCAGCCAAGATAAGTGGAAATTTATTTGTACCAAGTATTTTCGACCCTTCTTCAGTGTATTCCAGTAAAGATCGATGAATAAAATGCTCTATATCGTCCAATTTTGGATTCGGAGAAATGTAAATTGCTACCATGACTATGTGTAGGCCATTTCGAAGTTTGCATAAGCATGGACAAATATCTCCAACAAATGAGCGTCTAACATTAACATCGCTAACGTCTTCAATATTTATTTCAATATTCGGAGTCATAATGTTAGTAACATTATTACTATTTTGGTAAATAGCTACCCCACCTTTTGGAACAGTATCTCGTTTGAATTGAACAATGCAATTGAAATTAGGAATTTCAATCGGATTATCACGCGTCATGCATGTTTCGGTAAGAAGTAACACATTGGTTTGTCTCGTAACTGAATCTTGTAAATCGTATTTGTGACTATGTAGACTTTGGCAATTGAAAGTCATTATTGAAATACCATTTCTATTACTAATGGAATCTAAGACACTTTGAGCTATCGTCTGAACACTATTTAAAGACAGTCTTTTGAATTCTTCCAACAAAGATGCAGTCGATGAAGCTTGCCTTCGATTATGATAAAACTTAAATGCAGAATTATCGTTTTTTATCGTAATATGCAATTTTTCAATATTAGTCACTCGAGAGAGTGCAACATAGACGAGTTCCTGAGAATGTGATTTACTATACTCATATACTATTTCGTCAAAAGTTCCACCTTATGTATAGTTAGAGCAAGAGCCGAAGTTAATGGAAAATATTTGCGTTTGGCTATACATTTTCTATCCGATGTTTATGAAATATTTTCCGTTCGTAATTCAATGGGACCAGCGAGATTGCCGACTCCATTTTGCACTGCTAGAGTGGCTGCACGCAACCGTCTAGTCGCAAGCACCCAAACACCTTGCCGAAGTCTGCCGATCTGAACCGACGATACAAGGCTGTGTTAGGTTTTCTCGTTACGGAATTTCTACATTCGGTCGCCGCGCTCAAAGCCTGAGATAAAAGCTATGCAATAGCTTAAAAAAAACTTTTCCTCCTCTCCCACTATGAAAAGACGATCTATGGTTTCTTTTGACGAAGCATCACGTTCAAACCACTCCACCAAATGGAATAATTCTTTTTTTGTTGTGTTCGTTATGGACTCGAAAAGGTTTTTACAATGCAATGATTGAGGAAAAATACGTGCAAGAAGGAAAAAAAATATTCTCTTTTCTCCAGCAATCTTAAAGTTATATTTGGTAGGATTTCCACATTCGATGATTACTATCTTGAATTTACCTATATTTCAAAATTTTTTCCGATGTGACTCCTGTATAGGCTTAGAATTTTTGGTTTTTCTTAAGAAAATATTTTCGAGCATTTTTCAGAATATCAATTTTCATTTCTGTCTTAGGCATAAGTCTATCAGTTTTCTGATCTCACGGGTTCTTGGAAAGTTAGCTTTACAACTTGGGTTTTTTTTAAGAAAAAGAAGCTTCATTTTTGGTCGTACCATATCTGTGAGAATTGTACATTTTACATCTCAAAATACGAAAATATACTAGGGTGCCTCAGGGCTCTGCTTCTGGACCACTTTTGTTCCTTCTTTTCTTAAATATTCTGCCGGACTATGTACGTACTAGTACGTAGCAATCTAGTAATAAACTAGAGTATTGTGCAATGAGTTTATTGGTAGATTTGAGGATTGGTGTTGCTCTAATGCACCGACACTTAATTTTGCGTGTGGCATTTCCAGGCATTTCAAATTTACTTTTTTCAAATCCTATTCTTGTGATAGGAACACGATTTCTCGAGAAGAAATGTGTGTTGATTCGATACAACTGCATCATTCAAATAAAACTTTCGAAATTCGTCAGATAATGAAGATAACAGCTCTAAAAAGTTCCAACAGTGAATGCCGTCTTTGTCTCAACGCTTAATTTCGTTTGTTTAGCCTTTTCAATATCCGATAAGAGAATCGTGACCTTCGAGATCATCTCAATTCAAAAAACGGGTAGCGGCTTGTATCAAAAACAGATTTCGAAATATTCGGTCGATTTCGGAATTGGGAAAGAATGGAAGAATTTGTTCATGCAAGTCGTGAACGTGAAGCATTATTTTTTGATGTACGATGTACTTTTAGAAAATTTCAAGGCAATAATGATGACATTGGTGTGGTACACAGGACCCTGCAAAATCTTTATGAAAAATTGCTCTCGACTAAATTGGAATAACGTTAAATGTTGAAAAATAGTTTTCAACTTCTTAAAGATACTAACAACTGAACAACTCTAACCAAAAATTATCAAACTACACTTAGTGTAAGATCCGAACCTACATCGACCTTCACCCAGCTAATAATAGAATAAAACCCATTTCATAATAAATTTCCCATATAAAAAAATATTTTAAAAATAGGTTATCTAAGAAATTGACAGAATATTTTCAATTATTTTTTGAAAAATGATTTTTCATGGAATTTTGTAATATCAGTAAAATAAGATAAGTCAAAACTGGACTTAAAGTGTGAAACATGTAGAATGTGCAGACATAGGGTTGTGTATTATTTATCTGGACGAATTATTGGGTTGCCAGGTATAGACAGGTATGTCGAAACTAGTTACTTTCACTTATGTGATAGTTAATAGTTTAAAAGATGTTACAATCCACTGCGACCTGATGGTCCATTGTGCCCCCTGACAAAGCTTTACAGCTCGCCTTCCAGTCCCAGAGATCTTAGGAAATCCAGTATCTCGGAAGGCTTCAGTGAGGCTAATTCCTCACTACTACAGGTCTCTTGACCAAAGCATTGTTTCCTTTGACTTACAATGCCAAAGCATTCTGTGACTAGGTGAATAGTAGTTTCTTCCTCCTCCCCACAGAATCTACACTCGTCAGTGTCCGATACGCCCATTCTCAGCAAGTGCTTTCTGAGGCGACAATGCCCTGTAAGAAAGCCAGTGAGGAGGTGTAGTTGGTTCTTACTGAGATCCAAATATCTTTTGGATCTTGCAGTTTCAAAATTCCGAAGGAACTTTTTGGAGTGATCCAACCCTGGGAGATTCTGCCAGAGTGTTTCTCTTTCAGTTTTCTCCTTCTCCAGAAACTCCTTCGTATATGTACATTTTCCTGTACCACAGAAAGGTTCTGGGCCAGTGAGTGGTTTCCGAGCACCCTGTCTGGCAAGTTTATTGGCCTCTTCGTTACCTGTGATGCCCGAATGACCAGGAACCCAGATTAAAGAGACCTTATTTTTCTTGCCTACCTCATAGAGTTTGCTCCGGCATTCCCATGTCGACTTTGAGTCGATGACATATGAGTTCAGTGCTTCAATAGCAACTTGACTATCCGAGTAAATAGCTATGTCGCAATTCTGATAGTGTCTCTCTTATGTCTAGACATCTTTCGATTGCTAATATTTCTGCTTGCAGAACACCCACACAAGAGCCTAACGATAGTGCTCACTTGGCTTTGGCCCCGTGAACCCCAGCGCCAGCTGCCGTGTTGGTTTTAGAACCATCTGTATACCATTTAACAGTATTTTCTTTGAAATTTTAGTCGGTGTATTCCCGCTCCCATTCCTCTTTTTTGCATAGCATCGTACTGAAGTTTTTCTCAGTACTTATGTGATATGTGATAATAGGAAATATTTTATATCAGGATGAGCGCTGTTTTATTGCGAACACGTTGATATAGGGTTGTCTGCAAAAAATTGGTCTCAATAGAGGTTGGCGAGTTTTATAGATTGAAATTTCGACGCGTGTGGAAATGAATGAATAAAATGTTGAGAAGAGGTCAGGCTTAAAAAAACTCGAGCCCAAGATCCATCATTGGGCCATCAACTAGATCTACGGGATGTTCGGAAAATTACGGCAAATTGCAGCTTTCGGTTCAAATTCATTCGAAATTCTAGCAACCTCTAGATCAGGCGAAAAACGTTGTTTACGAAAAGACAACACAATGAAATCGAAACAGTCCCGGTAGAAATGTAACGCGAATATCCTCGTTTAATTTTTCGCGATTGGATCCGTCGGGACGGATTTCAATTATCGGGCTGCTCATCTGGACGTCCGTCCGAAAATATTGTCATTCCTCGAGGTGCGAAAAGAAACCGTAACAATTGACTGGCCGGGCGCCAATTCCCGATTTTCCTTGGGCTGTAAACGCGAATTAGGAACGTTCGCGGGTATGCGAAATCGATTGAAACTTTGTCTCAGCATAACCTTTACGTATATGAAATCACTGGTTTTTGTTTCAGTCGAAAAGACCAAATAGTTCGGATTTTACAAACCTCGCTCGTTCTACTGAACCCGGCCTCTAGTGTTTCTTATAGAATAATAGCTGACCCGGCAGACTTCTTACTGCCTCAATCGATAAATAAAAGAGCAACTTTAATATCATAATAAACTAATATGGTATAATACCTTGAAAGTGGACACAAAATTGTCCTGTCAATGAGGGCGAAAATTAGACATTACCGCCGAATTCTATCAAGATTCTTCGATTTTGATAAGATTTTCGATATAAACTATACTTGTCTCCTACTCTTACCCTATGCCTATTAATGCTTATTGTTTTTAAGGGTTGAAAACAACCGCTTTATCCAAAATTAAAGGAAACTTGTTCTAACGTAAATCAAAGTAATTTTTGGGCCTCAGTAGCGTTTTATGAAGGTCTTCATATACTTCAAGACAGTATAAACCACCCCCTTTCAGCATAAAATGTGTGAAAATGGGTCTCTATTAATATAATTAATTAATTTCAATCAATTTTATAACATTATTTTGGATCAATGTTAGTTTTAGTTATTTTTATATTTCAACCCCTAAAAGCAACCCCTATCTGTTCAAAATAACAAAATGAAAATATCATATTTAAACATTTCATTTATTCATCACTTTATTCACGTGAAATTAATACTTTTTGTGTCAAAAAATTCTGATTCTGGTCAATTATTTCTTCATCTTTGCCAAAGATTGGACAACTGTTTTGACAGTTAACACCTGCAGATTCCCCACATGTAGCGTTACAAAAAAGACTCAGTTTTCTGCAGCTGCATGACGCATTGCATCTTTTTCTGCAGTTACAAAAAATCATTTTCAACAATATTTGTGGGCTGCAAATATCTATTGATACTATTCCAACCGCAAACAACTGAATTGAGAGCTTTATTACCTAGCCAAATTTAAAGTTGATGATTTTAGGCAAGCATTTATTTAATCGGCAGCCGTCGATTTTGGAATTACCGGTAATGGTGGTCGGAAGTCACCAGACAGAAGAATCAATGCGCCCCTAAAACATCCGTTTAGGCAACTCAAAATACACAGTTATTGTTTACATATACAGGGTGAGTCGGGAGGAACGGACCAAACTTCAGGTGTGTATTCTGCAGGTTGAAATAATTCCAAAAAACTCATATGTTGTTATCCGATTCTCATTTGTTTTAAAACTATAGGGTAATTAAAATATTTAAATAATAGTTGATGATTTTAGGTAAGCATTTATTACATCGGCAGACGTCGATTTTGGAATTACCGGTGATGGTTGTCAGACAAACGAATCAATACGCCCCCAAAACATCCGTTTAGGCAACTCAAAATAAAGAGTATTTGTTCACATATATAATAGTAGAATGGGGATTTGTTCAAAACATTTCGTCATAAAATTTTCCGTAGTGGTCGGAAAAAACATAGGTGTAAAAACACATGGACTCAGATGATTTAATATTATTAGAAAATGTAGTTCACCGAACTAATATCAAATATAATAATTTCACGAAAACGCTATAAACCGTAGCGACACCTACTGGCGTTATTCGCAAGAATAATTTCCTATTTTTTTTTTCTCCATTTCATCAAATTTTTCAGAGTTTTAATGTATTTTATGTTAACCCCGCCGTAGAAGAATCCAACAAAAAATCTTTCATAACAAACAGTTCATCCAATCTTGAGTTATAAATGGTGTAACCAACAACATGGCCGACTTAGTTTCATATATTAAGATTATTATATCATTCTTACATAGCGCCTGGTTACCGATCTTAGAAAAAACAAAGATCATTTTGGTTATTTTCAAAATGCATAAGCCCATTTTTAATGAGCCCTTTCTACAAACTTGAAAAATCATATTTTTGAAGAAATTTAATCGTTTTATCAAGGTTGCAACCAAAAAAATTATTTTTGAAATATAGAAGAATTCAAATTGGTAATCATCGAAATGAATGCCAATTTCAATACCCAGGCTCACAATTGGCATTCATTTCGATGATTACCAATTTGAATTATTCCAGATTTCAAAAATTTTCTCCGTGTGGCCTCCGTAAAGGCAAAGAATTTTCTTTTTCCAAAAAAATTAGATATGCGTTTTCGAATCAAATGTTCAAATTGTCCATCATTCACCGTCTCTAAGATGGTTGAGCATAATTGGAGTTATTTCACGACACTTATTCACGACACAATTCATTGGCGTAGTTTGTCCAAATTTTCAGGCTGAGTCACAAAAATTCGAGTTGATAAATTGATTGATTTATTTGTGGATGAATTCAAATCTTCAAAATTTTGTTCCCTACCTTTTATATAATAGAGAATTTATTCAATATAGCAAGCATGCAGAATAAATTCATATTCAATGTTGGAGGAATGCAGTCGTAAATTATATTTATTCCAATTAAGCTTTTAAGCCTTTCTCTGACTAAACTGTGGCAGATATATTTGTGCGCTATTGCATTAATGCAGTCAATAGACTTAGATAACACACTGTGTAAAAATTTCAATACTTAAATCGCATATGATAATTAGATAATTTTCGTGTATGTATGAGATTGTACAAACAACAAATTATTCATTCTTTTCATACAAATAAGCCTGTGGAACACAATAAAATTTTCGCTCAATTCTTGTGGAAATTATGAGAGATTCTATAGTTTAAAAAAATATTCTGGTGGATGTATTGTCAGAATTTTAGGAGAAAAAATTTCAAAAATTCACAGCCAAAAAAAGACGTATACAATAGAACTTAAATTAATGAATGCTTAAGCTTTTATTGATCAATTTGATGAAGATCGAATCACCAAAAGAAAAATCAACTCAGCGGTATGAAAAAATTTTCTCCCATACGATACATACAGCACATTAATAAAGAATAAATCTTACCGCTAAATGGTTGACAATAGTTAGCAGGATCTATGAAAGATCTAGCCGGTAGTGAAGACACTAGTATTGGATTCATAAGGATCGAGTTCAAATATTTCTGAAACGAAGAAGATTCAATCAAGTGGAAAGGTATAATTACTGCATATTCCACCTGCAAACCTCTCAGTCTTTCATTAATGAAATCAGGGTCCAGGTTACCGATGAGCTTTTTTGGTGGAAATGATAATTGCAATCCTGAAGTTTGTATATAGGTGTGAAGCTTGTAGAAATCATTATATCGTTTGGATATCCTCCAAGTTTCGTCAGAAAATGGTCCCCTATGTACTTTGATAATGAACTCCTAATAATGAAATAATTGCTGGAATTTAAAGCAATCAATTTCAATTATACTTACAGTATGTCCGTTTACGCTTTTCCAGTTTTCAATAGTACATGTTAAAGGTTCTGTATCATCTAACAAAACTTTATTAGAAGTTTCTTTCTCGAAAATAGCCATTGATGTGCAAACATTTGCTTGGGACAATGTTTTAAATCCATTAGATACATAAACATTACGCTGATTCAGGATATCTAGGCATCAAATGTCTGAAACTTAACCACTCAACCTCGTAAGACCTCTCATCTTACGAACGTGCTTAACCGACGCAAATAAACAATTAAATAATTCACGAACCGATTATTATTATTTATTTTCGGGGAATTTATCATACATCTTTGCGTAATAGTTGACACTGACAACTGCTGACAGTTCAGGAGTCTGTGCAACAAATTAACTAAAAAATATTCTGGCCAAAATTTTCAATTTTCTATTTCAACTAAATAAGCAGGTAAAATGAAAATTTGTAAATAAAATTTAGTTAATCAATAAAAATTCAGATTGACGAACCAAAAAAGTTTATATCTGTGATGGCTTTACATCTATGGTACTCGAAGTAACCGCTACTTTTAATACGTTCAATTGTATTGTGGGTTGCAGTTACGCAGAAAGTTTCATTGGATATGATAATTTGCATAATTTTGATATTTTTCAGTTTTCTAAATTGGTCTCTTGAATAAAAACCCATCATTGTCGATTTAATCACTTTACTATTTCACATTTCGTTGAATTATTTGGTACTCTATGAGTTATTCAAGGTATTGCAGGCAACTAAAACAAAGGAAAATATTACAGATAAAAAGATTGCGTTCGCTCCCGAGTTACAAAAGTCTGTTTCGCAAGTTGTACATATGGATCCGTCCGCGATATTCTGGCACACTGAAGGGGAATGGCACCCTTTGGTTACTTGCTCTGAAAACAATGAAACATATCATTTATCTTCACGTTTATGCCATAAGTAGAAGAAAATTCAAAACTCACTAGTGATGTTGTCCACATGTTTAAAACAAACGTCTCCATTGGTGCAATTCGTGACTCCTTTTGCAGAATTGTCAGCGCATTGTAATGAAGAAACTGTAAATAGTTGAATCAATTTTTCGACTGGTTATTGCAGGAATCCTTTAAATTTTAGTCGAGGTGTAGGATATTCGAAATGTTTTACTTTGTATTTGGATTTCTTCGCAGAAACAAATTCATGATTCAAAATTAAAATACATTAACGTTTAGGCTAATACCTTAGTAAACTGAGTGATACATTTAAGAAGGTAGTTTCTCTGGTGAAAAAAAGATGTGAAGACAAAAGTGTGAAATAGTATATAACATTACTAGCAAGGTAAGAGGGTTTTTACTCCTTGAACCAGTAAAACCCGTTACCTTGCGTGTATTGTTTTATATTTTATTTGTTTTTCATTTGTAAAAAGATTAGATAAATTCCAAAAAAATCTCAATAATTTGTCGCAAATGTCGTAAGCTATGGAAGCGTTGCCATGAACATGTCTGTTTATTTTTCTTTACATTTGTTTTGGCGAAAGCGAAAATGAATATACCAAAAGAAATTATTGAGGCAGCTAGCAGTGTAGCATCAAGTTTATTACCTGCAAAATCAGCTTCAAGCTACGAGCGAGAATACGACGACTTCAAAAAGTGGCAAAACAAAAATAGTGTGATTGGGGTAACTGAAGATGTTTTGTTGGTCTACCTGAATCAACTATCAGCTAGATTCAGCCCTAATACTTTATGGGCAAAATGGTCTATGCTGAAAAGCTGCTTGGAAATGAAAGAAAATGCCCCTGTTCGCAGGTTTGTTTTCCTTAAAAAAATTATTGAAAAATATGACGTTTAGTTGTCATTTGCAGATTTCAAAAGGTAATAGCGTTTCTGAAACGAAAAAATGAGCGTTATACGCCAAAAAAGGCCAAGGTATTAAGTGAAGAAGAGGCTGAACAATTTCTTTTACATGCTCCTGATGACCAGTGGTTGCTGGCGAAAATTGTAACAATATTTGGGATTTTTGGATGTTGTCGATGTGACGAAATTCTCTCCTTAAACATGAATGATGTAGAAGATATGGAAAAATACGTTATTGTGACATTGCGGCAAACAAAAAATTTAACAACAAGAAGATTCACCATAACTGATGATGGCTGCAGCTTCAAGCCCTGCATGTTATACAGAAAATATGTAAATCTTCGGCCTCCTGGAACAGAAAGCCTAAGATTTTTTTTGATATACCGACATGGAAAGTGCATTTCCCTTAATGCTGGCCAGCACACTATTGGTGGTGTCCCAAAGCAAATAGCGAAATATTTAGGTTTAGAAGTTATACACCGGCCACTCTTTTCGCAGAACTGGAGCCACTATGGTTGCGGATTCGGGTGGAGATATTTTAGCACTAAAGCGTGCAGGAGGGTGGAAGAGCACCGAAATTGCGATGAATTATGTCGATGATTCGGTCAACAAAAAAATCGAAATGTCTACCAAATTATTTGGTAGTAAGGAGAGTACAAATGTTCTGCAGTCCTGGAGTTCAGCAGTTTCTGAGTCAACAGATGGTTCATCATCATCAGTATCAACTCTTTCATCATCAGAAATCTGTGTTACTGGAAATAACAATTGTACCATGATTTTCAACATATATGACGATAAAACAAAAGTTTCTACTGTAAATAATACTACTAACTTGTAAAAATTTTGCAAGTTAACTGTCAGTTTTACAAGTTATAGTGACTTGATAAAATAAACTTTCTTGATTAATATTGTGTTTTTGGAAACTGACGTTTACAAATGAGAAACAAATAAAATTATTTACGGATTTATTTACGTTAAATTTGAATACACAAAGTAGGTAAATGATGCGTCTATCCCAAAAATATAACATTCCTTGGTAAAACGATTGAATATAAATCCCGCTGATGATTACTACAGAAATATTCATCGCAATTCGTAATAAAATATATATCGATCTAAACAAATAATTACCTCATGATCATTATTCTTGAAACGAATACCAATCTAAAGTTAATTAATTCGATTATCTGACTCACCGGAATGGAATGATAGGAGCACAATCACGAGAAAAGCTATTTTGAAACACATTTTCTTAGCGTCCGAACGAAAACTAGTTTAATGAAATTCAATTTCCTATCGCTTCAGATAAATATTGCTTCCTTTTAAATTAAAACGGTTTCCTGAGCAGGAATTGATATGCACATTTGGATTTATCATGAAAGTTTACCTTTCGAAATTGAGGAAATTAGAGGTATGAGGCATTCAAGAAAAGTTATCTGCGGTTACAAATGGCGGGAATTCTTATCAAATAGCAGCCTAGTCCCTAGTTATGTTATTTCTAAGATATAGGACGTAATTGCAAGACCTCGTTAAATATTTTCAAAATGAATTGGTTTTATTATGAGATAAATTTTATTGCGGATTGATTTTTACTCTATACTGTTTTTGGGAAAGGTATTCCTAGTAAATGCCTACGCACAAATACATAAAGATACCGAAATAAAAACACGAAGTTCAAACCGCAGTGAAGCCACTACAAATGCATGCTTCTATACAAGGTGTACCAAGTTCGACGGCCTATTAGGAGTTTCTAGAGAACTTTTTTCTGTTTCTTTGGTTTCAATTTCGATAGATTATTCAACTCTGAATATACTCGTTTTCAAATCGTTGAATTCGTCGAAATACTTTTCAAAATATCGGGAAAAACTGAAGAAAAAGGGGAGATAAGAGTATTCGGTTATTCCTATTCTAAATATCTTAAGCGCAAACCGTTTTCACATTCTTGAAGTCGAAGTCTGTGGAAATATTGTACGTTCATAGAATTTTGAAAAACTCGTCACAGGGTGTTCCAAATGTTGGTTCAAAAATTGGGATCAAGATTGGTTCATAACTTTCGTTTTTCGAATTAGAACCTTATTTTTTATGACTGCGTTGGATTCTGCGAAGAAAAAAGATGATAGTGTTCTAACATGTTAATGCTCCTAAAATGAATAATTCTGGAGTTATTTAGGATTTTCTGATTTTATGTCGTACGTTGCGTCAAATTCATAAGAACTGTTTCATATCAACAATGATGAATGAATTCAGAAAATAGGTGTGTTACTAGTGAGTTATTGGAATAATTTATCTTCTATGGCCAAGGTCATTGTTGATATGAAACATATTCTATGAATTTGACGCTAAGTACGACATGAAATACTGAATAACTCAAGAACAATTAATTTTAGGAGCATGAACACGTTGGAATATTATCTTCATTTTTCTTCGCAAAATCCAACGCAATCATAAAAAAATAGGGTTCTAATTTGAAAAACGAAAGTTATGGGCCAATCTTGATCCCAATTTTTGGAACACCCTGTGACGAGTTTTTCGAAATTCTAAAAATGTACAATATTTCCACAGTCTCCGACTTCAGAAATGTAAAAACGGTTTGTGCTTAAGATATCTAGATTAGGAATACCAAACATAATACCGAATACTCTTATCTCCCTTTTTTTTCAGTTTTTTCTCGATATTTTGGAACGTATCATGACAAATGCAACGATTTGAATACGAATGTATTCATAATTGAATATTCTATCGAATTCGAAAAACAAAAAAATATAAAAAAAAATTTTTTAATTTTTTTTTCACTCCCTGTATAACTGAAAGTGGTCAGGCTGCAAGAATATTTTAGCTCTGTAGATAATGTCAAACAATATCATAATCCCAATTTTCAGATTTCAAATAGGTCCAGTTCTCCAGAAACGCCTAATAGGCCTTTCAACTTGGCACACCCTGTATACAGATTAGTGAGCCTTCAGTTTCGGCAAAATCGTAAAAAATGTGAGAAAATCACTTATAAGATACTCTCGGTTTGGCAACAAAGTTTAATTAATGGTAAATTGTGTTTTTCTTGTTATGTTGGTTTTATTCATTGAAGTTTTCACTTTAGGCTGAATTATATCAATGTGTGTGAATTTTCTGACGATTTGATTTTTACTGTTTTCTTATTTTCATGAAAGTAGAGTAGATGTGTTAAATTTTCAAAGTTTCACTTTTTTTATTCTTTACTTGTGTTGGTTTAATTCCTATAGATTTGGTTCACTAAAGCCTTGTTCTTTGATGATGTTATTTAATTTTATTTCCTTTATACTATGTTCATGGAATATTTTTCCGAGGGAACAATAAAGTATATTATTATTATTCATGAAATCAGATTTTGACACTGAGATGAGAGATAGACCAGTTTCGGCCTTATTCGGACTCATCAGTGTCCTGACTCTCTATCCCTTCTCTCAGTGACAAAATCCGAATTCATTCCTCCAATCTTCATGATGAAATAAAGCGACATTTAATATTTTCAATTTTATTAACAATTTCTCAATAAAATTTTCATCTCAAAAATGTAAATCTCCAATGTATCACCATCATCACTTCGAAAAACTAGTGATGTCTCCCTTCTCAATCATTCTCGTCTATGGAAAAATCCCAATTGTACAAAGACATGTCCATCCCGGAAAAAGGCTCCATCTGATCCACATTGGCAACTTCTTCTGCAAAATTAACAGTTTAGGGTTCTGAAAGAAATGATTAATATGCGATTTTTGTTGCTTACCTTTGTTAAAAGCTACCTTGTCGCTCAAAGGTAAGGCAGGTTTCAGTAGCTCGGGCAAAGAGGCCCCTTTTTTGATGAGCTTGAATACAGGGTGAGTCAAAAGTTGAGCGGCGCTTGGCCTGTTTTTGGACTCTCTTTCCAAGCAGATGTAGCAGAATTCGTGGAGGTAGGAATTGAATCGTCTGTTCGCCCAGCTAGCTGGATAGTCACAGTCTCCTGGAATACGTCCAAGAAATTACAACCGGCTATTCTGAGAATCCAGAGAATGAGTAAGATAAAAGTTCGCGACAGTTTCTTGTACGATTCTTCCAGTTTTCCGAAAACAATGGAGTTGGAACAAAATAATGTACTTTCCTTCTTGGATGTTTCGATAAGGAAATTTCCAAATCATTTTGAAGCAAGTGTGTTCAGAAAAAAGACACACACAAATCGATATCTGAAGTTTTATTCTAATCATCAAATGAGTGTTAAAAGAGGTTTTATAAAAACACTTTATGATAGAGCGCAATTAATTTCATCGACAACTGAAATACGAAATGACGGAATTAATTTCTTTAAAGATATTCTTGAGGGTAATCAATATCCAACTAATTTCATTGAAAAAACTATTTCAAATTTAGAGAGAACAATTTTGCGTCAAAACGATAATAACAATCGGGAACCAACAACATACCGTCAAGAACAACCAATTTCAATAAATTTGATTCCTTATGTTCATGGACTTTCAGAAAAAATTAAAAGAATTGGCTCTAAATTCAACATATGAGAACTGTTTTCAAAACAAAAAATGATTTACGATCTTTATTAACAAAAACTAAACCTTTGAATGAGAACCAAAAATCAAGAAATTGTATTTACAATATTCCCTGTATTTGTGGAAAATCTTATAAAGGAGAAACATCAAGACCTTTAGAAATCAGAAAACGTGAACATAAGAATAACATAAAAATAGAGATATTGGTAGATCGCAGATAGCAGATCATGTGTGTTCCAATACCGGCAATCACATGATGGATTGGAATGGCACAAAAATTCTAATGACGGAAACTGGTAAATATAAAAGAAAAATCAAGGAGTCAGCTTGTATTTTGTTGGATGAGGCTAATAATTTCGCCAATTGTTTGAATTTGGATGGATTTATTGAAAAAAAAAGAACTGGTTTCAGGGAATTTTGAATAAAATAATGATATCAACATCTAGCAATCAATATTAATCTATGTTTATCATATACTGACAAATGTGAATCAAAAATATTAAAATATTGTTACAATTCTACGATTTTCTTCAGAAGACAATAGTTGTTTGTTTTTTATTGGTAAAATGAGTGGTCTTTCCATGAGAGTGTTAAGTTTAAAGTTTTTCATGAAGATTTCATCTCCGAGGGATATGGGATACTGACGAGGCCAAAAAACGCCGAAACTGGTCCATCCCTTCTCTTAGTGAAAAAATCTGATTTTATCTTTCCCTTCACCTGATGTACGTTCTTTCAGCCTATAAATTGAAGATGGTATTCATCTTGATGATTGATATTTTCAATTTATCTGTGTTTCGAAGGCAAAGAATTTTCAATTTTTTCTTCGTCTTAAAATATCTTGACTCCGCAGTTGCAAAAAAATTGGCTGTTTCCATTACTCGGAAAAACTTGCATGGGGGCCCTGATTTAGGGCCACTGCCCAAATCTTGAAAGAGGATGTAAGCAGTGCATTTAAGCATGCGAATTGGAAGGATAGAACTTCTCTTTTGACGCTGATAGATGTCGCTATTTGTATTCAGTTACTCAAAAGTTCCTAACTAGTACGGTTTTCAAGAAGATTTTATACGAGGGATATGGGATACTGACGATGCCAAATAAGGCCGAATTTTTTCAAAATGTGAGTTATCATCATTGTACTTCTGAAAATATGCACTGGGTTTATTCTGACCTTGACACTCACGATCGTCACTAGTGGAAAAGAGGGTGGTACAATCTAGTAGGCTGGGAGCGCACCCTCTGACTTTTTCTACGAGCATCAGAGTCGAATCGACTTCGGCAAAGGGTTCTCTGCCGTTTGCCAGTTCGCAGCACACCATTCCCAAGCTGTAGATGTCCGATTTTTCATTATAACCTAAAAATATGAACTGTCACAAACGCAATGACAAGATGGAAGTAAAACAGACCTTTCAAGTTCTGTTCTAGTAATTCAGGACTCAACCAATTGAGGTTGGACTGAGTGGACAAAGGAAATGAATGTATTGCTTTCTGCCATTTGCCGTTGTTTACAATAGAGCAGGCATAGCGGAGTCCACTTAAGCAAGCTCTTCCTGTAGCAGATATAAGAATATGACTAGCTCGTATAGCTCTAAAATTAAAATTTCTCTAAAAGAAACTGAATATCCCAAGATTACTTCAAGAGATATAGTCAGAATATCGATGAATTCAAATATTTCTTATTCTTGAATACCTGTGAATATATCCAGTCTTATGAAGGTAATTTATGGCTTCAGTCACATCACGCAATATCAAAATAACAGCCAATTCTGGCAAGCCTGAAAAAAATTCTCGATTTCAAAGTGATCAATTCTAGAGTGTTCGATATCAACCTTCATTGAAATGTGAATTTATTAGAGACTTGCAGGAACCAAAGGCTTGCAAAGGACTTATTACATAAATCTCAGGTCCATTTACGAAGGCTGTGTAAAGAGTAATAATATTTGGATGTTGCAATTGACGAGTCAGTATAATTTCTTTCTGGAATAAATGAGTCATTAGTGCAAATATGTATTGATATTTAAACTAGCGCTCACCTCCACTAAGTCAAGGAAAATACTATCACGAATTTTTTCCAACTGATATCGTTTTACAGCTAACATTCGGTCAGATGGGGTATGTTTCGCCAAATTTACGATTGCTCTGTTTTGAAAACATCCTCCCAGAATTGAGATAATTTTATAAATAGAGATGTCTTCCTTAAATTGTGTCATTAAAATTTTGCTTCAAGAACCTGTTAAAAAAAAAGTTATCAAAACAGAAAAGTATCAACCACAACCACAGATTCATTATGTCATAGAATCAGAGAAGGAAGTGTCAAAATAAGAAATTTTTATATATTATCCTTGTTTATAAAGTTATATAAACAAGGATATTATTCACATACGGAATTACTTTCCACATCGTTCACCATAATTTGCATTGACTTGAGACATTATGAGTAAATTTAATTAAGTTAATAATTCAAAATGTTTGTCGAAATTTTCAACTCTAGAATTCTATGCTTTTAAATCAAAATCTTACTAATAGGTGGCACTAGCGCTAAAACTTCAATAAATTCAAAATATTTTTCTCCGAGAAATCTTTGATTGTAGATAGATTTAACTCTATACCTCATATTCTGTATATGTATGAAGATTTATCGAATAAATCATTTTTCGTGGAACCAGGAGTTGAAGACTTCGAAACATTTTTTTCAGTCCAATGATATATGACTCCTAAATTATAGTCTTCATCGTAATCTTGAAAATGGCTTATTTATTAAACTAAGTTGGCCGTGAAGACACTCGCTGATTGGTCTTGGGCTTCCGGATTGAAATCATAGACGAATTAATTATTGGAATGGGAAGTTTATATTTCGATGGCTCAAAAGTTCGAAGCATTCATGTTCAGTCAGTTGACGCTGAGGAACATTTGATATCATGATTGAATCACTACATTTTACTAAAAAACCTAAGGGGTATTCAAACTCAGGTTAATTCAACTAAAATTTGATTTTATTTTTCGTTGAATCTATTTTCAGTGATATGAACATGAATTTTTGAATATTCTAGTTCCACCTAGAAGGCAGAATGAGTGATGGATTGCGACAATCAATCTACGGGAAATCCTGCAATCACCAAATGAAAATTCAATATAGGTGAGTTTTATCCTGAATTTGTCTGTTGCTTACAGAATTCAGTTATTTGTCATGAATTTTCTAAATACCCTTGTTCAAGCGAATTTATTATTTTCCGTCGTTGAATTTCGAGTCGGTAAAACAGGTTTCCTTTTGAAAAATTTTAAATTTAGTTGGCTTTGGACGGGAAAGCCTCATGCGCAGACTCTGTTGTTTGAAATATCGTTGGTTCGTTTCGCAATTGTTTTCTTCCTTAAAGACGCAAGCGTTAAGACGCTCTTTCAAATTTGTGTTTGAAAACTTTTATGAATATCGTTGATATTATTTCTACAGATGTGGAAGTTGTTGAAAATGTTTTCTATGCCATTCTTTCATGTTTTCCTGAAAGGAATGATGAGGATATGCCAAGAATTGTCGTTTACTTTTAACATCTAGAACTCTGAGATATCGTTCTTGCGATGGACCATCTGAATGAAGTGATAGAATCTGAAGCTTTTATGTAGGTAGGAAGTATTTTGTTCGATATTATTTGAAATATTTATATATTAATTTTTTTCAGTTCTTTGAAATGTTGCATTATTCGCAAGGCCTTAAGGAGGAGAAGAACTAGAGAATGCAGATTTTTGAACTTCAATGTGAGTCTTTTTTCACTTTTTAACGGCTGAACGAGAATAAAAATATCATTTTTGTTGAAAAATTATGACCGTTGAAGATAGTTCGCGTCCTTAAGATATTATGTTGCTACTTTTTCATTGGTTACCTTTGCTTTTCCAAAACCGAATCCCTATTTTTCTTCTATTTTAAATGTTATCAAAAGATTTTATGTTCTGCGAGACATTATTGCTTCTGCAGGAATTGATGCGTTAACTTTTATAAGCAGCTATTTTTGTTAGGAAAAATCGAACTGAATTGTGGACAGTATTTATTAATACATGAAGGTCTGGCAGTGATTCAGATCAAAGTACAATTTAAGTAATTATATACATCCAGAAATATATTTGGAATGTCAGAAAATTACACAAAACAGATACATAGATTACAAAAACTTTTAAGATCTTCATTCTTCCTTTTATCTACACATCTAATAACGATCACAGAAAAATTTATTTGAAAATAATGACAAGAATATAAGTTTAAAATAACGAATATAAATAAATAAAATTTAAATTTGAAATAAATAAATAAAAGATTTCTTATGAAACATGAACAAGCATTCTTCCATTAATGGGAGTTACAAAATGAACTTGAAAGTTGCTTAACGGAGATTCAACTGTATCAAATACTGGATTGATCTTATTACGCTAATATGAATATGTTCGCAATTAACAAAAGCTCGGATAATGAAGAAATATATGAAGACCAATTAGCAGTACTGTGCCTGGGATGGTATGAGGACACAGTAACAAAGCTAATACCGGTAGCAGTTGCTGTGACAAAAACAGAAGATAGGTATGAGGAAGATTGACCATATTTATATAGTTTTTGGAGGAAAGTTCACTTCAGGACATTTATATGGAAAAAGAAGTCGTTTCGCCTATTTTAAATATAATTACAGACCATGGGAGAGTTCTAGAAAGATTATATAATACATTTTCTTTGGTACTACACAATTCATACAATAAATTCTCAACATTTATATCAAATATAATAATTTCCCCTGTATAGTTGTATAGTTAGTCAACTTTAATAAATAGATATTTTCACCTTTCTAGGAAACATTTTTGTACATAGAAATCAGTATATTCAAAATTTTGAAATCGGAATTACAACTGAATTTTACAATTATATACTATTTACATTGTTTACATAACAGTCCTTTATTTATATCGATCGTTTTCAATTTGGAGTGACAGTGCTCACATTCACTCGGTGCTGATTGTGATTAGTAAAACTATCGGAAAACAGCCTAATATAAAATTTTACAGTTCAAGTCTTGGATCACACATTCTTCTTCAAATTTTCAAGCCATACAAGGTTATTCTATATCGTTTCATTTTTCTTCTTCCCACTTCGATCAGGAAAATTTATACAAGCTAAGAATTCATCATTTAACAAAATGAGGGTTTTTTTTCATTAAGGGCCAATATATTCATCTATCTGTAAAGTGGTTTCTCAGAAAAATTTTCAGTAACAACATTTTGGTTGAGACTTCACTGTATCTCAGCTATTATTAAAGATAGAAACATGAGGTTTTCGCAACCCTGTATCAGTTTTTTGTAAAACTTTTGAATCCACAAACAGGAATATTCTAACTACTTTCGTTTCTGAAATACAGGAGAAAACGAAAAATGTGCACTTTTGAAGATGCTATTATTTCTTGGGCTTATAATAGATAATAATAGATATTTTTACGTAGAAGTCAGTGGCGTAGTTAAAAATTTTGTCAAGAGCACTGTTTTTGAGATTGGGCACAAACTTGGTATTTTTCAAATGTATATAACGTCAAATTTTTTTATGAATACACTGATATATCACAACCTGATCTTTAATAAATTTTAGCTTTAAAAATCAGGAAAATCCTTATTTATGTTTGTTTTTTCAATAGTAGGCCATGAATTTTTTTACACAAGCATTTATTTATTACTTTTATAAAACGTCATGTGATTCAAACCTATTTATTTTATTTTTTTCAAACATAAACTCAAAATATCGCTCGTCAACATAAACTTGAAAATGTTGAAAGAAATTTCAATGTTTATATTGAAATTTTTTGATGCATGTTAAACTTTAATCATGTGTGGAAGAATTCATATCCTACTTAAAAAAAACAAAGATAAATATGGATTTTTCTGATTTTTAAAATTCATTTAAGGTGACGTTGTGATAAATCAATGTAATCAGGAAAAAAATGCAAAAATTTAACATTAGAATATACAGGGTGTTCCATTTGAAAGAAATCACGTTTGTGCTCAATCTCAAAAACAGTGCTCTGAAAAAAATTTTAACTACGCCACTGACTTCTACATGAAAATATTTATTATAAGCAGTTTCCATTTTTTTTCTATCCTATACAGGGTCCAAGAAATAATAATATCTCCAAAAGTGCACATTTTCTTAATTTTTTTTTAAAATTTTGATATCATTATCCATTTCGAAAAGGTGCCGTAACTTTTTTATTTACGAATATATCTGAAAACGATTGAAACTTTCTAGAAGCGCTTTTTCACCGGAAATAGGAAACTATATTAAATTTTTTGTTTCGGTTAAAAAAACATTTTTTTATTTCAAATACGAACGCATTTTTTTCATCCTACATTATAAAAAAAATTCAAGATAAAAGAAATTAAAATAATGTATTATTCCCAGTGAAAAAGGACTGATTGAAAGTTTTTATCTTATTTTCGAAAATGAAAAAGTTATGACACATCTTCTTAATCGAAAAAATTTCAAAATAATTTGTTCCCTTTTAGTGCATCTTAGCTTTTTTTTTAATTTCGTTTTGAAAGTAGATTTTTTTTTGTTGAAAATTGTTTTCATTTTTGATTTCCAGTGAATCACGAACTGATTTGCCTGAAAATGGGTAGATCTAATAAATGTGCTACTCATATGAGACAATGTCGTTTAAATGAACTTTTTTATTAATATTATTATTAATTTTCCAAACATGAGATAGCTCGCCCTTTCTCCATTTATTTTTGTGAAATAATTTTCCATCAAATCTGATGATAATTTCATTTCATACATTTGGCACCACTGCATTCGAATACGGCATATACTTGACCACAACGACATTACAGTTGGCGACTCAAATATCCAGAATGGGAATGGGACCAAACAAAAAAATAATCAAAACTCGGTTAAAGATAAAATAGGTCTTAAATACGTTTAACGAAGAAGTGTTATAGACACCTTATAGAGAGATTGAATATACTGGCCGAAATGTTATTTGATCGTAGAATTAAAATTTACAAGATATTGCGAATAATGTGTTCACCATAACATCGCGAAGAATCTTTATTTACACTCAACTTTACCAATGTTTGGTAAGAATGTTCTGAATAGGTTACCTGCGAATCTAGAGATTGGGGCAAAAACGTGGGATTTAATCGAAGTGAATTGTTTTGGGGCCTCGAAAACTATATTACTGCTGTTGCACCAGTAACTGCTCCAGTTCGTCCGCTGATCTCAAAAGGAACGCTGCAGATTCTCTATATCCGGTGATAAGTTGCCTGACTGCTGCCATCTCACCTGTGCTCAATTTGTGATTGATCAGGGGTTTCTGCTTCATGCTCAAATCTGTGGGACCTGCAAGTTGTTCAATTTAGGTTCTCATTTAAATTTTCACAAAACGTTTATCTAAAGTATCTATCTGTGTTTTATAATGATATCTTGAATAATGGCAATTTTCAAACGAACTTCCCAATTTTAAAAAGTGGAAAAACTTCTTCTGATCAAGAATCAATGATTAATCTATTTTCAAACACTTTGAAACTATATTGCGATAAATACGACTTATTGCCGGCTATACCTACATATCGGGCTAAAAACCCTGAATCGCGGCCTACGATATTTAACAGGCCAGAATGTTGCTTTAAAATGCGACGTTGCCGGAACCCCCACATGGGGTTGTACCTGGCTCAGAGTGTTACGACTTTGCACTTGCTGTTCTGCTTTGAAGCGTAACATGTGATAGTTCGCATCAGAAATTCGACCGGGAAACGTGTAAAAAGGTTTGTGTTTTTTCGTGTTCGTGTGATCGGTTTTTCAATCAATAAATAAAGTGAAAATAAGTGTTGCAGTTGCAAGAACAGTTTGTGATTGAATTTTTCGACTTTTAGTGTTCATATCTGGAAGGATTAACAACAGGAAGGTTTCTCATTTTAATATTTATTAAAATTTCATTTGGAAATCTTCGATTTGAGTATTATGCCTCATGCCCGGTTGCAAAAGCAACTATATGAATCTACTAATCAAAAAGTTTTGGTATTTAGATTTTCGAAAGATCCCGCGAGGAGAAGAAAATGGCTAAACGCAATTTTCATAGAGAAAGTAGTTTCAAAGTCAACGATGACAGTGTAGTTTGTATGAAACATTTTCTAGATTCCCATATTTCGAGAAATAACTCTTATCCAACCGCCGAAGCTTCAGTTATTAATATACCCTGAAAAATTCCTAAATTAACTGATGATGCATTTCCTTCAATTTTCCCAAATCGACCGAGTTACATGGCGTCTTCAGTTACTCCGAAAGGAACTGATCCTGAGGAACGGAGACAAAAATTAGTTGTCCATTATGATAATATTTACACCGATTTGGACAAACAAGATCAGATCGATTTTCTGACTTTTGTTGTCATTTCAAAGACAAGGCAATTTTCAACTTCTTTTCCAACGTTGAAGAAAATGACTTTGTTCAGTTCTACAATATAAATTTTGAGGGGGCATTTCCGAAAATATCATCGGGGTTCAAGATCTTGAGTAATTTGGGTATCGAAGTCGTATTTAGAGACGAAGTAAACGCACCCATTTCTAATTTCAAGTGGTTATTAGGTGACAGGTATATTTGTGACTTTTTTCCTCTTTTGATCTTCATTCACCTACTTTATTCGCTTCAGAAAGTGAAATAATTTTCATTCTGATTGTAATCTTGTGGAAGTCAATACAACAGCTACTTCCTCGTGGTGAATTCTGGATTATTTGCGATAAAATATTAAGAAATTATCCGCAGATAAACGAAATGCTGTTTTGTTTTCCTCCCTACAGTTCTTTATTCAATTGTGAATTGAAATAAATTCGAAATTATATCGAAAACAGTGCGAATTGCACAAGAAAACCGTATACTTTCTATATCTACGCGTGTCACTAGACACGTTGCTGGTAACAACGGCAACGTCTAATCTTCCGGCCTGTTAGATTTAGTAGGCCGTGCCTGAATCTATGTCAACACCAATCACGAATTTGTACAGTTTATATTATTTCACGCTATCCCGACTCTGTTCTCTGCATGCTTTTATCCTCACTAACCTCACCTATACTCCATTCATTTTGAAAAAAATCACATAGGAGGTCATGGTATCGTTTTCAGGAGTTGGTACACCTGATGAAAAGTCAGTGCGCACACAGAAAATATCGTTAATGACAAAATGACGTTGCCAGTTTGTTTCTTTGTTTACATATTGTTCGAAATCGAAATGTTGCAAATAACTAGAAAAGGAATCCTTTCTATCAATTCATATGAACGTTAATTATTTTCGTCCATCACATCTTTTCCAATTCGTCTATTTTCCGAATAAATTCACATTCTGAGAAATATGTAATTGCTAAGAATGTAGAAAGGGCAACATAGTGTTTACTTGGGACGTCAAAATATTTTGAGAAGCGTCATAACCTCCATTTCGATACAGAGTTTGATGTGTCAAATTTCCAAGGCCAGAGGTGTCATTTTATATTTGTGAATGGAGTGAATGTATTATTTTAGTTCTCTCACATCCGTTTGCACCATCGTTCCTAAAATATTTAAGTGACGTTTCGATCCTTAAACCTAACCTCAAATTTAAGAATGGGATTAAAACCTAAAATAATTTGTTGAACTGACTGAATATTTGTTGTTTTCTATGAAATTATAGCAAAAAATTTGAAATTTCAACTACCATGAAATCGTCAAAATGACAGTAAAGCTAGGTTATGGAAATGACAACTATCATCTGTATCCGGCCAGCCAATGAAAAGACTTTATTGAACTAGGGTGAAGTTAAACAACATGAAAAACTGAAATATCACTAGATAGAACTATTTAAGGGTCCCTACATAGAAAATAAAATATTGTTCTATGTCCTAAGGTCCCTTACGTAAGAATTCCATTTGAGTGCCATTCGTGCAACTGTCAATATTTAAGGAATCCTTAACTTTAAGGAACGATGGTGCAAACGGATCTTAATCAATAATACTATGCATCGAACAATTAAGATGTCTTTCGCTATTCCAAAGTATCGTTTGTAGTAGTAAATATATTAACCATTTGTGAGAAGACTGGCCCCAGCCGATGAAAATGTGGAAGAGCCAGGAAACAGAGGGTACGGTCCGGCCCTCTGGAAAGCCTGAGTAAAATTGGGTCTATACATGGCGGGGGGAAGAGATCCTGCTGTGCTCGCAATACCAATTCCGTTCATATTGCTCGCTCCTAAACCACTTCCAACAGTCGTTGCACTGCAAAAAAAGGACATTAATCAATAACTAAACCATCAAGTTATACAACTAAATACTATAAAACAATTTTGGTCAAATACACGATATAACAACCAGCATCATCCAATCATACTTAACCTCTAATGTCATATTTTGACAGATTGAGGCCCAACCAGAGCACTTGAGATCATAACAGATCTCACACCCCTACATCTGGTAATTGACAGGATGGCCCATGAGGCCATCCTCAGAATATCTAGAGAAGGTGTAGGTAATGAGAGAATTAGGTGTCTGAGAGTCTGGAGCTCTCTGAGTAACTACATCTCATCTGCAAACCTAGTGATTTAATGGTCAAGAAAGTAAGTACTGAGAAAAACTTCAGTAGGATACTATGCAAAAAAAAAGGAATGGGAGCGGGAATACACCGACCAAATTTTCAAAGAAAATACTGTTAAATGGTATACAGATGGTTCTAAAACCAAAACGGGAGCTGGCGCTGGGGTTCACGGGGCCAAAGCCAAGTGTGCACTATCGTTAGGCTCCTGTGTGGGTATTCTGCAAGCAGAAATATTAGCAATCGAAAGATGTCTAGACTTTAATCTAGAGAGAAACTATCAGAATTGCGACATAGCTATTCACTCAGATCGTCAAGCTGCTATTAAAGCACTGAACTCCTATGTCATCGACTCAAAGTCGACATGGGAATGCCGGAACAAACTCAATGAGGTAGGAAAGAAAAATAAGGTCTCTTCAATCTGGGTTCCTGGTCATTCGGGCATCACAGGTAACGAAGAGGCCAACAAACTTGCCAGAGAGGCTGCTCGGAAACCACTCACTGGCCCAGAATCTTTCTGTGCTATAGGAAAATGTACCTATAAGAAAGAGTTTCTGGAGAAGGAGAAAACTGAAAGAGAAACACTCTGGCAGAATCTCCCAGGGTTGGATCACTCCAAGAAGTTCCTTTGGAATTTTGAAACTGCAAGATTCAAAAGATATTTGGATCTCAGTAAGAACTACACCTCGTCACTGGCTTTCTTACAGGGCATTGTCGCCTCAAAAAGCACTTGCTGAGAATGGACGTATCGGACACTGACGAGTGTAGATTCTGTGTGGAGGAGGAAGAAACTCCTATTCACCTAGTCACAGAATGCTTTGGCATTGTAAGCCAAAGGAAACAATGCTTTGGTCAAGAGACCTGTAGGAGTGAGGAATTAGCCTCACTGAAGCCTTCCGAGATATTGGTTTTCATAAGATCTCTGGGACTGGAAGGCGAGCTGTAAAGCTTTGTCAGGGGGCACAATAGACCATGAAATTAATCACACTGACGAATTTTTCAGGTTATTTCTGAGCATTTTGCTTCTCTATTAAAAATAGTGATGTAAGAAAATAGGGTTAACATTTGACAAATGGTCGATCAGTTGGTACTGTCTGTAGTAATCGTATAATAGTGTTTTCATTATATAAGGTGGCCATCAACTAACCTCAAAGAAGTCTTCATATCAGACGCCATCGACATACTTTTGCTTATGGTATTCGGCGTACAAGATGGCGCCGTCGAAGAAGGAAACACGTTCATTCCGGCTTCCACGTCCATCTTCACTGAATTGCTATTCGAAAAGTCTAAACCTCTATTGATCGGAGCAGTTGTATCGGTGGGCTGAAAAGATTGCAGCAATTAGTACAAATTCAAAGTAGCCATCCAGCTGAGGACCTAACGTTGTATTCAACAACTAACCTGCGTCCCAGGTAGAACTGGCATGGGCTGACTTACTGGCTCAAGTCCTAGTCGCATTCTCTTCGCGTTGTGACTCTCATTCTCGCAGGCTGTCGCCAGGATTTGTTCTGCTTGTACCGAGGTGAGGTGTGCAGGCGTGGGACGGGTCTGGAAAGAAAAACCATGTAAAAAGTTGGAAGGTTTCAGTATCAAAGTTTTTTCCCTCTTCAATAGAGGGTGTCATTTGAAAGCGTACATCTTCAATAACTCAACAACAATCCTTTCTCGAAGTTTTTCGTCGTATTTTTGAACCCTCATAACTTGAGTTTGGAATATAGAAGATGAACAAAATTCTCAGGATATAATGTCAGTAGTGAACTCATCAAACGTGCAAAGTTTCAAGTGCATAGCTCGTACACTTCAGATTTTATAGATATCTAAAAACCCTTGATTTAGTCAGTCACTCACTGATGATCATAAAATTGTTAGGATACTTCCTAACAGTCATATGATAATCAGATGTATTTTGCCGAACGTCCCAACTGAAGTTATGAAAATACAGGGACCCTATAATTAATTGCTTTCATGTTGATAGAAGGTACTTTCATCTTTCCTTTAAACTAGTGTGTCTTGTCATAAATCACCGGATTTGTGGTTATTTCTCATAACAAAATTAGGGTTGTTTTTTCAAAGGTTGCTCAATTGACCGTTCTTACCGACCGAATATACAAGGAGTTTGTACTGCAATGAGCGCTTCAACTCTAACGTCTAACGTAACGACGGTTCAGTTGCGAGACACAGTATGTACTGGGACAAATTTTGTCTCGACTGTCTATCGCGTCATGAACGCCCGGAATGCCTCGCCTCATTTGAAGTGCTACACTGTACCGCTCAAGTATAAAAGTGAGGCTCCTCTTACAAACTCAATTTTGAAACGTGTACTACCCAACACTATTTCTGGAGAATACTCACAGCGTCCCATGAAGAGTTCGGATCTCTGGCCCTTTTGTTCCTCCTACAAGATTTTAGGTACGTCCGGATCCTCTTTCTCGCCCTCTCCGCGAACTCTGGGAATTGCCTCGTGCAAGAGTCGATGATGGCCTGTATTTTTTCTTTGGGTTGTTTGCTGATTGGCACCATTCTATCTAAGTTTTCGTCTACGAATAGCCTGACGAACATCTGGAAGGGAACGAATGATATATTGGATTAAAATTAAAGCGAAATGTTATGGTTTTAAATATATGGGGTGCGGCATTTAACAGTAAATTATCTCAAAAACTACGCACTTTAGGAAAAAAATGTTTCAAATAAAAATTGTTATATCGAGAGGGAATGAAAATGAATATATTTATTTTGTTTTAATCTTGAACTAGACTCGAAGGTGATTTCAAGGTCAATTTGATTTTTCAAATGGAAAAGTATTTTTCAGTGCAGATTCATATTCCTCATGAAAGAAATAGTCATATTTGCTTGAAACTTTTTCATCGGATTCCATGTTCAAAATATATGCAATTAATTGTTATATCGAGAGGGAATGAAAATGAACATACTTATTTTGTTTTAACCTTGAACTAGACTCGAAGGTTCTTTCAAGGTAATATTGATATTTCAAATGGAAAAGTATTTTTTAGTGCAGATTCTTATTCCTCATGAAAGAAATAGTCACATTTGCTTGAAACTTTTTAGTCGGATTCCATATTCAAAATATATGCAATTAATCGTTATATCAAGAGGGAATGAAAATGCACATATTTATTTTGTCATAACCTTGAACTAGACTGGAAGGTTATTTCAAGGTCATCTTGATTTTTCAAATGGAAAAGTATTTTTTAGTGCAGATTCTTATTCCTCATGGAAGAAATAGTCACATTTACTTGAAACTTTTTGATCGAATTCCATATTCAAAATATATGCAATTAATTGTTATATCGAGAGGGAATGAAAATGAACATACTTATTTTGTTTTAACCTTGAACTAGACTCGAAGGTTATTTCAAGGTAATATTGATTTTTCAAATGGAAAAGTATTTTTTAGTGCAGATTCTTATTCCTCATGAAAGAATAGTCACATTTGCTTGAAACTTTTTAATCGGATTCCATATTCAAAATATATGCAATTAATCGTTATATCAAGAGGGAATGAAAATGCACATATTTATTTTGTCATAACCTTGAACTAGACTGGAAGGTTATTTCAAGGTAATATTGATTTTTCAAATGGAAAAGTATTTTTTAGTGCAGATTCTTATTCCTCATGAAAGAATAGTCACATTTGCTTGAAACTTTTTAATCGGATTCCATGTTCAAAATATATGCAATTAATCGTTATATCAAGAGGGAATGAAAATGCACATATTTATTTTGTCATAACCTTGAACTAGACTGGAAGGTTATTTCAAGGTAATATTGATTTTTCAAATGGAAAAGTATTTTTTAGTGCAGATTCTTATTCCTCATGAAAGAATAGTCACATTTGCTTGAAACTTTTTAATCGGATTCCATGTTCAAAATATATGCAATTAATCGTTATATCAAGAGGGAATGAAAATGCACATATTTATTTTGTCATAACCTTGAACTAGACTGGAAGGTTATTTCAAGGTAATATTGATTTTTCAAATGGAAAAGTATTTTTTAGTGCAGATTCTTATTCCTCATGAAAGAAATAGTCACATTTGCTTGAAACTTTTTAATCAGATTCCATATTCAAAATATATGCAATTAATTGTTATATCGAGAGGGAATGAAAATGAGCATACTTATTTTGTTTTAACCTTGAACTAGACTCGAAAGTTATTTCGAGGTCATCTTGATTTTTCGAATGGAAAAGTATTTTTTAGTGCAGATTCTTATTCCTCATGAAAGAAATAGTCATATTTGCTTGAAAATTTTTCATCGGATTCCATATTTAAAATATATACAATTAATTGTTATATCGAGAGGGAATGTAATGAACATATTCATTTTGTCATAACCTTGAACTAGACTCGAAGGTTATTTCAAAGTCATCTTGATTTTTCAAATGGAAAAGTATTTTTTAGTGCAGATTCTTATTCCTCATGACAGAAATAGTCATATTTGCTTGAAAACTTTTCATCGGATTCCATATTCAAAATATATGCAATTAATTATATCCAGAGCGAATGAAAATGAACATATTTATTTTGTTTTAACCTTGAACTAATCTCGAATGTTATTTCAAGGTCAACTTGATTTTTCAAATGGAAAAGTATGTTTTGGTGCAGATTCTTATTCCTCATGAAAGAAATAGTCACATTTGCTTGAAACTTTTTAATCGGATTCCATATTCAAAATATATGCAATTAATTGTTATATCAAGAGAGAGATAAAAATGAACATATTTATTTTGTCATAACCTTGAACTAGACTCGAAGGTTATTTCAAGGTCATCTTGATTTTTCAAATGGAAAAGTATTTTTTAGTGCAGATTCTTATTCCTCATGAAAGAAATAGTCATATTTGCTTGAAACTTTTTCATCGGATTCCATGTTCAAAATATATGCAATGCAATGAATGAATCATTCATTTTGAACATTTACTGAAATTATCATCAAAAAAATTTTATTCAGTTTTTTCTCAACCGTTTGAATGAAATTTATCGAACATTTTAAAATCCGATCAAAAAAGTTTCAAACAAATGTTACAAACAAAAGTTACATTTTTTTTTTAAAGAAGAATAAGAATCTTCATTAAAAATATACATTTTCCTTAAAAAAAATCAAGTTGACCTTTGAATAACCTTGAAGTCAAGGTTAAAGCAAAATAGTTCATTTACAGCTCTCTTGATACCAAACAATTTTTAATTGAAACATCGTTTTCGAGATAATTAACCGTCTCAAGTACTCTGTATACATATAGCATTTTTTAACAAAACAAAAAAACTACTCACGTTGAAGGCTTTAAGTCTTTCGGGGTCGTGAGATTGCGCGTCGATTTTGTCGTCGCTCTCATCATCATCATCGTCTTCATCTTCCTTATTTCCACTAGAACTTGTTTCATCGTGTGCCGAACCTGTTTCAGCATTCACTGGACTCTGGAAATAGATATACATTGAAAGATGTTCCTGTCGAGTGAAAATCTTATACATAATAGGAGTAAATGTGGATTTTCTCCAGTTGTAGGTAACTATTGAATTAGTTATTTCAATCCCAAAAATGGTTTATCCCTAGGGTAACTAAAAAACCTTCTTAAAAAAAAAACTCTACAATTCCTTATTGCTACCCTCGCAATCCTATTCCAAATTTGATGACCTCATCTCAAAGTGATACCACGCGACAAAGCGTTCTCGCGTTCGCGTAGATTCGATAATTTCTTGCTCAAACTCGTATTCCTTCAACCTGTCATATCTCGCGAAATATTTGTTAGAAAACTATGCTGTAAAGGGCGTTTTTTGTGGGTATACTCACAGATTGATCTCTTGTACTTGGCGGTGTAGCCTTCCCTTTGGCGAAACCTCCTAGAGCCGATTGGTATTGCGCCCAAAGCCCGGCCATCTCCTCGTTTCCCGTCACGCTGGACATATCGACGTCTGAATTGCAGTTCCTGTTTCCTGGGAATCAAAGACTTTCTTAGAAATCGCGACTTGGGGTAGTCCCATTTTGAGGGGGCCAAGAGATCACCAAAATTATTTCTGATCTTTTACTGTTGGTCGACAGATTTAAAGTTTTTACATTTTGCAATCTTAAGTCATAAATTAAATTAAGAATTGGAAAATACAGGGCAAGCCCTAAAATAAGTGGAAGAAGAAAAAGTTATAAATTGATGAAGTTTATTATTTCAGCCATCTTCTTTCTTCGATTATTAGAAAAGGATATTGTAAATCGAAGATTGTAATAAATCCATTTCGTGATGGAAGTAGATCAAGATGAATAATATCTATCTATACCATTTCCAAATGTAATTCAGAAACCGCCAATTGTATTTCAGATTAGTCACTTGATTTTCAGAAAGCGACAATTGAATTTCAGATTAGTCAATTGAATATCAGAAAACATCAAATGTAATTCAGATTAGCAAATTGAATTTCAGAATATCTCATATGAAATCCAGATTAGTTAATTGTATTTCAGAAATCTTAATTTGAAATTCAGAAACTTCGTATATTATTTGAATTTAAGTCGGATTTTGAGTCATACATTACTCTTTTTCATAATGGTTATCATATCGTCAATCATATATCATATTCAATCAGGTATGTTTCCCTGTATGAATAAAACCAATATAATCTGGTGAAATCTATTGGTGCTGGCTCTTTCTTTTCTTCAACACTGGATTTTAGTAAAAATATGCTAAACCTTCCCAATCGATTTTTCACCTAACACCGCAGCTTCAGGAAGCACATAATACCAAATGAAACTTAGTCAAATTGAGTACATTGGAGATGCAATTGGCAACAGTGTCTGCAGCTGGTCTATTAGCCATGGAGAGACTACGAGGATCATTCACAGCGCTTTCAGCAAATGAATGGGTTGAGGGTTTGTTGCAACAGTGGCAAGATATGAGGAACCAGTTATCAGATTGAGTGATCGTCTGTGATAATGCTGCATGCCATTCGAGATTGGAGACCGTGATCACCCAAACAGTAGCAGTACTGCTGCGGATGTGCCTTTATTTTACCATGCTCAATCCAATTGAAATTTAATGGTCGAAAATAAGAACTTAAGTAAAAACAAACCTCAGAATTCCAAACAGTGTGCCACCGGGGGTTATTGAAAAAAGACTAACATACCTAGAAAATATTATTGACCGAACTAAGATGCAATTGCGATATCAGACATGCCTGTATGGCTCCAATTTTTTTTAGTTTTGTATTAAAATTAAAATTCATTTATTAATATTGTTTTAATTCCGAATCACCTACAATTGATATTTTCTGAAATGGAATCTGGTATCAATGTGCGTATGAAATACATTTCGAATTGCCATTTCTGAAATATAATTGACCATATCTCAACTTCAATTGAGTGTGTTATCTGAATTACTTTGATGTTTCCTGAAATACAATTGATTATTTCGGAAATTCAATTGACTTATCTAAATTTCATATGACATATTCCGAAATTCAAATGACTAATCTGAATTACACTTGATGTTTTCTGAAATAAAATTGACTAATCTGAAATAGAAGTGATGTTTTCTGAATGTCAACTGACAATCTCTGAATTACAATTGGAAATGGTGTAGTATTTTGGTGATCTCCCATAGGAATGAACATACATAATTGTGAATGTCAACCAGTGTAAACTTGTTCAGCTTGTGTTACCTTGTGATTGATTGTGGTAGTTCCATGCCAAGAGCATCAGCTTGAGTTTGTCCGTATCTTTCATCGAGCCACCTCCTGCACAGCCAATTATATCACGATTAGCAGGGTTAGCTTACACAAATCAAAAAAATCAAAAGCAACATTCAAATTTTTGCAATGGGTCGAAAACAATGGTTTCCTATGATTGACCCAGATTTTCAAGAACGCCTATTGAGATTAATGGGTCATTATAATTTCACTCCCAGTTTCAGGAACGTCCATTATACTTTAATGGTTCATTAAAATTTCAATTCTCCATAAAACAAGGTATCTATGCCTGTTTAATGTAGGATAGACATTTTGATGGACCATTAATTATAATGGACGTTCTGTAAACTGAGGGTGGGAAAATCAAAAATATACTCAGTGAAAATAACACCCATTAATAATGAATTTAAGAGAAATTTATATCAACAATTGTTGTAATAATTTCATAATTAATGGGTATTTTCTTTTTTATGTAACTCATTGTGGGCTTCTTGAACGTCCATTGAAATTTAATGGGCCTTTAAAATTTTAATTCCCTATTAAAGAAGGTATACATGAATTCCAAAATTGCATATTCTGTTTAATTAATTAGGAATCAAAATTTCAAAGACCTTTTAAGTTTCGATCGACGTTCGTGAAATTCACTGTTTATTTGTATTGATTGTTAATGGAATAATGTAGTGATATTTAGATCGTTTTAGAGAGTTCTCGGCTTGCCAATGAAAAAAAAATAAAAAGGGGAATTTGCTAACTGAAAATATCATCGGTACAATATGTCGAAAAGTTTCGTCTGTATAGAATATTCAATAATCCAAATTCCAGAAGCTAGTAGGAAGAAAAAAAGCTGTTTATTATCAACAAAAATTTCATTACAAATTTTAAGACGAAATTAAAAATATATCGAATGATTTTTATTTTTTTTTCTGTCATAGTTTCACTTAAGTGTCGCTACATATTGCGTCTTGTGACAATATCAATAGTGTATGCAGACAAGAAAATAGAGAAATGAAGAAAAATTCCAGATGATTGCATAATTTGTTACGTACCGAAAATTGCAACGAAAATTCAAATTATCACAACATACAACCGTAGTTCTGCGGAATAACAGAAATAAGGTTATATGTACGTATAATCTAACCCTGCTCTGGTACCTCGCATTTAATGGTAATTTGGTATGAGCAATTTGAAAGATACAAATGTGGAATACAAGAATCTTTTGTCGTTATTTCGGAAAGTTCGGATATAAAAAAATGCCTAATAAATTCATGGGATGATAGCGATCGATGTGTTCGCAGCTGATTGTTGTGGTTAAGATTTTGAGTTGTGAATTTACCTAGAAATTGATCCTCGTCGTTCGCCTCTACGGATTCTGGATTTGGCAGATTTTCCTGCAACAAAAAAAATTTATTAGGTAATGTTGAATGTATTTATTTTAAAATAAAATATGAGTCATTGTATAGCCACTCTGCTCTAGTCACTCGTACACAGGGTAGGATACACAGGGGTTTATTCTCAGATTAGTGCCTATTAGTGCCGTTAAAACGGCTGCGATATCATGCTTGCTTAAATAGTAATTGAGTGTTATTTTTCAGCAAGTGTGGAGTTAGCGAAAATTCATTTTTCGATTTCCAACGACGTCAATTTTCGTCTTCATTAACTACTTGCAAAACTTAGAATAGATAGATTGTCAAAACAATATTCTGTCATTGTAAACGCCAAAAAAATTTCCAGTATAATTCGATGTTGGGTACCTTCGAGCAAAAAATTCATCCGTTGCCATACTGATCTCTCAAAAATACTCGTTTTGATTAGTTGAAAATTTCAGGTGTGGAACTTTCAAATATATTTCATTTTTTGTATATCTGGGCTTTCGATATATCAGAGTTTCAGCCTTCAAATTGGAAGAAACAAAAAAATCGGTAGGTTTGCAACGATGATGCAGAATTCAATGGACAAGATGTGTGACTCGAGTTTATATTACGCAAAATGAATGAATAGCATACCTCTCCATAGATGGCGGCACGTTATTAAAACATATAATTGCGTATAACTAAAAAACTAGGAAGGTGCATTCAAAGATTTATACGACACCAATTAGCACTATTAAGGCACTAAATATTTGACATAGTTTCAGATATGTGCTTCCAACTTTCACTATTAAACAAAAAATGTTATCGCACTAATAGGCACTAATTAATGCACAAAGAATTTTTACGAAATTCCAATATATCGGTGCTGAGCGTAAAGTTCGCACCAAAGGAAATAATCCCGAATACATATTATGAAAACTATTCATTATTTTCAGTGTGAAGTCAGAACCAAAAACTTGAATCCTCAATTTCTCGAAAACTACAATGGTGCTGTCATTGATTCAAACGGCACTAATAGGCACTAAATAAACTGCTCCACATTAGTTAGGGATAATGACTTAAATTGCAAAAAAAAAATAGTTTGAATGAGATTTCGTGATGAAAATTCATATTAATCTGATTTCAAGTTGCAGGAAATAAAATTAATTTCAGCCTGTAGGTCTGCAGCGTATACAGGGTGGTTAAAAGAATCGAGTAAAATAACGAAATTTTATTCTCAGAGAATTCAAGCATTTTAAGACTATCAATACAATGTATGGCCTCCAAGGGCATCAATAACAGTTTGACATCTTCTTTTGCATACTACACACGAGGTTGTTAAACATTTCTTGGGGAATTTGGTTCCAGAAATGGGGCAGAAGCTCTCTCAGATCATTTAAGGATTCTGGGGTAGGTTGATGATTATTTAATCTTCTTTGGAGCATATCCCATGCATTTGAAAAGTTTCACCAATAGCAGCGTGAATTTTTGTCGAAACATTGTAAATGAATACGATATCCCTAACTCTTGTGGAGCAGTATACCAAGGTTGATGAATCTATAAATTGGTCTGCCGATTTGGCAAGGAAACATCGTAACTTTTCGCATCAGGAATGTCGATGAGAGTAGAATTCTTTAATCGTCATCCATGACAATCCATTAGGAACACCTAAAGCCATAAATTTCGCGCACGTCACTGCTGCGATACTCGACGATTGTCAAGTTTTGATCTCGCGTTCAACTGTCACAGTACCGGTTTCGATATGAAAGAGAGCGATGTAATTCATAATCTTTTTGCTGGTACAACCATGAATATTCGGTCCATTCGTCAAAGGCTCGTGACACTGAGATATTGATGAGGTCTTCTTTTTTCCAGATTCGGGTTATTTTATTACAAACCGCAATATCGATGTTTCGCCGATCATAAACGGGATAATGTTTTTCAACTCGGTCACAAAATAATCTGTATATATAAAAATGAATTGCTGTGTATTAAAAACGGCTGGACCAATTTGGCTAATTTTGGTCTTGACTTATTCGTGGAATTCCAGGGAAGGTTTAAAAGGTGAGAAAATATACAAATGCAAGGTATTTAATATGGTTTTTCCTTAGAAATGGAGGTGATCGATTATCATTGATTTTCGATGATTGATGTTTGACAATTAAACATCGAAGTTTTAAAATTGATTTTGCATTATTTATAACATCGTTACATCTATTTTTCGATTCCGATCTCTCAGTATCATTATAAGGTGCGAAAAAAGAGCACTGTGGATTATAGAACTCTATTCGAATAGGCAACAAAAGTAAGTGATAATTTTTTCATAAAATCAATCAGTTTAAATCGCTTTGCCAACGAGTTCAACAAGCTTCTGAAAGCCCCCTTATTGTTTTTCTCGATTCTCTATTATATCGACTAACTTGCGCATTCGCCAATTCGTGTCACAATAATTCCAAGGCACATTTGAATTGTCCCAATCTTGTTCTTGATAAGCATTGAATAGACGAGCACGCTTTTTCATAATTTCGTAAGGATCGCGTCTTCAGAGGTATGAAAAAAAAATTTGGATAAATTTTTGGTTCGTTCTATTGAAATTGCGTTCGTCAATTCAACTTGAATGATGTAAATTTAAAATAACGTTTCTAAATTCAAGTCGAATGATGCGAATTTGAAAACACGTTCTTTATTATGTAAGTTTAAAATGACGACCGTCTTTAAAACTTGAATTATCTAAGGAATTATATAAGGTATGATCTTAAGTCAACATGACGTTTTTAGCATAGCTTTTATCTCAGGCTTTGAGCGCGGCGACCGAATGTAGAAATTCCGTAACGAAAAAACCTAACACAGCCGTGTATCGTCGGTTCAGTTTGGCAGACTTCGGCACGGTGTTTGGGTGCTTGCGACTAGACGGATGCGTGCAGCCACTCTAGCAGTGCGAAATGGAGTCGGACTCATTAATCTTCATTTAAAGTGTTCAGGGTAAAACAAACACTTTGTATTTCGAATTACGGATAATTTATTTGCTTTTTAGAAAGAAGCTTAATTATGCTTCAATTTGTGATATCGCTCAAAGTTGTCACATCAACAATGATTTTTTTATGAATTTTTGAATTCGGATAGAGTTCGAAAAACAGAATTAATTTACCTGAACAGGACTTAGTCATCTTGTGGAGGTCGAAAATAAATAATAAATTCTCTTTAAAAAGTTACTTAAGATGAGGAAGACTATAACTATTTGTTGATATACTGGGTGGCCACCCCCAGACTCGGATCTCATTGCGATGAAGTAAATGAAGGTATATCAAAAAAAAAATTGGTTAAGTGTATAGGGTATACATAAGCATATTTCAAAATTATTCATATGTATACCGGGTGTTCGACAACAAAGATATAAACCAAAGTGACACTTCTTCCAATGTAAAAACCTCTAACTGAATTCGTAAATCGGCAAGAGAAATGTATACAAGCTAATGGTTGTCATTTCGAACATTCTGAAATAACGTTGACTCATTCGTTTCTATTTTCATTTTTATTACTGTACTTTACTGTATTTTAGTTTCTTTCATTTGTTTTTGTTTCGTTGAAGCTCTGAACTTTTTTGAAAATTTTCTACTAATACTTTCGCATATTGTATTCAAACATGAGATTTTCATTTCTCTTCATGGTGAAAAATTCAATTTTTGGAACTTGAGCCAAATTCAAAAATTAAGCGATATCACAAATTGAAGCATAATTTAGCTTCTTTCTAAAAAGCGAATCAATTATTTGTAATTCGAAATACAAAGTGTTTGTTTTACCCCCAACACTTCAGATGAAGATTAATGAGTCCGGCCCTGGAATAATGAAATCATTGATATCTTTCTGTCTCGACCTTAGCATGTGCCAATAACCTCCCAAGTTTCAATAATATCCGTCAATAAGTTTGGATTTTATGATGTTCTAAGTATTTCCATGAAGTTGGAAAATCACCCTGTAGCTTTCTAGGGAAATCCAGAAATAAATTTTTTATAGTCAATCAGTAATCGCCTAGTCCAACTCTATATCTGGTAAGAGTATGTACAGTTATTCCTCAGACACCCTGTTTATGTATTGTAAGATGAATAAATATTTCAAATCAACATTATCTTCTTATTTTTGAATACATAGATGCTAATGCAATAGCTTTACCGCGGCAGTCCTCGAGTGCCACACGTGCTTTTTTTATTTCAAATTGAATGATGTAAGATTGAAATGAAGTTCGTCATTTCAATCTTAGGATCACAGATTATTCCGGTCAAAACTTTTTTCTAGATAAATCGACCGGGGTCATTTTTTATATAGATTCGAGGTCGTAGATTATTAGAATATGTAATCAGTTTTTCTCCAAGATTAGTATTATGGGAAGTAAATCACTTTTTGTGGAAAATTCCAGAAAATTTGATCAAGAAAAAATCAAACTGGATAAATGCTGATTTTTTTGCTTATAGATTGATCATTAACGAATGGAAAAGACCAATTTTCATTCACCTATCACGAACTTTTTAGATTTTCTGATTTTTTTCGTGAAGGTCCAAAATTTCGAATTTTCCATAGACCATAACTTAAAAAATAATAGTTTTAGAAAAAATTTGTTTACATATTCGCAATGTACGCCTTGGTAGCTCGAGTTTGATGTCGATCGGAGAAATTTTTTTTTTGAAAAATTGCGATTTTTCGAAAAAATTTTTTTGCTCCGATCAAAACCATAAGGTCGGATTGTACCCCCTTTCAAACCAACCGACCACGAGGGTTCCGTTTTAGCCACGTTCGTCGACGATTCCATCGGAAAGCCCGTCACGTAGCGTAACAAGTTGCGACCGGTCGCCAAAAAAAATCGATCTCGAGACGGCCGAGCGCATCATCTTCAGCGATTAACGCCATAACGGGAAATACAGGTGAGTCAGGTGTCTAGATAAGGCGAAAGGTCTTCCGACCGACGGAAGTCGCGGCAAGACTTTTCCAACCGGATACGAGATGGATTCGTAAAAATATATCGCTGAATGAACGCCACTTCCGAGACTCGAGAAACCGCAGAGGCACTAGAGAAGTGCAATCGATTACGCTGCCGAAAAAAAATTACTCTCTTCGTTCATTCCGTTCGCAGAATGAAAATGAGGATGGAGAGAATGCAGAATCTTCGTACTTTTGTAGCGATAAGTAAGCACTAATTCTGAAACTATATCAAATATACTGCTCCACAAGAGTTAGGGATATCGTATTCAATCGTTTTGAAAAGTATGTAATCTTCAAGAAAATTGCTACATTCAGTAGCGGATACAGTAAAAACTCAAGGGGGGTTCTAAAGAGATATTGAATTATTAAGCTATTGCATAGCTTTTATGTCAGGCTTTGAGCGCGGCGACAAAATGTAGAAATTCCGTAACGAAATACCTAACACAGCCGTGTATCGTCGGTTCAGTTCGGCAGACTTCGGCACGGTGTTTGGGTGCTTGCGACTAGACGGATGCGTGCAGAGCCACTCTAGCAGTGCAAAATGGAGTCGGCAATCTCGCTGTTCCCATTGAATTGCGAACGGTAAATATTTCATTAACATCGGATAGAAAATGTATAGCCAAACGCAAACATTTTCAATTAACTTCAGCTCTTGCTCCAACTATACATAAGTCGCAAGGTGGAACTTTTGACGAAATAGTATACGAGTATAGTAAATCACATTTTCAGTTGCACTCTCTTGGGTGACTAATATTGAAAAGTTGTATATTACGACAAAAAATGATAATTCTGTACTTAAGTTTTATCATAATCGAAAGCAAGCTGCAACGACTGCATCTTTGTTGCAAAAATTCGAAAGTGTTCAGACGATAGCCCAAAGTGTCTTAGATTTCATTAGTGATAGAAATGGCATTTCAACAATGACTTTCAATTGCCAAAGTTTACATAGTCACAAATACGATTTACAAGATTCATTTACGAGACAAACCAATGTGTTACTTCTTACTGAAACATGCATGACGCGTGATAATCCGATTGAAATACCTGAATTCAATTGTATTGTTCAATTCAATCGAGATACTGTTCTAAAAGGTCGGTAGTAATAATGTTACTAATATTATGACTCCGAATATTGAAATAAATATTGAAGACGTTAGCGATGTTAATGTTAGACGCTCATTTGTTGGAGATTGTTGTGCATGCATATGCAAACTTAAAAATGGCCTACACATAGTCATGGTAGCAATTTACATTTCTCCGGATCCAAAATTGGACGAGGTAGAGCATTTTATTCATCGCACTTTACTGGAGTACACTGAAGAAGGGTCGAAAATACTTGATACAAATGGTAATAAATTTCCACTTATCTTGGCTGGCGATTTAAAAATTAACTCCGCTGATAAAAAAATCAGAGCGGTTGAAAACTTTTTTTTCGGAAAAATTGAATTTAAAAATGAATAATGATCCACAAGAATCCACAACAAAATATGGGACCACTATTGACGCGGTATTTTCCAGATATTTAGAAGACATTAAGTCTCAAACTTATGTTTCCTATTTCAGTTACCATAAACCTATAGTTTCAATGATAAAATTCCTGAATAACCTACATGTATTCTTATTTTTGAATAGATGCTATGCAATAGCTTTACCGCGGCAGTCCTCGAGTGCCACACGTATATTTTTTTTACTTCCCTCGTAATAAAAATTCAATCGTTGTCTTTATGTCTTATGCTATTATTTTTTCATTCATAAGATGATATGAGAAATCAGCATATAATTTCGAAGGAAGAAATTTAAAGAAAAAATAACATGAAACTTTTGTAAGGGATTTAAAATGTGTTTTTCAGTGTAACAGTGGGTTTAAAATCTTATTTTCTCAATTGTATAGTTTGTTTGTGTTTTAGGAGTAATGTTGGGATGGGGGTGTCCACGCAAAACTTCGGTTTTGGTGGATTTCATCTTGTATATTTCTGAATTGTTTGTAATTTTCCTATTATTATTCTGTATGTTTTGTAAAAATTCTACGAATAAACACTATTATTTTTATTATATTATTATTATTATTATATTATGTGGGTCATGACCTCCCAATTCACGAGACCTTAAACAATCCTCCACCAAACCGCCTCAAATCCCGGAACCCCTTAGCCCGCAGATCAAACAAGACTGGCGCCATAAGTGGAACATGGCACCAATACACAAACATTACATAGTTGACCCCACACTTGCTCTACCAGGATTTGATCTGAAGAGAAACATCTGGAGTAGACTCAATAGAGTTAGGACTGGCCATGCAAAATGTAATGCTATGATGTTCAAGTGTGGACTTTGCCAATCTCCAGCCTGCGACTGCGGAGCTGATCAACAAACTGTAGAGCATATTGTCCGGGAATGCCCTTTAAGGAAGTACCTGGGACCATTCAGAGACATTATTGATGCGACACCTTCTGCACTGGACTGGCTACGTTCTCTGGATGTGGAGCTTTAATTTGAAGTTTTGATCATATCTTTACCTACCTTTTTACTTATGAGTGTCTTTATTTTTTTTTATTTTTATGTTATGTTTGTTTTATATTCATGGTGACTATAATTTATACTTGTTCAGTGCTGTTGCTTTGCCAAACGATAAATAAATAAATAAATTATATGTGGGTTCCTAATGGTGGCGGGCGTGTGCCCCCTGCGCCCCCTATACGTATCCGCCACTGTCTACATTCAGGACACCCATCCCATTCTTTTTTCCCAATTGACATCCATTCACCACAAGAACAAGCCTAGTAACAGACTAACAGTCGGCCTTATCCTCATTTCCCCGTTTTTTGCGTGGACCCAAAAGGCCCCCCGGGTGCCGTCCTAGGGGGGCGCGGCGGTCGTCGGACGGGGGCGACACACACGTAGGCTTTGCGGTCTGATGCACTGCGCCGCCATTCTTCTTGCCCACGCGGGGCCCGAGTTATGCATGATACAAAGAATACAAGATATGATCTTCCGGCGAACGAAAATGAGACCAGTTTGCGCACCGCGTCATCTGGAGAGTATTCTCGGGCGCGTAAATTGAATTTCAAACAACTTCGGGTTTTAACATAATGCGAATTGTATCTTCATAGAGATTTTTTATCAGATGTACGTTCTTTTGAGGCAACTTTTCTAATTGAATTGATTAAGCTAAGAACATAGCAATAATTGATTAATATTTTGAGGATCATTCCAGATTTTAAACACAAAAATTCTGGTTTCATTTGAATTATATTTTTCATGAGGCTGAAGGACCTAAGTTCGATGGCCAATAAAGAACTGTTATTATTTTGTTTTTCATGAGGCAAATTTTGTAATAGAATCGATTTAGCCAGGAATGAAGCAAGTATTTATTTATATTTTGTGAATCATTTGTCTGATTTCGAACGACAAATTTTTTAATTTGAAGAATACTCTTAATTTATGATGTACATATTAGTCTCCACTCAATGTTATATTCATTTAGCCACTGATAAATGAATGTAATAAATTCTCAGCCATTATTGTAACTGAATTTGATATTGTCATCAAAATATCAGTCTTTAATACAATTGAATTTGTTTAAATCTGGCTTATTTTTGAGAAACTTTGTTTTCTGAGACATTATATTGCACTGACCAAATCAGTCTTTAAGATAATTAATTGTTGAAAATAGCATGAAAATATACGAGACCGGCTGAAGGACCTCGGTCGATTGCCTGTTGACTTTGTCAATAAAGATCTGTTAGAAGTAGTACATAAGACGTATCATAAAATGCTTTCAAGAATTTTCTCTTTTTATTACCTACAATAAGTAATTCAGGATTATTGTAGTTAAAGACAAAGGAACAGAAGAAAAAACAAATATATTTTGATATTTTCCTATATTGCTGTAAGAAGATTGACACAATTAAAAAATGTTTCGGACTACAGGCTCCCAACGCCCAACACTTGAACTGCATTGTACAAATAAATGTAGTAATCATTTCAATTAAAAAATGGAAAATAAATTAAAAATTATCAAACGAATAACACCGACAGTCAAGAATTTCCTAAAACTATTGTTTCCAAGTTCAGAATCACAATTCTACAAATATTTTATTAATTCTTTCCTTCAAAATGCACAAAATTGAAAAATTCCACAATTTGTAAGCAACAATATCAATATTTACATATACAATGTTGAATGAATGAAAATAAAATAATGTTTCATTTAGAAAATAAGTTTGTCCTTCTGTTCTCTTCAAAGATAAACACATGTTGTCTTCTTGGATTCTAGTTCTTATTTTTCAATTCTACACATTTTCATCCAATAATAGCTGATGTCATTTGAAATCTCGAGTTCAACGAAAAATTGAATGAAGAATCATTTTTCAGTAGAATGCCTTTCTCTCTAAAATATCGTATCGAAGAAGCATAATCCTTATGCTAATTCTATTCCTTGCATCTTCTTCGGGCACTCTTGCATTACAGTAATCAAACCATCAGTCATTGACCTAAAATCAACAAATCGTTTCATAATTTTAAGAGAAAATGTGACAAAATTTCTCTTACAATTAAAGAAAAAACAGCACTGCATCCAGTTATTATCATCAAATTTTCCTACGACTCCACTTCTCAAAAATTACCCTAGAGTTTGAATGTGAAAAAAGTTTCGTTTTGTAGCAAGCTTGCCTTTCTGACCCACTCCCATTCAATGATTCAGAAGATATTTTGTGAACTACATTCAATTTATTTGCACCCGCTAATGATATCGTCATATGAACGAAATATGTATTCGACAAGTTAATAGTCAATTCCCTATGAAGTGCTCAATTTTCTTCACCCAGCTCTGACACCATTGCTGATAGAAGAGCCTGCATTTTCAGCAAACACAACCATTTTGAGTGATTTCTCTGTTTTATCTGCTCTGATCTTCAGCAACAGCAAGTAGTTTCTTAAAGATTCGATCGGTACAGTTTCATCGTTCACCTAGTTAACAAATGAATCTGATGTGACATCATAAAAGATTTTTTTTTATGTATCCTTCTGAAAACAGCATATTCTATAAATCTGGAATTTGCATTAACTTTTTCCTTTTATGAGCATTCGTTCCCAACTTTCTTGATATGTGGGGATTATATGATAACACCTCAATTTCATAGATAGGTATTCGTGATGATGAATTCTGGACTTATTCAATCATCAGCATTTAAGTAATCACTACAAATAAATATTGTTATAATTTCTTAATGATTCAATCCCCTAATTTTCTAATTACTCACTTAGTAACCAAAGAATTTGATATGAACCAATTTATAACGTATGCTTCTATCGAGGCTTCTGTCAACATGATTTTACTTTTTGTAACTCAATGATTATTTTGGAAAAGAAAGATTTACTGTAAGTACTGCATCTTCTTTCAAAAAATGACACTCTTTAGATGACGATCTTGTGGGCTTAAACTGCAAATCTGTAACATAACTGTTTCCTGAAAAATGTTTCGAACATCTTCTGCTGATTGAAGGAATAACTTCGTCATTTTGTTTACAGCCATTATCCCAGATTTTGATGATTTCTGGGTGTCTTGGAAATCGAAAGAATATGGTATTTTGATCGAACATTTTGGGCTGATTATCGCTGGTACACAAAGCTACTTCACATCTCATATTTGAAATTTGCTTAAACAAATTGTTGTCGTGGCCGTTTCAGAACAAAAAATAAGAAAGAACTGTAAAAATACTTCCATATCTTTCAAAAGTTAGCGACGATAACTTATTTTATAACATTAAGCCATAACAAATCTTGCAGATGACAGATGTTTGAATTTGTCGGGATTGTTTACTCTCCAGATGACGTCACAGCAAGATGCGCAAGATCATATCTTGTATTCCTTGTATCATGCGAGTTATGCGTCCCGCAACGAGACCAGCGGGACTGTAATTGCAACAAAGAGCTCGATAATGCATCACGGTAATGGATTCGGCGGTCGCGACGGGCCTTTCGAATGTCATTCGACGACCGTCATTTCGTCCGGACCGAATGACGGCAGTCATTTCATCTTTATCACGAGAACTGTAGCTAGAAAAGACCTGCAAGAGTTGAAATGTTTATAATTGACCATATCCATCAGCTATCGTTATTTCATTTGAATAACCTTTTCGGGAACTTTCCTTTGAAACATAATTTTACTCCTAAATACTTGGGTGTTAAATTAGATTCCTCTCTGAATTACAAAGCACATTTGGATGACTTACGAATGATGCTGAAAACGAGAAATATCATTCTACAGAAACTTGCTGGTACGTCATGGAGTGCTGACCCGACTACCCTTCGCACAGCAGCCCTCGCCCTGGTCTTTTCCACCGCTGAATATTGTTGCCCTGTTTGGCTCAATAGTGTTAATGTTCAGAAAATCGATGCACAGCTCAATTTTTCAATGAGAATAATTACTGGAACCATCCGATCTACACCTATCCAATGGCTACCAGTGCTATCAAATATAGTTCCTCCCCATATTCGAAGACAGTCTGCAACTTGGAATTCTTGGAATAAATTCAATTCATTTCCGGATTCTTTTCCGATACTTTCCTACGTTCCAGAAAATAGAATTCCAAGACTGAAATCTCATAAATCTATTTGGTCGAATAATTTTCTGAATTCGAACTTCAGCTACAACGAAATCTGGAAATCCGAATGGGATGCATGTTCTTTATCTAATATAGATCTAATATCTGATCCATCGAATAAAGTTCCTGGTTTTAACCTTTCCAGGAGAATATGGTCCCTTCTTAATCGAATAAGAACAGGTCATAGTCGTACCAATGGCATGCTTTTCAAGTGGAATTCAGTTGATAGTCCTAATTGTGAATGTGGTGAATCAGAGGAAACAGTTGAACACCTAATTAATAATTGTTCGATTTATAAATTTCAAGATGGCATTAGAGCCATCCATAATGTATCAAATTCATTTTTGCAATGGGTAGAAAATTTTAGATCAATTTGATGAAGTATAAATTGAATTCTCTTGTTGTTCTGTCTTTTTTTATTTTCAGGTTGGAGTTTGTATTTGGAAATCTTTCCTCCGAAAAGCCGTTCCAACAATCGTGATGTTCTTCTATATAAGATATTCAGATACAACAATTTTATTTTATTTTTTTTACGTTGCGGGACGCAACGAGACCAGCGGGACCGTAATTGCAACAAAGAGCTCGATAATGCATCACGGTAATGGATTCGGCGGTCGCGACGGGCCTTTCGAATGTCATTCGACGGCCGTCATTTCGTCCGGACCGAATGACGGCAGTCATTTCATCTATAATCACGAGAACTCTCGCCAGAAAAGACCTGCACAGTTGAATTTATTTTTTAATTTATTTCCAAAGTAGAACACAAACAGGCATTTCAGCCCAAAACAGTATTTACAAATTAACAAAAAAAATATATAAAACAATCTCAGTGAAATAGAAATAAATCTAACCCAGTCTGTACCTACTTTCAACTAAACACTAAGAGAAAAACCCAACAAGAACAGTTTTTGATTGCAGGAAGAAAACGAGAACAAATACATTGATTAGTAATCTAGCATGCATTGACAAATTCTTTGGACAATTTCTTAAGTTGAGCAAGAGAAAATGAAAAATATCAATACTGAAAGATACTGAGTTAAAAGTGGGCAAAGTAGCCAACTGAGCTTTGCCGATCTGATCGCTTTAGTGACTAGTTTATGCGAAAAAAAGGTGAGACGACTAAAACCAACCAACCAAATCATTGAAATGACGTTCATTCGACATTAATTTCAGTTCCCCAACTGATTTCAAATATGCTGCACCACAAAATTTAGGGATATCGTATTCAATCGTTTTGAAAAGTATGTAATCTCCGAGAAAATCGCTGTAAAATCATTTCAAACTCAATAACAACTTGGATTCCCTAAGTTCATCCTACTGAAGTTAATGTGAAAACGAATAAGAAGTTTTTTTTTTCCAGTGTGCAAGTTGTTTCGATATTTGGATGTTTTAAGATCTTGATTTTAACAGGGTGATGACATGTACTCGAAAGGCTTTTAATGAAGTTGCGAATTTATATTGACATTGGACTTCATATTGTGTTCTGAGGATGGCTATGGGCCGAAACATGTCAACACAATAAATTGAATAGTCCAAGCACACTGGACAAAAGTTTTCTTATACGTTTTCAATAACAACTTGAATCGACCCAATAAAAATCAGTATGAGACATTTCGTTAATCTGGTCGCCTTTTTTCTGAAGTTTGCTTCTTTGCATATGCTTCATGAATGTTCTTATTTTGGAATGGATTCAGTATATCAATGGCTTCGATTTGAAATGAGTTTTCTGAAAATGCCAAGACGTAAGTTACAGAATGCTGAGGCTAATAGGGCAATCGAAATTCTACAGGGTGGCCTTACTCAGGTTGTTGTACCGGAAAGGTTCCAAGTCAGTCAAAGTGTGATATCCCGACTTTGGAATAGGTTCAGGGAGACATGTTCCGTGTTGGAAAGGCCAAGGCTTAGTGAGCGACGAGAAACGACACCTGCTCAGGATCGTTTCATCACTGTTTCGGCGAGAAGAAAGCCTACATATACGTGTGTATAGTGCCATGGAATACTCTTCAAAATGCAGATGGGGTCCAGTTTCCATCGAAACCATCAGATGACGTTTGAGAGGGGTGAATCTAGGTTTAAGACGTCCATTAAGAGAAGTTCCATTAACACGTAACCATAAGCGTCAAAGACTAGAATGGGCAAGGCAACATATCAATTGTCCTGGGAGTATAAACGCCTTACACTATAGGGAGCATGTCATTGACAATGTTTTCCCAAATTTTCACGCTGCTATTTGTGAAACTTTTCCAATTCTAGACGATAACGCTGGACCGCACCGTGCAGTCATAGTTAAGAATGCGCGCGAGGAGCTTGGTATTCCACATTTACCAATACCTCCGCAATCACCAGATTTGAATGCATGGGATATGCTCCAAAGAAGATAAGATAATCATCAACCTACCCCAGAGTCCTCAAATGATCTGGGAGAGCTTCTGCCCCGTTTATGGAACCAAATTCCTCAAGAAATGTTCAACAACCTCGTGTGTAGTATGCAAAGAAGATGTCAAGCTGTTATTGATGACCGTGGAGGCATACATTGTATTGATAGTATTAAAATGCTTGAATTCTGTGGGAATAAAATTTCGTTATTTTACTAGATTTTTCTCAACCACTTCCTGCAACTTGAAATCATATTAATGAATTTTCATCACAAAATCTCATTTAAACTATATTTTTTTGCAAGTCAATATTCCTAACTCATGTGGAACATTATTTTGGATTCAATTGAAAATTTTAAAATTCGTTTATTAACGACTCATGCATGAAAAATCTACATCGTTCGTCATTTCTTCTTAAATAGGAATGAATTTTACAACTCGAATAAATTCTTTACACTATATATATAGTAACATTTCTACCAAAATCAGACTTTTGGTTTTGGAGTTCTATGATGAAAACCGTTGGACATTTCTTGTTCTTTCGGGTTTTTATTCCCAAATTTTTATCAGAACTCATCGTTGTAAACACGAACACATTTTCATCGCGAAAAATTCGCCAATAACTGTGACGACAGTAGAGGGTAATTCGGCTGAGGAAATCGTTTTCCCTGAAAACCGAACGGTACGGCACTGTCCTCACTGCCGCCGTTGGCATCAGGGGAGGCGGTGCATGCATCCTGCAACATCATCCATTATTCACGTGGCTCTGATACGCTAAGAGGGTTTCGAAGGTACTGAATCAGAAGCTGTACTCCATTTTTCATATTTCAGTAGTTGTGCGATGAATACGTTATGAGCTTGTCTCCTATTTTCCTTGTTAGGGACGGAAAAATGTAATTAAAACGTTCCGCGAAATCTGCAGCATCTTTTTATGGAATTTTGGCGCTGCGTTTTTAATGGACCATACTGGAATGAAGGGCGCACCAAAGTTCGGACGCGAACTTTGAATTTTCGCAGAAATTCAGAATAGTTATTTAAGATATGAGTGTTGAAGTGACGTTTTATTTTGTGAGTGAAAACGTTTGTGGAATGAGCAGAGCGAATTGAACAATTTCACGAACAAAATAAAATCACTTTTAACACAAATACCATACAATGTTTTTTGTACAACTGCCCTATTTTGATAATGAAATGGGCGAATTGGCAATGACAATAAATTTCAAAATGCATTTTAATATTCAAATGATCAAAAGGTTGTTGTGAATGGCAAACGTTGCCAACGTTATGATTACTAACAAATGAGAAAAGACGATGTCATTTGAATTTCGTTCCTGCCTAATTTTCGTCTTGGGTTTTTAACTGCTTAATATGATTGTCGAGAGTCCAATTCAATAAAAGTGACGATTTGGTTGTTCCTCTGGATATTGAAGAGTTTGCAAGAAGAGCAAATCTGGAACTCCTACCTAAAAAATCTGTTCAGCAATACGATATTGCATATAACAATTTACTGGCCTGGTGTTAATTGAAAAATGTAGAAGGGAACTTCAGTGAAACTGTTTTCATGGCATACTTTGAAGAAAAATAAAAAATATGGAGTTCATCAACTTTTTGGAGCAAATTTTCAATGATAAAGTCAAGCCCATTGTTAAAAATGGTGTGGATATTAGTAAATATTTTGAGGTAATAGCATATTTAAAACGGAAAAGTGAAGGATATCGTCCTAAAAAATCGAAAATTCTCACTCGTGAACAAGTTAAAGAGTTCATAAAGGAGGCACCAGATGAGACATACTTGATGGTTGAGGTTGCATCTATTTTCGGATTATTTGGAGCCTGTCGGCGTGAAGAATTGTGTAATTTATCAGTGGACGACATCGAAATAACAAATAAATCATTGGTTATACAACTTCCAAATACAAAAACGAAAGTTAGTCGTTCTTTCAGTATTATTGGGAAGTGTGTAGACTATTTTCATAAGTACTTTGCACTGCGCCCTTCTGTCATCAAACATTGTCGTTTTATCCTGAAATACATGAATAATAAATGCACTGCCAATCCAGTTGGTATTAATATATTTCGGCAAATTCCATCTATTGTTGCCGAATTCCTCAATATGCCAGAACTAAAGCAATATGCAGGACACTGTTTTCGAAGATCCTCCGCTTCATTGCTAGCAGAATCAGGAGCAAATATTACGAATATAAAAAAACATGATGGATGGAAGTCTACGACGGTAGCCGAGGGCTATGTTAATCATTCCATTGCATATAGAAATGTCATTGCTGAAAAAATTCTCCCAACCTAAACAGCTTTTGGATCATCATCATCCAATATTGTACTTCCGGTTTCTACAAGTACTGATGGTGCTGAGGATTCTAATAATGTGTTGCGAAGCTCCCTAACGTTACAGGGCATTAATGTTAGTAATTGTTCTAGTTTTACGGTTAATATTAATGTTCATAAGTAATGATTGTTAAATATTGATAATAAAAATTTGCAATTGCTGAATTTTCATCATAAGAAAATGGAGTGCTATAAATATTTTCAACACTAATGTTAAAAATATTTTTAACATGCTTCCACGTAAACAATCAATTTTAACATTGTTTGCTGTCATTAAAAGTGTCACTTTTAATGGCAGTTGTACAATTTGGGATACACTGCACAGCGAAGAGAGTTCGTTGATCATCAACAAATGGATGCTGATTTTTGAGCAAAACATCCTGAACCTTGAAGATCATTTTGAGATGGCAAATGTTTCCGGCGTTCTGCATACAAGAAATATGCCTCGTTCAACGGCTGACGTGACGTCACAACAGCAACGTTGAGCGTTGTTTGATTTCATTCTTTTTAGAACAATTTTGATTAATTCAAAATGATCACTTTAACTTATTCAATACACATTTTGACGAGACGTGTTAACACAGTTTTTTATTCCAAAACTGGATGATATCGATGTGGTTGACACGTGGTTTCAACAAGATTGAATGATGTGGCATTTCTCGACAAGATAATATCCGAATTGTATCGATTTTGAGGGACCAGGTGAATAATTACATCAAAAATTATCTCCATCGGGGAGAATCCCCCCTGCCTCCGCGTTTCGAGTATTTGGGGGGGGGGCGTTGGAGCGTGTTCACCTGCCAAGCTTTCCGAACAATGGGGACAGGGGCGGCGTACGAACTTTTCATTCGTGCATTTGAAAAGACAGTGATTGGTATCGACTGAAATTTATTCTGACAGAAATTTGAAAATTTTCAGGACTACTTCTTTTCGTGTTAAAATGCCGAAGACGTTCGAATTATGATCATGTTAACCATTTTTACGCCCAGGCGAAAGTTTGTCCAGAATTTCCCGAAAAATCGTAATTGAAAAAGAAGGTAGCACTACCTTTTGTGCTGTCTCGTACTGTAAATATTTCCAAGAAAATTCTCCGTATTTTAAGCAAAATAACGAAAAAGAAAAAAGTCAATCCAGCACCTTTCTTTTCTCCAAAGAAAATAAGAATGAAGAATATTCCTGAAAATTTAATTTGGGTTTTCTCTCCCAGTCTCTGAAACAAGAAACAATTAGAAAATTTTTGAAATAATAGAAGAAAGGCCCCTGCGTAAAAATTTGAGCACTAATTTGTCAGGGGCCAAAACTTTACAAGAAGAAATTGTTGCCTAACAATGAACAAAAATAAAACACTTTGAATTCTGAAGCGTAACGTTTCGGAGTCAAAATCAGACTCCTTCGTCAGACAATTTCTAGTTTTCATACAACATAGAATCGTGGTAATATTTTGATTTTTTGATTGAGATTTGTCAATATATGATGAACATAGATTAATATTGATTACTCGATGTTGATATCGTTATTTCATTTAAAAATTCCCTGAAACCAGTTTTTTTTTCAATAAATTCATCCCAATTCGATCTATTCCTACTGAACAATTGGCGAGATTATTAGCCTCATCCAACAAAATACAAGCTGACTCCTTGATTTTTCTTTTATAATTATCAGGTTCCGTCATCACAATTTTTGTGCCATTCCAATCCATCATGTGATTGCCGGTATTGGAACACACATGATCTGCTATCTGCGATCTACCAATATCTCTATTTTTTGTGTTATTCTTATGTTCACGTTTTCTAATTTCTAATGGTCTTGATGTTTCTCCTGTATAAGATTTCCACAAATACAGGGAATATTGTAAATACAATTTCTTGATTTTTGGTTCTCATTCAAAGGTTTAGTTTTTGTTAATAAAGATCGTAAATCATTTTTTGTTTTGAAAACAGTTATTATGTTGAATTACGAACCAATTATTTCAATTTTTTCTGAAAGTCCACGAACATAAGGAATAAAATTTATTAAAATTGGTTGTTCTTGACGGTTTGTTGTTGGTTCTTGATTGTTATTATCGTTTTGACGCACAATTGTTCTCTCTGAATTTGAAATAGTTTTTTTATGAAACTCGTTGGATATTGATTATCCCCAAGAATATCTTTAATGAAATTAATATCGTCATTTCGTATTTCAGTTGTTGATGAAATTAATTGCGCTCTATCATAAAGTGTTTTTATAATACCTCTTTTAACACTCATTTGATGATTAGAATAAAAATTCAGATATCTATTTGTGTAGGTCTTTTTTCTGAACACACTTGTTTCAAAATGATTTGGAAATTTTCTTATCGAAACATCTATGAAGGAAAGTACAAATTAAGTTTTCAGGAATATGCAAAGACCTCCCAGACAATATTTCAATAGATATCTGAAAGAATAAAGAAATTAGAAAAAGTCTTCCTTTGTTTTCCAATTTCAAAAAGTGCTGGGTTAGTCGATTTTTGTTTTGTTTTCGAAATATCCAACAAAACCATATGGAATTGAGAAAAAAATTCGAAATTCAAGCACAGAACAAAATGTGTTTCGAAAATCTAAAAGTGTTGGGCCATTCACAAACATTGTTGAAACAGATATTTCTACGAAATTCCAATTGATTCTAGGATTCTTGGAATATAAAAAATTCTGGAGTTTTTAGCAAGTATTTGGTTGCTCAAGAACTTGATACGAATGTAATTAAATTCCTCCTGTACACTCTCTGTACATTATTCTGAGTACCTTCTAGTGGTTGCGGAAAACGATGTTTCAAACATCAAATGACATCGTCCATGATTTAGGAGCTTGATAAACACAATTCAAAGCGTTTTTTAAATGGATGCGAGCGACCGCTAATGTTCATTTAGTCGGCGCAAAGAGAGGCTACGTAGATGGATCGTACGTACGTACGTACCTAGTAAAGTTAATTTTATCTGCACGGGCAAAACCAGAAAGTCCAGATGCCGCCGACTGTGCCCGGTGATATCGGAGACCGAGGAGGCAATCATGCAGAAATACAGTTGCGTGATCCACACACGCTCTAGTAACGAACACTCCGTAGAATGTTCAGATGTTGCGACATTCGCGAATGACCGGGATCGATTCAAAATTTTTTTCTCTAATTCTGTGTCGAATACGTCCAATCTGCCACAGCTTGTAAGAGCAGTATCAGAATTTCTATTTTCCACCTGTGAGCGATATAAATTCGCCGTTTCCAAACTTTTGAACCACCCGGTATATAGGGTATCCCGAATTGCTTTATTTTGACTGTTTTAGGTACTTCTGGACCTAAAAACTTCGAATGGTGTCCTGGGCTCGATTTTCGTGAAAATACCATTGGTGAAAACCGTTTCACGATATCTTAATTTTTTTTTCAATTTTGAAAAATTATCGATTTCGAAAATGTGACATATCTTTTTAAGCTATTGCATAGCTTTTATCTCAGGCTTCGAGCGCGGCGACCGAATGTAGAAATTTCGTAACGAAAAAACCTAACACAGCCGTGTTTCGTCGGTTCAGTTTGGCAGACTTCGGCACGGTGTTTGGGTGCTTGCGACTAGACGGATGCGTGCAGCCACTCTAGCAGTGCAAAATGGAGGCGGCAATCTCGCTGTTCCCATTGAATTACGAAAGGCAAATATTTTATTAACATCGCATAGAAAATGTATAGCCAAACGCAAACAGCACTTGCTCTAACTATACATTAGTCGCAAGGTGGAACTTTTGACGAAATAGTATATGAATATAGTATATCACATTCTTAGGAACTCGTCTATGTTGCACTCTCTCGGGTGACTAATATTGAAAAATTGTATATTACGACAAAAAATGAAAATTCTGCATTTAAGTTTTATAATAATCGAAGGCAAGCTGCATCGACTGCATCTTTGATGCAAGAATTCAAAAGACTGTCTTTAAATAGTGTTCAGACGATAGCTCAAAGTGTCTGAGATTTCATTAGTAATAGAAATGGCATTTCAATAACGACTATCTGTTGCCAAAGTCTACATAGTCACAAATACGATTTACAAGATTCAGTTACGAGACAAACCAATGTGGTACTTCTTACCGAAACATGCATGACGCGTGATAATCCGATTGAAATACCTAATTTCAATTGTATAGTTCAATTCAAACAAGATACTGTTCCAAAAGGTAGGGCAGTTATTTATCAAAATAGTAATAATGTTTACTAATATTATGACTCCGAATATTGAAATAAATATTGAAGACGTTGGCGATGTTAATGTTAGACGCTCATTTGTTGCTTATACAAACTTAGAAATGGCCTACACATAGTCATAGTAGCAATTTACATTTCTCCCAATCCAAAATTGGACGAGGTAGAGCATTTTATTCATCGCACTTTACTGGAGTACACTGAAGAAGGGTTGAAAATACTCGGTACAAATGGTAATGAATTTCCACTTATCTTGGCTGACGATTTCAAAATTGACTTCGCTGATAAAAAATCAGAGCTGCTGACAACTGCTGAATTTAAAAATGTATAATGATCTACAAGAATCCACAACAATATATGGGACCACTATTGACGCGGTATTTTCCAGATATTTAGAAGACATTAAGTCTCAAACATATGTTTCTTATTTCAGTTACCGTAAACCTATAGTTTCAATGATAAACATGCCTGAATAACCTACATGTATTGTAAGAAAAATATTTCAAATCAACAATATCATCTTCTTATTTTTGAATAGATGCTATACAATTGCTTTATCGCGGCAGTCCTCGAGTGCCACACGTGTTTTTTATTCACGAAAATATCTGAAAACGATTCGAACTTTCTAGAAACGCATTTCCACTGGAAATAAGAAACTATATTAAATTTTTTTTCTCGTTGAAAAAAACCATTTTTTATTTTAAAGACGAACGCATTTTTTTTCATTTTATATCATAAAAAAAATTTAAATAATGTCTTATTCCCAGTGAAAAAGTGCTGGTTGAATGTTTTTATATTTTTCAGATATTTTCGAAAATTTTGTTAATCTTCAAAACAAATGAAGATATCGTGAAACGGTTTTCACTACTGGTGTTTTCACGTAACTCGAGCCCAGGACTCCCTTCATCTTTTTTACCTATCTAGTCTAGAAGTACCAGAAACAGTCAAAATCAAGCAATTTGGGATACCCTGTACACATTATATATATTTATTCATTCAGTCTTGAATTTGTATAATAAATGAGATCAAATATTTTTCTGAGGAGATTCTTCGAACAATTCTGAGAGGCCTGTCAAGAAATGTGATGAAAAAACAATAAAAAAATTGTACCCCAGATGGGACTCGAACCCACAATCCCCGGCTTAGGAGGCCGATGCCTTATCCATTAGGCCACTGGGGCTGTGTGAGACTCCTTAGATTGGGACGTACATAAGCAAATATCTGTTTCATCATGTAATTATATCCGAACATTAAATTTATAATTCGAATTGTGGAATGTGGAACAACAGATTCGATAATTTCAAGATGATGCGATTCATAGGAATGTATTTGTGCATGAATTCGAAGAAAATCTCCATTATTATTGTTGTAGCAACCGTGTCCGTCCTTGGCATGCTTGTATCTAATCTAGTTGACCATCGATTAGCTGAATTATGCGTGAAACTTTTTGGTAGGTCAGTATTTTATGAGATATTGTATACGGAGTATACGATTTAAGGATGGAACCAGTATTAATTGTGTGTGAAACTATTGTATTATCTGTAATTGCAATATCTGGCTGAATTGCAAAAAAATATAGTTTAAATGAGATTTTTCGATGAAAATTCATAATAATACGATTAATACGAAGTTGCAGGAAATAAAATTAATTTTAGCCTGTAGTAGTAAAATAACAAAATTTTATTCCCAGGGAATTCAAGCATTTTAAGAATCAATACAATATATGGCCTCCACGGGCATCAATAACAGCTTGACATTTTCTTTGCATACTAAACACGACGTTGTTGAACATTTCTTGAGGAATTTGGTTCCATAAATGGGGCAGAAGCTCTCTCAGATCATTTAAGGGTTCTGGGGTAGGTTGATGATTATCTAATCTTCTTTGGAGCATATTCCATGCATGTTCTATGCAATTCAAATCTGGTGAGTGCGGAGGTATTGGTAAATTTGGAATACCAAGCTCCTCGCGCGCATTCTCAACTATGGCTGCACGATGCGGTCTAGCGTTATCGTCTAGAAATTGAAAAATTTCACTAATAGCAGCGTGAAAATTTGGCAAAACATTGTCGATGTGTAAGGCAGTCATATTTCCAGGAAAAATGTGTAAATCCTTGGGTATGCGTGGGATTGTCCATACTCTTATTCTTCGAGAATCTGAAAATCGTCCATATCTGGATTCATCAGTGAAAAGGACACTGCGCCATTGATTGTTCCAATTGATATTATGCCTTGCCCATTCCAGTCTTTGACGCTTTTGGTCACGTGTTAATGGAACACCTCTTAATGGACGTCTAGAACCTAGATTCACCTCTCTCAAACGTCGTCTGATGGTTTCGATGGAAACTTGAACCCCATCTGCATTTTGAAGAGTATTACGTAGCATTCTACACGTAGATGTAGGCTTTCTTCTCGAAACGATCCTGAGCAGGTGTTTTTTTTCGTCGCCCACCAAGCCTTGGTCTTTCCAACACGTAACCTGTTTCCCTGAACTTATTCCAAAGTCGAGATATCACACTTTGGCTGACTTGGATCCTTTCCGGTACAACAACCTGAGTTAGGCCACCCTGTAGCATTCCGATAGCCCTATTAGCCTCAGCGTTTGTTAATTCACTTCTTGTCATTTTCAGAAAACTCATTTCAAATCGAAGCCGTTGATAAACTGACTCCATTTCAAAATAAGAACATTCATGAAGCATATGCAAAGAAGCAAACTTCAGAAAAAAGGCGACCAGATTGACGAAATGTCTCGTACTGAAATTTAATGGATTTTCTCTAAGATTACATACTTTTCGAAACGATTGAATACGATATCCCTAACTCTTGTGGAGCAGTATACATGCAAATATAAACTGTACATTGTCTATCAGGGTGAGACTCAGAATATGTTTTCGTTATTTAAGACCACCTCCATTATACTCCCAACTGAATATCGGGCCCTGCAATGTATTTGCTTGTTGATTGAACACACAATGGCAACAAACCCGTGGGGTTGCATCGCTCTGCGACCTTAAGATCTATTGTGCCTCGAAACGATGCCGTATTCTCCACTACGTGGTCTACGACTAGCCATCTAATACCCCTAAGTTGCAGAGTTCTAATGAACTCTATTATCTGGGATGGCTTGGCAAGTTTCTTGTTCGAAGCATTTAGTGCGTTACCCAGCAATGTCACCAGGTGATCTCTACGAAACCTATGTTAGTTAGGAGCTTTCCCAGGTATCATTTTCCTGTTAGAAATCCAGTTAGGAAGTGCATAAAATGCTCAAAAAGATCTTAAATTATTCTCAGACCAAGACCAAACACTGTTGAAGTTCCAAAGGAATTTTTTAGAGTGGTCCAGCACTGAGAACATAGTGATCACTCTCCAGAAACTATACCACAGAAAGGTTCTTTTTGTGATTCTCTTTTGATGAGTGTGATAGGCCTTCATTTTCTTTGGAGGCTAATGGAACCTTGTCATTATTGCCTTTTTTATTGTGTTTTCTTTGATAGACTAAACCATCATGAGAACTCTTTTCTGATCTTAGCCTGACTGAGAATGTGCACCATTTGGTGGTACGTATTTCTTTTAATAGCCTTGGGAGATGGATCCACTTTCCCAATTTTCCTTTCTACTCAACATGGAGGTATTCTTTTGTATAAAATATGCCAACCAACAAAAGGTTTCGTGTTTTTGTGTTACCTTTTCGTTTCATTATGAATTGTATTATTTTAGCTTTTTCGATCAAAAGAATCTTTTTGCTCGTTAGAACGAATTTTGTTAGTTACCGCGTTTGTTGCAGGATCGGTAGATCATTTTTACTGGTTGCTAAGGTAAAAAGAAACCGTTCAGCGAACGGTAAGTGAAAATGACTGAATATTCTTTGAAATAATGAAACAACACAAACAATTTGAATTCAGTTCATTTAATATTGAAAGTGAAAGTACAATTTTTACAATTGCTGATGGAAATACCACTGGATTGAGTAGTAGCCGAATTCACAGGAACCTCTGCTGAATTAAACATTTCATGTTGCAACTCGCTACGTTCCATAGTATACAAAATTTTTTCAGCAAAGTCTAGTTTATTTTCCAGGGAATCCTCAACGTAACTTTCAGCCACAGTCGAAGACCGCCATCCACCGTGTCGTTTTAGTCCTAATACATCCACTCCCTTATTAGTTAAAAATGTGGTCGAAGTGCGTCTAAAAGAGTGGCCAGTATAGGCATTTGGATTTTCTAAATTCAAAAAGGGTGCAATTTTTGACGGCCAACTTCCAATTGTCCCTTTGCCTATTACTTGATAACTGCATTTTCCATTTTGATATCTCCAAAATAAATGCTCGCTTTTCGCAGTCTGTGGACGCACACGGAATTCATATCATTATCTCGATCGATGACTGTGAATGTTCTCTGAATGTTGGTTTTTGTGTGGGGAATTTTCACGATTAAAAATGTTTCCCGATCCTCTATGTCCCTGACGCTCATGTTGTACAACTCTTCTCTTCTACACGCCCCTGATATACCTACTATTATTCCCACCTGAAAGGACATAATTAGTTCATAAAGCACTATTATATTAATAAAAGCACACCTTGATGATTAAAAACATATCATCTGGTGCTTCTTTTAAGATTTAATTCATTTCTTCTCTTGTAAAAACAGCAGATTTTTTTTGGGTTTGTAACCATTAGATTTTCTTTTGAGGAATGCCATAAGCGTTACAAACTTGGATATGTCAATACCGTCGTTCAAAAATATTGTACTTTTCAGCATTGAATATTCCGCCCAAAGATTTCCAGGGGATCACAGCTTTTCTATTCTTCGAACAAAATAGGCCTTTAGTCTGAATCCATTCCTTGAAAGTATTGCATGTACTCTCGTAGCGGATTTTAGATTTCTCAGGAATAACTGAAGAACAGCCGATGTGACTGTTTGATTTTCATTATCTTCCGAAGATTATATATCCCTCATTTTTCAACGCTAGTAAATTCAATTGATTATTGTCACTTTGGCAATCTACTTAGTTTTCATCACCGAGATAACGCGTTATATTATATTCCTACACAGCATTGATAAAGCCACGAATAAATGAATTTGTCAGATAATTATTTTGTACATTGAGTAAAAATTGTGTCTATCGTGCAAAAAACGCTATAAGTATCTCGAACGTTAAGGACTACCGATCTCAGACAATAACTATTGTCTTCGATCGGTAAAATGCCCTTACCGTTCTCTATACTCAATATACTATTCCATGCAAAAATTCCATGCAAAAATTCGTCCCTGACTTCGCTCGCAAATTGCTCAATTCTCTCGTTGTGGCTTAAAGCGCCTTCCTGAATGAGGCGAACGTTAGCGGGATTATAGAAACGATTAGCTCATCAAAGATGTGGATTTGAATTCCCTCGATCGCGTAGTTGGAGTTGTACTTTAATCTGCGAATAGTAATGTGATGGAGCAAGGTCAACCAGACAAGTGCTTCGACTAGTGCAAGGTGGTATAATTAGCATTTCCCCCGGGGCGATTGCATATACATTATATACAACCACACGGTCTGAAACTCGTTCGGACACAAGCGGTACTAGGAGGGACTCCGGAAGGGGACGTAATTCTATTTCCTTATTCAGAATCGTTACTTTGAACATTTTGAGGTAAGGTAGGAAATAATACGTAGCGTATTCAGGTGAAAATGCAACAAAAATTTGATACATTGCATTTTTTAAACAGACGCATTCAAACAAAGAACAAATATACTGCTTCACAAGAGCTAGGGATATCGTGTTCAATCGTTTTGAATGTAATCTTCGAGAAAATCGCTGTAAAATCATTTCAAACTCAATAACAACTTCAATCGATCCAATAGAAATCAGTATGAGACATTTCGTCAATCTGGTCGCCTTTTTCTGAAGTTTGGTTCTTTGCATATGGTTCATGAATGTTCTTATTTTGAAATGGAGTCAGTTTATCAACGGCTTCGATTTGAAACGAGATTTCTGAAAATGCCAACACGTAAATTAACAAACGCTAAGGCTAATAAGGCTATCGGAATGCCACAGGATTTCATCAACGTTTCGGCGTTCTACGTGTAGAATTCTACGGTATACTCTTCAAAATGCACATGGTGTCCATGTTTCCATCGAAACCATCAGAAGACGTTTCGGAGAGGCGAATCTAGGTTCTAGACGTCCTTTAAGAAGAGTTCCATTAACACGTGACCATAAGCGTCAAAGACTGGAATGGGCAAGGCGAAATATCAATTGGAACGATCAATGGCGTAGTGTCCTTTTCACTGATGAATCCAGATATGGACGATTTTCAGATTCTCGAAGAATAAGGGTATGGAAAATCCCACGCATACCCCCTACAAGAAGTCCATCCATTCCGAAGGGGTAGTGTTATGGTATGGGCCGGGATATGTTTCAACGGGCGCACAGATCTACACATTTGTCCTGGGAATATGACCGCCTTACACTATAGGGAGCATGCCATTGACAATGTTTTGCCAAATTTTCAAGCTGCTATTGGTGAAACTTTTCAATTTCTAGAGGATAACGAGCTCAAGGAGCTTGGTATTCCACATTTACCAATACCTCTGCACTCACCAAATTTGAATTGCATAGAACATGCATGGGATATACTCCAAAGAAGATAAGATAATCATCAACCTACCCCAGAATCCTTAAATGATCTGAGAGAGCTTCTGCCTCGTAAATGGAACCAAATTCCTCAAGAAATGTTCAACAACCTCGTGTGTAGTATGCAAAGAAGATGTCAAGCTGTTATTGATACCTGTGGAGGCCATCAATTGTATTGATACTCTCAAAATGCTTGAATTCCCTGAGAATAAAATTTCGTTATTTTACTCGATTTTTCTCAACCACCCCGTATACGCTGCAGACCTACAGGCTAAAATTAATATTATTTCCTGCAACTTGAAATCATATCGATATGAATTTTCGTCACAAAATCTCATTTGAACTATATTTTTTTGCAATTTAAGTCAACATACCTAACTCATGTGGTGCAGTTTATTTATAGCTACACCATTTCCAAGTGTAATTCAGAAATTGTCAAGTGTATTTCAGATTAGTCACTTTAATTTCAGAAAGCGTCAATTGAATTTCAGATTAGTCAAATGAATTTTCGTCACAAAATCCCATTTAAACTATATTTTTTTGTAATTGGAGTCAATATCCGTAACTCATGTGGAGCAGTTTATATTTTCAATGATTTCGAATATCACAACTATATTTCTTCAATTTTTGAAACCAGATTTCCAGAAAGCCAGCATTAGAATAATTAAATTTGGTGACTCTCGAGTAACATTATTCCGACAGGAAAGGCAGTAGCGGCACCTCTTTTCTTGTGGAAATTCGTCCTTGATTAACATAATTCCGAGGTGTCAAGAACCACAGTCCCCTAGTAACATCCCCCCATTCCGAAGATAATTACGCAAACCATACGGGTCCCTTGTCCCTTGACGTTCGTACAAAGAATAGGAACGATGTCAGTTCTTTGTCGACCTTTTTTCCATGTCGAATTGTCACAGTTATGAGGGCTCTTTCTGATCGAAATGACTGATCATGAGGCGATATCGTCCTTCTCTTCCTGTTTTCTTAATCGGTGAATGACCCCCGTCTCGAGACATCGTCGCGAAGTTAATATTTTGTTTTTGATAAAAGATTACAAAGGTTACTGAGTCAATGCAAACAGCGGAAACGCATTATTTCGGAATTCAATATCAAGTGCAGAGCGATGCTCTATTTGTGATTTTGGTCCTTCGGGCCGGATGTGCGTTTTTTTTACTTTTATCTGTAATACAGGGTCTTATCTTTCCAATTAACAATCAATCGGAAGTGGCTAATACACCAGCAAAAATTAGGATCAAGATTGACTCATAACGTTCGTTTTTCGAATTAGAACCCTATTTTTTTATGTTTGCGTTGGATTCTGCGAAGAAGAATGATTATTATGTTCCAACATGTTAATGCTCCTAAAAGAATAATTTTTCGGTTATTTAGGATTTTTTGATTTAATGTCGTACGTTGCATCAATTTCATAAAATATGTTTCTTATCAAAAACAAACTTGGTCATAGAAGATAAATTATTCCAATATTTCACTAGTGACACACCTATTTTCTGAATTCATCCATCATTGTTGATATGAAACAGATTTTATGAATTTGACGCTACGTACTGCATAAAATCAGAAAATCCTGAATCACTCAAGAATTATTCATTCTAGCGGCATTAACTTGTTGGAACATAATCATCATGTTTCTTCGCAGAATCCAACGCAAACATAAAAAATAGGATTCTAATTCGAAAAACGAAAGTTATGATTCAATAGGAATAACAAACATAATACCGAGTACCCTTTTTTCTTCAGTTTTTCTCGATATTTTGAAAAGTATTTTGACGAATACAACGGTTTGAAAACGATTGTATCCAGAATTGAATGCTCTATCAAAATTTAGAAATTATTTTGTTTTTGATAAAAGATTACAAAGGTTACTGAGTCAATGCAAACATCGGAAATGCATTATTTCGGAATTCAATATCAAGTGCAGAGGGAAGCTCTATTTGTGATTTTGGTCCTTCGGGCCGTATGTGCGTTTTTTTACTTTTATCTGTAATACAGTGTCTTATCTTTCCAATTAACAATCAATAGGAAGTGCGAGTGACAGAAATCGCTAATCTACTCGTAATTGATAAACATACTCGAGTAGTCGCGGTTAAACACACACAAACAAAAACGTGTCATCACTCTGGAAAGGTCAACGCAATTCGGGAACTCAACGTACCTTGTGATGTTGGACAATTGCTGAAGATTTGCGCTTGGCAGACATCGTCGAGGACTTGTTGCGGAGCAGAAGGAAAAAAAATCAACGAAGCTACGCGAACGCGAGTAAATATAACCAAATATCCTTGGGAATAACCATGACCGACTGAATGATTCTACCGTTGCGATAGGTCAGGCCTCTGTTGGCAGATCGCGTTAATTTCACTGTTTTGAGGATTTACCGGTCGTTCATTCCATTGTCACTCGATCACTGTGGGGAATTTAACATTCGCAGTCGGTTAATTGCAGGTTATGTTCGGCAAACGTCATCTGCGGTCGTCTTTTCGGCGTCACTATCACTGAAGGGAACAGGTGCAACCGGAGTAGAGGTTATAGTTCACCGGTTGACTTGACAAATATCACAAGGTAGGAGCGAGCTCGTGCTTGTTAACTGCGTCAAAGGCAACTGAGATACTGTTCTTCCCCGCCCTATGTCGGTTCCTACTCCCTTGTCGAGGCGCAGGCGCGCCATCTCGTGCTTTCCGCGCGCGTTTCGCACGGCCCACAGAACGCAGCAAACTGTGATGGTAGAAGAAGATCGACCCTAGTTGGTCACTGCGTTGGAACGAAGGCCACCCGTTAATTTTCCGGAGAAATTTTGGGCTTGTGGGGACTTATTTTAAGTATGGCAGTCAAGACGTCGGAGAGAAAAACATCGTTGCCAGATGGTCAGAATAATCCTTTCATTGCGTCAGCACACTCTCGTTCGATGAATCGGAAAATTCGAGATTCTGTTCGAAAAGTGCTATTTTTACTTGTCCATGCAATGAATTCTCCACGTAATCTTCAGCTAGGTTACTGCATTTCCAAGAAATTTGAATGTTACCTTTTAAGGGAGAAATTCTATTTCAGGATCTTTCAGAAATTTATATATGATTGCTTCAGAAAGAACAATTATTGACAAAAGTCAAGCTGAAACTTATATCCAAATATGCTCCGCACCTGTAGTAACATACTACTTAATATATAGGGTTATCACGAATATGGCTCTATAGAATATTTTTAGGAAAGACACAAGATTCAGGATTGAAATTCTAAAGGTGATCTTCAAGTAAGAAGACGATATTTCTGAGTCTTTTTGATTCCTAAAGTTTGAATTTTCCCGAGAAAATCCTCTTTAAATGAGGCAATACGAAAAAAATCTCAAAATTGAACTCTGTTGAAATAGACAACTTCGAGGTTTTTTCATTAAAAATTCTCATTTTTGAGAATCTCCGGCAAAAAAGGCTGATGCTTCTTTTCCGATCGCGTGATTTTTAGAATATGATAAAGGAGGTCACAAATTCTTTGTCAAAGTTAGAAGTGACGAAACATCAAAAAATCGTTTTTTTCAAATTGGTACCCTATGCTTTAGAAGCATTTTCGAATTCTTCGTCAAAAAATAATAGGAGCATACGTTCAAGACTTTAATCCCAAAATAAATATTTTTCGAAATATTCAGGAAAAACGATTTTGTCTTCAAATTTAAACCTCAATCGGAATGTGTTTTTTTTTACTGAAAAATAATGAGCGGTGAAGAGAAATTTTTGGAAATATCTGAAGCACTTTTTGTTATACATGAAATGAAAAACAAATTTCAAAATTTTGTTTATGTTTTTTTTGTTCGATAGAGTATTCAATTCTGAATACCCTCGTTATCAAATCGTTGCATTCGTCGAAATACTTTCTAAAATATCGAGAAAAATCTTAATAAAAAGGGAGTAAAGAGTATTCGGTGTTATGGTTGTTATCCCTATTCAAAATATCTTAAGCACAAACCGTTTTCACAATTTTCACAGATTGAATACTCAATCGAAATTAGAAACAAAAAAACAGAAAGAAATTTTCTCAAAATTCGGTGTTTCCTGTATATACACTGCGCAAAAAAATTAGCGCACATTATGGAAATCTCAAATTTATTCTACTCGTACAACTGAAGGTGTTTCCAATGATAATTACTTTATCAGAATTATTCATGCATATGTTATCCACTTTCAACGTTTTTCTTCAATACAGATGTTTTTTCCCGGAAGGAATAAAAAAGGATGATATTATCAGATTTTGAATGCATTGGCTCCATTCTAAAATCAGTTGTTCTCGATCAATTCTAGTGATCAATAGTTTTTCTTTCATTTGATTTTCTACACTCGATCACTATGCAAAGCGAAACACGCAATTTGACCCAAGCGGAATGTGCCCAAGCGGTAGTTTTGCGAGAAGAAGGGTAGACCACGGGTAACAACTGCCATTCAAGAACGTTACTTGAGAGTTTCTTCGTTGAGACAACGGTTTGCAACTGCTCGCCTCCTTCAAAATAAGCTTGAGCAAACTGATGGGGTGCAAATTAGCACTCAGACAATAAGAAATCGCCTCAGAGAATATATAATAGTTTCCCATACAATCCGATTGAGCAGGTTTGGGACAACCTCAATAGAATGCTGAGAAGTTCAGAAAATCATCCAGCTACTCTTAATGACTTAGGAATCCAACTCGGAGAAATCTGGGAAGGATTAGATCAGAACATTTTAAGATCACTCATTTTGAGTATGAACCGTTGCCGAGCTGTAATTAACGCAAGGGGTGGAAATACCAAGTATTAAATCACTTATCAGCATTTCAATATTTTGAAAATTGTTCATTTCTCTTCTTTCACATAAGATTCGGTGAAATCCTGAATTTTTCTTCCATTTAATGTGTCTTGTTTTGTTCAAAACCTTCCCGAGAGAACATAAAAAATAAGTTATAGTCAATGTAGAGTTAACTTTCATTAAAATTGAGATTTTCACAATATGCGTTAATTTTTTTGCGCAGTGTATTTCATAAATGGTAAGGAACCGAAAACTCAAAAAAAAGATAACGACTCTGTCTAGAAGTAAATGAGGGTCATTTCAATACCTAATTCCACAGCTGCCTTCAATTTAGAAGAAAATATCTACATTTTTCAGAAAACAGCGAAAGATAACCTCAATTCGTATTTAAAATGAAGTTGTAATTGTTACCACCCTTAGTACGAGAGATAAGAAAAAATTTAATATAGTGTCTTATTCCCATTGAAAAATTGCCTCTGGAAAGTTTTCCTTTTCAGATATTTTAGAATCGAGATCGATAAAATATCAAAATTTCGTTGTATCTTCAAAACAAAAGGAGATATCGTGAAACGGTTTCCACTGATCGTGTTTTCACGAAAATCGAGCCCAGGACTCCTTTGAACTTTTTCACATCTAGTCTAGAAGTACCAGAAAATGCCAAAATTGAACAATTCGCCCATTGGACGTCCTCAGGTCATACCAAACCCAGCTCTGCACGACGCCGTCGAGTGCAATTAGGCAAATTTAATCCCCACACCGTCCCAAGTGGTCCGAACACGCACCCGACGCATGTTGCCGCTGCCGCGCCCGTGGGCGACATCGCAGCCCCCGATGGGGTCTTGGCCCCCTCTGACAGCGCCCACACCCCGCACCCACCCTCCGTAAAACGACGCTCGTATAATATGAGTAAATACTTGCCGATGCCGACGTCACAATGCAACGTCGCTACGCCGGTTTTCCCGCTGTTTCCCTGGGTCCGAACGCACCATGGAATATTCATGGTGATGGGACGGTCGGATTGGATTTATCGCCGATAGGTGGCGTGCACGCGTAGCGAGGAATGTGGCGGTGAATTATGACAGGAGGCTTTATTTGAATAACACACATCGTTAAAAGTCCCGATACCCTCAGGTTTCTCTAGAAATAAACAATCTATGTTCTGGAAATGAGATGAATATTTTCCTCTTCTCAACTGCCTTATATACTTAGCCTTCAATGTACTTAAACAATGTGTAGACAGGAATGTTTTGATGATCTTGTATTTTCCCAACATTCAATCTGCCATTACTTATGGCATTGTAACTTGGGGAAATAGTAACCAGTTATATAGGGTTTTCAGAGTCCAGAAGTTGGCCTTAAGAGTCATCAACAGACTGAAATTCCACGAAACTTGTAGGGGAGTGTTCAAGAAAGATAACATATTAACTGTAGGATGAGCCCTTATTCTCCCATGCTCAATTCAATTGAAATTTTATGGTCGAAAATAAGAACTTACGTAAAAACAAACCTAAGAATTCCAAACAGTGTGCCACCGGGGGTTATTTATAAGAAAATATCCTGAATTCTTTGCAGAACATTTAAAAGTTAACAATACACGACGAAAAGTACCTTACTTATTTCCAAAGCATTCTCTCAGTCCAACTCAAAATAATGGTAGATATATGTGTATGAAGTTATATAATTCACTTCCTGAAAGTCTAAGAATAACTAAAGAACCTAATGCCTTTAAAAAGATAATATACCTGTACCTGGAAAGCGTTGAACCTTATTCTCTAGAGGAATACTTTGTTGCCTGTAGGAACCCCAAATGATGTTCATTATTGTTATATGTATCTGACCTCATTTCCAATTTATTTAATAACTGTAGAAATGCAAATAAATTATTATTATTATACTGCTCCACAAGAGTTTGGGATATCGTATTCAATCGTTTTGAAAAGTATGTAATCTTCGAGAAAATCACTGTAAAATCATTTCAAACTCAATAACAACTTGAATCGATCTAGTAAAAATCAGTACGAGACATTTCGTCAATCTGGTCGCCTTTTTTCTGAAGTTTGGTTCTTTGCATATGCTTCATGAATGTTCTTATTTTGAAATGGAGTCACTTTCTCAACGGCTTCGAGTTTTATGAAAATGCCAAGACGTACATCAACAAACGCTGAGCCTAATAGGGCTATCGGAATGCTACAGGCTGGCCTAAATCAGGTTGTTGTAGCGGAAAGGCTCCAAGTCAGCCAAAGTGTGATATCTCGACTTTGGAATAGGTTAAGGGAGACAGGTTACGTGTTAGAAAGACCAAGGCTTGGTGGACGACGAAAAACAACACCTGCTCAGGATCGTTTCATCACCGTTTCGGCGAGAAGAAATAACCTACATCTACGTGTAGAATGCTACGGAATACTCTTCAGAATGAAGATAGGGTCCAAGTTTCCATCGAAACCATCAAACCACGTTCGAGAGAGGTTCTAGACGTCCAATACGAAGAGGTCCAGTAACACGTGACCATAAGCGTCAAAGACTGGAATGGGCAAGGCAACATATCAATTGGAACGATCAATGGCGTAGTGTCCTTTTCACTGATGAATCCAGATATGGACGATTTTCAGATTCTCGAAGAATAAGGGTATGGAGAATCCCACGCATACCCCGTAATCGTCGCTATGTCCAAGAAGTCCATCCATTTCGAAGGGGTAGTGTTATGGTATGGGCTGGGATATGTTTCAACGGGCTCACAGATCTACACATTTGTCCTGGAAATATGACCGCCTTACACTATAGAGAGCAGGTAATTGACAACGTTTTGGCAAATTTTCACGCTTCTATTGGTGAAACTTTTCAATTTCTAGACGATAACGCTAGACCGTACCGTGCAGCCATTGTTGAAAATGCGAGTGAGGAGTATTCTACATTTACCAATACCTCCGCACTCAACAGATTTGAATTGCATAAAACATACATGGGATATGCTCCAAAGAGAATCAGATCATCATCAACCTACCCCAGAATCCTTAAATGATCTGAGAGAGGTTCTGCCCCATTTATGGAACCAAATTCCTCAAGAAATGTTCAACAACCTCGTGTGTAGTATGCAAAGAAGATGTCAAGCTGTTATTGATGCCCGTGGGGGTCATACATTGTATTGTTAGTCTTAAAATGCTTGAATTCTCTGGAATAAAATTTCGTTATTCTACTCCAAGTTTCTCAACCACCCTGTATACACTGCAGACCTACAGGCGAAAATTAATTTTATTTCCTGCATCTTGAAATCATATTAATATGAATTTTCATCACAAAATCTCATTTAAACTGTATTTTTTTTGCAAATCGATCCCCAACTCATGTGGAGCGGTTTATTCGATGGAAAATCCTCGTTTGTTACACTTTACTTTATGCAAGTTGACACAAAATAGACCAAATGAGAAAAAAATCTGAATTTTTGATTAATTACAGTTATTCCACAACTGAATCCAAATTCAATATTCCGTATTACTACCTCTTCTTTCAGTAATTTGCCCAATACGTCTAGGCATCCCACGAATCAAGTCATTCATGAAATATTATGCAACAACTTTGCTCAATCACCATTGTCCATGGGACTTATGGTTTTATCGAACATCGAGATAAACTGTTTTTTACCCTTATAAGCTCACCAATTTTTCCCTTCCCGACCTCAAATCACCCGTTATTTAGCTTTTTTTTCATCTGTATATATATGAATGAATTGCTGTACTCTAAACTTGAAAACGGCTGGACCAATTTGGATAATTTTGGTCTTGATTTATTCGTGGAATTCCAAGGTTTAAAAGATGAGAAAACATAAAAATGCTAGGTATTTAATATGGTTTTTTCTTAGAAATAGAGGTGATCGATTTTCATTGATTTTCGATGATCATCGATGTTTGACAATTAAACATCGATGTTTAAAAATTGATTTGCATTATTTATAACATCGTTACATCTATTTCTCGATTTCAATAATTTCTTCAAGTGAGGACGACGCAAAGTTTGAACAAAACACCAATGTTATCAATTAATAATAAATAATCAACCAATAATTCTATTAACATCATGTTCGGTTATCTATGTCATTATCAGCTTCGGTGATCATTTGTGACAATGAGATTTCAAGTTACGTCTTCTTTTTGCAATTGATCTTTTTGTGATAGATAGTTACTCGGATACTTATGTGTGAATTTTGTAAGGCGTTGAAATACGGTGGTGAATCTAGTGTATATGTTGTGCTGCAGGCAAAGTAAAACTGCCACAATTAATCCTACCACCAGATCTCTTACGTTATTTAGTTTCCGGGATAGGAAATGATTCCAAACCCTTCTTGGCCAACATTCAAAAATATAACAGCTGCTTTCAGATGACATAGTTCGGCGCAACACATACCTATTGTACAGGATAATTTCAAACCCACTTTCAAGGGGGTTCAATAGTTTATTATAATATTTAATTTTATATTAAAACCAGCTGACCCGGCAGACTTCATACTGCCTCAATTGATAAATAAAAAGGCAGATTATTTCTATTCAGATTGATGAATATTATGTTTTGTCACAAATATAATGTCACTCAGGGAGGACCACCGAAGTAAAGAAAGTTCTCACGCACGTAGAGGTAACCGTCACTCATAAAGACAGAAAGATGAACTCTTCGCCTAGGCGCGCACTTGCGATTTCTTGTAGCGCTACTGAATAATCGCAATCGCCAAGAAAGAAATTCGAAAATGTTTCATGCGCGCACTTGCGACTACATTCAATAATAACATGGATATCATAACATTCTTTGTATGATACTATAGAATCATACGATACTATCAACACTAGTATCATACGATACTATACAGCCAGGGGAAAAAAACCTCAGCCGAAAGAACCTGCCTCCCCGTAAACAAAATAACATAAAATATCAAATATCAGGAAAATCTTGAAAGACATCAGTGTGATCATCTTCATGTTATCCGTCGATGGGCTCGGATACACAGATTCTTCCCAAAACGACTCGTAATTCTTGATCTGAAATGAAAAAAGACAAAAGCAAAAAAGAAACCGATTATTCAGAATAAATCAAATGCATTTTGGAAATGCATTTGCTACTTTAAAAAATCATCAACATTAAGATTTCTTGGCCAAATAATGTTCGGAGGTTCATGAATATTTATGACAGAAATGTCACAAAATTTGAAAGAAATGACAAAAAAACTCCATCAATTTCCCCTTTCCGAATCTGTTGAAAGTTACGAAACTGACAATTTTTCAACATAACAAGCTAAACTCGTAAAAAAATTAATTAATACATAACTTTCAACTGTCCTCTTTCACGAGGATTTTTTTTTCTGTTGCCGTGTGGGTTTCTTGCAAAAGAATCTCTTTGATACCATGTTCATCAGCTAATTTGGAGACGTAATCACACTTTCCTTTCGAAATTCCTTCGATATTCAATTTCAAAATCCACAAATTGTTGCTCTCTGGTCGTGAGGGTTTTTTCAAAGCAGATACGACCTTCCAGGTGATGATTTTTCGGCACTTCAGATGTTTGAAGACCGCTACGGGACCCCAATGAAAGGCAATCATCTCCCATAGATAAACTAAACATGTTATAACACAAGAAAACAGAATATTTTTCAGGACCGAAAACTAAGACATATTACGAGAATTGTTTTTTTTTTACCTCAGCTTAGGTACTTTTTGTTTCAACATTTATTGTATTATTTTAGCTCTCTTTCTCATAAGAATATATATATATATATATATATATATATATAATACCATGGATTTTCCTGAAAACCGATTGCGTTGAAGCTCTACTATTACGAGCCAAATAATATTAACAATAGGACCTTATAAAGTCCCCCAAAAAAAAAAGAATTCACACTCACCCAAAGAAGTTCGGACTTCGGCAGCAACTGAATTGCGATTGAACTGTCGCAAGTTTGACTCATTCTGATTTTGGACAATCGCGTGGCTTCAAAAATGCGACTGTTTAGTCGCGGCGATTATTTAGTCGCATGTAAGTGCATTCCCATTTAAATGTATGTGTTTCATTTATACGACTAAACGATCGTGCGACAGAAAATCGCATGTGCGCGGGTACCCTTTGTCATCCGAGGAATCAATCGACATAAAGGAACGACTTATTTGTTGGTTGTCAAATTTCAAATATTATGTTTGCGTTCAGAAATTTAATTTGTGACAAAACATAATATTCATAAATCTGAATAGAAATAATCTGCTTTTTTATTAATCAATTGAGGCAGTACGAATTTGCCGGGTCAGCTAGTTCTTGATATATTCTATACCTTTTTAAATAGGTTTCGTCGTACTGTAATTTTTTTTCACGTTTCACCATCTCCAGACCTCGATCCGAACTCGAGCCACGGCCGAACCCGAGCCCTCCCAAAATGATAAACAACCTTGCCCTGTCCCCGGCGTTTTTCCAAGAAACACGAACCAAACGGCCCCCAATCCGGCAGGATAGACAATATTGATCGCCCCACGACAAGCCCTAAGGTCCAAACGCTGTCCGGTCCGAGGGGCAGGCCGGAAACGGGGGTTTCTTGAACAAAGGGTTGTTTGACGCCACCCCTGTGGGGGCCGTTGTCATGCGACCCTCTTTCCTTCACCTCCATCCACGTCCGACTTGCTCCTGCAATTAGTGAAACCTTTTCGATAGGTTTCACTTCTTTGCCCGTAATGAATAATGCGAAGGGGGGGTTATTAAGGGTTGGTTTTTTTCATCTTCGGCTCGTTTGTGCGAGGTTTTATTACGCGGGTTCATAGGCTGGAGGTGTTTTAATGAGGGTTCAGCTCGATCAGATTATTGTAAGGAGTGATTTCTACGGTAATAGAATCCGTTCATCATCTAATAGGAGACGTCATTGTACCTCGAAACATTCATTTCCAAACACATATACACTGCGAAAAAATTAACGCACATAATGGAAATCTCAAATTTATTCTACAACTGAAGGTGTTCTCAATGATTATATTTATCAGAATTATGCATGCATATTCGTTTTTCTTCAATACAGAAGGTTTTTCCCAGCAGGAATAAAGAAAGATGATATTATCAGATTTTCAATGTATTGGCTCCATTCTAAAATCAGTTGTTCTCGATCACTTCTAGTGATCAATAGTTTTTCTTTCGTTTGATTTTCTACACTCGATCGCTATGTAACGCGAAACACGCAATTTGACCCAAGAGGAATGTGCCCAAGCGGTAGTTTTGCGAGAAGAAGGAATGACATACACAAGAATTGCAGAAAGGTTTGGAGTTTCCCATACAAGTGTGTCCAGAATGTTGCAGCGATTCAGGGAGACAGGTATGAATGTCCGAAGACCAGGACAGGGTAGACCACGGGTAACAACTGCCATTCAAGAACGTTACTTGAGAGTTCCTTCGTTGAGACAACGGTTTGCAACCGCTCGCCTCCTTCAAAATCAGCTTGAGCAAACTCATGGGGTGCAAATTAGCACTCAGACAATAAGATATCGCCCCAGGGAATATGATTTAAGGCCTCGTGTCGCGGCAAGAGGCCCAGCTCTTATCCCAGCCCATCGAAGGGCGCGTTTGGATTTTGCGAGAGAGCATATCCATTGGGAAGAGGCCGATTGGGAAAGAGTTCTCTTCACTGATGAGTCTAGATTCTGCCTCTACCATTGTGATCGACGTTCCCTTGTATACAGACGTCCACATGAAAGATATGCTCAGTACAATTTCCTGAACACTACTGGTTTCGGGGGAGGATCGATTATGGTATGGGGTGGAATATCTTTGACTCGCACAGACCTAGTGGTACCTTGAAGAGGTTGAAGTCTCTCGAATGGAATGGCCAGCAAGAAGTCCAGATCTCAATCCGATTGAGCAGGTTTTGGACAACCTCAATAGAAGGCTGAGAAGTTCAGAAAATCATCCAGCTACTCTTAATGACTTAGGAATCCAACTCGGAGAAATCTGGGAAGGATTAGATCAGAACATTTTAAGATCACTCATTTTGAGTATGAACCATCGTTGTCGAGCTGTAATTAACGCAAGAGGTGGAAATACCAAGTATTAAATCACTTATCAGCATTTCAGTATTTTGAGAATTGTTCATTTCTCTTCTTTCGCATAAGATTCGGTGAAATCCTGAATTTTTCTTCCATTTAATGTGTCTTGTTTCGTTCAAAACCTTCCCGAGAGAACATAAAAAATAAGTTATAAAGTCAATGTAGAGTTAACTTTCATTAGAATTGAGATTTTCAGAATGTGCGTTAACTTTTTTGCGCAGAGTATTTCTTTAGATATTGATAAATAATCTCAAACTCAGGATTCATAGTTATTCGATGAACTAGTTCATTAATGACAGCGATAAATGGTCTAATAATTTCAATGCGCGAGCGGACACATTCCAAGATTCTTATTCAAAGTTGATTGTAAGAGCGTAAAGCAATAACTCAACAAACACTGAAAAATTTGTCAAACAAGGAGAACTACCACTCAAAATGAAATAGTTAACATTTAATTTCTCACGATTGAACATGTGGTAAATACGCGATTTTTCTACAGACAGAGAATAACCGAGTCTTCACCAATTCACCCGAAATTCTTAATCTATATCTATACTTATATACAGGGTTATTCACGAATATGGCTCTATAGAATATTTTTAGGAAAGATTCAGGATTGAAATTCTGAAGGTAAGTTTCAAGTAAGAAGACGACTTTTCGTATATTTTTTTAAGGTTCTGGGACTTTCAAATGGGAAGACCCATTTTTTATTGCATAAATAGATTTTCCATTGACTGATTATTTTTGATTCCAAAAGTTTGAATTTTCCCGAGAAAATTCTCTTTAAATAAGGAAATACAAAAAAATCTCAAAATTTAACTCTGTTGAAATACAGACAATTTCGAGGTTTTTTCATTAAACATTCTCATTTTTGAGAATCTCCGAGAAGAAAGGCTGATGCTTCTTTTCCGATAGCGTGATTTTCAGAACATAATACAGGAGGTACAAATTCTTTGTCAAAGTTAGAAGTGACGAAACATCAAAAAATCGTTTTTTTTCAAATTGTAACACCGTTTTTTCAAAGCATTTTCGAAATCTCAGTCAAAAAATAATGGGAGTCTACGTTCAAGACTTTTATCCCAAAATGAACATTTTTCAAGATATTCAGGAAAAACGATTTTGTCTTCAATTTCCAATCTCATTCCGAATGAAAACTGAAAAAGTTGTCAAATAAGCAGAACTACTACTCCAAATGAGATAGTAAACATTTATGTTCTCACGATTGAACATGTGGTGATTAAAAAAATTGGCAACATTTCAAACAATCACAAAATTTCTGAACTCATCTCTTATTTTTAGTGAATTTTCCCAACACTTTTGGATTTCCGGAAAATTCTTGTTGTGGGTAACTGTGCTAAGTTTATTCCTGAAAATTTAATTTGGGTTTTCTCTCCCAGTCTCTGAAACAAGAAACAATTGGAAAAATTTTTTGAATAATAGAAGAAAGGCCCATGCGTAAAAATTTGAGCACTAATTTGTCAGGGGTCAAAACTTTACAAGAAGAAATTGTTACCTAACAATGAACAAAAAGAAAACACTTCGAACTATGAAGCGTAACGTTTCGGAATCTAAATCAGACTCCTTCGTCAGACAATTTCTAGTTTTCATACAACTTCGTAGAATCGTGACAATATTTAGATTTTTTGATCGACATTTGCTGAAATATGATGTACATAGATTACTAGATGTTGATATCGTTATTTTTTTCAAAAATCCCTGGAACCAGTTCTTTTTTCAATAAATCCATCCAAATTCGATCTATTCCTACTGAACAATTGGCGAGATTATTAGCCTCATTCAACAAAATACAAGCTGACTCCTTGATTTTTCTTTTATAACCATCAGGTTCCGTCATCAGAATTTTTGTTCCATTCCAATCCATCATGTGATTGCCGGTATTGGAACACACATGATCTGCTATCTGCGATCTACCAATATTTCTATTTTTTATGTTATTCTTATGTTCACGCTTTCTAATTTCTAATGGTCTTGATGTTTCTCCTGTATAAGATTTTCCACAAATACAGGCAATATTGCAAATACAAATTCTTGATTTTTGGTTCTCATTCAAAGGTTCAGTTTTTGTTAATGAAGATCGTAAATCATTTTTTGTTTTGAAAACAGTTCTTATGTTGAATATAGAACCAATTCTTCAAATTTTTTCTGAAAGTCCATGAACATAAGGAATCAAATTTATTAAAATTGGTTGTTCTTGACGGTTTGTTGTTGGTTCCTGATTGTTATTATCGTTTTGACGCAAAATTGTTCTCTCTAAATTTGAAAAAGTTTTTTCTATGAAATTAGTTGGATATTGATTATCCTCGAGAATATCTTTAATGAAATTAATTTCGTCATTCCGTTTCTGAAATTAATTGCGCTCTATCATAAAGTGTTTTTATAATACCTCTTTCAACACTTATTTGATGATAAGAATAAAAATTTAGATATCGATTTGCGTGTGTCTTTTTTCTGAACACACTCGTTGAAAACGAGAAGGCACGATATCGTAAAAAACTAATTCTCGAAGTTGTATAACGGCATTGAAATTAATGGAAATATTACTTTCGCATTCGGAAAAACTTCGGAATAAAACTGCGTTGATATCCAATCCCGAGATTGCACGTCAAATTGATATGCCCAGCAATTTCCGGAACGTAAATCTCCGTGAAACGCCTTCACCTACTTGTTTCCGCTTGTTTTTTCGCGTTGAAAATCGAACAGGCACGCTGACCGATAACTCTGTGAATTCGGTATTCGCGAAGCCGATAGTTGCTCTAATCTGCTTTGTTCGGAATATGGAGCACCTACATTTATCGGATTAGGCTTTATCATTCGTAAGTATTCCCCTGTTAATGTTAAGCATTCTCGTCGAACGTCGTTTGAACTCTTTTGTTGCCGATTGGGAGCGAAGGAGATGCATACAGGGTGGAATATTACCAGGAACAGATCGCACATATTTATGATATGATTGTTAAAAGTGACGTTTTATTTTGTGAGTGAAAAAGTTTGTGATATGAGAGGAGCGAATTGAACAATTTCACGAACAAAGTAAAATCACTTTTAACGAAAATACCATACAATGTTTTTTGTACAACTGCCCTATTTTGATAATGAAATGGGCGAATTTGGAATGACGATAAACTTCAAAATGCAATTTAATATTCAAATAATCAAAAGGTTGTTGTGAATGGCAAACGTTGCCAATGTTATGATTACTAACAAATGAGAAAAGTCGCTGTTATTTGAATTTCGTTCCTGTCCAATTTTCGTCTTGGGATTTTAACTTATGTTTGTCGAGAGTCCAATTATGACGATTTGGTTGTTCCTCTGGATATTGAAGAGTCTGCAAGAAAAGAATCTGGAACTCCTACCTAAAATGTCTGTTCAGCAGTACGATATTGCATATAACAATTTCCTGGCCTGGTGTAAATTGAAAAATGTAGAAGGGAACTTCAGTTAAACTGTTTTCCTGGCATACTTAGAAGAAAAATCAAAAATATGGAGTTCATCAACTTTGTGGAGCAAATTTTCAATGATAAATTCAAGCGCCGTTGTTAAAAAAGGTGTGGATGTTAGTAAATATTTTACAGTAATAGAATATTTAAAAAGGAAAAGTGAAGGATATCGTCCCAAAAAATCGAAAATTCTCACTCGTGAACTAGTTGGAAAGTTTATGAAGAAGGCACCAGATGGGAAATACTTGATGGTTAAGGTTGCAACTATTTTCGGATTATTTGGAGCCTGTCGGCGTGAAGAATTGTGTAATTTATCAGTGGAAGACATCGAAATAACAAATAAATCATTGGTTATACAACTTCCAAATACAAAAACGAAAGTCAGTCGTTCTTTCAGTATTATTGGGAAATATGTATGTAGAATGTTTTCATAAGTACTTTGTACTGCGCCCTTCTGTCATCAAACATCGTCTTTTTTTCCTGAAATACATGAATAACAAATGCACTGCCAATCCAGTTGGTGTTAATACATTTGGGAAAATTCCATCTATTGTTGCCGAATTCCTCAAACTGCCAGAACCAAAGCAATATACAGGACACTGTTTTCGAAGATCCTCCGCTCCATTTCTAGCATAATCAGGAGCAAATATTACGGATATAAAAAAACATAGTGGATGGAAGTCTACGACGGTAGCCGAGGGCTATGTTGATCATCCCATCGCATATAGAAATGTCATTGATGAAAAAATTCTTCCAACCTCAACAGATTTTGGATCATCATCATCCAATATTGTACTTCCGGTTTCTTCAAGTACTGATGGTGCTGAGGATTCTAATAATGTGTTGCGAAGCTCCCTAACGTCACAGGGCATTAATGTTAGTAATTGTTCTAGTTTTACGATTAATATTAATGTTCACAAGTAATGATTGTTAAATATTGATAATAAAAATTTGCAATTGCTGAATTTTTCTCATCTGATTTGATCATAAGAAAATGGAGTGCTAAAAATATTTTTAACACTAATGTTAAAAATATTTCCAATACGCTTCCACGTAAACAATCCATTTCAACATTGTTTGCTGTGTCACTTTTAATGGCAGTTGTACAAAAAATGTGGGCAAATTTCACCCACATCATCTGCCGAGGAAACTCGAAAAATATAATACCAGGACCCCCTAAAACTCCGATATCGATCCTCCGCCACCTTTGGCATAACGACGAGCCCTAGAGGAACCTCGGAAAAAATTATTCATGAAGAAAAGCCGGAGGGTGGGCGGGTCGTCGGTGGCCCCCTTTAGGGGAGTTCGGATTTCCTTGCCCGAACCCGTTTACTTATATATTTGGTATCTGCCCGATCCTTGGGGGTTAGACCCGGACGTTTTTAATTTGTTTGAGTTTACCCATTCCGCCACAGCCAAGTTTGACCCCTCCTGAAATAATAATGTAGACGCAGAGGACTCGAGCGAAAGTACGGGAGGAGACTTCGAAAATTTGTGAGAGAACGTTTGCAATTTCGACATCATTTATGACTCATGAAAGGTTCTACATAGTAAAACTTGTTTTTGTACAATTGCCATTTAAAGTGACACTTTTAAAGAGAGCAAACAATGTTAAAATTGATTGTTTACGTGAAAGCGCGTTAAAAATATTTTTAACATAAGTGTTAAAAATATTTTCAGCACTCCATTTTCTTATGATGACATCAGATGAGAAAAATTCAGCAATTGCAAATTTTTATTATCAATATTCAACAATCATTACTTATAACATTAATATTAATCGTAAAACTAGAACAATTACTAACATTAATGCCCTGTGACGTGAGGGAGCTTCGCAACACATTATAAGAATCCTCAGCGCCATCAGTAGTTGTAGAAACCGGAAGTACAATATTGGATGATGATGATCCAAAATCTGTTGAGGTTGGGAGAATTTTTTCAGCAATGACATTTCTATATGCAATGGAATGATCAACATAGCCCTCGGCTACCGTCGTAGACTTCCATCCACCATATTTTTTTATATCCGTAATATTTGCTCCTGATTCTGCTGGCAATGAAGCGGAGGATCTTCGAAAACAGTGTCCTGTATATTGCTTCGGTTCTGGCAGTTTGAGGAATTCGGCAACAATAGATGGAATTTTCCCAAATGTATTAATACCAACTGGATTGGCAGTGCATTTATTATTCATGTATTTCAGGAAAAAACGACGATGTTTGATGACAGAAGGGCGCAGTGCGAAGTACTTATGAAAATAGTCTACATACTTCCCAATAATACTGAAAGAACGACTGACTTTCGTTTTTGTATTTGGAAGTTGTATAACCAATGATTCATTTGTTATTTAGATGTCTTCCACTGATAAATGACACAATTCTTCACGCCGACAGGCTCCAAATAATCCGAAAATAGTTGCAACCTTAACCATCAAGTATTTCTCGTCTGGTGCCTCCTTTATAAACTTTTCAACTTGTTCACGAGTGAGAATTTCCGATTTTTTGGGACGATATCCTTTTCCGTTTTAAATATGCTATTACCTCAAAATATTTACTAACATCCACACCATTTTCAACAAAGGCGCACGACTTTATCATTGAAAATTTGCTCCACAAAGTTGATGAACTCCATTTTTGATTTTTTTTCTAAGTATGCCAGGAAAACATTTTCACTGAAGTTCCCTTCTACATTTTTCAATTCACACCAGGCCAGGAAATTGTTATATGCAATATCGTACTGCTTTTTTAGGTAGGAGTTCCAGCTGTGCTCTTCTTGCAGACTCTCCAATATCCAGAGGAACAACAAAATCGTCTCAGTGTGTGTTTATCAATTTCACTATGACTTTTTCATTTGGAAGGCTACCTCCCGGACCATAAAGAGAAAAGTCGCATCTTCGATACGGGAATTTGTCCCGTTCGCCAATTATCGTTATGACGTTGACTTCCAATCTATTTTTGTTTGTTTTCTTACGGTATAATAACGGATATACGCGTTGCCGAAAGTCAATTTCGAGTTTTCCCATGAGGAAACATTTACGATTATTTTTTCTCGGCCATGCGAGAAAATTGACGACCAGAATGCTTGTTTACAATTGTGTTTACACCCTTAATTTACGCCGATACGTTCTGGTTCATTGCAGTCAACTGCTGAAATAGAATATTTCGGGTGTTTGAAAAGTATGGAAACGGTGAATTCATACTAAGATCTTAAGTAATTTCTCCCGAGAAATCGACTGAAACCGTAAGATTTAGGGCCCAAAGGAGCCTTATAGGAGTTATGAGACCTAACTTCAAAATTTCAAATGCATATCCATCTTTTTTATTGCAGATAACTGTGAGTAGAGGAGAGATAGTTGACGACTGTGTTGACTTTTCCCAAAACTTTCTGCCTTATCTTTATATATAAAACTAAGTTGGCCATTTTGTTGGTTATATTTATAACTCAAGATTGGATTAACTGTTTGATAGGAAAGATTTTTTTTTGATTCATTTACGACGGGGTTAACATAAAATACATTAAAACTGAAAAATTTGATGAAATGGAAAAAATAGGAAATAATTTCTCTTCTTGCGAATAACGCCAGTAGGTGTCGCTACGCTTAATAGCGTTTTCGTGAAAGTATCATATTTGATATTGATTCGGTGAACTACATTTTCTAATAATATTAACGCATCTTAGTCCATGTGTTATTACACCTATCTTTCTTCCGAACACTACGGAAAATTTTATGACGAAATGTTTTGAACAAATCTCCATTCTACTATTATATATTTAAGCAATTACTTTGTATTTTGAGTTGCCTAAACGGATGTTTTGGGGGCGCATTGATTCTTTTGTCTGGTGACTTCCGACAACCATACCGGTAATTCCAAAATCGACGTCTGCTGATGAAATAAATGCTTGCCTAAAATCATCAACTTCAAATTTGGCTTGGTAATGAAGCTCTCAATTCATTTGATTGCGGTTGGAATAGTACCAATAGATACCTGCACCACAAAAATTGTTGAAAATGATTTTTTGTAACTGCAAAAAAATTGCAATGCGTTATGCACCTGCAGAAAACTGAGTATTTTTTGTAACGCTACATGTGGGGAATGTGTAGGCGTTAACTGCCAAAACAGTTGTCCAATCTTTGGCAACGACGAAGAAATAATTGACAGTGGCGACAGCCACTCAGAATCAGATTAATTTTTTGACACAAAAAGTATTAATTTCACGTGAATAAAGTGATGAATAAATGAAATGTTTAAATGATATTTTCATTTTGTTATTTTGAACAGATAGGGGTTGCTCTTAGGGGTTGAAAAATAAAAATAACTAAAACTAACATTGATCCAAGATACTGTTATAAAATTGGTTGAACTTAATTAATTATATTAATAGAGACCCATTTTTACACATTTTATGCTGAATGGGGGTGGTTTATACGGTCTTGAAGTATATGAAGACCTTCATGAAGCTTCATAAAACGCTACTGAGGCCCAAAGATTACTTTGATTTACGTTAGAACAAGTTTCTTTTAATTTTTGGTAAAGGTGTTGTTTTCACCACTTGAAAATAATAAGCATAAATCGGTAAGGATAGGAGTAGGAGACAAGTATAGCTTATATCCAAAATTTTATCAAAATCGAAGCATCTTGATAGAGTTCGGAAGTAATGCCTAATTTTCGCCCTCATTGACTGGACTAATTGTACAGGACAATTTGGCTCCACTTTCACCATAATTGTTCATTATAATATTAAAGTTGCTTTTTTATTTATCGATTGAGGCAGTACAAAGTCTGCCGGGACAGCTAGTTGAGTAAAAAACGAATTAAATACAAACAATTACTTTTTAAACTGTTGACTGTCATTAAAAGTGTCACTATAAACGGTCGTTGTACAAAAAATTATTATTATTATTATTTATCGAATGATAAGTATTTACCCTGTATGACTTATGAAAGAATAACAGTATTTGATCTGATTCTTTTATTGAAAATTAAAAGAATTAGATCCCTATCCAACAAAGTGTTTAGAATTTTATAATACTTATAAATTGTTTGTTTGTTCTTGTTGTTTTTTACATTGTGTATATTGTTTTTTACAGGCTAGAAAAAGGGTACTGCCTGAAACGTCGCCTATTACTATTATATTTTGAATAATATTAAACTCTTAATATCAAATACTGTTATTCCTTCATTATTATTATTATTAGGTCTTTATTGAAGTAAACAAAATATACATATAAGATACATCATTGAGTGGGAGTTATATAAAGGGCGAGGTTCAGTTCACTCCAAGCGAAGTGTCTGCTCTTCCACCTAACCCGAGAAGAACAAAATATTAAACAAACAAAAAAAAAAAAGATATACACATACCTATATATCCATTCAATACAAAATGAATACAATTTCAATTACAAACCATTCCGAAATATCACGACCCCCAAACGAGGTGAGAAGACTCCCCCCTCCCTCCCTCCAAGCCCTGCCAAAGGGCCGTTATCTCCGCAGCCCATTTTTGTCGCTTAATGATTCTCTCTCCGGCGTATTATTCACTCAGATCTTTCTTTCAGCGCCACAGACTGAAAAAGTCAAAGCGATGTTTTTCTTTGATATTCCGCCGTGGCGTTTGCGTCTACCCCAACCGGAGGAGACTTCGCTCTGTCGTTCGTTACGTTAAATACGAACCGAGAGGGCAACGGAGGGTTCCTCGGATGGACAAAGCCGTATATTTACGATGAAATGCCGCGGGCAGGAACGCAGTGGCGGCTTGAAGAGGGATACTCCCCGTCAGATTTGCTTGATGGAGTGGAGATTCGACGCGATGAAGGTTGATTCTGAAGTTATATATCCTCCTGAGTCCCGAAATCATAGTAAAGATGATATGAAGATTACATTTGGGAATTCTTGTTCATTACAATCTGAAAACGTTATACAAATTTTTTGAAAAATTATACTCAAAGAAAAGTACAAAAAAAAATACACTGCGCAAAAAAATTAACGCACATTCTGAAAATCTCAATTTTAATGAAAGTTAACTTTACATTGACTTTATAACTTATTTTTTATGTTCTCTCGGGAAGGTTTTGAACGAAAAGAGACACATTAAATGGAAGAAAAATTCAGGATTTCACCGAATCTTATGTGAAGTAATCTATATCAAACCAAAAACATTTTCATGTAAAATATTGCCAAGACGAGGCCGTATTTCTAACATTGTCAAAAAGTTATCAGATCTTATGTAGAGCCAAGCTGCTGTATCTCAGTGAAAAATGATCGTATGGGCATTGAAAAACTTATTTCTGAAGCTTGAAGACTCTAGTTTCTTAATTTATTGGTTAGCAATTTTTTAGAGTACCGGTAGCCATGCAATCTTCGGATAAATCAATTGGCCGAGAAATAATAACATTTTCAAAAAGTGTACATTTTCGTTTTCGCCCTGTACCTATTCCAAAAACAAAAGTAGTTGAAATATTTCTGTTTGTGGATTTAAAAGTTTTACCGCATTACTTTATTTTCAATCACTTTTTTTTTAAACTTTTAAATCCACAAACAGAGATATTCCAACTACTTTTGTTTTTGGAATAGGTACAGGGCGAAAACGAAAATGTACACTTTTTGAAAATGTTATTATTTCTCGGGCTATGTATAAGAAAGAAAAAAATTAAAACTTTTTAAAATGATATTTTCACTTAGAAGTCAGTGGCGTAACTTATAATTTTTGTCAAAGCATTGTTTTTGAGATTGAATTAAAACAGAATGAAATTTTTCATATCGAATACCCTGTTTGTTTTAACGTCAAATTGTATCACAACCTATCATTCAATAAATTTCGGTTGAAAAAAAGATCCCACGCATTTAATCAATATTTACAAGCATTTAATCGAAAAGCCATATGAGCTGAACCCATTTTTTTATCCTATTTTGGACATTAACTCAAAGTATCAACTGAAAAATGGTTTTTTGATGCATGTGTGAAAAAATTCATGTCTTACTTTAAAAAAAAACAAACAGAAATATAAATTTTTCTGATAGTTGACGCTGAAATTTATTGAAGTTAAGATTGTGATACATCGATGTATTTAGAAGAAAATGAAACAATTTGAACATACGAGGTGTTCCATTTGAAACATTTCAAGTTTGTGCTATATCTCAAAAACAATCATCCGATAAAAATTTCAAGCTACGCCACTGACTTCTACGTAAAAATATTATTATAAGCATTTTCATATTTTTTCTTTCTCATACAGGCTCGAGAAATAATAACATCTTCAAAAAGTGGACATTTTCATTTTTGCCCTGTATTCCAAAAACAAAAGAAGATGGAATATTTCTGTTGATGGATTTAAAAGTTTTACAAAAAAGTGACACAGGGTCGCGAAAACAGCATGTCTCTATTTTAAATAATAGCTAGGATATAGTGCAGTCTCAACCAATTTAGGACACAGTGTACTACGCTTGAAACGACTGTACTATATGATGAAGAAATTAATGATAACATATCAGATGATGATGAAGATTAATATTAAAACTTATTTTTTCATTCCCTCAGACAAACACATATATAAATTTCACCCTTACAGAAAAAAGTTAATTTTTTTTCGTATTTTACACCCTTTTCGAGTCGCCTGGCAGGTACTTGTGCTCGTCGAAATCGCCTGTCAATTTTTTTTAACTTAACAATGGATAAACAAAATCGTATGAAAGTTTCAACCTTACAGCGACAAGTTTTTTTTAAATTTTTTTACACTTTCAAAGATATAGGGGTTGATGATGTGCAGGGGTGAGGGGTGCCAGGTCATAGTTTTCGTTCTCAGAATTGAATCAAGTATTCAATCGCAAAAAAATGATGACACCATGCGTAGAGACATATTATTCTGCGATTCAGCCTACTTTATACTCAATAATTCAAATTTCACATATAAACTATATTTTTCAGGATATCTAAATGAATCTGAGGGCGATGTATGTTATATTTCTGAAACGGGAACAAATGGCGATTCTTTCTAAGCCATTTCAAACTATAGTTTCTATAAGAAAAAACACATGTTTATGTTATAGCTCAGCAAGGAAACCTCTTGGGAAAAAACAAAGTACGCTACTGGATTGCTATGAAAAAAGTGGCTGTATAATGTTTTCATTTCAACATCCTAGCACAAACAGAAAAGTAGATAATGGCCAAAGTTGAAATCGCCCAAATTCAAATTTTGGCCTATAACTCGAAAGCAAAAGAAGTTTCTCTAAAAAAAACCACCGTAACGTGTCATTGATATTCCTCCATCTCTCACGGTTAAAAAAGTGTTGTTCAGGTATCACCAATTTTGTCCACCTGTATACTGTTCTGACGGATTTCACAATAATTGTATTGTTAATTTTCATCGTAGTTTTTTTATTACCATCATTGTTTTTGATAAAGTTTGGTTAAATGTCCTATTTTCGCTTACTTATTGTTATATGGATAGTTTGAACGGAAAAATTTCGGTAAATCTCGTCAAGCTGCAAAACTGTTCATACCGCCACCCTTTGACGCACAGTTGACTCCACACCCCCGTTGTTTTCGATTAAAGCCCCCGCGCCACGATCGCTAATTAATATTTGATGACCCCCATAACATTTCCGTCTAATCCGCTTAACGCGTCGAATTCAATGTGCCACCACTGGGGCGCCGCCGGGGGGGGGGCGTCGGGACGCCCGAGGGTGGAAGGCGATAGGGAAACCCCCCGCATGACATATGAGACGGGCGAAGGGCCGCAACAGTGACATCGCTAGACAAAAAATAGATACGGCTTCGCGGCATTGTTGCCAGATTATTTATTCAAGTTTTCTTCAATTAATCCTCAAAAATTCTTCATATTTCTGCAGTGCCGTGAAATTTCATTTTGGTGTCAATATATTATATATCAGCACCTCAGAGGTAAAGTGTGTAAAGTCACATTTTTTCAGACACGAACTATCTACAATATTGGATTCACATTAATAAATTCTAGCTAGTAAAACACGTTTTTGACTCCCTAGGTATATCAAGTCTCCAAATAATGGCAGAAAACATTCTTTGAAACAATAATCGAACTGAAAAATCTTTCTTTTGTCTAATTTTCATATTGTGACTTAACACACTTTACCTCTGGGGTGCTGATACATAATTCGATATTTAGTTGCAAAATTTTTTTTAAATGAATATTATGTTATATTCCGTAAACTTTGGCAAGACCGAAAACTCCTGATTTTTGAAAAAGATAGCGGTTACGTATCCCAATGAAAAAAACTTAATTAACTTCATTTATGAGCAGGAGAAAACAAAAACAAAATTAAATATTGATTTTATGGACAGAACAAAAAGAAAATTACAATATGTGTAACACCTAATTAGGAATATAAATTTTTTGATTTCATTAAATTTAAATGAACCTTAGAGCACGACCGTTTGTATCTATGGTTTGTATCATCTAGTGAAATCAGGGACTTCCCCGATCCGAACGATCCCCAGTAAACTGTAGTTTTATTTTCCTACTGCTAGTTATAAGTCGTAGCTAAAACATTTTACCGAACATGTCAAATGGCATATTATCGCATACGAAATGAGAAAAATAGTTGCAAAAATACGTGAATAAAAAAATTCTTCATATTTTAGTGTTTTTCCTAAAATATTCTTCTTTTCTTCATCAGCTCTTTTTAGGGGCTGAAATTCTGCATATTGAAGAAAATTCTTCATATCTGGCATCACTGCTTCGCGGGTAGCGCTGTCAAAAACAAGACCTTCCTCCTCGCTGCGAAAGAAACCGTCGGCCGGGGCAATTATCCCCGTTCTTTATGGTCGGATTTTTTGCCGGCGAAGATGTACAGCCGCACTGACCTACCCCCTGCGCCCCGGGTTTTTGCTACCATCGGAGATGTTTTAGGGGAGGATAAGAAATTTCGGTTTTGCCGCTACGGCTTCGCTGAAAAAGGGATGCGGGGTTGGGGCGTGCTGCTGCTGATTTCACACGAGAGTCGTGGGTTTTTTTTGTCGAAATAACCGCCCATACTTCTTTCCCTCCTATCTTCTAGAATGTGCGGAGAATTTTGCAGAAATGTTTAGTCTGCTTCCTCTTTTACTCCGCTCTTTTCTTTCCAATAAGGTCGCCTACTTCATTTCGGTTAATTTGCGGAAAATGTTTTGTCTTTTCCCGAACGCTTTTCTAATAGAAAATAGTAACATCTCCACATAGTACAGATTGGTTAGATTTCGATGTTTTAGTACTACATGTCATGTTCTCTTTTCTCGAGAAACTCAAATTTCTGAAAACCGCAATTCGCTGAGGTGTCTAGTTTCCATGCTACAGGGTGATTTTGAAATTTGGCCAATTATTATAATTGGCTTCAACTTCCCTAGTGTTGCTGCTACGCTCTCGACATAAACATCTTTAGTGGAGTTTTTTCAGTACTTTTTACCAGTGCTATCGAAATTTTAGTGCCTCTTCAAATTTTACAGAAATTAATTTTTTTCGAATGGAAACCATAGTGTGGTATGATGATTTTCAATAGACTTTTCCTACACAATTTCGAGAATATACCGTGATAAACTTCCGAGCTTAAATATCGAAAATTCTGTCAAAACAGTTCTCGATCAACAAAATCAAAGAAGGTTTTGATTAATTTCCTTTCACCTGAGGAATGCATACAACTTGAGCCTGCTCAAATTATGTTGACCGAAAAGTGTTTTTTTCAGAATTTTCATATTCAAGCTCGGAAGTATATTGTCTAAGAAAAGTTTATTGAAAATCATCATAGCACACCACAGTTTCCATTTGAAAAAAATTATTTTTTTTATTTCTCTAAAATTTGAAGAGGCACTGAAATTTCGATAGAGCGTAGCAGCAACACTGGGGAAATTATGGCCAATTATAATAATTGGCCAAATTTCAAAATCACCCTGTAGCATGAAAACTAGACACCTCAGCAAATTGCGGCTTCAGCAATTTATGTTTCTCGAAAAAAAAAGAACATGACATGTATATTACTTTTTTTCTATCACGCTTAATTAAGGAGATGTAGTACCAAAACATGGAAATCTGACCACCCTGTACTTACAGATGCCTAAAAATCCATCTTTAAAATGACATCAAATTTAATGACGGTCAAAAAATTTATTTCCTCCCTTCAAATCTATAATTTTTTCCTGAAAATTCAGGAGCTGTCAGCTGAATAGGTAACAGATTTAACCGTGATATGGGGATAATGAAAATTTGTTATCAAGAACCATGGGATCCAGCCATGATGGGTGATTATTGGATAAATATGACCCCTAATGAAAGTAAAAAATGAAATTTAATGAGTATTTTAAGTCAATATTATTATTTATAATTTTTTTTCATTTTTGTAATTTAGGAGATGTAGTACTAAAACATCGAAATCTGACCACCCTGTACAAGAAGTCTCAGTGCCGATTTTCAAAGTCACCAAACATGAAAGAAATTATTGTTCGATTAGTTATCTAAGATTCATTGGCCTATTGGCAGCAAAATCTCTGGTTTTCAATTCGTCACGAATTTCTGAAAACGTCATGCAAAACGCCTATAGTTATTTCTCTGATTCTATGTCAAATCAATTGATTCTGCCACAAAAAAAAAACGTTCGAGAATAGTTATTCCTCTATTTCAGTACCGTAATGAGTTCATTACAGTACTAAAAGTAGTGCTGTAATGAAACTCATTACAGCATTGTTTTCAGTTATATTTTTCGTTTTGTGGTTGTCAGTACAAACCTCAGATCCTCTCGATTTTCAAATTAAATCAATTCAAATTCCGTAATCTGTCAAATTTCGTAAGTCACGCCAACTGTCAAGATGTAATACAAAAGTCACTAATCTGATTTTTTTTAATTTCGAGAGTATTTCACAAAACTTGACTGAAATAGAGAATATCGTCTAATACTCATTGCAAAAGACAATTCCAACTCTTTCGCATCCTTGTTGGAATAGAATCCTATTTTGCAACTTGTTGATTGAATAGAATAATCAGCAAGTCTTGACTCTAGATGCAGAATGGCGGAGGAGTACCTACAATAAATTAATGTGATTATCGATCTTTTTACCTTGGTAATTTTTCACGAGCGATTCTTACATTGATAAAAAAAAAAACAAAAATAAGAAAAATACTAAGACTTATAATCATATTATACAACATGGGCGATTGATTATTTAAGATTCTTCTTCATCCTCATCATCGTCAACATCGTCCGGGCATATAATGAAGGGGTTTCTAGGCGTAAACCATCCAACTTTTTTCCAGTCCATCTTATCGTAGTCCCAATTCGACGATAACCCAAAAACTGGATTAACTTGAAGTAATATTTGCCTTCGCATCTGGGATCTTATCCTACCTGGAGTGAAGGTCTTTGGCAGTTCGGGATTTACTGCAAAATTTACATGAATTTACTACACTGCGCAAAAAAATTTACGCACATTCTGAAAATCTCAATTTTAATGAAAGTTAGCTCTACATTGACTTTATAACTTATTCTTTATATTCTCTCGGGAAGGTTTTGAACGAAACAAGACACATTAAATGGAAGAAAAATTCAGGATTTCGCCGAATCTTATGTGAAAGAAGAGAAATGAACAATTTTCAAAATACTGAAATGCTGATAAATGATTTAATACTTGGTATTTCCACCCCTTGCGTTAATTACAGCTCGACAGCGACGGTTCATACTCAAAATGAGTGATCTTAAAATGTTCTGATCTAATCCTTCCCAGATTTCTCCGAGTTGGATTCCTAACTCCTCATCAGGATTCCTGAACTTCTCAGCCTTCTATTGAGATTGTCCCAAACCCGCTAAATCAGATTGAGATCTGGACTTCTTGCTGGCCATTCCATTCGAAAGACTTCAACCTCTTCAAGGTACTCCTGAACGATGCGCGCAGGATGGGGTCTGGCATTATCTTCCATAAAAATGAAATTTACGCCAATGTATGGGGCAAATGGCACTACATGCTCTTCAAGAATGTTCCTTATATACATATCAGCATTCATAGCTCCATTATCAACGACCACTAGGTCTGTGCGAGCAGTCAAAGATATTCCACCCCATACCATAATCGATCCTCCCCCGAAACCAGCAGTATTCAGGAAATTGCACTGAGCATATCTTTCATGTGGACGTCTGTATACAAGGGAACGTCGATCACAATGGTAGAGGCAGAATCTAGACTCATCTGTGAAGAGAACTCTTTCCCAATCGGCCTCTTCCCAATGGATATGCTCTCTCGCAAAATCCAAACGCGCCCTTCGATGGGCTGGGGTAAGAGCTGGGCCTCTTGCCGCGACACGAGGCCTTAAATCATATTCTCTGAGGCGATTTCTTATTGTCTGAGTGCTAATTTGCACCATATGAGTTTGCTCAATCTGATTTTGAAGGAGGCGAGCGGTTGCAAACCGTTGTCTCAACGAAGAAACTCTGAAGTAACGTTCTTGAATGGCAGTTGTTACCCGTGGTCTACCCTGTCCTGGTCTTCGGACATTCATAACTGTCTCCCTGAATCGCTGCCACATTCTGGACACACTTTTATGGGAAACTCCAAACCTTTCTGCAATTCTTGTGTATGTCCACCCTTCTTCTCGCAAAACTACCGCTTGGGCACATTCCTCTTGGGTCAAATTACGTGTTTCGCGTTGCATAGCGATCGAGTGTAGAAAATCAAATGAAAGAAAAACTATTAATCACTAGAATTGATCGAGAACAACTGATTTTATAATGGAGCCAATACATTCAAAATCTGATAATATCATCTTTTTTTATTCCTGCTGGGAAAAAACATCTATATTGAAGAAAAACGTTGAAAGTGGATAACATACAGGCATAATTCTGATAATAATGATTATCATTGAGAACACATTCAGTTGTAGAATAAATTTGAGATTTCCATAATGTGCGTCAATATTTTTGCGCAGTATATATTCTTTCATGAACTCGAATGTTAAACCAAGGCACAGTCTTTTCTCGGGAAAATAAAGCCTAGGACTCTGGAGAGCAACTCCTGAAGACGCTTCAGACCACTTTTCTCGATACTAACCAAACTTTTCTATTCCAACGTAAACCCACAGCGCTGAAGATATCCATATAAGCACCCAACCCATAATTTCGAAGACCCCTGCTGGTCTTGGCGTGGTAAATTCGGCGAACGTTTGACAGAACGAAGCTCGGTACAACGCTTTCTTCTCTTCTTTTGAGAGCAGCTTCCAGTTACCTTTTTCCCTCTCGCGCAAAGCCTAAAAATTGGGAGACCGGTGAGTTGGTGAATTTCAATAAATTCTACATCAACCTCTGAATTTTCACCCTCAACTGACCGTTTTACACGAAAAAGCGGAACAAGAATCTGAATTGGAAAGGTCTGTGGATACAGACTGATTCACGAATTTTGTTTATTGAAAATGACCTTTTGACTCTTGCATCAGTTTTTATTTTCAAATGCTTAATGTATGTGAAGGAAAATGAGTGGAAATTAGTTAAATTATCACAGCATGATTATAATGGGAGAAACAGGGAAACATTGTCATTTCCCAGACATAAAACAGCAAAATTTGAGCTTTCACCCACTTATCAATGTACCAGGTTGTATAATCATTTGCCTTCTCATTTTAAATCTCTAAATATGAATAGATATAAGAAATCAGTTAAGGCAATGCTTCTGAGTAAATGTTATTATACTGTGAATGATTATTTAAGTGATACTTCTGAAAGTATCTGAATTATTGAACCTTTTTGACCTGTCCTATGCATACTTGAGATGTCACAGAGGATTAATAAATCATTATTATTATTATTATTTCGAAGAAAGACTTGCGATGACAATTGAAATTTCATAGTCAAGCTTTGTTAGGAAATAACAGCAACTTTTATTTTTGTTTGGTCATTTCAATGTCAAAATGAGTCACGACATAAAGTTCAGAACTATTTTTTTCAAACGAGAACTCTTTCATTTATTGCTCAGCTGAAATTTACGTTGAAAAATAATGTGTAATGACATACTAATGTTATAAAATTTTTCCAGATGTTCGGTGAAGTCTCATTTTCCTTTCAGGAATTTTCCGTTTTAATTCTCAAAGAGTACGATTAGAAAAAATTTGATAATATCAATAAGTTCTTAATCAAAACTTCTTAGGGTATTAATTTCTGTTCATGAACTACTAAAATCGAACTGGATGCTCATAGATTGGTTCTTCACGAAGGGAAAAATTTAATTTTCATTCACCTATCGTGAACATATCAAATTTTATGATTTTTCACCGAAAGTCCAAAATTTCAAAGTTTTCATCGACCCTAACTTGAATATTAATTTCATATCCCTATTGAAATGTTTTCTGGGAGATCTTTGCCTATACCGGAAAACTTTATTTGGTTTTCTCTCCCAGTCTTTTAAATAGTAGAAGAGAGGCCCCTGCGTGAAAATTTGAGCAATAATTTGTCAGCGGCAAAAACTTTACAAGAAGAAATTGTTGCCTAACAATGAACAAAAGAAAACACTTTGAACTCTGAAGCGTAACGTTTCGGAGTCTAAATCAGACTCCTTCGTCAGACAATTTCTATTTTTCATATAACTTCGCAGAATCGTGACAATATTTTGATTTTTTAATTGACAATTGTCAATATATGATGAATATAGATTAATATTGATTATTAGATGTTGACGTCGTTATTTTATTTCAAAATTCCTCGAAACCAGTTCTTTTTTCAATAAATCCATCCAATTTCGATCTATCCCTACTGAACAATTGGCGAGATTATTAACCTCATCCAATAAAATACAAGCTGACTCCTTGATTTTTCTATTATAATTATCAGCTTCTGTCATTAGAATTTGTATGCCATTCCAATCCATCATGTGATTGCCTGAATTGGAACACACATGATCTGCTATCTGCGATCTACCAATATCTCTCTTTTTCATGTTATTCTTATGTTCACGTTTTCTAATTTCTAGGGGTCTCGATGTTTCTCCTGTGTAAGATTTTCCACAAAAACAGGGAATATTGCAAATACAATTTCTTGATTTTTGATTCTCATTCAAGGTGTAGCTCTTGTTAATATAGTTCGTAAATCATTTTTTGTTTTTAAAAATCACTCAGAATTGCGTATGAATTGAAAATGGTATTTATTTCGATGATAACTATTTTGAATTCATGTTTCAAAAATATTTTTCGTTTGGCCTCCGTATAGGCAAAGAATTATTGGTTGTCTTTTCTAAAAAATTCTTCGATTGGTACATTTTTTTACTGTTGTTCCGTATCACAAAACCAAACCCCTTTCTTCACTATTCTTTTCTTTGCAATTGATTGTACGTTTTTTTAGATATTTGTGCTATTGATTTTTGAAATAATTTAATGAATCTTGTAGCTACAGTAACTCAAATTTTCCGAATTCAAAAAACACCAAATTTCGGTTAATAGATCTACGAAAGGGAGCATTCAGTACTAAAATCTTTTCGACCAAATAGCAAAAATTCAATAGATCACAATTACAAGAATTTGGGTACGGTGCGTACTCACCAATATCTCTTGGGATGGTTCCTCATATCTGATGGAAGGAAAAGGAATCAAGGTTCTGTCTCCATAGTTTGGTTCTCCGTTCCAACCATAACCTACGACCTCTCGGTTACCAACTCTGTAAGCTGTGACTGGATCACGTTTGTAAGAAGGTGCGTACACTAACGGATTGAACTTCAACAATGAGGAATCTGTGTGAAGTCTTCTGAGGGATTTGAGTACGACTGACCTCGGAAAGTTTGACATTTTGTCAGATGTGACAGCTCTCATAGAAACTCCAAGGGAATGTATCTGAAGGATTCGTTATTCTATGGAAGCTCAGAAGGAGAAAATTAAAGTAGTCGTCTTTTCTGATGAATCTCGATTCTCCGAATGGCCGAAGAAGGGTTAAACGTTGGAGCACCCAGCATTTCGTGGCAAGTAGTTAATAGTTTAAAAGGGGTTACAGTCCTCTGCGACCTGATGTTCTATTGTGCCCCCTGACAAAGTTTTACAGCTAGCCTTCCAGTCCCAGAGATCTTATGAAATCCAATATCTCGGAAGGCTTCAGTGAGGCTAATTCCTCACTCCTACAGGTCTCTTGACCAAAGCATTGTTTCCTTTGACTTACAATGCCAAAGCATTCTGTGACTAGGTGAATAGGAGTTTCTTCCTCCTCCCCACAGAATCTACACTCGTCAGTGTCCGATACGCCCATTCTCAGCAAGTGCTTTCTGAGGCGACAATGCCCTGTAAGAAAGCCAGTGAGGAGGTGTAGTCGGTTGTTACTGAGATCCAAATATTTCTTGGATCTTGCAGTTTCAAAATTCCGGTACTTTTTGGAGTGATCCAATCCTGGGAGATTCTGCCAGAGTGTTTCTCTTTCAGTTTTCGCCTTCTCCAGAAACTCTTTCTTATAGGTACCTTTTCCTTTACCACAGAAAGATTCTGGGCCAGTGAGTGGATTCCGAGCACCCTCTTTGGCAAGTTTATTGGCCTCTTCGTTACCTGTGATGCCCGAATGACCTGGAACCGAGATCAAAGAGACCTTATTTTTCTTGCCTACCTCATTGAGTTTATTCCGGCATTCCCATGTCGACTTTGAGTCGATGACATAGGAGTTCAGTGCTTTATTAGCAGCTTGACTATCTGAGTGAATAGCTTTGTCGCAATTCTGATAGTTTCTCTTTCTAGACATCTTTCGATTGCCAATATTTCTGCTTGCAGAACACTCACACAGGAGCCTAACGATAGTGCACACTTGGCTTTGGCCCCGTGAACCCCAGCGCCAGCTCCCGTGTTGGTTTTAGAACCATCTGTGTACCATTTAAAAGTAATTTCTTTGAAATAATGGTCGGTGTATTCCCGCTCCCATTCCTCTTTTTTGCATAACATCGTACTGAAGTTTTTCTCAGTACTTACTTTCTTGACCATTACATCACTAGGGCAGCGGTCACAAACTTACTCAGAGAGTAGAGTAAGAGTATGGCCATATGATCAGAAATATACTTCGGCTTTACTCCACACTCGTCGTTCACAAACTTACTCTGACAAATGTCATTCAAAATTCAAACATGTGTATAGGTTATGAATAATACTTTTGCATCATATACATTTTTCATATATCATTTTTATATTGAATTGTTGCTATCATGAATGAATAATAGAAGTTTAAGAAAAAAATTCTCTCTAGTCGTACATTTTCAGTTGTGTCTTCGCAGTATAGTTAATTTTTCTTTTATTTGAAAAGCAGAGCACAAACGTGTTTTTTTGATGATTGTGAGGAAACTGATAAATGTTCTCAGGACTTTGAATTACTTTTAATGAGACAGAAAGAATGAAAAAGGATATTATTGTCTATAATCTTGTCTTGCAAGCAGAAAATTAAAAATGTTATTACATGTTTTGTTGTTTTATTGACTCTACGCCAGAAAAAAATTAAATACTTCGTAACAAAAAATAGTTTCATTTGAGGAAGCTAACAAAAAGAAGTTAGAAAAATATTGTATGAAAGATAAAGCAAAATATGAATGAATCTTGACAGATCTGAATTCTCGAATATAACAAAATATCAACGTAGATTCCAAATCAGGTACAAAAAACAGTTATTGTGGGACTTTTCATGTCTCGATTTATTTGAACTTGAACGGACCACTCTAGGTTCTGGAATACAAGGAAAACTCTTTTTTTCTTTACCATTATCTCTTGGTAAAGTTCACTTTGAGCTGCGTTAATTCATTGCTAGCAATTTCATTAAATTTATTAATCATTAAAGTAATTCTTTCCAATATTTCTTTATTTCACAGAGTAGTTGTTTCACTTGGAAAATTTATTGTTTCGTATTTCGTTATTGAAATTGAACAAAACCAGAAATAAATACTTATTCGAATAACGACAAAAAGTCTGCGGGAGCAGGACAGAATGAAAATCGTACGTCATAACTGTCAGAGTATGTGTTTACTCTCCCAAATAGCAGAGTATGCAGAGCTTACTCAGAGGAAGTTTATGAACGCTCACAGAGTATACTCCGAGGAAGACAAAGCAAGTTTGTGAACGCTTCAGAGTAAGGGGAGCTTACTCTGAGTAAGTTTATGAACGCAACCTAGGAAGGTTCGCAGATGAGATGTAGGTACTCAGAGAGCACCAGACTCTCTGACACCTAATTCTCTCATTACCTGCGCCTTCCCTAGATATTCTGAGGATGGCTTCATGGGCCATCCTGTCAATCACCAGATGTAGGGGTGGCAGGACATCGTGGTATTGAGGGAAATGAAACAGCCGACGAACTGGCGAAGAAGGCTTCAAGGCTGAAGCCTGTTGGACCTGAACCTTTCTGTGGGCTTGGAATAGACCAATACAAGAAAGCGGTCCAACAATGGGAAGCGGCAAACAAAATAACGCTTTGGAGACATACTCCCAGACTTGCGCAAGCCAAGAGATTTGTGGAATTCTCGTCGACCTACACCAGGAAGCTCATAAAGCTGCCACGAGCTGAGCTTCGAGTAATGGTGGGTCTGCTGACGGGACACTGTCGATATAAATATCACTTGTATCGCATGGGAAAGTCAGCAGATGAAACCTGCAGGCTATGTGGATCAGAGAAGGAAACGGCTGAACACATGGTATGCAAGTGTCCAGAGCTGGCGGAACTAAGAACCATTCACATGGGGAAGTCGGTTCTGGATCCACATGAAATAACCGCCAAGGCTCCTAAGGAGGTCGCTGGGTTCATCAACACCATTGATGGCCTCCTTGGGATTTAAATGAACGAGTTGGGTAAAGAACAAAAGATCCTTGCGGTCGAAGTTCCCGGAAGGCTGAACGAAGCCACAACGACCCCTGTTCATTATAATAATAATAATAATAATAGGGGTGGCTAGTAATGCTCATCGAAAAATTGGTGAAACTATGTCAATTCCAGCAATGTTTTCTAGGGCGCAAGTGGCGAATCAATGAGCAACAATAATCATTAGTAATGAATTACGGGGCGCACTCCAAATGGGACGGCAGAGCGCAGATAATTGCCGAAATCAATTAGGTAACCAGATTTGCGAGGGGCTCGTCTGGCTGCAGATGTTATTTGCATGAATTACGGGCCAGTAAATTCGCGTCACAAATTTCGGATGAACGTCATTCATACGGGAGTTTGATGCGCGGCCGAACGCGAAGTGGGAATAGTGAATGGTTTTTCTTCGTTTCGATGCGGTGAGGTTGACTGAATCGGTAATAACGCACCGCATTATACAGGGGTGCATATACGGTGTCTTGTTTACGTAGGTTTCGCAGGATCTCTCAGTTAAAAATCGCCTTCTACCGCCGATCCTTTTTTTTTCGATTGAAGAATCTAAGGTCAAGGCCAAAAAAACTTCTGCAATCACCATCAAAATTCGTATTTCTTCAATCTGTCATATCTCGCGGAATGTCCTTTAGAAAACTATGTTGTAGAGAGCATTTTTCATAAGGAATAAATGCCGCAGACACGGGTCACATTCATTTCTATATGCCAGTCAAGCACCCTTTTCCAATGGAACATTATTTTGGGTCTAAAATGTTAAAAATGGTTATCGTGGGATATCCTCGGAAGTTAGACATATGCAGTCGAGTACTTTTATATAAAATTTTTCGAGAACTACAAAAGTGTACTTGATCGATTCAATATCTCTTATAGTTTACCCAGCGTCGGCTGCACAAATGGTTTATTAGTAGGAATGTCATGCTATGAGAGTGATGATTAAATACATCCTCAATGATACAAAAAGGGAGATATACTATGCAAACTATGAATCTCTGATCAAATATGGAATAATTTTTTGGGGAGTTAGTCCAACAGTAAAGTAAATACACTGCGCAAAAAAATTAACGCACATTATAGAAATCTCAAATTTATTCTACAACTGAAGGTGTTCTCAATAATAATTATTTTTATCAGAATTATGCTACATATGTTATCCACTTTCAACGTTTTTCTTCAATATAGATGTTTTTTCCCAGCAGGAATAAAAAAAGATGATATTATCAGATTTTGAATGTATTGGCTCCATTCTAAAATCAGTTGTTCTCGATCAATTCTAGTCAGCAATAGTTTTTCTTTCGTTTGATTTTCTACACTCGATCGCTATGCAACGCGAAACACGCAATTTGACGCAAGAGGAATATGCCCAAGTGGTAGTTTTGCAAGAAGGAGGGTGGACATACACAAGAATTGCAGAAAGGTTTGGAGTTTCCCATACAAATATGTCCAGAATGTTGCAGCGATTCAGGGAGACAGGTATGAATGTCCGAAGACCAGGACAGGATAGACCACGGGTAACAACTACCATTCAAGAACGTTACTTGAGAGTTTCTTCGTTGAGACAACGGTTCGCAACCGCTCGGCTCCTTCAAAATCAGCTTGAGCAAACTCATGGGGTGCAAATTAGCACTCAGACAATAAGAAATCGCTTCAGAGAATATGATTTGAGGCCTCGTGCTGCGGCAAGAGGTCCAGCTCTTACCCCAACCTATCGAAGGGGCGTTTGGATTTTGCGAGAGAGCATATCCATTGGGAAGAGGCCGATTGGGAAAGAGTTCCCTTCCCAGATGAGTCTAGATTCTACCTCTACCATTGTGATCGACGTTTCCTTGTATACAGATGTCCACATGAAAGATATGTTCAGTGCAATTTTCTGAATACTACTGGTTTCGGGGAAGATCGATTATGGTATGGGGTAGAGAATATCTTTAACTGCTCGCACAGACCTAGTGGTCGTTGATAATGGAGCTATGAATGCTGATAAGTATATAAGGAACATTTTTGAAGAGCATGTATTGCCATTTGCCCCATACATTGGTGAAAATTTCATTTTTATGGACGATAATGCCAGACCCCATCGTGCGCGCATCGTTCAGGAGTACCTTGAAGAGGTTGAAGTCTCTCGAATGGAATGGCAAGCAAGAAGTCCAGATCTCAATCCGATTGAGCAGGTTTGGGACAACTTCAATGGAAGGCTGAGAAGTTCAGAAAATCATCCAGCTTTTCTTAATGACTTAGGAATCCATTTCGGAGAAATCTGAGAAGGATTAGATCAGAACATTTTAAGATCACTCATTTTGAGTATGAACCGTCATTGCCGAGCTGTAATTAACGCAAAGGGTGGAAATACCAAGTATTAAATCACTTATCAGCATTTCAGTATTTTGAAAATTGTTAATTTCTCTTGTTTCACATAAGATTCGGTGAAATCCTGAATTTTTCTTTCATTTAATGTGTCTTGTTTCGTTCAAAACCTTCCCGAGAGAACATAAAATATAAGTTATAAAATCAATGTAGAGTTAACTTTCATTGAAATTGAGATTTTCAGAATGTGCGTTAATTTTTTTGCGCAGTGTAGTTTATTATAATATTAAAGTTCCTTTTTTATTTATTGATTGAGGCAGTACGAAATCTGCCGGGTCAGCTAGTTTCACATGAAAATGTTTCCGGCTGGATCAAATTTGGCGAAATATGACGACGACTCCATTTACAGCGTGTTTGTGGACCTCGAACATCCCTTATGATTCGTTGCGACGACTTGCGGTCCTTCTTTCATCAAGAGGCATCAATATCGCCCCCTCGCCGTCACTCTACTCATATCTGAGCGATAGATCCCTAAAGCACTCCAAGTTCGGATGCTCGAAGCTCAATATCTACTAGAGCTCCCGGCCCCTCCCGTAGAAAGAACAGAGCCGAGTGTCTGCCTTCATTTAACGTTCACCCCCGGCTCGCCCCGTGTCGCCCTTGGGGGTTCCGACCTGCCAGATACCCGAAACGAGGACTGCAATTTACTTGATGAAGGGTGGCGGCGCCGGGGGTGAGGCAGGGGGCGGGGTGGGCCTTGTATCTCCTGTGTGCCCAACGCGGGGGGTTGGGGGTGGAAGGGCTCCCGGGCCCTGTCCCCGGCACAGGAACGTAGTGGAAAAAGTTCTCGCCAATTTCGATGGGGATTTGTTCGGCGTTTTTTCTTGCGGCGGAGGGGTTGAGTTTAGGGGTTGTTGGCACTGTTGAGAGTCGCGTTTTGAGATTTATTTCTCTATTTTGCGGCAGTTTAGCTCATATTATTCGCCACAGTTATTGTCAATATCTGAGTTGTTTAAGAATTATTGTCATCTCCCAAGGATGCGAAAATTCAGGATTTAGGTTGGATAAGTTCGAGTAAATGCACCAAATTTTGTTTGAATAAGCATGTTCGCGAATGAATAGACGAATTGATTTCGGATTTGGGTCGGTCTTCAGTATTTGGAAACAAAAACAAAATTTAAATGAAAAACACCACTTCAAAGAATAAACTCTAAAATACACATCAGCACTTCAGAGATAAAGTGTGTTAAGTCACATTTTTTCAGACACGAACTATCTACAATATTGGATTCACATTAGTAAATTCTTGCTAGTGGAACACATTTTTGACTCCCTAGGTATATCAAGTCGTCAAATAATGGCAGTAAACATTCTTCGAAACAATAATCGAACTGAAAAATCTCTCTTTTGTCTAATTTTGATATTGTGACTTAACACACTTTATCTCTGGGGTGCTGACATAGATTCACTAAAAAGTGAGAAAATAAACTGCTCCACATGAGTTAGGGATATTGACTCATATTTAGATTTTTTTTCACATTTGGCCTATTTTGTGTCAACTTGCATTAAGTAAAGAGTAACAAACGAGGATTTTCCATCAAATAAACTGCTCCACATGAGTTAGGGGATATTGACTTAAATTGCAAAATAATATAGTTCAAATGAGATTTTGTGATGAAAATTCATATAAATATGATTTCAAGTTGAAGAAAATAAAATTAAGTTCAGCCTGTAGGTCTGCAGCGTATACAGATTGGTTAAGAAAAATCGATTGAAATAAGGAAATTTTATCCCTAGAGAATTCAAGCATTTTAAGACTATCACTACAATGTATGGCTTCCACGGGCATCAATAACAGCTTGATATCTCCTTTGCATACTACACACGAGGTTTCTTGAGGAATTTGGTTCCATAAACGCGGCAGAAGCTCTCTCAGATCATTTAAAGATTCTGGGGTAGGTTGATGATTATCTAATCTTCTTTGGAGCATATCCCATGCATGTTCTATGCAATTCAAATCTGGTGAGTGCGGAGGTATTGGTAAATGTGGAATACCAAGCGGACATTCTCAACTATGGCTGCACAGTGCGGTCTAGCGTAATCGTCTAAAAATTGAAAAGTTTCACCAATAACACCGTGAAAATTTGGCAAAACATTCTCAATGACACGACCTCTATAGTGTAAGGCGGTCATATTCCCAGGACAAATGTGCAGATCTGTGCGCCCGTTGAAACATATCCCAGTATCTACCATAACACTACCCCCTCGGATTAGATGGACTTCTTGGACATAGCGACGATTACAAGGTATGCGTGGGATTTTCCATACTCTTATTCTTCGAGAATCTGAAAATCGTCCATATCTGGATTCATCATTGAAAAGGACACTGCGCCATTGATCTCCAAATGATATGTTGCCTTGCCAATTCCAGTCTTTGACGCTTATATAGTCACGTCTTAACGGAAATCCTCAAAATGGACGTCTATAATCTAGATTCACCTTTCTCTGATAGTCTCGATGGAAACTTGGACCCAATCTGCATTTTGAAGAGTATTCCGTAGCATTCTACACGTTCATGTAGGCTTTCTTCTCGTCGAAACGGTGATGAAACGATCCTGAACAGGTGTTGTTTTTCGTCGCCCACCAAGCCTTGGTCTTTCCAACACCGAAACTGTCTCCTGGAATCTATTCCAAAGTCGAGATATCACACTTTGGCTGACTTGGAGCCTTTCTGCTACAACAACCTGAGTTAGGCCACCCTGTAGCATTCCGATAGCCCTATTAGCCTCAGCGTTTGTTAATTAACGTCTTGGCATTTTCAGAAAAGTAGTTTCAAATCGAAGCCGTTGATAAACTGACTACATTTCAAAATAAGAATATTCATGAAGCATATGTAAATAAGCAAACTGCAGAAATAAGGAGACCAGATTGACGAAATGTCTCATACTGATTTTTATTGGATCGATTCAAGTTGTTATTGAGTTTTAAATGATTTTACAGCAATCTTCTCGAAGGTTGCATACGATAGCCCCAACTCTTGTGAAACAGTATGTTTGTCGTTTATATTAAGAAATATTTCATGTATGTATGTATTCTGGGCTTAACAATATGTAATGATTACAATATACAGTACATATCATCAAGAAACAGCCTTATGCCGTATACCCAGTTCTCTTCACCAAGCCTCTCAAGCCTTTGCATTTCTCTGAACTGTCCCTCTATTTCATTTTCGATCTCCAATCCTCCAACTCTTCAGCAATAATAATTCCCTGGTGCTTGATATTCCCTGTGCAGTTCAAGTAATTATTCTCATACTTAGTCCATTTACTCGTTCATCGTTGTATACTACCACTGCTATTCCAAGGCTTGTTGAATGAGAAATTCAGCAACTTTGTGAACTTATTTGGTGTTGGGTTGCTGGCCCAACGGCCAAACCTCCATTCTTGGAGGAGCTAGAAATTTTGCTGTTTGAGTACGAAAATTGTTAAATATTTCATACCTTTCTCCATTAAGATTCCAACATTTCGTCTATTTTCCCACTGAATATTTTAATTCATCGATGTGAATTTACCTTGGCCCGCTTCTTGCCGGTCGTACCCACACGTGCCTCGACCAGGGGGCGGGGGTGCTAAATTCCCTGTATCTCGCCGCCTCGGCAGCGCCCTCTATCCCGCCCGAAAATCCGGATCCTTTGATCTTTATCGGTAATTAAGTTTGCGGCCCGCAAATGGGGTAAATGATGTCGTTAGTGCGGAATCGTAACCAAATTTTTATTTCGGAGATTTTTCTCTTTACGACGACCGGATATTGGGCGGTGGGCACATATTCGGAGCGACGCGAATCGGAGAATTACGGTTATAGCCAATTATTTCTAGTCGCCGACCGGGAATGTACGGGATGATCGATGAGAATCGTTATAGTATGAGAGCTAGTGAACCCTTCGAGTAACGGTTTGTCTGTGAGGTTAGAAATTCTTGTAGTGGTAGTTCATAGATTCATAAATCGAACAATTATTAATTAGGTGTTCAACTGTTTCCTCTGATTCACCACATTCACAATTAGGCCTATCAACTGAATTCCACTTGAAAAGCATGCTATTGGTACGACCATGACCTGTTCTTATTCTATTAAGAAGGGACCATATTCTCCTGGGAAGGTTAAAACCAGGAACTTTATTCGATGGATCAGATATTAGATCTTTATTAGATAAGGAACATGCATCCCATTCGGATTTCCAGATTTCCTTGTAGCTGAAGTTCGAATTCAGAAAGTTATTCGGCCAAATAGGTGTACGGGATTTCAGTCTTGGAATTCTATTTTTTGGAACATAGGAAAGTATCGGAAAGGAATCCGGAAATAAATTGAATTTATTCCAAGAATTCCAAGTTGCAGACTGTCTCCGAATATGGGGAGGAACTATATTTGATAGCATTGGTAGCCATTGGATAGGTGTAGATCGGATGGTTCCAGTAATTATTCCCATTGAAAAATTGAGCTGTGCATCGATTTTTTGAACATGAACACTATTGAGCCAAACAGGGCAACAATATTCAGAGGTGGAAAAAACCAGGGCAAGGGCTGCTGTGCGAAGAGTAGTCGGGTCAGCACCCCAAGACGTACCAGCAAGTTTCTGTAGAATGTTATTTCTCGTTTTCAGCTTCATCCGTGAGTCATCCAAATGTGCTTTGTAATTCAGAGAGGAATCTAATTTAACACCTAAGTATTTGGGAGTAAAATTATGTTTCAAAGGAAAGTTCTCGAAAAGGACATTTAATTTTCTGAATTTTTGATGGTTATTCAAATGAAATAACGTAACCTCGGTTTTATTCGGATTTGGACACGAACGCCATTCGAAAAGATAATTTTTCAAAATATTCAGATCAGAAGTTAAATTTTCCTCAATATTTTGAAAATCAGAATGTCGGAAAGCGATTGCAATATCGTCGGCGTAAATGAATTTTTCAAATGAAGTACAAGGAATATCGCATAAATATAAATTAAATAGAAGGGTTGCTAAAACAGATAGTTGTGCAAGACCATTCTTCAAAGTTTTGAAGTTACTTCTTCACGTGACTAGCAAATGGTCAGAAGGATAAGTGAAGAAGTCTTTTCTCAGCACGACAGCTTCAGGATCAGACGCCCTGTCCTGTGTTTGGTTGTTGAGCTCAATCAATCTGTTCATTGTGGTGGTGAATACATCAAGATCCTTAACAACTACCCTCTGCTGGAGAATGTAAGATTTTATTATTTTCGACTTGTTCACTTATCCACTTCGTATTGTGTTGGGACATTGTTTCCTAATTTTAATTTTCTTGAAACTGCAGTCCACTAGCTCATCAATATTGTTTAATTCTGATCAATTTCTTTATTTTCCGGATATTTCAACTATTCTGAATCCATCTAATTTTCACATTCTTGAACCAACCCCAACAATTATAATCAATTCATGTGTGTTTCGATAATACGATTCAGCTTTCCAGAAACGTTAGATGAGTCGATTCTCCATGAGAAAAAATGGAGTTTTTCGTTTTGTTGAGGGATTTGATTTCGTACTTCGATCAGTTTGAGCGACGATTTTACGCACTGTGAGTTTGAAGCTTATATCGGAAGAAGCCTCGTCTCCCCGTCAATGCTCCGCTCCAATTTTTTTCCCGCATCGTGTCCTCGCAAGTTGGACGGTCGATCGTGGTGCGGTTCGAATTCCCGCAGGGCGAAAAAAATCCATACAAAATAGATCCGAGGCGGGCATTCGATACGTCGGAGAAAGGACGGAAGCGTTATCTACTGGCTGGTCTAATTTACAGATGACCTGTAAGTAATTACAGATCAATGAGCAAATAAATTTGCTCATTCATCCTTTCGGTAGCTACTGAAGAGATACAGGGAAGCTGTCTGACCTAACCTACAACTTGACCTACTGCCGATTGTCGTACGAAACCTCCGACGTCAAAGTTTACAAACAAAACTATGAGGTAGGATCCCTCCGGTAGACGTTTACTGACACTTCGGAGTTGTCTGTAAATTTACCTGCTCGGTAACCAAGATTTACAGGCAACTTCGAACTACTGGGAGGTGAATATTCGTTTAACAACGACTTCCTTTTCGGTAACACTACCAGACAGTTTACCGGTAGGTGATTATAATCAATTCATGTTTGTTTCGATAATTCGATTCAGCTTTCCAGAAACGTTAGATGAATCAAACATCCATGAGAAAAAATTGTTTTTCGTTTTGTTGAGGGATTTGATTTCGTACTCGGATCGACGATTTTACGCACTGTGAGTTTGAAGCGACCAAGCTTATATCAATGCTCTGCTCCAATTTTTTTCCCGCATCGTGTCCTCACAACGGTCGATCGTGGTGCGGTTCGAATTCCCGCAGGGCGAAAAAAATCCATACAAAATAGTGCCGAGGCGGACATTCGATACGTCGGAGAAAGGACGGAAGCGTTATCTACTGGCTGGTCTAATTTACAGATGAACTGTAAGTAATTACAGGTTAATGAGCAAATGAATTTTCTCATTTATCCTTTCGGTAGCTACTGAAGAGACACAGGGAAGCTGTCTGACCTAACCTACAACTTGACCTACTGCCGATTGTCGTACGAAATCTCCGTCGTCAAAGTTTACAAACAAAACTATGAGGTAGGATCCCTCTGGTAGACGTTTACTGACACTTCGGAGTTGTCTGTAAATTTACCTGCTCGGTAACCAAGATTTACAGGCGACTTCGAACTATTGGGATGTGAATATACGTTTAACAACGACTTTCTTTTCGGTAACACTACCAGACAGTTTACCGGTAGGTGATTATAATCAATTCACGTTTGTTTCGATACTTCGATTCAGCTTTCCAGAAACTTTAGATGAATCAAACATCCATGAGAAAAAATTGTTTTTCGTTTTGTTGAGGGATTTGATTCCGTACTTCGATCTGTTTGAGTGACGAGTTTGCTGAAGAAGCCTTGTCTCCCCGTCAATGTTCTGCTCCAATTTTTTTCCCGCATCGTGTCCTCGCAACGGTCGATGGTGGTGTGGTTCGAATTCCCGCAGGGCGAAAAAAATCCATACAAAATAGATCCGATACGTCGGAGAAAGGACGGAAGCGTTATCTACTGGCTGGTCTAATTTACAGATGACCTGTAAGTAATTACAGGTTAATGAGCAAATGAACTTGCTCATTTATCCTTTCGGTAGTTACTGAAGAGATACAGGGAAGCTGTCTGACCTAACCTACAACTTGACCTACTGCCGATTGTCGTACGAAATCTCCGTCGTCAAAGTTTACAAACAAAACTATGAGGTAGGATCCCTCTGGTAGACGTTTACTGACACTTCGGAGTTGTCTGTAAATTTACCTGCTCGGTAACCAAGATTTACAGGCGGCTTCGAACTGTTGGGATGTGAATATACGTTTAACAACGACTTTCTTCTCGGTAACACTACCAGACAGTTTACCGGTAGGTGATTATAATCAATTCATGTTTGTTTCGATAATTCGATTCAGCTTTCCAGAAACTTTAGATGAATCAAACATCCATGAGAAAAAATTGTTTTTCGTTTTGGTGAGGGATTTGATTTCGTAGTCGGATCGACGATTTTACGCACTGTGAGTTTGAAGCGACCAAGCTTATATCAATGCTCTGCTCCAATTTTTTTCCCGCATCGCGTCCTCGCAAGTTGGACGGTCGATCGTGGTTTGGTTCGAATTCCCGCAGGACGAAAAAAATCCATACAAAATAGATCCGAGGCGGGCATCCGATACGTCGGAGAATGGACGGAAGCGTTATCTACTGGCTGGTCTAATTTACAGATGACCTGTAAGTAATTACAGGTTAATGAGCAAATGAACTTGCTCATTTATCCTTTCGGTAGCTACTGAAGAGATACAGGGAAGCTGTCTGACCTAACCTACAACTTGACCTACTGCCGATTGTCGTACGAAATCTCCGTCGTCAAAGTTTACAAACAAAACTACGAGGTAGGATCCCTCTGGTAGACGTTTACTGACACTTCGGAGTTGTCTGTAAATTTACCTGCTCGGTAACCAAGATTTACAGGCGACTTCGAAACTATTGGGATGTGAATATACGTTTAACAACGACTTTCTTTTCGGTAACACTACCAGACAGTTTACCGGTAGGTGATTATAATCAATTCATGTTTGTTCCGATACTTCGATTCAGTTTTCCAGAAACTTTAGATGAATCAAACATCCATGAGAAAAAATTGTTTTTCGTTTCGTTGAGGGATTTAATTTCGTGATTCGATCAGTTTGAGTGACGAGTTTGCCGAAGAAGCCTCGTCTCCCCGTCAGTGCTCTACTCCAATTTTTTTCCCGCATCGTGTCTTCCCAAGTTAGACGGTCGATGGTGGTGCGGTTCAAATTCCCGCAGGGCCAAAAAAATCCATACAAAATAGATCCGAGGCGGGCATCCGATACGTTGGAGAAAGGACGGAAGCGTTATCTACTGGCTGGTCTAATTTACAGATGACCTGTAAATAATTACAGGTTAATGAGCAAATAAATTTGCTCATTCATCCTTTCGGTAGTTACTGAAGAGATACAGGGAAGCTGTCTGACCTAACCTACAACTTGACCTACTGCCGATTGTCGTACGAAACCTCCGACGTCGAAGTTCACAAACAAAACTACGAGGTAGGATCTCTCTGGTAGACGTTTACTGACACTTCGGAGTTGTCTGTAAATTTACCTGCTCGGTAACCAAGATTTACAGGCGACTTCGAACTACTGGGAAGTGAATATACGTTTAACAATGACTTTCTTTTCGGTAACACTACCAGACAGTTTACCGGTAGGTGATTATAATCAATTCATGTTTTTAAGAAAAAGAAAATTATTTGCCTTTACGAAGGCACATCGAGAACATTTTTGAAACATAGATGAATTCAAAATAGCAATCATCGAAATGAATACCATTTTCAATTCCCAGGCTCAGAGATCTTTTATCATTTCTCCAACCTCATGATAAAAGATCTCTGAGCCTGGGAATTGAAAATGGTATTCATTTCGATGATTACTATTTTGAATTCATCTATGTTTCAAAAACAATTCATGTTTGTTTCGATACTTCGATTCAGCTTTCCAGAAACTTTAGATGAATCAAACATCCATGAGAAAAAATTGTTTTTCGTTTTGTTGAGGGATTTGATTTCGTAATTCGATCAGAGTTGCCTGTAAATTTACCTGCTCGGTAACCAAGATTTACAGGCGACTTCGAACTACTGGGAGGTGAATATTCGTTTAACAACGACTTTTTTTTCGGTAACACTACCAGACAGTTTACCGGTAGGTGATTATAATCAATTCATGTTTGTTTCGATACTTCGATTCAGCTTTCCAGAAACTTCAGATGAATCAAACATCCATGAGAAAAAATTGTTTTTCGTTTTGTTGAGGGATTTGATTTCGTACTCGGATCGACGATTTTACGCACTGTGAGTTTGAAGCGACCAAGCTTATATCAATGCTCTGCTCCAATTTTTTTCCCGCATCGTGTCCTCGCAAGTTGGACGGTCGATGGTGGTGCGGTTCGAATTCCCGCAGGGCGAAAAAAATCCATACAAAATAGATCCGAGGCGGCCATCCGATACGTCGGAGAAAGGACGGAAGCCCGCACTGTCCACCGCCGCCGCCGACGCTTCGGGGGCAGGGTATCTGCGGTATATAACAACTTAGAGCACTGGCGGCAGGGTTGGTCTTGACAGTTTGGTCTGTCCGTGCGGGGGGCGGCGGGCGGCGACCCGGGGGCGGAGGGGTTGTGTGTGTGCGGCGGCGGTATCCAGGGTGGACACTATCGATCAAACACTGGCCGGGGCTCTCGGCCGAATATGTGGGCGAAAATATGTGCTGCGCTAGTTTTGAACGTCGGTTACTGCCTGTTGATACTTCGTTGAGATGCTGTTGGGGTTTGCCGTGCATTTTGAGAACCGCCGACCACGAATACAAGCGGATTGAATCCCTGGAAATACACTAACTGACAAAGAACAACTGCCATTAAAAGTGACACTTTAAATGACAGCAAACAATGTTAAAATTGATTGTAATAATAATAATAATAATATCCTTTATTTCAAAAATCCTGCATACATGTATGATATACCTCTATGCAATCAGAATGAAATATTCGTCAAGATAACAAAAAGTGATTGCTCAAATAATTACAGAGTTGAATCCAAATATTCTTGAACTCTATATGGCTCAAGTTCCATCAGAAGCCCATGTATTTCTTTCTTGAAAAGTCGTTGGTTGTTGATTCTTCTTATTATTGATGGCAGCTTATTGAAAAGTTTCATACATGAATACTTAGCTCCTTTTTCTGCCACAGATAGCTTACGCACAGGATACATATAGTGACAGTCTCGGACATTGTTTACGTGGAAGCGTGTTAAAAATATTTTTAGCACTCCATTTTCTTATGACGAAATCAGATGATAAAAATTCAGCAATTGCAAATTTTTATTATCAATATTCAACAATCATTACTTATGAATATTAATATTAACCGTAAAACTAGAACAATTACTAACATTAATGCCCTGTGACGTTAGAGAGCTTCGCAACACATTATTAGAATCCTCAGCACCATCAGTACTTGTTGAAACTGGAAGTACAATATTGGATGATGGTGATCCAAAATCTGTTGAGGTTGGGAGAATTTTTTCAGCAATGACATTTCTATATGCAATGGAATGATCAACATAGCCCTCGGCTACCATCATAGACTTCCATCCACCATGTTTTTTTATATCCGTAATATTTGCTCCTGATTCTCCTAGCAATGAAGAGGAGGATCTTCGAAAACAGTGTCCTATATATTGCTTTGGTTCTGGCAGTTTGAGAAATTCGGCAACAATAGATGGAATTTTCCCAAATGTATTAATACCAACTGGATTGGCAGTGCATTTATTATTCATGTGTTTCAGGAAAAAACGACGATGTTTGATGACAGAAGGGCGCAGTGCAAAGTACTTATGAAAATAGTCTACATACTTTCCAATTATACTGAAAGAACGACTGACTCTCGTTTTTGTATTTAGAAGTTATATAACCAATGATTTATTTGTTATTTCGATGTCTTCCACTGATAAATTACACAATTCTTCACGCCGACAGGTTCCAAATAATCCAAAAATAGTTGCAACCTAAACCATCAAGTATTTCTCATCTGATGCCTCCTTCATAAACTTCTCAACTTGTTCACGAGTGGGAATTTTCGATTTTTTGGGACGATTTCCTTCACTTTTCCGTTTTAAATATGCTTTTACCTTAAAATATTTTCTAACATCCACACCATTTTTAACAAGGGCGCTTGACTTTATCATCGAAAATTTGCTCCACAAACTTGATGAACTCCATATTTTTGTTTCACTGAAGTTCCCTTCTACATTCTTCAATATACACCAGGCCAGGAAATTGTTATATACAATATCGTACTGCTGAACAGATTTTTTAGGTAGGAGTTCCAGATTTGCCCTTCTTGCAGACTCTTCAATATCCAGGGAAACAACCAAATCGTCACTTTTATTAATAATTGGACTCTCGACAAACATATTAAGCAGTTAAACACCCAAGACGAAAATTGGACAGGAACGAAATTCAAATGACAGCGTCTTTTCTCATTCGTTAGTAATCATAACGTTGGCAACGTTTGCCATTCATAACAACCTTTTGATTATTTGAATATTAAAATGCATTTTGAAGTTTATTGTTATTACAAATTCGCCCATTCCATTATCAAAATAGGGCAGTTTTACAAAAAACATTGTATGGCATTTGTATTAAAAGTGATTTTATTTTGTTCGTGAAATTGTTCAATTCGCTCTGCTCATTTCACAAACTTTTTCACTCATAAAATAAAACTACACTTTCAACATTGTCAATTAGTATAAAATATATAAAGCTTGCTTCGAAACTCGCCGCAAAATGCTTTTTGAAATAACACCATCTATTGTAACATCTCAACCATACCTTCCCCATATTTGCAGAGAGATAATTTTGAATTGTTGAAGCAAACTTGATTCCTTTCTAATAATATAACCAAAGTTTCATGTTTTCACCTAAACAATCATCAAAAATATAAAAATTTTGTGTTCTTCTTTTTTAAAACATAATTTCATTTTTCGCTACAGTTCTCCTCGACTTTTGTCAATAATTATTTCACCATACCGCGAAGTTCGTTCAGAGTGGAACGAAAATTTAGATCTGTACAGAGCAAGTAAGCCTGATGCCATCAATCAGGTCCGATGGCTTAACCAGAAGCCATCAATTTCTTCATCCTCGCGGGGAGAAACAGAGCTCAACCGCCCATAGCTAATAGAACGACAGCGGAGGTTTGATAGCACCATATTTCGAAAATATTAAATACTTGAGACTGCAACCCGCTGGTGCAAACCGTAGCTTTTATATCTTTTATATAGCCAGCTATCAAAACGCGTATTCAAAAATTTTATTACTGCGCCTAGTTAAAACGGGCGGATCAGTCAGGTATTATCGTGCAGAAGCGTATCCAGAAAGCTGAAATTCACCACAGAAAACTTCTAGTTCTATCCAATTATTAAAGTTACTACCCAATTTCCAATACGAATAATTCAGTTTTCTTTCAGTATTTCTAAAATATACAGGGCATCCCATTTGAAAAAATGCACTTTCAAACGTTTTTGTATGTCCCGATAAACCATTGAATTTTTAATGACCCTCTATGAAAAGGAGACCCGCATGATGCATAGAATCTTAGAATTCTGCATACGAAATTTCAGCTCCCTAAGATTAAAATTATGGAAATTAGAGATGTTTAACCAAAGCCATGTTTTGTACAAAAAAAAAGGAAATCATTTAATTACTCGGGAACCGCTGAAGATAAGTATGAGAAATCAATACCAAAATAATTGTGTCACTACGAAGAATAGAAAAGTGGAATAATATACAGGTGTGCCATTTGAAATAATGAAGTAGTTACTACTTTTTGACAGAAGCGGCAACACCGCAGCACTGAAAATACACTGCGCAAAAACATTAACGCACATTCTGAAAATCTCAATTTTAATGGAAGTTTACTCTACATTGACTTTATAACTTATTTATTATGTTCTCTCGTGAAGGTTTTGAACGAAACAAGACACATCAAATGGAAGTAAAATTCAGGATTTCACGGAATCTTATGTGCAAGAAGAGAAATGAACAATGTTCAAAATACTGAAATGCTGATAAGTGATTAAATACTTGGTATTTCCACCCCTTCCGTTAATTACAGCTCGGCAACGACGGTTCATACTCAAAATGAGTGATCTTAAAATGTTCTGATCTAATCCTTCCCAGATTTCTCTGAGTTGGATTCCTAAGTCATAAAGAGTAGCTGAATGATTTTCTGAACTTCTCAGCCTTCTATTGAGGTTGTCCCAAACCTGCTCAATCGGATTGAGATCTGGACTTCTTGCTGGCCATTCCATTCGAGAGACTTCAACCTCTTCAAGGTACTCCTGAACGATGCGCACACTATGGGGACTGGCATTATCGTCCATAAAAATGAAATTTTCACCAATGTATGGGGCAAATGGAAATACATGCTCTTCAAGAATGTTCCTCATGTAGTTATCAGCATTCATAGCTCCATTATCAACGACCACTAGGTCTGTGCGAGCAGTCAAAGATATTCCACCCCATACCATAATTGATCCTCCCCCGAAACCAGTAGTATTCAGGAAATTGCACTGAGCATATCTTTCATGTGGACGTCTGTATTCAAGGGACATCGATCACAATGGTAGAGGCAGAATCTGGACTCATCTGTGAAGAGAACTCTTTCCCAATCGGCCCCTCCCCAATAGATATGCTCTCTCGCAACATCCAAACGCGCCCTTTGATGGGCTGGGGTAAGAACTGGGCCTCTTGCCGCGACACGAGGCCTTAAATCATATTTTCTGAGGCGATTTCTTATTGTCTGAGTGCTAATTTGCACCCCATGAGTTTGCTCGAGCTGATTTTGAAGTAGGCGAGCGGTTGCAAACTGTTGTCTCAACGAAGAAACTATCAAGTAACGTTCTTGAATGGCAGTTGTTACCCGTGGTCTACCCTGTCCTGGTCTTCGGACATTCATACCTGTCTCCCTGAATCGTTGCAACATTCTGGACACACTTGTATGGGAAACTCCAAACCTTTCTGCAATTCTTGTGTATGTCCACCCTTCTTCTCGCAAAACTACCGCTTGGGCACATTCCTCTTGGGTCAAATTGTTTCGCGTTGCATAGCGATCCAGTGTAGAAAATCAAACGAAACAAAAACTATTGATCATTAGAACTGATCGAGAACAACTGATTTTAGAATGGAGCCAATACATTCAAAATCTGATAACATCATTTTTTTTTTCCTGCTGGAATAAAACATCTGTATTGAAGAAAAACGTTGAAAGTGGATAAGATATGCATGCATAATCCTGATAAAAATAATTATCATTGAGAACACCTTCAGTTGTAGAAAAAATTTGAGATTTCCATAATGTGCGTTAATTTTTTTGCGCAGTGTATTATTTTCAATGAATTCCTGTTTTCCGTTCTCCGTAAACGTCTAACGTACCATCGACCGTGAATCACCCTGTACCTATAGTAGGAATATTCGCCTCACTTTTATTCGTAGTGAGAAATGCATGTTTTCGTGCTTCGCACGCCACTGGCCGACCCCCGGACGTGCCCGGAATGGCGCAATCTGTGTTTTCAGACACGGTCCCGCCGAAATAATAATATGCCCTTATAAAACCGCAGCGTGCACATCCGATGCACCGCCGGAACACCCCAAAACCCCCCCGATCTCCGTCAGGCATGTCTGCGAGGGCCATAGCCGGCGCGATTATTGCCTATAAACCTGAATTACTTTCAATATAATCCGGTGTGTTGTGTCGGTTATCCCGTGCCATTTACGTTCGGCCGGCATCGCCGCATAAACGGAGATGTGAGGTTATGCGGGGGTCGGGGATCTGACCCCTCCACCCCCCCTGCCCCTACGTTCGGGTTTTCCCATTTTCCGACCGAGCGCAGTCAGAAAATTGACGGATGGGTGATTTCGGACGGGAATAGATTTTGTTTTATGTTTTTCCATTGTGTCATGGGCAGTTTCTATGAACTGGATACCGGGTGTTTCAAAAGATGGGCATTATACACATATGAATACATACGGTTACAATAAAAAAAATAGCTTGAGAGAAATAATTCAAATTATTTTCGATCATCCAGTAAATATAATGTATCGTTGATCAAAACCCTGATTCAAGTAGTCATATGATAAGTGACCACTTGAATCAAGGGTCTGATCTGATTCTACAAAATTGGGAGAACGGTATGAGTGACCTAAATCAGGGTTCTGATTAACGATACAATACCATACGTTCCACAAATTTTGGAGAACAGTATAAGTGGCTACTTGAATCAAGATTCTGATTAACAATACATATTTTTTACTTAATTTGTAGAACGATAAAAGTGACTACTTGAATCAAGGGTCTGATAATCTGGTTCTACAAATTTTATAGAACGGTACCAGTGACTACTTACTTGAATCAAGGCTCTGATTAACGATACGTTCTATAAATTTTGATTTTAGAGAACGGTATTAGTGACTACTTGAATCAAGGGTCTGATCCGATTCTACAAAATTGGGAGGACGGTATGAGTGACTTGAATCAGGGTTCTGATTAACGATACAATACCATACGTTCCACAAATTTTGGAGAACAGTATAAGTGACTACTTGAATCAAGATTCTGATTAACAATACATACTTTTAACTTAATTTGTAGAACGATAAAAGTGACTACTTGAATCAAGGGTCTGATAATCTGATTCTACAAATTTTATAGAACGGTACCAGTGACTATTTACTTGAATCAAGGCTCTGATTAACGATACGTTCTATAAAATTTGATTTTAGAGAACGGTATTAGTGACTACTTGAATCAAGGGTCTGATCCGATTCTACAAAATTGGGAGAACGGTATAAGTGACTTGAATCAGGGTACTGATTAACGATACAATACCATACGTTCCACAAATTTTGGAGAACAGTATAAGTGGCTACTTGAATTAAGATTCTGATTAACAATACATACTTTTTACTTAATTTGTAGAACGATAAAAGTGACTACTTGAATCAAGGGTCTGATAATCTGATTCTACAAATTTTATAGAACGGTACCAGTGACTACTTACTTGAATCAAGGCTCTGATTAATGATACGTTCTATAAACTTTGATTTTAGAGAACGGTATTAGTGACAACTTGAATCAAGGGTCTAATCCGATTCTACAAAATTGGGAGAACGGTATAAGTGACTTGAATCAGGGTTCTGATTAACGATACAATACCATACGTTCCACAAATTTTGGAGAACAGTATAAGTGGCTACTTGAATCAAGATTCTGATTAACAATACATACTTTTTACTTAATTTGTAGAACGATAAAAGTGACTACTTGAATCAAGGGTCTGATAATCTGATTCTACAAATTTTATAGAACGGTACCAGTGACTACTTACTTGAATCAAGGCTCTGATTAACGATACGTTCTATAAATTTTGATTTTAGAGAACGGTATTAGTGACTACTTGAATCAAGGGTCTAATCCGATTCTACAAAATTGGGAGAACGGTATGAGTGACTTGAATCGGGGTTCTGATTAACGATACAATACCATACGTTCCACAAATTTTGGAGAACAGTATAAGTGGCTACTTGAATCAAGATTCTGATTAACGATACATACTTTTTACTTAATTTGTAGAACGATAAAAGTGACTACTTGAAACAAAGGTCTGATCTGATTCAACAAAATTGGTAGAGCGGCATGAGTGACTACTTAGATCAAGGTTCTGATTAACGATATATTACGATACGTTCTACAAATTTTGGAGAACGGTATAAGTGACTACTTGAAACAAAGGTCTGATCTGATTCTACAAAATTGGTAGAACAGTATGAGTGTCTGCTTGGATCAAGGTTCTGATTAACGTTACTTTACGATAAGTTCTACAAAGTTTGGAGAACGGTATAGGTGACTACTTGAAACAAAGGTCTGATCAGATTCTACAAAATCAGTAGAGCGGTATGAGTGACTACTTTGATCAAGGTTCTGATTAACGATACATTATGATACGTTTCACAAATTCTGGAGAACGGTATAAGTGACTACGTGAAACAAAGGTCTGATCTGATTCTACAAAATTGGTAAAGCAGTATGAATGACTAGTGACTACTTAGATCAAGGTTCTGATTGATGATACATTACGATACGTTCCACAAATTCCGGAGAACGGTATAAGTGACTACTTGAAACAAAGGTCTGATCTGATTCTACAAAATTGGTAGAGCGGTATGAGTGACTACTCAGATCAAGGTTCTGATTAACTATACATTACGATACGTTTTACAAATTTTGGAGAAGGGTATAAGTGACTACTTCAATCAAGGTTCTGATAACCCATACATTTTTTAGGATGATAAAAAATAATTTTTGAAGATTTTTCATCCAGAATCGCTATAGTCTGAATCATAGCAAACCGTAAATTCTCTTCAACTATACAGGGTGAGTCTTTGACTTGTATATATATTTCAACAATAGTTTCTTGAGGTCAAGAGACATGCTTTTTTCGTATACCATTTTTTCAGCTTCAGTCTTGAGCAAAAGTTTCAGTATTAGATCTACCGCTTAAACCTTCGCAAAATTAAAGCAGAATTTTAATTTTGTGAATCTTTTGTACTGAGTTGCATTCGATTTTTTTTAAGGAAACTATGGAAATATATGTACATGTCAAAGGCTCCCCCTGTATAGTCCGTTCAACAATTATTGTCTTCTCAGCAGGCCTTGGAAGTCCATAACACTATCAGTTGTCAATGAGAGCATAGCAGAAATGAATCGCTGATTGAGCAATCTACGGTTATTGAGTTAATATGGTCACCAAAACTTAATTTTTCGTCAATTCAAAATCCTATGTCCCTTACACCATTTACTTATTTGTATGAAAAGTTTATACAAAAGTAATTATATCCGTCCGTCTCAAAACAACCCCTCTTTACCCCTCCACCCCCCTGTGGGCTCGATACCGACGGGAAAACCAATAATTGCGATCCTCCTCAAATGTCAACTTTGCCCAAGATATCGAAAGGGTGTGCATGCGATGGAGTCCGTCCCCAAAGCCTCGTTTCTGCCCGGCCTCAGTGTGTTTAGGACGGGCGAGTATTACAAGAATATAGACAGGGGTGCGATGGAGACTCGCCTAAAGTGCCCCTTCCTTATTGATGGAGGGCTCCGTGTTTAAGGAACCCGGATGAAGGGCTTCGGAAGGATATGATTTCTAGCCGAATGGCCTCTCATTGCGGGAGGAATGAATTGGGGAAATCTAATTATGCGCGAGAAGTGATCGGCGTGGAGTAGACTACGCCACTGTCATTTTAAGGTCGGTAAATTAACACTAGAGTGGTGTTGCCAATGGTAATTCACGGAAAAATCCGAAAAAATCCGATGGCTCCGTAATTTAATCCGAAAAAATCCGCTCATTCATCGAACAATTAAATAATGCAGCAAAGAAAAAACATGCTTTTCTATTCTGAATATTCCAATTAATTTTTTAATGTGAATAATCTCTAGTGCCCTCAAGTGGTGAGGAGCAACAAAACCTGACCTATTTCAGTGTTTTGTAATTGATAGGGATTGAACAGTTATGATTTGAGATTTGATGGATTTTTATTGATTTTATTACATGAAAAATACTATTTCAAAAATCCCCATTGATCCCGCTTGAATTGTTTTTTAATTTGTGGTCGAAGGTCATACATTTTTGTGAACCTCAAGAAAGTTTACAGATCGTAAAATTCTCTACAAAAATAAGTCGTACTTCAAATTAAACGCACACATTTTCGCACCACTCCTGAAGTGGTGTAATAGACCATTTTTCTACGAGGTTTTCCCAGTCCCTAGTAGAAATATTCCACGACATAATATATAACATATTTTTTCGATCAATGGAATATCATCTAGTGGACAAAACCTCAATAATTGATTTGAATTATCCAATTCCCTCAGAAAACCTTTGGAACTGTATAAGTGTAAAACATGAAAAAAATCCAAACTTTTTCAATTCGAAAAAAATCCGCAAGAGCCAAAAAAATTCCGCAATTCGGATTGGCAACTCTGCTAGAGTTGTTTCTTATTCCTTCAGCTCGTATACAGGGTGAGTCTTCGGCTAGATTCCCGAGGCCGAGAGAGAGGGGCCATACAAATCATATTTGGAAAAAATATAAACAGAACCAAATATATACTGCTCCACAAGAGTAAGGGATATCGTATTCAGTCGTTTTGAAAAGTATGTAATCTTCGAGAAAATCCCTGTAAAATCATTTCAAAACTGGATAACAACTTGAATCGATAAAATAAAAATCAGAATGAGACATTTCATCAATCTGGTCACCTTTTTCTGAAATTTGGTTTTTTGCGAATGCTTCATGAATTATTTTGAAATGGAGTCAGTTTATCAACGGCTTCGATCTGAAACGAGTTTTCTGAAAATGCCCAGACGTGAATTAACAAACGCTGAGGCTAATAAGGCTATCGGAAAGTTACAGGGTGGCCTAACTCAGGTTGTTGTAGCGGAAAGGCTTCAAGTCAGCCAAAGTGTGATATCTCGACTTTGGAATAGGTTCAAGGAGGCAGGTTCCGTGTTGGAAAGACCAAGGCTTGGTGGGCGACGAAAAACACCTTCTCAGGATCGTTTCATCACCGTTTCGGCGAGAAGAAACCCTACATCTAGGTGGAGAATGCTACGGAATACTTTTCAAAATGCAGATGGGGTCCAAGTTTCCATCGAAACCATCAGACGACGCTTGAGGGAGGTGAATCTAGGTTCTAGACGTCCATTAAGAAGAGTTCCATTAACACGTGACCATAAGCGTCAAAGACTGGAATTACCAAGGCAACATATCAATTGGAACGATCAATGGCGTAGTGTTCGTTTCACTGATGAATCCAGATACGGACGATTTTCAGATTCTCGAAGAATAAGGGTATGGACAATCCCACGTATACCCCGTGATCGTCGCTATGTCCAAGAAGTCCATCCATTCCGAGGGGGTAGTGTTATGGTATGGGCCGGGATATGTTTCAACGAGCGCACAGATCTACACTTTTGTCCTGGGAATATGACCGCCTTACACTATAGGTAGCATATCATTGACAATGTTTTTCCAAATTTTCACGCTGCTATTGGTGAAACTTTTCAAGTTCTAGACGATAACGCTAGACCGCACCGTGCAGTCATAGTTGAAAATGCGCGCGAGAAGCATGGTATTCCACATTTACCAATACCTCCGCACTCGCCAGATTCGAATTGCATAGAACATGCAAGGGATATGCTCCAAAGAAGATTAGATTATCATCAACCTACCCCAGAATCCTTAAATGATCTGAGAGAGCTTCTGCCCCGTTTTATGGAACCAAATTCCTCGAGAAATGTTCAACAACCTCGTGTGTAGTATGCAAAGAAGATGTCAAGCTGTTATTGATGCATACATTGTATTGATAGTCTTAAAATGCTTGTATTCTCTGGGAATAAAATTTCGTTATTCTACTCTAACTTTCTTTACCACCCTGTATACGCCGCAGACTTACAGGCTGAAATTAATTTTATTTCCTGCAACTTGAAATCATATTAATATGAATTTTCATCACAAAATCTCATTGAAACTATATTTTTCTGCAATTTAAGTCAATATCCCTAACCCATGTGGAGCAGTTCAAGTTGTTCGTCACGATAGGAAACAATAATGAATGAAAAAATGGAGAAAGCGAAAAGACAATGTTTAAATCGATACCATGAAAATTGCATAAATTAAATTCTGACATATTTTTGGGATCAGGACGTTGAACATAAAACCGTTCGCATGCAGATGTAGGCTAGTAGCTGACAGTATCGATTGTTTACTACAATCACCCGCGGCTTCGCTCGTGCATTATTGAGGGGAATGCTGCCGATGTTTGATGAACTATTGACCGAACTGGACGTCGCGTCGTCCTTTGATCGAAGCGTGCCAGGAATAATTTGAAACACGCGCATCCGCCAATTTGTCATTCGTGTTTGAAACTAGATCCGGATATTGGGTGGGGGTTTTTACGTGTTTGTTCATTTTCATTGTCAGAAAAATGGGAAATATCCCTTATTCTAGGTTTATTTTGGTGGACAGGTCCAGTATTCCATCAAAATTCGGTTAAATCCATATAATTTTCTACACTGCGCAAGAAAATTAACGCACATTAAGGAAATCTCAAATTTATTCTACAACTGAAGGTGTTCTCAATAATAATTATTTTTATCAGAACTATGCATGCATATGTTATCCACTTTCAACGTTTTTCTTCAATACAGATGTTTTTTCCCAGCAGGAATAAAGAAAGATGACATCAAATTTTGAATGTACTGGCTCCATTCTAAAATCAGTTGTTCTCGATCAATTCTAGTGATCAATAGTTTTTCTTTCGTTTGATTTTCTACACTCGATCGCTATGCAACGCGAAACACGCAATTTGAGCCAAGAGGAATGTGCCCAAGGGGTAGTTTTGCGAGAAGAAGGGTGGACATACACAAGAATTGCAGAAAGGTTTGGAGTTTGCCATACAAGTGTGTCCAGAATGTTGCAGCGATTCAGGGAGACAGGTATGAATGTCCGAAGACCAGAACAGAGTAGACCGCGGGTAACAACTGCCATTAAAGAACGTTACTTGAGAGTTTCTTGTACCTTGAAGTACGTTGAAGAGGTTGAAGTCTCTCGAATGGAATGGCCAGCAAGAAGTCCAGATCTCAATCCGATTGAGCAGGTTTGGGACAACCTCAATAGAAGGCTGAGAAGTTCAGAAAATCATCCAGCTACTCATAATGACTTAGGAATCAAACTCGGAGAAATCTGGGAAAGATTAGATCAGAACATTTTAAGATCACTCATTTTGAATATGAACCGTCGTTGCCGAGCTGTAATTAACGCAAGGGGTGGAAATACTAAGTATTAAATCACTTATCAGCATTTCAGTATTTTGAAAATTGTTCATTTCTCTTCTTACACATAAGATTCGGTGAAATCCTGAATTTTTATTCCATTTAATGTATCGTTCAAAACCTTTCCGAGAGAACATAAAAAATAAGTTATAAAGTCAATGTAGAGTTAACTTTCATTAAAATTGAGATTTTCAGAATATGCGTTAATTGTCCGAATGGAAAATAATTTTTTTTTTCAACTTTTGGGTGAGATCGGGGAAAAATACCTCATGCAGTATCATCAATTGAATGTTTCTTAAGTTATTGAGAACTCAAAATTCATTCGTATTCCCAAATAAAGAAACAAGATATTGATAATATAAACTTAATTTTTTCAGGAGGAGAGTTCCATAGTTTTACAAAAGGAATTTGAAATTTTCTAGGTGAGTGTTTGATTTTTCGTGAAAATGATATTGTAGAATATATTCTCAAAGTCGCCAAGGCCTTTTCTGAATACAGAAAGTTCTAAATCTGCTTCACCACAATGAAAAAACATCAGGTATACTACATTTTTGAAAATTTTTTTTCGAGCTAAGCCATGTCTTATTTGATGAATTCATTTTTATTCCGATTTCTGAATTAATACCGCATTTCGGAAGAAATAATGATTAACGGAAAATTCGAATCTTTCGTTTGTTTTGACAGGAGACCATACTAATTCATGATTTGAAAAACATATAAAACGGAATCAGGCAAAACTTTTCTCGTTTATAATAAGAAACATGGATGAATCGGAAAATGCAGAAAGGAAATAGACGAAATGTATCAATGTATTGAATGGAAACGTCAAAAAACACAAACTAACATAATCGAAAAATAAAACAGAAAAACGATATAAAAACAAAATGTCATAATAATGAAAGACAAAAGAAAAAACATATAGGTGGAAACAATTTAACCGGAATATTGACATTAAGAGAGTCTTCCGGGCTTATTGGCCGTGGTCTATTAGGAATTATTTCACCTAACGTTTCGCCCACAACTGCGGTAGGCATCTTCAGAGGATTCTTGGTCTGAGGTTGTAACTCGACCGCTGAATTTCCGAAAGTGATGCTGGATTCGATCCGTTGGTCCAACTTATACCCTGATCATTGGCGGGAGATGATAGTGGATTTACGCGAGCGATGTTGATTAGTCCATCGCTCCCACTTCCTATTGGCTTGATTTTGGTCTTTTCCAACACCGGCAACCATGCGCTATGTACCAAAGGAGTTTCTTCCCTTCTGTTCATGTTGTTCTGATGTTTATATATCTCAATGGCTTCCATGTTCATCCTAGGATAGAAACTTTCGATGTTTGAAATAGCCTATGCCTTTGAGAAAACAATATTGTGTCCATCTGTCGGAGCATGTTCCGCTAGTGCGGATTTTTCTGTCTGATTGAGTCGACAGCATCGTTCATGCTACTTAATCCTCGTATTGATACTTCGTTTCGTTGTACCAATGTAGACTTTGCCGCAGTCACAGGCCTGAAACTATTTATTAACCGGAATATGGCACAATTTGCCTCAGATCGACCCCCGCTGCCAAGTTTCAATATTGATATTCTAATCGAAGGCAATGAAAAATATGCAGAAGTCTCATTTTTTTAATTCATTTCGAGAATATCACATAACCCTTCAGTATATTAGGAATGATAATTTTTCAGAAAATGAAATAAAGTTGTGAATATATCAAATGATATATATATATATATATATATATATATATATATATATATATATATATATATATATTCTTATGAAAAAGAGAGCTAAAATAATACAATAAATGTTGAAACAAAAAGTACCTAAGCTGAGGTAAAAAAAGAACGGGGTATCATAACATTCTTCGTATGATACTATAGAATCATAGGATACTATCATCACTAGTATCATACGATACTATACAGCCAGGGGAAAAAACCACAGCCGAAAAAACCTGTCTCCCCGTAAAAAAATAACATAAAATATTAAATATCAGGAAAATCTTGAAAGACATCAGTGTGATCATCTTCATGTTACCGTTGATGGGCTCGGATAGACAGATTCTTCCCAAAACGACTCGCAATTCTTAATCTGAAATGAAAAAAGACAAAAGCAGAAAAGAAACCGATTATTCAGAATAAATCAAATGCATTTTAGAAATGCATTTGGTACTTTAAAAAACATCAACATTTAGATTTCTTGCCCAAATAATGTTCGGAGGTTTATAAATTTTTATGACAGAAATGTCACGAAATTTGAAAGAAATGAAAAAGCTCCATCAATTTCCCCTTTCCGAATCTGTTAAAATTCACGAAAACTGATAATGTTTTAACAGAACAAGCTAAACTAATAAAAAATCAATTAATACATAACTTTTCAACCATTTATTAGATACATAAGAGAAAAAACGCGGATAATTCTGAATATAAAGAAACACACCGATGTCACCAATTTGGTTTTCCAAACTTCACTATTCAATGCCTGCAGTTCATGGATATTCTTGAATATCGGGGGAATTCGACAGTCTGGCAACAGACTTCATAATCGTCCGGTTTGGTATAATTTGATGGATTCCGTTCACACAATGTTCTCATTTCCGTCTTTCCTTTTATGTTCATATATTTTTATGCGGCTAACCTGTTTTTTATTAGGATCATTTTGTCAATATTCTTAAATTTCCATTTTTGAAATGTCTGTTTAGGTGTGAATTTCTTTTTCAAAAAACATTTTGTATTTGTTTGTTTCGAAATTTTGTTACTGCCTCTTATGCATTTGTGCAGGCACTTTTTATGACCTTCAGAAGCTTAGAAGCTTCAGACGAAAGGAATTCTCCATGGGAACCCCCCTCTGTTGCACCACTCCCGAACCCCCAATATTATAAGTGCAGCTCGTTCTTCGCAGCTGAAACTACTGAATCTTTATGTCGGCACTCAATCCGAGCCAAGTTGCTCTCCTCCAATGCCCCTCAAGGTCCGTAATACGCCATTAAAAGTAGACCGGTGCAGGTTATATCTCACTGGATGGAAATAAAATTTCCACGGAAGAAAGTCTGCCGGCGGCAATGAAAACTTCATGTGTCTCCTTTTATTACGGCGGAACAGTGAACACGTTGATTTCCCTCCCCCGTTTATGATTACGGCCGATTCCGGATATCGACGCCCCGATCGTTCCCCCAAAGTTATTGGCTGTTTATCAGGGAACGCATCTAGCATTCGAACCGAGAGAGGATAGTTTGGAATGTCGCGAATCAAGGAGAAAGCTCTATATGAGACTCGGTGGTAGAGCGGTCGATTTGGCACCGCGAGGTACCGGGTTCGATCCCGGGTTAGGAGAGAAATTTTTCAATTCAAGGTTGGGCTGAAATTAACAGTACTGTTCCTTAGGAGGCGTAAAGACACAGTAACAAAGCCTACACAGAACACAACTGGTTCTTCGAACTCGCACAAGCTCTCATAGAGGATTTTTTTGTCTCAATTCTCGTATTGATACTTCGTTCTGTTGTACCATTGTAGAATTTGCCGCAGTCACAAGGTATCCTATAAATACTGGCTCGTGAAAGTGGGTCGCTTGGTAGTTCTGATCATTTCCTCTGAAGATGCTTAGCCCAGATGTAGGCGAAACGTTAGGTGAAATTATTCCTAATTTACTAAGACCAATAAGCCGGGAAGACTCTCTCAATGTCTGTATATCCGGCGTGAGAGACTTAAACTACTTCTTTAACTAATCCATCTCTCTTGGAAACGATCTGTGTACCTTACACAGCGAAATCCAAGTTGAGGTTTTCCAAAATACGATATGGTCTTGTGTACAGAATTTTGAAAATCTTTTATAATAATAGTTATTTATGATATGAGTGTTAAAAGTGACATTTTATTTTGTGAGGGAAAATGTGAAATGGGCGAAGCGAATTGAACAATTTCACGAACAAAATAAAATCACTTTCAACACGAATACCATACAATGTTTTTTGTACAACTGCCCTATTTTGATAATGAACTGGGCGAATTTGCAATGAGAATAAACTTCAAAATGTATTTTAATATTCAAATAATCAAAAGGTTGTTGTGAATGGCAAACGTTGCCAACTTTATGATTACTAAGTAATGAGAAAAGACGCTGTCATTTGAATATCGTTCCTGTCCAATTTTCGTCTTGGGTTTTTAACTGCTTAATATGTTTGTCGAGAGTCCAATTATTAATAAAAGTGACGATTTGGTTGTTCCTCTGGATAATGAAGAGTCTGCAAGAAGAGCAAATCTGGAACTCCAAACTAAAAAATCTTTTCAGCAGTAGGATATTGCATATAACAATTTCCTGGCCTGGTGTAAATTGAAAAAGGTAGAAGTGAAACTTTTTTCCTGGCCTACTTAGAAGAAAAATCAAAAATATGGAGTACATCAACTGTGTGGAGCAAATTTGCAATGATAAAGTCAAGCGCCCTTGTTAAAAATGGTGTGGATGTTAGTAAATATTTAAAGGTAATAGCATATTTAAAACGGAAAAGTGAAGGACATCGTCCCAAAAAATCGAAAATTCTCAATTGTGAACAAGTTGAAAAGTTTATAAAGGAGGCACCAGATGAGAAATACTTGATGGTGAAGGTTGCAACTATTTTCGGATTATTTGGAGGCTGTCGGCGTGAAGAAGACAAGTGGAAGACATCGAAATATCAAATACATTGGTTATACAACTTCCAAATACAAAAACGAAAGTCAGTCGTTCTCTCAGTATTATTGGAAAGTATGTAGACTATTTAGTCACTAAGAAGAGAGATATACCCGTTTCAGCCTTTTTTGGTATCATCAGTATCCCATAACACTCAGCCATAAAATCTTCATAAAAAACTTCTATATTTGAAGCAATTAGTTGTGACGTACTGAGTAAAATATTACAAAGTGGCGACATCTGAAAGTGTCAAAAGAGAGGTTCCACATCTCCAATTATATGCTTGAAAGAACTGCGTACATCCTCTTTCACTCCATGAGATTTTAGCAGTGGCCCTAAATCAGGGCCCCCATGCAAGTTTCTCCGAGCCGAATGTTTTTAGGAAAAAAAGAGTAAAAGAGGATGAACGCAGTTTTTTTAGCATCTGATTGGAGATGTGGAACTTCTCTTTCGACGCTATTAGATGTCACTACTCTGTAATATTCAGCTTCGAATACAAAATATAAGTTTTTTTATATTATTTTGTCCCTAAGTGGTATGGGATACTGATGATGTCGAATAAGGCTGAAACCGGTATATCCTTCCTCTCATTGACAAAATCCTATATCATTTCTCCAACCTCATGATAAAAGATCTGTGAGCCTAGGAATTGTAAATGGTATTCATTCCGAAGATTACTATTTTGAATTCATCTATGTTTCAAAAAAGATTGTTTTTTGTTCTCTGGTTGTGTTTACGTAAAGGATATTATGCTTCATCATGCAATAAAACACCTAAGCAGTAAATGTACACCGAAGTCAGGCAGATCCCATTAACAACCCTATCGATAATTGATTATGCTGATTTATTATAGGATAGTGCAATTCGTTTTCGTTAATGCAGAATCTATAATACTTATTTAATTGAATAATCAATGCGATTTATGTAAATGACGGAGGGCTTCATGCAATATGTCACCTATATTAGAGGGAAATATTGGTAGGCAGATGGTCCCCCCCCCTAAAAATATTTTATTGAATTTCATTACACTAATATCCTTCGAGAATTGCATTTATTTACTGTCCTGTTTATTATTCGGTTTTCTACCATTTTCTTCCATGAGAAATATAATAATAAATTCCTCTTTCACTATTTTCAATGTTATTTCATTATCGATGAATATTTTGAATGAAAATTTCAGGGCCAGATAGTACTTGATACGATCTTCAAAATAAGTTATAGCAACAGCCAGTATCTCTACTCGAAATCAAGGGATAGTGCTCACCTCTGTTAGGGAATTGAAATTTTATTTATCAAGTAATAGATGGAGCACTACGAAATTATATAAAAAAGGGTCGAGCAACCGCCTTAATGAATCACCCAGTATGATACAAAACCGTGTCTGAAAAGAAATACACTGCGCAAAAAAATTAACGCACATTCTGAAAATCTCAGTTTTAATGAAGGTTAACTCTACATTGACTTTATAACTTATTTTTTATGTTCTCTCGGGAACATGCTCTTCAAGAATGTTCCTTATATACTTATCAGCATTTATAGCTTCATTATCAACGACCAAAGGGTCTGTGCGAGCAGTCAAAGATATTCCACCCCATACCATAATCGATCCTCCCCCGAAACCAGTAGTATTCAGGAAATTGCACTGAGCATATATTTCATGTGGACTTCTGTATACAAGGGAACGTCGATCACAATGGTAGAGGCAGAATCTAGACTCATCTGTGAAAAGAACTCTTTCCCAATCGGCCTCTTCCCAATGGATATGCTCTCTCGCAAAATCCAAACGCGCCCTTCGATGGGCTGGGGTAAGAGCTGGGCCTCTTGCCGCGACACGAGGCCTTAAATCATATTCTCTGAGACGATTTCTTATTGTCTGAGTGCTAATTTGCACCCCATGAGTTTGCTCAAGCTGATTTTGAAGGAGGCGAGCGGTTGCAAACTGTTGTCTCAACGAAGAAACTCTCAAGTAACGTTCTTGAATGGCAGTTGTTACCCGTGGTCTACCCTGTCCTGGTCTTCGGACATTCATACCTGTCTCCCTGAATCGCTGCAACATTCTGGACACACTTGTATGGGAAACTCCAAACCTTTCTGCAATTCTTGTGTATATCCACCCTTCTTCTCGCAAAACTACCGATTGGGCACATTCCTCTTGGGTCAAATTGCGTGTTTCGCGTTGCATAGCGATCGAGTGTAGAAAATCAAACGAAAGAAAAACTATTGATCACTAGAATTGATCGAGAACAACTGATTTTAGAATGGAGCCAATACATTCAAAATCTGATATCATCTTTTTTCATTCCTGCTGGGAAGAAACATCTGTATTGAAGAAAAACGTTGAAAGTGGATAACCTATGCATGCATAATTCTGATAAAAATAATTATCATTGAGAACACCTTCAGTTCTAGAAGAAATTTGAGATTTCCATAATGTGCGTTGATTTTTTTGCGCGGCGTATATAAAAAACGGTCGAGCAACTGCCTTAATAAATCGCCCAGTGTGATACGAAACCGTGTCGGAAAAAAAAAATTTTTAGTGTTAAACAAACATCTCTGCGAAGATGGATACTGTGTGTGTGTTTTCTTGTCCTTAAAGCGCTGAACTATTTCTCATCCTTGCAGACTTCGCGATGAAAGTCACATGAAAATCTTTTCCATCTTCAAGTCAAAAGCACGAATTCAATTTTGCGTTGTTTGGGTCTCGGATAGGTTTTGGGTTCCTCCAGAAATAATCGATGGTTATCGCAATAACAGCTCGTTCCCGAAACTCGAACGGACCATCATATCGCCAAAGGGCCAATCCCTACCGCCGTCAAAGCGTATTACGCTCCCTTTTGTCTCCTCAGAGTCGAGTCCCTCGAAATTCTGAAGAATAAGGGCCCCGTCACACCGCTCCGCACTGACAAAGGACATCCATCCTCTAGCCGTCGTCCTAAGGGTCTTATCCTTGCCGCCCGATGCTCATGATTCATCCTTTCACTGTCCAACCTTTTTCCCCTCTCCCCCGTCTCTCGCAACCCCCAACCCTCCCTTCCGGGACCGACCCTCGTCTACGAAACTTTCGTATATACACACGACGTTCTCCCGATTTTGTTTACGGAGGGCCGAAGAACGTCCGCATTAATTGCGAAGCCGCAAAAAAGGAGACCGATGGACGTGAACGGGCCCAGGGGTGCCCCCAGAGGGGGGAGCCGTATGAATTTCCTGATACGGTTGGTTGTATGTACCAGGGATGTTGCGGATATTCGCATCCGCATCCGCAAATGCGGAGCTTCCGCATAGATTTCTACTTCCGCATCCGCATCCGAATCCGCAAAAACCAATGCGGATTTTCATGCGGATGCGGATGTAATATAATTTGTGAGTTGTGCAGTGTCGCCATCTCAGGGCCAACAAAATATGTTAGTGTTTCGTTTAGAAAATGCTAAATATATACTTTTTCAATTTTGAAAGTGTCAGAAGATGCTAGTTTTTCACTGTTACTTTTTTCTGTAGCTATTTCTGAAACCGAAACATCTGCATCCAAGAGGGTGGAATTTCCGACGCACCCCTCTATTCTGTTTATATTCATACTGGTAATTCTCTTTTCGAAACACTTTCCAAATACATATTTTATTATACCATCTGTTTTTTTTTTCCCGGTAAGTCCGAAATTCCAATCCGTCTCCTTTCTAACGACCGCCTGTGATCCCAGTCCCAAGATTTCTTATCGCCCGTGATATTGAAATGTTATATTTTTGCGATACCCGTTGTTTCAGAAGCATTTGAAATGTTGAAGGAAAGTTCAGGGACCAAGCGTCTTTGAACATGAATTATGATTCCCGAATCGGGGGAAACATTTTCATCTGAATTGCGTATTTTTTGGTTGTTCCGTTTTTTTTTTTAATTTGATAGAGATCTCCCCAAGAAAAAGAGCCAGATGTTCGTCCCGATCAGTGAGAATTGTCCACGTTTTTTACCTAAACAACCCGGGTTGTTGCAAGCTCATAAAACATTTATAGGGGCTATAAAATTCGCCTAGTTTGACGATTTTTGGGCATCTGTTGATGATAAAGATTAAAAAAAATTCATTTTTACTTTCGGAATATGGCATATTGGAAAACGTGAGAGTTGCGATAAGAAAAAAATGGGCGTGTGCTCTTCGCACGAGAATTTGACCAATGGGAACGAAGAAATTGGTGAAAAAGTTCCGATGCGTTTGTTATGGTGCAATACTTATTTATTGTAAATGAACCATAACGTGTTTTTTGGCCTTGTGGATTACTTGTCGAATAGTAAATTTTTGTGAGATTTTGAATAATATTATGACTATTATGATACAGTTGATCATAGTGAGGAGTGTACGTGTACTCGAATTATTGTTTATTGGGAAATATTAAGGTGAATGCCACCAGGCAGTGTTCCAAGCGAGCAATTATTCAGTAGCGCGGGTTTAATTTACGAACCTCTGCGTAACCGCCTTGAAGCAGAAAAGGCGGCAAAATTACTTTTTATAAAGTATAATGCTCCAATTTTCAACTCCTCTTACTGATATAAAAATAAGTAAGTGAAGTTAAAAAAACATGTAGGTAAATACTTACACTTGATACACTTAATACTAATTTACTTCAAAAATGTTAATAACCGCTTTATCGTTGTTTTAATTCTTTACACATATACCATTTTTAAATAAGATCTTAAACATCCGCATCCGCATCGCATCCGCATCCGCGGATGTGAGTTTTCGAAAATCCGCATCCGCATCCGCATCCGCGGATGTGAAAAAATCGGCATCCGCAACATCCCTGAGTATGTACACTGCGCAAAAAAATTAACGCACATTATGGAAATCTCAAATTTATTCTACAACTGAAGGTGTTCTCTATCATAATTATTTTTATCAGAATTATGCATGCATATGTTATCCACTTTCAACGTTTTTCTTCAGTACAGATGTTTTTTCCCAGCAGGAATAAAAAAAGATGATATTATCAGATTTTGAATGTATTGGCTCCATTCAAAAATCAGTTGTTCTCGATCAATTCTAGTGATCAATAGTTTTTCTTTCGTTTGATTTTCTACACTCGATCGCTATGCAACGCGAAACACGCAATTTGACCCAAGAGGAATATGCCCAAGCGGTAGTTTTGCGAGAAGAAGGCTGGACATACACAAGAATTGCAGAAAGGTTTGGAGTTTCCCATACAAGTTTGTCCAGAATGTTGCAGCGATTCAGGGAGACAGGTATGAATGTCCGAAGACCAGGACAGGGTAGACCACGGGTAACAACTGCCATTCAAGAACGTTACTTGAGAGTTTCTTCGTTGAGACAACGGTTTGCAACCGCTCGCCTCCTTCAAAATCAGCTTGAGCAAACTCATGGGGTGCAAATTAGCACTCAGACAATAAGAAATCCCCTCAGAGAATATGATTTAAGGCAAGAGGCCCAGCTCTCACCCCAGCCCATCGAAGGGCGCGTTTGGATTTTGCGAGAGAGCATATCCATTGGGAAGAGGCCGATTGGGAAAGAGTTCTCTTCACAGATGAGTCTAGATTCTGCCTCTACCATTGTGATCGACGTTCCCTTGTATACAGGGGTCCACATGAAAGGTATGTCAGTGCAATTTCCTGAGTACTACTGGTTTCTGGGGAGGATCGATTATGGTATGGGGTGGAATATCTTTAACTGCTCGCACAGAACTAGTGGTCGTTGATAATGGAGCTATGAATGCTGATAAGTATATAAGGAACATTCTTGAAGAGCATGTAGTGCCATTTGCCCCATACATTGGTGAAAATTTCATTTTTATGGACGATATAAAGTCAATGTAGAGTTAACTTTCATTAAAATTGAGATTTTCAGAATGTGCGTTAATTTTTTTGCGCAGTGTATTTGATGCTCTCGCTCTTACGGGAACCCTCACTCTGGTTTGTCGAAATCCGAAAGTTTTTCTGACAGCTCCTCTTGACATTAGACACAGAGTTTGCGAAGTGTCATATTTCCGAATAACGGCCTAATGGACTGCGCGATTCGATTTTCTGTGCCTACAAGCAACCGCAACTGGACACTTCCATACTTACGAGTATACCCCGCTTAAGAATCATTGTGGCCACCTCGGGATTGAGTTTATTTTTGGTGAAATCAATACAATTATTCCAATCTGTACTTACGATCATGACGGCACCAATGAATGTCGAACTAAACAACTTAGAAATGACGAAAGTGCTAGCATACATGTTAGGATCAATCAATTTGTGGTTGATAATTATTTTTGCACGATAGAACGAATTTTCTTAGTTACCGCGTTTGTTGCTAGATTGGTAGATCATTTTTACTGGTTACTTAAAGTAAACAGAACGGTAAGTGAAAATGACTGAATATTCTTTGAAATAATGAAATAACACAAACAATTTGAATTCAGTTCATTTGATATTGAAAGTGAAAGTACAATTTTTACAATTGCTGATGAAAATACCACTGGATTGAGTAGTAGCCGAATTCACAGAAACCTCTGCTGAATTCAACATTTCAAGTTGCAACTCGCTACGTTCCGTAGTATGCAAAATTTTTTCAGCAAAGTCTAGATTATTTTCCAGGGAATCCTCAACGTAACTTTCTCCCACAGTCGAAGACCGCCATCCACCGTGTCGTTTTAGTCCTAATACATCTACTCCCTTATTAGCTGAAAATGTGGCCAAAGTGCGTATAAAAGAGTGGCAAGTATAGGCATTTGGATTTTCTAAATTCAAAAAGGTTGCAATTATTGACGGCCAACTTCCAATTGTCCCTCTGTCTATTACTTGATTACTGCATTTTCCGTTTTGATTTCTCAAAAATAAATGCTCGCTCTTCGCTTTTTGTGGACGCAGACGGAAATATTTTCTATATATTTCCAGGTAATTGATATCATTATCTTGATCGATGACTGTGAATGTTCTCTGATAATTCTCTTAATAATTAAAAACATATCATCTGGTGCTTCTTTTGAGAATTTATTCATTTCTTCTCTTGTAAAAACAGCAGATTTTTTGGGTTGGTAACCAATATATTTTCTTTAGAGGAATACTATAAGCGTTGCAAACTTGGATATGTCAATACCGTCGTTCAAAAATATAGTGATCTTCAGCATTGAATATTCCGCACAAAGACTTCCAGGCGAGCTCAGCTTTTCTATTCTTCGAACAAAATAGGCCAGTAACACTTTTTCATTGACTTGGCTGCCATTTCTTGAAAGTATTGTATGTACTCTCGTAGCGGATTTTAGATATCTCAGGAATAACTGAAGTACAGCCGATTTCCCAGGCTGTTTGAATTTCATTATCTTCCGAAGATTCTATATCGCTCATTTTTCAACGCTAGTAAATTCAATTGATTATTGTCACTTTGACAATCTACTAAGTTTTCATCACCAAGACAACGCCTTTTATTATATTCCTACACAGCATTGATAAAGCCACGAATAAATGAATTTGTCATATAATTATTTCGTACATTGAGTAAAAATTTTGTCTATCGTGCAAAAAACGCTATAAGTATCTGGAACGTTAAGGACTACCGATCTCAGACAATAATTGAAGTCGTCGCTGCGCTCCTCCTCCAAACTATTGTCTTCGATCGGTAAAATGCCTTTACTGTTCTCTATACTTAATATACTATAAGTTTTGGCTAGATAAACGTGGAATGTCCAATCATTCTTGTTAATGAAGATCAATAATATCTAGCAATTTTATAAATCTGTAGTGTACTGAAACAATAATCAAAAACGGCTTTATCTGATTTGGTTGGTTCAAAATAGAGCCCTCAGTGAGACACTTTAACAGATTCCAAACAATTCAGATTACTTTCACGATCTGTCCTATGAGAAATTGAGAGGCCAATTTTAACTCGAGATCGATATTTTCCATCTGCAATTCTTCACTCCAGAATCGATCCAATTTCATTTTTTTTATCGGATAGATTATACTTACTTGTTGATCAATTTACTGTGGAGAATTCTCTTTCTTTTATCACTTTGAATTTCATAAATTTTCAACAATTTGAATTTAAAATAACCACAAAAAACACACAAATCATAAATTCTGTTCAAAACTGAAACCAAGAATCAATTATTCTCACACCTTCGTTAGTAATTAAAGAGTAGCAAACAAAGAATAAAATAAAAAGAACATAAAACTATTTACGTTTATTAAAAAATGAATAAAGTGAATATATTATAAAACATAAATAAATAAATAAACTATGTTATTGAATAAAATACAGAGGCATAACTGGTTAGTTGTAAGAGTAGTAATGGGAAACAAGCTCATGCAAGAAACATTCAATGAGTCGACTCACGTTTCTGTTCTCAAACTTCAACGCATCTTCGTCGCTGCACCCCAGACTCCTCATGTATTTCAGATAAGTGGTGGTGATGGGCATGCTGTAATCTATTTCCCCAGGCATCAGCACGTTCTCGGCCTGATCTTTCTCCTTCTTGATGCTCTGGATGGGGGACCAGAGCTTGGGGGGCTGGTAGCCTTAGCCTTCGGGGGGCTCCTGGGGGGGTCTTTGGAGGTTAGGTTGCACACGTCCAACGGATTCGTGGACTTTTTCCCTTCCGGGAATTGATGCTGCTGGGGTGGTTTTTCGAGGAATTGAGGCGTCTGGGACAGGCCTAGGTCTTTCTGGGACACCTCCGAAGAGGAGCTGTCTAGGAGGCTGGAGGAAGTCCTGCAGGACTTGCTCAGGTCCAGGTACGTCAGCTCGGAGCCTTGGGTGTTGTGCACCACCACTATGGGGGGCGCCGTGATCGTCGTCAGGGGCTGCGGCGCAGCGGGGTGTAGAGGCGGCAACGTGGGGCTGGGGCTGGGGGTCGGCAGCACGGAGGCGGGCGAGGGGGAGCGGGGGTGCTTCTGGCATTCCGTGCATCCCAGGAGGAAACGTGTGACAGCTTCCCGCGGCAGAAATGCATACGTCTCGGTTATCTGGAACGAAAACAATTGTTGAGTTTGCGTGGGGGGATATATGTGGACTTTCCGAGGTGGAAAGTGGGAAAAAGTGACGTTCGCGTTTTCACGAAGGACTTTCCTCGGCGGTTTTTCACGTTATGAACGAGAACGTTATATTTGTTTCTCTAATTTTGTGCCAAATCCGTTAATTCTGTCACAACTTGTAAAACGAAATCGTGCGAGAATATCTCAGATTCGAACAGTTTTCATGGTAATATTTATTACTTATTGGCCTGCAACGGATCACTAATAGTATATTCTAAAACAAATCGCAGAATGAGCTCCTATTCCAACACGAATGCAAAATTCGAAAACGAGTGACGAAGGAGCGAGTTTTCGATAGCATGAGTGTTGGAATTGCCTTCTGCCACAAGTATTAGACGATATTTTCTCTATTTCAGTCAAGTTTTGTCAAATACTCTCGAAATTCAAATCAATATTCAAATTAGTAACTTTTGTATTGTATCTTAGCAGTTGGTTTGACTTATGAAGTTGACAGATTTAGGAATTTTAATTAATTTCTAACGAAGATGGTTGTGCACACCAGAGAATGATAAATCAATTAATCGATGAGTACTTCAGTGTGAGATTTTTTATTATGTTAAAACCAGGCGCTTTCGGTCTAATTGAAGACAATCATCAGAGTTTTTCTGGAAGGGTAAATGAGATCATTACATGGGTAACAAATGAACAAAAATAGAGTAATTACCCGTCCAGGAAACTATCACAAATGCTAGAGAATAAGGGCATCACAGCAATGAACAAATGAGTACAAATAAAGATAAACATGATTAAGTACATCAAAAGTTCTTTTAACGACGTGATTGAAGGGATCATGGACAAGTAAAATAATGTCAAATATTATAATCTCGAGAAAGCCCAACAAGAAGGAAAACATCTGAACTATTAACACATTGTTAATGTTGATAGCAGGATGACTTGGAATGAAAAGTCACAGGCGTAGTGCACTAGAGGGAGTCTCGAAATTACATATCACACATTAAAATCTTCCTTTTTGATGTTACTATGGAAATTAATAAAACGAAAAACGACAAAATGCACACTTAAATATAAATCAAACTCTTGATTAACGGGGTAAAACTGTTATTAAGATTCAAATTTACTTGGGTGTTCACGCAATCTAGTTTAGTTCACGCATTGTGTGAACACCCAAGTGAATTTGAATCTTAATAACAGTTTTACCCCGTTATTCAAGAGTTTGATTTAACTCTTCATTACGTGTGCATTTTGTCGTTTTATTAATTTTCATTGTAACATCAGAAAGAAAGATTTTAATGTGTGATGTAATTTCGAGATTCCCTCTAGTGCACTACGCCTATGACTTTTCATTTCAAGCCATCCTGCTATCAACATTAATAATGTGTTGATAGTTCAGATGTTTTCCTTCTCATCGGGCTTTCTCGAGATTATAATATTTGACATTTTTATACTTGTCTATGATCCCTTCAATCACGTCTTTGAAAAAAGTTTTGATGTACTTATTTATGTTTATCTTTATTTGTCCTCATTTGTTCATTGCTATGATGCGCTTATTCTCTAGTATTTGTGATAGTTTCCTGGACGGGTAATTACTCTATTTTTGTTCATTTGTTACCCATGTAATAATCTCATTTACCTTTCCAGAAAAACCCTGATGATGGTTTTCAATTAGACCGAAAGCGCTTGGTTTAAAAACATTAAAAGATTTCACACTGAAGTACTCATCGATTAATTGATTTAATTGATTTGATTGATAGGATCGGAGGTCAGTTCTGACAAACACAAAACGAAAAATATAACTGAAAACAATGCTGTAATTAGTTCATTACAGCACTACTTCCAGTACTGTAATGAACGAAAGGTACTGAAATAGAGAAACGATATTTCTCTATTTCAGTATCGTAATGAGTTCATTAAAGTACTAAAGTAGTGCTGTAACGAATTCATCACCGCATTGTTTTCAGCTATATTTTTGGTTGTTTTCAAATCGAATCAATTGAAATCCCGGAATCTGTCAAATTTCGTAAGTCACACCAACTGCCAAGATTTAATACAAAAGTCACTAATCTGAATTTTTATTGAAACTTCGAGAGTATTTCAAAAAACTTGACTGAAATAGAAAAAATATCATCTAATACTCGTAGCAGAAGGCAATTCCAACACTCGTGTTGGAATAGGAGCTCATTCTGCAACTTGTTTCAAAATCTACTATTATGGTAATAATCCATTTATTTCAATGAATAACGTATAATACTCCTACAGAAGGCTTATTCTGATACTCGTTCATTCCAAAACTCGCCATTTCGTGGATGCTTTTTGTATTTTGAACTCTTTTTGAAAGAATATCAGTGTATTATAATAAATAATTATTCTTCAACTCCATTTATCTTGAATATCGATGACGTAATTAAAATTCTTACCTCAATTATTTTTCACTTTTCTATCCATCTTACATATTTTTTCTGATACAACTCGTAAATCTACATCGATAAGTTCCCAAAAAATAGAGAGTAATGAAGCAGAATCAAAATCAACTGAAGTCGGTAGGAAAAGTTTTCGAACAGAGCAACGTTGTCCGGTATCTCGGCCGATCCTCAGGAATCAATTATGCAATAACAAGCGGCGATTGAGCCGTTTGCGATACGAATTCGGAATGATAAGGGAAGCCGCGAGGGGCAGGAGCGCAAACATCCCTCGCAGTTGATGCTTCCGCCCGAACAACCCTATTTCCATATCGCCGGTCTGCAAACGTTCAAATATATATCGGGGATATCAACAGGTGCGGCCGCGTAACCGGAATGTAAAATAAGTCAAGTTTCTGCTTTGTTACGTCGCTTCGTCGTCCAAGGCCGATTCTCTAACGATCCGCTATTTTACGCCGAATTGACTTCGAAAAAATCCGGGAAAAACAATAGTGGAAAGTCTGCAGCGTTCCTGAGGTCATTAATAGCAGTTATTTACACTATGAAGGAGGCTAGTGACACTTAGGAGGTCCTGCAAATTGCAGACTTGTTATCGGCTGATACTTTCATCGCTCCATGAGTTAGGGATATTGACTTGAATTGCAAAAAAAATAGTTTAAATGAGATTTGGTGATGAAAATTCATATAAATATGATTTCAACTTGCGGGAAATAAAATTAATTTTAGCCTGTAGGTCTGCAGCGTATACAGGTGGTTAAGAAAAATCGGGTAAAATATTCCCAGAGAATTCAAGCATTTTAAGACTCTCAATACAATGTTTGGCCTCCACGGGCATCAATAACAGCTTGACATCTTCTGTGCATACTACACACGAGGTTGAACATTTCTTGAGGAATTTGGTTCCATAAACGGGGCAGAAGCTCTCTCAGATCATGTAAGGATTCCGGGTTAGGTTGATGATTATCTAATCTTTTTTTGAGCATATGCCATGCAAGTTCAATGCAATTCAAATCTGGTGAGTGCGGAGGTTTTGGTAAATGTGGAATACCAAGCTCCTCACGCGCATTCTCAACTATGGCTGCACGGTGCGATCTAGCGTTCGTCTGGAAATTGAAAAGTTTCACCAATAGTACCGTGAAAATTTGGCAAAACATTGTCAATAACATGCTCCCTATGGTGGCCCATACCATAACACTACCCCCTCGGAATGGATGGACTTCTTGGACGTAGCGACGATTACGGGGTATGCGTGGGATTGTCCATACCCTTATTCTTCGAAAATTTGAAAATTGTCCATATCTGGATTCATCAGTGAAAACGACACTACGCTATTGATCGTTCCAATTGATATGTTGCTTTGCCCATTCCAGTCTTTGACGCTTATGGTCACGTGTTAATGAAACTCCTCTTGATAGACGTCTAGAACCTAGATTCACCTCTCTCAAACGTCGTCTGATAGTCTCGATGGAAACTTGAACCCCAACTGCATTTTGAAGAATATTCCGTAGTATTCTACATGTAGATGTAGGCTTTCTTCTCGCCGAAACGGTGATGAAACGATCCTGAGCAGGTGTTGTTTTTCGTCGCCCACCAAGCCTTGGTCTTTCCAACACAGAACCTGTCTCCCTGAACCTATTCCAAAGTCGAGATATCACACTTTGACTGACTTGGAGCCTTTCCGCTACAACAACCTGAGTTAGGCCACCCTGTAGTATTCCGATAGCCCTATTAGCCTCAGCGTTTGTTAATTAACGTCTTGGCATTTTCAGAAAACTCGTTTCAAATAGAAGCCGTTGATAAACTGACTCCATTTCAAAATAGGAACATTCAGAAGTATATGCAAAGGACCAAACTTCAGAAAAAAGGCGATCAGATTGACGGAATGTCTCACACTGATTTTAATTGGATCGATTCAAGTTGTTATTGAGTTTTAAATGATTTTACAGCGATTTTCCCGAAGATAACAATACTTCTCAAAACGATTAAATACGATATCCCCAACTCTTGTGGAGCAGTATAGTTTGGATGGTAGGAACAGCGTCGTTCTTTCAGAAAATCTCCTGAAGATGCCAGACACTCAAACTGGCGACAAGTGACATTACTTTTTCTTTTATTTACCGTTCAAATCAGCAAGTTTTCCTGTATTTCATTATTATGCGTTGGTACTCAGAACTGTTTTGGCACGGTTTTATCTCTCATCTGTCAAATTTGTGATAAGGAAAACAGTTCTACCAACTTACATTTTCAATGTAACGATACTTTCTATTAATTTCAACAGTTGTTGAATTTTGAACTAGTGGAAGAATATCAATGCCTTCTCCACTTGTATTAAGAATAATTAACTGTAGTATACCGAGATTGCGAGTGTTCGTCTTCGTGATAGAATTTTCACGGAATTTTCTCCGCAGAAATATGAAAATGATATATTTTTTTTCCTTACCGTTCTGTATGTCCTCTTTTGTCCGGCATGCTTGCCAGGTCGTCCCTCGAGTTCCACGTGGACGTTATAAATGATGTCGAAGAAGTTCTCAACCACCGCAACTTTCCGGTAAACAGGATCTCCGGTCGAGTTCTGAAAAAAAAAAGGGAAAAATGAAAGTCTCGATGGCAGAACGTCTTCGGGACAGGGAGCGGAAGGAAGCGATCGCGCAAACAAATCGTAAACAAGGCGTTTTATCTGGAAATGAGGATTTCATAAATTCCGTTAATCGTTTCTGCCCGTCCAACTTTGCTCGTTTTCGCTCGATTTTTTTTCGCGAAAGCTGAAGAAGGAGGTCGATTGTGCAAGTCGGGAAATAGTTCGAGGATATTGTTCCCGAGATATGGGGTTCTACGTGGAAAATGGAAAATTTCAAACTTTTCACCCATTCCGGTGATTTTTTGTACCATTATTATTTAGTTTATCAAAAACGGTGACCTATTTTATTCAAATTCACATATTCCCAAATAGGCCAAGCAAATTAGCTTCAAAAAATAGTGTGCCTGAAAATAATTGGTGAAGTTCGGGAAACTGTTTTAATCATTCTTTTAGGCCTCTAATGAGAGTAGTTTGAGCTTTGCCCCAATTTTCCAGTGGAGCGTATGTCGTGAAGTTCGAAAAACCTCGAAATTTTCGGACTATTTTAGGTTTTTCTCGAATAGCTCCTAAACTGAGCACTTTATCAAAAACATTATGATATTCAAAAATGTTGAGCATCAAACTCTATGTCTAGAAAGTATTACGATATTATATTTTGAACAAGTAGTTTTAAAGAAATCATACGTCCAAATAAGCCAAATTTTCACACTTTTCAAAATAACACATTTTTTCACTATGAAACGTAAAATTCCTATGAAACTACGAACTTTAGAACGAAATGTCATAGAGTAAGAGTTGTAGACCATCATATTGTGATAAAAACGTAACCCCATTCCTCCAAACGACAATGTTAAATCGCGCAATAGCTCATCCTGCTGAGGATGCTGATCATTTCATCCTAGCTAGTGCTATTGAATTTACTCAGCAGTCTCATGGGTTCGTGGATAATGTTGGGAAGGTCACTGAGCTTCTTGTAATTCTGATTGTTCAAGCCTCTTTGGGTACCAAATATTTTTTACTAGGCCCTGGCAAAGGTAAGCAAGACGATGTTGTCTTTTCTCCCATGCACAACAAGTTTTGATCTGTCTCGAAAAACAACATATTATTCCTTCATACTTTTAATGGCTGCGACACTACGTCATCTCTTTCGGTGAAGGAAAAATGAAATTCCTAAAGAAGTCTGAAATCAACACAAACCTGCTGAAAGCAGCAGAATTGTTCAGAAAATCTAAAGCTTCTCCCGATAAGGTCAACGAGGCAGTGAAGAAATGCTTGGCAGCCCCTTATAAAAATTGTTTCAAGCAATTTAATGTATTGTGGTACGAGATGTTTGTAAAATTGTTAACCAAAACCTCATTTAATCTTGCCTCTGTGCCTCCAACTGAAGCAACACCTCGACAACACTCGCTGAGGACGTATGTAATGTGTAGTATATTGTTCTTAGCAATGAGTTGTATTGTTAGTTATTAGTTTATGAGTCCCAGATTTGTTATTATAATTGATTTAGTTGATTTTCAACGTCCTCAGGAATTTCAGTCGTCCTTCACCAAGACACTAAAAACATGAGGGAAAAATATGTTGGTTTTCGAAACAGAGAATAACTTGTAGTGCAAGGAAGAAGAGACAATTTATCGCCTTGCTTGCCTTTGGCAGGCTTCAATTAGAAAATTTTGGTGTACATAGCGGCAGGAGCAGTCAAAATTACAAGAAGGTCAGTGGATCTCTCAACAATAACCACACACTCATGGGAGCAACTTCAACAGCACTAGCTACGATTAAATGATCAGCATCCTCAATAGGATGATCTCCTGTGCGATTTTACATTGTGGATGGGAGGGGGCGTGTTACGTATTTAGCACAATTTGATGGTCTACAACTCTCATTCAAAAACAGTTGGTTCCAACGCTCGTAGTTCCAAAGATATTGCGTGTTTTATAATGAAATAATGTGTTTTTTGGAAGGGTGTGAAAATTTGCCATATTTCGATGTATGATTTCTATGAAACTACGCGTTACAATGTAATATCGTAATACTTTTCAGAAGCAGAATTTAATGCGGAACACTTTTGAATACAGCAATGTTTTTGATTAAGTGCTTAGTTTAGGAGCTATTCGAGAAAAACCTGAAATTGTCCGAAAATTTCGAGGTTTTTCGAACGTCACCACATACGCTCCACTGGGAAATTGGGGCAAAACTCAAACTACTCGTATTAGAGGCCTAAATAATTGATTAAAACAGTTTCCAGTACTCCACCAATTATTTCCAGGCAAAAGTCTAATTTGCTTGGTCTGAAATAAGATTCTATAAATAATCTCAAATGAGTTGAAAAATATAATTAGGGTACTTTTATGAATACCTTCATTTTATTTATAATTACAACTTTTGTTAAGTAATCTAGATGATTTTTACTGTTCTTTTTTTGGTTTCGCTGAATTTCTGTAGATTCTTCTCATTTCCAGATTTGAGTTCCTTGGACAGGACTATCATAAAGTTTTCGTTTCACCAGAAGAATCTGTATGCCATGGGATTCGAGGAATCTAAGGAGTCTAACTGTGTAAGTTATTGAAAACATCGAATATTTCAGCATTTTTCCTTCACTTTACAATTCGACACAACCCAACAAGAGACAGAGTTTTCCTTCTGAGATTTCTCGTTAGGCTCTGCTTAAACTATGATAAACATGCTCTGCACTGATAAGATAAAAATGGCATTGCATTTTACGACGTTTTACCGTCGTCGAGCGCTATTGTCGTTTCCATCTCGCAGACTCGCGTCGCAAAAGAATAATAAATACGATTTGGCGTCATTAAAACGCGAGTTCCCATCCGAGGCGATTTGCAGCGGTGCAAAAATAAGCCATTATATAGAATTCAGAGAGTTAAGCTCGGCCGCCTCCGTCTCCAGGCAGGCCATTAGGATTAAAATGAATATTTGAACCGTGAACACGGGTGGCGACCATTTTTTGCGGATCTTCCACCTGTCCCCAGGCCGTGTCGCCCCGTTAAAACCATAGTAACAGGGGGTAGAAGTCCGTTGCCGCCTCTGACGCCGCTCCAAAAAGATATTTTTCCTTTGTGGAGCGCCGGAAGGTTGCTGTCCCCCCGATCCGGCCGGAAAGCCCTTGCTTGCCTCCTCAAAAGGGTCGTGCGCTCCATCGAACCCACGTCGGATGCCAGGGCCGTAATAGGGATGCGGCTCTGAGGAAATTGAGATCGACGGAAGTTTCGGTATTCGAGTTTCTATTCAAACTACGAAATATGATGGGAAAATATATTTTTGTACAACTGCCATTGAAAGCGACAATTTTCATGACAGCAAACAATGTTAAAATTGAATGTTCACGTGGAAGCGTGTTAAAAATATTTTTAACATTAGTGTTAAAAATAATTTTCTAATGATGAAATCAGATGAGAAAAATTCAGCAATATTAAACAATCACATTATTAGAATCCTCAGCACCATCAGTACTTGTAGAAACCGGAAGTACAATATTGGATGATGATGATGATCCAAAATCTGTTGAGGTTGGGAGACTTTTTTCAGCAATGACATTTCTATATGCAATGGAATGATCAACATAGCCCTCGGCTACCGTCGTAGACTTCCATCCACCATGTTTTTTTATATCCGTAATATTTGCTCCTGATTCTGCTAAGCAATGAAGAGGAGGATCTTCGAAAACAGTGACCTGTATATTGCTTTGATTCTGACAGTTTGAGGAATTCGGCAACAATAGATGGAATTTTCCCAAATGTATTAATACATACTGGATTGGCAGTGCATTTATTATCCATGTATCTCAGGAAAAAACGACAATGTTTGATGACAGAAGGGCGCAGTGGTATGTACTTATGAAAAGAGTCTACATACTTCCTAATAATACCGAAAGAACGACTGACTTTCGTTTTTGTATTCGGAAGTTGTATAACCAATAATTTATTCGTTACTTCGATGTCTTCCACTGATAAATTACACAATTCTTCACGCCGACAGGCTCCAAATACTCCGAAAATAGTTGCAACCTTGACCATCAAGTATTTCTCATCTGGTGCCTCCTTTATAACCTTTTCAACTTATTCACGAGTGAGAATTTTCGATTTTTTGGGACGATATCCTTCACTTTTCCGTTTTAAATATGCTATTACCTCAAAATATTTACTAGTCAGTTACCTCCTTGAGCCAGTAAAACCCGTTACCTTGCGTGTATTGTTTTATATTTCATTTGTTTCTCATTTATAAAAAGGTTAGAAAAATTCCAAAAAAATCTCAATAATTTGTCGCAAATGTCGTAAGCTATGGAAGCGTTGCCATGAACATGTCTGTTTATTTTTCTTTACATTTGTTTTGGCGAAAGCGAAAATGAATGTTCCAAAAGAAATTATTGAGGCAGCCATCAGTGTATTATCAAGTTTATTACCTGCAAAATAAGCTTCAAGGTACGAGCGAGAATACGACGACTTCAAAAAGTGGCAAAACAAAAATAGTGTGATTGGGGTAACTGAAGATGTTTTGTTGGTCTACTTGAATCAACTATCAGCTAGATTCAGCCCTAATACTTTATGGGCGAAATGGTCTATGCTGAAAAGCTGCTTGGAAATGAAAGAAAATGCCCCTGTTCGCAGGTTTGTTTTCCTTAAAAAATTTATTGAAAAATATGACGTTTAGTTGTCATTTACAGATTTCAAAAGGTAATAGCGTTTCGGAAACGAAAAAATGAGCGTTATACGCCAAAAAAGGTCAAGTTATTAAGTGAAGAAGAGGCTGAACAATTCCTTTTACATGCTCCTGATGACCAGTGGTTGCTGGCGAAAATTGTACCAATATTTGGGATTTTTGGATGTTGTCGATGTGACGAAATTCTCTCCTTAAACATGAATGATGTAGAAGATATGGAAAAGGACGTTATTGTGACATTGTGGTAAACAAAAAATTTAACAACAAGAAGATTCACCATAACCGATGATGGCTGCAGCTTCAAGCCCTGCATGTTATACAGAAAATATGTAAATCTTCGGCCTCCTGGAACAGAAAGCCTAAGTTTTTTTTGACATACCGACATGGAAAGTGCGTTTCCCTTAATGCTGGCCAGCACACTATTGGTGGTGTCCCAAAGCAAATAGCGAAATATTTAGGTTTAAAAGACCCAGACTTATACACCGGCCACTCTTTTCGCAGAACTGGAGCCACTATGGTTGCGGATTCGGGTGGAGATATTTTAGCACTAAAGCGTGCAGGAGGGTGGAGGAGCACCGAAATTGCGATGAGTTATGTCGATGATTCGGTCAACAAAAAATCGAAATGTCTAGCACATTATTTGGTAGTAAGGAAAGTACAAAGGTTCTGCAGTCCTCGGGTTCAGCAGTTTCTGAGTCAACAGATGGTCATCATCAGTATCAACTCTTTCATCATCAAAAATATGTGTTACTGGAAATAACAATTGTACCATGATTTTCAACATATATATGACGATGAAAGAAAATTTTCTAATGTAAATAATACTACTAACTTGTGAAAATTTTGCAAGTTAACTGTCAGTTTTACAAGTTAGTGACTTGATGAAATAAACTTTCTTGATTAATATTGTGTTTTTGGAAACCGACGTTTACAAATGAGGAACAAATAAAAACAATAACGGCTAGAAGAGAAGGAAACCATTCGAATTACCTGCGGCCGATATCGAAAGGGCATAAAACGAGGCGTATGAAAGAAATTCCGATCCAACCAATCACATTTTCATGTAAAATATTGCCAAGACGAGGCCGAGGATTGAAATTTGATCTCAATTTGATGGCCAGCTTTGTCATACAGAAACCGGTCTTCAAACTGATCAATGATCTTTTGGAAATAAGGCTTCGGCGACGAACGCAAGCTGCTTGTTTGTCTAACGCATGACGATTACTTGCTTCTGGAGTAACACAACTTCAAATAAAATTCTTCAAACTGAATTTTTCGATGAAATTGCTGAACGAAAGAAATTATTCGACAGTGAGCAAGAAAGTTGAAATGTGCAAAACAATAACGGCTAGAAGAGGAGGAAACCATTCGAATTACCGTTGGCGATATCGAAAGGGCATAAAACGAGGCGCGTAATCGGCGGCAGATCGGCCCTCTCGCATCGCTCCGGGAATAAATTTCCGCAGCGGCATACGGTTGCACCGAGGCGATCCGCTCCGTCGAAATTGCGAGCCGGAATACGGGCAAAACTGCGGTGGCGTGGGTTTAGTGCGGCGGGGGGAGAAAAGGGTATCCCGTAGGTCCGCAGGGTTGAGGATGATTTGGCACAACTCCGACAGGGCACTCGGTCGACGGGGGCGGCCGGGGGCATAAAACCGGGACGGGGGTGTGGGTCGGGGGATGGAAGCCAGGGCCGGATCGGGCTTTCGGAAAAACCGACGACGACGTGCTTTTCTCGATTCTCGCTGGAAAATATAGGTTGTACGAAGCGTACAGCAAATGCTTCAGATGATCAACTGAATTATCGAAAATTTCTTCCCGAATGAATAACATTCACATGATTATATGACGCATGTTTCAATGAAATCCGTTAATTTCCTATATTGATAGGGTTACGTTGAAATTTCAAGGAATTTCTCAAAATGCTTATGGTTATAGTTCAAGTGATGAAATGGATCAAGAAATTGAGAATTTAAAACCAGAAAATCCCAAGGAATGAAGTCCGGAATTACAAACTTTGTGCCGATATTTCTAATGAAGAATTATGAGATATACGGAAAGATTGAGCATTCATGAAATGTGCTAATAATATGAAGAATAGAAAAATCTATACGAAGATTTAATTTTTGAAAATGCAGAAAAGCTCGTAAAGCCAACAAAAAGAAATTACGAGCAATTTCCGACAGATCAAAAATTCAGAAATAATAAAATGGCCAATATTGTTTTGATTAAAGTACACCAAACGGATACAAATTTTTCTCTAATTCAGTATCATAATGAGTTCATTACAGTACTAAAAGGAGTGCTGTAATGAACTCATTGCAGCATTATTTTCAGTTAAATTTTCCGTTTTTTGGTTGCCAGTACTGACCTCCGATCCTATTAATTCTCAAATGAAAACAATTCAAATTCCTGAATCTGTCAAATTTCATGAGTCACACCAACTGCCAATATACAATACAAAAGTCACTAATCCGAATTTTCATTTGAATTTCGAGAGTATTTCACAAAACTTGACTGAAATAGAGAAAATATCGTCTAAAACTCGTTTCAGAAGGCAATTCCAACACTCATGCTTTTCGAATACTCGCTCCTTCGTCGCTCGTTTTCGAATTTCGCATTCGTGTTGAAATAGGGGCCCACTTGTTTTAGAATGTACTATCTTTAGCAAATTTGTGCTGTGGAATTGGCATGACTTCGAAATGAAGCACTTTTTGGTTAACTGAATATTTCAAGAAGGATTTAATACGAAATACTGATATTCAGTAGAATAAAATGTTTTTAAAAACAGCACATGGTGGTGGACAACGCATCACTGGTTCTAAATGGTTGGCACCAAATAAAGAATCTGTAAATCAAAATTGTTGAGCAATCGTTTTTTTTTTAATCTGTATATATAAAAATGAATTGCTGTGCGTAAAGTACGCTAAAACTTAAAAACGGCTGAAATAATTTGGCTGATTTTTTTTCGACTTATTCGTGGAATTCCAGAGTTTTGAAAGGTGAGAAAATATGAAAATGCAAGTTATTTAATATGGTTTTTCCTTAGAAATGGAGATGATGGATTATCATTGTTTCTCGATGATCATTGATGTTTGACAATTAAACATCGAAGTTTTAAAATTGATTTTGCATTATTTATAATATCGTTACATATATTTATCGATTTTAATAATTTCTTCAAGTAAGGACGACGCAAAGTTTGCACAAATACCAATGTTATCAGTTAATAATACATAAATAATTAATTAATATTTCGATAAACATCGAGTATCATGTTCGGCTTCGGCATCGGTGATCATTTGTAAAAGTGATATTTGAAGCGTCTCGATGCAAAACCAGACATTTGATGTATGAGCCGTTCCGAGCAAAACGAAAAAAACCTGCCAAGATCATAGTTTTGAATTGAAAAACTCCCAGTTTTGACCATTTGAATTACGAAAAAAGGCTTTCAAAAGTCTACTTATGAACCTGAAGGTATAAGAATCAGATTGCCAGCAACTGTGTGTATTGAAATCCTTCCTTATATCATTTTTTCGGAAAATGACAAATGTGTGGTTTTGCATTAAGAAGCTTCATTTCAAGTTACGTCCTCTTTTTGCAATTGATCTTTTGTGAAAGATACAACTCACCTCAAAGTGTGCGAGAACTTTTTTGTCAACTTGGTTAATTTCAATTTGCGATGCCGAGAAGAAGAAGACCTTAAATAAGAAACCGCGTCACGGGAGAGCCCATTCATTGAGGGTGTTGACTGATTATTTGATTATAGGAATATAGTTTCAGTTATTTAGGTATAAGACGTATATAAACGAAAAGTTAGGGAAATACAATTGGAATTGATAGGCGGTGTGGCAATATTGGACTAATAATAATAACAATAAATTTAATAGCCCATTTGGGCAGACGAAGTTGCGCGGGCCAGCTAGTAAGTTGATTAAATGGGAACCTACAGCAGTCGAAAGTATCGTAATAAATTCGAAAAAACTGAAAATAACAAATCGCTCCTTTGCTGTGAGTATCTTGACACACCCGAGGTCAAATTTAGAAGAAACTATACTATACAACAGGCCATTCATCATCTCATTATATGAAACTGTATTCGAAAAAGTAATGGAAAAGATGAGAAACATACCTAATCCCCTCCAGCATCACCAACAGTACCCACATTGAAAGTTCCGTAAACGACAATACATCAAGGATTTATTACAAAAATTGTACCTTCAATATTAGTATCAATCAATAAAAGATTGAAAATATTATTCGTTATAAAATCAATACGAATACCAACTCGAGCATAGATACCTCGTGGCTGGATGAACAATACTGTCACTGCTCTTGTGTCTCAATCTCAATCCCTATAGACGTCTTCAAGAATCCACCGCCTTAGAATTACGAGAGAGGCAATCCTAATATAGGTTAATAATAGTAACAAACTGTACTACTTGAAAATGAAAACAGAGTATTACTCATTGACCGAATGAAAACAATTCACATGATGAACTGGCAGAAAAAATACAGAGATCAAGAGGGAGAACTCCAAAGATAGTGATAATTAACAGATATAAAAACCGTCCCTATTGTCGTTTGTCCTACAGGCTTGATAATGAATTTGTTGTCGAAGAACAACTGTGGAAATTGACAGATATGAAAACCAAACCAATTGTCATTCAATCAACAGGCAAGATACCGGAAAAACTTTCAGAAAATTTGTGATTGCTTCAATTGGATCGAAACGGCTCCAAGACAGGTTAATCCTTGTGATATCTCAGATTGTTAAGTTCTTCTAGAGTGGAGTATGAATGCCGCCAGGCTAAAGTCGAAAAGAAGTGAAAGATTAAAACGAGGCGATGGACAAGAAAAAACAAACAAGTGGTAATTAATCAATACAAAATATTCGTAGTGGGCTCAGAAATTCTAACTTTGTTCATAAATTTTTCCTTCCAAACTTTCCCCGTACAATTCCCCTACTTTCCACATGTTATCTAGTGTCCCTAAACATTGGCCACGTTATCTACGTTATGTTGAAAATGAAGAGGAAAGTACGAGCATCCGTCGAGCATTTTTCATCGGTCCCATCGATCGTGCCGTTGGCCCCCGCCATCTGAGAGATGACGTTAATTCCGGATATTTCAACTGTCAACATAGGTGGCACCCATCCAGGGGAGGCGGCAAGGAGGGGACGAGGGGCCTCGGCGGTGTGTGCACATGTATGGATCTACTCCGATCGGCGGGCGAGCAAAAACACGGGGGGCTCTATCTCGACAGCCGACCGACCGGCCACCGAACCCTGCCCGCTCGCCGCGAATAAGAAATGTGCCGTATATATAGACATTTGCGACAGGGGCGGCCTTGGATTCTACGAAAATATCAATGGGATGAACATCTTCCACGAATGCAGTTTTGAGCACAAGTTTATATCTGGAAATGAAAGTTCAATGAAAACAATTAAAACTAGAAACTCATTCTAGGAAAATGTTCATATACAGTAGAACCTCGATTATCCGAGCTATTGTGGACCGAGCCGAACTCGAATAATCGAAAACTCGGATAATACGGACTTAAGCTATTGTATAGCTTTTATCTCAGGCTTTGAGCGCGGCGACCGAATGTAGAAATTTCGTAACGCAAAAACCTAACACAGCCGTGTTTCGTCGGTTCGGTTCGGCAGACTTCGGCACGGTGTTTGGGTGCTTGCGACTAGACGGATGCGTGCAGCCACTCTAGCAGTGCGAAATGGAGTCGGCAATCTCGCTGTTCCCATTGAATTACGAACGGCAAATTTTTCATTAACATTGGATAGAAAATGTATAGCTAAACGCAAACATTTTCCATTAACTTCAGCTCTTGCTCCAACTATACATAAGTCGCAAGGTGGAACTTTTGACGAAATAGCATATGAGTATAGTAAATCACATTCTCAGGAACTCGTCTATGTTGCACTTGAAAAATTGTATATTACGACAAAAAAATGATAATTCTGCAATTAAGTTTTATCATAATCGAAGGCAAGCTGCATCGTCTGCATCTTTGTTGCAAGAATTCAAAAGACTGTCTTCAAATAGTGTTCAGACGATAGCTCGAAGTGTCTTAGATTTCATTAGTAATAGAAATGGCATTTCAAAAATGACTTTCAATTGCCAAAGTCTACATAGTCACAAATACGATTTACAAGATTCAGTTACGAGACAAACCAATTTGTTACTTCTTCCCGAAACATGCATGACGCGTGATAATCCGATTGAAATACCTAATTTCAATTGTATGGTTCAATTCAAACGAGATACTGTTCCAAAAGGTGGGGTAGCTATTTACCAAAATAGTAATAATGGTACTAATATTATGACTCCGAATATTGAAATAAATATTGAAGACGTTAGCAATGTTAATGTTAGACGCTCATTTGTTCGAGATATTTGTGCATGCTTATGCAAACTTAGAAATGTCCTACACATAGTCATGGTAGCAATTTACATTTCTCCGAATCCAAAATTGGTCTAGGTAGAGCATTTTATTCATCGCACTTTACTGGAGTACACCGAAGAAGGGTCGAAAATACTTGGTACAAATGGTAATAAATTTCCACTTATCTTAGCTGGCGATTTCAATATTAACTCCGCTGATAAAAAATCAGAGCGGTTGACAACTTTTCTTTCGGAAAAATTGAATTTAAAAATGAATAATGATCCACAAGAATCCACAACAAAATATGGGACCACTATTGACGCGGTATTTTCCAAATATTTAGAAGACATTAAGTCTCAAACTTATGTCTCTCATTTCAGTTACCATAAACCTATAGTTTCAATGATAAACATTCCTGAATAACCTACAGGTTTTGTGAGATGAATGAAAAAAATATTTTAAATCAACAATATTATGTGACATGTTCTTTCGAGCATTTAGGCCGTCGTCGTAGATTAGTTCTCGACGTTTCGCCAGTTCGAGTGTCTGGCATCTTCAGGAGTTATATTTCAGAAGATGTTCTCACTGGACTGAAGTGTCCAGTGAGAACAACTCCTGAAATATAACTCCTGAAGATGCCAGACACTCGAACTGGCGAAACGTCGAGAACTAATCTACGACGACGGCCTAAATGCTCGAAAGAACATGTCACATTGAACGATGGCCGCGAAAGCCTCAACCAATTCAACAATATTATCTTCTTATTTTTTAATAGATGCTATGCAACAGCTTTACCGCGGCAGTCATCGAGTGCCACACGTGTTTTTTTTTGTATCTAGTGCGCGAAATGCTACTTTAGTGATCGAGAACTGATTTTTTTTAACGAGGCGCAGCCGAGTTAAGAAAAATAGTCGAGATCACCAAAGTATTTCACGCATGAGATGAAAACAAAATTTTTTGCTACAAACATCAAAAATATTGTTCTAAAATAAATAACATGCTTAGCTTAATATGAAAAATAGTATTGAATTGGTTTAAACTGTTTTTCCAAATCAAGTAATTACTGTAACTATAGAAATAAAATGGCATTTGTTGACAATTATTTCAAAGTGACAGTTCTTGATAATTATTTTGGAGTGACTTTTTATTCGTGTCAATTTCGTGCGTGTAAAATAATTTAAATTTCGAGCGACGATGAAGTAAGCAATACCCCTCCTTACTCGACAGATGCTGCCTATTCAGTAATTTCAAAACTTTTACCGGAGAAATCGAGGCGCCAGTATGAAAATGCATATCAGCAATTGAAAGAGTGGTGTGAAGCGAATAAAGCCAGAAAAATATCCGAAAATGTGCTGTTGCCATATTTCGCAGAGAAGTCAGAGAAGCTGAAGTCTTCCACATTATGGGCAATACATTCTATGTTGAAAGCAACACTCAATGTCAAAGAAAACGTGGATTTTAAGAAATTTACCAAGTTGGTTCCATATTTGAAAAAATTGTCAGTTGGAAACCATCCTGAGAAATCTAAGGTATTGACAAGAGAGGAAGTTGAACAATTCATAAGAGAGGCAGATGATGAAACCTATTTGTTGGTTAAGGTAGATTTTTGATGATCGTTTTATGTTTTTTAAATAACTGATTTCTTTTTAGGTTGTTTTAATACTGGGTATTTCAGATGCTTGCCGCCGTGAGGAACCCACTAAAATGACGGTCGATGACAAAGAAGATAAAAATTCCATTCTGATTGTTGGCACGCGATCAGTCGAAAATGTCCGCACCTCGAAAACCGTCAAACGCACGTACAGGGTGATTCATTTATCTTGGTAACCCCAATTTTCTCGAAAACGCCCGAATATTTTTTCATTCTGTGAATGGCGTTTTGAACAAGTCAATGTCGACTTGAGATGCGCATGAAAATCTGCGGAATAAATAAAGACGCCAGGCGTCGCGGCGCTATCAAAAAATTTTTCTTCAGGGACATACCATTTTTATCATGTCATTCGAAAGATAATTTTATTTTGAACTTTTTTGTCGAATACAATTTTTGTCCATTTCTTACCGTCAGCGATCTGCAGCGTGTTTTATGTTGATTCTATTCCATTTATTTTTTTCTGTATTGTGGTAGTATGGCTTGATTTGGAGGCATAGATATGATTTTATGCCTTGAATTCAAGGAGGCAAGTTTTCTAAACAATATGCCTCTTTAAATAAGATCAAATATGTGGATACAGCAAGATAGGGCTCCATGTCACAACGCTGCCATTGTGAAGAGATATTGAGATTAAGAATTCGAAAATGAATGGAACCTTATATTTTGTCCAAAGTGACTTATGATGAAATAGGGAGATGATTTAACTTGTGTATGCATCATAATGGCTAGATGACCTAAATTTGATTATGTTCCGTAAAATGACGGAGGCTCTGTAACTATTTTTCTATTATTTTATTTATTGCATATTATATCTTATAATAATAAACATTTTTTTTTAATAACAAACGAAAAATTTCGAATCATTTGTTCTATATACTGGCCATTATGATCCATACATAGGTTACTTTGATCAAAATATAAGGGTCCACTTGGGCACATGCGTTTCTTATCTTCAATTTCAAATAGTCCAAGTTATTAGAATCAGTTTGGTATACCATATACTCAAGGGGACCCCTCAGAAAGTAATCCATGAGCGTTAGGTCTGGCGATATCTGAAGGGTCCATTGGTTTCAATCCATTTTTTTCCGAATTCTTGATCTAAATATCTCTTGAGAATGGCAGCGTGGTGGCATGAAGCCCCATTTTGCTGTAGCCACATATTTAATCTTATTTGAAGGAGCACATTGACCAGAAAACTAGCCTTCTTGAATTCAAATCACAAAATCACATCTATGTCTCTAAATAAAGGCATACTACCACAATACAGAAAAAAATAAATGGATTAGAATCAATATAAAACACGCTGCAGATCGCTAACGGTTAGAAATCGATGAAAATTGTATTCGAAAAAAAAATTCGGAATGAAATTATCTTTCGAATGACATGATAAAAATGGTATGTCCCTGGAGAAAAAATTTTTGATAGCGCCGCGACGCCTGGCGTCTTTATTTATTCCGCAGATTTTTATGCGCATCTCAAGTCGACATTGACCTGTTCAAAACGCCATTCACAGAATGAAAAAAATATTTGGACGTTTTCGAGAAAATTGGGGTTACCAAGATAAATGAATCACCCTGTACTTGCCCGGCCCGTCCCTGCGCAATTAACTGCCAAAGGTGACACAACCCCGCAGCGCTTATTTCATTCAACTTCAGCTCGGTTATTACTCTCCTCCAGAAAGCTCCCGCATCGCAGCAGGCGACAAGGCCCCTGAAATAAAACCAAGGACGCCTCGGGCCTTCTGCTGCGCTCTGGGCCAGCACAGCCTCGCGAGCTTCTCCCGTCGAAGAAAACAATTTCGGATTTTTCTCGATCTTCGGTCGGGGGATGTTCGGTGTGTATTACTCTGTAGGGGGAGGGGGTCCGCCAGGCGTTAGGGCTGATAAGGGAGAGTTGTTGGTTCTTTCAATAATGAGAGAAGATTGTTCTGAGAGTCAAGAATTAAGTAAACCGGCAAAAAAGTTTTCCACTCATGGAGCCAACTACCGTCAGCAGTTGTAGAAGCTACATCAGTCAACGCCTTTAAAAACAGTTTGGATATGTGGAGCTCGATTAGAGAATATCTTATATCTATATCAACGTATGCTGTCTCATGAGATTGTTTCTTTTAAAATTTTTATTTGAATTTGTATGGGTTTATAGGTTTCCTCAACCCTTGTTATTAATTACATAAATAAATAAATATTTATTTAGATACTAGCTGAACCGGCACACTTCGTACTGCCTCAATCGATAACTAAAAAAGCAACTCTAAAATTAAAATTAACTATTATGGTATAATACCTTGAAAGTGGACATAAAATTGTTCTGTACAATTAGTCCAGTCAATGAGGGCGAAAATTAGGCATAACCTCCGAATTCTATCAAGATGCTTCGATTTTGATAAAATTTTGGATATAAGCTATACTTGTCTCCTACTCCTACTCTATGCCGATTTATGCTTATTATTTTTAAGGGGTGAAAGCAACCCCATTATTCAAAATTAAAAGAAACTTGTTCTATCGTGAATCGAAGTAATTTTTGGGCCTCAGTAGCGTTTTATGAAGTTTAATGAAGGTCTTCATATATATCAAGACCGTATAAACCACCCCCTTTCAGCATAAAATGTGTAAAAATGGGTCTCTATTAATATAATTAATTAATTTCAATCAATTTTATAACAGTATTTTGGATCAATGTTAGTTTTAGTTATTTTTTTCTTCAACCCCTAAAAGCAACCCCTATCTGTTCAAAATAACAAAATAAAAATATCATTTAAAAATTTCATTTATTTAAGTGAAATTAATACTTTTTGTGTCAAAAAATTAATCTGATTCTGAGTGGCTGTCGCCAATGTCAATTATTTACTTCATCTTTGCCAAAGATTGGACAACTGTTTTGACAGTTAACACCTGCACATTTCCTACATGTAGCGTTACGAAAAAGACTCAGTTTTCTGCAGGTGCATGACGCATTGCATCTTTTTTTGCAGTTACAAAAATCATTTTCAACAATTTTTGAGGTGCAGGTGTTTTTTGCATTTTTGTGGGCTGCAAATATCTATTGGTACTATTCCCACCGCAATCAACTGAATTGAGAGCTTTATTACCTAGCCAAATTTGAAGTTTTTAGATTTTAGGCAAGCATTTATTTCATCGGCAGCCGCCGATTTTGGAATTATCGGTAATGGTTGTCGGAAGTCACCAGACAAAAAAATCAATGCGCCCCCAAAACTCAAAATACACAGTTATAGAATAGTAGAATGGAGATTTGTTCAAAACATTTCGTTATAAAATTTTCCGTAGTGTTCGGAAGAAAGATAGTTGTAATAACACATGGACTCAGATGCGTTAATATTATTAGAAAATGTAGTTCACCGAATTAATATCGAATATAATACTTTCACGAAAACGCTATTAACCGTAGCGACACCTACTGGCGTTATTCGCAAGAAAGAAAGATTATTTCCTATTTTTTTCCATTTCATCAAATTTTTCAGAGTTTTAATGTATTTTATGTTAACCTCGTCGTAGAAGAATAAAAAAAAAATCTTTCATTACAAATAGTTTATCCAATCTTGAGTTATAAATGGTGTAACCAACAATATGGCCGATTTAGTTTTAAATATTAAGATATGCTCTCGATTTTTACGTTATAGGTATCGATTTCATAAAATGACGTCTGTGAAGACGGCTTGAGTGCCTAGATGATTGCCCTCATTGGCAATCAATTTGAGCAAGAGCTTCAATAAAGCACCATCTGCTTGCTATCATACAGACACTCTAGAATATGCGACTTTCAGACTGAATAGGAAAGGAAACCGAATGAGCTTTTTTCTGAAAATGAAATGTAATATTATAATCGTAAACTCCTTTTGTTCGGTAAAGTTGTAACATTCCATTTCAAAGGAACATTAACCCATCCCAGATATCAGAAGGATTAAGCTCCTGCCATTTTATCGAGTAAATTAACTCAATGAGTAATTGCTCAATTTCATCTTGACACAGTACAATGAGGCTTGGTCTATGTGTGATATTTTTCTATCTGTTAGGAAAGTGCGAACTCAATACCGTCTGTAGCCCTCATTTTCTAAAACAGATTAAGGAGAGGAGATCTTACTCGATGTGCGTTGTTGGTAGCTCCCGATGTAAAGTCTTAGCGACAGCATCATGTATCATGTCTATTCTTGTACTCAGTTTCCGCGCTTTTCCGACATCCATTCGTTATATTCCGAATAGTTTCGTGTGTAGCGACAACTGTCATCCTCTGTTGTGAAATCCATAAAAGATATATTTCAAGAAGTAGATGTATCGGGAAACAGTTTTCTTGTTATTATTATTATATTAACTTATTTCGAGATCGAATGCCCCCGTAGTACTTTTCCGTAATCGTCCGAGGTATTTCATTGATAAAGAATTAAAACTCGCTGTTTTATCTGAAAATCAATAATCGGTATCGCGATTTCGAGGCTGGCGCCACCTCAAGGAAACTGCTGGAAGTAAAGAGCTCGACAGCGTAGATTTCACGTGTTTACGAGAAGGGTGCCGTGGTAAGTTCCGGATGAAGGCAGTAGGTGGCGCCAAACTATAAAAGATCAGATTTTATCTTATTCGTCGGGTCATTGTGACCATTCTGTGCAAAATGCTTCTTGTATTCTTTTTTTTCTCTCCTCATTGAAGTTGGTCGTTGCTCATTCTAATTTTTCTAGATTGTTATTTCTTGCGATTGTTGTTATAGTTTGTAGTTCCTCATTATTTATAAATAGAGTTCGTAATGATATTTCTCTATTTCAGTATTGTAATGAGTTCATTACAGTACTAAAAGTAGTGCTGTAATGAAACTCATTACAGCATTGTTTTCAGTTATATTTTTCGTTTTGTAGTTGTCAGTAACTTCCGATCGAATCAAGTTTCGAATCAACTCAATTCAAATTCCGTGATCTGTCAAATTTCGTGAGTCACACCAACTGCCAAGATACAATACAAAAGTCACTAATCAGAATTTTCATTTGAATTTCGAGAGTATTTCACAAAAATTGACTGAAATAGAGAAAATACCGTCTAATACTCGTTGCAGAAGGCAATTCCAACACTGATGCTATCAAGAACTCGCTCCTTCGTCGCTCGTTTTCGAACTTCGCATTCGTGTTGGAAGAGGAGCTCATTCTGCAATTTGTTTTAGAATATACTATTGTCTATTTCAGTATCGTAATGAGTTCATTACAGTACTACTGTTTCAGTTATATTTTTCGTTCTGTCCAATCCAATCCAATCAATTTTCAAATCGAATTAACCCAAATTTCGTGATCTGTCAGATTTCGTAAGTCACACCAACTGCCAAGATACAATACAAAAGTCACTAATCTGAAATTTTATTTGAATTTCGAGAGTATTTCACTGGACTTGGCTGAAATAAAGAAAATATCGTCTAATACTCGTTGCAGAAGGCAATTCCAACACTCATGCTATCGAGTTTTCAAATTTCGCATTCGTGTTGGAATAAGAGCTCATTCTGCAACTTGTTTTAGAATATACTTTCTCCTTTCAGATACGGGTTTTATAAAAATCATCAATTATTCAAATTGAACTTTAGTCACCAAGCAAAAAATGTTTACACTGTTTTTTAAGATATCCAATGAAATATATTGTGGGGGAATTTCGCGTTTTCTGAAACTTTTTAGGGTTTTTAATCTGAGTTATATGTTCTTGGATATGTGGAAAAACAACTTCTCTATGAAAATTTTAAAATTTCTTATAAATTTGTCATAAGATAGGGACCACCTCTCATCTTGAAAAAAACATGAGGATGTATAAACTACACGAAAAAAAAGTTAGAGCACTCTATGAGTTTCCTGTTGAAATGTATGAACCTCCCCAACACAAGAATTCATTGTAACTACGATCTCTTATATATAAAATAAGGGAAAATTGTATTCATTATTTCCGAAACTGAAGGAAAATCCGGTAGAAGCAGTCTCGCGTGTAATCTCCATTGAATTAATCGAAATCTGGCGAGTATGACAGACGAACCTGGCGGCAAGGCTTCCAGATTGAATCCGGCAGAAAGGGATCTGGAAAAGGCGACGCGTATAGACGCAGGCGGCGATAAGGCGGATATCGAAGTGCACCTGTTGCGTCTCGACGTCTCACGACGCCGTCCCCGGATGATGAACCATTTCAATGCGGGGGATGTTTTCGCATAATTGGACGTTGGGAGAGTTCAGACTTTCCGATTCGGGGAGATATTTCGATTCCTGGCACAACTTCTTATCGTCGTTATTATTGCGAAGAGCAAAAAGAGAGGAATATCGGAATTCCTCTCAAGAGACGGTGAGGAAGTCATTCTTCTCCTCTCGTTCCTCAGTGGTTCCTTTTTGAATTTTGAACTTGTGGAAAAATATCAGTGCAACTATTATAATACAACGCAGTGTTCACAGATTGACTATGATACGAGAGCTAAGGAAAAACTACAGAAGAAACAAGTCGCTCTTCATATGAGTTAAGTATTCACAAAAAAAAAACACGCGGTAAAGCTATTGCCTAGCATCTATACAAAAAACGAGAAGATAATATTGTTGATTTAAATTATTTTTTTCATTTATCTTACAATACATGTAGGTTACTCAGAAGTGTTTATCATTGAAACTATAGGTTTATGGAAACTGAAATAAGAAACATAAGTTTGAGAATTAATGTCTTCTAAATATCTGGAAAATACCGCGTCAATAGTGCTCCCATATTTTGTTGTGGATTCTTGTGGATCATTATTCATTTTTAAATTCAATTTTTCCGAAAGAAAAATTGTCAACCGCTCTTATTTTTTATCAGCGAAGTTAATGTTGAAATCGTCAGTCAAGATAAGTGGAAATTTATTACCATTTGTACCAAGTATTTCCGACCCTTCTTCAGTGTACTTCAGTGAAGTGCGATGAATAAAAAGCTCTACCTCGTCCAATTTTGGATTCGGAGAAATGTACCATGACGCGCTCAAAGCCTGAGATAAAAGCTATGCAATAGCTTAAAAACAAAACTGAAAATATTACGTATCGAAGGACATTTAAATGGTCTTGTTTCTTCAAGGAAGAACCAGATCAGTCTCTGAAATTCCGATCAATTAAATAGTACATTACATTACTAGCCAGGTAAGAGGGTTTTTACGGGCGAATGGAGGATATAACTGACGAGCCGCAGGAGAGTCAGTTACCTCCTTGAGCTAGTAAAACCCGTTACCTTGCGTTTATTTGTTTCTCATTTGTAAAAAGGTTAGATAAATTCCAAAAAAATCTCAATAATTTGTCGCAAATGTCGTAAGCTATGGAAGCGTTGCCATGAACATGTCTGTTTATTTTTCTTTACATTTGTTTTGGCGAAAGCGGACATGAATGTACCAAAGAAATTCGACTTCAAAAAGTGGCAAAACAAAAATAGTGTGATTGGGGTAACTGAAGATGTTTTGTTGGTCTACTTGAATCAACTATCAGCTAGATTCAGCCCTAATACTTTATGGGCAAAATGGTCTATGCTGAAAAGCTGCTTGGAAATGAAAGAAAATGCCCCTGTTCGCAGGTTTGTTTTCATTAAAAAATGTATGAAAAATATGACGTTTAGTTGTCATTTGGAGATATCAAAAGGTAATAGCGTTTTTGAAACGAAATTATGAGCGTTATACGCCAAAAAAGGCTGAACAATTTCTTTTACATGCTCCTGATGACCAGTGGTTGCTGGCGGAAATTGTAACAATATTTGGGATTTTTGGATGTTGTCGATGTGACGAAATTCTCTCCTTAAACATGAATGATGTAGAAGATATGGAAAAATACGTTATTGTGACATTGCGGCAAACAAATAATTCAACAACAAGAATATTCACCATAACCGATGATGGCTGCAGCGTCAAGCCCTGCATGTTATACAGAAAATTTGTAAATCTTCGGCCTCCTGGAACAGAAAACCTGAGATTTTTTTGACATACCGACATGGAAAGTGCATTTCCCTTAATGCTGGCCAGCACACTATTGGTGGTGACCCAAAGCGAATAGCGAAATATTTAGGTTCAAAAGATCCAGAGTTATACACCGGCCACTCTTTTCGCAGAACTGGAGTCACTATGGTTGCGGATTCGGGTGGAGATATTTTAGCACAGAAGCGTGCAGGAGGGTGGAAGAGCACCGAAATTGCGATGAGTTATGTCGATGATTCGGTCAACAAAAAATCGAAATGTCTAGCAAATTATTCGGTAGTAAGGAGAGTACAAATGTTCTGCAGTCCTCGAGTTCAGCAGTTTCTGAGTCAACAGATCATCATCACTATCAACTCTTTCATCATCAAAAATCTATGTTACTGGAAATAACAATTGTACCATGATTTTCAACATATATGACGATAAAACAAAATTTTCTAATGTAAATAATACTACTAACTTGTGAAAATTTTGCAAGTAAACTGTCAGTTTTACAAGTTGGTGACTTGATAAAATAAACTCTCTTGATTAATATTGTGTTTTTGTGAACTGACGTTTACAAATGAGAAACAAATAAATATAATCACAACGACACGTAAGTTTATAAAAAAGACGCCGCGATTCCGTTCTCGCCTCGAAAATCGTTATTTTCGCCGTCCCGATCCGCAATTTCCGCGGAGCATTCGTCGCATGAATATTCATCGAACGTCTCCGGCGACGGTTTACCTTGAAAACATCCAAGACGGCGGCGGCGATCAACATCTCGGGGAAATTGCGAGAGCGACGGCCGGAGGGAACGCTGCTAACGAATTTCCCCCGATATCCGAGGCAGAGCCGAAAAGGGCCTCCGCCGGAATTAAGAGATCGAACGACGGAGGGCAAACAGCCGGGATGCGCCACTTCATTAGCCATTTTTGAATCTAATAAGGGCGAGGAGGGGAGGGGGGCGGAAGTTCTCGCGGAAACGAGCAATTAGAAGAGCGTTGGAACAAAGGGACGGTCGATCCAACCGTGCCGAACCTTCGACGTTTTCGAAAATCGGCGAAAACGGCGAAGATTGTATACAGGGTGAGTTTTTGACTTGTACATATATTTTAACCGTAGATTCCTGAAGTCAAAAGAAACACTTTTTTCATCTTCCATTTTTTCCGATTCGTCTTCCTTGAAAAGATACAGGCTGTCGAAAATCCATTAAAAAAAAATTAATTTTCAGTTATATTTCGCAAACAAATCGGTCGAATGAAGTGATTTTCGGAATATAGTTTTTCGTAAACGTGATTAATCTATCCCCAACACAAAACTTCACTAACATCCGCGAGTTTCTCAATTATGACCATAACATTCCATAAATTCACCAGAAATTCAAAGAGTCTAATTGTAAATAGTAAATTCAATGTGATGAAATGAATATTCATTCATTTTGGAATATAAAAGTATTCTTGACATTTTCTTATAAAACCCGCCGTTTACGAGTAATTCCATATTGAAGGAAAAATATTTTCTTAGAAATTCCATAAATTGGGTACTTTGGCTTCAATTTTTGCTAGGTTGTCACGTTGAAAATCATCACGTTTAAATCCGAGAATTGATGTTCTGGAAGGACAAGGTTATTATGAATGGAAAGGGAGGCGGACTCTGGAAATTGAGTTATATTAATGAGCTCACCTCTACTTCTTCGATTTACATCCTTATTTATTCGAGCAAAATTAAAAACCAGAGTGAATGCTCCACCCAGAAAAAATCATCCGAAGGGGTAGTGTTATGATATGGGCCGGGATATGTTTCAACGGGCGCACAGATCTACACATTTGTACTGGGAATATGACCGCCTCACACTTTAGGGAGTATGTCATTGAGAATGTTTTGCCAAATTTTCACGCTGCTATTGGTGAAACTTTTCAATTTCTAGACGATAACGCTAGACCGCACCGTGCAGCTATAGTTGAGAATGCGCGCAAGGAGCTTGGTATTGCACATTTACCAATACCTCCGCACTCATCAGATTTGAATTGCATAGAACATGCGTGGGATATGTTCCAAAAAAGATTAGATGATCATCAACCTACCCCAGAATCCTTTTATCATCTGAGAGAGCTTCTGCCCCGTTTATGGAACCAAATTCTTCAAGAAATGTTCAACAACCTCGGGTGTAGTATGCAAAGAAGATGTCAAGTCTTAAAATGCTTGAATTCTCTGGGAATAAAATTTCGTTATTTTACTCGATTTTTCTTAATACGCTGCAATCCTACAGGCTGAAATTAATTTCATTTTTTGCAACTTGAAATCATATTAAAATGAATTTTCATTACAAAATCTCATTTAAACTATATTTTTTGCAATTTAAGTCAATATTCCTTACTCATGTGGAGCAATTTAGTGAAAGATATCATCCCCTAATTGTAAGCAAATAGGCGAATACGGACACTAATTCACACTAGGCCGTAGCGACATTTTTCGTGAACTGTCCGCATCGGCTGTTACGGACTAGTTCAGTGATTTATTTATCCAGGACTGCTCGGTAATTTTTAGATACTCTTTTATAAACTTGATGCTTCCCTCTGTGCCTTTTCATTTCTTATCATGATCTAAAATACATTTTGAAGATTTGAAAAACCTATTTTCATTTTAACTTGAATTCATATAAAAATTTTTATGTTCTGTAAATGCTGGATGTCCAAAACAGCATACTCCATTTAAGAATTATCATCACCTCAGTAGCCCTTGAAAGTCGGGTCGCGAATTAATTTCTAGTCTATGGGACCATCACAAAAGATATATAATCGTAACCACGAAAAGTATTCATTTTTTTGAGGCAAAACATTCCAAAATAAATGAAAATGAAACACCCTTTTGCGTTGTCATCGTTTCACGCGTGGACGGCTTAACCAATTTGGCCAATTCCTTTTTTGTTGTGTTTTTCATAGTCCGGAGGAGGCTCTCATGAAAGGAAAAATAAGAAATTTGAGCGGTATACAAAGAAAAATTAAGAAAACTTAAGGTTGGCTCGGCGCATTCGCCAATTCGTAATCAGAGCATTTTTCACATTCTTCTTCTTTTTCCTAAACTGAAATGAATGACCAATTTCATGAAGTTCGTGAAATCTGTAAAGCAGTAAGAACAAATGGCTAACTAAATTTCAAACTTTCGTGAAAGTTCCTCAAGAAGAAAGAAATCATAGTAATACGATTTACAACATCGTTACATTACTTCAACACTGACAAGAATATACCCAGATACCACTAAGACATCGATTCAACAAACAAAACTCAAAAACTGAACCCTTCCATTAGTTGAATTTCAGTTGCTATTATTCTTTTTAAGAAGGTTTCCACCATAAGAACGTTTGATTTTTCTTTCAATAAAGAAATACCTCATCTCTTTCAGATATCCATGAATGAAGAAATGAGGAAAACTGCGGAAACTTCCCATATTGGGAAGATCGAACGAAACCGAAAATCTTAAGCACCCTCCTGAAACTCATCAACATCAAAAGTTGTCTGCAAGGCGAGAAAAACCACACCTTTTCAGGAAGTAACTATCCGAAACATTGTTCCCGTCGGAAAATAATAAATTTTGACGGTGAGTAGTTTACCTGCATCCACCTGTTGATGCTATGCTGTGAGCGTGACGTAGTTTCCCGAATTCAATGCAGGGCAGTTTAATTTCTGATATACAGGGTGTTTGCAAAAAAGAGACTTTTTTTGACAAATTTTATATGAAGGATTTTTGATATATAATGAATTATTTTGACGAGTTCTATTAACTGTCTCACCTTTGGAAACACCTTGTTTAATGACATTAAGAGAGTCTTCCGGGCTTTTTAGCCGTGGTCTATTAGGAATCATTTCACCTAAGGTTTCGCCCAGAGGCACAATATAGAGACTGTCTATGAGCCAACTCAAAAACTTGGCCGAATGATCAGAACTACCAGAGACAAAGTTGACCCACTCTCGCAACCCGGTATTCACAGGATACCTCGTGACTGCGGCAAAGTCTACATTGGTACAACGAAGCGAAGTATCAATACGAGAATTAAGGAACATGAACAATGCTGTCGACTCAATCAGACAGAAAAATCCGCACTTGCGGAACATGCTCTGACAGATGGACACAATATTGTTTTCTAAAAGGCATAGGCTATTTCGAACATCGAAAGTTTCTATCCTAGGATGAACATGGAAGCCATTGAGATATATAAACATAAGAACAACATGAACAGAAGGGAAGAAACTCCTTTGGTACATAGCGCATGGTTACCGGTGTTGGAAAAGACCAAAATCAAGCCAATACGAAGTGGGAGCGATAGACCGATCAACATCGCGCGCGTAAACCCACTACCTTCTCCCGCCAATGATCAGGGTTTAAGTTGGGCCAACGGATCGAATCCAGCATCACTTTCGGAAATTCAGCGTTCGAGTTTCAACCTCAGACCAAGAATCCTCTGAAGATGCCTACCGCAGTTGTGGGCGAATTTTAGGTGAAATGATTCCTAATGGATGATTCCTAATGTCGGTATATCCTGTCGTGAAAGCTTGAAAGTATTTACCTTGTTTTAAGATCGATAGTTCGTAGTGAAACTTTGCAATGTCCAAGAAATTATTTTCGATCCTCTCGGGTTAATATTGTGATGGACTTCAGACCCCTGATTAGCTCATATTTCGAAAGTGGAACACCGGTGACCACATTGCCTACTTCCACTTGGGAAATCAATAATAAATATAATATGAGGACTCTGCTAACACAGCAAATTCAAACGATTGCATTAGATATGAACTGATTACTTAACATTGTCATTGTAATCACTTCTGGTCATTCAGTCTGCGTGTTTCTCGGAAATGGTCCGAAAAAGGTGTTATCTAGTTATGTTAAATAAAACTTAGTTAGAAAGCAAGTGTTTTTCCATCAACCACACCACACCATTGGATGAAAGAAAGTGTCGATACTTGCAGAAAATACAATATGTTTGGGGCAAAAGATAACGGGTGCCGGTAGGAAAAGTTCCCGCCGCAATAATTCACATTATTGTTGGCTGCAATTCGTATCAAAGGCGGAAGAGGCGGAGGGCGAAACGGCAGGAAGCTGCTGAAACGTGGCGAGCATCAAAAACAAAGGGAGTGGTTAATCGCCGTTTCATTATTATTTACTACTGCTAAACGAACGTTCGCTGCGGCGGTTTTTCCCGCGACCATCAAAGAATCGCAATTTTCATCTCGACGTAATAACCATTGACGACGGCCTTCATAATGGCGAAAGAGGCGGTTAAATCCGCGTTTCGCGACGTTATGGAAATTGCCTCCAGAGAAGGCGAGATCGAACTAGACTTCTTCTGCGAAATGTAACCAGGTGGATATTGATTGAGGTTTACATGCATGTCCGGACTCTCGTTCGGTACTTGAAGCGAACGTAATATGGACGAATTATTCGCCGAAAAACTTTTTTTGGACTGCCATTGAAAGTGACACTTTTGATGACAGCAAACAATGTTAAAATTGATTGTTTACGTGGAAGCGTAAAACTTCAACAATTACTAACATTAATGTTAGTGACGTTAGGGAGCTTCGCAACACGTTATTAGAATCCTCAGCACCATCAGTAGTTGTAGAAACCGGAAGTACAATATTGGATGATGATGATCCATAATCCGTTGAGGTTGGGAGAATTTTTTCAGCAATGACATTTCTGTATGCAATGGAATGATCAACATAGCCCTCGGCTACCGTCGTAGATTTCTATCCACCATGTTTTTTTATATCCGTAATATTTGCTCCTGATTCTGCTAGCAATAAAGCGGAGGACCTTCGAAAACAGTGTCCTGTATATTGCTTTGGTTCTGGCAGTTTGAGGAATTCGGCAACAATAGATGGAATTTTCCCAAATGTATTAATACCAACTGGATTGGCAGTGCATTTATTATTCATGTATTTCAGGAAAAAACGACGATGTTCGATGACAGAAGAGCGCAGTGCAAAGTACTTATGAAAATAGTCTATATACTTCCCGATAATACTGAAAGAACGATTGACTTTCGTTTTTGTATTCGGAAGTATAACCAATAATTTATTTGTTATTTCAATGTCTTCCACTGATAAATTACACAATTCTTCGCTCCGACAGGCTCCAAATAATCCGAAAATAGTTGCAAACTTAACCATCAAGTATTTCTCATCAGGTGCCTCTTTTATGAACTTTTCAACTTATTCACGAGTGAGAATTTTCGATTTTTTGGGACGATATCCTTCACTTTTCTGTTTTAAATATGCTGTTACCCTAAAATATTAACTAACATCCACAACATTTTTAACAAGGGCTCATTGAAAATTTGCTCCACAAAGTTGATGAACTCCATATTATTGATTTCTGTTCTAAGTATGCCAGGAAAACAGTTTCACTGAAGTTCCCTTCTACATTTTCCAATATACACCAGGCCAGGAAATTGTTATATGCAATATCGTACTGCTGAACAGATTTTTCAGGTAGGAGTTCCAGATTTGCTCTTCTTGCAGACTCTTCAATATCCAGGGGAACAACCAAATCGTCACTTTTATTAATAATTGGACTCTCGACAAACATATTAAGCATATTTTTTTCAAGAGTAACAACATGTCTAAGTCTTAAGTACTTTAGCGCTACATAATTTTTTAATTTCGAGTGTCGTACATAGCTAGGGAAGTTTTCTACAATTTTCCTTCATGAAACGCTTCCTCTAAAATGTATCAATTTCGAGGAATCAGACTTTTCCGAAAAAATGATTTTCGAAAACATCCAAGTTCTTGAAATTGAGCCTTTTTTAACAATGTGTCCAAATGCAGTGAATCTCGAAAATATTCAAGAAGCAAAATAAATCCGTGGTGTCGGGGAAAAAGGAGATAAGTCTATTTCCGAACAAAACGATATATGTCTTGATTCTGGACGATTTGTAATCAATCATCAATTTTTAAGTAATTCTGTGATGCCGAGGATAAAGGAGATGAGTCCATTCTTGAGCAAAACGAGATATGTCTTGATTCTGGACGTTTGTAATTTTGTAACAAATTTTGAAGTTTTTTCCTGAACATTCTCAAAAATGAACTTATCTCTTTTTTCCCCGACACCACGGAAATATTAACTGTGTTGATTCGCGACGTCACTTCCCGTACCACCTAAAAATCGCGCACGACCGAGGAACGTCCGAATTCCGAATGCCCCCGGTCGAAATCGCGGTCGTTGACCGAAACTGCGTCGCCGAAAACCCTTCGGCGCGTAAAAAAGGCCGTCCGAGCGAGCGGTTAACGGCAGGCTCGCCCGCTCGACGTGTCCGAGAATAGACACGTAAACGGCGTGACCCAATTCGCTTCCCCCGCCGGCTGTCGTTAAGTCGGATCCCGGGCTTGATAAATTGCCCGGAAACCGGAGAGGATCGGCCTCGTCGCAGCCCGCCGACGGTTGCTCGTCTTGTCCGCCTTTTTTGTTCCGCTCCCCCGGATCATTCGGGAATTAATTCCGTCCGACGTGAGTTATGGCCCGAGGCGGCCTTTCTTCTTTTTGCCCGCGGGACTTTCGGGAAGGTGTTGCGGTAGATGGAAAGATCGATTTATCGCGGAGCGACGCCGTGTTATTATTATTAACACGACAGACTCAGCAACCGTGTACACGCTGATCTTTTCTTCCACTACCCTACTTCAATCACGTAAAGCTGCGGGTTTCGACGGAATTTATCCTGAGTTTATTAAACATTTAGGAAAAAGGGCATTGCAATGGTTGTTATCCTTTTACAATAACATTTTGTGTACTGGCAATTTTCCGGTTGAGTTTCGCAAAGCGAAAGTAATAGGCATTTTGAAACGTGGAAAGAATCCTTCCGAAGCGAGTAGTTATAGGCCAATTAGTTTATTGAGTGTTCCTATGAAAGTTTTGGAAAGGTTGATTTTCATCAGGATTGAACCTACTATAGAGGATGTTCTTCAAAATTGTCAGGGCGGCTTCAGGAAAAATAGAAATTGCAATGATCAGGTTCTCAGTTTGACCACATTTATCGAATCAGGTTTCGATAACAAATTAAAAACAGGTTCAGCTTTCATAGATTTATCGTCTGCCTACGACACGCACATCCTGAGATGTGCGGGATACTGATGAGGCCAAACAAGGCCGAAACCGGTATATCTCTCATCTCAGTGACAAAATCTAATATCATTTCTCCAACCTCATGATAAAAGATCTCTGAGCCTGGGAATTGAAAATGGTATTCATTTCGATGATTACTATTTTGAATTCATCTATGTTTCAAAAATGTTCTCGATGTGCCTTCATAAAGGCAAAGAATTTTCTTTTTCTTAATTCCATCTATTGTTGCCGAATTCCTCAAACTGCCAAAACCAAAGCAATAAACAAGACAGTGGTTTCAAAGATCTTCCGCTTCATTGCTAGCAGAATCAGGATGAAATATCACGGATATAAAAAAACATGATGGATGGAAGTCTACGACGGTAGCCGAGGGCTATGTTGATCATTCCATAGTATATAGAAATGTCATTGCTGAAACAATTCTCCCAACCTCAACAGATTTTTGATCATCATCATCTAATATTGTACTTCCGGTTCCTACAAGTACTGATGGTGCTGAGGATTCTAATAATGTGTTCGAAGCTCCCTAACGTCACAGGGCATTAATGTTAGTCATCGTTCTAGTTTTACGATTAATATTAATGTTCATAAGTAATGATTGTTGAATATTGATAATGAAAATTTGCAATTGCTGAATTTTTCTCATCTGATTTCATCATAAACAATCAATTTTAACATTATTAGCTGTCATCAAAAGTGTCACTTTTAATGTCAGTTGTACAAAAAAAATTGTAACAAATTGGAATTTGAATGACACATTAATGTAGATAACTACCTTACATTGCTCCCAATCGAAATTTTGTTAGATTTCGGTCAACGCGATGCTTCCGAATTTACGACAGCCGTTAAACAAGATGTCGCCGCGTACCAACAATTAAAAGAAACGGTCCGATTAACGAGAAGAACGGGACGTGTATCGGAAATGCAGTCGTCGCAGACCTTCCGGACGGGCCATAACTTATACGCCGGCAATTACGTTCCGAAGCGGGAAGCACAAAACGACTCCCCCGCGTCCCGCGCCTCCGCCCGAAAAGGACATCGAGCCGTCGGAAAAACCCGGAAAGCGTCCGTCGGGACGCTTTCCAGTTTTCAGCGTCACCCTTTCATCGCCCGGGGAACCGCATTCGAGGCTTGTTATCGGCCAGAGAGCAAGAATTTGTGGATTTTGAATTTGAATATGGAAGGAATTTCGAAAGACAAGTGTGATTACGTCTCCAAATTAGCTGATGAACATGGTATCGAAGTGATTCTTCTGCAAGAAACCCACACGGCAACAGAAAAAAATCCTCGTGAAAGAGGACAGTTGAAAATTATGTATTGATTGATTTTTTACAAGTTTAGATTGTTATGTTGAAAAATTATCAGTTCGTAGTTTTCAACAGATTCGGAAAGGGGAAATTGATGAAGATTTTTTCATTTCTTTCAAATTTTCTGACATTTCTGTCATAAATATTTATAAACCAAGGCCAAGAAATCTGAATGTTGATGTTTTTTAAAGTACCAAATGCATTTGATTTATTCTGAATAATCGGTTTCTTTTCTGCTTTTGTCTTTTTTCATTTCAGATCAAGAATTACGAGTCGTTTTGGGAAGAATCTGTTTATCCGATAACATGAAGATGATCACACTGATGTCTTTCAAGATTTTCCTGATATTTAATATTTTATGTTATTTTTTTACGGGGAGACAGGTTTTTTCGGCTGAGGTTTTTTCCCCTGGCTTAGTATCGTATGATACTTGTGTTGATAGTATCGTATGATTCTATAGTATCATACGAAGAATGTTATGATACCCCGTTCTTTTTTTACCTCAGCTTAGGTACTTTTTGTTTCAACATTTATTGTATTATTTTAGCTCTCTTTTTCATAAGAATATATACAGGGTGGCCATTTGAAAACGAAACAGACGAGATTACAGACGAAATAAATTTTTTCGATAGAAATGCTCGGACAGATCGATTTCTGTTTCGAGGGGGACAACTTAAGATGTAGGTTACGGACGCATAGCGCTTCAACCCTTGCTACTACAACCCTCACCCCCAATTTTTGAATAGGGAAGATGGGGTGAGTGATACCTCATTTGAAAGGTATTTTTATACTGATTTCAGCACAGTAATTGTTTTTCCATTTTATGAATTAGTTCTCGAAATACAGGGTGGCCATTTGAAAACGAAACAGACGAGATTACAGACGAAATAAATTTTTTCGATAGAAATGCTCGGACAGGTCGATTTCTGTTCCGAGGGGGACAACTTAAGATGTAGGTTACGGACGCATAGCGCTTCAACCCTTGCTACTACAACCCTCACCCCCAATTTTCGAATAGGGAAGATGCGGTGAGTGATACCTCATTTGAAAGGTTTTTCACAAAAAAACACTACAAGTGCCATGAAAACACCACTTCATTTTCGAATGCTTAGTTAAGAATATTTCGAGAACTAATGCATAAAATGAAAAAACAATTACTGTGCTGAAATCAGTATAAAAATACCTTTCAAATGAGGTATCACTCACCCCATCTTCCCTATTCAAAAATTGGGGGTGAGGGTTGTAGTAGCAAGGGTTGAAGCGCTATGCGTCCGTAACCTACATCTTAAGTTGTCCCCCTCGAAACAGAAATCGACCTGTCCGAGCATTTCTATCGAAAAAATTTATTTCGTCTGTAATCTCGTCTGTTTCGTTTTCAAATGGCCACCCTGTATATATCGGCCCAACACTCGGACGCCCTGCGTCCTTCCGCAATCGGCGGTCTTTTCCGATCTCGTTTTTCCGGTCAACCGGCTTTTCCTTCCCTCCTCTTCGTCCGCAGATGCTATTTTTATTAACCCCCCGGTTCGGGCAATGCTGCCGCTTCCGGATGTTTTCCCCGCGGTGGCTGTCCCTACGGGTTGCCTTTTATGTAGGTATACAGATAGCGGGAATATTAAAAATAAATCGCGTCGTCTGTGGGGCTTCGCTTCGCGAGAGCCGGAAGCGAGGCTGTATCTCCATTCGATTGGCGTAAATTTCGCCGGGAAAGTTGCTCGATTTTTTCGGTTAGGCTTCTCGACTTCCCCGTCTAGAAGGTATTGAAAAAAAATCGGTAGGTGTAACCCTGGGGAATTCAAGTGTATGCCTACTATTAAGGTAAATTTCGTTAGGAGAAAGTTTCATTACATCTTAAAAAAGATTTATATTTTTCGGAAGAATCTATGATGTTGGAATTTTGATATAATTTCTTCTTTGGTGACTCCCCGAATAGTTTTCGTATAATTTGACGAAGCTGTTCGTCAATATTAGAAAAAGGGAGAAGGTATATTTGATGAGGGAATAAGTTTGTATAAGAATACACTTTTAATAAAATTATCATCGAAGCCTCACAACAATCCAACGCGTCTATTAAGCAGAGAAAGTAAAAATAAACAGAATTCCTGGAAATTACACTAGAGACCATCCTACTTGGGGAGAGAATACCTATTGAAATTATGAACAGTTTGCTATACTATCAGAGTGCTGTTCAAATACCTGAGAAAAAACCTATCAAAAACGTTCATTTTGCTACCTTTCAATCAAGAATGTGGTGTGAAATATTTTTGTAGGCATCGACCAGAAATATAAATGATAAGATATTCATGAGGATAATCAATATCCCACTAGTTTAATAGAAAAAACTATTTTAAATTTAGAAAGAACAATTTTGTGTCAAAACGATGATAGCAATCAGGAACCAACAAAAAACCGTCAAAAATAGTAAATTTGATTCCTTATGTTCATGAAATTTCAGAAAAAATTGAAAAAAATTGGTTCTAAATTCAACATAAGAACTGTTTTCAAAACAAAAAATGATTTACGATCTTTATTAACAAAAACTAAATCTTTGAATGGGAACCAAAAATCAAGAAATTGTATTTACAATATTCCCTGTATTTGTGGAAAATCTTATACAGGAGAAACATCAAGACCATTAAAAATCAGAAAACGTGAACATAAAAATAACATAAAAAATAGAGATATTGGTAGATCGCAGATAGCAGATCATGTGTGTTCCAATGCCGGCAATCACATGATGGATTGGAATGGCATAAAAATTATAATCACGGAACCTGATAATTATAAAAGAAAAATCAAGGAGTCAGCTTGTATTTTGTTAGATGAGGCTAATAATATCGCCAATTGTTCAGTAGGAACAAATCGAATTTGGATGGATTTATTGAAAAAAGAACTGTTTCGGGGAATTTTGAAATAAAATAACGATATCAACATCTAGTAATCAATATTAATATATGTTCATTATATATTGACAAATATCAATAAAAAAAAAACAAAATATTGTCACTATTCTACGAAGTTGAATGAAAATTAGTTATTGTCTGACGAAGGAGTCTGATTTAGACTCCGAAACGTTACGCTTCGAAGTTCAAAGTGTTTTCTTTTTGTTCATTGTTATGCAACTTTTTCTTCTTGTAAAGTTTTGGCCCCTGACAAATAAGTGCTCAAATTTTTACGCAGGGGCCTTTCTTCTGTTATTTAAAAACTTTTTATAATTGTTTCTTGTTTCAGAGACTGGGAGAGAAAACCCAAACTAAGTTTTCAGGAATATGCAAAAGCCTCCCAGACAATATTTCAATAGATATATTTGTTACACAGAAAAAAATTTATTTAGAGATAATAAAATTTTAAGAGTGTATATGCCTACACTTCAAATCAGATAATGATTGAATAATTTAATCTAAAATGAGAAACTTTTTGGAAATTAAACAAGGTGTACAATTTATAAAAAAAAAGAATAGCAGTTCTCGGAAACTCTTTTGAATTGAGACATTGACCTACTAAATTGTGAAATTTCTTGACGTCAATTTCTTCTCCAACAAAGCAGTCCAAATACGATTCGAGCCTATTGAACAATTGGCCAGACGAGAGAACCTTTCAACTTTTGTTCTATTACGATCTTGTTCCTTCATAAAAATCCTTGTGTTATTTCAATCCAGTAATAATGATTCTCGTCAATTTTAACAATCATGAACAGTTTTTGATCGATTTTAACCGACAGCAATCGTCAATAACCATGAAATGTTCCACGATAATCCCGTCTAAGCAAACGCATCGTTATCCGGATAGTTCCCCGACGCATTTCGAACGGAGGGGACGAGAACCAGACACCCCCGACAGCAGTTCCCACTAATTCCGTCGGGGAAAAATCACGGGACGCGACCTACGTTGTCAACGGTTCGGAGGCGAGCGTCTCCCCCTCTTCCCCGTTCTTCCGATTCATCCATCATTCGGGATGAGGCTCGAAGGCGTCAGCCGCCGCAACACACGTACTATATCGCGTTGTTGCGATCCCGCTTATACTTGCGCCTTTCGGCGCTTTTCGATTGATCTGCTGGGGCCTATTGCACCGTACCACCTTGCTGAACCTTTTCACTTGCACTTTTGTCTGTATTTGTGACTTATGACGAGAAGATAAAGAAATTAACATCGAGAAAAACTTCGATTCGCCGCTAACTAGAAAAGAAAATTGGAAAAAGGGAGTCCACAAATTCAACTCTAAAAAAGAAGAATGGTACACAGATGGTTCTAAAACCATGCTCTTTATCTCTAGGTCTCTGTTTGAGGGCCATTTGCCACTACGCTAAATTCGGAAATAATTCAAGCTATCAGTCCTAAATCAGGAAATATCTCGCATTTACACTGCGCACATTCTGAAAATCTCAATTTTAATGAAAGATAACTCTACATTGACTTTATAACTTATTTTTTATGTTCTCTCGGGAAGGTTTTGAACGAAATAAGACACATTAAATGGAAGAAACATTCAAGATTTCACCGAATCTTATGTGAAAAAAGAGAAATGAACCATTTTCAAAATACTGAAATGCTAATAAGTGATTTAATACTTGGTATTTCCACCCCTTGCGTTAATTACAGCTCGGCAATGAAGGTTCATACTAAAAATGAGAGATCTTAAAATGTTCTGATCTAATCCTTCCCAGATTTCTCCGAGTACTCATTAAGAGTAGTTGGATGATTTTCTGAACTTCTCAGCCTTCTATTGAGGTTGTCCCAAACCTGCTCAATCGGATTGAGATCTGGACTTGTTGCTGGCCATTCCATTCGAGAGACTTCAACCTCTTCAAGGAACTCCTGAACGATGCGCGCACGATGGGGTCTGGCATTATCGTGCATAAAAATGAAATTTTCACCAATGTATGGGGCAAATGGCACTACATGCTCTTCAAGAATGTTCCTTATATACTTATCAGCATTCATAGCTCCATTATCAACGACCACTAGGTCTGTGCGAGCAGTCAAAGATATTCCACCCCATACCATAATCGATCTTTCACCGAAAACAGTAGTATTCAGGAAATTGCACTGGGCATATCTTTCATGTGGACGTCTGTATACAAGGGAACGTCGATCACAATGGTAGAGGCAGAATCTAGACTCATCTGTGAAGAGAACTCTTTCACAATCGGACTATTCCCAATGGATATGCTCTCTCGCAAAATCCAAACGTGCCCTTCGATGGGCTGGGGTAAGAGCTGGGCCTCTTGCCGCGACACGAGGCCTTAAATCATATTCTCTGAGGCGATTTCTTATTGTCTGAGTGCTAATTTGCACCCCATGAGTTTGCTCAAGCTGATTTTGAAGGAGACGAGCGGTTGCAAACTGTTGTTTCAACGAAGAAACTCTCAAGTAACGTTCTTGAATGGCAGTTGTTACCCGTGGTCTACCCTGTCCTGGTCTTCGGACATTCATACCTGTCTCCCTGAATCGCTGCAACATTCTGGACACACTTGTATGGGAAACTCCAAACATTTCTGCAATTCTTGTGTATGTCCACCCTTCTTCTCGCAAAACTACCGCTTGGGCTCATTCCTCTTGGGTCAAATTGCGTGTTTCGCGTTGCATTGCGATCGAGTGTAGAAAATCAAACGAAAGAAAAACTGTTGATCACTAGAATTGATCGAGAACAACTGATTTTAGAATGGAGCCAATACATTCGAAATCTGATAATATCATCTTTTTTTATTCCTGCTGTGAAAAAACATCTGTATTGAAGAAAAACGTTGAAAGTGGATAACATATGCATGCATAATTCTGATAAAAATAATAATCATTGAGAACACCTTAAGTTGTTGAATAAATTTGAGATTTCCATAATGTGCGTTAATTTTTTGCGCAGCGTATTTTGTAGCGAAAAGCAGAGTCGTTCCTGACTCGGTCCGGAGCCCGCATCTGGCCTGGGCGCGTTAGAGACGCGATAAATCGAGGTGAGCGTTGCGGGCGACGGGTCACGAGCGCAGCGCAGCGCCCGTATGTTGGGGCTTTGCGGCGGATTGCCGGAGGGAATAACAAGCGACCCATTCTGGAAATTAACTTTGACAAACACGGGGATCCGCCGGATTTATGCCCATGCAGATTTCGCCTTCCCGGAACCGCACCGAACGGACGTGTTGAATTATCGACGGCAAGGGGGGAATCTATGCGTGCCCCGCTTGGTGTTTTTCGCCCTCTCATCGATCCGCTTTCTCCCGTTTCCGATGACGGACAGATCCGGAAGGAAAATTGCGCAAATATTAAATTTTCACATATCGCGAAGTTCTGTGTTTTCTTAGGAAAAACAGTTTTTGCTGCAGAAGATATTCACAAATTCATTCATGACGTATCGCGGATACGGGTGTATTAAGTTATTCGGTCCTTTTAGGAACTCCAAGAACTCGTGAATACGTTTGTTAGTGATGTATTCTCTGAAAAAGAAAAAAACGTTTTTGCACGATAGAACGAATTTTGTTAGTTACCGCGTTTGTTGCTAGATCGGTAGATCATTTTTACTAGTTGCTAAGGTAAACAGAACGGTAAGTGAAAATGACTGAATATTCTCTGAAATAAAGAAATAGCACAAACAATTTGAATTCAGTTCATTTAATTTTGACAGTGAAAATATAATTTTTACAATTGCCGATGTAAATACCACTGGATTGAGTAGTAGCCGAATTCACAGAAACCTCTGCTGAATTTAACATTTCAACGTAACTTTCAGCCACAATCGAAGACCGCCATCCACAGTGTCGTTTTAGTCCTAATACATCTACGTCTAAAAGAGTGGCAAGTATAGGTAGGCATTTGGATTTTCTAAATTCAAAAAAGTTGCAATTTTTGACGGCCAACTTCCAATTGTCCCTTTGCCTATTACATGATTACTGCATTTTCCGTTTTGATATCTCAAAAATAAATGCTCGCTCTTCGCATTTTGTGGACGCAGACGGAAATATTTTCTATATATTTCCAGGTAATTGATATCATTACCTCGATCGATGACTGTGAATGTTCTCTGAATGTCGGTTGTTGTGTTGGGAATTTTCACGATTAAAAATGATTCCCGATCTTCTATGTCCCTGACGCTCATGTTGTACAACTCTTCACTTCTACACGCCCCTCATGTACCTAATATCATTCCCACCTGAAAGGACATAATTAGTTTATAAAGCAATATTATATTAATTGGAGAACACCTTAATAATTAAAAACATATCATCTGGTGCTTCTTTTAAGAATTTATTCATTTCTTCTCTTGTAAAAACAGCAGATTTTTTGGGTTTGTAACCAATAGATATTCTTTTGAGGAATGCTATAAGCGTTGCAAACTTGGATATGTCAATACCGTCGTTCAAAAATATTGTGCTCTTCAGCATTGAATATTCCGCCCAAAGAATTCCAGGCGATCTCAGCTTTTCTATTCTTCGATCAAAATAGGCCAGTAAGACTTTTTCATTGATTTGGCTGCCTTTAGTCTGAATCCATTCCTTGAAAGTATTGTATGTACTCTCGTAACGGATTTCAGATTTCTCAGGAATAACTGAAGAACAGCCGTTTTCCCAGGCTGTTTGAATTTTATCATCTTCCGAAGATTCTATATCGCTCTTTTTCAACGCTAGTAAATTCAATTGATTATTATCACTTTGACAATCTACTAAGTTTTCATCTCCAAGACAACTCTTTATATTATATTCCTACACACCATTGATAAAGCCACGAATAAATGAAATTGTCAGATAATTATTTTGTACATTGAGTAATAGTATATTCTAAAACAAGTTGCAGAATGAGATCCTATTCCAACACGAATGCGAAGTTCGAAAACGAGCGACGAAGGAGCGAGTTTTCGATAGCATGAGTGTTGGAATTGCCTTCTGCAACGAGTATTAGACGGTATTTTCTCTATTTCAGTCAATTTTTGTGAAAACCTCTCGAGATTCAAATGAAAATTCAGTTTAGTGACTTTTGTTTTGTATCTTGGCAGTTGGTGTGACATACGAAATTTGACAGATCACGGAATTTGAATTGATTTGATTCGAAACTTGATTCGATCGGAGGTCAGTACTGACAATCATAAAACAAAAAATATAACTGAAAACAATGCTGTAATGAGTTTCATTACAGCACTACTTTTAGTACTGTAATGAACTCATTACGATACTGAAATAGAGAAAAATTGTTTCTATCGTGCAAAAAACGCTATAAGTATCTCGAACGTTAATGCCCTTACCGTTCTCTATACTTAATATTCTATAAATGTATCAGAGACAAAAACCGATTTCCACAATTGATAGTTAAAGACAACTTATTTACGTATTCTTCAAATATCATTAGCAAGGAAGGATTTTATGGAAGAATAAAAAAATTGTGATTGTGTTGCGCTAATGACATCGCTATATTATTTATTCTTCGAATTGGGGATGGTATACAATTTTTATCCTACAATAAAAACATCTTGACCCAATTTCTTTTCGTAATTGGTGATTTTCGACTCGTCTATCACGGTATAATATAAATTAAAAAATAGTATGTATATTCTAAAAAAATGTTGTAGAATGAGAAATTGGAAAACGAGCGATTTTTGGAAAGCGTGAATCGTCTTCTGCAACGAGTATTAGACCATATTTCAGTTGAATTTCTTCAAAAACTGTCGAAAGAATTCAAATAATTGGTGTGACTGTTACGTAATTCAAATTGACGTATGATGAAAATCGATAGGATCGAAAGTCAGAGTTGAAAACCACAAAACGAAAAATAAAACTGAAAACAATGCTGTAGTGTGTTAATTACAGCACTGCCTTATGGAAATCGACTCTCCAACTTCAGTTGGAAGACAAAAGTTGGATGATCTGGCTCCATCTGGAGGTGATGAACTTTCGAGTTGAACGGCAACAGGTCAAGCTATGAATCTTATGTCGTTCGCAGACTTCGTTCAAGATTGAAAAAAATGAAGTCTGCGAACGGCATTATGATTATTCGATTCCAATTGAAACGTGTGTACAAAACGCGATTCTAGGTCAACAAAAGTCCGTTCAACTTTTGTCGCACAACCGAAGTCGAATCATAAAAGGCGTTTCAAGCGAGATTCGGCCCTGCCTCGACTGCCTTTCAACGATCGCTCGGACGTCTGACCTTCGTCCGCATTTTTACGAGAAACGATGAGTTCCGATCGAACACAGGCAGGCACAAGCAGCAGCGGCGACCCCCATCGTCGATCAACGTCGAAAACGTCCGTCACGGAATATCCCGTGACCCCGCCGAATTCACGCGACACCGTCCTGTTATTATTCGATCGCGGCCGCTGCCATTCAAAACTACGATGCCGCACTAATTGATTGTCGTTAACTGCCGCGCGCCACCGCCGAGTAGAGATGAGCCAATCGGTGATTTCAGAATCACGTCGTGATTCGTGATTGTGATCTGTCAATCACCGTTCTTTTGGACGGTGATTATGATCACCGGTGATTTCGAGAAAGTAGGGTTATTAGTTGGATTTGACTAACAACTACAAGTGATTACAAATTCAGAATTAAACATTTTGGAATGTTGTTCATCAAAAGAATGTATCGAACCTCATATCTGTATGAGAATACCAAGTCGTAAAAATTAACAAAAATAGTCTAGTCTAGGGAAAACACTATAAAAAGTGCATTCAGAGCAGTTTCAGAAATGTGTAATTGAATTATTCATTAAAATTTCAATCCTACATGCAACAACGATTCCTTGGCTACTGTCAATTGAATTTCCTATTCAATGTTGTATCGAAATTTTAAAAATTATAATGGACGTTCCTACAACTGAGCGTAAGCCTTAAAAAAATTCTGAGAAGAACCACACAACTCACATAAAATTGGGATTATCGGAACTCTACATGGTATATAAAAACTTTTTTTCGAGAAAATCGATCCCTTTTTGAATCTTTTTTTACTTGTTCGGCATTAAGATTCCTCTGGAATGGCGATATCAAACCTAATATCTGAGTATCTAACATTCTGACGCGAACGCAATCCCAATCACCGACAGAAAGGACCAATGTGAAAATCACCGACAATAAAAACAGCATGAACTTGAATCATAACTCCCGTAAGTGATCCCCTTCCAAAAATCACCATCGTAGTACGTGAGTTTCTAACGTGATCGCAATCCCAATCACTGACGGAAAGGACCAACGTGAAAATCACCGACAATAAAAACAGCATGAACTAGAATCATAACATTCATAACTCTCGTAAGTGATCCCCTTCCAAAAATCACCATCGTAAAATGTGAGTTTCTAACGTGATCGCAATCACAATCACTGACGGAAAGAACCAACGTGAAAATCACCGACAATCACAATGACCATGTTTTTAGGAATTCGATCACCGCAGTGATCGGTGATTTGAGAATCACCGTGAGTAAATCACCGGTAGTGAAATATCGCTCATCTCTACAATCAACGTCGAAAACGTCCGTCACGGAATATCCCGTGACCCCGCCGAATTCACGCGACACCGTCCCGTTATTATTCGATCGCGTCCGCCGCCATTCAAAACCACGATGCCGCACTAATTGATTGTCGTTAACTGCCGCGCGCCACCGCCGAGGCGTTTATATCGGCGTTTCGGATCTCGGCCTGCCGGTAGGGGTGTTGATTCCCGTTCCGAGCGGAAAATGAATCGGACCTCGTTACGGTATCCGCCCACCGCCCCGCCGACCCTAATTGATCTTGACCGGATCTGACGAGTTATTAACGTCTCCACTTGAGGGATAGTATTTGTGACGGTGTCATTTTGTCATTGAAAGAAAAAATTCAAAGAGCGAAAAATTATTATAGGTAAATCTTCGTACCGCCACTGGTTCCTGACGAAATTGCAGCGATTTCTTTTCATTCATTTCATGCGTATCGGGCTCAATCAGCCGCATATGTCCTGAAAACTTTTTTTTGTTTTTTCCTGCTGGCTTCTTTGTCGTTCGATTATTATGATTTTCCCTTTACGATAAGCGAGATATTTCTTGTCGCATTTAGCGGATTCAAGCTACGTGAAGTTGCCAAATATTATTGGAAGTGCATCTACGTTTGTGAATTACCTATTCTGCCTTTCATAATCCATTAATTCGGATTAGAGCATTGGAGAACTCTGCAAAAGGCCGCATAACATCCAGTGAGTAGATAATTCCAATTTTCACTCAACAATGCCTTAATCGACAATGATGCTTGCAGGAGGCCTTTCTTTTTTTACTTCTACATCGTTTGTTCCATCTTCTACGTTTCGTTATTCGAACATTACCTGGATTTACCTTCCTGAGATTGTCAAACATACCCGGAGTACGTCGGATGCAGACAATTTTGATTCCGAAGACAGTGGAATCTTATAGAACTGGCGTATATCTACTTCCTATTCCTGGTGATATATTCAGGTCAGATCCAGACAAGTTATTGTCTTCTGCCACGAGTTTTAGACGATATTTTCTCTATTTCAGTCAAGTTTTCTGAAATACTCTCGATTTTCGAATAAAACTTCAGATTAGTGACTTTTGCATTGTATTTTGGCAGTTGGTGTGACTTACGAAATTTGACAGATTACGGAATTCGAATTGACTTGATTTGAAAATTGATAGGATCGAAGGTCAGTACTGACAACCAGAAAAAGAAAAATATTATTAAAAACAATACTGTAATTAATTCATTACAGCTGTACTTTTAGCACTGTAATGAACTCATTACGATACAGAAATAGAGAAAAGTTACTTATGATACAAGTGCATAAAGCATGAAAATTCTTACAAGAGTTCAAAATTCAAAAAAGCCACGAAGTGGCAAGTTTTTGATTGAACGCTCCTTTTGTATGAAAATCATATTTTATTTTCTCTAATTCGGTGAATTTTTATCGAAATATTTCCGTTAATATTGTTCAGTGATGTTCACATTGAAAAATGTTGGTTGGCAGAACTCTCATAAATTTGACAGATAATAAATGAATCCGTGACAGAGGCCAACTAAAAATGATGAAATATATCCATGATAACCCTGCACACGATATGAATAGTAATGGAGGAATTTGAAACTTTTGGGGATTATGACAACTGACATTGAAAGAGTCTTCCGGGCTTATTGGCCGTGGTCCATTAGGAATGATTTCATCTAACGTTTCGCCTATAACTGGGGTAGGCACATTCAGAGGATTCTAGTTTAAGATTGTACCTCGAACGCTGAATTTCTGACACTGAGCGTTCGGGGTACAATCTTAGACCGAGAATCAAGGTTAGGTGAAATTATTTTTAATGGACCACGACCAATAATCCCGGAAGACTCTTTCAATGTCATTATATCCGGTCGTGAAAGCCTCAAACTATTTATCAACTTTTGGGGATTCTGACAACTGTTAAATGAATTTGCGTTCAAGCAAATTATCGAACCGAACGAGTACGAGCAACTATAATACAGATTGAACATGCGCACTTATGATTCCCAATATTGGTTTGGGACGATAGGAAAAATTCATCTCATAACAAAACTAATTGAAATAGCACCCAGGAATCCAGAAAGGTGGTAAAAATTACTGGGAGCCTATAAGACCGCTCACACCAAAACCGATTTGGTCGACTGATCGTCATCTTTGGATCAATCGTCGACTCTGAACTCATCGGGATTTCTCGTCAGTTCAGAGTGTTTGATTCGATCGTCCTAGTTCCGATTGTCCGTAATCCGATTTGCGCAGCGTGTCGCTGCCAATTAGCGGGCCGATCCGATCGATTCACAGGTAGCAGGTACATACCGATCTACCCTTATCAAAGATCGCGAAACGTCCTCAATGCGGCGCGCGAAAAAAGACCTTTTTATCATTTCCCTAGAGGAGATAAGTAAAACATCGAGACAGCGCGGGGGCGGGCGGCGGTAACACAGCATTCTGGAAAATATGGCATTTCCGACAAAATCCCCCGACCCGAATGGGTCGTCATCCCCGTTTTACGATACCCGGAAAAGGCGAGGATGCTGCGAGCGGAATGCCGAGACTGGAAGGATGAGGAGAGAGAGGACTTTTTGCTCGCCGCTTTTCAGCGTTTCGCCCCCGGCGGCGGTCCCCGAGTTCACCTCTCATCCGGTTCAGATGTCGGAGGCGGCGTATATACACCGCGCAAAAAATGAACGCACATCCTGAAAATTTCAATTTTGATGAAAGTTAACTCTACATTGACTTTATAACTTATTTTTTATGTTCTCTCGGGAAGATTTTAATCGAAACAAGACACATTAAATGGAAGAGAAATTCAGGATTTCACCGAATCTTATGTGGAAGAAGAGAAATGAACAATTTTCAAAATACTGAAATGCTGATAAGTGATTTAATACTTGGTATTTCCACCCCTTGCGTTAATTACAGCTCGGCAACGACGGTTCATACTCAAAATGAGTGATCTTAAAATGTTCTGATCTCAGATTTCTCGCAGTTGGATTCCTAAGTCATCAAGAGTAGCTAGATGATTTTCTGAACTTCTCAGCCTTCTATTGAGGTTGTCCCAAACCTGCTCAATCGGATTGAGATCAGGACTTCTTGCTGGCCATTCCATTTGAGATACTTCAACCTCTTCAAGGTACTCCTGAACGATGCGCGCACGATGGGGTCTGGCATTATCGTCCATTAAAATGAAATTTTCACCAATGTATGGGGAAAATGGCACTACATGCTCTTCAAGAATGTTCCTTATATACTTATCAGCATTCAAAGCTCCATTATCAACGACCACTGGGTCTGTGCGAGCAGTCAAAGATATTCCACCCCATACCATAATCGATCCTCCCCCGAAACCAGTAGTATTCAGGAAATTGCACTGAGCATATCTTTCATGTGGACGTCTGTATACAAGGGAACTTAGATCACAATGGTAGAGGCAGAATCTAGACTCATCTGTGAAGAGAACTCTTTCCCAATCGGCCTCTTCCCAATTGATATGCTCTCTCTCAAAATCCAAACGCGCCCTTCGATGGGCTGGGGTAAGAGCTGGGCCTCTTGCCGCGACACGAGGCCTTAAATCATATTCTCTGAGGCGATTTCTTATTGTCTGAGTGCTAATTTGCACCCCATCAGTTTGCTCAAGCTGATTTTGAAGGAGGCGAGCGGTTGCAAACCGTTGTCTCAACGAAGAAACTCTCAAGTAACTTCTTGAATGGCAGTTGTTACCTGTGGTCTACCCTGTCCTGGTCTTCGGACATTCATACCTGTATCCCTGAATCGCTGCAACATTCTGGACCCACTTGTATGGGAAACTCCAAACCTTTCTGCAATTCTTGTGTATGTCCACTCTTCTTCTCGCAAAACTACCGCGTGGGCACATTCCTCTTGGGTCGAATTGCGTGTTTCGCGTTGCATAGCGATCGAGTGGAGAAAATCAAACGAAAGAAAAACTATTGATCACTAGAATTGATAGAAAACAACTGATTTGAGAATGGAGCCAATACATTCAAAATCTGATAATATCATCTTTTTTTATTCCTGCTGGAAAAAAAACATCTGTATTGAAGAAAAACGTTGAAAGTGGATAACATATGCATGCATAATTCTGATAAAAATGAGTATCATTGAGAACACCTTCAGTTGTAGAATAAATTCGAGATTTCCATAACGTGCGTTAATTTTTTCGCGCAGTGTATATACGCATCAAACGGGAGGCGGTCGCCTGACACACGGGGGCTTTGTCGGATATGCACGATGACGCGTCGCCGAACGACACGGGTGAGCGGCTGTTGTGCGCCCGTCGCTGACGGATTGACGCGGGCGGCGGCGGTAATGACGTTTATTCAATTCCCTGTTTACCCGGCTGAATCATAACGTTCGCCTCTCGTCTCGGCGCGTTCATTTCGTCGAACCGAGGGGAAATTAGCCGGCTGAACTTTTCAGGTCGACGGGTATCTTTGTGTCGCTAGCGACAAGCGACAACCTTGCCGAAAGGATCTTGTTTACGTGTCGAAATGTATATTTTAAGGATCTGTAGAGAGGCATAATTGAAGGGGCAAGTGGGAGAAGGGGTTATGTTATAAAAATAACTTTGTGAAGAAATTTGTGATTGTACACATTGTAGTAAGCTTTCGATTGACACCAATATCGGAAAGATCCGTGTAAGGTGCCCTGCTGGACTTTGAATAGTCTATAGCTCAATGTACAGGGTATCCCAAATTGCTTGATTTTGGCTGTTTCTGGTACTTATAGACTAAATATGTAAAAACGTTGAAAGGAGTCCAGGGCTCGATTTCCGTGAAAACACCAGTAGTGAAAACCGTTTCACGATATCTTCATTTGTTTTGACGATATAACAACATTTTGATATTTTTTCATCTTTGAAAATATCTAAAAAAAAGAAAAACTTTCAACAAGCACTTTTTCACTAGGAATAAGACATTATCTTAAATTTTTTTCAACTTAATTTTTTTTTATGAAATGATATGAAAAAAATGAGTTCGCATTTGAAATGAGAAAGTGTTTTTTTCACGAGAAAAATAAATTGAATATAGTTTCTTATTTCCGGTGAAAATGCGCTTTTAGAAAGTTTTAATCGTTTTCAGATATTTCCGTGAATAAAAATGTTATGGCACATTTTCGAAATCGATAATATATCAAAATTAAAAAATAAAAATGAATTTATCGTGCAACGCTTTTCACTTATGGTTTTTTCACGAAAATCGAGCTCAGGACACCTTTCGAAGTTTTTACGTATCTAGTCCAGAAGTACCTAAAATAGTCAAAATCAAGCAATTTGGGATACCCTGTACAGAGTGGGGAAAATTGGTTATACCTGAACTACAACTTTTTAACCGTGGGAGATAGAGAAAAATAAATGGCACATTACGGTCGTCTTTCTTAGAGAAACTGATAATGCCATCAACTGCATTCCTCTATCTTCTTTTGTTTTCGAGTTACAGGCCAAAACTGAAATTTCGGCGATTTCAACTTTGGTCATTATCTCCGTTCCTGTTTGTGCTAGGATGTTGAAATGAAAACATTATACTGGCACTTTTTTCATAGCAATCCAGTAGTGACTTTGTTTTTTCCCAAGAGGTTTCCTTGCTGAGCTATAACATAAAGTTGTGTTTTTTCTTATGGAAACAATAGTTTGAAATGGCTTAGAAAGAATCGCCATTTTTTACCGTTTCAGGAATAATAATAATAATACTTTATTGGGGGGGGAAATCCATCGAAAATTTTCCAACTATACATTGAATTAACAGAAAACCGTTATATGTACATGGTATAATATTTTTATGGGTAAAAAAAATCAAAATGATTAATTTCAACAGAGCGAGGAATAATAACCTTTTTTCCATCTACCGAACATTCAATTTAGTAGATGTTATTGAGTCTGTTTTCATCATGAAGAGTATCTTGATGTTGCTTGAAACTTTGAGAAACCCTACTTGTTTGTTTCTTCAGTTTTGTAGCTTTTCTTTATTTCATGGAATCTGCGAGCGAAAGCATTGCTCATTTTCATCAGAGAAAATATTTTTTTCTGAAAAATCCATTCTTTTTATTCTGTGAAAGGAGTAAATATTGGGAATCAAAGTGATGAGAAATTAATGTTGATTTTCCAATTACCAAATATATCCAATAATGTGAGTTTTTTTTATTTCATGGAATCGCTTTTTTTTTTGAGGAGTACCTTGAAGTATGTTTGAAACTTTGAGACACACTTTTTGTTTCATCCTTTAGTTACGTTCAGTTTCATTCTTTGGTGTATCTCAAAATTTCAAGCATCATAAGACAAGATATTTTTCACAAAAAAAAAATTCCGTAAAATAAAGAAATATACATGATTGAATGTTGGGTAGATGAAAAATCAAAGTTAATTACTTACCTTTTTGATGAGATTCATAATATTGAAACTGCTCATCCCAAACATGGTTTCGTTTCACAGAATAATAGGAACAAAGTTTTCAGAATATATATTTCGTTTGATAAAAAATGAGCCTTACTTTTGCTTACAGATTCCATGAAATAAAGAAAAGCAACATAACTAAGGAATTAAACAGAAAATATGTATCAAAGTGTATCATAAATCAAGATACTTCTTAAAAAAAAAGATTCCCAATTTAGTAGGGAAACGGTTTTGCTCTAAATCAGTCATATTGAAGAAACAAATTTGAACATCATTTTCTAATTTGAGTTGGCAATTTCGAACTCTTTGCAGCGTTTATTGCAATTAGTGTTTGGAATTGAGGATATATTTAGTGGTTTGAATGATTTTTGTTGTGTTGGATTCGTGATTCGTAGCTAATTTCAGTTTTTATTGTTAAAAAAATAAAACAAATTGCCTTCCGATCAGACAAAAATTGTGAAAATCCGAGGTCACGGGCCAGTTCTCCATATTCTTCGTACGAACAGATTTCGTGCACGGTTCAGATTCTGCGGACTCGGTGACATCTCGCCGTCCGCTTATTAATCTAATCGGAATTTATGCGTTCGACCAGGCGTCGCATTATTGTCGGCCATGTAAATGAATTCCGTTCGGATGTTTGGTGTCTTCGAGCGTGAACAGAGGCAAATGCGGCAGTTGATCCGTTGCCACACCTCCGTGCACATCCGCATGGACGTGGTATTTTAATGATGCACGTCATACGTCGAAATTACCAACTCTCGTTATCTATTCAGTGGCTTCCGGAAAAGCTGGAAGGGGTTGCGGTTGATATACGAATCAGCCCCGATAACAAAAAGGGTTATATGCCCTGACGCTAGAACTTGTAGGTACAATATTATATCACGTCGTTGGTTTATTGGATTTATCTGCTAAAGCAAGAATTTGCCGACTTCAAAAGGGATCATCTCGTTAGATTGCTTTGTTTATGAGACGTTTTCACTTGGCAATGTGGCTCGCTTTTTTGCGTTCGGGAGGACGAAATTTCATCAGAATAAAATAGATTCAATGCCATATCACCTATTACACAATTTCTGTGAAGCCCTAGGAAAAACGTTATTTGAGTGATATTATTTCAGAATTCTTGAGACTCAAGAATAGTATTGGTGTTAATGACCTTCTATACTTTGTCCAAATTTAATCGAGAGCAATAACAACAAGTTTGGCGCAGCGCTAGGAGGGCCTCCGGATAGTTACTTTCCGTCCACAGTCGAATCTAGGAGATTTTACAGAATCGTTCAGTTTTAACTGAATAGAAAGAACCCAAATCTGGTGTTTCCCGGAATTACTTTGTCGTAATATTGCAAATTACGACCCAAATCTTTAAACCTGTGTGTGTTTCCTGGAATTACCTTGCCCCAATCTCGAGCATAGTTCCGAGTACGATCCTGACAGTCTCTTAGGGCGGTCCGTTTGACCAATGAGCTGGCGGGCCTCTCATTCAATCTTAATCTTCTCGACGTTACTCATAAATCACCGGTTTTGTGGTTATTCCTCATAACAAAATTAGGGTTGTTTTTCAGAGATTGCTCCTTACCGACCCAATATAGGAAGTTTGTATCACAATGAGCGATTCAACTCTAACTAACTTCTTACGTAACGACGTTATCCCCCTTTTGCATCGACACAGTGACACAGTATGTAGTAGAACAAATATTGTCTCGACTGCCTATCGCGACATGAACGCCTCGCCTCATTGGAAGTGGTACACTGTACCGCTTGAGTGCAAAAGTGAGGCTCCTCTTACAAACCCAATTTTAAAACGTGTACTACCCAATACTACTGCCTGAAGCGGTTCTTTTTCCAGAGTTTTCTCATGATTAATATCTTACGATGAAACTCGAGTTATAATTTCGAATCGAGACACTGAAAGTGCATACACGGGACTCTTCGAGAAGCTGGTGGGCCTCTCATTCAATCTTAATCTTCTCGACGTTACTCGAAGAGTAATCGCCTGTTTCGAGTTTTTTTTTACCTCCGGTTTTCTTCGACGTCCAGGTCCCGGGATCGGCAAAAAGTCCAATTAGGTCGTAGACACCATAAACCCCGAAGGAACCGTCGTCTACGTCGGCGGCGGCGTTCTGCCTTACGTACGTACTCAAATCAACTTTATGAAAAGCCCTAAAACTGCGCCGTTTACGGTCCAATAATTCATATTATGTGCGAACGGCGCCCGGCCCAATCCAATCTGCCAACGAGGGGGGACGGGAGGAGGGGGGGAGAGGCGATAAACACCTCGCTCTCCGCCACCGCCGCTCGAGTGCCATTTTCGACCCTCCCCCCACTCCTCCTTCCTCCCGCAACACCCGAGTCGGCCGTGTGTGTGAGTTGTGAGTGCGGGTGCGGGATCGGCGTGGGGATGTCAAAAAGCCGAATTAATCCGAGGCGCTCTCTTCAGAGCGCGGTGATCGATCATTCCTGGGCCTGATGGGGGCATTTTTCAGCGGCGGGACCGTATTTCCTTTCTTCTCGCGAGCGGACACTTGTTGTACACTTTGCATAAGTTTTATTCGGATAACTAGCTGGCCTGCGCAACTTCGTCTGACCAAATCGGCTATTGAAATTATTATTATTATATTACAGTAGAATCCGCTTATAATGACATCGAGGGGAAATGAAAAATACGTCATAATAATCGGAAGTCACATAAAGCGGAATTTCAGCTTGCTCGGTTTATTTTGGGTGTGAAATAGGAAATTTCACAGTTAGTGTTGAAGTCTCAAGAATACAAAAATGTATTCGTGCATGACTCAGATGAACTAAATTCTTCCATCCCTAATTCCCCGATCGCAAACCCAAAATGGAACGGCTCCCGGCAGCATCCGGTTATAAATCGAGAGAATAACGACGAACAACTTTTGTCAGACGCTTTAAACCCCAAAAAAAAAAATGAATGAACTTATTTTCACATTTCTGATTTATAAATATGTTATTGAGGTAACTATTAAATTATATATCATGAGTTTGACAAATTGTAGTGACTAAACATCCCCTGAACACAAATATTATTCAGCTGAATAGTCCACCTACAAAAGTCTAGCTTGCCTCCGCTTAGAATCTATGTAGTAACCGTGGACTAAATTTGTTCACACATGAAAAGTTTTACAGGGGGTGTCTATTATTTTCAAGCAACATCGACGCCGTTGAATTTTTTAGGATTAACTAGAAACATTAATTACTGATGTATTGGTGATTTTGTAGCGCAACAGTATATTGGTGGGAACAGCCAGTAGTTGAAGTGTAATAAAATCATCAATTCTGAAGGCAGAATCCGACAATCTGTATATATAAAAATGAATTGCTGTGCGTTAGGTTCTCTAAAACTTGAGAGTGGCTGGACCAATTTGGCTAATTTTGGTCTTGACTTATTCGTGGAATTCCAGGGAGGGTTTCAAAGGTGAGAAAATATGAAAATGCAAGGTATTGTAATAAATATGGGTAAATATATCGAGAAATCAGTTGAAATAATCGGAAACGTTAAATTCTTTAGATCAGTCCTTAGAAACAAAGAACAAAAACACATGGCCATCGAACGGCTAAATAGGCGCCTGAAATCTGAGAATCCCTATGTTGGGATACAGTGTGTGGCATATTTATGAAAATGTTTCGACTGATAAGACGGGCGAAAATTAGACCACTCACGGTGACCAAAACCTCATGGTGTTAGTTATGGGAGGTTCGACGCCGAAAGGTGAAATACGTGCCATACTTTGGGATATTCAGGATTGTTAAAAATCAAATAGAGTTGTAACACTCTAAAATCTTTACAGTTCAAAGAAAGAAAATTAGACTGCTACCTAACTTTTAGATAACCGGCTGCCCTTCAATCGAAGAGTGGGTGTGGGTGAAATATAGTTGAAATTTTAGAGCGCCACGATAGTTTGATTTTCCACCGGTTACCTCGTTCGTCGAATTACTCAGTAAACCACGAAATCCCAGTAATGATACGAATGATATATAGGAGATAGTAGGTAGAAGAAAAGTTTTCGGTGTGAACTTTCTGTCAAATATTTACTGAGATAGCTCAGAGGGTTTAACAAAGTTAAATGCAAAACTCTGACGGCAAATATATGATGGTAATAAAGTAAATATTTAGAAAAACAATATGAAAAGTCTACGTATATAACGTTATATGCGCTTTACAGTTAATTGTACAGAATTATATTGTAAATTGTATGAATTAAAAGTGATTAAAATAAAAAAAGGAATTTGCAATAATCCTTGGAATTTTTCAAACTGCCCAATTCAAATCAAGAAAGTAACTTAATTATCTGGATCTGACCTGAATATATCTCCGGGGATAGGAAGTAGTTATATGCCAGTTCTTTAAGATTGCACTGTCCTCGAAATTAGACTTGTCTGCATCCGAAGTTTTCCGGGTATGTTTGACAATCTCAGGAAGGTAAATCCAGGTAATGTTCGAATAACGAAACGTAGAAAATAGAACAACCGATGTAGAAGTAAAAAGAAAAAAAAAGGCCTCCTGCAAGCATCATTGTCGATTAAGGCATTGTTGAGTGAAATTTTGAATTATCTACTCACTGGATGTTATGCGGCCTTTTGAAGAGTTTTCCAATGCTCTAATCCGAATTACTCGAATATGAAACGCAAACAGGTAATTCACAAACGTAGATTTGCACTTCCAATAATATTTGGCAACTTCACATTCGGTATTCCAATTATCGAAAATTAGTCAGTAGTGTTCGGAGATCAGAACAGAAAAGGTTCTTCGACGTGCTCGCGAGTAGTGACCGCGAAGTTCGGCTTGCTCGGTTTATTTTGGGTGTGAAATAGGAAATTTCACAGTAAGTGTTTAAGTCTCAAGAATACAAAAATGTATTCGTGCATGGCTCAGATGAACCAAATTCTTCCATCCCTAATTCCCCGATCGCAAACCCGAAATGGAACGGCCCCCGGCAGCATCCGGTGGCGGCGATTTATAAATCGAGGGAATAACGACGAACAACTTTTGTCAGACGCTTTAAAGCCCAAACAAAAAAATGAATGAACACATTTCTGATGTATAAATATGTTATTGAGGTAACTATTAAATTATATTCCATAAGTTGGACAAATTGTAGTGACTAAACATCCCCTAAACACAAATATTATTCAGCTGAATAGTCCACCCACAAAAGTCTAGCTTGCCTTCGCTTAGAATTTATGTAGTAATCGTGGACTAAAGTTTTACAGGGGGTGTCTATTATTTTCAAACAACATCGACGCAGTTTAATTTTTTAGGATTAACTAGAAACATTAATTACTGATGTATTGGTGATTTTGTAGCGCAACAGTATATTTGGTGGGAACAGCCAGTAGTTGAAGTGTAATAAAATCATTAATTCTGAAGACAGAATCTGACAATCTGTATATATAAAAATGAATTGCAGTGCGATAGGTACTCTAAAACTTGAGAGTGGCTGGACCAATTTGGCTAATTTTGGTCTTGACTTATTGGTGGAACTCCAGGGAAGGTTTCAAAGGTGAGAAAATATCAAAATGCAAGGTATTGTAATAAATATGGGTAAATATATCGAGAAATCAGTTGAAATAATCGGAAACGTTGAATTCTCTAGATCAGTCCTTAGAAACAAAGAACAAAAACACATGGCCATCGCTAAATAGGCGCCTGAAATCTGAGAATCCCTATGTTGGGATACAGTATGTGGCATATTCATGAAAATGTTTCGACTGATAAGACGGGCGAAAATTAGACCACTCACGATATTCAGGATTGTTAAAAATCAAGTAGAGTATTGATTGATAGTTTTCAGGTTCGAGATAAGTTCGTGACATTAAACATAACAAAAAACGCAGATATTTGTGTTGTGGGTAGGAAACGCCCATAGATGTAGCAATTGGTCAATAGGAGGGTAAAAACAAAGATTTTTCCTGGAAGGAGGCAATTTTTGGATAAGGTACCGCCCAAAAGGTGGGGAAAAATATCACATTCGGTATTACAATTATTATCGAAATTAGTCAGTAGTGTTCGGAGATCAGAACAGAAAAGGTTCTTCGACGTGCTCGCGAGTAGTGACCGCGAAGTTCAGTAGGAAATTTCACAGTTAGTGTTGAAGTCTCAAGAATACAAAAATGTATTCGTGCATGGCTCAGATGAACTAAATTCTTCCATCCCCAATTTCCCGATTGCAAATCCGAAATGTAGCGGCCTCAGGCAGCATCCGGTGGCGGTGATTTATAAATCGAGCGGTCCACTCGCCAAAGAAACGCCGGGAGCGGGCGGGCGGGCGGAAAGTGACGGGCGCTTCCCCCTCGCCTCCGCCCGCCCGCAATTAATATTGCAAGCGACGCTCCCGCCGCCGATCGTCTAACGAGATAGGCTGCTCGCTGCTGCCGGCTACCGCGCCATGATCACGGGCTTCGGCGAGGCCAGGGGCGGCGAGGGACCGGGGGGGGGGAACGTTCCGTGTTTCGCCGCGGGGCGATCGGTCGGTTTATTGCCGTCGAAAGTTCTTTGTGTTCCGGGGCGGGGAGGGGAGACTTCCGTTCGGCGTCGACTTGACGAAAGCGTCGCTTATCAATCGCTCGACGGCGTATGATTGAGGGGGACGGATTTCCGATCGATACGAGTCGCCTTTTGTCCGCCGATACTCGATTTATGCCCGTCGTTTCCGCACGGAAACTTGCCCCTTTTTGGGGAGCCGATGATGATGAGAGGTACGTAATAGAGATGAGCGATATTTCACTACCGGTGATTTACTCACGGTGATTTTCAAATCACCGATCACTGCGGTGATCGAATTACTAAAACATGGTGATTGTGATTGTCGGTGATTTTCTAGTTGGTTCTTTCCGTCAGTGATTCTGATTGCGATCACGTTAGAAACTCATATACTACGATGGTGATTTTTGGAAGGAGATCACTTACGAGAGTTATGATTCAAGTTCATGCTGTTCTTATTGTCGGTGATTTTCACGTTGGTTCTGTCAGTGATTGGGATTGCGTTCGCGTTAGAATGTTAGATACTCGGATATTAGGTTTGATATCGCGATTTCAGAGGAATCTTAATGCCGAACAAGTAAAATATGGTTCAAAAAGGGAACGATTTTCCCGAAAAAAAAGTTTTTATATTTCATCTAGAGTTCCGATAATCCCAATTTTATGTGAGTTGTGAGGTTATTCTCAGAATTTTTCAAGGCTTACGCTCAGTTATAGGAACGTCCATTATACTTTAATAATTTTTAAAATTTCAATACAACATTGAATAGGAAATTCTATTGACAGTAGCCAAGGAATCGTTGTTGCATGGAGGATTGAAATTTTAATGAATAATTAAATTATACATTTCTGAAACTGTGCTCTTAATGCACTTTTTATAGTGATTTCACTAGACTAGACTATTTTTGTTAATTTTTACGACTTGGTATTCTCATACAGATATGAGGTTCAAGACATTCTTTTGATGAACAACTTTCCAAAATGTTTAATTCAGAATTTGTATTCACTTGTAATTGTTAGTCAAATCCAACTAATAACCCTACTTTCTCGAAATCACCGTCCAAAAGAACGGTGATTGACAGATCACAATCACGAATCACGACGTGATTCTGAAATCACCGATTGGCTCATCTCTAGTACGTAACCTCTATTCTTACTTAGCAGCTACTGGACAGAATAATTACCGATGGTGTCGCTGCATTCGCCGATCAGCTGTTTACCGAAACGAGTATTGTTTCGTGTTTACATTAGCTTTCTATATGGAATCTATGGGATTTTTAAGTTTTAACGTTTATTGACTATCAATAATCGGTTGTTCCCTTAATTGTGGATTCTGTGGTTTATACTGTATGTGTAAGTATAGGTAATATTGTGCTTTTTGTTATATTTCATGTAAAATATTGAGGTGAGCACTATTCAATTTCGAATGCTTCTCAGATCATCAGGCAAAATGTTTACCAAAGGTTCCTCAAATTATAGGAGATTTTCCAATATTTACATGCTCACAGATGCTGTGTAGAGGGCGAGCAAGTGTTGCAATTCAATCATTTGATTCTATGTGGGAAAAAATTATTTCAAAACATTGGAATTCCACAAGGACAACCCCATCATATTGAGGAAATGATGGTGTGAAGGTTGACAAGATTATATACACATACCAAGCAAGATTGTATGGAATTTGCAAACATATTTTAGCCCTGCTACTCTACTGTACAAGGTTTATTGTTTTGTTTATTGTTTACTCTTTCATGTTACATAATAATGATAATGAGACAGTGGGCGGTCAAGCGGTACGTACTCTGTATTCGTACTTAGTAGCTATACTGCCGTGTTAATTAAAAAGGGCGTATCTGCAAAAAAAGCACTTTTGAGATATTTGACTTTAAAACAATTTTAATTGAATTAAAATGAAAAAGCAATAAATGATATGGCATATCATGCATTGCTTTTTCATTTTAATTCAATCAAAATTGTTGAAGGCATAAATGAAAGTCTTCAAAGTCAAATATCTCAAAACTACTCTTTTGCAGATATGCCCTTTTCAATTAACACGGCAGCATAGGCGAACCATCAGGTGCACTAGGGGAAAGCCGAAGTTTTTTAATGTGATCGAAAAATGTTTGAAAACTTCTTCGAAATCCACTAGGGACGGTTTTGGGGCACTCGAGGACTGTCTCGGTGAAGCTATTGCATAGCATCTATTCAAAAATAAGAAGATAATATTGCTGATTCGAAATATTTTTTTTATTGATCTATCATTGAAACTATAGGTTTATGGAAACTGAAATAAGAAACATAAGTTTGAGACTTAACTTCTTCTAAATATCTGGAAAATACCGCGTCAATAGTGGTCCCATATTTTGTTGTGGATTCTTGTGAATCATTATTCATTTTTAAATTCAATTCTTCCGAAAGAAACGTTGTCAACCGCTCTGATTTTTATCAGCGAAGTTAATGTTGAAATCGCCAGCCAAGATAAGTGGAAATTTATTACCATTTGTACCAAGTATTTTCGGCCCTTTTTCAGTGTACCCCAGTAAAGTGCGATGAATAAAATGCTTTACCTCGTCCAATTTTGGATTCGGAGAAATGTAAATTGCTACCATGACCATGTGTAGGCCATTTCTAAGTTTGCATAAACATGCACAAATATATCCAACAAATGAGCGTCTAACATTAACATCGCTAACGTCTTCAATATTTATTTCAATATTTGGAGTCATAATATTAGTAACATTATTACTATTTTGGTAAATAGTATCTCGTTTGAATTGAACAATACAATTGAAATTAGGTATTTCAATCGGATTATCACTCGTCATGCATGTTTCGATAAGAAGTAACACATTGGTTTGTTTCGTAACTGAATCTTGTAAATCGTATTTGTGACTATGTAGACTTTGGCAATTGAAAGTCATTATTGAAATGCCATTTCTATTACTAATGAAATCTAAGACACTTTGAGCTATCGTCTGAACACTATTTAAAGACAGTCTTTCGAATTTTTGCAACAAAGATGTAGTCGATGCAACTGACCTTCGATTATGATAAAACTGCAGAATTATCATTTTTTGTCGTAATATACAATTTTTCAATATTAATCACCCGAGAGAGTGCAACATGGTCAAGTTCCTGAGAATGGGATTTACTGTACTCATATACTATTTCGTCAAAAGTTCCACCTTTCGACTTATGTATAGTTAGAGCAAGAGTTGAAGTTAATGGAAAATGTTTGCGTTTGGCCATACATTTTCTATCCTATACTAATGAAATATTCGCCGTTCGTAATTCAACAAGAACAGCGAGATTGCCGTCTCCACTTTGCACTGCTAGAGTGGCTGCACGCATCCGTCTAGTCGCAAGCACCCAAACACCGTGCCGAAGTCTGTCGAACTGAACCGACGATACACGGCTGTGTTAGGTTTTTTCGTTACGGAATTTCTACATTCGGTCGCCGCGCTCAAAGCCTGAGATGAAAGCTATACAATAGCTTAAAATTGTTAGAAATATTTGTAATGGCAAATCTGATAATGGTACACAACCAATTAAAAATCATATTTTCAACCTTATCTTTCGAAAACTCCTCTTTTGTCCAATTGATTTTTCAGTTTGTGACATGAAAGTATTTTCAAATTTTCCGTGGGAGCAGCAAGAAAAAAACAAGAAAGTTAAAATGTCAACCTTGAATTATTCATTTCTTCCCGGATCCCCGTGGTACCTTCGTCAGGCTGCGAAAAAGGGATACCTATCCGTAAATAATTAAACGTCACGCCTAGGAAAACTGCGGATAATTTATAGGGTGTGCACCGAATGCGTTATCGAGATTAAAACGGCTGCGGATGACATAATCCATCCTGAAAGGCTTTCGCCGGAAATATGCGTCACCCGACCGGGCGTTAACGTCTAATTGAGCTCGTGATCGGTTCAAGATTATAATATTCCGCATGCAAAATAAGTCGATCATTTTTCCAGATACGCCGGTAACTTTGATGCTTTTCAATCTCCTCCGGTAGACGGATCACGTATTTTGAATTTTCCCGAGTATTGAATGAATCGAAAGTGTGTTTCACGAAACTTTGATTCTGCGATAAAAAAAACTTACGTGAATTCGAACCACTTCATTTAAAATTCTCTAATCAACTTGACAGATCTTCTGAATTTTTGTGAAACCCATCTTTAGTTTAGTAAATAAACTGCTCCACACGACTTAGGGATATTGACTTAAATTGCAAACAATATAGTTTAAATGAGATTTTGTGATGAAAATTAATATTAATATGATTTCAAGTTGCAGGAAATAAAATTGATTTTAGCCTGTAGGTCTGCAGCGAATACAGGGTGGATAGTGACGATTACGGGGTATGCGTGGGATTGTCCACACCTTTATTCTTCGAGAATCTGAAAATCGTCCATATCTGGATTCATCAGTGGAAAGGACACTACGCCATTGATCGTTCCAATTGATATGTTGCCTTGCCCATTCCAGTCTTTGACGCTTATGGTCACGTTTAATGGAACTCCTCTTAATGGACGTATAGAACCTAGATTCACCTCTCTCAAACGTCGTCTGATGATTTCGATGGAAACTTGGATCCCATCTGCATTTTGAAGAGTATTCCGTAGCATTCTGCACGTAAATGCAGGCTTTCTTCTCGCCGAAACGGTGATGAAACGATCCTGAGCAGATGTTGTTTTTCATCGCCCACCAAGCCTTGGTCTTTCCAACTCGGAACCTGTCTCCCTGAACCTATTCCAAAGTCGAGATATCACACTTTGGCTGACTTGGAGCCTTTCCGCTACAACAACCTGAGTTAGGTCACCCTGTAGCATTCCGGTAGCCCTATTAGCCTCTGCGTTTGTTAATTTACGTCTTGGCATTTTCAGAAAACTCGTTCCAAATCAAACTGACTCCAATTCAAAATGAGAACATTCATGAAGCATATGCAAAGAACCAAACTTCAGATAAAGGCGCCGGATCGACGAAATGTTTCATATTGGTTTTTATTGGATCGATTCAAAATGTTATTGAGTTTTAAATGATTTCACAGCGATTTTCTCGATTTTCTCAAAACGATATCCCCAACTCTTGTGGAGCAGTATATTTGGAATGAGTCATTTAATCTTTAACATTTTTATCTAGTTCATGAGAAAACAAAATGTTTTATCAAGCTGTACAGTTCCAAAAGAGTGGGATGGTTAAAATTAAATAAATAGACTTTCTTACCCAGTATACCATGATATGAAATGTCCACAACAATCAGCATTTCTTAGTTTTGATTCAACTCACCTGAAAAAAAAATTAGTTACTAATCATATTTATAAAAACGAGTAATCTTATAATATGTGGAATGATAATATTTGACAATAATCAGTCATTTCATATTTAGTGTAGTACTGAACTTGTATTTGCAGAGAATATCGTTTTGTATTTTTTCTTTTTTAGAAGTCTCGTTCTTACTACGTGCTCATTGTCAGGAACCTTTGTAGGTATGCGTGAAGATAATCTGATCTCAACTGTTGTTCCGAGAACATCGAAAAACGTTTATAACTTCATGGATTTATGCGGATGAGCTCGAAAGTAAACAGCAATAGTATATAACATCACGATCAAGGTAAGAGGGTTTTTACTGGCGAATGGAGGTAACTGACGAGCCGCAGGCGAGTCAGTTACCTCCTTGAGCCAGTAAAACCCGTTACCTTATGTGTATTGTTTTATATTTTATTTGTTTCTCATTTGTAAAAATCTCAATATTTTGTTGCAAATGTCGTAAGCTATGAAAGCGTAGCCATGAACATGTCTGTGTACTTTTCTTTACATTGGTTTTGGTGAGAGCGAAAATGAATGTACCAAAAGAAATTATTGAGGCAGCCAGCAGTGTAGCATCAAGTTTATTACCTGCAAAATCAGCTTCAAAGTACGAGCGAGAATACGATGACTTCAAAAAGTGGCAAAACAAAAATAGTGTGAAGATGTTTTGTTGGTCTACTTGAATCAACTATCAGCTAGATTCAGCCCAAATACTTTATGGGCAAAATGGTCTATGCTGAAAAGCTGCTTGGAAATGAAAGAAAATGCTCCTGTTCGCAGGTTTGTTTTTCTTAAAAAATTTATTGAAAAATATGACGTTTAGTTGTCATTTGCAGATTTCAAAAGGTGATAAAGTTTCTGAAACAAAAAATGAGCGTTATACGCCAAAAAAAGCCAAGGTATTAAGTAAAGAAGAGGCTGAACAATTTCTTTTACATGCTCCTGATAACCAGTGGTTGCTGGCGAACATTGTAAAAATATTTGGGATTTTTGGATGTTGTCGGTGTGACGAAATTCTCTCCTTAAACATGAATGATGTAGAAGATGGCTGCAGCTTCAAGCCCTGCATGTTATACAGAAAATATGTAAATCTTCGGCCTCCTGGAACAGAAAGCCTAAGATTTTTTTTGACATACCGACATGGAAAGTGCATTTCCCTTAATGCTGGCCAGCACACTATTAGTGGTGTCCCAAAGCAAATAGCGAAATATTTAGGTTTAAAAGACCCACAGTTATACACCGGCCACAAAAAATCGAAATGTCAAGCAAATTATTTGGTAGTAAGGAGAATACAATTGTTCTGCAGTCCTCGTGTTCAGCAGTTCCTGAGTCAACAGATGGTTCATCATCATCAGTATCAACTCTTTTATCATCAAAAATCTGTGTTACTAGAAATAACAATTGTACCATGATTTTCAACATATATGACGATAAAACAAAATTTTGTAATGTAAATAATACTACTAACTTGTAAAAATGTTGCAAGTTAACTGTCAATTTTACAAGATAGTGACTTGATAAAATAAACTTTCTTGATTAATATTGTGTTTTTTTAAACTGACGTTTACAAACGAGAAACAAATAAAAGATTTTTAAGTGGTCGTGATGTTTTTGATATATTAAAATCATAGCACAGAACTCTTTGAACTTGCCCATTCTGTTGCCCAAAAATGAAGTTCGCAATGATACTCTTCTTATCCTTATGTGACTGAGTTTATCATCTGCGAATTTCAGATGAGTCAATTTCCTTCCGGTCGGGAGTATCAAATACGTCCTCGAGTGCCTCTGCGAAATTTGCCCTTCCGATAATACCCACCCTTGGAAAAAACCGAGTCTCTCCGGATCTCCACCTTTAAAATTCCGACCCCGTCTCGGCGTTCATAAAACTTTCCCGGCGGTTTCCCGAATCCGTCGAAAGGTCTCGTTTTTATCGGCCCTCCGATACGGGATCCCCTATTCTCCCCCGTGTCTCTCCCTCTCTCTCCCCCCTCTCTCTCGGGTTCCGGAGCGGCGTTCCTGATAAATTCCCGAAATCCAGAGCAACATGGCCGCCTGCAATCTCGATCATCTCCTGTTTGGGACCGGGCAGCTCTACCCTTGTTACCGCCGGCTTTCGTTCCCGCTGGATAATTGATCGGGGACGCAGGATCGGGATAGGGCCCCGCAGCCCCGTATTTTAGCCGGAATTTCATCTCGGAGTTTCCAGAGTTTCGTTGGAGGATCTGCATCATTATGTCGCGTACGTGTTTCCGCTGTTCAACGGCAGACAACACTTCAATTAATACTCTTTATTTTGACTGTCAGAATGACAATTCTCGGAATATGTCGTAGTTTTTGGTCCTGAAAAATATTCTGTTTTCTTGTGTTATAACATGTTTGGTTTATCTATGGGAGATGATTGCCTTTCATTGGGGTCCTGTAGCGGTCTTCAAGCATCTGAAGTGCCGAAAAATCATCACCTGGAAGGTCGCATCCGGTTTGAAAAACCCTCACGACCAGAGAGCAAGAATTTGTGGATTTTGAATTTGAATATCAAAGAAATTTCGAAAGACAACTGTGATTACGTCTCCAAATTAGCTGATGAACATGGTATCGAAGTGATTCTTCTGCAAGAAACCCACACGGCAACAGAAAAAAATCCTCGTGAAAGAGGACAGTTGAAAGTTATGTATTAATTGATTTTTTACAAGTTTAGCTTGTTATGTTAAAAAATTATCAGTTCGGAATTTTCATCAATTTATGGAGTTTTTATTTTCATTTCTTTCAAATTTTGTGACATTTTTGTCATAAATATTTATAAACCTCCCAACATTATTTGGCCGAGAAATCTGAATGTTGATGTTTTTTAAAGTACCAAATGCATTTCTAAAATGCAATTGATTTATTCTGAATAATCGGTTTCTTTTCTGCTTTTGTCTTTTTTCATTTCAGATTAAGAATTGCGAGTCGTTTTGGGAAGAATCTGTTTATCCGAGTCCATCGACGGATAACATGAAGATGATCACACTGATGTCTCTCAAGATTTTCCTGATATTTAATATTTTATGTTATTTTTTTTACGGGGAGGCAGGTTTTTTCGGCTGAGGTTTTTTCCCCTGGCTGTATAGTATCGTATGATACTAGTGTTGATAGTATCGTATGATTCTATAGTATCATACGAAGAATATTATGATACCCCGTTCTTTTTTTACCTCAGCTTAGGTACTTTTTGTTTCAACATTTATTGTATTATTTTATCTCTCTTTTTCATATATATATATATATATATAATGTCGCGTACGTGTTTTCGCTGCTCAACGGCAGAAAACACTTCAATTAATACTCTTCATTTTGACAATTCTCGGAAAATGTCGTAATTTTTCGTCCTGAAAAATATTCTTTTTCTTGTGTTATGAGATGTTTGGTTTATCTATGGGAGATGATTTAATTTCATAAAGGTCCCGTAGCGGTCTTCAAACATCTGAAGTTCCGAAAAATCATCACCAGGATGGTCGTACCTGGTGCGAAAGAACCCTCACGATCAGAGAGCAAGGCTACAACAATACATTATCCTAGCAACAGTATGGCAAAGGTTTCTCAAATACTTCAACACATTTTTTTCTATTTATACTTTTAGAGAACAATGTGCTCAGCCATCGTTTTCGGGGTAACTTTGAACGTGTTCAATGAAGCTCAAGGTTTGAAACTAACTCGGTTTTTTCTTGTAGAAAATGTTCCGCTCTTACAAAAGAAAACATGGTGCAGGAAAATATGCCACTTATAGTTCAGGTTCAGAAGTCTCAGGGAAAGCTCCCAGTGAAATAAATTGAGAAAAAAAAATTCACCGAATTATTCACAGCTCGGCAAGACCCCAAGGTAGGCAGAAAAGGAAGGAGCCCTCTTGTTTAGTGCAAATCATCTTCGCCCATATCTGAGAAGTTGGGACTAGATAGTTCAATCCTATTTATTGTTTACTGATACCTATTTTTTCTATTATTACAAAATATTAGTTTAATTCAGTTTATACCAACTTTATTCTTCAGGAAAACTTCTATTTTTGATTCATTTTTCGTGATATTGAATGCCTGATACTATTTCGGAAATAAAAATATTTTTAGTGTATTATGTACATATTTCTATTCCACATAACTTTTTTCAAGTATTTCTAAGTATTTTTAGTATTGAGGTGTTCAAAGAAACTCTCTCAGGGAGGTTGAATCGAAATCTCGTGGTTTCTTCATAGTGGTTCAAAGTGAGATAAATTCGAACAACCATGCATAATTTAATAAAAAAAAGGTAATTGATCATTTTGAAATCTAATTTTTCGTGAGCAGCAAGCTCTAACTGATGCCTGGGATATATTTTTTTTGGGATTTTTCATACACTTCCTCCCCGGAGATATATAGCTCTGAAAAAAAAAAATCGTTCAAAGTTACCCCGTTTTACGGTACTTTCTCCACTACGAGCGAAGCTTGAAGATTTTTTATAGAATCGGCGATTCGAGATTTTACACCTTCTAGATTTCAACACACTCGAATATCGACGGGAAATATCGTGGTTACAGATCGACGTGTTTCTGGTTTAAAATTGACGAACGCCTGACGGGAAAGTAACGATCGAACAAACCGAAGAAATAACCGTCTTTTGATAGCTGCGCCGGCAGTTTTACGCTCTCGGGCGACGGATTCCAGTTTAACCGTGACCTTTCATCTCGACTGGGAACCCCGTCGCGCTCCACGCAAATTTTAATGCTTTTACACTGCGCAAAAAAATTAACGCACATCCTGAAAATCTCAATTTTAATGAAAGTTAACTCTACATTGACTTTATAACTTATTTTTCATGTTCTCTCGGGAAGGTTTTGAACGAAACAAGACACATTAAATTAAATGGAGGGAAAATTCAGGATTTCACCGAATCTTGTGTGAAAGAGGAGAAATGAACAATTTTCAAAATACTGAAATGCTGATAAGTGATTTAATACTTGGTACTTCCACCCCTTGCGTTAATTAGAGCTCGGCAACGACGGATCATACTCCATTCGAGAGATATCAACCTCTTCAAGGTACTCCTGAACGATGCGCTCACTATGGGGTCTGGCATTATCGTCCATAAAAATGAAATTTTCACCAATGTATGGATCAAATGGCACTACATGCTCTTCAAAGAATGTTCCTTATATACTTATCAGCATTCATAGCTCCATTATCAACGACCACTAGGTCTGTGCTACCAGTCAAAAATATTCCACCCCATACCATAATCGATCCTCCCCCGAAACCAGTAGTATTCAGGAAATTGCACTGAGCATATCTTTCATGTGGACGTCTGTATACAAGGGAACGTCGATCACAATGGTAGAGGCAGAATCTAGACTCATCTGTGAAGAGAACTCTTTTCCAATCGGCCTCTTCCCAATGGATATGCTCCCTCGCAAAATTCAAACGCGCCCTTCGATGGGCTGGGGTAAGAGCTGGGCCTCTTGCCGCGACACGAGGCCTTAAATCATATTCTCTGAGGCGATTTCTTATTGTCTGAGTGCTAATTTGCACCCCATGAGTTTGCTCAAGCTGATTCTGAAGGAGGCGAGCGGTTGCAAACCGTTGTCTCAACGAAGAAACTCTCAAGTAACGTTCTTGAATGGCAGTTGTTACCCGTGGTCTACCCTGTCCTGGTCTTCGGACATTCATACCTGTCTCCCTGAATCGCTGCAACATTCTGGACACACTTGTATGGGAAACTCCAAACATTTCTGCAATTCTTGTGTATGTCCACCCTTCTTCTCGCAAAACTACCGCTTGGGCACATTCCTCTCGGGTCAAATTGCGTGTTTCGCTTTGCTTCGAGTGTAGAAAATCAAACGAAAGAAAAACTATTGATCACTAGAATTTATCGAGAACAACTGATTTTAGAAGAGAACCAATACATTCAAAATCTGATAATATCATCTTTTTTTATTCCTGCTGGGAAAAAACATCTGTATTGAAGAAAAACGTTGAAAGTGGATAACATATGCATGCATAATTCTGATAAAAATAATTATCATTGAGAACACCTTCAGTTGTAGAATAAACTTGAGATTTCCATAATGTGCGTTAAATTTTTTGCGCAGTGTATTTCGGATTCGTGACGGTCAAAAGTGTCAACGTCGGTCCGGAAAATTAGATATTCTGGGTCGCGCGAGACGGACCCAAAATCCCCCTTTCCTTTCGCAAGCCGCATAACGGGTCGCCGTAATTACCAATCGGCGCGACGGAGTTTGGTATTGTCCGGTTTGGCCCGGTGCAGATTGTTATATCCTCTCGCATGCGACGATTTGGTCGCTTTGTAGAGATGAGCGATATTTCACTACCGGTGATTTACTCACGGTGATTTTCAAATCACCGATCACTGCGATGATCGAATTCCTAAAAACATGGTGATTGTGATTGTCGGTGATTTTCACGTTGGTTCTTTCCGTCAGTGATTGGGATTGCGATCACGTTAGAAACTCATATACTACGATGGTGATTTTTGGAAGGAGATCACTTACGAGAGTTATGATTCAAGTTCATGCTGTTCTTATTGTCGGTGATTTTCACGTTGGTCCTTTCTGTCAGTGATTGGGATTGCGATCACGTTAGAATGTTAGATACTTGGATATTAGGTTTGATATCGCGATTTCAGAGGAATCTTGATGCCGAACAAGTAGGAAAAGGTTCAAAAAGGGATCGATTTTCTCGAAAAAAAAGTTTTTATATACCATCTAGAGTTCCGATAATCCCAATTTTATGTGAGTTGTGAGGTTATTCTCAGAATTTTTTAAGGCTCACGCTCAGTTGTAGGGACGTCCATTATACTTTAATAATTTTTAAAATTTCAATACAACATCGAATAGGAAATTCTATCGACAGCAGCCAAGGAATCGTTGTTGCATGGAGGATTGAATATTTAATGAATAATTAAATTATACATTTCTGAAACTGTGCCCTAAATGCACTTTTCATAGTGATTTCACTAGACTAGACTATTTTTGTTAATTTTTTCGACTTGGTATTCTCATACAGACATGAACTTCAAGATATTCTTTTGATGAACAACTTTCCAAAATGTTTAACTCAGAATTTGTATTCACTTGTAATTGTTAGTCAAATCCAAGGAATAACCCTACTTTCTCGAAATCACCGGTGATCATAATCACCGTCCAAAAGAACGGTGATTGACAGATCACAATCACGAATCACGAAGTGATTCTGAAATCACCGATTGGCTCATCTCTATCGCTTTGACTCTGACCGCCGGCCAAATTGCGATATCCGCGAGGATGTTGCCTTCTTCTTCTTCCCTGCGTCTCGGGATTCCGGGAAGCGTCGGGTGCGACAAAGGGAAGATTCATTATCGGCCTCTCTGCTCCGGCACTCGCTGCTGCTGCCGCTGGAAACTGGTTATTTATCGATTACCCCGCCGCCGGCGTGAGCGTGGAAAAATGTAGTGATATAAATATAATCGGCGGGCTCGTTGACGGGCGAAAAGAGGGTTGCGAAGATGAAATTTCACGGTTCGATCGCGGGCTCGTTGCAGATTCTAGAATCATAAACCATTGTGTTGAAAGTTTCGTGCGTCTATTAAAATTAATTATAGGGCTCTACATCGAGATTGATCGACGTGAAGATAATGATGATAACTTTCTAAAAATTCCCTTTTTTTCTATTCGAAAGAGGAGAAACACTTTTTATGGTTTTTGTTGTCCTAAATGGCTGAGGTTTCAAATTCTAAGTAAGATTATTGTCCAATTATTGTCTGAAATCGGTAGTCCTTAACGTTCGAGATACCTACTTATAGCGTTTTTTGCACGATAGACACAATTCTCACTCAATATACGAAATAATTATCTGACAAATTCATTTATTCGTGGCTTTATCAATGCTGTGTAGGAATTTCATATAAGGCGTTGTCTTGCTGATGAAAACTTAGTAGTTTGTCGAAGTGACAATAATCAATTGAATTTACTAGCGTTGAAAAATGAGCGAAATAGAATCTTCGGAAGATGATGAAATTCAAACAGCCTGCTTCAGTTATTCCTGAGAAATCTAAAATCCGCTACGAGAGTACAATACTTTCAAGGAATGGATTCAGACTAAAGGCTGCCAAATCAATGAAAAAGTGTTACTGGCCTGTTTTGTTCGAAAAATAGAAAAGCTGAGATCGCCTGGAAGTTTTTGGGCGGAATATTCAATGCTGAAGAGCACAATATTTTTGAACGACGGTATTGACATATCCAAGTTTGCAACGCTTATAGCATTCCTCGAAAGAAAATCTATTGGTTACAAACCCGAAAAATCTGCTGTTTTTACAAGAGAAGAAATGAATACATTCTCAAAAGAAGCACCAGACGATATGTTTTTTCTCTATTTCAGTATCGTAATGAGTTCATTACAGTACTAAAAGTAGTGCTGTAATGAAACTCATTACAGCATTGTTTTCAGTTATATTTTTCGTTTTGTGGTTGTCATTACTGACCTCCGATCCACTCGATTTTCGAATCAAATCAATTCAAATTCCGAAATCTGTCAAATTTCGTTAGTGACACCAACTGTCAAGATACAATACGAAAGTCACTAATCTGAATTTTTGTTCGAATTTCGAGAGTTGTCCACAAAACTTGACTGAAATAGAGAAAATATCGTCTAATACTCGTTGCAGAAGGCAATTCCAGCACTCATGCTTTCGAAAACTCGCTCCTTCGTCGCTCGTTTTCGAATTTCGCATTCGTGTTGGAATAGGAGCTCATTCTGCAACTTGTTTTAGAATATACTATTAATTATTAAGGTGTGCTTGTATTAATGTAATAGTTCTTTATAAACTAATTATGTCCTTTCAGGTGGGAATGATATTAGGTATATCAGGGGCGTGTAGAAAAGAAGAGTTGTACAACATGAGCGTCAGGACCATAGAAGATCGGGAATCATTTTTAATCGTGAAACTCACAGTCACAGTCATCGATCAAGGTAATAATATCAATTACCTGGAAATATATAGAAAATATTTCCGTCTGCGTCCACGAAATGCGAGGAGCAAGCATTTATTTTTGAGATATCAAAACGGAAAATGCAGTTATCAAGTAATAGGCAAAGGGACAATTGGAAGTTGGCCGTCAAAAATTGCAACCTTTTCGAATTTAGAAAATCCAAATGCTTATACCGGCCACTCTTTTAGAAGCACTTCGGCCACATTTTTAGCTAATAAGGGAGTAGATGTATTAGGACTGAAACGAAACGTGGATGGTGGTCTTCGACTATGGCTGAAAGTTACGTTGAGGATTCCCTGGAAAATAAACTAGACTTTGCCGAAAAAATTTTGCATACTACGGAACGTAGCGAGTTGCAACATGAAATGTTGAATTCAGCAGAGGTTTCTGTGAATTCGGCTACTACTCAATCCAGTGGTATTTCCATCAGCAATTGTAAAAATTGTACTTCCACTTTCAATATTAAATGAACTGAATTCAAATTGTTTGTGTTATTTCATTATTTCAAAGAATATTCAGTCATTTTCACTTACCATTCGCTGAACGGTAAGTGATTCACTTACTGTTCTGTTTACCTTAGCAACGAGTAAAAATGATCTACCGACTTAGCAACAAACGCGGTAACTAACAGCATTCGTTCTATCGTGCCAAAAACGCTATAAGTATCTCAAACGTTAAGTACTACCGATCTCAGAAAATAATTCAGCACCTCAGAGGTAAAGTGTGTTTAGTCACATTTTTCTCAGACACGATTTATCTACAATATCGGATTTACATTATTAAATTCTACCTAGTGGAAAACAGATTTCACTCCCTAGGTACATCAGTTCGCAAAAAAATAGCGATAAACTTTCTTTGAAACAATAATTGAACTGAAAAATCTCTCTTTCGGCTGATTTTGATTTTGTGACTTAACACATCTTACCTCTGAGGTGCTGAAAGGTGAAACTATTGTCTTCGATCGGTAAAATGCTCTATATTTAATATACTATTATACATCATACATATCTTATGAAAATATCTTTCCGAGTTCTCCGAACAATTTTTGGCAGGGTAAGAAAACAACGACCCTGTATACCATTATCGCCATACCGCCGAAAATCCTCCAGGATAAAAGCCAGAAGAGAACCGTAAAAATCGGAATAAACGAGTACGGCATCCGACCACGTTGGCTCCTAACTTCGAACGTAACCGCTCCAAGATTTCAACCCGGGGGTCTTCGAGAGGGAGAAACGACGAAGTCCGACCCCTTCGCAGACGACGTCAATTCGGCGAGAGGCGAGCGCGAGCGTCTCCATTACGGGTCGCGTCAGACATAAAATTCGCCTTCATAACCTTGCACTTCGGTTCGCCCGATTACATCCCGGAAAATGCGGAATTTACGGCGGCTCTGCATTATCGTCTAGCTGCCGGCCTCCCCTCCAGTGATGCCAGATATGGAGAATTTTCTTCAATATGCAGAATTTCAGCCCCCAAAAAGAAGAATATTTTAGGAAAAACTCTGAAATATGAAGAATTTTTTTATTCATATATTTTTGCTGCTATTTTACTCATTCCGTATGCGATGATATGCTATTTGACATTTTCGGTAAAATGTTTTAGCTACGATACTTATAACTATCGGCCTCGAGATGGCGATAGCAGAAGGAAAATAAAATACTTTTTTAAAAAGCAGAGTTTTTGGTCTATACGGAATATAAAATATTATTCATTGTTAAAAAAAATTTTGAAACTAAATATCGAATTATATATATACAGTAGAATCCGCTTATAATGACCTCGAGGGGAAATGAAAAATACGTTACATAAAGCAGAATTTCGTCAAAATTGATGGTATTTTTCTTGGATTCAGTTTAAGAAAAGAACGACAAATTCAGATTTTGCTCTATTGAAAAAAATTAAAAATAGCTTCTCTTACAAAAAAACTAAATAAAAAGAACTTTTTCATTTTTTAGAAAAATAATCTGAAATTTTAGTTTGCGTTTGTTTTTTTTTTTCGACTTGAAATAATTGTACAACTCAGAAATGGCTTCAATGGATGTCATTTTGTCCACAAAACACCAATAATCTCCTTAAGGAACTGGATTATAGTAAAAAGCATGTCGTCACGAGTATGTCTCGTATCGTATCAAACCTCATCGCATTAAAAAGGATAGGGCGGCTTCAGAAAACGATCGAGCGGTCACTATAACCGGAAAAATTTTCGAAAAATCATGTTGTTGTATCTGAAATCATGTCATTGTAAGCGACATGTCATTATAAGCGAAGTCGTTAAATCCGGACCCTATAGTAAGGAGTTTTGAATGAAACCAAACCTAACACTGTATTTGCGTCATTATATGTGATTGGTCAGTATAGCCGGCGTCATAATAAACGGATTCTACTGTAATACAGGGTGGCCATTTGAAAACGAAACAGACGAGATTACAGACGAAATAAATTTTTTCGATAGAAATGCTCGGACAGGTCGATTTCTGTTTCGAGGGGGACAACTTAAGATGTAGGTTACGGACGCATAGTGTTTCAACCCTTGCTACTACAACCCTCACCCCCAATTTTTGAATAGGGAAGATGGGGTGAGTGATACTTCATTTGAAAGGTATTTTTATACTGATTTCAGCGCACAGTAATTGTTTTTTAATTTTATGCATTAGTTCTCGAAATACAGGGTGGCCATTTGAAAACGAAACAGACGAGATTACAGACGAAATCAATTTTTTCGATAGAAACGCTCGGACAGGTCGATTTCTGTTTCGAGGGGGACAACTTAAGATGTAGGTTACGGACGCATAGTGTTTCAACCCTTACTACTACAACCCTCACCCCCAATTTTTGAATAGGGAAGATGGGGTGAGTGATACTTCATTTGAAAGGTATTTTTATACTGATTTCAGCACAGTAATTGTTTTTTAATTTTATGCATTAGTTCTCGAAATACAGGGTGGCCATTTGAAAACGAAACAGACGAGATTACAGACGAAATAAATTTTTTCGATAGAAATGCTCGGACAGGTCGATTTCTGTTTCGAGGGGGACAACTTAAGATGTAGGTTACGGACGCATAGCGCTTCAACCCTTGCTACTACCCCCAATTTTTGAATAGGGAAGATGGGGTGAGTGATACCTCATTTGAAAGGTATTTTTATACTGATTTCAGCACAGTAATTGTTTTTTCATTTTATGCATTAGTTCTCGAAATATTCTTGACTAAGCATTTGAAAATGAAGTGGTGTTTTCATGGCACTTGCAGTGTATTTTTGTGAAAAACCTTTCAAATGAGGTATCACTCACCTCATCTTCCCCATTAAAAAATTGGGGGTGAGGGTTGTAGTAGCAAGGGTTGAAGCGGTATGCGTCCGTAACCTACATCTTAAGTTGTCCCCCTCGAAACAGAAATCGACCTGTCCGAGCATTTCTATCGAAAAAATTTATTTCGTCTGTAATCTCGTCTGTTTCGTTTTCAAATGGCCACCCTGTACAGGGTGGGCATATTTTGATGTTTTAGCACTACAACTTTTGAACCAGAGGAGATAGACAAAATCTGATACCCCATTCTCGATCTCTTTTTCGGAGAAACTGACTACCTTCTTTTGTTTTCGAGTTATAAGCGAAAATTGGAAAAATGGTGATATCGGAAAAAATTTATATCTCCGCCAATACTGATGATAGAGCTCTGAAATTAAAACATTATACAGGCACTTTTCTACGTAGAATCCAGTGGCATGCTCGCCTTTTTTGCAGCATTTTTAATTACGAAGCTATGACACAAAGTTATGTTTTTTTGAATAGGAACACTAGATTTCTTTGCCATTTTCTGAAAGCTTAATTTTTTCTGATTTCAAAAATATATAACATCGTATGGTTCGTATCAATAAATCAATATGAGTATAGAAATTGGACAAGAACCTTTATTCATCTGAGTCTCAATACTTTCTATGGTTTCAATTGTCGATAAGCACGAAAAATTTAGTATCGTATAATTACCACAATTTCTTTCTAGTAGTCTTTTCATTTCTATGCTCTTGTTATAGGAAGCTACATTTTTCTGAGCTCATCAACTGTTGAAACCATAGAAAGTATTGAGACTCACATGAAAATAGGTTTTTGACCAATTTCTATACTCATACTGATACAAACTCCACGATGTTATATATTTTTGAAATCAGAAAAAATCAAGCTTTCAGAAAATGTCACAGAAATATAGTGTTTCCATTTAAAAAAACATCACTTTGCGTCATAGCTTCGTAATAAAAAGTGGTGCAAAAAAGACGTGCATGCCACTGGATTCTACGTAAAAAAGTGCCTGTATAATGTTTTAATTTCAGAGCTCTATCATCAGTATTGGCGGAGATATAAATTTTTTCCGATATCACCATTTTTCCAATTTTCGCTTATAACTCGAAAACAAAGGATGGTAGCCAAAAATGAATACTACTCATGTTAGTTTCTCCGAAAAAGAGATCGAGAATGGGGTATCAGATTTTGTCTATCTCCTCTGGTTCAAAAGTTGTATGCCCACCCTGTATATCGACTCCAAAATGATGTTCCACACCACTGAAGAAATACGAAGAATTTTCGAGGATCAATTGAAGAAAACTTGAACGAATAATCTGGCAACACTGCTCCCCACGGAGCGGAGATGTATAACACGGGGATGACGTGTCGCAGGTGTTTACCCGCTCTCCCGACCCGCGGATAAGGGGGAGGGCCTCGGATACGTCCTGATCTCGTTACGAACGGCGGAAAGCGGAAGCCCGTCACGCTAATTAGGGAGAGGCTGCTCGAACTTTGCGAGCGGCAGCGGCGTACTCGGGGATAAATTGAAAAGTTTCCGCGTGTGTGTGTGTTTACTCACGGTCGATCGGACGGGATTCCAGCGTTCCTCCCTTTCTTCGGTCGTTTAGTATCTGACCCGGAAAGGGTCGCGACGTGCTCCTCGTTTTATTTACGAGCGCGGGCATTATGGCAGCAATTAGGCAAAGCGCTATCTCCTGATTCCCTTCCAGGATTTGGGACGTTGATGCTCTACGCCTCGTGCAAATTCCCGTTCCGGTCTTATTGCAGGATTTTTCAACGAGGGAGAACTGAGGAACGACAGTTTTTTCTCATACTCAATCTCAATTGAATATGTCGACTTGTGGGCTGTATCTTTTGAGATTAGATTTCTCAAGAGACGTTTCTGCTATCTTCACTGGGTTGTAAGTCCAATGAAGTAGCAGTGCAGAATTCAGTAGGTTGTAAGGCTACTAAATTCAGGGTGGTTTTTAATTCTAGATGGTTGTAAATCCACTACAATGGGAGTTAAACACACAGTGGTATTTATTGCGTAGTACAAAGAGAAGTTGAATTTAAATGTTGAGGTTACAATTGTCAGAAGAGATTTTATATGATAAATATTTGCAGATTAAGGGTTTCATCATAGTGGTATGATCGATGGGTATTGCTAAAATTCGCTACTAGGAAGAACGAATGTTGTAGGAGGCGATGAGGTAACTCGGCCGTGCATCGTACTAGTTATGTGGAATTTTCCGTTTAACTAGGTCGAGACTTCCGGGAAGATATTCCGATATGTCTAAGGTGAATTAAAAATGCTGTCCGTGTGCGAAAATCCACGTTTCCACAAATTTTCTAGACGCGGCAAACTGTAAATATTATTGATCAAGTCTTGCTTCGTTTCCCATCAAAAAGCGAAGCATAGCAAGTGTTTGACTGACTCAGCGGGTTCTTAACATAAGCGACATGAGTGATTGGGGTTTTTGCCATGTTTTTCAGATGGAACCTGATAGGCCAGTAGTTCAAAATTGATGAGCTAATATTTTCTTCCTCGTCTACATCTTCAATTGAGTGTAATAATTTTTGAACAAAATATCTAGGTCTCTTTTGAAATCTTAATCTGCATGAAAATAGCTAAAAATAATCGGTAGATTGTGAAAGTGAAGTATGAAGTACTTACAAATATTCCGCATGAAAAAATTAAAATCAATCTTTTTTTCATTTTCAAAACAATTTTTACTAAAAATTATAATCGCGATACAAATGTTTGCGGATGGTGCATTTTCGAACATACTTTCGTAAGAAATTTTTTCCTCTATAGAAGATCACTCTGGGAGCTACAACCCCTTTGGAGGAATTATCAAAAGTAAGGGGTAACATCCATCCCCGCCGTCTTAATACCGAAATTAAGGCTCAAACTTCGTGCCACCACTTTATTCTCCTACTTTGCGGAAGTTCCGTTCTGATTCCAGCCCTACGGAGCTTTCTATCCTCTGTTGAATTTTTCTCCCCGGGGTCCTGTTTAACTTCCCACCTCAACTTCGGCCTCATCTCTGCCTTCTTTCCCTTTCCCTGTCCTACGCGTAACGAAACGGGCTTGTGTTCATTTATGACCGTTCATTCCAGAAGTTCACATTTTTAACACTGCTAATGATCTAAATTCGATTTTATTTCGAACTAAGAACCATTCACGTGGGAAAATGAATGATAAAATGTTTATAAAGGAGGCACCAGATGAGAAATACTTGATGGTTAAGGTTGCAACTATTTTCGGATTATTTGGTGCCTGTCGGCGTGGAGAATTGTGTAATTTATCAGTGGAAGACATCGAAATAACAAATAAATCATTGGATATACAACTTCCAGATACAAAAACGAAAGTCAGTCGTTATTTCAGTATTATTGGGAAGTATGTAGACTATTTTCATAAGTACTTTGCACTGCGCCCTTTTGTCATCAAACATCGTCGGTTATCCTGAAATACATGAATAATAAATGCACTTCCAATCCAGTTGGTATTAATACATTTGGGAAAGTTCCATCTATTGTTGCCGAATTTCTAAAACTGCCAGAACCAAAGCAATATACAGGACACTGTTTTCGAAGATCCTTCGCTTCATTGCTAGCAGAATCTGGAGCAAATATTACGGATATAAAAAACATGGTGGATGGAAGTCTACGACGTTAGCCGAGGGCTATGTTGATCATTCTATTGCATTTAGAAATGTCATTGCTGAAAAAATTCTCCAAACCTCAACAGATTTTGGATCATCATCATCCAATATTATACTTACGGTTTCTACAAGTACTGATGGTGCTGAGGATTCTAATAATGTGTTGCGAAGCTCCCTAACGTCACAGGGAATTAATGTTAGTAATTGTTCTAGTTTTACGATTGATATTAATGTTCATAAGTAGTGATCGTTAAATATGTATGTATGTAGCATTCTGGGCTTAACAATATGATATGATTACAATGTACAGTACATATCATCAAGAAACAGCCTTATGCCGTATACCCAATTCTCTTCACCAAGCCTCTCAAGTCGTTGCATTTCTCTGAACTGTCCCTCTATTTCATTTTCGATCTCCAATCATCCAACTCTTCAGCAATAATGATTCCCTGGTCCTTAATAATCCTTGTGGATTCAAGTAATTATTCTCATACTCGTTCATCGTTGTTTACTACCACTGCTATTCCAAGGCTTGTTGAATGAGAATTTCAGCAACTTTGTAAACTTATTTGGTGTTGGGTTGCTGGCCCAACGCCCAAACCTCCATTCTTGGAGGAGCTAGAAATTTTGCTGTATGATTTCGTAAATTGTCAAAATGACCTCTTTAAATATTGATAATAAAAATTTGCAATTGTTGAATTCTTCTCATCTGATTTCATCATAAGAAACACAAACAATCAATTTTAACATTGTTAGCTGTCATTGATTGACTTTGAATGGCAGTTGTACAAATAATTATGTACATGAATACTTGTGGACTGATTTAATGAACTTCTCCTAGTTTTGACGACACTGTTGTGATGTATCCAGCTAGGGTTGGTTCGGTCAATCGTCATACAGCAAAAGAATGGTAAACTATACACTGGAGTCTCATCGAGGGTGTTTATTTTTTAGACCACGTTACACAGATACACAATTAATGAATCATCCAATTAATGAGTTCAGTTCAACTCTGCTTGTTGTTTTGTTAGAATGATATTATACAGGGTGGCCATTTGAAAACGAAACAGACGAAATTACAGACGAAATAAATTTTTTCGATAGAAATGCTCGGACAGGTCGATTTCTGTTTCGAGGGGGACAACTTAAGATGTAGGTTACGGACGCATAGCGCTTCAACCCTTGCTACTACAACCCTCACCCCCAATTTTTGAATAAGGAAGATGGGGTGAGTGATACCTCATTTGAAATGTATTTTTATACTGATTTCAGCACAGTAATTGTTTTTTCATTTTATGCATTAGTTCTCGAAATACAGGGTGGCCATTTGAAAACGAAACAGACGAGATTACAGACGAAATAAATTTTTTCGATAGAAATGCTCGGACAGGTCGATTTCTGTTTCGAGGGGGACAACTTAAGATGTAGGTTACTACAACCCTCACCCCCAATTTTTGAATAAGGAAGATGGGGTGAGTGATACCTCATTTGAAAGGTTTTTCACAAAAAAACACTACAAGTACCATGAAAACACCACTTCATTTTCAAATGCTTAGTCAAGAATATTCCGAAAACTAATGCATAAAATGAAAAAACAATTACTGTGCTGAAATCAATATAAAAATACCTTTCAAATGAGGTATCACTCACCCCATCTGCCCTATTCAAAAATTGGGGGTGAGGGTTGTAGTAGCAAGGGTTGAAGCGCTATGCGTCCGTAACCTACATCTTAAGTTGTCCCCCTCGAAATAGAAATCGGCCTGTCCGAGCGTTTCTATCGAAAAAATTTATTTCGTCTGTAATTTCGTCTCTTTCGTTTTCAAATGGCCACCCTGTATATATTTACATTGTTTACTGCTTTGAAACAATAGCAGGTATTTGATAAATATATTGACCATGGATATAAACGATGTGTATAGATCTTCATCACGTTTTCAGGATGATGTAAGGTTACTCGGACCGTTGAGACCTTGTTGTCTCAAATATGATAAATATACAGGATGATCCTACTGATACATACTACACTGTTTATCGTACGAATTTTCTCTGCGCCACCTCGTATGTTGAAGGCATCGATTATTTCGCCAACCCGAAAAAAAAGGTGCGGAAGATCCATTTCCGACCGCCCCCGGTTTTCGCCTCGAGCTGGTAAAAAAGCGGCCTGAATACGGCGGCTTTAGGGCCGGAACAAATAGGCGGCGTAGCCGGGAGACGGTTCGCGGAATTAGGCACACGTTGCCGTCGCCGCCGCGGCGCTAATTAGGACGACGGTAGATGGGATCCGTTAAGGCCGTTGCCGCCGGCCGGGCTGCATCATTAGGGAGAGTTGAGAGCGTCGGCGGGTTCGCAATTGACGGACGGGCCTTGAGGCCTTTATCCGCGCCACGACAGACGGCGGGACGTCGCGAATTAATGACGAAGCGAGGAGGTGGAGGAGCGAAACTTATGATTGATAATTATCGAATCCCTGCGATTCCTGTACGGCGGTGGATGGAAGCTTCCGGATGCTGTGAGAACTGGAACAGTTTCTCGATCGCGTGGAGTACATTTAATAATAAAACGAAATAATACTTCAACGGACGAATTTGTTACGAGGTGGCAATCGAAATCACAATTGTCATTTGAAGGTTTCAGTTGAGTTAGGTCGTTAGCTTTAGTATATTAAGTACAAGCTCATACCCGCGGCTTCGCCCGCGTTATATTTCAATTTAAAACGGTACTGATAGGTCCTCATCCGCAACCCCACATTCATAACCTCGTATCGAACGAGAGACAGCACGTGTATACATAACGAAACGATGTCGCGTATGATTTCTTGCTCAAATTCACACTCGTTCAACCTACTGTAACCTGTAACTTTCAAAGTATCCATTAGCAAACTATCGCAAACTATACTGTAAAAAGCATTTTTCATCAGGAATAAATGCCGCAGAGAACAGTCACATTCATTTTTATATGTATGCATTCCATGCCCATCAAAAGCCCTCTTCAAAATGACCATTATTTTGGATTGAATTCAAAATGTTAAAAATGACTATCGTGGGTTGTCTTCGGCAGTTAGACATATGCCGTGGCGGACTTTTTTATAGAACTTTTCGAGCACTACAAAATTATTTCTGACCATGTTTCTCTATCTCTCATAGTTTACGCAGCGTCGCCCGTGAAGGCCGCAGAGTACCGGGATTTTTCATGAAATATCCATATTTTTTTTATTTGAAGCAAATGATTTGATTTGATTTGATTTGATTCCAACAATTCTTTATTAGTAACTTGCATGTCATAATTCTGCACCTGTGGAATATCATCGAAGTTATACTTTTCATATTCACAAGAGTTAATAGTACCTGCAGAATTAATAATTAGATGGGTACAATCAATTCCTCCAATAACATGAGGAAATCCAGCAATTTGGTGAAATTGGGTTAGGGTGGAACGTAATTCTGCTTCTGTCTAAGGCATTTTTATAAATACTGAAACTCGAACAACTATTCTTGATACTGTAGATTCGTGGATTTTCATCAAATCGGCTAAGGCCAATAAATGTCCTGCTGAAGCGTAGAATCGCAGGCACGTAAAGAGTTGACTCATCGGTGATACACTCTGGTTCCTACAATAATCAAGGCTTAAACTCCCTTCTTTGAGTTTTGACATCATCATACATGAGATATAATGAGATATGTACTTAAATATTACTCGGCAATTCTGAATCATCCTCAATTAATCTCAGCAGTTGCAGAGTAGTTTTTTTTGGTCAAACGAAATCGCCGAAAAAATGCGAATTCGTCCATATCATGGTAGTGATCGGCCTTATTAAATTCTAGACTTCTAGGAAAACCATAGTCAATAATATCTAATATGTCGAAGTCATCCTCATATAGATCATCAATTTCATTTAATAAAAATCTACCCATAATAATTATTAAATTCACGCAATCAAAAACAACACGTCAAAACTGAAGTTCGTTTTTGACGTTTGAATATTTGAGACGAGCTAAAGTCTTGTTTAAGCCTTGAATATTCGCGGCTCAAATGTAGTCATAACTTATGTGGCACTCAAACTGCGGTGCAAGAGAATCGGCGTCTCAAACCTAACTTAAACTTTGAGTTGGACATAAGTCAGACATATATTTGACGGTGCAAGTGGGCATAAGAGAATTGTTTTTTGAAACACCTGGTATAATCGTAAACCCTCGCTTACGGTTCGAAGGGCACTCGTCGGCCCGTTATCGAAAGTTATCCGTCTATTCTCCAACGTCCAACTGTAGAAACCGACCAACCCCTCTCTGACCCAACGAAGCGCGTACGTGTCGCTCATTACGTCCCTCCCCCCCATACACGCACAAATTCGCCACCCTCGAATTAACCCCGCCGATAAGCCGCCCGCACGCCGGAAAATCCACCCCCTCACCTCTCTTTCCGGCACTCGGCCGCTCTCTCCGATCCACGGGCGCCCTTTGTGTCTTCGCAATATGTGCGCGTCGCGACGCTCGTGCCCGGCGAACCGTTGACCCTCGTCGGTTTGTCGCTCGATCGTGCGGCGGCAGAGCACCCCTCTGCCGCCGCCGTCTAGTATAACGCCCCCGAAGAGGTATTATATTCCTTTTTGTCGTGAATTTCCTCCGCTTGTTTCGTGCCCGACTCTCGTCGGTGTAGGGGTTGATTACGGGTTGGGGAGCGATTGCTAACCCCGATGCGAATTTTCAGTTCGGAGGGCGACACTTTGTTACGGTTTCCGGTTTGGCGTTTTTTATGATATGACGTCAACCTGCTTTTCATGCCACGAAGTGGATAATTCTTCATAGATACTACGATATTAATAATAATAATAATATTTACTTTATTTGTTTCTCATTTGTAAACGCCAGTTTCCAAAAACACAATATTAATCGAGAAAGTTTATTTCACCAAGTCACTAACTTGTAAAACTGACAGTTAACTTGCAAAATTTTCACAAGTTAGTTGTATTATTTAATAATGATAATAATAATAATAATGTTTATTCAGAATAACATCATGAACAAACTAAATAAGTAAGTGAATAAACACTTGTTCCAAAATTCATATTCGACAAAAAAAAACATCAGTATAATAATAAGCAACAAACAAAATCAAAAATAATCACAAAAAAAGCAACAAGTAAGCAGAATCTCGAAGTGCAACACAGTGGGATAATAAAATAACTCAACCGCTTCCCAAATGATACGCTGAGCGTATAAGAAGCGTATAAGAAAATTTTGTTTTATCGTCATATATGTTGAAAATCATGGTACAATTGTTATTTCCAGTAACACAGATTTTTGATGATGAATGAGTTGATACTGATGATGATGAACCATCTGTTGACTCAGAAACTGCTGAACTCGAGGACTGCAGAACATTTGTACTCTCCTTACTACCAAATAATTTGCTAGACATTTCGATTTTTTGTTGACCGAATCATTGACATAACTCATCGCAATTTCGGTGCTCTTCCACCCTCCTGCACGCTTTAGTGCTGAAATATCTCCACCAGAATCCGCAACCATAGTGGCTCCAGTTTTGCAAAAAGAGTGGCCGGTGTATAACTCTGGGTTTTTTTAAATCTAAATATTTCGCCATTTGCTTTGGGACACCACCAATAGTGTGCTGGCTAGCATTAAGAGAAATGCACTTTCCATGTCGGTATGTCAAAAAATATCTTAGGCTTTCTGTTCCAGGAGGCCGAAGATTTACATATTTTCTGTATGACATGTAGGGCTTGAAGCTGCAGCCATCATCGGTTATGGTGAATCTTCTTGTTGTTGAATTTTTTGTTTGCCGCAATGTCACAATAACGTATTTTTCCATATCTTCTACATAATTCATGTTTAAGGGGAGAATTTCGACACATCGACAACATAAAAAAATCGCAAATATTGTTATAATTTTCGCCAGCAACCACTGGTCATCAGGAGCATGTAAAAGAAATTATTCAGCCTCTTCTTACTTAATACCTTGGCCTTTTTTAGCGTATAACGCTCATTTTTTCTTTTCCGAAACGCTATTACCTTTTGAAATCTGCAAATGACAACTAACCGTCATATTTTTCAATAAATTTTTAAGGAAAACAAACCTGCGAACAGGGGCACTTTCCAAGCAGCTTTTCAGCATAGACCATTTTGCCTATAAAGTATTAGGGCTGAATCTAGGTGATAGTAGATTCAAGTAGACCAACAAAACATATATTCCTTTTTGTCGTAAATTTCCTCCGCTTGTTTCGTGCCCGACTCTCGTCGTCGGTATAGGGGTTGATTTCGGGCTGGGGGGCGATTGCTAAACCCGATGCGAATATTCCACTTCTTTTACATGTTCCTGATGACCAGTGGTCCTTAAACATGAATGATGTAGAAGATATGGAAAAATACGTTATTGTGACATTGCGGCAAACAAAAAATTTAACAACAAAAAGATTCACCATAACCCATGATGGCTGCAGCTTCAAGACCTGCATGTTATACAGAAAATATGTAAATCTTCGGCCTCCTCGAACAGAAAGCCTAAGATTTTTTTTGACATACCGACATGGAAAGTGCATTTCCCTTAATGCTGGTCAGCACACTATTGGTGGTGTCTCAAAGCAAATAGCGACATATTTAGGTTTAAAAGACCCAGAGTTATACACCGGCCACTCTTTTCGCAGAACTGGAGCCACTATGGTTGCGGATTCGGGTGGAGATATTTTAGCACTAAAGCGTGCAGGAGGATGGAAGAGCACAGAAATTGCGATGAGTTATGTCGATGATTCGGTCAACAAAAAAATCGAAATATCTAGCAAATTATTTGGTAGTAAGGAGAGTACAAATGTTCTGCAGTCCTCGAGTTCAGCAGTTTCTGAGTCAACAGATGGTTCATCATCATCAGTATCAATTCTTTCATGATCAAAAATCTGTGTTACTGGAAATAACAATTGTACCATGATTTTCAACATATATGACGATAAATCAAATTTTTCTAATGTGAATAATACTACTAACTTGTAAAAATTTTGCAAGTTAACTGTCAGTTTTACAAGTTAGTGACTTGATAAAATAAACTTTCTTGATTAATATTGTGTTTTTGGAAACTGACGTTTACAAATGAGAAACAAATAAAATCTATTTTCGAACACAACGTGTCAATGAAGTTTGAGAGAGGAATGAACAAAAAAAATGAAAGTGGAAAAATACCGGACATCATTTGAAAAATTTTCATGAAAGAGCAAGTACATTCATTTCAACATCGATTTATTGGCGTGTTGAAGGGGCAGCGTTGCATAAGTATTGTCTTTGTTATCATGTTTCTAAAGGGTCTGGGGTGATTGTATTTATAGGTAGGTGGTCTCGCACATGCGGGTGATGCCGGATAATCAGAGATAGATAATTTAAGCCTCTAATAGGGGCTTCAACAGATCAGCTTCAGAAAACCCTCGACAGCGCGATATATCCATCACAACTAACGAAAAACCTTCCATCATATGCAAGACTCGACAGAAACAGTTTGTTTTTCCTGTATTCTCAACTCTGAAATGACAAACTCTCTCATCTTATAGGTCCGATAAAAATTACACGTGTTTCGACATACGTTTGCTGGTTATTACACTGCGCAAAAAAATTAACGCACATTATGGAAATTCAAATTTATTCTACAACTGAAGGTGTTCTCAATGATAATTATTTTCATCAGAATTATGCATGCATATGTTATCCACTTTCAATGTTTTTCTTCAATACAGATGTTTTCTCCCAGCAGGAATAAAAAAAGATGATATTATCAGATTTTGAATGTATTGGCTCCATTCTAAAATCAGTTGTTCTCGATCAATTCTAGTGATCAATAGTTTTTTCTTTCGTTTGATTCTCTACACTCGATCGCTATGCAACGCGAAACACGCAATTTGACCCAAGAGGAATGTGCCCAAGCGGTAGTTTTGCGAGAAGAAGGGTGGACATACACAAGAATTACAGAAAGGTTTGGAGTTTCCCATACAAGTGTGTCCAGAATGTTGCACCGATTCAGGGAGACAGGTATGAATGTCCGAAGACCAGGACAGGGTAGACCACAGATAACAACTGCCATTCAAGAACGTTACTTGAGAGTTTTTTCGTTGAGACAACTTTTTGCAACCGCTCGCCTCCTTCAAAATCAGCTTGAGCAAACTCATGGGGTGCAAATTAGCATTTAGACAATATGAAATCGCCTCAGAGAATATGATTTAAGGTCTCGTGTCGCGGCAAGAGGCCCAGCTCTTACCCCAGCCCATCGAAGGGCGCGTTTGGATTTTGCGATAGAGCATATCCATTGGGAAGAGATCGATTGGGAAAGAGTTCTCTTCACAGATGAGTCTAGATTATGCCTCTACCATTGTGACCGACGTTCCCTTGTATACAGACGTCCACATGAAAGATATGCTCAGTGCAATTTCCTGAATACTACTGGTTTCGGGGGAGGATCGATTATGGTATGGGGTGGAATATCTTGACTGCTCGCACAGACCTAGTGGTCGTTGATAATGGAGCTATAAATGCTGATAAGTATATAAGGAACATTCTTGAAGAGCATGTAGTGCCATTCGCCCCATACATTGGTGAAAATTTCATTTTTATGGACGATAATGGCAGACCCCATCGTGCGCGCATCGTTCAGGAGTACCTTGAAGAGGTTGAAGTCTCTCGAATGGAATGGCAGCAAGAAGTCCAGATCTCAATCCGATTGAGCAGGTTCGGGACAACCTCAATAGAAGGCTGAGAAGTTCAGATAATCATCCAGCTACTCTTGATGTCTTAGGAATCCAACTCGGAGAAATCTGGGAAGGATTAGATCACTTATTTTGAGCATGAACCGTCGCAAGGGGTGGAAATACCAAGTATTAAATCAGTTATCAGTATTTTGAAAATTGTTCATTTCTCTTCTATCATGTAAGATTCGGTGAAATCCTGAATTTTTCTTCCATTTAATGTGTCTTGTTTCGTTCAAAACCTTCCCGAGAGAACATGAATTAATGAATTTCAATACATGCTAGAAATTGAATGTAGTGTGAAAAATGTTTTCGAATAGTTATGATTTTGACAGTTCTCGAGGATTTGGGGGTGGCCTATGGCGCAATTATTCGAATTCGGGAAAAATTGTGGTATAATAGTGATTTCATATACGTATAGGTTATACTGTGACGAGTTTTTAATCGATTTTGCAGACCTGCGAATATTCCTCGTTATCCGTACAGCTGCGTTGAACCCTTCTCAATCACCGGTAGATCGCGTTCTGATCCGATACGCTTCCAGTTCCGCAGCGCGACGATTATAATACGAAAAGGGCGAAATCGGAAACGAAAATGAAGCGATCAATCTGGCGAGAAGCAGGAAAAACGGCTGTTTGCTCGAAACACGTAAATTGGTCTGCGGTCATTGATGGAATTAGCGCCCACAGCAGAACGTAATGGATCGTTAGCCGCCCGATTGATTACAGTTCCCATTTAACTGTACGCTTCGAGAAATTCGACGCAAATAATACCGGGCGTTCGGGGATTCGACGTCCAGTCCAACGCACGAAATTCCTCACGCGGCGTTGCACGAGATAACTCAATCGCCGGATATCTGCCGAACAATATGGCTCCAGTGTTGGCAATCGGCGGATTTTTATCCGAATTGCGGATTTTTTTGTCTCTTGCGGTTTTTTTTCGGATTTAAAAACGATTCGGATTTTTTCGGATTTTTTTTATATTATACAGTTTCAAAGATTTTCTGTGGGAATTGGATAATTCAAATCAATTATTGAGGTTTTGTCCACTAGATGATATTCCATTGGTAGAAAAAATATTTTAGGGACTTGGAAAACCACGTAAAAAAAGTCGCCAAATACAAAACTTCAGAAGTGGTGCGAAAACGTGTGCGTTTAATTTGAAATACAACTTTCTTACGATTTGAATATTTTTTTGTAGAGAATTTTACGATCTGCAAACTTTCTTGAGGTTTACAAAAATGTATGGCCGTCGACCGCAAATTAAAAAAGAATTCAAGAGGGATCAATGGGGATTTTTGAAATTATATTTTTTATGTGTTAAAATGAACAAAAATCCATCAAATCTCAAATCACAACTGTTCAATCCCTATCAATTACCACTTGTAGCACTAGAGATTATTAACATTCAAAAATTAATCGAAATATTCAGAATAGATAAAAATGTTTTTTCGTTTCTGAATTATTTAGTTGTTCTATGAACGAGCGGATTTTTTTCGGATTAAATAAAGGAGCCATCGGATTTTCTCGGATTTTTTGGCACAAATTTCGGATTTTTCCGTGAATTACCATTGGCAACACTGTATGGCTCCGGCCGATATCCTCATTCGGAACGGGATTATATGGCGTTTTGTGAATCATCGGAAATAGATAATGTAAGCCCCTGATAGGGGCTTCAACAAAAACCCCTCGACAGCGCGGTATATTCATCACAACTAACGAAAAATCCTTGTATCATATGCAAGAAAAAAATGAAAATTACACGTGTTTCGGTATATGGATGCTGCTATTATGTTAAATATACTGCTCCACAAGAGTTGGGGATATCGTATTCAATCGTTTTGAAACCTATGTAATCTTCGAGAAAATCGCTGTAAAATCATTTAAAACTCAATAAAAACTTGAATCGATCCAATAAAAATCAATATGGGACATTTTGTCAATCTGATCGCCTTTTTTCTGAAGTTTGGTTCTTTGCATAAGCTTCATGAATGTTCTTATTTTGAGATGGAGTCGGTTTATAAACGGCTTCAATTTGAAACTACAGTAGAATCCGCTTATAATGACATCGAGGGGAAATGAAAAATACGTCATAATAACCAGTCATATAAAGCAGAATTTCATCAAAATTGATGAAATTTTTCTTGGATTCAGTTTAAGAAAAGAACGACAAATTCAGATTCTGCTTTATTGAAAAAATTAAAAATAGCTTCTCTCAGAAAAAAAACTAAATGTATAGAACTTTTTCATTTTTTAGAAAAATAATCTGAAATTTTAGTTTGCGTTTGTTTTTTTTTTTTTGACTTAAAATAATAGCTTCTTACACCATTGTACAACTTAGAAATGGCTTCAATGGATGTCATTTTGTCCACAAAACACCAATAATCTCTTCAAGGATCTGGATTATACTAAAAAGCATGTCGTCACGCGTATGTCTCGTATCGTATCAAACCTCATCGCATTAAAAAGGGTAGGGTGGCTTGAGAAAACGATCGAGCGGTCACTGTAACCGGAAAAATTTTCGAAAAATCATGTTGTTGTATCTGAAATCATGTCATCGTAAGCGACATGTCATTATAAGCGAAGTCATTATACCCGGACCCTATTGTAAGGAGTTTTGAATGAAACCAAACTTAACACTCAATTTGCGTCATTATAAGCGATTGGTCACTACAGGGTCTTTCACGAGGAACCTCACCCATATTTATACGGGAAACTACTGAACGTATTTTCCTGAAATTCAGCACTTATAAGTATTTCACGATGCTGATGAAATCTAAAATATTTTCAAGGCATGAGCACCTCCGGTTTTTCCGGAAATGACGTCAACTTCCGTTTTTCAAATTAGAACACCATTTTTTTATTGCAGAAATAGATTCCTTAGAAAATTTTAAGTTATTTTGATGTAACATTTTTCAGTTTTGGTTGGAAAATTCTCTCTGAGCGGGAAAATTCGAAAAAAAAATCGAAAATAGAGCTCCGCTGAAACAAGAATAACTTCGAGGTTTTTTGATGGAAAATTTTCATTTTTGGGATTTTTCAAGATGTAAGATTGATGTATCCACTTTGAAAATCGAAATCGCGATTCATGATACAGGGGGTGAAAAAATCGCTTTCAAAGTTAGGGATGACAAAATCGTGAAAAATCAATTTTTTCAAATTAGAACCCCATTTTTTTATGGCAGATATTGAATCTACGTTAAAAAATAATGTGAGTGTATGCATCACACCCTTGCCCTAAAATGGATATTTTCTGAGTTATTCACAAAAAACTGTTTTTCGTCTTGAATTTTCAGCTATTTCTTTTCCCTTCACGCCAAAAAGATGAAATTTTCAGGAGATAGATATTCTGACATATTGACTCAAATAATTGAGCCGCTAGTACAGAACCATAATGACTTATGGTATCAACAAGATGGCGCGCCTCCACACAATTCACTCAATGTGTCAAATATCTTCTACAGGCTATTTGGAGATCGATGGTTGGCGATCAATGGTCCACATCTTTGGCCACCACGTTCTCCCGATTTAACTCCTTTAGACTATTATGTTTGGGGTAGGATAAAAAATATTGTCTACTCAACTCCCCTGACTGATAAAGAGGACTACATAGAACGAGTCAGAAATGCGTTCAGGTTTGTTTAGATTTCTAGATTCATAGTTTTGAAACTCAATTCGGTTTTTAAACACTTTTGCAGATCTCCCGATGAAATAAGAAGAGCAACGCACGAAGCATTCCTGAGACGTATAAATAAATGTCTAGAAATTAACAGCCAAAACTTTGAGCATCTTCTCTAGTTATATCTGCGAGAGTTTGCCATGGTTCTCCTAATAGTAACTTGACTTCGGTTTCAAGAAGGGGTGAAAAATCTACAGCATGGTTCAAATAACAGTTCCTGAAAATTTCATCTTTTTGGCGTGAAGGGAAAAGAAATAGCTGAAAATTCAAGACGAAAAACAGTTTTTTGTGAATAACTCAGAAAATATCCATTTTAGGGCAAGGGTGTGATGCATACACTCACATTATTTTTTAACGTAGATTCAATATCTGCCATAAAAAAATGGGGTTCTAATTTGAAAAAATTGATTTTTCACGATTTTGTCATCCCTAACTTTGAAAGCGATTTTTTCACCCCCTGTATCATGAATCGCGATTTCGATTTTCAAAGTGGATACATCAATCTTACATCTTGAAAAATCCCAAAAATGAAAATTTTCCATCAAAAAACCTCGAAGTTATTCTTGTTTCAGCGGAGCTCTATTTTCGATTTTTTTTTCGAATTTTCCCGCTCAGAGAGAATTTTCCAACCAAAACTGAAAAATGTTACATCAAAATAACTTAAAATTTTCTAAGGAATCTATTTCTGCAATGAAAAAATGGTGTTCTAATTTGAAAAACGGAAGTTGACGTCATTTCCGGAAAAACCGGAGGTGCTCATGCCTTGAAAATATTTTAGATTTCATCAGCATCGTGAAATACTTATAAGTGCTGAATTTCATGAAAATACGTTCAGTAGTTTCCCGTATAAATATGGGTGAGGTTCCTCGTGAAAGACCCTGTATAGCCGGCGTCATAATAAACGGATTCTACTGTAGTTTTCTGAAAATGCCAAGAAGTAAATTAACAAACGCTGAGGCTAATAGGGCTATCGGAATGCTACAGGGTGGCCTAAAACTCAGGTTGTTGTAGCAAAAAGGCTTCAAGTCCAGTCCAACGCACGGTCGCACGAAATTCCTCACGTGGCGTTGCGAGAGATAACTCAATCGCCGGATATCTGCCGAACAATATGGCTCCGACCGATAGCCTCGTTCGGAACGGGATTATATGGCGTTTTGTGAATCGCCGCCTGTGCCTCGAATAAGATTATACGGCCGGCCATAAACTACCTACGGTTTGAAAGCCGGCATAAACAACCGCGCTGCTCGCGTCATGCAATAATATGGACTTTCGTTGCTCGCCGCAGCGACTGAACGCGTATCGATAAAAGCTTCTCCGGTATTCGAATACGGCCGGATCTATGACGTTGATGCATTGCTTTATAATCCGATACGTCCAATCCGGAATGGGAATTTTGTGGTCCCTCACTGAAATGGGTTGCGAAGGGAAGAACGCCTAATTTTGGGTAACAAAATCCACTATTTGGGTGATTGTAATTAGGTCCGTGTTGTATTCAGCCGATGATATCGTGAAATCTATTTAAATGTCGGGTTCAAATATAAAGATCTGGTTTAAAGGTTAAAAAACATACTTGATATGTTTCTCATTTGTAAACGTCAGTTTCCAAAAACACAATATTAATCAAGACAGTTTTTACAAGTTATTATTATTATTTACATTAGAAAATTTTGTTTTATCGTCATATATGTTGAAAATCATGGTACAATTGTTATTTCCAGTAACACAGATTTTTGATGATGAAAGAGTTGATACTGATGATGATGAACCATCTGTTGACTCAGAAACTGCTGAACTCGAGGACTGCAGAACATTTGTACTTTCCTTACTACCAAATAATTTGCTAGACATTTCGATTTTTTTGTTGACCGAATCATCGACATAACTCATCGCAATTTCGGTGCTCTTCCACCCTCCTGCACGCTTTAGTGATAAAATATCTCCACCCGAATCCGCAACCATACTGGCACCAGTTCTGCGAAAAGAGTGGCCGGTGTATAACTCTGGGTCTTTTAAACCTAAATATTTCGCTATTTGCTTTGGGACACCACCAATAGTGCGCTGGCCAGCATCGAGGGAAATGCACTTTCCATGTCGGTATGTCAAAAAAAATCTTAGGCTTTCTGTTCCAGGAGGCCGAAGATTTACATATTTTCTGTATAACATGCAGGGCTTGAAGCTGTAGCCATCATCGGTTATGGTGAATCTTCTTGTTGTTAAATTTTTTGTTTGCCGCAATGTCACAATAACGTATTTTTCCATATCTTCTACATCATTCATGTTCAAGGAGGGAATTTCGTCACATCGACAACATCCAAAAATCCCAAATATTTTTACAATTTTCGCCAGAAACCACTGGTCATCAGGAGCATGTAAAAGAAATTGTTCATCCTCTTCTTTACTTAATACCTTGGCCTTTTTTGGCGTATAACGCTCATTTTTTCGTTTCAGAAACGCTATTACCTTTTGAAATCTGCAAATGACAACTAAACGTCATATTTTTCAAGAAATTTTTTAAGGAAAACAAACCTGCGAACAGGGGCATTTTCTTTCATTTCCAAGCAGCTTTTCAGCATAGAGCATTTTGCCCATAAAGTATTAGGGCAGTAGCTGATAGTTGATTCAAGTAGTCCAACAAAACATCTTCAGTTACCCCAATCACTCTAATTTTTGTTTTGCCACTTTTTGAAGTCGTCGTATTCTCGCTCGTACCTTGAAGCTGATTTTGCAAGTGATAAACTTGATGCTACACTGCTGGCTGCCTAAATAATTTCTTTTGGTACATTCATTCTCGCTTTCGTCAAAACAAATGTGAAGAAAAATAAACAGACATGTTCATGGCAACGCTTCCATAGCTTACGACATTTGCGACAAATTATTGAGATTTTTTTGGAATTTATCTAACCTTTTTACAAATGAGAAACAAATGAAATATAAAACAGTACATGCAAGGTAACGGGTTTTACTGGCTCAAGGAAGTAACTGACTCGCCTGCGGCTCGTCAGTTATATCCTCCATTCGCCAGTAAAAACCCTCTTACCTTGCTAGTAATGTTATATACAATAGAAAATGCAGAATGAATTTCAATCGATACAATCAGTTCATTACTTGATTGGACATTCCCAATCGATTCCGCTCCACGCACTCACTTCCTGACACCCTGTATAAGTGTATACGAACCAAAAATTTATTTTTCGTGCAGAAGGCACCTATTGGAAATGCGAGCCGGCAATTTCGGCCCGATCGTCCAGATTGCCGACCCGTAGAACCATCATCGGCCTGCTCTCTCTCTCTCTCTCTCTCTCTCTCTCTCTCTCTCTCCCGCAGCAGCGGCGGCGAATTAGGCGATTAATTCGAGCATATTAAAATCTCCATTCGACCCTTCGACCCATCCATCTCGTCCCCGGCGCAGATAAAGGAAAAAAGCGAACGTGGAAACGGGGCATAAGCGGAGAGATAATGCCTCCGGCATCGTAAACGCGGTCCCGCCACAGCAGTTTCGTGTCGTAAGCGGGCCCTAATGACGCCGGGGGCCGTCGTGATCAACGGAGCAGCAGCGAGGCGGCGGCTGTAGTGGCAATCCTCGCTAGCAGGATGACTAACCGGTTCATTTGACGCTGGCCAGGGCCGGGCCCAGAGTCGATCGTTGCTATCGTTGCATAAAATACAGTTTGTCAGATCTTAAATCGCCGATTTTTGAACACCCTGTTAGCAATATTTGCTATGACAAAATTCATACTTAATATTTGCAATAACGCTTGCAACAGAATACGTAATATCCTAGACATCTTGATATATAAAACTAAGTCGGACATTTTGTTGGTTACACCCATGGAGTTAAAGACCTCCATGGTTACACCACTTATAACTCAAGATTGGATGAACTGTTTGTTATGAGTGATTTTTTTTTGGATTCTTCTACGACGGGGTTAAAATAAAATACATTAAAACTGTCAAAAATTCGATGAAATAGAAAAAAATAGGAAATAATTTTTCTTCTTGCGAATAACGCAAGTAGGTGTAGCTACGGTTAATAGCGTTCTCGTGAAAGTATTATATTTGATATTGATTCGGTGAACTTCATTTTCTAATAATATTAACTCATCTGAGTCCATGTGTTATTACACCTATCTTTCTTCCGAACAAATCTTCATTCTACTATTATATATGTAAACAATTACTGTGTATTTTGAGTTGCCTAAACGGATGTTTTGAGGGCGAATTGATTCTTTTGTCTGGTGACTTCCGACAACCATTACTGGTAATTCCAAAATCGACGGCTGCCGATGAAATAAGTGCTTGCCTAAAATCATCAATTCAGTTGATTGCGGTTGGAATAGTACCAATACATATTTGCAGCCCACAAAAACGCAAAAAACACATGCAACAAAAATTGTTGAAAATGATTTTTTGTAACTGCAAAAAGGATACAATGAGTCTTTTTCGTAACGCTACATGTGGGGAATGTGCAGGTGTTAACTGCCAGAACAGTTGTCCAATCTTTGGCAAAGATGAAGAAATAATTGACAGTGGCGACAGCCACTCAGAATCGGATTATTTTTTTGACACAAAAAGTATTAATTCCAAGTGAATAAAGTGATGAATAAATGAAATTTTTAGATGATATCTTCATTTTGTTATTTTGAACAGATAGGGGTTGCTTTTAGGGGTTGAAAAATGAAAATAACTAAAACTGACATTGATCCAAAATACTGTTATAAAATTGATTGAAATTAATTAATTATATTGAGAAAGACCCATTTTTACACATTTTATGCTGAAAGGGGGTGGTTTATACGGTCTTAAAGTATATGAAGACCTTCATTAAACTTCATAAAACTCTACTGAGGCCCAAAAATTACTTTGGTTCACGTTAGAACAAGTTTCTTTTAATTTTGGATAATGGGGTTGTTTTCACCCCTTGAAAATAAAAAGCATAAATCGGCATAGGATAGGAGAAGAAGACAAGTATAGCTCATATCCAAAATTTGATCAAAATCGAAGCATCTTGATAGAATTCGGAGGTAATACCTGATTTTCGCCCTCATTGACTGGACTAATTGTACAAGACAATTTTATGTCCACTTTCAAGGTATTATACCATAATAGTTTATTATAATATTAAAGTTGCTGTTTCATTAATCGATTGTGGCAGTATGATTTCTGCCGGGTCAGCTAGTATTGTTATAAATCAGGAAAATAGCAATATGACTATAACAGCAAGATTCATAGCAAAACGCAAACAGAATAGGCCCGAATGTCCCAAAGTACAGTACATATTATATAAGATGTTCTATGTTGAGTTCAAAATTCCTGAATACTCATTAGATATCTGAATTACGTTCTTCAGCATGAAACAATTGCAACATTCAGCGTTACAGCGAGGATGTGTTGGTTCAGAGTGTTTTCAGGAGGATTGCAGTAAAGCAACTGGCCAGAGTCACTTTGTTGCCTCTGGCCAGTTGCTTTATGGTATGAATGCCGTAATACCATAAAGCAACTGGCCAGAGGCAACAAAGTGACTCTACTATGGATACCAGGACATTGTGGTATTGAGGGAAATGAAACAGCCGACGAACTGGCGAAGAAGGCTTCAAGGCTGAAGCCTGTTGGACCTGAACCTTTCTGTGGGCTTGGAATAGACCAATACAAGAAAGCGGTCCAACAATGGGAAGCGGCAAACAAAATAACGCTTTGGAGAAATACTCCCAGACTTGAGCAAGCCAAGAGATTTGTGGAATTCTCGTCGACCTACACCAGGAAGCTCATAAAGCTGCCACGAGCTGAGCTTCGAGTAATGGTGGGTCTGCTGACGGGACACTGTCGATATAAATATCATCTGTATCGCATGGGAAAGTCAGCAGATGAAACCTGCAGGCTATGTGGATCAGAGAAGGAAACGGCTGAACACATGGTATGCAAGTGTCCAGAACTGGCGGAACTAAGAACCATTCACATGGGGAAGTCGGTTCTGGATCCACATGAAATAACCGCCAAGGCTCCTAAGGAGGTCGCTGGGTTCATCAACACCATTGATGGCCTCCTTGGGATTTAAATGAACGAGTTGGGTAAAGAACAAAAGATCCTTGCGGTCGAAGTCCCCGAAAGGCTGAACGAAGCCACAACGACCCCTGTTCATTATAATAATAATAATAATAATAATAAGTAATTCGCGCGACATCCCGACTTTCGTAATGGGGCCCACAGACTTCGTGCATTTTCATCCTTTCGAATCACCGATTCGAATCGCCGATTTGAAGCGCTGATTCTGATCGCCGTACCGTTTTGCACTTCGGAAATCCTATCTCTATATTCCGCTGATTTTATTTGCATGGAAATTGCCTGTACAAATCAGTGAAATCTTATAAAAATTGTCTTTTGATCCATCGTTGAAATTACTAAATAAAATTATATCGAAACAAAACGGAAGGAAATCAGTTTTGATCTAGACGCGACGTGTAGTACGCTAATGGAAAATATCCGTCTGTTTTGAACGAAATGCCCACACATGTCGTTTTTGAATGAGTTAAAATATTTGTCGGCGTTTGATATTTGGATCGGCGATTCGAACGGATGAAAATGCACGAACTCTGTGGGCCCCATTAGACGAACGGATCCGCGACGGAAGCGGAACGGTATCTCTATATTTGCAGATCGCTCGGCGGCCTTTGACTAGGCGCTGAACACCTCGACATGAGCGGCAGAGCAGATAAGAATAACCAACCGAGCCCGATCGATTCCGGGCCCGCGTCAGGCGGCGAGACCGTGGTGGAAAAGGGGGAGACTGATTACTCGGAAGGCGACGTTCATTTAGCTTCGTTTATTATTCCACGAACGTCTTCATCGCCTGCTAGGTAAACAGCGGCGTCGCGCAGCCGGCAGACATCGCGCTATGATACCGAGGCCTGACGGCAAAGCGACCTCCCTAATTCGTTCTTAAACCGTAACCGATTTACGCGCTCGAGACGACGAGCGATCGAGGCGTCCGGAAAAAGGGTCGTTGCCAAGAGTTGCGGCCAGGGCCGGCTCGACGATATATTCTATCAGAAATTCCCAGTTACTTTTTTCGACAAGCGATGGCATTCTTATTTGGGGAGATGCACCCGAATCGAAAACTGTTTTCCTGAAATAGAAGAAAGCAATAAGAAATTTTGCAGGAACCAATAACACCATCTTCTGCAGAGACTATTTCAGAAAGTTCAACATTCTGACTTTTTACTGCCAATTCATTTATGCTTGTTTGCTTCATGTTCACGAAAAGTGGTGAATTCCATCAGTATGCCACACGTTATAGACAAGATCTGTGTATTCCGTACCACAGAAAGCCTCAAATCACTTAGCAATTAAATCATATAATCACCTTCCGCAGGAAATAAAACAGTCAAACGGTTTCAAAAAACGTCTCAGACTTCTTCTGACAACGAAGAGTTACTACTCAGTCGACGAATTTATGTCTGATGAGGTCATGTAATCAAAAAATCTATCAATAATTATTTAATTTTTGTGATTGTTTCTTTTTCAATTATCTCCCTTGACCATTATTGTTGCCATTTGTTTGTAATAATTAGCATAAAAATAAATTTGATGCTTCAAGATGAAATATATGTTTTCCTTGGTTGCAGAAAAGGATTTTATAGAATGATTAGCTAGCTGGCCCGCGCAACTTCGTCTGCCCAAATCGGCTATCGAAATTATTTTTATTATTATTAGTCCAATGTTATCTTCAAACACGAGAAATTTTGAAGAACCCTAGATCCTGATTGCCACACAGCCTACCAAATCCAATTGCATTTCCCTAACTTCTCGTATATATACATCCTACATATATACCTAAATAACTGAAATTATGTTCCTATAATCAAATAATCAGTCAATCCCCTCAATGCATGGCCCTCCCGTGACGCGGTTTCTTATGTCAGGTCTTCTTATTCTCGGCATCGCAAATTGAATTTAACCAAGTTGACAAAAAAGTTCTTGCACACTTTGAGGTAAGTTGTATCTATCATAAAAAATCAACTGCAAAAAGAGGACGTAACTGGAAATGAAGCGTCTAAATGCAAAACCAGACATTGACATTTTCCGAAAAAATGAGTTAAGGAAGAATTATAATAGAGAAAGTTACTGGCAATCTGATTCTTATACCCTCAGGTTCATAAGTAGACTTTTGAAAACCTCTATTCGTAATTCAAATGGTCAAAACTGGGAGTTTTTTCAATTCAAAACTATAATTTTGGCAGGTTTTTCTCGTTTTGCTCGGAACGGCTCATCCAACAAATGTCCGGTTTTGCATTTAGACGCTTCAAATGTCACTTTCACAAATGATCACCAAAGCCGATATTGATATAGATAACCGAACATGATACCAGATGTTTATCGAAATATTAATAATTATTTATTAATTATTAATTGTGTTTTGTGCAAACTTTGCGTCGTCCCCACTTGAAGAAATTATTGAAATCGAGAAATAGATGTAACGATGTTATTAAGTTTTTAAACTTCGATGTTTAGTTGTCAAACTTCGATGATCATCGAAAATCAATGATAATCGGTCACCCCCATTTCTAAGGAAAAACCATATTAAATACCTTGCAATTTCATATTTTCTCACTTTTTAAACCTTTCCTGGAATTCCACGAATAAGTCAAGACCAAAAATACGCACAGCAATTCATTTTTATATATACATATAAGTGTTCAGATTTTCTTTAAATTCGGTATACCGACTCTAGGATAGATCGCAGACCAAAAAGTGTTTTTTTCAGAATTTTCATATTCAATCTCGGAAGTATATCATGACATCTATTTTTGAAATTGTCTAAGAAAAGTCCATTGAAAATCATCATAGCACACTACGGTTTCTTTTTGAAAAAAATTAATTTTTTTGATTTCTCTAAAATTTGAAGAGGCACTGAAATTTCGGTAGCACTGTTAAAAAGTACTGAAAAAACTGCCCTGAAGATGTTTTTATTTCGAGAGCGTAGCGGCAATACTGCGGAAGTTATAACCAATTATAATAATTGGCCAAATTTCAAAATCACCCTGTAGCATGAAAACTGACACCTTAGCGATTTGCGGTTTTCAGCAATTTATGTTTCTCGAAAAACGAGAATATGACATTTACATTCCTTTTTTTCTATCTTGCTTAATTTAGGAGAAGTAGTACCTACTAAAACATCGAAATCTGACCACCCTGTACAACCACATATTGAATGGGACGAACTAAAAAACCGCTTTATTCGAAAATAAAACGAAACTATCACAGTAATGCGTAGAATACGCGAAGTCACCTGAAGTCGGCCTTGAAAAAAAAGAAAAAAAGAAAGTTTCACTATCACTTTGTAATTCAGTTTTTTATCGAAATTCATTATTTTCAGAAAATGCGTTGAATTTCTTAAAAATGAAAACATTGTGTTTTTATCTAACAAAAAAGCTAGGTAGGTAACACCAACTTCAAATCTAAATCAACACATACCTATGAATAACATTCAACGCTCAATTTTTTCTAAGTTTCCCCAGATAAAATGAAATAAAAAATATTAGATTACAATGAAGCTCCTTAATACCTACTTAGCTCTTTGTGTGGTGAAAACGTAACCAAACGCATCAAAACTACCCATTCCAATAAAAAAGAATCATCAAAATCGTTGAGCGTCATATTGAGTTATTCGTCCATACTCGATAAAAATTTAGGATTTTTCTAGTTTTCTCATTGATGTCATTGTCAGAACTGAACCAAAATACATACAGACGGATTGATAACCATTTAAAAAGATAACATCATAGCTGAAATTCCACAGCATGCGAGTGGAACTTCCACATGAAAAAGTCATAGTTCAAGTTCATATCCCTCGAAAAGCCCAAGAATTCAATCAAAAATAGAGGGAGTCGAATCCCTCTGTCCGCGAGTTATCGAGGGTGTCGGGAGATTTGGGAAACGGTTTAATTGGGACCTCGACTTCCACATGCAATTAAGTTGCCGTTACCCCGCCAGCTCTCCAGATACCGTCGCGCATCTGTTGTTCCGAGACCCCTATTCCCCCTCTTTATAATTGGATTATTTTCATTACGGAACCTTGAATTGGTTAATCGCGCTGTTTCGGCTGCACCTACTCATGAATAGACACGACGAAAGTCGCATTCGAGCAAAGAGGAAAAGTGGTTCTCTTTTCGAAAGTTTTTTCGACTATTTTCAGGTATTTTTTCCGAGCTCGATGCATTCTGAAATGAGAACCTGCCTTGTCGATCAATATGATTTCGACATGGGCTTTCTCATCAGTTGAATCTCCAATATTCAATACACTTTTCAACCACTGCGTGAAAAAAAAAAAAAACTAAACGATTCTAATAGCCAGAATTCTTATGTATCTTATGATTTGAAATGGTCGATTAGGAATTAATTCATCTAATGTTTTGGTTACATCTGCGGTAGACATCTTCGGATGATTTTTGATCTAGAATTCTAACTCGTAAGATTACTACTGTGAGTCAGTAACATAGGTATAGGTCGAGTTACAATCTTCGACCAAGAATTCTCTGAAGATGCATACCGTAGGTGTATCTTAATATATAAAACTAAGTCGGCGATTTTGTTGGTTACACCATTTATAACTCAAGATTGGATGAACTGTTTGTTATGAAATTATTTATTGGATTCTTTTACGGCGGGGTTAACATAAAATACATTAAAACTCTGAAAAATTTGATGAAATAGAAAAAAAATTCGAAATAATTTTCCTTCTTGCAAATAACGCCAATGGGTGTCGGTACGGTACATTTTCTAATAATATTAACGCATCTGTGTCCATGTGTTATTACACCTATCTTTCTCCTGAACACTGCGGAAAATTTTATAACCAAATGTTCTGAAGAAATCCCCATTCTACAATTATTATTGCCATTAGGCCATTAGATAGCAATCAAAGATATAGACATGACTTCATTTGGAGCAGATAGAATTAAAGGACATGGATACAATCCAATATTATATTAACATTAATGATTTCAAATCACTTATTTTGTCTTCCCTTTCTACTATTTAGATCCTAGGCCAAATTCACCACCGAATTGGATCATTACAACCATTTGAAGATGCACATCATGAATTCCTCCAAATTTACTTCATATAGGCAACATGGATGATCAACTTGATCAACGTCAATCAATTAATGCAGATGTGAGAAGAACAATTCTTCAACATCTGCAGCAACTACTTCATGAACATCATGCATTGGTTCGATTGTTTAAAACTGCTTTGGAACGTATGCCAAGTGACAATCACAAGGTTGTGATTAGAGCAGATAAATGACCTGTTGGAGCACACGACGCCAATTCAACGCCCCTACATTAGACGAAGTGGCAATTGTGATTGCAGATGAAAACTTGGAAACGCATGATATTGTTCTAACGCGTCGCAATACTGGAGAATTGCAACGAATATATGAAACACCGTTCATGTGATGCTCTACAATAACCGCTTATGTTTTAGAGAGGAGATGATGGATATTACTTCAATATCAAGATGATAAATCCATGGAATGGTGAGTACCTTTATTAAAATTTAAAATGTCTACTTAATACAAATTTGAATTATTTGATTCTAGACCAAGAAACCACCAAGAAAGTAAGCTCGATGAATGATTATTCATTTCGTTTAATGGTTCGTTAAAATGCTGATAACTATTTGCTGAGATTTCGTCGATTGTTGCAGTAGTATTGTGTGGACATGTATTGTGAAACTAGCTGACCCGGCAGACTTCGTACTGCCTCAATCGATAAATCAAAAAGCAACTTTAATATTATAATAAACTAATATGGTAGGATGTTGGCCAAGAAGTGTTTAGAATCATTTCCTATCCCAGAAACTAAAGAGCGTAGGGGATCTGGTGGTGGGACCAATTGTGGCAATTGACAATTAGATGAGTTAGCTATCCCGCCAAACTTTCTTCGCCTTAGAAATGAATAAAGTTGTACTAACCATTGGTTTTTTTTAACAAGGTGAAATACAAAACAGTACAAAATATACAAAAAATTTAATAGCATTGAAAGAGGTATGTGCATTGTTATTCATACATCTAAATAATTCATATTATTTAAGAGGTAAAGTGGGAAGTTTTTTTAATATTTTATCGATTGAGGCAGTACAAAGTCTGCCGGGTCAGCTAGTATAGTATAAAATCAGATTGCAAACTTTAGGCTTATTCCAAGGTTTAAAAAATTGTATTCAAGTTCTTCTTAAGTCAACAAAGCGAGTATTGACGTTTTGTGTAATTAGATGCTATTTTCAAATATTGTCAGAATGACAATTCTCGTAATATGTCTTAGTTTTTGGTCCGGAAAAATATTCTGTTTTCTTGTGTTATAACATGTTTGGTTTATCTATGGGAGATGATTGCTTTTCATTGGGGTCCCGTAGCGGTCTTCAAACATCTGAAGTGCCGAAAAATCATCACCTGGAAGGTCGTATCTGGTTTGAAAAAACCCTCACGACCAGAGAGCAACAATTTGTGGATTTTGAATTTGAATATCGAAGGAATTTCGAAAGACAAGTGTGATTACGTCTCCAAATTAGCCGATGAACATGGTATCAAAGATATTCTTCTGCAAGAAACCCACACGGCAACAGAAAAATATCCTCGTGAAAGAGTATTAATTGATTTTTTACAAGTTTAGCTTGTTATGTTGAAAAATTATCAGTTTCGTAACTTTCAACAGATTCGGAAAGGGGAAATTGATGGAGTTTTTTTCATTTTTTTCAAATTTTGTGACATTTCTGTCATAAATATTTATAAACCTCCGAACATTATTTGGCCAAGAAATCTTAATGTTGATGTTTTTCAAAGTAGCAAATGCATTTCCAAAATGCATTCGATTTATTCTGAATAATCGGTTTCTTTTCTGCTTTTGTCTCTTTTATTTCAGATTGAGAATTGCGAGTCGTTTTGGGAAGAATTTGTTTATCCGAGCCCATCGACGGATAACATGAAGATGATCACACTGATGTCTTTCAAGATTTTCCTGATATTTAATATTTTATGTTATTTTTTTAACGGGGAGACAGGTTTTTTCGGCTGAGGTTTTTTCCCCTGGCTGTATAGTATCGTATGATACTAGTGATGATAGTATCGTATGATACACTATAGTATTACATGGTACCCCGTTCTTTTTTTACCTCAGCTTAGGTACTGTTTGTTTCAACATTTATTGTATTATTTTAGCTCTCTTTTTCATAAGAATATATATATTTTCAAATCTGCGATTCCATTTCTTGAAGTGACGATTTTCTAAAACGGCATCCGTAACTTATAGTGGAAATCAATCCTTTTCTGGAATTTTTCCAATACCACTTCCTAGCGTTTCAATTTTTTTCCTCGTCTTTCCGATTGGCCCGTGTCGAACGGAAGGAGCGACTTGGCTGCACGTGAAAAGATCATTAAAAGTTGTCGGATGGAGGCGAGAGATATCGGCGTCGTCGCCGGAAACTCGGGGAATCTTTCGAATTTGTTCCGCGTCCCGAAAAGCGACCGCCCCACGGTCGCCCGCGGTGATTAACGTCTCGCAACAAGTAGTTAATAAATCGCGGTGTATCATCGCTCTCTCGCTCTTTCCCGAGACCGGCTAGCCGGCCGGAATAAATTATTACGTCGCTCGTCTCCTTTTCCCCGAGACGTTGAACGAACGGAGTCGTGTAGCTGGCTGGATATGGGAGATCCGAAAATCGCGCCCACGTGAGGTCCGATAAAACATCGGCAAGGCGGGTGTGTGAAGTTGGCATAGCATTTTTTGTTGTGCTACGTTTGTGCTGCTTTGTGCCGTTCAGTTTTTTTTCTTAACTAAATGACCCGGCAGACTTCGTACTACCTCAATCGATAAATAAAAAAGCAACTTTGATATCATAATAAACTATTATGAACCTTAAAGATAGACATAAAATTGTCCTGTACAATATGTGTTGCGCGAAACGATGTCGTCTGGAAGCTGACCCGGCGAGATGAATAAAGTTGTACTGACCATTGGTTTTTTTAAGAAGGAAATATATTAGGTGAAATACAAAAAAAATACAAAAACACAAAATATACAAAAAATTTAATTGCAATGAAATAGGTATGTACAGGGTGATTATTCATATATTACTCAATAGCTATCTCAGTTAATATTGATCGTACAAAAACGTTTGAATGGGCAAATTTGAAGTATTTTTATGTGCATTCAGAATTCAGTACTAAGAAATTCATAAAGGCATCGAAAACCTGAAAATTCGTTGTGAACTATTGTTTTTTAAATGGTACACCCTTTATTTCATTTTTTTCTAATCGATAGAGCTCTTTCTTCTGATTTCAAATATATATACTTTATTGAGGTTAATTTCGGCAATTTTTGAAAAATATGGATAGTTTCTTCTAAATCTAAGGCAGCTATGGAATGCCACACGATAACGATGCGATTTCGACCTAACGCACACGACCGACAATCGGTGAGCTACAATTTTGTCGGTCGAAATGCAGAACACGTATGTGAATGCACCAACGCACACGAACTACTTTTAGTCGTACCTACAAAACTGTCGGAGCGCGCTACATTTGGTTTTATTCGTAGACTGTCGTCCGTGTGCGTTAACCTCCTACAAAATAGTCGGTCACCGACAATCGTTCGTGTGCGTTAGGTCTTCTTCATATCAAAGGAACCGTGGATAAAAAAAACAACTGATATTCATTTTATTTATATACTTATTAACTAAAAGTTGAATTAAGTGTTCAAATGACCCTCATTTACGTCTACACACAGTCGATTTCTTTTAATTTATTATTTAAGGGTTTTCCTCACTATTTATGGAATATATTGAGGTTTTCAATTATTTATTCCTCTATTCTGAAATTAATCTCTTTAATATTTTGCGGAGGGACCATATACACTTTATATTTCAAATATCCCCATAAAAAAGTGTCCCTAAGAAGGGACTATAAGGAGGCCATAGAATAGAACTTCGATATAAAGAAATCTCAGCATTCTCGAGTGGCGTTACACAGCTGCCTTAGACTAAGACGAAAAAAACCTATATTTATCAAACACTGCCATAATTAACCTCAATGAAGTATATAAATTTGAAATCAGAAAAAAGAGCTCTACCGATTAGAAAAATAAAATACAGGGTGTACCATTTTAAAAACAATAGTTCACAACAAATTTTCAGGTTTTCGATGCCTTTATGAATTTCTTAGTAATGAATTCTGAATGCCCATGAAAAATACTTCAAATTTACCGTTTCAGACGTTTTTGTACGACCAATATTAACTGAGATAGCTATTGAGTAAAATATAATAAATCACCCTGTACATTGTTATTCATACATCAGAAGAATTTCTTAATTCGAGAGGTAAAGAGGTAACTTTTTTTTAATTTTACAATTCCTTCATTGTAATACTTTGTGATGAACAACATTTTTAGTTTTTTTTTTTCGAGGATGCGAGAATAAATAGGGCAGATTGCTGATTGTCCATTGTGAATCGGCATGAAATACACAGTAATGGTTTACATTGCCGATAAAAGTAGAATTAGGATTTGTTCAAAACATTTCATCATAAAATTTTCTGTAGTGTTCGGAAGAAAGAAGGTGTAATAACACATGGACTCAGATGCGTTAATATTATTGGAAAATGTAGTTCACCGAATTAATATCAAATATAATACTTTCACGAAAACGCTATTAACCGTAGCGAAACCTACTGGCGTTATTCGCAAGAAAGAAAATTATTTCCTATTTTTTTTTCCATTTCATCAAATTTTTCAGGGTTTTATGGTATTTTATGTTAACCCCGCCGTAGAAGAATCCAACAAATAATCTTTCATAACAAACAGTTCATGCAATCTTGAGTTATAAATGGTGTAACCAACAATATGGGCGACTTAATTTTATATACAGGATGATTCATAACTGTTGGGACATAGGCTAAGGGCAGATTGTTTGGACAAAAATATGGCGATAGGACCAAATATACCTCAATAAAATATTGCTGTGTTAAATTTGAATTTTTTTTTCTTTCGTTTTTTGCTAATAATTTTACTAATAATAATTTTCACGACTAACTGTATAAGGGGACAGAATAATATTTTCTTCAAAGTTTGAAAGTTCTTTATTAAAAGAATCAGAAAAGGCATAGAAGTCATAGGAGGCCATGTTGAATATTTTTTTTAAGTTACATTGTTTTTAATTATGCTTTATCGTCGAAATGAATAAATCGTTACTTCAAGTCCCCTTCCGATGCTCTGAACTGTTCAATTGTGTCTTTCTTAAAAACGAATGAAAAAATATACAGTGAAATTATTAGCAAAAAACGAAAAAAATTTTTTAACGCCCTCTATCTTTTTCCACAGCGATATTTTATTTAGGTACCTATATTTGGACTTATCGCCATATTTTGGTTCAAAAAAATCTAGCCTTGGCCTATGTCCCAAAAGTTATGAATCACCTTGTATATAGAAATACAAATGCCCCACACCCTTTTTGGACATCTTGTAGTATATCGTGAAAGGTAATTGTATCCATTAAAGATTAAAGGGTCAATTTGAATGACGTTCGTCATTCTGCTATTCGAGATCAACGTCACGGCTTTTCAATTTGCGAGCCGAAAGTTTTTCCCGTTGCGTCGTCCCTCCGGTCCTTTTTCAATTCCGGGGAAAAGAGCGGCTGGCGAGAAGGCGTCTCGGTCGCAATCAGCAAAGACCCTGCGGTAATGACGGCTGCGGAGGGGTCCGGAACAGGTTGCGGCGTCGGGGAAATAATCTCGGCCGTCCCCGCTATGCAAATAGGCGGAAGGAGCGGTGGCGGCGGCGGGTCGGAAGGAGCAATTCCCCCGAGATTGACACGACGGCGAAGGATTCGGTTGCGCGGCAGCGGCGCGGGCCAAATAATAAATACTTTAGACGGTTGACGGGACCGCCGACACCGGATATCGATCCGAAGGTGCTATTTTATCCCCGACGACCGCCTCGCTCGGATGCTTCGTTAGGGCCGGGATTGATGTGTGCGGAGTGTGTGGATCTCCAGCGGACGGACCGCCTGAATTGCACTTTTTCCTCTTCTGCTTCTTTTTATTCTTGTTCGGCTGCCGCTCTCTGTCCCGTGTCGATGTTCGATTTTCGTCGTCTCCCGGTAGTCGATCGAGGGAATTGCATGCGGAAACGCAAAAATCTGTTTGTACAGGGTGGGTAAAATTGGTGATACTTGAACTACAACTTTTTAACCGTAAGAGATAGAGGAAAATTAATGACACGTTACGGTGGTCCTTCTTAGAGAAACTGATAATGCCATCAACTGCATTCCTCTATCTTCTTTTGTTTTCGAGTTATGAATTGAAATTTGGGTGATTTCAACTTTGGCCATTACCTCCGTTTCTGTTTGTGCTAGGACGTTGTAATGCAAACATTATACAGGCACTTTTTTCACAGCAATCCAGTAGCGTACTTCGTTTTTTCCCAAGAGGGTTCCTTGCTGAACTATAACATAAACTTGTGTTTTTTCTTATGGAAACAATAGTTTGAAATGGCTTAGAAAGAATCGCCCGTTTCAGAAATATATCATACATCATACATCGCCCTCAGATTCATTCAGATATCATGAAAAATATAGTTTGTATTTGAAATCTGAATTATTGAGTATTAAGTAGGCTGAATCACAGAATAATGTCTCTACGCATGGTGTCATTATCATTTTGCGATTGAATACTTGATTTAATTCTCCGTGATTTGATCTCAGTTCAGAACAACTGTCAATTCGAAGTCATTATTGCCGTTAAAATAAAACATTTTAACATATCATATTTCTCGTAGTTTGGGAAAATTTTCATATTGCCAGCAATAATGACTTCGAATTCTAATAATTGACAGTTATTCTGAACAGAGATCAAACCACGGAGAATTGAATCAAGTATTCAATTGCAAAATAATAATGACACCATGCGTAGAGACATATTATTCTGTGATTCAGCCTACTAAATACTCAATAATTTCAAATACATCCTTATTTTTCATGATATCTGAAAGAATCTGAGGGCGATGTATGATGTATGATATATTTCTGAAACGGGAAAAAAATGGCGATTCTTTCTAAGCCATTTCAAACTATTGTTTCCATAAGAAAAAACACAACTTTATATTATAGCTCATCAAAGATACCTCTTGGGAAAAAACGAAGTACGCTACTGGATTGCTATGAAAAAAGTGCCTGTATAATGTTTTCATTTCAACATCCTAGCACAAACAGAAACGGAGATAATGGCCAAAGTTGAAATCGCCCAAATTTCAATTTTGGTCTATAACTCGAAAACAAAAGAAGATAGAGGAATGCAGTTGATGGCATTATCAGTTTCTCTAAAAAAGACCACCGTAACGTGTCATTAATTTTCCTCTATCTCAATCTCAAACGGTTAAAAAGTTGTAGTTCATGTATCACCAATTTTGCCCACCCTGTACAGGATATCCCAAATTGCTTGATTTTGACTGTTTTAGGTACTTCTAGACTAGGTAAGTGAAAACTTCGTAAGGTGTCCTGGGCTCGATTTTTGTGAAAACACCATTAGTGAAAACCGTTTCACGATATCTTAAATTTTTTTTTTCAATTTCGATTCGGAAAATGTGCCATAACTTTTTCATTTACGAAAATATCTGAAAACGATTAAAACTTTCTAGAAGCGCTGTTTTCCCGGAAGTAAGAAAATATATTAAATTTTTTTTTCTCATGGAAAAAAAACACTTTTTTTATATTAAATACGAACGCATTTTTTTCATTTTATTTCATAAAAAAAATTTTGAGATAAGAAAAATTCAAAATAATATCTTATCCCCAGTGGATCTGAAAACGATTAAAACTTTCTAGAAGCGCTGTTTTCCCGGAAGTAAGAAAATATATTAAATTTTTTTTTCTCATGGAAAAAAACCACTTTTTTTATATTAAATACGAACGCATTTTTTTCATTTTATTTCATAAAAAAAATTTTGGGATAAGAAAAATTCAAAATAATATCTTATCCCCAGTGCTTGTTGAAAGTTTTTATCCTTTTAAGATATTTTCGAAAATGAAAAAGTCTCTTCTGAATCGAAAAAATTTCAAAATGTTGGTATATCTTCAAAACAAATGAAGATATCGTGAAACGGTTTTCACTATTGGAGTTTTCACGAAAATCGAGCCCAGGACTCCATCCAACGTTTTAACTTATCTAGTCTAGAAGTACCAGAAACAACCAAAATCAAGCAATTTGGGATACCCTGTACATTCGTATATCAACCCGATTCATAGTTTCAACAAATTCGAGATAGTAAATTACGAAAATAAAATTACATCAGTATTTCGGGAAATAAAAATAAAATACTCTACCGATTAGAAAAATAAAATGCAGGGTGTACATTTCAAAAAACAATAGTTCACAACAAATTTTCAGGTTTTCGATGCCTTTATGAATTTCTTAGTACTAAATTCTGAATGTCCATAAAAAATACTTCAAATTTGCCCATTCAAACGTTCTTGTACGACCAATTAACTGGGATAGCTATTGAGTAAAATATATACAATCACCATGTACATACCTATTTCCATGCAATTAAATTTTTCGTATATTTTGTACTTTTGTATTTTTTTGTATTTCACCTAATATATTTCCTTCAAAAAAAACCAATGGTTAGTACAACTTTATTCACCCTAAGGCGGAACAAAGTTCGCCGGGTCAGCTACCTTATCTAATTGCCATTTGCCACAATTGGTCCCACCACCAGATCCCTTATGCTCTTTAGTTTCTGGGATAGGAAATGATTCTCAACATTTCTTGGTAAACATTCAAAAATAAAACAGCTGTTTCCAGACGACATCGTTTTCCCAACACATATTGTACAGGACAATTTTATATCGACTTTCAAGGTATTATACCATAATAGTTTATTATAATATTAAAGTTGCTGTTTCATGTATCGATTGAGGCAGTTCGAAGTCTGCCGGGTCAGCTAGTTAAAAATAATAATTCTTCGTACAAGAGTTTTTAACGAGTTACGTTGCTTTTTTTCGCAGGTTGTATAATACATTCGAAGTATCGAGATGAAATCTGAAGAATTTCATTGAAACTTTTACCATAATGTCTACTTCACGTTTTAGTATAATTTGGTACTGAGACAGGCCTACATACCGCCGACAGATTGGTGTTGAATAACAAGCCGGATACAGTGGAGTACGTCAAGAGAACCAGGAAAGCAATGCTGGTAGACATCGGCGTATCGAATAACAATAACGTACTGAGCAAATACCAGGAAAAAGAGTACAAGTGCACAGGCGTTGGAGATTAAGAAAGAAATCATGGAGTATGCAGATTCACACTTCGGGAAACAGATTCACCAAGAAAAAAATAATTGATCCAACTGAGGACAATGTAGAAATGAAGAAAAGGTGATGTTAGGGACTTTTCGAATGGTGTTCGGGAACCAAAAGCCAAGCTTACAAAAGAAATAACCGAATATAATAAAGTATAAATAGGCAACTTTATTATTACAGCAGGTTCTCGTTAATTCGTGCCGTGCCTACTTGGACTGGCTTGATGAAAAAGAACTTTGAGAAGGCAATGCTTCGTAATTAGAGGAATAAAGCATTTTTTGAAAATGAATAAAATCCACCGGACTAAAATAGATTAGTTTACGTCCGAGTAACTTATTGCACCTCGTTCATTTTGTGTTTCGAATATGTACATGATTCACGATTTCATTGAAATTTTTTTCATGAAATGCAATTTTTCTTCCCTACACCCGTTAGTCCGAACAGGGGTTTCTTTCTGGTTGTTCAGGCTCTACTATTATTTTCGTTTTTGCCCCTTTTGTAATAAATCCAACAGCTGAAACTACCTACGTTCAAACTCTATAGCGCCTATAAAAGCGCGCTAAGATGAGGAAGAAGAAGAAAATGCAAAGCGCCGCTATCTCCCGGCCTAGAATATGTATTTCGATCCGTTTCGCGACAAAGAACGTAACTGGAAAACCGTAGGTTGAGTCGCACCAGGCCTCGGCATGAATCCTTCGGAGAATGTTGAAAATTCGTACAGAATTGGGAGCGTTCTCTCGACAGGCCGTTTTCGCTGTTATAATTCTCACAGAAAATGGTTCATTATTTCTTCCCACGCCTGCCTTGCTCTGTTCCGTCAACAAGTCGGCGTTTAAGAAGGCGAGTCGTTATTTGCTTTTGGCTGAAGTAGAAATCATCGAAATGAACACGTTTCAGCAACGATCAGCTGTTTGAAACTGCCATCTACAGAAATTGAGGGTATTCGGGAAACGTTAAAATACGAGACTGTCGAATTCTTCGTTATAAGATAGGGAAACGCAGAAAAGATTTAAAACAAACAAGAATTAAAAGTTAACCTAAGACAAGTAAGATTGAATAGTTATTTATAATACAATATCAGAAGGCACGATGTTCTTCCAAGAGTTCAAAATTCAAAAACCAGCCACGAAGTGGCGATCTTATATGTCACAATTGTAAGCTTTCGAATTGATGGAAACATAAGTTATACTTATAACTAGCTGACCCGGCAGACTTCGTACTGCGTCAATCGATAAATGAAACAGCAACTTCAATATTATAATAAACTATTATTGAAAGTGGACATACAATTGTCCTGTACAATATGTGTTGCGACAAACGATGTTGTCTGGAAGCTGTTATATTTTTTAATGTTGGCCAAGAAGTGTTTAGAACCATTTCCTATCCCAGAAACTAAAGAGCGTAAGGGATCTGGTGGTGGGACCATTTGTGGCAATTGGCAATTGGATAAGCTATCAGCTGACCCGGCGAACTAAATAAAGTTGTACTAACCATTGGTTTTTTTTAAGAAGGAAATATATTAGGTGAAATACAAAAGTACAAAATATACAAAAAAAATTTATTGCATTGAAATAGGTATGTACATGGTGATTGTTTATATTTTACTTGATAGTTTTCTCAGTTAATATTGGTCGTAAAAAAACGTTTGAATGGGGGAATTTGAAGTATTTTTTCATGGGCATTCAGAATTCAGTACTAAGAAATTCATAAAGGCATCGAAAACCTGAAAATTTGTTGTGAACTATTGTTTTTTAAATGGTATAACCTGAATTAAATTTTTCTATTCGGCAAAGCTATCAAATATAATACTTTCAAGAGAATGCTATTAACCGTAGCGACACTTACTGGCGTTATTCGCAAGAAAGAAAATTATTTCCTAATTTTTTTACATTTCATCAAATTTTTCAGAGTTTCATGGTATTTTATGTTAACCCCGCCGTAGAAGAATCCAACAAAAAATCATATAATTCAACATTAATTCATAATGAGCAGTTCATCCAATCTTGAGTTATAAATGGTGTAACCAACAATATGGCCGACTTAGTTTTATATATTAAGATGCAAATACCCACACCTTTTTGGATACCCTGTATAATAAAATCGGAAGTACATCATATTATATATTCTGGAAGTTGTCTAAGAAAAGTCTATTGAGAAATATCATGGTTTCCATTTGAAAAAAAAAAACGATTAAGGCAGGCCGGTCATTCAAGCGAGACCAACTCCTGAAAGAATAACACCGGAAGATGATAGACGCTCGTACTGGCGAAACTTCGAGAAAAAATGAACCACGACGAAGTGACATCGAACGATGGCCGCGAAAGCCTCAACCAAATCATTAATTCGACGATATGAAATTACTAGCTAGCTCGCGCAACTTCGTCTGCCCGAATCGGCTATTGAAATTATTGTTATTATTATTGATTATTATTCCAATATCATCCTCAAACACGAAAAATCTTGAAGAAGCCTAGATCCTAATTGTCACACCGCCTACCAGATCCAATTGTTTTTCCCCAACTTTTCGTTTATGTTCGTCTAACCTATACCTAAATAACTTTAACTACAATCCTATAATCAAATAATCAGTCAATTCTTTCAATGTATGTGCCTTCTTCCCGTGACGCGGTTTCTTCGGGGTACGTTACGCAAGATATTATTCGTACACATCGGTTTTACAACAGCTGAGAATAGTATTGCTTGTTTGACGTACTTCGATATTTCACAGTTTCACCTAGTTGCCTAGAATCTGTCGACGCTAAGGGTCATTTTTGCATATCACCGTAAGAATAACATGGGTGATTCGCGACTACGCGACGTATATACTTTGGCGAATGGCCCTTATAGCTCTGAGAAGCAGGCATTCTTTCGACTCGCTTGATATTTTCTCATTGTTTCATGCTGAAATACCACATAATTTTTATAAATTATGTTATTCGGATAAATGAACTTTATTGATGTGAAGCTTAATCTGAATCCGTTCGGTAGTTCTCACGTGAAAGAGTAACAAACATCTTCACATCCTCACAAACTTTCGCGTTTATAATATTAAGTAGAAAGTACGATTTGAAGCGAAGCAGCGTTTCGGGAGTTCAGCATCCGGACGGGCGACCGGCCGTATCGTATTTCGATGCCAAACCGCGAAGCGCCCGAAATAAAACGTCACGGGCAGGACGAAACGCGCAACGTTCCCGTGCAAACGACCGACATTAGTCAAATTCGAGTAGATGTCAAGCTCCCTCCCCCTCCCATCCTCTCTCCCGAGATCCCGGCGCAAAATATAAAATCCCGAACGCAAATTTCCCCGGCTCGCCCCGTGACAAAGGATCGGTCGGGAAATTTCACGGGAGGGTCGGGGAGATAGCGAGCGATCGTTCCGCCTGCGGCGTTGGCGCATCGCACATCTGCCACTGCCGTCGCCGCGAGACGGGAATGCTAATAGCGGAAACATCCCACACCCGTATCGATGCGCCTCCGCCGCCGCTCCCCTGCTTTTCGCCGTGCCGCCGAACCGCCGAGCTGCCCACACGGTATTTACTTACCGGGCAGGGCCGGATTCAAGTCGAAACTGAAGCGCATTTTAATCAAAATAAAGTCGGAATCTCGGAATTCGAGATAATTGGCTGTGAACGTGTGAAAGCCTTTATTTTGACATCTCTAAACTTGTGTCAAACCCTACCGACTGTAGACTTTCCGCGTCCATACAATTCTGTAACGTCTAACGTGACGATGTTATCCCTCATTTTTATCGGTCGAGTTGCGCGACACAGTATGTAGTGGAACAAATTTTGTCCCGACTGTCTATCGCGTCATGAACGCCCGGAATGCCACGCCTCATTGGAAGTGGTACACTGTACCGCTCAAGTACAAAAGTGAGGCTCCTCTTATAAACTCAATTTCAAAACGTGTATTACCCAACACTAGCATCCTTTATAAACTTTTCAACTTGTTCACGAGTGAGAATTTTCGATTTTTTTGGACGATATCCTTCACTTTTCCGTTTTAAATATGATATAACCTTGAAATATTTACTAACATCCACACCATTTTTAACAAGGTCTCTTGACTTTATCATTGAAAATTTGCTCCACAAAGTTGATGAACCCCATATTTTTTATTTTTCTTCAAAGTATGCCAGGAAAACAATTTCACTGAAGTTCCCCTTCATTTTTCAATTTACGCCAGAAAATTGTTATATGCAATATCGTACTGCTGAACAGATTTTTTAGGTAGGAGTTCCAGATTTGTTCTTCTTGCAGACTCTTCAATATCCAGAGGAACAACCAAATCGTCACTTTTATTAATAATTGGACTCTCGACAAACATATTAAGCAGTTAAAAACCCAAGACGAACATTGGACAGGAACAAAATTCAAATGACAGCGTCCTTTTCTCTTTTGTTAGTAATCATAACGTTGGCCATTCACAACAACCTTTTGATTATTTGAATATCAAAATGTATTTTGAAGTTTATTGTCATTGCAAATTCGCCCCTTTCATTATCAAAATAGGGCAGTTGTACATAAAACATTGTATGATATTTGTGTTAAAAGTGATTTTATTTTGCTCGTGCAATTGTTCAATTCGCTCCGCTCATTTCACAACATTTTTCACTCACAAAATAAAACGTCACTTTTAACACTCATGTCATAAATAACTATTTAGCATGTTTTTCTCGAATATCTCCGTTTGTACAGAAATAAATTCTCTGAAATTTTTGCTTCAAAAGTTTTTTAGTACTTCGAACTGTTTTTAAGATAGAGGGCATGGAGCGAGCAGTGTTTTACCATATGTAGAGTATCATTCGAGCGGAGAACATTATATTTAAACGAGACTACCATAAACCAGTAAAACAGTTCGAAGTATTAAAAAACTTCTAAAACGAAAATTGTGGAGAATTTATTCCTGTACAATATTTTTAATCAATAAAAATAGAGATATTTGAGAAAAGCATGCAAAAAGTCATTTTTTAGACCTTTGACCCTTAGAATTTTCTGGACGCGGACACCCTACAGCCGCTAGGGTTTGGGACAAGTTTTGAGAAGTCAAAATAAAGGCTTCCACGGGTTACAGCCAATTATCTCGAATTCCGAAATGAAAACCCTAAGATGACTGAATTACCAAGCCTAGCGCTTCGTCATAGAACAAAATTTCCAAAATATGAAGTCAATAGTAGAATTTTCAAACGTACAATTTCGATTGCATTGCTTCTACTTTCAAGATTTTATGGATATCTAAAAACCCCCGATTTCGTCAGTGGCTCACTGATGATTGTAAAAACTGTTAGGGTACTTCCTGAAGTCCTATGAGGTTGAATTTTGGTGGGTGAGCTAATATCATTACACAAACATCGGAAAATTTCTAAAACATAAAACTAAGTATGTATTAGACTTCCGCAAATTTTGATGCCAGCGAAATTTGATATACAGAGGTACCTATTCACGAATATGGCTCTATGGAATATTTTTAGGAAAGATACAAGATTCAGGATTGAAATTCTAAAGGTGAGCTTCAAGTAAGAAGACGACTTCTCGTATATTTTTTTAAGATTGTAGGACCTACGGTTTTTTCAGTGACATCAACTTTCGTTTTTCAAATGAGAATACCCATTTTTTTATTGCATAAATAGATTCTATATTGAATTCTGAGTCTTTTTGATTCCAAAAGTTTTACTTTTCCCGAGAAAACTCTCTTTAAATGAGGAATTCTTTTCCGATTGCGTGATTTTTAGAATATGATACAGGAGGTCACAAATTCTTTGTCAAAGTTAGAAGTGACGAAACATAGAAAAATCGTTTTTTTCAAATTAGAACCCCACTTTTTGGAAGCATTTTCGAAATCTTCGTCAAAAAATAATGGGAGCATACGTCCAAGACTTTCATCCCGAAATGAATATTTTCCGAGATATTCAGCAAAAACGATTTTGTCCCCAATTTTGAATCTCATTCCGAATGTGTTGTTTTACTTTATTGATTTAGGATTTTTTTCGGTTGCCCCCATTAATGAATCACCCTATACAGAGTATTGCAAAGCATTTTATTAAAATATCGAAATAAGAAACCGTTACAAAGCGATGAAGGGTTTCAGAAAAACCTGAACTAACGTCTCCATCAACCGTCGTACTGCAGCATCCGCCTGATGGCATCTTTCGCTCCGCCGGTTCGTCCCGTGAACAACAATAAAAGCAACCCCTTAACCGCCCTCTTCATCTAACGGTCAGTCCCAGCAGAATCCCTTGACCAAAACTGACCTTCAGGGTCGAACCCTTCGTTCGCACCCCGACCGAAAGGACGTCGTTAACTCGAAATCCCGCCGAACGCCGAGGGTAGCATTTTTCGTAATATTATAGAGTCGAGGAGAAAGTATTTTTCCGCAAACCTCGAGAAATCTGGGCTCTACTTACGTCGGTCGAAGTTTCATTTCACCGAACGAAAAGGCGAAAGGAATTCACCGTGAAAAGTATATATTTCAACTCGAATTAATTTTCAAACATGATTTCAGTTCACCCTATATATCTATTGTACTGATATGGATCCTGGAAATGATATTTCTATAAATAAGAGTACAGTGATTTTTGCATTGACTAGTATATTCTAAAACAAGTTGCAGAATGAGCTCCTATTCCAACACGAATGCGAATTTCGAAAACGAGCGAGTTTTCGAAAGGAAAGAACGAGTGTTGAAATTGCCTTCTGCAGCGAGTATTAGACGATATTTTCTCTATTTCAGTCAAGTTTTGTGAAATCTCTCGAAATTAAAATGAAAATTCAGTTTAGTGACTTTGTATTGTATCTTGGCAATTGGTGTGACTTACGAAATTTGGCAGATTACGGAATTTGAATTGATTTGATTTGAGAATTGATAGTATCGGAGGTCAGTACTGACAACCAAAGAACGAAAAAATGTTACTTAAAATAATGCTGTTCATTACAGCACTGTTTTTATTACTGTAATCAACTCATTACGATACTGAAATAGAGAAAAATATTTATTTACTTTATGTGAAAAATCTTCGGAATTTTTGACAACTTTGAAGTGCTGTAACAGACAGAAAAATCACACTGGAAGAATTATTATAGAATGATTATAGATTGATCCTTCAAGAATATAAATAACTCAATTTCATTCGCCTATCTCTAACAGTTTAGATTTTTTGATTTTTTCCGCGAACGTCTAAAATTTCGAATATCCCATCGACCATAACTTGAGAAATAATGTTTCCAGCAAAAATCTTTTTGCATATCCGTAACCTGTGTCATTTAGTAAGTCAACATTATGAATTAAGTTTTGATCGAAGCAAACAAATTTTTTTCGAAAAAAAGGAAATTTTTCCAAAATGGAAATTTTGCCAAAAAAGAATTTTCTTCGATCCACACCAACATTTAGCAGCACTGACCGAAATGAAAGTATTCATTACGAATATGCAAACAGATTTCATCTAAAACAATTATTTTTTTAGTTATGGTCTATGGAAAATTCGAAATTTTGGACCTTCGCGGAAAAAATCTGAAAATCTAAACTGTTAGCGATGTGTGAATAAAAATTGGACCTTTTCATTCCTCAAGGATGAATATATGAGTGTAAAACTCAGCATTCGTCCAGTGTCATTTTTCTGGCTGCTACAACACAACAAATTTGACCAAATTTTCGAGAATTTTTCACAAAAAGTGATTTATTTTCCGAAATACTAGTATAAGAGGAAAACTAAATACATATTCGTAATCTACGAACAGGAATTATTAAAAAAAATGACCGGGTCGATATAGCTCGAAAAATAATTTTTTTTCGGTTCATTGCGTTCGGGTGTGTGTCAGCGATTTTTAAACAATAATTATTTATCCCCTTACATTGGACTAGTAGAGATCCAATTCGAGATTCAAGAGGCCAATATATCTCTATGGAAGAAAATTATCGATAGACCGATTTCGGTCTTTCTAGAGTTCATATGAATCGCATAACTCATTTGCCATGAGAACATAATGAAGCAGCAAGACCAAAATGTGATTCAATTTAAGGGAGAAATGAGTATGACGATCTATGTTTGCTTGGGAAAATCGGTATAGAGAATCTAAGGCAGTGTATCACTGTTTAATTCTCCTTAAACATATTCGAGGTTTGCCTCGAATGTGCTCCATAATTGATCTATCTCGTCTGATTGATTTCTTTTGCACGTACTTTTGAGATAGGTTCCCCAGTTGGTTCAAATCTTCATATGGATCCTCACCACTTTCTTTATCAATTTTATATTGGCTGTGGTCTTGTTGGAGGTTCGCCAAGTCGCGATCGCGTCTCGGATCCATCTCTGGCGTCGCGACGCTCTCGACGAAAACGTCCCGCCGCCCTGTTGCCGCAGTTATTAATAAATCTTCGAGTGGGGTCGGAAAAAGCGGCGGCCGCGAATAAAGCGGAAAAAAGGAGGACGCTCGAATGTGTGCGGCCGTCGACGGAGACGGGACGGGCCCGCATTTGTCGGCATTAATATGGCATGTGCGTGTGCAGCGGACGAAACGACGACAGGGGCGGATTCGGCTGAATTTTGCACAATATACTTTATTGAGGTTGATTTCGGCAGTTTGAAAAATATGGGTTTGTTTCGTCTTAATCTAAGGCAGCTGTGTAACGCCACTCGAGAATGCTGTGATTTCTTCATATCGAAGTTCTATTCTATGGCCTCCTGATAGTCCCTACTCAACCTCCTTGGACATTTTTTCTATGGGGATATTTGAAATATATAGTGTATATGACCCCAGTTGCGGTAACTCAAAATAGGAGAGAAAAGTAGGACTGCATCTATGAAAATCTTTTAAATTCCTATTAGAAAAAAAGAGAGAAAATGAAACAAGAAAATGGTGCACTAGAAAACTCTTCTGCCACACAACTTGAGAGCTCTCGTTAGGTGGGAATTTTCCAGCAGGCAGAATCTTCTTTCTTCTGCCACTTTATTATTTCGTTATTGTCCAAATAAGACAATATTGAGCTTTCTAAATAAACCTTAGAAAAAATAACTGTTCTATTAAAAATAGCGTTTTGCGTGTAATACCAAATTCGACACACTTTTCTAACGAACTGAAAATCATACACACAATATGTCCACAAGACTGCTTGAAGGTACCTCGTAACTGGCGATCCTCAGAGTAGTCTAGTGCACATAAATTTTGAAGAAATGAATTTGACAAAAAACCTATTTATTACGGCAACAACCCCTCCGCAAAATATTGGAGAGATTAATTTAAGAATAGAGGAAGAAATAATTGAAAACCTCAATATATTCCATGAATGGTAAGGAAAACCCTTAAAAAATAAATTAAAAGATATTGTTCGAAATTCGAACATTTTTTCAAATTATTCATAATTATATTCCTCGAATAATTATCGATGGAAAATTCCAATAAGTTCAACGCTGAAATTCTCGTACGATCGAGCGGAAAACGCTGACTCCGAGGTAGTAAGTGGGTTACCTGTGACGAATGTTGTTTAATTTAGAATAGTATATAAGCTTAGCCTGTAACGAATAAAATTATCATTCACCAAAAGTTTGATCAATATACCTCACGGCAAACTGTGGAGTTAAGACTTCCCTTGAACTTCTGAGTCTGGTTGTTCAGTTTGCCCTTCAATCTTCAAGTGTTGTTTCGAGCAAAAAGAAACAACAGATATCGACTGTGTGTAGACGTATATGAGGGTCATTTGAACACTTAATTCAACTTTTAGTTAATAAGAATACAAATAAAATAAATATCAGTTGTTTTTTTTATCCACGGTTCCTTTGATATGAAGAAATCGCATCGTTATATGTGGCATTCCACAGTTGCCTTACATCTAGAAGAAACTATCCATATTTTTCAAAAACTGCCGAAATCAACCTCAATAAAGTATATATATATATATATATATTTGAAATCAGAAGAAAGAGCTCTACCGATTAGAAAAACAAAATGCAGGGTGAACCATTTAAAAAACAATAGTTCACAACAAATTTTCAGTTTTTCGATGCCTTCATGAATTTCTTAGGACTGAATTTTGAATGCACATAAAAAATACTTCAAATTTGCCCATTCAAACGTTTTTATACGACCAATATTAACTGAGATAGCTATTGAGTAAAATATAAACAATCACCATGTACATACCTTTTTCAATGCAATTAAATTTTTTGTATATTTTGTACTTTTGTATTTTTTTGTATTTCACCTAATATATTTCCTTCATGAAAATACCAATGATTTGACAACTTTATTCATCTCTAAGGCGAAACAAAGTTCGCCAGGTCAGCTAACTTATCTAATTGCCAATTGCCACAATTGGTCCCACCACCAGATCCCTTACGCTCTTTAGTTTCTGGGATAGGAAATGATTCTAAACATTTCTTGGCCAACATTAAAAAATAAAACAGCTTTCAGACGACATCGTTTGGCGCAACACATATTGGTCAGGACAATTTTATGTCCACTTTCGAGGTATTATACCATAATAGTTTATTATAATATTAAAGTTGCTGTTTCATTTATCGACTGAGGCAATACGAACTCTGCCGGGTCATCTAGTTCTTCAAAAAAGTGAATTCGGTTTTTCAGATTTTGGATGGAAACATGACACTGCGGTTATATTTGGTTTTTCACTGCTCAAAACACAACATTCCTTAGTTTTTCCAAAGATTCAGAACGATCAATTTCTACCCTGTCAATACCTCGAATGCGATGAGTGTTGGAATTGCCTTCTGCCACGAGTTTTAGACGATATTTTCTCTATTTCAGTCAAGTTTTGTGAAAAACTCTCGAAATTCTAATAAAAATTGGATTGAAGGTCAGTACTGACAACCAGAAAACGAAAAATATAACTGAAGACAATGCTATAATGAGTTTCATTACAGCACTACTTTTAATACTGCAATGAACTCATAACGATTCTGAAGCAGAAAAAATTCTATCCTACATGAACAGAGTGTCTCGGTACTTCCTGAAGATCCAGAGATAAAAGAAAGACTAGTCGGTTTTTATCAAATAAACGGGTAGAGAATAGTATGAACATCATAATGATCTAAGTGCCCACAAGATGTTGATGAATTTAATTTACTAATATATCTTTTGATAAAATAGGTAGTCGTCCTCTTTAAGTTATCATTGATCTTTCAAACTTTTCCCTTTCCCATATCTTACGAAAGAATTGTAGTCATTCTACGCAAAATTGATTTTGTATATACTATGGAGTTCTCGAAAAAACTGAAACATTTCATTTCGAGAAATTCCCATGAAAGCTCAGGTTTTCAAGTCTCAAAATTGTCTACATTCCATTCGTTAAACACACCTCCCTGTCTTAGGCGAAATCTAAAAATTAAAAAAAGAGAAACGGCCCAAAGTGGGAACCCTGATTAACCCCGGAAGCGGCAGCAACGTGAATAAACGCATCCTCGTCTCCCATAAACACGAACCGGCAGCGATCTCCGAAAGGCTCCAACCGACCGGAGATCCGAGATAGCGACGGACTGGCCGTCTCGCGTCTCGCCTTTTTTCGGCCGGCCCCGTACGCTCGTTCGGCCGGGCCATTAGCGCCTTATCGAGCCGCGTGCAACGGGCAGCCGGCCGGCCGAGCGGCGAACAGGAAGCCGACCTCGATGATTAAGGGCATTTACGGTGACATTAAAAAAGCGCCGCTGCGACACGGCGTGAGGCGGGGGGAGGGGGGAGGCCCGCCGGTAAGAGTCGAACCGACGACTGGTGTTGCGGTGACGTGCACACAACCTGTCATTACGCGGAATGTCGGATCGCGGCCAGGCCAGAGTCGCCGACCGCTAGATCCGATTTTTGCGTTCGCTTTGCTGCCCACTTGGACGTGTCCATTACCGGCCGGCCAGGGCCGTACCGGGGCAGCGGTTACGATCGAAGAGAGATTTCGTTAGGACGACGCCTAGAGGCAGAGAGAAACGAATGCAATTGCGGAAAAAGTATTAAGTTTGTTGAACTTGTGATTCCGAATTTTGTCTATATTCCTACTAGTCTTACTTCTACCTTCGAAAGGAAGTTTTCCTTAGTTCATTTGAGGACTCATAATTCCCCAATCTTATGTACCAAACATTTTCATTTCATAGCTTTACAAGCTGTTAAAAAACAAAGTTTCAATATTTTGTGACCTGATTATAGACTTCTAAATAAGTAAGAAAATTCATACAAACATGGGTCGTTACCTATATTATTATAATAAATGTGAATGTCCGTGTGTTTGTGTTTATTTCTCCTTTATGGACTCAGGAGCCAGATGACCGATTTTGATGAAACTTTCACTATAATGAAGAGAATTTATTTTGGGAGGTTTTCATGTAGAGTTCATTCCTATAGCACGAAGAAATGAGAAAAAATATCGAGTTTTCATGAAAAAGTCGATAATCAACCCGGATTTTTCTGTCTTTTACGATCGACGCTGGGTAAACTATAAGAGATAGAGAAACATAATCAGAGACAATTTTGTAGTGCTGTAAAAGTTGTATAAAAAAGTCCGCGACTGCATATGTCTAACTGCAGAGGACAACCCAAGATAACCATTTTTAACATTTTCAGTTCAATTCAAAATAATATTCAATTTGAAGAGGGCTCCCGACTGGCATGAAATAAATTCATATAAAAATGAATGAGATTGTTATCTGCGGCATTTATTCCTAATGAAAAATGCCTTTTACAGTATAGTTTTCTAATGGATACTTTAAAAGTTATCGCAGGTTGAACGAATGCAAATGTGAGCAAGAAATTATTGAATCTACGCGAGATCGCTTTGTCACGTAGTCACGTTCCTGTCTTTCCTTCGAAACTAGGTTATGAATATGGGGTTGCGGACCTATCAGTACCGTTTCAAATTGAATTATTACGCGAGCGGAGCCACGGGTTTGAGCTAGTGGAGACATAAGCGATGTTTGGTTTTCAAATTAACTTACTTATAGTCCAACCGAATACGATACGTTTGGGTGAAACGTAATTCTGCTTCTGTCTGAAGCATTTTTATGAATACCGCAACTCGACCAACTATTCTTGATACTGTAGATTCGTAGATTTTCATCAAATCGGCTCCAGCCAATAAATGCCCTGCTGATGCTTAGAATCGCAGGCACGTAAGGAGTTGACTCATCGGTAATACATTCTGATTCCTACAATCATCAAGGCTTAAACTCCATTCTTTGAGGTTTGACATCATCATACATAAGATATAATAAGATATGTACCTACATATCACTTGACAATTCTGAATCATCCTCAATTAATTTCAGTAGTTGCAGAGTGGTTTTTTGGTCATTTTGGAATTCGTCCAAATCATGGTAGTGATCAGCCCTATTTAATTCTAGACTTCTAGGAAATCCATAATCAATTATATCTAATATGTCGAAATCATCCTCATATAAATCATCAATTTCATTCAATAAAATTCTTTCCGTAATAATTATTAAATTCACGCAATCAAAAAAAAACAACACGTAAAAACTGAAGTTCGTTTTTGACGTTATGAATATTCGAGACGGGCAAAAGTCTTGCTTAAGCCATGAATATTCGCGGCTGCAAATAGTCATAACTTATGAGGCACTTAAACTGCGGTTCAAAAGAAACGACGTCTCGAACCTAACTTCAAATCTAAGTTGGATGTAAGTCAGACTTCTATTTGACGGTACAAGTGGGCATAATTGTTTTAAATACTGAATTTCAGATAATTTATCATTATCTATTGAAATATAGTTGTTTGAAAAGAATGTCCCGAAATACCTCCTTTTCAGCGTAACATGAATTGTCGCTTTCATAATGACGAAAGATCTCATGTCCCTAGTGAACAATTCCAGACTTTTCAGTTGCGATCTGTCACGTATTTAACCCGCGTACGCAACTCCAGAAAAGAACGCGCGTAAAAAAGGGCGAATATCTCCCCCCCGACTCGGAAATTTCCCAATTAGAGGTACACGCTAAAGGATCGGCCCCACGTGACGAACGTCGTTAGCCGAGCGAAGCGCAAAGTTTAAACCTCCCCCCGCTCCCCGACCCGACGAAATACGGTAACGCGTCCCAAATCTGACGTTCAGCATCTCTCCGGCGGGCGCGGGCGGGCGGCTTTTATCAGACCGCGGAGGCGGCGGCTGCGATAATTTAATCCCCCGACCGGCGGCGCGCACACGGGCCCCGACGCCGCCGGCGGAGCGGGGATCAAGCGTATAGCGCCGCTATCCGGCGACGATCTCGCGTAGCGGATGTTAGCGAGGCGGACGTGACGCGCGATGACGATGGGCCAGGTGCCCGTCCATGGCCGCTTTTCCCGGAACGGGAATAATTCATGTTGCGTGATCGAAGACCTCTCGGCTCGTCGGCCCGACGAGCCGAGAGGTCGGACGGTTTATTCGTCTTCGTTAAACTATATCGATAATTTAGAGAGCGGACAACATATCTAAAGTTTCGATATGTCGCAGTCGGATTTTAAAATCCGTCAGTTTGCAAAATGACTAGTCATTTTGTAAACTAACGCACGATTTTAAGATACAAATAGTTTCACAATCGGCCTGAAATTTTCAGTCGCTTTCTAAACCGCGTATAACGGATCAGACGGATTGTCATATCCTATCCTTTGGAACTTTCTACCTGAAACTACTAGTTTCATGATTTTTTTAACGAAATGCAACTGGTGACGTTCACGCAATATTATGAATGACGATAGATCAAAATCTTTCGATATGGCAAATTTGGAGAAACCCGTGGAAATGGATTTTTTTGTTAATAGGGATATGCGGATGAATTTGTTATTGCTCATTTGTTATTCTCTGGAAGTTCATTTCAACATGTCCTTTGATAATTGATTGATTGATATCAAATACAGCAGAAATTACTTCTCGTAAGAAAGAAGTACTTAATTTTTGGTAGAATTGCTTCTTGACGTGATAATTTATTCAAATTTTCTCACATAAAGATTTGTACCTGGACGGTATTTGAAATTATTCTTCAGTTTTTAAGATTTTTAGTATATAATGGTGTAGAATTCAATATTCCAATTAAAAAAACAATTACATTAAGGGAAGTAGTAGCTTTTGTTTCAAACCTTTTAAAAAATGCAACAGCAGCCGCTGCCATTTGAGGAGCCCCTGCAGCAATAAGTAATAATAGTTTTATTTTTTTGTGGTCTTTCGATAATAAAACCTTAAAAGAGTAGGAGTGAATATTATTTTTCTCTTATTATTTCTGTATCCAAAATAATGTAGTAGTTACAGCTGATTAGACAAATATAACAGTCATTCAATTTGCATCAAGACAGAAAACGTTTTCAGAATCAAATGATTTGACAATTCGTCGGATGTGTTGTTCGCAGATTATAAACTGACTGACAATTTCAGACCGATTGTAAAACGATCTTCATTTCAAGAGCGTTTTAGAAAACGTTCGTCAGTTAACAAACTGCCTAGTCATTTCGCAAACTGTCGGATTTTAGTAACCGACTGCGACAGATATACTGAGCGTGGAGTTTCGCGAACCTATTTTATGTTTGCGTTTCAGCGTTTCATACCATAAAACTAAGGAGTCTGAATATATGGTGTACGCGCTTGTCATTTATCGCATGCATTTGCGCAATTTATAAAAATGGGAAAATTGTAAAAATGAGAATTTCGTTCCTGTCCAATTTTCGTCTTGGGTTTTTAACTGCTTAATATGTTTGTCGAGAATACAATTATTAATGAAAGTGACGATTTGGTGGTTCCTCTGGATATTGAAGAGTCTGCAAGAAGAGCAAATCTGGAACTGCTATCTAAAAAATCTGTTCAGCAGTACGATATTGCATATAACAATTTCCTGGCCTGGTACAAATTGAAAAATGTAGAAGGGAACTTCAGTGAAACTGTTTTCCTGGCATACCTAGAAGAAAAATAAAAAATATGGAGTTCATCAACTGGAAGACATCGAAATAACAAATAAATCATTGATTATACAGCTTCCAGATACAAAAACGAAAGTCAGTGGTTCTTTCAGTATTATTAGGAAGTATGAAGGCTATTTTCATAAGAACTTTGCACTGCGCCCTTCTGTCATCAAACATCGTCGTTTTTTCCTGAAATACATGAATAATAAATGCACTGACAATCCAGTTGGTATTAACACATTTGGGAAAATTCCATCTATTGTCGCCGAATTTCTCAAACTCCCAGAACCAAAGCAATATACAGGACACTGCTTACGAAGATCCTCCGCTTCATTGCTAGCAGAATCAGGAGCAGCAAATATTACGGATATAAAAAAACATGGTGGATGGAAGTCTACGACGGTAGCCGGAGGGATATGTTGATCATTCCATCGCATATAGAAATGTCATTGCTGAAAAAATTCTCCCAACCTCAACAGATTTTGGATCATCATCATCCAATATTGTACTTCCGGTTTCTACAAGTACTAATGGTGCTGAGGATTCTAATAATGTGTTGCGAAGCTCCCTAACGTCACAGGGCATTAATGTTAGTAATTGTTCTAGTTTTACGATTAATATTAACGTCTTTAACACTCGAAGTGCATACACAGTAGATTTCAATCTGCTGATCACATTTTCTGAATGGGTTTGCCAGTCGAGAAATTAAAAATCAATTGGCGGGTTCCATAGCATTCAATTGTGAGTTATCGTTCGAAAAAATTACCCCGAACCCCTTGTGCACAGTCCCCTCCCGCATCCAGATGGCCGAGAGGGTGGCTGGGGTGCGTGTGTGCATGCATCCCCTCATTTCCATCCGGTAGGACGATCGATGGGACTCAATCGGCCCCGAATGCAATAGGGGGGTCGAAAGACGCGGTCCGGGAGGGGGAGGCGTCGCAACGCCGACGACAATCGCTTTTTGTAGGTGCCGCTTTTTCGCCGGCCGTTTTTCCGAGCCGCGAACCTAACGAGGGGCCCTATCGATTAATGGGTTTATTCAATGTGCCCGCTGCCACGGCTCGGTTAGGGGTCGTCGAAGGGCGCACGGGGAATTAGGGCCGACCTATCGATTCCTACCGATTAGACGGTCAAACGTTCGCTTCGCGAAACCGGAATAACCATCAGTACTTGTAGAAACCGGAAACACAATATTGGATGATGATGATCCAAAATCTGTTGAGGTTGGGAGAATTTTTTCAGCAATGACATTTCTATATGCAATGGAATGATCAACATAGCCCTCGGCTATCGTCGTAGACTTCCATCCACCATGTTTTTTTATATCCGTAATATTTGCTCCTGATTCTGCTAGCAATGAAGCGGGGGATCTTCGAAAACAGTGTCATGTATATTGCTTTGGTTCTGGCAGTTTGAGGAATTCGGCAACAATATATGGAATTTTCCCAAATATATTAATACCAACTGGATTGGCAGTGCATTTATTATTCATGTATTTCAGGAAAAAACGACGATGTTTGATGACAGAAGGGCGCAGTGCAGAGTACTTATGAAAATAGTCTACATACTTTCCAACAATACTGAAAGAACGACTGACTTTCGTTTTCGTATTTGGAAGTTGTATAACCAATGATTTATTTATTATTTCGATGTCCTCCAATGATAAATTACACAATTCTTCACGCCGATAGGCTCCAAATAATCCGAAAATAGTTGCAACCTTAACCACCAAGTATTTGTCATATGGTGCCTCCTTTATAAACTTTTCAACTTGTTCACGAGTGAGAATTTTCGATTTTTTCTGAATATACTTCACTTTTCCGTTTTAAATATGCTATTACCTTAAAATATTTACCAACATCTACACCATTTTTAACAAGGGCGCTTGACTTAATCATTGAAAGTTTGCTCCACAAAGTTGATGAACTCCATATTTTTTATTTTTCTTCTAAGTATGCCAGGAAAACAGTTTCACTGAAGTTCCCTCCTACATTTTTCAGTTTACACCAGACCAGGAAATTGTTATATGCAATATCGTACTGCTGAACAAATTTTTTAGGTAGGAGTTCCATATTTGCTCTTCTTGCAGACTCGTCAATATACAGAGGAACAACCAAATCGTCAATTTTATTAATAATTGGACTCTCGACAAACATATTAAGCAGTTAAAAACCCAAGACGAAAATTGGACAGGAACAAAATTTAAATGAGAGCATCTTTTCTCATTTGTTAGTAATGATAACGTTGGCAATGTTTGCCATTCACAACAACCTTTTGATTATTTGAATATTAAAATGCATTTTGAAGTTTATTGTCATTGCAAATTCGCCCATTTCATTATCAAAATAGGGCAGTTGTACAAAAAACCTTGTATGGTATTTGTGTTAAAAGTGATTTTATTTTGTTCGTGAAATTGTTCCAGTCGCTCCTCTCATTTCACAAACTTTTTCACTCACAAAATTAAACGTCACTTTTAACACTCATATCATAAATAACTATTAAAATAAAAAATTCAAAAAGGATTATGAAACTTTCGGAATCTTTCAATGTTCTGAAGTACAACTTCTATCGTCATGATAGCTGATCAACTTTTGCTAAATGTCTCGAATTGATGAATTTCTAGGCGTAGAAGGGAAATGAATAAAATCCGTACGATCACATGTGGAATTGCAACAATTCGGACGTTTTCCACATAGACATTTCCTTTCGATCGTAACTACCGCTAAGGTGCATAATATTCTACCGGCGTGTACAGGTGTTACACAAAGTGAATAGTGCTGTTGTTACTGAATCGGCCAATTGTACCCGAGTCATTGACACCTATTTGGTGCTCGCAGGTAGCGAGACACCTATATACCGTACGTTTTTTGTACCTGCCTTCATTCATGCGCGCTTTTATTCAATAGGCGGGCTACTAATTTTATTATGTCTTAGGACGATCCCGCGGGCGGAGGATCTTACCCTTATCGCACTTGTTATCTCATTTTTGTTTTTATTGGCAGGTTGTGCTGTATTGTAGGGCACCGTTCCAACGGCGATGCGAATTTTGGTCGACATTTGGTAAACCAATCGAGTTGGAGAAATCTTCTTCAGAGAATTCCCCACCCTCTTTTTTTCAAACATTGTAATCTTGCATCCCTGATTCTATAAACCTCCAGGCTTCGCTCGATATCGATACAGGGCGATACATATAGAATATTCCCAAGGACTGGTTAGTTATTATGATACGAGAGCAGAAGGCACTGAAATTCTATCACGAGTTCAAAATTCAAAAACAAGCCACGAAGTGGCTAGTTTTATGAATGAATCAGTTTTAGGATGAGGCGTCTGTATGAGTTTACGTTTTTTTATATAATTCATTGAAATTAATGATATTCATATCGAGATTTAAATAAACATCGTTTCTCTATTTCAGTTTCGTTTCAGCATTGTTTTCAGTTATATTTTTCGTTTTGTGGATGTCAACTTTGACTTTCGATACTTTCGATACACGTCAATTCAAGTTCTGTCATCTGTCAATATTCATAACAGTCACACCAACTGCTAAGGCACAAGTCACTAAGATGTATAATTTTTCATTGAAATTCGACAATATTTAACAAAATTTCAGTGAAATAGAGAAAATATCGTCTAATACTCGTTGCAGAAGGCAATTTCAACACTCATGCATTCGAAAAAACGTTTCTTTCGGTCGTTTTCGAATTGACACACACGGTCGTCTTTTTTAGAGAAACTGATAATGCCATCAACTGCGTTTCTCTATCTTCTTTTGTTTTCGAGTTATAGGCCAAAATTGAAATTTGGGCGATTTCAACTTTGGCCATTATCTCCGTTTCTGTTCGGGCTAGGATGTTGAAATGAAAACATTATAGAGGCACTTATTTCATAGCATTCCAGTAGCGTACTTTGTTTTTTGCCAATACGTTTCCTAGCTGAGCTACAACATAAAGTGGTGTTTTTTCTTATGGAAACAATAGTTTGAAATGGCTTAGAAAGAATCGTCATTTTTTTCCTGTTTCAGAAATATACCATACATCATACTTCGCCCTCGGATTAATTCAGATATCATGAAAAATACAGTCTGTATATGAAATTCGAATTATTGAGTATTAAGTAGGCTGAATCGAAGAATAATAAGTCTCTACGCATGGTTTCATTATTATTTTGCGTATACAAAGTCGGGCAAAAAAGTATTGTAATGTTTTCATGATGTAACTAATACAATACTAATGAACAATCAAAAAAGATATATTTGTTGTATTGTTTTCGAAATGCGAGTGAAATAAAAAAATATTTCTCAACGTTCGCCAAATGTATATTTGTCATGTAAGATTATCCTACTTCAAAAGTAGTACATGATTGAGGTTTTTTTTCTTAAAATGATGTTTTTTGATAGTTCTTTGCTGTAAAAATGAAAAGTTGATGTTACAAGGATGATGGTGGACAAATCATGAAGTTAGAATATTATTGATAAAATATTTATATGATTAGGGGCTAAGGGCTAAGATATCAAAATTGAGAGGCGGCAAAAATTGAATAGCCACTGTCCAGAAGTACTTAAAACAGCCAAAATCAAGCAATTTGGGATACCCCGTACGGCGCATCGATCCCGAATCGGAATCATAGAAGGAGCCGATCGCCGATCGTAATAGACGCCGGGGCAGTCAATCATCGCCCTCGGCGCGAGAAAAGGAAGGGAACGCTCCTCATTCTTACTCTTACCTTGAAAGGGGCGTTTTCGAAAATTTCCATATTGCCGGCAATAATGACTTCGAATTCTAAGAATTGACAGTGGTTCTAAACAGAGATCAAATCATGGAGAATTGAATCAAGTATTCAATGGCAAAATAATATTGACACCATGCGTAGAGACATATTATTCTGTGATTCAGCCTACTCAATACTCAATAATTCAAATTTCAAATCCAAACTTTATTTTTCATGATATCTGAATGAATCTGAGGGCGATGTAAGATGTATGATATGTTTCTGAAACAGGAAAAAAAAGGCGATTCTTTCTAAGCCATTTCAAACTATTGTTTTCATAAGAAAAAACACAACTTTATGTTGTAGCTCAGCAAGGAACCTTCTTGAGGAAAAACAAAGTACGCTACTGGACTGCTATGAAAAAAGTGCCTGTATAATGTTTCCACTTCAACATCCTAGCACAAACAGAAATGGAGATAATGGCCAAAGTTGAAGTCGCCCAAATTTCAATTTTGGCCCATAACTCGAAAAGAAAAGAAGATAGAGGAATGCAGTTGATGGCATTATCAGTTAATCTAAAAAGAAATTGGACATTTGAAAAGTTGAATTTTAAATGTGAAAGGTTTTTTCGCTAGCTTTTAACTTTGTTAATGCATTAATTATTTCAGAAAAATTTGTAATTACGGTTAGGTCTTTTTCACAGCAAAAAAACATTAAAGAATTCGATTCAACTCGCATTCTTGAGTCTAGTCAAAACGGATAGGTAAATCTCTTCCTGCGGAGCAGTTGGTGAGTGGTGGGGTAAGAAAAATTCTCATTCCGATCTCAAGATAAGGAAAAGTAGTTCAAAGATATAAGATGAGAAAAAATGCGTTCGTATTCAAAATAAACAAAAATTATTTTTTTCCTCGAGAAAAAAAATTCAATATAGTTACCAGAAAGTTCAAATCGTTTTCAGATTTCAGATATTTTCGTAAATGAAAAAGTTATGGCACATTTTCGAAATCGATAATTTTTCAAAATAAAAAAAATAAATTCAGACATCGTGAAACTGTTTTCACTAATGGTGTTTTCACGAAAATCGAGCCCAGGACACCTTTCGAAGTTTTAACCTATCTGGTCCAGAAGTACCTAAAACAGTCAAAATCAAGCAATTTGGGATACCCTGTACTGATGACATTGAATTGATATCGTTGGTCATTACTACAACGTACCTACACCGCCAACCTATTTTGGTGATGAAATGACTGCCCGTTGAGCATTGTATTTGTAGAATTTTGTAGAATTTTTGCAAAACATACAGAATAATAATAGAAAAATTACAAACAATTCAGGAATAAACATAATATATAATATCAATGATCTCAAGCCTCGGTTGAAAATTAAGGTCCAAATACATTATGCCAAGGGCGTTTTTCATTATATTTACGTACATTTTTCGTTCTGTGTATAAAAAAAGAGTCCTCATAATGTCTTCATTTCAACATCGTAACACAAACAGAAACGGAGATAATGGCCAATGTTGAAATCTACCAAATTTCAATTTTGGCCTATAACTCGAAAACAATAAGAGATAGAGTAATGCAGTTGATGGCATCACCAGTTTCTCTAAAAAAGACGACATTTTCCCCTATCTCTAACGGTTAAAAAGTTTCAGTTCATGCATCCCCAATTTAGACCACCCTGTACGTTGAATCGATCCCGAATCGGAATCATTCCGACAGCGGCGTCACCAGAAGGAGCCGATCGCCGATCGTAATCGACGCCTGGCAATCAATCATCGCCGAGCGAGGGTGCGAGAAAAGGAATTCTTCTTACCTTGAAAGGGGCGTTCGGCACGTACAGCGGCGGATCCTTAGCCGACCCAGCAGCCTTATCCGACACCGGCGGAATCCCCTCGTCCACGTCACAAACACTGAACCGTCCGACGATCGAGTCGGCCGGCTTCGGGTCGTATCCGACCGGCCTGCCCACGTGAAAACCCTTCGCCTTCACCCAGAACCGGAACTTGCTGTTGTCCGCACTCACCACCTCCTCGCCCCGCAACGTCCTCAGGATACGCGCGTACTTCTTAAGCGTTATCGTCTTGGTTTTCGCCAGATCGCCGTACGTCTGTATCACCCACGGCTGATAGGCGGCCAGCATCTCGTCCTTGCTGTCGGCCGAGAACCGCTGCCTTTTCATGTTGTTGTTCTGCTCGCCGTTCTTTTTGCCGCCTTTGCCGGCGCCGTTAGCCGCCTTGCGTTTAGCGCCTCTCTTCCCATTTTTCTCGTCCATCCTGTCCGTCAGCATGTCGGTGGCCATCGCGTTTCCGGAAGAATCATGTGCCACTATTTCGAAAAAGGTTCACAAATCGCAACATAGACGATAATTTCAAAGTCAATATCAATCTGTGTCAACGTTTCAACGTCAGTCGATGATTTCAACGTCAACTTCGGAAAAGAATGCTCTATGGAAACGTTCCTGTGACGTCCAACATCGGATCACAAATTCGACGGTCAAAAGTTTGACATCGAAGCACAGACGACGACTTTAACGCTCGAATCGGAAAAGGAAAGGATGCTCTATGGTGACGGTTCCGTGACGTCTAACATCGATTCACAAATCGCAGCATAGACGATAATTTCAAAGTCAATAACAATCTGTGTCAACGGTTCAACGTCAGTCGATGATTTCAACTACAACTTCGGAAAATAATGCTCTATGGAAACGTTCCTGTGACGTCCAACATCGGATCACAAATTCGACGGTCAAAAGTTTGACATCGAAGCACAGACGACGACTTTAACGCTCGAATCGGAAAAGGAAAGGATGCTCTATGGTGACGGTTCCGTGACGTCTAACATCGATTCACAAATCGCAGCATAGACGATAATTTCAAAGTCAATAACAATCTGTGTCAACGGTTCAACGTCAGTCGATGATTTCAACTACAACTTCGGAAAATAATGCTCTATGGAAACGTTCCTGTGAAGTCCAACATCGGATCACAAATTCGACGGTCAAAAGTTTGACATCGAAGCACAGACGACGACTTTAACGCTCGAATCGGAAAAGGAAAGGATGCTCTATGGTGACGGTTCCGTGACGTCTAACATCGATTCACAAATCGCAGCATAGACGATAATTTCAAAGTCAATAACAATCTGTGTCAACGGTTCAACGTCAGTCGATGATTTCAACTACAACTTCGGAAAATAATGCTCTATGGAAACGTTCCTGTGAAGTCCAACATCGGATCACAAATTCGACGGTCAAAAGTTTGACATCGAAGCACAGACGACGACTTTAACGCTCGAATCGGAAAAGGAAAGGATGCTCTATGGTGACGGTTCCGTGACGTCTAACATCGATTCACAAATCGCAGCATAGACGATAATTTCAAAGTCAATAACAATCTGTGTCAACGGTTCAACGTCAGTCGATGATTTCAACTACAACTTCGGAAAATAATGCTCTATGGAAACGTTCCTGTGACGTCCAACATCGGATCACAAATTCGACGGTCAAAAGTTTGACATCGAAGCACAGACGACGACTTTAACGCTCGAATCGGAAAAGGAAAGGATGCTCTATGGTGACGGTTCCGTGACGTCTAACATCGATTCACAAATCGCAACATAGACGATAATTTCAAAGTCAATAACAATCTGTGTCAACGGTTCAACGTCAACTTCGGAGAAGAATGCTCTATGGAAACGTTCCTGTCACGTCCAACATCGGATTACAAATTTGACGGTTCAACGTCGAAACACAGACGACGACTTTAACGCTCGAAATTTCGACGATCGTCCCTGCGACTTGACAGATCTCACTTGTTGACGCGCACTAATTGTCACATGCGACTGAACGTCACCGCGCATACCTCGATTTCGAACGGCGAAATGAAAGAGCGTGAGCGCGCAACACGGTCGGGAGCGTCGGATAGACCAGAGCAGGTTGGTATCCCGTACTGGAATGATAGGGATTCACGTCTCGTGCTCTCGTTTACGGGACCCCTTCGGCGTTCCCCTCCTCCCTCCCCACCACTCCCTTGCTCGTGTACGCCGGTTATGAAACGGCCCGTGCGGGGATCGTCGCTACGGGCGCTGCTGCTGCCTCGGTTCGGCCCTTCTGTGTCGTGCTTTTGCGGTCTGCTGGATAATCACTTTGTTTCTGGCGGCGCGACCGAAATTATTCGCGATTTTTTTTTCGGTTTTTTTTTCTGGCGGTTTCGTCTGGTCGGGGATCGATCAGTCGGAGGGTTTTCTTGGTTCGACGTCGTTTGTTCGGATGGTGTAAAGGAGACGACTCGGTTTGGATCTTTCTTTCTCCCTTCGCACATATTTATTGAAATGATTTTCTCTTATCATGTGTCAAATCCGTTCATTCCGCCACATCCCGTAAAACAAAACAATGTTAGAATATTTCATTCTTACACTGTTTTCAGTAATATTTAATGATAACATGTTGGCCTACTGTCACGGATTTATTCAACTTCTGTCAAATTTCATGAGATAGAAAACAGTTCTGCCAATCAATATTTTTCAAAGCAAAAATTACTAAACGATATTTACGGCAATATTTCATTAATTTCGATAAAAATTCAGCGATTTAGAGAAAATAATATATGATACTCGTCCAGAAGGCTCATTCTAACACTCGCCACTTCGTGGCTCGTTTTGGAATTTTGAATTCGTGAAAGAATATCAATGCCTTCTGCACTTGTATCATAAATAACTAATCTGTATATATAAAAATGAATTGCTGTGCGTAAGATACGCTAAATCTTGAGAACGGCTGGACCAATTTGGCTAATTTTGATCTTGGCTTATTCGTTGAATTCCAGGGAAGGTTTAAAAGGTGAGAAAATATGAAAATGCAAGGTATTCAATATGGTTTTCCTTAGAAATGGAGGTGATCGATTATCATTGATTTTCGATGATCATCGATGTTTGACAAACATCGAAGTTTTAAAATTGATTTTGCATTATTTATAACATCGTTACATCTATTCCTCGATTTCAATAATTTCCTCAAGTGAAAACGACGCAAAGATTGCACAAAACACAAATATTTTCAATTAATAATACATAAATAATTAATTAATGTTTCGATAAACATCGGGTATCATGTTGTTATCTATGTCAATATCGGCTTGATCATTTGTGAAAGTGACATTTGAAGCGTCTAAATGCAAAACCAGACATTTGATGTATGAGCCGTTCAGAAGAAAACGAGAAAAACCTGCCAAAATCATAGTTTTGCATTGAAAATCTCCCAATTTTGACCATTTGAATTACGAATAAAGGCTTTCAAAAATCTACTTATGAACCTGAGGGTATAAGAATCAGATTGCCAGCAACTGTCTCTATTGTAATCCTTCCTTAACTCATTTTTTCGGAAAATGTCAAATGTCTGGTTTTGCATTTAGGCGCTTCATTTCAAGTAACTTCTTCTTTGTGCAGTTGATCTTTTGTGATAGATACAACTCACCCCAAAGTGTGCGCGAACTTTTTTGTCAACTTGGTTAATTTCAATTTGCGATGCCGAGAATAAGGAGACCTGACATAAGAAACCGCGTCACGGGAGGGCCCATGCATTGAGGGGGTTGACTGATTATTTGATTATAGGAACATAATTTCAGTTATTTAGGTATACAGGACGTTTATATACGAAAAGTTAGGGAAATACAATTGGATCTAGTAGGCTGTGAGGCAATCAGGATCTAGGCTTCTTTAAAATTTTTCGTGTTTGAAGACTAATAATAATATCAATAATTTTAATAGCCGATTTGGGTAGACGAAGATGCGCGGGCCAGCTAGTTTATACTATTAGTATAGATTAGTTTAGATAGAAAAGATAATACACGCAGTCAGTTTATGAATTTGACAAATGATTTTGAGTTACAATACCTCCCTCAAATATTGAGAGGTTATTACAGGATCAAAGGTTGATTTCCACCAATTAAATGTCACGAAACAGCTTGTGCAACGAAACCCCAAGTGTGTTTGGTGCAAATGAGCCTTAAAACCTACTGGAAAAATTAATCTTAATGGACCATCACACTAATTTTCTCGTCTCTTCTAAATTGTCACATCGATAACACACACGTTTTTTTAGGTACGACTAATTCTTTCAGATATCTGTTGAAATATTGTCTAGGAGGTCTGTGCATATTACTGAAAAACTTAATTTGGGTTTTCTCTCCCAATTAGGAATTTTTTTTTTTTATAATAGAAGAAAGGCCCCTGCGTAAAAATTCTAGCACTAATTTGTCAGGAGCCTAAATTTTACAAGAAGAAATTGTTGCCTAACAATGAACAAAAAGAAAATACTTTGAACTCTGAAACGTAACGTTTCGGAGTCCAAATCAGACTCCTCCTTCGTCAGACAATTACTAGTTTTCATACAATTCCGTAGAATCGTGACAATATTTTGATTTTTTGATTGACATTTGTCAATATATGATGAACATAGATTATTATTGATTACTAGATGTTCATATCGTTATTTCATTTCAAAATTCCCTGAAACCAGTTCTTTTCTCAATATATCCATCCACATTCGATCTATTTTTACTGAACAATTGGCGAGATTATTAGCCTCATCCAACAAAATACAAGCTGACTCCTTGATTTTTCTTTTATAACCATCAGGTTCCGTCATTAGAATTTTTATGCCATTCAAATCCATCATAAGATTGCCGGTATTGGAACACACATGATCTGCTATCTGCGATCTATCAATATCTCTATTTTTTATGTTATTCTTATGTTCACGTTTTCTGATTTCTAATGGTCTTGATGTTTCTCCTGTATAAGATTTTCCTCAAATACAGGGAATATTGTAGATACAATTTCTTGATTTTTGGTTCCCATTCAAAGGTTTAGTGTTTGTTAATAAAGATCGTAAATCATTTTTTTGTTTTGAAAACAGTTCTTATGTTGAATTTAGAACCAATTCTTTAAATTTTTTTTGAAAGTCCATGAAAATAAGGAATCAAATTCATTGAAATTGGTTGTTCTTGACGGTTTGTTGTTGGTTTCTGATTGTTATTATCGTTTTGACGAAAAATTGTTCTCTTTAAATTTGAAATAGTTTATTCTATGAAATTCGTTGGATATTGATTATCCTTGAGAATATCATCATTGAAATTAATTTGGCCTTTTCGTATTTCAGTTGCCTATTAAATCAATTTCGCTCATTCATAAAGTGTTTTTATAATACCTCTTTTAACACTCACTTGATGATTAGAATGAAAATTAAGATATCGATTTGTGTGTGTCTTTTTTCTGAACACACTTGTATCAAAATGATTTGGAAATTTTCCTTATCTTCTTAGATGTTTCGATAAGAAAATTTCCAAATCATTTTGAAACAAGTGTGTTCAGAAAAAAGGCACACACAAATCGATATCTAAATTTTTATTCTAATCATCAAATGAGTGTTTCTTGTTTCAGAGACTGGGAGAGAAAACCCAAATTAAGTTTTTCAGGAACGACTAATTCTTTTCATGTCGTTCAGTATTCTTTCTGACCTTGAGATTTCTGTTAAAGAAATAAAGGCCTTATTATTATTATTATTATTATTATATAAAAAAGGGTTGCGTATGACAATATGGAAGTATGTGATTAACGAAAATCCCACGCGAAGGCTCAACCGTGACTTCTTCGTCGCCAGACGAGTTTCAAAAAACCTGGGAAAACAATCTTCTTCAACGGTCAAGAAACCCCCAGCATCTCTCCATCACCCGATCTGCCGGTTATTCCCGCCGTGCCAAGAAAAAGAAAAAAACCCTTCCATCACTTGCTGCGACTCCTTTTTTCCTCGTAACGGTCAGCGGGCCGGACCGGCACTGACCTCTGACACCGCAGCATCCGACAACCCTTCTTTCTCATCCCCGAAACAGCTTCCAGCGGCCTAACCTGTGATCCCGTCCGCACCTGGATGCTGCGGCGGCGGTTACGAGCTGCGGAACTGGTTTTTCGGCCCGGGGGGGCCTCGTTAGGGGGGTTCGGGATGGCGACGACAACGTCTTGTCCGGCCGAAATGACCGCCGCATCGATCGGGCATCGGGCCGTCATTTTTTTGCACGTTCGATGGCAGCTTTATTCGGGTTACAATTTCCTGGACAGTCCTAGGATTGTTCTAAAATTGCGCCGGACAGATGCGCACTCGTTTCGATACCTAGGACCGTTCTAGGACTGGTTCAAGTTTTGAAAAACCCGAATACATCAAACGATCCAAATATGAAAAAGGGAAAATAAAAGCATTTCAGTTTTCAGCACGAAAAATATATCTTGTCAACGATATCTTCATTGAAGATAATCGATGGCATCAAGATTCCGGCCAAGAACCATCACGTAAAGCATTCACCCAGAATAATCCTAAAACAGTACCTGCCGAAGAGCAGGGACAGCTTTCGGACTGTTCTCGGACTATCCCATGATTATTCGTAAAAACCCGATGAATAGTTTAAGGCTTTCAATTTTGATGGAAATTTAGTAAATACTATCTAACTACTTTAGACTATTTTGGATTTAATGGCTTCCCATACAAAAAATATGCTAGCGTGGATTATTATTCAAAACTTTTTCGAAAATTCATTTGTTTAGGCAGAGCATGCTCGAATAGCTCACAGAGGGCAGGAATTTTTCTGATTTGGCCAAATTGCACAAAATTATTGTAGGTGAGATCTTATGTATTTTTCTGATAAATAATAGTATATTCTAAAACAAGTTGCAGAATGAGCTCCTATTCCAACACGAATGCGAAGTTCGAAAACGAGCGACGAAGGAGCGAGTTTTCGATAGCATGAGTGTTGAAATTGCCTTCTGCAACGAGTTTTAGACGGTATTTTTTCTATTTCAGTCAATTTTTGTGAAATATTCCCGAAATTCAAATGAAAATTCAGATTAGTGACTTTTGTTTTGTATCTTGGCAGTTGGTGTGACATACGAAATTTGACAGATCACGGAATTTAAATTGATTTGATTCGAAACTTGATTCGATCGGAGGTCAGTACTGACAACCATAAAACAAAAAATATAACTGAAAACAATGCTGTAATGAGTTTCATTACAGCACTACATTTAGTACTGTAATGAACTAATTACGATACTGAAATAGAGAAACTCTTATTTCAACACGATTTTATATCAGCACCTCAGAGGCAAAGTGTGTTAATTCACATTTTTTCAGACACGAATAATCTACAATATTAGATTCACGTTTTCAAATTTTAGCTAGTGGAACACATTTTCAACTCCCTAGGTACATAATTGGCTAAATAATGGCAGTAAACATTCTTTGAAACAATAATCGATCTGAAAAATCTCTGTTCTGACTAATTTTTATTTTGTGACTCAACACACCTTACCTCTGGGGTGCTGATATAGATTTGAACTGAAATCGTATATTCTAAAACTAGTTGAAGAAGGAGCTCCTATTCCAACACGAATGCAAAATTCGAAAACGAGCGACGAAGGACGAATATTCATTCAAAACAACAGATCGGAATAGTGATACGATAAATTTTCTACTTAAAGCAGTTTAAGTCAGAATCGAGTTTAATACATCACGTTGCAAACGGGCATCAGTGAGTTAACTCTCACCTGGAGACAGAACAAAATCTTTATACCAAATTAAAAGTTGCTTCGTTGGTTTAATCCCTCTGTTGAACTTGCAGTTTTCTAGCGAAACATATGCAGACAATATTTTTTCTATTATCATCGAAATGAATACCATCTTTAATTTATACGCTCTTTGAATTTTCATCTGAGATCTGGGGGAATGAAATCATATTTTGTCACTGAGAGATCGGATAGACCGGTTTCGGCCTTATTTGGGCTCATCAGTGTCTCACATCCCTCCGAGACAAAATCTTCATAAAACACTTTTGAACCAACTACATACTTGGTAAAAACCTGTTTTAACTGAAAATATTTTATAACAAAGGATCTTTCAGGACATCTACGTGATCTTGAAGAACATCTTCATGTTATTCTTACATAGACCGAAAAAAACGGAGTATTCTCTAATCTTACCGAAATTTTCAATATGAAATGAAAAAAGAAAAAAGCAGAAAAAATCAATTATTATAATATATATTGAATTGTCTTATCAGGAATTCGGACTGTATTTTTTCTATCAAAATTTATTCAACTTGCTTACGTTTCGGAGGTATAATATTCCTCTTTCCTCAGGGCTCATGAATGTTAATTTGTGAAAGAGAATTGCAAGGTTTAATAGACAATAATACTTAGTTGAAATACAGTCAACTTTAGAAATCTTTGCTGCAAGACGTTAACAATGTTGTCAAATATCATATATATTTGACAATACTGTTTATTGTTAACTGTTAACGTTAAATGAGATTTTGTGAAGAAAATTCATATTTATATGATTTCAAGTTGCAGGAAATAAAATTAATTTTAGCCTGTACGTCTGCAGCGTATACAGGGTGGTTAAGAAAAATCGAATATAATAACGAAATTTTATTCCCAGTGAATTCAAGCGTTTTAAGACTATCAATACAATGTATGGTCTCCACAGGCATCAATAACATCTTGACATATTCTTTGCATACTACACACGAGGTTGTTGAACATTTCTTGAGGAATTTAGTTCCATAAACGGGGTACAATCTCTCTCAGATCATTTAAGGATTCTGGGGCAGTTTGATGATTATCTAATCTTCTTTGAATCATATCCCATGCATGTTCTATGCAATTCAAATCTGGTGACTTCGGAGGTATTGGTAAACGTGGAATACCAAGCATTCTCAACTATGGCTGCACGGTGCGGTCTAGCGTTATCGTCTAGAAATTGAAAAGTTTCACCAATAGCAGCGTGAAAATTTGGCAAAACATTGACAATGACATGCTCTCTATTGTGTAAGGCGGTCATATTCCCAGGACAAATGTGTAAATATGTGCGCCGGTTGAAACATATCCTGGTCCATACAATAACGCTACCCTCTCAGAATGAATGGACTTCTTGGACATAGCGACGATTACGGGGTATGCGTGGGATTGTCCATACCCTCATTCTTCGGAAATCTGAAAATCGTCCATTCTGGATTCATCAGTGAAGAGGACATTACACCATTGATCGTTCCAATTGATATGTTGCCCTGCCCATTCCAGTCTTTGACGCTTATGATCACTCATTTTAATGGACTTCTAGAACCTACATTCACCTAACTCAAACATCGTCTGATGGTTTCGATGGAAACTTGAACCCCATCTACATTTTGAATAGTATTCCGTAGCATTCCACAAGTAGATGTATAAGCTTTCTTCTCGCCGAAACGGTGATGAAACGATCCTGAGCAGGTGTTGTTTTTCGTCGCCCCCAAGCCTTGGTCTTTCCAACACGGAATCTGTCTCCCTAAACTTATTCCAAAGTCGAGATATCACACTTTGGCTGACTTGGAGCCTTTCCGCTACAACAACCTGAGTAAGGCCACCTGTAGCATTCCAATAGCCCTATTAGCCTCAGCGTTTGTTAATTTACGTCTTGACATTTTCAGAAAACTCGTTTCAAATCGAAGCCGTTGATAAACTGACTCCATTTCGAATTAAGAACATTCATGAAGCATATGAAAAGAACCAAACTTCAGAAAAAAGGCGTCCAGATTGACGAAATGCCTCATACTGATTTTTATTGGATCGATTCAAGTTATTATTGAGTTTGAAATGATTTTACAGCGATACTTTTCAAAACGATTGAATACGATATCCCTAACTCTTGTGGAGCAGTATATTTAAATAGAAGTGAAGTAAAAGACACCACATTGTTATAAGTACCTACTTGAACCAGTTTAAGTCTTAATCGAGTTTAATACATTACTGTGCATAAGGGCATTATTCATTTTTAGACAAACCCTAATTAATGAAATCCAATTGGATTAAAGAAACTTCGAAATCCAATAACTCGGAAACGAAATCTTATCAGCAAAAAAATTCTTTTATACGTTTCATCAAGAATAACAGTCCGTATATACGTCTTTCAATTTTTCGCCTCGACTTTTGAATTTCCCTTCATATGCCTTTCAATTGACTAATGGAATGGCCTATCATGGTGAATCACCCTGTACATAAATGAGGCTATAGCCTTATAGGGTCACGAAATGTTTTCTTTCCATACCGATTTTATGTGGACGACTACAAAAGTATTATAAAAGAATGAAGTAGCATTCTCGGTGAACTACCGTCTTCAAAAGACAAAATGCAATTGCAACACGAATTAACTCACCTGAAAATACGTAAGGAACATACTCCCAATGGCTCCATTCCAGCGTTGGTTTTGCAGGTGCCAGTCTTACGAGCAGTTTTGTTAAAGAGGAATGTTAATCATGCCTGGAAGAAAGAAGGAAATTATGACTGGTAGTTGAAAATGTACCTCAGGTTGAATCAACAGAGTAGTTTTAATTAACACGGAACATTTCGTAGGTTTGATTGCAGACAAAGTAAATTTAGAACTCTTCAAGGTTGAGTTAAAAAATCATTTAATATATATATATATATATATATATATATATATATATATATATATATATATATATATATGTTGAAGGTATTATTGCTGACTATTTAGATACAGGTTCTTAATTTATTGGGAATAGCAGCAGTTGAATCAAATAATTCGTGAGTAAGATCCTTGTAACCTTGTCTTTATGTTTATCAATTGTATTTATTCAGTTCTCCTGATGAAGGGACAATAAATGTCTCGAAAGCTCGAGTGAAGAAAAAAGAGTATTATTTGATTCAACTGCTGCTATTCCCAATAAATTAAGAACCTGTATATATATATGTATATATTCAATATCTCCTCCATTAGTTCCATACCATTAGTTCCATACCACAGACTAACCCGATACGAAAAATCTCATAAATATATGGGAATAAGATTATATAATGCACTTCCTATCGAGTTAAGACGCATAGATAGTACACTTCTGTTTAAAAAATTATCAAAACAATTTTTGCTTGCGAATTGCTACTATACTATTGATGAATATCTTATGCGTTAACATTATTGTATCAATGACATATCCTATACCAAATGTATTTGCTTGATGTTAATATGTGGTTTTATGGATAAATATATATTATTATTATTATTATTATTATTATTATTATTGTGGATAAATGAAGTAAATTCCAGAAAAATGCTGTGTTTCCATCTATTTCAACCCCAAATTATAGTTTATGTTGAATCCAACACCCTTATAACTGAAAAGTTAAGATATAAAGAGTTATAGACTGGATTTTTCCAGCGTCAATCATCAGATGAAAAATATAGATGCACTATCATATTGAAGGTTTGTCCGATTCATTTCCTTCAAATTCTTCCTCAATCAAGATATTGAAACTCAACTTTCTTCATCTACCACAAAAGCATTGTATATTGAGAAAAATGGTTTTGAACGAAGAATTATATCGAAGAAACCCCTTCATACATTAAATATCAATAAATTCACAATATTATCTAATATCGAGTATTTTTCATTTTCCCGATTAACATGCATAAAAAAGACTGTTATTCAAGCTTCGCTCCCATCGTACCCTTGGAAATGGTACACCTGACTAAATAACCAGCTTCTTGCCTTAAAACGCGCGCAATTCAAAAACGTGGCAGTACTGAACCATAATAAGTATAATTTGAAAGTGCATCCGTTTACTTCCAACCATTCGAATTATAATATATGCCGGTAATCAATTCGCCACATGCTATTTTAGTCAGTAGACTTGGTTCTCAGTGTTATTATCTTTGCTCACTGACCAGCCACTCAAAAAATTTCAATATTCTCAACCATTATTTTAAAAATGGACATGATCGTTGAAGTAATTCTCCAACAATCGGAAATATTATTGTCCCATTGCGAATTGAAACTTTGACTGTTCAATGTAATCGAAAAAAATTCTTCTTGCGTGGCATCTATCGCATCACTCCCGTACTATGCGTAAAATCCTTAGCGACATCTGTCGTCCTTACTTAAATGTAACCACCTAGAAATCAGTCAACAACACTGCAGATTTCTTTGTTGATGTGAGCATTCCGACAGAAGTCTCTAGTTTTCTGTAGGGTGATATCTGTGATTGAGAAGGACAACCTGCAAATTCCTTGCTTATAAACCTCTAGTCAAAGATTATAGAGTATAAAGATGGGAAACGAAGCGACTACAGTGATGTCAGTGACATCTGTTTTTCAAAAGTAATCGTGTTATGGTTAAAATATTTAATTAGGGTCCATTTGGCATAGATTAAATAGAGATTATTAGTAGGCTGTTGTCAATTTTGAAAGAAATACTTGAATAAATATTTCTGCTGAATGATTATTTTCTCGTGTATTTTCCACTGGAATAACTCGAAATCTACAAGAGTAGCACCTAGCTCACTCCATAATCTTGGTTTGTGTGTTTTTCTGTTATAAATTTTGTGTTAGAAACTGGCCGACATTCGAAATGCATGGTGATTAATTGCAGAAATAATAGAAAGAATAATCTTGAATGTGCATTCTTTTCATTACCAAAGAGAATGGAAATGTAAGTTTTGAAACTCGTCTCATGTAACTGTATTGTTCATTTTATTTTCAGTGTTGTCAAATGGATAGAGGTTTCGGGGCAAAAATATACTAATAGATTTCAAGCGAATAACCGGTTATCATTAGTAATTACCAACTGCATTCAAGCGCTTTTGGTCATTCAAACAGGTAATTCATTTGAGTAAGGGCTATAACCAAGGGCAAAACCAACAATACCTGCGGTATTTACCGGTTATTCGCTTGAAATCGATTATTGTTTTGGATAATTTGTTTGCGAACCGAATTTTCTTCGGTCCCATTCATTAGATCAAGAAGTTCCACTCATAGAGGCAATGGTGGTCAGAAGAACGTCTTATACCCAAAGGTTGTGGTTCTCTTGACGACCCTTAAAGCAGTTCAACTCATCTTCTAGACCCTCTGGACTCATTTAGGTCAGAGAAAATATACATACTAATTTAGGTTAACATACACTGGGTAAGATATGTATGAATCGGGTCCAGAACAACTATTTGACTTATCGATGTTCGATTTATCGAGAGTTCACTGTATGAATAAGTTCTTGAAATTGTTATAATAATAATTCTCTAATATGTGAACAAATTTTTGAAATGTTCTCAATTTCATTATTATTGTATCATTTCAAATAAAAATATAAAGAATCCAAAACGTATTTCATTTGATTCAAAACAATGTGTAGATGGAAAATATAATCCTGATCAAAAAACAGCTCCTGCTTTTGTTTTATCGATCAGGATGTTTTTCTAAAAGCTCGACAAAGAGTACTCAATTTAATGGAAATTTATGAGAAGTATAATTCGAATTTCGCGCCTATTAAAATAGTTTTCTGTACTGGATTATGTTTTCAGCGCCATCTAGGTGTCAAAATTAAGAAACTAGCCAAAAATCGTGTTCGGATTTTAGTACCACAGATGTGAGGGCGTTTCCTATCTTTCTAACTCTATAATCTTTGCCTCTAGTCTTTCGATGAAGTGTAGTTGAGCAAGTTGGATGGCAGAGGGCGCTTTATTCAACTCCACCATTATTATATTTGTCGTGATATAATCTCATACATAGATAAATAATAATCTCATATTCGTCACTCTCATATACAACATATCGTCGGCGACACCGCAAAACCAAGTAACTGCAAAAACTGAAATTTTCAGGAGGCATTAAAAACTTAATAATTGTGGATTGATGAATTCGATTGAATACGTTATAATTGTCCAATCACTTGGATAATTAAATTATCTAAGTGATTGGATAATTATAACGTATTCAATCGAATTCATCAATCCACAATTATTAAGTTTTTAGTGCCTCCTGAAAATTTCAGTTTTTGCAGTTACTTGGTTTTGCGGTGTCGCCGACGATATGTGTCATTGGATTCTTAAGAGTCGAATTCGGAGTCTAATTTAAATTGACTTCATCAAATAAGCATCTCAAACTAGAGCCCTCTATCATGTAACTCCCCCAACTAATGTCCATTGAATAACTAGTGTTATATAAAAAATTGCAAAATGAAACATTAGCTTCAAAAGCATCGCCCCTATCGTCACCTTGGAAATGGTGCACCTGACTAAATAAGCTACTTCTTGTCTTAAAGCGGGCGCAATTCAAAAACGTGGTAGTACTGAACCATAATAAGTATAATTTGAAAGTGCATCCGTTTACTTCCAACCATTCGAATTATAATATATGCCGGTAATCAATTCGCCACATGCTATTTTAGTCAGTAGACTTGGTTCTCATGTGTTATTATCTTTGCGCTTTCAACAGCCACTCTAAAAATTTCAACCTGTCAAATTTCCAAGGACATTCTAGTCTAGAATAAATAAGCTTTGGCTAGTTTATAAAAAATACGGAACAAGATGCATCATTTCAATTTTTGCCGAAATATACGGTGAGTTAAAGTAACAAAAGTGCAATTACTGAACCATTAATTTCCTTTCAGAGAAATGTTTACAAAGGTGCCAATATTCTCAACCATTAAAATGCACATGATCGTTGAAGTTATACTCCAACAATTGGAAATATTATTAACCCATTGCGAATTGAACGATATAATTTTTCTCCAATCCGTTGAAACTTTGACTTTTCAATGTAATCGAAAAAAATTCTTCTTGCGTGACATCTATCGCATCACTCCCGTACTATGCGTAAAATCCTTAGCGACATCTGTCGTCCTTACTTAAATGTAACCATCTAGAAATCTGTCGACAAAATTGCAGATTTCTTTTTTGATGCGAGCATTCCAATAGATGATTCTAGTTTTCTGTAGGGCGACATCTGTGGTTGAAAAGGACAACTGTACATGCAAAATCCTTGTTTGTAAATCTCTAGTCTTTCAAAGAAGTAAAGTTGGGCAAGTTGGCTGGTAGAGGGCGCTTTATTCAACTCCACTATTAGTATATTTGTCGTGATATAATCTCATATTCGTCACTCTCATCTACAACATATGTGTCATTGGATTATGAAGAGTCGCATTCAGAGTCCAATTTGAATTGATTTCATCAAATAAGCATCTCAAACTGAAGCGCCCTCTATCATCTAACTCCGCCAACTACTGTCCATTGAAACATTAGCTTCAAAAGCATCGACAGATACCTTTTTTTTTTACCTACAGCTATTCAATTGAGAGTAGTTCGATGACAGAGGGCGCTTTGGTTTACGGTGTTCGAATCAATTTAATTGAAATTCTACTACGAAAAGGTCATTTGCAAATCGAGCGAAACAAATATCATGGAATTGTGGGGACAATTATAAGATTGTATATTAAAAAATATCAAATTATCGGAGTTGGCTAAAGCGCCCTCTATCGGACAACTTCTAAACAATATCCAGAGAGTAAACAGAAATAGGTTTCTGTTTTCTAAAGATACCGACTACCGTCTGCCATCTATTGGTGAACTAAAACGCCAATGGCAAACTTACACGTCTGTTTTGACGCAAGCTGCAAACTTCTCTCACCTAAACTGTCAGACGTCACACATTTCAAATTTTGAACTCTGAAGAGCTGGAAGTTCAACAGGTGGGGTCAAAACTTAAAACCAGTTAAAATGAGTATGTACATATTAGTTTTTGTTTTCGTAGTTTACGTGCAAACAGCATATTCGAAGATAGACCCTGAAGAGTTAAAATGTTTGGGTAAGATATCCCACTTGTTTCTTCGGAAGAATGAGACTCAAGTCGACAGTTTTAATGCATATTTTAGCTTCCTAAGAAAAATAATATGCTGTTGGGAAATTCTGGACGATTAACTTTTCCTTTCAAGAATTTTTATCGAATTTCAGTGTGCAAACAGAGCATCGACGAATTGAAGAAAGCTATTGGATCTATAGATCCCTCTAAAAAAATCGACGTGGGTGGATATCACTTGGACGCTGAAGGAAATTTCAGATCCTCTAAAGTGATATCGGCAACTCAATCTGAAGTCCTCCTGTCCGAGATGATAGACCAGATATGCGACAAAATGGAGAACTATGTCAGGGCAACGTGGAAAAGCAACGGCACTCTAACACTCCTGAATCTCCTTGACTCTTCTGGGGCTATGAACGCCAAAATGTCGGAGGTTGATATCATCCAAGACGATGATCTTAATAAGAGCCTCCAATACTACGTAAGTTGCTTTTCTCACATTTTTCTGGTCTATCCAAGTCCATATCGTATCATTTTGACCTTAAGTTGACAAGAAAGAAGTTTTCAATTGCACAAATGAATATACTTTACATATATTTCTTTATCGTTCTGTATTGTAGAAAATTTGTTTTGTTTCAATCTTTTTTCATTTCACTTTTCTCTGCAAGTTTTGACATTGTCGAGGGTACAAAAGGTAGGTTTGAACATGAATTAAACTGCTATTTTAACTTTGAATACATGTTGTATTTCTTTTCCAATCAGTTATAGAACTTTTGTTCCTAACAATTCAATTTTACACCAGGAAATGTTTATTTTATATCGAATAATAATAGGATATTTTCTTCCAGTGTTCCTCAATCATGGAAGAGAATGAAGATGCTGTTATTGACTATTTTCGAGATAGTAAAGGTGGACCAATTTGTTCGGAAATAGGATTGTGCGAGAACAGAAATAATGTTAAAGAAGATTTATAACAGTCCCCAAGTTATTGTGATATTTTTGATAATGATAAACACTGTTTATGCTTGTTGAATTATAAGTTTTTCTAGTACGACCCTTCATTTATTGCTCTTTTGTGTTATTTAGAAGTTATAAAAGATCAAATTGTCAATTTCCAAAATTTCTTCAAAAACTTTCTAACATTTTCATAACCAGTATCTGATAAAGCTAAAATTTTGAAAGCTTCATTTCAAAGTCATAATCCTCGTTTCGGTTGCTTTAAAATGATCGTTAAAGATATTCTATCATTCCCCCAAAAAAACTACAAAAAAGGTGATTTTCAAGCTTTTAAATTTACTTTCTATTGCCTCAACATTTATGGTTAATCAGGTTCAATTGAGAATGTAAATATCAGGAGTTTCTTAAACCTGCATCTTTTGAACACGATTACAACTATTTTCATAGATATAGATATTTTTTTCCATAGAACTTGACAGCCCGAATATGTCATCAAAAACAAATCAATTGGTTATCCTCCATCTAGCAAGGTACTAATAACTCGTTTCTGTCGTGTTTTTATGAAAAGAATGACTCATTAATATCAAGATTTTGGAAGACATAATTTGTGCATGTTTGTTTCTATGAACAACAGTGTTCAGCATTTTCGATTAAAAATACCTGCTTATTCGTTACTATAGACCCTTCTCTAATTTAAAATAAGGTTACCTTGAGAATTCATTGTGGTTGCTCACACATTGTGGAAAAAGTTTATCTTTATTCTCCAAAATTCACCTCATCCATATTGGCATAGTACTGGAGTCAAGACCAATCGACATACTTGGGTTTTCTCTGCTGAAAACGATGAGACAAAGTTAAGAATGTTTGTGAAATAATAGCAGACATCATACTAACAAGGATTGATAAAAGAATATTCACTTCATTTCAGGACTTGAAAAGTTTTATCGCATTTATTTATTAGTGTAGTCATTACTTATAGCACAGAACAGCAAACATCACAGAACATCATCAACAAACCTCCTCATTGAAATCACAGAGTAAATCAATCTTTCTTAGTCAACATCGAAGATTAGTTATCGGGCATCAATTCACTGTTGTCTTTTTAATTTTCCTCAAATTGTGAGAAAAACCAAAAAGATTTGTACGAAAAATAACTTTTTTTCGAAAACAAACAGCGGCTGATCGTGATCATAATTATTATTTCTCCCGTTTTGACGTGTAGATCATAGAGGAGCAAAACGAACGCTTTCCATTTATACCTGTGGTGAAATTTGGGCATGAAAACATAAAAGAGCAGAAGATTATCAATTACCCAGCTCAGAAGCAATGTATTTTTTTTTCTTTCTAGGATTTAGTTAATTTTGTGAGCGTAATGGACTGGGCGACAGGCTTAAAACCTTAGTACAGTTTGAAAAAACGCAAACCTAATCGATGTTAGCTCCTATAGAAATTTTCGACGACATACCTTTTGTATTTTTTTTTTATTTTCAAGCCATATATATTCAAAGGTATGAAGGGGCTCGCGCTTGCCGCTGACCATTCAGTAGGTCAATAGGAGCATGAACACTGCGTTGATTTATCAGAATAATTAAAAACGTGTTTATTTTATCTGTCAATCTATTAAGTTCTGAGATTTAAATTACCTATCAGGTAATTACTGAATAATGAAAGGAAACATTATTTTATGACCTCAACATAAGCTTAGCAAAATCCATAAAAGGTTTGAGAAAGGTTTGAAATGTAAAGAAAAATTTTAGTACAAAAAATCAATGTGAAATACACATATGTGTTTCAATTTGAATATCAGCACCTCAGAGGTAAGGTGTGTTAAGTCACAAAATCAAAATCAGCCAAAAGAGAGATTTTTCAGTGAAATTATTGTTTCAAAGAATGTTTATCGCTATTTTTTATCTAATTGATGAACCTAGGGAGTGTAATCTGTTTTTCACTAGGTAGAATTTAATGACTTTAATCCAATATTATAAATAAATCGTGTCTGAGAAAAATGTGACTTAACACACTTTACCTCTGAGGTGCTGATATGGTTGATGTGTTTTACCTTTCAGTTTGAAGCATGATCCGCCACTGGTGTTTCAAGTAACACAAGGACTAAAAAATTGCAGAACGTTCACATTTTTCGTCGGGCAAAGATGCTTCATTTTCGTTCCTCGATTTTAGACAAACACAAAATAATAGGGAACATTTTACGATTGGAATATCTTATTCCTCAACGATCACACATGAGTAATTCCATCAATTATTTTCCTCACTCACCAAACAGGCGGCAACGTTGTACATGTACTGATGTACAGATGTCAGATTGTTGCCCTTGAAAGTAGAACTCGGTGGAATCATCCTATTTATTACTAGGGGAGTCCGCCTCGGTAAAAACATAAACAATGCGGGCAATGTCTTTAGAACTAGAAAATACGGAATTGCGGTGTAGAAAAATCCCTGGAAACATTCTTCAATGTCAAAATAAATCATGGTGGAATGATTATTCGAAACGAAAGCATAGAAATATCGTAACTCAAAATGTGCAAGCGTGTAACATTTGAATGGAGTGAATGGATTCGCCCAAACGAGCTCTGTGAGAATTCAGTGCGCACGTCTTTCCACCACCACTTTCACAAGTAAGCAAATGCAAAGCAAAGCCAGTATTAATTCGGTCATCGCTGTGGGAAGTTCTAACAGAATGCGTCACAATTTTTTCTTTAAGAAAGATAATGTGAAGTTTGAATTACCTTGTGATTATCTGGATTTTCCTGAAGAAAAGAGAAACTCGTGCATCAGTGGAATAAAGTTTTGCAGTTTGAAGGGCTTTCATGAGGTGAGTACTTTCTATTCATGAACCTAAAGTAGATATTCGAGTTATTTACATTTCATTGTGAACCTTATTTGTGGAAACTATCGAAAAGAATATCCTGAACACCTCTTATTTATAGTTGTGCTTTCTATTTATATAATTTTCACTTATAGTGAATTTTCTGTAGGTTCAGAGAGTCTCACGAATGTTGTGAAATGCCGTTCAATCCTGAATATTTGTTAAAGTCATTTTTTCATTTTGAAAGAAAATTCAGTTGTTTGTTGTCGGTGACGGGTGACGTTGCGTTGCAATCACTTAACTTGGCAACAGAGTGAAAAAATTAATAGCAAGCGTGCCATCGGATTGTCATAATTGAATGAAATTTCGAAAGCATGTTGCTTGAATTTCTGGTGTGATAGTCTAAACCTTCCTAGTTTCCAAGTGTTCACGCTCAATCTTTCGGATACGCTTCAGAGATCGAAAAAGTTGATCGTTCTCACGTCGGGAAGTAACCATACCAACTGGAATAATTTAATATTTGTTTACCACGATGAAACTTTACGTAAGAATTTCTTCTAATCCATACCAACTCTGTGTTTAGGTTGAACGGTGCGGCAACAGCGTTCGTCTCATTTTATCCGGTTTCGTGCTCTCCCACTGTCCTATCGATTTACCAGTTCACCAATGCCCAATGTGGTGTTCGGGTTTCAGATCGCGGGAGTGAACTCGTCACGCGACGTTGCCGGACTTTCGGAAAATCCGCGTGTTTATTCCTGGGATCGACTTGACAATGGGCAAAATTTCCTATTGTTATGACAGCTATTTCGAATATTGATGGAACTCGAAGACTTGTTACTAGGGTATTAATAGTGACTAGATTCTTAACGTTTCCAAGTACCCATTTTGCACAAATTCATGTGTTTAATCATCTAACGCGTATTAAAATGGAATCTAGGCTTCAAAGTCCGATTCGGTTGTAGTTATGGAGTTGCTACAACGGCGTTATGTTCGAAAAGAATGAGTTTGAAGTTAGATCGGTAACTTTCTGAACGAAAATCTGCATTTCCTTACGTGTTTTGTTGTAACAGCTGTGGAAGTTGCGCAAGGCTTTCCAGATTACCGCCAATGAGTTCTGGGCTGGATGCGCGCGTTTCGTTTGACGTTCATTTTGTCATTTTATTCTCTCCATTGTTACTTACGTAATCGCACACTTTACCGAAATATCCTGAGTTTCAAAGACCAGATTTTCATGCTTATCCGAATGAAAAGGCTCACGAATTGAACATTAGGTGCACTCACTCGTTCTCGCGTCCACAACACCGATTTTCGTCCTCGCGGTAACCTATAGAGGTATCCGCGTTCTGTTCCAATTTCTTTCAACTACTTATAAGTTTTCCATTGCCGGGATGCCTCTCGTCCGCGTTGCCACTTCTATTTGTGCCAGAAATAATGCTGGGCGTGCCGTTCAGATCTCTCTCGGACACTTTTGAATTTAACCCCCCATAACCCCACCACTCCCGACAACAGCTGAACGGTATGCCGTCGTCGATGATCGACGACGCAATATTTATTTATTTTTTGCTGCGAGTTTATATCGCGATTTCGGAACTTTGGCGATTTAGCGGGCCTACGATGAATGTCGCATTACTGGCAATGTTTGTTTTTCCGATTGTAATGTGTCATGAAGCGAAGAGGTTATGTGAGGGAGTGTTGCCGCGTCCCAGGAACACCTTGCACTTTCAGCTCGCTTGTTTCTATGGACGGGATCGGTGTCATTTCGTCCAAATGTCAGTTATTTTCGAATATTGAACCGGAAGTGGCCTCAAACTAATCGCGATTCTGACCCTGTGTTCTCCGTAACTTTCGAAGGAAGGTCGAGATTTTCAATCTACGTTTTCTGCACTTAAAATGCACCTGTCGAGTTCGTGTTAACGAACATAATCCGCCATCAGTTCCGGAGTATTTAATAAAACTTTGATTACCCGATCAAACACTGTCAAATTGATTGGAGTCATAGAAATTCGCTGGACGATGCCTTGTTTCGTAAAAAAAGTCACGAAGTTTTTAAGACTAATTGTAAATGATCTATCGAATCCTGATACGTTCCCGATTTCTTCGAAAAGCTGCACATGATGGTGTACACCTAATTAAATTCAGAACGTGTGATTTCAACAATTAACTGAGTCATGATGTCAACAATGTAGGCACCAGAGAAGACATTGTTTGTAGGGCGAGATAGAAATAGCAACAAATAAATAATTCATGAAGTTCGAATTTTGATGACAGCCTTGTGATGTACCCTGTATATTTGAATGTTCAGAGACGTGTTTTTCAAGTTAAACTCTCTATGAGGATAGATCGTTATGTTTGTAGTCAAAAACGTCTTATAGTATATCTTCTGTTTATGGTATATTCTAAAACAAGTTGCAGAATGAGCTCCTATTCCAACACGAATACTAAAGTCGAAAACGAGCGCCTTCTGCAACGAGTATTAGACGATATTTTCTCTATTTCAGTCAACTTTTGTGAAATACTCTCGAAATTCAAATAAAAATTCAGATTAGTGACTTTTGTATTGTATCTTGGCAGTTGGTGTGACATACGAAATTTGACAGATTACGGAATTTGAAATGATTTGATTTGAAATTTTAGAGGATCTGAGGTCAGTACTGACAACCACGAAACGAAAAATATGACTGAAAACAATGCTGTAATGTGTTCATTACTGTACTATTTTCAGTACTGTAATGAACTCATTACGATACTGAAATAGAGAATAGTATATTCTTAAACAAGTTGCAGAATGAGCTCCTATTCCAACACGAATGCGAAGTTCGAAAACGAGCGACGAAGGAGCGAGTTTTCGGTAGCATGAGTGTTGGAATTGCCTTCTGCAACGAGTATTAGACGGTATTTTCTCTATTTCAGTAAATTTTTGTGAAATACTCTCGAAATTCAAATGAAAATTCAGATTAGTGACTTTTGTATTGTATCTTGGCAGTTGGTGTGACATACGAAATTTGACAGATCACGGAATTTGAATTAATTTGATTCGAAACTTGATTCGATCAAGTTGTCAGTACTGACAACCATAAAACGAAAAATATAACTGAAAACAATGATGTAATGAGTTTCATTACAGCACTACTTTCAGTACTGTAATGAACTCATTACGATACTGAAATAGAGAAAATCTATTATGTTGGATGCGTGCATATTTATTGTAAGTCTTACAATGTGTACTGCAATCCGAAAAAAGCAAGCAGGACCAGCAATATCATTCAGTTGAACTACCCATTTTCTATTCATCCTTAGAACATCATTTCTCATTAAACGACCTATTTGAATAATTTCACCAACCATTCATCCTTCCTCGAAAAACCCAAGGTTTCAGGTATCGCAATATCGTAAAGTGTCCTCTATTTCAATTTCTAATGGAATATTTGAGACACAATGAAGAGACGATAAGTCGAAACAAGCTCTATTTCGACTAATCTGCAGCTTGTCATCTCAAGGACGACATGTGTGAGCTTGACACATCTAGACTCAACTTGCATCGATGTGCGATTTTCGTGGTGGGGCAAGGGACGGGACTGTGTCAAGTCTTCTGTCCACAAACTACAATTTTAAAGCGGGCAATAAACGCCCAATTCTCAGAAGAGTCAACCCTAGTACACTTGACAATACGAATAAAAGGACTCGTTATCTAAATGACTATCTGATTATGTTCTCGGAAGTGCAGCTACCTGCTCCTTACAATCTTATTAACCAGAAATATGTTGACCAATCCTGCCAAGCAATGAAAGTTTTGTTGAGTCAGACGCTGTATGTTTATGACTGACCACCACAATCTCTAGGAAAGGACAGAATCAGCTTGGACTTTTCCTAAGTCTACCTCAGACCTGTCATAGTTAATTTATTTTTAATTGCAGGGTTGTTTTGCTATTCCTTTGAAGTCTGTTCAAAAAATTAACAATTTTAATTTATAATCCTCAGAAGGATACAAAAGAAAGAAGAAACAGAATACTAAGGGCCAGTTTCATAATCAATTTTAAAGTCCCTTTCATTTTAAATTCAACATTTCGGTTCTTAAAGCCACTTTATATTTAAAGGCCCAATCTTGGGACTAAAGTATCCTTCAGCCCGGTATATATATAAAAAAAATTCTAACCTCTAGTGACGAAACTGACAACTCTTTTGAGGTTAGTTACATGTCATTTATGTTGTTTTATTGCGAAATGAACTTAGCTAGAAAATTAATCATAACAGGTCATTTTGCTATATTAAGCTGATGTAATTGATTGGTGAAAATAAATGCTTATTCAAATATTATGTTTATTGAATTCTTTTTTCTTATTTCGATTTCTAAATCTAATGATGTTAATTAATGATGAAAATTAGGCATTACCTCCGAATTCTATCAAGACGCTTCGATTTTGATAAAACAACCCCTTTATCCAAAATTAATAGAAACTTGTTTCAACTTGAATCAAAGTAATTTTTGGGCCTCAGTAGCGTTTTATTAAGTTTAATGAAGGTCTTCATACACTTCAAGACCGTATAAACCACCCCCTTTCAGCATGAAATGTGTAAAAAAGAGTCTTTATTAATATAATTAATTAATTTCAATCATTTTTATAACAGTATTATGGATCAATATTAGTTTTAGTTATTTTTATTTTTCAACCTCTAAAAGCAACCCCTATCTGTTCAAAATAATAAAATGAAAATATCATTCAAACATTTCATTCATTCATCACTTTTTTCACGTCAAATTAATACTTTTTGTGTCAAAAAATAAGTCTGATTCTGAGTGGCTGTCGCCACTGTCAATTATTTCTTCATCTTTGCCAAAGATTGGACAACTGTTTTGGCAGTTAACACCTGCATATTCCCCACATGTAGCGTTACAAAAAAAACTCAGTTTTCTGCAGGTGCATGACGCATTGCATCCTTTTTTGCAGTTACAAAAAATCATTTTCAACAATTTTTGTGGTGCAAGTGTTTTTTGCATTTTTGTGGGCTACAAATATCTATTGGTACTATTCCAACCGCAATCAACTGAATTGAGAGCTTTATTACCTATTCAAATTTGAAGTTGATGATTTTAGGCAAGCATTTATTTCATCGGCAGCCGTCGATTTTGGAATTACCTGTAATGGTTGTCGGAAGTCACCAAACATAAGAATCAATGCGCCCCCAAAACATCCGTTTTGGCAACTCAAAATACACAGTAATTGTTTACATATATAATAGCAGAATGGAGATTTGTTCAAAACATTTCGTCATAAAATTTTCCGTAGTGTTCGGAAGAAAGATAGGTGTAATAACACATGGACTCAGATGCGTTAATATTATTAGAAAATGTAGTTCACCGAATTCATATCAAATATAATACTTCCACGAAAACGCTGTTGAACGTAGCGACACCTACTGGCGTTATTCGTAAGAAGAAAAATTATTTCCTATTTTTTCCATTTCATCGAATTTTTGAGAGCTTAAATGTATTTTATGTTTACCCCGTCGTAGAAGAATCCAAAAAAAAATTTTTCATAACAAACAGTTCATCCAATCTTGAGTTATAAATGGTGTATCCAACAAAATGGCCGACTTAGTTTTCTATATTAAGATTATGAAACTGGCCCTAAGATACATAGATCTAAAAGAAAACTTCAACCAATATTTACATACATGGTGCTGAAAAACACAAGTCAGGGTTCTGGAAAATGAATTTACATTTCATTTATTTCCTTCTGTACTATTGAAGAAATATATCTTTATTTCATAAAGGTTTTCTATTTTCGAACTGCATTTTAAAATACTAGGTATCAGGGGCCATTTTTTTTTTTTCATTAAGGGACTTTGTATTTGCTGTATGAGGTTTTTCACGAATACAGAGAATATTGTAAAAACATTTTTTTTTTACTTTTGTACCTCACTCGAAGGTTTAGTTTTTGTGAGTATAGATCTTGAACCATTTTGTGTTCTCATGTTGAATTTAGAACCAATTCTTCTCATTCATTTCGAAAGTCGATGAACATGAGGGATTAAATTGAATATAATCGGTTGGTCTTAATTTTTGTTTAAAAAAAAATACCATTGATTCCAATCTATTTCCTACTATATTCACACAACTTTCAGTGATCTCATCTTCGTTGGTATTAATTTTCCACCTTTCTTAATTTCAGATCCCCCAATGTGATATGAAATGAAACGACTGCGTTTGGATGAAACAGTGAAAGAAGGAGGCGGTCCGCTGTCGAGCACCCTGTACCGACAACCGATTTCCAATTCATCCACCCTATCCTACACGACAGCCGGCGGCGTCAAAGTGGTCGGCGAGGGGATGCAAACCGGCATCTACCCCCCTGCCCCATCGGTGAACTACGGGAGCATGCCCGCTGTAGCCGTCACCCACTCTGGCCACAGCCAGATCCGGGGGGGCACCGCCGAGGTCCCTCCCCCCGCGGCCCCCGAGCAGGCCCAGCAGCAGAGCCCGGGCAGCAACTTCCACAGGTCAGTTTCCAAAAACACAATATTAATCAAGGAAGTTTATTTTATCAAGTCACTAACTTGTAAGACTGACAGTTAACTTGCAAAATTTTTACAAGTTAGTAGTATTATTCACATTAGAAAATTTTCTTTTATCGTCATATATGTTGAAAATCATGGTACAATTGTTATTTCCAGTAACACAGATTTTCGATGATGAAAGAGTTGATACTGATGATGAGCAACCATCTGTTGACTCAGAAACTGCTGAACTCGAGGACTGCATAACATTTGTACTCTCCTTACTACCAAATAATTAGCTAGACATTTCGATTTTTTTGTTGACCGAATCATCGACATAACTCATCGCAATTTCGGTGCTCTTCCACCCTCCTGCACGCTTTAGTGCTGAAATATCTCCACCCGAATCCGAAACCATAGTGGCTCCAGTTCTGCGAAAAGAGTGGCCGGTGTATAACTCTGGGTCTTTTAAATCTAAATAGTTCGCTATTTGCTTTGGGACACCACCAATAGTGTGCTGGCCAGCATTAAGGGAAATACACTTTCCAAAAAAAACTTAGGCTTTCTGTTCCAGGAGGCCGAAGATTTACATATTTTCTGTATAACATGCAGGGCTTGAAGCTGCAGCCATTATCGGTTATGGTGAATCCTCTTGTTGTTGAATTTTTTGTTTGCCGCAATGTCACAATTACGTATTTTTCCATATTTTCTACATCATTCATGTTTAAGGAGAGAATTTCGTCTCATCAACAACATTCAAAAATCCCAAATATTGTTACAATTTCCGCCAGCAACCACTGGTCATTATGAGCATGTAAAAGAAATTGTTCAGCCTCTTCTTTACTTGATACCTTGGCCTTTTTTGGCGTATAATGCTCATTTTTTCGTTTCAGAAACGCTATAACCTTTTGAAATCTGCAAATGACAACTAAACGTCATATTTTTCAATAATTTTTTTAAGGAAAACAAACCTACGAACAGGGGCATTTTCTTTCATTTCCAAGCAGTTTTTCAGCATAGACCATTTTGCCCATTAAGTATTAGCTCTGAATCTAGCTGATAGTTGATTCAAGTAGACCAACAAAACATCTTCAGTTACCCCAATCACACAATTTTTGTTTTGCCACTTTTTGAAGTCGTATTCTCGCTTGTACCTTGAAGCTGATTTTGCAGGTAGTAAAGTCCTTGCCCTGGTTTTTTCCACCGCTGAATATTGTTGCCGTGTTCAGAAAATCGACGCACAGCTCAATTTATCAATGAGAATAATTACTGGAACCATCCGACCTACACCTATCCAATGGCTACCAGTGCTATCAAATTTATAGTTTCACCCCATATTCGAAGACAGTCTGCAACTTGGAATTCTTGGAATAAATTCGATTCATTTCCGGATTCTTTTCCGATACTTTCCTATGTTACAGAAAATAGAATTAAAAGACTGAAATCCTGTAAACCTATTGGGTCGAATAACTTTCTGAATTCGAACTTCAGCTACAAGGAAATCTGGAAATCCGAATGGGATGCATGTTCTTCATCTAATAAAGATCTAAAATCTTATCCATCGAATAAAGTTCCTGGTTTTAACCTTCCCAGGAGAATATGGTCCCTTCTTAATCGAATAAGAACAGGTCATGTCGTACCAATAGCATGCTTTTCAAGTGGAATTCAGTTGATAGTCCTAATTGTGAATGTGGTGAATCAGAGGAAACAGTTGAACACCTAATTAATAATTGTACGATTTATAAATTTCAAGATGGCATTAGAGCCATACACAATGTATCAAATTCATTTTTGCAATGGGTTGAAAATGTTAGATCAATTTGATGAAGTATAAATTGAATTCTCTTGCTGTTCTGTCTTTTTTTATTTTCAGGTTGGAGTTTGTGTTTGGAAATCCTTCCTCCGAAGAGCCGTTCCAATAATCGTGATGTCCTTCTATATAAAATTTTCAGATACAACAATTTTATTTTATTTTTTTCACAGGGAGACAGGTTTTTTCGGCTGAGGTTTTTTCCCCTGGCTCTATAGTATCGTATGATACTATTGTATCATACGAAGAATGTTATGGTACCCCGTTCTTTTTTTTTACCTCAGCTTAGGTTCTTTTTGTTTCAACATTTATTGTATTATTCTAGCTCTCTTATTCAAAAGAATAAATATATATTGATGCGACACCTTCTGCACTGGACTGGCTACGTTCTCTGGATGTGGAGCTCTAATTTGAAGTTTTGATCACATCTGCACCTACCTTTTGCTCATATCTATATGAGTGTCGTTCCTTTTTATTTTTATGTTAGATATACTTTGCTTTATATTCACAGTCACTATCATTTACACTTGTTCCGCAGGCTGAAGGTGGAAGATGCCCTCTCCTATCTCGACCTGGTCAAGTTCAAGTTCAACTCCAAGCCGCAAGTCTACAACGACTTCCTGGACATCATGAAGGAGTTCAAGAGCCAGAGCATCGACACCCCAGGGGTCATCGAGAGGGTCTCCAACCTCTTTGACGGATTCCCGGACTTAATCGTAGGCTTCAACACTTTCCTTCCTCCAGGGTACAAGATCGAGGTGCAGAAGAACAACGACGGTTACGCCTTCCACGTGTCGGTCAGCATGGGGAGCGTGGCCGGAGGATCGGACAACCACCACAAGACCTCGATGATCATGAAGGGGTCCGGCACGATCAACACGTCAGTGTGCGGCCAGCCGATCGCCCACGCCCAGCAGACGACGTTGCCGGTGCCTTCTCACGTGTCCCCAGTCGCGCCCCAGGCGCCCCCTCAGCAACCCGCAGTGGTCCATCACTCCAACTCCTATACTAACAACCCGACCGGTTACAACTCGTTGTCGCTGTCCGCAGCGCAGGCCGCTGTTAGCCAGGCCTTGCAGGGGCACACGGAGACGCCCCAGAATCAGCCTGTAGAGTTCAACCACGCCATCAATTACGTGAACAAAATCAAGGTTGGTACGGTTAAGAGTCAGGTTCGTATTTTATGGTTGATAGATTGTAGACTGTCGATATTAATTAACCTTCTGATGTCAAAATAAGTGTCAAATCATGCTTGTGTCAATTCCTGTCGACTGCCAATATCACTTGATATGATATAATGTTTTCAGAATTCACTATGGGTACTCATTCTATTACTGTATAACACTGCTATTAATTCTCATCGAATAACTCAATTCCCGTGAAGTGACTGTCAATATTTTGATCATCATAATATGAACTATCTTTCCACAAAGTTTCAGCCAATTTCGTTGGATCGAGAGTTCACTACACCTCATTCGAAGGTTCTCCTGATTGGTCATCTGGCCGGAGTGCAATTGTCTGTCGTTTCTATCCAACCGTTCGAGAAGTTTCCAAGAGACTAAGCAGATCTTGCAATCTTCTAGGTTAAACAGCTTCTCACAACTGTCAAAATAAAGGAAATGTCATGATAAAGTTGTCAAAAAATAAATCATTTCGATAGGTCAGTTATCCAACCTAGGTTAAGGGATCTTTTATTACAGGATCCTTTAATGAAGGCCTGTATTTGTGTTTCGATAACTCTCTATTATTCATCGGTTCATACTTCCAATTTAACCTTAGTATATTTCAGAAGTGGAGTTTTCAAGTATGTTAATTATCTAACGTTACCTGAAAAAAAAAACGTTGCGTTTGATGCAACTGTATAATTCATTCGATGAATACCTATTTTTGTAATTGGAAATATGTGTAATTGGATGTATCCGAAATACAATACTCAATGTGTTTATATGGAATCTATTTCATGTTTATGCCTGAAAACTTTATTTGGGTTTTCTCTCCTAGTCTCTGAAACAAGAAACAATTAGAAATTTTTTTTTTTAATAGAAGAAAGGCCCCAGCCTGAAATTTTGAGCACTAATTTGTCAGGGGCTAAAACATTACAAGAAGAAATTGTTGCTTAACAATGAACAAAAAGAAAACACTTTAAACTCTGAAGAGTAACGTTTCGTAGTTTAAATCAGACTCCTTCGTCGGACAATTTCTATTTTTCATATAATTTTCAATTGAAAAATCAAAATATTGTCACGATTCTGTGAAGTTATATGAAAAATAGAAATTGTCTGACGAAGGAATCTGATTTAGACTCCGAAATGTTACGCTTCAGAGTTCAAAGTGTTTTCTTTTTGTTCATTGCTAAGCACCAATTTCTTCTTGTAATGTTTTAGCCCCTGACAAATTAGTGCTCAAATTTTAACGCAGGGGCCTCTCTTCTATTTTAAAAAAATTTTTTCTAATTGTTTCTTGTTTCAGAGGCTGGGAGGGAAAACCCAAATAAAGGTTTCAGAAATAAACATAAAATAGATTCAATATATATACATTGAGTATTGTTTTTGGGTTACATCCAACTCATTATATTTCCAATTACTAAAATAGGTATTCATCGAATGAATTTCACGGTTGCATCAAACGCAACGTTTTTTTTTCAGGTAACGTTAGATGATTAACATACTTGAAAACTTACCAATTTCCCTATTCCTTACAAATAAGGCGAGATGACTCCACTTCTGAAATATACTTAGATTAAATTGGGAGTATGAACCGATAAATAATAGAAAGTTATTGAAACACAAATAGAGGCCTCACTTTATTAAAGGATCCTGTAATAAAAGATCCCTCAACCTTGGTTGGATAACTGACCTATCGAAACGATTCATTTTTTGACAACATTATCATGACATTTCCTTTATTTTGACAGTTGTGAGAAGCTGTTTAACCTAGAAGAGTGCGAGAAATGTCAAAATAAGGGATCTTTCATTTAAATACGGCTGTCCTTTATTTAAGTTAAGTACAGGAGGCCCGTATTTTATTACAGGATACAGGCTACCTTAAAATCTTTCGCGAATGCGCATCAGTAACTGTCAAAATAAGGGAAACATTATTTAAGTTAGGCTTCTATTTGCGTTTCGATAACTCTCTATTAAGTTCTTTTTAGGCAAGACAAAAAAATTGAATAGATGCAAACCAGGCGCTACCTAAAGCTGTCTGCTATATTTTCCAAGATTCAAGACTTCCACACAAAATTATTTGATGATTATCAAATATATTGGCAAGTAAGTTTTGAAGTATATTAATCATATAACGTTGCCTGAAAAATGATGTTGCATTTGATGCAACTGTATAATTAATGAATACCTACTTTTGTTATTAGAAATATAATGAGTTTAATGTATCCTGAAAAAAAAACTCCATGCATATCAACATTGCGTCCATTTTATATTATCATCGGTATCACTATCACTTGATTATTCAAATTGAGGATAAATTGAGCAATGACAAAGATTTAAAGGTTATGTTTACAACTAACTAACTCAGTTGCTTTGGTTGGAATCAAACAAAAATTTCTTGGTTTATGTAATTTTGTCCCTACTTTGATGATGATTGACTCATTTCTTGAAAACTTTATTAACGGTTACACAGCAATGACTCAGATGACAATTGTAGTCCGACCAAATGACCAATGAGGAGTTATTTTCGGAAAGTGAACTTTCGAATGAATGAGAGTCAGAGGTACAGAATGAGGTTAATATCACCTACGCAACTTGAATAAAATCTCAAGAAGTTTATTTAGGGCATCATATTATGTGGTTTCTAAGATTGGCATCAGAAATTAATCAATTTTCGAATCATGAATGTACTAAATTCTTTCTTCTTTCCAAAGAACCGCTTCCAAGGACAGCCAGAGAAATACAAGAGATTTCTGGAAATCCTTCACACCTACCAAAAGGAGCAACGCACCCTCAAGGAAACTACGGGCGGACTAGGCGGGAAACAACTGACGGAGCAAGAGGTGTACAGTCAGGTAGCGAAGCTCTTCGAGAACCAGAGCGACCTCCTAGCGGAGTTCGGTCAGTTTCTACCCGACGCCACCAGCCACATGAACCAAGTGCAATCGTCCGAACACCACGTTTCGAAAAAACCGACGATCAAGCCCACCTTCAGAGAGAACATGGTGGAGAGGAGCGTGCCGACCAAGATCCCCATCACCCCGAGTCAGAAGAGGTCGACGTCCCCCTATTCCGCCAACAGGGAGTCCCATCCCCCCAAGAAACACAAGTTCTCCTCGTGCCGAGACGTCACCTTGTCGGAGGCAGGGAAGTACGGCACTTTGAAAGACTTCGCTTTTTTCGACAAGGTAATGTCAACACTTTCATTATACGACACCGATTGAGCTTTGCTCGGTTGCCGAACCTGTCAAATGTCAGTTCAATTCTGTCAAATACGTCTAGCTTAACCTCCTAACGTCAAACTTTGACAGACATACGCAAGTGTCAAATCGAGGTAGAGAAATAAAGTTGAAAATGCGAGTTCCTAAAAACTGCTTCTCTGTTTCCACGATAGTTGCGTGGAAAAAAACGAAAACGGTAACAATGTTAGCGAAACAATCGTTCAATGCTTTACAGGAGATTAAAATAAAGTAGTAAATCAGCTGAAACTGGAAGTTGAATGCCATAAAATGCTGTTAGAAGAATTGAAGGATAAAAACAACATTTCAACTCGAACAATTCATTAATAAACGAATTGAAAGACGTAAAAAAGTAATATCCAAATAAAGCCCAAGATCTGTTATCAGCAAAGTTCCTCCAATCCGGTGTTGGCACAGCTTAATACTGTACTGACAGATTGAAAACTTACTCAGATTTTCTAACTGTTTTCAGCGACATTTATAGAGCTTGAAGAAAGTACGAATCTCATTGGATCTCAATAGTTCGCGGGAAATAGGAATCTGGATTGGTTTCTCAATAAGTCCATTGAGAATCTAATTTAGATCTATTGATAGATTCTATTGACAAGTGCACGACTGTCACTCAGACAGAATTCTTATGTAAGGCACCTTTAGTGATATTTCAGTTTTTCATGTTGTTGAACTCCATCCTAGTTCAGTAAAGGCATTTCATTGACTGGTAGGCTACATATGATAGTTGTCATTTCCTTAACGTAACTTTACTGTCATTTTGACGATTTCATGATGTTGAAATTTCAAATTTTTTGCTATAACAAATATTCTGCAGTCAGTTTATGAGTTCGACGAATTATTTTAGGTTATAATCCCATCTTAAGGAAGGCTTAAATTTGAGGTTAGGTTTAAGCATCGAAACGTCATTTTAAATATTTAAGGGAGGTTGGTGCAACTGGCCCTCAACAAATCGAATTTTCCCTCAACCGATACGATTCGTACTTCTTTCCAACCCCGATAGATGTCGCTGTAAACGCGGTTCTGATACAGTGACTTTATTAAAAACAGTGGCGACACAGGACGAAAAATGCGACATTAAGAGGCAAATGTCAAATTTGATGATGGTTGCGTTCGGCAAACATGGCGGATCTGACATGATTACCGAACGCAGCTACTGCACCTGCTATGAATTTCTTTTGAGGAAAAATATTCCAGTGATTATTTTTTTAAGATTATAGAAAACTAAAACAAATGTATAAATGAAGAAATACCTTTATTAAGGTTTCAAGAGATTGTTGAAATGATGAAAGTTTGGTCTGAAAACTACAAATCTATCAAGTTTTTGTTTTGTCAGTTTGGGGAATTGAACTCATAGAGATCTATCTCTATGATTGAAATCAATATCTGTCAATATGCTTATTGACAACAATTGAAGAGTGGAAATTCAAAAGGGTTGGTCTAAGTGCCATTTTCACGAAATTTTAGATTTCATTTGTTATGGGGTATATGTGCCAAGGCCAGTAGCCTACGGAACAGTTCATGTGTCATCCGCTTTAGGCAGTCATCATTTCTGATGAAAAAACAATTTTTTTAAAACTATTTTCATGAGTTTGAGACATTTTTTATGTAATATTTCAGTTCGATTTTTTTGGCACTTAGACCCTTTTGATTTACACTCTTCAATTTATAACTTGAATTTTCCACATTGACAAACTTGCATAGACGAAATGAGTTAATTTCAACACAGAAGGTAATAAATTTTGACATTTGCCTCCTAATGGCGGAATTTACCACGTGACAAGGAACTGCCAATAAATGATAAGACATCAACGTGTCGAGACTGTTTTGAATAAAGTCACTGTAGGTTCGGAAATTTTGGTAGAGCTATCAATCTATACTCCATTCACAAATATAAAATCACACCACTAGCCTTGGAAATTTGATACATTCCACTCTGTATCGAACGAAAATGGAGGTTATGACGCTTGTCAAAATATTTTTATATTCCAAGTCAACACTATGTTGCCCTTTCTACATTCTTAGCAATTACGTATTTCTCAGCAAGTGAATTTGTTCGGAAAATGAATGAATCGGAAAAGGTGTGATGGACGAAAATAATTAACGTTTATATGAATCGATAGAAAGGATTCCTTTTCTAGTTATTTGCGATATTTCGATTTCTAACAATATTTGAACAAACTGGCAACGTCATTTTGTCATTAACGATATTTTCTGTGTGCTCACTGACTTTTCATCAGGTGCACCAACTCCTGAAAACGATACCATGATCTCCTATGTGATTTTATAGAAGAGAGTGGAGTATAGGACAGTTTTGATCGTAGAAAATCGTATATTCTAAAACAAGTTGCAGAATGAGCTCCTATTCCAACACGAAAGCATGAGTGTTGGAATTGCCTTCTGCAACGAGTTTTAGACGGTATTTTCTCTATTTCAGTCAATTTTTGTGAAATACTCTCGAAATTCAAATAAAAATTCAGATTAGTGACTTTTGTATTGTATCTTGGCAGTTGGTGTGACTTACGAAATTTGACAGATTACGGAATTTGAATTGATTTAATTTGAAAATTGAGAGGATCTGAGGTCAGTACTGACAATCACAAAACAAAAAATATAACTGAAAACAATGCTGTAGTGAATTTTAGTACTGTAAAGAACTAATTACGATACTGAATTACAGAAAATAATATAAAGAAAGGAACAAACAAAACAGGGAAACGGTTCTGATCATAATTGTCAAATGTGGGTTCGTGATTTGTACTCATTGACAACTTTGACGTTTAGATGATCACTCATGTGTCATACAACTGTCCAAACAACTTTCAGCTGCAACGTATGGTAGTTCAGATAGTCTGTAGATCATTTGTATGTCCACATGTTTTTCCTCGTTTTTCCTCATCGAAACTAATGCGATATTTCCGAATTGAATTATCATTCTTTGTGTTATATTGTATTTTCTTTGTATAAAATTGAAAGTGAGTAAAAATTCGAAATGTTGAAGTTCATTGCGACATGGAGTAAAAAAAAACTGTCGAAAACTTTTTGCAAGGTATCGTTTCGTCGTGATATTTCCTTGTGGTTGTTTTTTTCTAATAACCTGTTGTTTTCGTGTTTCAGTTGAGAAAAGCTGTGAAATCCTACGACACTTACGAAAACTTTTTAAGGTGTTTAACCTTGTACAACGAACAGATCGTGACAAGGAGTGAGTTGATAGCCATGGTTAACCCCCTCATCGGCCGGTTCCCGGACCTGATGAGGTGGTTCAGAGACTTCCTACGCCAGTCGGACGTGGAAAGCATCCCTTACAACGTCGCACAGAACGAGAGGCCGAAAGGGGACCTCGCATTAGAGATAGACTTCGCCACGGCCAAGAGATTGGGCGCTAGCTACTGCATCATCCCGGCATCGCAAGAGGTGCAAGTGAGCTCGAGCCGAACGCAGCTCTGCAAGGACGTGCTGAACGATCAGTGGGTGTCTTTCCCGACGTGGTCGGAGGACAGCACCTTCGTCGGTTCCCGCAAGACGCAATACGAGGAGTACATGTACCGGTGCGAGGACGAGCGCTTCGAGATGGACGTCGTGCTCGAGACGAACGCCGCGACGATCAGGGTGCTCGAGAACGTGCAGAAGAAGATCAGCAGGATGAAGCCGGAGGAGCTCTCGAATTTCACCTTGGATGATAGCTTGGGTAAGTGTCCGATTGGGATCTTTGCTTTATTTTCCTTTCTGACAAACTAACATTTGTATAGGAATAGTCAAACGAACAAAAGAAAGAAAGAAGAAAAGAATTATAGGATTATATGTCCTCAGAGAATGCGCCTACAGAATATAAACACTTTTCCACTAATATTTTCTTCAGTTTACATTTGAATTCTCTTAAATTGTATGCATCCGATCTTTGTTGAACCTTTTCTTGAGATCCGGAGGATCTACAGGAACCTTAAAAACCCTAGAACTGTTTTTGAGTGACCCCGTTATAACACAAATCAAAATTTATCGACCCATTCATTCTTGCAATTTACATTACATTTACCGTTCATTGTTGGGTAAAAAATTATCAGTGCTGTGCCTAAGCAGGCATTGGAATACAGTCGCAAAGCTAACACAGAACACACCTATCCTTCCAACTCACAGAACTTCTGTGGGTTTCGCAGAAACCTAGGTATGCTCCATTCACTTTTATAAAATCACAAATGAGGTTTAATTTCATTTCAATTATTAGAATCTTTTACTAATATGATCACATTCCTTGTTTGTTCATTTATACGAGTTTAATGCCCACTTGCACCGTCAAATATAAGTCTGACTTACGTCCAACTCAAATTTTAAGTTAGGTTTGAGACGCCGATTCTCTTGCACCGCAGTTTAAGTGCCACATAAGTGATGACTATTTTGAGCCGCGAATATTCATGGCTTAAACAAGACTTTAGTCCTTCTCAAATATTCAAACGTCCAAAACGAACTTCAGTTTTGACGAGTTGTATTTGATTGCGTAAATTTAATAATTATTATGGATAGAACTTTATTGAATTAAATTGATGATCTATATGAGGATGATTTCGACATATTAGATATCATTGACTATGGCTTTCCTAGAAGTCTAGAATTTAATAGGGCTGATCACTACCATGATATGGACGAATTCGCATTTTTTCGGCGATTTCGTTTGACTAAAAAAACCACTCTGCAAAGGCTGAGATTAATTGAGGATGATTCAGAATTGCCAAGTGATATGTAAGTACATATCTTATTATATCTTATGTATGGTGATGTCAAACCTCAAAGAAGGGAGTTTAAGCCTTGATGATTGTAGGAATCAGAGTGTATCACTGATGAGTCAACTCCTTGCGTGCTTCCGACTCTACGCAACAGCAGGACATTTATTGGCTGGCTAGTTGTTCGAGTTTCAGTGTTCATAAAAATGCCTCAAACAGAAGTGGAATTACGTTCCACCCTAACCCAATTTTACCAAATTGCTGGAGTTCCTCGTGTTATTGGAGCAATTGATTGTACCCATGTAATTATTAATTCTGCAGGTACTGTTTACTCTTGTGAATATGAAAAGTATTACTTCGATGATATTCCACAGGCGTAGAATTATGTCATTCAAGTTACGAATGAAGAATTGTTGAAATCAAATCAAATTATTTGCTTCAAATAAAAAAAAATAGGTTGTGCTGTGATTGTTCGTCAGCGGCCCAAAGTAAATTTCCTTCTGTAAATCAGAATACTGCAAAGGAAAATACATAGACAAAATATCTTGTTTGTCTATGAATTCTCGTGTTATTCTTACTCCGCTGTGCTCAGTGCCAACACTAAACCATATGGTCATATCACATTTCTATGTCAAAAAAAAAACAAATTCACTGATTTTTACAGTGTTGCCAAATTTGGCATTGCTTAGCGCGAGCTTAACAAAGTCGTTTCTATTAGATATGAGGTGCAAGATCTGATCCAGAAGGCAGGGAAAAGCATGACTCAAAATTTAAGGGTGACTCAACCAGAAAATTTTCCTTTCTGACAAACTAACGTTTGTATAGGAATAGTCAAACAAACAAAAAAAAAGAAAGAATTATAGAATTGTTTGTCCTCAAAAAATGCGCCTACAAAATATAAACACTTTTAGACTAATATTTTCTTCAGTTTACATTTGAATTCTCTTAAACTGTATGCATTTGATCTTAGTTGAACCTTGGTCTTTAGTTTTTTTGAGATCCCGAGGAACTGCAGGGACCTTAAAAACCCAAGAACAGTTTTTAAGTAACCCGTTTTAACACAAATCAAAATTTATTGACCCACTCTTGCAATTTACATTTCATTTACCATACACTGTTAGGTAAAAAATTATCAGCGCTGTGCCTAAGGCGGCATTGGGATACAGTCACAAAGTTAACACAGAACACATCCTTCCGACTCACAGCTGTTCTCGATCCATTCTAGTGATCAATAGTGTTTCTTTCGTTTGATTTTCTACACTCGATCGCTATGCAACGCGAAACACGCGATTTGACCCAAGAGGAATGTGCCCAAGCGGTAGTTTTGCGAGAAGAAGGGGGACATACACAAGAATTGCAGAAAGGTTTGGAGTTTCCCATACAAGTGTGTCCAGAATGTTGCAGCGATTCAGGGAGACAGGTATGAATGTCCGAAGACCAGGACAGGGTAGACCACGGGTAACAACTGCCATTCAAGAACGTTACTTGAGAGTTTCTTCGTTGAGACAACGGTTTGCAACCGCTCGCCTCCTTCAAAATCAGCTTGAGCAAACTCATAGGGTGCAAATTAGCACTCAGACAATAAGAAATCGACTCAGAGAATATGATTTAAGGCCTCGTGTCGCGGCAAGAGGCCCAGCTCTTACCCCAGCCCATCGAAGGGCGCGTTTGGATTTTGCGAGAGAGCATATCCATTGGGAAGAGGCCGATGGGGAAAGAGTTCTCTTCATAAATGAGTCTAGATTCTGCCTCTACCATTGTGATCGACGTTCCCTTGTATACAGACGTCCACATGAAAGATATGCTCAGTGCAATTTCCTGAACACTACTGGTTTCGGGGAAGGATCGATTATGGTATGGGGTGGAATATCATTGACTGCTCGCACAGAGCTAGTGGTCGTTGATAATGGAGCTATGAATGCTGATAAGTATATAAGGAACATTCTTGAAGAGCATGTAGTGCCATTTGCCCCATACATCTGTGAAAATTTCATTTTTATGGACGATAATGCCAGACCCCATCGTGCGCGCATCGTTCAGGAGTACCTTGAAGAGGTTGAAGTCTCTCGAATGGAATGACCAGCAAGAAGTCCAGATCTCAATCCGATTGAGCAGGTTTGGGCAACCTCAATAGAAGGCTGAGAAGTTCAGAAAATCATCCAGCTACTCTTAATGACTCAGGAATCCAACTCGGAGAAATCTGGGAAGGATTAGATCAGAACATTTTAAGATCACTCATTTTGAGTATGAACCGTCGTTGCCGAGCTGTTATCAACGCAAGGGGTGGAAATACCAAGTATTAAATCACTTATCAGCATTTCAGTATTTTGAAAATTGTTCATTTCTCTTCTTTCACATATGATTCGGTGAAATCTTGAATTTTTCCTCCATTTAATGTGTCTTGTTTCGTTGAAAACCTTCCCGAGAGAACATAAAAAATAAGTTATAAAGTCAATGTAGAGTTAACTTTCATTAAAATTGAGATTTTCAGAATGTGCGTAAATTTTTTTGCGCAGTGTATTATTGATTGTGCATCGCAGTGTATTATTGATTGTGCATTTTCGTCCCTTCAAGTTCTTCTGTATCTCGCTTCATTTTCGAGAAAACTCCGAAACTTGTTAAAGTAAGCCTTTCTTTTTCAGGTGGCGGTTCCTCAGTTTTGCATCAGAAGGCGTTGAAACGGATATACGGCGAAAAGGCGAAAGACATAATAGAGGGGCTGAAATGCAACCCGGCGAACGCGGTCGGCCTGGTTTTGGGCCGCCTGAAATCCAAGGAGCTGGAGTGGCGAGAGGCGCAGAAAGGCTTCAACAAGATCTGGCGGGAGCAGAACGAGAAGTACTACCTGAAGAGCCTGGATCACCAAGGCATGAACTTCAAGGCGACGGACGTTAAGGCTCTGAGGTCCAAGAGCCTTTTCAATGAGATTGAAACGCTATACGATGAGGTACGTTTGATTCTTTTTTTTTTTTCACTCTTGGATTGCAATAAAATTTCACATTGCTTGTGTTGAGATGAAAGAATAGAGTATTATAAATTAGCATTGATTTCCTAGTACACTTATTCACGAATATGGCTCTATAGAATATTTTTAGGAAGGACACAAGATTCAGGATTGAAATTCTAAAGGTGAGCTTCAAGTAAGAAGACGACTTCTCTTATATTTTTTTAAGGTTCTAGCTAGGACTTCCGGTTTTTTCCGGAAGTGACATCAACCATTTTTTATTGCATGAATAGATTCTCCATTGAATTCTGAGTCTTTTTGATTCCAAAAGTTTGAATTTTCCCGAGAAAATTCTCCTCAAATGAGGAAATACGAAAAAAAAATCTCAAAATTGAACTCTGTTGAAATACAGACAACTTCGAGGCTTTTTCATTAGAAATTCTCATTTTTGAGAATCTCCGAGAAGATGGGCTGATGCTTCTTTTCCGATAGCGAGATTTTCAGAATATGATACGGGAGGTCACAAATTCTTTGTCAAAGTTAGAAGTGACGAAACATCAAATTGGAACCCCATTTTTTCGAAGCATTTTCGAAATCTTCGTCAAAAAATAAAAGGAGAATACGTCCAAGACTTTTATCCCAAAATGAATATTTTTCGAGATATTCAGGAAAAACGATTTTGTCTTCAATTTTCAATCTCATTCCGAATGTGTTTTTCTACTGGAAAATAATTAGCGGTGAAGTGAAATTTTTGGAAATCTCTGTTATCGAGAAAATATTTTCTATAGTTCAGACAAGTTAAGTTCTTGAATTATCATCTGTAATGTGAGAGTAACAATTGGTTTAAAGTTCTCAATGTGAGTTTTAGTGAAGTCAACGTAAAAAATTCTCAGGAATTCAGAAAAAAATAATTTGTAATAACTTTTAACGCTTTTGAAAGAACAATCAATAGAACATTAAACAATTTCATTACTGAAAATTCAAATTCCCCTACCATGACAAAAAAGAAATTCTCCAGAATTAAGAATTTGCGGAAATTATCCTAAGCTTCTTCTTCTCGGAGATTCTCAAAAATGAGAATTTTCAATGAAAAAACCTGGAAGTTGTCTGTATTTCAACGGAGTTCAATTTTTTTTCGTATTTCCTCATTTAAAGAGAATTTTCTCATGAAAATTGAAACTTTTGGAATCAAAAAAACCCAGAATTCAATGGAGAATCTATTCATGCAATAAAAAATAGGTCCTCCCATTTGAAAATCGAAAGTTGATGTCACTTCCGGAAAAACCGGAAGTCGTAGAACCTTAAAAAAATCTACGAGAAGTCGTCTTCTTACTTGAAGCTCACCTTCAGAATTTCAATCCTGAATCTTGTGTCTTCCCAAAAATATTCTATAGAGCCATATTCGTGAATAACCGTGTATAGTATATTTTGATTGTTTTCTTGATGAGGTATAGTTGTTATCATTTGCGTAGTCTTTTAAATAATCTGTTGAATAGGTTGTTTGGTCTCCATCTTATTGATTCAATGTTCCAGCTCGAGTAGAGTAAGTCATTTGTTGAACTGTGGAATATGTTCTTGTAATAGTTATAAGTACTGTTGTGTCTGTAGGTCTTTCACAGTTGGTATATTCTAGTATATTATTTGTCTTGTAGATTTTTACTTAAGTATTGGTGTCAACATCGATAGTCTAGTTTGTTAGAATATTTTGCTCTGGTAATAGCCTTTTTACTCAAGTTCTTTGAAATTCAATTATCGAGTAGTTTATTGAAGGTACTGTTTATACTCCATTCACAAATATAAAATCACACCTCTGGCCTTGGAAATTTGACACATTCCACTCTGTATCGAACGAAAACGGAGGTTATGACGCTTGTCAAAATATTTTTATGTTCCAAGTCAACACTATGTTGCCATTTCTACATTCTTAGCAATTACGTATTTCTCAGAATGTGAATTCATTAGGAAAATGAATGAATTGGAAAAGATGTGATGGACGAAAATGATTAACGTTCATATGAATTGATAGAAAAGGATTCCTTTTCTAGTTATTTGCAATATTTCGATTTCGAACAATATGTAAACAAAAAAACGAACTGACAACGTCATTAACGATATTTTCTGTATGCTCACTGACTTTTCATCAGGTGCACCAACTCCTGAAAACGATACCATGACCTTTGTGATTTTATAAAAGTGAATGGAGTATAGATAGTTTTACTATAGAGTTGTAACGTAGGTAATGTTGGGATCTTATCGAATATTACTCGATCAGTCAATAACTCTTGGAAATGTTGTGCTAGTAAAAAGTGACAATTCACAATTTTTTATATCATACTCATAATTTAAATGAGATTCTGATTGCACACTGTGTCCCATTTTGATTGAGACTGCACTGTATCTCGGATATTATTGAAGAAAGAGACATGCGGTTTTTGCGACTCTATATCATTTCTTTATAAAACTTTTAATGCCACAAGTAGAAAATTCCAACTACTTTTGTTCCTGAATTACAGGGCGAAAACCAAAACTTTTTGAGATATCATTATTTCTCAGGCCCTGTATAAGATAGAAAAAAAATGAAAACTGCTCATAATAAATATTTTTACATAAAAGTCAGTGGCGTATTTAAAAATTTTTCTAGAGCGATTTTTCAAGGTTGGGCACAAACTTGGAATAATAAATAGTTTCAGGCTTTCACGACCGGATATATTGACATTAAGAGAGTCTTCCGGGCTTATTGGCCGTGGTCTATTAGGAATTATTTCACCTAACGTTGAGCCCGACGATTGTGCGAGCCGGAATTTCTGGAGGATGAACTTAAACATCTACAGCATGCATTCGTCGCTAACGGATATAATGCTAAGGAAATTCAGAGGGCAATAAGACCAAGACTTTCCACACGTGATGAGAACACTTCACAAGTCACCCCCAATGGAAGAGCTATCTTACCATATATCCCCAAGGTCACCGATAGAATTGGTAGAATACTAAAGGGCCACAATATAGAGACTGTCTATAAGCCAACTCAAAAACTTGGCCAAATGATCAGAACTACCAAAGACAAAGTCGACCCACTCTCTCAACCCGGTATTTACAGGATACCTTGTGACTGCGGCAAAGTCTACATTGGTACAACGAAGAGAAGTATCAATACGAGAATCAAGGAGCATGAACGATGCTGTCGACTCAATCAGACAGAAAAATCCGCACTAGCGGAACATGCTCTGACAGATGGACACAATATTGTTTTCTCAAAGGCAGAAGCTATTTCAAACATCAAAAGTTTCTATCCTAGGATGAACATGGAAGCCATTGAGATATATAAACATAAGAAGAATATGAACAGAAGGGAAGAAATTCCTTTAGTACATAGCGCATGGTTGCCGGTGTTGGAAAAGACTAAAATCAAGCCAATACGAAGTGGAAGCGATGGACCAATCAACATCGCGCGCGTAAACCCACTACCTTCTCCCGCCAATGATCAGGGTATAAGTGGGGCCAACGGATCGAATCCAGCATCACTTTCGGAAATTCAACGGTCGAGTTACAATCTAAGACCAAGAATCCTCTGAAGATGCCTACCGCAGTTGTGGGCGAAACGTTAGGTGAAATAATTCCTAATAGACCACGGCCAATAAGCCCGGAAGACTCTCTTAATGTCAAACTTGGTATATTTTAACATCAAATTTTGGCATATTTTATTCTGAACAAAGTGATTTCTCACAAATTAATTTTTAATAAATTGAATTATCTTCTAATTCAATTCTGACAAATGCAGTTTTTTATGTTGAATCTGTACCGATATATTTTTTTTTAAAGGATTTTTCCGATTTTCCAATCTAAAATTTATTGAAGATTTGGATGTCAATAAATGAATGGAACATGCTATTAATTTTGACTCAAATTATTGCATTTTCTGTTCTGAATACATTGATGCATCACATCCAAATGAATTTTAGATTCAAAAATCAGGAAAATTCATATTGAAAAAAATATATCTGTACAGATATTTAACATAAAAAACTATAATTGCCAGAATTAAATTAGAAAATAATTGAATTCATTAAAAATAAGGTTGTGAGACATCAGTGTGTTCAGAACAAAAAATGTAATAATTTGAGTCAAAATATACAGGGTGTTCCATTCAAAAAGACCAGGTTTGTGCCTTATCTTGAAAAAAATTTTTAAATACGCCACTGACGTTTATGTGAAATTGTCTATCATAAACAATTTTTATTTTTTTTTCTATCGTATACAGGTCGTGAGAAATAATAACATCTCCAAAAGTGAACATTCTCGTTTCGCCCTGTATTTTAGGAACAAAAGTAGTTGGAATATTTCTGTTTGTGGCTTTAAAAGTTTTACAAAAAAGTGATTACATGCGAAGACCCCATTTCTCTATCTTTGATAATATCTGAGTTTCAACCAGTGTACTGTTGATTCTGTCAAAATTTTAATAATTCCCTAGCACAAAATTTCCAAGAGTTTAGACCGATCGGACACTATGGAGTCCCTATATTTATTTCGATTTTCCTTCTGATCTGATCCAGCAGATCTTGTAGCTTATTCATACACTCACTGTAGATAGATCGATAAATTTATCCAATTCAACAATATTGTGTAACCCAATGAAATAGAAATTCGTCTAACACTGCAATAGGCAATAAATATTAGGTGTATCATGTCGTCTAAGATTTGTCAAACGTAAAAATCAGATTTCCTCATCTGTATCATGTCGTGTCGAAATAGGTTGAAAAGTAGAGTCGATCCCTGTCTGGATGAATTAAAATCGCAACTATTGGGGTTTTATAGGATTCTGCAATCAGCTCTGATGACGATTTCGAACAGGATTCCTCAATGATTTCCCCGAAAGCCAGAAAAAGGCGTTTGGATCCCAACCCACTTTTGGTCAGGCATGTAAGGTGCAAAATGCTTTCCCTTTATTTTACGATTTTTTGTTTTAGTATGGGGCGTCACGAATTCGTTGTTTGGTGGGGGGATTTCAGAAAGCCGATGAGTTAAACGAAATTTGAGAATCAATTTTTGGGACAAATAATTTGGGGAAAAGCGCAAAATCAAAGTTCAACAGTTTTCGAGCTATAATATAAAATCGAAAAATGGTTTGAAATGGAAAGGTATCATAACTTCTTTATTACTGATGCTGTAAACATATACAGGAACTTTTTTATCTGTTGATGAATTTTTAATGGCTAACATTATAACTTCAAAAATTGCAATGAAATAATTGATACAACTAGAAAAAGTGCCAGTTTAATGTTTTATAGCACCAGTAATGAAAAAGTTATGAGTTTTCATTTCACGCCATTTTCTGTTATAGCTCGATAACGGTTAAACTTAGGAAGTCGATTTTCTCAAAATTGTGCCATTAATTTTGATCTAGCTAATCGGGTTTTTTGAGATCCTCTCACTGACACCTGATAGTGACAGAAAAATTCGATACGATTTATCGTAAAAGTTTGGTAAAACCATGTTCGACCTAAGCTTCAGTGATATTTTGTTAAACTTCAACTCTATGTTTTTTTTAAATCAAAGTTTTCGATTTGACTGAAACTTAAATATATAGAGCCCCCAATTTCAAGAGCAGTTACATTATTATTCTTTTGAAAATGGGGTCGAAACCATACTTTTACGGTGACAGAGCTACCGTTCAATCCTGTCGACTTTTGCTCACCCTGTACACTTATAACTGACGGACTAGACCAATGACCAACCATCCTTCGGATGGTCAAATCTCTTCTCGTCGCACAAAATTATTAGACGATTTTCAGGTATGTAATTTTTCACGCTCGTTACGCCAATTTTTTAAACGGGTGGATTCCATCAGTCTCTTCTCAATTCTATGATATCTAAAGCCAGTTTCAGAAAAAAGCTAATGATGATAAACTATAAAGAATTCTTCATGCATTGCTTTTATTTTCGTCATTGTTGTATTGACAAATTTTAAAACTGAGGTTCAATTGCAAAAAGTCATACATGAAAAACTGGCAGTTACACCGATACACTGCCTTACTTTCCCTTTTAGTTAGGCGAGAGGTATCTTGATGACTTTCAGCCATCTTCAATCCGGTAAGAAATACTCGAATCCGAAACTAATTTGTCCATTAAATCAAAAACTTACACATACAGAAATAAATTCGGAATATACTCAGTCGGTTAACTCAAACTTATAAAAGTGTTTTCAATCAACACAAACCTAATTCCTGCAACTGAAAAGTTACTGATGGGATATTACCAACATAACTTCGAATTTCCACAGCCGCTTCAGATGCAAATAACGCTGAAACGGACAATACATTTCATTTGTTGTTTTACTGTTTGTTTCACGAGCATCCATCGAAATTTGATGCTCCAATAAAATTTTAATCCTCCATCAAACAACGTATCCATATATAGGGTGAGTCGGGAGGAACGGACCAAACTTCAGGTGTGTATTCTGCAGGTCGAAATAATTCCAAAAAACTCATATGTTGTTATCCGATTCTCATTTGTTTTCAAACTACAGGGTAATTAGAATATTTAAATAAGGTCAACCAATATTCAGATCAAGAGTTTCTCGGACTATGGATTGGTCGCTGTGGTCGTATTAGTTGGCCTCCAAGATCTCCAAACCTCACAACATTGAACTATTGTTTGTGGGGCTGCTTCAAAAACGGGGTATACAAAGTTAAAGTTGACACTCAGGATGCTCTAATTCGACGCATTAGAAATACGGCATTTCTTTTTAAAGAAAATCACGAATCAATCAGAAAAGCATCGAGAGCCCTTCGCAGACGAATGTGTTTCGAGGTTAATGGCGGGATTTTCGTGCATTTATTAAAATAATGCTCTAAATGAAACTATTTCAATATAGAAAATGTTGTTTTTTATAATGACGCTGTAGTTTGAGAACAAATGAAAATCGGATAACAACATATGAGTTTTTTCATATTATTTCGAGCTATAGAATACACACCTGGAGTTTTTTCCGTTCCTCCTGACTCACCCTGTATATATATATATATATATATATATATATATATATATATATATTTTGCATTTTGGAAATGCATTTGCTACTTGAAAAAACATCAACATTAAGATTTCTTGGCCAAATAATGATCGGAGGTTTATAAATATTTATGACAGAAATGTAACAAAATTTGAAAGAAATGAAAAAAAAAAAACTCCATCAATTTCCCCTTTCCGAATCTGTTGAAAGTTACGAAACTGATAATTTTTCAACATAACAAGCTAAACTTGTGAAAAATCAATTAATACATAACCTTTCAACTGTCCTCTTTCACGAGGATTTTTTTCTGTTGCCGTGTGGGTTTCTTGCAGAAGAATCACTTCGATACCATGTTCATCAGCTAATTTGGAGACGTAATCACACTTGTCTTTCGAAATTCCTTCGATATTCAAATTCAAAATCCACAAATTCTGCTCTCTGGTCGTGAGGGTTTTTCAAACCGGATACGACCTTCCAGGTGATGATTTTTCGGCACTTCAGATGTTTGAAGACCGCTACGGGACCCCAATGAAAGGCAATCATCTCCCATAGATAAACCAAACATGTTATAACACAAGAAAACAGAATATTTTTCAGGACCAAAAACTACGACATATTACGAGAATTGTCATTCTTGACATAACTACCCTCGATGGAATATTCTGTTTAATGGAGGATTAAAATTTCAATGAATCATTAAATTTCAACGAATTTTCATGAAACCGGCAGCGTGAGATACAGAATCCCACCAATGACGTCCGCGACGTTGCCAGATCTCAAAACCATCCTTCTACTGCCTACAAAACACCGAGCTGAAACTTTGCATTCTATTGATTATGAAAAAACTTGTTGTGCAGAATTCTGAAAAGGGTCGTCTGTTTTGTTTTTAATACTCTACTCCCATCTTTTGCACATAAATTTTTTTCAAGTCAACTGATTTTCGCGAAAATCTTGTTTTTTCATTCGAAAGAATTTTTTTTTCTCTAGAGACATGAAAACAATGAAGATGAAGGCAGGGAGGTGATGACCGGGCCTCACATGGTGATTCCATATAGGGATCGCACCATTTTGGACGATGCCACCAATCTGCTGATCCACAACGTGAAAAGGCAAACCGCCATCCAAAAGAGCGAGAAGCACAAAATCAAACAGTTCCTGTACAGGACGTTGCCGGATTTCTTCTTCCATCCCAAGCAACACCTGAGCGACGATGAAGAGGGTAAGAAACGTTTCCATTCGCCAGACAAAGAATATACTTCTTGCATAGTGTTTAATTTGCTTGAATTTTGATGATATACAGGGTTATTCATGAATATTTTTTGGAAAGACACAAGATTCAGGATTGAAATTCTAAAGGTGAGCTTCAAGTAAGAAGACGACTTCTCGTATATTTTTTTAAGGTTCTAGGACTTCAAGTGACATCAACTTTCGTTTTTCAAATGGGAAGACCCATTTTTTTATTGCATAAATATATTCTCCAATGAATTCTGAGTCTTTTTGATTCCAAAAGTTTGAATTTTCCCGAGAAAATTCTCTTTAAATGAGGAAATACTAGAAAAAATCTCAAATTGAACTCTGTTGAAGTACAGACAACTTCGAGGTTTTTTCATTAAAATTTTCTCATTTTTGAGAATCTCCGAGAAGACAGGCTGATGCTTCTTTTCCGATAGCGTGATTTTCAGAATATTATACAGGAGGTCACAAATTCTTTGTCGAAGTTAGAAGTGACGAAACATCAAAAAATGGTTTTTTTTAAATTGGAAACCCCATTTTTTCGAAGCATTTTCGAAATCTTCGTCAAAAATAATAGGAACATACGTCCAAGACTTTTATCCCAAAATGAATATTTTTCGAGATATTCAGCAAAAACGATTTTATCTTCAATTTTCAATCTCATTCCGAATGTGTTTTTTTACTGGAAAATAATTAGCGGTCAAGTGAAATTTTTGGAAATCTCTGTTATCGAGAAAATATTTTCTTATAGTTCAGACGAGTTCCGTTTTTCTTTATTTTTTTAAAGCTTAGGATAATTTCCGCAAATTCTTAATTCTGGAGAATTTCTTTTTTGTCATGGTATGGAAATTTGAATTTTCAGTAATGAAATTATTTTTTTCTGTAATCCTGAGAATTTTTTACGTTGACTTCACTAATACTCACATTGAAATCTTTAAACCAATTGTTGCTCTCGCATTAGAGATGATAATTCAAGAACTTAACTCGTCTGAACGATAGAAAATATTTTCTAGATAACAAAGATGTCCAAAATTTTCATTTCATCGCTAATTATTTTCCAGTAGAAAAACACATTCGGAATGAGTTTGAAAATTTAAGAAAAAAATCGTTTTTTCTTAATTTTTTAAAAAAATATTCATTTTGGGATAAAAGTCTTGGACGTATGCTCCTATTATTTTTTGACGAAGATTTCGGAAATGCTTCGAAAGATTTTTTGATGTTTAGTCACATCTAACTTTGACAAAGAATTTGTGACCTGTATCATATTCTGGAAGTCACGCTATCGGAAAAGAAGCATCAGACTTTCTTTTCGGAGATTCTCAAAAATGAGAATTTTTAATGAAAAAACCTCGAAGTTGTCTGTATTTCAACAGAGTTCAATTTTGAGATTTTTTTTAGTATTTCCTCATTTAAAGAGAATTTTCTCGGGAAAATTGAAACTTTCGGAATCAAAAAGACTCAGAATTTAATGGAGAATCTATTCATGCAATGAATAATGGGTCTTCTCGTTTGAAAAACCAAAGTTGAAAAAATATACGAGAAGTCGTCTTCTTACTTGAAGCTCACCTTTAGAATTTCAATCCTGAATCTTGCGTCTTTTCTAAAAATATTCTATTGAGCCATATTCGTGAATAACCCTCTATATGTAGTTTGAACACAGATTAATTATTCGCAGATATTTTAGCATAATTATTCTATTGAATAGATGAGTTCTCCTCTTTTTGGAGCATATTATTTAGTTTCTGGCATGTTGTTATTTATTTGGTGTATTCTGCATATATTTTGGCTATACAATGTTTCATGGTTTGTACACGATCTCCTTTCCTTCTTAATACATTTTAACTCAATTATTCTACAGTTTTATCTTCTTACACTGAGATCACAAAGACATGTTGATTGCACGATCAACAGTCAAATTTGACAAATCGATTAACATTTGGGTTTCACAAAACTTGATTTCGCAATTATCATTTATTATTATTTCAATCTATACACCTAATTTATCTTTTCATCTATTTACCCTGCTCTTGCATTAAAATTGTCTTCTTATTCAACACGCCTCTTTTGTTTCAGATGATAAAGATGATGATGAAAGTCCGAGTAGCAGTCCCAGTAACAAAAATTCCAAAAATGCGACAAACTCGAGTAAATCGCCAATTCGATCAGATCCTGAGAGGGTAGATGTCGAGATTGATCCAGGCAAAGAACAAACACTTCCACATGCCCAAAGTAGTGACCCCGTAAGTACAACACTGCAGTTTTGAAGAAAATTTATTCAGAGAAACTTTTTTTTAGTAACTTTGCAAAAAGTCAAGGCAATCATGTTGTTTTCTTTTTTTATCGTAATAGAATATTTCTATTATAGTTAATTATGATATGAGTCTTGAAAGTGACGTTTTATTTTGTGAGAGAAAAAGTTTGTCTGACGTATTATAATTTGTCCTATTCCCATTGCTTAATATATTTGTCGAGAGTCCAATTAATAATAAAAGTGACGATTTGGTTGTTCCTCTGTATATTGAGTAGTCTGCAAGAAGAGCAAATGTGGAACTCCTACCTAAAAAATCTGTTCAGCAGTACAATATTGCATATAACAATTTCCTGGCCTTGTGTAAATTGAAAAATGTAGAAGGGAACTCCAGTGAAACTGTTTTCCTGGCATACTTAGAAGAAAAATCAAAAATATGAAGTTCATCAACTTTGTGGAGCAAATTTTCAATGATAAAGTCAAGCGCCCTTGTTAAAAATGGTGTTGATGTTAGTAAATATTTTAAGGTAATAGCATATTTAAAACAAAAAAGTCAAGGATATCGTCCCAAAAAATCGAAAATTCTCACTCGTGAACAAGTTGAAAAGTTTATTAAGGAGGCACCAGATGAGAAATACTTGTTGGTTAAGGTTGCAACTATTTTTGGATTATTTGGAGCCGGTCGGCGTGTAATTTATCAGTGAAAGACATCGAAATAACAAATAAATCATTGGTTATACAACTTCCAAATACTATGTAAAACGAAAGTCAGTCGTTCTTTCAGTATTATTGGGAAGTATGTAGAATATTTTCATAAGTACTTTGCACTGCGCCCTTCTGTCATCAAACATCGTCGTGTTTTCCTGAAATACATGAATAATATATGCACTGCCAATCCAGTTGGTGTTAATACATTTGGGAAAATTCCATCTATTGTTGCCGGATTCCTCAAACTGCCAGAATCAAAGCAATATACAGGACACTGTTTTCGAAGAACCTCCGCTTCATTGCTAGCAGAATCAGGAGCAAATATTACAGAGATAAAAAAACATGGTGGATGGAAGTCTACGACGGTAGCCGAGGGCTATGTTGATCATTCCATCGCATATAGAAATGTCATTGCTGAAAAAATTCTCCCAACCTCAACAGATTTTGGATCATCCAATATTGTACTTCCGGTTTCTACAAGTACTGATGGTGCTGAGGATTCTAATAATGTGTTGTGAAGCTCCCTAATATTTTTAACAATCAATTTTAACATTAAAAGTGTTACTTTTAATGGAAGTTGTACAAAATATTTATTGCATTACTAAGAATATTGTCAGTTTTATTCTTTTTTTTCGTCTTATCTTAACGGATATTCAAAGCCGCTTAGGATGTAGAGAAAAAGTAGTTACTAGAATGTAGATGAATTTTTCTAATCGTAATTTCACTTTCCAGGATGAAGCGTACACCCTCTTCATGGGAAACAACAACTGGTACATATTCCTCAGGCTGCACGCGATCCTGTGCGAGCGCCTGTCGAAGATATACGAAAGATCTGTGATACTGGCCGAGGAAGAGGCGAAGCAACGGCCCAAAAGGAAGGACAGCACCGCTGCAGCTCTTAGGTTGAAGCCGAAACTTCACATCGAAATAGAAGAATACTACCCGGCCTTCTTGGACATGGTCAAGAACCTGCTGGACGGCAACATGGACTCGAACACGTACGAGGACACGCTGCGAGAGATGTTCGGCATATACGCTTACGTCGCGTTCACCCTGGACAAGGTGGTGTCCAACGCCGTGAGGCAATTGCAGGTAATTATAAAGTACCTTGCCCAGTTGTATTTTCAAGCTATTGCATAGCTTTCATCTCAGGCTTCGAGCGCGGCGACCGAATGTAGAAATTCCGTAACGAAAAAACCTAACACAGACGTGTATCGTCGGTTCAGTTCGGCAGACTTCGGCACGATGTTTGGGTGCTTGCGACTAGACGGATTCGTGCAGCCACTCTAGCAGTGCAAAATGGAGTCGGCAATCTCGCTGTTCCCGTTGAATTACGAACGGCAAATATTTCATTAACATCGGATAGAACATGTATAGCCAAACGCAAACATTTTCCATTAACTTCAGCTCTTGCTCTAACTATACATAAGTCGCAAGGTGGAACTTGTGACGAAATAGTATATGAGTATAGTAAATCACATTCTCAGGAACTCGTCTATGTTGCACTCTCTCGGGTGACTAATATTGAAAAATTGTATATTACGACAAAAAATGATAATTCTGCATTTAAGTTTGATCATAATCGAAGGCAAGCTGCATCGACTGCATCTTTGTTGCAAGAATTCGAAAGACTGTCTTTAAATAGTGTTCAGACGATAGCTCAAAGTGTCTTAGATTTCATTAGTAATAGAAATGGCATTTCAATAATGACTTTCAATTGCCAAAGTCTACATAGTCACAAATACGATTTACAAGATTCAGTTACGAGACAAACCAATGTGTTACTTCTTACCGAAACATGCATGAAGCGTGATAATCCGATTGAAATACCTAATTTCAATTGTATTGTTCAATTCAAACGAGATACTGTTCCAAAAGGTGGGGTAGCTATTTACCAAAATAGTTATAATGTTACTAATATTATGACTCCGAATATTGAAATAAATATTGAAGACGTTAGCTCGCTCTAGAATTTTCGATAGAGTTGACAATTGTGAAATTGGTCGATAATTCTCAACTACTTCAGTATCACCTTTCTTATGTATCACTAGCTGAGCCGGCAGACTTCGTACTGCCTCAAAAAAAGCAACTTTAATATTATAATTAACTATTATGGTATAATACCTTGAAAGTGGACATAAAATTGTCCTGTACAGTATGTGTTGCTCCAAACGTTGTCGTCTAGAAACAGCTTTTGAATGTTGGCCAAGAACTGTTTAGAATCATTTACTATCTATTTTGGCAATTGGCAATTAGATAAGCTAGATGGCCTGGCAAACATTGTTGCGCCTTAGAGATGAATAAAGTTGTTTTTTTTTTTCAAAGGAAATTTATTAGGTGAAATACAAAAAAAAATACAAAAGTACAAAAAATTTAATTGCAATGAAATAGCTCAATAGCTATCTCAGTTAATATTGGTAGTACACAAAAGTTCAAATGGGCAAATTTGCAGTATATTTTGTGGGCATTCAAAATTCAGTACTAAGAATTGCATTAAGGCACCGTTAACCTAAAAATTCTATGTGAATTGTTGTTTTTCAAATGTCACACCCTGTATTTTATTTTCCTAATCGGTAGAGCTCTTTCTTCTAATTTCAAATATTTATACATACTTTATTGAGGGTTTTTTTTCGACAGTTTCTGAAAATTATTGGTTTTTTTGTCTAGAATGCCACTCGAGAATGTTGTGATTTATTTATATCGGAGTTCCATTCTATGGCCTCCTGATAGTCCCTTCTTAACATCATTGGACACTTTTTAGGGGGATATTTGAAATATAAAATGCCCGTCCGCAAAATATTGAAGAAATTGAATTCAGAATAGAAGAAGAAATTGAGAACCTCAATATATTCCATAAATGTTGAGGAAAATGTTCAAAAACTTTAAAAAAAAAATATCGACTCTGTCTAGAAATAAGTAGGGGTCATTTGAATCCCTAAATGAACTTTCAGTTAATAAATAAATAATATAAATATCAAGTGTCATTATCCACGGTTCCTTTGATATGAAAAAATCGTATCGTTATCGTGTGGCATTCCACAACTGCCTTTGATTTAGAAGAAAATATCTGTATTCATAGAAAACTGCCAGAGATACTCTCAATAAGGTGTATTTGAAATCAGAAGAAAGAGCTCTACCGCTGTTAACCGGAGCGACATCTATTGGCGTTATTCGTAAGAAAGAAAATTATTTCCTATATTTTTTTTTATTTTATCAAATTTTTCAGGGTTTTATGGTATTTTATGTTAACCTCGCCGTAGAAGAATCCAACAAAAAAACTTTTATAAAAAACAGTTCATCTAATCTTGAGTTATAAATGGTGTAACAAACAATATGGCCGACTGAGTTTTATATATTAAGATTATAACGCGTGCCAGTTTGAGGATATCAGGGAAGATTCCATCGAGCAGCGATTTATTTATCAAGAAGGTCGAAATAGGAGTTATGATTGTAGCTATATTCTTGAGTATATTAGAGGTTATAATATCATTACCATGAGAATGAGAGTTCTTTAGACTGTGAATGACGTTAAAAATTTCTGTTTCGGTAACTGGTGTTAAAAACATTGTGTTTTCATTTTTGTTGATGCTTGGAGGTTTTTGGTTTACAGATAAATGTTCCATTTCACTAATTATTAGTTTCATTGGTTGATTAATGAGAAATTCATTGAAACAATGCGCAATTGCAGCACTGCGTCACCGAGAAGGCCGCCAAGGCCTGCACGGACCTGTTCCTGTCGGAGCAGAGGCGGGGCGCGACCGGGGGAGCCTGCGCGACCGCCCACAAGAGGGCGCACCTCGAGCTGGCGTACCAGAGGGCGGCCGAGAAGGCGGTGCAGGACGAGAACTGCTTCAAGATCGTCTTCTACAAGAGGGACTGCCGGATGACGATCGAGCTGTTGGACACGGAGAACGACGACGGGAAGAGGGTGGAGGAGGCTAAGAAGTGGAGCATGTACAAGGAGAGCTACAGCGACTGCCTGAACGCGGGCAAGATCAAGTCGCCGGTGTTTCTCGAGAGGAATCTTCGGTAAGTGAATAGAATAGAATAGAATTTTATTAAGTTACATAGTAACAACGTCATGTAAATACAACATACATATTAACAACAAATCATTAAATTCTGAATTCTATCAGATTATACGGAGGGTTCTCTATAAGATGATTTTTCAATTCCTTCTTCAAGAGGTTTGCTTTAAGTTTTCTCCATGTTAATGGAAGTTTATCGTATAGACGAAGGCCTTCATATTTACGATCAGTAACTTGTAATCTAGTTCCCATTATCCTCAGATCTTCCCTTCTTCTGGTATTATATGGATGGTAGTCACACCTCCTGTCAAACTCTTCTACTCTTACCACAACATCCATTATCAACTTTATTATTAATTCAGCTATGACTGTAAGAATCTTGTACTTCACAAAGATTGGTTTGCAATGTGTCATTTGATTTACGCCCTCTATTGCTCTAACAGCTTCCATTTGAGTTATTAGTATTTCTTGAACATGTCTTGAATTGCCCCATATTTCTAACCCATAGATCATGCGGGAGTGAAACAGAGCGTAGTATGTCTGGAGAGCTGTTGACTGATTAATAACTTGCCTTACTCTTCTTACGGCATATATTGCAGGTTGTAATTTTTGTTTTAGATGTAGAATGTGTTCTTTCCATGTTAGATGTGTGTCAAAATATATACCTAAGAACAATGCATCAGTTGTAGGGGCTGAAGAGTAACATTTTAGTTTTCTCCTTATTGAGGGACAATTTGTTGGCATTGAACCAGTCAGTTGCTTTTCTAATAATTTGTTCTGAGTTATTGATTAGGTTATTTCTGTTGTGTTCTCTTGAAGCCAAGGTTGTATCATCGGCGTACAGGATATTCGGGTTGAAACTTTGGGAGATTAAAAAAGATTGTCTAAATACATCCAACCAAAAACATTTTCATGTAAAATATTGCCAAGACGAGGTCGTATTTCTAGCATTATCAAAAAGTTAGGTCCATATTTCACAAACTCTATGCCTTAGTCGAAATAAGTGACTTGGCCGTTTCTCTTTCGCCACGTGAGCGTAAGGTGAAAAATTCATTCACTGTTCATAACGTTTTTGTTATACAATAGTTCTTATAGTTGTGAAGATGAAGAGTGTAGAGTTAGCAGCTTCGCTCTACATGAGTTCTGATAACTTTTTGACAATGTGAGAAATACCTCGTCTTGGCAATATTTTTCATGAAAATATTTTTGGTAGGATTTCAATGCTTTTTGTACGCTTATAACAAAATCCTTTCATTTTTCCCCAATGATAATTTAATAAAATATAATTACTGAGAGATCTATTTCAAGTCAAACTAATTCACAATTCATGTTCAATATCATCAATGTACGTAAAATAGAAATATACTTTCACCTACCTAGGTTCAATCTGCGATGGCGATGTATTTGGGATCTGCCATCACAACCATTGTATAAAGAATCCTCTCATTATACAATTATCACAACGGGAAATTGCACAATGGACACTGTGGTTGAGGTTATTACAGGAAAATTATATTTGGTGTAAATACATATGAGGCGTTTTACGAGCGTTTTATTCCCTTATTCAAAATGTGGGGGTAATTTTCACTGAGATTTCTTGCTTATTTTTTTAACATTTATAACAAGCAGTCCCCCATATATATCAATTTTCAGACCACTAGCATCAAAATTATCGGAAGTCTCGTACAAACTTATACATCTCCTGGTTCTAAGGGTTGTGGGGTGAAAGTTTCAAGTTTAAGAATTTTTTCGTTGTTTGTGTACTGGAACTAGCTCACATAACAAATTTCAACTTGGTAGGGCATCGGGAAGTACCCTACCAGTTTTTATGATCATCAGTGAATGAGTGACGAAATCGGGGGTTTTTAGATATCTATAAAATCTGAAGTGTACGGGTGTGTGTCTTAATTCGTACTCATAACGTGCCAAAACGCAAAAAGGGATCGTGTACGGTGTAGAAAATAATTTCATAAAACCAATTTTTTTTTATTTCAACATTCTGTATCTCAAAAACAGGACCTTTATATCATAAAATCATCTGAGGATTCAGATCTCAAATTTACGGAACCTTATTTTGAAACACCCTGTATAAACCACAGGCTCAATACCGTTGCTCCGCTCGCGTAATATTTCAATTTGAAACGGTACTGATAGGTCCGCAACCCCACATTCATAACATAACATAAATAAATTTTCAAAATTATAGTGAAAATTTCATCAAATTCGATCATCTGCTTACTGAGTCCATAGAGGACAAACAAACACACGGACATTCACATTTATAATATTAGTATAGATAAATGACCCGACCAAGTAGAAAACAAAATATATATTTCCAACAAGCAGTCCATTTGATATCGAAACTCATTTCAATGAAGTAACATTAAGTATACAGGGTTATTCACGAATATGGCTCTATAGAATATTTTTAGGAAAGACACAAGATTCAGGATTGAAATTCTTAAGGTGAGCTTCAAATAAGAAGACGACTTCTCGTAAATTTTTTTAAGGTTCTAGGACTTTCGGTTTTTCCGGAAGTGACATCAACTTTCGTTTTTCAAATGGAAAGATCCATTTTTTATTGCATAAATAGATTCTCCATTGAATTCTGAGTCTTTTCGATTCCAAAAGTTTGAATTTTCCCGAGAAAATTCTCTTCAAATGAGGAACTACGAAAAAAAAATCTCAAAATTGAACTCTGTTAAAATACAGACAACTCCGAGGTTTTTTCATTAAAAATTCTCATTTTTGAGAATCTCCGAGAAGAAAGGCTGATGCTTCTTTTGCGATAGCGTGATTCTCAGAATATCGTTTTTCCTGAATATCTCGAAAAATATTCGTTTTGGAATAAGTCTTGGACGTATGCTCCTATTGTTTTTTGACGAAGATTTCGAAAATGCTTCGAAAAAATGGGGTTCCAATTTGAAAAAAAAACATTTTTTGATGTTTCGGCACTTCTAATTTGACGAAGAATTTGTGACTTCCTGTATCATATTCTGAAAATCGCGCTATCGGAAAAGAAGCATCAGCCTCTCTTCTCGGAGATTCTCAAAAATGAGAATTTTTAATGAAAAAACCTCGAAGTTGTCTGTATTTCAACAGAGTTCAATTTTGAGATTTTTTTTTCGTATTTTCTCATTTAAAGGGAATTTTCTCGGGAAAATCTATTTATGCAATACAAAATGGATCTTCCCATTTGAAAAACGAAAGTTGATGTCACTTCCGTCCTAGAACCTTCAAAAATATACGAGAAGTCGTCTAATTACTTGAAGCTCACCTTTAGAATTTCAATCCTGAATCTTGTGTCTTTCCTAAAATTATTCTATAGAGCCATATTCGTGAATAACCCTGTATAACATGTGTACATTATTTAATCAATTCGCAAAAAAAAAAATGTACGGTATTCTGTCGAAGTTAATGTGTGATAATATTTTAGATTGAGGTTATGTCACACCGATTGATGCTGGGTTGCCAGAGTATTAATTTCATTGTATCCATCATTTCAGATTATATAAGAAGAGGGCCATGAAGAACGTAAACCATCCGAGGAGAATGTCCAAGATCCACCCGAACCTACCTTCCGCATCGGAAGAAAAATGCGATAAATCAAACGAGAACAGGGATCGCAACGTCGACGAATTCGAACTGAGGGAACGCACCTCTGCGCCTGAGCGCAACCAAACCAGCCACCCCGGGTACCACGTGGCGGACGACACCGAGTGCAAGTTCAACTCCCAAGACTCCAAGATAGTGTTTACCTCTAACAAAGACAGTTATATTTATAAAATTAGTGCCTTAGAGAAAGCGAAAGAGGTGAGTCATTTCGATATTTCTAGGGTTGCGGTCATAAACTTACTCAGAGTAAGCTCCCCTTACTCTGAAGCGTTCACAAACTTGCTTTGTCTTCCTCGGAGTATACTCTGTGAGCGTTCATAAACTTCCTCTGAGTAAGCTCTGCATACTCTGCTATTTGGGAGAGTAAACACATACTCTGACAGTTGTGACGTACGATTTTCATTCTGTCCTGCTCCCGCGGACTTTTTGAAACTTGAATATTATTCGAATAAGTATTTATTTCTGGTTTTGTTTAATTTCAATAACGAAATACGAAACAATAAATTTTCCAAGTGAAACAACTATTCTGTGAAATAAAGAAATATTGAAAAGAATTACTTTAATGATTAATAAATTTAATGAAATTGCTAGCAGTGAATTAACGCAGCTCAAAGTGAACTTTACCAAGAGATAATGGTAAAGAAAAAAAGAATTTTTCCCTGTATTGCAGAACCTAGAGTGGTCCGTTCAATTTCAAATAAATCGAGACATGAAAAGTCCCACAATAACTGTTTTTTGTACCTGATTTGGAATCTACGTTGATATTTTGTTATATTCAAGAGTTTAGATCTGTCAAGATTCATTCATATATTTTGCTTTATCTTTCATATAATATTTTTTTAACTTCTTTTTGTTAGCTTCCTCAAATGAAACTATTTTTTGTTACGAAGTATTTAATTTTTTTCTGGCGTAGAGTCAATAAAAAAACAAAACATGTAATAACATTGTTAATTTTCTGCTTGCAAGAGAAGATTATAGACAATAATATCCTTTTTCATTCTTTCTGTCTCATTAAAAGTAATTCAAAGTCCTGAGAACATTTATCAGTTTCCTAACAATCATCAAAAAAACACGTTTGTGCTCTGCTTTTCAAATAAAAGAAAAATTGACTATACTGCGAAGACACAACTGAAAATGTACGACTAGAGAGAATTTTTTTCTTAAACTTCTATTATTCATTCATGATAGAAACAATTCAATATAAAAATGATATATAAAAAATGTATATGATGCAAAAGTATTATTCATAACCTATACACATGTTTGAATTTTGAATGACATTTGTCAGAGTAAGTTTGTGAACGACGAGTGTGGAGTAAAGACCGAAGTATATTTCTGATCATATGGCCATACTCTTACTCTACTCTCTGAGTAAGTTTGTGAACGCTGCCTAGAGGGGCGAATTTCGACGTTTTATAGGTTAACTGCGCGAAAAAATATTGGCAATATATTGCACCCTCGCTACTAAAGTGACACAACTCAAAATTTACTTTTTTCGGTTTATGCTATGAATTAGATCAGAGAACGAGCCTAGATTAAACCATGGGAAATTTTTACCGACGTCAGTGGGTCCTCCATATATCATATATAGATACCTACATATCAAAATTGGTGTCTATTTCATGTTTCCAATTAATTAGAAAATATTTAGCATTTGAATATTTTCGACTTTTGATTTTGAGTTGTGTCACTTTTGTAGCGAGGGTGCGATATCATACTTTGTTCTCTCGTTATTAAAAAAAATTAATTCTTTCTGCCATACCTTTTAGAACGAAATCGTGCGGTAATGTCTCAGTTTCAACAGCATTCATGGTTATATTTCATTATTTTATGTTGGTATACAAAAGTTTCCTGTCACGGATTTATTTATGATCTGTCAAATAGACCGTATACTCCATTCACAATTATAAAATCACACCTCTGGCCTTGGAAATTTGACACATTCCACTATGTATCGAACGAAAATGGAGGTTATGACGCTTGCCAAAATGTTTTTATGTTCCAAGTCAACACTATGTTGCCCTTTCTACACTACGCAGAAAAATTAACGCACATTATGGAAATCTCAAGTTTAATCTACAACTGAAGGTGTTCTCAATGATAATTATTTTTATCAGAATTATGCATGCATATGTTATCCACGTTTTTCTTCAATACAGATTTTTTCCAGCAGGAATAAAAAAAGATGATATTATCAGATTTTGAATGTATTGGCTCCATTATAAAAGCAGTTGTTCTCAATCAATTCTAGTAATCAATAGTTTTTGTTTCGTTTGATTTTTTACAATCGATCGCTAAGCAACGCGAAACACGCAATTTGACCCAAGAGGATTGTGCCCAAGCGGTAGTTTTGCGAGAAGAAGGGTGGACATACACAAGAATTGCAGAAAGGTTTGGAGTTTCCCATACAAGTGTGTCCAGAATGTTGCAGCGATTTAGGGAGACAGGTATGTATGTCCGAAGACCAGGACAGGGTAGACCACGGGTAACAACTGCCATTCAAGAACGTGGGCCAGCTCTTACCCCAGCCCATCGAAGGGCGCATTTGGATTTTGCGAGAGAGCATATCCATTGGGAAGGGGCCGATTGGGAAAGAGTTCTCTTCACAGATGAGTCTAGATTCTGCCTCTACCATTGTGATCGACGTTCCCTTGTATACAGACGTCCACATGAAAGATATGTTCAGTGCAATTTCCTGAATACTACTGGTTTCGGGGGAGGATGGATTATGGTATGGGGTGGAATATCTTTGACTGCTCGCACAGACCTAGTGGTCGTTGATAATGGAGCTATGAATGCTGATAAGTATATAAGGAACATTCTTGAAGAGCATGTAGTGCCATTTGCCCCATACATTGGTGAAAATTTCATTTTTATGGACGATACTGCCAGATCCCATCGTGCGCGCATCGTTCAGGAGTACCTTGAAGAGGTTGAAGTCTCTCGAATGGAATGGCCAGCAAGAAGTCCAGATCTCAATCCGATTTAGCAGGTTTATGACAACCTCAATAGAAGGCTGAGAAGTTCAGAAAATCATCCAGCTACTCTTAATGACTTAGGAATCCAACTCGGAGAAATCTGGGAAGGATTAGATCAGAACATTTTAAGATCAGTCATTTTGAGTATGAACCGTCGTTGCCGAGCTGTGATTAACGCAAGGGGTGGAAATACCAAGTATTAAATCACTTATCAGCATTTCAGTATTTTGAAAATTGTTCATTTCTCTTCTTTCACATAAGATTCGGTGAAATCCTGAATTTTTCTTCCATTTAATGTGTCTTGTTTCATTCAAAACCTTCCCGAGAGAACATAAAAAATAAGTTATAAAGTCAATGTAGAGTTAACTTTCATTAAAATTGAGATTTTCAGAATGTGCGTTAATATTTTTGCGCAGTGAAGTTGAAACTGTAGGAATGTGTGAATTATTCTAGAATCGACTCTGGACGAACTCCTTATTCGCCGATTTGTTTACCATGCTATTTCTTATGTTCAAACAGACTCTAATGCTCGCCATATGTGTAGATTTTAAGTGGGTAACCTGCATATTTGAACGTTAAAAACGCAATTATACTTTTGCTGAATACAAGCGGCATTATCTCTATTTTTCCATTTTTTTTTCCAGTCTCATCCTAGAATAACCATGCGCCTATCAAAGCGGTTTAGACACTGGTCAAAAGTGTGGGTAAGTGAAAACGTTAGTGATTCTCAGCATAAACAATGTATGGACTGGCTGATGGGTCGCGGCGAGGGTGTCGTACCGAACAGGACTAGAATTTTAACGGACAATGACACCTCCAGGCCCCCCTACATGCCCTACAACAGGTACAAAGTCGACCAGCTGGTCAAGGACGCGACCTGAATCGAGACGTGCCGCTCTGAGGACTGTTCAAACGTCACGTTCCCTTCGGGTCGGTCGACGAGAGAAGAAATAAGATCGTAGGACGAAATATCCTGCGTCTAATATTCAGTGTTGAATATATTATTTATTATGCTTATCGTTATTAGTTCGTGAGGAGTAAGTTATAAGTTCGTTAATTGGATAGGAGCTTAAGTTGTTTTGTACATTTTTTTAAAATTGATTTTGTATGTTTCATTTTTATCAGAGAATTGTGGATCATATTTTATTCTGTGGCGTCGCGCGACGCTCTGTTTTTCATGTTGTTACTTGTTTTCATTTAGGTTTCGTGTGTTTTAATTATTTAACGATATACGGAGTTTGACCTTAGAGAACCGGCTTGCACATTGCAATTATGCGATGAATGATTATCGTGACAATGCTGGAACTCAGACTGAATACATTTCCTTGAGATATTCACCAATAACTCAACTTAATGCTCATAAAAATTTACCGTTGAAGATTTGGACAAGATAAGCTACAGCAGTTTTTCCTACTCTCTCGCGTTATTTTCTGAAATCGTTAATGTATTCACTTTTATTATTATTTTAGGCTGATATTAACTCGATCGAAATTTTCTTCATTAATGAAGAAAGAAGCATTATTTAAAGGCACCATCCAGACAGCTCTAAGCACAAAATTTGAACATTAATTCAATGTTTTTCCGTTTCGCTCATTACAAAAGCAATGCAAAGTATAATAGCTGCACCTTGAACAAGGTAATCGTTACTCCAGTTTGCTTTTTTGAAAACTTACTTCATTGATGCCACTTATTTCTCGAAAACGACATCACCAGATAATTTCATCTTCCGAAGTGAAATTTCAACATTGAATATGCAATAAATTCACGACATTAGAGAATATTTCTGTACATATAATTATTTCGTTACATCAATTTTGTCGGACTTGTTAATTTCTTGGAATCATTCTACTCTAAGGTCATGTATGTATAAATTTGGTTTGTTGAAAAATTTGAGTTTTATATTTGAATGTTGACATATCTGCCGAAGAAAATCATTCCTATCTGCCGCTTTGTAATTTTGTACTCGAAAAGAAAAGTAGCTTTCCTTCGTACCAAAGTTTGTAGAATTACGAATTGTGTCACTCAACTGTTAATTTTCCTTTGGGTATGTCAGCATTTTTGTACAATAGTTGATACAGAAAATCCTGTGAGAAAATAACCAAACCAATGTAATATACATTCCATTTTATACTCTTTTCAATGTACATTTGTAATTCCAAAAACGATGTTGGTTATTTTCTTTACGGTCATCTCACGATTAATGAACGTTTCTGAAAGTGAGAGGAGCAATATGTATAAAGTTGATATTTGAATAAAAAATGTATCTACATTTATAAAAAATAATTCTTATATGATGGATCTTTTTTTTCCCCTTTTTGAATTGATACTTTATAAACTTAGGTATTTGCTGTTTCTAGAAAAAAACACTCGAAAAAATGCGCTTTACTTCCGAATTTTAATCAATATTCTGCCGCACTTCAAAGTTGAAAAGCCCAAAAAAAAATTTTTTTCAAGCTATATCTGCCTGAGTCATTTTTTTTTGACTAATTCGAGATTGTGGATTACGAATATGCAATTGGTTTTTCACAAAGATCAGTGTTTTGGGAAATGAATCACTTTTTGTGGAAAATCTTCGAATATTTGGTCAACTTTGAAGTGCCAGAAAAATCGCACTGGACGAATGCTGATTTTTTTGCTCATAGATTGGTCCTTCACAAACGGAAAGGTCTTATTTTTATTCACCTATCGCGGACATTTTAGATTTTCTGATTTTTTCCGCCAAGTTCCAAAATTTCGAATTTTCTATCGACCATAACTTGAAAAATGATTCTTTTAGCATAAATCTGTTTTGATTTTCGTGATCTGCATACTCGGGTTAGTTAACAGTATAAATTTGGTTCTGATCGGAGCAAAAAAATTTTTTACCAATTTTTCCATGCATTGAAATTTTGCAAAAAAAAAATATCTGATCACCACCAAAAGAGAGAGTCCAATTATTAATAAAAGTAACGATTTGGTTGTTCCTCTGGATATTGAAGAGTCTGCAAGAAGAGCAAATCTGGAAGGCCTACCTAAAAAATCTGTTCAGCAGAACGATATTGCATATAACAATTTCTTGGCCTGGTGTAATTTGAAAAATGTAGAAGGGAACTTCAGTGAAACTATTTTTCTGGCATACTTAGAAGAAAAATCAAAAATATGGAGTTCATCAACTTTGTGAAGCAAATTTTCAATGATAAAGTCAAGCGCCCTTGTTAAAAATGGTGTGGATGTAAGTAAATATTTTAAGGTAATAGAATATTTAAAACGGAAAAGTGAAGGATATCGTCCCAAAAAATCGAAAATTCTCTCTCGTGAACAAGTTGAAAAAGGTTATAAAGGAGGCACCAGATGAGAAATACTTGATGGTAAAGGTTGCAACTTTTTTCGGATTATTTGGAGCCTGTCGGCGTGAAAAATTGTGTAACTTATCAGTGGAAGACATCAAAATAACAAATAAATCATTGGTTATACAACTTCCAAATACAAAAACGAAAGTCAGTCGTTCTTTCAGTATTATTGGGAAGTATGTAGACTATTTTCATAAGTACTGTGCACTGCGCCCTTTTGTCATCAAACATCGTCGTTTTTTCTTGAAATACATGAATAATAAATGCACTGCCAATCTAGTTGGTATATACATTTGGGAAAATTTCATCTATTGTTGCCGAATTCCTCAAACTGCCTGAACCAAAGCAATATACAGGACACTGTTTTCGCTTCATTGCTAGCAGAATCAGGAGCAAATATTACGGATATAAAAAAACATAGTGGATGGAAGTCTACGACGGTAGCCGAGAGCTAAGTTGATCATTCCATTGCATGGAAATGTCATTGCTGAAAAAATTCTCCCAACCTCAACAGATTTTGGATCATCATCATCCAATATTGTACTTCCGGTTTCTACAAGTACTGATGGTGCTGAGGATTCTAATAATGTGTTTCGAAGCTCCTTAACGTCACAGGGCATTAATGTTAGTAATTGTTCTAGTTCTACGATTAATATTAATGTTCTTAAGTAATGATTGTTAAATATTGATAATAAAAATTTGCAATTGCTGAATTTTTCTCATCTGATTTCATCATCAGAAAATGGAGTGCTGAAAATATTTTTAACACTAATATTTAAAATATTTTCAACACGCTTCCACGTAAACAATCATTTTAAGATTTTTTGCTGTCATTAAAAGTGTCACTTTTAATGGCAGTTGTACAAAAAATATTTTTCGAACTATATCGACCCGGGTAATTGTTTTGACTGATTCTAGGTAGTGGATTAAGAATATTCAACCAGTTTTTCTCCAAGATCTATTCGAAAAATGTCACATTTTGAAGAATGTTCAACCCAGTCGATTCGAAAAAAATGGCAGACATAAATAATCAAGTCAATGGCTCACTGTGTATATTACATGCGGTATTTAAAAAACGTGCTTCAAATTCTTTTTTACTCTGAATCAGCCACAGAAAATCGTAGACTTTGAAATAAGGTTAGGATAACTGTCAATAAAAAGGTTATGTTCATTTTATTAGGCATTTCCAGCTGACGTCACACACGTCAACAGAGCATGCGTTGCGAAGTCGTGAGGGGCACACAAAGCAAATTCAGCAAATGGAAAGCAGTGATTTTGCCAGATTTTTGTGTATTTTTGTACTCTATCCTGTGTGACTTGAGATTTCTCACGTAGTATGAGGATTTCGCCCAAAAAGAAGGTGGCTTTAACACTTTAACTGGTTTCTAAAGTTTGTGTGCCCCTCACAACATAGAAGATTGTTGTGTCAAAATCAGCTGACTGGAAATGCCTAATTTTCAGAAATTTTCCTTTGAATAAACAATGTTTTCATTCAATAAGAATATTTTAACAAGCGTAAGATATTTATGTTATGAAAGGTAGCTTCCTTTTTAATTTTCCACCTGCTTCTATTAGTTCTTATCAGAAAGAAAAAAAATTGATTTCGAAAATATTTTCAGCTCAAGATTCGGAAAATACAACATAGTGAAACCGGGAAATGTCTCTGACCCGTTATTCATTCCCGATTACATTACAAAACCAAGCTACTTTCTAACAGGGCAGCCTTCCGAAAGTATAAATACGGTGGAAATAAAAGATCGCAATCAAATATTAAAAATGAAGAAATCCAGCAAACTCGCAGCGAATATCCTGAAAACAGTCGGCCAGTATATCAAAGTATGTGATGATGAGACTTTACGAGATTCACATTTTCATCTTTTATAGATTGGACAGACTACAGATGAAATAGATAAGTTAGTCCATAAACTTGCAATAGAAAACAAAGCCTATCCATCACCTTACAATTATAAAAATTTCCCTAAATCTGTTTGTACTTCAGTGAACAACGTTGCTTGTCATGGTATTCCAGATGACCGTCCTCTAGAAGACGGGGACATCATAAATGTTGATATCACGGTAAGTAAATCATAGAAATATCTTATGATAATTTATAGTATATAACATTACTAGCAAGGTAAGAGGGTTTTTACTGTCGAATGCCTCCTTGAGCCAGTAAAACCCGTTACCTTGCGTGTATTGTTTTATATTTTATTTGTTTCTCATTTGTAAAAAGGTTAGATAAATTCCAAAAAAATCTCAATAATTTGTCGCAAATGTTGTAAGCTATGGAAGCGTTGCCATGAACATGTCTGTTTATTTTTCTTTACATTTGTTTTGGCGAAAGCGAAAATGAATGTACCAAAAGAAATTATTGAAGCAGCCAGCAGTATAGCATCAAGTTTATTACCTGCAAAATCAGCTTCAAGGTACGAGCGAGAATACAACGACTTCAAAAAGTGGCAAAACAAGAATAGTGTGATTGGGGTAACTGAAGATGTTTTGTTGGTCTATTTGAATCAACTATCAGCTAGATTCAGCCCTAATACTTTATGGGCAAAATGGTCTATGCTGAAAAGCTGCTGGGAAATGAAAGAAAATGTCCCTGTTCGCAGGTTTGTTTTCCTTAAAAAATTTATTGAAAAATATGACGTTTAGTTGTCATTTGCAAATTTCAAAAGAAGGTAATAGCGTTTCTGAAACGAAAAAATGAACGTTATACGCCAAAAAAGGCCAAGGTATTAAGTAAAGAAGAGGCTGAACAATTTCTTTTACATGCTCCTGATGACCAGTGGTTGCTGGCGAAAATTGTAACAATATTTGGGATTTTTGGCTGTTGTCGATGTGACGAAATTCTCTCCTTAAACATGAATGATGTAGAAGATATGGAAAAATACGTTATTGTGACATTGCGGCAAACAAAAAATTCAACAACAAGAAGATTCACCATAACTGATGATGGCTGCAGCTTCAAGCAATGCATGTTATACAGAAAATTTGTAAATCTTCGGCCTCCTGTAACAGAAAGCCTAAGATTTTTTTGACATACCGACATGGAAAGTGCATTTCCCTTAATGGTGGCCAGCACACTATTGGTGGTGTCCCAAAGCAAATAGCGAAATATTTAGGTTTAAAAGACACAGAGTTATACACCAGCCACTCTTTTCGCAGAACTGGAGCCACTATGGTTGCGGATTCGGGTGGAGATATTTTAGCACTAAAGCGTGCAGGAGGGTGGAAGAGCACCGAAATTGCGATGAGAAATGTCGATGATTCGGTCAACAAAAAATCGAAATGTCTAGCAAATTATTTGGTAGTAAGGAGAGTACAAATGTTCTGCAGTCCTCGAGTTCAGCAGTTTCTGAGTCAACAGATGGTTCATCATCAGTATCAACTCTTTCATCATCAAAAATCTGTGTTACTGGAAATAACAATTGTACCATGATTTTCAACATATATGACGATAAAACAAAATTTTCTAATGTAAATAATACTACTAACTTGTAAAAATTTTGCAAGTTAACTGTCAGTTTTACAAGTTAGTGACTTGATAAAATAAACTTTCTTGATTTATATTGTGTTTTTGAAAACTGACGTTTACAAATGAGAAACAAATAAAAGTTGTAACTTTATTCACTATTACAATTTACTATATTTCAAACAATTTCTCCCAGGTTTTTCTAGACGGTTATCACGGGGATTGTTCGAAAACATTTCTGGTAGGAAAAGTGGATGAACTTGGCAAGGACTTGGTCGAAGCCACAGAAGAATGTTTGAATGCGGCTATTGAACTATGCAAACCTGGTCGAAGATTCTGTGATTTGGGAGAGTACATATCTACAGCTGCTGATTTGATGGGTTACAATGTTATACCCGCTTTTATTGGCCATGGACTGGGTGCATATTTTCATGGACCACCTGATATTTATCACACAGGTATTTTGTTTACCTAAGAGTTTTTTTCTTCTTCCTTCAACTATTAGTTGTCTACTCCTGATTATATGACACTTTTTTCTTCTTCGACCTTGTCTCTTACATTGTCTACCTATTTCTTTGATAGTCTTTCTATTCTTCGTTTGGGTAGTTTCGGCTTTCATTTGAGAATATGCTTTGTCCATTTATCTTTCTTACTATAAGCCCTGCCTGTGTCCATTCTTTTCTTGATACTTTTTTCACTACTCCAGTTTTATCAAAATTGTTACTTCCAGAAAGAATAAGTTTGTAAACTTCCTATTTTCTAACGTCACACATCGTGAGTGAAACTAAAATTTGATGAAACTAATGAACTATAGAAATTATTTTCTCGGTAACACAAATTTCCGAAAATATCACCTGACCGCTAATTATTTCCCAGTAAAAAAACACATTCGGAATGAGATTGAAAATTGAAGACAAAATCGTTTTTCCTGAATACCTCGAGAAATATTCATTTTGGGATAAAAGTCTTGCTCCTATTGTTTTTTAAAGTTGATTTTGAAAATGTTTCGAAAAATGGGGTTCCAATTTGAAAAAAACGATTATTTGATGTTTCATCACTTCTAACTTCGACAAAGAATTTGGGACCTCCTGTATCATATTCTGAAAATCATGCTATCGGAAAAGAAGCATCAGCCTTTCTTCTCGGAGATTCTCAAAAATGAGAATTTTTAATGAAAAAACCTCGAAGTTGTCTATATTTCAACAGAATTGAATTTTGAGATTTTTTTTTCGTATTTTCTCATGAAAAGAGAATTTTCTCGTCAAAATTCAAAGTTTTGGAATCAAAAAGACTCAGAATTCAATGGAGAATCTATTTATGCAATAAAAAATGGGTCTTCCCATTTGAAAAACGAAAGTTGATGTCAGTTCCGGACAAACTGGAAGTCCTAGAACTTAAAAAAAATATACGAGAAGTCGTCTTCTTACTTGAAGCTCATTTAGAATTTCAATCCTGAATCTTGTGCCTTTCCTAAAAATATCCTATAGAGCTATATTCGTGAATAACCCTGTATAATCAAATATATTATAGTAATTTACTGAAACCCACTGAAAATAACTACATACTTACATCACAGATTCAATATTTCACATCAGATTGCTATCGTTGAGTGAAAATAAAAGGTAAAATAGCAATGAAAATTCTTCGGTAAACAGTAAACGGTAACGAGCACAGAACACAAACATGAACTGAAACGACATAAGATCTATTGACGAACGAGTTTTGACCTGTTCGCGCATGACGTCGTCTAGTAAGTCAGTTGAGAAGTAGCGCTAATTTTCAAACGTCGATTTATTGGATCTACAACATCTGCCTTATTATTGCGTGAATAAAATGTTTATATATTCAGAGTTATCCTACCCGATCGACAATAATTCAAGCTTGTAGGCAGTTACCTCCTTGAGCCAGTAAAACCCGTTACCTTGCGTGTATTGTTTTATATTTTATTTGTTTCTCATTTGTAAAAAGGTTAGATAAATTCCAAAAAATCTCAATAATTTGTCGCAAATGTCGTAAGCTATGGAAGCGTTGCCATGAACATGTCTGTTTATTTTTCTTTACATTTGTTTTGGCGAAAGCGAAAATGAATGTACCAATATTTATTGAAAAATATGACGTTTAGTTGTCATTTGCAGATTTCAAAAGGTAATAGCGTTTCTGAAACGAAAAAAATTAGCATTATACGCCAAAAAAAGGCCAAGGTATTAAGTAAAGAAGAGGCTGAACTATATTTTTTACATGCTCCTGATGACCAGTGGTTGCTGGCGAAAATTGTAACAATATTTGGGATTTTTGGATGTTGTCGATGTGACGAAATTCTCTCCTTAAACATGAATGATGTAGAAGATATGGAAAAATACGTTATTGTGACATTGCGTCAAACGAAAAATTTAACAACAAGAAGATTCACCATAACAAATGCAACTTGAAGCCCTGCGTGTTGTACAGAAAATATGTAAATCTTCGGCCTCCTGGAACAGAAAGCCTAAGATTTTTTTGATATACCGACATGGAAAGTGCATTGCCCTTAATGCTGGCCGGCACACTATTGGTGCGGTGTCCCAAAGCAAATAGCGGAATATTTAGGTTTAAAAGACCCAGAGTTATACAACGGCCACTCATTTCGCAGAACTGGAGCCACTATGGTCGCGGATTCGGGTGGAGATATTTCAGCACTAAAGCGTGCAGGAGGGTGGAAGAGCACCGAAATTGCGATGAGTTATGTCGATGATTCGGTCAACAAAAAAATCGAAATGTCTAGCAAATTATTTGGTTGTAAGGAGAGTACAAATGTTCTGCAGTCCTCGAGTTCAGCAGTTTCTGAGTCAACATATGGTTCATCATCATCAGTATCTACTCTTTCATCATGAAAAATTCTGTGTTACTGGAAATAATACTACTAACTTGTAAAAATTTTGCAAGTTAACTGTCAGTTTTACAAGTTAGTGACTTGATAAAATAAACTATCTTGATTAATATTGTGTTTTTGGAAACGGACTTTTACAAATGAGAAACAAATAAAATTATGAACAGCGAATGAAATTTTTCACCTTGATCTGGCGGTAGAGAAACGGCCAAGGCACTTATTTTGACCTAGGTGTGTAGAGTTTGTGAAACAAGAACTTTTGAAGTTGAAGAGTGTAGATAAAGAGTTAAGGCTTTTATGACCAGATATACTGACATTGAAAGACTCTTTCAAGTTCAAAGAGTGTAGAGTTAACAGCTTGGCTCTACATAAGATCTGATAACTTTTTGACAGCGTATGAAATGCGGACTCATCCTGGAATATTATCCATTAATCTTTCATGTATACTTGGATTGAACACTATTCTCATCCATTTCAATGTTATTGTTATTCCATTGCTTTTACCATACATGACACATGACACGATTGCACAAAGAAGGAAATGGGAAGCAGGGATAGTCTTCGATTGCATTGCTTGAGAGGCGAACGGAAGTAGCCATCTTGGTAGACCTTATGTGACTCATGCTTTGTGTATTTCGTAGGAAGCTGTCTCTGGCTTTCTTCATTAAATGGTTTGTTCCGAAACGGGTCTGCTTTCTAGCTTGTTTATTGTTGAATATTGTGGATGAAAATCGTGAATAACTTTCAGTTAATGATTATCCCGGGGTGATGGAGCCCGGAATGACCTTCACGATAGAGCCGATTCTAGGTCAAGGCACGGAAATGGTGGAAATATTAGAAGACGGATGGACGGCAGTCACAATAGACGGTTCTAGAACAGCCCAATTCGAACACACCGTATGTATCACCAGCGACGGGGCGGAGATATTGACCAAACCAGATTGATGTTGAAAACATTGTCTACTCGATTGTAAATGTGTGTATAAATTAATAAAAATAAGCTGCAAATTTTCTTCAATGGACTTGTTCATTTCGTCTATCTTGATGTATAGTTTTTTCGAAATTCATCCCTCGAAAATTTGCGAAAATGACAGTGACGTTCGATTTGGCAACGTTGTAATATCAATTAACATTTTTATCTCCGCCACTGAAAATATTTGAAGTGTGGCTGTGTCAAGTGGCATTGATCTTTTTTTATTCAGGAACTTGAATTGGAAGAAACCTTTCATCTAGTGAGAATTTCGTTAAGTTGATTCATAATAATATAATCGCAACGAATCTTTCAAAACGTTAATTTATGTCAGCGCCATCTAATGAGAGAATGTCTGATTAAAGGCAGATTTTTCAAGAGATCTTTCATATTGAATTCAAGTTTTTCAAGAGGGATACATAGACTTCTCTGTGATTTTATATTGTTCTGTGGAGTGAAGAGATTGTTTTTGGTTAGTTTCTTGTCCTTGCTTTGGTTATGTTTTCAAAAATGAATAATTGGTTCAAACTCAGTTGCAACAAATGTGAACTTCAATTGAGTGGCACACTTAATGGGGGACAAAGTTTTCGGTATGTTTCATTAGGAATTATTCCGTATAGGTTCATAACTTTCAATATTTACAGATGGAGTAAACATCTTGAAGACAACGAAGAATGTTGGATAGGAACATTCAAAAAGAGAGTTTGGATATTACGACAGAATGAAAACGAAGTATTATACAAGGTATTTGAATCAGAGTCTCATCATGAAAACAAAGAAATCGAGGAACAGGAAAAATTCTATAACAGTATTCTTGTCGATTACTTTCAATTGAATTTGAATCTACGAGAATATTACCAGCAGTGGTCCAAAGCAGATCCAATTTTTCGTAAAGCTGCTATTAATTTTTATGGAATCAGAATTTTAAACCAAGAAGTCACTGAAAATATATTTTCATTTATATGTTCCTCTAATAATAACATATCAAGGTGAAAAATTAGTTGGTCGTAAGTATATTTGATCAACAGATTGTATCGTTTTAGGATTTCGAGTATGGTTAATAAGTTGGCTAAGTTTTATGGAGAGAAAATATGTGAAATAAATGGTGAAACATACTACAGTTTTCCAGAGGTAGAAGACCTCGCAAAGCCTAGTGTTGAAACTAAACTAAGAGAAAACGGATTCGGCTACAGAGCAAAATATATCAGTAAATCAGCGGAAATAATCAAAGAAAATGGCGGTAATTTGTGGTTGGAAAATTTGAAAAAGATGGATTATGAAGAAGCTAAAGAAACTCTCATGTCTTTAACAGGAATTGGAGCGAAAGTCACAGATTGCATTTGTCTCATGTCTCTTGGTCATTTGGGGGCTTTGCCTGTAGATACTCATGTTTATCAGATAGCTGCAAAATTCTATATGCCGCATATCAGGAATAAAAAAACAGTTACCAAAAAAATGTATGAAGAAATTGGTGAGCATTTTAGAGGAATGTATGGACCTCTCGCTGGATGGGCGCATACAGTAAGTGATCTATTTTTTCACGGAACGAATTTCCTAATATACTTCTTGCAACAATTAAAGGAACAGAAAAATTTTCCAAATTTTTTGGTGTTTTTTAAAAGGTTATATCTCAGTGAAAAATGTTTGTATGAGAATTAGAAAAGTCAACTTTTGAAGCTTGAAGACTCTAGTTTCTGAATTTATTGGTTAACAATTTTTCAGAGTACCGGAAGCCATGCAATCCTCGGATAAAGCACGAAGAAAATTTTTTTTATATTTTTCAAATTTTTATTTTTGCTCTACGCGCATAGAAAAATTTTTTTGAGCTAGACTGATGCAAAGGTCCCATAGCCTGTTTATTCAGTTCTGATTTGTTTTTCACCACCCTCAAAAATGACCTTTTTTCTTTGAGATATCCAGTTTTGAATGCAAAAGGATCCTTTTTCACTCAACTGCCGATATCTCCGGAACTACTGGAGGCCTATCAAACTGAGAGCCGGTTTCTTTTTCTGCAGAAAATTTTCCACAAAAATCTTCCATGTTTGATAAAAAAATTTTTTTTTTTCACCTGTAACGGTAATATGAAAAAAAGGCAAGAAAAGGCCATTTTGCCATTTGTTGGTTAACGGACTGTATCTTCGTCAATATTAGGGAGAAAGCTAAGGTTATAAGACATTTCCACAATAAAAATCTTCAAATCAAAATATTCCGAAAATATACTTCTCGCAACAATTAAAGGAACAGAAAAATTTTCCAAACTTTTCGGTGTTTTTCAACAGGCTGTATCTCAGTGAAAAATGGTCGTATGAGAATTGGAAAAATCATCTTTTGAAGCTTGAAGACTCTAGTTTCTGAATTTATTGGTTAACAATTTTTCAGAGTACCGGCAGCCATGCAATCCTCAGATAAAGCACGAAGAAAAATTTTTTTAGAGTTTTCAAATTTTTAATTTTGCTCTACGCGCATGGGAAAATTTTTTTAAGCTAGATCGATGGAAAGTCCGCATAGCCTGTTTATTCAGATCTAGTTTGTATTTCACCACTCTCGGAAATGACCTTTTTTCTTTGAGATATCCAATGTTGAATGCAAAAGGATCCTTTTTCACTCAACTGCCGATATCTCCGAAACTACTGGAGGCCTATCAAACTGAGAGCCGGTTTCTTTTTCTGCAGAAAATTTTCCACAAAAATCTTCCATGTTTGATAAAAAAAAATTTTTTTTTTCACCTGTAACGGTAATATGAAAAAAAGGCAAGAAAAGGCCATTTTGCCATTTGTTGGTTAACGGACTGTATCTTCGTCAATATTGGGGAGAAAGCTGAAGTTATATGACAATTTTACAGCCTAATGTACCCCAAAGACCCTTACAAATCGGTAGATCGATCGATTCAGCGGTTTTCCTGGACCGATTGATTGAAATTCTGAAAAAATTAAGGGAACAATGTTTACATTCCTCAAAGTTGACCTTTTCTTTTCAAGAATCAATTATTGATTTTTTTTTCACTTTTAACTCAATTTTGAATGTTTTGGAAATTATAAAAAAATTAAATAAAAAAGAATTACAAAATTACATAACTGAAAAAATTAAATTAATAATTTTCAAAAAGATTAGCTCAAGTTTAACTAACAAAAACCTTGTTCCCTTAATTCTTTCAAAATTTTAATCGATTGGTCCAGGAAAACCGCTTCACCGATCGATCTACCGATTTAGGGGGGCCTTTGGGGTTCATTAGGCTGTAAAATTTTCTTATAACCTTAGCTTTCCCTCCAATATTGACCAAGATACAGTCCGTTAACCAACAAATGGCAAAATGGCATTTTCTTGCTCTTTTTTCGCATTACCGTTACAGGTGAAAAAAAAAAATTCTCCTAATTAAACATGATAAAAAATTGAAAGGAAATTTTCTGCAGAAGAAGAAACCGGCTGTCGGTTTGCTAGGCCTCCAGTAGTTCCGGAGATATCGGCAGTTGAGTGAAAAAGGGTCCTTTTGCATTTAAAATGGGATATCTCGAAATCAAATATCCATTTCCGAGGGTGGTGAAAAACAAATAAGACTTGAATAAACAGGCTATGCTGGCTTTGCATCGGTCTAGCTCAGAAAATTTTTTACAAGCGCGTAGAGCAAAAATAAAATTTTGTAAAATAAAAAAAAATTTTTCTTCATGCTTTATTCGAGGATTGCATGGCTGCCGGTACTCTGAAAAATTGTTTACCAATAAATTCAGAAACTAGAGTCTTCAAGCTTCAAAAGTTGTTTTTTCTATTTTTCATACGACCATTTTTCACTGAGATACAACCTGTTGAAAAATACCAAATAATTTGGAAATTTTTCTGTTCCTTTAAATGTTGCGAGAAGTGTATTTTATCTGAGTCAGGATGTAATGAAACAGAAATTGATGGAGAAATTTTATTCAATATTAGCTTTCCTTTCAGAAACTCGAAAAATACTTCTATCCACTAATATGCATGATGTTTTAGGTACTTTTTTGTGCAGATTTGAAAAAATTCCAAGGAGAATCATGAATATATACGAAAAACATAATATACGAGTGCTGTATTCTCACAATAACGTGACACAATAAAATATCAAAGAGCATTAATCTAATTGCATTTTTTCATCGTCCTTATCGTCTTTAGGTTTCCCCTGTTTCTCCTCCTTTTTGGCGTCTCCAGAATTCGCATCGCTCTTTTCCAGAGCCTTCACGAATTCTTGCATGTTGCCCTGCGAAGCTGCCGCAACAGCTTCAGAATTCACGGATAACTGAGACACAACAGGTCCCAACATTCCCGTTTCCAACGCACTCGAAAATTGGGAAACAGCCTGAAAGAAAAAAATCGATGATAATTTTGATGATAGACATTTTTAATGACCTTTTTCCAAATTTCTCCGACGCCACTGGCGACAGCAATTAGAAAATTTGATTTAAAATCAAGGTGTAAGCTCTGCTTAGAGAATATGGATGATGTTTCGTTCAATCAAATGTAGGTGGCGCTAATCACACAACATAACAGATGCTTGATGTTTCATTCATATTCTGGTTTACGAATTGTGTTAAGACTTTTTCAAACAATAATCGGTAATGTTCTTGACATTTTTAAGAGTTTGACGAAAAGGTATCACATTTTTATTTCGCCTGAATATTGTACATTTTTTTATGTGGAAACCCTAAGAATACAAACAAAAATAATCGTTTTTATTCCAGTACTGAAGATATCAAAATAAGTATTGTTAATATATAAAAAAATTGTGAGCACACAAACAAGAAAAAAAAAACGAGAAAAAATTACATACTCAATTAAATTAACCTCGACACATTTGCGACAGCAAGTATTAAATGAAATTGTTTCTATTTGTGAACATACAGGGTGGCCATTTGAAAACGAAACAGACGAGATTACAGACGAAATAAATTTTTTCGATAGAAATGCTCGGACAGGTCGATTTCTGTTTCGAGGGGGACAACTTAAGATATAGGTTACGGACGCATAGCGCTTCAACCCTTGCTACTACAACCCTCACCCCCAATTTTTGAATAGGGAAGATGGGGTGAGTGATACCTCATTTGAAAGGTATTTTTATACTGATTTCAGCACAGTAATTGTTTTTTCATTTTATGCATTAGTTCTCGAAATATTCTTGACTAAGCATTTGAAAATGAAGTGGTGTTTTCATGGCACTTGTAGTGTTTTTTTGTGAAAAACCTTTCAAATGAGGTATCACTCACCCCATCTTCCCTATTCAAAAATTGGGGGTGAGGGTTGTAGTAGCAAGGGTTGAAGCGCTATGCGTCCGTAACCTACATCTTAAGTTGTCCCCCTCGAAACAGAAATCGACCTGTCCGAGCATTTCTATCGAAAAAATTTATTTCGTCTGTAATCTCGTCTGTTTCGTTTTCAAATGGCCACCCTGTATATCAGAATGATGTGGGCTTGCTTTGAATCCGTTCTTTTAATTTTTTATTGGACGTTGTTTTTGCCTTAGTTTCTTTGATGATCTTTGTTCAGTGTATGTGCATTATAAAAGTTGAAATATACTAGAATCTCCGAAAGTAGTACTCACATTTTGGAATTGGGGGGAAGCAACGGTCGTTCTCAATGCTTCCTGCGGCGTGGTACCTTCGACTGGCGGCAGATGGCTCTGCAGTTGCTGCAAGGCTTCGGGGCTGCTCAACACCCCAGACAAAGCATCGGTAGTAAGCGCCGTCGATAAGTCAACTGAAACAGATAGATTCAAACGTGAACCAGAGAAACGGTGATTACCGTTTTAATGAACTGCCAAGACTCACCCTGTATACAGGGAGTTTCCATGAAGAAATGTTGAGCAATTTCGACTGGAAGGCTATGAGGAAATTCTCATGATATCATAAGATTCTTACTGAATTTTACTGGTGAAAAGAATGAAAAAATTGTTCCATACCACAAAAATTCTTATTCAGAAAAGAATGTACAGGGTGAGTTTTTGACTTGTTGTGAAATGATATCTTCATGATTAACACTTTCCAGAAGCGCTTTTCCACTGAAACTAAGAAAGTATATTCGAATTTTTTTTGGGTAAAAAAACATTTTTTTATTTTAAATTGCTGAAAACCCCAAGTCTCTAGGGTGTACTTTCCATGCTATATGGTGATTTTGAAATTTGGCCAATTATTATGATACCAATTATTTTTACCAGTGCTATCGAAATTTTAGAGATATTAAAAAAATTAATTTTTTTCAAATGGAAACCGTAGTGTGCTATGATGATTTTTAATAGACTTTTCGTAGACAATTTCCAAAATATATATCATGATATACTTCCTAGCTTTAATATGAAAATTCTGAAAACACTTCTCGGTCAACATGAATTAAGCAGGCTCAAGTTGTATGACTTCCTCAGGTGAAAAGAAATTAATCAAAATCAAAACCCCTTTTGATTTTGTTGATCGAAAACTGTTTTTTCGGAATTTTCGATATTTAAGCTCGCAAGTATATCATGATATATTTTTGAAATTGTCTAAGAAAAGTCTATTGAAATTCATCATAGCACACTATGATTTAGAATTGAAAAAATTAATTTTTTTAATTTCTCCAAAATTTGAAGTGGCACTAAAATTTTGATAGCACTGGTAAAAAGCACTGAAAAACCTCCACTAAAGAGTTTTTATTTCGAGAGCGTAGCAGCAACACTGGGGAAGTTATAGCCAATTATAATAATTGGCCAAATTTCAAAATCACCCTGTAGCATGGAAACTAGACACCTTAGCGAATTGCGGTTTTCAACAATTTGAGTTTCTCGAAAAAATAGAACATGACATGTATATTACTTTTTTTCTATCTCACCTAATTTAGGAGATGTATTACTAAAACATCGAAATCTGACCACCCTGTACAAATTTTTCAACAGGAGTTTCCTGAGGTCAAAAGAACTACTTTTTGTGTTTACCATTTTTCCAAATACGCTGTTTTAACTATCGAAAATTTTTGTGTCGCTTCAAATTTGAAAGCAATTAAAAAGAAAAGTTTTTTCAAATGAAAACCATAGTGTGCTATGATATAGGTCGATAGACTTTTCTGAGATAATTTCAAAAATAATATGACTGCTGACTTTTAACCTCCTTATGTCAAATTTTGACAGACTGACATTCCAACTGTCAGTTTTCAAGTGGAATTTTATGAAAACTGCAATGAAAAACTGAGATGGGAACAAACTGAGAAATTACTCAGTTTCAGAGAGATTAACGTAGGCAGTTAGAATTTGTTGCAATTGAAAAGTAATACGGTGTCACCAGATCTCTTCCCTAAACCTGCGATTCCCTGTACAGGGTGGGCAAAATTGGTGATACTTGAACAACAACTTTTTAACCGTGAGAGATAGAGGAAAATGAATGACACGTTACGGTATTCTTTTTTAGAGAAACTGATAATGCCATCAACTGCATTCCTCCATCTTCTTTTGTTTTCGAGTTAAAGGCCAAAATTGAAATTTGGGCGATTTCAACTTTGGCCATTATCTCCGTTTCTGTATGTGCTAGGATGTTGAAATGAAAACTTTATACAGGCACTTTTTTCATAGCAATCCAGTTGCGTACTTTGTTTTTTCCCAAGAAGTTTCTTTGCTGAGCTATAACATGAAGTTGTGTTTTTTCTTATGGAAACAATTGTTTAAATGGCTTAGAAAGAATCGCCATTTTGTTCCCGTTTCAGAAATATATCATGAATATATATCAATATATTCATTCAGATATCATGAGAATTAGAGTTTGTATGTGAAATTTGAATTATTGAGTTTTAAGTAGGCTGAATCACAGAATAATATGTCTCTACGCATGGTGTCATTATCATTTTGTTCAGAACAACTGTCAATTCGAAGTCATTATTGCCGCTAAAATAAAACATTTTAACATCATATTTCTAGTAGTTTTCGAACATATCCATATTGCCAGCAATAACGACTATGAATTCTAATAATTGACAGTTGTTCTGAGCAGAGATCAAATCACGGAGAATTGAATCAAGTTTTCAATGGCAAAATAATAATGACACTATGCGTAGAGACATATTATTCTGTGATTCAGCCTACTTAATACTCAATAATAATTCAAATTTCAATACAAACTATATTTTTCATGATATCTGAATGAATCTGAGGACGATGTATGATGTATGATATATTTCTGAAACGGGAAAAGCCATTTCAAACTATTGTTTCCATAAGAAAAAACACAACTTTATGTTATAGCTCAGCAAGGAAACCTGTCGGAAAAAAACAAAGTTCGCTACTGGATTGCTACGAAAAAAGTGCCTGTATAATGTTTTCATTTCAACATCCTAGCACAAACAGAAACGGAGATAATGGTCAAAGTTGAAATCGCCCAAATTTCAATTTTGGCCTATAACTCGAAAACAAAAGAAGATAGAGGAATGCAGTTAATGGCATTATCAGTTTCTCTAAAAAAGACCACCGTAACGTGTCATTCATTTTCCTCTATCTCTCACGGTTAAAAAATTGTACTTCAAGTATCACCAATTTTGCCCGCCCTGTACATATATTTCAACAGGAGGTTCCCGAGGTCAAAAGAACTACTTTTTGTCTTTACCATTTTTTCCAATAGGCTGTTGAGAATCCATTAAAAAAATGTGATTTTGAGTAATTTCAACAATCGAAATTATCGTGCCGCTTCAAATTTAAGAGCAATTCAAAAAGTAGTATTTTCAAATGGAATCCATAGCACGCTATGACATATTTCAATAGATTTTTCTGAGACACTTTAAAAAAATATTACGATTTAGAAAAAACACTTTTCGGTCAGAACGATTGATGAAAGGTAAAGTAGTCTGCTGACTTTTAACCTCCTTATGTCAAATTTTGACAGACTGACATTCCAACTGTCAGTTTCCAAGTAGAATTTTATGAAAACTGGAATGAAAAACTGAGATTGAAACAAACTAAGAAATTACTCAGTTTCAGTTTCTTTTTTCGCAATTGTTTTTTCTTTATGTTTACATTGCATTATTATGATTAATGAATTTGTTCTCTTATTTCTATTTTGACGTGTCTTATACAAATGTAAATTTGTCTACAAGGATGATTAAATTATTATTATTATTATAGAGAGATTAATTCAGGCAGTTAGAATTTATTGCAATTGAAAAGTAGCAAGACATACCCGATTGCTGCTGTTGGGGAACGGCCGGTGTGATATTCTGCAGGAAGTTCTGCAGGTCGGACAGCTGAATGGGCTGCAAGGTGGACGGGGCAGGTTCTGAGGACGCCGACGAGTTCCTTTTGGGGGCGTCGGGCGTCGCCGTCACGATGGAGGCGTTTTGGGGGGTACTCTGACCGGTCGTACTGGCTGCAGCGCTCTGGGTGTTCGTAGTTGTCGTCGGGGTGCTCGGGACGGTGCGGTGAGTTATGGCCGGCGTGGTACTCGTGCGAGCGCTGCCTGGGGCTCTGACGAAAAAAAAAAATAAATAAATAAATAAAATGAACACAAAAATAAAAATCTGCATAAATGGTTTCAAAATGATTCATGTACAGTAGAATCCGTTTATTATGACGCCGGTTATACTGACCAATCGTTTATAATGACGCAAATGCAGTGTTAAGTTTGGTTTCATTCAAAACTCCTTACAATAGGGTCCGGATATAATGACTTCGGTTATAATGACATGTCGCTTACAATGACATGATTTCAGATACAACATGATTTTTCGAAAATTTTTCCGGTTATAGTGACTGCTCGATCGTTTTCTGAAGCCATCCTATCCTTTTTAATGCGATGAGGTTTGATACGATACGAGACATACGCGTGACAACATGCTTTTTAGTATAATCCAGATCATTGAAGAGATTATTGGTGTTTTGTGGACAAAATAACATCCATTGAAGGCATTTCTAAGTTGTACAATGGTGTAAGAAGCTATTATTTCAAGTCGAAAAAAACAAACGCAAACTGAAATTTCAGATTATTTTTCTAAAAAATGAAAAAGTTCTTTATATTTAGTTTTTTTCTGTAAGAGAAGCAAATTTTTTCATTTTTTCAATAAAGCAAAATCTGAATTTGTCGTTCTTTTCTTAAACTGAATCCAAGAAAAATTCCATCGATTTTGCTGAAATTCCGCTTTATGTGACTTCCGGTTATTATGACGTATTTTTCATTTACCCTCGATGTCATTATAAGCGGTTTCTACTGTAATAGGCAAAATTTATTCAGAAAACAATCGTCGTTATTTTAAGGATATACATACAGTAGAATCCGCTTATAATGACATTGAGGGGAAATGAAAAATACGTCATAATAACCGGAAGTCACATAAAGCAGAATTTCAGCAAAATCGATGGAATTTTTCTTGGATTCAGTTTAAGAAAAGAACGACAAATTCAGATTTTGCTTTAATGAAAAAATAAAAAATAGCTTCTCTTACAAAAAAAAAACTAAATATGAAGAACTTTTTCATTTTTTATAAAAATAATCTGAAATTTTAGTTCGCGTTTGTTTTTTTCGACTTGAAATAATAGCTTCTTACACCATTGTACAACTTAGAAATGGCTTCAATGGATGTCATTTTGTCCACAAAACACCAATAATCTCTTCAAGGATCTGGATTATACTAAAAAGCATGTCGACACGCGTATGTCTCGTATCGTATCAAACCTCATCGCATTAAAAAGGATAGGATGGCTTCAGAAAACGATCGAGCAGTCACTATAACCGGAAAAATTCTCGAAAAATCATGTTGTTGTATCTGAAATCATGTCATTGTAAGCGACATGTCATTATAAGCGAAGTCATTAAATCCGGACCCTATTGTAAGGAGTTTTGAATGAAACCAAACTTAACACTGCATTTGCGTCATTATAAACGATTGGTCAGTATAACCGGCGTCATAATAAACGGATTCTACTGTATGTTATGGTGTATCACAAGATTCTATTCTTGGTTCTGTTCAATTTTCAAGTTCCAGATATTCGTACCAAACTGACCCACAATGGTAGCTTCGATTGCCGATGACACAAAAATCATATATTTCTGTAGGAAGAATCATGATGAAAATGATAAAATTAAAAGTTGACTGAAAATCCATTTTGTTACATCAACGGAAACAGAGTCTCAATTTTAACAAATCTTTCCAATTCAGAAACCATATATTATCTCTGTTGAAAATTGAGCATTGCACCCCTCAGACCTCATCCTCATGTACGCCTATGGTTCGAACGCAGCGCCACGCCAACTCCACTTCGAAGCTCTATGATCAGCTGATTGACTTCTAGCATGGAGGTAAAGAAAGTGGAGGGGGCATAACGTTTGAAAAGTGTCACCAAAACAAATCCGGATTTGGCACCCCAAGATGGCCGACTTCGAGGTATTTTAAACTGTAGGTTCTGCAATTTTGGCCTTATTTATTATTCGTTCGTTGGTTTTAGCAGTTGTATGTAGTGGAAAAACATATAAGAAATGGTTTCTTGTACAGCATATGCTGATCTTACTCGCCAGTTAATGGTGATAAGCTAAATTTTTTGACGTTTGTAAATATATGGTTTAATTATTGTTGCATTCAATTTTAATTGATAGGGGTACACGAGATAATTTACCTATTTGTTTCATTGCATATTATCTGAATTTCTATGTACCTTAATTGAAAAAATAGAATGTATGATTAGTAACAGGAACAAATCATTCATTCCGTACGTAATTCAACTCACCAATTCATTAGAAGCAATTGTTTATCATATTTTGACTCCTTGATTTGTTTCGATCATTTTTTATTCATCTTTTGGTCATTAAAAGAGAATCGAACAAACTTCGAATTGTAAAAATTTAAATATACAAAATTCCCGCCACAAATTTGGCTCCGCAACATGGCGGATTTTTGGTGACACTTTCATAGCAAGGGAAACATAGGATATGCTACCTCCCCTTCTTCTACCTCCATGACTTCTAGCGTCAAATTAACCTACCTCTATGTGCTAATCAGTTGACAGCTTAACTCATGCTCATTAATTGGATCAATTAATCTTCCCCTTTCTGTATCCAGCTTCGCCTGTGAAAAGACCTTCTCTTGTGGTACTCTTGTAAATTAGAATTTTCAGAAAGTCACCTTGCTGAATAATTGTTCATCTCGTTCATTTTTTGGAGTACCTAATTTTGAAAAGGTGAGTGAATTCCCAAAATCCTTAATTATTGCATATTCCATGTTATTTTCCTGCTTTTTAGAAAGTTTGAAAATTTATCCACGTTTCAGATAATGAGAATCTATAAAAATATTGGTAATCCCTCTCACTTTATTCTAATAAGATCTCTATTGCATTAAACTAATGTATTTGACTCTTTTAAGATATACAGGGTGACACAGACTCATGGTACACCCCCAGAAACTCCCTTGTTTCTGTAGCTATATTTCTGAAATTTGGAACATCGAATATACTCACTATAGGGCACTTTTTGACATATTCATAAAAAAAATCTAACTGCTGGTCTTTCCCGAAATCACATCAACTTTCGATTTTCAAATGGGACACCCGGTATATTATTACATTTTTGAAATCTCTATAATTTTTTCAATTTAATGATACCTCATAGTGGATATTTCATTCGTCAGAACGCCCATTTTATTTTTCGATCTAGAGAGCCTTGAACTCCCTAAAATTATTCCAAATAATCAAAATAATGTTACACTATAGTAATTTCGATTTAAAAAGTATCGTGGTTCGAAATACGTGCCAAAAGAGTAAACCAAAACCTTTTTTCACTCGAAACTCCGTTTTGTCAAATGGTAGCATAATGGTACTCTGTCGTCATTCCAAAGTACCATCGGTGGGGTATCCATCCATATCAACTATTTTTCTGTATAACCAATACGAACACGATAATGGAGTTTAGACAAGTTTAAGTATCTTCTCGGTTCAATCCAAAGTTGATGTCATTTCCGGAAAAACCGGAAATTGGATTTTTTTCTAAATATGTCAAGAAGTGCCCTATAGTGAGTATATTCAATGTTCCAAAATTCAGAAATATAGCTTCAGAAACAAGGGAGTTTCTGGGGGTGTACCATGATTCTGTGTCACCCTGTATATTTTGGTATCTTTTGCAGTTCTCATAGATTTTTCAGATATCTCTAAACTCCTCACATGGAAGTAATTGGTTGCTTCAAAAATGAACATTATTGGTGGTAATAAATCCTGATTTGTTAAATTCTCATATGCATCTCATTATTTTAATGTATTCATCTCATCTCTCAACTATTCACTTCTCATAACACTTGCTAATTATTGTTCTCGAGTTTCAGATGAATGAAAATCCTCAAACGCAAAGGTGACTCATGGAATCAGTCTTCTCTCTCTCAATAAAACCAAGTGAATTTCTCTGAAGTATTTAAACAATCAAGTAGTTAAGACATTGAACCTGATTGACTGTCTTAGTCCCTGCTTCACCTTGAGCAGTCTCTTCAAATATTGATAAAACCATTCAACTGGTATAATCTCCTCTTTATACATAAGAAATTCTCAATTTCATCCATTTGAAACACTTAGCAAGTAAGATCTCAAGCCTTCTGCTTCCTCGAATCAATGGGTTAGTGATTCTATTCATACAAAGTAAAATTCATATTATAATCCTATAATATTTGTCAATTGTAACTTCTATTTTTCTGATGAACACTAACCCTGCTTACTAAAAGCAGTTTGTCACTGTAAATGTCGTCTCAATTGATTAATTAGCATTTTCTTTACAGACCAACGTTATAGATCATAAATATTGACTTACCAATCATGATATTCTCACATTTGTAATAATCTCAATACAGCTTTCAATACACGTATCTCCTCTAAGGCCTGATCTCACCTTTATTACAACTCAGGCTACTCTAATGATTCATTATTCAACCTTCTGTTTTTCTGATGGAATAACGAGGCTCTCGCAATCAATTTGGATTGCTCTATCACTGTAAACGTTGAGTTTAATTTTGAATTAATGGAACTACCTCAAAGTCTTAGTCTGACTTCATCTGACCTCTCCTTTTGAACTTCTCTAGATTACCTCTGTTTCTAGTTGAATAATGTCACTCTGAGTTTATAGATGACTTTAATATCTGTATTTTTACTGTATTAACTTCATGCGGGTGACTAATTCATTTTATGATTGTCAATGATGTCAATAAATGTTTTTACACTGCCATCTCCAACTCAATTAACAGTAATTTTACAAAATCAGAACCCCGATTTTGAACAAGGATTTACTTTGCGGTTTACCACAAGATTCTATTCTTGGCTCTGTTCAATTTTCAAGTTTGAGATATTCGTACCCTTAATGATACTTGGAATTGCTGATGAAACAAAAATTATGATGAAACTAATAAAATCAAAAGTTGTCATCGAAAGAACACAAAGGGTGTTTTTTAAAGGTGAGGTTCTTCTGATACAATTAAAATATTAATATTTTTTCCTTTCACCTGATTGTTCCAAGTAGAGAAGACAAGGGCCCCATCTGTCCGCTGCCCCCGAATAATTGGATCAATTGAGACTGGGACATGCTATTCAACAAAGACTGCAGGTCATGGTCTGAGTTTGGATTCTCAGTTGAATTGATGCTAGCGGGGTTATTCAGAATTTCATTGATCCTCTTGCAGTGTTCGTCGTCTTTGTCAGTTTTGGGTTCCTTGAAACAAACGAGACCAAAATGAAAATTGAATTATTTGAAGAGAATTCACCATCTAATATTTATGTCATCAAAAACAAAATTAATGTGCCATACCTGAAGCCAAAAGAAGAATCTCCTGTTTGAAGTTCTGAACTTCAGGACATAAGCCCTACCAGTAGTGCACTGGGGAATTCTGACATACTCACAGTCATCTGGGAAAATTATCAGATCCTCCTCAACGGTTCCTTGAAAATTTTAAAATGGAAACCAAATTTTTCAACCAATATTGGGACAACATACCTGTAGTTCGATCTTGCCAGCAAAAGTGCATTAACGAATCCTCACTTTGAAAGACATAAATCAATCCCTTACGTTTATCAGGATAGATCATACGGCCTAAAAATTTCATATGTTATAAATCCCATGACATCGTTACAATCTATTGAATCGAATGATTCAGCGAATTTGGTTATAAGAATGATATTTCGAAAGATCTTACCCCGGAGTTCCATTTTCCCAGCACGCATCTCTACTACATGTTTAACTCCGCTTCTGTACCCAAGCACTGTAGGTACATTTGGGAAAAGAGCACCCCCAGGAGACATTTCCGAAGTTAGATGCAAGCTGAAAAGTAAAATGCAAAAACTGCCAAGTCATAAACATAGAGGTTAGGAATCATGAATTGGAACAATAATTTCATGTGGGTGAATGATGACGGGTATCCAACTCTCAAGCAGAATATAAAGAGAGTGCAGTATAAAAATTTTCAGTTCGAACAAAAATGAACCAAAATACAAATTTCTACCTGCAGACAAAAAAAATTGTTCACTCACTGTTTCCGATAATCTATCAAAAAATTGATGTTCTCTGTAGGTGTACAATATCAGCAAAAATAGCAGATCTTAAAAAACGGAACATTCACTTTATGGCAATCAAATTCATCAACTTTTCCAAATTTCTAATTATATTTGAAGTTTCGACACACGGAGCAACAATTGTCAAATGTTGACATTTCTAGCATCATAGAACAGCAGGAAATAACAAAACCAATTTTGAGAGAATAATTAGGAACAGTAGATGCCAGTTGAATATTGTCCGAAGGTGTTTATTTTCTGCAATTGAAATCTATCGGAATTCCAAACAATCCTTTTTTTTTCATCCCACTTTCGAGAGTGTGAAAAATAATTATAAAATTCAGTGGATTCTTCACCATAGAATACACAACAAAATAATGAGAATTGTCAAATGTTGTTTTCCTTTCCTCTGTCACTTGTCACGACAAGATGCAATAATTTTTAATTAAAATATGCCATAATTATTGCTTTTCAAATACAATACACAAATGTATCGTTGTAATTATTAATTCATAAGTATATAAGAACAATTGTCAATTAAAATTGTTAAAGATGTCTGAAGAAAAATGTAAGTTTGGAATATTTTGGTGTAGTGAGGTTTTGATGTTTTCTCCATAAATTCCACCCTAAAATTTCATTATAATTTCCCAGGTTCAAATTATCCACCTTCCAAAGATTTGAATGATGAAGCTGGTTCATCATTGTACGGTGAAGAAAGTAATAATTTATCTGAGAGTATCGAGCATACAATTGATAATTTAAGACATTTTTTTCTTGGAAGAATTGGTTTTGATGAGGAAGATGACGAACGAGAAGATAATCAAACTCAAGTAAGTATATTCAGTACTGCCTTTAAAATCATTTGGTATTGGAAATTAACATCGTTATAAACTTTCCCAGTTTTGAATCCACTTTGAAGACGAGATATCTTATAATCATTGCTTCTTTGACACACATCGAAAGTAATGTCAAATTTGGAAAGTAGTTAAAGCCACAACTGTCATTATTTTAAAAAATTATCAAAATGATGAAATATTTCTGTTGTGTGCAAGAATATCCTATATCAGTGAGTTGGAAAATTCGTATTGACAATAACCTTTATTGTTCAAATCAACATTTTTAGCTTCTGGATGAGCAATCTATAGATGGAATAGTGAAGTATATACAAGAGAACAAATGCAAGAATATCATAACTATGGCAGGAGCTGGTATATCAACTTGTGAGTTTATTGATACTATAGTAGTCCGCTAACAGTTCTTTATAATTTGAGGCGCTCGGTTTTCCTTGATTTGCGAGGAGTAACTTCTCCATCGTTTGAACTCCCTTGTTTTCACTATTTATGATGTTATGTTTTATTAAGATTTGGGGGTGTGAAATTCTGAGTGTAATGTGAACATGAGGAGGAGGGAAATGGTTAAAATTTTGTTTCTCACTATCTTATTTTTCAGCAAGATTTACCGAACTGCTTGCTATTCGTGCTAAACTTTATTAGCTCTGAAAATTTTCAGCTCCCCAAGCAGTAGGTTAATTATTAAGAATTTTATTTGTTTCTCATTTGTAAACGTCAGTTTCCAAGAACACAATATTAATCAAGAAAGTTTATTTTATCAAGTCACTAACTTGTAAAACGGACAGTTAACTTGCAAAACTTTTACAAGTTAGTAGTATTATTTACATGAGAAAATTTTGTTTTATCGTCATGTATGTTGAAAATCATGGTACAATTGTTATTTCCAGTAACACAGATTTTTGATGATGAAAGAGTTGATACTGATGATGATGAACCATCTGTTGACTCAGAAACTGCTGAACTCGAGGACTGCAGAACATTTGTACTCTCCTCACTACCAAATAATTTGCTAGACATTTTGATTTTTTTGTTGAGCGAATCATCGACATAACTCATCGCAATTTCGGTGCTCTTCCGCCCTCCTGCACGCTTAAGTGCTGAAATATCTCCACCTGAATCCGCAACCATAGTGGCTTCAGTTCTGCGAAAAGAGTGGCCGGTGTATAACTCTGGGTCTTTTAAACCTAAATATTTCGCTATTTGCTTTGGGACACCACCAATAGTGTGCTGGCCAGCATTAAGGGAAATGCACTTTCCATGTCCGTATGTCAAAAAAAATCTTAGACTGTCTGTTCCAGGAGGCCGAAGATTTACACATTTTCTGTATAACATGCAGGGCTTGAAGCTGCAGCCATCATCGGTTATGGTGAATCTTCTTGTTAAATTTTTTGTTTGCCGCAAAGTCACAATAATGTATTTTTCCATATCTTCTACATCATTCATGTTTAAGGAGAGAATTTCGTCACATCGACAACATCCAAAAATCCCAAATATTGTTACAATTTTCGCCAGCAACCACTGGTCATCAGGAGCATGTAAAAGAAATTGTTCAGCCTCTTCTTTACTTAATACCTTGGCCTTTTCTGGCGTATAACGCTCGTTTTTTCGTTTCAGAAACGCTATTACCTTTTGAAATCTGCAAATGACAACCAAACGTCATATTTTTCAATAAAATTTTTAAGGAAAACAATCCTGCGAACAGGGGCATTTTCTTTCATTTCCAAGCAGCTTTTCGGCATAGACCATTTTGCCCATAAAGTATTAGGGCTGAATCTAGCTGATAGTTGATTCAAGTAGACCAACAAAACATCTTCGGTTACCCCAATCACACTATTTTTGTTTTGCCACTTTTTGAAGTCGTCGTATTCTCGCTCGTACCTTGAAGCTGATTTTGCAGGTAATAAACTTGATGCTACACTGCTGGCTGCCTCAATAATTTCTTTTGGTACATTCATTTTCGCTTTCGCCAAAACAAATGTAAAGAAAAATAAACAGACATGTTCATGGCAACGCTTCCATAGCTTACGACATTTGCGACAAATTATTGAGATTTTTTTGGAATTTATCTAACCTTTTTACAAATGAGAAACAAATAAAATATAAAACAATACACGGGTTTTACTGGCTCAAGGAGGTAACTGACTCGCCTGCGGCTCGTCAGTTATATCCTCCATTCGCCAGTAAAAACCCTCTTACCTCGCTAGTAATGTTATATACTATTTATTGTAGAAAATTCGAATGAATCCTCAAAAATTAAAAAGTGTCGGAGCTCCGATTACTCTTGAATAAATCAGAAATTACCGTTGGTTTTTAGCTGCAGGAATACCGGATTTCCGTTCCCCCGGCAGCGGCCTCTACCACAATTTACAGAAATACAACCTTCCGCATCCGACGGCAGTGTTTGAGCTCAGTTTTTTTCACGAGAACCCTAGGCCCTTCTTCGAGCTGGCCAAGGAGCTGTATCCCGGCAAGTTCAAACCCACCCCGTGCCACTACTTCATCAAAATGCTGGACGACAAAGGCATCCTCCTGAGGCACTACACCCAAAACATAGACACTTTGGAGAGGGTGGCCGGGATACCGGGAGATAAGATCGTAGAAGCCCACGGGACTTTTCACACGGGCCACTGCTTGAAGTGCCAGAAGGAATATCCCCAAGAGTGGATGAAAGGTACTGTTCTGACTTTTAACCTCCTTATGTCGAATTTCGACAGACCGACATTCTGACTGTCAATTTCATGCTGGAATTTCACGAAAATTGAAGTGAAAATCTGAGATGGGAATAAAATAAGGAATCACTCGGTTTTATAGTGTGTTAATGGATTTTTTGCACGATAGAACGAATTTTGTTAGTTATCATGTTTGTTGCTAGATCGGAAGATCATTTTTACTGGTTGCTAAGGTAAACGGAACGGTAAATGAAATGACTGAATATTCTTTGAAATAATGAAATAACACAAACAATTTGAATTCAGTTCATTTAATATTGAAAGTGAAAGTACAATTTTTACAATTGCTGATGGTAATACCACTGGATTGAGTAGTAGCCGAATTCGCAGAAACCTCTGCTGAATTCAACATTTCATGTTGCAACTCGCTACGTTCCGTAGTATGCAGAATTTTTTCAGCAAAGTCTAGTTTATTTTCCAGGGAATCCTCAATGTAACTTTCAGCCACAGTCGAAGACCGCCATCCACCGTGTCGTTTTAGTCCTAATACATCTACTCCCTTATTAGCTGAAAATGTGGCCGAAGTGCGTCTAAAAGAGTGGCCAGTATAGGCATTTGGATTTTCTGAATTCAAAAAGTTTGCAATTTTTGACGGCCAACTTCCAATTGTCCCTTTGCCTATTACTTGATTACTGCATTTTTCGTTTTGATATCTCAAAAATAAATGCTCGCTCTTAGCATTTTGTGGACGCAGACGGAAATATTTTCTATATATTTCCAGGTAATTGATATCATTATCTCGATCCATGACTGTGAATGTTGGTTTTTGTGTTGGGAATTTTCACGATTAAAAATGATTCCCGTTCTTCTATGTCCCTGACGCTCATGTTGTACAACTCTTCTCTTCTACATGCCCCTGATATACCTAATATCATTTCCACCTGAAAGGACATAATTAGTTTATAAAGCACTATTATATTAATAAAAGCACACCTTAATAATTAAAAACATATCATCTGGTGCTTCTTTTGAGAATTTATTCATTTCTTCTCTTGTAAAAACTGCAGATTTTTTGGGTTTGCAACCAATAGATTTTTTTTTGAGGAATGCTATAAGCGTTGCAAACTTGGATATGTCAATACCGTCGTTCGAAAATATTGTGCTCTTCAGCATTGAATATTCCGCCCAAAGACTTCCAGGCGATCTCAGCTTTTCTATTCTTCGAACAAAGTAGGTCAGCAACACTTTTTCATTGATTTGGCTGCCTTTAGTCTGAATCCATTCCTTGAAAGTATTGTATGTACTCCCATAGCGGATTTTAGATTTCTCAGGAATAACTGAAGAACAACCAATTTCCCAGGCTGTTTGAATTTCATTATCTTCCGAAGATTCTATATCGCTCATTTTTCAACGCTAGTAAATTCAACTGATTATTGTCACTTTGACAATCTACTAAGTTTTCACCACCAAGACAACGCCTTATATTCCTACACTGCATTGATAAAGCCACGAATAAATGAATTTGTCAGACAAATATTTTGTACATTGAGTACAAATTGTGTCTATCGTGCAAAAAACGCTATAAGTATCTCGAACGTTAAGGACTACCGATCTCAGACAATAATTGGAGTCGTAGCTGCGCTCCTCCTCTAAACTATTGTTTTCGATCGGTAAAATGCCCTTACCGTTCTCTATACTTAATATACTATTAAACAGGGTGTCTCATTTAAAAGTGTCTACCATAAATAACTCAACAACGAATCAGAATTTGTGAAAACACTCGGACAGGTCGATCAAAAATGGATCTGAGTGTTTTCACAAATATAAAATCACACCTCTGGCCTTGGAAATTTGACACATTCCACTCTGTATCGAACGAAAATGGAGATTATGACGCTTCTCAAAGTATTTCCAAGTCAACACTATGTTGCCCTTTCTACATTCTCAGCAATTACATATGAACGTACGAAATGAACGAAGTGGAAAAGATGTGATGGACGAAAATAATTAACGTTTATATGACTTGATAGAAAGTATTCCTTTTCTAGTTATTTGCAATATTTCGATTTCGAAAAATATGTAAACAAAGAAACAAACTGGCAACGTCATTTTGTCATTAACGATATTTTCTGTGTGCGCAGTGACTTTTCATCAGGTGCACCAACTCCTGAAAACAATACCATGACCCCCTATGTGATTTTATAAAAATGTTTACATATCGTTCGTAATCGAAATATCGCAAATAACTAGAAAAGGAATCCTTTCTATCAATTCATATAAACGTTAATTATTTTCGTTCATCACATCTGTTCCAATCCATTCATTTTCCGAATAAATTCACATTCTGAGAAATACGTAATTGCTAAGAATGTAGAAAGGGCAACATAGACTTGGAACATAAAAATATTCAGAAAAGCATCATAACTTCCATTTTCGTTCAATACAGAGTGGAATGTGTCAAATTTCCAAGGCCAGAGGTTTGATTTAGTATTTTTGAATGGAGTATATGGCAATGCAATACCTTTCATTCTCAAACTTTCATTTACCGAAGAGCGTTTGATTTTTTACTTTTTTGATTCCTTCAAACATTAGATGCCTGAACCGCTGTAACATAACCTACAACTAAGGTTATCTGTCATTTTTCTATGAGCAAGGTCGAAGATTGCTCGTTTCTTTAGAATATATCAGCACCTCAGAGGTAAAGTGTGTTAAGTCACATTTTTTCAGACACGAACTTTCTACAATATTGGATTCACATTAGTAAATTCTAGCTAGTGGAACACATTTTCGACTCCCTAGGTATATCAAGAGGCCAAATAATGGCAGTACACATTCTTTGAAACAATAACCGAACTGAAAAATCTCTTTTGTCTAATTTTGATATTGTGACACACTTTACCTCTGGGGTGCTGATATACTCCCCGTCAATAAATTCCGGTCAGGCAAAATTTTTGTCAAATTCAACACCCTGTATCTTTTTTCGTGGTTCTCCGACTTTGTTGAAATTTTCACCAGGTATAGTATTGGGTCTTGTTATATTAACCTGAAATTTAATTTGCGAAAATACCTGTAGTTCATCCGTTATACAGGGTGAAACAAAACCTTGTTTTATACCCTTCATTTCTAAACACCCTGTGGTGAATTTGAGGCTGAAAATTTGATATCATTGAGTTTTAATTTGAAGTGTGACCCTTTCTTAACAAAATTTTTTTTGATTTACTTCAGTATCTGCTTAAAAAAAAAAGATACACATTTTCAAAGAAAGTGTTGCATTTTTTCAATTTTTATAACAATTTAAAACATTACAATACCTTATCGACTAGTAAACATAAACAAACATCTGAAAATCAATAGCGTGTATTTCCATCTCGTTTTCTCATCACTCCTACCATACGACGTGGCATACTTTCAATGCATTTACGAATTGCTTCTGGGGGAAGCAACAATTTCTGTTAATGCAGAACAATGCTTTGAAGAGGCGAATATTCAACGATTCGTGTGGCCAGACAGAAGGCCGGATTTAAATCCAATTGAACATGTATGGGATATGCTAGGTAGACATGTTCGAAATCGGCAGCCCAACACCTTGCCCGATTTACCAACAGCCCTTCTTGAAGAACGGGAAAATATTCCCCCAGAAGCAATTCGGAAATGCATTGAAAGTATGCCACATCGTATGGTAGAAGTGATGAGAAAGCGAGGTGGAAATACACGCTATTAATTTTCAGATGTTTGTTTATGTTTACTAGTCGATAAGGTATTGTTATGTTTCAAATTGTTATAAAAATTGAAAAAAATGCAACACTTTCTTTGAAAATGTGTATCTTTTTTTCAAAGCAGATACTGACGTCAATCAAAAAACATTTTGTTAAGAAAGGGTCACACTTCAAATTAAAACTGAATGATATCAAATTTTCCGCCTCAAATTCATCACAGGGTGTTTAGAAATGAAGGGTATAAAACAAGGTTTTGTTTCTCCCTTAACGGATAAACTACAGATATTTTTGCGAAGTAAATTTCAGGTTAATATAACAAGACCCAATGCTATACCTGGTGAAAATTTCAACAAAATCGGAGAACCACGAAAAAAGATACAGGGTGTTGAATTTGACAAAAATTTTGCCTGTCCGGAATTTATTGACGGGGAGTGTGGAATATCCTGAATAATTGAGGTTATGTTTAGATCTGTAGAAAACCTCTTTGACACTGATCCTTCGGTATGACTCATTCGTAGTAAACTTGAAATTTGTCGTTTTTTCCACACCTGCCTTTTCCAGAGATCATTTTCCGGGACGAAGTGCCTCAGTGCGAGGTTTGCAGCGGCGTGGTGAAACCAGACATAGTTTTCTTCGGGGAAAATCTCCCGGGCAGGTTCCACAAGATGCTGTTCTCCGATTTTCCTAAATGCGACCTGCTCATCATCATGGGATCGTCGCTGGCTGTCCAACCATTCGCCTCTCTGGTCGACAGGCAAGTATTCGACCACAGATAACAAAGTAAAATAGATCGGACACTGACGTTCTATGATGAAAACAACTTTTTTAAACCCCAAGCGGTTGTTGTCTCAACTAGTATAGTACAGGTTACTACTTTATCACATTTTTCGGCAGGCTTGGCGCGAAATTCAAATTACGTTCTTATTTTGCATTTTAGGATTTTCAGTAGGCTAACCTTTTCTGAATTCTAAGCAATTGAAAACAATAGTCCTTCACAAACATATATTTATTACTGTTCTCTATACAAAAATATACAAATATAATATAAATATACAGAAAATGAGGTAATTGTCTACACCGACCCGAAAATCTCAAAAATTGACGAAAAATTCAGTAAGCACTGACCTTGATATGCAGAATCTGTTTTCAGGTCTTGGTTTTTTTTTTTTCAAATACTCAAAGTCATTGAGGGTTATCCTAAACAAACACTTCATTCTTCAAGTCTGTGACGTGGACTTTTTGTCATTATGAATACAAAATTCTCGATTTTTTCTTAATTGATAGCCTTCTTTATTACTGTATTTCCCTAAAATGTGATGATTCCTAAGTGTTTACAATCCGGTGATATGAATGATATTTGTCATCTACTCATCTTCATTTCTATGTCAACAGCGCAATATCACGTGATTCGTATGACGTAGCAATGAAGATGGCCATCATATCACTGGATTGTACACACTTAGAACTCATCACATTTTAGGAAAATCCAGTGATAAAGAAGGCTATAAATTAAGAAAAAATCGAGAATTTTGTATTCATAATGAAAAAAAAGTCCACGAAACTGAAATATTATAACGGACTTGAAAATTGAAGTGTTGATTTGACCGTCAATGAATTTGAGAATTTTTTTTAGAAAAACCAAGACCGACCAGATAAATCTGAAATAATATTCCTCTTCTGCATATTAAGGTTAGTGCTTACTTAATTTCTCGTCAATTTTCGGATCAATCTAGACAATTACCAAAAATGAACATATATGTATATTTAAAAGTTTTACCAAAAGTGACACAGGGTCGCAAAAACCGCATATCTCTATCTTCAATAATAGCTGAGATACAGTGCAGTCACGCCCAATTTGGGACACAGTGTACATTTAAAAAGTTGTCTTCTCAAGATTCGCTTGTTCCGTTTTTCCTCATAGAGTTTTTGCCTGAATTTTTATCGGGTTTACAAGTGCAGCACTTAATCTTTCTTGATAGTTCTTGATTTGATACTGCTTCTGGTTAAATTGTATTTTCAGTTTGTAAATCATGTTGTAGAGAATCTGTTCCTGTGCCCTCAAGTGTGTTCATCTCAAACAGTTCAATTTAGAAAGTATCACAGCTCTTTTACCTGTAAAGAGTAAATTTTTTCTTAATCACTGAGTAAAAAACATAAATCTGAAAGATTCAGCCAATAAAAAAAGAACAAGAGATGAATGTGGAAAATTATAATTGTACTCACCTGAAGAAATTCTTCTCTCTTTCATTTCTTGGAATTTTGTCACAGAATGTGTTTTACAATGATGAAGAAAGTGGATAATAACTCTCCAATATTTAATAAATAACTAATAATAACTATCTTCTTCATATCCATTTGATCTTGTGAATGTAAATACATAATGTGGTCAATAATTGTGTGAATTATGTCAATAAAACATATGTTTGACAAACACGAAACACGACTTAAAACCTCAAACAGAGTCATCTATTGACGATATCACTAAATATTGGCGTATGCAGCGACACGAGTATTTGTTGTCTCAACTAATAATACGATTTGGGGTGGGGGTAGGAAGGTGTCAAGACCCTGGCAGCGTTCACAAACTTACTCAGAGAGTAGAGTAAGAGTATGGCCATATGATCAGAAATATACTTCGGTCTTTACTCCACACTCGTCGTTCACAAACTTACTCTGACAAATGTCATTCAAAATTCAAACATGTGTATAGGTTATGAATAATACTTTTGCATCATATACATATTTATATATAATTTTTATATTGAATTGTTGCTATCATGAATGAATAATAGAAGTTTAAGAAAAAAATTCTCTCTAGTCGTACATTTTCAGTTGTGTCTTCGCAGTATAGTCCATTTTTCTTTTATTTGAAAAGCAGAGCACAACCGTGTTTTTTTAATGATTGTGAGGAAACTGATAAATGTTCTCAGGACTTTGAATTACTTTTAATGAAACAGAAACAATGAAAAAGGATATTATTGTCTATAATCTTCTCTTGCAAGCAGAACATTAAAAATGTTATTACATGTTTTGTTGTTTCATTGACTCTACGCCAGAAAAAAATTAAATACTTTGTAACAAGAAATAGTATCATTTGAGGAAGCTAACAAAAAGAAGTTAAAAAAATATTGTATGAGAGATAAAGCAAAATATGAATGAATCTTGACAAATCTAAACTCTCGAATATAACAAAATATCAACGTAGATTTCAAATCAGGTACAAAAAACAGTTATTGTGGGACTTTTCATGTCTCGAGTTATTTGAACTGAACGGAATACTCTAGGTTCTGCAATACAGGGAGAAACTGTTTTTTTCTTTACTATTCTCTCTTGGTAAAGTTCATTTTGAGCTTCGTTAATTCACTGCTAGCAATTTCATCAAATTTATTAATCATTAAAGTAATTCTTTCCTATATTTCTTCATTTCACAGAATAGTTGTTTCTCGTGAAAAATTAATTGTTTTGTATTTCGTTATTGAAATGAAACAAAACTAGAAATAAATACTTATTCGAAAATATTCAAGTTTCGAAAAGTCTGTGGGAGCAGGACAGAATGAAAATCGTACGTCACAACTGTCAGAGTATGTGTTTATTCTCCCAAATAGCAGAGTATGCAGAGCTTACTCAGAGGAAGTTTATGAACGCTCACAGAGTATACTCCGAGGAAGACAAAGCGAGTTTGTAAACGCTTCAGAGTAAGGGGAGCTTACTCTGAGTAAGTTTATGAACGCAACCCCTGTATTCGACCTAAGCTAACCTAACCTAACACTCGGTTTTCCGCAGGGTGCCCAGGGACTGTCCCAGGCTGCTGATCAACAGGGAGAGGGCGGGGCAGAGGTCGGGCCTCATGGCACTCATGGGCGTCAGAGGAGGATTGGACTTCGAGAACGCGAAAACGAAAAGGGACGTCTTTTGGTTGGGAGACTGCGACGATGGGTGCCAGTTGTTGGCCGAAAAATTGGGATGGGGGGTAAGTCAGCTGAACATACTTAAGTCATTTAGTTATCGAAATGCAAATAGAGGCGTAACTTGAATGAAGTTTCCCCTATTTTGACATTTACTCATGCGCATTCACAAAAGATTTTAAGGTGGCCTTTAATGAAAAACGAGCCTCCTGTAACTTAAATTAGAGAGCTAAAATAATACAATAATGCCCACTTGCACCGTTTTCTGGTTAAGGCACCCTTATCTAAGGCGTCCTTAAATTTTGAGTCACGCTTTTCCCCGCCTTAACGGATCAGATCTTGCAACGCATGTCTAATAGAAACGACTTTGTTAAGCACGCGCTAAGCAATGCCAAATCTGGCAACGTGAATAAATCAGTGAATTTTTTTATTTTGACATAGAAATGCGACTTGACCATATGGTTTTGTGTCGGCACTGAGCACAGCGAAGTGAGAAGAACACTCGAATTCATAGACGAACAAGATAATTTGTCTACGCATTTTCATTTTCAGTATTCTGATTCACAGAACGACATATACTTTGGGCCGCTGACGAACTGGCATAGTACAACCAATTTTTTTTTTATTTGAAGCAAATGATTTGATTTGATTTCAACAATTCTTTATTCGTAACTTGCATGACATAATTCTGCACCTGTGGAATATCATCGAAGTAATACTTTTCATATTCACAAGAGTAAATAGTACCAGCAGAATTAATAATTGCATGGGTACAATCAATTGCTCCAATAACACAGGGAAAGCCAGAAATTTGGTAAAATTGGGTTAGGGAGGAACGTAATTCTGCTTATGTCTGAAGCATTTTTATGAATACTGAAACTCGAACAACTATTCTTGATACTGTAGATTGGTGGATTTTCATCAAATCGGCTACAGCCAATAAATGTCCTGCTGATGCGTATAGTCGGAGGCACGTAAGGAGTTGACTCATCGGTAATAAACTCTGATTCCTACAATCATCAAGGCTTAAACTCCCTTCTTTGAGGTTTGACATCATCATAGATAAGATATAATAAGATATGTACTTACATATCACTTGGCAATTCTGAATCATCCTCAATTAATCTCAGCAGTTGCAGAGTAGTTTTTCTTGGTCAAACGAAATCGCCGAAAAAATGCGAATTCGTCCATATCATGGTAGTGATTGGCCCTATTAAATTCCAGACTTCTAGGAAAGCCATAGTCAATGATATCTAATATGTCGAAATCATCTTCATATAGATCATCAATTTTATTTAATGAAAATCTATCCATAATAATTATTAAATTCACGCAATCAAAAACAACACGTCAAAACTGAAGTTCGTTTTTGACGTTTGAATATTTGAGACGGACTAAAGTCTTGTTTAAGCCATGAATATTCGCGGCTCAAAATAGTCATAACTTATTTGGCACTTAAACTGCGGTGCAAGAGAATCGGCGTCTCAAACCTGACTTAAAATTTGAGTTGGACGTAAGTCAGACATATATTTGACGGTGCAAGTGGGCATTAGTTATCGAAATACAAAAAGAAGGCATAACTTGAATGAAGTTTCCCTTATTTTGACATTTACTCATGCGCATTCACGAAAGATTTTAAGGTGGCCTTTAATGAAAAACGAGCCTCCTGTAACTTAAATTAGAGAGCTAAAATAATACAATAAATGTTGAAACAAAAAGTTCCTAAGCTGAGGTAAAAAAAAGAACGGGGTACCATAACATTCTTCGTATGATACTATAGTATCATACGATACTATCATCACTAGTATCATACGATGCTATAGAGCCAGGGAAGAAACCTAAGCCGAAAAAACCTGTCTACCTGTAAAAAAAATAAAATTAGATTGTTGTTTCTGAATATTTTATATTGAAGGACATCATGATTATCGGAACGGCTCTTCGGCGGAAGGATTTCCAAACACAAACTCCAACCTGAAAATAAAAAAAGACAGAACAGCAAGAGAATGCAATTTATACTTCATCAAATTGATCTAAAATTTTCAACCCATTGCAAAAATGATTTTAATACATTGTGTATCACTGGCAACCACCTGGAAAAAGAAAGAGAGGTCGGCCACGTCGATCCTGGATTGAAGGGGTCCGTCAGTCAATGGAAGAACGGCATTTGAACGAGGAGGATGCCCAAGACAGAAGGAGATGGCGTTTAGGCGTGGGAATGCAGATTTAATCTGTTTAAAACCCGATATATATATATGTGTATGGCCTAATGCCATCTTGAAATTTATAAATCGAAGAATTATTAATTAGGTGTTCAACTGTTTCCTCTGATTCACCACATTCACAATTAGGACTATCAACTGAATTCCACTTGGAAAGCATGCTATTGGTACGACCATGACCTGTTCTTATTCGATTAAGAAGGGACCATATTCTCCTGGGAAGGTTGAAACCAGGAACTTTATTCAATGGATCAGATATTAGATAAAGAACATGCATCCCATTCGGATTTCCAAGATATAAATCGTTGCGATAGCTCAAATATTCGACCAACCTTAAAGGATATTTTATTACAGGATCCTTTAATAAAGTGAGGCCTGTATTTGTGTTTTGATAACTCTATATTTACTCATGCGCATTCGCAAAAGATTTTAAGGTAACCTGTTATAGAATACAGACCTCCTGTATTTAACTTGAAAAAAGGACAGCCGTATTTGAATAAAAGATCCCTTATTTTGACAGTTCTTGCAATCTTATAGGTTAAACAGCTTCTCACAACTCTCAAAATAAAAGAAATGTCATAATATGGTTGTCAAGATATAAATCGTTGCAATAGCTCAGAAATTCGATCAATTTTAAGGCATCTTTTATTACACAATCCTTTGATAAAGTGAGACCTATATTTGTGTTTTGATAACTTTCTGTTTACTCATGTGCATTTGCAAAAGATTTTAAGGTGGCCTGTAATAAAATACAGGCCTCCTGTATTTAACTTGAAAAGAGGAGAGCCGTATTTGAATAAAAGATCCCTTTTTTTGACAATTCTCGAAATCTTCTAGGTTAAACAGCTTCTCACAACTGTCAAAATAAAGGAAATGTCATAATAAAGTTGTCAGGAAACAAACCATTTTGATAGCTCAAATATCCGACCAACGTTAAGGGATCTTTTATTAAAGGATTCTTTAAAAAAGTAAGGCTTGTATTTGTGTTTCGATAATTTTCTATTCCTTGAAATTAAGCCTTCCTGAACAGAATCTTAAGTAAGGGACCTTTAAAGATTTCTGTCTAGTGATATTTCAGTTTTTCATGTTGTAAAAATTCACCCTATTTCATCAGCTGGCCGGCTACAGATGATAGTTGTCATTTTCTTAACCTAACTTTACTGTCACTTTGACGATTTCATGCTTGTTGATATTTCAAATTTTTTGCAATAACACATATTCTGCAGTCAGTTCATGATATTAACAAATTAAACTGCTCCACATAAGTTTATCCCTAACTTGACTTAAATTCCAAAAAAAAATTGTTTAAATGAGATTTTGTTCAATTTTTTAAATTTATTTTTTCAGGGGGAGTTGAACGAAATAATCAAGAAGGAATACCGTCGCATCGATGACGGAGATCACAGCGTCCCAGAGAACGAAGCTCCGAACGAGTTTCCAGGTGTCTTTTGATTACAACATGCGAGAATGATGCCTTATTTTTTTTAACTATTATGATTTCTAAGTTTAATATTTTTCATATATTTATTTTAGGTTGATTATGTTGTTGCTTTCGAAATCAAAATTTCCAATGGCTGAAGCAATTAAATTATTCCACCTATCTTACTAATAAAAATTACGAAAATTGAAGCGTTTTTTGATTTACGCACCCAACCTTTACTCTATAAATTTTAATTCAAGTTTCGTTTTTTCTCTTTTTCTGAATTTTTCGAGGGGATGCTAAGTTGGGAATGAAATTAACAATTTAAAAAAAATAAAACATTTCGAAAATAAGATCGTTTAATCAAAATTTTCATAGAAAATGCCTCAATAACTTCGGCCGAACAAAGTGTAGAATTGTGGTTTTCTGCTGCAACTGGGATGGATACATTTGTCAGACTTTTCTATCGTAGCGGGTTGCTCCAGAGGAATACAAAGTGATTTAGCTCCACTCGAAGGTGCGGCAGTGTCACTGTCATCCCTGAAATTTTTTTTATTAATGACTTTCTACTAATATCCCAGTTTTCAGTTCTTCAACATTTAGTGTTTATTAGTATTCAACTTTAAAAGGTAATAATTCGAAAGAAGCGCATAACGTTGGAAATATAAACATATTTTGAAACCATTAAATTACGAAGACTGCAAATATTCATCAGGAGAAAAGCGAAAATTTCAGGTAACATGCAAAATCTTCAACAAAGATATCTTCAAATTAAGTGAAACGTTATATAAAAAACAAAGAATAATAATCGACAAGAACAAACATTTCATAAAGAAGAAAAGCATGAAATCAATAAAAAAAATATCTAACAACAGGAAAATAAGTTTCAAAGAAGCAAGAACTATTGAAAAAATATCTAAGAGAAGCAGAATTGAAAATAAAGCAGTTATATAAAAAAAACAGAATGAGAAAATGCTAGAAAAACTGTAGCATGGAATCAAAACAAAGACAAAATTCATCAGCAGAAATAATGATTTCAGATCAGTAATATGTAAAAACTCTAGAATAAGAAACTGTGGAATCATTTCATAGATTCATTAGGTCCTACTTTTGTTGTTTCTTATTTTCATTCAAGTGATAAATTATCAATAAAATTATTCACCTTGTACTATCAGCTTTGATTTTATCCTCGCATTCTTCATTTCCGCAAAAAGGTACCAAATTCAAATTTTTCTTTTCCAAGTTCGGTATGAACTCTGACCAATCCTTGAAGATAACTATGTGCTTCTTCATATCTTCAGAAGCCCTGCAACAGAGTGTAAGAAAAAAGGAGTCTATCGTGAAACATCACTTACTTCGAATATAGATTTTCGTGTATTTCTTTCAGTAACCTCTTAATTTCTACAACGGCGTTCTTCAGAGGTATCGTTATTTTCTCACTTGTGTCCCTTCTCACAGCTACCAGTTGCTTCTTCTCGATGTCTTTGGGACCAAGTTCGATACGAATTGGAACCCCCTATTTAAAAAAAAAATTGTATTGGACAAAATAATTACCGATGGTGTCGCTGCATTCGCCGATCAGCTGTTTACCGAAACGAGTATTGTTTCGTGTTTACATTAGATTTCTATTTGTATTTATGGGATTTTTTAGTTTAAACGTTTATTGGCTATCAATAATCGAAGTCGTTTCCTTGATTGTGGATTATATTGTAAGTGCAAGTATAGGTAATATTGTGCTTTTTGTTATATTTTATGTAAAATATTGAGGTGAGCACTATTCAATTTTGAATGCTTTTCAGATAATCTGGCAAGATGTTTACCAAAGGTTCCTCTAATTATAGGAAATTTTCCAATATTTCCATGCTCACAGATGCTGGGTAGAGGATGAGCAAGTGTTGCAATGCAATCATTTGATTCTGTGGGAAAAAATTATTTCAAAACATTGGAATTCTACAAGGACAACCCCATCATATTGAGGAAATGATGTCTTATAAAAATGATGGTGTGAAGGTTGACAAGATTATATACAGATACTAAGCAAGATTGTCTGGAATTTGCAAGCATATTTTAGCCCTGCTACTCTACAAGGTTGTACGTACTACAAAATATTTTGACAATTCTACTGATTGTGAAGGTAAAATTTTAATGTAAATGAACATCAGCATGAACAATATATTCATTTAATAGAAGCTACTAATGTTTTTTTTCTTTTTAGGAAGGGAAAAAATCTATGAATTGAAAATGGGTGATAAATTTTGAATAAAAATGGACATTCATCAGAGAACCGGATGTATGCAGAACATGACGTGATCCTCGATTAATCATGTTGAAGAATTCATTACGCTAGATTTTAATGAATTATTCATTTATTGCATCTCACTTGTGTCTTAGGCTGCAGTTATAATAAAATAAAATAATTCAACTCATCTATCGATTGATTGCACCTTTTCCGTTGCTAAATTAACGTCAATATTATCTAGCTATTTTTAATATTAATATTAAATTGATACATATATGTATGATATATTGTTTAAAATTGCCAATTCTCGGAATTTATTTGACATTCCACATGTAGATTTGATCACTGCTGAACATAAGTTCAATTTTGCAACCATCAAGAGAATCACTTAAACTCACAAGGTCCCTAGTTTTGTTACACATTTTCATATGACTTGCATTCAGCACTTTCATCTAGGCTCCTTGAATTGTTGAGACTTCTATATATTCAAAAATATCAAGTAGACTCAAAGTAATTTATTTCGATAAGAATGAATATTATTGTACAAGAACGATCCGAACAAAAATTTAAAATGTCTTGACTTGAACTGCTTTTTTTGGTAGGTTTTGTGAGGGTACAGTAGCAGAAATGTTTTCATAGTGAGAGTTTCAGAAATAATTCAAAACATATGAAGCATTGTTTTCAATTGACATCAGTTTCCACTCTTGCCTGTTTTCATTCCATAATCTGTTCTGGTGTGAACATACTCTAATATGTTTAGATACAGGTTTTGCCATTATCAAAACATGCTCTGAGGATTTACGTCTATTAATTTCATCTGCGATTTCTAGTTTGTTGGTAAAGTAAACATTTTGATTTTTACCACGAAAATGGGCTCCAGGATTTCAAGATTTTTTAGAATTACATCCATGAACACAACAATTAGTGTTTTTCACGGTTTTTTCCTCAGGCATATCTTTTTATCACACTAAAAACGTAAAAATAAACAAATAAACCCAGCTTTCACGTACTAAATGTCAAAACGATACTCGTTTCGGGCTTAGTTCCAGCTATCGCCGGCAGTGTCGCATAGAGTTGTGTTTTGCTCTATAGGAATGAGACACGAATGGGAGATTTTTTACCTGTAGTTCCCAATGGTTGAACTTCCAACCAGGCGAATAGTTATCCCTGTAATCCCCCTCGACCCTCACATCTGCAGATTTCAACTCGGCTTCTAAGGAATCGCAGGAAGATTGGAGATTGGCCCGTCCTTCCTCAGATAAACTCGTGGTTATTCCACAAGGTACAATCACAGCCTGTACACTGGCTACCTTTGGAGGCAGAACAAGGCCTTTGTTGTCCGAGTGGATCATGATCATAACACCTGGGATAAAACAGCAGTATACAGGTTATTCGCGAATATGGCGCTATAGAATATTTGGTAATTATAAAGAACCTTGCCCAGTTGAATTTTTTTTTTGTGATCTTGAGGTAGGGAAAATGAACCTAACCTAACCTAACCTGAATGCGGATCGATGTTTTTTTTATCCATTTTTTTTTCATTTTTTACAATTTTTTTTTTCAACTTTTGGTAGGAAAAATGAACCTAACCTAATCTAACATAACCTAACCTTGTTGAACTAAACTATATAATACTATATCAGAGCCGTATCCGAGGTAAATGGAGTATATTTATGAGTTTCATTTATTTTTTTTCTCGGAAATTACTGCCTCCCCAGAGCTGTAATTGAGACTGTAGTATCAGGAAGTTCTATAGATTCACTGCACAAAATATTTTTAAAATCGGTGACGGGGCCTATAAAATTTATAATAACCAAATATTTTTAGGAAAGACACAAGATTCAGGATTGAAATTCTAAAGGTGAGCTTCAAGTAAGAAGACTACTTCTCGTGAATTTTTTTGAAGGTTCTACCTACGACTTCCGGTTTTTCCGGATTGACATCAACTTTCGTTTTTCAAATGGGAAGACCCATTTTTTATTGCATAAATAAATTCTCCATTGAATTCTGAGTATCTTTGATTCCAAAAGTTTCAATTTTCCCGAGAAAATTCTCTTCAAATGAATTACGAAAAAAAATCTCAAAATTGAACTCTGTCGAAATACAGACAACTTCGGGGTTTTTTCATTAAAAATTCTCATTTTCGAGAATCTCCGAGAAGAAAGGCTGATGCTTTTATTCCGATAGCGTGATTTTCAGAAAGTGATACAGGAGGTCACAAACTCTTTGTCAAAGTTAGAAGTGACGAAACATCAAAAAATCGTTTTTTTCAAATTGGAACCCCATTTTTTCGAAATCTTCGTCAAAAAATAATAGGAGCATACGTCCAAGACTTTCATCCCAAAATGAATATTTTTCGAGATATTCATGAAAAACGATTTTGTCTTCAATTTTCAATCTCATTCAGAATGTGTTTTTTTTACTGGAAAATAATAAGCGGTCAAGTGAAATTTCTGGAAATCTCTGTTATCGAGAAAATATTTTCTATAGTTCAGACGAGTAAGTCCTTGAATTATCATCTCTAATGCGAGAGCAACAATTGGTTTAAAGTTCTCAATATAAGTATTAGTGAAGTCAACGAAAAGAATTCTTAGGAATGAAGAAAAAAATAATTTGTAATAATTTTTAATGCTTCTGAAAGAATAATTAACAGAACATGTAACAATTTACCTACCATGACAAAAAAGAAATTCTCCAGAATTAAGAATGTGCGGAAATTGTCCTAAGCTTGGAAAAATAAAGAAAAACTGAACTCGTTAGAACTATAAGAAAATATTTTCTCGATAACAGAGATTAAAAATCTCACTTGACCGCTAATTATTTTCCAGTAAAAAAAACACATTCGGAATAAGATTGAAAATTGAAGACAAAATCGTTTTTCCTGAACATCTCGAAAAATATTCATTTTGGGATAAAAGTCTTGTACGTATGCTCCTATAATTTTTCGACGAAGATTTCGAAAATGCTTCGAAAAATGGGGTCCCAATTTGAAAAAAAAAAAAATTTTTGATGTTTCGTCACTTCTAACTTTGACAAAGAATTTGTGACCTCCTGTATCATATTCTGAAAATCATGCTATCGGAAAAGAAGCATCAGCCTTTCATCTCGGAGATTCTCAAAAATGAGAATTTTTAATGAAAAAACCTTGAAGTTATTTGTATTTCAACAGAGTTCAATTTCGAGATTTTTTTTCGTATTTCCTCATTTGTAGAGAATTTTCTGGGGAAAATTCAAACTTGTGGAGTCAAAGAGACTCAGAATTCAATAGAGATTCTGTTTATGTAATAAAAAATGGGTCTTCCCATTTGAAAAACGAAAGTTGATGTCACTTCTGGAAAAACCGGAAGTCCTAGAACCTCAAAAAAAATCCAATAATATGGACTTAAAAAAAATATACAAGAAGTCGTCTTCTTACTTGAGGCTCACCTTTAGAATTGCAATCCTGAATCTTCTGTCTTTCCTAAATATATTCTATGTGATCGTGGAAAGGTTCACATCAGGACTACATTTAGAAGCGTTCACTTTAAATAGTAAAATATGAACTCCGCTGCAGATGTCAAATATCAGAAAATAAACATGGCGCCTGCAAGCTGTCAAAAACCAGAAAGTCAAACTCCTGTCAATGTCAGCAGTTTACGTTTGATCAAACGGAACAAAAGCTGATATATCTAGGTTGCGTTCATAAACTTACTCCGAGTAAACTCCCCTTACTCTGAAGCGTTCACAAACTTGCTTTGTCTTCCTCGGAGTATACTCTGTGAGCGTTCATAAACTTCCTCTGAGTAAGCTCTGCATACTCTGCTATTTGGGAGAGTAAGCACATAGTCTGACAGTTGTGACGTACGATTTTTATTCTGTCCTGCTCCCGCAGACTTTTTGAAACTTGAATATTATTCGAATGAATATTTATTTCTAGTTTTGTTTCATTTCAATAACGAAATACGAAACAATTAATTTTTCACGTGAAACAACTATTCTGTGAAATAAAGAAATATAGGAAAAAATTACTTTAATGATTAATAAATTTAATGAAATTGCTAGCAGTGAATTAACGAAGCTCGAAATGAACTTTACCAAGAGATAATAGTAAAGAAAAAAAGAGTTTCTCCCTGTATTGCAGAACCTAGAGTGGTCCGTTCAAGTTCAAATAAATCGAGACATGAAAAGTCCCACAATAACTGTTTTTTGTACCTGATTTGAAATCGACGTTGATATTTTGTTATATTCGAGAGTTTAGATCTGTCAATATTCATTCATATTTTGCTTTATCTTTCATACAATATTTTTTTAACTTCTTTTTGTTGGCTTCCTCAAATGAAACTATTTCTTGTTACGAAGTATTTAATTTTTTTCTGGCGTAGAGTCAATAAAACAACAAAACATGTAATAACATTTTTAATTTTCTGCTTGCAAGAGAAGATTATAGACAATAATATCCTTTTTCATTGTTTCTGTCTCATTAAAAGTAATTCGAAGTCCTGAGAACATTTATCAGTTTCCTCACAATCATCAAAAAAACACGGTTGTGCTCTGCTTTTCAAATGAAAGAAAAATGGACTATATTGCGAAGACACAACTGAAAATGTACGACTAGAGAGAATTTTTTTCTTAAACTTCTATTATTCATTCATGATAGCAATAATTCAATATAAAAATGATATATAAAAAATGTATATGATGCAAAAGTATTATTCATAACCTATACACATGTTTGAATTTTGAATGACATTTGTCAGAGTAAGTTTGTGAACGACGAGTGTGGAGTAAAGACCGAAGTATATTTCTGATCATATGGCCATACTCTTACTCTACTCTCTGAGTAAGTTTGTGAACGCTGCCCTGAAAAATCCATACTTACCAATAGTCCTTGTGGTAATACCCCACGAATTCTGGTAAACGTATTTTATCTCCTGCGTCTCTGGATCTTCATACGTGAGTTCGAACATTTTGGAGAAGTTCTGTCCCAAATGATGGGAGGTGGCTCCTTGGATAGCCCGCCCACTTGCGGAGATGTAAGCCTCCACAGTGTAGGTATAGTTCCCGCCGGCAAATTTTTCTTTTTCGGTTTTCCTCCCTTTTATCACTGGCACCGCTAGTAGGTCGGTGTAGACTTTGGCGTAGAGATCTGGCGAAATTTGACAACAATGTCGATTCAGAACATTTCAGAAGTGAGAAACTTAGTACATGAAAACTGTACAATTTTTTTCTTAAATTTGAAGGTTATAATAGATACAGGGTGTCTCATTTAAAAGTTTCTTCTCTCTCAATGAAGCCAAGTGAACTTCTCTGAAGTATTTGAACGATCAAGTAGTTTAAACATTGAACCTGATTGACAATCTCAGTTCCTGCTTCACCTTGAGCGATCTCCTCAAATATTGATAAAACCATTCAACTGGTATGATCTCCTCATTATAAATAAGAAATTCTCAATTTCATTCATCTGAACCACTTAGCAAGTAAGATGTATATGATCATTTGGATTTCAAATTTCGTAGTGAGCTTTGTTGAATGCAAAAAATGTTTCTTCATGTCATACCACAAACCAGTTTTGTATTGACACTGTTGAAATTTGTTTTGAAATTACCTAAGATAACTGAAACTTCTTCTTTGGCTTCCTCGAGTGTAGCATAGGCAGTGTGTCCTTCTTGCCATAAAAATTCTCTCGTTCTCAAGAAGGGTTGCGGATGTTTGAATTCCCACCTCTAAAATAATGTTAAAAACAACAATAGGAGAGTGAATTCAACACCTGATGAAATGAAAAAAAAAAAAAAAAAACAATAACATAATGAAATTTAAAAATAGATTGAGAGTGACTGCGTTAAGTTGGTATACAATTATTAGAATCTTTACTGATATTCACTGATCACATTCTTTGTTTGTTCATTTATGCGAGTTTAAGATTTTTTTCATAAATTTATTAATTCCTAGAATTGGGATAGCAAAGTTGCTTAGGAAAGTACGTCATAATTTCTGTCACTTACCACAACATTGTTCCACTGATTCAACTTGATCGGAAGATCTCTGTACGATTGGATCCATTTGGCGTAAGCCGGATACATCACAGTCTCCGAAGTTGGCCTCACAGCGATAGGTTCGCTCATTTCTGAATCTCCGGACTTTGTCACCCAGGCAACCTAAATATTCATATGAAGGAGAAAAAAGTTGGAAAAAAAAACAGTAATCGAGTGATATGAAAATAATAGTGGCATATACTCCATTCACTTTTCTTAAATCACATAGGAGGTCATGGTATCGTTTTCAGGAGTTGGTGCACCTGATGAAAAGTCAACTCGCACACAGAAAATATCGTTAATGACAAAATGACGTTGCCAGTTTGTTTCTTTGTTTACAAATTGTTCGAAATCGAAATATTGCATATAACTAGAAAAGGAATCCTTTCTATCAATTCATATAAACGTTAATTATTATCGTCCATCACATCTTTTCCAATTCATTAAATTTTCGAATAAATTCACATTCTGAGAATGTAGAAAGGCAACATAGTGTTGACTTGGAACATAATAATTATTTATGATATGAGTGTTAAAAGTGACCTTTTATTTTGTGAGTGAAAAAGTTTGTGAAATGGGCAGAGCGAATTGAACAATTTCAGGAACAAAATAAAATCACTTTTAACACAAATACCATACAATGTTTTTTGTACAACTGCCCTATTTTGATAATGAAATGGGCGAATTAGCAATGACAATAAACTTCAAAATGCATTTTAATATTCAAATAATCAAAAGGTTGTTGTGAATGGCAAACGTTGCCAACGTTATGATTACTAACAAATGAGAAAAGACGCTGTCATTTGAATTTCGTTCCTGTCCAATTTTCGTCTTGGGTTTTTAACTGCTTAATATGTTTGTCGAGAGTCCAATTATTAATAAAAGTGACGATTTTGTTGTTCCTCTGGATATTGAAGAGTCTGCAAGAAGAGCAAAATCTGGAACTCCTACCTAAAAAATCTGTTCAGCAGTACGATATTGCATACAACAATTTCCTGGCCTGGTGTAAATTGAAAAATGTAGAAGGGAACTTCCGTGAAACTGTTTTTCTGGCACACTTAGAAGAAAAATCAAAAATATGGAGTTCATCAACTTTGTGGAGCAAATTTTCAATGATACAGTCAAGACCCCTTGTTAAAAATGGTGTGGATGTTAGCATATTTAAAACGGAAAAGAGAAGGATATCGTCCCAAAAAATCGAAAATTCTCACTTGTGAACAAGTTGAAAAGTTTATAAATGAGGCACCAGATGAGAAATACTTGATGGTTAAGTTTGCAACTATTTTCGGATTATTTGGAGCCTGTCGGCGTGAAGAATTGTGTTATTTATCAATGGAAGACATCGAAATAACAAATAAATCATTGAATATACAACTTCCAAATACAAAAACGAAAGTCAGTCGTTCTTTCAGTATTATTGGGAAGTATGTAGACTATTTTCATAAGTACTTTGCACTGCGCCCTTCTGTCATCAAACATCGTCGTTTTTTCTTGAAATACATGAATAATAAATGCACTGCCAATTCAGTTGGTATTAATACATTTGGGAAAATTCCATCTATTGTTGCCGAATTCCTCAAACTGCCAGAACCAAAGCAATATACAAGACACTGTTCTCGAAGATCCTCTGCTTTATTGCTAGCAGAATCAGGAGCAGCAAATATTACGGATATAAAAAAACATGGTGGATGGAAGTCTACGACGGTAGCCGAGGGCTATGTTGATCATTCCATTGCATCTAGAAATGTCATTGCTGAAAAAATTCTCCCAACCTCAACAGATTTTGGATCATCATCATCCAATATTGTACTTCCGGTTTCTACAAGTACAGATGGTGCTGAGGATTCTAATAATGTGTTGCGAAACTCCCTAACGTCGCAGGGCATTAATGTTAGTAATTGTTCTAGTTTTACGATTAATATTAATGTTCATAAGTAATGATCGTTAAATATTGATAATAAAAATTTGCAATTGCTGAATTTTTCTCATCTGATTTCATCATAAGAAAATGGAGTGCTGAAAATAAACAATCAAATTTAACATTGTTTGCTGTCAATAAAAGTGTCACTTTTAATGGCAGTTGTACAAAAAATATTTTGACGAGCGTCATAACCTCCATTTTCGTTCGATATAGAGTGGAATGTGTCAAATTTCCAAGGACAGAGGTGTGATTTCGAATTTGTGAATGGAGTATGGATGCTATCAACAACAAATTTTACTCTCTTTGACTTTAAATCCCAATGAAAAAGAGCAATCCCAGATATTTTTCATATTGTAAAGATGAGATGAATTCATTGGCGAATGCACATTTTGTGGTACTCGAAGGACTTACATATTCTTCTGAAGTTTGACATTTCAAGGACACTTGATTGTTGACAGAAATACTGTCATATTTATTGTTTCTTACCTCTGGTGAAAAGTCTGCGATGTGCGACTTCTCCTTCTCCAGCATGGCTTTGGAAACGAAAATTGGAAAGTAACAATTTTTCACCCCCAACTTCTTGATCTCCTTGTCCAACCAGTTCCTAATTTCTTCCCATATCATGTAAGACCACGGCCTGTAAATGTAACATCCGGAAACGTCGTAATACTCTATCATTTCGCTCTTTGTCAGCACCTGGGAGTACCAGTTGGGGAGGTCCTCCTCTTTTTTTGCTTCCAGACCTAGTCTGGTTTGCTTCTTGACATTTCTGTCGTTGTTCTGGAAATAATAGTATATTAAGTATAGAGAACGGTAAGGGCATTTTACCGATCGAAGACAATAGTTTGGAGGAGGAGCGCAGCGACGACTCCAATTATTGTCTGAGATCAGTAGTCCTTAACGTTCGAGATACTTATAGCGTTTTTTGCACGATAGACAGAATTTTTACTCAATGTACAAAATAATTATCTGACAAATTCATTTATTCGTGGCTTTATCAATGCTGTGTACGAATATAATATAAGGCGTTGTATTGGTGATGAAAACTTAGTAGATGTCAAAGTGACAATAATCAATTGATTTTACTAGCGTTGAAAAATGAGCGATATAGAATCTTCGGAAGATAATGAAATTCAAACAGCCTGAGAAATCGGCTGTTCTTCAGTTATTCCTGAGAAATCTAAAATCCGCTACGGGAGTACATACAATACTTTCAAGGAATGGATTCAGACTAAAGGCAGCCAAATCAATGAAAAACTGTTACTGCCCTATTTTGTTCGAAGAATAGAAAAGCTGAGATCACCTGGAATTCTTTGGGCGGAATATTCAATGCTGAAGAGCACAATATTTTTGAACGACGGTATTAACATATCAAAGTTTGAAACGCTTATAGTATTCCTCAAAAGAAAATCTATTGGTTACAAACCCAGAAAATCTGCTGTTTTCACAAGAGAAGAAATGAATAAATTCTTAAAAGAAGCATCAGATGATATGCTTTTAATTATTGAGGTGTTCTTTTATTAATATAATAGTGCTTTATAAACTAATTATGTCCTTTCAGGTGGGAATGATATTAGGTATATCAGGGGCGTTTAGAAGAGAAGAGTTGTACAACATGAGCGTCAGGGACATAGAAGATCGGGATTCATTTTTAATCGTGAAAATTCCCAACTCAAAAAAAGAGAAAAGAGAACATTCACAGTCATCGATCGAGATAATGATATCAATTACCTGGAAATATATAGAAAATATTTCCGTCTGCGTCCACAAAATGCGAAGAGCGAGCATTTATTTTTGAGATATCAAAACGGAAAATGCAGTAATCAAGTAATAGGCAAAGGGACAATTGGAAGTTGGCCGTCAAAAATTGCAACCTTTTTGAATTTAGAAAATCCAAATGCTTATACTGGCCACTCTTTTAGACGCACTTCGGCCACATTTTTAGCTAATAAGGGAGTAGATGTATTGGGACTAAAACGACACGGTGGATGGCGGTTTTCGACAGTGGCTGAAAGTTACATTGAGGATTCCCTGGAAAATAAACTAGACTTTGCTGAAAAAATTTTGCATACTACGGAACTTAGCGAGTTGCAACATGAAATGTTGAATTCAGCAGAGGTTTCTGTGAATTCGGCTACTACTCAGACCACTTACCGTTCTGTTTACCTTAGCAACCAGTAAAAATGATTCTATCGTGCAAAAAAGGTACATTCACCACAGTTTGAAATATAAGGATTTTTTTTAGCTTACTGTTGGAGCTTCTTTCTTCTCTTTCGGTTCTTGTTTCGGCTTGGTTTCTTTCTTATCTTTAGGTGTTTTAGTCGGTTTGTCATTCGGCCTTCCTCCAACAGGAAAATCTGTGCCGGTTAGTTTTTTATATTCCGCTTTCAACTCCAGTAAGACTTTCGTTTCCTTATCTATTTCTTCCTGGAGAATCGTTTTTAACTCTCGTACTTTACTACCTTGTTCGTTAATTTTCAAAGTTAAATCTGCAGAACTTTTGCAGTCTCCGCCGCTGGTCACAGGCTTTTCTGCATCTTGAACAGCTGTTGGTTTCATATCTGGCTTCCAATCTTTCCCGCTCAAAGTTTTAAACTCTGCCTTCAGTTTGAGCAGTACTTTAACTTCCGCATCTATTTTCGTTTTATCTAAAAAAAATCATCGTCATTTCAAATCGAATTCGTGTGATTTTGGAATCTGATCGCGACTTCAAAACATTTGAGTGAAAGGCAACCGACGAGATCCACACACCGAAAGATTTACCGTAAGATTGGGGTTCAACAACCTCGGAGATTAGTACAAGGGTTGACCGAAAATGTTCTTCTGATACAGGTGTTTAAAAAAAAGTGACTCGTGTTTAGGATAGATAGAAAACTGCAAAATAATTGGGATTTGCTCAGTAAAAAAATTTCGTTACGCCTTCCGTATTGAAGAAAAATAATAATCTTCAAATCAAAATATTCCGAAAATATACTTCTCGCAACAATTAAAGGAACAGAAAAATTTTCCAAATTTTTTGGTGTTTTTCAACAGGCTGTATCTCAGTGAAAAATGGTCGTATGAGAATTGGAAAAATCATCTTTTGAAGCTTGAAGACTCTAGTTTCTGAATTTATTGGTTAACAATTTTTCAGAGTACCGGCAGCCATGCAATCCTCGGATAAAGCACGAAGAAAATTTTTTTTTTTATTTTTCAAATTTTTAATTTTGCTCTACGCGCATGGAAAAAAAATTTTGAGCTAGATCGATTCAGAGCCCGCATAGCCTGTTTATTCAGGTTTAACTTGTTTATCACCACCCTTGGAAATGACCATTTGTCTTCGAGATATCCCATTTTGAATGCAAAAGGATCCTTTTTCACTCAACTGCCGATATCTCCGGAACTACTGGGGGCCTATCAAACCGAGAGCCGGTTTCTTTTTCTGCAGAAAATTTTCCACAAAAATCTTCCATGTTTGATAAAAAAAAATTTTTTTCATCTGTAACGGTAATATGAAAAAAGTGCAAGAAAATGCCATTATGCCATTTGTTGGTTAACGGACTGTATCTTCGTTAATATTGGGGAGAAAGCTGAAGTTATATGACAATTTTACAGCCTGATGTACCCCAAAGACCCTCACAAATCGGTAGATCGATCGATTCAGCGGTTTTCCTGGACCGATTGATTGCAATTCTAAAAATATTAAGGGAACAAGGTTTTCGTTCCTTAAAGTTGACCTCTTCTTTTGAAGAATCAATTATTGATTTTTTTTTTTACTTTTAACTCAATTTTGAATATTTTGGAAATTATAAAAAAATTAAAAAAAAAAAACAATAACAAAATTACATAATAACTGAAAAAATTAAATTAATAATTTTTAAAAAGATTAGCTCAAGTTTAAGAAACAAATAACAACATATAACCTTAGCTTTCCCCCCAATATTGACGAAGATACAGTTCGTTAACCAACAAATGGCAAAATGGCATTTTCTTGCTCTTTTTCACATTACCGTTACAGGTGAAAAAAATTTTTTTTTTCAAACAAGGAAGATTTTTGTGGGAAATTTTCTGCAGAAAAAGAAACCGGCTCTCGGTTTACTAGGCTTCCAGTAGTTCCGGAGATATCGGCAGTTGAGTGAAAAAGGGTCCTTTTGCATTCAAAATGGGATATCTCGAAGACAAATGGTCATTTCCGAGGGTAGTGATAAACAAGTTAAACCTGAATAAACAGGCTATGCGGGCTCTGAATCGATCTAGCTCAAAAAATTTTTTCCATGCGCGTAGAGCAAAAATAAAAATTAAAAAAATTTTTCTTCGTGCTTTATCCGAGGTTTGCATGGCTGTCGGTACTCTGAAAAATTGTTAACCAATAAATTCAGAAACTAGAGTCTTCAAGCTTCAAAAGTTGATTTCTCTTCTTCTCATATGACCATTTTTCACAAAGATACAGCCTGTTGAAAAACACCAAAATTTGGAAAGTTTTTCTGTTCCTTTAATTGTTGCGAGAAGTGTAGTACACAGCATGGACTTATCTAACCTTAAAAAAAGTTATGTTGGTACTTGGCATACTTGTTACGAACCGTGTAACTAGCGCACTCTATGACAGTCAAATATAAAGATTAATTCATGGGATGTATCAGCATGCCTTTATCGCCAATGCTGTCTGTAACTAAATGGTCGAGTTACAATCTTAGACCTAGAATCGTCTGAAGATGCCTACCGCAAATGTAGGCGAAACGTTAGGTGAAATGATTCCTAATAGACGGGAAGACTCTCTCAATGTCATTATATCCGGTCGTAGAAGCCTTAAACTATTTAATGAACTTATTGATATTATTTTAATTGATAGTGAGGTGAATAGTGCGGAAGAACATTGAAAGTGCTCATTAATTTTTTCGTGAGCACCTTAAACGATCATTTCAACCAATTTCATAGGTTAGTCTGAAATTTCTTTACTTGACCTTTCAGGAAAACTTTAGGCAAGTTTAAATTGAATATTTTATATGAGCGATTTCCAGTGAATTGATAAATCCTACAAGCTGTTAAAAAAAGATAATCAACTTAAAAAACTTTGTATTTCGATTTGAGAAGTAGGACCTGTTACAATAATAATAAAAATAGAGATTATTTGACAATAAAATTTGGGGATAAACACTTACCGGCTTTGCTTGATTTGAGATCTCTCACGATGTTTCCTTGCTTTATTATTTCTTGGTTTATTGCTTCTACTGATCCATTTTGCTTATTTTCTCCAGATCCTGATTTTGGTGTTGCAGCGGCTTTTTTATTATCTGCCTTAAGAGAAAGTGAAACTTAATTGCTACAATCCAAACTAAGTGAGAGAAAAAATCGAAAAGTTATATAAAGAATTTGAATAAACGAAATCCATGTCGGAATTTGAAAACAACAATTGTGTGCCCACCAGGTATTGTCCTGCGTAAAGCAAAGAGGAACAAACAAAGATTTTCTATCAAATAATATTGCAGTTGAAATACAGGGTGTTTCAAAAAAAGGTGACCCCTCTCTAGGATAGATAGAAAACTGAAAAATGGAAGGAGTTTGCTCAGTAAAAAATTTTCGTAACGTATTCAAGATACAGGGCAGGGCGTTGAAAAATGAAAAAAAAAATATACATTTCTTACGATTTTGCCGAAACTACTGGCAACATTGTGATGACGTTTTATACGAATATGTTTTGGAAGCTGATACATCTAATGAATGTTTTTTGATGTCTGATTCTCATAGAGGGCGCTTTACTTTTTACTGAGCAGGCTCCTACTATTTTTCAGTTTTCTATCTATCCTAGAAAGGGGTCACCTTTTTTTGAAACACCCTGTATTTCAACTGCAATATTATTTGATAGAAAATCTTTGTTTGTTTCTCTTTGCTTTATGCAGGAAAATACCCGATGGGCACACAATTGTTGTTTTCAAATTCTGACATGGATTTCGTTTATTCAAATTCTTTATATAACTGCAAAAAAGGTACATTCACCACAGTTTGAAATATAAGGATTTTTTTTAGCTTACTGTTGGAGCTTCTTTCTTCTCTTTCGGTTCTTGTTTCGGCTTGGTTTCTTTCTTATCTTTAGGTGTTTTAGTCGGTTTGTCATTCGGCCTTCCTCCAACAGGAAAATCTGTGCCGGTTAGTTTTTTATATTCCGCTTTCAACTCCAGCAAGACTTTCACTTCCTTATCTATTTCTTCCTGGAAAAATAGAATGAATGGATTTTTGCGAAATAAGGGCTAAAATTCTCGCAGCTTCCTACCTTACTAGCTTTCTTCGTTTTTAACTCGCGTACTTTACCACCTTGTTCGTTAATTTTCGAAGTTAAATCTGCAGAACTTTTGCAGTCTCCGCCGCTGTTCTCAGGCTTTTCTGCATCTTGAACAGCTGTTGGTTTCATATCTGGCTTCCAATCTTTCCCGCTCAAAGTTTTAAACTCTGCCTTCAGTTGGAGCAGTACTTTAACTTCCGCATCTATTTTCGTTTTATCTAAAAAAAATCATCGTCATTTCAAATCGAATTCGTGTGATTTTGGAATCTGATCACGACTTCAAAACATTTGAGTGAAAGGCAACCGACGAGATCCACACACCGAAAGATTTACCGTAAGATTGGGGTTCAACAACCTCGGAGATTAGTACAAGGGTTGACCGAAAATGTTCTTCTTGTACAGGTGTATCAAAAAAAGGTGACTCGTGTTTAGGATAGATGGAAAACTGCAAAATAATTGGGATTTGCTCAGTAAAAAAATTTCGTTAAGCCTTCCGTATTGAAGAGAAATATTAATCTTCAAATTGAAATATTCCGAAAATATACTTCATAAAAATTAAAGGAACAGAAAAATTTTCCACATTTTTTGGTGTTTTTCAACAGGCTGTATCTCAGTGAAAAATGGTCGTATGAGAATTGGAAAAATCATCTTTTGAAGCTTGAAGACTCTAGTTTCTGAATTTATTGGTTAACAATTTTTCAGAGTACCGGCAGCCATGCAATCCTCGGATAAAGCACGAAGAAAAATTTTTTTAAATTTTTCAAATTTTTAATTTTGCTCTTCGCGCATGGGAAAATTTTTTTGAGCTAGATCGATGCAAAGTCCGCATAGCCTGTTTATTCAGATCTACTTTGTTTTTCACCACCCTCGGAAATGACCTTTTTTCTTAGAGATATCCAATTTTGAATGCGAAAGGATCCTTTTTCACTCAACTGCCGATATCTCCGGAACTATTGGGGGCCTATCAAACCGAGAGCCGGTTTGTTTTTCTGCAGAAAATTTTCCACAAAAAAATGTTCTGATACAGGTATTTAAAAAAAAAGTGGAATGAGTAGAAAACTGAAAATAATTAGGATTTGCTCAGTAAAAAAAATTTGTAACGCCATCCGTATTGAAGAAAATAATAATTTTCAAATCAAAATATTCCGAAAAAGGTGCACAGCATGGACTTCTGACAAGAATACCATTTTGATGTAAATTTGAATGATGTTGAAGTTCACTTGGAATTTTGATTAAAAAATCAAACCTTAAAAAAAGTTATGTTAGTAATTGGTATACCTGTTGCGAAACGTGTAACTAGCGCCCTCTATGACAGTCAAATCTGTATATATAAAAATGAATTGAAGTGCGTAAAGTACGCTTAAACTTGAAATCGGCTTTGGTATTAACTTATTCCAGGGAAGGTTTGAAAGGTGAGACAATACAAAAATGCAAGGTATTTAATATGGTTTTTCCTTAGAAATAAAGGTGATCGATCATCATTGATTTTCGATGACCATCGATGTTTGACAATTAAATATCAGTATTTCAAAATTGCTTTTGCATTATTTATAACATCGTCACATCTATTTCTCGATTTCAATAATTTCTTCAAATGAGGACGACGAAAAGTTTGCACAAACCACCAATGTTATCAATTAATAATAAATAATTAATTAATAACTCGATGAATATCGAGTATCATGTTCGGTTATTTATGTCATTATCGGCTTCGGTGATCATTTGCGAAAGTGACATTTCAGGTTACGTCCTCTTTTTGCAGTTGATCTTTTGTGATAGATACAACTCACCCCAAAGTGTGCGCGAACTTTTTTGTCAACTTGGTTAATTTCAATTTGCGATGCCGAGAAGAAGAAGACCTGACATAAGAAACCGCGTCACGGGAGGGCCAATGCGTTAAGGGGGTTGACTGATTTACTGATTATTTTGTTATAGGAATATAGTTTCAGTTATTTAGGTATAGGACGTATATACAGGGTGCCATTTGAAAACGAAACAGGCGAGATTACAGACGAAATAAATTTTTTCGATAGGAATGCTCGGACAGGTCGATTTCTGTTTCGAGGGGGACGACTTAAGATGTAGGTTACGGACGCATAGCGCTTCAACCCTTGCTACTACAACCCTCACCCCCAATTTTTGAATAGGGAAGATGGGGTGAGTGATACCTCATTTGAAAGATTTTTCACAAAAAAACACTACAAGTGCCATGAAAACACCACTTCATTTTCAAATGCTTAGTCAAGAATATTTCGAGAACTAATGCATAAAATGAAAAAACAATTACTGTGCTGAAATCACTATAAAAATACCTTTCAAATGAGGTATCACTCACCCCTATTCAAAAATTGGGGGTGAGGGGTTGTAGTAGCAAGGGTTGAAGCGCTATGCGTCCGTAACCTACATCTTAAGTTGTCCCCCTCGAAACAGAAATCGACCTGTCCGAGCATTTCTATCGAAAAAATTTATTTCGTCTGTAATCCGTCTGTTTCGTTTTCAAATGGCCACCCTGTATACCAAGGTTAGGGAAATACAATTGGTAGGCAGTGTGGTAATTCGGATCTAGGCTTCTTCAAGATTTTTCGTGTTTGAAGATAATATTGGAATAATAATAATAACAATAAATTTAATGGCCGATTTGGGAAGACGAAGTTGCGCGGGCCAGCTAGTATATGAACAAAAAGCATGCATTTGACGTCAATGCAGCCTGCAATAGAGCTGTCAGTGACTAAACGGTTAAGTTGAAATCTCAGATCTAGAATCCTCTGAAGATGCCTACCGCAGATGTAGGCGAAACGTTAGGTGAAATTATTTCTGATGGACCCCGCCGAATAAGTTGGAAAGACTCTCTCAATATCATTATATCCAGTAGTAGAAGCCTTAAACTATTTGGGGAACTTATTCATATGATTTTAATTGATGGTGAGGTGAATAGTGCGGAAGAATATTGAAAATGCTTGTGAATTTTTTCGTGAGCACAAAGAGCGGTCATTTCAAACAATTTCTGTGAACTATTATGATGAATTTTATCGGTCAGTTTGAAATTTCATTATTTTTTCACTACATGGCCTTTTGATCATTTTTCTTTTTCTTTTTTGAACTTTGGGCAAGTTTAAATTGAATATTTTATATGAGCGATTTTCAATGAATTGATGAATCCTACAAGCTGTTAAAAAAAGATAATCAACTTAAAAAACTTTGTATTTCGATTTGAGAAGTAGAACCTGTTACAATAATAATAAAAATAGAGATTATTTGACAATAAAATTTGGGGATAAACACTTACCAGCTTTGCTTGATTTGAGATCTCTCACGATGTTTCCTTGCTTTATTATTTCTTGGTTTATTGTTTCTACTGATCCATTTTGCTTATTTTCTCCAGATCCTGATTTTGGTGTTGCAGCGGCTTTTTTATTATCTGCCTTAAGAGAAAGTGAAACTTAATTGCTACAATCCAAACTAAGTAAGAGAAAAAATCGAAAAGTTATATAAAGAATTTGAATAAACGAAATCCATGTCGGAATTTGAAAACAACAATTGTGTGCCCACTGGGTATTGTTCTGCATAAAGCAAAGAGAAACAAACAAAGATTTTCTATCAAATAATATTGCAGTTGAAATACAGGGTGTTTCAAAAAAAGGTGACCCCTCTCTAGGATAGATAGAAAACTGAAAAATAGTAGGAGTTTGCTCAGTAAAAAATTTTCGTAACGTATTCAAGATACAGGGCAGGGCGTTGAAAATGAAAAAAAAAATATACATTTCTTACGATTTTGCCGAAACTACTGGCAACATTGTGATGACGTTTTATACGAATATGTTTTGGAAGCTGATACATCTAATGAATGTTTTTTGATGTCTGATTCTCATAGAGGGCGATTTACTTTTTACTAAGCAAACTCCTACTATTTTTCAGTTTTCTATCTATCCCCTTTTTTTTGAAACACCCTATAGAGGAAACTCAAATTCAAATATAGTTTATTTTAAGCCTTTTGTATTAAATTTTTTCACATCTATCAAGTTACTATTATCTATATATATTTTTGAAATTTTCTAAGAAAAGTCTATTGAAAATCATCAAAGCACACTATGGTTTCCATTTGAAAATTTTTTTTTTCAATTTCTCTAAAATTTGAAGGGGAACTAAAATTTTGATAGCACTGGTAAGAAGTACTGAAAAAACTCCACTAAAAAAGTTTTATTTCGAGAGCGTAGCAGCAACACTGTGGAAGTTATAGCCAATTATAATAATTGGCCAAATTTCAAAATCACCCTGTAGCATGGAAACTAGACACCTTAGCGAATTGCGGTTTTCAGCAATTTGAGTTTCTTGAAAAAAGAGAACATGACATGTATATTCCTTTTTTTCTATCTCGCTTAATTTAGGAGATCCTAAAACATCGAAATCTGACCATCCTGTACATAGCGTCAAATTCATAAAATCTGCTTCATATCAACAATGATAAATGAATTAAAAAAAGACGTATGTCACTAGTGAGTTATTGGATTAATTTATCTGCTATGACCAAGGTCATTGTTCATATGACACAGATTTTGTGAATTTGACACTTTGTCAGAAAATCCTAAATAACTCAAGAATTATTAATTTCAGGAGCATTAACATGCACTATCATAATTTTTCTTCGCACAATCCAACGCAGTCATAAAAAAAAAGGGTTCTAATTAGAAAAACGAAAGTTATGAGCTAATCTTGATCCCAATTTTTGACCCAACATTTAAAACACAATGTGACGAGTTTTTCAAAATTCTAGAAATGCACAATATTTCCAAAATATTCGACTTCAGAAATGTGAAAACTGTTTGTGCTTAAGATATTCAGGATAGGAATGACAAACATAATACCGAATACTCTTATCTACCTTTTTTCTCGATATTTTGAACAGTATTTTAACGAATGCAACGATTTTAATAAAAATGTATTCAGAATTGAATAATCTATCTGAATTGGAAACGAAGAAACAAAAAAAAATTTTTTTCATTTCCTGTATAAGTGAAAGCGATCGGGCTTCAAGAATATTTTAGCTCGGTAGATAATGTTGGACAATATCATAATCCCAATTTTCAGATTTCAAATAGTTCTAGAAACTCCTAATAGGCTGCCGAACTTGGTACACTCTGTATATTCCAACCCCACACAAAATTTGCCAGAAAAAAAACCCTCAATGTCCAGCAATTGCAAACTTCTTCATGGAAAAATTTGAACAGAGTGCTATCGCGCACTTTAGAGCGCAAATGTTTTTTTCATCACTGCTAATGAGTTTATATCGATATATGTGAAGTCAAAATGAATTTTGGTCTTTTTCGTCAATTTATAAAAGTTTCCTTAACCAAAAGTTAACCTGTGATTGTGAGACCGGCGTTTGAGGTTAATATAAGGAAATGACATTCGACATTTCGAATTTGACATACGACATTTCGAATTTGACATACGACAGTACTCTCCTCTAATCCATAAAATGGCCATTTTAAAATTTCGTTTAGGACAATCAACTCCATTAGTAAATTTACCTTATCAACTGGTTTCTCCTGTTTCACCGATAAAGTAGAGAATTGGTCTTTCGCAGAACCATCGGGGATATAAAACAGAACAATCGGTTGTTCTTTACATGTGAAGGGGCTTCTCTCGCCAAAAGGTACATCTACCTTGAAGAAACCTCTCCTCTGTATCTGAATTATTTCTCCTTGTTTTAAATTCCTTAATTCTGGGTCGCCCAAAACTTGAAGATCTTTCTGAAAGTATAACATATACAGGGTTATTCACTAATATGGCTGTATAGAATATTTTTAGGAAAGACACAATGTTCAGGATTGAAATTCTAAAGGTGAGCTTCAAGTAAGAAGACGATTACTCGTACATTTATTGAAGGTTCTAGGACATGAACTTTCGTTTTCAAATGGCAAGACCCATTTTTTATTGCATAAATAAATTCTCCATTGAATTCTGAATCTTTTTGATTCCAAACGTTTGAATTTTCCCGAGAAAATTCTCTTTAAATGAGGAAATACGAAAAAAATCTCAAAATTAAACTCTGTTGAAATACAGACAACTTCGAGGTTTTTTTCATTAAAAATTCTCATTTTTGAGAATCTCCGAGAAGAAAGGCTGATGCTTCTTTTCCGATAGCGTGATTTTCAGAATATGATACAGGAGGTCACAAATTCTTTGTCAAAGTTAGAAGTGATGAAACATGAAAAAATCGTTTTATTCAAATTGGAACCACATTTTTTCGAAGCATTTTCGAAATCTTCGTCAAAAAATAATAGGAGCATACGTCCAAGACTTTTATCCCAAAATGAATACTTTTCGAAATATTCAGGAAAAACTATTTTGTCTTCAATTTTCAATCTCATTCCGAATGTGTTTTTTTTACTGGAAAATAATTAGCGGTCAAGTGAAATTTTTGGAAATCTCTGTTATCGAGATAATATTTTCTATAGTTCAGACGAGTTAAGTTCTTGAATTAATCTGTAATGCGAGAGCAACAATTGGTTTAAAGTTCTCAATGTGAGTATAAGTGAACGTGAAAGATTCTCAGGAATGCAGTAAAATATAATTTGTAATAATTTTTAATGCTTCTGAAAGAATAATTAACAGAACATGTAACAATTTCAATACTGAAAATTCAAATTTTCCTACCATGACAGAATCAAGAATTTCCGGAAATTATCCTAAGCTTTAAAAAATTAAGAAAATCTGAACTCGTCTGAACTATAAGAAAATATTTTCTCGATAACAGGGATTTCCAAAAATTTCACTTGACCCCTAATTATTTTCCAGTAAAAAAACTCATTCGGAACGAGTTTGAAAATTGAAGACAAAATCGTTTTTTCTGAAAATCTCGAAAAATATTCATTTTGGGATAAAAGTCTTGGACGTATGCTCGTATCATTTTTTGACGAAGATTTCGAAAATGCTTCGAAAAAATGGGATTCCAATTTGAGAAAAACGATTTTTTAATGTTTCGTCACTTACTTTGACAAAGAATTCGTGACCTCCTGTATCATATTCTCAAAATCACGCTATCGGAAAAGAAGCACCAGGCTTTCCTCTCAGAGATTCTCAAAAATGAGAATTTTTGATGGAAAAACCTCGAAGTTGTCTGTATTTCAACAGAGTTCAATTTTGAGATTTTTTTTCGTATTTCCTCATTTGTAGAGAATTTTCTCGGGAAAATTCAAACTTTTGGAATCAAAAAGACTCAGAATTCAATGGAGAATCTATTAAAAATATACGAGAAGTTGTTTTCTTACTTGAAGTTCACCGATAAAATTTCAATCCTGATTCTTATGTGTTTCCTAAAAATATTCTATAGAGCCATATTCGTGAATAACCCTGTATAATATAAATAATGGAGAAGAATTGAGGCGTTACTTACCCTCGTTTCATGTCCGATAAATTGCTTGAAGTCCTCATCTTTCCCAAGGAGAGGCTTACTGATGATATGGTCGAAATACACGCAGAACGTATGCGTGAACTTGGCTTTAGTGGTATCGCACAAAAAGGTCACTTTCATGGTTTTTTTGTAATCTTTGTTGTCCAAATTCGGTTCAGCTTCCACCGATAAAACTTTTCCGTCTTTTCTGAAATGAAGATAATGAAATACAGGGTGTTCTGTTGTTATAGGTGCAATTATTTTTGAACATAACCTACTTGTTTATTTTTTTTATCATTAGGTTTCCCCAATGGATGAAAGTCGCATTTTCGCCTTCTTTCAAGGATTCTGCGTCTGCTTTGTCGATTATCAACTTGGGGCCCACCCAAACGGATTTCGTTCCCATGTCTGGATTCTTAGGGTGTTTCGGAACTGACAAACATTCTTCTTTCGCCCCTTTTACAATAACTGGGACGTGCGTGTCAAAATCGACAACAGTGTAGCGTGGGGCGATTGGATCAATAACCTAAAATAAATTTTTTAGTTCATTCTTTGATTTTTGATGTTTTATACACTGCGCAAAAAAATTAACGCACATTCTGAAAATCTCAATTTTAATGAAAGTTAACTATACATTGACTTCATAACTTATTTTTTATGTTCTCTCAGGAAGGTTTTGAACGAAACAAGACACATTAAATGGATGAAAAATTCAGGATTTCACCGAACCTCCTGTGAAAAAAGAGAAATGAACAATTTTCAAAATACTGAAATGCTGATAAGTGATTTAATACTTGGTATTTCCACCCCTTGCGTTAATTACAGCTCGACAACGAGGGTTCATACTCAAAATGAGTGATCTTAAAATGTTCTGATCTAATCCTTCCCAGACTTCTCCGAGTTGGATTCCTAAGTCATTAAGAGTAGCTGGATGATTTACTGAACTTCTCAGCCTTCTATTGAGGTTGTCCCAAACCTGCTCAATCGGATTGAGATCTGGACTTCTTACTGGCCATTCCATTCGAGAGACTTCATCCTCTTCAAGGTACTCCCGAATGATGCCCGCACGATGGGGTCTGGCATTATCGTCCATAAAAATGAAATTTTGACCAATGTATGGGGTAAATGGCACTACATGCTCTTCACGAATGTTCCTTATATATTTATAAGCATTCATAGCTCCATTATCAGCGACCACTAGCTCTGTGCGAGCAGTCAAAGATATTCCACCCCATACCATAATCGATCCTCCCCCGAAACCAGTAGTATTCAGGAAATTGCACTGAGCATATCTTTCATGTGGACGTCTGTATACAAGGGAACGTCGATCACAATGGTAGAGGCAGAATCTAGACTCATCTGTGAAGAGAACTCTTTCCCAATCGGCCTCTTCACAATGGATATGCTCTCTCGCAAAATCCAAAAGCGCCCTTCGATGAGCTGGGGTAAGAGCTTGGCCTCTTGCCGCGATACGAGGCAGTTGTTACCCGTGGTCTACCCTGTCCTGGTCTTCAGACATTCATTCCTGTCTCCCTGAATCGCTGCAACATTCTGGACACACTTGTATGGGAAACTCCAAACTTTTCCGCAATTCTTGTGTATGTCCACCCTTCTTCTCGCAAAACTACCGCTTGGGCACATTCCTCTTGGGTCAAATAGCGTGTTTCGCGTTGCATAGCGATCGAATGTAGAAAATCAAACGAAAGAAAAACTATTGATCACTAGAATTGATCGAGAACAACTGATTTTAGAATGGAGCCAATACATTCAAAATCTGATAATATCATCTTTTTTATTCCTGCTGGGAAAAAACATCTGTATTGAAGAAAAACGTTGAAAGTGGATAACATATGCATGCATAATTCTGATAAAAATAATTATCATTGAGAACACCTTCAGTTGTTGAATAAATCTGAGATTTCCATAATGTGCGTTAATTTTTTTGCGCATTGTAGTAACATGTTCCCAACCTTTTTATTGAATGCCCATATTTTGTCCCATTCCATGAAAACAACCGACCTACTAGACCCTTGGGCTATAATGAATTCTTTCAAACCCGCTACTGTCATACCCCTCCTTAAAACTCCTCTTACTGTCGGCATTCTAGGATCATCCCTTGAATTAATAGAAAAATAAAAAATTTGAAGAAAAAAAAAAAAAAAAAAAAACAAAAATCAATAATAAGTAGAAATGATGAAAAAAAAGCTCACCATCCATCAACTAAACCTTGTTCTACAAACCAGGTTAGTTTTCTTTTACTCAAAACAGTGTTTGTCATCGAGAGTCTACTATATTCCCAGATATGAGGCTTCCTCAATCCGAGACATTCGATAAACCAATAAAACTGAGGATCTCTGTCGTGATATTCCATGGTTCGTAAAGTGTGTGTTACCCCTTCTATGGCGTCGACGATAGGACATGCGAAATCATATGTCGGGTAGACTCTGAAAAGAATAGATTTGGAAATTCTCCCTTGAATGAAGTTGAGAGAATCCACAGATATCCCACATAGTTTTTCATCTCTATTACATTTTTCATGTGACATATCTAAATTTTTGAAGTTTCTCAAAATTTTGACATTTCTGGTGTCAGTTGATGATCTCTAATTGTTGCCAATGGTCTCTAAGTTAATGACAACTAAGATGTCAAGAACACCATTAATTCTTGACTGAAAAGAAGAATGTATTCAAATATTTGAATAAGTTACCAAGAATCTGTCAAAATTTGTTGAAAGCGCCACCTACAGTTCATTAATCGAAACATTCCTCAAATTCTGAAATTGGCAAAACAAAATCAGTGCATACATCACATATTCAAAAATTTTATTCAAAACACAGAAATTTTGGATGAAGAAAGTGTCAAAAATTGTGAAAACTTTGAAAAGAACACTGGAGCTTTGGCACACAGTAATAATATTTATGATCCACATATTTCCCAGAAAGATTTTGATCTCTACCACATTTTTCACATGACATAACTAAATTTTTGAAGTTTCTCAAAATTTTGGCATTTCTGGTGTCAGTTGACGATCTCTTAAAATTGTTGCCAAGGGTTTCTAAGTTATTGACAACTAAGATGTCAAGAACACCATTAATTCTTGATTGAAAAGAAGAATGTATTCAAATATTTGAATAAATTACCAAGAATCTGTCAAAATTTGTTGAAAGCGCCACCTACAGTTCATTAATCGAAACATTCCCCAAATTCTCAAATTGGTAAAACAAAATCAGTGCATACACGATGTATTTAGAAATTTTATCAAAACACAAAAAATTTGAATAAAGAAAGTGTCAAAAATTGTGAAAACTTTGAAAAGAGCACTGGAGCTTTGGCACACGGTAATAATATTCATGATCCACAGATTTCCCAGAAAGCTTTTGATCTCTACTACATTTTTCACGTGACATATCTAAATTTTTGAAGTTTCTCAAAATTTTGACATTTCTAGCATGTCAGTTGAAGATGAGGTTAATTTTGTTTACTAAATGAATAAGGAATAATTAAACCAAATTTATAAAGAGTTTAACTAACTTACTTGTACTTTCTACCAGTTCTTGGATGCTCTTCGTTTTTACACCGATAAATTGTAGGATCCCTCATGCACCCATTCAACGATTTCATGTCTATTTTGGCTCGAACGCAACATTTCTGTCCATACTCTGTTCCTTTTTTCATATCCTCCCACATTTTAAAATTCTTCTCAATTGCTTGAATAAAACAAAGATTTGAAAAAATTACGATCGTCTAGACGAAACTCTTAAATTTACTCACAATTACTTCTGTTAGCTGATTCAACTTTCTGCTCCCGTTCCTGTTTCATAACTTCGGGATCAGTGTCGTCAACGTAGGCAGTTCCATCTTTGAGCATTTTCTCGCAATATTCCAGCATCAGATCGAAGTAATCTGAGGTGTAAGTGAATCGGTCTGGTTTGATTTCTAACATGGCAACGTCCTCAAGAATAACCTCTTCGAAATGAGTATTTTCTTTGGCGGGGTTGGTATCATCGAATCTCATGATTAATTTACCTTCGAAGGCTTGTTGGTAATATTGGTTTAATAAGGCTGCTTTCGCATGCCCTATATGCAAATATCTGCAAGATTTTTAAAATTATAATTGGCGAATCCAAAAATCTAAACTCCCTCTAGCGGCGAAATATCGCCCTAAGAAAACAAGTATACTTTGGAGTAATCCCGTTCAAAATACTTGGTTTGTAATAAAAATCAGTGATATTTTCGTTTAATATACGAAGATTGGTGAAATTATTAGGTTTTCTGAATAGTAGAATTGATGCTGAGAAACTATCGAAAGGTATTTATACGAGAATTATAAGTTAACATAAGATTATTCTCAAATTCATGTGTTAAATTTCAGGTTAGAAGCTATATTGAAGCTGAGCAGATATAAAAAGATTCATTTGAATAATATTGGGTAGTGGAATATTTTCATTATGAGTGAATGCATTATAAACCTTGATATATTGAAAAAAGAGAAGCTTGGGTGAGAAGATTGAAGATGGGGAAAATGTTTGTTTTCTCTCTTCATTTTCAGATTGATAATCTTGCCTTAGGTCTGTTGTGAAGAATTTTGTGAATATTTCATAATAGTTTATACAGGGTGGCCATTTGAAAACGAAACAGACGAGATTACAGACGAAATAAATTTTTTCGATAGAAATGCTCGGACAGGTCGATTTCTGTTTCGAGGGGGACAACTTAAGATGTAGGTTACGGACACATAGCGCTTCAACCCTTGCTACTACAACCCTCACCCCCAATTTTTGAATAGGGAAGATGGGGTGAGTGATACCTCATTTGAAAGGTATTTTTATACTGATTTCAGCACAGTAAATGTTTTTTCATTTTATGCATTAGTTCTCGAAATACAGGGTGGCCATTTGAAAACGAAACAGACGAGATTACAGACGAAATAAATTTTTTCGATAGAAATGCTCGGACAGGTCGATTTCTGTTTCGAGGGGGACAACTTAAGATGTAGGTTACGGACGCATAGCGCTTCAACCCTTGCTACTACAACCCTCACCCCCAATTTTTGAATAGGGAAGATGGGGTGAGTGATACCTCATTTGAAAGGTATTTTTATACTGATTTCAGCACAGTAATTGTTTTTTCATTTTATGCATTAGTTCTCGAAATATTCTTGACGAAGCATTTGAAAATGAAGTGGTGTTTTCATGGCACTTGTAGTGTTTTTTTGTGAAAAACCTTTCAAATGAGGTATCACTCACCCCATCTTCCCTATTCAAAAATTGGGGTGAGGGTTGTAGTAGTAAGGGTTGAAGCGCTATGCGTCTGTAACCTACATCTTAAGTTGTCCCCCTCGAAACAGAAATCGACCTGTCCGAGCATTTCTATCGAAAAAATTTATTTCGTCTGTAATCTCGTCTGTTTCGTTTTCAAGTGGTCACCCTGTATATCTTTTCAGGTTCAAAATTTCAGCAAATGAAAGCTCCTGAGCTCAAAGCTACTGCTGTGAATTCTCGAAACTTGCAAAGTAGTTAATATCCAGAAGAAATGAATAGGAGAGAATCCAGGAATGATACTCTTAGGGATAAACATATAATTTCTCAATCAATAACTCAGTGTACTCATTTCCATGATATTGAAAGTGGTGTGTTAATCAAAGAAAAAAATGCTGTAATATTGTCTGCTTTGACTGAATTTGCAAACACTTGGTTTGGAAGATTATAAGTTTTCAAACAATTAAAATGTTTTAAGTATTTAATGAGTTTTCAAAGGTTTGTTCTATATTTATGTCAGCATTTTGTTTTAGTTGTTTCACTTTGACTTGGCAATTACATACATCTCTTCTGACTCTGATCTCTGGCAAATTTTCCATTGTAAACAAATATTTTATCTATATTTGATTGTTATCTTAATATTGTGTGATGAAAGATATATACAATTTCCATTTTAAAATTACAAACAAAACACAAATAAAGACTGGAAAAAATTTCAGAAATGATTAAATGAAATGTTTTCAATCAAATTTTGTTCGTAATCTTCATGAAAGGGAGCACCCACTTTCAAAAATGATTTGGGAAAACTTTAATGAACAATGAAGTCGTATGTTTCCAAATTCAACAGATTCATTTGAACCTGTGTGCAGCACGAATGATTCTGCATCAATTGGATATCACTTCGAGGTAGTACCATTCATTTACGAATTCTGCAGAATCTCAAGGATCTAGGAAATACTTCCAAATATATTATTCTACTTCATTTGAGTAATCCCAAGAAGTATAATACATATTCATTTGACCAAAATAATTGTTCTTACAAGTAATTTAAATATCTTTACATACAATTTTTTCATCATTCTTGGTGAAAACGAGTCGTTTTTCTGAATTCGTCAGACTTAATGTACAATCAGAAATGCATTAACACACACTGCCATCTTAAAAAGCCTTTAAATCATTCTCAAAATGAAAATCTATTCATTTATTTCACAAAATGATATAAATATCCCGTTGTCATTAAAAAATTTTCAAAAAATCCACTCAGGCTGGTGGCTAAATTTCGAACCAAGAAAACAAGTATTTACAGCGCCCCCAACGGTAGTTGGATTTGCCAATTGCACTATATGGAAATTTTAAGGTCAAAACATACCCTGAAGCCTCTGGGGAAATCTAACTACAACCTTTCCCATTTCAGCACCTGGGAGTTCAACAAATTTTCCTTCTCTAGCTCTTCCTCCAGATGTGAGTTGCTCTACTTCGTTATTCACATCTTCGTTAATTTTTTTCAAGGTTTCTAATATAACTGGGGTTAGGTCATTTATTCCTTTCTTGACAAAGTCTTGTGATTCAATGAATTTATACCACCGCAAAACATTGGTTGGGGCTGCTTTTTTTGAGATCAACGCTTGCCATTGCTTATTTACTGAATGTAAAAAATCACTTTTTATTAATTATTTTCACAAAAGCCATGAAGACTGGAATGAATCCAGGAATAATGACGAAACTTACCAAACAAACAAGCGAATACAGCTAAATCCGCTATGGAAATCTGATTTCCAACGAAATAAGTAACTGGACCCAATATTTTGTTCATATTGGATAACGCTGATGAGAATTCATTTTTAGTTGTCAAGGGGCCCAGAGTATAACACAACCAGTGGTCAATCTGAGTCCTCTCAAGGGGGGAGTCCCCATACAACTTTACCTCTTTCGACGTTTGAGCGATAGTTCTCAAGATTTCTTGAGGTGTCTCGCACAATATATCTCCCGAATTTTTTTGGCCCCATTCGACTTTAATTGAACCTTTTTTGGTTGAATTTATCAAGTTAGCAGCCAACAATGCACCTGCAGAACAAGATGATGCAATTTTTCTTCAAATATCTTTCCTTTTATCTTACCTAGGGGCGGATTCGATTTGTCGCAATGTAATATTATCGTCATTTTTTGGTTTTTCCTGAATTTTCAAATATTACAGTAATACCAAAGGGTAAAATTGGAACAGATTGGATGCGGTGTGAATTGTTCGAGTTGGCCAATTATGGAAATGGACACAACCACGAACAAGAAAGTTGGGTTATGTCGCGCTATTACAAATAGTGCGTTCGGCCAGACGGTTTCATTCCATCAATCGTTTTTGTTCTGTGTCGTTCGGCCACGAAGTTCAGAGCAAAAAATTATCAGCGATCGGTGACGAAAGTTCTGCTCTGAATGGCTTCGAATCAGAGTTTAAAGGGCGAACGCAACAATGTACAATTTTTGGCGTTCTGAATTGTGAGAAAATGCCCTTGAGACCTTTTTGGAGTTCCCAGAAATATAGAAACAGTCCAAAATAGGATTTCGAATCAAATCTGAATTTCAGAATTATGTTTTATTTCATAGAGAATCTTTTGCTTTTGAGTTCCAGAATGTTAATTTTGATTTTAAATTAGACAGAGGGTAGTGGTCCAATAAGCACATTCTGAGAATATGAACCATTTACTTGCATGGATATACAGTAATTTATACTTTTTAAATTCTGTAGGGTAAGAAAATAGTTTTACTTTTTATAAAGCGTCAGTTTTCTGCTCTGGATCTTATTTCAACATGAAAAATTTACAACTAATCGCTCAGTACTTCAACAGCTGAAAGTTTATCGATGTGTTCCTTCAATTGATCCTTCGAGAGTTTCGATCCTCGTACATCCAGCTTCTTCAGGTTCGGCGACGTCTTTATCACTTCAGACAAATGGAGTTCCCTCAAGGGATTGTTGCTGAGGTCGATGATTTCCAAGTTGGCATTTTCCTGCAGATGTTCAGCAGTGAATTTCTCGATCTGGTTTCCGCTCAAATCCAACACTTTCAAGTTGACCAGAGGGGCGAGGGTCTTCGATGACAACTGCTTGATCAAGTTGCCTTTCAGATTTAAGGTTTCTAGAAGGTTCAGATTGTTGAACGCGCCTTCTTCGATCAACTGGATGGCGCAGTTGGAGCATTCGAAAATTTTCAGATGCTTCGTTTCGTTTGCGAAATCTGCGGGTATGGTTTTTACTTGCTTCTGGTCGTATATGATGATTTTTTCGAAGGTTGTCTTGCGGAGGAGCGTAAGCGGCAAATCTGGTACGTTGTTCTTCGCGAACAGAATACTTTCCAGGCGGTTGGCATCTGAAACATGAAAAGACGTTTAAAATTGTTGTCAACTATTATTATTATTATTAACATGAACAGGGGTCGTTGTGGTTTCGTTCAGCCTCCCGGGAACTTCGACCGCAAGGATCTTTTGTTCTTAACCCTACTCGTTCATTTAAATCCCAAGGAGGCCATCAATGGTATTGATGAACCCAACGACATCCTTAGGAGCCTTGGCGGTTATTTCATGTGGATCCAGAACCGACTTCCCCATGTGAATGGTTCTTAGTTCCGCCAGCTCTGGACACTTGCATACCATGTGTTCAGCCGTTTCCTTCTCTGATCCACATAGCCTGCAGGTTTCATCTGCTGACTTTCCCATGCGATACAAATGATATTTATATCGACAGTGTCCCGTCAGCAGACCCACCATTACTCGAAGCTCAGCTCGTGGCAGCTTTATGAGCTTCCTGGTGTAGGTCGACGAGAATTCCACAATTCTCTTGGCTTGCGCAAGTCTGGGAGTATTTCTCCAAAGCGTTATTTTGTTTGCCGCTTCCCATTGTTGGACCGCTTTCTGGTATTGGTCTATTCCAAGCCCACAGAAAGGTTCAGGTCCAACAGGCGTCAGCCTTGAAGCCTTCTTCGCCAGTTCGTCGGCTGTTTCATTTCCCTCAATACCACAATGTCCTGGTATCCATAGTAGAGTCACTTTGTTGCCTCTGGCCAGTTGCTTTATGGTATTACGGCATTCATATGTCAGCCGAGATTTCTGGCTGTATGATTCCAGTGATCTCAAAGTGGCCTGACTGTCCGTGGTATATATATATATATATATATATATATATATATATATATATATATATATATATATATATATATATATATATATATATGCGCTCCTTTAAGATTCCTTTGAAGGCACTCTTGAGCGCAGGTATAGACTGCTAGTGTCTCAGCCTGTGAAACCGAAGGTTCACTTCCGAGGGACTTGGATATCCTTGATTTGGGTCCACATATCCCAATGCCTGTACCCCTTTCTGTTTTCGATCCATCAGTATACCATATGGATGACTTCTTGTCTATACGATTTACGAAGTTCATTGCACTATGACGATCACCAATGATCGTTTCGAATGGCATTTCGAAATCGTATGTGGGTTTTGCCAAGAGGCTTGAGTCCAGTTGGTTCAGTATCCTCATATGTCCAACCCAGTTTCCGGGTAGGAGGTTCCCCTTTAGGGATATTTTGATGGCTTCCAGCAGGCTACATTTCCTTACATACAAGTGTAAGGGAGGCAAATCGAGTATGACCTCGAGCGCTGCTGTCGGAGTTGTCTACTAAGATGTTACGAGAATGAAAATGTTAAGAACACCATCAATTTTTGTTCGAAAGGAAGAATGTATTCAAATATTTGAATAAAATACCAAGAATCTGTCAAAACTCGTTGAAAGCGCCACCTACAGTTGATTAATCGAAACATTCCTCATATTCTCGAATTGGAGGGACAGAATTTGATCAGCGCAAACACTAAGTACCTATTTAGACATCTTATTGAAAATTCATAATTTTGCATATAGAAGGTGTCAAAAAGTTTGAAAACTTTCGAAAGAGCACTTGATCTTTGGCGAGCACTAATATTAGTATTGATGTAATTGTTAATGTCATAACTACAATGTTTTTTGCATAACTGCCCAATTTTGATGAAAAAACAGACCATTTTTGGATGATAATGAACTTCAGAATGCGTGTTCTAATACTCAAAAATTTGTCGTACAAAAAGTACCTACAAGAAGTTTCTATGAAAAAGCACCTCAAATTGATCCAAGATTTCGTTTCGAACTTGCATATCAATCAAATTGTTTGGTAGAAGCAAAATCAGTTCAAATTCCAATTTCATCTTAACTTAATATATAAAACTAAGTCGGCCATTTTGTTGGTTACATCATTTATAACTCAAGATTGGATGAACTGTTTGTTATGAAACATTTTTGTTGGATTCTTCTACGGCGGGGTTAACATAAAATACCTTAAAACCCTGAAAAATTTGATGAAATTAAAAAAAATAGGAAATAATATTCTTTCTTGCGAATAACGCCTGTAGGTGTCGCTACTTTAATAGCGTTTTCGTGAAAGTATTATATTTGATATTAATTCGGTGAACTATATTTTCTTATAATATTAACGCACCCGAGTCTATGTGTTATTACACCTATCTTTCATCCGAATATCACGGAAAATTTTATGATGAAATGTTTTGAACAAATTTCCATTCTACTGTTATCGGCAATGTAAATAATTGCTGTGTATTTTGAGTTGCCTATACGTGCCGATTCACAATGGACAATCAGCAATCTGCCCTATTTATTCTCGCATTCTCGGGAAAAAAAAACTAAAAATGTTGTTCATCACAAGGGACTACAATGAAGAAAAAGTAAAATATAAAAAAAGTTACCTCTGTACCTCTTAAATAAAGAGAATTCTTTTGATGTATGAATAACAATGTATAGGGTAATTGTTTATATTTTACTCAATAGCTATCTCAGTTAATATTGGTCGTACAAAAACGTTTGAATGGGAAAATTTGAAGTATTCTTCATGGGCATTTAGAATTGAGTACTAAGAAATTCATAAAGGCATCGGAAACCTGACAATTTGTTGTGAACTATTGTTTTTCAAATGGTACACCCTCCATTTTATTTTTATAATCGGTAGAGCTCTTTCTTCTGATTTCAAATATATATTGAGGTTGATTTCGGCAGTGTTTGAAGAATATAGGTTTTTTGTCTTAATCTGAGGCAGCTGTGTAAGTCCTCTCGAGAATGCTGTGATTTCTTTATATCGAAGTTCTATTCTATGGCCTCCTGATAGTCCCTACTAAACCTCCTTAGACACTTTTTTTTTGGGATATTCGAAATATAAAGTGTATATGGCCCCTCCGCAAAATATTAAAGAGATTAATTTCAGAATAGAGTAAGAAAGAATTGAAAACCTCAATATATTCCATAAATGGTAAGGAAAACCCTTAAAAAATAAAATATCAGTTGTTTTTTATCCCTGTATCCCTTGATAAATAGAAATCGCATCGTTATCGTGTGGCATTCCACAGCTGCCTTAGATTTAGAAGAAACTATCTATATTTTTCGAAAACTGCCGAAATTAAGCTCAATAAAGTATATATATTTGAAATCAGAAGAAAGCTAGAAAAATAAAATACAGGGTGTACCATTTGCAAAACAATAGTTCATTACAAATTTTCAGATTTTCGATACCTTTATGAATTTCTTAGTACTGAATTCTGAATGCCCATAAAAAATACTTCAAATTTGCCCATTCAAACGTTTTTGTACGACCAATATTAACTGAGATAGCTATTGAGTAAAATATAAACAATCACCCTGTACATACCTATTTCAATGCAATTAAATTTTTTGTATATTTTGTACTTTTTTGTATTCCACCTAATATATTTCCTTCTTTAAAAAAACTAATGGTTAGTACAACTTCATTAATCTCTAAGGCCACAATTGGTCCCACCACCATATCCCTTACTCTCTTTAGTTTCTGGGATAGGAAATGATTCTAAACACTTCTTGGCCAACTAAAAAAAATATAACAGCTTACAGACGATATCGTTTGGCCCAACACATATTGTACAGCACAATTTTATGTCCACTTTCAAGGAGTTATACCATAATAGTTTATTATAATATTAAAGTTGCTTTTTTATTTATCGATTGAGGCAGTACAAAGTCTGCCGAGTCAGCTAGTTGACTCATAAATTTTACATTTAGAAGGTGTCCAAAAAGTGAGAAAACTTTGGAAAGAGCAGTGAAGCTTTGGCTCGCAGTCATAGTGTTAAATTTTTTTTTGCATAACTGCCCAATTTTGATAATAAAATAGGCCATTTTGGAATAATAATGAACTTCAGGATGCATTTTAATACTCAAAAATTTGTCGTACAAAAAGTACATAAAAGAAGTTTCTATGAAACACACATCAAATTTATTCTTGACGTCGTTTTGAACTTGCATATCAATCAAATTGTTTGGTAGAAGCAACATTCGAAGTGAAATCAGTCCAAATTCCAACTTTATTCAATATTAAAACGAATAATTACATTGAGTAAGAAAATTTTCATCAGTTTTTCAATTTTTTTTGCTCTCCTCGAACCTTCGAAAAGTTGAAAAATTCCCGCAATACAGATGTTCAAAGTTTCAACAGAATTAGAATAGACAATTATGGCACAAAAACTCGATGATTGATGAAATGAAGGTTTTGTTTTTCTACCGCAATTAAAATATCCTTAGAGATTTTCTACTTGAAAGTCATGATGTGGGATAATAACATATAATACACCTCCACCTCATTCAAGTGGAATATAATCAGAAGTTTAATTTTGCTGCTATCTTTACGAACAATCGAATTCTATTAATTGTTTTGATGCCGAGCTCGCCCAGATTCAAAGCAAAATATGTGTAGGCCGCCTACGGCAGAATTAGGTACCTATTTTTCATATTTTATCTCATTACTTCGCCTTACTCAAAAAAAAAGTTTTATCGCAGAAAAACTATCATGAAATTTATTTCAGAGGACGTACGCAGTACTGTTTTTTCTTCAAAGTGTATTTTGATTTTTTCAAGTTGTTTTTCATTTATTTGTGTGACTGCTTTCAACACTGACCTTCATATATGTTGGGATCCATAATGTTGAAGGCACTTTCTAGCACAACTATCTTCTTTATTTTCGGCAATCTCGAGAATATTCTTGTGGGGTACTGGGTGATGGTACTGTTGATTATCTCCAGAGTCTCAGCATCTTTGAGCGATTCTATAACTTCTACGGTTATCGGACCCTTGTAATTTTTCACTATGAATTCCTTCTGCTCTGGATTGGCCGATGCGGACGATAATGCAATCGCAAGAATGAAGCATGCCAAAATCGAATTCCTACAATGAAAATATTAAGTTTACAGTTCATAAATTGTAATAAAAATACTACACTCCCCGTCAATAAATCCCGGACAGGCAAAATTTTTGTCAAATTCAACACCCTATATCTTTTTTCATGGTGCCGCGATTTTGTTGAAATTTTCACCAGGTATAGTAATGGGTCTTGTTATATTAACCTGAAATTTACTTTGCAAAAATATCTGTAGTTTATCCGTTATACAGGGAGAAACAAAACCTTGTTTTATACCCTCTTTTCTAAACACCCTGTGCTGAATTTGAGGAGGATAATTTGATATCATTAAGTTTTAATTTGAAGTGTGACCCTTTCTTAATAAAATATTTTTCGATTTCCGTCAGTATCTGCTTTTGAAAAAAAGATACACATTTTCAAAAAAAGTGTTGCATTTTTTCAATTTTAATAACAATTTAAAACATTACAATATCTTATCGACTAGCAAACATAAACAAACATCTGAATAATAGCGTGTATTTCAACCTCGCTTCCTAATCACTTCTACCATACGACGTGATATACTTTGAATGCAATTCAGGAATTGCTTCTGGAGGAATATTTTCCTGTTCTTCAAGAAGGGCTGTTCGTAAATCGGGCAAGGTGTTGGGCTGCCAATTTCGAACACGTCTACCCAGCATATCCCATACATGCTCAATTGGATTTAAATCTGGACTTCTGGCTGGCCACACCAATCGTTAAATATTCGCCTCTTCTAAGTATTCTGTTACAACTCGTTCAACGTGAGGCCTAGCATTGTCCTGCATTAACAGAAATTGTTGGGGAAATATTCCCCCAGAAGCAATTCGGAACTGCATTGAAAGTATGCCACGTCGTATGGTAATGGTGATGAGGAATCGAGGTGGAAATACACGCTATTAATTTTCAGATGTTTGTTTATGTTTGCCAGTCGATAAGGTATTGTAATGTTTTAAATTGTTATAAATTTTGAAAAAAGCAACACTTTCTTTGAGAATATGTATCTTCTTTTCAAAAGCAGATACTGACGTAAATCAAAAAACATTTTGTTTAGAAAGGATCACAGTTCAAATCAAAACTCAATGATATCAAATTTTCTGCCTCAAATTCACCACAGGTGTTTAGAAATGGAGGGTATGAAACAAGGTTTTGTTTCTCCCTGTATAACGGATGAGATACAGCTATTTTTGCAAAGTGAATTTCAGGTTAATATAACAAGACACAATACTATACCTGATGAAAATTTCAACAAAATCGCAGAACCACGAAAAAAGATACAGGGTGTTTGACAAAAATTTTGCCTGTCCGGAATTTATTGACGGAGAGTGTAGTTTTGGGATTCGAAAATCAATATTCAAGTTCAAAAACGAAAGGCAAAAAGGGATCACAACATATGACAAAAGTGCAAATAGTACCTTGTTGTCTCTTGATTAATTCACAATCATCATCTTAAATTAATCTTAAATTAAATGTTCCATCTAGTTTTGAGAGTTTCAGGAACTTTTCAATTAAAACTATTTTGAAATTTCGAATTCTACATCGTAGTTTTGTCATCATGACTTGCTTTTATTTTTGTTGAGTTTGGTTAGACATAATATTCATGATGTATTCCCTGCAAGAATTTTCTGGGAATCCAGTAAATTTCTAATTGGTTTTTATTATCATATTATTGTTACAACATCGTTTATTTTACCTCACATTATTTCTTGGAAAGATCTCAATTTAATAAATAACAACATAATGAACAAGGTTTAAACACAGCAAACTAAAAAACATGGCAGAAAAATGAGAATAAATTAATTTTTTTTTCAATTTGTAAATTGGCATTTCAAGAGTGGAAAAATATTCTTTATTTCATTAATAAATTGATGTCAAACCAAAATACAGGATTCAGAAACTAAATTGGGACTATAAAAACAACCGAAAACGTTCTCGAATAACACAACAAAGGTTAGTTTTGGCTGGTTAAGAATGTAAACTTACATATTTCTGCTTATCTCTGCAGTGCACCTCCCACTGAAGGAGATCAAGTAATGGCCATTTCTATTTTTAAGTACACTTATTTCAATAGATCGACATTGATTAATTCAAACAAGGAGATGGTAAAAGTTCAAAAGGTCTTCAAAATGATGAACGCTCAATTCAGATAAAAGGGACTCCGCAAATGTTTATATTGGACATGTTTGCGAAGTAAATATTTCCTTCGGCTTCTGGAAATTTCTGTTACGGCCGAGGTTTGGAGGGATTAGGTAAGGAAATGCTCAAGGGAAAACCTAGTCATACGTAAGGGAAATATTGATTCTTTACATGAACATTTGCCTTCAAAAACTACTGAAATATAGCGTTTTCCACAGAAAACCATATACAGGCTGGCCATTTGAAAACGAAACAGACGAGATTACAGACGAAATAAATTTTTTCGATAGAAATGCTCGGACAGGTCGATTTCTGTTTCGAGGGGGACAACTTAAGATGTAGGTTACGGACGCATAGCGCTTCAACCCTTGCTACTACAACCCTCACCCCCAATTTTTGAATAGGGAAGATGGGGTGAGTGATACCTCATTTGAAAGGTATTTTTATACTGATTTCAGCAAAGTAATTGATTTTTCATTTTATGCATTAGTTCTCGAAATATTCTTGACTAAGCATTTGAAAATGAAGTGGTGTTTTCATGGCAGTGCTTTTTTGTGAAAAACCTTTCAAATGAGGTATCACTCACCCCATCTTCCCTATTCAAAAATTGGGGGTGAGGGTTGTAGTAGCAAGGGTTGAAGCGCTATGCGTCCGTAACCTACATCTTAAGTTGTCCCCCTCGAAACAGAAATCGACCTGTCCGAGCATTTCTATCGAAAAAATTTATTTCGTCTGTAATCTCGTCTGTTTCGTTTTCAAATGGCCACCCTGTATTTCGAGAACTAATGCATAAAATGAAAAACAATAACTGTGCTGAAATCAGTATAAAAATACCTTTCAAATGAGGTATCACTCACCCCATCTTCCCTATTCAAAAATTGGGGTGAGGGTTGTAGTAGCAAGGGTTGAAGCGCTATGCGTCCGTAACCTACATCTTAAGTTGTCCCCCTCGAAACAGAAATCGACCTGTCCGAGCATTTCTATCGAAAAAATTTATTTCGTCTGTAATCTCGTCTGTTTCGTTTTCAAATGGTCATCCTGTATATTTATTCAGTCATATTCTACAATAACTAATCTGAATGATTCCACTTTTGATGTCGTGAATCTTTCTATAACTCTCCAGTTAGTCAAACACTCCAAATAGTAGAAATAAAAGAACTGAGATGAAATCTCGAAATCCAATCCTGAATTCGAAATATTTCAGTTAGACGGCGTTTTCTACCAACAAAAATATATAAAGACATACGTCTTAACATGCTTCGCTTTCGAGATAGTTCACAGTCACAGTTCGGGAATTAATTTATCTGATGAACTGCAACAGTTCTATGTATCTTGATGGTAGGCTTATCCTGAAGCGCGAACCTATTTCTCATCATAAGAAACAATTTTCGATTCACTCAATATAACTTCGCATTCGGAAACTCTGCTCACTGTTTTGTCTAAGTGTTAAAATACTCTATAATTGCAGGAAGAATGGAATTTCTTTTTTCTTTCTTGTAAGTCTTTTTTCCTAAATATTACATTGTAAAAACCTTTTCCAGGCTATAACGAACACAACAAAAAAGAATTATCCAATGTGGTGAGGTCATTTGGACGTGATGCTCCTTCAAAAGTAACCCCAGATTTCCAGAATTTGATCCTATTTAGTTTTCTAGAACCGTTTAGCTTGCGCTTCAAGTAAGAAGACGACTTCTCGTATATTTTTTTAAGGTTCTAGGACTTCCGGTTTTTCCGAAAGTGACATCAACTTTCGTTTTCCAAATGGGAAGACCCATTTTTTCATTGCAGAAATAGAATCTCTATTAAATTCCGAGTCTTTTTTATTCCAAAAGTTTGAATTTATCCCTAGAAAATTCTCTTCAAATGAGGAAATACGAAAAAAACTCTAAATTGAACTCTGTTGAAATAAGGACAACTTCGAGGTTTTTCATTAAAATTTTCATTTTTGATAATTCCCGAGAAGAAAGGCTGATGCTTCTTTTCCGATAGCGTGATTTTCAGAATATGATACAGGAGGTCAGAAATTCTTTGTCAAAGTTAGAAGTGACGATACATCCAAAAATCGTTTTTTTCAAATTGAAACCCCATTATTTCGAAGCATTTTCGAAATCTTCGTCAAAAAATAATAGAGGCATACGTCCAAGACTTTTATCCCAAAATGAATATTTTTCGAGATATTCAGGAAAAACGATTTTGTCTTCAATTTTCAATCTCATTCCTAATGTGTTTTTTTTTACTGAAAAATAATTAGCGGTAAGTGCAATTTTTGGAAATCTCTGTTATCGAGAAAATATTTTCTATGGTTCAGACGAGTTAAGTTCTTGAATTATCATCTGTAATGCGAGAGCAACAATTGGTTCAAACTTCTCAATATGAGTATCAGTGAAGTCAACGTGAAAAATTCTCAGGAATGCAGAAAAAAAAAATGATTTGTAATAATTTTTAATACTCTTAAAAGAATAATAAACAGAACATGTAACAATTTCAATACTGAAAATTCAAATTTCCCTACCATGACCAAAAAGAAATTCTCCAGAATTAAGAATTTGCGGAAATTATCCTAAGCTTTAGAAAATAAAGAAAAACTGAACTCGTCTGATCTATAAGAAAATATTTTCTCGATAACAGAGATTTCCAAAAATTTCACTTGACCGCTAATTATTTTCCAGTAAAAAAAAAACGTTCGGAATGAGATTGAGATTTAAAGACAAAATCGTTTTTCCTGAATATCTCGAAAAATATTCATTTTGGGATAAAAGTCTTGGACGTATGCTCCTATTATTTTTTGACGAATATTTCGAATATGCTTCGAAAAAATGGGGTTCCAATTTGAAAAAAACGATTTTTTGATGTTTCGTCACTTTTTACTTTGACAAAAAATTTGTGACCTACTGTATCATATTCTGAAAATCATGCTATCGGAAAAGAAGCATCAGCCTTTCTTCCAGCAGATTCTCAAAAATGAGAATTTTTAAAGAAAAACTCTCGAAGTTGTCTGTATTTCAACAGAGTTCAATTTTGAGAATTTTTTTTCATATTTCCTCATTTAAAGAGAATTTTCTCGCGAAAAATCAAACTTTTGGAATCAAAAAGACTCAGAATTCCATGGAGAATCTATTTATGCGATAAAAAAAGGGTCCTCCCATTTGAAAAACGAAAGTTGATGTCACTTCCGGAAAAATCCTAGAACCTTAAAAAAATATACGAGAAGTCGTTTTCTTACTTGAAGCTTACCTTTAGAATTTCCGTCCTGAATCTTGCATCTTTCCTTAAAATATTCTATAGAGCTATATTCATGAATAACCCTGTATAAGGGAAAATAAAGCTACAACATCCTTTTCAATCTGTATATTTTACAAAAACGCTTCTATCAACTACAATCCATTCACATGAAATAAAAAAGAGTGGTCAAAGCCATGTAACCGATGATCGCGTATCCAACTATCCACACTATCACTCTGGTGGGTTGAGGCAACGGTTTGATGGCATACACTACTGTGTGGATGATCCTCGACAGTGTGAAGGTCTTGAAGAGGAGATTGGCCCATGCAACGTTAGGACCTGTGAGACAGAACATGAAAGCTGCAACGAAGAACAATGGAATGTTCTCTATGTCATTCAGATGAGCCCTGGAACAAAACAAAGTTACGAATAATTTCTACCGATGTGTTTGCTCAAGTTGAAACGAACAAAAAATCGAGAAACTGGGTCGTCAGAATACACATTTGAAGAATTTCAACAGATTTCTATGTGTGGAAGGGACTTTGAAAGAGTTTATTTCATTTCAGGAAGGATAGACTTCTGGATCACCCCTATTAATTACCCTTTAGGAGGAGGTTGTCATACTATATCATAACTACACTGCGCAAAAAATTAACGCACATAATGAAAATCTCAATTTTAATGAAAGTTAACTCTACATTGACTTTATAACTTATTTTTTATGTTCTCTGGGGAAGGTTTTGAACGAAACAAGACACATTAAATGGAAGAATAAGTCAAGATTTCACCGAATCTTATGTGAAAGAAGAGAAATGAACAATTTTCAAAATACTGAAATGCTGATAAGTGATTTAATACTTGGTATTTCCACCCCTTGCGCTAATTACAGCTCGGCAACGACGGTTCATACTCAAAATGAGTGATCTTAAAATGTTCTGATCTAATCCTTCCCAGATTTCTCCGAGTTGGATTCCTAAGTCATTAAGAGTAGCTGGATGATTTTCTGAACTTCTCAGCCTTCCATGGACAACCTCAATCGGATTGAGATCTGGACTTCTTGCTGGCCATTCCATTCGAGAGACTTCAACCTCTTCAAGGTACTCCTGAACGATGCTCGCACGATGGGGTCTGGCATTATCGTCCATAAAAATGAAGGTTTCACCAATGTATGGGGCAAATGGCACTACATGCTCTTCAAGAATGTTCCTTATATACTTATCAGCATTCATAGCTCCATTATCAACGACCACTAGGTCTGTGCGAGCAGTCAAAGATATTCCACCCCATACCATAATCGATCCTCCCCCGAAACCAGTAGTATTCAGGAAATTGCACTGAGCACATCTTTCATGTGGACGTCTCTATACAAGGAAACGTCGATCACAATGGTAGAGGCAGAATCTAGACTCATCTGTGAAGAGAACTCTTTCCCAATCGGCCTCTTCCCAATGGATATGCTCTCTCGCAAAATCCAAACGCGCCCTTCGATGGGCTGCGGTAAGCGCTTGGCCTCTTGCCGCTACACGAGGCCTTAAATCATATTCTCTGAGGCGATTTCTCATTGTCTGAGTGCTAATTTGCACCCCATGAGTTTGCTCAAGCTGATTTTGAAGGAGGCGAGCGGTTGCAAACCGTTGTCTCAACGAAGAAACTCTCAAGTAACGTTCTTGAATGGCAGTTGTTACCCGTGGTCTACCCTGTCCTGGTCTTCGAACATTCATACCTGTCTCTCTGAATCGCTGCAACATTCTGGACACACTTGTATGGGAAACTTCAAACCTTTCTGCAATTCTTGTGTATGTCCACCCTTCTTCTCGCAAAACTACCGCTTGGGCACATTCCTCTTGGGTCAAATTGTTTCGCGTTGCATAGCGATGGAGTGTAGAAAATCAAACGAAAGAAAAACTATTGATCACTGGAATTGATCGAGAACAACTGATTTTAGAATGGAGCCAATACTTTCAAAATCTGATATCATCTTTTTTTATTCCTGCTGGGAAAAAACATCTGAATTGAAGGAAAACGTTGAAAGTGGATAACATATGCATGTATAATTCTGATAAAAATAATTATCATTGAGAAGACCTTCAGTTGTAGAATAAATTTGAGATTTCCATAATGTGCGTTAATTTTTTGCGCAGTGTAGAACAATTTTCAAACGGAAAAAGCATCATTTTTCTTCATAATGGAAAACATCGATAAATGGAAAGATGAAGAAACGATATACATATAAGAAATCCTTTGAGGAACGATGAAAAACAAAATAAAAAAACAGCAAAAAGGAAACGTCAAAAAATGTACTTCATCTTGTTTATTTCTTTCCAGTTTTGTTAATGTTTTTCATGCATTTTTGGAAGGAATGCTCACTTTTTCTAGAATGGCTAAATAAATACATTAAAATATTTCAATATGCGTTTAGGAGAAAAATTTACATTTTACCAACCTTCTTACTCTCTCAACTTTTTCGTTTGTTGAAACTTTGACTTTATGTATGAGATTGCAGTCTTCAGGGTTGATGAATATCTGCAAAAATAAACGTGAAATCAAAATTCAATTCAATTCACAGCATCAGTAATCCGTTTTTTGACAAGATTTGGAAATATTTTATGAAAAAAATCCAAATTGAATTTTGAACTCGTGAAAAATATCAGTGCCTTATATCAGTTATTATAAACAACTATTCTATCAAAGTTTTCGAAGGGATATACATATTTGCATTTCAAACGTAAACGGAACACTACATATTGTGCGTAGATGACTATTAAAAAAAGATAACAGTTTTTAATTCACCTTTGAAAGGTCAATAAATAACTGAAAGTGACTCACAAACAAATCAGCACTGACAATTAAATAAATTATGATGTAGAAAACAAAATGAGTCCAAAAGGTAGGTACCTTGGGCTTGGCCTTGATTCTACATGCGATCCAACAACTAGAACTGCTTCGGAACAAATTCAAATTACGTATATCATGTCATTTTGTTTTTATTGTGAAGATCGATATGTAAATTGAACAGGAAGATGTCCAGCAGATTATTCTCGTGAACATGAGGTCAAGTCTGTAACTATCACGAGAATATTCTAGAGAAGTAAGTAGATGCTATTTTGAGTTGAACATTTTTCCAAGAAACTGATAAAGAAGGCCATCAGAGGTGTTAAATTAGAAGATCCTGAAGGCCACTCAAAACGAATTCTCGTTGCAATTCTTAGGAAAATATTCGACTTTTAGGATACTATTCTTGACGTTCCTTCTTCGAAAGTTCACTTTTGAAGAATCAAGAAGTGATTTCTAATATTGTCAAGTCTTTCTTTTGGAAATTTTCCAGAAATTCAGAAAATAAATGCGAAATTAAAATGTAATTGTGAAAAATGTTTTCGATGAGAAAAAAAAATAGATTTCTGATAAATTCAAACCGACACAATTATTATTATCGTTTTCGAAGTTAAACCACACACTTTGAATAATTCTTATCGCTATCATTGCATGAGATATAAAATTTCATTTTACTTCGAGATATTCAGAACCGAAGTCTGATATCTCGCATAAGAAGAAAATTATTTATGAATTCCGATTTCTATATGCTGGTGACATAATTCCTTCAAGTTGTATCTGAATTTTATAACATTCTTACAGTATAAATCCGTAATGTTGATAGGTATAAAATGAATATTATTCAAGTTATTCAAATCTCAGGCAGAAAATAAAATTATTTTGTCAGTGGAAAAAACCACTCTCTATCAGATGAACAAGAAACGATGATTTTAAAGTACATAATAAAACTTCAACAGCAGATTGATGAACTTTGAAGGAAAAATTAAAATGGTGAAGAAATTGAATGAGGTTTGTTTCAATTTCCTTGTGAACAGTTCTTGTTTTGAACATTGATCAGAAAAATTCAAAGAGATCTAAAAAGATCTAGAAGGTGAATATCATATTCTCTGAAACAAGAAATAATCAGAAAAAAATTTTTTAATAAAATAAGAAAGGCCCCTGCGTAAAAATTTGAGCACTAATTTGTCTGGGGCCAAAACTTTACGAGAAGAAATTGTTGCCTAACAATGAACAAAAAAAAAACACTTTGAACTCTTAAGCGTAACGTTTAGGAGTCTAAATCAGATTCCTTCGTTAGACAATTACTAGTTTTCATTCAACTTCGTAGAATCGTGACAATTTTTTTGATTTTTGGATTGACATTTGTCAATATATGATGAACATAGATTAATATTGATTACTAGATGTTGATATCGTTATTTTATTTCAAAATTCCAGTTCTTTTTTCAATAAATCCATCCAAATTCGATCTATTCCTACTGAACAATTGGCGAGATCATTAGCCTCATCCAACAAAATACAAGCTGACTTCTTGATTTTTCTTTTATAACCATCAGGTTCCGTCATTAGAATTTTTGTTACAATCCATCATGTGATTGCCGGTATTGGAATACATATGATCTGCTATCTGCGATCTACCAATATCTCTATTTTTTATGTTATTCTTATGTTCACGTTTTCTGATTTCTAATGGTCTTGTATAAGATTTTCCTGTATAAGATTTTCCACAAATACAGGGAATATTGTAAATACAATTTCTTGGTTTTTGGATCTCATTCAAAGGTTTAGTTTTTGTTAATAAAGATCGTAAATCATTTTTTGTTTTGAAAACAGTTCTTATGTTGAATTTAGAACCAATTCTTTTAATTTTTTCTGAAAGTCCATGAACATAAGGAATCAAATTCATTAAAATTGATTGTTCTTGACGGTTTGTTGTTGGTTCTTGATTGTTATTATCGTTTTGACGCAAAATTGTGCTCTCCAAATTTGAAATAGTTTTTTCTATGGAATTAGTTGAATATTGATTATCCTCAAGACTATCTTTAATGAAATAGTTGACAATTTCAAAGGGTTATAATATGTTGAAATTCTCTGCAATTTCAAATAGCCTTTGGTGAGAGCTGCCGGAATATCTCTTAAGATTCATTAAAAACTCACAATTGGAAAGAAAAAACAACATTTTCCTATTAAATACAAATTGCCACCTTTGTGCATGAAAATTATTTATGACAAAATATTTAATTTAATTTATTTTATGTTCGAGAAGAAGAAAGATTGATATGTTTTCAATAGGAGAAATCCAATCCAAGTAAATTGAAGTTTCTCAATGAAAAGGCGTGAACATTGAAAATTTCATTTTTCATTTTGGAGAACGAAATATGTAAGTTTAGAAAAATTTCCAACAAATTTGAATGTTCGAATAAATTCAAAGAATACAATGAGGAATTAAAAGAGTTATGATGGTAGTTGAGGAACCAAAGATCAAATCCTTTTTATATTATCCGAAATTGTTACTTACCCCATAAAATATCCTTTTCAATCCCGTCATAGCAGACATCATCATCATTTTCAACACCAAAATAGAGCAGTAGAAGAAATAACTCCTGTAAAGAGGATCATTGCTCAAAAGTCCTAGAACGTTACTCATCTTGTCTGCTATTTCCGATCACCTCATGGAACAACAACTTCTTGACTGACTAGAATTGTATTTGTGCAATCATGACCCTTCCACACTATGGTCAGATCCGTGCTCCTCAAAAAGCTTATCGAATCACTGATAGACGCATTGCAAACGAACATGGCTTACATAATTTACGAGTACTATCGTTTATTTATAAATCAATGATTGTTGAAACTCGAAAAAAAAATAATAATCGCGTTGAAGGAGATAATGTATATTATATTGTCACCGCAATTGATGGGCTAAAATTGTACCTGTATTCGACCTTGAACTCCGAGACTTCGCTTAATGTACTCGACAATTTGACGGTACTATGCAAGTTTTGTTTATTTTACGGATTTCCATTGAATCCTCACAGTAGAATAATTTTGAATAAATAATTTGAAAAATCCTATTGTCAATGACCTGTTCATTTCCGCACACATTTTGAAAAATGTGAATTAATAATCAAAATATGTACGACATCTCACAGGGAGACAGAGATTTTTTCTGTTCACTATTTTTTAATGAAAGTGACGTAATGATTAAGAAAGTAAGCACGGAGAAAAACTTCAGTACAATTCTATGCAAAAGAGAATACTTAATCTTAAAGAAAATACCGTAAAATAGAGTACAGATGCGCAGCAGCTGTCGCGGGAACAAAATCCCCAATTCTGATTGGAATAGAAATGAAAAGTCATCTAAATTCTTGCTTCAATTAAACTAAAGAAAATAATATTTACGCCTACTTCACTAAGAAATAACTCGCTTCGAGCAAAACGAACACAATCGTAAATATGTTAGGGATATCGTATGCAATCGTTTTGAAAAGTATGTAATCTTCGAGAAAATCGCTGTAAAATCATTTAATACTCAATAACAACTTGAATCGATCCAATAAAAATCAGTATGAGACATTTCGTCAATCTGGTTCTTTGCATATGCTTCATGAATGTTCTCATTTTGAAATGGAGTCATTTTATCAACGGATTCGATTTGGAACGCGTTTTCTGAAGATGCCAAGACGTAAATTAACAAACGCTGAGGCTAATAGGGCTATCGGAATTCTATAGGGTGGCCTAACTCAGGTTGTTGTAGCGGAAAGGCTCCAAGTCAGCCAAAGTGTGATATCTCGACTTTGAAATAGGTTCAGGGAGACAGGTTCCGTGTTGGAAAGACCAAGGCTTGGTGGGCGACGAAAAACAACACCTGCTCAGGATCGTTTCATCACCGTTTCGGTGAGAAGAAAGAATACATGTACATGTAGAATGCTATGGAATACTCTTCAAATGCAGATGGGGTCCAAGTTTCCATCGAAACCATCAGACGACGTTTGAGAGAGGTGAATCTAGATTCTAGACGTCCATTGAGAGGAGTTCCATTACGTGACCATAAGCGTCAAAGACTGGAATGGGCAAGGCAACATATCAATTGAAACTATCAATGGCATAGTGTCCTTTTCACTGATGAATCCAGATATGGACGATTTTCAGATTCTCGAAAAATAAGGTTATGGACAATCCCACGCATATCCCGTAATCGTCGATATGTCCAAGAAGTCCATCCATTCCGAGGAGGTAGTGTATTGTATGGGCCGGGATATGTTTCAACGGGCGCACAGATCTACACATTTGTCCTGGAAATATGACCGCCTTACACTATAGGGAGCATGTCATTGACAATGTTTTGCCAAATTTTCATGCTGCTATTGGTGAAACTTTTCAATTTCCAGACGATAATGCTAGACCGCACCGTGCAGCCATAGTTGGGAATGCGCGCGAGGAGCTTGGTATTCCACATTCACCAATACCTCCGCACTCACCAGATTTGAATGGGATATGCTCCAAAGAAGATAAGAAAATCATCAACCTACCCCAGAATCCTTAAATGATCTGAGAGAGCTTCTGCCCCATTAATGGAACCAAATTCCTCAAAAAATGTTCAATAATCTCGTGTGTAGTATGCAAAGAAGATATCAAGCTGTTATTGATGCCCGTGCGGCCATACATTGTATTGATAGTCTTAAAATGCTTGAATTCTCTGATAATAAAATTTCGTTATTTTACTCGATTTTTCTTAGCCACCATGTATACGCTGCAGACCTACAGGCTAAAATTAAGTTTATTTCCTGCAACTTGAAATCATATTAATACGAATTTTCATCACAAAATCTCATTTAAACTGAATTTTTTTGCAATTCAAGTCAATTTCCCTAACTCATGTGGAGCAGATAGTTTATACATGCTTAAGAATAATTTCTTAATTTTAATTAAGATCAATCTAATCTTGATAATTTTTGAACTATTCTTTCAAATTAATTCGTGTAAAAAGGGTTCATCTACAATACTGAAATCGACAAAAGTATCAATTGAAAATATCATAAAACAACCAAAACAACATTGATGGTAGATAATTTAATAAGACATAATGATCTTTGTAGGAAATATTTTCTACATTAACACCAATTCGTTTTTAATATAAAAACTATCATTAAATGTGAATATGTACAACTCGAGTAGATATAATATAGTTTATAATAGAATCGAAATATCTGTAGAATCTTTGTAATAATTTTCCATCAAATCATTACCTATCTAAGTCTATGTTACAGTTAAAGCTTCAACAGCAAGATACCCACGTTTTCAATGGAAGTGGCAGTTCTATACTTGATACAATGATAAAAATTGGAAAATATGAAATCAAAATGGCGTACACCGAGGAACAACTATTATAACTATATGTATCCATACTTATATCTACTTGTTATGTTCACAGATAGGTGAGTGCAGCCTTAATACTGATGTCTTCGAAATCATATTCCATCTAGGCGTAATGTCAACTTTAGTTTGGATCAATGTACCTTGTCGGAGTTTACGCATATAAAAATAAAGCCTTTTCCACACCTCAACTTCCTTTGTAGGGCAATATCCCAACTTACTTATTTTCTGAGAAGCTGAGAAATATGCTAGATTATCCGATTATTCATACTGATGGACACTATAAATTTTGAATTGATTTACTTTTCAGTAGTCTGAATTTTCAGTTTTATTCTACTTAAGAGAAGTATAAAAATACTTATTTATGATATGAGTGTTAAAAGTGACACCAACAAAATAAAATCTCTTTTAACACAAATACCATACAATGTTTTTTGTACAACTGCCCTATTTTGATAATGAAATGGGCGAATTTGCAATGACAATAATCTTCAAAATGCATTTTAATAATCAAATAATCAAAAGGTTGTTGTGAATGGCAAACGTTGCGAAAGTTATGATTACTAACAAATGAGAAATACTCTGTCATTTGAATTTCCTCTGGATATTGAAGAGTCTGCAAGAAGAGCAGACCTAAAATATCTGTTCAGCAGTACGATATTGCATATAACAATTTCCTGGCCTGATGTAAATTGAAAAATGTAGAAGGAAACTTCAGTGAAACTGTTTTCCTGGCATACTTAGAAGAAAAATCAAAAATATGGAGTTCATCAACTTTGTGGAGCAAATTTTCAATGATAAAATCAAGCGCCCTTGTTAAAAATGGTGTGGATGTTAGTAAATATTTTAAGGTAATAGCATATTTAAAACGGAAAAGTGAAGGATATCGTCCAAAAAAATCGAAAATTCTCACTCGTGAACAAGTTGAAAAGTTTATAAAGGAGGCACCAGATGAGAAATACTTGATGGTTAAGGTTGCAACTATTTTCGGATTATTTGGAGCCTGTCGGCGTGAAGAATTGTGTAATTTATTATTGGAAGACATCGAAATAACAAATGAATCATTGGTTATACAACTTCCAAAAACAAAAACGAAACTGAGTCGTTCTTTTAGTATTATTGGGAATTATATTTTCATAAGTACTTTGAACTGCGCCCTTCTGTCATCAAACATCTTCGTATTTTTCCTGAAATACATGAATAATAAATGCATTGCCAATCCAGTTGGTATTAATACATCTGGAAAAATTCCATTTATTGATGCCGAATTCCTCAAACTGCCAGAACCAAAGCAATATACAGGACACTGTTTTCGAATATCCTCCGCTTCATTGCTAGTAGAATCAGGAGCAAATATTACGGATATAAAAAAACATGGTGGATGGAAGTATACGACGGTAGCCGAGGGCTACATTGATCATTCCATTGCATATAGAAATGTCATCGCTGAAAAAATTCTCCCAACCTCAACAGATTTTGGATCATCATCATCCAATATTGTACTTCCGGTTTCTACAAGTACTGATGGTGCTGAGGATTCTAATAATGTGTTGCGAAGTTCCCTAACGTCACAAGGCATTAATGTTAGTAATTGTTCTAGTTTTACGATTGATATTAATGTTCATAATTAATGATTGTTAAATATTGATATTAAAAATTTGCAATTGCTGAATTTTTCTCATCTGATTTCATCATAAGAAAATGGAGTGCTAAAAATATTTTTAACACTAATGTTAAAAATAGTTTTAACACGATTCCACTCAAACAATCAATTTCAACATTGTTTGCTGTCATTAAAAGTGTCACTTTTAATGGCAGTTGTACAAAAACTATGATATTGAATTATACACATTCTCTTTTCACCATTTTCAATTTCGTTTTACCTCAGACCGAGTCAGATTCGCACTGTATATTTCTTTATCGTTTTCCAGAAAATAAGTAGGATTTGGTAATCTTAGAATCTGGGACCATTTTCAAATTTTTGCTCCTGAAGCCTTTAGATACTAGAGTGGAATTTATCACTTGAAAGGAAGCTTGCATTGACCTTACATGAATTATGATTTTCCGTATATCACTGAAATGCTCTTGGATAACAGAATCGTTGCTCTCTAATCTAACACTTTTTTTCTTGGACGGAAGATGTATTCTGTTCTGGAATATCATGCACGAACAAGAAATTATGAGGCCTTCAAGACATAATTTCGGTTTATCAGTGAGGAATTGTTTAGTCAGAAACTGGACGTCAGTCAAATATTTTTCATTCTGTTCTTTTTGGTAACTTGGTAGCAAAAATATTGAGATTCAATAATGGTTTCCATTAGTTTTGACACGAAAGTTCTGTTGAACAAAAACACAGAAATAGCGCCATCTACTCATGCAAACCGAAGTTACTTTCTTGATAACCTCATATATTCATTCACCCTCATCACTATTAGTTGAAGCTCGTCGTTTTACATCTTAATTTACGTCTCCTGAAATATCCTATAACTATAAAATTCGAAAATTGAAAACATTTGTACCCAATTAAATTACAGGACTTATGTATGTACAGGATGTCGGGAATCGAAGTTTCGTAAGAACAATCTTCGAATCATACGAAAACTCAACACGATGTACATGAGAAAATTGAAAAATGGCATTGATAGTAACTAGTCTTGGCCAAAAAAATCCATCTGTTTTTGATGAAAATTGTGAGATATCTTTTTCTTCCTTATATTTAGTGATAATGTATCGTTTCTTATATTTTACATAGGAATTACTAGTTTTGGTTCAATTTGATTCATTCGGATTTCAGCGACTAGCGACTATTAATTATAATTTTTTTTTCATTTATCGAAATGCAATACTTAGTTATTTTGGGCGGGTTAAGTTAAGCATCGTGGTCCCTATCATACACTAGAATAACAATATACTGAAGATGAAAGGTATCACCCTCAAAGTGTTACAGTTTTTATTGTATGCTGTCTAGCATTTTTTTTTAGATAACATGACTTCGAAACAACTATATGCAACACAGAATTTATGATATCGTTAATAAATAATTCTTTCAACTCACGAATATAAAACAGTTATTTCCTACCTTCAATTTAATTGAAATAATTTTTCTTACACGAATAGGGGAACAGAATAATGAAGCACTCTTATTATACGACTTTCACATGTATTTCAACAAAAAATTCTGGGGTGAAAAACATTGATAAGATAAGGCTGTTGAAAATCTGTTAAAAATGTAATTTTCACTTTTGAATCCTAGAAGTTATTTGAATGCTTTTATATTTTCTCAAGAATTTGTTGAATTCAATTTTTGCTATATTATTTTCAAGGTTAAATTGAATATCTAATGCTTGGAAAAACTTCAGCGGGCAGGCTCCCAAGGGAGGCAAAATTCATTATGAAAATTTAAAATGGATTAATCTTTTTTCTGAGAAAAAACGAAAAAAAATTAAATGATTGAAAAGTGTGTCTTTTGTTCTCAAAAATCTAATGTTGAAATACAAATACCGGGTGTCCCAAATTCGTAGTCTAGTGATTATCATGGATTGGATGATTTCCCGTGTGAAAACGAAACTTTCGATGATTTTTATGGTTTGATGAGAAATTATTATATCATGTTAGATATTTTTGAATTTTTGTATTATATCTTAGAAAATGATTGCAATGTAAGAAATTGGCAACGCCAATGAATTCTACAGAAAAAAGTGCCTGGAAAATTTTTTGTTCACTATTTATAGCACCAATAATGAAGAAGTGAAGAATTTTCACATCTTTTTCAAATTTTTTCTAACAGCTCGAAAATTGTTGAACCGCGGCCTACGATATTTAACAGGCCAGAATGTTGCTTTAAAATGCGACGTTGCAGGAACCCCCACAAAGGGTTGTACCAGGCTCAGAGTGTCACGACCTTGCAGTTCTGTTTTGAAGCGTAAGAAGTGATATAGTTCGCATCAGAAATTCGACCGAGAAACGTGTAAAAACGTTTGTGTTTTTTTCGTGTTCGTGTGATCGGTTTTTCAATCAATAAATAAAGTGAAAATAAGTGTTGCAGTTGCAAGAAGAGTGTGTATCAAGTTTGTGATTGAATTTTTCGACTTTTAGTGTTCATATCTGGAAGGATTATCAACAGGAAGGTTTATTAAAATTCCATTTGGAAATCTTCGATTTGAGTACTATGCCTCGTACTTGCGTGGTGCCCGGTTGCAAAAGCAACTATAAATCTAGTAATGAGAAGGTGTCGGTTTTTAGATTTCCGAAAGATCCCGCGAGAAGAAGAAAATGACTTAACGCAATTCATAGAGCAAGTAGTTTTGAAGTCAACGATGACCGAGTAGTTTTTATAAAACATTTTGTAGATTCCCATATTTTGAGAAATGACTCTTATCCAACCGCCGAAGGTTCAGTTATTAATAAACCCCGAAAAATTCCTAAATTAACTGATGATGCATTTCCTTCAATTTTTCCAAATCAACCGAGTTACACGACGTCTTCAGTTACCGAAAAGAACTGATCCTGAGGAACGGAGACAAAAATTAGTTGTCCGATTGGGACAAACAAGATCAGATCGATTCATTTTCCGACTTTTGTTGTCATTTCAAAGGCAAGGCAAATTTCAACTTAAATTCCATCGTTAAAGAAAATGACTTTGTTCAGTTCTACAATATAAATTTTGAGGGGGCATTTAAGATGATATCATCGGGGTTTAAGATCTTGAGTAATTTGAGAATCGAAGTCGTATTTAGAGAGGAAGTAAACGTACCCATTTCTAATTTCATGTTGTTATTAGGTGACAAGTATATTTGTGACTTTTTTTCCTCTTTTGATGTTCATTCACCTACTTTATTCGCTTCAGAAAGTAAAATAATTTTCATTCTGATTGTAATCTTGTGGAACTCAATACAACAGCTACCTTCTCATGGTGAGTTCTGGATTATTTGCGATAAAATATTAAGAAATTATTCGCAGATAAACGAAATGCTGTTTTGTTTTCCTCTCTACAGTTCTTCATTTAATTGTGAATTGAAATAAATTCGAAATTATATCGAAATCAGTGCGAATTGCACAAGAAAACCGTAGAGTTTCTATATCTACTCGTGCCACTAGACACGCTGCTGGTAACAACGGCAACGACTAACCTTCCGGCCTGTTAGATTTAGTAGGCCGTGGTTGAACCTATAAGATTGCTGTTGTCACCCTAATAATTCACGAGAAAATCAAGCCGCCCGAAAGTGAGAAGTAGAACTTAATTTTGTTCTAGCATAAGGGGTTTCCAAGATAGACATCGAATTTGGGACTTTTGGTAGGAGTCAATAACAGTGATTCTGTATAATTGTATAAACTCTTCTAAAAATTTCCATTGCAATAACACGAAATTTCCTACATTTTAGTTGGTATTTCTTCCTGTTCCTCTATCCTCTTCATCAAAAATTATAAAATCGTTGTTCAGATCCATTCGTACCACCGCTATATTCGTGAGTTTAACAAATCCTAAATACCAATTTCTGGCATTTACTTGGAAGATATCGCACCATCATGTTCGACAGTTTAAATGTACTGTTTTACCCTATATGTAATACTGCAAAAACGAGTGTCTCATTCGTTATTGTCACTTACAAAACTAATTTATCGACAGACTAGAAAATGCGGGGGGGGGGGATATTTAAACTTATTTTTTTCACCTACGACCTGAAAAAATTGAAAAAACCCTTTCCTTTCTCTGGCGGTGGCCCCATCAACATTGGCACCTGGTTCTTGTGGGTGATTTTTATCTGAAAAAAGTTATTCTGTTTCAGGGTATTTTTTGTTGTTATTTATTCAGATAGATGTAGCTTGTGGTGTTTTTTTTTATTATTATCTAGGATCATCAATTCAGAATCTTGAGAAGGTAGTGATAGTTCAGTGCGATTAGAAAATGATAAATACTCAAGACTTAAGGGTCAGTTTCACGAACGTCCATTCAAATTCAATGATTAATTAAAACTTGAATCCTTTATTGCAGAGAGTGGATACTTTTCATAGCGGAGGATTCAAATTTTATGAATTACTAGCTGGCCCGGCGAACTTTGTTTCGCCTCAGAGATTCATAAAGTTGTATCAACAAAACTGGTACTTCTTCAAGTAGGAGGTAAATAAGACAAAATTAAAGTACAAAATATACGAAAAATTTAATTACATTGAAATAGGTAGGTATGTACATTGTTATTTACACGAATAGACTTCACTTTATTTAAGCGGTACCTTATTATTATTTAAAAATTGTCTCATTGTTGTACCTTATGATGAACCACATTTTTAGTTTTTTCGTCATAAAATTTTCCGTAGTGTTCGGAAGAAAGAAAGGTGTGATAACACATAGACTCAGATGCGTTAATATTATTATTAAATGTAGTTCACCGAATTTATACAAATATAAAACACGAAACCTCAGCGACATCTACTGGCGTTATTCGCAAGAAGGAAAATTATTTCGTACTTTTTTTTCCATTTCATCAAATTTTTCATTGTTTCAATGTATTTTATGTTAACCCCAGCGTAGAAGAATCCAACAAAAAAACTTTCATAACAAACAGTTCATCCAATCTTGAGTTATAAATGGTGTAACCAACAATATGGCCGACTGAGTTTTATATATTAAGATTAAATTTTAATGGACGTTCGTGAGATTGGCAGATATACATACAGGGTGATCCATCCATAACTTTCCACCCTGAATTTTGATCTCTGTGATGGAATAACGAAAGAACGCTCGGACAGGTCAAATTTTGATGAAAGGGGAACAAATGAGGGTCTTCAAATGAGTTTGAATATCACTACCCCTCTAGCCGCCACCCCTAACAGTTCTCATTTTTCAATAGGGAAAAGGGGTCGAGCAGCACCTTGTTGGAAAGGCAATTCAATTTCCTCCATGGGTGTATTTTTTTCTCATCGCTTTATTATTATACAGAGTGGCTCAGTATTCCATCAATAACTTTCACACGCCGAATTTGGATCTTTGAGATGGAAAAAACGCTCGGACGGGTCAAAAAATTAATATATATATATATATTTTTTTATGAAAAAGAGAGCTAAAATAATACAATAAATGTTGAAACTAAAAGTACCTGAGCTGAGGTAAAAAAAGAACGGGGTATCATAACATTCTTCGTATGATATTATAGAATTATACGATACTATCATCACTAGTATCATACGATACTATACAGCCAGGGGAAAAAACCTCAGCCGAAAAAACCTGTCTCCCCGTAAAAAAATAACATAAAATATTAAATATCAGGAAAATCTTGAAAGACATCAGTGTGATCATCTTCATGTTACCGTCGATGGGCTTGGATAGACAGATTCTTCCCAAAACGACTCGCAATTCTTCATCTGAAATGAAAAAAGACAAAAGCAGAAAAGAAACCGATTATTCAGAATAAATCAAATGCATTTTAGAAATGCATTTGGTACTTTAAAAAACATCAACATGCAGATTTCTTGGCCAAATAATGTTCGGAGGTTTATAAATTTTTATGACAGAAATGTCACAAAATTTGAAAGAAATGAAAAAGCTCCATCAATTTTCCTATCCGAATCTGTTGAAATTCACGAAACTGATAATTTTTTAACATAACAAGCTAAACTTATAAAAAATCAATTAATACATAACTTTCAACTGTCCTCTTTCACGAGGATTTTTTTCTGTTGCCGTGTGGGTTTCTTGCAGAAGAATCACTTCGATACCATGTTCATCAGCTAATTTGGAGACGTAATCACACTTGTCCTTCGAAATTCCTTCGATATTAAAATTCAAAATCCACAAATTCTTGCTCTCTGGTCGTGAGGGTTTTTCAAACCGGATACGACCTTCCAGGTGATGATTTTTCGGCACTTCAGATGTTTGAAGACCGCTACGGGACCCCAATGAAAGGCAATCATCTCCCATAGATAAACCAAACATGTTATAACACAAGAAAACAGAATATTTTTCAGGACCAAAAACTAAGACATATTCCGAGAATTGTAAAAATGAATTGTTTACTGTTTCATCCTGTTTAATAGTTGAGCGATCGAAGAAAAAATATAATACGCTCATGCAGGTAATTGAATTACCTTTTCAACAAAGCTACTCGACCAATTATCTCTATTCAAAAATAATTGCTTTAAGTGGTAGCGGCTAGAGGGGTAGTGATATCGAATTCATTTTTTGACCCGTCCGAGCGTTTTTTTCCATCTCAAAGAAATTATGGAATGACAATTCTCGTAATATGTCTTAGTTTTTGGTTCTGAAAAATATTCTGTTTTCTTGTGTTATAACATGTTTGGTTTATCTATGGGAGATGATTGCCTTTCATTGGGGTCCCGTAGCGGTCTTCAAACATCTGAAGTGCCGAAAAATCATCACCTGGAAGGTCGTATCCGGTTTGAAAAAACCCTGACGACCAGAGAGCAACAATTTGTGGATTTTGAATTTGAATATCGAAGGAATTTCGAAAGACAAGTGTGATTACGTCTCCAAATTAGCTGATGAACATGGTATCAAAGAGATTCTTCTGCAAGAAACCCACACGGCAACAGAAAAAAAATCCTTGTGAAAGAGGACAGTTGAAAGGTTATGTATTGATTGATTTCTTACAAGTTTAGCTTGTTATGTTGAAAAATTATCAGTTTCGTAACTTCCAACAGATTCGGAAAGGGAAAATTGATGGAGTTTTTTTTTCATATCTTTCGAATTTTGTGACATTTCTGTCATAAATATTTATAAACCTCCGAACATTATTTGGCCAAGAAATCTTAATGTTTATGTTTTTTAAAGTAGCAAATGCATTTCCAAAATGCATTCGATTTATTCTGAATAATCGGTTTCTTTTCTGCTTTTGTCTTTTTTCATTTCAGATTAAGAATTACGAGTCGTTTTGGGAAGAATCTGTGTATCCGAGCCCATCGACGGATAACATGAAGATGATCACACTGATGTCTTTCAAGATTTTCCTGCTATTTGATATTTTATGTTATTTTGTTTAAGGGGAGGCAGGTTTTTTCCCCTGGCTGTATAGTATAGTATGATACTAGTGATGATAGTATCGTATGATTCTATAGTATCATACGAAGAATGTTATGATACCCCGTTCTTTTTTTACCTCAGCTTAGGTACTTTTTGTTTCAACATTTATTGTATTATTTTAGCTCTCTTTTTCATATATATATATAGATATATATATATATATATATATATATATATATATATATATATATTAATTTTTTGACCCGTCCGAGCGTTTTTTCCATCTCAAAGATCCAAATTCGGCGTGTGAAAGTTATTGACGGAATACTGAGCCACTCTGTATAATAATAAAGCGATGAAAAAAAATACACCCATGCAGGAAATTAAATTGCCTTTCCAACAAGGTCCTGCTCGACCCCTTTCCCCTATTCAAAAATGAGAGCTGTTAGGGGTTGCAGCTAAAGGGGTAGTGATATCAAACTCATTTGAACACCCTTATCTGTCCCCATTTCAACAAAATTTGAACTGTCCGAGCATTTTTTCGTTATTCCATCCCAATGATCAAAATTAGGGATGGAAAGTTATGGATGGCCAACTCTGTATATTAAAGAAAATAATTTCTTACCGTTGTTGGGGGTTGCATCCAGGGCTCTCCGTCGATTTGCATTGGGAATGTCTTTTTGGTCTTTATCACAATCGAAGAGCACTGGGCTAATCTTCTACCGCTAGCCCTTAAACCGGTCCGTACTTGACCCATATGTAAGCAATTCTCCAGTCCTATGACCTCAATCAGACCGTCGCCGATATCTGAAGATAAAAAAAGCAATGATCTTCATACTATGAAAAGGTACATTAGAAAGTTTCTCATTCTGCAACTTGTTTTAGAATGTACTACACTGCGCAAAAAAAATCAACGCACATTATGAAAATCTCAAATTTATTCTACAACTGAAGGTGTTCTCAATGATAATTATTTTTATCAGAATTATGCATGCATTTGTTATCCACTTTCAACGTTTTTCTTCAATACAGATGTTTTTTTCCCAGCAGGAATAAAAAAAGATGATATTATCAGATTTTGAATGTATTGGCTACATTCTAAAATCAGTTGTTCTCGATCAATTCTAGTGATCAATAGTTATTTCTTTCGTTTGATTTTCTACACTCGATCGCTATGCAACGCGAAACACGCAATTTGACCCAAGAGGAATGTGCCCAAGCGGTAGTTTTGCGAGAAGAAGAAAGGTTTGGAGTTTCCCATACAAGTGTGTCCAGAATGTTGCAGCGATTCAGGGAGACAGGTATGAATGTCCGAAGTCCAGGACAGGGTAGAGTTGAGAGTTTCTTCGTTGAGACAACGGTTTGCAACCGCTCGCCTCCTTCAAAATCAGCTTGGGGTGCAAATTGGCACTAAGACAATGAGAAATCGCCTCAGAGAATATGATTTAAGGCCTCGTGTCGCGGCAAGAGGCCAAGCTCTTACCCCAGCCCATCGAAGGGCGCGTTTGGATTTTGCGAGATAGCATATCCATTGGAAAGAGGCCGACTGGGAAAGAGTTCTCTTCACAGATAAGTCTAGATTCTGCCTCTACCATTGTGATCGACGTTCCCTTGTATACAGACGTCCACATGAAAGATATGCTCAGTGCAATTTCCTGAATACTACTGGTTTCGGGGGAGGATCGATTATGGTATGGGGTGGAATATCTTTGACTGCTCGCACAGACCTAGTGGTCGTTGATAATGGAACTATGAATGCTGATAAGTATATAAGGAACATTCTTGAAGAGCATGTAGTGCCATTTACCTCATACATTGGTGAAAATTTCATTTTTATGGACGATAATGCCAGACCCCATCGTGCGCGCATCGTTCAGGAGTACCTTGAAGAGGTTGAAGTCTCTCGAATAGAATGGCTAGCAAGAAGTCCAGATCTCAATCCGATTGAGCAGGTTTGGGACAATCTCAATAGAAGGCTGAGAAATTCAGAAAATCATCCAGCCACTCTTAATGACTTAGGAATCCAACTCGGAGAAATCTGGGAAGGATTAGATCAGAACATTTTAAGATCACTCATTTTGAGTATGAACCGTCGTTGCCGAGCTGTAATTAACGCAAGAGCTGGAAATACCAAGTATTAAATCACTTATCAGCATTTCAGTATTTTGAAAATTGTTCATTTCTCTTCTTTCACATAAGATTCGGTGAAGTCCTGAATTTTTCTTCCATTTAATGTGTCTTGTTTCGTTCAAAACCTTCCAGAGAGAACATAAAAAATAAGTTATAAAGTCAATGTAGAGTTAACTTTCATTAAAATTGAGATTTTCAGAATGTGCGTTAATTTTTTTGCGAAGTGTATTAGGCTAGTCTAATAAATTTTTATCATTTAGAACTTTTGTTCTATAGTCTATCCAACGAGAAGAGATAGCGCGCCAAAACAACAAGGCGTGGCCAAATTCATCAGGACTGGATTTAATGTACCGACGCCGACGCAAGCAACTGGGAATTTCAGATGAATCACTTGATTGTAGTGATACCGATCTGGAGAACACGGAGAAAGCACTAAACGGCAGCCAATAAAAATATTCATAACCCTGTAGGCGTACATTTAGTTGTTTACTGGCGCTATCGCTTCTCGTTGGATATACTATAGATATCTATTATTGCTTGCGGTTTTCTTACCTTGAACGGCACCCTTGAGATCTATCGAATTGAAGCTGCTCGTGCTCATTTCCTTCTGCCTCTTTTTCTTCTTACTCTTCTTCTTCAAACCTGTCATATTGTCGCCCCACAAGTTGGAGCCCCCATGCGTGTACGGTATGTTCAGGAGGGCTATCCCTTGGAGCGGCAGCCCGTTCGCCAGATCCAGCGAAACGTTGTCGCACTAAAAAAAAATTAATCACGAATTGAGCGCAACGTTCGAATCACGAATAGTTATTTATGATAATAGTGTTAAGATTGACGTTTTATTTTGTGAGTGAAAAAGTTTGTGAAATGAGCGGAGCGAAATGAACAATGTCACGGACAAAATAAAATCACTTTTAACACAAATACCATACCATGTTTCTTGTACAACTGCCCTATTTTCATGATGAAATGGGCGAATTTGCAATAACAATAAACTTCAAAATACATTTTGATATTCAAATAATCAAAAGGTTGTTGTGAATGGCAAACGTTGCCAACGTTATGATTACTAACAAATGAGAAAAGACGCTGTCATTTGAATTTCGTTCCTGTCCAATTTTCGTCTTGGTTTTTTAACTGCTTAATATGTTTGTCGAGGGTCCAATTATTAATAAGAGTGACGATTTGGTTGTTCCTCTGGATATTGAAGAGTCTGCAAGAAAAGAAAATCTGGAACTACTACCTAAAAAATCTGTTCAGAAGAACGATATTGCAGACAACAATTTCCTGGCCTGGTGTAAATTGAAAAATGTAGAAGGGAACTTCAGTGAAACTGTTTTCCTGGCATACTTAGAAGAAATATCAAAAATATGGAGTTCATCAACTTTGTGGAGCAAATTTTCAATGATAAAGTCAAGCGCCCTTGTTTGAAATGTTGTGGATGTAAGTAAATATTTCGAGGTAATAGCATATTTGAAACGGAAAAGTGAAGGATATCGTCCCAAAAAATCGAAAATTCTCACCCGTGAACAAGTTGAAAAGTTTATAAAGGAGGCACCAGATGAGAAATACTTGATGGTTAAGGTTGTCGGCGTGAAGAATTGTGTAATTTATCAGTGGAAGACATCGAAATAACAAGTAAATCATTGGTTATACAACTTCCAAATACAAAAACGAAAGTCAGTCGTTCTTTCAGTATTATTGGGAAGTATGTAGACTATTTTCATAAGTTCTTTGCACTGCGCCCTTCTGTCATCAAACATCGTCGTTTTTTCCTGAAATACATGAATAATAAATGCACTGCCAATCCAGTTGGTAATAATACATTTGGGAAAATTCCATTTATTGTTGCCGAATTCCTCAAACTGCCAGAACCAAAGCAATATACAGGACACTGCTTTCGAAGATCCTCCGCTTCATTGCTAGCAGAATCAGGAGCAAATATTACGGATATAAAAAAACATGATGGATGGAAGTCTACGACGGTAGCCGAGGGCTATGTTGATCATTCCATTGCATATAGAAATGTCATTGCTGAAAAAATTCTCCCAACTTCAACAGATTTTGGATCGTCATTATCCAATATTGTATTTCCGGTTTCTACAAGCACTGATGGTGCTGAGGATTTTAATAATGTGTTGCGAAGCTCCCTAACATCACAGGGCATTAATGTTAGTAATTGTTCTAGTTGTCCGATTAATATTAATGTTCATAAGTAATGATTGTAAAATATTTGCAATTGTTGAATTTTTCTCATCTGATTTCATCATAAGAAAATGGAGTGCTAAAAATATTTTTAACACTAATGTTAAAAATAGTTTTAACACGATTCCACGTAAACAATCAATTTTAACATTGTTTGCTGTCATTAAAAGTGTCACTTTCAATGGCAGTTGTACAAAAAATTGTTTCTGCTTACAACTATGTCGATATGTTCGTGTAGGTTTTTGCAGGAAGCTGCGAACTGTTCTGAGGTGGCGTACTCGAAGTACCACAGTTTGTTCTTCATTCTGCTGTTGAACTTTTCCGGATTCTTTTCTCTTTCGAGGTGGAACTTGACGCAGATGGCGGCATCCTGAAAAAAGGACAGCGATACTGCTTTAGTTTTTAAAATTTAGTGTGTTTCCGAGAGGAATACAACAACATTCAATGAACATGATCTCCAGAATAAAGATGCAAGTTATCAATTATAAACTCACAACGTTTTCAGATCTGTTAGATCACCATGAAACGTTCAGGGGTGTGACAAAAATTTGAATAATTGAATTATGTTCATGTGTTTATGCATTTCGAATTAATGTGAAAAAAATTCAGAAATAGGCCTAGAGGGTGGTCATTTACACATCAGCAGTCAAAATTGATTTTTCTGAGTACGGCACTGGAAATACGATTCTGAATACTTAATCCAATAGATGCTGGTAAGAGTTCCAAATACTGAAAGAATCATTAAATTCTGTTTTACGGTACCAGAAATATGGTCGATTGAAATGTCGGTCAGAACGAATAAAACATCCTGTATATTAGCAAGGAAAAATAGGAGACATTTATAAGTGGCCATTTTGTGATGCTGACGGTCGACCCTATATATGGCAGGAGTATATAAAGTTCCTCGTGGGACACTCTGCATATCGATGTTTTTCATTACGTTACGAAAATTATGTCTGAACTCGCTTATAAATTTTTCAAATTATGAATTTATGGCCACCCTGCTGAAATATCCGGAAGTATGCCACAAATTACCCCTTGCGTGTCACATTTATGGGGGGATCATAAGGAAACAGGGTCTGCAGGTTTCGTGTCTCAAATATATCAGCTGTAAATTCCGCAAATTCTGCATACAGGGCTGATGTGGGCAAAGTACGCGTCCTCAGTGGGCTTATTTATGTTCGGAATATTCAGAACGGAAAATCCGCTGAAATGCGCTTATTTCAGGACGTAGGAATATGCATTACGTCGTAGCTGTGAATGAATACGACCCTCTTTTCGTCTGCGAAAGGTATTACATCATTTTTTTCGCGAGATCGCTCAACAGGTTCAGGAAAATTGAGAAATGTCTATTTTTTGAAGATTTATGGATAAGTTGAGGCTTTCACGACTCTGAAAGAGTTAGTAACTCAACGGTCGAGTTACAATCTTAGACCAAGAAGTCTCTGAAGATGCCTACCGCGAATAAAAACTTTTATTTGTTTCTCATTTGTAAACGTCAGTTTCCAAAAACACAATATTAATCAAGAAAGTTTATTTTATCGAGTCACTAACTTGTAAAACTGACAGTTAACTTGCAAAATTTTTACAAGTTAGTAGTATTATTTACATTAGAAAATTTTGTTTTATCGTCATATATGTTGAAAATCATGGTACAATTGTTATGATGAAAGAGTTGATACTGATGATGATGAACCATCTGTTGACACAGAAACTGCTGAACTCGAGGACTGCAGACCATTTGTACTCTCGTTACTACCAAATAATTTGCTAGACATTTCGATTTTTTTGTTGACCGAATCATCGACATAACTCATCGCAATTTCGGTGTTCTTCCACCCTCCTGCACGCTTTAGTGCTAAAATATCTCCACCCGAATCCGCAACCATAGTGGCTCCAGTTCTGCGAAAAGAGTAGCCGGTGTATAACTCTGGGTCTTTCAAACCTAAATATTTCGCTATTTGCTTTGGGACACCGCACCAATAGTGTTCTGGCCAGCATTAAGGGAAATGCACTTTCCATGTCGGTATGTCAAAAAAAATCTTAGGCTTTCTGTTCCAGGAGGCCGAAGATTTACATATTTTCTGTATAACATGTAGGGCTTGAAGCTGCAGCCATCATCGGTTATGGTGAATCTTCTTGTTGTTAAATTTTTTGTTTGCCGCAATGTCACGATAACGTATTTTTCCATATCTTCTACATCATTCATGTTTAAGGAGAGAATTACGTCACATCGACAACATCCAAAAATCCCAATTATTGTTACAATTTTCGCCAGAAACCACTGGTCATCAGGAGCATGTAAAAGAAATTATTCAGCCTCTTCTTTACTTAATACCTTGGCCTTTTTTGGCGTATAACGCTCATTTTTTCGTTTCAGAAACGCTATTACCTTTCGAAATCTGCAAATGACAACTAAACGTCATATTTTTCAATAAATTTTCTTTCATTTCCAAGCAGCTTTTCAGCATAGACCATTTTGCCCATAAAGTATTAGGGCTGAATCTAGCTGATAGTTGATTCAAATAGACCAACAAAACATCTTCAGTTACCCCAATCACACTATTTTTGTTTTGCCACTTTTTGAAGTCGTCGTATTCTCGCTCATATCTTGAAGCTGATTTTGTAGGTAATAAACTTGATGCTACACTGCTGGCTGCCTCAATAATTTCTTCTGGTATATTCATTCTCGCTTTCGCCAAAATAAATGTGAAGAAAAATAAACAGACATGTTCATGGCAACGCTTCCATAGCTTAAGACATTTGCGACAAATTATTGAGAATTTTTTTGAATTTATCTAACCTTTTTACAAATGAGAAACAAATAAAATATAAAACAATACACGCAAGGTAACGGGTTTTACTGGCTCAAGGAGGTAACTAACGAGCCGCAGGCGAGTCAGTTATATCCTCCATTCGCCAGTAAAAACCCTCTTACCTTGCTAGTAATGTTATATACTATGATTGAAATTATTCCTAATAGACGACGGCTGAATTCGGCTTGTTTTGCTACTAGTTATATACATATGAAAATAATTTGGATGTTTTTGCATGAATAATAATACCCTGTATACATAAAGACCATACAGTGTCAATATTTGATTTTGTTTGAAATGTCCTCTACAGGAATCTCTATAACCCATATTGAGCATGGAACGTAGCATTGCCTTCTGACGTAAAAATACCGAATCCACAGTAGAACAGCTTCCCCAGAAAATAACACCATAAGAAATAAGTTATGAATGAATGTTAACGTCTGAAAGTTATATAGAAAAATTGAAGATTAATGGCTTTGCAGACGGAATTGAATTCTGGGAGAGTCGCCAACCGAAGATCAGATGGGACCTTCCCGATGGCACAGTTGGTTAGTGCATTGGACTAGTAATTCGAGGGTCGCAGGTTCAAATCCTGCTCGGGATGGTCATTTTTCCAGAATTCAATTCCGTCTGCAAAGCCATTAATCTGTAATAAATAGGGAAATTGGTAATTTCCTCATTAACAATTCAATACTGAAACCTCTTAATACGGCACTGTATCCGAGGAATGCATATCGGTTCCACAGCTACGTTATCATCATTCAATCATCACGCATAAAAATAAATCCGGTCAGCGCAGTCTAACTACGCGACGCAAAGAAATCAAACTGTGACAAATATAAACTGTTCACCCCATCGCCATAAATATTCGGAAACGGTCGTTTTCGAATAGTTTATTATAAATAAAAATTGTGAATTTATTAGAGTTCATGATCTTCAAACTCATGAAAACTAACACTTCCACACTTAAGAAAAACATAAGACGGTATAATTTATGATTATGGGTCAAAAAGGGTATCTAGAACCGTGGGACTTGAAAAGGGCCAACTGGCATCTTTTTTTGGAAACTCCCACAAAGAGGAAGAATCTTTAAAAAAGGAATCTTATTGGTAATGCCAACTTTTGAAGGGGGAAAGAAACACCCACAAGTAGAGGAATAGTTAATTTTTATCGTCAAGGGATAATCAGTACCGTCTGGGATAAGAACCAAAGGGGTTCATCGACGTGCTCGCGAAGTTCGGCTCGTGGTTTATTTTTGGGAGTGAAATAGAAAATTTCACAGTCAGTTTTTAAGTCTCAAGCGGAGACTTGTAGATTTTGTATTGTAAAGTCACGTACTCGTCGGTAAATCACGAAACCGAAACGGAAGTGCGTGTAGGGAAGACGGTGCACGGAAGTTGATCAAAGAGGAAGGATCGTTTCGTGGATACCAGTGGAGAAAAGCCAAATTATAAGAAAGAGATCAAGGTCAGAATTTTCCAATTTTTTTTTATGAGAATAGTCAAGTCCAAAAGTCTTGTCATCTCTCATCTCCTATCTGCTCACAACTTACATTTCATAGTATTAGGTTATTTTGGATTTTGAGTAATTAAGTACCCCAGGGAACAGGGAAACTTATATTTTCTTCATTAAATTTTCTTATACAATCTGAGGTACAGACGTAGAGATTACTTTGTTACCTCAGTATATATTGTAGGTATTTTGGAAAATAGATTTTTTTTGTTAAGTTACTTCAGTGGTTTCAATTATCCCTAAAACTCAGAACTCTCTGGAGGAAAAATAACACTAAGACCTTCTCATTTCTGCAGAAGGCCGTACCCACTCAAATGTTGTTTATTGGGTTGACATGAAGCCGCTCTCATTCGTCAACCCCCTTAACATCTAGACAATCCCTTATGAACAAAGTCACTTTTTATACGAAAAGGACAATGCTCATATAAAGGGGTCTATTATAAATCTTCAATAAGAAATAAGGTTGAAAACTCACCACGCCGATGGAGAAATAGTTGTTGATGATGTTGTACGGTATCCGGGTGTCCGCCTGGTTCAGTTCTGGGTCCGGCGGAGGCTCGGAATCTGACAGTTCGATGAGCCACCTGTCGAGCAACACCGTGGAGGCTCTCGCGATCTTGTGGAGGACCTTGTGGATGGACTCCCCCTCGTATCCCCCGCCCCATCGCAGGCACCTTGCCAGGTCGTTTCCTGTTCCTAGCGGTATCACGCCGACTGCCGGCTGGCAATCCAGCTCCACTTTGTCTGAAAATCGGGAATTATGAGCAGAGCGAAAAGCTGTTGAATGCCTTCGATTCCGATAGAGGAAAACGTCCTATTGTAATAGAAAATGTAGAAATTAGTAATTCTCTGATTCTACCTTGCGCTTTGTTCAGTTACACCCAAAAGGGAAGGAGAAAAACGATTGAAACAAAAATCCTATAGAGCAAAACATACAGTGACTTTATTTTATGGGAATAAAGTCACTGCAGCAAAACACTCATATTCGCCTGATCAAATGCTTTGCAATTGGACAATAGTTATTTGTGCAACCAGTTGGGAAAAGCATTATTTTTCGCTCCGCTCGTTTCGCAAAAGAACGCGAGTTACGAAAAATAGTGTTTCCCAACGTGTTTCACACAATATTTTTTCTTATTTTGAATAGGATGTGACTATTTGAATTCAAATTGAAAGTATCAAAACGTCCCTACAAGCGTCAAGTGAATTCGGAGATACATATATTCATTTTTCACTTCGTTGCTATGGAAGTATCGTTAGTGACAGTGTCGTATTTCGTAATTTTGATTGTCAAAAAAGTGGAATATCATAATCGCTTCTTTATTCGCAAATAATTCCTTGAAATTGTTTCAAAGTAGAAGAAAATATACAGCAATGTCTGATTCAGAGAACGACGTACCGAGCGACATCGAGGAAGCAGAGCAATCTGCGTTATCTACAATTATTCCTAAGAAGTCGAGGAGCAAGTATGATTTGTCCTATGCCAAATTCTGTTCATGGTGTGAACAAAAACGGATTACTCATTTGAACGAGAAAGTTTTGCTAGCGTATTTTCAAGAAAAAAAAGGAATGAAGAGTTCGACCTTATGGAGCTTATATTCGATGTTAAGAACCGAATTGTGCTTGGAGAGAAATATTGATATCAAGAAATATATCAATTTAGTGGCTTTTTTAAAACGTCATTCTGAAGGTTACCAACCTAAAAAGTCGAAAGTTTTTAGTAAAGAAAACATTGCCCATTTTCTGAAAGAAGCTTCCGATGGGCAACATTTAATGAATAAGGTAGCATTGATCGTTGGAGTTGCTGGAGCTTGCCGAAAAGGTGAATTAACTTTTCTTCGCGTAGAAAATGTAGTGTTTCTGGAGGAATTTGTTAAAGTTACCATTCCGAACACAAAGACGAAAGTATGTCGAGAATTTGCTATAACCGCTGGAGCTTTTGACGGTATGAACTGCATCGAAATGGTTAAAAATTACGTTCATCTAAGGCCATCAGATGTTAAGCATGACAGATTTTTTTTGAAATATTTGAATGGAAGATGTGAAGTGCAACCTATAGGTATGAACACATTTGGAAATATAAAGGAAGTAAGAAAGTACATAGTTCAAGTAGTTTAGTCTCACAACGATTCTGTGTTTTTCACAATCAATGGCGAAATTTACTTTTCATCACCAGTTGCGAAAAGTTTTACTTTTCGTAACTAGTTACGAAAAGTAAAACGTTTCATAACGTCGATGAGTTTTGAAAAGTGTCACTTTATATGTCAAAATTAGAAAAAATAATTACCGATGGTGGCGCTACATTCGCCGATCAGCTGTTTACCGAAACGAGTATCGTTTTGTGTTTACATTAGCTTTGGGATTTTTAAGTTTTAACGTTTATTGACTATCAATAATCGAAGTTGTTTCCTTAATTGCTGATCCTGTGGGTTATATTGTATGTGTAAGTATAGTATAGTATATTTGTTATATTTTATGTAAAATATTGAGGTGGGCACTATTCAATTTTGAATGCTTTTCAGATCATCTGGCAAAATGTTTACCAAAGGTTCCTCAAATTATAGGAAATTTTCCAATATTTACATGCTCATAGATGTTGTGTGGAGGGTAAGCAAGTGTTGCAATGCAATCATTCGATTCTATATGGGAAAAAATATTTCAAAACATTGGAATTTTGCAAGGACAACCCTATCATATTGATAAAATGATGCTTTATGAAAATGATGGTGTGAAGGTTGACAAGATTATATACACATACCAAGGAAGATTGTCTGGAATTTGCAAGCATATTTCAGCCCTGCTACTCTACTGTACAAGGTTGTACTTACTACAAAATATCTTGACAATTCTACTGATTGTGAAGGTAAAATTCATTGTTTAGTTTTTTTTTTGTTTTCCATAACAATGAAATGTACAAAACAGAAATCATTATAACTATCCATATGAAAACTAAGAGAAGGTTGAAATTAGTTTGTGACCTAACAGAATATGAAAACATGCATGATTGTAATGTAATTGAACATCAGCATGAACAATATGTTCATTTAATAGAAGCTACTAATTTTTTTTTCTGTTTGGGAAGGGAAAAAATCTATGAAGAGAAAATGGGTGATAAATTTTGAATAAAAATGCACATTCTCCAGAGAACCGTAAGTATGCAGAACATGACGTGATCATTGATTAATCATGTTGAAGAATTCATTACTCGCTAGATTTTAATGTATTATTCATTTATTGCATCTCACTGGTGTCGTAGGCTGCAGTTATGATATAATAAAATTAATCAACTTATCTATCGATTGATTGCACCTTTTCCGTTGCTAAATGAACGATAATACTATGAAGCTATTTTTGATATTAATATCAAATTGATACATATATGTATGATATATTGTTTAAAATTGCCAATTCTCGGAATTTTGTTGAAATTCCACATATAGATTTGATCGTTGCGGAACATAAGTTCATTTTTGCAACAATCAAGAGAATCACACTCAAATTGCCCCTAGTTTTATTGCACATTATCATATGGCCTGCATTCAGCACTTTCTCACTTTCAATTAGGCTCCTTGACTTGTTAACACTTCTTTATATTCAAAAATATCAAGTAGACTCAAAGTAATTTATTCCGATAAGAATGGAAATTATTGTACAAGAACGATCTGAACAAAAAGTTAAAATGTCTTGACTTGAACTTCTTTTTTTGGTAGGTTTTATGAAGGTGCAGCTTTCTTCTCCAGTAGCAGAAATGTTTTCATAGTGAGAGTTTCTGAAATAATTCAAAACATATCAAGCATTGTTTTCAATTGACATCAGTTTCCACTCTTGCCTGTTTTCATTCTATAATCTTCTGGTTAATTTTCAGAGACTCTCAGGAGTAATCATTTTTTTATCGAGTTATTGTGTCGATTTCGATTGGCCTAGAGCCTAAAGGACGATCCGTCAATAATGTTTCGAATAAACCCCTCGGTCGGCTCCAGCATCCTCCAATTTGTACCGGATAGAGTTTGATCCCGATTCGATCTGTGTTTCGCTGTGCATAAAGTTGGCGACCCTGCGTCATTCGATTAAACTCCGGAGTTTCGATATAAATCCCTCTGGTTCGTGTTGTTGTGACCGGGATATGCGGGGCAATTTACCGGAGGTCCAAATCGCATCATCGTTCCTTCATCTGAACGTAATTCGGGCATTGCTCGTTACGTACTTCGCTCGACCGCTGCCCCAGCGGCAGTGTTGCCAACCCTTGATGGAGTATCATAGTACAACAGCCAGGCCGAATTGACCATATTCGTTAGCTATCGGTTGCAGCTTTTTTAAGTGTTTTTGGGTTGGTGACATTGTGAGATTAATCATAATGACATTCATCGTAGTTGTCAATTGTCATTATTTATTTACTTTTTTCAAAATTTGAATTTTGAAATTTTTCCAATCATCTATAGAACACGGATATTTTTCAAAATATTCCATCAATCTAGTTAGGTTTCTCCCTAAATTTACTACAATTATCTAAAACAGATATCAATCATTTTTATTGATGAAACAAATACATACAATTTTTAATAAAATGGATACTGGAAGGTTGTAAGTATATCTTGTGTATATTCAACATGTCCAGGAGTAGAATATTAGGTTCATGATTTTTCTATTTTAGCAACCACAATGGTGGAGGTGGCTGGAGCACTGTCAAAGTCGTAGCTCTACCGAAGATTCCAAATTAAAATTTCATAGTGGATATTGAAGAGTCTGCAAGAAGAGCAAATTTGGAACTCCTACCTAAAAAAAATCTGTTCAGCAGTACGATATTGCATATAACAATTTCCTGGCCTGGTGTAAATTGAAAAATGTAGAACTTCAGTGAAACTGTTTTCCTGGCATATTTAGAAGAAAAATAAAAAATATGGAGTTCATCAACTTTGTGGAGCAAATTTTCAATGATAAAGTCAAGCGCCCTTGTCAAAAATGGTGTGGATGTTAGTAAATATTTTAAGGTAATAGCATATTTAAAACGGAAAAGTGAAGGATATCGTCCCAAAAAATCGAAAATTCTCACTCGTGAATAAGTTGAAAAATTTATAAAGGAGGCACTAGATGAGAAATACTCGATGGTTAAGGTTGCAACTATTTTCGGATTATTTGGAACCTGTCGGCGTGAAGAATTGTGTAATTTATCAATGGAAGACATCGAAATAACAAATAAATCATTAGTTATACAACTTATTCCAAATACACAAACGAAAGTCATTCGTTCTTCCAGTATTTTTGGAAGTATGTAGACTATTTTCATAAGTACTTTGCACTGCGCCCTTCTGTCATCAAACATCGTCGTGTTTTCCTGAAATACATGAATAATTAATGCACTGCCAATCCAGTTCGTATTAATACATTTGGAAAAATTCCATATATTGTTGCCGAATTCCTCAAACTACCAGAACCAAAGCAATATACAGGACACTGTTTTCGAAGATCCTCCGCTTCATTGCTAGCAGAATCAGCAGCAAATATTACGGATTTAAAAAAACATGGTGGATGGAAGTCTACGACGGTAGCCGAGGGCTATGTTGATCATTCCATCGCATATAGAAATGTCATTGCTGAAAAAATTCTCCCAACCTCAACAGATTTTGGATCATCATCATCCAATATTGTACTTCTGGTTTCTACTAGTACTGATGGTGCTGAGGATTCTAATAATGTGTCGCGAAGCTCCCTAACGTCACAGGGCATTAATGTTAGTAATTGTTCTAGTTTTACGATTAATATTGATGTTCATAAGTAATGATGATCTGATTTCATCATAAGAATATGGAGTGCTAAAAATATTTTCAACACAAATGTAAAAATAGTTTCAACACGATTCCACGTAAACAATAAATTTCAACATTGTTTGCTGTCATTAAAAGTGTCACCTTTAATGGCACATTGACTCAGGTTATTCTAATTCCCATTTGAAGTTTCCACAGCGGAGCGAAATTCCGACATCCTTATTTCCTCTGTTATTCTTTCCCAAGAAGACAAAACATAAACGAAAGTATCGGAGGTATTCCAGGAACATCCTGCATCCCCCAGGTCCCGGGAAATAATTCGTTCCCATCCCAAGGGATCGCTTTCTGATTCCATTTCCACGAATTTCTGCTTCGACGTTCGCCGAAACAATCTCCGACAGATTGCATACGGTTCTTCGGTGGCTTCTGCGGCATATTGCAGCAGCTCTGCTGCCTTTTTCCGACCGGAATAATTGAAATATCGTAGCGTCACGATCTGATCCTAGTCCTGTGAGAGGAAACAGCCTTATGGAATTACGCCCTCTGACGAACAAGCGACGAATTAGAGAGCTTCGGTTTTAGTCCTAGAGTTGGCGCTGCTTTTGGGGTCATTTTAGGAGCCATATTTTGATAGTTTAAAAGGGGTTACAATCCACTGCGACCTGATGGTCTATTGAGCCCCCTGACAAAGCTTTACAGCTCGCCTTCCAGCCCCAGAGATCTTATGAAATCTAATATCTCGGAAGGCTTCAGTGAGGCTAATTCCTCACTCGTACAGGTCTCTTGACCAAAGCATTGTTTTCTTTGGTTTACAATGCCAAAGCATTCTGTCACTAGGTGATTAGGAGTTTCTTCCTCCTCCCCACAGAATCTACACTCGTCAGTGGCTGTAAGAAAGCCAGTGAGGAGGTGTAGTTGGTTCTTACTGAAATCCAAATATCTTTTGGATCTTGCAGTTTCAAAATTCCGAAGAAACTTTTTGGAGTGATCCAACCCTGGAAGATTCTGCCAGAGTGTTTCTCTTTCAGTTTTCTCCTTTTCCAGAAACTCCTTCTTATATGTACAATTTCCTACACCACAAAAAGGCAAGTTTATTGGCCTCTTCGTTACCTGTGATTCCCGAATGACCAGGAATCCAGATTAACGAGCCCTTATTTTTCCAGCCTACCTCATTGAGTTTGCTCCGCAGATGCGAAAAATGTTACATTGGACACACCTCACAGTGGGTAAAGAGTAGAATGGCGTTACATAAATCCGATTCAATAAAACACCCCGAGAGATGTGCTTTGGCTGCTCATGTACACAATCTCGATCATCAGGTAAATTTTGATAATGACGAGATATTAAAAACGGAAAGAAATTACCAGAAGAGGTTGGTACATGAAATGATTAATATAAATAAAGAAGAGGAAACTATAAACAGGAAGATGGATACAAATAAATTGAGCTCCATATATAGTTACCTATTGGAGACGATTAAGATGAAAAACTTTTATGACGGTCCTGTTGATGAATGAAGAAAACCAGAACACCGAGTAGAAAAAGGAAGCGCCGCTCCATGTAAGAAGAAGACATAACCAACAAAAAGAATATATGTCGGTAGATTACATATCAGTTCACTAAGCTGATGAGGTTGAAGACGAAGAGAGGTGAAAGAAAAAAAATGTTTTCGATCTTTTAACAGATCAATATTATGACAAGATACAAGAAATTCGATAGAGATTCTGTGAAAGTTCGGTTTATGGCAGATCCATTTTTATAAAACCTCATATTCAGTAAGTTGTCCGTATATTTTAATGTGTTTTTAACAGTTTGTATTAAATGTATTGTTTGTCTTATAGAAGCCCTGAAGAAGCATTAAAATAAATGCGAAAGCTCGGCACAGAGTAAAGAGTACATCATTTCACTCCCCATAGAGAGTCGATAGACCCTTAACCCTTCAATAATATATATATATATATATATATATATATATATATATATATATATATATATATATTCTAATAAGATAAGTTAACTAAGAACGAAGAACTCTCATGAATGAAGTATCTAACGAATTGTTCATAATTGTAGATATTCTTGTCCTCATGTTTTGATGTTTCAATTTGTAATAGTAGATATTGTAAATAGCTATTGTCATCAGAGAGGAATAAATCTCGACTGTTCAAGTTTTGATTATCATTAGCCAGAGTAGAATACCTCACACAATTTACCTTTTACCATACACAATTGGTACCCCTAAAGTGGGGCCATAAATTCACGTGATTTTTCTTTAACCTTACAAGTTGTTCATTCCCTGATCACTCACCCATGGTTTCCAGGACCCATCCGACCGTCCCGTCGCCTCCGCAACATATGACCTTGAAATTGGGCACGTCCTTGAACATGTTCAACCCCTGCATGGGGCCCCCGGTTGCCAGATTGTGCACCTGCCTCGGGTTTAGGATGTACTGGAACTTCCGCATTATGCGCAGACCCTGTCTTCCTCCCGATTTGGGGTTGATGAAGACCAGGAGGGGGGCCGTGTTGGGGGTGGGGGTAATTTGGAAGGAGATCGCCGGTTGTTTGTTCGCCGAAGAGTAGCTGTTCTGGAAAGGCGGTAGAGAGTTATTGTCTACAAGAAAAAAGTTCATTACACGCGAGGCGAAAAGTAGCCACTATGCGCTGGAATAGGGGGTAGTTGCGTTTGCCGCTATCTGATTCCTTAGTATCTTATTTATCTAAAAAATTTGAAACAATGCGAACATATCAATGAGAATAATTACTGGAACCATCCGATCTACACCTATCCAATGGTTACCAGTGCCATCAAATACAGGGTGGCCATTTGAAAACGAAACAGACGAGATTACAGACGAAATAAATTTTTTCGATAGAAATGCTCGGACAGGTCGATTTCTGTTTCGAGGGGGACAACTGAAGATGTAGGTTACGGACGCATTGCGCTTCAACCCTTGCTACTACAACCCTCACCCCCCAATTTTTGAATAGGGAAGATGGGGTGAGTGATACCTTATTTGAAAGGTATTTTTATACTGATTTCAGCACAGTAATTGTTTTTTCATTTTATGCATTAGTTCTCGAAATATTCATGCGTTAGTTAATTTTATCACTTAAATTAATTTTTTGCGAATAATTGACATTTCGTGCTTCCGAAACACCAAAATTTCCGTACTTGTATTTGAAATTGCAAAACATCTACCACTGGGCAAATGAAGTCATACCGTACGTGTTAATGCTATACTAGGGTCAGACTAGCTGTTTTATTCACTGAAATAATTCTCCAACTGTACGGTATCAGAACGATTCGAAGTATTGATCTAAGAAATAAGACTTTTCAAAGTAAAGTAAATAATTTATCAAAAACTCACATCAATTAATTAAATATTCAAATTGTTCACCATTAGCTTCCATACAATGAAATAAGTTTTGTTCGAAACGATGGCGCACATTTTGCAGCATTTCTGGAGTGATTTGACGACATTCGTTCACTATACGTCTTCTTAAATCTATGGAATCGGGCTGTGTAGAGTAAATTTTACTCTTCAAGTGGCCCCAAAGAAAGAAATCTAGTGGTGACAGATCTGGCGATCTGGCTGGCCATTCAGTGGGACCCCTTCTTCCAATCCACCGATTTGGAAATCTTTGATCCAGATATTCTCGAACTGGTAAGGCGTAGTGTGGAGGAGCTCCATCCTGCTGAAACACAATCTGATCTTCCACATAATTTCCAGCATTGTTTTCAATAATTTCTGTCAAAATTGGATCAATGTGATTTTCTAATAAGTCCAAATACATATCTCCAGTAAGATTACCAGGTAAAAAGAACGGGCCGACAATGTTGTCACCAAATATTCCAGCCCAAACATTGAGTTTTTGTGGTTGTTGAGTATAAACTTCGTGGAACAATCTCGGATTAGCATCGGCCCAATAACGACAATTGTGTCGATTTACTGTGCCGTTTAGAAAGAACGAACACTCATCGGAGAAACAAACATTGTACAGATAATTGGGATTAGCAGTTACTCGTTCACTCATTGTATCACAAAATTTAACACGACGGTCAAAATCATTTTCGTTTAGTGCGTGTGAAAGATGGATTTTGTAAGGATGGAATTTATGATGCTTCAAAATATTTGCAATTCGAGTTCGTGTAAAACCAGATTCATGTGCTAGCTGCCTCGTACTCGTCATTGGATTCAGAGCAATCTGTCCAAGAACAGCTACTTCAGCTGCTTGATTTCTTTCCATGTTTCGTTTTTTATTAGCCACGTACCCGGTTTCTTGAAACTTTGACACTAATTCCAAAACATACTTCCTATTAACATGTTTATCTAAATGTCGTTGATTGAAGAATTCTGCGGTTCTATTCGCACATTGATTGTTTGCAAAAAAAAGTGAAATTATTTCCACCCGCTCTGCAATTGAATAAACCATGTCGAACAATGAATTAGAACACATACAAGTCTCGATTCAAAACTAAGAATAATACACATGTCAAAGAACCAGTAAGCCAACTTAATGATCTGTTCGTAATAAATAAAAAATTATCGATTCTCATTTTTTTGAAAAAGATATGAATTCAATAATCAACAAAATGAAAACATTATTGAAGCCAACTGAGAAAACACTTCATAATTAAGTCGGAAATCGTTTCACGAATTGGGACTGGAATATTTCTGTGGCATCATTAATGATTTGATTTTCTTACCTGGTAATCTGATTAGAGATATGTACGTATTTGGACTTTTTGGAGATTTCAATCGATCAAGTGTTACCGCATGTTATTGGATATACTGCAAATTATATCGAAGATAATTTAGATTGAGTTTCAGCAAGATTGAGCTCCTTCGCAATACGCTTTGTTTGTTCGACATCTTGATTAAAGATATCTATGTCAGTGGATTGGAGGAAGGAAGCCACAGTCATGGTTGTTTTGAAGCTCAAAATGTCGATTTTTCACAAAAAAACACTACAAGTGCCATGAAAACACCACTTCATTTTCAAATGCTTAGTTAAGAATATTTCGAGAACTAATGCATAAAATGAAAAAATAATTACTGTGCTGAAATCAGTATGAAAATACCTTTCCAATGAAGTATCACTCACCCCATCTTCCCTATTCAAAAATTGGGGGTAGTAGCAAGGGTTGAAGCGCTATGCGTCCGTAACCTACATCTTAAGTTGTCCCCCTCGAAACAGAAATCGACCTGTCCGAGCATTTCTATCGAAAAAATTTATTTCGTCTGTAATCTCGTCTGTTTCGTTTTAAAATGGCCACCCTGTATTTCGAGAACTAATGCATAAAATGAAAAAACAATTACTGTGCTGAAATCAGTATAAAAGTACCTTTCAAATGAGGTATCACTCACCCCATCTTCCCTATTCAAAAATTGGGGGTGAGGGTTGTAGTAGCAAGGGTTGAAGCGCTATGCGTCCGTAACCTACATCTTAAGTTGTCCCCCTCGAAACAGAAATCAACATGTCCGAGCATTTCTATCGAAAAAATTTATTTCGTCTGTAATTTCGTCTGTTTCGTTTTAAAATGGCCACCCTGTATATCGGAATTAAATCGAAACAAACTCACATTATCCGGGCCATATTTTGACCCTCGCTTCTGCAGAGACCTCTGCCTGTCCAGAACTATGGGACATATGGCTGTGGGCGGAAGAATATGTACAGCATGTTCTCCCAGTCCGCATTCTGCCTTCACTTGGGAAACACATTTGTTGTGAAGCTGCAAAAGATCGTAATTCCTCAGTTTTCATCGTCTACAAAACGGATCAGCTTTATGAAAAGGTTAGGTTAGGTCTATGACATAATCGTTTGACAGTAGTTCTATAATTTTCAAGTTGGCTCACGAAATAATCTGCGGCCTACTAAATCTAACAGGCCAGAAGGTTAGACGTTGCCGTTGTTACCAGCAGCGTGTCTAGTGACACGCGTAGATATAGAAAGTATACGGTTTTCTTGTGCAATTCGCACTGTTTTCGATATAATTTCGAATTAATTTCAATTCACAATTAAATGAAGAACTGTAGGGAGGAAAACAAAACAGCATTTCGTTTATCTGTGGATAATTTCTTAATATTTTATCGCAAATAATCCTGAAATCACCACGAGGAGGTAATTGTTGTATTGAGTTCCACAAGATTACAATCAGAATGAAAATTATTTTACTCTCTGAAGCGAATAAAGTAGGTGAATGAACATCAAAAGAGGAAAAAAAGTCACAAATATACATCTCACCTAATAACCACTTGAAATTAGAAATGGGTACGTTTACTTCGTCTTTGAATAAGACTTCAATTCTCAAATTACTCAAGATCTCAAACCCCGATGATACTTCCGGAAATGCCCCCTCAAAATGTATATTGTACAACTGAACAAAGACATTTTCTTCAACGTTCGAAAAGAAGTTGAAAATTGCCTTGTCTTTGAAATGACAACAAAAGTCGGAAAATCGATCTGATCTTGTTTGTCCAAATCGGTGTAAACATTATCATAATGGACAACTAATTTTTGTCTCCGTTCCTCAGGATCAGTTCTTTTCGGAGTAACCTAAGATGCCATGTAACTCGGTCGATTTGGGAAAATTGAAAGAAATGCATCATCAGTTAATTTAGGAATTTTTCGGGGTATATTAATGAGTAAACCTTCGGCGGGTGGATAAGAGTTATATCTCAAAATATGGGAATCTACAAAATGTTTCATACAAACTACAATGTCATCGTTGACTTTGAAACTTCTTTCTCTATGAATTGCGTTAAGCCATTTTCTTCTCCTCGCGGGATCTTCCGGGAATCTAAATACCAAAACATTCTGATTAGTAGATTTATATAGTTGTTTTTGCAACCGGGCACGAGGCCTAGTACTCAAATCGAAGATTCCCAAATGAAATTTCAATAAATATTAAAATGAGAAACCTTCCTGTTGATGATCCTTCCAGATATGAACACTAAAAGTCGAAAAATTCAATCACAAACCCGATACACACTGTTCTTGCAACTGCAACACTTATTTTCACTTTATTTATTGATTGAAAAACCGATCGCACGAACACGAAAAAAACACAAACCTTTTTACACGTTTCCCGGTCGAATTTCTGATGCGAACTATCACATGTTACGCTTCAAAATAGAATTGCAAGTGCAAAGTCGTAACACTCTGAACCTGGTACAACCCTATGTGGGCGTTCCGGCAACGTCGCATTTTAAAGCAACATTCTGGCCTGTTAAATATCGTAGGCCGCGAATAATCGTATTACCAGTAGTTCTATAATTTCAAAGATGGCTGCCGGGCAAATGTCGAGATATAATCAGAGAATACTAACCGTAATTTGGCACCATCTGCAGTGAAGTCCAGTTATGCCTCCTTTCACAGGCTTCCGACATCTCGCGCATTTCCCGTGACAATTTCCTTCCACCCAGAAGTGATTCAAGGCTTGCGAGCATTTTTTACTTTTTACATAGGTCGCTATACAGCTCGCCGGGGCTCTGTGCACGCATCTTTCGTGCACCGTGAATTTACAAACTGGAACAGAGGAAAACGGATCAGTTATAGCGAGTGAATACTGGAACGAAGTCGATAATTTTTGAAGCCAGAAAAAAAACAAGTGTGGCACTCGAGGACTGCCGTGGTAAAGTTATTGCATAGCATCTAATCAAAAATAAGAACGTAATATTGTTGATTTAAAATATTTCTTTATCTTATAATATATGTAGGTTATTCAGGAATGTTTATCATTGAAACTATAGGTTTATGGTAACTGAAATAAGAAACATAAGTTTGAGACTTAATGTCTTCTAAATATCTGGAAAATACCGCGTTTATAGTGGTCCCATATTTTGTTGTGGATTTTTGTGGATCATTATTCATTTTTAAATTCAACTTTTCCGAAAGAAAAAGAGTCAACCTCTCTGATTTTTTATCAGCGAAGTTAATGTTGAAATCGCCAGCCAAAAGATAAGTGGAAATTTATTACCATTTGTACCAAGTATTTTCGACCCTTCTTCAGTGTACTCCAGTAGAGTGCGATGAATAAAATGCTCTATCTCGTCCAATTTTGGATTCGGAGAAATGTAAATTGCTACCATGATTATGTATAGGCCATTTCTAAGTTTGCATAAGCATGCACAAATATCTCCAACAAATGAGCGTCTAACATTAACATCGCTAACGTCTTCAATATTTATTTCGATATTCGGAGTCATAGGGCCGGTTTTACAATCGAAAGTTAACCTTTATGGTTAGGTTACCCGGGTTACCGGCACTCGATGGTTAACTCGTACCTGGCGTTTTACAATAATTTTACCGATGGAGGTTTCGTAACTATGAGTTGAGTTTAAATTTTATTAAGTTGGTAGAAAAAAATGGTTCTTTTGATCTAAATGGTAGGTCGGACGCATTAACAAATTTATAAGACGTCATATTCATCAAAAGATCTGAGGCGGCCAATTTCGAAAAAATTACGGACAAAGCAAAGTCAGCCTCTAAATTCAAAATTTCATTTTTATTTCACATAATTTATTTTGTAAGTCTGAAGGACTTAGCTCAATTGCCTTAAATGCAGCTATTTATTTATTTTATTTTCAAGAGGAGTATCTAGAATGAATATCTTACGTCGAAAATTGGCATTGATGGATAAGAAATGTGCCTTGCAGAATATTAAAATCGATGATTGATTTATACAAGAATATATTCAAAGTTTTTTATTTCAGTTTAATAAATGTTTCCACAGTTTTGTCTATGCATACATGAGTTCAATTATTTCTGTTATTCAATCTTTTGAAATACATGTTTATGAAGGTATCTCTAGTAGAAGTACTTGTATTATGCCTTTGATCGGGAAATTCTGAAAGATCAACATTTATAGTGAATTCTACAGCAGCTTCTCCTTCATCATTGAATGGAGGGATCAATTCTTTTTGGTCACATCCTATGTTATGAAGAAAGGCTGTTGCCACAATCACAGCTTGAGCTGTATCTAATTTGACACTCATTCCCATGTCAAGGGCTGGAAAGCGACGTTTCCACAGAGCATACTGTCTCTCAACGAAATTTCTTGTACGAATGTGTGATTCGTTAAATAAGCTTTCAGAAGGTGTCCTTGGATTTGCTTAAGGTGTAATTAAATAAGGCTTAATTCCATAGCCACTATCTCCTACATTCTTATGAAAAAGAGAGCTAAAATAATACAATAAATGTATTGCATTTTAACTACCTTCTAGTTGGATGAGCTATCAAATGTTCTATTTGGCTGAGAATATCAAAAACGCATCTTTTTGATAATCTGAATCGTTTGAAAAAATCATCATCGTCGTAAATATCGAAATAATTTGGTCTATGACGGATCACTTTAGGACATTGTTTAATAAGTCAGTGGTCTACGATAATCCTCTTCATCACTGCTATAAGCGTTTATATCATAACCCATTAAATCCATATTAACAGAAAATCTGAAGTGTAATTATCAACCAAAATAAATTTTGAATCAAAGAAAAACGAAACAACATTCGTTTTTAGGTTATATACATATACATTTTTGAATAATTCTATGGTTCTTGAATTAACTTCAGGTTTACCCACACTTTCGGTGTAGGTTAAGTTAACTGATAGTTAACCACGTTTCGTGCGATTGTAAAACGCCTAACCTGCAAAATTTCCTTAACCTAAAGTTAACCTTCGATTGTAAAACCGGGCCATAATATAAGTAAAATTATTACTATTTTGGTGAATAGCTACGGCACCTTTTGGAACAGTATCTCGTTCGAATTGAACAACACAATTGGAATTAGGTATTTCAGTCGGATTATCACGCGTCATGCATGTTTCGGTAAGAAGTAACACATTGGTTTTTCTCGTAACTGAATCTTGTAAATCGTATTTGTGACTACGTAGACTTTGGTAATTGAAAGTCATTATTGAAATGCCATTTCTATTACTAATGAAATCTAAGACACTTTGAGCTTTCGTCTGAACACTATTTAAAGACAGTCTTTTGAATTCTTGCAGCTTGCCTTCGATTATGATAAAACTTGAATACAGAATTATCATTTTTTTCGTAATACACAATTTTTCAATATTACTCACCCGAGAGAGTACAACATAGACAAGTTCCTGAGAATGTGATTTACTATACTCATATACTATTTCGTCAAAAGTTCCACCTTGCGACTTATGCATAGTTAGAGCAAGAGCTGAAGTTAATGGAAAATGTTTGCGTTTGGCTATCCATTTTCTATCCGATGATAATGAAATATTTGCCGTTCGTAATTCAAAGGAAACAGCGAGATTGCCGACTCCATTTTGCACTGCCAGAGTGGCTGCACGCATCCGTCTAGTCGAAAGCACCCAAACACCGTGCCGAAGTCTGCCGAACTGAACCGACGATACACGGCTGTGTTAGGTTTTTTCGTTACGGAATTTCTACATTCGGTCGCCGCGCTCCAAGCCTGAGATAAAAGCTATGCAATAGCTTAATAATGGTAATTCTATGATCGTAAACCACGAGGTCTGAGACTGATAAGTCTCAAGTAGATACTTACAAGTGCAACATAATCCTTTCTTTCCAAGGCCGACCAACATATTCAAGCATAGGTTGCAGTATGCCGGTCTGTTGAAATGTTTCAGACGCCATAAGTGATTGCCGTCCTCTTTGACGTTTTGATCCAGACCGAGGAGGACCAGAAGCGGAATGGTGGTCAATCCACCGCGTTTCCACTCTTCCAAGGACACCGTTCCATCAGCGTCGTAGTCGATCTCCACCATCATGTCCTGGAGGATCTGTTGAATACAATAAATAGGTTGAGTTAGACTAGAAAATGGGTGGAACTCATTATTTCTCCAAGATTTAAGGTCGGTATCATAGACGTCTCGACCAAGAATTGAAATTCAGCCTCAGATTGAAGGCATACATACATCGGTCTTCAAACTGGGATTGAATTTCAATCGTCGTTCAGTAACTCAAAAATGACTTAAGATATCTATGATTAAATTTCTGATATACCTATTATTATTTTCAGAAATAGTTGTTTTTGTATCTGGTGCGCGAAATGCTACTTTGGTGATCGAGAACTGATAGTCGCATTCACCGAAGTATTTCGCGTATGAGATGCAAACAAAATTTTTTCTACAAACGTCAAAAAAATTGTTCTGATAGTATATAACATTACTAGCAAGGTAAGAGGGTTTTCACTGGCGAATGGAGGATATAACTGACGAGCCGCAGGCGAGTCAGTTACCTCCTTGAGCCAGTAAAACCCGTTACCTTGCGTGTATTGTTTTATATTTTATTTGTTTCTCATTTGTAAAAAATTTAGATAAAAAATCTCAATAATTTGTCGCAAATGTCGTAAGCTATGGAAGCGTTGCCATGAACATGTCTGTTTATTTTTTTTTACATTTGTTTTGACGAAAGCGAAAATGAATGTACCAAAAAAAATTATTGAGGCAGCCAGCAGTGTAGCATCAAGTTCATTACCTGTATAATCAGCTTCAAGGTACGCGCGGGAATACGACGACTTCAAAAAGTCGCAAAACAAAAATAATGTGATTGGGGTAACTGAAGATGTTTTGTTGGTCTACTTGAATCAACTATCAGCTAGATTCAGCCCTAATACTTTATGGGCAAAATGGTCTATGCTGAAAAGCTGCTTGGAAATAAAAGAAAATGCCCCTGTTCGCAAGTTTGTTTTCCTTAATAAATTTATTGAAAAATATGACGTTTTGTTGTCATTTGCAGATTTCAAAAGGTAATAGCGTTTCTGAAACGAAAAAATGAGCGTTATACGCCAAAAAAGGCCAAGGTATTAAGTAAAGAAAAGGCTGAACAATTTCTTTTACATGCTCCTGATGACCAGTGGTTGCTGGCGAAAATTGTAACAATATTTGGGATTTTTGGATGTTGTCGATGTGACGAAATTCTCTCCTTAAACATGAATGATGTAGAAGATATGAAAAAATACGTTATTGTGACATTGCGGCAAACAAAAAATTTAACAACAAGAAGATTCACCATAACCGATGATGGCTGCCGCTTCAAGCCCTGCATGTTATACAGAAAATATGTAAATCTTCGGCCTCCTGGAACAGAACTTTGACATACTGACATGGAATGTGCATTTCTCTTAATGCTGGCCAGCACGCTATTGGTGGTGTCCCAAAGCAAATAGCGAAATATTGAGGTTCAAAAGACCCAGAGTTATACACCGGCCACTCTTTTCGCAGAGATCTTTTAGCACTAAAGCGTGCAGGAGGGTGGAAGAGCACCGAAATTGCGATGATTTATGTCGATGATTCGGTCAACAAAAAAATCGAAATGTCTAGCAAATTATTTGGTAGTGAGGAGAGTACAAATGTTCTGCAGTCCTCGAGTTCAGCAGTTTCTGAGTCAACAGATGGTTCATCATCATCAGTATCAACTCTTTCATCATCAAAAATCTGTGTTACTGGAAATAACAATTGTACCATGATTTTCAAAATATACGACGATAAAACAAAATTTCCTAATGTAAATAATACTACTAACTTGAAAAAATTTTGCAAGTTAACTGTCAGTTTTACAAGTTAGTTACTTGATAAATTAAACTTTCTTGATTAATATTGTGTTTTTGGAAACTGACATTCACAAATGAGAAACAAATAAAATAAGTAACATGCTTAGCTTAATATGAAAAATAGTATTGGACTGGCTTAAACTGTTTTTCCAAATCAAGTTATTACTGTAACTATGGAAAAAAATGGCATTTGTTGACAATTGTTTCGAAGTGACAGTTCTTGATAATTATTTTGGAGTGACTTTTTATTCGCGTCAATTTCGTGCGTGATATTTATAACTACAAAATAATGGAAATTTCGAGCGACGATGAAGTAAGCAATACCCCACCTAACTTGACAGATGCGGCCAATTCAGTAATTTCAAATCTAGCAATTTAAAGAGTGGTGTGAAGCAAATAAAGCCAGAAAAATATCCGAAAATGTGCTGTTGGCATATTTTGCAGAGGAGTCTAAGAAGCTGAAGTCCTCCACGTTATGGGCAATATATTCTACGTTGAAAGCAACATTCAATGTTGAAGAAAACGTGGATTTTAAGAAATTCACCAAGTTGGTTCCATAATTGAAAAAATTGTCAGTTCGAAACCATCTTAAGAAATCTAAGGTATTGACTAGAGAGGAAGTTGAACAATTCATGAGAGAGGCAGATGATGATACCTATTTGTTGGTTAAGGTAAATTTCTGATGATTGTTTTATGTGTTTTTTAAATTACTGATTTCCTTTAAGGTTGTTTTGATACTGGGTATTTCGGGTGTTTGCCGCTGTGAGGAACTCACTAAAATGACGTTCGATGACATAGAAGATGAAAATCCATTTTGATTGTTAAAGTACCCGATACAAAAACGAATATACAACGAATTTTTACAGTTTCAAATTTAGATTATACTGACATTTACCGAAAATATGCTGCTCTTCGTCAAAGTTATGCTACCAGTCGCCGATTGTTTTTGAGGTATCAAAATAAGAGATGTTTTAACCAAGTTGTTGGATTAAATAGTATTGGAAAGAACATAAATTACCAAATCTTGATTCCTACACGGGCCATTGTTTTCGGAGAACATCAGCCACACTCCTTTCTAATACGGGGGCCGATATATGTGTTTTGAAGCGACATGGAGGATGGAAATCTTCGACTGTGGCCGAAGGATACGTGGAAGATTCTATCAACATTAAAATTCGAATATCAAATAAAATTTTAGACTGTGAATTTTCAGGATCGAGAGCTGTCCGCTCTACGGCAGCTGCTTGCAAATCAAAAATTGATAGTCTTCCAACTCCCAAAACTACGATATCAGGAGCTGAATCTTGGTGATGAAAACTTAGTAGATTGTTAAAGTGACAATAATCAATTGAATTTACTAGCGTTGAAAAATGAGCGATATAGAATCTTCGGAAGATAATGAAATTCAAACAGCCTGGGAAATCGGTTGTTCTTCAGTTATTCCTGAGAAATCTAAAATCCGCTACGAGAGTACATACAATACTTTCAAGGAATGGATTCAGACTAAAGGCAGCCAAGTCAATGAAAAAGTGTTACGGGCCTATTTTGTTCGAAGAATAGAAAAGCTGAGATCACCTGGAATTCTTTGGGCGGAATATTCAATGCTGAAGAGCCCAATATTTTTGAACGACGGTATTGACATATCCAAGTTTGAAACGCTTATAGTATTCCTCAAAAGAAAATCTATTGGTTACAAACCCAGAAAATCTGCTGATTTCACAAGAGAAGAAATGAATAAATTCTTAAAAGAAGCATCAGATGATATGCTTTTAATTATTGAGGTATTCTTTTATTAATATAATAGTGCTTTATAAACTAATTATGTCCTTTCAGGTGGGAATGATATTAGGTATATCAGGGGCGTGTAGAAAAGAAGAGTTGTACAACATGAGCGTCAAGGACATAGAAGATCGGGAATCATTTTTAATCGTGAAAATTCCCAACACAAAAACCAACATTCAGAGAACATTCACAGTCATCGATCGAAATAATGATATCAATTACCTGGAAATATATAGAAAATATTTCCGTCTGCGTCCACAAAATGCGAAGAGCGAGCATTTATTTTTGAGATATCAAAACGGAAAATGCAGTAATCAATTAATAGGAAAAGGAACAATTGGAAGTTGGCCGTCAAAAAATGAATTGAGAAAATCCAAATGCCTATACTGGCCACTCTTTTAGACGCACTTCGGCTACAATTTTAGCTAGGGAGTAGATGTATTAGGACTAAAACGACACGGTGGATGGCGGTCTTCGACTGAGGCTGAAAGTTAAGTTGAGGATTCCCTGGAAAATAAACTAGACATTGCTGAAAAAATTTTGCATACTACAGAACGTAGCGAGTTGCAACATGAAATGTTGAATTCAGCAGAGGTTTCTGTGAATTCGGCTACTACTCAATCCAGTGCTATTTCCATCAGCAATTGTAAAAATTGTACTTCCACTTTCAATATTAAATGAACTGAATTCAAATTGTTTGTGTTATTTTTTTATTTCAAAGAATATTCAGTCATTTTCACTTACCGTTCGCTGAACGGTAAGTGATTCACTTGCCGTTCTGTTTACCTTAGCAACCATTAAAAATGATCTACCGATCTAGCAACAAACGCGGTAACTAACAAAATTCGTTCTATCGTACAAAAAAGAGTTTGACATTAGAAGAGTCTTCCGGGCTTATTGGCCGTGGTCTATTAGGTAGGCATCTTCAGAGGATTCTTGGTCTTAGATTGTAACTCGACCGCTGAATTTCCGAAAGTGATGCTGGATTCGATCCGTTGGCCCCACTTATACCCTGATCATTGGCGGGAGAAGGTAGTGGGTTTACGCGCGCGATGTTGATTGGTCCATCGCTTCCACTTCGTATTGGCTTGATTTTGGTCTTTTCCAACACCGGCAACCATGCGCTATGTACCAAAGGGGTTTCTTCCCTTCTGTTCATATTGTTCTTATGTTTATATATCTCAATGGCTTCCAGGTTCATCCTAGGATAGAAACTTTTGCTGTTTGAAATAGCTTCTGCCTTTGAGAAAACAATATTGTGTCCATCTGTCAGAGCATGTTCCGCTAGTGCGGATTTTTCTGTCTGATTGAGTCGACAGCATCGTTCATGCTCCTTAATTCTCGTATTGATACTTCGCTTCGTTGTACCAATGTAGACTTTGCCGCAGTCACAAGGTATCCTGTAAATACCGGGTTGGGAGAGTGGGTCGACTTTGTCTTTGGTAGTTCTGATCATTTGGCCAAGTTTTTGAGTTGGCTTATAGACAGTCTCTATATTGTGGCCCTTTAGTATTCTACCAATTCTATCGGTGACCTTGGGGATATATGGTAAGATGGCTCTTCCATTGGGGGTGAGTTGTGATGTGTTATCATCACGTGTGGAAAGTCTTGGTCACTGCGGCAAAGTCTACATTGGTACAACGAAGCGAAGTATCAATACGAGAATTAAGGAGCATGAACGATGCTGTCGACTCAATCAGACAGAAAAATCCGCACTAGCGGAACATGCTCTGACAGATGGACACAATATTGTTTTCTCAAAGGCAGAAGCTATTTCAAACAGCAAAAGTTTCTATCCTAGGATGAACCTGGAAGCCATTGAGATATATAAACATAAGAACAATATGAACAGAAGGGAAGAAACCCCTTTGGTACATAGCGCATGGTTGCCGGTGTTGGAAAAGACCAAAATCAAGCCAATACGAAGTGGAAGCGATGGACCAATCAACATCGCGCGCGTAAACCCACTACCTTCTCCCGCCAATGATCAGGGTATAAGTGGGGCCAACGGATCGAATCCAGCATCACTTTCGGAAATTCAGCGGTCGAGTTACAATCTAAGACCAAGAATCCTCTGAAGATGCCTACCGCAGTTGTGGGCGAAACGTTAGGTGAAATAATTCCTAATAGACCACGGCCAATAAGCCCGGAAGACTCTTCTAATGTCAATATATCCGGTCGTGAAAGCCTGAAACTATTTAAAAAAGAGTTTTTCTCTAATGCCCACTTGCACCGTCAAATATATGTCTGACTTACGTCCAACTCAAATTTTAAGTTAGGTTCGAGACGCCGATTCTCTTGCACCGCACTTTAAGTGCCACATATGTTGTGACTATTTTGAGCCGCGAATATTCATGGCTTAAACAAGACTTTAGCCCGTCTCAAATATTCAAACCAAAGATTATAGAGTTAGAAAGATAGGAAACGCCCTTGTATCTGTGGTACTAAAATCCGACTACGATTTTTGGCTAGTTTCTTACTTGTGACACATAGATGACGCTGAAAACATTATTCAGTACAGAAAACTATTTCAATAGGCGCGAAATTCGAAACACATTTCTCATAAATTTTCATTTAATTGAATACTTTGTCGAGTTTTTAAAAAAATATCCTGATCGACAAAAAAAAGGAAGGCTCCGCTTTTTGATCAGGATGATCTTTTCTTCTGCATATTGCTTTGAATCAAATGAAATACGCTTCTGGATTCTTTATATTTTTATTTGAAATGATTGTGTTAAATTAACTGCAATACAATAATTATGCAATTGAGTACATTTCAAAAATTTGTTCACATATTAGAGAATTATCATAACAATTTCAAGAACTTGTTGTGAGTGAACTCTCGATAGGTCAAACAGTTGTTCTGGACCCGATTCATACATATCTTACCCAGTCCTGGCTCCTCTCCTGTTTAACCTGTATTCCCTCCTGCCGCCTGACATTCTATCCCCAAGTACATACAGCCTCCAATTTGCCGATGACCTGGTGCTACTGATTGGTGGTACTGACTTGAGTCAGATAACTGATCAGCTTACAGGTGACCTAGACAGACTATACACCTGGATGGCACGTAGAAATCTGTCCCTCTCTCCTGACAAATCGTCGGCGATCGTCTTTTCCAAATGTAGGGCTCCCGCCTCTCTTCCTGATGTCACTTGCTCTGGACAGATTATTCCTTGGAAGTCTACCATCCGCTACCTCGGTGTCCAACTCGAGAGCAATTTCCGCTGGGGCAAGCAGATCGACATGACGTGTGCCAAAACTACGGGGGCACTAAACATTATTAGATCCTTGGGGAGGACGCGATGGGGTTGTCATCCTGCCGTTCTCATCCGAGTGTACAAGGTACTGGCTCTCCCACACCTGGACTATGCCAGCATCCTCTATGGGAGATGCTCGAAACGTAATCTGGAACGTCTTGACAGAACCCAGTATGCCCTTTTGCGGACGGCAATGTCCTTGCTCAGGTCTACTCCCACCAACGCTATCCTCTACGAAGCCGCTCAACAGCCTCTTGCTTATAGACGCAGGTGGTTGGCGTTTAAATATGTGTCTAAGATCTGCAGAATGGAAAATCATCCAGTTCTCAAAATTATTGGCCAACATGAAGATTTAGAACATCTTTGGGCTAGCTCAATCACCCCTCCCCTTCTTCAAGCATTTATCGACCTCTCAGGCCAAAAACACCTCATAAAGAGAATGCGGAACATTCCTATCTGTAACACCCCACTTCATGTCAGACTCAGTAGAGTCCATGTCTTTAATTCAGGCTTACCAAAGTTCTCTATCTTGAACCCTCAGGAATTCTTAGCCTTGGTGTCTGAAAGATTCCCTCGTCATCGTTTGGTTTTCACAGATGCCTCGCTCTCAAGATCCCCCGACTCGGTAGGATATGGGGTATTTTGCTCTGACCCGCTAGTTAAGATTTCAGCACGTCTCCCGGATCATTGGTCCATATATACAGCGGAAATGTATGCGTTGGGTAGTGCTGTTGAAATGATACTACAACATGACATACCAGAAGCATTAATTATATCGGATTCCCTCAGCGTCTTGGAGACACTGAAAACTGGTAATTACAACTCCAACATGGATTGTATCACAGCCAGAACCCTTGGGCTATTGCACTCGGCTTGGACTGCTGGAATTGTGGTTAAGTGCCTCTGGGTACCTAGCCACTCTTATATACATGGCAATGACATCGCGGATCTTCTAGCTAATCAGGGTAGGTTTCAGGATGGCCCTCCAAACATCCCTGCCGGACCTAGAGAACTGTGGCCTCGCTTCTGCTCGGAACTGAAAAAAAGCTGGATCAGCCAGTTCTTTGTTATCTGCGAACAAAAAGGGCGCATCTATGCGGAGTACATCGACCGCAGGTCGTTCCCCTCAAACCCCTGGTTCACGAAAATCAATCGCCCGCGACGATTCTTCACCGTAATTTTACGTCTTAGATGCGGCCATTGTCTAACACCATCCTATCTCTACAGAATAGGACTAAGAGATTCTGATCTGTGCGAGTGTGGAGAAGTAGGAAATATAACTCATCTATTCTTCGGCTGCACAAACAACTCGAGCAAGAGTGCTGAACTGTATACTGCACTTTCTTCACGTGGTTATTCTCGCCCCCTCAATATATATGATGTTGTATTCTCTGAAAAACTAGATGAGCTGGATCTGCTGGTTGATTTTCTCTGTGATAGTGGTTTGATGATATAGTAGCATGCCAAAGCAGCCTAGATTTAACTACCCTTGTGTGCTACTTTTTTCCTTTGTTTTTTTTTTCCTTTGTTTTGCTTGCCTTTTTGCTTGCTGCATGCCTTTTTCCTGTTCACCCCCGCCTATAGATCGCAGTGCATGAGCCTAGCATGTTGTTTGTCCAACTCTGACAGAAAGATTGGTTTACAGTTATCCTGACCTGGGATTGGAATTCCAAGACTCCTGATGCCCCAGGACCCAGGATTAAGGAAAAAGACTAATATTAAACCACTGTGATTGGGTGCATAGTCTTTCAGGCTGAGCCCATATTCAGACCTCTCCAATCAGGGGCATTGCTGGTTGCAGATCAGTCTGTTTGAGAAAGAAGAAGAAGAAGTGTATTTTAACTTCAATGAGTCTAGAGGGTCTAGTAGATGAGTCGAACTGCTGGAAGGGTCGTCAAGGGAACCACCACCTCTATAAGTCGTTCTTCTGACCACCATTGCCTCTATGAGTGGAACTTTTTGATCTAATGAATGAGACCGAAGAAAAGTCGGTTCGCAAACAAATTATCCAGAACAATATATTTTTACCCCGAAACCTCTATCCATTTGACAACACTGAAAATAAAAAGCAATGAACAAGACAATTACATGATAAGAGTTTCAAAACTTACATTTCTATTCTCTTTGGTAATGAAAAGAATGCACATTCAAGATTATTCTTTCTATTATTTCTGCAATAAATCACCATGCATTTCGAATGTCGGCCAGTTTTTAACACAAAATTTATAACAGAAAAACACACGAACCAAGATTATGGAGTGAGCTAGTTGGTACACTTGTAGATTTCGAATTATTTCAGTAGAAAATACGCGAGAAAATACAATCATCCTTCAGCAAAAATATTTATTCAAGTATTTCTTTCAAAATTGACAACAGCCTACTAATAATCTCTATATAATCTATGCCAAATGGACCCTAATTAAATATTTTAACCATAGATCGATTACTTTTGAAAAACAGATGTCGCTGACATCACTGTAGTCGCTTCGTTTCCCATCTTTATACTCTATAATCTTTGATTCAAACGTCAAAAACGAACTTCAGTTTTGACGTGTTGTTTTTGATTGCGTGAATTCAATAATTATTATGGATAGATTCTTATTGAATGAAATTGATGATCTATATGAGGATGATTTCAACATATTAGATATCATTGACTATGGCTTTCCTAGAAGTCTAGAATTTAATAGGGCCGATCACTACTATGATATAGCATTTTTTCGGCGATTTCGTTTGACCAAAAAAAAACTACTCTGCAACTGCTGAGATTAATTGAGGATTTGAGAAGGGAGTTTAAGCCTTGATGATTGTAGGAATCAGAGTGTATCACCGATGAGTCAACTCCTTACGTGCCTCCGACTCTACGCATCAGCAGGACATTTATTGGCTGTAGCCGATTTGATGAAAATCCACGAATCTACAGTATCAAGAATAGTTTTTCGAGTTTCAGTATTCATAAAAATGCCTCAGACAGAAGCAGAATTACGTTCCACCCTAACCCAATTTCACCAAATTGCTGGATTTCCTCGTGTTATCGGAGCAATTGATTGTACCCATGTAATTATTAATTCTGCAGGTACTACTCTCAGGTATTTACTCTTGTGAATATGAAAAGAACTACTTCGATGATATTCCAAAGGTGCAGAATTATGTCATTCAAGTTACGAATAAAGAATTGTTGAAATCAAATCAAATCATTTGCTTCAAATAAAAAAAAAATTAGTTGTACTGTGCCAGTTCGTCAGCGGCCCAAAGTATATGTCGTTCTGTGAATCAGAATACTGAAAAGGAAAATGCATAGACAACTTATCTTATTCGTCTATGAATTCGCGTGTTCTTCTTACTTCGCTGTGCTCAGTGCCGACACAAAACCATATGATCATGTCGCATTTCTATGTCAAAACAAACAAATTCACTGATTTATAAAGTGTTGCCAGATTTGGCATTGCTTAACAAAGTCGTTTCTATTAGATATGCGTTGCAAGATCTGATCCGTTAAGGCGGGGAAAAGCATGACTCAAAATTTAAGGGCGCCTTAGATAAGAGTGTCTTAACCAGAAAACGGTGCAAGTGGGCATTAGTCTTATAGTTCCCCAGCTGCTTTCAGTTAGCTTCGAATTTTGGACACCCCTTACAAGTTCATACCTTCTAGAATTAGTTCTTCTGGTTTCGGGTCTGTCTGCGATTTGAAATCGGTCCAGTGGAATTTCGGAAATTTGCAGCAAAAAACCAATTTTACGTCCGTATAGAGCACAAAAAAGCACGCACCTCTTCGTAATGTTAATGCGGAACTCGCATTATGCCGAAGACTGAAGAAGATCATGTTTTGGAGCGGAGACCCCGGTGGTCGATTCAACGGTATTGCCGTCTCGCTGACCAACTTGAATAATTCATGAACGATTGACGCATTCCTGCATCATAATTCACAGAGAAAAGGTCCTCTGCTCCACTCTCGAGTGTTCCATAAAGCTTTCGATCGTCGCTTCGAGATTCGATAAGCGGACAAATGGGCAGTAGGACGTGTTCGGTCCGATAGCTGGCGCCAGCAGAAAAAAACGCCGATGAGATACTTCAAATTGGAATTGTCAATTGATGACGCGGACATCTGTCATGAAGTCCTCGATCGTATAGTATATAACATTACTAGCAAAGTAAGAGGGTTTTTAGGTTTTTACTGGCGAATGGAGGATATAACTGACGAGCCGCAGACGAGTCAGTTACCTCCTTGAGCCAGTAAAACCCGTTACCTTGCGTGTATTGTTTTATATTTTATTTGTTTCTTATTTGTAAAAGGGTTAGATAAATTCCAAAAAAATCTCAATTATTTGTCGCAAATCTCGTAAGCTATGGCAGCGTTGCCATGAACATGTCTGTTTATTTTTCTTTACATTTGTTTTGGCGAAAGCGAAAATGAATGTACCAAAAGAAATTATTGAGCTAGCAGTGTAGCATCAAGTTTATTACCTGCAAAATCAGCTTCAAGGTACGAGCGAGAATACGACGACTTCAAAAAGTGGCAAAACAAAAATAGTGTGATTGGGGTAACTGAAGATGTTTTGTTGGTCTACTTGAATCAACTATCAGCTAGATTCAGCCCTAATACTTTATGGGCAAAAGGGTCTATGCTGAAAAGCTGCTTGGAAATGAAAGAAAATGCCCCTGTTCGCAGGTTTGTTTTCCTTAAAAAATTTATTGAAAAATATGACGTTTAGCTGTCATTTGCAGATTTCAAAAGGTAATAGCGTTTCTGAAACGAAAAAATGAGCGTTATACGCCAAAAAAGGCCAAGGTATCAAGTAAAGAAGAGGCTGAACAATTTCTTTTGCATGCTCCTGATGACCAGTGGTTGCTGGCGAAACTTGTAACAATATTTGGGATTTTTGGATGTTGTCGATGTGACGAAATTCTCTCCTTAAACATGAATGATGTAGAAGATATGGAAAAATACGTTATTGTGACATTGCGGCAAAACAAAAAATTTAACAACAAAAAGATTCACCATAACCGATGATGGCTGCAGCTTCAAGCCCTGCATGCTATACAGAAAATATGTAAATCTTCGGCCTCCTGGAACAGAAAGCCTAAGATTTTTTTTGACATACCGACATGGAAAGTGCATTTCCCTTAATGCTGGCCAGCACACTATTGGTGGTGTTCCAAAGCAAATAGCGAAATATTTAGGTTTAAAAGACCCAGAGTTATACACCGGCCACTCTTTTCGCAGAACTGGAGCCACTATGGTTGCGGATTCGGGTGGAGATATTTTAGCACTAAAGCGTGCAGGAGGGTGGAAGAGCACCGAAATTGCGATGAGTTATGTCGATGATTCGGTCAACAAAAAAATCGAAATGTCTAGCAAATTATTTGGTAGTTAGGAGAGTACATATGTTCTGCAGTCCTCGAGTTCAGCAGTTTCTGAGTCAACAGATGGTTCTTCATCATCAGTATCAACTCTTTCATCATCAAAAATCTGTGTTACTAGAAATAACAATTGTACCATGATTTTCAACATATATGACGATAAAACAAAATTTTCTAATGTAAAATAATACTACTAACTTGTAAAAATTTTGCAAGTTAACTGTCAATTTTACAAGTTAGTGACTCGATAAAATAAACTTTCTTGATTAATATTGTGTTTTCGGAAACTGACGTTTACAAATGAGAAACAAATAATAGCTTTAACGGACACCAATTTACCATTTACCTTGCCGCAAGAAACTATTCCCTGTGGAATTCATGACACATTAAGCACTTATTCTATATTTTCTCCAGGAAAATATCAAAAGTACTAATATCTCCAGAATCAGTTCAACCGAAAGGATCAAACACAAATTCAATGGGAAATTGGAACAAAGAATGTAAGAGACAAAATTCGGGTCTGCGCATTTACTATATGGAAAATCAAATCACGATGCAATCACCTAATTTTTTAATATCTTGTAGCTACTGACCTACAGAAAAAAAATGTAATAGACGAAATGCTAGTCGAGTAACAGTTTTTGAGCTACATCGAGTCAAACAAGAAGAATACAGGTCAGCGCTTCAGCTAAATGAAAAATTGAATCACTGCGAAATCGACCAATTTTTCAGAATGTTGGTGCTTATGACGTACTGAACAAAAAATGTGAAAGGCAAAAAGCTAATTGATCGACAGTTTTTGGGCTACAACCAGTCAAATTTTCAACTGAAAGGGAAATTGGATCAAGATGAAATCGGGAAATTTTTTGAAATGTTGTTGCTTATGACTTACTGACCAAAAAATGTAATAGGCAAAAGTTAATCAATTGGCAGTTTTTGGGCTACAACCAGTCAAAAATGCACATCTGCGCTTCAACAAAATGGGAAATTGGATCAAGGTGAAATCGGCTAATTTTTTGATATGTTGTTGCTCATGACTCTCTGAACAAAAAATCTTATAGGTAAAAAGCTAATTAATCGGCAATTTTTGGGCTACAACCAGTCAAAAATGCCTATTTGCGCTTCAACTGAATGGGAGATTGGATCAAGGTAAAATGGGCTGATTTTTTTATATGTTGTTGCCTATGACTCACTGAACAAAATCTAATAGGCAAAAAGCTTATTAATTGACAGTTTTTGGCTACAATCAGTCAAAAATGCCCATTTGCGCTTCAACTTAATGGGAAATTGGATCAAGGTGAAATCGGCTAATTTTTTGATATGTTGTTGCTTATGACTTACTGACCAACAAATCTTATAGGTAAAAAGCTAATTAATTGGCAATTTTTGGGCTACAATCAGTTAAAAATACCCATTTGCGCTTCAACTTAATGGGAAATTGGATCAAGGTGAAATCGGCTAAGTTGTTGATATGTTGTTGCTCATGACTTACTGAACAAAAAATCTTTCAGGTAAAAAGCTAATTATCGGCAATTTTTGGGCTATGACTCACTGAACAAAAAATCTAATAGGCAAAAAGCTTATTAATTGACAGTTTTTGGGCTACAACCAGTCAAAAATTCCCATCAGCGCTTCAACTAAATGGAAAATGGGATCCAGGTGAAATCGGCTAATTTTTTGATATGTTTTTGCTCATGACTTACTGACCAAAAAATCTAATACGCAAAAAGCTAATTAATTGACAGTTTTCGAGCTACAGGGAGTTAAACACAAAAAATTCCTATCGGTCTGTAGACCTCTGAAATAAATAATACCAATCATATATTATAATGACAATATGGTGTAAAGTCACTGATATTCATTGAAACTCATGTTCTGAAATCACAGAAGCGAAAACATTCATATGAAGAAAGCTGTACGTTGTACTACAAAATAACTCATTCACCCCAGTTTCTCCCACATTCGCACAAATATTGACGAGAGAAATATCAATAAAGACATTCGAATCGTTCGCATAAAATCCAGAGCCCCGTTACGGCGAAATAACTGAACACATCGATGTTACAGCGTCTTTTCTCCAATCACTGACGGGTTGTAAAACGTCCGTCGAAACAACGAGCACGGTAGGAGAGATTTTACGATTCGACCACTCACCGGCTTCAATTCGGACACGTCCCATCCCAAGTACTCCGCCACTGCCATCATCTGATTTATGATGGAGTCCATCTCGTTCTTGTCCAAGACGCCGTTGCCGTCGGTGTCATAGAGTCTGAACATGACTGCAACACAAGAATCAAAATGATCGATTGATTGGAGGTTGACAGGTGTAAATGGTATAGTAAATGAACTGCTTCACATGAGTTAGGGATATTGACTTAAATTGCAAGAAAATATACACTGCGCACATTCTGAAAATCTCAATTTTAATGAAAGTTAGCTCTACATTGACTTTATAACTTATTTTTTATGTTCTCTCGGGAAGGTTTTGAACGAAACAAGACGCATTAAATGGAAGAAAAATTCAGGATTACACCGAATCTTATGTGAAAGAAGAGAAATTAAAAATTTTCAAAATACTGAAATGCTGATAAGTGATTTAATACTTGGTTTTTCCACCCCTTGCGTTTATTACAGCTCGGCAACGACGTTTCATAAACACAATGAGTGATCTTAAAATGTTCTGATCTAATCCTTCCCAGATTTCTCCGAGTTGGATTCCTAAGTCATTAAGAGTAGCTGGATGATTTTCTGAACTTCTCAGCCTTCTATTGAGGTTGTCCAAAACCTGCTCAATCGGATTGAGATCTGGACTTCTTGCTGGCCATTCCATTCGAGAGACTTCAACCTTTTCAAGGTACTCCTGAATGATGCGCGCACGATGGGGTCTGGCATTATCGTCCATAAAAATGAAATTTTCACTAATGTATGGCGCAAATGGCACTACATGCTCTTCAAGAATGTTCCTTATATACTTATCAGCATTCATAGCTCCATTATCAACGACCACTAGGTCTGTGCCAGCAGTCAAAGATATTCCACCCCATACCATAATCGATCCTCCCCCGAAACCAGTAGTATTCAGGAAATTGCACTGAGCATATCTTTCAAGTGGACGTCTGTATACAAGGGAACGTCGATCACAATGGTAGAGGCACAATCTAGACTCATCTGTGAAGAGAACTCTTTCCTAATCGGCCTCTTCCCAATGGATATGCTCTCTCGCAAAATCCAAACGCGCCCTTCCATGGGCTGGGGTAAGAGCTGGGCCTCTTGCCGCGACACGAGGCCTTAAATCAAATTCTCTGAGGCGATTTCTTATTGTCTGAGTGCTAATTTGCACCCCATGAGTTTGCTCAAGCTGATTTTGAAGGAGGCGAGCGGTTTCAGACCGTTGTCTCAACGAATAAACTCTCAAGTATCGTTCTTGAATGGCAGTTGTTACCCGTGGTCTACCCTGTCCTGGTCTTCGGACATTTATACCTGTCTCCCTGAATAGCTGCAACATTCTGGACACACTTGTATGGGAAACTGCAAACCTTTCTGCAATTCTTGTGTTTGTCCACCCTTGTTCTCGCAAAACTACCGCTTGGGCACATTCCTCTTGGGTCAAATTGCTTGTTTCGCGTTGCATAGCGATCGAGTGTAGAAAATCCAACGAAAGAAAAACTATTGATCACTAGAATTGATCGAGAACAACTGATTTTAGAATGGAGCCAATACATTCAAAATCTGATAATATCATCTTTTTTTATTCCTGCTGGGAAAAAAACATCTGTATTGAAGAAAAACGTTGAAAGTATTTAACATATGCATGCACACATAAATTCTCATCCTTTTTTCAATACTTCTCGCGACAGAAGTTCCGCAGATTCATGCTCAATTCCGATATTGGTTCTCCCGAACGGCCTCTGGAAACTCTTCAACATCGCAAACATCCTCTTCAGCGTTATCCGGGACTTCTGGAGTTCACCCGAAATCGATTCTGGGCCAGACTTGAAGAGTAACGGTCTCTCGAAATTCCGAAAGTTTCGGGAGTCGGCAGTTTCCTCCTGGAAGCTGCAGGAGAACCGAAATGTCAAAGGTCTCCGGGTTTCGATCCGCTCCGGAGGCCTGCAAACTGCACTGCGATTCCCGACAGTTTAATTGTTCGCGTTTCGGCGAATTCTGGATGTAGAAGTAGCGGTACAGATGCTCAAGTTGCGGTGGGTCTGGGTTTTCACGAAAACAGGGTGGGTCAAAGTTCTATACCATTTCCAAATGTAATTCAGGAACCGTCAATGGTATTTCAGATAAGTCAATTCAATTTCAGAAAGAGTCAATTGAATTTCAGACTAGTCAATTGAATATCATAAAACATCAAATGTAATACAGATTAGTCAATTGAATTTTAGAATATGTCATATGAAATTCAGATTAGTCAATTGTATTTCAGAAATCTTAATTTGTAATTCAGAAAGTTCGAATATTATTTGAATTTAAGTCGGATTTCGAGTCATATATTCCTCATTTTCATAATGGTTATCATATCGTCAATCATATATCATCCTATTCAATCAGGTATGTTTCCATGTATGAATAAAACCAACATAATCTGATGAAATCTGCTGGCTCTTTCTTTTCTTCAACACTGGATTTTAGTAAAAATATGCTAAGCCTTCTCAATCGATTCCTCATCTAACACCCTAGCTTCAGGAAGCACATAACACCTAATGAAAATTACTCAAATTGAGTACATATTTAATTGGAGATGCAATTGACGACAGTGTCTGCAGCTGGTGTATTAGCCATGGAGAGACTACGAGGTTCATTCAGAGCGCTTTCAGCAAATGAATGGGTTGAGGGTTTTTTGCAACAGTGGCAAGATATGAGGAACCAGTGATCAGATTGAGAGATCGTCTGTGATAATGCTGCATACCTCTCATAATCACTGTTCATCTCGTTCATTTCTTGAAGTAAGTAATCAAAAGGTAGGTGAATTCTCAGAAATATAAATTGTTTCATTTTCCATGTTATTTTGCTACCTTTTATAAAGTTTGAAAATTTTTCCACGTTTCAGGTCATGAAAATCTATAAAAATATTGCTAATCCTCTCTCACTTTATTCTAATAAGATCTCTATTGCGTTAAACGAATGTATTTGACTCCTCTAAGTTATATATTCAGCTATATTTTTGCAGTTCTCATAGATTTTTCAGATATCTCTAGACTCCTCACATGGAAGTGATTACTTGCTCCAAGAATGAACATTCTCTGTGGTAATAAATACTGATTTGTTATATTCTCATGTGCTTCTCATTATCTTAATCAATTCATCTCATTTCTCAACTATTCACTTCTCATAACACTTGCTGACTATTATTCTTGAGTTTCAGATGAATGAAAATCCTCAAACGCAAAGGTGAATCATGGAATCAGTCTTCCCTCTCAATAAAACCAAGTGACTTCTCTGAAGTATTTGAACGATCAAGTAGCTCAAACATTGAACCTGATTGACAGTCTCAGTCCCTGCCTCACATTGAGCGGTCTCCTCAAATATTGATAAAACAATTCAACTGGTATGATCTCCTCATTATAAATATGAAATTCTCAATTTCATTCATCTGAAGCACTTAGCAAGTAAGATCTCAAGCCTTCTGCTTTCTCGAAACCAACGGGTTGGTGGTTTTAATTCATACATAGTGCTCTCATGTTTTAATCCTCATAATTTTTATTTGTAGCCTCAATTTTTCTGATGAACCACAATCCTGCTTACTAAAAGCAGTTTGTCACTCTAAATGTCGTCGCAATTTATTAATTAGCATTCTCTTTATAGACCAACGTTATAGATCATAAATATTGATTTCTCAATCATGATATTCTCACATTTTTAATAATCTCAATGAAGAACAGACTTAGACTACTAAGTTTTCAATACACGTATCTCCTCTAAGGCTTGATCTCACTTTTATTACAACTCAGCCTACTCTTACAATTCATTATTCAACCTTCTGTTTTTCTGATGAAATAAAGAGGCTCTCGCAATCAATTTCAATTGCATCATCACTGTAAACGTTGTGTTTAATTTTGAATTAACGGAACTATCTCAAAGTCTAAGTCTGACTTCATCTGACCTCTGATTTTGAACATCTCTACATTAACTCTGTTTTTAGTTGAATAATTCACTCTGAGTTTATAGATGACTTTAATATCTGTATTTTTTACTGTATCAGCTTCATGGCGGGTGACTTATTCATTTTATGATTGTGAATGATGTCAATAAATGTTTTTACACTACCATCTCCAACTCAATTATCTGGATACAGTCCTTCACAGTAATTAACAAAATCAAAACAACACCGATTTTGAACACTGACACTTTTTTCATTGCAATCCAAAAGCGTACTTTGTATTTTCTCAAGGGGTTTCCTTGCTGAGCTCTACCATGAAGATGTGTTTTTTCTTATGGAAACAATAGTTTGAATTGGCTTAGAAAGAATCGCCATTTTTTCCCGTTTCGGAAATATATCATACATCATACATCGCCCTCAGATTAATTCAGATATCAAGAAAAATATAGTTTGTATGTGAAATTAGAAGTATTGAGTATTAAGTAGGCTGAATCACAGAATAATATTTTTCATTTAAAATAGTTATCATCGACATGAAACGTGTTCTCTATGATAACGATGATGCACATACTTACATTCTAACTTATCTTCAGGCCTTCCAGCTTCAAGTAGAGACAAATAGCAAACGATGTCCTTCAAAGAAACCTTCACCGTATTCACGTCTAGAGTGCTTGTTTTTCTAACGATATGTCTGACTTCTGGAACAAAGACATGGTTTCAATTACATGAGAGCAAGTTCCTCATGAGGTAAAACGAAAATGCTGTTGATTATCTTGTGGCAAACTTGGCCTAGTTCTAGTCTCCTGAGTTAGTACGTTGTGTACAGCCTGTATGAAAAGATTGGCAAATTTGATGGAAATAAAAAAAACATGTGTGGCACTCGAGGACTGCCGCGGTAAAGCTATTGCATAGCATCTATTCAAAAATAGGAAAATAATATTGTTGATTTAAAATATTTTTTTATTTATCTTACAATACATGTAGGTTATTCAGAAATGTTTATCATTGAAACTATTGATTGATGGTAACTGAAATAAGTAACATGAGTTCGAGACTTAATGTCTTCTAAATATCTGGAAAATGCCGCGTCAATAGTGGTCCCATATTTTGTTGTGGATTCTTGTGGATCATTATTCATTTTTAAATTCAATTTTTTCGAAAGAAAAGTTGCCAACCGCTATGATTTTTTATCAGCGAAGTTAATGTTGAAATCGCCAGCCAAGATAAGTGGAAATTCATTTCCATTTGTACCAAGTATTTTCGACCCTTCTTCAGTGTACTCCAGTAAAGTGCGATGAATAAAATGCTCTATCTCGTCCAATTTTGGATTCGGAGAAATGTAAATTGCTACCATGAATATGTGTAGGCCATTTCTAAGTTTGCATAAGCATGCACAAATATCTTCAACTAATGAGCGTCTAACATGTACATCGCTAACGTCTTCAACATTTATTTCAATATTCGGAGTCATAATATTAGTAACATTATTACTATTTTGGTAAATAGCTACTCCACCTTTTGGAACAGTATCTCGTTTGAATTAAACAATACAATTGAAAATAGGTATTTCAATCGGATTATCACGCGTCATGCATGTTTTGGTAAGAAGTAACACATTGGTTTGTCTCGTAACTGAATCTTGTAAATCGTATTTGTGACTATATGTAAACTTTGGCAATTGAAAGTCATTATTGAAATGTCATTTCTATTACTAATGAAATCTAAGACACTTTGAGGTGTCGTCTGAACCCTATTCAAAGACAGTCTTTTGAATTCTTGCAACAAAGATGCAGTAGATGCAGCTTGCCTTCGAATATGATAGAACTTAAATGCAGAATTATCATTTTTTGTCGTAATATACAATTTTTTTATATTAGTCTCCCGAGAGAGTGCAGCATAGACGAGTTCCTGAGAATGTGATTTACTATACTCATATACTATTGCGACTCATGTATAGTTAGAGCAAGAGCTGAAGTTACTGGAAAATGTTTGCGTTTATCTATCCATTTCCTATCCGATGTTAATGAAATATTTGCCGTTCGTAATTGAATGGGAACAGCGAGATTGCCGACTCCATTTTGCACTGCTAGAGTGGCTGCACGCATCCGTCTATTCGCAAGCACCCAAACACCGTGCCGAAGTCTGCCGAACTGAACCGACGATACACGGCTGTGTTAGGTTTTTTCGTTACGGAATTTTTACATTCGGTCGACGCGTTCAAAGCCTCAGATAAAAGCTATGCAATAGCTTGAAAATTTCTCTGATTTAAGGAATTGTTTTTCATTCATCTTGAGAAGGTCTTTACATAAGTGAATGTAGAAATCGTAGGGTCCATTCGACGCACCCTGTATCAGGTCGGGAAAAAGCCATTGCGTAGATTGAGCATCGTAAATTTCCCGAGGACTGCAACGTCGAGCAAAACGACCGTCTCAGCTGGCTCAGTAGCGTACACTAAAGATGAGCGATATTTCACTACCGGTGATTTACTCACGGTGATTTTCAAATCACCGATCACTGCGGTGATCGAATTCCTAAACACATGGTGATTGTGATTGTCGGTGATTTTCACGTTGGTTCTTTCCGTCAGTGATTGGGATTGCGATCACGTTAGAAACTCACGTACTACGATGGTGATTTTTGGAAGGGGATCACTTACGAGAGTTATGAATGTTATGATTCAATTTCATGCTGTTTTTATTGTCGGTGATTTTCACGTTGGTCCTTTCTGTCGGTGATTGGGATTGCGTTCGCTTTAGAATGTTAGATACTCGGATATTATGTTTGATATCGCGATTTCAGAAGAATCTTAATGCCGAACAAGTAAAATAAGGTTCAAAAAGGGATCGATTTTCTCGAAAAAAAAATTTTTATATACCATCTAGATAATACCATTCCGTTAATCCCAATTTTATGTGAGTTGCGAGGTTATTCTCAGAATTTTTTTAAGGCTTACGCTCAGTTGTAGGAACGTCCATTATACTTTAATATTTTTTAAAATTTCAATACAACATTGAATAGGAAATTCTATTGACAGTAGCCAAGGAATCGTTGTTGCATGGAGGATTGAAATTTTAAAGAATAATTTAATTATACATTTCTGAAACTGTGCTCTAAATGCACTTTTTATAGTGTTTTCCCCAGACTAGACTATTTTTGTTAATTTTTAAGACTTGGTATTCTCATACAGATATGAGGTTCAAGACATTCTTTTGATGACCAACTTTCCAAAATGTTTAATTCAGAATTTGTATTCACTTGTAGTTGTTAGTCAAATCCAACTAATAACCCTACCTTCTCGAAATCACCGGTGATCATAATCACCGTCCAAAAGAACGGTGATTGACAGATCACTATCACGAATCACGACGTGATTCTGAAATCACCGACTAGCTCATCTCTAGCGTACAGGGTGATTCACTTATCTTGGTAACCCCAATTTTCTCGAAAACGTCCGAATATTTTTTCATTCTGTGAATGGCGTTTGGAACAAGGCAATGTCGACTTGAGATGCGCATAAAAATCTGCGGAATGAATAAAGACGCCAGGCGTCGCGGCGCTATCAAAAATTTTTTCTCCAGGGACATACCTCTTTTATCATGTCATTCGAAAGATAATTTTATTCCGAATTTTTTTTTCGAATACAATTTTTATCGATTTCTAACCGTTAGCGATCTGCAGCGTGTTTTATATTGATTCTATTCCATTTATTTTTTTCTGTATTGTGGTAGTATGCCTTTATTTAGAGACATAGATGTGATTTTGTGATTTGAATTCAAGAAGGCTAGTTTTCTGGTCAATGTGCTCCTTCAAATAAGATGAAATATATGGCTACAGCAAGATGGGGCTTCATGCCACCACGCTGCCATTCTCAAGAGATATTTAGATCAAGAATTCGGAAAAAAATGGATTGAAACCAATGGACCCATCAGATATCGCCAGACCTAACGCTCATGGATTACTTTCTGAGGGGTCGCCTTGAATATATGGTATACCAAACTGATTCTAATAACTTGGACTATTTGAAAATGAAGATAAGAAACTCATGTGCCCAAGTGGACCCCTATATTTTGACCAAAGTAATGAAATAATTTATGTATGGATCATAATGGCCGGTATATAGTACATATTATTCGAAATTTTTCGTTTGTTATTAAAAAAAATGTTTATTATCATAAGATATAATATTTAATGAATAAAATAATAGAAAAATAGTTACAAAGCCTCCGTCATTTTACGGAACATAATCAAATTTAGGTCATCTAGCCATTATGATTCATACACAAGTTATATCATCTTCCTATTTCATCATAAGTCACTTTGGACAAAATATAAGGGTCCATTCATTTTCGAATTCTTAATCTCAATATCTCTTCACAATGGCAGCGTTGTGACATGGAGCCCCATCTTGCTGTATTCCCATATTTGATCTTATTCAAAGAGGCAAATTGTTTAGAAAACTTACCTCCTTGAATTCAAGGCATTAAATCATATCTATGTCTCCAAATCAAGGCATACTACCACAATACAGAAAAAAAATAAATGGAATAGAATCAACATAAAACACGCTGCAGATCGCTGACGGTAAGAAACGGACAAAAATTGTTTTCGAAAAAAAAGTTCAAAATGAAATTATCTTTCGAATAACATGATAAAAATGGTATGTCCCTGGAGAAAAAATTTTTGATAGCGCCGCGACGCCTGGCGTCTTTATTTATTCCGCAGATTTTTATGCGCATCTCAAGTCCACATTGACTTGTTCGAAACGCCATTCACAGAATGAAAAAATATTCGGGCGTTTTCGAGAAAATTGGGGTTACCAAGATAAATGAATCACCCTGTACACAACCCCTCACTCACTATCTAGGTTAATACCCCACATATTCAAATTACGCGTGAGAGGTCGTGTTATTCCGCCCTAACGAATTAAATCGTGTCGAAACTTAACGCGGCTCGGTATATCTCGCATTACCCGTTTAATTTGTAGGCACATGCTGGCGATTACGGGGCAAGAAACTCCCGCTTCAGAATTCATAACGATCTATTTTGGAGGATCAACGTTCTGATTTTTCGCGGATGAGGTGTCGAGAATCTGGAGCGGCACAGCGGAATTATTAATGGCGATTCTTGAGCCTCAACACACCTCGAACTATTCCAGACTTGAGCCTTTTCCAACCATAATGGAATAAAATTCTTTAAATGTTCGAGAATGACAAAAATATAATTTTCAACATAAAAGAACCAATTCACAAACAAAGATGCACTGAAAAGTACAAAATAACTGCGTTTTTACGACAGGAGAAGGTAGATAAGTAGATGAGTACCTACCAAGTTAAAATAAACATCAACAAATACCAATGCTCAAAGATTATAGAGTATAAAGATGGGAAACGAAGCGACTACAGTGATGTCAGCGACATCTATTTTTCAAAAGTAATCGGGTTATGGTTAAAATATTTAATTAGTGTCCATTTGGCATAGATTATATAGAGATTATTAGTAGGCGGTTGTCAATTTTGAAAGAAATACTTGAATAAATATTTTTGCTGAATGATGATTGTATTTTCTCGCGTATTTTCCACTGAAATAATTCGAAATCTACAAGAGTAGCACCTAGCTCACTCCATAATCTTGGTTTGTGTGTTTTTCTGTTATAAATTTTGTGTTAAAAACTGGCCGACATTCGAAATGCATGGTGATTAATTGCAGAAATAATAGAAAGAATAATCTTGAATGTGCATTCTTTTCATTACCAAAGAGAATGGAAATGTAAGTTTTTAAACTCGTATCATGTCTGTCTTGTTCATTGCTTTTTATTTTCAGTGTTGTCAAATGGATAGAGGTTTCGGGGCAAAAATATATTGTTCTGGATAATTTGTTTGCGAACCGAATTTTCGTCGGTCTCATTCATTAGATCGAAAAGTTCCACTCATAGAGGCAATGGTGGTCAGAGGAACGACTTATACCTAGAGGTTGTAGTTCTCTTGACGACCCTTCCAGGAGTTCGACTCATCTACTAGACCCTCTGGACTCATTGAGGTTAAAATACACTTGGTAAGATATGTATGAATCTGGTCTAGAACAACTGTTTGATTTATCGATGGTCGATTTATCGAGAGTTCACTGTATGAACAAGTTCTTGAAATTGTTATAATAATTGTCTAATATGTGAACAAATTTTTGAAATGTTCTCAATTTCATAATTATTGTATTGTAGTTGATTTAACACAATCATTTCAAATAAAAATATAAAGAATCCAAAACGTATGTCATTTGATTCAAAACAATGTGTAGATGGAAAATATAATCCTGATCAAAAAACGGAGCTCTGCTTTTGTTTTGTCGATCAGGATGTTTCTTTAAAAACTCGAAAAACAATACTCAATTTAATGGAAATTTATGAAAAGTATAATTCGAATTTCGCGCCTATTAAAATAGTTTCTGTACTGAATAATATTTTCAGCGTCGCCTAGGTGTCAAAAGTAAGAAACTAGACAAAAATCGTAGTCGGATTTTAGTACCACAGATGTAAGGCCGTTTTCTATCTTTCTAACTCTATAATCTTTGCCGATTGGCTCATCTCTAGCGTACACAACCCCTCACTCACTATCTAGGTTAATACCCCACATATTCAAATTACGCGTGAGGGGTCGTGTTATTCCGCCCTAACGAATTAAATCGTGTCGAAACTTAACACGAGCTCGGTATATCTCGCATTACCCGTTTAATTTGTAGGCACATGCTGGCGATTACGGGGCAAGAAACTCCCGCTTTAGAATTCATAACAATCTATTTTGGAGGCTCAACATTCTGATCCTTCGCGGATGAGGTGTCGAGAATCTGGAGCGGCGCAGCGGAATTATTAATGGCGATTCTTGAGCCTCAACACACCTCGAACTATTCCAGACTTGAGCATTTTCCAACCATAATGGAATAAAATTCTTTAAATGTTCGAGAATGATAAAAATATAATTTTCAACATAAAAAACCAATTCACAAACAAAGATGCACTGAAAAGTACAAAATAACTGCGTTTTTACGACAGGAGAAGGTAGATAAGTAGATGAGTACATACCAAGTTAAAATAAACATCAACACATACCAATGCTCAAAGATTATAGAGTATAAAGATGGGAAACGAAGCGACTACAGTGATGTCAGCGACATCTATTTTTCAAAAGTAATCGGGTTGTGGTTAAAATACTTAATTAGTGTCCATTTGGCATTGATTATATAGAGATTATTAGTAGGCTGTTGTCAATTTTGAAAGAAATACTTGAATAAATATTTTTGCTGAATGATGATTGTATTTTCTCGCGTATTTTCCACTGAAATAACTCGAAATCTACAAGAGTAGCACCTAGCTCACTCCATAATCTTGGTTTGTGTGTTTTTCTGTTATAACTTTTGTGTTAAAAAACGAAATGCATGGTGATTAATTGCAGAAATAATAGGAAGAATAATCTTGAATGTGCATTCTTTTCGTTACCAAAGAGAATGGAAATGTAAGTTTTGAAACTCGTATCATGTAACTGTCTTGTTCATTGCTTTATTATTTTCAGTGTTGTCAAATGGATAGAGGTTTCGGGGCAAAAATATATTGTTCTGGATAATTTGTTTGCGAACCGAATTTTCTTCGGTCTCATTCATTAGATCAAAAAGTTCCACTCATAGAGGCAATGGTGGTCAGAAGAACGACTTATAGAAGTGGGGATTCTCTTGACGACCCTTCCAGCAGTTCGACTCATCTACTAGACCCTCTAGACTCATTGAGGTGAAAATACACTGGGTAAGATATGTATGAATCCGGTTCAGAACAACTGTTCGACTTATCGATGTTCGATTCATAGAGAGTTTACTGTTTCCTGAAATTGTTGAAATAATTCTCTAATATGTGAACAAATTTTTGAAATGTTCTCAATTTCATAATTATTGTATTGTAGTTGATTTTACACAATCATTTCAAATAAAAATATATAGAATCCAGAAGCGTATTTCATTTGATTCAAAACAATGTGTAGATGGAAAATATCATTCTGATCAAAAAACGGAGCTCTGCTTGTGTTTTGTCGATCAGGATGTTTCTCTAAAAGCTCGACAAAGAATACTCAATTTAATGGAAATTTATGAAAAGTATAATTCGAATTTCGCGCCTATTAAAATAGTTTTCTGTACTGAATTATGTTTTCAGCTCCATCTAGGTGTCAAAAGTAAGAAACTAGCTAAAAATCGTAGTCGGATTTTAGTAACACAGATGTAAGGGCGTTTCCTATCTTTCTAACTCTATAATATTTGCCAATGCTAAAGCAAGTCAGACAAGTACGAGGAAAATGCTCGATAAAGCACAGCGGCTTGCCTGTGTGTGCATCACGGGGGCCATGAGAACATGCCCAACCAGAGCACTTAAGATCATAACAGATCTCACACCCCTACATCTGGTGATTGACAGGATGGCCCATGAAGCCATCCTCAGAATATCTAGAGAAGGCGCAGGTAATGAGAGAATTAGGTGTCAGATAGTCTGGTGCTCTCTGATTAACTACATCTCATCTGCGAACCTTCCTAGTGATGTAATGGCCAAGAAAGTAAGTACTGAGAAAAACTTCAGTACTATGCTATGCAAAAAAGAGGAATGGCAGCGGGAATACACCGACCAAAACTTCAGAGAAAATACTGTTAAATGGTATACAGATGGTTCTAAAACCAACACGGGAGCTGGCGCTGGGGTTCAAGGGGCCAAAGCCAAGTGTGCACTATCGTTAGGCTCCTATGTGAGTGTTCTGCAAGCAGAAATATTAGCAATCGAAAGATGTCTAGATATTAATCTAGAGAGAAACTATCAGACTTGCGACATAGCTATTCACTCAGATAGTCAAGCAGCTATTAAAGCACTGAACTCCTAAGTCATCGACTCAAAGTCGACATGAGAATGCCTGAGCAAACTCAATGAGGTAGGCAAGAAAAATAAGGTCTCTTTAATCTGGGTTCCTGGTCATTCGGGAATCACAGGTAACGAAGAGGCCAATAAACTTGCCTTTCTGTAGTATAGGAAAATGAACATATCAGAAGTAGTTTCTGGAGAAGAAGAAAACTGAAAGAGAAACACTCTGGCAGAATCTCCCAGGGTTGGATCACTCCAAAAAGTTTCTTCGGAATTTTGAAACTGCAAGATCCAAATACACCTCGTCACTGGCTTTCTTGCAGGGCATTGTCGCCTCAGAAAGCACTTGCAGAGAATGGGCGTATCGGACACTGACGAGTGTAGATTCTGTGGGGAGAAGGAAGAAACTCCTATTGACCTAGTCACAGGATGCTTTGGCATTGTAAGCCAAAGGACACAATGCTTTGGTCAAGAGACCTGTAGGAGTGAGGAGTTAGCCTCATATTGGATTTCATAAGATCTCTGGGACTGGAAGGCGAGCTGTAAAGCTTTGTCAGGGGGCACAATAGACCATCACGTCGCAGTGGACTGTAACCCCTTTTAAACTATCAACTATTAACTACCAATGAATAACAAACAATGAGTAAAATATTTTCATAAGCGTTCCTTAGTAAATTGATTCTATCTCTCATGTGACAATAATTGTTATGAATCATAAGGTTTTATTATTACCTTCTAATTTTCCATTATTGACTAGCAGCGAGTTGTTGGACTTTTTCGACGAGTTCCTCGAAATCTGACTGTGAGACGGTGAAGATTCCGTACTTTTCTTGCCCAAAACCTCGTGACAGGAGTAAGAAGTGTGAGTTACTGTCAGCATTGGATGCACAGTTCCTGAGAATGAAAAAAAACATGTGTCATGCAAAAATTCCCAACAAAAATCTGTTGGCGTTAGATCACGTGAGCTGGAAGGCCACTCGATGAGATGTGGACTCACCTGTTTTACCAGCTCGCGTAGAACAATCGCTATCTGACCTGTGGTGTCCCATCAACTTCTCATGAATCCCGTGTATTTTTTCAACTATCATCTCCCCGTACGTCGAAGCTTTTTCCACGCTGAAATTTCGATCCATCAGTTCGCAAATCGAATTCACGTTTGGCGTAGAACCTGAAAAAAAATTTTTATTGAAAACATTTTGCATAGACACTGAAATATTCAATCAAATATGCGATGTTCAACTCCAGAATCAAAAGAAATATTGAAATCTTAATATATAAAACTAAGTCGGCCATTTTGTTGGTTACACCATTTATAACTCAAGATTGGATGAACTGTTGGTTATGAAAGATTTTTTGTTGGATTCTTCTATGGCGGGGTTAACATAAAATACATTAAAACTGTGAAAAATTTGATGAAATGGAAAAAAAAATAGGAAATCATTTTTCTACTTGCAAATCACGCCAGTAGGTGTCGCTACGGTTAATGGGGTTTCGTGAAAATATTATATTTGATATTGATTCGATGAACTACATTTTCTAATAATATTAACGCATCTGAGTCCATGTGTTATAACATCTATCTTTCTTCCGAACATTACGAAAAATTTTATGACGAAATGTTTTGAACAAATCTCCATTCTACTATTATTTATGTAAACAATAACTGTGTATTTTGAGTTTCCTAGACGGATGTTTTGGGGGCGCATTGATTCTTTTGTCTGGTGACTTCCGACAACCATTACCGGTAATTCCAAAATCGACGGCTGCCGATGAAATGAATGCTTGCCTAAAATCATCAACTTCAAATTAAGCTAGGTAATAAAGCTCTCAATTCAGTTGATTGCGGTTGGAATAGTACCAATAGATATTTGCAGCCCACAAAAATGCAAAAAACTCCTGGACCACAAAAATTATTGAAAATGATTTTTTGTAACTGCTGAAAAGGAAGCAATGCGTCATGCACCTGCAGAAAACTGAGTTTTGTAAAGCTACATGTGGGGAATCTGCAGGTGTTAACTTCTAAAACAGTTGTCCAATCTTCGGCAAAGATGAAGAAATAATTGACAGCGGCGACAGCCTCTCAGAATCAGATTAATTTTTTGACACAAAAAGTATTAATTTCACGAGAATAAAGTGATGAATAAATGAAATGTTTAAATGATATTTTCATTTTGTTATTTTGAACAGATAGGGGTTGCTTTTAGGGGTTGAAAAATAAAAATAACTATAACTAACATTGATCCAAAATACTGTTATAAAATTGATTGAAATTAATCAATTATATTAATAAAGACCCATTTTTACACATTTTATGCTGAAAGGGGGTGGTTTATACGGTCTCGAAGTATATGAAGACCTTCATTAAACTTTGATTCACGTTAGAACAAGTTTTTTTTAATTTTGGATAAAGGTGTTGTTTTCACCCCTTGAAAATAATAGGCATAAATCGGCATAGGGTATTTATAATATTGAAGTAGCTTTTTTATTTATCGATTGAGGCAGTACGAAGTCTGCCGGTTCATATAGTAATAATAATAATAATAATAACTTTATTGAACGAAATAAACTCACTCGTCGATGTGTTTTTAGCATCATGGTTTATTCTGATGTTTTTGTTGGGTACATTGCCGAGTGTGCAAAGTTTCAATTCAATCTGAAGTTTAAACAATTACATTAGATTAGATACTCACAGGTGAAGTTGGTGAAATACTGTTCAAATGAAACTTGGAGCGCCACTAAGATCCTCTACCCCGACCTCAAATTTAAAAAGCCTTTGTCGATATGCGAGTGTTAAGGTATCGGAATCTGGAAATAGATGTGGGTGGATCGACCTAGTTGATTATTGCTGGCGTAATCATAATCATAATAAGTTCCTTTACGCTGATTACCCAGAGGATTAAACTTTGCTATCAAGTTGTTTTCCCAAGGCGATGTGGCTATCGATCGTCATACGATGTTTTCAGCAATTTCGTTCGGTTCATTTCAAACTCACTTACCCGGATTGCATCGGTAAAAGATAATCATGTATGGGAAGTTGAACAACTATTCAACATGAGTACAGGGTGGGCATATTTCGATGTTTTAGCACTACAACTTTTGAACCAGAGGAGATAGACAAAATCTGATACCCCATTCTCGATCTCTTTTTCGGAGAAACTGACAAGAGTAGTATTCATTTTTGGCTACCTTCTTTTGTTTTCGAGTTATAAGCGAAAATTGGAAAAATGGCGATATCGGAAAAAATTAATATCTCCGCTAATACTGATGATAGAGCTCTGAAATTTAAACTTTCTACAGGCACCTTTTCACGTTGAATCCAGTGGCATGCTCGTCTTTTTTGCACCATTTTTAATTACGAAGCTGTGACCCAAAGTTATGTTTTTTTAAATGGAAACACTAATATTTCTGTGCCATTTTCTGAAAGCTTGATTTTTTCTGATTTCAAAAATATATGACATCGTAAGGTTTGTGTCAATATGAGTATAGAAATTGGTCAAAAACCTATTTTTATGTGAGTCTCAATACTTTCTATGATTTCAACTGTTGATGAGCACAGAAAAATGGAGCTTTCTATAACAAGAGCATAGAAATGAGAAGACTACTTGAAAGAAATTGGGTAATTATACGATACTAAATTTTCCTGTGCTTATCGACAATTGAAACCATGGAAAGTATTGTGACTCAGATGAATATAAGTTCTTGACCAATTTCTATACTTATATTGACTTATTGATACGAACCATACGATGTTATATATTTTTAAAATAAAAAAAAAATAAGCTTTCAGAAAATGGCACAGAAATCTAGTGTTCCTATTCGAAAAAACATAACTCTGGATCATAGCTTCCTAATTAAAAATGGTGCAAAAAAGACGAGCATGCCACTGTATTCTATGTAAAAAAGTGCCTCTATAATGTTTTAATTTCAGAGCTCTATCATCAGTATTGGCGGAGATATACATTTTTTCCGATATCACCATTTTTTCCAATTTTCGCTTATAACTCGAAAACAAAAGAAGGTAGCCGAACGTGAATACTACTCTTGTTAGTTTCTCCGAAAAAGAGATCGAGAATGGGGTATCAGATTTTGTCTGTCTCCTCTGGTTCAAAAGTTGTAGTGCTAAAACATCGAAATATGCCCACCCTGTACAGTTTGCCATAACCGAACAGACCACGCGATGCAGAAATGATCTTGTGGTGGGATTCTATATCGTCAAAACCTTTCGATCTAATCGTTCCCAGATTTCTCCGAGTTGGATTCCTAAGTCATTAAGAGTAGCTGGATTATTTTCTGAACTTCTCAGCCTTCTATTGAGGTTGTCCCAAACCTGCTCAATCGGATTGAGATCTGGACTTCTTGCTGGCCATTCCATTCGAGAGACTTCAACCTATTCAAGGTACTCCTGAACGATGCGCGCACGATGGTGTCTGGCATTATCGTCCGTAAGTCTAAGTCGGACTTCATCTGATCTCATTTTGAACTTCTCTAGATTACCTCTGTTTTTAGTTGAATAATGTCACTCTGAGTTTATAGATGATTTTAATATTTGTATTTTTACTGTATTAGCTTCACGGCGGGTGACTTATTCATTTTATGATTGTGAATGTTGTCAATTAATGTTTTCACACTACCATCTCCAACTCAATTATCTGGATACAGTACTTCACAGTAATTTAACAAAATCAGAACAAACCCGATTTTGAACATGTATCATGATAAAAAGATTATATCCAAGACGAGGCCTTTTTGCCCGAATGTTTAATAAAAGCTGTAGATATAGAATCCCACCCAAAACAGTTTCATACATCTTGAGAGCATGAACCAATGATATTTTCAGTGAATAATGCCACCAATAGAGTGATTTAAGAGGAGGTGTATTGTCTTTTACAATAACCGTCTAAAGGAGTCATTTTGACAATTCTCGGAATATGTCGTAATTTTTGGTCCTGAAAAATATTCCGTTTTCTTGTGTTATAAGATAAATGGGAGATGATTTCCTTTCATTAGGGTCTCGTAGCGGTCTTCAAACATGTGAAGTTCCGAAAAATCATCACTAGGATGGTCATACCTGGTTCGAAAGAACCCTCACGATCAGAGAGCAAGGCTGAGAATTTAAATTTGAATATTGGAGGAATTCTAAGGACAAGAGTGATTACGTTCCGAAATAAGCCACTGAACATGGTGTTGAGATCTTCTAAGAAACCCACATGGCAACAGAGGAACTCCTTCGTGAAGGAGGACAATTGAAAGTTATGTACTCATTGATTTTTCACTTAGTCCAAATTACGGTTTAACTTGTTGTGTTATAAGTTTTCTTATGTTTAGCAATTCAAAAAGGGGAAATTGATAGGGTTTTTTTCATTTATTTCAAATTGACATTTCTGTCATAATTAATTCATGAAGAAAGAATTTCTGCAATGGGTGATTGATTACAAAACCATTTAATTGATTATAAGTAGCTAGTTTTTTCTGCTTTTGTCTTTATTTTATTTCAGATCTAGAATTTCGGGTAGATTGGTGAAGAGTCTGTTTTTCTCTGCTGCCCATAGAAGAACTACATGAAGATTTTCTTCTGATCACGTAGATGTCCTCCAAGATCCTCTGATATGATATTTTTAGTAAATTTTTTTCTAACACGGGTGAGGTCAGGGTTATTTTCTCTGGGGCTTTTTCCCTTTCCTCATTTTATCATACTACAGACCTGTATGGTTTTCCTGTGTTGCACTAACCCCAGCTAGGTACTTTTTTGTTTCAATATGTATTGTATTACTTTAGCTCTCTCAATCAAAAGAATATATACATATATATACAGGGTGAGTCTTTGACTTGTACATATATTTTCACGGTAGATTCCTGAGGTCAAAAGAAACATATTTTGTCTCTTCCATTTTTTCCGATTCGGCTGGGTTGGAAAAATACAGGCTGTTGAAAATGCATAAAAAAATCCAATTTTCGAATATATCTCGCGATTGATTTTATCGAATGAAATGATTTCCAGAATATAGGTTTTTATTAATGTGGCAAATCTTCTACGAACACAAAATTTCACTCATATGTTATATTTTGTTCATTATGACCAATATTTACCACAACATTCCATAATTATACCAGAAACTCTATTGTCACAACTTTTGAAAGTAAGTTGGATGCTATTTAATGAATATTTGGCCATTTTGGAAAATAAAAGTATTCTTCATGAAATCTCGTGAAATGCGCATTCTTCGAGTTATTTATTATTTAAAGAAATCTATATCAGCGAAATTAAAAAAATTGGTTACTTTGCCTGGATGCAACTCTGATCAAAAGATTCAGGGGATTGAATTTCTGATACATTTTCTCGAAGGTTTAGGTGATAGATCTAATGTTGAGAAAAACTTTGTTGTCATGTTTCCAGGGGAGGCATAGCTCATTATGAAAGTTTAAAATGGCCATATCTTTTTATGTAGGCTGAATCGAAAAAAATGGTATGGGAAAAAAGTATTTCTCTTGACCTGAAGAATCTATGGTTTGAATATATGTACAAGTCAAAAACTCACCCTGTATATATTTCAGTTCGGAGAACGTTTCAGTGTGAAGTCGACAAAGTCTTGCCGTCTGTAAAATTAGAATTCAACAAGTTCGTCAAATCGCCGAATCATACCAACCTTTGGTGTGCGATGTTATAGGGGCGCAAGCCGTTGTGGAGCTAAGGACCGTCATCTCCTTGAAGGCCTTTCCTTCCACATGGATGCCCTTGACGAAGGACAGGAACAAGTGCCTGCAGAGCTCATCCGGACTGCGAACTTCTAGGAAACTGTCCAGAAATTTCCGGAATCCCTCGAAATCGATTTCCTGAAACGAGAATTACAGTTAATTCTTGGCCCCAGCGGTTATGATGAGGTGGATTATGGAAAGAACGCTTCTCTGTATACAGGGTGGCTCAATGAAGGCTTAACGCGGTTTAGATAGGGACGATACAATGAGTTCTCTTGAAAGGGATGCAGGGTTATCTGTTGGAGCGGTTTCAGCTGAATATCGCTTTGTCGCGCTTATGCTTTGAATGGAGAGGTAATCTTCTGAACGCAGAAACTCTCATAAACACCTACACTACAGTTTGGTCCGTTGCCATTTGTGTTATGACATCGTTATGTTGGTAAGCCATTCGGATATCGGTAGGGCCTTAGTAGAAATTACTGTTTGGCTCGTTTCTGAATGAACATCAGTACTGTATTACTCTATCGACTATAACAACCAAAATGAAATGCGGAACTTATATTGTATGACACCTAAATCCTGTAACTCAAATATGTCACCACCTTAGTACCTTGTAATATTTTACTCATTACTTCACAACCAATTGCTTCAAATTTCGAAGTTTTTATGAAGATTTTGTCCTGAGATGTGCGGGATACTGATGAGGCCCAACAAGGCCGAAACCGGTATATCTCTCATCTCAGTGACAAAATCTAATATCATTTCTCCAACCTCATGATAAAAGATCTCTGAGCCTGGGAAAATGGTATTCATTTCGATGATTACTATTTTGAATTCATCTATGTTTCAAAAATGTTCTCGATGTGGCCTCCGTAAAGGCAAAGAATTTTCTTTTTCTTAAAAAAACATCTGGCTTCACAGTCACAAAAAGAATTGGGCGTTTTCTATCACTTTGAGAAAGTAGCAAGCGGGCCCTGAATAGAGCCACTGCTAACATCTCATTCAGTGAAAGAGGAAGTACAGATTTCTTTTTTTGCATTTGATTGGAGATGTGAAACTTCATTTTGACGCAATTGGATGTCACCACCTTAGTACCTTGTAATATTCTGCTCATTACTTCACAACCAATTGCTTCAAATTTCGAAGTTTTCTATGAAGATTTTGTCCTGAGATGTGCGGGATACTGATGAGGCCCAACAAGGCCGAAACCGGTATATCTCTCATCTCAGTGACAAAATCTAATATCATTTCTCCAACCTCATGATAAAAGATTTCTAAGCCTGGGAATTGAAAATGGTATTCATTTCGATGATTACTATTTTGAATTCATCTATGTTTCAAAAAACTCAAATATGTGTTATTAATTTACCAAAATAATTCCGATTGACATAATAATTTCAACTCAAGACTTTATTTGCGGTAGGCATCTTCAGAGACTTCTTGGTTTAAGATTGTAACTCGACCGCTGAGTTACTAAGAGTCGTGAAAGCCTCAACTCATTCATATACCCATCTGACCCGGCAGACTTGGTGCTGCCTCAGTCGATAAATGAAACAGCAGCTTTAATATTATAATAAACTATTATGGTATAATACCTTGAAAGTGGACATAAAATTGTCCTGTACAATATGTGTTGGGCCAAACGATGTCGTCTGGAAGCAGTGATATTTTTGAATGTTGGCCAAGAAGTGTTTAGAATCATTTCCTATTCCAGAAACTAAAGAGCGTAAGGGATCTGGTGGTGGGACCAATTGTGGCAATTGGCAATTAGATAAGTTAGCTGACGAACTTTGTTTCGCCTCAGAGATGAATAAAGTTGTACTAACCATTGGTTTTTTTAAGAAGGTAATATATTAGGTGAAATACAAAAAAAACCAAAGTACCAGATATACAAAAAATTTAATTGCATTGAAATGGGTATGTACATGGTGATTGTTTACATTTTACTCAATAGCTACCTCAGTTAATATTGGTCGTACAAAAACGTTTGAATGGGCAAATTTGAAGTATTTTTATGGGCATTCAGAATTCAGTACTAAGAAATTCATGAAGACATCGAAAACCTTGAAATTTGTTGTGAACTATTGTTTTTTGAATGGTACACCCTGTATTTTATTTTTCTAAGCGGTAGAGCTCTTTCTTCTGATTTCAAATATATATACTTAATTGGGGTTAATTTCGGCAGTTTTTGAAAAATTTGGATAGTTTCTTCTAGATTTAAGGCAGCTGTGGAATGCCACACGATAATGATGCGATTTCTTCATATCAAAGTAACCGTGGATAAAAAAACAACTGATATTTATTTTATTTATATATTTATTAACTACAAGTTGAATTAAGTGTTCAAATGAATCTCATATACGTCTACACACAGTCGATATCTTTTAATTTATTTTTTAAGGGTTTTCCTTACCATTTATGGAATATATTGAGGTTTTCAATTATTTCTTCCTCTATTCTGAAATTAATTTTGCGGAGGGGCCATATTCACTTTATATTTCAAATATCCACATAAAAAAGTGTCCAAAGAGGTTGAGAAAGGACTATCAGGAGGCCATAGAATAGAACTTCGATATTAAGAAATCACAGCATTCTCGAGTGGCGTTACACAGCTGATTTAGATTAAGACGAAAAAACCTATATTTTTCAAACACTGCCGAAATAAACCTCAATAAAGTATATATATTTGAAATCAGAAGAAAGAGCTCTACGGATTAGAAAAATAAAATACAGGGTGTACCATTTGAAAAACAATAGTTCACAACAAATTGTCAGGTTTTCGATGTCTTCATGAATTTCTTAGTACTGAATTCTGAATGCCCATGAAAAATACTTCAAATTTGCCCATTCAGACGTTTTTGTACGACTAATATTAACTGAGATAGCTATTGAGTAAAATATAAACAATCTCTTTATTTAAGAGGTAGAGGGGTACGTTTTTCTTATATTTGACAATTCCTTCATTGTAATACCTTGTAATGAACAACATTTTAAGTTTTTTTTTTTGAGAATGCGAAAATAAATAGGGCAGATTGCTGATTGTCCATTGTGAATCGGCACGTATAGGCAACTCAAAATACACAGTAATTGTTTACATTGCCGATAACAGTAGAATGGGGATTTGTTCAAAACATTTCATCATAAAATTTTCCGTATTGTTCGAATGAAAGATAGGTGTAATAACACATGGACTCGGGTGCGTTAATATTATTAGAAAATATAGTTCACCGAATTAATATCAAATATAATACTTTTACGAAAACGCTATTAGCAGTAGCGACACCAACTCGCGTTATTCGCAAGAAAGGAAATTATTTCCTACTTTTTTTTATTTCATCAATTTTTTCAGGGTTTTAAGGTATTTTATGTTAACCCCGCCGTAGAAGAATCCAACAAAAATGTTTCATAACAAACAGTTCATCCAATCTTGAGTTATAAATGATGTAACCAACAAAATGGCCGACTTAGTTTTTTATATTAAGTTAAGATGAAATTGGAATATGGACTGATTTCACTTCGAATGTTGCTTCTACCAAACAATTTGATTGATATGCAAGTTCGAAACGAAATCTTGAATCAATTTGAGGTGCTTTTTCATAGAAACTTCTTGTAGGTACTTTTTGTACGACAAATTTTTGAGTATTAGAACACATTCTGAAGTTCATTATCATCCAAAAATGGTCTGTTTTTTCATCAAAATTGGGCAGTTATGCAAAAAAACATTGTAGTTATGACATTAACAATTACATCAATACTATTAGTGCTCGCCAAAGCTCAAGTGCTCTTTCGAAAGTTTTCAAACTTTTTGACAACTTCTATATGCAAAATTTATGAGTTTTCAAAAAGATGTCTAAATACTTAGTGTTTGCACTGATCAAATTCTGTCTCTCCAATTCGAGAATATGAGGAATGTTTTGATTAATCAACTGTAGGTGGCGCTTTCAACGAGTTTTGACAGATTCTTGGTATTTTATTCAAATATAGTTTTATATATTGAGATTATTGAATATTGCTCACCCTGTATTCAAGATCGATCCGATGGAAGTTCATCGCCGCCCGACATATCATTCGCAGCATAGAATACGATATGTTTTCTCATGAAATGAGACACAAATTAGTTCATATTTATAGTTACATCCAATCGATGCAAAAGATCTCCGCAAACATGATTTATTGACATTTCTGTCCCAATTGAATGGCTCTGAGCGGAAAGAAAGAAAACAACCTATTTTTAGATCCATTTGTGGCTTGCCTACGTTGTGTAGGTTGACTGAAATTGAGGTATCGTCATTAGATTATCTCGGTCGGAGAGCTCTGATGTTGTTTCGAAAGGGAATAGGGAGAAATCCAAGATGAAATGTGGTTTATTTGGTTGGGGAGTGACAACGGAGCCAGAATCGTACTGATTGATTTTCTGCGTGACAGTTTATATTGCGTACCCGAATATTTTATCGCATTCCATGCCACACATAATGAGGGATTCGATGGAGTGTAAAATATCCAACACATCCCTATACAAGAAGTAGCGATCAATTTATGTTATGATTAGGAAGTCTCAAGACGAAGGACTAAAGATTCTTCAAGAATTTTTTTAAGTAAGGAACCAAAATTTCAAAACAAAGATGCTAGGTAGGTGCCTACCCTACTCACTAGTGAGTTATGGATTATCACACACTAGTGTGTTGTGTCATGTGGATTGAATAAACTGCTCCACATGAGTTAGGAATATCGACTTAAATTGCAAAAAATATAGTTCCGATGAGATTTTGTGATGAAAATTCATATTGATTTCAAGTTGAAGGAAATAAAATTAATTTTAGCCTGTAGGTCTGCAGCGTATACAGGGTGGTTAAGAAAAATCGAGTAAAATAACGAAATTTTAGTACCAGAGAATTCAAGCATTTTGAGACTATCAATACAATACATCTATTTTGCATCCTACACACGAGGTTGTTGAACATTTCTTGATTAATTTGGTTCCATAAACGGGGCAGAAGCTCTCTCAGATCATTAAGGATTCTGGGGTAGGTTGATGATTATCTAATCTTCTTTGGAGCATTTCCCATGCATGTTCCATGCAATTCAAATCTGGTGAGTGCGGAGGTATTGGTAAATGTGAAATACCAAGCTCCTCGTGCGGATTCTCAACTATGGCTGCACGGTGCGGTCTAGCGTTATCGTCTAGAAATTGAAAAGTTTCACCAATAGCAGCGTGAAAATTTGGCAAAACATTGTCAATGACATGCTCCCTATAGTGTAAGGCGGTCATATTTGCAGGACAAATGTGTAGATCTGTGCGCCCGTTGAAACATATTCCGGCCCATACCATAACACTACCCCTCGGAATGGATGGACTTCTTGGACATAGCGACGATTACGCGGTATGCGTGGGATTGTCCATACCCTTATTGTTCGAGAATCTGAAAATCGTCCATATCTGGATTCATCAGTGAAAAGAACACAACGTCATTGATCGTTCCAATTGATATGTTGCCTTGCCATTTCAGTCTTTGACACTTATGGTCACGTGTTAATGGAACTCCTCTTAATGGACATCTAGAACCTAGATTCACCTCTCTCAAACGTCGTCTGATGGTTTCGATGGAAACTTGGACCCCATCTGCATTTTGAAGAGTATTCCGTAGGAGTCTACACGTAGATGTAGACTTTCTTCTCGCCGAAACGATGATGACACAATCCTGAGCAGGTGTTGTTTTTCGTCGCCCACCAAGCCTTGATCTTTCCAACACGTAAACTGTCTGCCTGAATCTATTCCAAAGTCGAGATATCACACTTTGGCTGACTTGGAGCCTTTCCGCTACAACAACCTGAGTTAGGTCACCCTGTAGCATTCCGATAGTCCTATTAGCCTCAACGTTCGTTAATTTACGTCTTGGCATTTTCAGAAAACTCGTTTCAAATCGAAGCCGTTGAAGAACTGACTTCATTTCGAAATAAGAACATTCATGAAGCATATGCAAAGAACCAAACATCAGAAAAAAGGCGACCAGATTGACGAAATGTCTCACACTGATTTTTATTGGATCGATTCAAGTTGTTATTGAGTTTTAAATGATTTTACAGCGATATTCTCGAAGATTACATACGTTTCAAAACGATTTAATACGATATCCCTAACTCTTGTGGAGCAGTATAATTTTTGTCTCTGCTGGTAATTTGATCAGATTCAACCTTGTTGAATCTTCTGCTTTCATAGAATCACCTAGTAGATCCATTTCACCGATCGACCTTTCCGACAGGACGTGGGCTTGGGCAAACACTTCACCAGCAATGAAAAAATATGCGAAGTAATTCGGTTGAGTGTTCACCTAAAACACAGCGGCGCAGTTATTAGCTCCATTCGTTTCAATTTTCTCGAAGGTTCTCTGCGCCCGAAACCCTCGCCTAAATAATAGCCATTGAGCCTTAATAAGTTCCCCAGGAGCGAGGAGGCCCTCCTTCGATGAGCTCGAGTAGTTGGGGATGGCGTTTTCGGCGTGATTGGACTCGAAATTCGGTGTTTGTGCGAATCGGGAAAATTTGCATCCTAGGCGGAAAGAAAATGCAATTAATTGTCTCTTCTACCGAGTGGATTGCAGCAATTGGTGTGTTCTGTTCGACGGGCCAATTGGTGCATGGATTGGCATTGAGCGATTTTCGGAATGAGTCACTGAAAGCATTGGAGGAAGTACAGTGTGGTCCATTCAAGAAGGCACATCGTCAAGAATTGAAAACTGAAAAGATTTGATTTTTTTCATAATAAAAGTTGTTGATCTTCATCTTTACTGTGGAAAATATACTGCTCCACAAGAGTTAGGGATATCCTATTCAATCATTTTGGAAAGTATGTAGTCTTCGAGAAAATTGATGTAAAATCATTTAAAACTCAATAACAACTTGAATCGTTCCTATCAAAATCAGCATGAGACATTTCGTCAATCTGGTTGGTTCTTTGCATATGCTTCATGAATGTTCTTATTTTGAAATGGAGTCAGTTTATCAACGGCTTCGATTTGAAACGAGTTTTCTGAAAATGCCACGACGTAAATTAACAAATGCTGAGGCTAGTAGGGCTATCGGAAAGCCTACATCTACGTGTAGAATGCTACGGAATACTCTTCAAAATGCAGATAGAGTCCAAGTTTCCATCGAAATCATCAGACGACGTTTGAGAGAGGTTAATCTAACTTCTAGACGTCCATTAAGAGGAGTTCCATTAACACGTGACCCTAAGCGTCAAAGACTGGAATGGGCAAGGCAACATATAAATTGCAACGATCAATGGCGCAGTGTCCTTTTCACTGATGAATCCAGATATGGACGATTTTCAGATTCTCGAAGAATAAGGGTATGGACAATCCCACGCATACCCCGTAATCGTCGCTATGTCCAAGAAGTCCATCCGTTCAGAGGGGGTAGTGTTATGGTATGGGCCGGGATATGTTTCAACGAGTGCACACAACTACACATTTGTCTTGGGAATATAACCGCCTTACACTATAGAAAGCATGTCCTTGACAGTGTTAGCCAAATTTTCACGCTGCTATTGGTGAAACTTTTCAATTTCTAGACGATAACGCTAGACCGCACCGTGCAGCCATAGTTGAGAATGCGAGCGAGGAGCTTGGTATTCCACATTTACCAATACCTCCGCACTCACCAGATTTGAATTGCATAGAACATGAATGGGATATGCTCCAAAGAAGATTAGATAATCATCAACTTACCCCAGAATCCTTAAATGATCTGAGAGAACTTCTGCCCGTTTATGGAACCAAATTCCTCAAGAAATGTTCAACAACCTCGTGTGTAGTATGCAAAGAAAATGTCAAGCCCGTGGAAGCCATACATTGTATTGATAGTCTCAAAATGCCTGACTTCTCTGGGAATAAAATTTGGTTATTGTCAAGCCCGTGGAGGCCATTTGTATTTTTTCATGACGTTTCCCAGTTTCATTATGAATTGATGTAATGATTTTTGGCGAATAAAGGTATTATTATTATTATTATTATTATACATTGTATTGATAGTCTTAAAATGCCTGAATTCTCTGGGAATAAAATTTCGTTATTTTACTCGATTTTTCTTAAGCACCCTGTATACGCTGCAGACCTACAGGCTGAAATAAATTTTATTTCCTGCAACTTGAAATCATATTAATATGAATTTTCATCACAAAATCTCATTTAAACTATATTTTTTTGCAATTTAAGTCAACATCCCTAACTCATGTGGAGCATTTTATTTGGAATTTTTCGAGAAAATTGGGGTTACCAAGATCAGTGAAGCACCCTGTACTTTATGTATCAAGCAAAATCAGATAACATATCGTCGGTCCAATGCCAAAGTCACGAATGTGATTTTTTGATGCTCCGAAAAAAAGGTGTTTTGAAAATTGAAGTGCTATTAATATAGATTTCTTTTTGTGGTACTAGGCTAGAAGTAGGAGAGGGGGATAAACATACTACTCTTTCTCGATTTTGGGATTGATAACATGACTATAATCGCCGTCTGGGATGATGTGGAACATTTATTATATATCATTGTGAATAATTTTGTACTCAGAGGAATCAAACAAATAAATAAAATAAATAAATAAATATATAGTTCACATAGGCGAGAAGCACATTCGTGACTTTGCCATTGTACCGACGATGTGAAAACCGCATTAAACGAACGAAACGCGGATGTAATAATAAAAAAAACCGATTATTTCGATATGTATATGCCGCATCAATCGGATATAAATGGGCCATTACGAACGTCATGCAACATGACGAACAAAATATTTCCATTATGCGATATCCTGGTCATCGGATATACATCCATAGCATGTCGCCTGATTGAATACAGCCCTTTGATATTATTCGGCAATATGATACGAGGTTGAGGTTCGTGATTGAAAATCTCTCGTAACTCATCGTTATTGATTTCAACCGGAATTCGTATCGTTCTCTCATGACATCGAATTTATCATTAATTTTCAACATATTTGCCTTTCGAATAATCATCAAACATAAATCGGGCATTCAGTTAATTCTCAAGTGCGTCCACAATGTTTTTAGAGATCTCATCAGCACTTCATTTCCATAAACACTGTAATTCGACAAGTTGAAACATATGTATGTACAGGGTGATTCACTTATCTTGGTAAACCCCAATTTTCTCGAAAACGTTCGAATATTTTTTCATTCTGTGAATGGCGTTTTGAACAAGTCAATGTCGACTTGAGATGCGCATAAAAATCTGCGGAATAAATGAAGACGCCAGGCGTCGCGGCGCTATCAAAAATTTTTTCTCCAGGGACATACCTTTTTTATCATGTCATTCGAAAGATAATTTCATTCCGAATTTTTTTTTCGAATACAATTTTTATCGATTTCTAACCGTTAGCGATCTGCAGCGTGTTTTATATTGATTCTATTTCATTTATTTTTTCTGTATTGTGGTAGTATGCCTTTATTTAGAGACATAGATGTGATTTTGTAATTTGAATTCAAGAAGGCTAGTTTTCTGGTCAATGTGCTCCTTCAAATAGGATGAAATATGTGGCTACAGCAAGATGGGGCTTCATTCCACCACGCTGCCATTCTCAAGAGATATTTAGATCAAGAATTCGGAAAAAAATGGATTGAAACCAATGGACCCATCAGGTATCGCCAGACCTAACACTCATGGATTACTTTCTGAGGGGTCCCCTTGAATATATGGTATACCAAACTGATTCTAATAACTTGGACTATTTGAAAATGAAGATAAGAAACTCATGTGCCCAAGTGGACCCTTATATTTTGACCAAAGTAATGAAATAACTTATGTATGGATCATAATGGCCGGTATATAGAACATATGATTCGAAATTTTTCGTTTGTTATTAAAAAAAATGTTTATTATTATAAGATTTAATATTTAATCAATCCCTGGAGAAAAAATTTTTGATAGCGCCGCGACGCCTGGCGTCTTTATTTATTCCGCAGATTTTGATGCGCATCTCAAGTCGACATTGACTTGTTCAAAACGCCATTCACAGAATGAAAAAATATTCGGACGTTTTCGAGAAAATTAGGGTTACCAAGATAAATGAATCACCCTGTACATACTAAATTACTAAACACTAAAATAGGTTTGCGCCCTCTTTTAACCTGGAAACTTTTCTCGTGGTTTTAATTTGAAGTGTGACTTTTTCTCAACGAAATGTTTTCTGATTTACGTCAGTATCTGCTTTGAAAAAAAAGATACACATTTTCAAAGAAGGGGTTCCATTTTTTCAATTTTTATAACAATTTGAATTGAAGGGCCTTGAACAAGAAGGAAGACATTTTGAACATTTGCCTCAATGAACCGTTTTTCTTCTATTTCATTCCATATTGTGTCAAGCTCTATATTTTGTGAAGCTAAGGATAATTTCCGCAAAATTCTTAATTCTGAAGTTTTTCTTTGTTGTCATGGTAGGGAAATTTGAATTTTCAGTCATGAAATTGTTACATGTTCTATTGATTATTCTTTCAAAAGCATTAAAAATTATTACAAATTATTTTTTTCTGCATTCCTGAGAATTTTTTACGTTGACTTCACTAATCCTCACATAGAGAACTTTAAACCAATTGTTGCCCTCGCATTACAGATGATAATTCAAGAATTTAACTAGTCTAAACTATAGAAAATATTTCTCGATAACAAAGATTTCTAAAAATTTCACTTCACCGCTAATTATTTTCCAGTAAAAAAACGCATTCGGAATGAGATTGAAAATTGAAGACAAAATCGTTTTTCCTGAATATCTCGAAAAATATTCATTTTGGGACAAAAGTCTTGGACGTATGCTCCTATTATTTTTTGACGAAGATTTCGAAAATGCTTTGAAAAAAAACGATTTTTTGATGTTTCGTCACTTCTAACTTTGACAAAGAATTTGTGATCTCCAGTATCATATTCTGAAAATCACGCTATCGGAAAAGAAGCATCAGCCTTTCTTCTTGGGAATTCTCAAAAATGAGAATTTTTAATGAAAAAACCTCGAAGTTGTCTGTATTTCAACAGAGTTCAATTTTGAGATTTTTTTTCGTATTTTCTCATCTAAAGGGAATTTTCTCGGGAAAATTCAAACTTTTGGAATCCAAAAGACTCAGAATTCAATGGAGAATCCTAGATCCTAGAACCTTAAAAAAATATACGAGAAGTCGTCTTCTTACTTGAAGCTCACCTTTAGAATTTCAATCCTGAATCTTGCGTCTTTCCTAAAAATATTCTATAGAGACATATTCGTGAATAACCTTGTATAAGAACCTGAATATCGAGAAAAAGAAGATTGACGATGGACGATGTTTCCGAAAACTGTCGTTTCCTCAGTTGTTCTGTGTTAGAAACTGAACGTCACTTGTCAAAATAACCAACCGATGGCTTCAAAATCGTCCAATTGCAGCTGTCGGCAAGGTGAGAATTGTGTTTGTGAAACCAAATCTGAAGAAAATATTCTCTGGAATGAGATCTGCACCCACTTCGAGGAAGAGAAAAACACCCTCCAGAAATACATAGCCCAAAATACCAAAAACGCTGATGTTCCCACTCACCCCTTGGTCGATTTCCTGGAAACCAAAGTGACGTCGCTACTAAAGGAGGCTATTTTAGGAGCTGTCAAAGAAGCAACCAAACAAAATTACCTGGACAGAAGGAGGACAGAATTCGATCCGATAGATTTCATCTCGCAGTACCTCTGGACTCACAATCCAGAGTTTCCGCAGAGGATGGACAAATACAGCAGCATCCACGATATCGAGTGGGTGCAGGAAGACATTTTGAACATTTGCTTGAATGAACCGTTTTTCTTCTATTTCACCCCATATTGTGTCAAGCTCTATATTTTGTGAAGCTAAGGATAATTTCCGCAAAATTCTTAATTCTGAAGTTTTTCTTTTTTGTCATGGTAGGGAAATTTGAATTTTCAGTCATGAAATTGTTACATGTTCTGTTGATTATTCTTTCAAATGCGTTAAAAATCATTACAAATTATTTTTTTCTCTATTCCTGAGAATTTTTTACGTTGACTTCACTAATACTCACATTAGGAACTTTAAACCAGTTGTTGCTCTCTCATTACTGATGATAATTCAATAACTTAAATCGTCTGAACTATAGGAAATATTTTCTCGATAATAGAGATTTCCGAAAATTTCACTTCACTGCTTATTATTTTCCAGTAGAAAAACACATTCAGAATGAGATTGAAAATTGAAGAAAAAATCGTTTTTCCTCAATACCTCGAAAAATATTCATTTTGGGATAAAAGTCTTAGACGTATGCTCCTATCATTTTTTGACGGAGATTCTGAAAATGCTTCGAAAAAATGGGGTTCCAATTTGAAAAAAAACGATTTTTTGATGTTTCGTCACTTCCAACTTTGACAAAGAATTCGTGACCTCCTGTATCATCAGCCTTTCTTCTCGGAGATTCTCAAAAATAAGAATTTTTAATGAAAAAAGCTCGAAGTTGTCTGTATTTCAATAGAGTTCAATTTTGAGTTTTTTTTTTGGAAATTTCCTCATTTAAAGAGAATTTTCTCGGGGCAATTTGAACTTTTGGAATCAAAAAGACTCAGAATTCAATGGAGAATCTATTTATGCAATAAAGAGTCCTAGAACCTTCAAAAAATATACGAGAAGTCGTCTTCTTACTTGAAGCTCACCTTTAGAATTTAAATCCAGAATCTTGTGTCTTTTCTAAAAATATTCTATAGATCCATATTCGTGAATAACCCTGTATAAGAACCTGAACATCGAGAAAGAGAAGATTAACAATGGACTTGTTGCATGTGTAGATTGTGACCAGCAAGGTATGGAAAAATACGAATGGTTCGAAAACTGTGGTTCCCTCAGTTGTTCTGTGTTAGAAACTGAACGTCACTTGTCAAAATACTCAACCGATGGCTTCAAAATCGTCCAATTGCAGCTGTCGGCAAGGCGAGAATTGTGTCTGCGAAACCAAATCTGAAGAAAACATCCTCTGGAATGAGATCTGCACCCAGTTTGAGGAAGAGAAAAACACCCTCCGGAAATACATAGCCCAAAATACCAAAAACGCAGATGTGCCAACTCACCCCTTGGTCGATTTCCTGGAAACCAAAGTCACATCGCTACTAAAGGAGGCCATTTTAGGAGCGGTCAAAGAAGCAACCAAGCAAAATTGCCTGGACAGAAGGAGGACAGAATACGATCCGATAGATTTCATCTCGCAGTACCTTTGGACTCACAATCCAGAGTTCCCACAGAGGATGGACAAATACAGCAGCATCCACGATATAGAGTGGGTGCAGGAACACCTGAAGGACAACCCAAGGCCATTCTTCCCCTTCCACCTGATCTGGAGCGACGACTTCGCCGCTATGAAAATTCAGTCCTATCTGAGAGGTTATTGGGTGCGGAAGCAAGGGGAAGTACCGGAGGTGAGGCAGTTCTGGAAGCAGTTGAAAGACGAGACTCGGAAATCGGATACGTCGATTTCCAGAAGGTTCTACATGATGGACTGAAGACAAACATCACCTCGATCGAATCTTGCTTTGGTCCCATGTTATTTCGTTTTTATCGAATAATAAAATATTTTATTTGTTTCTCATTTGTAAACGTCAGTTTCCAAAAACACAATATTAATCAAGAAAATTTATTTTATCAAGTCACTAACTTGTAAAACTGACAGTTAACTTGCAAAATTTTTACAAGTTAGTAGTATTATTTACATTAGAAAAATTTTGTTTTATCGTCATATATGTTGAAAATCATGGTGCAATTGTTATTTCCAGTAACACAGATTTTTGATGATGAAAGAGTTGATACTGATGATGATGAACCATCTGTTGACTCAGAAACTGCTGAACTCGAGGACTGCAGCACATTTGTACTCTCCTTACTACCAAATAATTTGCTAGACATTTCGATTTTTTTGTTGACCGTATCATCGACATAACTCATCGCAATTTCGGTGCTCTTCCACCCTTCTGCACGCTTTAGTGCTAAAATATCTCCACCCGAATCCGCAACCATAGTGGCTTCAGTTCTGCGAAAAGAGTGGCCGGTTTATAACTCTGGGTCTTTTAAACCTAAATATTTCGCTATTTGCTTTGGGACACCACCAATAGTGTGCTGGCCAGCATTAAGGGAAATGCACTTTCCATGTCAGTATGTCAAAAAAAATCTTAGGCTCTCTGTTCCAGGAGGCCGAAGATTTACATATTTTCTGTATAACATGCAGGGCTTGAAGCTGCAGCCATCATCGGTTATGGTGAATCTTCTTGTTGTTAAATTTTTTGTTTGCCGCAATGTCACAATAACGTATTTTTCCATATCTTCTACATCATTCATATTTAAGGAGAGAATTTCGTCACATCGACAACATAGAAAAATCCAAAATATTGTTACAATTTTCGCCAGCAACTACTGGTCAACAGAAGCATGTAAAAGAAATTGTTCAGCCTCTTCTTTACTTAATATATATATATATATATATTCTTTTGAATAAGAGAGCTAAAATAATACAATAAATGTTGAAACAAAAAGAACCTAAGCTGAGGTAAAAAAAGGAACGGGGTACCACAACATTCTTCGTATGATACTATAGTATCATACGATACTTTCATCACCAGTATCATACGATACTATAGAGCCAGGGGAAAAAACCTCAGCCGAAAAAACCTGTCTCCCCGTTAAAAAAATAAAATAAAATTGTTGTATCTGAATATTCTATATAGAAGGAATAGCGTTTCAGAAACGCTATTACCTTTTGAAACCTGCAAATGACAACTAAACGTCATATTTTTCAATGAATTTTTTAAGGAAAACAAACCTGCGAACAGGAGCATTTTCTTTCATTTCCAAGCAGCTTTTCAGCATAGACCATTTTGACCATAAAGTATTAGGGCTGAATCTAGCTGATAGTTGATTCAAGTAGACCAACAAAACATCTTCATTTTCCCCAATCACACTATTTTTGTTTTGCCACTTCGTGAAGTCGTCGTATTCTCGCTCGTACCTTGAAGCTGATTTTGCAGGTAATAAACTTGATGCTACACTGCTGGCTGCCTCAACAATTGAACATCAGCATGAACAACATATTCATTTGATAGAAGCTACTACTTTTTTTTCTGTTAAGGGAGGGGAAAGATCTATGAAAAGAAAATGGGTTATAATTTTTGAATAAAAAATGCACATTTTCCAGAAAACCGTATGTATGCCGAACATGATGTGATCATCGATTAATCATGTTGAAGAATTCATTACTCACTAGATATTAATGCGGTGTGTTCCAAACTAGGAGGGCGCGAGACTGTTGGAGGGGGGGGCACGCTGCTGATTCCAAAATATCATTTTCGAATACAAACCAAAAAATTCGAATAGGTGTCAAGAAAATTAATCAGAAAAACGGTTATAGAAAAATTAAGGAGGGCACAACAATTTTTTTTTCCAAAGAGGGCGGCGCAGGTACAAAAAGTTTTGAAAGCACTGGATTAATGTATTATTCATTTATTGCATCACACTTGTGTCTTAGACTGCAGTTATAATAAAATTAAATTTTTCAACTTATCTATCGATTAATTGCACCTTTTCCGTTGCTGAATGAACGACAATACTATCAAGCTATTTTTAATATTAATATTAAATTGATACATATATGTATAATATATTGTTTAAAATTGCCGATTCTCGGAATTTCGTAGAAATTCCACATATAGATTTGATCGTTGCTGAACATAAGTTCACTTTTGCTACAATCAAGAGAATCACACTCAGATTTATCCTAGTTTTATTGCACATTATCATATGACCTGCATTCAGCACTTTTTCACTTTCAACTAGGCTCCTTGAATTGTTGAGACTTCTATATATTCAAAACTATCAAGTACACTCAAAGTAATTTATTTCGATAAGAATGAAAATTATTGTACAAGAACGATCTGAACAAAAAGTTAAAATGTCTTGACTTGAACTGCTTTTTTTGGTAGGTTTTATGAAGGTACAGCTTTCTTCTCCAGTAGCAGAAATGTTTTCATAGTGAGAGTTTCAGAAATAATTCGAAACATATGAAACATCGTTTAAAATTGACATCAGTTTCTACTTTTGCCTGTTTTCATTCTATAATCTTCTGGTCGGTAATGGTGTGAGCATACTCTAATATGTTTAGATACAGGTTTTTCTATTATCAAAGTATGCTTCCAGGATTCACGTCTATTAATTTCCTATACGATTCCTAGTTTGTTGGTAACGTAAACATTTTTATTTTTACCATATTGAAAATGGGCTCCAGGATTCCTAGATTTTTCATAATTACATCCATAAACACAACGATCAGTGTTTTTCACGGATCTTTTTATCGCAATAAAAACATTAAAATAAACAAATAAACCCAGCTTTCACGTACTAACGAATACTCGTTTCGAGCTTAGTTCCAGCTAACGCCGGCGGTGTCACAAAGAGTTGTGTTTTGCTCTATATCGACTTGGGTTATTTTCTTGAATAATTCGAGAAAAACACTAATTGCATAGTCGGAATGTTCCATACACCAAATAACAAGAGGCCCAAAGTTAGGTCGTGGAAGTTACAAAAAAAAAAATACAAGAAGGAAAGTTGCGATGGTATGGTCATATTGAGGGAATTACGAGTAAAAAAGTTGCAAAACTGGAATTAGATTTCCCAGGGAATCTCAAGTTATCAAAGAACAGGAGAAGATGAGTATCATTTGTCTCAAAGTGCTGACAGCGAAATAAACGATGGTATGAATACTTATTCTAGCTCTTTAATCATTACAATGCTCCTTGAGTGCAAGAGCGTTCCATACATTAACCGTGTCAACAAGAAGAGGTTCCTCTTACTACTCAAGACCGCAGCTTTCTGTCAGAGGAACTTTCATTAAAAGGCATTAATCTACCGTGAAATGTATTGTTGTATTCGAACAATGAGCAAAGCAGAATTCGTTGTCTCAACTCGAGGGAATTGATCAATAGTTTCCATCATTGAGGAATTCGTTGGAAAATATCTCGAGAAAATATTCGACTTCCATCCTTGATGAATTTTATGAAGTTTTTTTTAGGTATTCACCCTCAGTTCGTTCATTTGAGAACTCATTTGTCAGCACTACAGTACGCCCAGATTAACATTGTCTACAAATAATAGCATTGATTCAAGTATTATTAAGTGAACAACTTTACTTCAGCTATTTTGCAATAGCTGGCTGTACCGGTAAGTGGTAGTTGAATTAAAGAGATCGTAGATGTCATACAAAAAGCTTCGGTATTTGAAAACATAACGCCATCGAAATATACTGCTCCATAAGAGATGGGGATATCGTATTCAATCGTTTTGAAACGTATGTAATCTTCGAGAAAATCGCTGTAAAATCATTTAAAGCTCAATAACAACTTGAATCGATCCAATAAAAATCAGCATGAGACATTTCGTCAATCGGTCGCCTTTTTTCTGAAGTTTGCTTCTTTGCACATGCTTCATGAATGTTCTTATTTTGAAATGGAGTCAGTTTATCAACGGCTTCGATTTGAAATGAGTTTTCTGAAAATTCCAAAACGTAAATCAACAAACGCTGATGCTAATAGAGCTATCGGAATGCTACAGGTGGCCTAACTCAGGTTGTTGTAGCGGAAAGGCTCCAAGTCAGCCAAAGTGTGATATCTCGACTTTGGAATAGGTTCAGGGAGACAGGTTCCGTGTTGAAAAGACCAAGGCTTGGTGAGCGACGAAAAACAACACCTGCTCAGGATCGTTTCATCACCGTTTCGGCGAGAAGAAACCCTACATCTATGTGTAGAATGCTACGGAATACTCTTCAAAATGCAGATGGGGTCCAGGTTTCCATCGAAACCCTCAGACGACGTTTGAGAGAGGTGAATCTAGGTTCTAGAGCTCTATTAAGAGGAGTTCCATTAACACGTGACCATAAGCGTCAAAGACTGGAATGGGCAAGGCAACATATCAATTGGAACGATCAATGGCGTAGTGTCCTTTTCACTGATAAATCCAGATATGGACGATTTATAGATTCTCGAAAAATAAGGGAATGGACAATCCCACGCATACCCCGTAATCGTCGCTATGTCCAAGAAGTCCATCCATTCCGAGGAGGTAGTGTTATGGCATGGGCCAGGGTATGTTTCAACGGGCGCACAGATCTACACATTGGTCCTGGGAATGTGACTGTTTTACACTATAAGGAGTATGTCATTAATAATGTTTTGCCTAATTTTTACGCTGCTATTGGTGAAACTTTTTAATTTCTGGACGATAACGCTAGACCGCACCGTGCAGCCATAGTTGAGAATGCGCGCGAGGAGCTTAGTATTCCACATTTACCAATACCTCCGCACTCACCAGATTTGAATTGCATAGAACATGCATGGGATATGCTCCAAAGAAGATTAGATAATCAGCAACCTACCCCAGAATCCTTAAATGATCTGAGAGAGCTTCTGCCCCGTTTTATGGAACCAAATTCGTCAAGAAATGTTCAACAATCTCGTGTGTAGTATGCAAAGAAGAAGTCAAGCTGTTATTGATGCCCGTGGAGGTCATACATTGTACTGACAGTCTTAAAATGCTTGAATTGTCTGGGAATAAAATTTCGTTATTTTACTCCATTTTCCTTAACCACCCTGTATACGCTGCAGACCTACAGGCTAAAATTAGTTTTATTTCCTGCAACTTGAAATCATATTAATATGAATTTTCATAGCAAAATCTCATTTAAACTATATTTGTTTGCAATTCAAGTCAATATCCCTAACTCATGTGGAGCACTGTGAATAGTAATGGCAATCATAGAGCGACATTGCCAGAATTCTCCTTATCGCTCTTATGAAATTTTTTGCTAAATTTATGGCGGTATTCTGCTTTCATCTGTAACTTTTCATAAGTTCACAGGACAATTACGATTCTCGATGCTTTCTATAAATCTGTAGCTTACAGGTGATCGGAAACATATCGAAAGGTATATTGTGAGGTTATGTTGAATGATTTGTTTTAGTCAGAAAAGTAAAACAATTTACTAAACTCAACTACTTTAGTAATTCATCTTTGTACTTCAGTTGTTAATTTCTCTTCCTATAGTTTTCTGCATTTTAAGTCAATATCCCTTACGCATGTGGAGGAGTTTATATAACCAGTTCCTCATAATAAAGCCTTGAATTTCGGGAAAAAATCGGCGGAGCAAAGTTGTACATTTTTCAATCAGATCACACTCAATAATGACACTTACAATTGAGCGATATCCGATATCATCAAAATATATATATATATATATATTTCTTTTGAATTAGAGAGCTAAAATAATACAATAAATTTTGAAACAAAAAGTACCTAAGCTGTGGTAAAAAAAGAATGGGGTACCATAACATTCTTCGTATGATACTATCATCAATAGTATCATACGATACTATAGAGCCAGGGAAAAAACACCTCAGCCGAAAAAACCTGTCTCCCCGTAAAAAATAAAATTGTTGTATCTGAATATTTTATATAGAAGGACATCACGATTATCGGCTCTTCGGAGGAAGGATTTCCAAACACAAACTCCAACCTGAAAATAAAAAGACAGAACAGCAAGAGAATTCAATTTATAGTTCATCAAATTGATCTAAAATTTTCAACCCATTTCAAAAATTAATTTGATACATTGTGTATGTCTCTAATGCCATCTTGAAATTTATAAATCGAACAATTATTAATTAGGAGTTCAACTGTTTCCTCTGATTCACCACATTCACAATTAGGACTATCAACTGAATTCCACTTGAAAAGCATGCTATTGGTACGACCATGACCTGTTCTTATCCGATTAAGAAGGGACCATATTCTCCTGGGAAGGTTAAAACCAGGAACTTCATTCGATGGATCAGATATTAGATCTTTATTAGATAAAAAAAATGCATCCCATTCGGATTTCCAGATTTCCTTGTAGCTGAAGTTCGAATTCAGAAAGTTATTCGACCATAATGATCTGCTATGATGAAAAAAGGGAAGTTCTCCCTTTTCTGCCAGAGTGTCGAAAGGAATTATCCCTAATATCTCGAGTTATCTTTTTTCCGATGGCAAATTGAGGCGCCAAACGCGATCCCGATGAGAATCCTCATTCACCAAGAGCGTCAACTCCCAAATAATCATATCGTTAATCGCGATTTATGTCTTCCTCATTCAGCTCTTCCGCGATATGATCACCCACTATTACCATCCATTATTCCGACGGCCGATTTTCCATTTAAATGACACAAACGATATCGACATTTTATTGCCGTCCAACTAGTTCGGCTCCGTTCTGCCATTGGGAGTTAATTCCTCCTGGTTATTTACGACCACGAGTTCTCTTGCATCGGGGGAAGGAGGAACTGACCTCCTTCTGGCCTTGTCCAACCTATTACAAGTGAGACTGTACGAGTCTCTAACTACCATTTTTTTCGATTCGAATGGAAAACCTCATATGACACTTTACATTCCAAGGTTCAAAAATTGGATTCCAATGACTGAAAATATACTGCTCCACAAGAGTTGAGGATATCGTATTCAATCGTTTTGAAAAATATGTAATCTCCGAGAAAACAGTTTGTTATGTAAGATTTTTGTTGGATTCTTCTACGGCGGGGTTAAAAAAAAAGATATCACTTATTTTCTCATCACTTTCTGGTATTTAGATCCAAGGCCAGATTCACCATCAAATTGGATCATTACAACCACTTGAAGATACACATCATGAATTCCTCAAAATTTACTTCATATAGGCAATGTGGATCAACGTCAATCAATTAATGCAGATGTGAGCAGAATAATTCTTCAAGATCTGCAGGAACTACTTCATGAACATCATGCATTGGTTCGATTGTTCAAAACTGCTTTGGAAGGTTTGCCAAGTGATGATCATAAGGTTGTGATTAGAGCAGATAAACGACCTGTTGGAGCACATGACGCCAATTCAACTCCCCTACAATCGATGAAGTGGCAATTGTAATTGTAGGTGAAAACTTGGAAACGCGTGATATTGTTCTTACGCGTCGAAATACTGGAGAATTGCAACGAATATATGAAACACATATGCTCTACAATACCCGCTAATGTTTTGGAGAGGCGATGATGGATATTACTTCAATATCAAGATGATGAATCCATTGAATGGTGAGTTTCTTCATTAAATTTTAAAATGTCTACTCAATACAAATTTGAATTATTTGACTTTAGGCCAAGAAACCACCAAGAAAGTGAGCTCGATGAATTATTATTCATTTCGTTTAATGGTTCGTTAAAATGCTGATAACCGTTTGCTGAGATTTCGTCCATTGTTGCAGCAGTATTGTGTGGACATGTATTGTGAAACTAGCTGACCTGGCAGACTCCGTACTGCCTCAATCGATAAATAAAGAAGCAACTTTAATATTATAACAAACTATTATGGTATAATGTAGGCAAAGAATCATTTCCTATCCCAGACACTGAAGACCTCAAGATCCCCAAAGATCTGTGAGTCTAGAAATTGAAATTGGTATTCATTCCGATGATTACTATTTTGAATTCAACTATGTTTTAAAAATGTTCTTGGTGTGGCCTTCGTAAAGGCAGAGAATTTTTTGTTTTTCCATTTATTCTTTTTCCCGAAAAGAATTGTGCTACACATGTAATGAGTAATGCCGTTCGAACTTTCTCTAAAGACTTTCTAGTTTCTTTAATGAAAAGAAGATAGCCCAGCACTATAGTTTTTTCTTCTCACAAATAAATGGACAATTTTGTGCTACATTTGTGCTGTCTTGTTCAGTAAATATTTTCTCGAAAATTCTCCACATTTTTCGGTAAATTACGAAATGAAAACAGTCAGCACAACACTTTTTTTTTTCCGACAAATAGTTTTTTTTGTATCTAGATCCCGAAATGCTACTTTGGTGATTGAGAACTGATTTTTTTAACGAGGCGCAGACGAGTTAAAAAAAAATTGTCGAGATCACTTAAGTATTTCGCGCAAGAGATGCAAACAAAATTTTTTCTGAAAACGTCAAAAATATTGTTATAAAATAAGTAGCTTAATATGAAAAATAGTATAGAATTGGCTTAAACTGTTTTTCCAAATCAAGTGATTACTGTAACTATGGAAATAAAAAGACATTTGTTGAAAATTTTTTCAAAGTGACAGTTCTTGATAATTATTTTGGAGTGACTTTTTATTCGCGTCAATTTCGTGCTTGATATTCATAATTGGAAAATAATGGAAATTTCGAGCAACGATGAAGTAAGCAGTACCCCACCTAACTTGACAGATGCGGCCAATTCAGTAATTATCAATCTTTTACCGGAGAAATCGAGGCGCCAGTATGAAAATGCATATCAGCAATTTAAAGAGTGTTGTGCAGCAAATGAAGCCAGAAACATATCTGAAAATGTGCTGTTTGCATATTTTGCAGAGAAGTCTAAGAAGCTGAAATCTTCCACATTATGGGCAATATTCTATGTTGAAAGCAACACTCAATGTTGAAGAAAATGTATATTTTAAGAAATTTACTAAGTTGGTTCCATATTTGAAAAAATTGTCAGTTGGAAACCATCCTAAGAAATCTAAGGTATTGACTAGAGAGGAAGTTGAACAATTCATAAGAGAGGCAGATGATGAAACCTATTTGTTGGTTAAGGTAGATTTTGGATGATTGTTTTTTGAATTTTTTAAATTACTGATTTCCTTTTAGGTTGTTTTAATACTGGGCATTTCGGGTGCTTGCCGCCGTGAGGAACTCACTAAAATGACGGCCGATGACATAGAAGATAAAAATTCCATTTTGATTGTTAAAGTACCCGATACAAAAACGAATATACAACGAATTTTTACAGTTTCAAATTTAGATTATATTGACATTTACCGAAAATCTGCGGCTCTTCGTCCAAGTTATGCTACCAGTCGCCGATTGTTTTTGAAGTATCAAAATAAGAGATGTTTTAACCAAGTTGTTGGAATAAATAGTATTGGAAAGATGCCTAGCTTAATAGCAAAACACCTAAAATTACCAAATCCTGATGCCTACACGGGCCATTGTTTTCGGAGAACATCAGCCATATGGGGGCTGATATATGTGTTTTGAAGCGACATGGAGAATGGAATTCTTCGACTGTGGCCGAAGGATACGTGGAAGATTCTATCAACAATAAAATTCAAATATCAAATAAAATTTTAGACTGTGAAATTTCAGGATCAAGTGCTGTCACCTCTACGGCAGTTGCTTGCAAATCAAAAATGGATAGTCTTCCAACTCCCAAAACTACGACATCACTAGCTGATGAAACTGAGTTATCTGGTTTAGGAACAAAAATTGGTTAGTGCACTGGCTGCACCATTAATTTTAACATTGTTAATCTTAATATATAAAACTCAGTCGGCCATATTGTTGGTTACACCATTTATAACTCAAGATTGGATGAACTGTTTGTGATGAAAGTTTTTTTGTTGGATTCTTCTACGGTGGGGTTAACATAAAATACATTAAAACTAAAAAATTTGATGAAATGGAAAAAAAAAGTAGGAAATAATTTTCCTTCTTGCGAATAACGCTAATAGATGTCGCTGCGGTTGATAGCGTTCTCGTGAAAGTACTATATTTGATATTAATTCGGTGAACTACATTTTCTTCTAATATTAACGCATCTGAGTCCATATGTTATCACACCTATCTTTCTTCCGAACACTACTAAAAATTCATCTGGTAGCGATGAAGAGATCCCTATTCTCTTCATCGCTACCAGATGACACTGCAATGTAAATTGTGTATTTTGAGTTGCCTAAACGTCTTAGCCTTTTAATTCTAAGGTCTCCTGTCGAAGTTCGTACACATAATTATGTTTATAATTTTAAAGTATTGAATTTAAAATAACGCTAACTGTCGTAGCCCGTAAATAGAAATTCAATACTTTAAAATTATAAACATAATTATGTGGGGGGGGGGAATATAAAGGTGAGGAAGTTCTTATTCCCAGAATTCCGATGATCCCAACAGATATGCCATTTGAGTTCAAGAGAATTCAATTTCCAATTCGTCTAGCGTTTGCTATGACAATTAATAAATCCCAAGGCCAGTCCTTGAGTGTGTGTGGTATAAATCTAGAAAATCGTTGTTTTTCTCATGGCCAGTTGTATGTTGCGTGTTCACGAGTCGGCAAACCTTCTGCTCTTTTTATTCTCGCACTCGGGAAAAAAAAACTAAAAATGTGGTTCATCATAAGGTACTACAATGACACAATTTTTAAATAATAATGAGGTACCGCTCAAATAAAGTGAAGTCCATTCATGTAAACAACAATGTACATACCTACCTATTTCAATGTAATAAAATTTTTTGTATATTTTGTACTTTAATTTGGCTTATATACCTCTTACTTGAAAAAATACCAATGTTTTGTTGATACAACTTCATGAATCTCTGAGGCGAAACAAAGATCCCCGGGTCAGCTAGTAATAAATAAAAATAGGTAGTGTTAAATTTTCTCACAATTTGAAAGCCTTAATTATTGTTAATGAATAAATGATTTCTTGGATTTTTGCTTGACTGAGGAACATGAAGGTTAAAAGATAAATATTCCATATAGTTTACATGCCGTGTGCGAAGTAATTATTTCGCACACTACTTCGCGCACGGTGTGATGATAACGAATAAAAATGAAAAAAAAGGTCACTTCGCATATCGTTGTCAATGCGCGAACCTTGTCATTTTTTGACGTTTGTAGAAAAAAAATTGTTTCGAAAAACTAAAATTGCTGAATCAACTTCACACACATGTAGAAGAGTCTCTTTGTGGGATATTTTCATTGGGGTCGGTCTACATGAACTCGTAACGAAATTCATTGTCGTAAAATGCGGAAGGAACGGGAACAACGATATCTGGTGAGAAATACCCGGTGTTTTTCCAAGTGCGAAAGCAAACGAAAGATTGTTCGGAACAAAGGAAATACATAAAACAAAGCCCGATAACCTGCAATGCGAGTTTCACAAATTTATCAATTCATGAGCGAGCTATGCGGCATTTTCCCGATGAATTATTAACTTCCTCGAGAACTTATACCTGCTCCACTCGACAATCATCAGGCCCCTAACAGACCGCCCTGTTAACTCCCAAGCTTTCGCTGCAAACTTCCTCCAGAACTTATTCCAATACCTTACACCTTTGTCTTCCCGTTTCCAACGCGGCAGGAATTCGCAGATGTTTTGAATTGTTCCACTTCACCGGAAGCTCTTCCTCCGGCTAAATTCGAAAATTACGTCTGCAAATTCCCAGAAGCAGTCGCCAACAGTGGCGGCATCTCAAAAGGGGCTAAGGAAATTTATTTCACATTCAATGAAACATACAGGTTGATTACATAAATATATATATATATTATATATATATATATATATATATATATATATATATATATATATATATATATATTCTTATGAAAAAGAGAGCTAAAATATTACAATAAATGTTGAAACAAAAAGTACCTAAGCTGAGGTAAAAAAAGAACGAGGTATCATATCATTCTTCGTATGATACTATAGAATCATACGATACTATCATCACTAGTATCATACGATACTATACAGCCAGGGGAAAAAACCTCAGCCGAAAAAACCTGTCTCAACGTAAAAAAATAACATAAAATATTAAATATCAGGAAAATCTTGAAAGACATCAGTGTGATCATCTTCATGTTATCCGCCGATGGGCTCGGATAAACAGATTCTTCCCAAAACAACCTGTAATTCTTAATCTGAAATGAAAAAAGACAAAAGCAGAAAAGAAACCGATTATTCAGAATAAAATCGAATGAATTTTGGAAATGCATTTGCTACTTTAAAAAACATCAACATTCAGGTTTCTTGGCCAAATAATGTTCGGAGGTTCATAAATATTTATGACAGAAATGTCACAAAATTTGAAAGAAATGAAAAAAAACTCCATCAATTTCCCCTTTTCGAATCTGTTGAAAATAACAAACTGATAATTTTTTAACATAACAAGCTAAACTTGTAAAAAATCAATTAATACATAACCTTTCAACTGTCCTCTTTCACGAGGATATTTTTCTGTTGCCGTGTAGGTTTCTTGCAGAAGAATCACTTCGATACCATGTTCATCAGCTAATTTGGAGACGTAATCACACTTGTCTTTCGAAATTCCTTCGATATTCAAATTGAAAAATCCACAAATTCTTGCTCTCTGGTTGTGAGGGTTTTTCAAACCGGATACGACCTTCCAGGTGATGATTTTTCGGCACTTCAGATGTTTGAAGACCGCTACGGGACCCCAATGAAAGGCAATCATCTCCCATAGATAAACCAAACATGTTATAACACAAGAAAACAGAATATTTTTCAGGACCAAAAACTACGACATATTCTGAGAATTGTCATTATGACAATAAATATAAATATAGAACCTGAAAATGTATTTTAGTTTGTTAGATGAAGTGTTTGAAAAATAACCAAACGTTATTACAATAACATTCTTTAAAATCTAAGTTATCCAACTAAGGAGCCGAACCAATCCTAATTTCACTGCCTCATACCTCATTCTTGATTCAAGTTCAACTAAAGTGATCTAGGCTTGATCAATGAGTGGGTTGCCTTCAATATTTCAAGATAAGATGATTGGAAAACAAAACAGTTATCTTAATATATAAAACTAAGTCGGCCATTTTGTTGGTTACACAATTTATAACTCAAGATTGGATGAACTGTTTGTTATGAAAGATTTTTTTTTATTCTTCTACGACGGGGTTGACAGAAAATACCATAAAACCCTGAAAAATTTGATGAAATGGAAATAATTTTCTTTCTTGCGAATAACGCCAGTAGGTGTCGCTACGGTTAATAGCGTTTTCGTGAAAGTATTATATTTTATATTAATTCGGTGAACTACATTTTCTAATAATATCAACGCATCTTAATCCATGTATTATTACACCTATCTTTCTTCCGAACACTACGGAAAATTTTATGATGAAATGTTTTGAAGAAATCACCATTCTACTATTATCGGCAATGTTAACAATTACTGTGTATTTTGAGTTGCCTATACGTGCCGATTCACAATGGATAATCAGCAATCTGCCCTATTTATTCTCGCATCTCGCATTCTCGGAAAAAAAAATAAAAATGTTGTTCATCACAAGGTATTACAATGAAGGAATTGTAAATATGAAAAAAGTTATCTCTTAAATAAAGAAAATTCTTCTGATGTATGAATAACAATGTACAGGGTGATTGATTATATTTTACTCAATAGCTATCTCAGTTAATATTGGTCGTACAAAAACGTTTGAATGGCCAAATTTGAAGTATTTTTTATGGGCATTCAGAATCCAGTACTAAGAAATTCATAAAGGCATCGAAAACCTGAAAATTTGTTGTGAACTATTGTTTTTCAAATGGTACACCCTGTATTTTATTTTCTTAGTGGTAGAGCTCTTTCTTCTGATTTCAAATATATATACTTCATTGTGTAACGCCACTCGAGAATGCTGTGATTTCTTTATATCTGTGACATTAGGGAGCTTCCCAACACATTATTAGAATCTTCAGCACCATCAGTACTTGTAGAAACCCGAAGTACAATATTGGATGATGATGATCCAAAATCTGTTGAGGTTGGGAGAATTTTTTCAGCAAAGACATTTCTATATGCAATGGAATTATCAACATAGCCCTCGGCTACCGTCGTAGACTTCCATCCACCATGTTTTTGTATATAAGTAATATTTGCTCCTGATTCTGCTAGCAATGAAGCGGAAGATCTTCGAAAACAGTGTCCTGTATATTGCTCTGGTTCTGGCAGTTTGAGGAATTCGGCAACAATAGATGGAATTTTCCCAAATGTATCAATACGAACTGGATTGGCAGTGCATTTATTATTCATGTATTTCAGGAAAAAACGACGATGTTTGATGACAGAAAAGCGCAGTGCAAAGTACTTATGAAAATAGTCTACATACTGAAAGAACGACTGACTTTCGTTCTTGTATTTGAAAGTTATATAACCAATGATTTATTTGTTATTTCGATGTCTTCCACTGATAAATTACACAATTCTTCACGCCGACACCATCTAGTATTTCTCATCTGGTGCCTCCTTTATAAACTTTTCAACTTGTTCACCAGTGAGAATTTTCCATTTTTTGGGACGATATCCTTCACTTATCCGTTTTAAATATCCTATTACCTTAAAATATTTACTTACATCCACACCATTTTTAACAAGGACGCTCGACTTTATCATTGAGAATTTGCGCCACAAAGTTGATGAACTCCATATTTTTGATTTTTCTTCTAAGTATGCCAGGAAAACAGTTTCACTGAAGTTCCCTTCTACATTTTTCAATTTACACCAGGCCAGGAAATTTTATATGCAATATCGTACTGCTGAACAGATTTTTTAAGTAGGAGTTCCAGATTTGCTCTTCTTGCAGACTCTTCAATATCCAGAGGAACAACCAAATCGTCACTTTTATTAATAATTGGACTCTCGACAAAAATATTAAGCAGTTAAAAACCCAAGACGAAAATTGGACAGGAACGAAATTCAAATGACAGCGTCTTTTCTCATTTGTTAGTAATCACAACGTTGGCAACGTTTGCCATTCACAACAACCTTTTGATTATATGAATATTAAGATGCATTTTGAAGTTCATTGTCATTGCAAATTCGCCCATTTCATTATCAAAATAGGGCAGTTGTACAAAAAACATTGTATGGTATTTGTATTAAAAGTGATTTTATTTTGTTCGTGAAATTGTTCAATTCGCTCCGCTCATTTCACTCACAAAATAAAACGTCTTTTTTAACACTCATATCATAAATAACTATTACTTCGGTATTTTAAGTTGACTTTTGAACGTTTTAACGAATCGGAGCTTCGTCTAATGGAATTTTTTTTTTAACACAGCTGTCATCTGCAAGATTTTCTTATGAGACTTTTAGAAAAACTTCATAAAGACAAATAATTTCATCAGGATAAAATATGAACTGAACGCATACAAATGAAAAAAGAAAAAATTAGCTACCATTCGGCGAAATGCGTCGAGCATTCCCTACGAGCTCAACACCAAATCGAATTAAGGCGAATGAAGTTATCAATTTCTTGCTGGAAGTCACGTTCCTCCGGAATTCGGGACCAGGGAAATGGGGATAATCATCCCATTAATCATCCGGGTATCCGCCATGAATATCAGGAATGGAGGAGAGATTAATGATGTCAGTCTTGAGGAAGCGGAATTGAATGCATTTCGCGAGGGACTCAGAAATGTTGATGACACTGCGGGGGGAAATCGACAATTATTTTTTAAGCATCTGAGTCCATGTGTTATTACACCTTCCATCCGAACACTACGGAAAATTTCATGACGAAATGTTTTGAACAAATACCCATTCTACTATCATCATCACTAGATGGCAATGTAGACAATTACTCTGAATTTTGAGTTACCTAAACGTCCTAGCCTTGGAATTCTAAGGTCTCTTGTCAAAGTTCATACACACAATTATGTTTATAATTTCGAAGTTTTGAATTTAAAATAACGCTAAGTGTGGTAGCCCGTGATTAGAAATTGAAATTGAACTCATGAATTCAATACTTTAAAATTATAAACATAATTATGTGTACGAACTTTGACAGGAGTTTTTCGGTTAGGTCCATTCAGCACTAAAGAAAAAGAAGAAAACATCTTATCGTCTCTGTCAAAAAGGTACCTGCAGGTTAATCTTTGATTCTGCGAAGTGAAAGTATCACAGATCAAGACAAAGGTTATTTCTGTTATTTGTGAAAGTATCAATCTATTTTTCATGGATTTCTTTCTAGAGAGAGACTGTGGACATGCGAATGAGATGGAGTAATTTAAGGCACTGTCACCCGCCCTTCTATTTCGTTTGGAACATATGATTTTGACAGTGCCTCAACTTGGTCCCTCTCTGTTCGTTTCATGGGATCTGCATAAGTCCTTCCTTCTCTTATCTATGTTATCTCGGATTTCTTTAGAACTCACTTAACAATGAGAACAACTGTCAATTATTTGAATTCGAAGTCATTATTGCCGGCAATATGAAAATGTTTGAAAACGCAAGAAATATGATATGTTAAAATATTTATTTTAGCGGCAATAATGACTTCGAATTGACAGTTGTTCTGAACAGAAATCAAACCACGGAGAATTGAATCGAGTATTCAATCGCAAAATAATAATGACATAATGTGATTCATTCTACTCAATACTCAATATTTGAAATTTCACATACAAACTATATTTTTCACGATATCTGAATGAATCTGAGGGCGATGTATGATGTATGATATATTTCCGAAACGGGAAAAAAATGGCGATTCTTTCTAAGCCATTTCAAACTGTTGTTTCCATAAGAAAAAAACTTAACTTTATATTATAGCACAGCAAGGAAACCTCTTGGGAAAAACAAAGTACGCTACTGGATTGCTATGAAAAAAGTGCCTGTATAATGTTTTCATTTCAACATCTTAGCATAAACAGAACCGGAGATAATGGCCAAAGTTGAAATCGCCTAAATTTCAATATTGGCCTATAACTAGAAAACAAAAAAAGATAGAGGAATGCAGTTGATGGCATTATCAGTTTCTACAAAAAAGACCACCGTAACGTGTCTTTCATTTATCACCCTGTAGATAAACATTTCAATGCAATAAATTTTTTTTGTATATTCTGTAATTTTGTATTTTTTTTTGGATTTCACCTAATATAATTCCACCTTGACAAAAAAAACTTAGTACAACTTTATTCATCTTTAAGGCAAGTTCGCCGGATCAGCTAGCTTATCTAATTGCCACAATTGGTCCCACTACCAGATCCCTTACGCTCTTTAGTTTCTGGGATAGGAAATGATTCTAAACACTTCTTGGCCAACTTTCAAAAATATAACAGCTGTTTCCAGATAAAATCCTTTGGCGCAACACATATTGTACAAGACAATTTTATGTCCAATTTCAAGGTATTATACCATAGTCTATTATATATTAAAGTTGCTTTTTTATTTATCGATTGAGGCAATACGAAGTCTGCCAGGTGACGAATAAATGAATAAAGCGAATTTTGTACTTTACATTACATGGTTGACAGGATGGCCCATGAGGCCATCCTCAGAATATCTAGAGAAGACGCATGTAATGAGAGAATTAGGTGTCAGAGAGTCTGGAGCTCTCTGAGTAACTACATCTCATCTGCGAACCTTCCTAGTGATATAATGGCCAAGAAAGTAAGTACTGAGAAAAACTTCAGTACGATGCTATGCAAAAAAGAGGAATGGGAGCGGGCATACACCGACTAAAATTTCAAAGAAAATACTGTGAAATGTTATACAGATGGTTCTAAAACCAATACCGGCGCTGGCGCTGGGGTTCACGGGGCCAAAGCCAAGTGTGCACTATCGTAAGGCTCCTGTGTGAGTGTTCTGCAAGCAGAAATATTAGCAATCGAATGATGTCTAGACATTAATCTAGAGAGAAACTATCAGAATTGCAGATAGTCAAGCTGCTATTAAAGCACTGAACTCCTATGTCATCGACTCAAAGTCGACATGGGAATGCCGGATCAAACTCAATGAGATAGGCAAGAAAAATAAGGTCTCTTTGATCTGGGTTCCTGGTCATTCGGGAATCACAGGTACCGAAGAGGCCAATAAATTTGCTAGAGACGGTGCTCGGAAACCACTCACTTTTTGTGGTATAGCAAAATGTACATATAAGAAAGAGTTTCTGGAAAAGGAGAAAACTGAAACAGAAACACTCTGGCAGAATCTCCCAGGTTTGGATCACTACAAAAAGTTCCTTCGGAATTTTGAAACTGCAAGATCCAAAAAATATTTGGATCTCAGTAAGAACCAACTACACCTCCTCACTGGCTTTCTCACAGGGCATTGTCGCCTCAGAAAGCACTTGCTGAGAATGGGCGTATCGGACACTGAAGAGTGTAGATTCTGTGGGGAGGAGGAAGAAACTCCTATTCACCTAGTCACAGAATGCTTTGGCATTGTAAGCCAAAGGAAACAATGCTTTGGTCAAGAGACCTGTAGGAGTGAGGAATTAGCCTCACTGAAGCCTTCCGAGATATTGGATTTCATAAGATCTCTGGGACTGGAAGGCGAGCTGTAAAGCTCTGTCAGGGGGCACAATAGACCATCAGGTAGCAGTGGACTGTAACCCCTTTTAAACTATCAACTATTACATGGTTGAAAGTACAAAATTCGCTTTATTCATTTAACATAATCTTTGCCACTCATTTTTCCAAAACCTTGTCTGAATTTTAATAAAGACAAACTTTTCTTGTGACTTGTTATTTTGTTTTTATGAGATAAACAAATACCCACACAGCCTCCTTGGACCACCTGTATAATTTTTAAGCTATCGCATAGCTTTTATCTCAGGCTTTGAGCGCGGCGACCGAATGTAGAAATTACGTAACGAAAAAACCTAACACAGACGTGTATCGTCGGTTCAGTTCGGCAGACTTCGGCACGGTGTTTGGGTGCTTGCGACTAGACTAGACGGATGCAGTGCAAAATGGAGTCGGCAATCTCGCTGTTCCCATTTAATTACGAAAGGCAAATATTTCATTAACATCGGATAGAAAACGTATAGCCAAACGTAAACATTTTCCATTAACTTCAGCTCTTGCTCTAACTATACATAAGTCGCAAGAAGGAACTTTTGACGAAATAGTATATGAGTATAGTAAATCACATTCTCAGGAACTCGTCTATGTTGCACTCTCTCGGGTGACTTATATTGAAAAATTGTATTATTACGACAAAAAATGATAATTCTGCGTTTAAGTTTTATCATAATCGAAGGTAAGCTGCATCGACTGCATCTTTGTTGCAAGAATTCAAAAGACTGTCTTTAAATAGTGTTCAGACGATAGCTCAAAGTGTCTTAGATTTCATTAGTAATAGAAATGGCATTTCAATAATGACTTTCATTGCCAAAGTTTACATAGTCACAAATACGATTTACAAGATTCAGTTACGAGACAAACCAATGTAATACTTCTTACCGAAACATGCATGACGCGTAATAATCCGATTGAAATACCTAATTTCAATTGTATTGTTCAATTCCAATTCAAACGAGATACTATTCCAAAACGTGGGGTAGCTATTTACCAAAATAGTAATAATGTTACTAATATTATGACTTCGAATATTGAAATAAATATTGAAGACTTTAGCGATGTTAATGTTAGACGCTCATTTCTTGGAGATATTTGTACATGCTTATGCAAACTTAGAAATGGCCCACACATTGTCATGGTAGCAATTTACATTTCTCCGAATCCTAAATTGGACGAGATAGAGCATTTTATTCATCGCACTTTACTGGAGTACACTGAAGCAGGGTCGAAAAGACTTGGTACAAATGGTAATAAATTTCCACTTATCTTGACTGGCGATTTCAATATTAACTTCGCTGATAAAAAGTCAGAGCGGTTGACAATTTTTTTTTCGGAAAAATTGAATTTAAAAATGAATAATGATCCACAAGAATCCACAACAAAATATGGGACCACTATTGACGGGGTATTTTCCAGATATTTAGAAGACAATAAGTCTCAAACTTATGTTTCTTATTTCAGTTACCATAAACCTATAGTTTCAATGATAAACATTCCTGAACAACCTACATGTATTGTAAGATAAATAAATATTTCAAATCAACAATATTATCTTCTTATTTTTGAATAGATGCCATGCAATAGCTTGACCGCGGCAGTCCTCGAGTGCCACACGTGTTTTTTTTATGAGATAAACAAATACCCCACACGCCCTTTTTGGACCTCCTGTATAATATTTCCTCTCCTTCAAGAATCAGCTGAATTTAATCGGATCGAGTTCATCCTCGATGAATAATTCAAGAGATGTCTCGAAGCTCATATTCCGGCAGACATCTTGGATATCAATCGCTTTGCCGAGTTGCCCTGTTCGCGCTGCCTTTCAACTCGATCCGTTCCGACAAGTGAAGTTGGCTGTGACGGTGTCGTTTGCGCTAAAAACTGAGGAGATTAATTACGGCCATGATTCAAGATTATGATTGCGGCATCCGCTATCATTCCGTCCCCGGAAAAAATCAAGAACCGCGTCGGATGACTGATACACCGCCATAAATCCGAAACGGGATAATGGCGGATGATAATGAAGCCGAAGGACCTTGATCAAATAACGGGTTGCCGAAAATGTCGGGGAAATGCTCCTGATGGACGATGTGAATCGAGCGGGGTTTGTTATTCTCTCTTTCTCTTTCTGTCCCTATCCAGGGGCGGCTGCTCCTAAAGGGACCTACATGTGCCTAGAAGTGCCTATATGAATACTGTGACGGCGTTTTTCTCCGGGTTGCGATTTGCACCTACCACTACCTTCCCAAGCTTACTCGGGCGCCAATTGCGATGGGTTTTATAAGGTCGCAATTCCTTACGTCGCTCACAGTTGTCCACCTGGGTAGCTTTTCTACAGTTGGAGACAAGGTTCGATTCAATCTGGGATGGTAGCGATTGATATGATACTATTTCTTCCACTGAAGAGGAGCGACTTTGAGCTGAATAAATAAAACACACTTCGACGAGACACAATATATTGTTAAATACAAATACTTTAATGGCACACGGAATGCTGCAATTTATTGACGGTGCTACAATGAAATGAATGAGGTAAAAAGCAGCAAAGTTAACAATATACACAAAATATCTACAAAGAAAATTCAACAGAAATGACGGACGGAAGAAAATGAAGCGAGGTGAGCGGGCGGCGTATGTAAAGCAGTTAGAATGCGTGATTTGAAAGCAGTTTAGTATGAGAGCGACAGCCAGTAACTTAATTATCTTGATCACCAGTGAAAAGCATACAATGTAACGGGTGAAAGGCGGTACACACTGTCTACCTGTCAACAAGTTGTCCTGTCCTGCGTGCGCACGCGATCTACTGTCCCCTCCCCCTTGACTCGAAGAGTCCTGTCCAATATCCCCCAGACAGGCGCAAAGAAAAACCAGGACTGCGCACGTCGGCGCGCCTGCCAAAATGGAATTTGAACGAACGTTGCGGAATTCGCTGGCCAGATGACAGCTGCAGTGGGGAAAGATAGGGCAATTTACCCCTGTCCTCAAGATTGAAGAGTCCGTCTGGTGATCCTCCGAAAGGGAGAAACAACCAAGCGAAGACCCCCAGACTGACTCTAACTGAGGGGTGAAAGAGTATCAAATCAATGATACCTCTACCACCGGGGCCTAAACGTAGACTACGCGAAGAAATACTGCGTAGCAGTATCCTAGGTCTAGCGCGTATTGGCGCACCTACCAAAAAGGAGTAGGGGTATAGAAGATGCGTATATCTGGCAAGAACGTCCGCGAACCCGGAAATGAGGACTCCGGCCCCTTTTCCTCAAGATTGAAGAGGTCTGGTGATCCTCCGAAAGGGAGAAACAATCAAGCGAAGATCCCCAGACTGACTCTAACTGAGGGGTGAAAGAGTATCAACTCAATGATACCTCTACCACCGGAGCACAAACGTAGACCACGAGATGAAATAATAAAAAAAAATAATGAGGAAGTATAAATTCCGGATATCGCCCCCCCTGTCGAACAGCACAAGAAAACTTGCCGGCCACGTAGACAGGTTAATAAAATGGGTCTTACCAATCCTGTGGATTTCTGGTCTCGACACAACACTTGAGTCCTATTTCGCTCGTCGGAAACACCGAAATCGCAGTCTGAATGAGGACGAATATGAATTCTAGCGCGTACCGGCGATTAGAATTTCACGCTCAGAAGAATATGAGGAATTAAAATAGCACGGAACTAACAACTTGGGGAAACTTTCGAAACTCGACTACCGGAAAATTCAAAAACTCTAAGAGCTGAAAACTCGAAAAACTGACTGTCCGCCTGAAAACCGCCGAATTTATAGGTTCGGTTGGAGGGGGGAATATTTCGAGTCCCGGATATCGTGAAAACAATTGCCGCTCTGCACAAAAAAACACATATGGTACAGATAACGTCGCCGACTACGGCGAACGTAAGTTTTTCTACATAGGTAGGAATCTGAAATTGGCTTCTTAGATTCTCACGATATGAAACTCGAAATAATTCAACATTGTTGGAAAATATACAGGATGATTATGGTAACGAAGTTCACCTCGTCACAGTACGAAAGTACGAATACTTTCGCGTTTGAATTTAAAAATGGTTGGAACATATACAGACTGTTCTCAGTGACGAAGTTCGCTTCGTTACAATACATAAAAAGCACTGGCATAACCGAAAAAGTTTGAATAAAACAAATGCAAAATGTACTCTGACAAAAAGATGTACACTATGTCCCAAATTGAGTTAAACCAGGCCTGGATCTAGGGGGGGGGGGAGGCAAGCGGGGCGCCAGCTTGAGAGGGCGCCAAAATCAACCAGCGGTTGAATATTTTCATTTTTGATTTTCTCGGAAGAAATAATATTCCTATAGTGCTAAAGTCGAAACAATAGAATGGAAACAGGATAAACCATCACTATGCCGAAAATCTTCGAAATTAATTAATGCCCCTGAAATTTCAGTCCTCCTATCGTTTTTCAGCACAGCACCCTCAATATAGCTTTTGTAATTCAAAAAACAAGGAAAAATAATTAGATTTACAACAATTTTCCGGTTTCCGATCGACTGAGCTCTTATGTAAGGTTTTTATGAATTGACAACTTCTTGTGGCAGATTGAGCACTTTATGGTGGCCCAAAATCAACAATTTTTCGGTGACGATGAATTTCATGAATTTTGTTTACCCAAAAATTGCTCAACGCGACCCTAATTAAGTCATAAATTCATAAAACACCCCATGCTTGTCGGCATTCTCTTCAATCGTTCTATTGACGGTTTTTTTAGACGGCTTCTTTAATTTGGGTTTCTACATGTAGCAAGTGCGGGTACTCTCATATTTCAATAATTTCCATTCTCCAAGAAGGATATTTTTTTTTCGAGGAGATAAATATCAAATCTTCTAATTTGTACTCTCATTATAGAGATAGAAGTATTCGAATTCGAATTTCATGGTCTATTGTTATTCATATTTTATTTTTATCAATATCATTCATAAAACCAATGTGTATATTCGTTTTTATTTCGTTATTACTAGTTGACTCGCCTTCATTTATTAGCAATTATAATATTTATTTCATTCCTTTCCCCATATTATTTATATTTTGTTTTTCTGTTAATATTGTTTCATGGAATGTGGCTTGTTTCGAAAATAGTTGCCGTGGAAAAAATTATCATTTTTACTTTGTCCTCTCCCACCTGAGAACAAATTCTACGGGCGCCCATGCATAAATATAAAAAAAAGGATAGAAAGAATCGAAAAACTGATGTCGCCTGCGTTTTTCGAAATTTTTTGTTTTGCCCCCCCTGAGAGAAAATTCTGCGGGTGCCCATGCAACGCAAGCATAGACCCAGTAATTCTTCGCCAGGGCAATTACCGACTCATCCTAATCACATCTGGAACGAAGGGCGTTGGCAATAATTGCGGCTTCATTGGAATGAGGAATGTTCACGGGTATGCAAAATCGATCGAAACTTCGTCACAGTATACCCTATATGTATATGAAATCACTAGTTTTTGTTTCAGTCGAAAAGACCTAGTAGTTCGGATTTTACAACCCCGTGAATATTCAATTCCTCGCGGCGATGTGACGTCATACTACATTCGCAAATCGCACTCCGTGAGACGAGAGGCCCTTATATTGGACCCGGCTACGTACTGAACCTCGCAAGTCGTTGGGTGTAAAGTGACGTCACACGGATCCATCGGACTCATGTTTATAACTCGATATCTCGGGCGCTATTTGAAGTATTCAAATAATTTTTGGACACAATCTTTTCATTTTCTACGGAGAATAGGAATATGTAGAAATTGAAAAATGTGAACATTCCTCATTATGGTAATGTCTTTATGGTTATTTGTCCAAACGTGTAATCAGTTACAAAATTTATTGTTCATGAAACTTCAACATTTTGCCAAATCGATCGAGTAAAACAAAAAAAACGGCTGGCTGGATTGATTTGGCTTTTGGTAGGGTTTATAAGAATATGTTGAACTGTAAAAATGTTCCAAAACTAGAAGCCCTCTTTTCGTTGCATTTTCAAATTCACGTGAGAAGGAGAACAAAAATTGTTTTCGAAAAAGCAATGAACAGCCTTTGAAGGGAAATCATTCAGGTTCTCGAAACCCACCGTTAACTTTTTTGTGTGATTATTGATTGCTGAGATATCGAGAGTCAAAGACAAAATAATCTTTTTTTATTTGAGGGTCGTTATCACCATGATTAGTAGACGTATCAAGATCTAAGAAATAGTATATTCTAAAACAAGTTGCAGAATGAGCTCCTATTCCAACACGAATGCGAAATTCGAAAACGAGCGACGAAGGAGCGAGTTTTCGAAAGCATGAGTGTTGGAATTGCCTTCTGCAACGAGTATTAGACGATATTTTCTCTATTTCAGTAAAGTTTTGTGGAAAACTCTCGAAATTCAAATAAAAATTCAGATCAGTGACTTTTGTATTGTATCTTGGCAGTTGGTGTCACTAACGAAATTTGTCAGATTGCGGATTTGGAATTGATTTGATTTGAAAATTGAGAGGATCTCAGGTCAGTACTGACAACCACAAAACGAAAAATATAACTGAAAACAATGCTGTAATGAGTTTCATTACAGCACTACTTTTAGTACTGTAATGAACTGATTACGATACTGAAATAGAGAAAAGAAATTAAAGCTTAATTAACGAAGTATCCGAACATTAAAGCGGTTTTTGTTGTTGGTTTTTCTAATATTGCTCAAAAACTCATAAAGTTACAAGATTTCGAAGAAATAATCCAAAAACAAGATTCTAAAATTGAAGACAAAATTTTTCGGAGATCGGTGACGAGCCGACACTGGCTCGTTGCGACGTCACGTCGTGACCCACTTAGATACCGCCCGTGTGCCCTTTCTTCCCCGCCCACAGGCTATGACATCGCATTGACGTCACCGAATAACCAAAACAAATTTCTTACCGGATCGATTAGCGGGATTTATGGATATTGGATCTCGAGTGTTGGTGTGTATTTTTGACCGGAATATGCCGATAAATTTCGACTTTCGATGCTGTTATTTTGATTGCCGGCTCCGAGAGATACGAGGGCTATATTGTGGTCCGTTTTTAGATCTCCATCGGAATTGGAAACGTAAAGGTGATTGGCAAAGATTATAGAGTATAAAGATGGGAAACGAAGCGACTACAGTGATGTCAGCGACATCTGTTTTTCAAAAGTAATCGGGTTATGGTTAAAATATTTAATTAGGGTCCATTTGGCATAGATTATATAAAGATTATTAGTAGGCTGTTGTCATTTTTGAAAGAAATACTTGAATAAATATTTTTGCTGAATGATGATTGTATTTTCTCGCGTATTTTCCACTGAAATAGATCGAAATCTACAAGAGTACCATCTAGCTCACTCCATAATCTTGGTTTGTGTGATTTTCTGTTATAAATTTTGTGTTAAAGACTGGCCGACATTCGAAATGCATGGTGATTAATTGCAGAAATAATAATCTTGAATGTGCATTCTTTTCATTACCAAAGAGAATAGAAATGTAAGTTTTGAAACTCGTATCATGTAATTGTCTTGTTCATTGCTTTTTATTTTCAGTGTTGTCAAATGGATAGAGGTTTCAGGGTGAAAATATATTGTTCTGGATGATTTGTTTGCGAACCGAATTTTTCTCGGTGTCATTCATTAGATCAAAAAGTTCCACTCATAGATGCAATGGTGGTCAGAAGATCGACTTATAGAGGTGGTGGTTCTCTTGACAACCCTTCCAGCAGTTCGACTCATCTACTAGACCCTCTAGACTCATTGAGGTTAAAATACACTGGGTAAGATATGTATGAATCGGGTCCAGAACAACTGTTTGACTTATCGATGTTCGATTTATCGAGAGTTCACTCACAATAAGTTCTTGAAATTGTTATGATAATTCTCTAATATGTGAACAAATTTTTGAAATGTACTCAATTTCATAATTATTGTATTGTAGTTGATTTAACACAATCATTTCAAATAAAAATATAAAGAATCCAGAAGCGTATTTCATTTGATTCAGAGAAATATGCAGAAGAAGAGATCATCTTGATCGAAAAGCGGAGCCCTGCTTTTTTTTTGTCGATCAGGATATTTTTTTAAAAGCTCGACAGAGTATTTAATTAAATGAAAATTTATGAGAAATGTATTTCGAATTTCGCGCCTATTAAAATAGTTTTCTGTACTGAATAATGTTTTCAGCGTCATCTATGTGTCACAAGTAAGAAACTAGCCAAAAATCGTAGTCGGATTTTAGTATGAATACAGATACAAGGGCGTTTCCCATCTTTATACTCTATAATCTTTGGTGATTGGTTTGATCCCCGATCACTCTGTTCAGGTTCGAAAGAACGGTGATTTGACAGAAAAGTAATCACTATCGACTGAAATACAGAGCCTATAGGCAGGCATCATTAAAAAAAATTCAGGAACTCACCTCCCAAAAAAAATCTACCAACGGTAAGGACGCCATTGACATCTTGTCTGAGAAAGTAGAAAAGCAGAAATTGACATGCGATTGGACTTTCAAAGCCTATACTTAGATGTGTTTTCTTTAGAATATACCATAAGAGTTGGAATATCTCTGAGAAAATCGCTGTAAAATCATTTAAAACTCAATAACCACTTGAATCGATCCAATAAAAATCAGAATGAGACATTTCGTCAATCTGGTCGCCTTTTTTCTGAAGTTTGGTTCTTTGCATATGCTTCATGAATGTTCATATTTTGAAATGGAGTTAGTTTATCAACAGCTTCGATTTGAAAGGAGTTTTCTGAAAATACCAAGACGTAAATTAACAAACGCTGAGGCTAATAGGGCTATCGGAATGCTACAGGGTGGCCTAACTCAGGGTGTTGTAGCTGAAAGGCTTCAAGTCAGTCAAAGTGTGATATCTCGACTTTGGAATAGGTTCAGGGCGACAGGTTCAATGTTGGAAAGACCAAGGCTTGGTGGGTGACGAAAAACAACACCTGCTTAGGATCGTTTCATCACCGTTTCGGCGAGAAGAAAGCCTACATCTCATGTAGAATGCTACGGAATACTCTTCAAAATGCAGATGGGGTCCAAGTTTCCATCGAAACCATCAGACGACGTTTGAGAAGGGTGATCTAGGTCCGAGACGTCCATTAAGAGAAGTTCCATTAACACGTGACCATAAGCGTCAAAGACTGGAATGGGAAAGGCAACATATCAATTGGAACGATCAATGGCGTAGTGTCCTTTTCACTGATGAATCCAGATATCGACGATTTTCAGATTCTAGAAGAATAAGGGTATTGACAATCCCACGTATACCCCGTAATCGTCGCTATGTCCAAGAAGTCCATCCAGGGGGTAGTGTTATGGTATGGGCCGGGATATGTTTCAACGGACGCACAGATCTACATATTTGTCCTGGGAATATGACCGCCTTACACTATAGCGGACATGTCATTGATAATGTTTTGGCAAATTTTTACGCTGCTATTGGTGAAACTTTTCAATTTCTAGACTATAACGCTAGACCGCGCCGTGCAGCCATAGTTGAGAATGCGCGCGAGGAGCTTGGTATTCCACATTTACCAATACCTCCGCACTCACCAGATTTTAATTCCATAGAATATGCATGGGATATGCTCCAAAGAAGATTAGATAATCATCAACCTACCCCAGAATCCTTAAATGATCTGAGAGAGCATCTGCCCCTTTTATGGAACCAAATTCCTCAAGAAATGTTCAACAACCTCGTGTGTAGTATGCAAGAAAGATGTCAATCTGTTATTGATGCCCGTGGGGGCCTTACATTTTATGGATAGTCTTAAAATGCTTGAATTCTCTGGGAATAAAATTTCGTTATTTTACTCGATTTTTCTTAACCACCCTGTTTACGCTGCAGACCTACAGGCTAAAATTAATTTTATTTCCTGCAACTTGAAATCATATTAATATGAATTTTCATCACAAAATTTCCTTGAAACTATATTTTTTGCAATTTAAATCAGTATGAATAACTCATGTGGAGCATTCTGAATAGGAATGGCAATCATGTAGCAACATTGCCAGAATTCTCCTTATCGCTCTTATGAAATTTTTCGCTAAATTTAATGTTGGTGAGTCTTCGAGAAAAATATCAATCTTTTTTGTAATTATAGTTCAGCATTTTTGAAACATAGATGAATTCAAAATAGTAATCATCGAAATGAATACCATTTTCAGGCTCAGAGATCATTCATTATGAGGTTGGAGAAATGATATTAGATTTTGTTACTGAGATGAGAGATATACCGGTTTCGGCCTTGTTGGGCCTCATCAGTATCCCGCACATCTCAGGACAAAATCTTCATAAAAAACTTCGAAATTTGAAGCAATTGGTTGTGAAGTAATGAGTAAAATATTACAAGGTACTAAGGTGGTGACATCCAATTGCGTCAAAATGAAGTTTCACATCTCCAATCAAATGCAAAAAAAGAAATCCGTACTTCCTCTTTCACTGAATGAGATTTTAGCAGTGGCTCTATTCAGGGCCCGCTTGCTATTTTCTCAAAGTGATGGAAAACGCCCAATTCTTTTTGTGACTGTGAAGCCAGATGTTTTTTTAAGAAAAAGAAAATTCTTTGCCTTTTCGAAGGCACATCGAGAACATTTTTGAAACATAGATGAATTCAAAATAGTAATCATCGAAATGAATACCATTTTCAATTCCCAGGCTCAGAGATCTCAGTGACAAAATCTAATATCATTTCTCCAACCTCATGATAAAAGATCTCTGAGCCTGGGAATTGAAAATGGTATTCATTTCGATGATTACTATTTTGAATTCTTCTATGTTTCAAAAATGTTCTCGATGTGGCCTCCGTAAAGACAAAGAATTTTCTTTTTCTTATAGTTCAGCACCCCAGAGGTAAAGTGTGTTAAGTCACAATATCAAAATTAGACAAAAGAGAGATTTTTCAGTTCGATTATTGTTTCAAAGAATGTGTACTGCCATTATTTGGAGACTTCATATACCTAGGGAGTCAAAAATATGTTCCACTAGCTAGAATTTACTAATGTGAATCCAATATTGTAGATAGTTCGTGTCTGAAAAAATGTGACTTAACACACTTTACCTCTGAGGTGCTGAGTTACAAGTTCTCTACTTCTCAATAGCGGGGAAATTGGAGTCTTCCAATGAAACACATTCCGAGAAATTAACATCAAGAGAAGACACAACGTGTTCCAGCCTCTGGAGAGGTAGATTGGAAGCTTTCGAAGCCTCGTGTATCGAACACGCCCTTTGTATCGTTCCAGGAATTGGGGCGGATGATGTAATTATTGCCGCTGAAACACGTACGTTTTAACTGTAAGCTGCAAAGTGCCGTATTTGCCCCTAATTGATCGAATTATTTCCGTTCGCTGGATTGGCTCGTCGCACGTTGATCAACGTCGTCTGAAGGGATGAAATCGGAATACAATGGAGACCCCATTCACGGGAAACGTGCAGACTTTCGCGATGATATCCGGGTGAAAAAAGAGTTTTTGTACAACTGCTAACTGCCATCAAAAGTGACACTTTTAATGACAGCAAACAATGTTAAAATTCATTGTTTACGTGGAAGCGTGTTAATAGTATATTATTTTATAAGGAGGAGAAGTGTCACCTTTCATGGCGAGCTTGAGTTTACCCGCCGAACGTAGTGAGGCGGGTAATTGAAAGCGAGCCATGAAAAGTCACTTCTACTCCGAATGAAATATGTTATTTTATTTTCAAACGTTTTGAAAATCATGAAAATCTGAATATCCACTTTTGGATTGATTCACATTTAGGCACATGATTCTATCCACCTACGATCGTTATAATTGAATGAATTATGGGACATTTGCCTAGTTACGGTTGCCACGCACAATTGATTCTGACAGATATGAAGCAAAATAATCATTTGCAAGCTGGTGAGAAGTGGTTGAAAGTGAAAATGTCTTCAGAAATTGAGGTTTTGGCCATTGAAGCAGTCTCTTTCCTTGAACCATCGAAGTCTATTGAAAAATATTCTGCAGCATACCTATGATCTTCGTGAATTGGTGCAATTCGAAAAATGTGACAGTTTACCATATTTTAACTCAATGGCTAGTGAAATAAAATATACATCCTCTGCTTTGTGAGTCCAATATTCAATGATAAAGTCGCAACTAGCGATCACACAATATGAAATAGATGTTGGTAAATTCCTGAAGTTGCGCGTATTTTTGCGTAGTAACACTTTTCCTGCCGCCGGCCGGAAAAGTGTTGCATAGCAACACTTCTCCTCCTAGGCGGAGAAATAAAACTTTTCGACGATCCTGTCAATCGAGAAATGACGTTATTATTGTACGTTTGAAAATAATAGTATATTATTTTATAAGGAGGAGAAGTGTCACTTTTCATGGCGAGCTTGAGTTTACCCGCCGAACGTAGTGAGGCGGGTAATTGAAAGCGAGCCATGAAAAGTCACTTCTACTCCGAATGAAATATGTTATTTTATTTTCAAACGTTTTTAAATTCATGAAAATCTGAATATCCACTTTTGGATTGATTCACATTTGGGTACATGATTCTATCCACTTACGATCGTTATAATTGAATGAATTATGGGACATTTGCCTAGTTACGGTTGCCACGCACAATTGATTCTGACAGATATGAAGCAAAATAATCATTTGCAAGCTGGTGAGAAGTGGTTGAAAGTGAAAATGTCTTCAGAAATTGAGGTTTTGGCCATTGAAGCAGTCTTTTCCCTCGAACCATCGAAGTCAATTGAAAAATATTCTGCAGCATACCTATGATCACTTCGTGAATTGGTGCAATTCGAAAAATGTGACAGTTTACCAAGAGAATGTGCTTCTAGCATATTTTAACTTAATGGCTAGTGGAATAAAATGGAAATCCTCTGCTTTGTGAGCCCAATATTCAATGATAAAGTCGCAACTAGCGATCACACATGAAATAGTTATTGGTAAATACCTGAAGTTGGGCGTATTTTTGCAGGGTAACACTTTTCCTGCCGCCGGCCGGAAAAGTGTTGCATAGCAACACTTCTCCTCCTAGGCGGAGAAATAGAACTTTTCGATGATCCTGTCGATCGAGAAATGACGTTATTATTGTACGTTTGAAAATAAAAATATTTTTAGCACTCCATTTCCTTATGATGAAATCAGATGCTAAAAATTCAGCAATTGCAAATTTTTATCATCGATATTTAACAATCATTACTTATGAACATTAATATTAATCGTAAAACTAAAACAATTACTAACATTAATGCCCTGTGACGTTAGGGAGCTTCGCAACACATTATTAGAATCCTCGGCACCATCAGTACTTGTAGAAATCGGAAGTACAATATTGGATGATGGTGATCCAAAATCTGTTGAGGTTGGGGGAATTTTTTCAGCAATGACATTTCTATATGCAATGGAATGATCAACATAGCCCTCGGCTACAGTCGTAGACTTCCATCCACCATGTTTTTTTATATCCGTAATATTTGCTCCTGATTCTGCTAGCAATGAAGCGGAGGATCTTCGAAAACAGTGTCCTGTATATTGCTTTGGTTCTGGCAGTTTGAGGAATTCGGAAACAATAGATGGAATTTTCCCAAATGTATTAATACCAACTGGATTGGCAGTGCATTTATTATTCATGTATTTCTGGAAAAAACGAAAAAACGATGCTTGATGGCAGAAGGGCATAGTGCAAAGTGCTTATGAAAATAGTCTACATACTTCCCAATAATACTGAAAGAACGACTGACTTCCGTTTATGTATTTAGAAGTTGTATAACCAATGATTTATTTGTTATTTCGATGTCTTCCACTGATAAATTACATAATTCTTCACGCCGACAGGCTCCAAATAATCCGAAAATAGTTGCAACCTTAACCATCAAGTATTTCTCATCTGGTGCCTCCTTCATAAACTTTTCAACTTGTTCACGAGTGAGAATTTTCGAATTTTTTGGACGATATCCTTCACTTTTTCGTTTTAAATATGCTATTACCTTGAAATATTCACCAACATCCACACCATTTTTAACAAGGGCGCTTGACTTGATCATTGAAAATTTGCTCCACAAAGTTGATGAACTCCATATTTTTGATTTTTCTTTTAAGTATGCCAGGAAAACAGTTTCACGAAAGTTCCCTTCTAAATTTTTCAATTTACACCAGGCCAGGAAATTGTTACATGCAATATTGTACTGCTGAACAGATTTTTTAGGTAGGAGTTCCAGATTTGCTCTTCTTGCAGACTCTTCAATATCCTGAGGAACAACCAAATCGTCACTTTCATTAATAATTGGACTCTCGACAAACATATTAAGCAGTTAAAAACCCAAGACGAAAATTGGACATGAACGAAATTCAAATGACAGCGTCTTTTCTCATTTGTTAGTAATCATAACGTTGACAACGATTGTCATTCACAACAACCTTTCGATTCTTTGAATATTAAAATGCATTTTGAAGTTTATTGTCATTGCAAATTCGCCCATTTCATCATCAAAATAGGGCAGTTGTGCAAAAAACATTGTATGGTATTTGTGTTAAAAGTGATTTTATTTTGTTCGTGAAATTGTTCAATTCACTCCGCTCATTTCACAAACTTTTTCCTTCACTCAATAAAACGTCACTTCAGAAAAATATTCTCTCACCTAGCCTGAAGAGGCATAGAAAATTGTCGACGTCAATTCCCCTCTGTCTTTTTTCGAATAATTCATGTCTGTCACCATCCGAAAATCACGTCAAAATTCATCATGAAAAAACCTTCGAAATGAACTAATAAAATTCCAAAAAGACAAAAAAATCGCAAAACTCAACCGGTCAAATATGCTGAAAATTTCAAGGAGATTCCTTCACTATGCTAGAGTTCTCAGATGTGAATCTAAAAAAATCAGTGGTCAATTGGATAAGAGGAGGAAAGCGTTAGAAGAAGAATACTTCCATAGACAAAACAAAGAGTTGCTAGATGGGTTGCAGAAAAAGAAAATTGAAAGAATGAAGAAAACTATGAAGGAAAAAGAAAAGAAACAGGGGAAGGATAAGGGTTCTCCTCGGTCTGGAACAACTTGAGAAAATCGAAAAAGAATCAACAAGTTACAATGAAACTTATCTCAAAAAACTGTTGAAAATATCTGCAATTTTTAAGAAAACACAGAATGTAGCACACTTCCCTACTGCACTTTAATGTGTTGTGATAGAAAAACAACATAAATAAATATTTGAACGGTTGAACAAAAATATTGTGATGTTTGGAAAATCAAAGTTTCAGGAAATTTCACATTAGGTCAGAATTTGAGTTCGAATCTTTTTTACTTCGTTTCGAAAACCCAAACGTGGTGGCCAACTTGACACACATCATTGGTCGCATCAAAGATTATAGAGATGGGAAACTAAGCGACTACAGTGATGTGAGCGACATCCGTATAGTTTCAAAAGTAAAATGGGTTATGGTTAAAATATTTAATTAGGGTCCATTTGGCAAGATTATATAGAGATTATTAGTAGGCTGTTGTCAATTTTGAAAGAAATACTTGAATAAGTATTTTTGCTGAATGATTGTATTTTCTCGTATACGCGTATTTTCCACTGACATAAATCGAAATCTACAAGAGTAGCACCTAGCTCACTCTATAATATTTGCTTGTGTGTTTATCTGTTATAAATTTTGTGTTAAAAACTGGCCGACATTTAAAATGCATGGTGATTAATTGCAGAAAAAATAGAAAGAATAATCCTGAATGTGCATTCTTTTCATTACCAAAGAGAATGGAAATGTTAAGTTTTGAAACTTGTATCATGTAACTGCCTATTTCATTGCTTTTTATTTTCAGTGCTGTCAAATGGATACAGTTTTCGGGGCAACAATATATTGTTCTGGATAACGTATAAAGAACTCTTGCTGGGCTGACATACAGGTCTTGTTGTACACCTCTGATATTTTTCTTTTATTGTTGTTCAAACATTCTGTAATTAATATACAGTGGAATCTCGTTAAGTCGAACTCCTATCGACCAAAAGAACTGTTCGACTTATATATTGTTCGGCTCACCAAACATTCGAGTTATTGAAGTGAGACTACTTCATTGAGAGAAAAAACTCAGGTAAACACGAAATCATCATCAATGAGAACCGAGCATCTGAGCACTGGAAACATGTCCTTAGATGTCGAAAAATCGTATGATATTCATCACGTGTGGTGATTTGTTTGCGAACCGAATCTTCTCCGGTCTCATTCATTAGATCAAAAAGTTTCACTCAGTTAGAAGAACGACTCATAGAGGTGGAGGTTCTCTTGACGACCCTTCCAGCAGTTCGACTCATCTACTAGTACTAGACCCTCTAAACTCATTGAGATGAAAATGTACTGGGTAAGATATGTATGAATCGGGTCCAGAACTGTTCGACTTATAGATGTTGGATTCATCGAGAGTTCAATGTATGAATAAGTTCTTGAAATTGTTATTACTAATGAAATCTAAGACACTTTAAGCTATCGTCTGAACACTATTTAAAGACAGTCTTTTGAATTCTTGCAACAAAGATGCAGTCGATGCAGCTTATCTTGGATTATGATAAAACTTAAATGCAGAATCATAATTTTTTGTCGTAATATACAATTTTTCAATATTAGTCACCCGAGAGAGTGCAACATAGACGAGTTCCTGAGAATGTGATTTACTATACTCATATACTATTTCGTCAAAAGTTCCACCTTGCGACTTATGTATAGTTAGAGCAAGAGCTGAAGTTAATAGAAAATGTTTGAGTTCGGCTATACATTTTCTATCCGATGTTGATGAAATATTAGCCTTTCGTGATTCAATGAGAACAGCGAGATTGCCGACTCCATTTTGCACTTCTAGAGTGGCTGCACGCATCCGTCTAGTCGCAAGCACCCAAACACCGAAGTCTGCCGAACTGAACCGACGATACACGGCTGTGTTAGGTTTTTTCGTTACGGAATTTCTACTTTCGGTGGCCGCGCTCAAAGCCTGAGATAAAAGCTATGCAATAGCTTCTTACAAACGGAACGGTTGAAACTGCCAACTGGAAGTGGCAAAGGTCGAAGTACACGTGTATAGCGGTTAAGCCTCTCGTCGACCTCTTTCAAACAATGAAAATGAGGCTAGCGATGCGAGCATAATTGTTCCATAATGTCGGAGTGTTGCGAACCGCATTAATCCATCGATTAATTATTTCGGCGTTCGCATTGACTCTCCGAAAATGTTAACGTAATGATGTGGTCCAGTGCAGCCTCCTGGGCGTGAGATGAAATTAACCGGGGTCAGGGGCGGACCTGCCTTGAGGGAATGACGCATTCTGCTTCTGTCCCTGAAGGCTAAGGGACCAGAGAGCAAATTCAATAAGAAGCGATGGTGTTGAGTAACCGATCTAAGAGAGTTACCGAATAATTGCTGAAGCTTCAGATATGTTACGAAAAACTCTTATGCCCACTTGCACCGTCAAATATAAGTCGAACTTATGTCCAACTTAGATTTGAAGTTAGGTTTGAGACGTCGTTTCTCTTGCACCGCAGTTTAAGGGCCTAATAAGTTATGACTATTTTGAGCCGCGAATATTCATGGCTTAAGCAAGACTTTAGCCCGTCTCAAATATTCAAACGTCAAAAACGAACTTCAGTTTTGACGTGTTGTTTTTGATTGCGTCAATTTAATAATTATCATGGATAGAACTTTATTGAATGAAATTGATGATCTATATGATTATGATTTCGACATGATATCATTGATTATGGCTTTCCTAGAAGTCTAGAATATAATAGCGAGGATCACTACCATGATCGCATTTTTTCGGTGATTTCGGTTTACCAAAAAAACTACTCTGCAACTGCTGAGATTAATTGAAGATGATTCAGAATTGCCAAGTGAAATGTGAGTACATATCTTATTATATCTTATGTATGATGATATCAAACCTCAAAGAAGGGAGTTTAAGCCTCGATGATTGTAGGAATCAGAGTGTATCACCGATGAGTCAACTTCTTACGTGCCTACGATTCTATACGCATCAGCAGGACATTTATTGGCTGTAGCCGATTTTATGAAAATCCACTAAAGTACTGTATCAAGAATAGTTGTTCGAGTTGCACTATCCATAAAAATAACTCAGACAGAAGCAGAATTACGTTCCACCCAAACCCAATTTTACCAAATTGCTAGATTTCCTCGTGATATTGGAGCAATTGATTGTAACCATGTAATGATTAATTCCGCAGGTACTATTTACTATTGTGTATGTGAAAAGTATTACTTCGATGATATTTTACAGGTGGAGAATTATGTCATTCAAGTTACAATAAAGAATTGTTGAAATCAAATCAAATCATTTGCTTCAAATAAAAAAAATAGGTTGTACTGCGCCTGTTCGCCAGCGGCTCAAGGTATATGTCGTGAATCAGAATACTGAAAAAGAAAATGCATGTACAAAATATTTTGTTTGTCTATGAATTCGCGTGCTCTTCTTACTTCGCTGTGCTTAGTGCCGACACGAAACCATATGGTCATATCCAGAGAGTTGTTCTGGTCATATCACATTTCTATGTCAAAGCAAACAAATTCACTGATTTATACAGTGTTGCCAGATTTGGCATTTCTCAGCGCGTGCTTAACAAAGTCGTTTCTACTAGATATGCGGTGCAAGATCTGATCCGTTAAGGCGGGGAAAAGCATGATTCAAAATTTAAGGGCGCCTTAGATAAGTCTGTTTTAACCAGAAAACGGTGCAAGTGGGCATTAGACCTTTCCATGAGAAGTTACAAGCTTTCAAAAATTAGAAAAGGAATTTGGGAATAATATACAAGACGGTTCAAAACTCGAGGCGAAAAATCAAGGAAAGTGTGCAGTCTGATATTCGTGATGAAACGTAACAGAAATTCTTTGCCAATAAGAATTCCTTTTCAACTTATTAGATTTTGAAATTTTCCTGTATATCATTCTGTCATCAATTTTCAACATGATAGGTAACAGCAAAGATTATAGAGTTAGAAAGATAGGAAACGCCCTTATATCTGTGGTACTGAAATCCGACTACGATTTTTGGCTAGGTTCTTACTTTTGACACCTAGAGGGCGCTGAAAATATTATTCAGTACAGAAAACTATTTTAATAGTCGCGAAATTCGAATTATACTTCTCATAAATTTCCATTAAATTAAGTACTCTTTCTCAAACTTTTAAAGAAACATCCTGATCGACAAAACAAAAACAGTGCTTCGCTTTCTGATCAGGATGATATTTTCCATCTACACATTGTTTTGAATCAAATGAAATACGCTTCTGGATTCTTTATATTTTTGTTTGAAATGATTGTGTAAAATCAACTACAATACAATAATTATGAAATTGAGAATTTTCAAAAATTTGTTCACATATTAGAGAATTATTATAACAATTTCAAGAACTTATTCATACAGTGAACTCTCGATAAATCGAACATCGATAAGTCGAACAGTTGTTCTGGACCTGATTCATATAAATCCAACCCAGTGTATTTTCACCTCAATGAGTCTGGAGGATTTAGTAGATGAGTCGAACTGCTGGAAGGGTCGTCAAGAAAACCTCCACTTCTATAAGTCGTTTTTCTGACAACCATTGCCTCTATAAGTGGAACTTTTTGATCTAATGAATTAAACCAAAGAAGATTCAGTTCGCAAACAAATCACCACACGTGATGAATATCATACGATTTTTCGACCTCTAAGGACATGTTTCCAGTGCTCTGACGCTCGTTTCTCATTGATGATGATTTCGTGTTTACCTGAGTTTTTCTCTCAATGAAGTAGTCTCTCATTCAATAACTCGAATGTTTGATGATCCGAACAATAGATAAGTAGAACAGTGGTTTTGGTCCCTTGGAGTTTGACTTAACGAGAGTCTACTGTATATTAATAACAGAATGTTTGAACAACAATAAAAGGAAAATATCAGAGGTGTACAACAAGACCTGTAGGTCAGCCCAGCAAGAGTTCTTTATGCGTTATCCAGAACAATATATTTTTGCCCCGAAAACTCTATCCATTTGACAGCACTGAAAATAAAAAGCAATGAACAAGACAGTTACATGATACGAGTTTCAAAACTTACATTTCCATTCTCTTTGGTAATGAAAAGAATGCACATTCAGGATTATTCTTTCTATTATTTCTGCAATTAATCACCATGCATTTTAAATGTCGGCGAGTTTTTAACACAAAATTTATAACAGAAAAACACACAAGAAAAGATTATAGAGTGAGCTAGGTGCTACTTTTGTAGATTTCGAGTTTTTTCAGTGGAAAATACGCGTATACGAGAAAATACAATCGAAATTCAGCAAAAATATTTATTCAAGTATTTCTTTCAAAATTGACAACACCCTACTAATAAATATTTTAACCATAACCCGTTTACTTTTGACACAACAGATGTCGCTCACATCACTGTAGTCGCTTCGTTTCCCATCTTTATACTCTATCATCTTTGATTCTGAGGTCTTCTTCTTCTTCTTTTTTCTTTTATTTGTGCCTGGCGCATACCATCTACACATGAAACATCTCTAATTGTGATTGATCCAGGATCCATAACTTTGTTTAAGGTTCCGAATTTTGTTGTAGGTGATCGATCACTCGTTATTCTGCAGCTACTCGAAAGCAGAGCGAATTGTCTTTGTTTTAAGGATATAACAACACATTAAAATTAATATATAACAAATACAAAAATCTTCAATGACATTACAAACATCTACTAAACATAAGATAGGCCAAGTTATAGTTTAATACCAGAGCTGACCAAGAAGTTGTATAACAATCTATAAACGGTAGGGTCATTAGTGAAAATCATGTCATACAAGGAGATTGGAAAATTTTTCACCTCTCCACAATTAGTCAGATCTGAGTATAATCTTTTACAATTATCTATATTAGTTTGACATTAGAAAAAAATGTGAGTAAGGTCCCCCTTGTCTCCACAGGAGCATAAATCTGAATAACATAAATCTGAGGTAACAGACATCAAAATCATAGAGACGAATTGATAACAATCTTTTTTTTTAAATCGGTTCGATCTCAACGGAAATAAACCAGATCGGAAGAAGTGGGATCTCCTCATCACCTACGTCTTTCGAAATACCCACAACACCACCCACAGAAAGCCACTCGAATGAGACTCAGATGTATTTCTCAATTAGCGTCCGATCCTCTTTCAGATCGGAATTTGTACGGCCACTAATGAATCTTGCTTATACACAAAATCCTTTTTGATCTCCCCCCGGGTTTCTTCTCCACTCCCGTCGGTGTTGCACTCCTCCATTCTTCCACTTGATTCATTTCACAGCCAGCTCGACATAATGGGAACTCTGCTTTAATGGCTTCTCATTTGGAGCAAAGAAATGCCGTGTTGCTAGAATGTTAACGCTTTCGAGAGATGCTCTGAGAGATAAGTACGTGGAAATGTTGATAATACACCGGGTGTTGGTAAAAGTTGAGAGATTATTTCAATGTGTACTTCAAGAGTACTTTGAAAATGAAGATTATCTGATTTTTTTCATCGTAATTAATGAGATCGCATAATTTTGAAGGATTTGGGGCAAACTATACTGCTACACAAGAGTTAGAGACATCGTATTCAATCGTTTTGAGAAGTATGTAATCTTCGAGAAAATCGCTGTAAAATCATTTAAAACTCAATAACAACTTGAATCGATCCAATAAAAATCAGTATGAGACATTTCGTCAATCTGGTCGCCTTTTTTCTGAAGTTTGGTTCTTTGCATATGTTTCATGAATGTTCTTATTTTGAAATGGGGTCAGTTTATTAACGGTTTCGATTTGAAACGAGTTTTCTGAAAATGCCAAGACGTAAATTAACAAACGCTGAGGCTAATAGGGCTATCGGAATGCTACAGGTGGTCTAACTCAGGTTGTAGTACCGGAAAAGCTCCAAGTCAGCCAAAGTGTGATATCTCGACTTTGGAATAGGTTCAGGGAGACAGGTTCCGTGTTGGAAAGACCAAGGCTTGGTGGGTGACGAAAAACAACACCTGCTCAGGATCGTTTCATCAACGTTTCGGCGAGAAGAAAACCTACATCTACGAGTACAATGTTACGGAATACTCTTCAAAATGCAGATGGGGTCCAAGTTTCCATCGAAACCAACAGACGACGTTTGAGAGAGAAGAATCAAGGTTCTGGATGTCCACTAAGAGGAGTTCCATTAACACTTGACCATAAGCATCAAAGACTGGAATGGGCAAGGCAACATATCAATTGGAACGATCAATGGCGTAGTGTCCTTTTCACTGATGAATCCAGATATCGACGATTTTCAGATTCTCGAAGAAAAAGGGTATAGACAATCCCACGCATACCCCGTAATCGTCGCTATGTCCAAGAAGTCCATCCATTCCGAGAGGGTAGTGTTATGGTATGGGCCGGGATATGTTTCAACGGGCGCACAGATCTTCACATTTGTCTTGGGAATATGACCGCCTTACACTATAGGAAGCATGACATTGACAATGTTTTGCCAAATTTTCACGGTGAAACTTTTCAATTTCTAGACGATAACGCTAGACCGCACCGTGCAGTCATAGTTGAGAATGCGCTCGAGGAGCTTGGTATTCCACATTTACCAATACCTCCGCACTCACCAGATTTGAATTGCATGGAACATGCATGGGATATGCTCCAAAGAAGATTAGATAATCATCAACCTACCCCAGAATCCTTAAATGATCTGAGAGAGCTTCTGCCCCGTTCTTGGAACCAAATACCTCAAGAAATGTTCAACTACCTCGTGTGTAGTATGCAGAGAAGATGTCAAGCTGTTATGGATTCCCGTGGAGGCCATACATTGTATTGATAGTCTTAAAATGCTTAAATTCTTACAGATCCTAATTAATTTTATTTCCTGCAACTTTGAATCATATCATTTACTCAATATCTCTAACTCATGTGAAGCAGTTTATTTTGACTAAGGTGTAGAGTTTGTGGAAAAAGGACAAAATTATGTGATCTAATCAATGGAGATCAAAACTCAAATAATCATTGTCGCGTGTCATGTTTCTTAAGTCACTTGAGAATTTATACCATTCGGCCTGACACATCCGTGGTATAAATCTTCTCGCGTGACTTATTTTGAACATGACACAATAGTACCATAAATAACTATCATTCTTCAAGATAGGATACATCGGTACCCTTAGTCTTACGGACATTTCAGAATTAAGGAACTGCAAATTATAAATCTAGTAATGTTAGCAAACAAAACCACCTCAGCTTACGGTGAATAACCGGTTACGTCATTCATATATATTGTCATTTTGACAATTCTCCGAATATGTCGTAATTTTTGGTCCTGGAAAATATTCTGTTTTCTTGTGTTACAAGATGTTTGGTTTATCTATGGGAGATGATTTCCTTTCATTAGGGTCCCGTAGCAGTCTTCAAACATCTGAAGTTCCGAAAAATTATCACTAGGATGGTCGTACCTGGTTCGAAAGAACCCTCACGATCAGAGAGCAAGGCTGAGAATTTAAATTTGATTATTTGAGGAATTCAAAGGACAAGAGTGATTACGTTCCGAAATTATCCACTGAACATGGTGTTGAGATCTTCTAAGAAACCCACATGGCAACAGAGGAACTTCTTCGTGTAGGAGGACAATTGAAAGTTATGTACTCATTGATTTGCCACTTTGTCCAAATTACGGTTCAGCTTGTTGTGTTATAAGTTTTCTCATGTTTAGCAATTCAAAAAGGGAAAATTGATTGGGTTTTTTCATTTCTTTCAAACATTGTGACATTTCTGTCATAACTAATTTATGAAGAAAGAATTTCTGCAGTGGGTGGTTAATTCAAAAACCATTTAATTAATTATAAATAGCTAGTTTTTTCTGCTTTTGTCTTTTTTTATGTCAGATCAGATTATTTCAGATCAAGATTTTCGGGTAGATTGGTGAAGAGTCTGTTTTTCTCTGCTGCCCATAGAAGAACTACATGAAGATGTTCTTCTGATCACGTAGATGTCCTCCAAGATCCTCTGATATGATATTTTTAGTAAATTTTTTTCTAACACGGTATCCCATTTGTACCGGATGCTAAGGAGAGTCTTGTTATCAGCTTTTCATTACTTCATTGTTCGCTCTGTGCGCAGAATGGATTTTTCCCTAATGCGACTCTGAACCCGTCATCTTAATCTCAATAAAAAAGAAATATAACTCGGGATGATTTCCTCGTTCAGATCTAAATTATGGAGCGTATTTCGCCGTCTTCAGACATAAATTTGCATGGCAGAGGAGTGTACGTGGACCAGCTGAAGATGCTGGCTTTATGAACAGGAAAATTGACTTCCCGAATTCTCTCTCATCTGCCGGATAAATCTTTGTGGAAAGCGTATGGAATATCTTTGTTTCCACTCCTGACATCCGCAGCTGACCTCAAAGTCGATCCCCTTTCTTCGAGTTACGTTATCTTTTCCGTGCCTAGTGCAGATCTTGCGGAGGGGGGAGGACTCTTATCTTCGTTTGAGTCTTCTCTGAATCGATGAGAGAGAATTCATTTTTTATGACAGATAACGTAATTTGAATTAATTTAGTTTAAAAATTGATGGGATCGGAGGTCAGTATTGACAACACAAAACGAAAAAATTTAACTGAAAACTATGCTGTAATGAGTTTATTACAGCTTTGCGTTTAGTACTGTAAAGAACTCATTACGATACTGAAATAGAGAATAGTTATTTATGATCCGAGAGTTAAAAGTGACGTTTCATTTTGTGAGTGAAAAAGTTTGTGAAATGAGAGGAGCGAATTGAACAATTTCACGAACAAAATAAAATCACTTTTAACACAAATACCATACAATGTTTTTTGTACAACTGCCCTATTTTGATAATGAAATGGACGAATTTGCAATTACAATAAACTTCAAAATGCATTTTAATATAATCAAAAGGTTGTTGTGAATGGCAAACGATGCCAACGTTATGATTACTGACAAATGAGAAAAGACGCTGTCATTTGAATTTCGTTCCTGTCCAATTTTCGTCTTGGGTTTTTGACTGCTTAATATGTTTGTCGAGAGTCCAATTATTAATAAAAGTGACGATTTGGTTGTTCCTCTGAATATTGAAGAGACTGCAAGAAGAGCAAAGCTGGAACTTCTACCTAAAAAATCTGTTCAGCAGTACGATATTGCATATAACAATTTCCTGGTCTGGTGTAAATTGAAAAATGTAGAAGGAAACTTCAGTGAAACTGTTTTCCTGGCAAAATCAAAAATATGGAGTTCATCAACTTTGTGGAGCAAATTTTCAAGCGCCCTTGTTAAAAATGGTGTTGATGTCAGTAAATATTTCAGGGTAATAGCATATTTAAAACGGAAAAGTGAAGGATATCGACCCAAAAAATCGAAAATTCTCACTCGTGAACAAGTTGAAAAGTTTATAAAGGAGGCACCAGATGAGAAATACTTGATGGTTAAGGTTGCAACTACTTTCGGATTATTTGGAGCCTGTCGGCGTGAAGAATTGTGTAATTTATCAGTGGAAGACATCGAAATAACAAATAAATCATCGGTTATACAACTTCCAAATACAAAACGAAATTCAGTCGTTCTTTCAGTATTATTGGGAAGTATGTAGACTATTTTCATAAGTACTTTGTACTGCGCCCTTCTGTCATCAAACATCGTCGTTTTTTCCTGTACATGAATAATAAAGGCACTCCTAATCCAGTTGGTATTGATACATTTGGGAAAATTCCATCTATTGTTGCCGAATTCCTCAAACTGCCAGAACCAAAGCAATATACAGGACACTGTTTTCGAAGATCCTCCGCTTCATTGCTAGCAGAATCAGGAGCAAATATTACGGATATAAAAAAACATGGTGGATCGAAAATCTACGACGGTAGCCGAGGGTTATGTTGATCATTTCATTGCATATAGAAATGTCATTGCTGAAAAAATTCTCCCAACCTTAAAAGATTTTCGATCATCATCATCCAATATTGTACTTCCGGTTTCTACAAGTACTGATGGTGCTGAGGATTCTAATAATGTGTTGCGATTTTTAACACTAATGTTAAAAATATTTTTAACACGCTTCCACGTAAACAATCAATTTTAACATTGTTTGCTGTCATTAAAAGTGTCACTTTTAATGGCAGTTGTACAAAAATAACTATTACCCACGATTCATTGAAACAATCTGAATTGTGGAATATCTTGAAAACAATGAAAACCATATAAAATAACAAGGAAGGAATTTTTCAAAATTAAAAAGTGATGGGCCAACTTCCGAGCGATGGGGCTACCCCTCATGATCCACCCCTGAAGATACATAGATTCTCCATCACAATATCCGAAATTGACTCCATTCATCAAACTAATCACCTTGTACAATGAGAGTACTTTGGCTCAGATACGGGAAAAACTGATCAATCAAGAGCAAATTCCATTATAATGAACTTCTTCCAATCAATCATAGTGGCGCTCTACGTTGCGGTATAATTGAATTGGCGCGGCACGAAATTAATCATAATATTGAACCTGCACTCCTCATCACGAGGCAATTTCACTTTTTCGCCGATTATGTAATGTTGGACGAACATTATACCTGCGGGAAAACGCCGATGCAGTTTACATAATATTATAATCATCATAATATATAGTATATAACATTACTAACAGAGTAAGAGGGTTTTTACTGGCGAATGGAGGACATAACTGACTCGCCTGTGGCTCGTTAGTTACCTCCTTGAGCCAGTAAAACCCGTTACCTTGCATGTATTGTTTTATATTTTATTTGTTTCTCATTTGAAAAAAGGTTAGATAAATTCCAAAAAAATTTCAATAATTTGTCACAAATGTCGTAAGCTATGAAAACGTTGCCATGAACATGTCTGTTTATTTTTCTTTACATTTGTTTTGACGAAAGCGAAAATGAATGTACCAAAATCATTGAGGTAGCCAGCAGTGTAGCTTCAAGTTTATTACCTGCAAAATCAGCTTCAAGGTACGAGCTAGAATACGACGACTTCAAAAAGTGGCAAAACAAAAATAGTGTGATTGGGGTAACTGAAGATGTTCTGTTGGTCTACTTGAATCAACAATCACCTAGATTCAGCCCTAATACTTTATGGGCAAAATGGTCTATGCTGAAAAGCTGCTTGGAAATGAAAGAAAATGCCCCTGTTCGCAGGTTTGTTTTCCTTATGAAATTTATTGAAAAATATGACGTTTCCTAGTTGTCATTTGCAGATTTCAAAAGGTAAATCGTTTCTGAAACAAAAAAATGAGCGTTATACGCCAAAAGAGGCCAGGGTATTAAGTAAAGAAGAGGCTGAACAATTTCTTTTACATGCTCCTGATGACCAGTGGTTGCTGGCGAAAATTGTAACAATATTTGGGATTTTTCGATATTGTCAATGTGACGAAATTCTCTCCTTAAACATGAATGATGTAGAATATGGAAAAATACGTTATTGTGACATTGCGGCAAACAAAAAATTCAACAACAAGAATATTCACCATAACCGATGATGGCTGCAGCTTCAAGCCCTGCATGTTATACAGAAAATATGTAAATCTTCGGCCTCCTGGAACAGAAAGCCTAAGATTTGTTTTGACATACCGACATGGAAAGTGCATTTCCCGTAATGCTGGCCAGCAAATTATTAGTGGTGTCCCAAAGCAAATAGCGAAATATTTAGGTTTAAAAGACCCAGAGTTATACACCGGCCACTCTTTTCGCAGAACTGGAGCCACTATGGTTGCGGATTCGGGTGGAGATATTTTAGCACTAAAGCGTGCAGGAGGGTGGAAGAGCACCGAAATTGCGATGAGTTATGTCGATGATTCGGTCAACGAAAAAATCGAAATGTCTAGCAAATTATTTGGTAGTAAGGAGAGTACAAATGTTCTGCAGTCCTCGAGTTCAGCAGTTTCTGAGTCAACAGATAGTTCATCATCATCAGTATCAACTCTTTTATCATCAAAAATCTGTGTTACTGGAAATAACAATTGCACCATGATTTTCAACATATATGACGATAAAACAAAATTTTCTAATGTAAATAATACTACTTACTTGTAAAAATTTTGCAAGTTAACTGTCAGTTTTATAAGTTAGTGACTTGATGAAATAAATTTTCTTGATTAATATTGTGTTTTTGGAAACTGACGTTTATAAATGAGAAACAAATAAACATGTTTTGAACGCGTCTCGAGCAATTTCAGTACCCGCGAGTTGTATTTTGTCGCTTATGGACTGAATTAAGGAAAAAACTAAGAGAACTAATTGTTTTTCTCTCCAAAACGAGGTTATAATTCAGCGAAAATTGGTATACATGCCTTCGGCTTTTTGGCTTCAGTGAAATTAACTGGAGAGTGTGATTCAGAAAGATCTTATTTCATAATATTCGATAGACCACATAAATAAACAATTCAGGATGAAATTCGAAGTCAAAACTCAACTTCAGACTATTCATCGAAGAAAATAGAATTTTTTATCATGTTTGACTTTGATTTGCATATTCTATGTCAGAAAACTTTGTATGAACCTGTAGAGGTGAAAATACACCTTCGGAAAAGCAGGCTGTTGAAGGAAGTTCGCTAAAAAAAGTTGTTCTCTCCAAAACAAGGTTATAATTGAGCGAAAATTGGTATACATGCCTTCGGATTTCTGGCTTCAGTGGAATTTACGTGAAAGTGTGGCTCAGAAAGATCTTATTTCATAATATTCGATGGACCACATAAATAAACAATTCAGGATGAAATTTGAAGTCAAAACTCAACTTCAGACTATTCATCGAAAAAAATGTAATTTTTTATTATGTTTGATTTTGAAACAATGGTGACAATTTTCATAAGATTTTTCTCTTTCTCTTTTGATGTTTCCCGAATGAAAAATATATCCAAATCGGTGTATTGGAAGGCGAGGCACGATCGAATTCCAATCGCCAGAGCAATCTCCTGATCTTAACCCATTAGATTTCTTTGTACGGTTTTTAAAATTTTTTTGAGGTTATAAGAAATAAAGACGTTATTTATTTATTATTTATTTATTTATTTATTTCTGCCACCACTACCATGAATAACTATTAACTTTCATCCAATAATCTCGATCTTGGAATAAGTGGTGAATTATCGACCACCAATTTTGGTTAATCTTATCGAGATATAATTTTTTCACACCTGGAAAGAATTACACAAATCTGATTCTGGAAGAATCAGGGTGCATTTCATCCACCCCTAGTAATCACTTACCGGATATCATCTTTCCTGATGCTCCCTGTTGTTATTCTTCCGGGAATTGGAGGCACGCGATCTTACACAACTTTTTCATCTGGCATATCGAAATTTAATATTCCCCAGGAAACCGAGAAAGTGGAAAACGATATATAACGTAACAAAAATATTGTCTCTGTACACAATTTGTCGAGATATGATGGATGGATGAGTGGGGCTAACAAGCAGCCAATTTCCACCGTATATTCATGGGTCTCCATACCTTTCTCTTGAAGATCTGGACGTCCATCATTGGAAAGGCATGAGGAATTTTGAGAATAGACACAAAGTGTACATTCGAAGATTCTTCTACGGAAATGTTTCAATAGACCATAACGTAATACATACTTATAATTATTCGATAGCTACTCTAACATGGGAACTGAAAGATCTTAACTTATACTCAAAACCATTGTTTTTTATATCTGTTGAAAAAATATCCTCGACCATTAACGGTTGTCATTAATAAACTAGTTGATTACTCTTAGAGGGTGTCCAAAAAGGGTGTGGGGTATTTGTTTATTTCAAATATCCCCTACAATTTCTGGACACACTATACAGTATACAGGGTGTTTCATTGATAAACGGAAATATTTAACAACCGGATAGGTGGCACCGATGAGGTTTACATAATATTATAATCATCATGATGTAACATGTTTTGAACTCGTCTCGAGCAACTTCCCCGTGTTGAATTTTGTCGCTTATGGACTGAATTAAGGAAAAAACTAACAGACAAAAATTAGAATTCAGAAGAAAAAAATCCAAAAAAACAAAAGCTGTACTGAGAAGTGAAAAAATCATTGCGTTTTCATCAACCAAATAATGAGAAAATATTTTTTGGAGTCCTCCCGAAGAATATTGAAATTAAAAAAACTACTGAAAAATCAATCAAAGTATGATGATAATATGTACAGGGTGTTTCATTGGTAAACGGAAATACTTAATAGGCGGTTAGGTGGCACAGAGGTGGTTCCGGAAATACCACATTTATGGCCTTTTACTGTCTTCGTCACCGAGATACAGGCTGTTTTATGAATTTTGCCCGTTTCTTCTCGAGGCAATATCAGACGAATCATCCGATATATTTTCTTCATATTCGGCACACGTGTTTCTTATTTAAGGCTCAAGAGTATGATTCATTGAACGCAAGGAAAATCCAGGTCCGGGTTCACAAAAAATTAAGAATTGTTGAATCCTCGAAACAACACCTTGTATATCAGAATTTTGAAAATCTGTTTCCATATTTGAGAAGACCACAAAAAACTAAACTGAGGCGTGTGTTTAGGATTTTCGCGCAGACAGTTTTACTGCACTAATTTTTATCGTGAGAGTAAAGATTTTAAAGACTGGGATATCTGAAATTGGTTCGAAGTGACTTTTAATGATGGATTATCAAAATTATCACATACATAATTATTCGAATTTACTCAGTAATTACTTCGTTACATTGGTTTTCCTTTGTTTGGCTGCAGACCATTTCAGTTGGTATTTTCAAGATATTCTCTTGTCAGTTGTCATTACTGCAAACATTTTTTACTTGAAAGTGAAGTTTTTGAGAACTTGTTTTCCTGAAAATGGTTTGAAGTGTGTGCCAATCTTTATTGAATATGAATCTTTATAAATGTCACCTGTTATTTCTTGCACGTTTCGCCAGTTCGTGTGTCTGGCATCTTCAGGAGTTATATTTCAGGAAACATTCTCGCTGAATTGAGCTGCCTGAGTATATAGCAGCTCAATTCAGCTGAACATCTCCTGAAATATAACTTCTGACGATGCTAGACACTCGAACTGAGGAAACGTCGAGAACTAGTCCACGACGACGGCCGAAATGCTAGAAATAACAGATGACAATTATTAAAATTCATATTCAATGATGATTGGCACACTCTTCAAACCATTTTCAGGAATACAAGTTCTAAAAAACTTCGCTTTCAAGTAAAAAATGTTTGCAGTTATGATAACTGACGAAAGAATATCTTGAAAATACAAACTGAATTGGTCTGCAGCTATACAAAAAAACCAATGTAACGAAGTAATTACTTACTAAATTCAAATAATTATGCATGTGATAATTTTGATAATTCATCATAAAAGTCACTTCGAACCAATTTCAGGTATCCCTGTCCTTAAAATCTTCACTTTTACGAAAAAAATTAGTGCAGTAAAACTGTCTGTGCAAAAATTCTAAATACCGGCCTCAGTTTAGTTTTTCGTGGTCTTCTCAAATATGGAAACAGATTTTCAAAATTTTGATATACAAGGTGTTGTTTCGAGGATTCAAACAATTCTTAATTTTTTGTGAACCCGGACCTGGATTTTCCTTGCGTTCAATAAATTATACTCTTGAGCCTTAAATAAAAAACACGTGTGCCAAATATGGAGAAAATATATCGGATGATTCGTCTGATATTGCCTCGAGAAGAAACGAGCAAAATTCATAAAACAGCCTGTATCTCGGTGACGAAGACAGTAAGAGCCCATAAATGTGGTATTTCCGGAACCACCTCTGTGCCACCTAACCGCCTATTAAGTATTTCCGTTTACCAATGAAACACCCTGTATTATCATCATACTTTGATTGATTTTTCAGTAGTTTTTTTAATTTCAATATTCTTCGGGAGGACTCCAAAAACTATTTTCTCATTATTTGTGTGATGAAAACGCAATGATTTTTTTACTTCTCAGTACAGCTTTTATTTTTTTGGATTTTTTTGTTCTGAATTCGAATTTTTGTCTGTTAGTTTTTTCCTTAATTCAGTCCATAAGCGACAAAATTCAACACGGGGATACTGAAGTTGCTCTAGACGAGTTCAAAACATGTTATATTATGATGATTATAATATTATGTAAACCTCATCGGTGCCACCTATCCGCTTGTTAAATATTTCCGTTTACCAATGAAACACCCTGTATACTGTATAGTGTGTTCAGAAATTGTAGGGGATATTTGAAATAAACAAATACCCCACACCCTTTTTGGACACCCTGTAAGAGTAATCAACTAGTTTATTAATGACAACCATTAATGGTCGAGGATATTTCTTCAACAGATATAAAAGATAATGGTTAAGTATAAGTTGAGATCTTTCAGTTCCCATGTTAGAATGGCTATCGAATAATGATAAGTATGTATTACGTTATGGTCTATTGAAACATTTCCGTAGAAGAATCTTCAAATGTACACTTCGTGTCTATTCTCAAAATTCCTCATGCCTTTCCAATGATGGACGTCCAGATCCTCAGGAGAGGTATGGAGACCCATGAATATACGGTGGAAATTGGCTGCTTGTTAGCCCCACTCATCCATCCATCATATCTCGACAAATTGGGTACAGAGACAATATTTTCGTTACGTTATATATCGTTTTCCACTTTCTCGGTTTCCTGGGGAATATTAAATTTCGATATGCCAGATGAAAAAGTTGTGTAAGATCGCGTGTCTCCAATTCCCGGAAGAATAACAACAGGAAGCATCAGGAAAGATGATATCCGGTAAGTGGTTACTAGGGGTGGATGAAATTCACCCTGATTCTTCCAGAATCAGATTTGCGTAATTCTTTCCAGCTGAGGAAAAATTATATCTCGACAAGATTAACCAGAATTGGTGGTCGATAATTCACCACTTATTCCAAGATCGAAATTATTGGATGAAAGTTAACAGTTATTCATGGTAGTGGTGGCAGAAATCGTTTTTTATAACCTCAAAAAAAAATTTCAAAAACCGTACAAAGAAATCTAATGGGTTAAGATCAGGAGATTGCGCTGACGATTGGAATCGATCGTGCCTCGCCTTCAAATACACCAATTTGGATATATTTTTCATACGGAAAACATCAAAAGAGAAAGAGAAAAATCATATGAAAATTTTCACCATTTTTTCAAAGTCAAACATGATAAAAAATTACATCTTCTTTGATGAATAGTCTGAAGTTGAGTTCTGACTTCAAATTTCATCCTGAATTGTTTATTTATGTGGTCTATCGAATATTATGAAAAAAGATTTTCTGAGTTAAACTTTCCAGTTAATTTCACTGAAGCCAAAAAGCCGAAGGCATGTATACCAATTTTCGCTTAATTATAACCTTGTTTTGGAGAGTACAACATTTTTTAGCGAACTTCCTTCAACAGCCTGCTTATCGGGTAGATTTATTTTCCCCTCTACAGATTCATACAAAGTTTTCCTTATATTTTCTGACGTAGTATATGCAAATGAAATGTTTGAACCCGAAACACATATATATTCCACCAGTAAAATTTCAGAACTTCAACATCATTATTGTTTTGATGGTTGTTGAACTCACCCCGTCTGGGTTGTGTTTGTATGGGGGTCCAGTCCCACAGAATTCAACCAACACATCTTGCAACTTCCGATTAGAATCTGAAAATGAGAAAATTCATGAAAATTTTCATATTTTACGAGTAATAAATTTTTATTGCGTACTTCATATTTCTTTATAGATCATGAATATAAAATGAATGTTACGACGAAGTTTTGTTCTTATATTTTTCGAGATTGGAATGTTATTGATGAAATTGCTACCTTATAAAACAAAACCAAATCGGCATTGAAAAAGCGAAATTGCAGAATTTTGTCGAGAATTGATGAAAATTTTTTGTGAGTGAAAAAGTTTGTGAAATGAGCGGAGCGAATTGAACAATTTCACGAACAAAATAAAATCACTTTTAACACAAATACCATACAATGTTTTTTGTACAACTGCCCTATTTTGATTATGAAATGGGCGAATTTGCAATGACAATAAACTTCAAAATGCATTCTAATATTAAAATAATCAAAAGGTTGTTGTGAATGGCAAACGTTGCCAACGTTATGATTACTAACAAATGAGAAAAGACGCTGTCATTTGAATTTCAGCAGTACGATATTGCAAATAACAATTTCCTGGCCTGGTGTAAATTGAAAAATGTAGAAGGGAACTTCAGTGAATCTGTTTCCCTGACATTCCTGAAGAAAAATCAAAAATATGGAGTTCATCAACTTTGTGGAGCAAATTTTCAATGATAAAGTCAAGCGCCCTTGTTTAGAATGGTGTGGATGTTAGTAAATATTTTATGGTAATAGCATATTTAAAACGGAAGTGAAGGATACCGTCCCAAAAAATCGAAAATTCTCACTCGTGAACAAGTTGAAAAGTTTATAAAGAAGGCACCAGATGAGAAATACTTGATGGTTAAGGTTGCAACTATTTTCGGATCATTTGGAGCCTGTCGGCGAGGAGAATTGTGGTATTTATCAGTGGAAGACATCGAAATAACAAATAAATCATTGGTTTTATAACTTTCAAATACAAAAACGAAAGTCAGTCGTTCTTTCAGTATTATTGGGAAGTATGTAGACATGTGTACTTTGCACTGCGCCCTTCTGTCATCAAACATCGTCGTTTTTTCCTGAAATACATGAATAATAAATGCACTGACAATCCGGTTGGTATTAATACATTTGGGAAAATTCCATCTATTGTTGCCGAATTCCTCAAACTGCCAGAACCAAAGAAATATACAGGACACTGTTTTAGAAGATCCTCCGCTTCATTGCTAGCAGAATCAGGAGCATATATTACGGATATAAAAAACATGGTGGATGAAAGTCTACGACGGTAGCCGAGGGCTATGTTGATCATTCCATTGCATATAGAAATGTCATTACTGAAAAAATTCTCCCAACCTCAACAGATTTTGGATCATCATCATCCAATATTGTACTTCCGGTTTCTACAAGTACTGATGGTGCTGAGGATTCTAATAATGTGTTGCGAAGCTCCCTAACGTCACAGGGCATTAATGTTAGTAATTGTTCTAGTTTTACGATTAATATTAATGTTCATAAGTAATGATTGTTAAATATTGATAATAAAAATTTGCAATTGCTGAATTATTCTCATCTGATTTCATCATAAGAAAATGGAGTGCTAAAAATTTTTTTTAACCCTAATGTTAAAAATATTTTTAACACGCTTCCACATAAACAATCAATTTTAACATTATTTGCTGTCAATAAAAGTGTCACTTTCAATGCCAGTTGTACAAAAAATATTTTTCAAGAAACTGTTTTTGCACCAGACATTTTGACGAAAAGATAAACCTGTTTCAATAGAAACAGCAGCAAAACCCGAACCTGATCTGTTTTTGTATCGATATGACGCAAACAAGGGGAAATATTGGGTTATCGACAAAATTCCCCGAGATCAGGATGAACATATCATCGAATATCCTCCTCATATACGTTTCCTCTCAACAGAACTTTTTCACCCTCCATCCATAATCTCGAAAAGCAACAGAATTCCAGCAATAAATCCCCGTATTGAATTATTCATGAGCCGTAGAAAGTTCCTGGCAAAATGCTCTTTAATGGCTCTCTATGTTTTCATCGTAGTTCATATTTGCGCTTTTGCGAGCTCTAGGCGATCTAGAAAAAAACACGTGAACGTATACGAAACTCAAACACGACCAGGAAAGCGTCTAATCGCTTGGTAAGTTAGCGAGCTCATCACACAAACATGGCTCCGAGCCATGTTTCAACCCGAACAGGGCCCTTTACGGAATTAAGTTAAAAAAAAGATACTTCATACAAAACAAAAAACGTGACGGAAACTCGTGAAAGGTAAAAATTATACTGCTCCACAAGAGTTAGGGATACCGTATTAAATCTTTTTGAAAAGTATGTAATCTTCGAGAAAATCGCTGTAAAATCATTTAAAACTCAATAACAAGTTGAATCGATCCAATAAAAATCAGTATGAGACATTTCGTCAATCTGGCCGCCTTTTTTCTGAAGTTTGGTTCTTTGCATATGCTTCATGAATGTTCTTATTTCAAAATGGAGTCAGTGGATCAACGGCTTCGATTTGAAACGAGTTTTCTGAAAACGCCAAGACGTAAATTAACAAACGCTGAGGCTAATAGGACTATCGGAATGCTTCAGGGTGGCCTAACTCAAGTTGTTGTAGCGGAAAGGCTCCAAGTCAGCCAAATTGTGATATCTCGACTTTGGAATAGATTCAGGGAGACAGGTTCCGTGTTGGAAAGACCAAGGCTTGGTGGGCGACGAAAAACAAGACCTGCTCAAGATCGTTTCATCACCGTTTCGGCGAGAAGAAAGACTACATCTACGTGTACAATGCTAAGCAATACTCTTCAAAATGCAGATGGGGTCCAAGTTTCCATCGAAACCATCAGTCGACGTTTGAAAGAGGTGAATCTAGGTTCTAAACGTCCATTAAGAGGAGTTCCATTGAATGAGCAAGGCAACATACCAATTGGAATGATGAATGACGTAGTGTCCTTTTCACTGATGAATCCAGATATGGACGATTTTCAGATTCTCGAAGAATAAGGGTGTGGACAATCCCTCGCATACCACGTAATCGTCGCTATGTCCAAGAAGTACATCCATTCCGAGGAAGTAGTGTTATAGTGTGGGCCGGGATATGTTTCAAAGGGCGCACAGATCTACACATTTGTCCTGGGAATATGACCGCCTTACACTATAGGGAGCATGTCATTGACAATGTTTTGCCAAATTTTCACGCTGGTATTTCACATTTACCAATACCTCCGCACTCACCAGATTTGAATTGCATATAACATGCATGAGATATGCTCCAAAGAAGATTAGATAATCATCAACCTACCCCAGAATCCTTGAATGATCTGAGAGAGCTTCTGTCTAATTTATGGAACCAAATTCCTCAAGAAATGTTCAACAACCTCATGTGTACTATGCAAAGAAGATGTCATTCTGTTATTGATGCCCGTGGAGGCCATACATTGTATTGATAGTCTTAAAATGCTTGAATTCTTTGGGAATGAAATTTCGTTATTTTACTCGATTTTTCTTAACCACCCTGTATACGCTGCAGACCTACAGGCTAAAATTAATTTTATTTCCTGCAACTTGAAATCATATTATTATGAATTTTCATCACAAAATCTCATTTAAACTATATTTTTTTGCAATTTAAGTCAATATCCCCAACTCATGTGGAGCAGTTTATATAATGGAGATCATTTAATTAAGGCCCGGTTGTAAAGTCACAGCTCAATCCCGAGTTCTGTTGAGCACGGCTCACTGATGAGTCAGGTTCAGAAATCTCTTTCGGTTGTACAGTCAATATTTCAGGCGAGCTCAACTGAGCCTTCCCTGAAGATGATTCTTTAGAAAATGGCAACGTTGCGTTCTATTAGACATGCGTCCTTGATGTATTTTGTCAAAATTAAGTTATTTATAAAATATTTATAGAAAATAAATATAAATATAAATAAATATCTGTTAACAAAGATGTCTAGACATCTTACTGTTAACATTTGGATTGTCGAATTTTTTATTTTATTTAATACGAAAATTTATAAGCTCTCTATACCAAAGTTGAGAATGAGTGGTGATTTGCATTGTGTATTCCTTCTACAAAATGCAATACAAATTCTACTACCTCCACAAAACCTTCGTCTTCATTCACTTCCGAGAATATTACGAAATTGCGAATTCATTTGAATTAACATTATATTTTAATAATAATTATATAATAATATTTTTGTTTTACATTAGTAAACTCATATCACAATCGGGAATTTACAAGACTCTAAACAATAATTCGAAACTTGAAACATAACCCCAATTTGATGTGACGTTTCATCTGAAATAGCTTGAGCCGTAGATAACCGAGCTTGAGCGGCCGAATTCGAAGGCTCAACTTGAGGGTTCGTTTGGGGGCAGTTCAGAGTTGAGCTCGCACTGTACAGGGTGATTCACTTATCTTGGTAACCCCAATTTTCTCGAAAACGTCCGAATATTTTTTCAATCTGTGAATGGCGTTTTGACCAAGTCAATGTCGACTTGAGATGCGCATAAAAATCTGCGGAATAAATAAAGACGCCAGGCGTCGCGGCGCTATCAAAAATTTTTTCTCCAGGGACATACCTTTTTTATCATGTCATTCGAAAGATAATTTCATTCCGAATTTTTTTTTCCAATACAATTTTTATCCATTTCTGACCGTTAGCGATCTGCAGCGTGTTTTATATTGATTCTATTTCATTTATTTTTCTCTGTATTGTGGTAGTATGACTTTATTTAGGGACAAAGATGTGACTTTGTGATTTGAATTCAAGAAGGCTAGTTTTCTGGTCAATGTGCTCCTTCAAATAAGATGAAATATGTGGCTACAGCAAGATGGGTCTTCATGCCACCACGCAGCCATTCTCAAGAGATATTTAGATCAAGAATTCGGAAAAAAATGGATTGAAACCAATGGACCCGTCAGATATCGCCAGACCTAACGCTCATGGATTACTTTCTGAGGGGTCCCCTTGAATATTTGGTATACCAAACTGATTCTAATAACTTGGACTATTTGAAAATGAAGATAATAAACTCATGTGCCCAAGTGGACCCTTATATTTTGACCAAAGTAATGAAATAACTTATGCATGGATCATAATGGCCGGTATATAGAACATATGATTCGAAATTTTTCGTTTGTTATTAAAAAAAATGTTTATTATTATAAGATTTAATATTTAATGAATAAAATAATAGAAAAATAGTTACAGAGCCTCCGTCATTTTACGAAACATAATCAAATTTAGGTCATCTAGCCATTATGATCCATAAACAAGTTATATCATCTCCCTATTTCATCATAAGTCACTTTGGACAGAATATAAGGGTCCATTCATTTTCGAATTCTTAATCTCAATATCTCTTCACAATGGCAGCGTTGTGACATGGAGCCCCATCTTGCTGTATCCACATATTTGACCTTATTTAAAGAGGCAAATTGTTTAGGAAATTAGCCTTCTTGAATTCAAGGCATAAAATCATATCTATGTCTCCAAATCAAGGCATACTACCACAATACAGAAAAAAAAAATGGAATAGAATCAACATAAAACACGCTGCAGATCGCTGACGGTAAGAAATGGACAAAAATTGTATTGGAAAAAAAAATTTCAAAATGAAATTATCTTTCGAATGACATGATAAAAATGGTATGTCCCTGGAGAAAAAATTTTTGATAGCGCCGCGACGCCTGGCGTCTTTATTTATTCCGCAGATTTTTATGCGCATCTCAAGTCAACATTGACTTGTTCAAAACGCCATTCACAGAATGAAAAAATATTCGGGCGTTTTCGAGAAAATTGGGGTTACCAAGATAAATGAATCACCCTGTACAACGGATTTATCGAATTTAAGTAGGGTTCAGTCTTGAGCTCGGTTCTTGAGCACTTGAACTCGGACTGTACAACCGGGCCTAAGTAAAAATTTTTAGTTCGTTATTTAGTTGGCTGAAGTCAAAAGGAAACTTCTTTAGCTAGCTCAATTCAAAATGGCTATGTTGAGTTACTATGTTTTATACAAAAATCAGGAAAATGAAGAAGTTAGGTACCCCATATAGCCCCGGATTCCCATATTAATCATTGTATCGCTTCAAGATGTTTTCAATCCGTCTCAGACATGAAAATTACGTAAACCATCTGCGCAATAAAACCAAAACCAATTACCGAAATCATCCGCTTCATTTTCAAGCTGAGCTTAGACTCCAATTCCGATACACTCAATTTACACATCTTGACTGCCGATTTTTTACAGGATTAATTCAGTTTTCGCACAGCCACGCAATTCGCTCCTAAATTTAGCATCTACTCTCCAAAGTGCTGCCTTCCTGGGAAACAATTCTGGATTCAATAAAAATTTCATCAGGCAAATCAAGAATTCCATGCATTCCGGAGTGGAACACTGAAATGCGCTCGAATAAGAAAAAAAGACGAGGATTATTGAAATTACTTCACTCTAAATGCCGACAAGGGAGAAATTTCTTATTAATTCCTCGCCCTGCATATAATGAACTGTTAGTGTTGAATCGTACTCAGAGAAGATGAAATTAAAACTCGAATTTGGTGATGAAAGAGAAGTGTAAAACAATAGTTTTATATTGATTGTAAAATGCATCGAAAAACAGTTTCATGGTCATAAGAACGATTCCATTCGTCTTATAACCGTTGGATGTTTTATGCTCAGCCATTAAAATAACCTCGCAAATTTCAAGAAAGTTTTATTACACCATTTTTTGCCAGCTTTATGAACGTTGCAGTTTCGGGTTGGACTATCTGATGAAGAACTCATCGCAAGAAAAGGAGAAAATTGTACAATTGACGATCGAGATTTATTCTATAGGCCAAGCAAATTAGCTTTAAAAAATGGTGTGCCTGCAAATAATTGGTGGAGTTCGGGAAACTGTTTTAAACGTTCTTTCAGGCCTCTAGTAAGAGTAGTTTGAGCTTTGCCCCAATTTCCCAGTGGAGCGTATGTCGTGACGTTCAAAAAACTTCAAAATTTCCGAAAAATTTCAATTTTTCTCGAAAAGCTCCTAAACTGAGCACTTTATCAAAAACCTTATAATATTCAAAAGTGTTAGGCATTAAATTCTGCTCCTAGAAAGTATTTCGACATTATATTTTGAACAAGTAGTCTGGAAGAAATCATACGTCCAAATATGACAAATTTTCACACTTTTCAAAAAAACATTTTTTCACTATAAAACGTAAAATACCCATGAAACTACGAACTTTAGAATGAAATGTCATAAAATAAGAGTTGTAGACCATCACATTGTGATAAAAACGTAACCCCATTCCTCCAAACCACAATGTTAAATCGCGCAATAGCTCATTCTGCTGAGGATGCTGATCATTTCATCCTAGCTAGTGCTATTGAATTTGCTCAGCAGTCTCATGGGTTCGTGGATAATGTTGGGGAGGACACTGAGCTTCTTATAATTTTGATTGTTCTAGCTTCTATGTGTACCAATTATTTTTTACTAGGACCTGGCAAAGGCGAGCAAGACGATGTTGTCTTTTCTCCCTTGCACAACAAGTTTTGATCTGTTTCGAAAAACAACATATTATTCCTTCATGCTTTTAATGGCTGCGACACTACGTCATCTCTTTCGGTAAAGGAAAAATGAAATTCCTGAAGACGTCTGAAATCAACACAAACCTGCTGAAAGCAGCAGAATTGTTTAGAAAATCTAATGCTTCTGTCGATAAGGTCGACGAGGCAGGGAAGAAATGCATGGCAGCCCTTTATAAAAATTATTTCAAGCAATTAAATGTATTGTGGTACGAGAGGTTTGAAAAATTGTTAACTAATAACTCATTTAATCTTGCCTCTGTGCCTCCAACTGAAGCAGCACCTCGACAACACTCGCTAAGGACGTATGTAATATGTAATATATTTATCTTAGCAATGAGTTGTATTGTTAGTTATTAGTTTATGAGTCCCACATTTGTTATTATAATTGATTTTGTTGATTTTCAACGTTCTCAGGAATTTCAGTTGTCCTTCACCAAGACACTAAAAACATGAGGGAAAAATGTGTTGGTTTTCGAAACAGACAATAACTTGTAGTGTAAGGAAGAAGAGACAATTTATCTTCTTGCTTGCCTTTGTCAGGCTTTAGTAAAAAAAGTATGGTGCACATAGGGGCTGGAGCAGTCAAAATTACAAGAAGGTCAGTGTACTCCTCAACAATAATCACACACTCATGGGACTGCTGAGCAACTTCTACAGCAATAGCTACGATTAAATGATCAGCATCCTCAATAGGATGATCTACTGTGCGATTTAACATTGTGGATGGGAGGGGGTTGGTTACGTATTTATCACAATTTGATGGTCTACAACTCTCATTCAATAACAGTTTGTTCTAACGCTCGTAGTTCCAAAGATATGTTTTATAATGAAAAAATGTGTTTTTTCGAAAAGTGTGAAAATTTGCCATATTTGATGTACGATTTCTATAAAACTACTTGTTCAAAATATAATATCGTAATACTTTTTAGAAGCAGAATTTAATGCGGAACACTTTTGAATACAACAATGTTTTTGATCAAGTGCTTAGTTTAGGAGCTATTCGAGAAAAACCTGAAATTGTTCGAAAATTTCGAGGTTTTTCAAACGTCACGACATACGCTCCACTGGGAAATTGGGGCAGAACTCAAACTATCCTTATTAGAGGCCTAAATAATTGATAAAAACAATTTCCAGAACTCCACCAATTATTTCCAGGCAAAAGTCTAATTTGCTTGGTCTACTAGGAGAATGCTGCAGTTTTCACTCTCATATTCTATGAGAAATCGACTGATTTTAATATGCTGTAGCTCATGACCCACTGAACAAAAAATGTAATATGCAAAAAGCCTGAATTGAGTAGTTCTTCTTACAAGAAATAAAATCTGACCCAGACACAAAATGTCGACGAAACCCCGTATTGTATTATATTTTTGTTTTAAAAAAACTTTACTGCACGAAACTGAGTATGGTATGAAAGGGCAACTCACATGCTGCTAGATCCTGTAATTGTTGGAATTCTTGCGGTGACAGCTTCTCCCACTGCTGAGCCATCATGCGGCTTCCGTTTTGTGTCATCTGGAAAATGCAAGAAATGTTAAATGAATGAGAGATTCATTCGAAAATGCTTTGGGGTATACTGTTCGTTAACCGTACCCCACTTATTATCGTTGAACAACAATGACTGGTGACATCTACGTAGAAAACACAATTGAAACAATCATTGTATTCGTTGAATTTAGATCTCTTTGTCCTATTTTTTCCTATTTTGTCTAATTCATCGTGAGGAAAAAAGTGGGAAACATAGATTTCCTTTTGAATATATTGCAGTTGAAATAGAGGAAAATATTCATCTGATTTCCAAAACGAAGATTGTTTATTTCTTGGAAAACCTAGGGGGGCCAAGACTTTTGATGATGTGTGTAGGTATACAGGGTGTACCAAGTTCGACGGCCCATTAGAAAAGTGTCTGGAAAAATTTGAAATCTGAAAATTGGGATTATTATATTGTTCGACAATATCGAGTTAAGATATTCTTGAAGCCAGACCACTTTCACTTATACAGGGAAAGAAAAAAAATTTAAATTTTTTTCTATTTTTTCGTTTTCGTGTTTGATAGAGTATTCAATTCTGAAGACATTCGTATTAAAATCGTTGCATTCTTCGAAATACTTTTAAAAATATCGAGAACAAACTGAAGAAAAAAGGGAGATAAGAGTATCTGGTATTATGTTTGTTTTTTCTATTCTATATATCTTAAGTACAAATCGTTTTCACTTTTTTGAAGTAGAAGACTGTGGAAATATTGTAAATTTCTAGAATTTCAAAAAACTCGTCACAGGGTGTTCCAAATGTTGGTTCAAATATTGGGATCAAGATAGGTCCATATCTTTTATTTTTCAAATTAGAATTTTTTTTTATGACATATTAAATGATATAAAATGAATAATTCTTGAGTTATTTAGGATTTTCTCATTTAATGTCGTACGTAGAGTCAAAATAATAAAATCTGTTCCATATTAACAAAAAAAATTTTAGGAAAATAGGTCTGTCACTAGTGAATTATTGGAATAATTTATCTTCTTTGACCATAAATCATTATCGATGTGAAACGGATTTTATGAATTTGACTCTACGTACGACATTAAATGAGATAATCCTGAATAACTCAAGAATTATTCGTTTTAGGAGCATTAATATGTTAGAACACTATCATTATTTTTTTCGCTGAATTCAATTCAATCATAAAAAAATAGGGTTCTAATTCGAAAAACAAAAGTTATGAGCCGATCTTGATCCCAATTTTCGACCCAACATTTGGAACAGCTGTGAAGAGTTTTTCGAAATTCTAGAAATGTTACAATATTTCCACAGTCTACGACTTCGAAAATGTCAAAACGGTTTGTACTTAAGATATTTAGAATAGAAAAAACAAACATAATACCGAATACTCTCATCTCCCTTTTCTCTTCAGTTTTCTCTAGATATTTCTGAAAGTATTTCCACGAATGCAACGATTTCAATACGAATGTATTCAGAATTGAACACTCGAAATTGGAAACAGAACAACAATTTTTGAAAATTATTTTTTCATTCCCTGTATAACTGAAAGTGATCAGGCATCAAGAAAATATTAGCTCAGTATATGTATAATGTCGAAAAATATCATAATTTTCAGATATCAAATAAGTCCAGTTCTCCAGAAACGTCTAATAGGCTGTCGAACTTGTTACACCCTGTATTCAGTCTATACCTGCGCTCAAGAGTGCCTTCAAAGGAATCTTAAAGGAGCGCATATATATATATATATATATCACCACGGACAGTCAGGCCACTTTGAGATCACTGGAATCATACAGCCAGAAATCTCGGCTGACATATGAATGCCGTAATACCATAAAGCAACTGGCCAGAGGCAACAAAGTGACTCTACTATGGATACCAGGACATTGTGGTATTGAGGGAAACGAAATAGCCGACGAACTGGCGAAGAAGGCTTCAAGGCTGAAGCCCGTTGGATCTGAACCTTTCTGTGAGTTTGGAAAAGACCAATACCAAAAAGCGGTCCAACAATGGGAAGCGGCAAACAAAATAACGCTTTGGAGAAATACTCCTAGACTTGCGCAAGCCAAGAGATTTGTGGAATTCTCGTCGACCTACACCAGGAAGCTCATAAAGCTGCCACGAGCTGAGCTTCGAGTAATGGTGGGTCTGCTGACGGGACACTGTCGATATAAATATCATTTGTATCGCATGGGAAAGTCAGCAGATGAAACCTACAGGCTTTGTGGATCAGAGAAAGAAACGGCTGAACACATGGTATGCAAGTGTCCAGAGCTGGCGGAACTAAGAACCATTCACATGGGGAAGTCAGTTCTGGATCCACATGAAATAACCGCCAAGGCTCCTAAGGATGTCGTTGGGTTCATCAATACCATTGATGGCCTCCTTGGGATTTAAATGAACGAGTAGGGTTAAGAACAAAAGATCCTTGCGGTCGAAGTTCCCGGAAGGCTGAACGAAGCCACAACGACCCCTGTTCATGTTAATAATAATAAATAATACACCCTGTATTCGTAGAAACCATTGAATCCAACTCATTTTTACTTTATGCATATCCAATCATGCTGCTGGTACAGAAGAGATAAAATATCCAGATATATCAGCAGAACCCATTGACTCCATGCCATATAAAAGATGACCTATTCTAGGTCAATTTTGACGGCCAATCCCTCTAGATTCACGTTCGGGAAGATTCGAACAGCCCATTTACCCTTCCGTCTCGAATTTATTGCATCGAACGTGACTTTCACCTCCCTCGTCGAATGTTCTCTATCGAAGTGTCACTCGCGATATTCGTTTCGGCTGCGAAACGTTATTCCTGAAGACGTTCAGAGCAACGTTTCCCGTCCGATGAAATATCGCCGGAATGTGACGCTTCCACGAGCAGAGAAGGGTTGCACCCTTTGAATCAAGCATTATAGAGTGGAAAGAATGGAAATGAAGCGACAAAAATTACGCGAGCGCCATCTATCGTTTCGAATGTTAACTAGAATTCGGAAATATCGTTGAAATCAGCATGTGAAATGTGTTTATTTGGTTTCGTTTATTACCTCGAGTATTTTTGTATTCCAAATTTCTTCTGGAACTGTCTGAACAACCGATAATAATTCTTAAAGGACCAATCCTGAGCTAACATTTTTTTGAACCTTCCGAAGAAGAAATGAGAATATTGAAACTCGACTAGTGTAACTGTCTTAAACATCCTTTTTTTTACAGTGCTCTGAAATGGTTAGAGTTGGCCTACCCTGTATATTGATTAAATTTTATAAATAATAAGAAACACATACAGGGAAATATTAAAATATGGTATTATTCAGGTCAATTCTAATCTATTTGATTATGTTCATAAAGGATTATTGAGAGGCCACCCAGATCACCTCATCTGTCTCCACTGGTCTTTTTTCTATGCGGTCACCTGAAATACAGCCTGAGTCACTGGATGATTTGCGAATTGAAACCAGAAATTTTGACTGAATCTTAACTGAATGTTTTCAGCAAAACTTTAGTGAGTATTTTTCGACTATTCTACCTGCTATTTCGTTATCGATGAAAATTTTGAAGCGAAATTCAAGGATCAGGTAGTACTCGATGGGATATTCAATATATGAGATATCGCAACATCCCCTATCCCTATTTGTACAGGGTGATTCACTTATCTTGGTAACACAAATTTTCTCGAAAACGTCCAAATATTTTTTCATTCTGTGAATGGCGTTTTGAACAAGACAATGTTGTCTTGAGATCTACGAAAAAAATTAAGACGCCAGACGTCGTGGCGTTATCAATTTTTTTCCTTATTATGTTATTAGAATCAGTTTGGTATACCATATTTTTCAGGGGACCGCTCAGAAAGTAATTCATGGGAGTTAGGTACTGCGATATCTGATGGGTCCATTGGTTCCTATCCATTTATTTTCGCATTCTTAATCTAAATATCTCTTCACAATGACAGCGTTGTGGCCAGGAGCCCCGCTTGCTTTATCCACATATTTCATCTTATTTGAAGAGGCACATTTTCTAGAAAACTAGCCATCTTGAATTCGAGACACAAAATCATATCTATGTCTTCGAATAAAGGCATGCTATCACAATACAGAAAAAAAAATTAATGGAATAGTTTTAACATAAAACGCTGCAGATCGCTGACGGATAGAAATAGAAAAATACTGTAATCGAAAAAGAATTTGGAATGAAATTATATTTATATTATATTATATCATTTTGAAAAGTATGTAATCTTCGAGAAAATCGCTGTAAAATCATTTAAAACTAAATGACAACTTGAATCGATCCAATAAAAATCTACATGTACGTGTAGAATGCTACGGAATACTCTTCAAAATGCAGATGGGGTCCAAGTTTCCATCAAAACCATCAGACGACATTTGAGAGAGGTGAATCTAAGTTCTAGACGTCCATCAAGAGGAGTTCCATCAACACGTCAACAGCGTCAAAGATCTGAATGGGTAGGGCAACATATCAATTGGAACGATCAATGGCGTAGTGTCCTTTACACTGATGAATCCGGATATGGACGATTTTCAGATTCTCGAAGAATAAGGGTATGGACAATCCCAAGCATACCCCGTAATCGTCGCTATGTCCAAGAAGTCCATCTATTCCGAGGGGGTAGTATTATGGTATGGGCCGGGATATGTTTCAACGGGTGCAAAGATCTACACGTTTGTCCTGGTAATATGACCGCCTTACACAATAGGGAGCATGCCATTGACAATGTTTTGCCAAATGTTCACGCTGCTATAGGTGAAGATTTTCAATTTCTAGACGATAACGCTACACCGCAACGTGCAGCCATAATTGAGAATGCGAGGAACTTGGTATTCCACATTTACCAATACCGCCGCACTCACCAGATTTGAATTGCATAGAACATGCATGGGATATGCTCCAAAGAAGATTAGATAATCATCAACCTACCCCAGAATCCTTAAATGATCTGAAAGAGCTTCTGCCCCGTTTATGGAACCGAATTCCTCAAGAAATGTTCAAGAACCTCGTGTGTAGTATGCAAAGAAGATGTCAAGCTGTTATTGATGCCCATGGAGGCCATACATTGTATTGATAGTCTTAAAATGCTTGAATTCTCTGGGAATTAAATTTCGTTATTTTACTCGATTTTTCTTAACCACCCTGCAGACCTACAGGCTAAAATTAATTTTATTTCCTGCAACTTGAAATCATATTAATATGAATTTTCATCACAAAATCTCAGAATTGTCAGAATGACAATTCTCGTTATATGTCTGAGTTTTTGTTCCTGAAAAATATTCTGTTTTCTTGTGTTATAACATGTTTGGTTTATCTATGGGAGATGATTGCCTTTCATTGGGGTCCCGTAGCGGTCTTCAAACATCTGAAGTGCCGAAAAATCATCACCTGGAAGGTCGTATCTGGTTTGAAAAAACCCTCACGACCAGAGAGCAACAATTTGTGGATTTTGAATTTCAATATCGAAGGAATTTCGAAAGACAAGTGTGATTACGCCTCCAAATTAGCTGATGAACATGGTATCAAAGAGATTCTTCTGCAAGAAACCCACACGGCAACAGAATCGTCGTGAAAGAGGACAGTTGAAAGGTTATGTATTAATTGATTTTTTACAAGTTCAGCTTGTTATGTTGAAAAATTATCAGTTACGTAACTTCCAACAGATTCGGAAAGGGGAAATTGATGGAGTTTTTTTTTCATTTATTTCAAATTTTGTGACATTTCTGTCATAAATATTTATAAATCTCCCCGAACATTATTTGGCCAAGAAATCTTAATGTTGATGTTTTTTAAAGTAGCAAATGCATTTCCAAAATGCCTTCGATTTATTCTGAATAATCGGTTTCTTTTCTGCTTTTGTCTTTTTTCATTTCAGATTAAGAATTACGAGTCGTTTTGGGAAGAATCTGTGTATCCGAGACCATCGACGGATATCATGAAGATGATCACACTGATGTCTTTCAAGATTTTCCTGATATTTTATGTTATTTTGTTTACGGGGAGGCAGGTTTTTTCGGCTGAGGTTTTTTCCCCTGGCTGTATAGTATCGTATGATACAAGTGTTGATAGTATCGTATGATTCTATAGTATCATACAAAGAATGTTATGATACCCCGTTCTTTTTTTACCTCAGCTTAGGTACTTTTTGTTTCAACATTTATTGTATTATTTTAGCTCTCTTTTTCATAAGAATATATATATATATATATTTAAACTATACTTTTTTGCAATTTAAGTCAATGTCCCTAACTCATGTGGAGCAGTTTAATTCCTAATGGACGATGGCCAATAAGCCCGGAAGACTCTTTTAATGTCAGATGTCCGGTCGTGAAACTCTTAAATTTATTTATTATTATTAAATTATTATCGAATTCTTGAAGGACTATATACCATCAACAATGTCGAATGTTTGCAGAATATTGTTGCAATGTTTAATTGCCTTTTTGTCTGGTACCCGGCGACACGTGGCGTTCTAAAGAAAACAACGAATCGTAAATCAAGAAAAAAATCACATCCGTTTCGTTTTTAGCCCAGCAATTGAAAATCTCCATTATCACAATGAACAGTTTCCCGTCGATCGAATAACATCGCGTCCTGATGTTGGTAAACGGTGGTTATATTTCTGGGTAGTGTTTACCAAAGGCCCTGTGCTGTGTGTGTCTTTTAAAATTAGAAATAAAACCAGCAAGTAGGTTATTAGCCGATAGCATGTTTCCTCTCGGAGCCGCACTCAAAGCAACATTTTCACTTTTATCGTTGTAACCATTGTCGATGATAATCAGTCATGCATTTTGGCAGGAAAGTAGTTCGTTGCATGAAACGGAAACCGTTCTGGAAAATCGAGTTTATTAGCAGCTTTCGTGTTTTCAAAACTGCTGTCATACAAGTATAGAAGGGTTGGCCGATAATCTGAAATGAAATCGATGTGTTTTCAAGCGATAACACAGAGTGAAGGGTCATTCGAGATAAGGAATCGTTCAAAAACCGGAACTTAAAAAATGTGGGGTCGAAACGTACACTTTGTCCCAAATTGGGTGAGACTGCACTTGCACTGTATCTGAGCTATTATTGAAGATAGAGACATGCGGTTTTCGCGAAACCGAGTCACTTTTTTGTGAAACTTTCAAATCCACAAACAAAAATATTCCAACAACGTTTTTTCCTGAAATACACTGCGCAACGTTTTTCTTCAATACAGATGTTTTTTCCAGCAGGAATAAAAATAAGATGATATCATCAGATTTTGAATGTATTATCTCCATTCTAAAATCAGTTGTTCTCGATCGATTCTAGTGATCAATAGTTTTTCTTTCGTTTGATTTTCTACACTCGATCGCTATGCAACGCGAAACACGCAATTTGACCCAAGAGGAATGTGCCCAAGCGGTAATTTTGCGAATTGCAGAAAGGTTTGGAGTTTCCCATACAAGTGTGTCCAGAATGTTGCAGCGATTCAGGGAGACAGGTATGAATGTCCGAAGACCAGGACAGGGTAGACCACGAGTAACAACTGCCATTCAAGAACGTTACTTGAGAGTTTCTTCGTTGAGACAACGGTTTGCAACCGCTCGCCTCCTTCAAAACAGCTTGAGCAAACTCATGGGGTGCAAATTAGCACTCAGACAATAAGAAATCGCCTCAGAGAATATAATTTAAGGCCTCTTGTCGTGGCAAGAGGCCCAGTTCTTACCCCAGCCCATCGAAGGGCGCGTTTGGATTTTGCGAGAGAGCATATCCATTGGGAAGAGTCCGATTGGGAAAGAGTTCTCTTCACAGATGAGTCTAGATTCTGCTTCTACCATTGTGATCGACGTTCCCTTGTATACAAACGTCCACATGAAAGATATGCTCAGTGCAATTTCCTGAATACTACTGGTTTCGGGGGAGGATCGATTATGGTATGGGGTGGAATATCTTTGACTGCTCGCACAGACCTAGTGGTCGTTGATAATGGAGCTATGAATGCTGATAAGTATATAAGGAACATTCTTGAAGAGCATGTAGTGCCATTTGCCCCATACATTGGTGAAAATTTCATTCTTATGGACGATAATGCCAGACCCTATCGTGCGCGCATCGTTCAGGAGTACCTTGAAGAGGTTGAAGTCTCTCGAATGGAATAGCCAGCAAGAAATCTAGATCTCAATCCGATTGAGCAGGTCTGGGACAACCTCAATAGAAGGCTGAGAAGTTCCGAAAATTATCCAGCTACTCTTAATGACTTAGGAATCCAACTCGGAGAAATCTGGAGAGGATTAGATCAGAACATTTTAAGATCACTCATTTTAAGTATGAACCGTCGTTGCCGAGCTGTAATTAACGCAAGGGGTGGAAATATCAAGTATTAAATCACTTATCAGCATTTCAGTATTTTGAAAATTGTTCATTTCTCTTCTTTCACATAAGATTCGGTGGAATCCTGAATCTTTCTTCCATTTAATGTGTCTTGTTTCGTTCAAAACCTTCCCGAGAGAACATAAAAAATAAGTTATAAAGCCAATGAAGAGTTAACTTTCTTTAAAATTGAGATTTTCAGAATGTTCGTTAATTTTTTTGCGCAGTGTACAAGGCGAAAACGAAAATGTTCACTTTTATGAGATGTAATTAATTCTCAGGCACTGTATAAGAAGAACTTAGAAACCAACTAACCTACTATTCACAAATGACTCAACGATATTAATGATGGCTCGAAAAAAAAATTGTGATATATTCGTCCTAAAAAATTTCCCTATTACCGGAAATGAAAAACCATGAGTTTTCCCGACGCGTTTCACTGCAGTTGATGGAAATCACGACCTGAATAAGTTAACCTGTCACGGTTGCCGCAAAGTGCATTTCCAAATGTAATTTTTCAATATCAATAGTTGATCGGGTAGCGCCAACGAAAATTGGAATTGAGGTAATGAAATTTTCAATTGCAGTAACGGCTCTACCGCTTTATCGTACTGCGTAGAATTTATTCACGGGAGCTCGGGGGGAGGGGGGTTTAATGGAAGTACGTAGTTAATTTCATGGTCGATTTCGAGATATTTTATTGTTGACTGGCTCGGAAATTTCGCATGAATTAGACTGCAACGTTATTTTACCGAATGCTATTTTCGAAAGCTAATCTGTAGCCTTTTCCTGAGTGTCTGTTGTCGTCATTGTTTTCCAGCATTCTCAATACAGAGTCTCAATTCTCAAATGTCTATAGCTCTTTCCGTGAATTCATTTTTCCTTGTCGCAATTTTCAATCAAAACGATCCTTTTTTTAAGTTTCTAAATGAGGCTCTGAAATGAAAATGTGGAAATGCAATCTCCTAACGACAGTCAGTACAGGGTGATTCGCTTATCTTGGTTACCCCAATTTTCTCGAAAACGTCCAAATAAACTGCTCCACATGAGTAAGGGATATTGACTTGAATTGCAGAAAAATATAGTGTGAATGAGAATTTGTGATGAAAATTCATATTAATATGATTTCAAGTTGCAGGAATTAAAATTAATTTTAGCCTGTAGGTCCTGTATACGGGATGTATACATAGATGTAGGCTTCCTTCTCGTCGAAACGGTGATGAAACGATCCTGAGCAGATGTTGTTTTTCGTCGCCCACCAAGCCTTGGTCTTTCCAACCCGGAACCTGTCTCTCTGAACCTTTTTCAAAGTCGAGATATCACACTTTGGCTGACTTGGAGCCTTCCCGCTACAACAACCTGAATTAGGCCTCCCTGTAGCATTCCGATAGTCCTATTAGCCTCAGTGTTTGTTAATTTACAGATATTTTTTCCCAGCAGGAAAAAAAAAAGATGATATTATCAGATTTTAAATGTATTGGCTCCATTCTAAAATCAGTTGTTCTCTTTCAATTCTAGTGATCAATAGTTTTTCTTTCGTTTGATTTTCTACACTCGATCGCTATGCAACCCAAAACACGCAATTTGACCCAAGAGGAATGTGCCCAAGCGGTAGTTTTGCGATAAGAAGGGTGGATATACACAAGAATTGCAGAAAGGTTTGGAGTTTCCCATACAAGTGTGTCCAGAATGTTGCAGCGATTCAGGGAGACAGGTATGAATGTCCGAAGACCAGGACAGGGTAGACCACGGGTAACAACTGCCATTCAAGAACGTTACTTGAGAGTTTCTTCGTTGAGACAACGGTTTGCAACCGCTCGCCTCCTTCAAAATCAGCTTGAGCAAACTCATGGGGTGCAAATTAGCACTCAGACAATAAGAAATCGCCTCAGAGAATATGATTTAAGGAATCGTGTCGCGGCAAGAGGCCCAGCTCTTATCCCAGCCCATCGAAGGGCGCGTTTGGATTTTCCGAGAGAGCATATCCTGTTAAAAGAGGCCGATTGGGAAAGAGTTCTCTTCACAGATGAGTCTAGATTCTGCCTCTACAATTGTGATCGTCGTTCCCTTGTATACAGACGTCCACATGAAAGATATGCTCAGTGCAATTTCCTGAATACTACTGGTTTCGGGGGAGGATCGATTATGGTATGGGGTGGAATATCTTTGACTGCTCGCACAGACCTAGTGATCGTTGATAATATAAGCAACATTCTTGAAGAGCATGTGGTGCCATTTGCCCCATACATTGGTAAAAATCTAATTTTTATGGACGCTTATGCCAGACCCCATCGTGCGGGCATCGTTCAGGAGTACCTTGAAGAGGTTGAAGTCTCTCGAATGGAATGGCCAGCAAGAAGTCCAGATCTCAATCCGATTTGGCAGGTTTGGGACAACCTCAATAGAGGGCTGAGAAGTTCAGAAAATCATCCAGCTCCTCTAAATGACTTAGGAATCCAACTCGCAGAAATCTGGGAAGGATTAGATCAGAACATTTTAAGATCACTCATTTTGAGTATGAACCGTCGCTGCCGAGCTGTAATTAACGCAAGGGGTGGAAATACCAAGTATTAAATCACTTATCAGCATTTCAGTATTTTGAAAATTGTTCATTTCTCTTCTTTCACATAAGATTCGGTCAAATCCTGAATGTTTCTTCCACTTAATTTGTCTTGTTTCGTTCAAAACTTTCTCGAGAGAACATAAAAAATAAGTTATAAGGTCAATGTAGAGTTAACTTTCATTAAAATTGAGATTTTCAGAATCTGCTTTAATTTTTTTGCGCAGTGTAGATCGATTCAAGTTGTTGTTGAGTTTTGAATGATTTCACAGCGATTTTCTCGAAGATTACGTACTTTTCAAAACGATTGAATACGACATCCCTAACTCTTGTGGAGCAGTTTAATTACAGCTAACACCGAAAATCTGTTTATTAATGTGAACGATTCAGTGGCGTGTCATAAGAACGAACATTAACGTTAATTCAAATTTAATAACCGTGTTTGGAAAATGGAAAAAACTGAACGAAATGAGGAGGCTCTTGTTCCTAAAAACAAGCGTGCAAAAAAGGTTGCCTCTCATCTCGCGTAATTCAAATTAAAACAGGGATCGTTCCCATTGAAGCCGCTCCGAAAAGGGCCCCGTAATCAGTGCCGCCTCGTGAAAGGAGACCTTTCCGAGAAGCAGGGCACTAGAGATGAGCGATATTTCACTACCGGTGATTTACTCACGGTGATTTTCAAATCACCGATCACTGCGGTGATCGAATTCTTAAAAACATGGTGATTGTGATTTTCGGTGATTTTCACGTTGGTTCTTTCCGTCAGTGATTGGGATTGCGATCACGTTAGAAACTCACGTACTACGATGGTGATTTTTGGAAGGGGATCACTTACGACAGTTATGAATCAAGTTCATGCTGTTCTTATTGTCGGTGATTTTGACGTTGGTTCTTTCCGTTAGTGATTGTAATAGCGATTGCTTTAGAATGTTAGATACTCGCATACTACGATGGTGATTTTTGGAAGGGGATCACTTACGAGAGTTATGATTCAAGTTCATGCTGTTTTTATTGTCTGTGATTTTCACGTTGGTCCTTTTTGTCGGTGATTGGGATTGCGTTCGTGTTAGAATGTTAGATACTCGGATATTAGGTTTGATATCGCGATTTCAGAGGAATCTTAATGCCGAACAAGTAAAATAAGGTTCAAAAAGGGATCGATTTTCTCGAAAAAAAAGTTTTTATATACCATCTAGAGTTCCGATAATCCCAATTTCATGTGAGTTGTGGGAGTATTCTCAGAATTTTTTAAGGCTTACGCTCAGTTGTAGGAACGTCCATTATACTTTAATAATTTTTAAAATTTCAATACAACATTGAGTAGGGAATTCTATCGACAGTAGCCAAGGAATCGTTGTTGCATGGAGGATTCAAATTTTAATGAATAATTAAATTATATATTTCTAAAACTGTGCCCTAAATGCACTTTTCATAGTGATTTCCATGGAGGTAGAAGAAGGGGAGGTAGCATCTCTTATGTTTCCCTTGCTATGAAAGATGAAAGTGTCACCAAAAATCCGCCATGTTGCGGAGCCAAATTTGTGGCGGGAATTTTGTATATTTGAATTTTTACAATTCGAAGTTTGTTCGATTCTCTTTTAATGACCAAAAGATGGATAAATAATAATCGAAACAAATCAAGGAGTCAAAATATCATAAACAATTGCTTCTAATGAATTGGTGAGTTGAATTACGTACGGAATGAATAATTTGTTCCTGTTACTAATCATACATTCTATTTTTTTCAATTAAGGTACATACAAATTCAGATAATATGCAATGAAACAAATAGGTAAATTATCTCGTGTACCCCTGTCAATTAAAATTGTATGCAACAATAATTAAACCATGTATGTACAAACGTCAAAAAATTTAGCTTTTCACCATTAATTATTTATTTATTTATTTACACCTACATAATGTAATGTATAAATATTTCGTCATCAAAAAAATACATGACGCGTCATTAAGCTGCTTATACATTAAAATTGTAAACATATTTAAAAATAACAAATCAAATCACAATAAACGCAAAGCATTTCATCACGATGAAAAACCAACATTCAACTACAAACGGCCTCATACCAAAGAGACAAACCGTGTTAAAATTTCATCGAGTAAAAATCCTCTATGCAATAAACCGTCTCCCCGAGGAGAATTTTCTTCACCTCCCTCTCGAACTTCGTTTCATTTAAATTTTTTATCTCCACGGGAAGCTTATTATAAAGCTTCAGGCAAGTGAAATTTGCTGTCCTCTAGCGAGTAGGATCAGCATATGCTGTACAAGAAACCATTTCTTATATGTTTTTCCACTACATACAACTGCCAAAACCAACGAACGAATAATAAATAGTGCCAAAATTGCAGAACCTACAGTTTAAAATACTTCGAAGTCGGCCATCTTGGGGTGCCAAATCCGGATTTGTTTTGGTGACACTTTTCAAACGTTATGCCCCCTCCACTTTCTTTACCTCCATGGTGATTTCACTAGACTAGACTATTTTTGTTAATTTTTACGATTTGGTATTCTCATACAGATATGAGGTTCAAGACATTCTTTTGATGAACAACTTTCCAAAATGTTTAATTCAGAATTTGTATTCACTTGTAGTAGTTAGTCAAATCCAACTAATAACCCTACTTTCTCGAAATCACCGGTGATCATAATCACCGTCCAAAAGAACGGTGATTGACAGATCACAATCACGAATCACGACGTGATTCTGAAATCACCGATTCGCTCATCTCTACAGGGCACCGCGGGCAGTCGGATTCCCTTTCTGAAATATTCAATTTCGGCGCGGAGAAAACCGTGAATTCCCTCTTGTTTATGACCCCGTGAAAACCGCGATAACGGAGCCGAAACGACGATGAAGAGATAAAAAACGCTTTGATTGCGAGCGAGGCAGGCAAGGGCCATAATGAAATTTTTACGGCTCGTGTCAATCACCTTCAGGACGTATTATAACACAATGTTATCTCGGAGCTTGACGTTGGATCTGCTACCGACCGTTCAAGGGATTTCGGAATGGAATCACACATTTTTTTATTGTTGTGAGATGATAAACTGCTACACATTAGTTAGGGATATTGACTTAAATTGCAAAAAAATATAGTTTCTCTATTTCAGTATAGTAATGAGTTCATTACAGTACTAAAAGTAGTGCTGTAATGAAACTCATTACAGCATTGTTTTCAGTTATATTTTTCGTTTTTTGGTTGTCAGTACTGACCTCCGATCGAATCAAGTTTCGAATCAAATCAATTCTAATTCCGTGATCTGTCAAATTTCGTATGTCACACCAACTGCCAAGATACAATACAAAAGTCAATAATCCAAATTTTCATTTGAATTTCGAGAGTTTTTCACAAAACTTGACTGAAATAGAGAAAATATCGTCTTATACTCGTTGCAGAAGGAAATTCCAACACTCATGCTTTCGAAAACTCGCTTGTTTTCGAATTTCGCATTCGTGTTGGAATAGGAGCTCATTCTGCAACTTGTTTTAGAATATACTATTAAATGAGATTTTGTGATGAAAATTCATATTAATATGATTTCAAGTTGCAGGAAATTAAATTAATTTTAGCCTGTAGGTCTGCAGCGATTACAAGGTGGTTAAGAAAAATCTAGTAAAATAACGAAATTTTATTCCCAGAGAATTCAAGCATTTCAAGACTATCATACAATGTATGGCCTCCACGGGCATCAATAACAGCTTGACATCTTCTTTGCATACTACACACAAGGTTGTTGAACATTTCTTGAGGTATTTGGTTCCATAAAAGGGGCAGAAGCTCTCTCAGATCATTTAAGGATCCTGGGGTAGGTTGATGATTATCTAATCTTCTTTGGAGAATATCCCATGCATGTTCTATGCAATTCAAATCTGGTGAGTGCGGAGGTATTGGTGAATGTGGAATACCAAGCTCCTCACGCGCATTCTCAACTATGGCTGCACGATGCGGTCTAGCGTTATCGTCTAGAAATTGAAAACCAACAGCAGCCTGAAAATTTGGCAAAACATTGTCAAAGACATGCTCCTTATAGTGTAAGGCGGTCACGATCAGCTTTTGTTGGTCCAGAGCCGTCGCTTCCCATCTGCCGAACAACAGTCAGACATTTCTTCAAGAGATGGCTAGACAGTGCATTTTCCTCTGCATAGAGCACGGGAAATGGTCTTAGGCAGTCGACGTTTCTCATTGAGAGGCCTTCCTCTGCAGCTGAGGTCAAAAAATTCCTGGCCCTTGAGAGGAAACAACTAAGTCTGGTAATTGGCGCACTAACTGGCCACCTGTATAACAAACATCTTAATAGGATGGGACTAACTGACTGCTCAAGGTGCCCCTGGTGCAAGAGCACAGATGAAACCGTTGAGCATATGATGTTCAACTGCAACAACCTTTATGAGTTAAGGTCAACACACCTAAGAAACCCTACACCCAACATTTCCATGGTGAGAGGGACCCCTCCCTGTCGACTCGCAACATTTCTGTTGACGTGTCTAAGGGATTGAGTCTCTTGTTCTACAGGCGGATTAACAATGGGCCATCAGGCCTCGGTTCTGCCAAATAAGGCACCGCCAATGAAGAAGAAGAAGAAGGCGGTCATATTCCCAGGACAAATGTGTAGATCTGTGCGCCCGTTGAAACATATCCCGGCCCATACCATAACACTACCCCCTCGGAATGGACGGAGTTCTTGGACATAGCGACGATTACGGGGCATGCGTGGGATTGTCCATACCCTTATTCTTCCAGATTCTGAAAATCGTCCATATCTGGATTCATTAGTGAAAAGGATACTACGCCATTGATCGTTCCAATTGATATGTTGCCTTTCCCATTCCAGTCTTTGACGCTTATGGTCACATGTTAATGGAACTCCTCTTAATGGACGTCTAGAACCTAGATTCACCTCTATCAAATGTCGTCTGATGGTTTCGATGGAAACTTGGACCCCATCTGCATTTTGAAGAGTATTCCGTAGCATTCTACACGTAGATGTAGGCTTTCTTCTCGCCGAAACGGTGATGAAACAGTCCTGAGCAGGTGTTGCTTTTCGTCGCCCACCAAGCGTTGGTCTTTCCAACACGGAACCTGTCTCCCTGAACCTATTCCAAAGTCGAGATATCACACTTTAGCTGACTTGGAGCCTTTCCGCTACAACAATCTGAGTTGGGCCACACTGTAGCATTCCGAAAGCCCTATCAGCCTCAGCGTTTGTTAATTTACGTCTTGGCATTTTCAGAAAACTCGTTTCAAATCGAAGCCGTTGATTAACTGACTCCATTTTGAAATAAGGACATTCATGAAGCATATGTAAAGAACCAAACTTCAGGAAAAAAGGGACCAGATTGACGAAATGTCTCGTACTGATTTTTATTGGATCGATTCAAGTTGTTATTGAGTTTTGAATTATTTTACAGCGATTTTCTCGAAGATTACATACTTTTCAAAACGATTGAATACGATATCCCAACTCTTGTGGAGCAGTATAGTTATTCCTCTATTTCAGTATCGTAATGAGTTCATTACAGTACTAAAAGTAGTGCTGTAATAAAACTCATTACAGCACTGTTTTCAGTTATATTTTTCGTTTTGTGGTTATCAGTACTGACTGCCGATCCACTCAATTTTCGAATCAAATCAATTCAAATTCCGCAATCTGTCGAATTTCGTTAGTGACACCAACTGCCAAGATACAATACAAATGTCACTAATCTGAATTTTTATTTGATTTTCGAAAGTTTTCGACAAAACTTGTCTAAAATAGAGAAAATATCGTCTAATACTCGTTGCAGAAGGCAATTCCAACACTCATGCTTTCGAAAACTCGCTCCTTCGTCGCTCGTTTTCGAACTTAGCATTCGTGTTGGAATAGGAGCTCATGCTGCAACTTGTTTTAGAATATACTATTCTCTATTTCAGTATCGAAATGAGTTCATTACACTACTAAAAGTAGTGCTGTAATAATACTCATTACAGCATTGTTTTTAGTTATATTTTTCGTTTTGTGGTTGTCAGTACTGACCTCAGATGCTCTCAATTTTCAAATCAAATCAATTCAAATTCCGTAATCTGTCAAATTTCGTAAGTCACACCAATTGCCAAGATACAATTAAAAAAAAAGTCACTAGGATGAATATTTATTCAAATTTCAAAAGTATTTCACAAAACTTGACTGAAATAGAGAACATATCGTCTAACACTCATGGCAGAAGGCAATGTGAAGCCATTCTTTCCTTTCAGTTCTAGAAATACACTACGAATCCATACCAATCACAAGATTCAGGGTAACTTTCTCCATTTCATCCATTCAATTGTACCTGTCTCGAACAGAAAACGCCTGTCTTGCTGATCTCGCTTCACATTCAGTCCTTTCGACGTCTAAAAGGAAGACATCATAATAGCGTTCATGCCGTTCGGTATTCTGGGGTTGTTCAATAGAAGAAAAAGAGCGACAGTTAAATTGACATCGTGCATAGAATCGAAGTGACCCTTCGATTTCAGAGTCCTTGTGTGTTGCGGTCGTATAATAAAGAGGTTCTTAAGCGTGGACCGGGGAAGTTGAGATAATTCGCAGAGAACTTGTCTCTTAATCGAGGTTCTGTTTGTCCAACTAATGAGTCGATTAAAAGTTCGGGGTCTGCACAACTGTTTTGTCTACTAACCATTGACTTTGGAGATTACAATTCACCATCATGAATAGACATAGAATAGTTATACTACGTTCGAGAATTATTATAGCCTTGCGGATGCTTCTAATTCAGCTAAAATATCGAAATCTCAAATCGAATATATGAAGTATATTTCATATAAATTAAGAGCATTAAACCTTGTCGTTAATGTAATCTCTAACCGCGGCCTACGATATTTAACAGGCCAGAATATTGCTTTAAAATGCGACGTTGCCGGAACCTCCACAAAGGGTTGTACTAGGCTCAGAGTGTTACGACTTTGCACTTGCAGTTTTGTTTTGAAGTGTAACATGTGATAGTTCGCATCAGAAATTCGACCGGGAAACGTGAAAAAAAGTTTGTGTTTTTTTCGTGTTCGTGTGATCGGTTTTTCAATCAATCAATAAAGTGAAAATGCGTGTTGCAGTTGCAAGAACAGTGTGTATCGGGGTTGTGATTGAATTTTTCGACTTTTAGTGTTCATATCTGAAAGAATTATAAACAGGAAGGTTTCTCATTTTAATATTTATTAAAATTTCACTTGGAAATTTTCGATTTGAGTACTATGACTCGTGCCCGGTTGCAAAAGCAACTATATAAATATACTATTGACATATACATTGACAGAGAACAACCCATCATATATGTGTATAAGAATATTCAATAAACTGCCTAATAGAATAAAATGTATAAGTGATCTCAAAAAATTCAGAAAAGAAGTGTATTCTTTGCTGACAAACTTGGAGCCATATAACTTGGCAGAATATTTTGGTGCACAGTTGGTCTAATGTACATATTTGTTACTGTGCTGTGACGTCATTTCATTTATTGTTGGTGTGTATATGCATTGAATTATGTAGCGATCAACATTATTTGGAATAAAGTTGTTGTTGTTGTTGTTGTTGTTATACTAATCAGAAAGTTTTGGTATTTAGATTTCCGAAAGATCCCGCGAGGTGAAGAAAATGGCTTACCGCAATTCATAGAGAAAGTAGTTTTAATGTCAACGATGACAGTGTAGTTTGTATGAAACATTTTGTAGATTCCCATATTTTGGGAAATAATTCTTATCCAACCGCCGAAGGTTCAGTTATTAATATACCCCGAAAAATTCCTAAATTAACTGATGATGCATTTCCTTCAATTTTCCCAAATCGACCGAGTTACATGGCGTCTTCAGTTGCTCCGAAAAGAACTGATCCTGAGGAACGGAGACAAAAATTAGTTGTCCATTATGATAATGTTTACACCGATTTGGACAAACCAGATCAGATCGATTTTCCGACTTTGGTTGCAAATTTCAACTTCTTTTCCAACGTTAAAGAAAATGACTTCGTTCAGTTCTACAATATAATTGTTGAGAGGGCATTTCCGAAAATATCATCGGAGTTTAAGATCTTCAGTATTTTGAGAATCGAAGTCGTATTTAGAGACGAAGTAAACGTACCCATTTCTAATTTCAAGTGGTTATTAGGTGACAGGTATATTTGTTACTTTTTTTACTCTTTTGATGTTCATTCACCTATTTTATTCGCTTCAGAAAGTAAAATAATTTTCATTCTGATTATGATGTTGTGAAACTCAATACAACAGCTACCTCCTCGTGGTGAGTTCTGTATTATTTGCGATAAAAAATAAAGAAATTATCCGCAGATAAACGAAATGCTGCTTCGTTTTCCACCGTACAGTTCTTCATTTAATTGTGAAGTGAAATAAATTCGAAATTATATCGAAAAAAGTGCGAATTGCACAAGAAAACCGTATACTTTCTATATCTACGCGTGTCACTTGACACGTTGCTGGTAACAACGGCAACGTCTAACCTTCCAGCCTATTAGATTAAGTAGGCCGTGATTAGGTGTAAAATATTGAGGAGTTCCGCTTTTGCCATTGATATCATAATCAGAACCAAACCAAACTCAACCAAACTCTCATCAAACCACCCTTAAATTATACCCTTTCCAATGAAGAAAGCATCATCGAAATATTGAGTTATGCATCCATAACAAAACTTATTAATACAAATTTAGGATTTATCTAGGTACCTCTTGATGCACCAGCTTTCAAATAAAAAAATCATCAAAATCGATTCATCCAGTCGAAAGTTTTGTGGTCGCAAATATAAAAGAATTAAAAAGACATATAGACAAATTGATGAAGAAGCAAAAAAAATCACAATGAGGCAAGAAATACACTGCGAAAAAAAATTAACGCACATTCTGAAAATGTCAATTTTAATGAAAGTTAACTTTATAGCTTATTTTTTATGTTCTCTCGGGAAGGTTTTGAACGAAACAAGATACATTAAATGGAAGAAAAATTTAGGATTTCACCGAATCTTATGTGTAAGAAGAGAAATGAACAATTTTCAAAATACTGAAATGCTGATAAGTGATTTAATACTTGGTATTTCAACCCCTTGCGTTGATTACAGCTCGGCAACGACCGTTCATACTCAAAATGAGTGATCTTAAAATGTTCTGATCTAATCCTTCCCAGATTTCTCCGAGTTGGATTCCTAAGTCATTAAGAGTAGCTGGAGGCAGAATCTAGACTCATCTGTGAAGAGAACTCTTTCTCAATCGGCCTCTTCACAATGGATATGCTCTCTCGCGAAATCCAAACGCGCCCTTCGATGGGCTGGGGTAAGAGCTAGGCCTCTTGCCGCGACACGAGGCCTTAAATCATATTCTCTGAGGCGATTTCTTATTGTCTGAGTGCTAATTTGCACCCCATGAGTTTGCTCAAGCTGATTTTGAAGGAGGCGCGCGGTTGCAAACCGCTGTCTCAACGAAGAAACTCTCAAGTAACCTTCTTGACTGGCAGTTGTTACCCGTGGTCTACCCTGTCCTGGTCTTCGGACATTCATACCTGTCTCCCTGAATCGCTGCAACATTCTGGACACACTTGTATGGGAAACTCCAAACCTTTCTGCAATTCTTGTGTATGTCCACCCTTCTTCTCGCAAAACTACCGCTTGGGCACATTCCTCTTGGGTCAAATTGCGTGTTTCGCGTTGCATAACGATCGAGTGTAGAAAATCAAACGAAAGAAAAACCACTAGAATTGATCGAGAACAACTGATTTTAGAATGGAGCCAATACATTCAAAATCTGATAATATCATCTGTATTGAAGAAAAACGTTGAAAGTGGATAACATATGCATGCATAATTCTGATAAAATTAATTATAATTGAGAACACCTTCAGTTGTAGAATAAATTTGAGATTTCCATAATGTGAGTTAATTTTTCTGCGCAGTGTATAAAGCTCAATGCAGCGGAATACAAGAAATTCCATACGATAAGTATCTTGAAGAAGTTTGTACGTTTTTATGGCGGAAAGGTACGAAAAATGTTTCTGCAGGGGAAGGAAGATCATTTTTAACAGGAGAGTCATACTCCCATCCTTTTAACCACGAAAGCTGCTTTTTTCGGGAGTTTTGTTTGCTTCCGTAAGTCCGGAAAGATTCCCTGATGCTTTTGGATATTCAACCCCCCGTGGCAACGGAATGCTCCCCAGAATAGTATATTCTAGAACAAGTTGCAGAATGAGCTCCTATTCCAACACGAATGCGAAATCCGAAAACGAGCGACGAAGGAGCGAGTTTTCGAAAGCATGAGTGTTGGAATTGCCTTCTGCAATGAGTATTAGACGATATTTTCTCTATTTCAGTCAAGTTTTGTGGAAAACTTGCGAAATTCAAATGAAAATTCAGATCAGTGACTTTTGTATTGTATCTTGGCAGTTGGTGTCACTAACGAAATTTGACAGATTGCGGAATTTGAATTGATTTGATTCGAAAATTGAGTGGATCGGAGGTCAGTCTCTTTTGAATAAGAGAGCTAAAATAATACAATAAATGTTGAAACAAAAAGAACCTAAGCTAAGGTAAAAAAAAGGAACGGGGTACCATAACATTCTTCGTATGATACTATAGTATCATACGATATTATCATCACCAGTATCATACGATACTATAGAGCCAGGGAAAAAAACCTCAGCCGAAAAAACCTGTCTCCCCGTAAAAAAAAATAAAATAAAATTGTTGTATCTGAATATTCTATATAGAAGGACATCACGATTATCGGAACGGCTCTTCGGAGGAAGGATTTTCAAACACAAACTTCAACATGAAAATTAAAAAAGACAGAACAGAATTCAATTTATACTTCATCAAATTGATCTAAAATTTTCAACCCATTGCAAAAATGAGTTTGATATATTGTGTATGGCTCTAATGCCATCTTGGAATTTATAAATCGAACAATTATTAATTAGGTGTTCAACTGTTTCCTCTGATTCACCACATTCACAATTAGGACTATCAACTGAATTCCACTTGAAAAACATGCTATTGGTACGACCATGACCTGTTCTTATTCGATTAAGAAGGGACCATATTCTCCTGGGAAGATTAAAACCAGGAACTTCATTCGATGGATCAGATATTATATCTTTATTAGATAAAGAACATGCATCCCATTCGGATTTCCAGATTTCCTTGTAGCTGAAGTTCGAATTCAGAAGGTTATTCGACCAAATAGGTTAACGGGATTTCAGTCTTGGAATTCTATTTTCTGGAACGTAGGAAAGTATCGGAAAAGAATCCGGAAATGAATTGAATTTATTCCAAGAATTCCAAGTTGCAGACTGTCTTCGAATATGGGGTGGAACTATATTTGATAGGACTGGTAGCCATTGGATAGGTGTAGTGCTTTTTTCGGAAGTTTTGTTTGCTTTCGTAAGTCTGGAAAGATTCCCTTATGTTTTTAGATACTCAACCCCCATTGGCAACGGAATGCTCCCCAGAATATTTTTTTCTGTAACAAAATCAGGCCCCAGCAGTCGCCTATTTGAACAAGACGAAATCCCGTCAAGTTACGAGTGGCGGCAATCGAGATAACCGCGATCCCAACTCAAACACATCATATTTACATGCAGAGGCCACTTACTCCATAATATTTCGGTGCGCCGAACCCAACAGTCTAGCCTTTTGTAAACACGTCGAGCTCAGAGATATCGCGGGACCCGAGCTGCCGGAATAGCTCTCGGCTGGCCGACGCGGTCTTGACTGACGGAGGCGCCGCTACGCTCGCGGTGCCACACGCCGGACGCGGCGTTTTCGAGACGAAGCTGCAGTCGTCATGGAAACGCACCAGGGCATGAGCCGGGCCGTCGGGCAGGACGGCGAAACGGTCGCCATCTGGCGGCGAATTAAGGGAATCATCGATTGGTGGAGAGGTGGGTTTTGACGGTTTCGATTCGTTACTCTGTGGTTTTTATATGAGCACAGAATATCTATCCTTACCCAGAAGCGACAGCTCACGTATTTTTAGGGGTCAATTTTCAATGACCTTGAGTAACCACTTCCTCAAACACTAGCCAAACAAAAGTGTGCAAGTGTGCACTGAGCTCTGAGTTATACACTGCAAACAAAAAACAATTCTTCGCTTAATTTCAAAACGTTGTTATTTTCTTAAAGATTCTTGAATGGAATGAAGGTTCAGAGTAATACCAAAATATATTTCGATATAATATTACCATTTATGGTTCATTTGAACTTTTCAAATTTATATTTCGGTTGGATAGAATATTGATGTGTTAGATGAACATTGAAAATTTCAAGTAGTTTTATGACTATATGATTTCTTGTTTAACGATTGTTCAGCATATTTTTGCAATGTATTTGACAGTGTGCTTTTAACGATTCAATTTTCCCTATACTTTTAATTTCAAAACGTGTCTATGCATCTAATTAATTAAAAAAAATATCTAATTGAAAGGTTCAATATCATGACCTGATATTTATGAGATTGGAGAATAGATATTTCTAACCTTTCGGTATTTCGGAAGATCTATCTTCAAATATATATTCAAGAAGTTCATAGATTTGAAAAAAGCTTTTGATACAGTGGACACAGGAATAATGATGAATACCTAAGTTAGAAAAAATGGGATTTAGGGGAGTATGGTACAACTTGGTAAAATCACACTTGAGTGATCGAAGACATATTGCAAAGTGATATGGAGAATGTCAATACTGGTGTATCTCAGGGATCGGTCCTTGGACCATTACTGTACCTATTATATGTTCAAATTTCTGAATCTGAAATGTCATTACTTTATGTAATCAGATGACACAGCGCTTGTATTCTCTGGCCCAGGCTCAAGAGTTTGTGAACAGAATATAATTGATGATATGGCAAAGAATTTCAAGTGGCTGTACACTAACATATTAAGTATAAATATCGATAAGACTGTATATATGACAATTAAACAAAATACCCAAAATGTGAGTGATATTACAATAAGCCTGAATGGTATCTGAAAGAGGTTACTGAGTATAAATATTTGGGACTTGTCATCTAGTATAATCTTACCTGGAATAATCATATTGAAAATATAATGAATAAAATTACCCCCATGGCAGGTGCAATAGGAAGATGTTCCCGAGAACTCAATGATAACACTAGAAAACTACTCTATCACAGCTTTATAAAACCACATCTATTATACCTAGTTTCCTGCTGAGCTGTAGCTACAGGATATCTCATACAAATACTTCAACGGATGCAGAATAAAATTGTCAGGACAATATTTATATCAGTACCCCTATCTCACACCAACAGAACAATTATAAAAAGGAACTAAAGTTATGAATATTAAGAACATTATATTTTTTGAACAAGTCAAACTTATATACATAATAGAAAGTAAAAATCTAAAATCGAATACAAAACTAACAAAAAATAGAAATTTCCATTGATATGAAGCAGGAAAAAAAAAGTACCTAAGAAGAAACTCGGCAAGAAAAACAAAATGTTTACATTCACCTATCCGGCAGCATTCATTCGTATAATCAAGTCCCTGTTGAAGTTGAAAAAGTTGATACTACCAAAAAATGTGCCGTAACCTCTGTCATTTAGCTTTTTGTTTGTGATATATAGTTTATTAATATTACAAAATTTATTTTTAGTTGAACAGGCTGAATTATAGTATTTGGTGGGCCCTGGTGCCAGTTTTTTTTATATTTTTAGGTCAACAATAAATGTTCGAAATTGAATTGAAAAATCGGTAGATATAACGAAAAATCGGTAGATAAAACGAAAAATCGGTAGATCTAACGAAAAATAGGTAGGTTCGGCAACACTGCAATTTAACAAGAAATGAAGCTGAGTTTGACAGATATACCACCAGATCTGGGACATGCGCACGTAATTTTGTCCCCAATAAATTAGTTCGAGCTGTCGCTTCTGGGTAAGGATAGATATTCTGTGAACAACAATTATTCATAGAATTTACTGTGCTCTTCATAGATCTTCGATTAAATGTTTTATTTCTATGCCGATCAATACCACAGGCATATACAGGGTAATTCAAAAAAGGTGATCCCGTCTTTAGGTTAGCTAGAAAACTGAAATTTTGGGTTTTGTTCAGTAAAAAATGTTCGTAATGCCATCCGTATTCAAGATTGAGGGCGTTGAAGAAAAAAATATACACATTTTTTACGATTTTGTCGGAACTACTGGTTCACTAATTAATAATACTTGTATTACGAATTTATAATAATGACAATAAAATCAGAGATGGCCCAAAAATCAAACATTTAGTCTGAAAAAAACATAATATATGTAAAATTCAAATTTGTTTTTCACTTTTTAATAATTGATCGGCCTAGAACATTGAAACCTCTTTTATTGATACAATTTCAGGATTTATGTAACACTGATTCATTGCGATGACACGGCAACAGTCATCTTCAAGTTTTAAAGAAGTGGTAGCGACAAGAATTTTCCGTAATTTTTGATTTAGTTTCGGGCAAGTTCTCATCGAGAGAACATCTCGTCGCGCTTACACGAAGTGCCTTTTGTGTTTTCGGAGTGCTGTTGTGCTTTTATGACTTGGAATTGTGGAACGCCCAAGGACCTTTGGATATTGCAGCAAAAACGTGAGTCATTTTTTCAATCTTTACCCTGACAACGATAGTTAGAAATTTGTTCCCGCGTAATTTATATATTTCGTAATTTTCTAATTATTCAGTAAATTTTTTGAAATATTCTTACAAATTCATAGTTTTGTTTTGCTTTTCATTTTGAAATATCGTCCGATACTCCAATTTCAATGACTCATTCATTATTAAGGGTACTATTACGTAAAATCTCTTTTTCTGTTGAGCATCCAAATTGGTGAAACATTTTTTGAGCTTTTGTATTTCTGTGTCCTGAATTAAATTTTTGAATTCGACTAATTTCGAAGAGCAGTGCCCATCCTTTTTTGATTTCTTGGGTCTTTTGTTCAGGAGACCGACAAATGTAAACAAAAATTCAAAAAATACATTCAAACTCTTTGGAAATTGTATAAAAATTTTCGATTATGTGAGCATGAATCTTCAAATTACGAAACAGGAGAAATCATGCATTAAAATGGGTCATTATTGATCCATCTCGTGTACGTTAAACTAAGCTTTTATTATGAGGTCAACGGAAAAAGAAATTCAAAAATCAATATTGCTGTTCAGTTTGTAACCTACGAATATCGATCGATACTTCAAATAATGTACAGGGTGGTCAGATTTCGATGTTTTAGTCTCCAAAAGAGATAAAAAAAGGATTCTACATGTCATGTTTTATGTCACCGTCGCCGTGGATTAGTTCTCGACGTTTCGCCAGTTTCGAGTGTCTGGCATCTTCAGGAGTTATATTTCAGGAGATGCGGTTTCCAGTTTTCGTGCTACAGGGTGATTTTGGAATTCAGCTAATTATTATACTCGGCTATAACTTCTGCAGTATTGTGACTACGTTCTCGAAATGAAAACATCTTCAGGGCATTTTTTAGCACTACTTCTCATCGGCGCTAACGAAATGCAGCTTCAAATTTTAGAGCAAATAATTTTTTTTTTTTAATGGAAACCTATGACATTTTTCAATAGACTTTTCTGGGACAATTTCAAAAATATATATTATGATAAACGAATTTATAACATATCGAAAATTTCGAAAAAAAAATTTCGCTGAAAAAATAAGCATGGAAACTTTGATTAAGTATTGAAAAATCTCTATTTTCAAATACTCTTAACAGTACAAATCAGAAACGTTTTTTCGGAATTTTCGATATATAAACTAGGAAGTTAATCAATATGTATAAATTTTCGGAATTGTCTAAGAAAAGTCCACTGAAAAATATCATAGCACACTATGTCCATTTGAAAAAAAATTAATTTTTTTCAATTTCTCTAAAATTTTAAGCGGCACTGAATTTTCGATAGCACCGGTAAAAAGAACCAAAAAAAAGTTCCCTGAAGATGTTTTTATTTTGAGAGCACAGTCACAATTCACAATACTAAGGAAGTTATAGCGGATTATATTAATTTTCCAATTCCAAAATCACCCTGTAGCACAGAAACTGGAAACAGTAGCGACTTGCGGTATTCAGCAATTTATGTTTCTAGAAAAAAAGAGAGAACAATTACTTGTTTTATCTCTTTCAATTGAGGAGATGTCCTAAATCGACGAAATCTGACCATCCTGTATTTGTCTCACTGTTGCTCCCGTGATTTATAAAGTCGTTTTGTCCATTTCCACCAGAAAGTGTCTCTTCTGAGAGTACTGATCTCAAATTGGAGGTACAAAATTTTTTCAATTTGGGCTTTATTTTTTTTTAAGTTTATGTGCCAACAATTTCGGTAAAACGTTAAATTTCGTCTGAATAGCAGAAATTTTTAAAAACTCCTTACGACGGTCCATCATGTTTTAGCCGGATTTCAAGATGAATGTATGAAATTTCACTATTTATATAAAATATAAATCAGAGACCCGATTTTCATGCATTTATCTCAAAAATCGACATGAAAAATCAATCGTTCTGCCTGACTTTTAAAATTTACTGCGCATTAGACGAAATTGTACGGTTTAACCAAACATTCAAGTTAAACTCCAATAAAAAAAGTTATCACTTGAAAATCAAGGAATTATAGGAGAAGGAAAAGTTAGGCGTAGCATATCCTCTCAAACTTTGAGAATATTCACAGCCCCCTTCACGTTTTTACTCATTTCATGTAAATTTTCGTGTGAAAACGAAGAGACATTTGGATTTAGGTATCCGTCAAAACATGTCCAACAATATAATTTTTCAGTTTCTGCCAGAATTCATCATCAAATGGAAACCATTCGATGATGTATCTTATAAAGCGAAACAAGTGCAAAAATTTTTCCCCTCATGCTCAATCCACATGACCTTCTAACGATTCTTTACTAACAGATATGAATTTTTTTCAGTTATCTGCGTTTCCCTGAGACAGTAGGAATACTTCACATCGTGTGGACTTGACGTGCTGATAAAACTAGGAAGTGTGTAGTGTTCAGTGTTCAGTGAATGACGTTTCTTCTCAATCAGATCGAACGCTAGAGTCGCGATAAGCGAAATTCATAAATCTGTTAATCTTTAGACCGCGGAATCGTAAGATTCAAACTGTGTTTTGGTTTCAAACACAACCCGTAAATCCGTAGACCGCGGAATCGTAAGATTCAAACTGTGTTTTGGTTTCAAACACAATCCGTAAATCTGTAGACCGCGGAATCGTATGATTCAAACTGTGTTTTGGTTTCAAACACAATCCGTAAATCTGTAGACCGCGGAATCGTAAGATTCAAACCGTGTTTTGGTTTCAAACACAATCCGTAAATATGTAGACCGCGGAATCGTAAGATTCAAACTGTGTTTTGGTTTCAAACACAATCCGTAAATCTGTAGACCGCGGAATCGTAAGATTCAAACCGTGTTTTGGTTTCAAACACAATTCGTAAATCTGTAGACCGCGGAATCGTAAGATTCAAACGGTGTTTTGGTTTCAAACACAATCCGTAAATCTGTAGACCGCGGAATCGTAAGATTCAAACCGTGTTTTGGTTTCAAACACAATCCGTAAATCTGTAGACCGCGGAATCGTAAGATTCAAACCGTGTTTTGGTTTCAAACACAATCCGTAAATCTGTAGACCGCGGAATCGTAAGATTCAAACCGTGTTTTGGTTTCAAACACAATCCGTAAATCTGTAGACCGCGGAATCGTAAGATTCAAACGGTGTTTTGGTTTCAAACACAATCCGTAAATCTGTAGACCGCGGAATCGTAAGATTCAAACTGTGTTTTGGTTTCAAACACAATCCGTAAATCTGTAGACCGCGGAATCGTAAGATTCAAACTGTGTTTTGGTTTCAAACACAATCCGTAAATCTGTAGACCGCGGAATCGTAAGATTCAAACCGTGTTTTGGTTTCAAACACAATCCGTAAATCTGTAGACCGCGGAATCGTAAGATTCAAACTGTGTTTTGGTTTTAAACACAATCCGTAAATCTGTAGACCGCGGAATCGTAAGATTCAAACCGTGTTTTGGTTTCAAACACAATTCGTAAATCTGTAGACCGCGGAATCGTAAGATTCAAACTGTGTTTTGGTTTCAAACACAATCCGTAAATCTGTAGACCGCGGAATCGTAAGATTCAAACCGTGTTTTGGTTTCAAACACAATCCGTAAATCTGTAGACCGCGGAATCGTAAGATTCAAACCGTGTTTTGGTTTCAAACACAATCCGTAAATCTGTAGACCGCGGAATCGTAAGATTCAAACCGTGTTTTGGTTTCAAACACAATCCGTAAATCTGTAGACCGCGGAATCGTAAGATTCAAACGGTGTTTTGGTTTCAAACACAATCCGTAAATCTGTAGACCGCGGAATCGTAAGATTCAAACTGTGTTTTGGTTTCAAACACAATCCGTAAATCTGTAGACCGCGGAATCGTAAGATTCAAACCGTGTTTTGGTTTCAAACACAATCCGTAAATCTGTAGACCGCGGAATCGTAAGATTCAAACTGTGTTTTGGTTTCAAACACAATCCGTAAATCTGTAGACCGCAGAATCGTAAGATTTAAACTGTGTTTTGGTTTCAAACACAATCCGTAAATCTGTAGACCGCGGAATCGTAAGAATCAAACTGTGTTTTGGTTTCAAACACAATCCGTAAATCTGTAGACCGCGGAATCGTAAGATTCAAGCTGTGTTTTGGTTTCAAACACAATCCGTAAATCTGTAGACCGCGGAATCGTAAGATTCAAACTGTGTTTTGGTTTCAAACACAATCCGTAAATCTGTAGACCGCGGAATCGTAAGATTCAAACTGTGTTTTGGTTTCAAACACAATCCGTAAATCTGTAGACCGCGGAATCGTAAGATTCAAACTGTGTTTTGGTTTCAAACACAATCCGTAAATCTGTAGACCGCGGAATCGTAAGATTCAAACGGTGTTTTGGTTTCAAACACAATCCGTAAATCTGTAGACCGCGGAATCGTAAGATTCAAACCGTGTTTTGGTTTCAAACACAATCCGTAAATCTGTAGACCGCGGAATCGTAAGATTCAAACCGTGTTTTGGTTTCAAACACAATCCGTAAATCTGTAGACCGCGGAATCGTAAGATTCAAACCGTGTTTTGGTTTCAAACACAATCCGTAAATCTGTAGACCGCGGAATCGTAAGATTCAAACCGTGTTTTGGTTTCAAACACAATCCGTAGATCTGTAGACCGCGGAATCGTAAGATTCAAACTGTGTTTTGGTTTCAAACACAATCCGATGTCTAGAATAAAAGTAGTAACCGTTTCTTCGAAATATATGGACAATACGATCAAACTCTAGCGTTCGACTGTGGCCCAACGTTTCGGACTAAGTGCGCGTACACGATTGGGTCAGTTCGTATCGAGTGCGGGAGTGTGGACAATCAACAACTGAATTGCTAATGAAAAAATCTTACCTCAGACCTCCTGAGTAGGTTTTAAACCCTGAGGGGCCGAATGGCTATAAATCACTCGGATTTCTTTCTTGCATTCAGTTGTAGAACGCTTTGAGGTTCTGCTTAAGCCTTAGCCATACGTTATGTCCAAGGCTTAAGCGGTATAAAAGGGTGGTCGACGATAGCTTCGAAGGCGCACTAGAGCACTCTTACGAGGGTCCTGTACCAGCCAAAATTGCGGTGTCCGTAAGCCCTATCTGAAAAGTAGGCTGTCATCACATGGCTAGGTATATTTGTGTTAGTAAAAGAAATCGTTGCATGTAAAGGCTACAAAGAACCGCCTGGTTGACCTCCCCCTATAGGACTGGGCAATGAGTCATAGCTACCATTTGGCAGGTTCTATGCTGTCCTATGGTAGCTTTGATGAGCTTGGTGAACCCCGGGGTCAAGGGGTAGCGATACCCGGCACAATACCTCCATGGCCTCTCTGATGAAAATATGCCAAGTTCCAATCCAAAACTGATAACTTTCATAAACTTGAACTGTATTTTCATCGAGGGTCATAAGGTGGAATGGAAAGTTGTGCACCATAAATGCCAGTAGTTCATTCCTTTTTAGGTCAAATCAACACTCGAGAATTTCTCTGGCTCTTTTGTGATCAGGGCACGATGGACAAATATCAAATCACTGAGTTATATAACTCAGTGCATCAAATCAATTCTTTTTCATTGGTGTTCTGTTTTGTGCTTGAAGCACAGAATATCTATCCTTACCCAGAAGCGACAGCTCACGTATTTTTAGGGGTCAATTTTCAATGACCTTGAGTAACCACTTCCACAAACACTAGCCAAACAAAAGTGTGCAAGTGTGCACTGAGCTCTGAGTTATACACTGCAAACAAAAAACAATTCTTCGCTTAATTTCAAAACGTTGTTATTTTCTTAAAGATTCTTGAATGGAATGAAGGTTTAGAGTAATACCAAAATATATTTTGATATAATATTACCATTTATGGTTCATTTGAACTTTTCTAATTTATATTTCGGTTGGATAGAATATTGGATGTGTTAGATGAACATTGAAAATTTCAAGTAGTTTTATGACTATATGATTTCTTGTTTGACGATTGTTCATCATATTTTTGCAATGTATTCGACAGTGTGCTTTTAACGATTCAATTTTCCCTATACTTTTAATGCCAAAACGAGTCTATGCATCTAATTAATTAAAAGAAATATCTAATTGAAAGGTTCAATATCATGACCTGATATTTATGAGATTGGAGAATAGATACTTCTCATCTTTCGGAAGATCTATCTTCAAATATATATTCAAGAAGTTCATTGATTTGAAAAAGGCTTTTGATACAGTGGACACAGAGATAATGATGAATAAGTTAGAAAAAATGGGATTTAGGGGAGTATGGTACAACTTGGTAAAATCACACTTGAGTGATCGAAGACATTGCAAAGTGATATGGAGAATGTCAATACTGGTGTACCTCAGGGATCGGTCCTTGGACCATTACTGTACCTATTATATGTTCAAATTTCTGAATCTGAAATGTCATTATGTTATTTATTCAGATGACACAGCGCTTGTATTCTCTGGCTCAGGCTCAAGAGTTTGTGAACAGAATATAAATGATGATTTGGCAAAGTATTTCAAGTGGCTGTACACTAACATAAATATCGATAAGACTGTATATATGACAATCAAACAAAATACCCAAAATGTGAGTGATATTAGAATAAGCCTGAATGGTATCTGAAAGAGGTTACTGAGTATAAATATTTGGGACTTGTCATCTAGTATAATCTTACCTGGAATAATCATATTGAAAATATAATGAATAAAATTACCCCCAATGGCAGGTGCAATAAGAAGATGTTCCCGAGAACTCAATGATAACACTAGAAAACTACTCTATCACAGCTTCATAAAACCACATCTATTATACCTAGTTTCCTGCAGGGCTGCAGCTACAGGATATGTCATACAAAAATTTCAAAGGATACAGAAAAAATTGTCAGGACAATATTTATATCAGTACCCCTATCTCACACCAACAGAACAATTATAAGAAGGAACTAAAGTTATGAATATTAAGAACATTATAGTCAAACTTATATACAATATAGAAAGTAAAAAACTAAAATAGAATACAAAACTAACAAAAAATAAAAATTTCCATTGATATGAAGCAGGAAAAAAAAGTACCTAAGAAGAAACTCGGCAAGAAAAACAAAATGTTTACATTCACTTATCCGGCAGCATTCATTCGTATAATCAAGTCCCTGTTGAAGTTGAAAAAGTTGATACTACCAAAAAAAGGGGCCCTAACCTCCGTCATTTCCTCAGTGAAATTTAGCTTTTTGTTTGTAATATATGGTTTATCAATATTACAAAATTTATTTTTAGTTGAACAGGCTAAATTATAGTATTTTTTAGGCCCTGGTGCCAGTTTTTTATAATATGTTTTAGGTCAACAATAAATGTCCGAAATTAAATTGAAAAATCGGTAGATTTAACGAAAATTCGGTAGATAAAACGAAAAATCGGTAGATCTAACGAAAAATCGCTAGGTTCTGCAACACTGCAATATAAGAAGGAATGAAGCTGAGTTTGACAGATATACGCGATTCAAGGGTAGGTTGCGCCCTCTGTAAACATTGAGTTTGCTGAAACACTTTGTGTTGTACTTTCTTGTTTATGAAGATCTTTGAGCGAGTTAATATATTATAATATAATATATTCTTGAGTTGAATGATGGATTCATACGAAACTAGAGTATTCCTTACTTTAAATGAATATTTTAGATATTTGGAAGCCGTTCCGAATAGTAGGAGTGTCGTAGAAGGTGGGTACAAAATAAATTATCAAAATAGTTTTCGTTCACTTAATTTTATAGGAGAAGCAATCCTAAATGCTGGACACCTAATAATGTGTGGTAATCTGGAGAAAAGCACACATCGGGTTTTTGAAATATTTAGTTTGTGCTTACAAACATCAGCCCTCACAGCCAATCCCCATGAGATAACTGGCAAAATTCTAGTAGACGAGGGATCAGCTGTAGTATCAGCATTCCGCTGCTCCTGTAAGGCTGGTTTAGGTGGAAAATGCAAGCATATCTCGGCTGTTCTTTTGCACTGTACTAGGTTGTATTAAATTCGATTTAATTAATGTCTGAATCAGGACTTGCAATTGGACAATAATATATACACAATATAATGTTTAGTTTTTTTGCTTTTCCTGGTGTTTTCTGTTGCAGGACTGATCTCAACAAATTTGAGAAGGTATCTAGTACAGATGTAAAATGTTGGTGGACAAATAAGAAGAAATTGACAAAAACCAAATATGAAGCCCTTCCAATACTGAAAACCTCATGCTTGAAAAGCAAAGTTCCTCCTAAACATCAATTACCGATGCAGGTTGAAGAGGATATTCGGACATTTGTCATTTCCAAGATGACAAATTCCAGTATTGCAGTTCATAGGTTGATTAAATTGCACTTGTTTCAATTTTGGGAAAATTGTAATGATAAAATTTTCAGAAATAGGAATATTGATGGAGGAAGTGCTGACAAAACCCCAGAGTGTCCCGCCGAATTATCTATCATTGTGAAAAATTCTGAAAATTCTATTTTCATGAAGAATTTCAATGAACCTGAACTAAATTATGAGTGTCACAATTGTATCGAGAAGTACAATGGATTGACAATGTTTGACACCTTAGACATTTGTAGGAGAACTTTGGTAGATAAGACACTCTGGGAGCAAGAGCGAAAATTTCGAGTCACTGGTTCTCGATGCTATGGTCTTTATACTTATTCGAAGAATGATTGGGAAGAAAAATGTAGGACATTTTTCTATCCTAAGGAATTCTCGAATGTTTATACAAAACATGGCACCGAATACGAACCAGTGGCTCGAAAACATTTCGAGAAACAATCTGGGCTCTTGGTTGTGAAAACTGGCTTAATAATATGTAGAAGTCAGCCTTGGCTTGGATATTCTCCTGATGGCATCATCATGAAAAATGATAAACCATATGGTCTCTTAGAGATTAAATGTCCATACAAAGGTTTGCAGAATTTTTACAGTTAGATTTTGGAATTGATATATTTTTTTTTTCAGCTAAACAAATATCTGGTGCTACTAGCCTTAAATATATCATTTTGAAGAACGGCACATATGAATTAAAGAAAAAACATCAATATTATGGGCAGATACAGCTTGGAATGGCCATTCTGAACGTTAATATTTGCCATTTCATAGTATATTTTTCAGACAGCCAATCTTATATAGAGATTAAAGTATTGCTGGATGAAGAATATACTCATGAAATGATATCATCTTTAAAAAAAAAATATGTAGAGAACATGCTACATAAAATCTGCTCATGTTTTGTTTGAAATCATAAGGGCTGTAAGGAGATAATTGCCGTGAGTCCCAGCCAATGGTGTATCCAGCAAACTGTGTTTTTTTTAGTCGGTCGGCCTGGTAAGGTGGTTGATGAGGGGGGCAACCCGCACTACCTACTACGAAGGCTAAACCCGACACTCCCTACAACTACGGGGTTGTAGGCGTCTGAAATTGAATTGATTAATTAAATAATCAATTCATGAGCAGATTTTTTTACACAGTCGAAAAAAAAAAAAAAAAAAAAGGGCTGTAAAGATGTTGTTTGATTTATCAATGACATTGATGGCCTCTCAGGATTTGAATGAACAAGTTTGGTGAAGAACAAAAGATACTTGTGTTTGAAGTTCTCGGAAGGCTGAAACTAGCCACAACGACCCCCCTTCAGAATAATAATAATAATAATAATAGGGCTACAATCTCAATTCAATTTTAATTTCATTAAATAAGATTTTTTTGCATTCAATTATATTTTGGATTCAGAAACTTTTTTTCCATATACAAATTTTTCTATTCAGCCTAGATGAAAAAACATAGCCATTTTAAACTTTCATAATGAGTTGGATTGAACTTCAAAAAAATTTTGCAGATAGTTAATTCTATGAATTTCACGAGCAATACTTTTATATTCTAAAATTACTTAACATTCAACAAACTTTCATGAGTTAGGTCCCGTGAATTTCTGATATAATTATGTTAGTCCTAATCCAAAAAATATCAGTAGCAAAGTCTACTCAGGAAGGAACTGGTTTATGTATACTGATTGTATAATGTATTATATATATATATATATATATATATATATATATATATATATATATATATATATATTTATAATTTTATATCATGTTTTGTTTATTTGGACTAGATTATTATAAAATCTTTATAATCTGGATATACTGTTCTATTGTTTGTTTCAATGTATGTATCATTAAAAAGGAATTATAAATAGTTCTCCTTGAATATAATTTAAAAAAATCTGTGTTATATTTCATGAAAACTGAAGGTTACCAAAAAAACCTTGGTAACATAAGGAAGAATATAGAATGTAATTTTCAAGTAAACTAGATACTAAATCTATTTTCATTATTGCACAATAGACAATCAAAAAACATATGTGAGGAAATTACAACCATCTAGGTTTCTATTACTGACATAACATAAGTACAGTGGAATTTCCCTGTAATGAAAGTGCTTAATCCACAAAAAAATTTCATTACACAGAAAATTCATCTAGGTACATATACAATATACATACAATTGATTAGAAAAACAATTTGTACAATTTAAGCCAAAAATGTTTACAAGGTACATAAACGATATTTGTGCAATACAGTAATATATGCGTAAGAAAGCTAACTTTTTCTTATTCTCATTTTGTCATATTTGACAAAATTGACCGATGAAAATCGCGAAGTTGTCGTTGTATTAAAATCTGTCAGAATGAAATTCATAAATTTGTCAAAAGTTGGAAAAAGGACATTGAATGTAGTTTCTTCATTTCAGGATAAGAAACACATCTTGTTTAATTTCCAACACATACCTATAACATTATATCCATTACATTTGGATAATCTGAACAGAAAGTTGGCACCACCTGTTCAGTTTATCAAATCAATCTGAATTATATGCCTGATCCGAACAAGTTCGGATTATAGATTCATTACTAGAGAAAAATTACGAATTGAGGCTGTTTGGATTATAGGGTACTTTGGATTATCCGTACATTACTGTATATACTACTACAGTACTATTCTCAAAATTTATCATTTGAAAGAATTGGCGTTGACATATTCACTATCGCCGAACATATTGTCATAATTTCTTCCACTTTAGGCACCAAATTCCACTGCAAAACATTGCTCAAAATTTTGAAAATTTTTATTCTCTGATTGACCCTTTCTATATGGACTCTTGCTCTGGCAATAAACAAGTTTTGTTCTACTTCTTGAAGGGTCATTTGTTTCCTATTCCTCATGAATGGAGGACGAATAAGTTTGATTTTGTTTTCTGAACAAATGTCATCAATTAAGAAACCTCTGTCTACCATTATAGCATCCTCATTTGGCTTAAGGCAAGATATCAGATTGCTCTGTTCGAATATTGCCTTATCAGAAGCTCGTCCTCCATAAGCTTCACTGACAAAGCATATCAAGCCAGCAGGTGTAACAGCTGTCATGAATTTAATTGTACTTCTTCCTTTATAGTGAGAGTAGCACCGTATTCTACAGCACAGACATTTTGTTCTCTGTACAAAAATTTCTGTGCAGTCCAGGATAACTCTCACGTCTTGGAATTGGTTAAAAATTTTTGGCAAATTTCTCCTTATTTCCTCAGATTGAGGTAAATATATTAATGGTCTTAATACTGTGGCCAAAACAGTGAGCATCTCATATATAATCACTTTAATACTTTGGGAACTCATGTTCCCAAAGAGTAAAGATAATACCACATAACTGGTATCATTTTTTAGTTTGATGAAGGTCAAAATTATTTTCTCCCTGATACTTAGGGATGATACAAAACTTTCCTTTTTTATTCTCAACACCAAACTTTCAACTGTGTCCAACATCTGAAAAGAATTCAGCCCCGTCATGCTGTTGAGCTTTTTATCCGTTATTATGTTGTCACAAATGGTCCGAATTTTCAACGTATTAACTTGGACTGCAACTTCTTCATACTTCACTTCTGCCAAAGCACATAAAGCTTCAGCAGCCATCCATTCATCGGATGTTCTAGTTATTTCCTGAAATTATAACTTTAATATAAGGACTATAAGAATAGGTATTTCAGTTCTTTACCTGTGTAGGGAGTTCTTCATCAGTTTCTTGGTCTTCCTCCATAGATCCACAATTGGTTTTCAACTGAAAATTAATTAATTTTAACTGAAGAGTACATAATGCATTATTAATAATTACAAGTGGTTGGGCAGGTTCATATTTGAGTAAAGTCCGTCTTTTCTGTCTATTAGTGGTCTCATGAGATCCCTTAGGAAGGTTTTTTGTAGGAAATGCATTTTTCTTCAACCTCAGACGAGTCACATTCGTTTTTCTGGGTATCCCATAGTCTCCTGAAAAAACAATATATGAAATAATGTGTAATTCAAATGATATTCTCACACAACTCACTTCGTGGCATGAAATCAGATTCTTCAAAATGTTTCGAACAAACTCTCATGAATTCAGTTATTTTTCTTCCGCACTTTAAATTCTTTTCCCAAATTTTTCTCAAGTCCACTTTCTCAACAATACCATTTTTGTTGGTTATTTCAACTTTACAAGTTTTATATTTTGGGAAAGAATGAAATGAAACGTGGTCCTTGTGAGAACGACTTTCACAACCATAAACACAACAAGAAATTCCACTTCTCGACATATTGAGTCTTATATCACTTATTTTCACACAAATAAATCAATCTAAATAACTAAAATAAACTTTGAAGTTGTTAACTCTCACCAACAACTGTAGAAAGTGTAAATTCGTCAAGAATCACTATGAAATCAGTACAAACTCAAAGTAAGGGATACTCACAAATAGTTTGAAATTTTTGCCGCTAGGTGGTTTCGAGATGAAGTTGAATCGCCTATACCACCAGATCTGGGACATGCGCACGTAATTTTGTCCCCAATAAATTTGTTCGAGCTGTCGCTTCTGGGTAAGGATAGATATTCTGTGATATGAGGTCTATGGGTTGGCGCATCCGTGTGTGTTCTATGTCTATGATTCACACCACAGAGTTTCAAACTCGAATCTCATAGGGCCAGTGAACTAATAACACATGGAAGGAGTCTAACCGTCAGATGCGGCGTAATGCTGGGTACGAAGATAAAAATCAGCTGATTCGGGGCAAGAAACGCCGCGTTTGAACTGAACTCGAGGAGATTTTGGGTTTTTTCTTGAATTTGAAATGTTTATACAATAATTTTGACGTACCTACTCATCTGATTTTTATAGTGAGACTCTAACTTATAATTCCTTGTAATATTCTGTTGGTTAGCAAAGATTCTGATAACAGAAACGTATTAATTTAAGTTGAATGAATTTGTTTCCGAATGAAAGAGAAATTTTAAACATTTTATGTGGTCTGTAGGAATTAAATTAATGAGATATTCAAAGAAATTATCAACAACTTGAACGTTTCTATAATAATTGTCGTTTTGAAAGAATAAATTCTGTATAAATAATATATTCGTTCACAATGCGTTTATTCCGTATCAATGGTTTATTAATTTTTTAGGTTTGTACATCATGAAGACTTCAAAATATTGTACAGTACTTTAAACTGAATAGTCAAAGGCCGCTGATCGAAAATTTACTCAATTAAATATCATTAACAGAACGCATTTATTTTGTGCGCTTTTTCGAAGCGCGTTATCTTCTTGACCAAATTAATATGTTTTCTTTTTCAAATTTTGAGCCAAAGATTTTATCAAATATTTTAATACAACTATTACCACATGGACAAACAGGAGGTTTATAAGAAAAAATTATGAAATTATTAAAATAAATTTATTTTCCAAGTCGAACAGAGAATTTGAATATCTTTGCTGGTTCTGAAGGAATAATTCAAATTGAATCACAAATCCGAGTAAGTAATAAATAAATTACAAAGCTTAAGATTATTGTCCTTTAAAATTTATTAATTTGGTAAACATTCGTCGAATAGTATGTTTTGTTTTGATGGTGATTTTATTTTTGTGATGTATTCTTATATTGAAATGTACTTCTAAAATAATGTACACTACTTGAAGAAGGTGGTTATTCAGAGGATCCTGATCAAAAATATGAAATAAAAGTTGAGAGCAAGAGCAAATGTTCATTATTTGATGAAAATTTGAGTTGTATAAACAATTAAGACAATTCAACTCAGAAATCTGAAAACATAAAATTTATTTGGATTACTAGATTGAAGATTTAAAGAATACTTAACTAATTACTACTTACCCCCGATTAAGAAAAGGAAGTGAATATTATTATCTATACCTTCGAATTGGTTTCTGCAAAGAGGAGGCACCTATGAGAGCTGAGCCAAAATAAAATGAAATTCTGAAAGGGCTACTACCAGATAAAATTATTAACACATGCATTAATTTGCATTTGTCAATAATTCTTCATAGGCCCCGAATTTATGTTTGATTTTTTACTTGCATTATGAGTTTTTTCAAGCTGGTAACCTAGTTGCTCTCTAGTTTATTTTTTTTTGCACATTTTGGCTACTGAAGTTTGCAAAGCAGAATATTGCCTCCTCCTGCAAAATGATTAATTCAAGAAGCTCAATAAATATAGGATAGAGAAAAATTCCTTTTTTTTCGTATCGGAGGTTTTTCGGAACAATTTGGGGAATCAGTATTTCCATTCTCCAAGTAGTTATCAGAACTGAAAATATTTCACACCTGAATATATAAAAATACTGCATAATTGAAAACAGGTAACAACCTTTAGTTGATGGAAGATCTGTCTCAAACTTCTTATCAGAAGTAAATTCTGCTTTAATCTCCTTCTTAGCAGATCTTTTTCTGATTTTCCTTGGTTTGGTTAATTTCTTCCACAAGTGTTCAGGAAAATCGAAAAATTGAGGGAATAGAACCTTTTCTCAGTTTAATTTTGACCGAATTGTCTGTTCAAATTAGTTTCGAGAAAGTGTTTTCTACATTAAGTAGAAGAATTTGTGGGGTAAAAATTTTCCCTTTTCATTGCCAAGACCCATAGAAACTATGTTTTGAATCACTGGAAAACCTGCAGAATTTTGAATATTACTATATGATAATTCAAGAACTATAATTTATAAGTAATAGAGACTCACGTGAAAAATGAAATTCCACTGCCTATTGTTTATCTTTGTTTGTGTACAATTATATGCCGAATAAGCCTTTACCATAGTGAAAAATCAAAGGTAAAAAATAATTTCAGCACCATAACGATAATTACACACACAAATATATAGAAAAACCCAAATGAAACTAAAAAATTCATCGATTCACGTATAGACTCAAGAGGACTTTTCCAATGTTTTGCCCCCAATCAGCTGTTTTTCTTCTATCTCACAAACGTACCCGTGGGTCTCTCTCTACGCTCCTTCCATGTGTTATTAGTTCACTGCATAGGGCGCATTCAGCAGAGACAACTGTTACGGAACTGTTACCAAATATCTATGATCTTCTGCTGAACGTTGAGCTATCTATGTAGCATGTTGGGTAGCGATCGCCATTTTTAGCTTACCTGCCTTGCGCTTGCGCTCCTTTTCGGTAACGTGTTGTGTGGCTGACAGTTGTGAAAGTTAGGGATGGGCAAAGAGCAGAAATATATCGATATATATTGTATCGATATTTTGAGACCGTATTGGCGAATCCAAAAATCTAAACTCCCTCTAGCGGCGAAATATCGCCCTAAGAAAACAAGTATACTTTGGAGTAATCCCGTTCAAAATACATGGTTTTTAATATAAATTATTGACATTTTCGATTAATATACGAAGATTGGTGAAATTATTAGGTTTTCTGAATAGTAGAATTGATGCTGAGAAACTATCGAAAGGTATTTATACGAGTTATTTTATACGAGAATTATACGTTAACATAAGATTATTCTCAAATTCATGTGTTAAATTTAAGGTTAGGAGCCATATTGAAGCTGAGCAGAAATAATAAGATTCATTTGAATAATATTGGCCAGTGGAATAATATTTTCATTATGTGTGAATGAATTATAATGCCCTTGATATATTGAAAAAAGAGAAGCTTGGGTGAGAAGATTGAAGATGGGAAAAATTATTGTTTTCTCTCATCATTTTCAGATTGATAATCTTGTCATAGGTCTGTTGTGAAAAGTTGTGTGCATAATTCATAATATTTATTTATATATCCTTGCAGGTTCAAAATTTCAGCAAATGAAAGCTCCTGAGCTTAAAGCTACTGCTGTGACTTCTCGAAACTTGCGACGTAGTTAATTTCCAGAAGAAATGAATAGGGCTTGTATGGCCCAACATAAATTGAGGAGAGAATCCAGGAATGATACTATTAGGGATAAACATATAATTTCTCAATCAACAACTCAGTGTACCCATTTCCATAATTTTGAAAGTGGTGTGTAAATCAAAGAAAAAAATGCTGCAATATTGCCTGTTTTGGGTAAAGCGGAACAATCTGCTGTGCATGTGCACAGGAGATTGCACAAAATGCAATCTGTGAGATTTGAAAATGCAGAGAAAGTATCTAAAGACAATGGGACAAGTGAACACTGGTGATTTGATGTGAAATTTTGCTAATGCCATTGAAAATAAGAAACAATTGAACTCCTTGACTGAATTTGCAAACACTGGGTTTGAAAGATTATGGGCGGGTTTCACAAAGCTTTAATTGTACGATTTGAAAACCTTAAGTAAATTCAAACCAATCAAATCACTCGTTTTGAAATTTCAACGAATTGTGTTGGCTCCAATTAATTTAACGGTGAAATCGAAGTTTTGTGTAACCGACCCTATGAGTTTTCAAACAATTATAAATTTTCAAAGGTTTGTTCTATATTTATGTCAGCATTTTATCATTTCATTTCGACTTGGCAATAACATACATCTCTTCTGACTTTTTGTATCATCTCTGGCAAGTTTTCCATTGTAAACAAATATTTTATCTATATTTGATTGTTATCTTGATATTGTGTGATGAAAGATATATACAATTTACATTTTGAAATTACAAACTAAATACAAATAAAGACTGGAAAAAATTTCAGAATCGTTTATTCATTTTGCAACATTTGATTGAAGAAATGATTAAATGAAATGTTCTCAATCAAATTTTGTTCGTAATCTTCATGAAAGGGAGTACCCACTTTCAAAATTGATTTGTGAAAACTTCAATAAACAATGAAGTCGTATGTTTCCAAATTCAACAGATTCATTTGAACCTATGTGCAGCACGAATGATTCTGCTTCAATTGGATATCACTTTGAGGTAGTACCATTCATTTACGAATTCTGCAGAACCTCATGGATCTAGGAAATACTTTCAAATATATTATTCTACGTCATTTGAGTAATCCCAACAAGTGTAAAACATATTCAAAATAAGTATTAAATATCTTTGCATAAAATGTTTTCATCATTCGTGGTGAAAACGAGTTGTTCTTCTGAACTTGCCACACTTAATGTACAATCAGAAATGCATTCACACACACTACCATCTTAAAAAGTCTTTAAATCACTCTTAAAATGAAAATCTATTCATTTATTTCACAAAATGATATAAATATCCCGTTGTCATTCAAAAATGTACAAAAAAGCCCCTAGCGCCACTCAGGCTGGTGGCTAAATTTCGAACCTAGAAAACAAGTATTTACAGCGCCCTCAACGGTAGTTGGATTCGCCAATCGAATATCGATTCGATATATCGAGTGAAAAATATCGATATATCGATATATTTGCCAAATCTCAACAAAAAGTTACTCGTTACTCCTGCGCTTTACCAGAAACCTGTTTTTTCTGCAGCTGTGATAAAAATTAATTTTTTTTGTTGAATTGAAATGAAAAAAAATTTTTGGCGCACCCTGAAAAAAATTTCTTATTGTTTAGAAAGCGCTTCTTATATACCCTTTTTTGCTTTATCAAACTCTGAAAACAGTTTGCCGATATTTCCTGTCGTTTCGAAGAAAAAAAATGTTGAAATTTTTCTTTGATTTCTTCGATAGCTTGAAATTTTTTTGACAGTTCCGCCTGAAAAAAAATGTTCTCATTTTATAGTCGAAAGGACTCGATCCCAAAATTCTTTGGGGGTTACACCCAAGTAACAAAAAGTTTTTCCAAATTCCAAATAACTTTTTCAAGAAAAGTTTTTCCCAAAAAACATACCCCCCAAAAAATTAGCTCCGTCCAAAATTTGTAGGGAAAGAGGAAATCGAATTTTTTCCTGCCTCAACTTGGCCATCGATCATTTGAACAAAACAATTGTCACCATCTCTCCACATACCCCCAATTCCCAATTTGATGTATGTGTGATATCAAAAAATATCGAATTCGCTATTGTGAAATAAATATCGATAATCGATAATATCGAGAATGAAAATATCGACGATATTTATCGGAAAAAATATCGATATTTTTATATATCGATATTTTTTGCCCATCCCTAGTGACAGTTTGTTACCGCTCTTTCTGCTGAATTCGCCCGATGTCAACTGATTTCAGCTACTAGTACCTATCAGTAGCGCAAACTTGTTACAGCTCTTTCTGCTGAATGCGCCCATAGATATCGCAATCATAGACATACTATGCACAAAGCGCGTTCGGCTAAAACCTCGGATCGCTTGGGTTGCTCTGAATCGTTCATCATCCAGATAAAAGGGGGCGCGGCCTACGATACAGGCCTCGGCCTACTAAATCTTAGAGGCCGGAAGTTTAGACGTTGCCGTTGTTACCAGCAACGTGTCTAGTGGCACGCGAAGATATAGAAAGTATACGGTTTTCTTGTGCAATTCGCACAAATATACTGTCACCTAATAACCATTTTAAATTAGAAATGGGTACGTTTACATCGTCCTTAAATACGACTTCGATTGTCAAATTACTCAAGATCTTAAACCCCGATGATATTTTCGGAAATGCCCCTTCAAAATTTATATTGTAGAACTGAACAAAGTAATTTTCTTTAACGTTGGAAAAGAAGTTGAAGATTACCTTGTCTTTGAAATGACAAAAAAGTCGGAAAATCGATATGATCTTGTTTGTCCAAATCGGTGTAAACATTATCATAATGGAAAACTAATTTTTGTCTCCGTTCCTCTGGATCAGTTCTTTTCGGAGTAACTGAAGACGCCATGTAACTCGGTCGATTTGGGAAAATTGAAGGAAATGCATCATCAGTTAATTTAGGAATTTTTCGGGGTATATTGATAACTGAACCTTCGGCGGTTGGATAAGAGTTATTTCTCAAGATATGGGAATCTACAAAATGTTTCATACAAACTACACTGTCACCGTTGATTTTGAAACTACTTTCTCTATGAATTGCGTTAAGCCATTTTCTTCTCCTCGAGGGATCTTTCGGAATTCTAAATACCAAAACTTTCTGATTAGTAGATTTATATAGTTGTTTCTGCAACCGGGCACGAAGCATAGTACTCAAATCGAAGATTTCCAAATGAAATTTTAATTAATATTAAAATGAGAAACCTTCCTGTTGATAATCCTTCCAGATATGAACACTAAAAGTCGAAAAATTTAATCACAAACCAGATACACTTTGTTCTTGCAACTGCAACACATATTTTCACTTTATTTACTGATTGAAAAACCGATCACACGAACACGAAAAAAGCACAAATATTTTTACACGTTTCCTGGTCGAATTTCTGATGCGAACTATCACATGTTACGCTTCAAAACAGAACTGCAAGTACAAAGTCGTAACACTGTGAGCCTGGTACAACCTCATGTGTGGGTTCCGGCAACGTCGCATTTTAAAGCAACATTCTGGCCTTTTAAATATCGCAAGCCGCGAACAGGCCAGAATGTTGCTACAAATGCGACGTTGCCGGAACCCCCACAAGGGGTTGTACCAAGCTTAGAGTGTTACGAATTTGCACTTGCAGTTCTGTTTTGAAGCTTAACAAGTGATATAGTTCGCATCAGAAATTCCACCGAGAAGAGTGTAAAAAGGTTTGTGTTTTTTTCGTTTTCGTGTGATCGGTTCTTCAATCGATAAATAAAGTGAAAATATGTGTTGCAGTTGCGAGAACAGTGTGTATCGGGTTTGCGATTGAATTTTTCGACTTTTAGTGTTCATATCTGGAAGGATTATCAATAGGGAGGTTTTTCATTTCAATATTTATTAAAATTCCATTTGGAAATCCTCAATTTGAGTACTATGCCTCGTACTTGCGTAGTGCCCGGATGCAAAAGCAACTATGAATCTAGATCCCGCGAGTAGAATAAAATGGCTTGATGCAATTCATAGAGAAAGTAGTTTTAAAGTCAACGATGACAGTGTTGTTTTTATAAAACATTTTGTAGATTCCCATATATTGAAGAATGACTCTTATCCAACCGCCGAAGGTACAGTTATTAATATACCCCGAAAAATTCCTAAATTACCTGAAGATGCATTTCCTTCAATTTTTCCAAATCAACCGTCTTCAGTTACTCCTAAAAGAACTGATCCCGAGGAACGGAGACAAAAATTAGTTGTCCATCATGACAATTGGGACAAACAAGATCAGATCGATTTTCCGACTTTTGTTGTCATTTCGAAGACAAGGCAATTTTCAACTTCTTTTCCAACGTTGAAGAAAATTGACTTTGTGTACTTCTACAATATGAATTTTGAGGGGGCATTTCCGAAAATATCATCGGGGTTTAAGATCTTGAGTACTTGAGAATCGAAGTCGTATTTAGAGACGAAATTGACGTACCCATTTCTAATTTCAAGTGGTTATTAGGTAACAGGTATATTTGTGACTTTTTTTCCGGTTTTGATGTTCATTCACCTACTTTATTCCCTTCAGAAAGTTAAATAAATTTCATTCTGATTGTAACCTTGCGCAACTCAATACAACAGCTACCTCCTCGTGGTGATTTGTAGGTTATTTGCATTAAAATATTAAGAAATTATCCGCAGATAAACGAAATGCTGTTTTGTTTTCCTCCCTACAGTTCTTCATTTAATTGTGAATTGAAATCAATTCGAAATTATATCGAAAACTGTGCGAATTGCACAAGAAAACTGTATGCTTTCTATATCTACGCGTGTCACTAGACACGTTGCTGGTAACAACGGCAACATCTAACCTTCCAGCCTGTTAGATTTAGTAGGCCGTGAATGGGGTACACATCTGCAACGTTCGACAAAGAAAATCTGGTCAATTGGATGACGATCTATTCTAACGTTTTGCCTTCATCTGCGGTAGGCATCTCCGGAGGATTCTTGGTCTAAAATTACAACTGGACGTCTGAGTTACTCTAATCTATCTGTTGCAGCTTTCAATCCTGAGCCATTATTCAAAGCTCCGCTAATGAAGGGACAGGGTCGGGTCCATTTCAAGACTCATGTTCTGTGCATGGTTGCCAGTCTTAGACATGACCCGATACGAAGTTTTATATTTTTTGTAGTAATAATTGAGGACTTTTTTTTCAATGTTCTTTAATTTTCATAATTTCTTTTATCACTTATAAATATTCACAGCTTGTATTGAAAATAGTGGAATGTGATATAGACAAAAATTGTTTCAATAATAACAAAATCTACAATATTCCATTCTAAAAAGCTTTGATTCTTATCGTAATAAAATCCTTAATATCTAAATAAAGAAGCAGTCTCAACAGATTAGGAAAATCCTCAATCTAAAATTACAGTCCTCAACTTGTCTTCGGGATTCAACTCGAAGATACCTGTGGCTCCATCGTTGAAGGAAAAGCACAAGCCCCCGTCAACTACGATATAAGCATCATCACAGTTAGATTTCACTATGATTTTCTTCGTGAAACCTCTCGGCTTTAATCCTTTGGGATCGGGCCAGACCCCGCCTGATATCATGTCTCTAATACTGAAACCCAATTTATCCTCATCTGAAAACAAATACAATTTTCATTTCTTCGACCAAAATATTGCAACAAAATTGATGCTTCTAGATATTTAAAAGGTTATTTATTCTTCACACTTGAATAAAGACACAAAGCTTATTTGTTTAGAGTAATTTTCAGTGACTTTTCATGACATTCATCACCAATATTACATTATTCATGTCCTCTGTTCTTCAAGAAATATGTTCAAAATAAAATAACACATTTCTGCAAGAAAATCTGACATTTTCCAATTCTGTGACACCTCCCATAGAGTTGATGATAGGGGAAATGTCATAATTATTTGACATAAATCACAGATTTCATTCCATTGATAGACTTCATAGAAACTCACCTGGAGCAAATTTCAGGTTATAATTGAACATGTCGGCGTAGATAGTGGCTAAACTATTCTCATCTTCCGTAGGATTCATGTTCATCAACCGAAGTATCTCGGCCACCGATTGCACCGAAATTCTATTAATACTGTAAAACCAGGAAGTCGATCCCGTTCCCGTGCAAACGCACAATCCGGAGCATTTCGTGTTGGTGAAGTGATCTGCATCGTCGAAGTTCAGTTGGAGGTGGGAAACTTTCGCCGACAAAGTTTCCCCAATGAAAATCTGGAATGGAGAAGATTTATGTGAAATTAAATCAATTCATTATATAGGGTTATTCGCGAATATGGCTATATAGAATATTTTTAGGAAAGACACAAGATTCAGTAGTTCTAGTATTTTTTTTTTTTTTTTTGAACGTTCTAGGACTTTCGTTTTTCAAATGGGAAGACCCATTTTTCATTGCATAAATAGATTCTCCATTGAATTCTGAGTCTTTTTTATTCCAAAAGTTTTAATTTTCCCGAGAAAATTCTCTTTAAATGAGGAAATACGAAAAAAAAATTTCAAAATTGAACTCTGTTGAAATACAGACAACTTCGAGGTTTTTTCATTAAAAATTCTTACTTTTGAGAATCTCCGAGAAGAAAGGCTGATGCTTCTTTTCCGATAGCGTGATTTTCAGAATATGATACAGGAGGTCACAAATTCTTTGTCAAAGTTAGAAGTGACGAAACATCAAAAAATCGTTTTTTTCAAATTGGAACCCGATTTTTTCGAAGCATTTTCGAAATCTTCGTCAAAAAATAATAGGAGCATACGTCCAAGACTTTTACCCCAAAGTGAATATTTTTCGAGATATTCAGGAAAACGATTTTGTCTTCAATTTTCAATCTCATTCCGAATGTGTTTTTTTACTGGAAAATAATTAGCGGTCAAGTGAAATTTTTGGAAATCTCTGCTATCGAGAAAATATTTTCTAAAGTTCAGTCAGACGAGTTAAGTTCCTGAATTATCATTTGTAATGCGAGAGCAACAATTGGTTCAAAGTTCTCAATATGAGTATTAGTAAAGTCAACGTAAAAAATTCTCAGGAATGCAGAAAAAAATCATTTGTAATAATTTATAATGCTTTTGAAAGAATAATTAATGGAACATGTAACAATTTCATTACTGAAAATTCAAATTTCCCTACCATGACAAAAAAAAAATTCTCCAGAATTAAGAATTTGCGGAAATTATCCTAAGCTTAAAAAAATAAAGAAAAACTGAACTCTTCTGAACTATAAGAAAATATTTTCTCGTTAACAAAGATTTCCAAAAATTTCACTTGACCGCTAATTATTTTCCATTAAAAAAACACATTCGAAATGAGATTGAAAATTGAAGACAAAATCGTTTTTCCTGAATATCTCGAAAAATATTCATTTTGGGATAAAAGTCTTGATTGTATGCTCCTATTATTTTTTGACGAAGATTTCGAAAATTCTTCGACAAAATGAGGTTCCAATTTGAAAAAAACGATTTTTTGATATTTCGTCACTTCTAACTTCGACAAAAAATTTGTGACCTCCTGTATCATATTCTGAAAATCACGCTATCGGAAAAGAAGCATCAGCCTTTCTTCTTAGAGATTCTCAAAAATGAGAATTTTTGATGAAAAAACCTCGAAGTTGTCTGTATTTCAACAGAGTTCAATTTCGAGATTTTTTTTTCGTATTTCCTCATTTAAAGAGAATTTTTTTGGGAAAATTCAAACTTTTGGAATCAAAAAGAGTCAGAATTCAATGGAGAATCTATTTATGCAATAAAAAATGGGTGTTCCCATTTGAAAAATGGAAGTTGATGTTACTTCCGAAAATACAGGAAATCCTAGAACCTTCAAAAAGTATACGAGAAGTCGTCTTCTTACTTGAAGCTCACCTTTAGAAGCCATATTCGTGAATATCCCTGTATAAAATGTGAAAGAAATTAAACTGAACTAGTTGAGAACAGAATGCCTTGTAAAAATAACGAGGTCCAAAGAGGTAATCAAAAAGATTTGGTTATGTTGTTGGCACTTCTTTCACTATGACAGTTGTCTTACTGTCAATCTCTAACCTAACCCTAATATAGAAAAAAATCAAATTGCCAATAAAAAAAAAAAATAAGGCAGTACCCATCAGAATAATATTATCTTGCCTACCTCGTTGAGTGCAAGAACTGGTAAGATTTTACCACCATTTGCATCAATTCCTTCCCATTCATTTCCCAACACTTTTTCGGCTTCATAAAATGGTATTTGGTGCAGAAGCTTTGGCTCCATTTTGGTAGCACCAACAATTTTACTACGTATTCTACTTCTAAACATCCATCTGAAATGTCCCTGAAAATAATGAATCAGTAAATAAAAAATCACGAAAAGCGAATATATCGACTCACAGCTTTAAGTTTTTCAAAAGCTTCCCGTGGGTCCGAAGAATAAACCTTTGGCAAGCATAGGAAACCTTCGGAACGATTCGGATCCGAATTAATGCCAACCACAGGTATGGTGCTTCTATTTATCAAACTTGCAGCCAGAAGAAAAGTACCATCCCCCCCCGCAGGTACAATACAATCAGCCCAACTTATCGCACTTTTGTTGTAAGAAAACCTGACAAAATATCACACATTACCAATTTCATCAATCTCCAAAAAATATCACATACCTATTCACAATTTTGACATCACTTCCCATGTCTTTCAACACTTTCGCTATTTTAGCAACATTGGTTTTCTGCAACGAATTGTGATGCTTCAGTTTATCAAAGTTCGATCCTCTGTTCCTCAACATTTTCTCGAATTCTGTGTCGCTCAGTTCTTTGAACTTCATTCTTTCGTAATCGTACCTTGTTAATTTGGAGAGGATTAATACTTTGTTCAATTCTAATTTGTCTTGAGCGTGGCAACTTACAGATCGTACAATCTCCGAGTTTTTGTTCAATCCTGAGGAAGAAATAATTCATTCAGGATTAATATACTCAATGTTAATACCAAGAAATAAGGATAAATACTTTGTTCTATGAAAATTAAATCTATGATTGGAACACAAACGTCATAAAATCAGGAATAAGAGGTTATATATGGAAACGATTGGAATTAGAGATATTTCCGTTTGTGTATTCCCAATATTTGCTTTTATTACTCATAATAAATAAGTAAATAAACAACTCACCAGAACAAATGTACTTGAATAGCCTATTTGTATGCATGATGAAACGTGTATATTCTTCTATTGCATGAAATTTTTCAAGTTATCTGGAAAAATCATATCATTTCCCACTGATAAGGCATAAAAATAAATCAAGCAACACAATAAAGAGTATTCAACTCGAGGCAAATTCACTAGGAAAAATGAAAACAACCTCACCGATTATTCGAAACAGAATATTTTGTTAAAAGTCCTTATCTATATGCTATATTGCAACACAGCATCACCAATTTTTCATAAATAATCATTTCAACTTGCACCAAGGGTCAAAAATGTGGAACTGAAAAATTTTGAAATTTTGAAGGTTATCATAATGACGACTTTTATTTTGATTCTGAAGAGCAGACACTGGGCGCATTCAGCAGAGAAAACAGTTACGGAACTGTTACCGAATTTCTATGATCTTCTGCTGAACGTTGAGCTACCTATGTAACATGTTGGGTAGCGGTCGCCATTTTTAGTAGCGTACTTGGCTTGCGCTCCTTTTCGGTAACGCGTTGTGTGACTGACAGTTTGCTACAGCTCTTTCTGCTGAATGCGCCCGATGTCAACAGATTTCCGCTACCGGTACCTATCAGTAGCGCAAACAGTTTTGTTAGCGCTCTTTCTGCTGAATGCGCCCACTAATGACAGTCGAAAAGCACGTGGTTGATTAGAATTCTGTGGTCTTACCAGTGGCGTTCGTTAGATGTAAGAAGTGTACGACAATTTCATCCGAGAAAACTAAAACCTGTGGTATTATAAATTGAAGTGACTATTATGATGTGGAATGACCAAATTTAGTAGGGTTAAAATAATTTTTTTGCCTTCTGAAAAAATTTGAGCAAAAATTCTGGATAGGAGTAATTTTCTGGTCCATACAAGAAAGGCATGGGCTGCGTTCACAAACTTACTCAGAGAGTAGAGTAAGAGTATGGCCATATGATCAGAAATATACTTCGGTCTTTACTCCACACTCGTCGTTCACAAACTTACTCTGACAAATGTCATTCAGAATTCAAACATGTGTATAGGTTATGAATAATACTTTTGCATCATATACATTTTTTATTTATCATTTTTATATTGAATTGTTGCTATCATGAATGAATAATAGAAGTTTAAGAAAAAAATTCTCTCTAGTCGTACATTTTCAGTTGTGTCTTCGCAGTATAGTCAATTTTCCTTTTATTTGAAAAGCAGAGCACAAACGTGTTTTTTGATGATTGTGAGAAAACTGATAAATGTTCTCAGGACTTTGAATTACTTTTAATGAGACAGGAAGAATGAAAAAGGATATTATTGTCTATAATCTTCTCTTGCAAGCAGAAAATTAAAAATGTTATTACATGTTTTGTTGTTTTATTGACTCTACGCCAAAAAAAAATTAAATACTTCGTAACAAAAAATAGTTTCATTTGAGGAAGCTAACAAAAAGAAGTTAAAAAAATATTGTATGAAAGATAAAGCAAAATATGAATGAATCTTGACAGATCTAAACTCTCGAATATAACAAAATATCAACATAGATTCCAAATCAGGTACAAAAAACAGTTATTGTGGGACTTTTCATGTCTCGATTTATTTGAACTTGACCACTCTAGGTTCTGCAATACAGGGAAAAACTCTTTTTTTTTTTACCATTATCTCTTGGTAAAGTTCACTTTGAGCTTCGTTAATTCACTGCTAGCAATTTCATTAAATTTATTAATCATTAAAGTAATTCTTTCCAATATTTCTTTATTTCACAGAATAGTTGTTTCACTTGAAAAATTAATTGTTTCGTATTTCGTTATTGAAATGAAACGAAACCAGAAATAAATACTTATTTGAATAATATTCAAGTTTCAAAAAGTACGCGGGAGCAGGACAGAATGAAAATCGTACGTCACAACTGTCAGAGTATGTGTTTACTCTCCCAAATAGCAGAGTATGCAGAGCTTACTCAGAGGAAGTTTATGAACGCTCACAGAGTATACTCCGAGGAAGACAAAGCAAGTTTGTGAACGCTTCAGAGTAAGGGGAGCTTACTCTGAGTAAGTTTATGAACGCAACCATGGAGTATTCGGTGGCTTAATGGCGCGTAATTCAAAATTCCGCCTAACCTATCTAAAGTTTATCTACCCAATTACTGTCTTGTTACAATTATTTCTTATTTTAAATATCCAATTTCATCATCGAGATGAATAAAACCTTTCCTCTCAATAAGTCACAATTTTATTTGACATCATCACCATAAATAACAATTAAATTTCTTACGATTAATATTTTACACAGTAAATTTTTCACACGTTTTCGATGAAATTGATTGCAGGCGAAATCCTTCTACGGGTGTAGAAAATTTCAAATCAACCAATTTCGTAACGTAGTCGAACATGTACAGTAATGTAAATAGCGATATGGCCTCATTTCTTCTGGGAGGAAGAAATGTGTTTACCTGAAATCCATGCTTCTCATCTTCCAAAGTGCCAAAATTGCATCTCGTCTAGATTTTGTTTTTCATGCTCTACAGTGACATGCTGAAACCTCTGCACTTTAGGGTTCTTCTGATCAATTCTTGTTCTATAACTAATAAATGGTAGGTACTACACAAGTCCTAATGGTGAAATCATGCAAAATGTTTAACGACTACATTCTACCACAAATTTGTGTCCGGTGTATTGTATTTCTGTAGTTGTGTTCATCTATGATAAGTTTCCTTTGTCCTGACAAGAAAAAATGTTCTAATAATGTTTATTTCTATAATTATTTTTAACTTGATCAATAGATTTCATAATTTACATTAATTTTTTAATATTTAATAAATGTCCATAACAATCACAATAGTTTAAAATGCACAAAAGGTAACTAAAAAATCATACACATGCTATTAGTTTTTAGGATGATGTATTTCCAACTGAAAACTAAAACACAATCCAACATGCCAAAACAAACAAGTTCTTGATCCTTTAGCGCTTAATTCACATAACTTCATCACTCATTACCTGTGAATTATTCGAATAAAAATTTTTTTACGAATCATTCAAAATTGAGATTATTTAGCTATCACCATCGTCTCTATATATTTTTTTAAAGTTATAATCAAGCAAGAATATTTTAAAATTGTAGACCCCAAATGAATAATATCGACCCGTTTGATTAAAATGAGTTAAAGTTAATAAAAATTGAGCAAACTCTGTCCATTTTATGACATCAGTACCTAAACATTTATCCTCAATCAATTCAGTCTGAAAATTCGTTATTTGTTAATGAGGAATGTTAAATCCACCCAATTTTCATAAAAATTATTATACGGATAAAGAACTTTTAATCCATTTACCTGGAAATATCGACAAAGTATGTCCCAAATAAATACCAAGGTGATCGAGAATTCACCACCATATACATAGAGAAAATACATCCCGTCGTACCTTTGAATGTTGTAATTCCATCGAAAACATTATTGGAAAAACATTTTATTTCCCTGAACGTAAATAAGGTGGTAAATTATCGACTATGAATTCTAAAAAATGCATAATATCAAGTTTTTAATCTATATTAATAAATGAGTTCATATATTTTGGGGGTCACAGCAGATTTAAACGCACATTGAAGAATGATATGCATAATGTCCTTTAGCTTATTGAATTTTGATCGTTAGTAATTATCTACTCACCCATAAGAATAAGGAATTTGTTATTTATTTCATATAATATTGAAGGAATGTTTCGCAAATATTCGCAATTAAAACCTGAGTGATTTCTTGAGTTATAAACTCTTATTTTATCGATAAATTCTTGGATTGCTTTTAAAGCAGATCGAAAATTGATTTTCCCTCAGACGAGACATACGAAAATCACTATTCGATAGAGTAGTCTCTAAAATAGTCTGTCTTGTCTTGAATTTCGAATGCACCAAATAATTACCGCCCCAACAATTAAAAACAAAAGTAACTATACAGGGTGTCTCGAAATATATGTAAAAAACAGGAGATTCTTGCAGAAAATTTAGTGAAATGGGCCCCCGTTTTGGAGTTACACAACTCTGAAAATTGTTTCATACTAAAATTTATACACAGGGGTTCTGAAATAGGATAAATCTGACAGTGTTTCTTTTTTTGTCCCCTTAAGAAATTTTTTTTCCCTTACCTTTGGAGTTACCTTTGGAGCCCGAAATCTTTATAAGCGTATTTTTATTATTCCAAATTTATATTTCACAGGAAAGCCTGATTCTGGAGAGCCAAATTCAGAGTTTTGTGCCTAGGTAATTGGGACTCATTCAACAACAAAAAAATACAGGTCCCCTAAAGTTTTTTCAAAAATCTCCTGTTCAATTTGTGCATAAATTCCGGGACACTCTGTATTATACAGCAGGAACATAGTTTTCATCTGTAGAAAAGACTTACGCAGTTAGTTAACAGGAATGTAATTGAGATTTAGAAGAAAAACTATTATTTTTCTTGAATCATTTTCGAAATAATTTTTTGGTCCTCAGATACTTCTTGTGATGTTTTTAGTAATTGTAATACCCCTGTACACGATAGTAACAGTGAAAAACATGAGGAAAATTTCAAATAATAGGAATTTATATAATTACCTATATTTTTTTATTATAAGCTGAGGTCCGATAAATCTCTTTTCAAGAACTACTCTTTTCTTAATTATCTTTCCTCATCCTAATGAAATTATTTCATGGAAATTATATACACGTTTTATTCAGGGTCAATTATTTATTATATGGGAAAGTAAAAAAGATTGTTGACTATGAAATAATTTTGTACTTGCGTACTAGATAGGGTTGTTTTCAAAATGTTTGTCATTTATAAACCCGTTATCCTAGAGTATAGGTAGTTTATTGTTATTTCACTCTAAATTTTCCTCGATATCCTGAAAAAAGAAATTCTTTTCTTTTAAATATTGGCAGTTTTTCACCACCTCATTTCATAATCGTATTATTTTCACTTCTCAAATGAGGCATAAAGCCTAGGTGGCTGCACAAAAGCCCAGGAACGAGAACTGGAAAGTTGGAAATGTTTTAACAACCAGTTCATAGATATTTGATGATAGTCTCATTAAGAAACTTATTGTAGTAACTGTACTCAATTGAAAGAAAATTTACATACAAGTCCAATATCTCGTCTTTATCGAAAAGTTTGTTATTGCATCGTAATAAATATCTTCGAAGTCAATCTTACAAAGCTGAATAAAGTAATATAAAAAACAGAATATTGCCAGAAAACTTGAAAAATCCCTATACTGTTGCGTTCTCGCTGTTTGTACATCTGAATGAATATTTTAGTTCCAGTTTCCGTTCACAGACAGTTCTGCAGTAGCCTTAATTGTCCTTCAGAATAAAGACCCTGCACAGTGAAATTATTCGTATAGTTTAATCTCCTTGCCCAAGAAAAAGTTTCATGTTGAGGACGAACCAATCATAATTCACCTCCTTTACATATAAAGTCTTCATGAATGTTTAACTATACAGTTCGAACTTGTCGAATTACAAAAATATTTTAACCTAGGGACAATTTGTCATTTCCTTAATCGTAAGTTTAACTTTAATGAATGAATAACTGTGATTTTTTCTTCGTAGGAATGACGATCTTTCGAATAATCTTTAGACTTAATAAGTGGTGTTCGTGAGGACTCTTATTGCCATATTGCATCGACCGAAGCAGGTACTAGTGTTCTACGATTGGACTATATCATGGTCTAAGGAGCATGCACAGGCTTACAACCAGAACTACTAGTTTCAGGCAGGCAAAAGGGGCCACTGCTTTGGGGCTAGCATTGCACATGTCTTCCTCGCAGAAGCACATGTGACCAGTACCGCTACTTTCCATCATGCACACGTGATCGACCATAAACAGGTTTATCTGAAGCTGGGATGTGCAGGTCCTTCTCACGACTTCGTACGCTGAAAAAAGAATTTCTTGATCTTGTGAAGAATATTTCGATCTTCTGAAACATTTTGTCACTGAGATATTTGGTCTCATTAGTACCCCATATCCCTCAGAGACAAAATCTTCATAAAAACTCCTACTTTACGTAAGTTCAACAACGATTAGAATAATGGAAGGACATAAGAATGTTTCTTACCTGATTTGGAGTTTCTGACCATCTTGACGCAGCATCCATTGCAAGTCATCAAGGGGGGTTGATCCCTAGGTAGGGCAGTATAGTTGAATGGATCTTTACATCTGATGTCGGACCAGCTGTCGCACTCATAGCAGTAGATTTGCCGGGCTAAAAATTAGGCACAAGTCAGATTAATCGTTTTAAACAATCTCAGATCGAAATCACACAATGCATTGTTGGTTACACCATTTATAACTCAAGATTGGATGAACTGTTTGTTACGAAAGATTTTTCGTTGGATTCTTCTACAGCGGGGTTAACATAAAATACCATGAAACCCTGAAAAATTTGATGAAATGGAAAAAAAATAGGAAATAATTTTCCTTTTTGCGTATAACGCCAATAGGTGTCGATACGGTTAATAGCGTTTTCGTGAAAGTGTTATATTTTATATTAATTCGGTGAACTACATTTTCTAATAAAATTAACGCATCTAAGTCCATGTGTTATTACACCTATCTTTCTTCCGAACACTACGGAAAATTTTATGATGAAATGTTTTGAACAAATCCCAATTCTACTATTATCGGCAATGTAAACAATTACTGTGTATTTTGAGTTGCCTATACGTGCTGATTCACAATGGACAATCAGCAATCTGCCCTATTTATTCTCGCATTCTCGGGAAAAAAACTAAAAATGTTGTTCATCACAAGGTATTACAATGAAGGAACTGTAAAATATAAAAAGAGTGACCTCTTCACCTCTTAAATAAAGAAAATTCTTCTGATGTATGAATAACAATGTACAGGGTGATTGTTTATATTTTACTCAATAGCTATCTCAGTTAATATTGGTCGTACAAAAACGTTTGAATGGGCGAATTTGAAGTATGTTTCATGGGCATTCAGAATTCAGTACTAAGAAATTCATAAAGGCTTCGAAAACCTGAAAATTTGTTGTGAACTATTGTTTTTTAAATGATACACCCTGTATTTTATTTTTCTAATCGGTAGAGCTCTTTCTTCTGATTTCAAATATATATACTTTATTGAGGTATTAAAGTTTAGTATTTCCAATTCAGTGATTTTTTAATAGAAAATTATTTTGATTGGCAGAATGAACAAATCAGAGAAATAATTATTCTAGCTTCTTCACGCGAAAACAAAAGAAGTAGATGAATAGGTAATAATACTACTAAAAATTCAGTTATAGGTTTTAATTTCTAGGAATCTGATGCCAAAAAGCACTCTGAAATAAATTCAAGAGCCTTCTGCGATTCTTCGAATTCAATGACAAACTTATATGTTTATGTTCATATAGTCTGCTAAGAATCTCAACAAATTCTTCATAATATGCTGTTTCATCTTTTCTCCAATACTGTGGCAAATCGGGAATATCTGAGTTTTACGCAGATTTCATGGTTATATTTCATATATTCATTATTATATGTTGGTACCTAGAACTCTCCTGTCACGGATTTATCTATGTTCTGTCAAAATTATGAGGGATCAAACAGTTCTGCCAATCAATATTTTTCAATGCAAAAATTACTTAACGATATTTATGCAGATATTTCATTAATTTCGATATGAATTCAATGAATTAGAGAAAATGGAGGGGCTCATTCTAACACTAGTTCATCGAAAACTTGCCACTTCGTGGCTTTGTTTTTGAATTTTGAACTCGTGGAAATTTTTCAGTGTCTTCTGCACTTGTATTATAATAGTATATTCTAAAACAAGTTGCGGAATGCGCTCCTATTCCAACACGAATGCGAAATTCGAAAACGAGCGACGAAGGAGCGAGTTTTCGAAAGCATTAGTGTTGAAATTTCCTTCTGCAACGATTATTAGACGATATTTTCTCCATTTCAGTTGAGTTTTGTGAAATACTCTCGAAATTCAAATAAAAATTCAGATTAGTGACTTTTGTATTGTATCTTGGCAGTTGGTATGACTTACGGAATTTGACAGATTACGGAATTTGAATTGATTTGATTTGAAAATTGAGAGGATCTGAGGTCAGTACTGACAACCACAAAACGAAAAATATAACTGAAAAACAATGCTGTAATGAGTTTCATTACAGCACTACTTTTAGAACTGTTATGAACTCATTACGATATTGAAATTGAGAAAAAATCGAACGCTAATAGGAAAAAAAACTATTATAACGGTGAAAAAACTCGATGAAGAAAGAAAACAAAATTTTTCAACGAAATGTAATTTTAGTAATAATTATCAAAGCAAACAATTTTTCGCCTACAACAACGATATACACCTTCAGAAGAATCACGTCCAAAGATTTGAAAACAATTGAACACAATCTGTTTTTCCTAATCCAGAGGGAAGGCCCAATTTCTTCAGAAACTGTCCACCTTTCCGAACAACTCAATTCTTGAACTGAATTAATTCGACAGAAAATAAAAACTGAACGAAAATAATCAATATCAGGATATTGACTGGACTGAATGGTTTTGTTTAGTTATTTTGGAAGCCGGCGAATAAACTATATCCATCAAGCGAGATGATTAGGACAAAGAGAAATACCTTTGAGGAAAAACACTTACTCTGGCACTCAGCTTCAACGTATACGGCGAATATCAAAAACAAAATAGCTGCAATAAAAACATCACTGAGTACACTGACATAACATCTCACACATCAATTCGACACGATTTATTACCTATCAAGAATGAGATACACTTTAACATAATGTTTATACTGTTGATATCGCGGGCATATTCTACTTTCGGTCTGTATCACTCGAAAGGTCTCGAATTACCCTGTTCTCTACTGATATGTCGATTATCCTCCGACACAGCCTCAACATTTCATCTTCTCAAGATCATCGTGCCAGCGAAATTAACTTTTCAGTGGAAAATGTGTAACATCGGTTGCTTCTGCGGCATCTCTTTGCTTCTCTACGCTATTGATCTTTGCGCATTTCCCCCTCCATTCGGATCCTTCGAAATGATGAAATGTGCCTGTTTATTTTCAGTCGGGAAAACAGGAACAACACGATTCGTGTTAATATTCTGGCCGCAGTCGTAGATTTTGTGCCTTCGAAGCTGAATAATTTTTTTGGGCGACATCGCCGATATCTCGATGGATTGGTTTCAGTAAAGTGCGTGCAAATATCAGTAATTTAAGCGGACATCAAAATCTCAACGAGTCTATAAGTTTCTACACTGCGCAAAAAAATTAACGCACATTATGGAAATCTCAAATTTATTCTACAACTGAAGGTGTTCTCAATGATAATTATTTTTATCAGAATTATGCATGCATATGTTATCCATTTTCAACGTTTTTCTTCAATACAGATGTTTTTCCCAGCAGAATTAAAAAAAGGTGATATTATCAGATTTTGAATGTATTGGATCCATTCTAAAATCAGTTGTTCTCGATCAATTCTAGTGATCAATAGTTTTTCTTTCGTTTGATTTTCTACACTCGATCTCTATGCAACGCGAAACACGCAATTTGACCCAAGAGGAATGTGCCCAAGCGGTAGTTTTGCGAGAAGAAGGGTGGACATACACAAGAATTGCAGAAATGTTTGGAGTTTCCCATACAAGTGTGTCCAGAATATTGCAGCGATTCAGGAAGACAGGTATGAATGTCCGAAGACCAGGACAGGGTAGACCACGGGTAACAACAGCCATTCAAGAAGGTTACTTGAAAGTTTCTTCGTTGAGGCAACGGTTTGCAACCGCTCGCCTCCTTCAAAATCAGCTTGAGCAAACTCATGGAGTACAAATTAGCACTCAGAGAATAAGAAATCGCCTCAGAGAATATGATTTAAGGCCTCGTGTCGCGGCAAGAGGCCCAGCTCTTACCCCAGCTCATCGAAGGGCGCTTTTCGATTTTGATAGAGAGCATATCATTTGGGAAGAGGCCGATTGGGAAAGAGTTCTCTTCACAGATGAGTCTAGATTCTGCCTCTACCATTGTGATCGACGTTTCCTTGTATACAGACATCCACATGAAAGATATGCTCAGTGCAATTTCCTGAATACTACTGGTTTCGGGGGAGGATCGATTATGGTATGGGGTGGAATATCTTTGACTGCTCGCACAGACCTAGTGGTCGTTGATAATGGAGCTATGAATGCTGATAAGTATATAAGGAACATTCTTGAAGAGCATGTAGTGCCATTTACCCCATACATTGGTGAAAATTTCATTTTTATGGATGATAATGCCAGAGCCCATCGTGCTCGCATCGTTCAGGAGTACTTTGAAGAGGTTGAAGTCTCTCGAATGGAATGGCCAGCAAGAAGTCCAGATCTCAATCCGATTGAGCAGGTGTGGGACAACCTCATAAGGAGGCTGAGAAGTTCAGAAAATCATCCAGCTACTCTTAATGACTTAGGAATCCAACTCGTAGAAATCTGGGAAGGATTAGATCAGAATATTTTAAGATCACACATTTTGAGTATGAACCGTCGTTGCCGAGCTGTAATTAACGCGAGGGGTGGAAATACCAAGTATTAAATCACTTATCAGCATTTCAGTATTTTGAAAATTGTTCATTTCTCTTTTTTCACATAAGATTCAGTGAAATCCTGAATTTTTCTTCCATTTAATGTGTCTTGTTTCGTTTAAAACCTTCCCGAGAGAACATAAAAAATAAGTTATAAAGTCAATGTAGAGTTAACTTTCATCAAATTGAGATTTTCAGAATGTGCGTTAATTTTTTTACGCAGTGTATTTTTACTCATAAAAAGTTTGGAAATAGGTTCAACGTTGAAAAATCGGACGAAAACGGGATATAAACATATAGTCGAGAAGGCTGTGTAGGTTAGATCACTGAAACTGAATTTTCTAGATTTTTTCCGAAATGATTAGAGTGCTTACAGTATCATTACTTATTTTTTTAAGTTGGTTCTCATCTAAGTTAGTGCCGGAAAAGATGCATTTATTGCGTGTAAACCAATTTATTCGCGGATAATTTGAGGAAACCTGTGTATAATTTCATATAGTAATTCCGTCCGCCACAGAAAAAGTTGGCAACGAACTGAATCTGGAAATAATGAGCTGCACTAATAGACGACTGAAGTTTATTGTTTTAGAGCGCTTTTATTTGTACGCTCGAACTCTCGCATTAGTCAAGATCTCGTTGAAAATGTTAACGCGCCAATAAAATAGGAAAATTTGGTTTCAACTTACACGATGAGAGATAATTATTCCACAAAGCTTTAAAAATTATTATCTTCTAATATGCATACAGAATGTCCAAATAAAAGGTTGAGTCACGCTGAATTTTATCAAAAATATTAGGGTCATTTTTTTCGAGAATTTTAAAGATCGATTTCATTCATTTTCTCCGCAAAAATGGTTAAATTTGTGGGAGTAACTGTTGTTACTGAGAAGCTCAAAACGATTCTACACGGTGTTTCAGAATAAGGTTTCGTAAATTCGGTACCTTAATCCTCAGATGATTTTATGATATTAAATTCCTATGAACTATGGGTCTCTGACGCATTGTTTCTGAGATACAGGGTGTTGAAATAAAAAAAAAATTGGTTTTATGAAATTATTTTCTACACAGTACACGATCTCTTTTTGCGTTTTGGCACGTTATGAGTACGTATTAAGACACATTTTTTTCGAGACGAAACGATGTTTAATTTTCACCAGTGGCGTCCGTACGGTTTTCTGTCCGAACAAATTTTGTGAAAAAATTGGTACGCCAATGATTTGTTTAAAATTTTAAATTATTTTCGTAGTCACCACATAATTAACAGTAAGAATGGTTTCATGAGTTTTTTACCTGAGACGAATACTTTCTGAGAAACAAAATAAAATGCAATTTCATCTAGGAAAGTTACGAAATTCTTTGATTACTTCCAAAATGAAATTTCATCTAGGGAAGTTACGAAATTTTTTGATTACTTCACGAAATTCAGAAAATGTGTTTCATGGCGTAGGGTAAAACCCGGATAGATGCCCCACTTTTTGAAATTGCCTCATATTTTCGAAAATATCGATTTTATCTGAATAATTTTTATGAAAGTAGCTAGACTCGTTATTTGAGTTAAAATACTGTGGGTTTTTTCTGACCTAGCATTACCAGATTTCACAAAATTTTGATTTTTGTGGAACATTATTTCTGGGGATAGATGCCTACAGGTATGGATAGTTGCCCCACTATGAAAATACTGAGAAGGATAGATGCCTTCAGTCCGGGATAGATGCCCTTCATTGAGTGATCCAATTACAAAGCCAAATTCAATGAAATCTCTTATCGTTATGTCTGTTATAATCGTAATACAACTTAAATCAGCCTACTTAATGAAATTTCGAAAGCATTTATTAAACGAAAATATAAATTCTTCATATCATAAAATATCAGGTAGGTATCAACAAAGAGGTATACGAATTTTTCATTGTTGTTATAAAATATTAAATACCTAATAGGTTTGAACAGAAATAGAAGTATGTACTCTTTTTAAAACAAAACAACACAACGAAGAGGGGATCAGTCAGATAGTGTTTCAAGTTTTCCACATCTTGAGCAGTAGTTCCGAAAAAGTGTACGGTTTCATGAAGCCAGTTGAGTGATACCTTATACACTGAATCCAGTTGGACCGAGACTCTGTATTTTCATTCATAATTTCATATTTCAGGGGCATAACGCCTTCGTAATGTTCTTCCTCATCGGAAGCTGCTTCGAGTTGTTCTGTGGTCCAAGAGCAAACTTGACCTTGTACTCCTTTTTTTCTGTCATACTCATACATGGTTTTGCTACGATCAGTAAATAGTTCAGATCGCTACACAAGCTATAACAGAACACTAAAATATTTAAACGAATTAATACTCAGACTATACAGGTGTATGGGTTGTATAGAGATATATATGTCCCCTAAGGGCATCTATCCCTCGAAAAATCAGGGCAACTATCCTTTTCGGTACGGATAAATGCCCATGCACTTTTTTCGCAAATTAAAAACAAAAAAGCAACTGGTCATACTTAGATGCACATTTGAAGAATCAGTTTATTGATATAATAAAAAATTTGATCGAATTTATAACTACTTTAAAAGTTCTACAACGGCAAATACTAGCCTTTGAAACTTTTCCATGTTTTCGAAGTTCGTTGCGGAGATAATCACATACACTTGCGAAACGCGTCCTCACTGTACCATATTTCGTTACCAACTGAAGTTAAGGAGACAGTGGATCATTCTTACACTATTAGTAATTAGTGGAGAGTTTGGGAAGTTAGGTATTTTGAAAATGGGGCATCTATCCAACTGGGGCATCTATCTGGGTTTTACCCTACTGATAACCTACCAAAACGCAAAAAAAATGTGTACCGCGCCGTAAGTAAATTCGAAAAATATTTTTTTTTAATTTCAACACCCCGTTTCTCAGAAACAATGCATCAAAAACCTATGGTCCACAGGAAGTTTATATCATAAAATCATGTGAGGATTAAGATTCCGAATTCACGGAACCTTAGTCTGAAAATTAGTCGGTATTGAAGCACATGCTGAATTTGCATTTTATTTTTTTTCTGAGAAAATATTCGTCGCAGGTAAAAAACTCAAGAGACCATTCTTACTGTGAATTATTACGAAAATAATTTAACATTTGAAAAAAATCATTGGCGGACAAATTTTTTCACCGAATTTATTCGGACAGAAGTCCGTACGGACGCCACTGGTGAAAATTAAATATCGTTTCGTATCGTAAAAAATTTGTCTTAATGCGTACTCATCACGTGCCAAAATGCAAAAAGAGATCGTGTACGGTATAGAAAATAATTTCATAAAACCAATTTTTTTTTAATTTCAACACCCTGTATCTCATGAACAGTGCGTCAGAGACCCATAGTTCATGGGAATTTTATATCATAAAATCATCTGAGGATTAAGATCCCGAATTTTCGGAACCTCACTCTGAAACACCCTGTATATGAAAGTTTATATAAGGTGCGTCTCAAACTGAGAGCTTCAAGGCTAAGTTTTCAAACAACACTTTCAATTTCACTTTTCAATATTCTTCAATTGTGAGGCAACTTTCGAAATCCCAATTATTTACACCAAATAAAAAAGAAAATGGAATCACACCAGCTCTCAAATAAAAAAAGAATCATCAAAATCGATTGACCAAGTCGAAATTCCTAAAATGAAAAACTAAAAAAATTGTTTGTCCACGACTACCCTATAATCTATACATTACGAATGAGCTTTCAGAATCATTACGATAGTCATTTTACAACCCGTGTATAATAGGTGTTGAATAATGAATCATTATTAAACAGGTTTGAAGTCATTATCAAACGGTTTGAAAAAAGTTGCTATAAATTATTCCATCCAACAAATCTCGCCCAGGATTCGAACCTGGGACCACCGCGTGGAAGGCGAGGAATTTCACCCCCACACCGATCTGGCGATGCGGAGAAGTAGTGAATAAATCCATATGATGTATTTTCTATGATGTTTCATATTCGATTTAGTTTGACAGATTGAAAAATATTTGAAACGTCAGTGTTGAAAAAATTGCGTCTCATAAATTGTAATTTTTCTTGAATTTATCATGGAAATCGAAAGTGATGAAGAAATGTTGTGTACTCCACCGGAAATAAGAGATGTTGCAAAAATTACAACATTGAACCTTTTGCCGGAAAAATCAAGAAATCTCTATCTAAAAGTATTTAACAACTTCATGGACTGGAGAGCAGCGAACAAAATCCAATCATTTTCTGAGGCAGTTTTATTGGCATATTTCTCGAAGTTATCAGTTCACTATAAACCATCAACATTATGGTCACATTATTCCATGCTGAAGACTACTCTCAACATAAATGAAGGCATCGATATCGAAAACTATAAAAAACTGCGTTCACTTTTGAAAAGGAAATCAGAAGGCTTTCGGCCGAAAAAGGCTAGAGTATTTTCTTGCCATGAAATCAAAAAATTTATTTCTGAAGCATGTGATGAAAAGTATCTTGCAATGAAGGTAAAGAACTAGCTATATTGAAGAAGTTTTTTGATTTATATTCATAAAATATTTTTCTTTGTTATTAGGTTACAATGATAATGGGAGTTATGGGTGCATGCCGAGCAAATGAATTGTATAACATGAAAATACAGGACATAAAAGACATTGGATGCCCAATACCAAAACAAAAATCAGTAGAAAATTCACTATTAATGAGGATTTTTACTCGATTTGCAAAAAATACATAGACCTACGTCCAGCACATGTAACTTCTGATGTATTTTTTTTGAACTATCAAAATGGAAAATGCACTTCACAAAGGATTGGTATAAACAAATTCACGAAAATGGGAAAGCAAATAGCTGAGTTTCTGAAGCTGCCAAATTGTAATGACTATTCTGGACATAGCTTCCGCAGATCTTCTGCAACTATACTCGTCGATGCTGGTGGGGATATAACAACAGTAAAGCGACACGGGGGCTGGAAATCTACGAATGTAGCCGAGGGATACATAGAAGATTCAATGAAAAACAAATTAGACACAGCTCAGAAAATATCCTCAACATCAACGCAACAACTGAAGTCCAAATTGGAAATTTGAATCAAATAGGAACGACCGATCAAAACATTGATTTATCTATAAATTCAATGCCTTCGTTAATTTTCAATAATTGTTCTGTTACTATTAATATAAATAAATAAATCCAAAATTATCCAATTCATTTTTATTAGGGTGAAAGAAATGAATGGAATCGATGTCAAGTGAAATTTTGACGTTTATCGTGAGCTTAGAATTTTCAGTGAACACTGAAAATTGTGTCAACGCTATTGATAACTATTGTCATTGTTGAAATTGCAGATGAATTCGAATTTCACCGAGGAAGTCGTGGACAAAGTATAGTATTCTTTTCGCACATAATTACTATTATTCACTGGGGTGAATTGTGACACTCGCCTGACGGCTCGTGTCGCAAACTTCACCCTCGTGAATAATAGTAATCATTATGTGCTCATCGAATAATATACTATTTATTTTGACGTCGGTCAATAAATATAATGAAATATCCAGCCCAATGAATTGAGAACTGGGGATTCAACTAATAGACTTTTCATTTTTACGTGGGATTATATCGATGTTTTTCAAAGCATCGCTAGTATTATTGTCAAACCCTTGAAACAATCTAGGTAGCTACTATTTTCATGGTTTCTGAACGTAAAAACCTTTGTCAGATTAATGATTTATGTCCGCAATTCAATGATTTCCAAGAGAACAATTTATCGGTTGGAAATTATGATTATCACGCAAATTTGTAGAAAATTGGTCAATTCATAAAAACTCAATAAAAATCAATTTCCGCTGGCATTCTATTCCGCTACTTAATGCACGCATTCAAATGTCATTGCTGAAGGAGTGATATTCGGATAATCGTTGAAATGAAAACTAAAAAAATTGTAACTTTCTGTAGTTTCGTTATAAATATAGTTTTAAGCCAGCCAATATTTGGTATGTAGATTTTCATATTCCTTATTTCGTAATATCGTTTCATCTATTCCGAGATATCAGTTCAAGGTGCGAAGAAAGATTCTGGAAAAATTAAGAAATTATCATTTTTTTCTAGATAACCTGACCCACTTGAGAATGAAGAGGTTTACTTGCGATGTCTTAAGCTTTTCTGCTGGTGGATTTCAGTTAAACGACTCACTTTGCGCATTGAACTGTATCAGACTTGGAAAATTAGGTGGTTATTGTGATAAGGGCACATGCTTCTGTAGAGGAAAAAATAATTAAAAGTTCTTTCAATGAATTGTTAGTTTTTTTCTCTCTATTCTCCTATCAGACATAAAAGCACAAATGCATATGGATCAAAGTGAACAATTCCAAGCAGCTTCAGCACTTAACGCTACGCTTACCGAGTAATCTCAGCACTCGGAACGCACACATGAAACGTCGATTGTACTTGGATATCCCTGATTCGGAAATTTTCATTTTGTGACATCCCTACACTACTTTATTTTCTATGGCTGAGGAAGATAGGATGAATTTTCACTTTTTGAAATTTGGGTTTGTTGACTTGCGAACTTATCTATAACTTTTTTATTAAGTTATTCGACTGTGAAAAAACGTACACATCTAAAGTGAAGATATTACACCATAAAATCTGTCGGATATGTCTTCTAGAGAAGAATGGTGCGCTGATAAATTATCAAAGTTACTGAAGGAAGAATTGAGAATTTCAACATTAAATGAAATAAAAGATCATCTAGAATCCTTGCCTACGGACGAGGTGAAGTCTACAGTTAACCTGTTGGATCTTCCATTAGTATTTGACTGTTTGAACGATACAAATACAGAACAAATAGATTTAGCCTGTAATGTGTTGTCATTATGTTTAGATAACTTGAGTATTGAGGAGAGTTCTTCGAAATATGGAACTCCACTGGAGAGAGCTCTGGCTCATCCATATCCTGCTGTTAAATTGATGGTTCTCAAAGAATTAGAAAGAGATGTTAAGAACGATGATATACTTATAGATCTATGTAAAAAATTTTCACTATTAGAATCTCTCGTGAAATGCTTGGGTTGTGAAGTTCTTGAGGTGGCAACAAAGGCTTCAAAGATAATAAAACTAATTGGATGTTCAGATATTGGTATCAGAAAGTTAACCTCCACAGATTTGATCAAAGTGTTTTTCGAAGTACAGAGCATAAGTGATGTGATCCGACTTAGGGTCTTCGAGGTTTTTGTCGAGATTTCAAAAGAATCAAAAACAAGTTTTCAATGTCTCAATGGAGTTGGGCTTATCTCACCCTTTTTAAACGATTTAGATTCCAACGATATTCTCTTCAAGATGAATATTATAGAAATTCTGTCCCAACTGGGTAGAACTGAATATGGCTTCGAATATTTGGAATCCAATGAGGTGTTATCAAAGCTTTGTTCTGTATTGAAAAGTGATGATTGCGTCGATCTACAATTGTGCGAGCCAGGTATTCTGAGATTTTTCGGAAACATCGGCTACTGTAAGCCGAATAAAATCGTAGAAAAATATTCGTATGTTTTAAAAAGAATGTTTGAGAATATAAATAGCTCGGATTTGAGTGTTGTGGGGGTTTCCCTTGATTCTGTGGGATACATTGCTTCGACTCCTAATGGAAAATTCGCTCTAGATACTTTGAGGATTGTGGAAAATGGATTATCTGTAATTTCCAAGAAGTTGGTGTCTTTTCCGACTGAGATAACTGTTCGGGCTTTGAAATGTATCGAATGTTTGCTGAGCACTGATGATGGCAATCTCCAAGCATCCTCCATCTCCCAGAAGTGGTTCCTTTCTTTAGGAGAGAACGCTATGACCAACATCGTGATGAAATACGCGAAGAATCCTTTCTTTGAACTCCGATTAGCAGGGTTGAACATAATTTTGGCTATTTCCAATCAAACGTGGGGCCAAGAGGTTATGAGGGACACACCAGGATTCATTGAGTTCCTTCTCGATCGAAGCGTAGAAACTCATAAGGAATGCAAGGACGTCAAATACGAAGTCGCCAAAGTACTCAGTACGAGTTCTGTTCTAGACTCTCAGACTGCGAAAAGGTTGAAAAATTATGTCAAGGAAGGAGCATTTTATGTCCAAGGTGTTTTGGAAGTGGCATTCGAGGAGAACAATTGAATATGAAATAATCTTTTTCTTAAGAATTTTCATATTAGATTGTAAATTTGTTCGTTTCTTGATACAATAAATTTATTTCTTTTCTCATTCACCAAAAAATTTGACTACGATTAATAAAGAAAGGAAAGAAATAAAGTACAACATAGTTGACAAGATATATTTGAATCCAACACAACTACACACTATTCCTGTAAAATATGGGTTCATTTTTGGAAAAAAAAATATGGTCCAGTCTAATATCAATTTAAAATTATTTCATTCGAAATTTAACGATAAAAACAAAAATCCACATTTCTACACAAATATTCATCCTCGTTTCGTATCAACTAGATTATCAATATTCATTTATATATATATATATTTAGTGGTTCCATGAAAAAATATCACACATTTTAGGTATTGTAATAATTTAAATATATACACACTTTTCACGATCTGAGGCATTCCTTTTTATCAGTACAATGATCATCTACCATATCTTAAATTGATAAAGTTCACAACATTAAAAAGCACAGATTTCCCAAGTAGAGTTTTCTAGTTGAATAATTTCATTTAAGGAAGTATATTTTATGCAAGGTTATCTTAATATTCCTATTTCACGTATTATTGGACCTAAGCAGACTTATAAGTTTTCGAAATCACATCTTGAAAACTCAACTTGGCAACTTTGACAAAAATATAAAAGGTTTATCTTAAGGGTGGATCATCATCTCCGTCTTGACCAATCATAAACTCGTCATAATTGGATCTCCTGAATGAATACACTTTATTTCTTACCCAACGAACTAGGCTGAATTTTTTCATGACAGCAACAACTACCAATATATTAATACAAAGAAATATCAAAACCAAAACAGCCCTAAAGATTGCAGCTTCATGGTTTATTTTATATCCCAAGTTATTTGGCCGAAATCTCTCTTCATTTTCAGTTTGTTTTGATTTGGCTATTATGCAGGAATTATCGGCAGCGCTGAAACCTGGGGCACACTGACAAGAATTTGTATTTTCATCACAAATCTCTGATTCTCCACACTGTTTACTTCTCAAATCATAAATGTTGCACTGATCTCCTACAATAATCAACTCAATAGTAATGAATATTGTGTTTAATATTGACTTACCTAAAAGTCCATGCACTGAATTATGAGAAAAGAGTAGGAGAAAATAAATTGTTAGTATGAATTGAAGCATTTCAAATATTATTTACGTTCAATTGAAGGTGGTTTTGTGTCGTTAGTCTCAATTAATTACTTCTACTAGATGTTAAAATTATCGAATGTGTTGCACTATTATTTATTCGCAGAATACGTACACATCGAATTGAATAATAGCTTCCATCTCCATGGCGAGGCACTTATTCAATTTATATTATTTGTATTCATTTAATTCTCTTCTTCCTACAGATAATTCAAAGATCAACCAAATCAAGAAGTGCTCTGTGGTCAATATGTCATTCAGTAATCTGTGAGTCAGAATTTGTCTATGATTCAGAGTACATAAATAAAAATTCAAACAAAGATTAGATAAGATCAAAGATTATAGAGGGCTCGTTCCACTTGACGACCACAATGCTCAAAATCGCTCAAAATTGGACGGCTAAAAGAGCATTTTGAGCGCTGTAATCGCCAAGTGGACCGCGCCCAGAAGAGATTGTCACTGATTTCGATCATGGAACGCACCTGAAATCTGAACAATCTTGACAAGACTTGATTAAACGTCATCCTAGTTTTCAAAACATTATTATAGGTTATATTTAATTTTTTAATAATATACAATGAAAAGAAAATGTATTTTCCTATAGGATGGCCAAAAGCACTGAGAATACCTGAAGTGAGTCAATTGAATCTTCAACAATTAAGTTGCAATAGAGATAGGGTATTGTTTTCGATATTAACTGGAGATAGTTTAGGTATATGGTTCTGTAAGGTAACTTCAAATGAGTTGTTCTCACAACGGTATCCTTATGCATTGAGTTTTAGCCATGTGTGCCGATTGTGTTTCATCAAAGAACTTCCAAATCTTTGGAAAAATTTGGGACAAATGTTTTAGCCGAATGGAAACCCGACTCAAGTATGATAGTCGTAGTGGTGAGCGTATCTTCAATTTGAGTAGAAAAACATTTTGTGTTTATATTCTCGTTATAGACATCGGAAGGACATTTACTTTTTTACAAAATCGGAGTGGTTTCTGATCAGAAAGGGCTTTACATGCAAACAGATTCCCCACAAGCCAATTTACGAAGAGACACTGCAGAACTGTTCATCAAGGAAGTGATTCCTTCGCTTTTTTTAGAATTGGTGAGATTCCCAAATGCGTGTAGATCCATGAACAAAGGTTTGTTTTGCAGTGCAATGAAGTTTTCGTTTGGGATGGCAAAATTACTGGAATTGTTTGCATAACAATGACTGAATTCATGATCTCCACATCGGAGGGGCATGTACTGAGGTATAGATGGGATGGAACGCAGTTTAGAGACTATAATTTAGACTTACGTAGAATTCCATTTTGTATCAATCAGCAAGTATCAAAGGGTAAGCAGAGAAAAAGTTGATTATCAAGAATAAATTTGTTTTTTTTTTTCAGCAATACCTATTGTTGAGGAAAACACTTATATTATAGATATTGATTACTCCCCTCTTGTGGGTGGATTTTCAATTGTTTTAAATGATGGTAGAGCAGCTTTTCTCACTGCTTCTTCTTTGAAATTCGATCCAAATGTAAGTTTTTTGATTCTTGAATAAAACAAGTATTTAATACTTTTCCTGATCTTATTTTCAGCAAGTACAAGGAATTTGGGCTCAAGGTATAGAAGATGCAACTTGTACTAGAATAAATCATAAATATAGACTGATTACATTCGGTAGAGCTAAGTAAGCAATAACAATCTCATATAAATACTTTTCTTAAGAGGTGCCTTTGAAAACTCGTATTCCTGTATGAAAATTATCAGTTTATTAACAAATTTGTCAATCAAGATGTATATTTTGAAACGTAACCTAAATTTTCAGCTAAGAACAACTATAACCTGAATTTTTTGCTAAGAAGAAACATAACCTAAATTTTTTGCTAAGAACAAACATAACCTAAATTTTTAGCTAAGAACAAACATAACCTAAATTTTTAGCTAAGAAGAAACATAACCTAAATTTTCAGCTAAGAACAAACATAACCTAAATTTTTAGCTAAGAACACACATAACCTAAATTTTTAGCTAAGAACAAACATAGGCTAAATTTTTAGATAAGAACAAACATAACCTAAATTTTTAGCTAAGAACAAACATAACCTAAATTTTTAGATAAGAACAAACATAACCTAAATTTTTAGCTAAGAACAAACATAACCTAAATTTTCAGCTAAGAACAAACATAATCTAAATTTTTAGCTAAGAACAAACAGAACCAAAATTTTTAGCTAAGAACAAACATAACCTAAATTTTTAGCTAAGAACAAACATAACCTATATTTTTAGCTAAGAACAAACATAACCCACATTTTTAGCTAACAAACATAATTTTGTCTTTTCAGATTCAAAATATAACTTTGTTAGATTTAAATTTGCCCATTCATATGTTTTTCTCTATATGGCTATAGATTTAAATTCACTCTTCATATTTTAGTTCTGAATGCATAGTGTACTATGTAGATGAAACTACTGGTGGTTTAGAAATATCCCATAATTGCCAATTGAGCACTAAAGACTACCCAGGTTATCCAGGTGAAATAAACAATATGCTGTGGACGCCAGATAGTTGCGCCCTGGTTGCCTCGTGGACTAAAGGTGGAATAGTTATATGGTCGACTTTCGGTGCTCTCCTTATGTGTTCTCTTGGATGGGATTACGGACTTAATGTGGATGTGCAAAAATCAAATCCGCTACAAATATTGTCCATGGTAAGGCTGGTCTTTCAGATATTCACCTATATTTGTTTTCAAAATGTATTGGCAGACATGTTTGAGGTGTTGGAACTGTCACTTATGACAGCTAAATTCAGTATTCTATGACATCTGTCACAAAAAATGATTTTCACAGGAATTTGCCGCAGAAGGTTATCAGCTCTGGTTTATCCAGAAAAAGGCTTTAGATAACTCCGTAGATGAGGATGGTTCGGATAAATTCGAGACTTCTTTGCTCCAATTGGATTTCGTCAAGAGTGCTCTTGCCGCTAATCCTTGTATGGTGAGTTGATTGCGGAATATCTAAAACGAATTATTATTATTTTTTTCAAATTGTTTGGACAAATAGGTCATCGATTTCCTCTTTTAGAGTCATCAGGGTCATCTGTATCTCCAAGGCGAAGACAAGTTATACGTCAATTCAGTGGATACGCTGTTGAAAATTTTCTCCGAGAAAACCAGTAAGGACGAAGGATTTCTCGGAGAATACGAGTCTTTAGCGGAGGGCAGGCAGTGGTTGATCATTTCTGTCCCTTCAGCTTACTCTGGAACAAATTGGCCTATAAGGGTGAGTATGCTTAACTCGTAAGATTCTATTGAAGGTCAGATGATGATAAATTTATGAACAATAGATTTTGACAGCTCATGGCGGCCATGTTTGTTTTCAGACATTTGACATACGAAGTCTGTTCAGGTATTTGACATCCAGTGTTGTTGTGAAGGTTATGTTGACAATACGTTTGTTCTTATTATTGCCACACTTGAAATGACTATTGCATATCCGATTTAAGGTTATGATAAGGGAAAGAAGTCGAGATAAGCAACCATAAAAATTTATATTGATTTATTTTTGGCAAATTTAAACTTTTATTGTGAAATTTTCATTTTACCCTGTTGAGAAGAGTTCACTGAATCTGTTTTAACGAAAAATATCCAAATTTTTTGCTGAATTCGGTATTAAAATAGTTATTTATGATATGACTCTTAAAAGTGACGGAGCGAATTGACCAATTTCACGAACAAAATAAAATCACTTTTAACACAAATACCAATCAATGTTTTTTGTAAACAGCCCTATTTTGATAATGAAATGGGCGAATTTGCAATGACGATAATGCATTTTAATATTCAAATAATAAAAAGGTTGTTGTGAATGGCAAACGTTGCCAACGTTATGATTACTAACAAATGAGAAAAAACGCTGTCATTTGAATTTAGTTCCTGTCCAATTTTCGTGTTCGGTTTTTAACTGCTTGATATGTTTGTCGAGACTCCAATTATTAATAAAAGTGTTAATTTGGTTGTTCCTCTGGATATTGAAGAGTCTGCAAGAAAAGCAAATCTGGAACTCCTACCTAAAAAATCTGTTCAGCAGTACGATATTGCATATAACAATTTCCTGGCCTGGTGTAAATTGAAAAGTGTAGAAGGGAACTTCATTGAAACTGCTCTCCTGGCATACTTAAAAGAAAAATCAAAAATATGGAGTTCATTAACTTTGTGGAGCAAATTTTCAATGATAAAGTCAAGCGCCCTTGTTAAAAATGGTTTGGATGTTTTGGATATTTTGAGGTAATAGCATATTTAAAACGGAAAAGTGAAGGATATCGTCCCAAAAAATCGAAAATTCTCACTCGTGACAAGTTGAAAAGTTTATAAAGGAGGCACCAGATGAGAAATACTTGATGGTTGAGGTTGCAACTATTTTCGGATTATTTGGAGCCTGTCGGCGTGAAGAATTGTGTAATTTTTCAGTGGAAGACATCGAAATAACAAATAAATCATTGGTTATACAACTTCCAAATACAAAAACGAAAGTCAGTCGTTCTTTCAGTATTATTGAGAAGTATGTAGATTATTTTCATAAGTACTTTGCACTGCGCCCTTCTGTCATCGAACATCGTCGTTTCTTCCTGAAATACATGAATAATAAATGCACTGCCAATCCAGTTTGTATTGAAAGATTTGGGAAAATTCCATCTTTTGTTGCCGAATTCCTGAAAATGCCAGAACCAAAGCAATAAACAGGACACTGTTTTCGAAGATCCTCCGCTTCATTGCTAGTAGAATCAGGAGCAAATATTACGGATATAAAGAAACATGGTGGATAGAAGTCTACGACGGTAGCCGAGGGCTATGTTGATCATTCCATTGCATATAGAAAAGTCATTGCTGAAAAAATTTCCCCAACCTCAACAGATTTTGGATCATCATCATCAAATATTGTACTTCCGGTTTCTACAAGTACTGATGGTGCTGAGGATTCTAATAATGTGTTGCCAAGCTCCCTTACGTCACAGGGATTAATGTTAGTAATTGTTTTAGTTTTACGATTAATATTATTGTTCATAAGTAATGATTGTTAAATATTGATAATAAAAATTTGCAATTGCTGAATTTTTCTCATCTGATTTCATCATAAGAAAATGGAGTGCTAAAAATATTTTTAACACTAATGTTAAAAATATTTTTAACACGCTTCCACGTAAACAATCAATTTTAACATTGTTTGCTGTCATTAAAAGTGTCACTTTTAGTGGCAGTTGTACAAAAACCAGTTTTTGATTTTAGTACTCGGCGATCGATACTAACGGTTCCAACATAGCTATAGCGGGCAGGACCGGCGTGGCCCACTATTCCCTACAAACGAGAAAATGGAAACTATTTGGCAACGAAACTCAGGAAAAGGATTTCGTGGTTACCGGAGGGTTGCTGTGGTGGAGAGATTACATGGTTATGGGCTGTTACAGCATAATAGAGAATGCGGATCAGCTCCGGTTCTATCCCAGGGATACGAAGTTGGACAACAAATTCGCGAAAATCATAGACGTGCCTTCGTCTGTGCTCCTCATAAACATACTCCAGGATAACATGATCACTTTCGGCACAGATAACCAAGTTTGCATTTGGCTGTTGAAACACCACGATACAGGTAATTATTCATCATTTAATACGAGCTGATGCGTTATATCGTAAAACCGCGTGAAATATGAAAAAAACATTGAAATAATGAATCTAAAACACTTCAGTCTTTTCCTGAGAACTTAATTTGGGTTTTCTCTCCCAGTCTCTGAAACAAAAAACAATTAGAAAAATTTTTTAAATAGTAGAAGAAAGGCCCCTGCGTAAAAAGTTGACCACTAATTTGTCAGGGGCCAAAACTTTACAAGAAGAAATTGTTGCCTAACAATGAACAAAAAGAAAACACTTTCAACTCTGAAGCGTAACGTTTCGGAGTCTAAATCGGACTCCTTCGTCAGACAATTTCTAGTTTTCATACAACTTCGTGGAATCGTGACAATATTTTGATTTTTTGATTGACATTTGTCAATATTTGATGAACATAGATCAATATTGATTACTAGATGTTGATATCGTTATTTTATTTCAATATTCCCTGAAACCAGTTCTTTTTTCAATAAATCCATCCAAATTCGATCTATTTCTACTGAACAATCGCGAGATTATTAGCCTCATCCAACAAAATACAAGCTGGCTCCTTGATTTTTCTTTTATAATCATCAGGTTCCGTCATTAGAATTTTTGTGCCATTCCAATCCATCATGTGATTGCCGGTATTGGAACATACATGATCTGCTATCTGCGATCTACTAATATCTCTATTTTTTATGTTATTTGTATGTTCACGTTTTCTAATTTCTAATGGTCTTGATGTTTATCCTGTATAAGATTTTCCACACATACAGGGAATATTGTAAATAAAATTTTTTGATTTTTGGTTCTCATTCAAAGGTTAAGTTTTTGTTAATGGGGATCGTAAATCATTTTTTGTTTGAAAACAGTTCTTATGTTCAATTTAGAACCAATTCTTTTAATTTTTTCTGAAAATACATGAACATAAGGAATTAAATTTATTAAAATTGGTTGTTCTTGACGGTTTGTTGTTGGTTCCTGATTGTTATTATCGTTTTGATGCAAAACTGTTCTCTCTAAATTTGAAATAGTTTTTTCTATGAAATTAGTTCGATATTGATTATCCTCAAGAATATCTTCAATGAAATTAATTTCGTCATTTCGTATTTCAGTTGTCGATTAAATTAATTGCGCTCTATCATAAAGTGTTTTTTTAATACTCATTTGATGATTAGAATGAAAATTTAGATATCGATTTGTGTGTGTCTTTTTTCTGAACACACTTGTTTTAAAATGATTTGGAAATTTTCTTATCGAAACATCTAAGAAGAAAAGTACATTTGTGAATTTTATTGTAGGTTCTTTATTATTGATATGATTGGTTCTAAATTCAACATTAGAACTGTTTTCAAAACAAAAAATGATTTACGATCTTTAACAAAAACTAAATCTTTGAATGAGAACCAAAAATCAAGAAATTGTATTTACAATATTCCTGTATTTGTGGAAAATCTTATACAGGAGAAACATCAAGACCATTAGACATCAGATAACGTGAACATAAGAATAACATAAAAAATAGAGATATTGGTAGATCGCAGAAAGCAGATCATGTGTGTTTCAATACCGGCAATCACATGATGGATTGGAATGGCACAAAAATTCTAATGACGGAACCTGATAATAATAAAAGAAAAATCAAGGAGTCAGCTTGTATTTTGTTGGCTGAGGCTGATAATCTCGCCAATTGTGCAGTAGGAATAGATCGAATTTGGATGGATTTATTGAAAAAAGAACTGGTTTCAGGGAATTTTGAAATAAAATAACGATATCAACATCTAGTAATCAATATTAATCTATGTTAATCATATATTGACAAATGTCAATCAAGAAATCAAAAAAATTGTCACGATTCTACGAAGTTGTATGAAAACTAGAAATTGTCTGACGAAGGAGTCTGATTTAGACTCTGAAACGTTACGCTTCAGAGTTCAAAGTGTTTTCTTTTTGTTCATTGTTAGGCTACAATTCGTTCTTGTGAAGTTTTGGCCGCTGACAAATTAGTGCTCAAATTTTTACGCTGGGGCCTTTTTTCTATTATTTAAAAATTTTTCTTATTGTTTCTTGTTTCAGAGACTGGGAGAGAAAACCAAAATTAAGTTTTCAGGAATATGCAAAGACCTCCCAGACAATAGAGAGTTATCGAAACGCAAATAGAGTCCTAACTTAAATAAAGTTTCCCTTATTTTGACATTTACTCTTGCGCATTCGCAAAAGATTTCAATACGGGACTCCTGTATTCAACTTAAATAAAGGACAGCCGTATTTAAATGAAAGATCCCTAATTTTGACAGTTCTCGCAATCTTCTAGGTTAAACAGCTTCTCACAACTGTCAAAATTAAGGAAATGTCATTATAAAGTTGTTAAGAAATAAATCGTTTCGATAGGTCAAATATCCAACTAACGTTAAGGGATCTTTTATTACAGGATCCTTTAATAAAGTGGGGTCTGTATTTGTGTTTCGATAACTCTCTAATATTTCAATAGATAACTTCGGTCTTAACACTGTTGCCAGTTTTATTTCTTTTTCCCGGTTTTGTAACCTTTTTTGACATTTTTCTTGCTTTGTTTTTTGAGCCGGTAAAGTCGAGATTTCGAGAGTGCAGCTTATCGACATTTCCTCCCTTGCCCCCCATTCTGCTTGCATCGCTTCCATCACGCTGACCTCGCTGAGGACTGAAATCGGAAGAGGCCAACAGAAGTACGCCGAAAGTATGGTGGTCAATGTGAGCGGCCGGCTTCTGCTTGTGCAGAGAGAGATTTCCAGCGAGAACAGGTACACCTGTTCCATGCCCACTGTCCTTGCGAGTTGCGTGGAAAACGTCTGGGTTCCGGCTAGAATGCAGCAAGATAAGGTAATTCCGAATGCGATATTATAGACAGACAGGGTGACACAGAATCATGGTACACCCCCATATTCTCCCTTGTTTCTGAAGCTATATTTCTGAAATTTGGAACATTGAATATACTCACTATAGGGCACTTTTTGACATATTTAGAAAAAAAATCCAATTTCCGATTTTTCCGGAAATGACATCAACTTTGGATTGAACCGAGAAGATACTTAAACTTGTCTAAACTCCATTATCGTGTTCGTATTGGTTATACAGAAAAATAGTTGATATGGATGGATACCCCACCGATGGTACTTTCGAATGACGTCGAATGCTACCATTTGACAAAACGGAGTTTCGAGTGAAAAAAGGTTTTGGTTTGCTCTTTTGGCACGTATTTCGAACCACGTTACTTTTTAAATCGAAATAACTATAGTGTAGCATTATTTTGATTATTTGGAATAATTTTAGGGAGTTCATGGCTCTCTAGATCGAAAAATAAAATGGGCGTTCTGACGAATGAAATATCAACTATGAGGTATCATTAGATTGAGAAAATTATAGAGATTTCAAAAATGTAATAATATACCGGGTGTCTCATTTGAAAATCGAAAGTTGATGTGATTTCCGGAAAAACCAGCAGTTGGATTTTTTTCTGAATATGTCAAAAAGTGCCCTATAGTGAGTATATTCAATGTTCCAAATTTCAGAAATATAGCTACAGAAACAAGGGAGAATATTGGGGTGTACCATGATTCTGTGTCACCCTGTATACCTATTAAACCCTATACTTTTAACGTGAAAATAAAATTGATGCAATCAAGTTTCCATGTCAGTTGACCCATAAAACAATCTGCGCATGCGCAAACTCAGAATATGTCAAATAGAGAAAAAGTGAGGTTACTTTTTTACATCTGTAAAATATATTTGACAAGTGAATATAACTATTTGGAAATATTCGAGGTTAAGTTTTCGCGCATGTGCAGTGCATAGCTGGGGACAATTGTACCACGTGATCGCTGCTTCAAAAGAATGCAGGTAAACGGGCCAATGCTAGAGGTATAGGAGTTTATACGTATATGATTATAGAGTATCTTAAGTTAATTTTGAGTTTTTGGGGCGTGGTAACTTCTGAAAGTTACCAATGGGTGGTTCGGATTTTGACAGATTCTGGCCGCCATCTTTGTTTTCAGAAATTTGACGTTTGAAGCCTGTTTTCAACACGAGAAGGTTTGCTCAGCTACGTCGTGAATAGAAGCAAAATTATTGTAACTCTATGCAGGGTGTCCCACGGGGTACTTTACATACTCCTACCATTAATAGGGTCGACCGTCAGCATCACAAAATGGCCACTTATAAATGTCTCCTATCTTTCCTTGCCAATATACAGGATGTTTTATTCGTTCTGACCGCAATTTCAATCGACTATATTTCTGGTACCGAAAAACAGAATTTAATGATTTTTTCAGTGTTTGGAACTCTTGTCAGCATCTATTGGATTAAGTATTCAGAATATCGTATTTCCAGTGCCGTACTCAGAAAAATCAATTTTGACTGCTGATGTGAAAGTGACCACCCTATAGGCCTATTTCTGATTTTTTTTACATTAATTCGAAATGCATAAACACATGAACATAATTCAAATTTTTGTCACACCCCTGAACGTTTCATGGTGATCTAACAGATCTAAAAAGTTGGGAATTTGTCGAAAATGTTAACTTGCATCTTCATTCTGAAGATCATGTTCATTGAATGTACTCATAAAATTACAAAATTTTGAATTTGTAATAGTGAGGAAATCAGTTTGTCACTAATCTGCGTATTTGTAGAGCTCAGGTACGTATCTACCTTTTAATAGATTTATAGTTGCTTTTGCAACCGGGCCCTGCACAAGTACGAGGCATAGTACTCAAATCGAAGATTTCCAAATGAAATTTTAATAAATATCAAAATGAAAAACCTTCTTGCTGATAATTCTTCCAGATTTGAATACTCAAATTCGAAAAATTCAATATAGAATCCGATACCCACTGATCTTGCAACTGCAACACTTATTTCCACTTCATTTATTGATTAAAAAACCAATCACACACACAGCGAAAAAACACAAACCTTTTTACATGATTTAATTCATGGATAATTAAATTTTTCCTCTACAGTGATAATATTATTGAACACGTTTTATTTATATTCTCATATCAAAAGTTTATTCTTTTCTTGGCCTGTATTACTCGCAGGAGCACCAAGGCAACTCTGCTATTTTTCATTCTTTCCTCCATTAGGTCCACTTGACTGAAGCGTTGTGGCTCTTTTGTGGATCACACGGTATGAGGGTATGGTTACCACTCTACCCCAGAGATAAGGACAAAGGGCATTCATTCATGTCGAAAAGGATAATGTTACCCTTCCACTTGAAGATATACCCGTTAGGTAAACACAAGCGAATTGAGTTGAGTTCTTTGAAATAATTGAAATTCTTATGCAGCAATATTGTTTGAAGACGCCATCATACTGGGGGTGGAAAATGACACCGTCCTTTATTTGTCTGATGCAACGACTCCTTTCTCCTTGCCTTTCAGCGTCCTCGAAAGAACTGTAAGATTGACTCAGAGTTTTCGTGTGTATATTTTAATTTATGTTCGATGTGATTTTCATTAGAGCCAGGTTTACCTTCATCAAATACTGAGGCAGTTGATCAGGAGGAACTTGGGGTACCACGCTTGGGAGATAGCTAGGAGCTGCATGAGTTTGCCATATTTCCCACATTCCCTGGAACTTTTACTACACGAGGTAAGTAAACACAATTTGCAGCAAGATAAGGTCATTCTGAATGCGATATCATCAAGTAGCATTAGTTAATGAAACGTATTTTAGTTTTTGGGGCGTGGTTACTTCTGAAAGTAACCAATAAGGTTGTTGGGTTTTGACAGATCCTGGCCGCCATCTTTGTTTTCAGAAATTTGACGTTTGAAGCAACATGAATACGAATAGGTTATGAAAAGAAGCAAAATTATAGTGGAATACGACCTACTAAATCTAACAGGCCGGAAGGTTAGACGTTGCCATTGTTATTATCGGGGTGACAAGTAGCACGAGTAGATATAGACAGTATACAGATTTCTCCTGCAATTCGCACTGTTTTCAAAATAATTTCGAATTTATTTCAATTCACAATCAAATAAAGAACTGTAGGGAGGGAAACAAAACAGCATTTCGTTTATCTGCGAATAATTTCTTAATATTTTTATCGCAAATAATCCAGAACTCACCACGAGGAGGTAGCTGTTGTATTGAGTTCCACAAAATCACAATCAGAATGGAAATTATTCTACTTTCTGAAGCAAATAAAATAGGTGAATGAACATCGAAAGAGAAAAAAAATGTATTATTTCGCTATCGAAAATGATTACATTCTGACTGCTGATCTTTAAACTCAAAATAAATCCTAGAGAACAGAAATTCAACAAGAATAAGCTCTGAATGAATAAAAACTATGAATTCAATCCTAAAAAAGGATATATGAAACTAAAAATAAACTCTGAAAAAATAAAAACAATTCTGATAACTAACGGCTAAAAGTTAGTAATTTCCTGTCGGAAAGAGCAGTTCTTGGGATTCACTAACCATTATAGAATAATCATTAAGGAAGATATTACTCAAAATTTGCTCAAGACAATTTCAGAAGGCTGCTGACATAGTGAAAATTTGTTGTGATAAACATCTCAAGTACGCTGGAAAATTGTCATAAATAAACATTTCAAAAACGTTATATTGTAGAATTGAACAAAGTAATTTTCTTTAACGTTGGAAAAGAAGTGGGAGATGCCTTGTCTTTGAAATGACTACAAAAGTCTGAAAATCTGACGTTGTTTGTCCCAATCGAAGTAAAAATTGTCATAATGGACCACTAATTTTTGTCTCTGTTCCTCAGGGTCAGTTCTTTTTGGGGTAATTGAAGACGTCATGTAACTCGGATGATTTGGAATAATTGAAGGGAATGCATCTCAGTTAATTTAGGAATTTTTCGCGGTATATTTATAACTGAACCTTAGGCGGTTGGATGAGAGTTATTTTTCATGATATGAGAATCTACAAAATGTTTTATGCAAACTACACTGTCTTCGTGGATTTTAAAACTACTTTCTCTATGAATTGCGTTAAGTCATTTTCTTCTCCTCGCGGAATCTTTCGGAAATCTAAATACGGACCCTTTCTTTTTTCATTAGTAGATTTATAGTTGCTTTTGCAACCGGGCCCTGCACAAGTACGAGGCATAGTACTCAAATCGAAGATTTCCAAATGAAATTTCAATAAATATCAAAATGAAAAATCTTCCTGCTGATCTTCCTTCAGATATGAACACTTAAATTCGAAAAATTCAATATGGAATCCGATACCCACTGATCTTGCAACTGTTACACTTATTTTCACTTTATTATTTATTGATTAAAAAACCAATCACACGCACACAGCGAAAAAACACAAACCTTTTTACATGATTTCCGGTCGAATTTATGATGCGAATACATTTAAGCTTCCACCTTTCACTCAGAATTGCAACCTGCAACTGAGTCAGGACCCCAACCCTCTGTGAACACTCCGGCAACGTCGCATTCTGGCCTGTTAAATATCGTAGGCCGCGAGTGGGCCTATAAATGAGGGGGAAGTAATTGTTTATTTCTTCTTTCATTCAATTATACATTCACAAATAATTATGCGAAAAGTCACCGACAGATGTCTCATCTAAAAGATATGCTCAGCGCCTCCTATGTTGAGTTCTAAGAATCTCGCACCATATTTTGACGGATAACTGTAATATCAATTTTCAGGTGTTAGAGGAGGAAGCTACGAGCAAAGAGCCTATTCCAGATGCCCAGTTACCTAGTGTTATCGAGTTCATCATGGAGTTTCCAGTCTATCTGCAGACGGTAGTTCAGTGCGCGAGAAAAACGGAAATTGCGCTGTGGCCTTACTTGTTCTCCGCCGCTGGCAAACCTAAAGACCTGTTCCAAGAGTGCATGGCCAAGGGAGAATTGGACACTGCTGCATCTTATCTCATCATCCTGCAGGTAGAATTTTTTTTTAAACCGTTGAAACAAAGTGTGTCAGAAGAAAGTTTGTGTTATTATTATTTTGTCTTCAACCAGTTCACACTCCTCTTCAGAGAAGAGGAGAAATATTTCTTAGATATCAGAAGGATTAAGCTGCTGTGGAGCCCTTTCGAGGGGTCTTCAGGTTCATGGTTTTCTGAAGGATTTTTAGAGTAACAAACTGACGCTGTGGCTAGTCCATGGAATAAAGAAGCAAAGGAAGGGGTAATATTGAAATATGATGGCGTCCGTGATTACCAATATGGCTGCCAATTGTTTTCGGTTTGCAGTGGCGTCACATAAATTTTCATTACGAGAAAGAAATAATGGTACAAACGTCTATTAGGCTGAAGAATCTAGGGCATAGGCTCTGAATAGTTGTTTTTTATTATCATTTCCAGATTGAGTCCCCTTTGTGAAATATTTTTTTTTTGGAGTTTACAGGAATTTTGGAACACATTTCACGTAAATCGAATGTAGGGATTGTAATCTCAAGAAAATTGGAATCACAATACTTCCTATTTGATATCAAAGATTTATACGGCACCAATTATCACTAATTAAGCACTAAATATTTGCATAGTTTCAGAATTAGTGCTTCCACTTTTTCGCTTACTTCACGATTGACAAAAAAAAAACACTCGATCACGTACTTTGAAACTGAAAATGATATCACAGCCGTTTCTACGGCACTAATTGGGCACTAATTATTGCAACAAAAATTTTCACGAAATTCCAATATGTTGGTATGTTTTTCTTTTGGTGCCAAAAGCACTATTAGGCACTAATTAAGCACTAAATATTGGTATATCATTTTCACGGAAATCCTAAACTTTTGGTGCTGAACGTGAAGTCAGCATTGTCAATTTCTCAAAAACTAGAATGGTGCTGTCAATGATTTATAGAGCACTAATAGGCACTAATTAGGCACTAATTAGGCACTAAATATTTGACATAATTTCAGAATGAGTGCTTTCACTTTTTCGCTAACTTCACGCTTGCCCAAAAAAAAACCACTCGATTACTTTGAAACTAAAAATGATATCACAGCCGTTTTAACGGAGCTAATAGGAACTAATTATTGCAACGAAAAATTTCACGAAATTCAAATATGTTGGTACGTTTTTCCTTTGGTTCCAAAGGCACTAATGGGCACTAATTAAGCACCAAATATTGGTATATCATTTTCATGGGAATCCGAAAGGTTTGGTGCTTAGCGTGAAGTCAGCACCAACACCTCCAATTGTCTATTTCTCAACGACTAGAATGGTGCTATCAATGATTTATACGGCACTAATAGGCACTAAATATTTGACATAGTTCCAGAATTAGTGCTTCCACACTTCACGCTTGCCCAAAAAAAAACCTCGATTACTTTGAAACTAAAAATGATATCGCAGCCGTTTTAACGGCACTAATGGGCACTAATTATTGCAACAAAAATTTTCACGAAATTCCAATATCTCGGTATGTTTCTCCTTCGGTTCCAAAAGCAATAATAAGCACTTATGCACTGAATATTGATATATCATTTTCATGGAAATCCGAAATTTTTGGTGCTGAGGATGAGTCAGCACCAAAACCTCCAATTGTCTATTTCTCAACGACTAGAATGGTGCTGTCAATGATTTATACGGCACTAATAGGCACTAATTAGGCACTAAATATTTGACATAGTTCCAGAATTAGTGCTTCCAAACTTCACGCTTGCCCAAAAAAAAACCTCGATTACTTTGAAACTAAAAATGATATCGCAGCCGTTTTAACGGCACTAATAGGCACTAATTATTGCAACAAAAATTTTCACCAAATTCCAATATCTCGGTATGTGCCACTAATAGGCACTAATGCACTGAATATTGATATATTATTTTCATGGAAATCCGCTATGAGATTTTCAAGATGTTCCGACGATTTCAGAACCTGGAGACCTCTTCGGTGAGCCGCCAATACGCCACCCTGCTCCTGAACACCGCCCTGGAGAGGTCCAAATGGGAAATAGCGAAAGATCTAGTCAGGTTCCTCAGAGCGATCGGTACGTCCGAAAACTCGAATAGTCGCCGTTGTAACTATGTCAGTTTCCAGATCCCAACGATGCCGAGTCTCCGAGGAATTCCTTCATCCTGCCCGCCAAGTTGGGTCTGCCGCCCCAAACGCCTCCGGTCGCCGCCAACGCCGAAGACATTTCGCTGGTTTTGGGCAGTGTGCAAGGTCCCAGAGTGCGCAGTTTCAGCACTACGGTATCCCCTAAATTGTCCGTCAATAACGTGTCTAACGTGAATTCCATATCGGAGACTCTGCCGGGTATAAGGAAGAAGTCGGTTCCGAGCTCTGGAGAAGTTAAGAGTGAAATAAGGTAGGTAGATCCTTCTTTTCATCAGTTGTACCTTTTTTTTGTACAAGGTGTTTTTTTGTTCCAGGGTTCCTGGAAGTTCAACTGCAGAAGAATTTTTCATCGACGTGATACTTCAAAAGCACGCGAGGAGGTTGCTTTCTGGTCAACATCTCATAGATTTGGGATATTTCGCTGCTCACTTGGATTTCCATTTGGTCACCTGGTTGGCGAAGGAAAGAGATCGAGCGGCGAAGATCGACGACTTTGTGGCAGCCTTTAAAAAGTTACATTACGACTTCGAATGGCCTTATCCGAGTGTCGTTATCGCTCCTAACGATAATATATCAGGTGAGTTGAACTTATTTTCGAAGAAAGGGTGTTGCAATAGATTCGACAGATTTGACTTTAGCTTAAACGTCAATTATTTTTGAGGTTAGGTTTTTGTTTTGACAGCTTAAGTGTTTACGAATTAAATCGTGAATTAGTTGATCATTAATCAATCTGGTTAACTACGGATATGAGCGTTCAAAAAAAGGTCATTTTCTCTTAAACTATGATGCCCATTTTCATCTCTTTGGCTGTGGACGTTCGCAGAATATGGGCTGATAAAATTCATGGACCAATGTCGAAACAAATAGAAACCTTACGTTGTGCAATTTTTAATTGGTGGTGAAATTAATAGAACGGAATAACTAAAACAACGCATTTACTCCTTTTATCTATTTTACTATTTTATCTATGTTTCATCCAAAAATTTCAAGTTTCAATAGCTCCTTCTGGTTTTCTTCAATTTCTTCGTCAGATAGCTGAAAGTTTTTGATTCTTTCAATAATTATGTCCAGATCATTGGAGATTTTTTGATGAAATTGGAACCGTATTCTCTGAATGAATATTTCAATTCATATTAAAAATGTTTCAAGGTTTGACGTCACTCTTTTGCACTTTATGTAATACTAGCTGACCCGGCAGACTTTGTACTGCCTCAATCGATAAAATATTTGAAAAAAAAATTCCCTCTTTACCTCTTAAATAAAGAGAATTCTTTTGATGTATGAAAAACAATGTACATACCTATTTCAATGCAATTAAATTTTTTGTATATTTTGTAATTTTTTGTATCCCACCTAATATATTTCCTTCTTAACTCTTTCAAGTACGGCGGTTCAAATTTTGAACCACACTTTTTCAGTATCGTTCGGGACGCCGGTTTAAAATTTGAACCACCCTATATTACGCCTAATACGAAATAGGGACACGGGTTTAAATTATACACCGCTATTGCAGGCCCTTTATTGGGTTATATAGAGTCATGTGAAAGCATTCGTTTCGACTGGTATCGGTTTTTTACTCAAGAAATGTCGTGTTTTCAACATTATGTTAGGGACAGCGCGCGCTCGATAGCTGTCAGTGTGTACCGATAGGGCTTTTCTCGCGCTGGAATTCCCGTACCGGAAAGAGTTAAAAAAAACCAATGGTTAGTACAACTTTATTCATCTATAAGGCGAAACAAAGTTCGCCGGGTTAGCTACCTCATCTAATTGCCAATTGCCACAATTTGTCCCACCACTAGATCCCCTAGGATCTTTAGTTTCTGGGATAGGAAATGATTCTAAACACTTTTTGGCCATTATACCATAATTGTTTATTATAATATTAAAGTTGCTTTTTTATTTATCGATTGAGGGAGGCAGTACGAAGTCTGCCGGGTCAGCTAGTTTCACAATGCATGTCCACACAATACTGCCGCAACAATCGACGAAATCTCAGCAAATAGTTTTCAGCATTTTAACGAACCATTAAACGAAATGATTAATAATTCATCGAGCTCACTTTCTTGGCCTAAAATCAAATAATTCAAATTTGTATTAAGTAGACATTTTAAATTTTAACAAAGGTACTCACCAATCAATGGATTTATCATCTTGATATTGAAGTAATATCCATCATCACCTCTCCAAAACATTAGCAGGTATTGTAGAGCATCGTATGAACGGTGTGTTTTATATATTCGTTGCAATTCTCCAGTATTGCGACGCGTAGAACAATATCACGCGTTTCCAAGTTTCACCTACAATCACAATTGCCATTTCGTCTATTGTAGGGGCGTTGAATTGGCGTCATGTGCTCGAACAGGTCGTTTATCTGCTCTAATCACAACCTTGGGATCGTCACTTGGCATACGTTCCAAAGCAGTTTTAAACAATCGAACCAATGCATGATGTTCATAAGGTAGTTGCTGCAGATCTTGAAAAATTATTCTTCTCACATCTGCATTAATTGATTGACGTTGATCATCCATATTGCCTATATGAAGTAAATTTGGTGGAATTTATGATGTGCTTCTTCAAGTGGTTGTAATGATCCAATTCGATGGTGAATCTGGGCTTGGATCTAAATAGCAGAAAGGGAAGACAAAATAAGTGATTTGAAATCATTATTTTTTTTCTATTTCATCAAATTTTTCAGAGTTTTAATGTATTTTATGTTAACCCCGTCGTAGAAGCATCCAACAAAAAATCTTTCATAACAAAGAGTTTATCGAATCTTGAGTTATAAATGGTGTAATCAACAAAATGGCCGACTCAGTTTTATATATTAAGATTTAAAGTTTCAACAGCTCCTTCTGAAACATAGATGAATTCAAAATAGTAATAATCGAAATGAATACCATTTTCAATTCCCAGGCTCAGAGATCTTTTGTCATGAGGTTGGAGAAATGATATTAGATTTTGTCACTGAGATGGGAGATATAACGGTTTCGGCCTTGTTTGGCCACATCAGTATCCCATACATCTCAGGAACAAAATCTTCATAAAAACTTCGATATTTGAAGCAATTAGTTGTGAAGTACTGGGTAAAATATTACAAAGTACTAAGGTGGTTATATCCAATTGGGTCAAAATGAAGTTTCACATCTCCAATCAAATGGCAAAAAAGTAATCAGTACTTCCTCTTTCACTGAATGAGATTTCAGCAGTGGCTCTATTCAGGGCCCGCTTGCTAGTTTCTCAAAGTGATGTAAAAAGCGCAAATCTTTTTGCGACTGTGAATCCAAGTGTTTTTAAGAATTTTTCTTTTTCTTAAAGCTCCTTCTGGTTTTCTTCAATTTCTTCGTCAGATAGTATATTTACCTCATCAGCTAGAAGTTTTTGATTCTGTCAATAATTATGTCCAGAACATTGAAGATTTTTTGATGAAATTGGAACCATATTCTCTGAATGAATATTTCAATCCATATTTAAATTGTTTCAAGGTTTGACGTCACTCTTTTGCACTTCATGTAGTATAGATTGCAATATGAAATGAATGATTCATTTATTTATTATGTTCCAGCACCTCAGTCCCCATCAGATAGCGTGAATTCTAACATCGAGGACTACTTGAAGGCACTAAAACTAGACGTCGACCATTACTTGAACGTTTCAAGCAGAGTGGGGGACAGCGGTTACATGAGCTTCCAAGGTCAACCCTACACCGGCCTAGCTGGGCAACTGAGCAAGAACGAAGCGTCAAGCCAGACAATAGGTAGTGTTCATGTTCAGAAAATCGATGCACAGCTGAATTTATCAATGAGAATAATTACTGGAACCATCCGATCTACACCTATCCAATGCCTACTAGTGCTATCAAATATAGTTCCTCCCCATATTCGAAGACAGTCTGCAACTTGGAATTCTTGGAATAAATTCAATTTATTTCCGGATTCTTTTCCGATACTTTCCTACGTTCCAGAATATAGAATTCCAAGACTGAAATCCCGTAAACCTATTTGGTCGAATAACATTCTGAATTCGAACTTCAGCTACAAGGAAATCTGGAAATCCGAATGAGATGCATGTTCTTTATCTAATATAATTCTAATATCTGATCCATCGAATAAAGTTCCTGGTTTTAACCTTCCAAGGAGAATATGGTCCCTTCTTAATCGAATAAGAACAGGTCATGGTCGTACCAATAGCATGCCTTTCAAGGGGAATTCAGTTTATAGTTCTAATTGTGAATGTGGTGAATCAGAGGAAACAGTTGAACACCTAATTAATAATTGTTCGATTTATAAATTTCGAGATGGCATTAGAGCCATACACAATGTATTAAATTCATTTTTGCAATGGGTTGAAAATTTCAGATCAATTTGATGAGGTATAAATTGTATTCCCTTGCTGTTCTGTCTTCTTTAATTTTCAGGTTGGAGTTTGTGTTTGGAAATCCTTCCTCTAAAGAGCCGTTCCGATAATCGTGATGTCCTTTATATAAAATATTCAGATACAACAATTTTATTTTATTTTTTTACGGGGAGACAGGTTTTTTCGGCTGAGGTTTTTTCCACTGCCTCCATAGTATCGTATGATACTAGTGATGATAGTATCGTATGATACTATAGTATCATACGAAGAATGTTATGGTACCCTTTTCTTTTTTTTTACCCCAGCTTAGGTACTTTTTGTTTCAACATTTATTGTATTTTTTTAGCTCTCTAATTCATAAGAATATACAGGGTGTACCAAGTTCGACGGCCTATTAGGCGTTTCTGGAGAACTGGACCTATTTGAAATCTAAAAATTGGGATTATATCATTGTTTGACATCATCTACCGATCTAAAATATTCTTGGAGCCTGACCACTTTCAGTTATACAGGGAGTGAAAAAAAAAATTGCAAAAAATTTTTTTTCTGTTTTTTTGTTCTCGAATTTGATAGAGTATGCAATTCTGAATACATTCGTACTCAAATCGTTGCATTCGCCGAAATACTTTCCAAAATATTGAGAAAAAACTGAAGAAAAAAGGGAGATAAGTGTATTCGGTATTATGTTTGTTATTCCTAACCTAGATATTGTAAGCACAAACTAGGTCCAGTTCTCCAGAAACTCCTAATAGGCCGTCGAACTTGGTACACCCTGTATACATATATATTTATATGTAGGGGAATTAAGGGAATTCGACTGATATGAGGTTTCAAGATTACTCTTCATTCATCACCGAGCTTTCGGAACTATTTTGTTCCTTCTTCAGGGTCACTACAAATATTTACAATTCAGTTAAAATACACACCAATACAAAATTTCAAAACAATTACTTACAGAATCTGAGGTTATTATCCCATGTTCAAATAAGTTTATTCATTTCAAATCTGAGCATCCAATAAGCATGAAGATAAATTGCATCAAAGAAATGAAAAACAGAATCCAGAGAATCTGCCACCCAGATTTTGTGGATAATAACATCAAGAAGTTACACAGGATCTTTCAGGAGAATTCATACCCAAAACAAATGCTAAACAAGTTTTTATATGAAACGAATTCAATCTCCATACAAGAACCTCAACCAAGGCCACGACTGAATGAGAACATGAATGGACTTAACTCTACAATGAAATATGGCAGCCTTCCAAATCTAGGAAATCTAACAAACAAAATAAAAAATTGCTTTAAAGAAGAAAAAGTAAAGATAGCCACCTACAACACGAGAACTATCAAGAATTTATATAGCAAGTTGAAGGATCCGATACCAACACCACTAAAATCAAATGTAATTTATAAAGTCAATTGTTCAGAATATGACAGCACATATGTAGGGCAGACATCACAGTAGTTAAAGAATCGATTAACTCTACACAAAAGTGATATCCGAACAATGAACAATCGATGTGCGTTTGCCAAACACTCTATAGATAAAAATCACAAAATCGATTTTGATAGTGTGGAAGTGCTGTGCACACAAAATAAATATAACAAAAGACTCCTCCTAGAAATGATAAATATTAAAAAACAAATGAACCCTATAAATAAGAAAACCGATGTTCAAAAACTGAGTAATGTATACACATATTTATTAACATATCTAAACCACAAAAAAGAAGATTTCCACAATGGTCCTGTGGACGAATCATAAAAATTTCAGAATTTTACCGTGAAAAGTGATTGACAAATGTCGATGACATTAATACTCTATCTTTTACACATCTAAATCGTATTTTTACATAAGTTAATGAAAGTTTTATTTTGGGATAATAACCTCAGATTCTGTAAGTAATTGTTTTGAAATTTTGTATTGTTGTGTATTTTAACTGAATTGTAAATATTTGTAGTGACCCTGAAGAAGGAACAGAATAGTTCCGAAAGCTCGGTGATGAATAAAGAGTAATCTTGAACCCTCATATCAGTCGAATTCCCTTAATTTCTCTACATATTGATAGTACGACTGTGAATTTAAATACACATATATATTTATATATAGGTACGGAAATCGAGGAGATGGACAACGTGGCCAGCGACCAGGAGACCCACGAGGAAGACGTCCACTCCGCCAAAATTCAGATAGAGAACCAACAACCGATACCGCCCCGATCTCTCTCCTTGCCTAAGAACGACCTCTTCAGCGCCACCTTGAATCTGAGGCAGAAGACGACGGAGTTCCCGTCCCACGTTGCCGGATCGACGACCAGCCTTGCCAGTTCTACGCTGGGGGACGACAAAGACTTGTCGGATTCGTTCAGCACGGAAAATTGGGAGATTCCGTCGTCGCAGATCTTGGAACACCTCGCCAAGTCGGGCGGTAGGGGGAACCACAAGTCTGAGGTGCAGTTGAGGTTAGGATTTTGGGTTATTTCAGGGTTACGCACCAGAGGATGGTTTTCTCAACTTGATCAATTATTGGTGACAGGGCGTATATTTCTAAATCATACTATGGTAACAAGGTTTTTTCGAAATTATACCACCAGAGACAACAAATGAGACGCACAACTCCCCCACTAAATTTCATCCAAGGTTTTGTATCCTTGAACCTATGCGGAGATGGCGCTAGGGCCGCGTTTAGCGCGGAAATTTCGAATTATTCATTTCTGTTTTATTACTGTTTTTATGCATTGGAGCGATTTCGCGCAACCATAAACTAAGCTGAAATTTTTGCCATGTGAATTATTTCGCTAATAATATAATACTACTTATAAATGATTGATTTATTGTAATTAAATCTCAATCAACTTACATATGAAACAACAACTAATACATTTACGGTTTAGTCCCACCACCATAAAAACTATAACTTTCCTGGCAGTGCATTTTTTCACTTTTTTCCTTACCAAAATCCTCAAAGCCAATAAATTTTCTCTGGCCCTTATCATAATATAGGTTTTCTTTTATGTCCATCTCATCAAAGATCAACACGCAACAGCGATCAATATCCTCTTTGATATTTTCATATATGCGTTCAAAAATATTTCTATTTATGCCAGGATTCAACGGCATTTTTTTTGAGCAAGCTCAAAACGGTGTTGTTATTTGATCTAGGACTTTTCTCTAATAATAATGGCGACATAATTTCGTTGTCTGAGGTCCATCTTCTGCCTCTTGTACCCTTTACTTTGGAACATCTCAATTGCGACATCATGAAGTTCCAGGTTGTTTTAGGCATGTTTTTGTACAAACTTTGAACCTCTGGGGTATCAGACAACTCGAAAATACTCCTCAAAGTCCTAGATTTTTCCCTACACCTACACTGTTTTTTGAGCTTGGGTAAGTGGTCTTTCTTTTTGCTGAATAATCTTTAACGATTTCTTCTTCCTTGGTGATGTGTTACTTCTTCTTCTCAAGGTACCATCTCCATTCAATGAAGGTTGGACACAATCTCGGCAAGAAAGTGTTACTAATGGATAAAATTTCTATGTTTCTGAAAATTCCGCCTTCTTGTTTGGGTGTCTGTTCCAACTGTACGTTATGAGAGAATATCTCTGCAAATGAAAACAAAGTGAACTTGAATTTTGATATACAAATAGAGAGAACGTTAGCTGAATCAATTATTCATAGTAAACATTTTGAACATACCTGATGCAATGACATTTGAGCTATCTGATTGGACTAGCACATCATCACTACTTTCAGATATAATAAATCTGCTTTCTTCGCATATTTGAATCTATCTAATCATATTTGAAAAATATTTTGAAATACACAAACACTCACAAACTTCAAATTTCAAAATGTTTAACACTCAGTTGGAGCACGTGATGCTATAGCAACACGGAATATATTCCGTGTTGCCACAATGGTTTAAATGCACTTGGACTGATGAAGATATAATTGCACTTTCGCAATAGAAGAAAGAAGATAGAGCTAATTTATTTTCAGCCAATGGCAGTATATATTTTCAAATTTGGCAACGCCAACAAAAGCGTACGCAGCGCCTCTACTTGGATGGCCGCTGAAATAGAATTCCCTGATCTGGAATGATATAGACAAGGATGGGTGACAAAGCCTGAATCAGACAAATTTACAGGAGTTGACCGCCTCATTGTTGTCTCTGATTATAACACATTGTAAAACAATCAAGTTGGAGAAATCATTCCTGGGTGTAACACTTTTAACGCCCGATGCCATCAAGTATCTTTTACCTTCACCATTTCATTGAAATCTCCTTTCCACAGGTATTTGTTGCAATTGTTCCTAGAGGCCAGTTGTTTAGAATGGTCCTTGTTAATATCTATTTTGCTGAGAGACGCGATGGCTGTTGTTCGAACGATAAATGCTGCAAAGTCTTCAGATCAGTCGGTTGAATCGGTTACGAGACTTAGGCAGCACCTGCTGTTGCTTCACTATTGGACAAATACAGAATGGTAGGTGCAGAAAAGTTATTAATAATTGCAGAAAACAATTATATCTTCTACAAGTGCTAAATTCATTTCATTAATTAGAATGAGCAAGTGTTGGAATGAGTCTCCTGTACAAGTGTTCTACATTATTTTCTTCATTTCGCTGAATTTTTATTGAAATTAATGGATTATTGTCATGAATATGCTTCAGGGATTTCTGCTTGTATAATCGTTTCTGTATCAGAAATTTGACAGCTAATAGACAAATCCGTGACAGGAGAGTTCAGAGTACCAACATAGAATATTGAAATATGCTGCTCCACAAGAGTTAGGGATATCGTATTCAATCGTTTTGAAAACTATGTAATCTTCGAGAAAATCGCTGTAAAATCATTCGAATCTCAATAACAACTTGAATCGATCTAATAAAAATCAGTATGAGACATTTCGTCAATCTGGTCGCCTTTTTTCTGAAGTTTGGTTCTTTGCATATGCTTCTTGAATGTTCTTATTTTGAAATGGAGTCAGTTATCGACGGCTTCGATTTGAAAAGAGTTTTCTGAAAATGCCAAGACGTAAATTAACAAACGCTGAGGCTAATAGGGCTATCGGAATGCTACAGGGTGGCCTAACTCAGGTTGTTGTAGCGGAAAGGCTCCAAGTCAGCCGAAGTGTGATATCTCGACTTCGGAATAGATTCAGGGAGACAGTTTCCGTGTTGGAAAGACCAAGGCTTGGTGGGCGACGAAAACCAACACCTCAGGATCGTTTCATTACCGTTTCGGCGAGCAGAAAACCTACATCTACGTGTAGAATGCTACGGAATACTCTTCAAAATGCAGATGGGGTCCAAGTTTCCATCGAAACCATCAGACGACATTTGGGAGAGGTGAATCTAGGTTCTAGAATTCCATTAAGAGGAGTTCCATTAACACGTGACCATAAGCGTCAAAGACTGGAATGGGCAAGGCAACATATCAATTGGAACGATCAATGGCGTAGTGTCCTTTTCACTGATGAATCCAGATATGGACGATTTTCAGATTCTCGAAGAAAAAGGGTATGGACAATCCCACGTATACTCCGTCGCTATGTCCAAGAAGTCCATCCATTCCTAGGGGGTAGTGTTGTGGTATGGGCCGGGATATGTTCCAATGGGCGCACAGATCTACACATTTGTCCTGGGAATAAGACCGCCCTACACTAGAGTACTAGAGGGAGAATGTCATTGACAATGTTTTGCCAAAATTTACGCTGTTATTGGTGAAACTTTTCAATTTTTAGACGATAACGCTAGACCGCACCTTGCAGTCATAGTTGAGAATGCGCGCGATGAGCTTGGTATTCTACATTTACCAATACCTCCGCACTCACCAGATTTGAATTCCACAGAACATGCATGGGATATGCTCCAAAGAAGATGAGATAATGATCAAACTACCCCAGAACCCTTAAATGATCTGAGAGAGCTTCTGCCCCATATATGGAACTAAATTCCTCAAGAAATGTTCAACAACCTAGTGTGCAGTATGCAAAGGAGATGTCAAGCTGATATTGATGCCCGTGGAGGCCATACTTTGTATTCATAGTCTCAAAATGCTTGAATTCTCTGGGAATAAAATTTCGTTATTTACTCCAATTTTCTTAACCACCCTGTATACGCTGCAGAACTACAGGCTAAATTAATTTCATTTCCTGCAACTTGAAATTATTAAGTCGATATCCTTAACTCATGTGGAGCAGTTTATAATTCTACATAGGTTTGGCAAATTGAATTTCCATTGTTTCTTACCTTATTTAGAACGTTTTGAACCATACGTAAACCCAATACCAAAGTAGACAAAAATGCCATCAACCTATCTTGCTGTATTGGTCACATTCTTGAACAGAAGATTTAAGTGTTCGTAAAATTGAGAAATTAGTTTGTTTCAGAGTGATTCGTTTTTCCTTTAGGATCATATATTTGTAATTCAAAAGATGATCTACACTGCGCAAAAAAATTAACGCACATTCTGAAAATCTCAATTTTAATGAAAGTTAACTCTACATTGACCTTATAACTTATTTTTTATATTCTCTCGGGAAGGTTTTGAACGAATCAAGACACATTAAATAGAAGAAAAATTCAGGATTCCACCGAATCGTATGTGAAAGAAGAGAAATTAACAATTTTCAAAATACTGAAATACTGATAAGTGATTTAATACTTGGTATTTCCACCCTTTGCGTTAATTACAGCACGGCTACGACGGTTCATACTCAAAATGTGTGATCTTAAAATGTTCTGATCTAATCCTTCCCAGATTTCTGCGAGTTGGATTCCTAAGTCATTAAGAGTAGCTGGATGATTTTCTGAATTTCTCAGCCTTCTATTGAGGTTGTCCCAAACCTGCTCAATCAGATTGAGATCTGGACTTCTTGCTGGCCATTCCATTCGAGAGACTTTAACCTCTTCAAGGTACTCCTGAACGATGCGCGCACGATGGGGTCTGGCATTATTGTCCATAAAAATGAAATTTTCACCAATGTATGGGGCAAATGGTACTACATGCTCTTCAAGAATGTTCCTTATATACTTATCAGCATTCATAACTCCATTATCAACGACCATTAGGTCTGTGCGGGCAGTCAAAGATATTCAACCCCATACCATACTCGATCCTCCCCGGAAACCAGTAGTATTCAGGAAATTGCACTGAGCATATCTTTCATGTGAACGTCTGTATACAAGGGAACGTCGATCACAATGGTAGAGGCAGAATCTAGACTCGTCTGTGAAGAGAACCCTTTCCCAATCGGCCTCTTCCCAATGGATATGCTCTCTCGCAAAATCCAAACGCGCCCTTCGATGGGCTGGGGTAAGAGCTGGGCCTCTTGCCGCGACACGAGGCCTTAAATAATATTCTCTGAGGCGATTTCTTATTGTCTTATTGCTGATTTGCACCCCATGAGTTTGCTCAAGCTGATTTTAAAGGAGGCGAGCGGTTGCAAACCGTTGTCTCAACGAAGAAACTCTCAAGTAACGTTCTTGAATGGCAGTTGTTACCCGTGGTCTACCCTGTCCTGGTCTTCGGACATTCATACCTGTCTCCCTGAATCGCTGCAACATTCTGGACACACTTGTATGGGAAACTCCAGACCTTTCTGCAATTCTAGTGTCCACCCTTCTTCTCGCGAAACTACCGCTTGGGCACATTACTCTTGGGTCAAATTGCGTGTTTCGCGTTGCATGGCGATCGAGTGTAGAAAATCAAACGAAAGAAAAACTATTGATCACTAGAATTGATCGAGAACAACTGATTTTAGAATGGAGCCAATACATTCGAAATCTGATAATATCATCTTTTTTCATTCCTGCTGGGAAAAAACATCTGTATTGAAGAAAAACGTTGAAAGTGGATAACATATGCATGTATAATTCTGATAAAAATTATCATCATTGAGAACACCTTCAGTTGTAGAATAAATTTGAGATTTCCATAATGTGCATTAATTTTTTGCGCAGTGTAGTAAAAATCTAAATCATAAAGTGAACTGCTGGCGTAGACAGACCGGTTTCTGACCTTTTAGCATTCATCAGTGCCGCTTAACGCAATCTTCAGTGTTCCTCGTCAAACTTACCTTCGTATGAAAAGAGTCTTCCGGGCTTATTGGCCGTGGTCTATTAGGAATAATTTCACCTAACGTTTCGCCTACAATTTCGGTAGGCATCTTCAGAGGATTCTCGGTCTAAGGTTGTACCTCGAACGCTGAATTTCTGACACTGGCGCGTTCGAATCGGAAACGTCATCTGCGCGCCGGTTTATGGCGGGAAAAAGTGGCGCGTCTACGTGCGCGATGCTGATTGGCCCATCGCTCCCGCTTCGTGCCGGCTTGATCTTTGTTTTTTCTAAGGTCGGTAACCAGGCGCTATGCAAGAAAGGGGTCTCCTCTTTTCTATTTATGTTATTTTTGTGTTTATAAAATTCAATGGCTTCCATGTTCAGCCTGGGATAGTAACTTCTAATATTGGAAATAATCTCCGCTTTTGAGAAATCTATGTTGTGTCCATCTATTAGCGCATGTTCTGCTAGTGCGGATTTTTCTGTCTGATTCAGTCGACAGCACCGTTCGTGTTCCTTAATTCTAGTGTTAATACTTCGCTTTGTTGTGCCAATATAGACTTTGCCGCAGTCACAAGGTATTCTGTAAATACCAGCTTGTGAAAGTGGGTCAACTTTGTCTTTGGTTGTTTAACCAAAGACAAAGTTGACCTGGTTACCGACCTTAGAAAAAACAAAGATCAAGCCGACACGAAGCGGGAGCGATGGGCCAATCAGCATCGCGCACGTAGACGCGCCACTTTTTCCCGCCATAAACCGGCGCGCAGATGACGTTTCCGGTTCGAACGCGCCAGTGTCAGAAATTCAGCGTTCGAGGTACAACCTTAGACCGAGAATCCTCTGAAGATGCCTACCGGTGAAATTATTCCTAATAGACCACGGCCAATGAGCCCGGAAGACTCTTTTCATATCAATATCATCTTTTTTTATTCCTGCTGGGAAAAAACATCTGTATTGAAGAAAAACGTTGAAAGTGGATAACATATGAATGCATAATTCTGATAAAAATAATTATCAATGAGAACACCTTCAGTTGTAGAATAAATTTGAGATTTCCATAATGTGCGTTAATTTTTTTGCGCAGTGCAGTAAAAATCTTAATCATAAAGTGAACTGCTGGTGTTAAAACTGATATTCTTCAGTCTTCTAAAAGAGTTCCCTTCTTTAAAATATGGGTGTACTTTTCAGTCAGAGCCACGATCTACTTTAAATATCATCAACTTTTATTTCCAAAATTACAGAAGTGACGATTCTTAAAAACTACAATCTGTCAACTTCTGTAATTTTGGAAATAAAAGTTGATGATATTTTAAGTAGATCGTGGCTCTGACTGAAAAGTACACCCATATTTTAAAGAAGGGAACTCTTTTAGAAGACTGAAGAATATTAGTTTTAACATTTGGCGACCGTGACAGGATCTTCCTAGGTGGTTATGTGATCCAATGTCCCAATGATCCTAGACCATTGGGACATTGGATCACATAACCACCTAGGAAGATCCTCCCACCATCTTCCATCAGCTAGTGATTGAGTATAACAATCTCGTGATGGAAGATCCGTTCGATTCATTTCAACAGAAATATAATACCTGTGGATAGGTTTGGAAAAGCATTGCATTTCTTCACTGTTCCAAATCAATGTTTCGCAATTTTCTTTCCCAGTTGAGGAGTCGGAGTCGAAATTGGTTGATGAAGGGAGATGACCTTCGATCGAAGACATGCACACCTCATATCGCTCATCATCTCCTCGTTTAACTGTCGTTGAAAAATCTTCAATAACAAGCTCTTCTTGCTCCAGACGTGATTCAGTTACTTCAGGAACTTGAATACCATTAAACTGTCTTGATTCAGGTTTGGGAACTTTCAATTTGATTTTTGATTCTGATTTCTTGGAGCCGCTTCCTTGACATATAAACCTGTCAAAACTGAATTTCATCTTATGATATTGATATCTCATCGTATCCATCAATTCCACTTCTGCATTCATAATTGCTTCATCAACATCTGAATCCAACATTAGATCAATCATGAGTTGATTCAGTTCGGATAATTGAAGCATTCTATCTTCCAAAACTTTGATGTTACCATGTATTTCTGAGATATCACATTTTTCTTTGGAGAATTCTTCCGTCAACTTTTCATACATCTTTATAAAAGCTGTTCTGTGTAGAGCTAAGGCTTTCTTGGTTTTTTCCATACTTGTAATAGAAGGGTCCTGTCACGGTCGCCAAATGTTAGAACTGAACGTTTCAGTCTTCTTAAAAGGATCTCTTCTTTACGATATGGCTTTACCTTCAGGCAGAGCCTCAATCTACTTCGAGTAACAACTTTTATTTCTCCAATAATTACAGAAGTGACGATTCTTAAAAACTACAATCTGTCAACTTGACTTTTCCAATATCTCAAAAAACAAAGTAGTCGAATTCCAACAGCTGGCATAGACAGACCGGTTTCTGACCTTTTAGTATTCATCAGTGCCGCTTAACGCAATCTTCAGTCTTCCTCGTCAAACTTACCTCGTATATTTTGTGTTTCAGTTTGGCCTACCGCACTTTCATGCTAGCCATACAAAACCAAATCTCCGTCCTAACGAAAATACTCACGACAAAACATCAGCTGCTGCAGATCGTCGAATATCAGCAAGCTCCGACAGCCATGAAGAAATCGTCCCCTCCATCCTCAAATAGGTCCCGCCATAATAGTACAAATCAAGACAACGTGAGCCATGGTTCTAAGAAAGAGAAAAAAGAGTCTGTTGGTTCGGGTGAGAAAAAGCTCAATGAAATGACTGTTCAACATTCTGTCGAAGAAGAACTGTTGAACGAAGCTTCGAATGAAGATGGTTCTAATGGTAGAGGTTGCAGTGTATCGTAAATATATTTTCTTATTTATATTTGTTTGTATTCATATTTTATTACCTGTTTTTCAGTGGTAGGATTTGTAGTTTACAATTTAATTTATAATATTTTTTATTCTAACATTCATTGGTGTATGTAACATATATTTATTTGGAGCAGTAGCAGACTGTAGTAGATCTATTATATCTATTCACGAATATGGCTCTATAGAATATTTTCAGGAAAGACACAAGATTCAGGATTGAAATTCTGAAGATGACCTTCAAGTAAGAAGTCGACTTCTTGTATATTTTTGAAGGTTCTAGGACTCCCGGTTTTTCCGGAAGTGACATTAACTTTCGTTTTTCAAATGGGAAGAACCATTTTTCATTGCATAAATAGATTATCCAGTTTTTTTTTATTCCAAAAGTTTCAATTTTCCCGAGAAAATTCTCTTCAAATGAGGAAATACGAACAAAAAATCCCAAAATTGAACTCTGTTGAAATACAGACAACTTCGAGGTTTTTTCATTGAAAATTCTCATTTTTGAGAATCTCCGAGAAGAAAGCTGATGCTTCTTTTCCGATAGCGTCATTTTCAGAATATGATACAGGAGGTCACAAATTCTTTGTTAGAGTTACAAGTGACGAAACATCAGAAAATCGTTTTTTTCAAATTGAAACCCCATTTTTTCGAAGCATTTTCGAAATCTTCGTCAAAAAATAACAGGAGAATACGTCGAAGACTTTTATCCCAAACAGATTCGGAAAGGGGAAATTGATGGAGTTTTTTTTTCATTTCTTTCAAATTTTGTGACATTTCTGTCATAAATATTTATAAATCTCCGAACATTATTTGACCAAGAAATCTTAATATTGATGTTTTTTAAAGTAGCAAATGCATTTCCAAAATGCCTTCGATTTATTCTGAATAATCGGTTTCTTTTCTGCTTTTGTCTTTTTTCATTTCAGATTAAGAATTAAGAGTCGTTTTGGGAAGAATCTGTGTATCCGAGACCATCGACGAATATCATGAAGATGATCACACTGATGTCTTTCAAGATTTTCCTGATATTTTATGTTATTTTGTTTACGGGGAGGCAGGTTTTTTCGGCTGAGGTTTTTTCCCCTGGCTGTATAGTATCGTATGATACAAGTGTTGATAGTATCGTATGATTCTATAGTATCATACAAAGAATGTTATGATACCCCGTTCTTTTTTTACCTCAGCTCAGGTACTTTTTGTTTCAACATTTATTGTATTATTTTAGCTCTCTTTTTCATAAGAATATATATATATCCCAAAATCAATATTTTTCGAGATATTCAGGAAAAACGATTTTGTCTTCAATTTTCAATCTCATTCCGGATGTGTTTTTTACTAGAAAATAATTAGCGTTCATGTGAAATTTTTGGAAATCTCAGTTATCGTGAAAATATTTTCTATAGTTCAGACGCGTTAAGTTCTTGAATTATCATCTGTAATGCGAGAGCAACAATTGTTTTAAAGTTCTCAATGTATTAGTGGAGTCAACGTAAAAAATTCTCAGGAATGCAGAAAAAAACAATTTGTAATAATTTTTAATGCTTTTGAAAGAATAATTAACAGAACATGTAACAATTTCATTACTGAGCATTCAAATTTCCCTACCATGACAAAAAAAATTCTCCAGAATTAAGAATTTGCGGAAATTATCCAAAGCTTTAAAAAATAAAGAAAAACTGAACTCGTCTGAACTATAAGAAAATATTTTTTCGATAACAGAAATTTCCAAAGATTTCACTTGACCGCTAATTATTTTCTAGTAAAAAAACACATTCGGATTGAACTTGAAAATTGAAGACAAAATCGTTTTTCCTGAATATCTCGAAAAATATTCATTTTGGGATAAAAGTCTTGGATGTATGCTCCTATTATTTTTTGACGAAGATTTCGAAAATGCTTCGAAAAAATGGGGTTCCAATTTGAAAAAAACGAATTTTTGATGTTTCGTCACTTCTAACTTTGACAAAGAATTTGTGACCTCCTGTTTCATATTCTGAAAATCACGCTATCTGAAAAGAAGCATCAGTCTTTCTTCTCGGAGATTCTCAACAATGAGAATTTAAAATGAAAAAACCTCGAAGTTGTCTGTATTTCAACAGAGTTCCATTTTGAGATTTTTTTTCGTATTTCCTCATTCAAAGAGAATTTTCTCAGGAAAATTCAAACTTTTGGAATCAAAAAGACTCAGAATTCAATGGAGAATCTATTTATGCAATACAAAATGGGTCTCCCCATTTGAAAAACGAAAGTTGATGTCACTTCCGGAAAAACCGAAAGTCCTAGAACCTTCAAAAAATATACGAGAAGTCGTCTTCTTACTTGAAGCTCACCTTTAGAATTTCAATCCTGAATCTTGTGTCTTTCCTGAAAATATTCTATAAAGCAATATTCGTGAATAACCCTCTATACAAATTTGATGATGCAATGACCAGATAAAATAATATACTGGTTCTATTGAAATGTGTATTTAGGTTTTTTTTGTAGTTTCTGAAATTTTTATTTCCGTCAAAGTGATTTGATATCATGATTTGTCAGAAATTTGGTGGTGAATTCCTCTTGAAAATGTACACAAGATCGTATCTTTGAAAAAAAATTAACTTTTTACTTTTATTCTACTTTTTTGTAGAATAATTTTCATTTGCGAAAGTTTGCTCGCGGGATAAATGAAGAGTTTATGGGTTAAATGGACAATCCAACACATTCTCAAAAGGGTAACCTAAATAATAACAACACCCCAGACGCAAATAAAAAAAAATGTGCTATTAGAAACTTCCATAATTATTTTTAATTAATTGCATCAGAATGAGTAATGTGCAATAATATAATTAATATTAATGGGTTGGCTCAGTTTATTGAAATCTATTCAATGTAGATTAAGTGAGGTTAGGTAATTTTAATTTTGCCTTTGCTGCCCCTAGTATATTTTCAGTTTGTTACTGCTCTTTTCTGAAGAAAAACTCGTCATATCTTACTCTCGATACAATACGGTGAATTTAATTTAAAAAACGAAAGCTTCTACCTACTTCTTCAATAAATGTGATAGCAATCAATTTAACGATAAGGAAAGTTATTTTTTCATTCCGAGGATATTAATAGGGACTGTATCGACATGTTTTTTTCTGTGGGTTCACGTGTGGGTAGGTTTTTACCATAGACATACTAAAATAATAGGGTTATAAAACTATGGTTACCACTCTTGGGCTAGTAGTGAAAAGTTTGGTCCTGCTAGAGTTTCCTTTGTTATCATCTGAGCCATTATACGTATGTTATTATAACTTGTATCTGATCTTGTACCTAATGATATTTTGAAAGTTTTACCACTAGAATTTTCTTTTTAATAAAATTCTTTTACTCATTGAACTTGTGTCTTTCTTTTGCTAGCTTGTTCCTTTTTAAGCCTTGTGATTAATTTGAATCAAAGATGGAAGCAAACGATACGATTAATTGATGAAAAATTCGCTATCATAAAATAAATTTCGGGAGAAAAGGCCAAAAAACTCTGTCCAGAGCTGCACTTGCTTTGTAAATTTGTAAAATTATGTTTGGTAAGTCATGGGGGCTTAACGGATGTAGCCATCTTGGTAGATTATTTGTTTATTTCCTTCGAAGGAAGCTGTCTCAATTTTAATAATAATAATAATTCCTTTTTCACATCCAAAGCATATATAAAAGTAGTTAGGTGAATGTGAATAATTTTAACCCATCAAAAAATTTTACATGGGATGTCAAAGTATAAATTTAAATGTCATCTAATAAAATATGAAAAAGTAAAAAAGAACAATTTTGTATATGACAAGGGTACAATAACAATTAAACAAACTAATCAAAATGATCGTTTCAGAATTCCTGGAGGCTATAGTATTCTCTCTGAAGAAGTAGGCTTTTCATTTCTTTTTTGAGTCTCGTTTTGTTCATAGTTTTGAATTTTTGGGAGATTTCATTATATATTAGTATGGCTCTGTGGTGCACACCCAGCTGAGTTGTTTATATTCGGTGGTATGGCGTCTTGTATTGGATTTTGAAAAATGGTTAGCAGTATGGCGTATAGTTGTCCTAGGAATAAAACAAAACGAAGACTCAGAATATTTTTTTTCATTGGTAAGTTCATTTTTATTACTCAGTGTGAAATATACTGCTCCACAAGAGTTATTATTCAATCGTTTTGAAAAGTATGTAATCTTCGAAAAAAACGCTGTAAAATCATTTAAAACTCAGTAATAACTTGAATCGATCCAATAAAAATCAGTATGAGACATTTCGTCAATCTGGTCGCCTTTTTTCTGAAGTTTGGTTCTTTGCATATGCTTCATGAATGTTCTTATTTTGAAATGGAGTCAGTTATCGATGGCTTCGATTTTAAACGGGTTTTCTGAAAATGAAAAGACGTAAATTAACAAACGCTGAAGCTAATGCTAATAGGGCTATCGGAATGCTACAGGGTGGCCTAACTCAGGTTGTTGAAGCGTAAAGGCTCCAAGTCAGCCAAAGTGTGATATCTTGACTTTGGAATAGGTTCAGGGAGACAGGTTTCGTGTTGGAAAGACCAAGGCTTGGTGGGGACGAAAAACAACCTGCTCAGGATCGTTTCATCGCCGTTTCGGCGAGAAGAAACTTTACGTCTTTGTGTAGAATGCTACGAATACTCTTCAAAATGCAGACGGGGTCCAAGTTTCCATCGAAACCATCAGACGACGTTCGAGAGAGGTGAGTCTAGGTTCTAGACGTCTATTAAGAGGAGTTCCATTAACACGTGACCATAAGCGTCAAAGACTGAAATGGGCAAGGCAACATATCAGTTGGAACGATCAATGGCGTAGTGTCCTTTTCACTGATGAATCCAGATATAGACGATTTTCAGATTCTCTAGAATAAGGGTTTGGACAATCCCACGCATACCCCGTAATCGTCGCTATGTCCAAGAAGTCCATCCATTCTGAGGGGGTAGTGTTATGGTATGAGCGGGAATATGTTTCAACGGGCGCACAGATCTACACATTTGTCCTGGGAATATGACCACCTTACACTATAGGGAGCATGTCATTGACAATGTTTTGTCAAATTTTCACGCTTCTATTGGTGAAACTTTTCAATTTCTAGAAGATAATGCTAGACTTCACCGTGCAGCCATAGTTGAGAATGCGCGCGAGGAGCTTGATATTCCACATTTATCAATACTTTTGAACTCACCAGATTTGAATTGCATAGAACGTGCATGGCATATGCTCCAAAGAACCTACCCCAGAATCCTGAAATGCTCTGAGAGAACTTCTGTCCCGTTTATAGAACCAAATTCCTCAAGAAATGATCAACAACCTCGTGTGTAGTACGCAATGAAGATGTCAAACTGTTATTGATGCCCGTGGAGGCCATACATTGTATTGATAGTCTTAAAATGCCTTAATTTTCTGGGAATAAAATTTTGTTATTTTCCTCGATTTTTCTTAACCACCCTGTATACGCTGCAGACCTACAGGCTAAATTAATTTTATTTCCTGCAACTTGAAATCATATTAATATGGATTTTCATCACAAAATCTGGTTCAAACTTTATTTTTTTGCACTTTAAATCAATATACCTAACTCGTGTGGAGCTAACAGCTAACTACTCTTTATAGCCATTGTCGATTCTTTTGAATATTGATAATATTGACAATTTCTTCAGTTTTCCTCGTTATAAGATTACGTGAAATGTCTTTCAAACTCTTCAAAATAAAGAGATTTCACTAAACAAACTCAATTTGAAAATTATTAGAAAAAGAATAACTACTATTAAGAGTCATTACTTAGATGCTTCAGCTAATAGATAATAAAAATTATACTCTTTCAGACATTCATAATATTATTTCTTCTCCATAATGAAAATTCATGTTACGCCACTGCAAACCGGAAACAATTGGCAGCCATATTGGTAGACCTTCGCGCCTTCATTTTTCACAAATGCTCTTACCTTACCTTCTTATTCAACGGTATGAACGATTTAAGTCTACAAAGATGACAATATTCAGGAACTCCTTAGTTTTTCATAATGTTATTTTGTGTTTTATGCTTTTTGTATCTTGAAAGATATATTTTTTGAATCCGAAAAAAAATCATCACCTTATTATCGAAGGGGGAACTCTCAAATGAGAGATGTTCGAATCTCGATAAATATTCGTAATTGCGAAGAATTGCGGAATTGCAATATCGCAGCTTTCATAGAGGGAAACCTCATTTTTGCGCTGAAGGTAAGTTACTCTACATTGTCATCAGGTAGGGAATTTCGTAAGAGCCAGCACTTATATACATGTATGTGATTGCGGGCCCATTTCAAATGATGATCAAGTTCAGCGGATGATATCGGGAAATATTTGTGGTCGTTGGAAGAAAAATTCAAGATTTTTCTTAATTCGTGTGTTTTTTGCGCGAAAAAATGAAACGAGTGTACCTTTTCCTCGTCTTCTTATTTCAGATTGAAATGATTCGGTGTCGAGTTACAGGTGAGATATTAATATTCAGGAAAAAAGTATAAAAAAATTTCCAAATAATCCGAAATTATTAGGAAATGATTCATTGTTTATTGGCAAATAATTTTCGAAACCATGAGACCTAAAAGAAATTTCAAATGACTTCTTGTCATCACAGGAGAGAAATTACAATTGTAGGTTTTCGGTTCATTAATAATCCATCATTGACATTTCTTCTGAAGTAGATAATGAATAGTAAATGGATATAATAGAATTGTTATCCATTAGTATTATGGCCTTTGAAGAGCTATGAAATGATTTTTGAAATTTATGCTTCCATAGTATTTTTGTATTATTGTCGTAGAATAACGAAACACACTCTGAGAATGGTCATCTGACCAAAATTGGTCGCCAAAAAAATAAAAAAATGAAAAATTTTCCAAATTTTTTGGTGTTTTTCAACAAGTTGCATCTCAGTGAACAATGGTCGTATGAAAATTAGAAAAATCAACTTTTGAAGCTCGAAGACTTTAGTTTCTGAATTTACTGATAAACAATTTTTAAGAGTACCGGAAGCCATGGAATCCTCGGATAAAGCAGGAGGGAAAATTTTTTTAAATTTTACAAATTTTTTTAAATTTTACAAATTTTTTTAAATTTTACAAATTTTTATTTTTGCTCTACGCGCATGGAAAATTTTTTTGAGCTAAACCGATGCAAAGCTTGCATAGCCTATTTAGTTAGGTCTAATTTGGTTTTCACCATCCTCGGAAATGACCATTTGTCTTCGAGATATTCCATTTTGAATGCAAAAGGACCTTTTTTTACTCAACTGCCGATATTTCCGGAACTACTGAAGCCCTATCAAACCGCCTGCCGGTTTTTTTTTTCTGCAGAAAATTTCCTACAAGAATCTTTTATGATCGAAAAGAAACTGTTAAATTTTGTTCTGAAAATATCGAAAAAAAAAATTTTTTTTAGTGAGAATTTCTAATTTTTTCTCGATATTTTCAGAACATAATTCACCAGTTTTTTTCTCAATTTTTTTATAATCTCCAAAGCATTCGAAGTTGACTAAAAAGTGAAAAAAAACAATAATTGATTCTTGAAAAGAAAAGGTCAACTTTAAGGAACGAAAACCTTGTTCCCCTAATTTTTTCAGAATTTCAATCAATCGGTCCAAGAAAATCGCTGAATCGATCGATCTACCGATTTGTGAGGGTCTTTGGGGTACATTAGGCTGTAAAATTGTCTTATAACCTTAGCTTTCTCCCCAATATTGTCGAAGATACAGTCCGTTAACCAACAAAATGGCATTTTCTTGTCCTTTTTTCACATTGCCGTTACAGGTGAAAAATTTTTTTTTATCAAACATGAAAGATTTCTGTGGGAAATTTTCTGCAGGAAAAGAAACCAGCTCTCGGTTTGCTAGGCTTCCAGTATTTCAGGAGATATCGGCTGTTGAGTGAAAAAGGATCCTTTTGCATTCAAAATTGGATATCTCGAAGACAAAAGGTCATTTCGGAGGGTATTGAAAAACAAATTAAAGCTGAATAAACAGGCTATGCGGCCTTTGCATCGGTCTAGCTCAAAAAATTTTTCCCATGCCCGTAGAGCAAAAATAAAAATTTGAAAAGTTTTTTCTTCGTGCTTTATCCGAGGATTGAATAGCTGCCGGTACTCCGAAAAATTGTTTACCAATAGATTAAAAAACTAGAATCTTCAAGCTTCAAAAGTTGATTTCTCTTCTTCTCATATGACCATTTTTCACTATGATGAAAAATTGATAACCATTAACTTCACAAACTAGAGTATTCAAGCTTCGAAAGTTGATTATTCTATTTCTCATACGACCATTTTTCACTGAGATACAGCTTTTTGAAAAACCCCAAAAAATTTGGAAAATTTTTCTGTTCCTTTAATTGTTGCGAGAAGTATATGAGAAACAGAAAATAAGGTGTCAGTCTCTTGCTTGTACATATATTTCGACATAAGGTTTCTGAGGCCAAAAGGAACCCTTTTCTTCGATTACTCTTGGTTGAAAAGATACCGGCTGTTGGAAGCCATAAAAAAATTAATCCCGCGATTGATTTATTCGAATGAAATTATTTTCGGAATATAGATTTTCACTGTGATCTTCTTCTTTTAAAACTAGAAAATTGACTAGCCCAGCACTTTTCAAAAAAATGAAATCCAAAATTGTGGTGTAAAATCGGAATTGGAAAAAAATTGCCTAGCACTTTATTGATGACTGGGAATATTTGTGCTAAATTTGTGCCAGGTAAAAGTACGAAAAATTGTGCCTTTGTTATTTTCACGACACTTATTCACCCAAATAATGAAGAAATTAGAAAATAGTTGGCCTAGTACTTTCATTCTTTTCGACAAAAATTGCTTGTTCCAAATTTTTAGCCGGGCAGATTTTCAGAAAATGAAATAAATATGAAAAATCCATAGATTATCACTTGTTTTTTCGAGCATTTCGGCCGTCGTCCTGGATTCATTCTCGACGTTTCGCCAGTTCGAGTGTCTGACATCTTCAGGAGTTATATTTTCAGGAGATGGTTCTCGCTGAAGAGATTATAATAAGGCTATATCCTCTTTTTCGAATAGTATATACTTAAAATGTTCTTTTGATATCTATTGTTGGAAAATATGTCAACAACGCAAACGTAATAAAATTAGAATATATAATTTATACATCGCAATCCACTCAGATCGAACTAATTTGGGTCGAAAAAATGATCGCTGCCAAAACTACCATAAATCAAAACGAATGCGAGTAGAATTATTATCGAATTCTTCATTCTGACCCAAAATGAGAACTGCACGAATACTGGTTTGCCGTATTTAGAACAAACAATTGCACCGAGTGCAACGTCTTTCTCAAGATCGCTCACTTCGAGATAAGATCGTTTAAAAATCTCGGTACGCATGAAAATTTATATTTAATATGCAGCTGGCCAGTTTCGCCTGCGTTCAAATGCAAAATAGCTTCTGGGTGAAAGGTTTTTTCAGGTCGAAATCACGTAGGTTATAACCTTTTCGAAAAAGGTCGATAAAGTGATTAAAAAAGAATTCCCAAAATGTTGAAAGAATTCTTGTTACTCAAAAATGGGCATTATTTGTGGAAAACTTGTGGGACAATTTTCTCAAGAAAAAGAACAAATGGAAAAAGAAAGAGTTACTTTTGCCTTTATCCAAGAACATTTTTGGAACAAAGAAACAACTAGTATAGTCGTTCTGAGTAAATAAGAAGAGGAAGCCTGCTAAAAAGAACTGTTACAATCTTTTTCGCTCATTTAATTAGATTTTAGCAAATAAGAAAAAAGAATTGGGCATTTCCATCAATCAGAGGAACTTGCATGGAAGCCTTGATTAAATCTCAAAGTGTGAAAGAGGTTGTATTGCATGTGACGTAGTATTGTATTTGTATTTATTTACTCAAAGGGTTCAAAAGTTATAGTTTTCATCTCTGAAGGACATGGGATACCAATGATACCAAATTCAGGCTGAAACCGGTATATCTCTTCCCTATATAGCTCTCAATGAGGCTTGCAGCCAAGCTTTCACTTATCCCTGCATGAAATTTCTGGTTTTCAGATGAGGAATATGCTAGACTTCCTCCAGTGTTTATGGCTGATAATTTCGATAGATGCATGATGTTGGGAGAAAATGCTCTTTACTGCACTATTGATTTTCAACTACGTCCACTTGATGAGGAAAATCCAAGCCAGAAATGGAGTATTATAAAGGTGAATTGATAATGTAGTAGTGTAGTAAAAAAAATACATTATTTTTGCATGAAAAACCAGGTTGCACATGGTTAGAATGATCAAATTGAGGTCGAATATGCGTGAGAATTAGTAGATTAAAGGAAAATCAACATACCAGGCAACAGATGTTGTGATGTTGGCTCAAAACTTCTGAATTTTCGTGAAAATTTTTGTTGTGCTGAAATGTGATAGGTTTGTGCTTCTTTGTACGTCGAACTTTTTTCTTATAACATATTGTTCTTAGGATATTTCACAAAATGTTTTGTAGGAAGCATTAGTTCGTTCAGACATTTTGTGAAATATCTTGAAAATAGTGTGGAATAAAAACATGATTTCAACGCCACAAAGCAGCACAAACTTAACACAATTCAGCAGAACAAAAGTAAGTCATAATGAAATAGGGAAATGGCCCGTATACAGGGTTATTCCCGAATATGGCTCTATAGAATATTCTTAAGAAAGACACAAGATTCAGGATTGAAATTCTAAAGGTGAGCTTCAAGTAAGAAGACGACTTCTCTTATATTTTTTGAAGGTTCTAGGACTTCCGGTTTTTTCGGAAGTGACATCAACTTTCGTTTTTCAAAAGGGAAGACCCATTTTTTATTGCATTAATAGATTCTCCATTGAATTCTGAGTCTTTTTGATTCCAAAAGTTTGATTTTTCCTGAGAAAATTCTCTTTAAATGAGAAAATACGAAAAAAAATCTCAAAATTGAACTTTGTTGAAATACAGACAACTTTGAGGTTTTTTTCATTAAAAATTCTCATTTTCGAGAATCTCCGAGAAGAAAGACCGATGCTTCTTTTTCGATAGCGTGATTTTCAGAATATGATACAGGAGGTCACAAATTCTTTGTCAAAGTTAGAAGTGACAAAACATCAAAAAATCTCCGAAAAGAAAGACCGATGCTTCTTTTTCAATAGCGTGATTTTCAGAATATGATACAGGAGGTCACAAATTCTTCGTCAAAGTTAGAAATGACGTAACATCAAAAACTTGTTTTTTATTTTCAAATTGGTACCCCATTTTTTCGAAGCATTTTCGAAATCTTCGTCAAAAAATAATAGGAGCATACGTCCAAGACTTTTATCCCAAAATGAATATTTTTCGATATATTCAGGAAAAACGATTTTGTCTTCAATTTTCAATCTCATTCCGAACGTGTTTTTTTACGAGAAAATAATCAGCAGTGAAGTGAAATTCTTGGGAATCTCTTTTATCGAGAAAATATTTTCTTAAAGTTCAGACGAGTTCAGTTTTTCTTTAATTTTTGAAGCTTAGGATAATTTCCGCAAATTCTTAATTCTGGAGAATTTATTTTTTGTCATGGTAGGGTGATTTTAATTTTCAGTAATTAAATTGTTACATGTTCTGTTAATTATTCTTTCAAAAGCATTAAAAATTATCACAAATTATTTTTTTCTGCATTCCTGAGAACTTAACTCGTCTGAACTATAGAAAATATTTTCTCGATTAGAGAGATTTTCAAAAATTTCACTTGACCGCTAATTATTTTCCAGTGAAAAACACATTCGGAATTAGATTGAAAATTGAAGACAAAGTCGTTTTTCCTGAATATCTCGAAAAATATTCATTTTGGGATAAAAGTCTTGGACGTATGCTCCTATTATTTTTTGACGAAGATTTCGAAAATGCTTCGAAAAAATGGGGTTCCAATTTGAATAAAACGATTTTTCGATGTTTCGTCACTTGTAACTTTTACAAAGAATTTTCGACCTCCTGTATCATATTCTGAAAATCACGCTATCCGAAAACAAGCATCAGCCTTTCTTCTCGGAGATTCTCAAAAATGAGAAATTTTTATGGAGAAACCTCGAAGTTGTGTGTATTTCAACAGAGTTCAATTTTGAGATTTTTTTTTCATATTTCCTCATTTAAAGAGAATTTTCTCGGCAAAATTCAAACTTTTGGAATCGAAAAGACTCAGAATTCAATGGAGAATCTATTGATGCAATAAAAAATGGGTCTTCCCATTTGAAAAACGAAAGTTGATGTCACTTCCGGAAAAACCGGAAGTCCTAGAACCTTCAAAAAATATACTAGAAGTCGTCTTCTTACTTTAAGCACACCTTTAGAATTTCAATCCTGAATCTTGTATCTTTCCTAAAAATATTCTATAGTGCCTTTTTCGTGAATAACTCTGTATATAGAACATATGATTCGAAATGTTTCGTTCGCTATTAAAAAAATGTTTATTGTTATAAAATATAATATTCAATGAATATAATAATAGAGGAATAGTATGTTACAAAACCTCCTTCTGGTTGAGGCTTTCGCGGCCATCGTTCAATGTGACATGTTCTTTCGAGCATTTAGGCCGTCGTCGTAGATTAGTTCTCGACGTTTCGCCAGTTCGAGTGTCTGGCATCTTCAGGAGTTATATTTCAGGAGATGTTCTCACTGGACTGAACTGCCTGAGTGTGATGGGGACGCAGATTGTACTTCCTTATATAACGTCGGTCGGGGGGCGTCCCCGTCACACTCAGGCAGTTCATTCCAGTGAGAACATCTCCTGAAATATAACTCCTGAAGATGCCAGACACTCGAACTGGCGAAACGTCGAGAACTAATCTACGACGACGGCCTAAATGCTCGAAAAAACATGTTACAAAGCCTCCTTCATTTTACGAAACAAACTGAAATCTAAGTCATGCAACCATTAGATTGTTTGCTTTTTTTGAAAAACATCATCTACTAACGGAAGCACAAAATGGATTTAGAAAAGGTAGAAGTGCGATGAGGGCAATATTTCGGTTATTATCCCATATAATGGATACATTGAATAGAGGTCAATGTACTGCTGCTGTGTGCCTAGATTTGTCGAAAGCATTCGATAGAGTGAACCATAACATACTTCTGAGTAAAATGGAGAAGTATGGAATAAGAGGGATAGCTTTAGATCTGCTACGCTCTTTTCTATCTAACCGAAAACAACGCGTCATTGAATTTAATAAAGAGGGTAAGCTATTCAAATCAGCTGAAACTATGATCGAAAGAGGGGTTCCACAAGGTTCAATTTTAGGCCCCTTTTTATACATCATTTATACCAACGAGTTACCAAATACACTAAGCACTGAAATAACTATGTACGCAGATGACACGTCTTTGGTTCTATGTGGAAATAATCAAAACGACTTAAATAACGAAGTCGTACGGAATTTAAATCTATTGAACGAGTGGTTTAAAGACAATGACTTGATTTTGAACATAGAGAAAACACAAATGGTACAGTTTTCATATAGGGAACAATTGCAAAATACGATTAGCTCAAATAACTTCTCATTGCAGGCGAAGAGGGAAATAAAATTACTGGGCGTACATATTGATTCCAGATTAGATTGGAAAAATCATGTCGATTCAGTCGCAAAATCACTCGGAGGTTGTTGTTATGTTGCCAGAATTCTGTCACAACTAGTTAATGAGGCAACTGCTCTCTCTGTTTACTATGGGTATGGGTATTCCAGGATGAAATACGGTGTTATTTTCTGGGGAAATTCAGTAGAGGCCTACCGCATTTTTATTCTACAAAAGAGATGTTTACGTAACATATTTGCACTGCAGAAAACTACGTCATGTAAACCATTTTTCATAAAATACAATATACTTACCTTTCCTTCAATATACATATTGGAAGCGATCTCTTTTGTACTCGATAACAGAAATTTGTTTTTTAATTTTCAAAGGGATCATGAACACAACACAAGGCGTAAACTTGATTTGAAACCACCAAAAATTAATTTCTCCTATTTACAAAAAAACGTTGAGTACCAGATTATCTCCATTTTCAATAAAATACCGCTACAAAATCGATTGAATGATAGTGCTAAGAAGCTCAAACAAAAAATGAAAAAATTTCTAATTTCCAAAGCCTATTATACTATTCATGAATTCATGGATGATGAAATAGTTTTCTAATTGTTCTGTTCATCTTATGTTCATGTTCAAATTAAGTTTTACATAATTGTTATATAATTAGGTTTCTAATGTGTTATTATTAAGGTTTTTTTTTTGACGGGCTCTAAGCCCACTATACGGGTAATTATGTACTGTGTATATTTCAGAGCGAATAAAGTTATTCTATTCTATTCTATTCTCTATTCTATGATCCATACATAAATTATATCATTCCCCTATTTCATTATGAGTAACTTCGGTCAAAACATAAGGGTCTACTTGGGCACATGCGTTTCTTATCTTTATTTTCAAATGGTCCAAGTTATTAGAATCAGTTTGGTATGCCACATTTTTCATGGTATTCCTCAGAAAGTATTCCATGGGCGTTAGATCTTGTGATATCTGATGGGTCCATTAATTCCTATCCATTTATTTTCGAATTCTCGATCTAAATATCCCTTCACAATGGCAGCGTTGTGGCCTGGCATAAAACACGCTGCAGATTAGAAATGGAAAAAAAATTTATTCCGAAAAAAAATTCAGAAGGAAATTATCTTTCGAATGACTCAATAGAAAGGTATGGAAAAAAATAAAAGCGCCGCGACGCCTGGTGTCTTTATTTTTTTCGCAGCTTCTTAAGTGCACCTAAAGACAACATTGACTTGTTCAAAACGCCATTCACCGAATGAAAAAATATTTGGACGTTTTCGAGAAAATTGGGGTTACCAAGTGAAACACCCTGTACATGTGTAGCACAATGTTCTTCAATCATTAGAATGCGATTTTTCGAAAAGAGCTAGGCTGGGCAATTTTTTCGGTCTTGAAATATCTAGAGAACCACATGGATTTAAGAAAAAATTTTAACGGCACAAACCTTAGCACAAAAAAAAAATTCGATAATCCAAAGGTGCCGGGCCAAATCCTCTAGCTGTGTGTTCGCAATCCAATCGACAGTAACCCATAACTCACCCTTCCTTCTACAGGAACTCATAAAAAATCCGAAGAATTACCATCATGACACACTGAGACATGGAATTTGTGTACCGGTCACCTGTGCCAATGTTACTGCAGACATCAAAGAAATTGAGCAATTCGAAGTTGAATTGGCCGACTGTTACAACAAGAAATTCGAGAAAGATGGACTGCACGGAGTAATAACTTACATGCATTGTCAAAGTAATGGAAATTCTCTTCTTGACAAGTACGACTTATCAATGATGTGAGTATTATCTTGGAAATCTTCTACGTGTTTGTTTCAAGCATTCCGAATCCTTCATTACTCCTTCATCATTTAATTTCAGAGCATTCCTAGCGATATACTTCACATTCGTTTCAGTTGCAACAATATATGAAGGACTTGCGAGATATAAAACGAAGCTTGAATACGAAAAAATAACAGGAACTAATTGTGAGTACGACCATCTCACAAAAAGTTTTCTCTATTTTGTGTCAAATGAGTTCATTCATAAATATACTGCTCCACAAGAGTTAGGGATATCGTATTCAATCGTTTTGAAAAGTATGTAATCTTCGAGAAAATCTCTGTAAAATCATTTAAAACTCAATAACAACTTCATCCAATAAAAATCAGTATGAGACATTTCGTCAATCTGGTCGCCTTATTTCTGAAGTTTGGTTCTTTGCATATGCTTCATGAATGTTCATATTTTGAAATTGAGTCAGTTTATCAATGGCTTCGATTTGAAACGAGTTTTCTGAAAATGCCAAGACGTAAATTAACAAACGCTGAGGCTTATAGGGCTATCGGAATGCTACAGGGTGGCCTAACTCAGATTGTTGTAGCGGAAAGGCTCCGAGTCAGCCAAAGTGTGATATCTCGACTTTGGAATAGGTTCAGGGAGACAGGTTCTGTGTTGGAAAGACCAAGGCGTTGTGGACGACGAAAAACAACACCTGCTCAGGATCGTTTCATCACCGTTTCGGCGAGAAGAAAGCCTACATCTACGTGTAGAATGCTACGGAATACTCTTCAAAATTCAGATGGGGTCCAAGTTTCCATCGAAACCATCAGATGACGTTTGAGAGAGGTGAATCTAGGTTCTAGACGTCCATTAAGAGGAGTTCCATTAACACGTGACCATAAGCGTCAAAGACTGGAATGGGCAAGGCAACATATCAATTAGAACGATCAATGGCGTAGTGTCCTTTTCACTGATGAATCCAGATATGGACGATTTTCAGATTCTCGAAGAATAAGGGTATGGACAATCCCACGCATACTCCATAATCGTCGCTATGTCCAAGAAGTCCATCCATTCCGAGGGGGTAGTGTTATGGTATGAGCAGGGATATGTTTCAACGGGCGCACAGATCTACACATTTGTCCTGGGAATATGACCGCCTTACACTTAAGGGAGCATGTCATTGACAATGTTTTGCCAAATTTTCACGCTGCTATTGGTGAAACTTTTCAATTTCTAGACGATAACGCTAGACCGCACCGTGCAGCCATAGTTGAGAATGCGCGCGAGGAGCTTGGTATTCAACATTTCCAATACCTCCGCACTCACCAGTTTTGAATTGTATAGAACATGCATGGGATATGCTCCAAAGAAGATTAGATAATCATCAACCTACCCCAGAATCCTTAAATGATCTGAGATAGCTTCTGCCCCGTTTATGGAACCAAATTCCTCAAGAAATGTTCAACAACCTCGTGTGTAGTATGCAAAGAAGATGTCAAGCTGTTATTGATGCCCGTGGAGGCCATACATTGCATTGATAGTCTTTAAATGCTTGAATTAACCAGCCTATATACGCTGCAGACCTACAGGCTAAAATTAATTTTATTTCCTGCAACATGAAATCATATAAATATGAATTTTCATCACAAAATCTCATTTAAACTATATTTTTTTGCAATTTAAGTCAATATCCCTAACTCATGTGGAACAGTTTAACTTGCATATATACATATAATTCGATTCTTTTTCAGTTGGTAAGATAATGACCTGTTTCTCCATACCTTCCAACTTCAATCGACTGAAAACAATAAAGGATAACGAAGAAATAAAATCTCTAAGAGTGATACAAGGAATCCGTTTTCTGAATATGATATTGGTCATCAGTTGCCACAACATAATGGTTACAGTGCTCGGACCAATAAGCAATACCAGATTTATTGAAACCGTAAGTGCCAAATTCGTAGAATTTGGACGTAAATCTCAACAGTCTCCTGATTTCAGCTAACGGATAATTTCGAAAATATTTTTTTCGCGTCAGGAGGGTACGCCGTTCAAACATTCTTTCTCATATCTTCCTGGTTATTGACCTATCATGTTTTCAAGATGTTCGAGGATGAGAAAAAGTTGAAGTTGAAGGTTTTATTCTGGATGTTCGTCAATAGATATGTGAGGTGAGGAAAATTAAATTGTGAAAAATATCGTTAGGGTCACTAAGATATTAGATAATAAGGGCAAAAGACAATCTGGGGGCACTACCTATCTTTTCTCAAAGTGTTTCGTCGTATTTTTGAACCCTCATAACTTGAGTTTGGAATATAGTTGATGAACAAAATTCTCAGGATATAATGCCGGTTGTGAACACATCAAACGTGCAAAGTTTCAAGTCCATAGCTCGTACACTTCAGATTTTATAGATATCTAAAAACCCTCGATTTCGTCACTCACTCACTGATGACTATAAAAACTGTTAGGGTACTTCCCGATGCCCTATCAATTTGAAATTTGGTATGTGAGCTAGTTTCAGTATACAACAACGGAAAAATTCTTAAACTTGAAACTTTCACCCCCCAACCCTTAGAACCAGGGGATGTATAAGTTTGTATGAGACTTCCGCTAATTTTGATGCTAGTGGTCTGAAAATTTATATATGCGGAGGACTGTTTGTTATGAATTAAAAAAAAAATTCAAGAATTCTCAGGGAAAATTGCCCCCACATTTTGAATAAGGGGATAAAATGAAACGCTCGTAAAACGCCTCATGTGTATTTACACCAAATACAATTTCCCTGTAATAACCTCAACCACAATTTCCATTGTGCAATTTCTCGTTGTGATCATTATATAATGATAGGATTCTTCATATAATTGTTGTGATGGCGGCTCTCAATTACATCGGCATCGCAGCTAGAACCTAGGTAGGTAATAGTATATTCTAAAACAAGTTGCAGAATGAGCTCCTATTCCAACACGAATCCCATAGCATGAGTGTTAGAATTGCCTTCTGCAACGAGTATTAGACGGTATTTTCTCTATTTCAGTCAATTTTTGTGAAAACCTCTCGAAATTCAAATGAAAATTCAGATTAGTGACTTTTGTTTTGTAGCTTGGCAGTTGGTGAGACATACGAAATTTGACAGATCACGGAATTCGAATTGATTTGATTCGAAACTTGATTCGATCGGAGGTCAGTACTGACAATCATAAAACGAAAAATATAACTGAAAACAATGCTGTAATGAGTTTCATTACAGCACTACTTTTAGTACTGTAATGAACTCATTACGATACTGAAATAGAGAAAGGTATATTTCTATACATCGTACATTGTTGATTTTGAACATGAATTGTGAATTAGTTTGACTTGAAATAGATCTCGCAATAATTATATTCTATTTAATTATTATTGGGGAAAAAATGAACAAAATGAAAGGATTTTATCATAAGCAACGTACAAAAAGAATTGAAATCCAACCAAAAACATTCTCATGTAAAATATTGCCAAGACGAGGCCGTATTTCTAACATTGTCAAAAAGTTATCAGATCTCTTGTAGAGTCAAGCTGCTAACTCTACACTCTTCATTTTCATAAGACCTTATTTCACGAACTTCATGCCTTGGTTAAAATAAGTGACTTGGCCGTTTCGTAACTATAAGAACTATTGTATTACAGAAAAGTTATGAACAGCGAATGTCACTTATTTCGACCAAGACATATAGTTTGTGAAATAAGGACTTGTGAAGATGAAGAGTATACAGTTAGCAGCTTGGCTCTACATGAGATCTGATTACTTTTTGACAATGTTAGAAATACGGCCTCGTCCTGGCAATATTTTACATGAAATTGTTTTTGGTTGGATTAATTATTTACGAATTTCTTCGAAAACTTCCATCATATACAGCTAAAGTATCCATTGCTTTTAATTTCGCTCAAATAGATTTTTTTAAATGATTAATCAAAGGTCTTTCATTATTACTTCATGTAAAGTCATTGAGCACGAATACTATTTTCAGACTTACACCGACTCTTGCTGTTGTAGTAGGTTTACATGCAACCCTGATGAGACATGCTCAAAGGGGACCTTTTTGGGGCCATATTGTAGGGGAAGATTTCAGAAACTGCAGGAAAAACGGTTGGACAAATTTACTTTACATTAACAATTATGTGAATTCTGAAGATATGGTATGTATTTTTTCTTTGCACTTCGATCGCCTTCCCTCCCTCTCAAAATGAACATCTTTCTGGGATTTTAATTATGTCTTTCGTACAATTTTTAGTGCATGCAACAGACATGGTATCTTGCTGCTGATACTCAATTATTTATATTGGGTCTGTTCATTTTAGCCTTGATCAAAAAGTGGAAAACTAAAATGAAGATGATATTAGCAGTCAGTTTGATCGTAGGCATTGCTATACCTGGAGTATTGGCTTACTTGAACTCTTCTGATATCCTCATTAGATCCTATCCAGAGTAAGTAAAAGAATTTCACTAATTCTGGCTAATCTGGTCACATCCTGTAGAACAAAATCTAAGTCCTCATATCAAAATTTTCTAGAGGATGAAAGAAACTTGTGATTTTTGATTTAAAATGAATTTTTGTACAACTGCCACTTTTAATGATAGCAAACAATGTTGAAAATATTTTTAGCACTCCATTTTCTTATGAGGAAGTCAGATGTGAAAAATTCGGCAATTGCAAATTTTCATTATAAAAATTTAACAATTATTACTTATGAACATTAATATTAATCGTAAAACTAGAACATACTAACATTAGTGCCCTGTGACGTTAGGGAGTTTCGAAACACATTATAAGAATCCTCAGCACCACAGTACTTATAGCAACCGGAAGTACAATATTGGATGAAGATGATCTAAAATCTGTTGAGGTTGGGAGAATTTTTTCAGCAATGACATTTCTATATGCAATGGAATGATCAACATAGCCCTCGGCTACCGTCGTAGACTTCCATCCACCAAGTTTTTTTTATATCCGTAATATTTGCTCCTGATTCTGCTAGCAATGAAGCCGAGGATCTTCGAAAACAGTGTCCTGTATGTTGCTTTGGTTCTGGCAGTTTGAGGAATTCGGCAAAAATACATGGAATTTTCGAAAATGTATTAATACCAACTGGATTGGCAGTGCATTTATTATTCATGTATTTCAGGAAAAAACGACGATGTTTGATGACAGAAGAGCGCTGTGTAAAGTACTTATGAAAATAGTCTACATACTTCCCAATAATGCTGAAAGAACGACTGACTTTCGTTTTTGTATTTGAAAGTTGTATAACCAATGAGTTATTTGTTATTTCGATGTCTTCCACTGATAAATTACACAATTCTTCACGCCGACAGGCTCCAAATAATCCGAAATTAGTTGCAACCTTAACCATCAAGTATTTCTCATCTGGTGCCTCCTTTATAAACTTTTCAACTTGTTCACGAGTGAGAATTTTCGATTTTTTGGGACGATATCCTTCACTTTTCTGTTGTAAATATGCTATAACCTCAAAATATTTACTAACATCCACACCATTTTTAACAAGGGCGCTTGACTTTATCATTGAAAATTTGCTCCACAAAGTTGATGAACTCCATATTTTTTATTTTTCTTTTAACTATGCCAGGAAAACAGTTTCACTGAAGTTCCCTTCTACATTTTTCAATTTACCACAGGCCAGGAAATTGTTATATGCAATATCGTACTGCTGGACAGATTTTGTAGATAGAAGTTCCAGATTTGCTCTTCTTGCAGACTCTTCAATATCCAGAAGAACAACCAAATCGACACTTTTATTAATAATTGGACTCTCGACAAACATATTAAGCAGTTAAAAACCCAAGACGAAAAGTGGACAGGAACGATATTCAAATGACAGCGTCTTTTCTCATTTGTTAATAATCATAACTTTGGCAACGTTTGCCATTCACAACAACCTTTTAATTATTTGAATATTAAAATGCATTTTGAAGTTTATTGTCATTGCAAATTTGCCCATTGCATTATCAAAATAGGGCAGTTGTACAAAAAACATTTTATGGTATTTGTGTTAGAAGTGATTTCATTTTGTTTTTCACTCACAAAATAAAACGTCACTTTTAACACTCATATCATAAATAACTATTTCAACACCTTTTCAAAACCCTCATGGCTTTGAAAGTTATTGCAAACTCAAATATGAGAAAATGAGTATTAACTGTGTACATAATTGCTCTGTTCTTCAGAATATGTCATACCAGAGAATGACCCTATAATTTAGATCTATTTTTGTGGCCATAATAATTTTGATCGGTGATTTCTCTTTTTTTTTGTAGGGTAATCTATAAGTCGTATTTACAAGAAAAAAACTGGCACGTTCTGTTCAGTTCTGGATATTCCAACATAGGAGCATACGTAATTGGGATCATATTCGGATATTTATACTACACATATAAAAATATTACCCTCCCTTGGGAAAAGGTAAGAAATATAATTCTTTCAAGGAATAACTGTAAACGTTTAGTTTTCTTTTAGATCCACATCGTCATATGGTATTTACTTACATTTGGCTCAGGATTATCGATCATAGCAATATCCTACCCCATGTATAAAGACTCTTATAAGCTTTCTAAGGTAACATCAGCTTTATATTGGTCTTTTGGTAAAAATATCTTCACATTGGCTGGTGCTATCTTCATTTTCGGGATAACGCAAAAGATTGGCTGTAAGTATATTTTGTGAAGCTATTCTTCTGGTATCTGAGGCGGTATTCTTAGCCAATGGTCACAGTGAACGATCTTACATTCAACATAAGACAAACTACTAATAAATAGTGCGCTAATAAAAGAAGTATTAGACATCGTCATCAGAAGGTCTGGAGAGATGAATTCAGATTTTGTCGCTGAGCGGAGAGATAGACCGGTTTCGGCCTTATTTGTCCTCATCAGTGTCCCAAATCTGGCAGAGACGAAATTTTCATAAAAACTTCTTGATGACCTTAATTTTTTTCGTTTAATTTTTCAGGGATATGTAGATCGATTTGCTGTTGGAATCCATTCGTTGTGCTGGGAAGGCTTACATATTCCGCATACCTGATTCATGTTTTTCTTTTGAGGATTAGAGCATCCTCTATAAGGAATCCCATATACGTCGATAGATACCTTTTTGTGAGTATTTTATATAGTCATGATTTATTTCAAACTTCGATGAATTTTTTTTCAATTGATGCAAGTATGTTCATAGAATAGGAAAAAATTTTTTTCATCACTCTGAAAAATAGTTCGAAAATTATTCGAACTTGAGTTCTTCCAAAACTTTTTTGCCTATCTTCCAGAATTTTTCTGGTTTCGATCATCACAGATTAGAGATAATTTTTTTTTAATTTTGAGGGCCATGAAATTTCTTTTGAAAATGTTTTCCTGGTTCTTTCAGTTCCATGGAACGATCGGAGATACATCGATGACTTACATTTGGGCTTTCCTTTTCTGCCTCTTGTTCGAAATGCCCATAAGTGCTCTGCAAAAACTTTGGATACCCCAGAAGCCGAAGAAGGAAAATGAACTTCTGAATAAAACAAACTTACCGAAAATTGTTATTAATAAGGATGATGTGTGATAAAATATTTACATGAAACTATACGTATTTGGTTCTTTCTGTTCCTGCTATTGTCCATATACATTATAAAACTACCGTGAGTTGAAAATCAACGTTTCAATATTTTGGAAATAACTAAGAAGTTCGATAAAAACATAGGTTCGCAAAAAAGAAGCATCAATCTCTTATTTTTAAGACAAACTTTTTTAATTCTCTCCTAACGATTTCTGCAAAAATGCAAATGAATCATCAACAATCTCATCTCGAAATAATTGCTGTTAATGTTTTGGCAGTTCAATAAAACAATTTTTAATGATCTCGACTCTTTCGGTTCATTTTTCAACTTTCTATTCATAAACTGCAGAAGAATTTCTATGTAAACGATGATTAGAGAAAGTGTATGTAACTTTGCGTTTCTTCGAAAAGGTACTATTGCTTTTTAATGACAAAAGGCCCAAGTAGGGACCGAGCAATGAGTTCATTACATTTATTTTACCTGAAGGAGGTAAGGTGAGGTACATAAATTTGATTTTTGTAGTTGAAGTTCAGTTAGTTTTGAAACCAGTTGAATGTGAAGTGAAGAAGTGTAACTCAGGAGTTTTTAAGAGTAGGAGTAATATTGTGAATTCGAAATATGGAAACCCCAAAAATGAATTATTTCGTCGAGTGGGATTCAAATGAGGTATTTATGTTGAAAAGTTAATTGATTTAGTATTCGGAATTGAATCGATGCAAATTTTTGATTTAAATAAAAATTTTTCTTCGCGGAATAATCGATATAATTGTTTTGTTCTTATGATATTTTTGTTCATGGTAATACCTACATATGATGTGTTTTTTCAGTTAACGTTGTTGATAAGGTTGATAAGGCTATTTTGTGCACAGGTGGAAAATCGAAATTCTCATAATGGGACCAGAATATTCTGATCCAGCGGAAACTTTTTTTTTTAAATCGCGGAGTTCAATTCATATTCTAATACTGAGGTCCTTAGTTATTTTTCACGTGGAATCGATTGGGCACATCAGATTTTGAGCTAGATGGGGCCTTATACGAGATATGAGCGGAACTTTGATTTTTGAAGGAAAAACGGTGCATAGAGGGCACTTAATAAATGGACGAAAAATTTTAATTTCAACCAATTCGGATGTAAAATCTCCCGTTGAATCTGAATCTCCAATAAAAAAGATGGGTTTGCATTTGAAATTTCAAAGTTGGGCCTCATATCTCGTATAAAGCCCTTTTGGACCCAAATTCTGATGGGCTCAATCAATTCATTGAGAAAAATTACTAAGGACCTCAGAATCAAAATTTGCTTTTTGCATCCTGATCTGAATGAATGCCCTCGGATTTTTGAACAAAAACAGCTGCATAGGACCCAAATATATGCGAAAATTTTTTGGTTTCACCAATTCGGATGAAAAATTTCTCGCTAAATCCGGATCTGCAATAAAATGAATGGGTTTGTATTTGAAATTTCAAGGTTGGGCCTCATATCTCGATAAATGCCTTTTTGGGCCCAATATCTAATGGGCCTATTCGATTACTAAACACCCAGTATAAGAATTCCGATTTTCTTTACCTGTTAGCGAGATAAATTCACCGTTTCCAGACTTTCGAACCACCCGGTATATTCAATTTAAACGTATATATTATGTTGAACTATTTGCTGGATCTACTGATTTTTGATGTGTTTAAGGTCTGAAATTGACGAAAACCAATGCAGTTTATGACTGTTTCGATAAGTTATCAGGGCTCTTAAGTATTGTAAAAAATTCTGAATTGTTTTTCCTATTCAAAAAATCCTCTAGGCGACTTTGCCACAAATTTTTCTGAAATACATAAGAAGAAACTAAATCTGAAATATTCTATTTTAAATTAGACATTATTGAAGTCCTTGACTTGTTCATGTTCATATATTTCAACAGAAGATTTGTAACTAACCTCGGTATTTGAGGTAAAAAACATTTTCCTCTAAAAATAATTTTCAGAATTATCCCAGGGTATGGTTAAAAAGCCAAATTATTGTGAATCAAATGTTGTTTACATCCGAAAAACACCTCGTAAAACAACATTATCTCCGATGACAACGTTTATTCACATGTGGTCGAGATTTGAAAGTCAACGTTGTAGCATTTATTGAAGTATTAGGATCTAGTCAGTCTCTCGAAGGTTATAAAAGCCATGGGGTTCTCTTCAGCATAAAAATTAGTAGATTTTCTCCCTCAAACTCAAGCAGTATAGAGTAGATTTTTATTTTCCAAGTTTTTTTAAGTTTCGGGATTTTGAGTTCATTTAAAGCCGTAATTCCTTGGTTTAGCGAGGAGCGAAACTGTAAGTACATCTATTTTTGACGTTCATGCAGAAAATATTAGAAGAATAGGCTCCTTCCTATAACACGAACGCGAAATTCGAATTTTGCCTTATGCAACGAGTATTAGACGATATTTTCTCTACTCCGGTCAAGTTTTGTGAAATACTCTCGAAATTCAATGAAAAATCAGATTATACATCCTAGTGACTTTCGTATTGTATCCTAGCAGTTGGTGAGACTGTTAAAAAAAATTGAAAGAATACGGAATTTGAACTGAAGTGTGTTCAAAATTGATAGGATGCCAGAGTAGACAACCACTAAACGAAAAAAATTACTGAGAACAATGCTGTAATGAGTTCATTACAGCACTACTTTCAGTAATTAACTCATTACGATACTAAAATGGTTTTCGGAATACAGGTTTTCATTGATGTGATGAATCTTCTACTAACACAAAAATCAATGACATGACTTGTTTTTTCTTCATTATGACTATAACATTCCATAACTATACTAGAATTATGAGAAAACTCGACTCTTAAGAGTAATTTGAATGCTATTTAATGAAAATTTGGCCATTCTCGAAAAAAAAACTTCTTCCTAAAATGTCATGAAATTCGCCATTTTCGAGTAATTTATGATATGAATAAAATTTCATCGGCGAACTTGAAAAAATTGGTTACTTTGGCTGAATGCAACTCTGTTCGAAAGTTTCTAAGAATTAAATTTCTGCTACATTTTCTCGAAGGTTTAGGTGGTGGATCTAATGATTGGAAAAACTTAAGTGGCATATTTCCAAGGGTAGCATAACTTATCATTAATTTTTGAAATGGCTATATTTTTTCATCCAGGCTAAAATGTAATCCTTTAAGGATTTTTCAAGTTTGTAAAAAGCTGTATATTATTATATTTCAACAATAAATACTTGAGTCAGAAGAATCACAATTTTTATCTTGAAAGAATCACATTTTTGAAAAAAATTAATTGTTTTAGCATGCTCACAATAAAAAAAATTAGATCTACGTTTTTCCAATCACTATGGTATAAGAAATATATGGGGTGGCTATCTGAGAACAAACACCCTATATGTACAGTGACGGCAGAATTGGTGATACTTGAACTACAACTTTTTAACCGTGAGAGATAGAGGAAAATGAATGACACGTTACGGTGGTCTTTTTTAGAGAAACTGATAATGCCATCAACTGCATTCCTGTATCTTTTTTTGTTTTCGAGTTATAGGGCAAAATTGAAATTTGGGCGATTTCAACTTTGGCCATTATCTCCGTTTCTGTTTGTGCTAGGATGTTGAAATGAAAACATTATAGAGGCACTTTTTTCATAGCAATCTAGTAGCGTACTTTGTTTTTTCCCAAGAGATTTCCTTGCTGAGCTATAACATAAACTTGTGTTTTTTCTTATGGAAACAATAGTTTGAAATGGCTTAGAAAGAATGGCCATTTTTATCCCGTTTCAGAAATATATCATACATCATACATTGACCTCAGATTATTTCAGATATCATGCAAAATAAAGGTAGTATTTGAAATTTGAATTATTGAGTATTAAGTAGGCTGAATCACAGAATAATATGTCTCTACGTCATTGCGATTGAATACTTGATTCAATTCTCCGTGGTTTGATCTCTGTTCAGAACAACTGTCAATTCATTATTGCCGCTAAAATAAAATATTTCAACATGTAATATTTCTTGTAGTTTTCTTACATTTCCATATTGCCGGCAATAATGACTTCGAATTCTAATAATTGACAGTTGTTTTGAGCAAAGATGAAATCACGGAGAATTGAATCAAATATTCAATGGCAAAATTATAATGACACCATTCACCATTCTGTGATTCGGCCTACTTTATACTCAATAGTTCAAATTTCAAATACAAACTTTATTTTGCATGATATCTGAAAGAATCTGAGCGCGATGTATGATATATTCCTGAAAAGGGATAAAAATGGCGATTCTTCCTAAGCCATGTCAGACTATTATTTCCATAAGAATAAACAAGAGTTTATGTTATAGCCCAGCAAGGAAATTTCTTGGGAAAACCAAAGTACGCTACTGGATTGCTATGAAAAAAGTGCCTGTATAATGTTTTCATTTCATCATCCTAGCACAAACAGAAACGGAGATAATGGCCAAAGTTGAAATCGCCTAAATTTCAATTTTGGCCTATAACTCGAAAACAAAAGAAGATTCTCTGAAAAAGACCACCGCAACGTGTCATTCATTTTCCTCTATCTCTCACGGTTAAAAACTTGTAGTTCAAGTATCACCAATTTTGCCCACCCTGTACAAATCAAAGACTCCCCCTAGATATTAAATAGGAATAATCTTCGTTAGGATTTTTTGGGAAAGAATTGAAATTCAAGTTTGCAGTTGTAGACTCAAGTATTCAAAGAAATATATGACCAATTTTTTTGAAATTCGTAAGAAAGTGACACCAACTTTCGTTTTCCATTTTTATGAAACGAATTAATTCCTCATGAAATTCTGGGACTTTTCAATTCCTTTTTAACCTGAAAACACGACGAAAAGTTTCACTTGTTTTTTTTCGAGATGTTCGGCCGTCGTCGTGGGTTCATTCTCGCCGTTTCGGCAGGTTGAGTGTCTGGCATCTTCAGGAGATGTTTTCGCTGAATTGAGCTGCGTGATTTTATTCAGGATTCATTTATTACCAGTCAGATTTATGAGATATACCGTGAATCTTCTTCAATTCATACAACAATCTAATTAATCGAAAAAACCTTTTGAGAGATGAACGAATAAAAAAATTAAAAAAGCGTCTTTTAATTTTTATGAATTTACATAAATTTACATGATTTTTTTTTATCACAAATTCAGCACACATTTTTTTGCAGGCCCTCCCAACACTCTACACCCTTTATGAAAAGAGACACGAGGAAATTCCACATATTAAAGACAACAAAATACACCACGCAAATGAGACAGAAGAAGAATTACATATTCTGAACACAATAGAGAAGCTACATGTTGATAGAAATTTACCCAAGTTTATCCTCGACGATGACAACGCCATCTTCGCTTGTGGTCATGTCACACTGAACGAAGATGAAGATAAAAACGAAAAGGAAGAAGAAGAAGAAGAAAAGTCACAGATAAGCACAGAATTATGGGACGATCAGGTTTGGAATTGCAATCAGGGATATGAAGCAGATCATTACGTTTATGATAAGGAGTTGGAGGAAAAATATAGCTTGCCTCGAAATTTCTTCGAGATTACTTCTATAACTCCAGCTCAAAGAGAAAACGCTCTAGATTACCTTTTGAAACTGAGCGATATCTTCAACATAACCACAGAAAAGCTTCATATGACCGTGGCAATCTTCGACAGATTTCTGCTGAAGGCTATACAGGTTCCTGCGGAATGCCTGCAGTTGATCCTAGTAGCAACCGTAAGGATAGTCCTCAAAATGGAACATCTAAGAGTCGATCAGCCAGATTCAGACGATCTGGCCATGATCTGCGAACAAATGCACACTGCAAGACAGATAGTTCGGATGGAAATGAAGATCTGTCACGTTTTGCAGTTCGACCTGATCTGCCCAACTTCAATCTCGTTCCTGAGGACGTACAACAGCGCCGCAGGAGTTTCGGCTCTGCAGGATAACCTGCGCATGTATCTGCTTGAGATCGGTTTTCTCAACTACAGGACATGCGCGGTTAAGCCGTCTCTCCTGGCTGCGTCCGCTGTGTGTTTATCTGTGGCTCTTCTGGCTCGTAAGGCCGATTTTGAGGATGTTTGGTGTTTGGAGATGGAAACCGCAACGTCGTATAAAGTGAGGAAGATGAGGCTTGTGATGCGAGAGATGGTTGAGGCGCTTAAAGTTGTCGGAAAGGCAGGTTTGAAGTCGTCTTTGTACACCAAATATTCTCAAGAGAAGTATTTTTACATAAGCACGTTCCAGCAGGTGCTTGAGCCAGATTTCCTCAATGTGTGATAGATTTGACTGTTTTGTGTTTAACTGTGATGGAGCTGTTACCAAATATTTATCATTCCAGTGATTTAACAATGTGATATTTTATTTTTCTGCGATATATTGTGATAATTTCAATAATGAATGAATTTCTGATTGTCGTTTTAATTATTGGTTTTTGTATTTTTAACGATATATTTTAATATTTTATTATATGATTCTTGAAGAACACGTCTTTCACTTTTTAGGTTATTTATTCTCTTTTTCTTCTATGATACATTTCATAAAAAATTATTTCACTTACACATGTATTTCTATGATTGACAGTAACCTATGAAGTATGAAGTAACAAAATTAACCTTTAATTTTATCATGTCAACAAAACAAAACTGAACAAGTTTACAATTCACCAACACTGATATTTTTATCATGTACCTACCTTTATTTTTTTCAAATTGGTCAAATTAGTCTGAAGTTCCATTCTTGTCATTCCTTATTATTTTTTTTATTGAATTTTCTTGTTTTAAAGTTGTGTTATAAATTTAATATTGTTTTCAACGTCCATAATTAGGACTGAAATTAACAGTGAATGTTTATTTTTCGATACAGGCTGTTGAATAAATGATAATGATGTGATAAATAGAGTGAAACGAGTTTTAGAATGTCTTGGGTTTTATTTGTGTCCTCATGAAATGAACCAGATTATTTCATAATTTGTTGTTGAAGCTTTTGTAGTATTTTGACTTAGAGGGCTTGTGAACGGTATATTTACATGAAAAAGAAATGGGTACTATTCTCATGAGGTTACACTGTTTCGAAGTAAGAGTGGTATCCAGAAAATAGGAATACTGAGACACTCATAGCCGTAAGGAATTTTTTTTACTATGTTGGCTACACGTACTATTTTATATCTTTATCCTAACCTAAGACCAAAATGAATGGAGTACGATGAAAATTGTAGTGGTGTTTCAAGATATAATGAAGCTTTAAAAAATAAAGAAAAACTGAACTCGTCTGAACTATAAGAAAATATTTTCCCGATAACAGAGATTTTCAAAAATTTCACTTGACCGCTAATTGTTTTCCAGTAAAAAGACACATTCGGAATGAGATTGAAAATTGAAGACAAAATCGTTTTTCCTGAATATCTCGAAAAATATTCATTTTGGGATAAAAGTCTCGAACTTATGATCTTATTATTTTTTGACGAAGATTTCCAAAATGCTTCGAAAAAATGGGGTTCCAATTTGAAAAAACGATTTTTTGATGTTTCGGCACCTCTACCATTGACAAAGAATTTGTGACCTCGTGTATCATATTCTGAAAATCACGCTATCGGAAAAGAAGCATCAGCCTTTCTTCTCGGAGAAATGAGAATTTTCAATGAAAAAACCTCGAAGTTGTCTGTATTTCAACAGAGTTCAATTTTGAGACTTTTTTTCGAATTTCCACATTTAAAGAGAATTTTCTCGGCAAAATTCAAACTTTTGGAATCAGAAAGACTCATAATTCAATGGAGAATCTATTTATGCAATAAAAAACGGGTCATCCTATTGGAAAAACGAAACCACAGAAAAGCTTCATATCATTTTCGCTTGTGGTCATGTCACACTGAACGAAGATGAAGATAAAAACGAAGAGGAAGAAGAAGAAGAAGAAAAGTCACAGATAAGCACGGAATTATGGGACGATCAGGTTTGGAATTGCAATCAGGGATATGAAGCAGATCATTACGGTTATGATAAGGAGTTGGAAGGAAGATATAGCTTGCCTCGAAATTTCTTTGAGATTACATCCATAACTCCAGCGCAAAGAGAAAACGCTCTAGATTACCTCTTGAAACTGAGCGATATCTTCAACATAACCACTGAAAAGCTTCATATGACCGTGGCAATCTTCAGCAGATTCCTGCTGAAAGCAATGCAGGTCCCTGCAGAATGCCTGCAGTTGATCCTAGTAGCAACTGTAAGGATAGTCCTGAAAATGGAACACCTCAGGGTCGATCAGCCAGATTCAGACGACCTGGCCATGATCTGCGAACAAATGCACGCTGCAAGACAAATAGTTCGGATGGAAATGAAGATCTGTCACGTTTTGCAGTTCGACCTGATCTGCCCAACTTCAATCTCGTTTCTGCGGACGTACAACAGCGCTGCAGGAGTTTCGGCTCTGCAGGATAACCTGCGCATGTATCTGCTTGAGATAGGTTAAGCCGTCTCTCCTAGCGGCGTCAGCTGTGTGTTTATCTGTGGCTCTTCTGGCTCGTAAGACCGATTTTGAGGACGTTTGGTGTTTGGAGATGGAAACCGCAACGTCGTATAAAGTGAGGAAGATGAGGCCTGTGATGCGAGAGATGGTTGAGGCGCTTAAGGTAGTCGGAAAGGCAGGTTTGAAGTCGTCTTTGTACACCAAATATTCTCAAGAGAGGTATTTTTACATAAGCACGTTCCAGCAGGTGCTTGAGCCAGATTTCCTCAATGTGTGATAGATTTGACTGTTTTGTGTTTAACTGTGATGGAGCTGTTACCAAATATTTATCATTCCAGTGATTTAACAATGTGATATTTTATTTTTCTGCGATATATTGTGATAATTTCAATAATGAATGAATTTCTGATTGTCGTTTTAATTATTGGTTTTTGTATTTTTAACGATATATTTTAATATTTTATTATATGACTCTTGAAGAACACGTCTTTCACTTTTTAGGTTATTTATTCTCTTTTTCTTCTATGATACATTTCATAAAAAATTATTTCACTTACACATGTATTTCTATGATTGACAGTAACCTATGAAGTATGAAGTAACAAAATTAACCTTTAATTTTATCATGTCAACAAAACAAAACTGAACAAGTTTACAATTCACCAACACTGATATTTTTATCATGTACCTACCTTTATTTTTTTCAAATTGGTCAAATTAGTCTGAAGTTCCATTCTTGTCATTCCTTATTATTTTTTTTATTGAATTTTCTTGTTTTAAAGTTGTGTTATAAATTTAATATTGTTTTCAACGTCCATTAGGACGGAAATGTGAATGTTTTTGTTTCGATACAGGCTGTTGAATAAATGATAATGATGTGATAAATAGAGTGAAACGAGTTTTAGAATGTCTTGGGTTTTATTTGCGTCTATATGAAATGAACCAGAGCATAAATAGATTTTCCATTGAATTCTGAGTCTTTTTGATTCCAAAAGTTTGAATTTTCCCGAGAAAATTCTCTTTAAATGAGGAAATATGAAAAAAAAATCTCAAAATTGAACTCTGTTGAAATACAGACAATTTCGAGGTTTTTTCATTAAAAATTCTCATTTTTGAGAATCTCCGAGAAGAAAGGCTGATGCTTCTTTACCGATAGCGTGATTTTCAGAATATGATACAGGAGGTCACAAATTCTTTGTAAAAGTTAGAAGTGACGAAACATCAAAAAATCGTTTTATTCAAATTGGAACTCCATTTTTTCGAAGCATTTTCGTAACGTTCGTCAAAAAATAATAGGTGCATACGTCCAAGACTTTCATTCCAAAATGAATATTTTTCGAGATATTCAGGAAAATCGATTTTGTCTTCAATTTTCTATCTCATTCCGAATGTGTTTTTTTACTGGAAAATAATTAGCAGTCAAGTGAAATTTTTGAAAATCTCTGTTATCGAGAAAATATTTTCTATAGTTCAGACGAGTTAAGTTCTTGAATTATCATGTCTAATGCGAGAGCAACAATTGGTTTAAAGTACTCACGTATTAGTGAAGTCAACGTAAACAATTCTCAGGAATGCAGAAAAAAATAATTCGTAATGATTTTTAATGCCTTTGAAAGAATAATTAACAGAACATGTGACAATTTTATTACTGAAAATTCAAATTTCCCTACCATGACAAAAAAAAAATCTCCAGAATTAAGAATTTGCGGAAATTATCCTAAGCTTTAAAAACTGAAGAAAAACTGAACTCGTCTGAATTATAAGAAAATATTTTCTGGATAACAGAGATTTCTAAAAATTTCACTTGACCCCTAATTATTTTCCAGTAAAAAAACATATTCGAAATGAGATTGAAAATTGAAGACAAAATTGTTTTTCCTGAATATCCCGAAACATATTCATTTTGGATAAAAGTCTTGTATGCTCCTATTATTTTTTGACGAAGATTTCGAAAATGCTTGGAAAAAATGGGGTTCCAATTTGAAAAAAACGATTTTTTGATGTTTCGGCACCTGTAACTTTGAGAAAGAATTTGTGACCTCGTGTATCATATTCTGAAAATCACGCTATCGGAAAAGAAGCATCAGCCTTTCTTCTCGGAGATTCTCAAAAATGAGAAATTTTAATGAAAAAACCTCGAAGTCGTATTTCAACAGAGTTCAATTTTGAGATTTTTTTTCGTATTTCCTCATTTAAAGAGAATTTTCTCTGGAAAATTCAAACTTTTGGAATCAAAAAGACTCATAATTCAATGGAGAATCTATTCATGCTATAAAAAATGGGTCTTCCCATTTGAAAAACGAAACCACTGAAAAGCTTCATATGACCGTGGCAATCTTCAGCAGATTCTTGCTGAAAGCAATGCAGGTCCCTGCAGAATGCCTGCAGTTGATCCTAGTAGCAACCGTAAGGATAGTCCTCAAAATGGAACACCTCAGAGTCGATCAGCCAGATTCAGACGACCTGGCGATGATCTGCGAACAAATGCACACTGCAAGACAGATAGTTCGGATGGAAATGAAGATCTGTCACGTTTTGCACTTCGACCTGATCTGCCCAACTTCAATATCGTTCCTACGGACTTATAACAGCGCCGCAGGAGTTTCGGCTCTGCAGGATAACCTGCGCATGTATCTGCTTGAGATCGGTTTTCTCAACTACAGGACATGCGCGGTTAAGCCGTCTCTCCTGGCTGCGTCCGCTGTGTGTTTATCTGTGGCTCTTCTGGCTCGTAAGACCGATTTTGAGGACGTTTGGTGTTTGGAGATGGAAACCGCAACGTCGTATAAAGTGAGGAAGATGAGGCCTGTGATGCGAGAGATGGTTGAATCGCTTAAAGTTGTCGGAAAGGCAGGTTTGAAGTCGTCTTTGTACACCAAATTTTCTCAAGAGAGGTATTTTTACATAAGCACGTTCCAGCAGGTGCTTGAGCCAGATTTCATCAATCTGTGATAGATTTAACCGGGGTGTATTTAACTGTGATGGAGCTGTTACCAAATATTTATCATTCTAGTGATTTAACAATGTGATATTTTAATTTTTTGCGATATATTGTAATAATTTTAATAGTAAATGAATTTCTGATATTTTTATCATGTACCTACCTTTATTTTTTTCAAATTATTCAAATTATTCTAAAGTTCCATTCTTATTATTCCTTATTATTCATTTTTTATTGAATTTACTTGTTTTCAAGTTGTGTTATGAATTTAATATTGTTTTCAACGTCCATAATTAGGACGGAAATTAACAGTGAATGTTTTTTTTCGATACAGGCTGTTGAATAAATGATAGTGATGTGATAAATAGAGTGAATCGAGTTTTTAAATGTCTTGAGTTTTATTTGCGTCTCCATGAAATGAACTAGATCATTTCATAATTTGTTCCTGAAGCTTTTTTAGTATTTTGACTAAGACAGATTGTGAACGGTATATTTACATGAAAAATAAATAGGTACTATTCTCATGAGGATACACCGTTTCCTCATGAGAGGAAGTGTCATCCACTCTTTCGTTTTGCAAATGGGAAGACATATTTTATATTGCATAAATAGATTCTCCATTGAATTCTGAGTCTTTTTCCAAAAGTTTGAATTTTCCCGAGAAAATTCTCTTTAAATGAGGAAATACGAAAAATAATCTCAAAATTGAAATCTGTTGAAATACAGACAACTTCGAGGTTTTTTCATTAAAAATTCTCATTTTTGAGAATCTCCGAGAAGAAAGGCTGATGCTTCTTTACCGATAGCTTGATATTCAGAATATGGTACAGGAGGTCACAAATTCTTTGTAAAAGTTAGAAGTGACGAAACATCAAAAAAACGTTTTTTTCAACGTCCATAATTAACAGTGACTGTTTTTTTTTCGATACAGGCTGTTGAATAAATGATAATAATGTGATAAATAGAGTGAAACGAGTTTTAGAATGTCTTGAGTTTTATTTGCGTTTTCATGAAGTGAACCAGATTATTTCATAATTTTTTCCTGTAGCGTTTTCAGTATTTTGACTAAGACAGCTTGTGAACGGTATATTTACATGAAGATACACCGTTTCGAAGTAAGAGTGGTATCCAGAAAATAAGTGTACTGAAACACTCACAGCCGTGAGGATTTTTTTTCTATGTTGGCTACACGTACTGTTTTGTATCTTTATCCTAACCTAAGGACAAAACGAGTGGAGTACGATAAAAACTGTAGTGATGTGTTTCCAGAAATAATGAGGCCGTAGAATCAATCATGTAAGGATGAGAACTACAATTGTAACTTTTTTAAATCATATATCGGGTGGTTCCAAAGACTGGAAACGGTGATTTTATTTATTTCGGAATTCTTATATTAGGATCTTAGGTAATTTCACCCGAGGAATCGAATGGGCCCATCAAATTTTGGGCCCAAAAGGGCTTTATACGAGAAATGAGGCCCAACTTTGAAAATTCAAATGCAAATCAATCTTTTTCATTTCGGAAATTTTTCATTCGAATTCGTTGAAACCAAACATTTTTCTGTCAATTTTTGGGCCCTATGCAGAGTTTTTTGTTCATGAATCCGGAAGCGTTCATTCAGATCAGGAAGCAAAAATTCATATTCTGATACTGAGGGTCCTTTTTCTCGGCGAATCGATTGAGCCCGAAAGATAATAAGCTAATGCCCACTTGCACCGTTTTCTGGTTAAGGCACCCTTAACTAAGGCGCCCTTAAATTTTGAGTCATGCTTTTCCCCGCCTTAACGCATCAGATCTTGCACCGCATATCTAATAGAAACGACTTTGTTAAATACGCGCTAAGCGATGCCAAATCTGGCAACACTGTATGAATCAGTGAATTTGTTTGTTTTGACATAGAAATGCGACATGACCATATGGTTTTGTGTCAGCACTGAGCACAGCGAAGTAAGAAGAACACTCGAATTCATAGACGAACAAGATAATTTGTCTACGCATTTTCATTTTCAGTATTCTGATTCACAGAACGACATATACTTTGGGCCGCTGAAAAACTGGCATACTACAACCAATGTTTTTTTCTTTTATTTGAAGCAAATGATTTGATTTGATTTCAACAATTCTTTATTCGTAAGTTGCATGACATAATTCTGCACCTGTGGAATATCATCGAACTAATACTTTTCATATTCACAAGAGTAAATAGTACCTGCAGAATTAATAATTGCATGGGTACAATCAATTGCTCCAATAACACGGGGAAAGCCAGCAATTTGGTAAAATTGGGTTAGGAAGGAACGTAATTCTGCTTCTGTCTGAGGCATTTTTATGAATACTGAGACTCGAACAACTATTCTTGATTCTGTAGATTGATGGATTTTCATCAAATCGGCTACAGCCAATAAATGTCCTGCTGATGAGTAGAGTCGGAGGCACGCAAAGAGTTGACTCATCGGTGATACACTCTGATTCCTACAATCATCAAGGCTCAAACTCCCTTCTTTGAGGTTTGACATCATCATACATAAGATATGTACTTACATATCACTTGGAAATTCTGAATCATCCTCAATTGATCTCAACAATTGCAGAGTAGTTTTTCTTGGTCAAACGAAATCGCCGAAAAAATGCGAATTCGTTCATATCATGGTAGTGATCGGCCCTAATAAATTCTAGACTTCTAGGAAAACCATAGTCAATGATATCTAATATGTCGAAATCATCCTCATATAGATCATCAATTTCATTTAATGAAAATCTATCCATATTAATTATTAAATTCACGCAATCAAAAACAACACGTCAAAACTGAAGTTCGTTTTTGACGTTTGAATATTTGAGACGGGCTAAAGTCTTGTTTAAGCCATGAATATTCGCGGCTCAAAATAGTCATAACTTATGTGGCATTTAAACTGCGGTGCAAGAGAATGGGCGTCTCAAACCTGACTTAAAATTTGAGTTGGACGTAAGTCAGACATATATTTGACGGTGCAAGTGGGCATAAGAGGTCCAAATTTGAAATTTCAACCTTTTTAATTTCATATTCTGATTCAGCGGCAGATTTTAACCTAAGTACCTCATATCATATTATATCATATCATATATCAGATGGCATATGGCTTCGCCTTAGAAAATGGCTCATAGTTGAAATACTCCACATGAGTTAGGGATATTTGCTCAAATTGCAAAAAAAAACATAGTTTGAATGAGATTTTGCGATGAAAATTCATATTACTATGATTTCAAGTTGCAGGAAATAAAATAAATTTTATCCTGAAGGTCTGCGGCGTATACAGGGTTGTTAAGAAAAATCGAGTTTCGATGGAAACTTGGACACCATCTGGATTTTGAAGAGCATTCCGTAGCATTCTACACGTAGATGTAGGCTTTCTTCTCGCCGAAACGGTGATGAAACGAACCTGAGCAGGTGTTGTTTTTCGTCGCCCACCAAGCCTTGGTCATTCCAACACGGAACCTGTCTCCCTGATCCTATTCCAAAGACGAGATATCACATTTTGGCTGGCTTGGAGCCTTTCCGCTACAACAACCTGAGTTAGGCCATCCTGCAGCATTCCGATGGCCCTATTAGCCTCAGCGTTTGTTTATTTACGTCGTGGCATTTTCAGAAAACTCGTTTCAAATCGAAGCCGTTGATAAACTGACTCCATTTCAAAATAAGAACATTCATGAAGCATATGCAAAGAAAAGAACCAAACTTCAGATAAAAGGCGAACAGATTGACGAAATGTCTCAAACTGATTTTTATTGGATCGATTCAAGTTGTTATTGAGTTTTAAATGATTATACAGCTATTTTCTCGAAGATTACATACTTTTCAATACGATATCCCTAATTCTTGTGGAGCAGTATATTTGGTAACTACCAGAAATGAAACTTGGTCAGGATTTGCATTTCACATTAAATGAATAGTATCTTATAAAAACCTTGCCCTCGAAATGTTAACTTTTCGAACGAATGATTTCATAGCCAAACTGGTATTGTGTAGTTAAAAAACTGCTGATTTCCTGCTGTCTGATATATTTTACTTGGTTCTCCATCTAGAAAACTACATTGATACTAGAAGTTTTCAAATGATAGTCCTCATTAATTAATAGCCTTCAATCTGCATCTAAAACTTGGTGCATATGATTCCTTCTCAAAACAGCTTGCAGAAATGTGAGGGCTGATATGGTCCTTTGACCTATCTGGAATAAAATCATGGTTTTTGTCCTAAACTCAAAATGTCACCGAATTTTACCCAGATCGTGAAGGATATATCCAAAGCTATCACTCCCCCAATCGTGATGCTTTTGTACTTTTGACTGTACATCATGAGAATTAAAAAAGTTTTCTTATTCGATTCGCTCCATTGGTACCAGTCACATTTGGCCAGGGTAAGAAAAAAATGTTCACCCTACAAGATACGAAAAATCATGATGTATGTATGTTCTTCATCAAATTGATTTCACAATTACCAGATCCACAAAATGCTGGCATAAAACACCAAGCGTTAATGAGATTTCTGCAAACATGAACAACAAGAAGCCCAGCGCAACAATGTTTTCGAAATTTCGCATCTGAAAAAACACCGATACGTCAATTCGATGAATAATTGCAAAAAAAAATTTATGAAAGTTCCTTGTGAAAACGTAAAAGAATAACTTTTTACATAGGTATACATTATGCAGATCGAGTAAGACCTTTTTATAGAGAATATTTTGTCAGAATGACAATTCTCGTAATATGTCTTAGTTTTTGCTCCTGAAAAATATTCTGTTTTCTTGTGTTATAACATGTTTGGTTTATCTATGGGAGATGATTGCCTTTCATTGGGGTCCCGTAGCGGTCTTCAAACATCTGGAGTAAATTATTTGTTCACTTTTACTCTGTAAATTTGATTGACAAATAAATTATTATTATTATTATTATTATTTTTTTTTTTTTTTTAATCACACTTTCGTGGGGTGGTTTCCAACTAAGCTGGGATTCGCATGAATCAACAGCTCAATCGTTCGTTATTATTATTATTATTATTATTATTATTATTATTATTATTATTATTATTATTATTATTATTATTATTATTATTATTAAGTGCCGAAAAATCATCACCTGGAAGGTCGTATCTGGTTTGAAAAAACCCTCACTACCAGAGAGCAACAATTTGTGGATTTTGAATTTGAATATCGAAGGAATTTCGAAAGGAAAGTGTGATTACGTCTCCAAATTAGCTGATGAACATGGTATCAAAGAGATTCTTCTGCAAGAAACCCACACGGCAACAGAAAAAAAAATCCTCGTGAAAGAGGACAGTTGAAAGGTTATGTATTAATTGATTTTTTACAAGTTTAGCATGTTATGTTGACATTCAACAGATTCGGAAAGGGGAAATTGATGGAGTTTTTTTTCATTTCTTTCAAATTTTGTGACATTTCTGTCATAAATATTTATAAACCTCCAAAGATTATAGAGTATAAAGATGGGAAACGAAGCGACTACAGTGATGTCAGCGACATCTGTTTTTCAAAAGTAAGCGGGTTATGGTTAAAATATTTAATTAGGGTCCATTTGGCATAGATTATATAAAGATTATTAGAAGGCTGTTGTCATTTTGGAAAGAAATACTTGAATAAATATTTTTGCTGAATGATGATTGTATTTTCTCGCGTATTTTCCACTTAAATAACTCGAAAGCTACAAGAGTACCACCTAGCTCACTCCATAATCTTGGTTTGTGTGATTTTCTGTTATAAATTTTTTGTTAAAGACTGGCAGACATTCGAAATGCATGGTGATTAATTGCAGAAATAATAATCTTGAATGTGCATTCTTTTCATTACCAAAGAGAATAGAAATGTAAGTTTTGAAACTCGTATCATGTAATTGTCTTGTTCATTGCTTTTTATTTTCAGTGTTGTCAAATGGATAGAGGTTTCGGGGTAAAAATATATTGTTCTGAATAATTTGTTTGCGAACCGAATTTTCTTCGGTCTCATTCATTAGATCAAAAAGTTCCACTCATAGAGGCAATGGTGGTCAGAAGAACGACTTATAGAGGTGGTGGTTCTCTTGACGACCTTTCCAGCAGTTCGACTCATCTACTAGACCCTCTAGACTCATTGAGGTTAAAATACACTGGGTAAGATATGTATGAATCGGGTCCAGAACAACTGTTTGACTTATCGATGTTCGATTTATCGAGAGTTCACTCACAATATGTTCTTGAAATTGTTGTGATAATTCTCTAATATGTGAACAAATTTTTGAAATGTACTCAATTTCATAATTATTGTATTGCAGTTGATTTTACACAATCATTTCAAATAAAAATATAAAGAATCCAGAAGCGTATTTCATTTGATTCAAAGCAATATGCAGAAGAAAAGATCATCCTGATCAAAAAGTGGAGCCTTCCTTTTTTTTGTCGATCAGGATATTTTTTTAAAAGCTCGACAAAGTATTCAATTAAATGAAAATTTATGAGAAATGTGTTTCGAATTTCGCGCCTATTGAAATAGTTTTCTGTACTGAATAATGTTTTCAGCGTCATCTATGTGTCACAAGTAAGAAACTAGCCAAAAATCGTAGTCGGATTTTAGTACCACAGATACAAGGGCGTTTCCTATCTTTCTAACTCTATAATCTTTGATAAACCTCCGAACATTATTTGGCCAAGAAATCTTAATGTTGATGTTTTTTAAAGTAGCAAATGCATTTCCAAAATGCATTCGATTTATTCTGAATAATCGGTTCCTTTTCTGCTTTTGTCTTTTTTCATTTCAGAATAAGAATTACGAGTCGTTTTGGGAAGAATCTGTGTATCCGAGCCCATCGACGGATAACATGAAGATGATCACACTGATGTCTTTCAAGATTTTCCTGATATTTTATGTTATTTTGTTTACGGGGAGGCAGGTTTTTTCGGCTGAGGTTTTTTCCCCTGGCTGTATAGTATCGTATGATACTAGTATTGATAGTATCGTAGGATTCTATAGTATCATACAAAGAATGTTATGATACCCCGTTCTTTTTTTACCTCAGCTTAGGTACTTTTTGTTTCAACATTTAATGTATTATTTTAGCTCTCTTTTTCATAAGAATATATATATATATATATAGAGAGAGAATATATACTTACAACAATCAAATGATAGGCTAGAAATAGGGATAGGCCAAGTGAATTCCAAATAAGGAAAAATGAAACCCATTTCAAGAATTGAGCAAACAACGACCTGAATCTGAAAGGCAACTGATAAATACGAGAATACCAGAGGTTTAAAAAACATACTTCGTCAATCGTTGAAAATGTGTAGCACAAATCTTCAGTCTCTTCCTTATTTCTTCGTGAAAGCTACAGCCTGAATGATCATTTTCGATATTTTCTACATGTTTGGTGAGTAATTGATACTGAAAATTGAGTTGGACGATGAAGAAAGTGTAGATATTAACATAATTTAAAATTGCGAATGTCCCCCAACATAAGAAAAAATAAAATACGTATTTGTAATATTGATGAAAGGATGGGGAATATTTGTCTAGGAACATCAATACGAAAAATAAATCACGTTTGTCTGACTCTAGGGGCCCAAATAGTAAACCTCCTATAAAACCTAATGAAAACTGTAGCCATGCAAGCATCTTGAAGCGTTTTGCTTGTCTAGTAAGATTCTCATAAACTTCCAATCCGCAACATTTCAAATTCCAGAAGTTCTCATCTATGAACGATTCCATTTCATCCCTATTACTCTGTTGAATGCTGTGAATTGATAAAACCATCAACACCTGAGGAAAGGAACAAAAAACAAACATCAGATAGTAAGTCACAGTATATTTCGCAAAAAGTATAGGTATACCTATAACTTTTAACATATTAAGCATTGTGATATGCCAATGTAATAGAATGAAATATGATAGAATAAGTTTTATTGATCCATTAATGAATTTGTATTGGACAAGTCAAATAAATGGCATTTAATTCAAGCAAAGTGGTGCTTGTTGTTTTTAATCAAGTATTCGAAGATGATTTTGGTTTAGATATAATTCGAGGAAAACAAGGTTTTCGTGAAGCAAATATAGATATACATACTTGCAAAATATAGAAAAAGGAGAAGCCATAATCCAAAAGAACTTCTTTACTCGGAAACATTGTGAAGTATATCAGCTGGAGTACAGTCCAAGCCATCAAGGAAAGACGTGTAGCATTAATCACAATATTTGCTACTTTATCCAGAAAGAAGAAATCCACTGTGTATTTGATGTTTTGGAATATACCTAAAACTGATTAACATTTTCACAATTTGAAGCAGAATCTTTACAAATGAGAAACAATTTTCTCTCGAAATTGCCGAACAGTTAAAAAACTCACTTTTTGTGTAGACAAAACACTGTTAACAAAAATTGTAATGGAACGAACATATTTTTGGATTGAGAAATTTAATTTAGTCAAGAGGTTCTGCTGAAAACTGAAGAATGTGTTGCACTGTTCACTCCCTTGAAAGGTCACGTCAATATTGAAAAAAAAACTAATAGGTAAAGGCTTTTTTCAATTAGGAGAACATACATAAATTTTATTTCTTGAAGTCTTCAGCACATTTTTTCCAAATTTTGAAAGCGTGTGACTAAAAATTATTTAGTATTACATACTAAAAACCAACTAGGTCTTCCAGTTGTGTTAGACAATTGAAAGGCTATATAGGGTTATTCACGAATATGGCTCTATAGAATATTTTTAGGATAGACACAAGATTCAGGATTGAAATTCTTAAGGTTGATGAGGAAATACTAGAAAATCTCAAAATAGAACTCTGTTGAAATACAAACAACTTCGAGGTTTTTTATTTAAAAATTCTCATTTTTGAGAATCTCTGAAAAGAAAGGCTGATGCTTCTTTTCCGATAGCGTGATTTTCAGAATATGATACAGGAGGTCACAAATTCTTTGTCAAAGCTAGAAGTGACGAAACATCAAAAAATTGTTTTTTTCAAATTGGAACCCCATTTTTTCGAAGTATTTTCGAAATCTTCGTCAAAAAATAATAGGAGCATACGTCCAAGACTTTTATCCCAAAATGAATATTTTTCGAGATATTCAGGAAAAACGATTTTGCCTTCAATTGTCAATCTCATTCCGAATGTTTTTTTTACTGGAAAATAATTAGCGGTCAAGTGAAATTTTTGGAAATCTCTGTTATCGAGATAATATTTTCTATAGTTCAGACGAGTTAAGTTCTTGAATTACCATCTCTAATGTGAGAGCAACAATTGGTTTAAAGTTCTCAATGTGAGTATTAGTGAAGTCAACGTAAAATATTCTCAGGAATGCAGAAAAAAATGATTTGTAATAATTTTTAATGCTTTTGAAAGAATAATTAACAGAACATGTAACGATTTCATTACTGAAAATTCAAATTTCCCCACCATGACAAAAAAGAAATTCTCCAGAATTAAGAATTTGCGGAAATTATCCTAAGCTTTAAAAAATAAAGAAAAACTGAACTCGTCTGAACTTTAAGAAAATTTCTTTTCGATAACAGAGATTTCCAAAAAGTTAACTTTGCCGCTAATTATTTTCCAGTAAAAAAACACATTCGGAATGAGATTGAAAATTGAAGACAAAATCGTTTTTCCTGAATATCTCCAAAAATATTCATTTTGGTATAAAAGTCTCGGACGTATGCTCCTATCATTTTGTGACGAAGATTTCGAAAATGCTTCGAAAAAATGGGGTTTCAATTTGAAAAAAACGATTTCTTGATGTTTCGTCACTTCTAACTTTGACAAAAAATTTGTGACCTCCTGTATCGTATTCTGAAAATCACGCTATCGGAAATGAAGCATCAGCCTTTCTTCTCGGAGATTCTCAAAAATGAGAATTTTTAATGAAAAAACCTCGAAGTTGTCTGTATTTCAACAGAGTTCAATTTTGAGTTTTTTTTTTCGTATTTCCTCATTTAAAGAGAATTTTCTCCCAAAAATTCAAACTTTTGGAATCAAAAAGACTCAGAATTCAATGGAGAATCTATTTATGCAATAAAAACTGAACCTTAAAAAAATATACGAGAAGTCGTCTGCTTACTTGAAGCACACCTTCAGAATTTCAATCCTGAATCTTGTGTCTTTCCTAAAAATATTCTATAGAGCCATATTCGTGAATAACGCTGTATTGATAGATCTGCAATGGTGTTAGGTAATAGTTGATAGTTCAAAAGGGGTTAATGTTCACTGCGACCTGATGGTCTTTTGTCCCCCTGACAAAGCTTTACATCAATGGTGTTAAGTGACTAAGGAATGAAAAAGAATTTGCCAAACAAATGGTTTAAAACGAGAAACAAGATTTTCCTCTGTGCAAATGTGAAATTTTTTTTGCTTGAAAACTCTTGGGAACTTGCCGTGATCATCATTTTCCCCTTCTCGATATTTTTCTGAATGCTCGAACATTTTAAGCGAAATCGATGAACAGTACAAGAAGTATTCCAAACATGAGCAAACTCAAAATTGCTCTTTCAAACTTCAAGTGCTGCAAGAAACTGAATTATAAATGAGACCATTTCATAAGAGAACACCGATAATCGAAAATTATATATTATGCAACAAATTCCAAAGTTCCGAATGCTATATCAATTCGAAGAGATCAATCTGCACACCCTTATTTCTTTTATATATGAACTAGCTGACCCGGCAGACTAAGTACTGCCTCAATCGATAAATAAAAAAGCAACTTTAATATTATAATAAACTATTATGGTAAAATACCTTGAAAGTGGACATAAAATTGTCCTGTACAATTAGTCCAGTCAATGAGGGCGAAAATTAGGCATTACTTCCGAATTTAGACCATATAAACCAACCCCTTTCAGCATAAAATGTGTAAAAATGGGTCTTTATTAATATAATTAATTAATTTCAATCAATTTTATAACAGTATTTTGGATCAATGTTAGTTTTAGTTATTTATATTTTTCAACCCCTAAAAGCAATCCCTATCTGATCAAAATAACAAAATGAAAATATCATTTAAAGATTTCATTTTTTCATCACTTTATTCTCAAGAAATTAATACTTTTTGTGTCAAAAAATTAATCTTATTCTGAGTGGCTGTCGCCACTGTCAATTATTTCTTCATCTTTGCCAAAGATTGGACAACTGTTTTGGCAGTTGACAATGAGGAATGTTCACATTTTTCAATTTCTACATATTCTTATTCTCCGTAGAAAATGAAAATATTGTGTCCAAAAATTATTTGAATACTTCAAATAGCGCCCGAGATATCGAATTATAAACATGAGTTCGATGGATCCGTGTGACGTCATTTTACACCCAACGACTTGCGAGGTTCAGTACGTAGCCGGGTCCAATATAAGGGCCTCTCGTCTGACGGAGTGCGATTTGCGAATGTACTATGACGTCGCATCGCCGCGAGGAATTGAATATTCACGGGGTTGTAAAATCCGAACTACTAGGTCTTTTCGACTGAAACAAAAACTAGTGATTTCATATACATATAGGTTATACTGTGACGAAGTTTCGATCGATTTTGCATACCTGTGAACATTCCTCATTGTAGCGTTACAAAAAAGACTCAGTTTTATGCAGGTGCATGACGCATTACATCTTTTTTTGCAGTTATAAAAAATCATTTTCAACAATTTTTGTGGTGCAGGTGTTTTTTGCATTTTTGTGGGCTGCAAATATCTATTGATAGTATCGTATGATTCTATAGTATCATACAAAGAATGTTATGATACCCCGTTCTTTTTTTACCTCAGCTTAGGTACTTTTTGTTTCAACATTTAATGTATTATTTTAGCTCTCCTTTTCATAAGAATATATATATATATATATATATCTATTGGAACTATTCCAACCGCAATCAACTGAATTGAGAGCTTCATTACCTAGCCAAATTTGAAGTTGATGCTTTTAGGCAAGCATTTATATCATCGGCAGCCGTCGAATTTGGAATGACCGGTAATGTTTGTCGGAAGACACCAGACAATAGAATCAATGCGCCCCCAAAACATCCGTTTAGGCAACTCAAAATACAAAGTAATTGTTTACATTGCCATCTAATGGCGATAATAGTAGAATGGAGATTTGTTCAAAACATTTCATCATAAAATTTTCCATAGTGTTTGGAAGAAAGATAGGTGTAATAACATAAGGACTCAGATGCGTTAATATTATTAGAAAATGTAGTTCACCGAATAAATATCAAATATAAAACTTTCACGAAATTGCTACTAACCGTAGTGACACCTACTGGCGTTATTCGCAAGAAGGAAAATAATTTCCTATTTTTTTTCCATTTCATCAAAATTTTCAGAGTTTAAATGTATTTTATGTTAACCCCGTCGTAGAAGAATCCAAAAAAAATTCTTTCATGACAAACAGTTCATCCAATCTTGAGTTATAAATGGTGTGACAAACAAAATGGCCGACTTAGTTTTATATAATAAGATGAACAGGCCAGAAGGATAAAGATTTAAAGATGAAAGTCTCCTGTCGTCAGGAAACCCACAGGCCAACGGTAGTTAAATTTGTTGTTAGATAAAATCTGATGTTGCAGAAGCTTCCTCACCCATTCTTTATTTAATGTTCTCACCCGAATATTGGAAATTGAAAGCTCCTACTTCCAAAAAATCTGATATCGCGTATAGCGATATAAAAGTATATTTTAAAATGGTAGATTTAAACATCCTATTGGTACATCAAATTAACTTAGTCTGATTTGAATTTCTTCTTTAATGTGTTATATAAATACTGCACAGAATGCGTTGAACAAATGACGATGGTTTTTATTTCGAAGCTGCTTTTGTGCAGGTAAAAGTTGCTGATTTCCTGATATGCTTCTACAACATGCATGTTTCATTAGATTTTACTCGGTTCTTCATCTAGAAAGCTGCAATTGATTCTATATAGAAGTTTGCGAATGATAGTCTTCAGTCTGGATCTTAGGCTTGTTGCATATTATTCCTTCTTGTAACTGCTTGGAGGAATGTAAGAGCTGATATAGTTCTTTGACCCATCTGCAATTAAAACATGATTTTTTTTCTGAACTCGAAAAGTAATCAAATTTTACCCAGATCGCGAAGGATATGTTGAAAGTAATCATTCCTCCAATCTTGATGCTTATGTACTTCTGACTGTACATCATAAGAAGTAAATAAGTTTTCTTATTCGATTCGCTCCAATGGTACCAGTCGCACTTCGTCAGAGTACGAAAAAAATTTTCACCCTACAACATACCAAAAAGGATGTATTGTATTGTATTTCATTGATTTAATCTCATTATTACCAGATCCACAAAATGCTGGGTTAATATAGCAATCGTCATCGCAATTTCTACTATCATAAACAACAAGTAACCCAGTGCACAGAGGTTCTCATGATTTTTCAACTGAAAACACATCGATTTTACAATTTAATCTCTGCATTTCTAGAGTTAATATACTGCTCCACAAAAGTTAGGGATACCGCATTCAATCGTTTCGAAAAGTATGTAATCTTCGAGAAAATCGCTGTAAAATCATTCAAAACTCAATAACAACTTGAATCGATCCAATAAAAATCAGTATGAGACATTTCGTCAATCTGGTCCCTTTTTTCTGAAGTTTGGTTCTTTGCATATGCTTCATGAATGTTCTTATTTCGAAATGGAGTCAGTTTATCGATTTTAAACGGGTTTTCTGAAAATGCTAAGACGTAAATTAACAAACGCTGAAGCTAATAGGGCTATCGGAATGCCACAGGGTCGCTTAACTCAGGTTGTTGTAGGGGAAAGGCTCCAAGTCAGCCAAAGTGTAATATATCGACTTTGGAATAGGTTCAGGGAGACAGGTTCCGTGTTGGAAAGACCAAGGCTCGGTGGGCGACGAAAAACCACACCTGCTCAGGATCGTTCCATCACCGTTTCGGCCAGAAGAAAGCCTACATCTACGTGTAGAATGCTACGGAATACTCTTCAAAATTCAGATGGGGTCCAAGTTTCCATCGAAACCATCAGACGACGTTTGAGAGAGATGAATCTAGGTTCTAGACGTCCAAAGAGGAGTTCCATTAACACGTGATCATAGCGTCAAAAATTGGAATGGGCAAGGCAACATATCAATTGGAACGATCAATGGCGTAGTGTCCTTTTCACTGATAAATCCAGATATGGACGATTTTCAGATTCTCGAAGAATAAGGGTATGGACAATCCCAGGCATACCCCTTAATCGTCGCTATTTCCAAGAAGTCCATCCATTCCGAGGGGGTAGTGGTTATGGTATGGGCCGGGATATGTTTCAACGGGCTCACAGATCTACACATTTGTCTGCCTTACACTATAGGAAGCATGTAATGGACAATGTTTTGCCAAATTTTCACGCTAATATTGGTGAAACTTTTCAATTTCTAGACGATAACGCTATTAGATCGCACCGTGCAGCCTTAGTTGAGAATGCGCGAGGGGCATTTACCAATACCTCCGCACTCTAGTCTTAAAATGCTTGAATTCTCTAGGAATAAAGTTTCGTTATTTTACTCGATTTTTCTTAATCCTGTATACGCTGCAACCTACAGGCTAAAATTAATTTTATTTCCTGCAACTTGAAATCATATTATTATGAATTTTCATCACAAAATCTCATTTAAACTATATTTTTTTCCAATTTAAGTCAATATCCCTAACTGAACTAAATGTGGAGCAGTTTAATATACAGAATTTTTTTTCTTATAGCCATTATTGTAAACGGAGGTTCAATTATTTTGAACACCTATTTCGGCAAGACAATACAACTAAGTTGAATAATATAATCGAAGTTTTCTGAAAAAATGTTTTTTTTCTACTGATTCAACAGATCTATTGAATCGACCATTATATTGAGTAAATAATTTGGTGAATAACATTCCTCTCTAATTATATGGGCCATTTAAGGCTCTGAATAAAAGATATATACTTACAACAATCAAATGATAGGCAAGAAACATAGAAACGCCCAGACCACCCCAAACAATAAAAAACAAATTCCAGTGCACATATTTAGAAAACATCAACCTGAATCTGAAAAGCGACTGATAAATACAGAAATACCCGATGTTAAAAAAACTTACTTCGTCAATTGTTGAAAATGTGAAGCACAAATCTTCAGTCTCGTCTTTATTTCTTTGTGAAAGCTAAAGCTGAAATGGTCATTTTCGAAATCTATTTCGATATTTTCTACATGCATTGTCAGTAATTGATACTGAAAATCGAGTTGGACCACATAAAATAGGAAAATATTAGCATAAATCAAAACTATGAATGTCCCCCATGACAAAAATAAGAAAAAAACGTATTTGTAGTAGCGATAAACTGATCGGTTATATTTGTCTAGGAACATCAATATGAAAAATAGGTCACGTCTGTCTGATTCGAAAGGCAAAAATAGCAAACCTCCTATAAAAGATAACCAAAACTGAAGCCATGCAATAATCTTGAATTTTTTTGCTTGTTTAGTTAGATTCTCATAAAACTCAAATCCGCAACAATTCAAATTCCAAAAGTTCTCATCTATGAATGATTCCAGTTCATTCCTATCTCCTTCTTGAATGTGGTGAAAAGTTATGATCATGAACAGCTGAAAGATAGAAAATACACATCACAAAATTCACGGAATATTAAGAAAAAATTAAACTCAATTGATATTCTAAAGATGCTTTTACAGTCAGTTTTTTTTATATCAAGAATTCTAGGTTGATTTTAGTTATAGTCGTATTTAATGGAAATCAGTTTGTTTTTCTATGAGGCAAATGGAAAAATACGTACGTAAAAAAGAGCGAAGAAGGAGTAGCCATAATCCATTACTAATTCTTTACTTGGTAATATCATAAAGTATATCAGCTCGAGAATGGTATAAGCCAGCAAGGAAATACGTGCAGCATTTGTAACAATATTTGCAGCTTTATTCAAAAAGACGAAAGTCACCGTATATTTGATAGTGTTCAAGATACCTAAAACTAATTTAAATTTTCACAATTTGATCTGCAATTTCTGCAAATTTCAAAAAACTTTATCGCAGTTCTGCTCATCAATAATCAACTCGTTAGAGCTCAAAACATGAAATAAGAAATATAAATTTATTTCATGTTTCAACACAATTCACTCCCTTGAGAAAAGGATTGAAACGAGATACTAAATTTTTCAAAGTCCAATCAATATCTCTTATTGCCCTGGGAATTTGTGAAACTTGCCATGATTATCATATTTTCCTTCTCGGTATTTTTCTAAATGGTTGAACATTTTGAACTATGAGATCAATCAGCAGTACAGACAGTATTTTTGAACATGAGCAAACTTCATTGTAAGGCATAACGTAAATTGCCTGAAGTAACTAGAATGATGAATGATCGATTCATTAGATAATATCAATTATCCAAAATTATATATCATCCAACAATTTCAGAAGTTCCGAACGATATGGCAGTTCAAAATGATTCATTTACGAGTCGAAATTGACGGGTTTCTGGTTTCTGGACAATGTCAAGTTGGATAATTCAATAAACTAAGTTCATGAGCTTATTGCCTAGTTTATTGATAAGGAATATTATTTATAGGTATAGACGGTTTCATTTTTCATAATTGAAATGAGAATCTGGGCTATAATTCATAAGACAACGCCACATTCCACAAGTTAAGAAGAAGAAAAGATAACCTACAAAAACAGAATCAAAATAAACATGTCAATACGTTTGAATTTCTGGAATTTTCGTTCGAAAAATGGAATTCAAACCATCCTATTTCCCTAATTATTTCTCGATGGATGATATATGAGCGACCCAAGAAAGAGTTCCATGTAAATTCTCAACTGACGTCCCAAAACTTGGTAAGTATTGAATAAACAACACAACTTTTTTTATAATAACACCTTCCCCCAGGTAATTTGAATCCCTCCTCCGAAGAAAAAGATTTAAAGAAGCATGATTACACTCTCATTCAATTACTGGTTTTTGATATAATTACGTTTATGTTATTGACAGACATTCACAGAAAGATTCAGAAATTTGATGGATTTAGCGGAAAACACAGATCATAACCCAGCAGCATTTCAAAGGCTGGATACCTTAGAGAGAAGATTGTTCAAAGATGCCCTTGAGGCTAAGGCCAAATTGAATGCTTGGTTGGAACATTCTGTGACTCCAATAGAAACTGCTTCTATGGTGCTGAATCACAAAAAGAGGAAAAGAGTGAATGTTGAAGATATATTGTAATTTTTTCGAATTAAATTATTAATTCATTACAAAGTGGGTTTTTTTCATTAAAATTTGTAATATATTTTTTAGAATTCACTTTGATATCGAAATTCATAAAGAAGTAGTTTTCGAGGTCCACAACTTAAAATGTTAAAATTTTGAGTGATTTTGTTTTTTCACTTTTTCTTTTTCTTGAATTTTCCGTTATTTCAAAATTTTTTTATTGAGTTGGTCTAGAGATCAAAAAATCCTACATGGTAATCATGAGCTGTCAAAAGTCCCAATTGAAAAGCAGTACACCGCGATATTCGAAAAAAAAAATTAATAGAATAAAAAAAAAATAATAAAATTTTTTTTTTTGGAATCTGTATATTAAAATATAAAAGTAACATCTTATTGCCACCTCCAGCCTTTCAAAAAATAGTGTTTAGGATAGTTGAAGTTCTTGATCTAAATATCTCTTCACAATGGCAGCGTTGTGACATGGAGCCCCATCTTGCTGTAGCCACATATTTCATCTTATTTGAAGAGGCACATTGACTAGAAAACTAGCCTTCTTGAATTCAAGGCACAAAATCATATCTATGTCTCCAAATAAAGGCATACTACCACAATACAGAAAAAAATAAATGGAATAGAATTAACATAAAACACGCTGCAGGTCACTGACGGTTAGAAATGGATAAAAATTGTATCCGAAAAAAAGTTCAGAATTAAATTATCTTTCGAATGACATGATAAAAAAGGTATGCCCCTGGAGAAAAATTTTTGACAGCGCCGCGACGCCTGGCGTCTTTATTTATTCCGAAGATTTTTATGCACATCTGAAGTCGACATTGACTTGTTCAAAACGCCATTCACAGAATGAAGAAATATTCGGACGTTTTAGAGAAAATTGGGGTTACCAAGATAAGTGAATCACCCTGTACAAAAAGTATTCCAAACATGAGCAAACTCAAAATTGCTCTTTCAAACTTGCTGCAGGAAACTGAATTATAAACGAGAACATTTCATAAGAGAACACCGATAATCGAAAATTATATATTATGCAACAAATTCCGAAGTTCCTAATGCTATATCAATTCGAAGAGATCAATCTGCACACCCCTATCTCTTTTCTGTATGAACAGACCAGAAGGATAAAGATCTTAAGATGAAGTCAAATTAGTTGTTGAATAAATTCTGATATTGCAGAAGCTTTCTCACCCATTTTTTAATTAATATTGGAAATTGAAAGCTCCTACTTCGAAAAAATCTGTTATCGCTATACTTTTAAAAATGTAGGTTTCAACATCCAATTGGTGCATCAAAAATAACTTAGTCTGATTTGAATTTCTTCTTTAATGTGTTTAATAAATACTGCACAGAATGCGTTGAACAAATGACGATGGTTTTTATTTCGAAGCTGCTTTTGTGCAGGTAAAAGTTGCTGATTTCCTGATATGCTTCTACAACATGCTTGTTTCATCAGATTTAACTTGGTTCTTCACCTAGAAAGCTACAGTTTGCAAATGATAGTCTTCAGTCTGGAACTTAGGCTTGTTGCATATTATTCCTTCTTGTAACTGCTTGCAGGAATGTGAGAGCTGACATGGTCCTTTGACCCATCTGGAATTAAAACATGGTTTTTCTTCTGAACTCGAAAAGTAATCAAATTTTACCCAGATCGTGAGGGATATGTTGAAAGTAAACATTCCTCCAATCGAGATACTTATGTACTTCTGACTGTACATCATAAGAAGTAAAAAAGTTTTCTTATTTGATTCGTTCCAATTGTACCAGTCGCACTTGGTCAGAGTACGATAAAAATTTTCACCCTACAAGATACCAAAAAGGATGATGTACAAAATGCATGCCAAATTCGTATTGTATTTCATTGATGTTATTTCATAAATACCAGATCCACAAAATGCTGGGTTAAGATAGCATTCGTCATCGTGATTTCTACTATCATAAACAACAAGTAACCCAGTGCACAGAGGTTCTCATGATTTTTCAACTGAAAAACATCGATATTACACTTTCAGCTCCGCTTTTCTAGAGTAAATAATATACAGAATTTCTTTTTTTTATGGCCGTTATTGTAAACGGGAGTTCAATTATTTTGAACACCTATTTTGGGAAGACAATACAACTAAGCTGAATAATATAATCGAAGTTTACTGAAAAAATGTTTTTTTTTTACTGATTCCACAGATCTTTTGGATCGACCATTATATTGAGTAAATAATTTGGTGAATAACATTCCTCTCTAATTATATGGGCCATTTAAGGCTCTGAATAAAAGATATATACTTACAACAATCAAATGATAGGCAAGAAACATAGAAACGCCCAGACCACCCCAAACAATAAAAAACAAATTCCAGTGCACATATTTAGAAAACATCAACCTGAATCTGAAAAGCGACTGATAAATACAGAAATACCCGATGTTAAAAAAACTCACTTCGTCAATTGTTGAAAATGTGAAGCACAAATCTTCAGTCTCGTCTTTATTTCTTTGTGAAAGCTAAAGCTGAAATGGTCATTTTCGAAATCTATTTCGATATTTTCTACATGCTTCGTCAGTAATTGATACTGAAAATCGAGTTGGACCACGTAAAATAGGAAAATATTAGCATAAATCAAAACTATGAATGTCGCCCATGACAAAAATAAGAAAAAAACGTATTTGTAGTATTGATAAACTGATTCGTTATATTTATCTAGGAACATCAATATGAAAAATAGGTCACGTCTGTCCGACTCGAAAGGCAAAAATAGCAAACCTCCTATAAAAGATAACCAAAACTGAAGCCATGCAATAATCTTGAATTTTTTTGCTTGTTTGGTCAGATTCTCATAAAACTCGAATCCGCAACAATTCAAATTCCAAAAGTTCTCATCTATGAATGATTCCAGTTCATCCCTGTCACCTTCTTGAATGTGGTGAAAAGTTATGATCATGAACAGCTGAAAGATGGAAAATATACATCACAAAATTCACGGAATATTAAGAAAAGAAATTAAATTCAATTGATATTCTAAAGATGCTTTACAGTCAGTTTTCAAGCTATTGCATGACTTTTATCTCAGACTTTGAGCGCGGCGACCGAATGTAGAAATTCCGTAAAGAAAAAACCTAACACAGCCGTGTATCGTCGGTTCAGTTCGGCAAACTTCGGCACGGTGTTTGGGTGCTTGCTACTAGACAGATGCGTGCAGCCACTCTAGCAGTGCAAAACGGAGTCGGCAATCTCGCTGTTCCCATTGAATTACGAACGGCAAATATTTCATTAACATCGGATAGAAAATGTATAGCCAAACGCAAACGTTTCCATTAACTTCAGCTCTTGCTCTAACTTTACATAAGTCGCAAGGTGGAACTTTTGACGAAATAGTATATGAGTATAGTAAATCACGTTCTCAGGAACTCGTCTATGTTGCACTCTCTCGGGTGACTAATATTGAAAAATTGTATATTACGACAAAAAATGATAATTCTGCATTTAAGTTTTATCATAATCGAAGGAAGGCAAACTGCATCGACTTCATCTTTGTTGCAAGAATTCAAAAGACTGTCTTTAAAAAGTGTTCAGACGATAGCTCAAAGTGTCTTAGATTTCATTAGTAATAGAAATGAAATTTCAATAATGACTTTCAATTGCCAAAGTTTACATAGTCACAAATACGATTTACAAGATTCAGTTACGAGACAAACCAATGTGTTACTTCTTACCGAAATATGCATGACGCGTGATAATCCGATTGAAATTCCTAATTTCAATTGTATAGTTCAATTCAAACGAGATACTGTTCCAAAAAGTGGGGTAGCTTTTTACCAAAATAGTAATGATGTTACTAATATTATGACTCCGAATATTGAAATAAATATTGAACACGTTAGCGATGTTAATGTTAGACGCTCATTTGTTGGAGATATTTGTGCATGGTAGCAATTTACATTTCTCCGAATCCAAAATTGGACGAGGTAGAGCATTTAATTCATCGCACTTTACTGGAGTACACTGAAGAAGGGTCGAAAATACTTGGTACAAATGGTAATAAATTTCCACTTATCTTGGCTGGCGATTTCAACATTAACTTCGCTGATAAAAAATCAGAGCGGTTGACAACTATTCTTTCGGAAAAATTGAATTTGAAAATGAATAATGATCCACAAGAATCCACAACAAAATATGGGACCACTATTGACGCGGTATTTTCCAGATAATTAGAAGATATTAAGTCTCAAACTTATGTTTCTTATTTCAGTTACCATAAACCAATAGTTTCAATGATAAACATTCCTGAATAACCTACATGTATCGTGAGAAAAATAAAAAAAAATATTTCAAATCAACAATATTATCTTCTCATTTTTGAATAGATGCTATGCAATAGCTTTACCGCGGCAGTCCTCGAGTGTCACATGTGTATATTTTTTCATTTCAAGAATTCGAGGTTGATTTTAGTTGAGGTCGTATTTAATGAAAACCAGTTTATTTTTCTATGAGGCAAATGGAAAAATACATACGTAAAAAAGAGCGAAGAAGGAGTAGCCATAATCCATTACTAATTCTTTACTTGGTAATATCATAAAGTATATCAGCTCGAGAATAGTATAAGCCAGCAAGGAAATACGTGCAGCATTTGTAACAATATTTGCAGCTTTATTCGAAAAGACGAAAGTCACCGTATATTTGATAGTGTTCAAGATACCTAAAACTAATTTAAATTTTCACAATTTGATCTGCAAATTTCAAAAAACTTTATCGCGGCTCTGCTCATCAATAATCAACTCGTTAGAGCTCAGAACATGAAATAAGAAATATAAATTTATTTCATGTTTCAACACAATTTACTCCCTTGAGAAATGGATTGAAACGAGATACTAAATTTTTCTAAGTCCAATCAATATCTCTTATTGCCCTGGGAATTTGTGAAACTTGCCATGATTATCAAATTTTCCTTCTCGGTATTTTTCTAAATGGTTGAACATTTTAAACTATGAGATCAATCAACCAGTGCAGACAGTATATTTGAACATGAGCAAACTTCAAGGTAAGGCATAACGTAAATTGTCTGAAGTAACTATAGAATGATGAATGATCGATTCATTAGATAATATCAATTACCCTAAATTATATATCATCCAACAATTTCAGAAGTTTCGAACGATATGGCAGTTCAAAATGATTCATTTACGAGTCGAAATTGACAAGTTTCTGGTTTCTGGACAATGTCAAGTTGGATAATTCAATAAACTAAGTTCATGAGCTTATTGCCTAGTTTATTGATAAGGAATATCATTTATAGATATAGACGGTTTCATTTTTCATAATTGAAATGAGAATCTGTGCCATAATTCATAAGACTCCGCCACATTCCGCAAGTTAAGAAGAAGAAAAGATAACCTACAAAAACAGAATCAAAATAAACATGTCAATACGTTCGAATATTTGGAATTTTCGTTCGAAAAATGGAATTTAAACCATCCTATTCCCCTTATTATTTCTCGATAAATGATATATTAACGACCCAAGAAAGAGTTCCATGTAAATTCTCAACTGACGTTCCAAAACTTGGTAAGTTTCGAATAAACAGCACAACTTTTTTTTATAACACCTTCCCCCAGGTAATTTGAATCCCTCGTTCGAAGAAAAAGATTCAAAGAAGCATGATTAGACTTTCATTCAATTACTGGTTTTTGATATAATTACGTTTATGTTATTGACAGACATTCACAGAAAGATTCAGAAATTTGATGGATCTAGCGGAAAACACAGAGCATAACCCAGCAGCATTTCAAAGGCTGGATACCTTAGAGAGAAGATTGTTCAAAGATGCCCTTGATGCTAAGGCCAAATTGAATGCTTGGTTGGAACATTCTGTGACTCCAATAGAAACTGATTCTATGGTGCTGAATCACAAAAAGAGGAAAAGAGTGAATGTTGAAGATATATTGTAATTTTTTCGAATAAAATTATTAATTTATTACAAAGTGAGTTTTTTCATTAAAATTTGTAATATATTTTTTAGAATTCACTTTGATATCGAAATTCATAAAGAAGTAGTTTTCAAGGTCCACAACTTAAAATGTTAACATTTTAAGTGATTTTGTTTTTTCACTTTTCTTTTTCTTGAATTTTCCGCTACTTCAAAATTTTTTTATTGAGTAGGTCTAGAGATCAAAAAATCCTACATGGTAATCATGAGCTGGCAAAAGTCTCAATTGAAAAGCAGTACACCGCGATATTCGAAAAAAATTAATAGAATCAAAAAAAAAAATAATAAACAATTTTTTTTTGGAATCTGTATAAAAATATAAAATTAACATCTTATTGCCACCTCCAGCCTTTCAAAAATAGTGTTTAGGATAGTTGAAGTTCTTGATCTAAATATCTCTTCACAATGGCAGCGTTGTGACATGGAGCCCCATCTTGCTGTAGCCACATATTTCATCTTATTTGAAGAGGCACATTGACTAGAAAACTAGCCTTCTTGAATTCAAGCCACAAAATCATATCTATGTCTCCAAATAAAGGCATACTACCACAATACAGAAAAAAATAAATGGAATAGATGAATTAACATAAAACACGCTGCAGATCACTGACGCTTAGAAATGGATGAAAATTGTATCCGAAAAAAAGTTCAGAATTAAATTATCTTTCGAATGACATGATAAAAAAGGTATGCCCCTGGAGAAAAAATTTTGACAGCGCCGCGACGCCTGGCGTCTTTATTTATTCCGAAGATTTTTATGCACATCTCAAGTCGACATTGACTTGTTCAAAACGCCATTCACAGAATGGAAAAATATTCGGACGTTTTAGAGAAAATTGGGGTTACTAAGATAAGTGAATCACCCTGTACAAGAAGTATTCCAAACATGAGCAAACTCAAAATTGCTCTTTCAAACTTGCTGCAGGAAACTGAATTATGAACGAGAACATTTCATAAGAGAACACCGATAATCGAAAATTATATATTATGCAACAAATTCCAAAGTTCTTAATGCTATATCAATTCGAAGAGATCAATCTGTACACCCTTATCTCTTTTCTGTATGAACAGACCAGAAGGATAAAGATCTTAAGATGAAGTCAAATTAGTTGTTGAATAAATTCTGCTTTTGCAGAAGCTTTCTCACCCATTTTTTAATTAATATTGGAAATTGAAAGCTCCTACTTCGAAAAAATCTGTTATCGCTATACTTTTAAAAATGTAGGTTTCAACATCCAATTGGTGCATCAAAAATAACTTAGTCTGATTTGAATTTCTTCTTTAATGTGTTTTATAAATACTGCACAGAATGCGTTGAACAAATGACGATGGTTTTTATTTCGAAGCTGCTTTTGTGCAGGTAAAAGTTGCTGATTTCTTGATATGCTTCTACAACATGCTTGTTTCATTAGATTTTACTTGGTTCTTCATCTAGAAAGCTACAGTTTGCAAATGATAGTCTTCAGTCTGGAACTTAGGCTTGTTGCATATTATTCCTTCTTGTAACTGCTTGGAGGAATGTGAGAGCTGACATGGTCCTTTGACCCATCTGGAATTAAAACATGGTTTTTCTTCTGAACTCGAAAAGTAATCAAATTTTACCCAGATCGTGAGGGATATGTTGAAAGTAAACATTCCTCCAATCGAGATGCTTATGTACTTCTGACTGTACATCATAAGAAGTAAAAAAGTTTTCTTATTTGATTCGTTCCAATTGTACCAGTCGCACTTGGTCAGAGTACGATAAAAATTTTCACCCTACAAGATACCAAAAAGGATGATGTACAAAATGCATGCCAAATTCGTATTGTATTTCATTGATGTGATTTCATAATTACCAGATCCACAAAATGCTGGGTTAAGATAGCATTCGTCATCGTGATTTCTACTATCATAAACAACAAGTAACCCAGTGCACAGAGGTTCTCATGATTTTTTCAACTGAAAAACATCGATATTACACTTTCAGCTCCGCTTTTCTAGAGTAAATAATATACAGAATTTCTTTTTTCTTATGGCCGTTATTGTAAACGGGAGTTCAATTATTTTGAACACCTATATTGGGAAGACAATACAACTAAGTTGAATAATATAATCGAAGAGTACTGAAAAAATGTTTTTTTTTACTGATTCCACAGATCTTTTGGATCGACCATTGTTTTGAGTAAATAATTTGGTGAATAACATTCCTCTCTAATAATATGGGCCATTAAAGGCTCTGAATAAAAGATATATACTTACAACAATCAAATGATAGGCAAGAAACATAGAAACGCCCAGACCACCCCAAACAATAAAAAACAAATTCCAGTGCACATATTCAGAAAACATCAACCTGAATCTGAAAAGCGACTGATAAATACAGAAATACCCGATGTTAAAAAAACTTACTTCGTCAATTGTTGAAAATGTGAAGCACAAATCTTCAGTCTCGTCTTTATTTCTTTGTGAAAGCTAAAGCTGAAATGGTCATTTTCGAAATCTATTTGGATATTTTCTACATGCTCTGTCAGTAATTGGTACTGAAAATCGAGTTGGACCACGTAAAATAGGAAAATATTAGCATAAATCAAAACTATGAATGTCGCCCATGACAGAAATAAGAAAAAAACGTATTTGTAGTATTGATAAACTGATTCGTTATATTTATCTAGGAACATCAATATGAAAAATAGGTCACGTCTGTCCGACTCGAAAGGCAAAAATAGCAAACCTCCTATAAAAGATAACCAGAACTGAAGCCATGCAATAATCTTGAATTTTTTTGCTTGTTTAGTTAGATTCTCATAAAACTCAAATCCGCAACAATTCAAATTCCAAAAGTTCTCATCTATGAATGATTCCAGTTCGTTCCTATCTCCTTCTTGAATGTGGTGAAAAGTTATGATCATGAACAGCTGAAAGATAGAAAATATACATCACAAAATTCACGGAATATTAAAAAAAATTAAACTCAATTGATATTCTAAAGATGCTTTTACAGTCAGTTTTTTTATTTCAAGAATTCGAGGTTGATTTTAGTTATGGTCGTATTTAATGGAAACCAGTTTGTTTTTCTATGAGGCAAATGGAAAAATACGTACGTAAAAAAGAGCGAAGAAAGAGTAGCCATAATCCATTACTAATTCTTTACTTGGTAATATCATAAAGTATATCAGCTCGAGTATGGTATAAGCCAGCAAGGAAATACGTGCAGCATTTGTAACAATATTTGCAGCTTTATTCAAAAAGACGAAAGTCACCGTATATTTGATAGTGTTCAAGATACCTAAAACTAATTTAAATTTTCACAATTTGATCTGCAAATTTCAAAAAACTTTATCGCGGCTCTGCTCATCAATAATCAACTCGTTAGAGCTCAGAACATGAAATAAGAAATATAAATTTATTTCATGTTTCAACACAATTTACTCCCTTGAAAAAAGGATTGAAACGAGATACTAAATTTTCCAATCAATATCTCTTATTGCCCTGGGAATTTGTGAAACTTGCCATGATTATCATATTTTCCTTCTCGGTATTTTTCTAAATGGTTGAACATTTTAAACTATGGGATCAATCAACCAGTGCAGACAGTATATTTGAACATGAGCAAACTTCAAGGTAAGGCATAACGTAAATTGCCTGAAGTAACTGGAATGATGAATGATCGATTCATTAGATAATATCAATTATCCAAAATTATATATCATCCAACAATTTCAGAAGTTTCGAACGGTATTGCAGTTCAAAATGATTCATTTACGAGTCGAAATTGAAGGGTTTCTGGACAATGTCAAGTTGGATAATTCTATAAACTAAGTTCATGAGCTTATTGATAATGAATATCATTTATAGATATAGACGGTTCCATATTTCATAATTTTTCATTGAAGAAATATGAATCTGGGCCATAATTCATAAGACTCTGCCACATTCCTCAAGTTAAGAAGAAGAAAATATAACCTACAAAAACAGAATCAAAATAAATATGTCAATACGTTTGAATCTTTGGAATTTTCGTTCGAAAAATGGAATTTAAACCATCCTATTTCCCTAATTATTACTCGATAGATGATATATTAGCGACCCAAGAAAGAGTTCCATGTAAATTCTCAACTGACGTCCCAAAACTTGGTAAGTTTTGAATAAGCAATACAACTTTTTTTTTATAACACCTTTCCCTAGGTAATTTGAATCCCTCGTCCGAAGAAAAAGATTTAAAAGCTGGAACAGCCCTGGAACTACCATTATGGTTTGTACAGGATTTATCAGGGGGTAGACAATCTGTTGTCGTACCAGAATTGCCTAAATTCTACAAAGAAGGATATAGACAAATATTAAAGGCAGATGCTAATGCTGTAGATTTGCATAAATTCAACTTATATTTTTATGAGCTAGGCGCCTATGTGAAGAGCTTTGAAAGGAGAAACGATGTCTCAGAAACTCTCTTAAACGTAAGTTAAATTCTCTATCGAATTATGAAAACCTATAATTGTCTATTTGGACTGATTCACAAAGTTATCAGAAGCATGATTAGACTTTCATTCATTTACTGGTTATTAATAAAATTACGTTATTGACAGACATTCACAGAAAGATTCAGAAATTTGATGGATCTAGCGGAAAACACAGAGCATAACCCAGCAGCATTTCAAAGGCTGGATACCTTAGAGAGAAGATTGTTCAAAGATGCCCTTGAGGCTAAGGCCAAATTGAATGCTTGGTTGGAACATTCTGTGACTCCAATAGAAACTGCTTCTATGGTGCTGAATCACAAAAAGAGAAAAAGAGTGAATGTTGAAGATATATTGTAATTTTTCCAAATTAAATTATTAATTTATTGCAAAGTGAGTTTTTTCATTAAAATTTGTAATATATTTTCTAGAATTCACTTTGATATGGAAATTCATAAAGAAATAGTTTTCAAGGTCCACAACTTAAAATGTTAACATTTTAAGTGATTTTGTTTTTTCACTTTTTCTTTTTCTTGAATTTTCCGTTATTTCAAAATTTTTTTATTGAGTTGGTCTAGAGATCAAAAAATCCTACATGGTAATCATGAGCTGTCAAAAGTCTCAATTGAAAAGCAGAACACCGCGATATTCGAAAAAAAAAATTAATAGAATAAAGAAAAAAAAAAATTTTTTGGAATCTGTATATTAAAATATAAAATTAACATCTTATTGCCACCTCCAGCCTTTCAAAAATAATGTTTAGGATACAGAAGTTAGTTGAAGTAAAAAAAATGTATTTAACGAATAGAAATGTTGAATCTTTGACTAAAAAATTTCATATACACTTCAACTAGTTTCCGATACCGTCACAAAGATGAATGAAATAATATGATCTTATACAAACACCTATATTTATAGAATAAATTTCTAACAGATAAGGTAAATAATAACCAATTTCATAAAATTAATTGAAACCAATATTGAGCCATTCCTCAACCATAGAACTATAGTTAAGACTTTAACTAAAATAAAAATATCAAGAGTGAGCATCTCAACTCAGGATTAACAAAAAGTTCGATAACAATTCACCTTGAAATTATAAACAATTCGTATCACACAAAAATTTTCTCAAATAAATTCTCTATATACAACACGAGGAAATTTAAATAAAAGTTATAGTGGGGTAACAACTTGAGCACCAATATATCTAAATTTTCAATAATTTGTTTGAATACATTTTGATATCTTATGAATTTTCAAAAAAGCATGAAAAATTTTCGCCAAAAGAATGGATCTCGTATTTATTATTTACACATTAATCTAGATTAACTAAAGTTTCACAGCCTTATAAAGCACTTTTCTTAGTCGAAAACGAGTGAAATGCTCGCAATTTCATTATTACAGGGTTGATGAACAAGTGAGAAAGATGTCAACGTTTTAATGCAGAAAAATGTTGAAATTTATCATTTGGTTCCAATGTGAATTTCTTAGTATTTGTTGGATACAGTCATTTGACATTTAACCTCACTTCTTTTAACAATAAATAACCACGACCCTAACCCTGCTTTAAAGTAATTCATGACGTCATGTGATAATAACCAAAGCGCTTGAATGCAGTTGGTTATTGTCTGTATTTACCAATGATGTTATTCTCTTGAAATTGGTTTTTTTGTGACATTCTTTCAAGCTCATTCACTCTGGGACCCTGTATATCATTTTGAAAGTCTGATTTGGCACTTCCAACATCTTCAGTATGGCATACATAACTATTCCACCGTTTCATAACAACAATAATAAAAAATCACTCGTCAACCTAAATTACCAAGTACTGTACGTACACACTCTTTAGGTCTCGAATTGACCCAACAGTCATATTCACATTGTGAATTGGTAAAACTACGACTGCCGGTAGTTCCAACTGAAATTTCTCGTTTCATCCAACTTGATTATTTCTAAAAAACTTGAATAGGCAGTATTTTTAACTCCGAGCGGAAACACACAGCGCCTCCTATCGGATTTTTCTTCGAACGACAAGGTGACCTTTTTTGCGAAGTCGCAGTTGATTTCTAGATAAACATCTGCTGCTTTTCGAATCAGAATGAAAATATGGAAATTTTTTGGATTCTCATGTAACTGACATTAAGACAGTCTTCCGATCTTATTAGTGGCATTAATCTCTTAGGAAATTCCTAATATACAGGGTTATTCACGAATATGGCTCTATAGAATATTTTTAGGAAAGACACAAGATTCAGGATTGAAATTCTAAAGGTGAGCTTCAAATAAGAAGACGACTTCTCGTATATTTTTTTAAGGTTCTAGGACTTCCGGTTTTTCCGGAAGTCACCCATTTTTTATTGCATAAATAGATTCTCCATTAAATTCTGAGTCGTTTCGATTCCAAAAGTTTGAATTTTCCCGAGAAAATTCTCTTTAAATGAGGAAATTCGAAAAAAAATCTCAAAATTGGACTCTGTTGAAATAGGTTTTTTCATTAAAAATTCTCATTTTTGAGAATCTCCGAGAAGAAAGGCTGATGCTTCTTTTCCGATTATGATACAGGATGTCACAAATTCTTTGGCAAAGTTAGAAGTGACGAAACATCAAAAATCGTTTTTTTCAAATTGGGGCCCCGTTTTTTCAAAGCATTTTCGAAATCTTCGTCAAAAAATAATAGGAGTATATGTTCAAGACTTTCAACCTAAAATGAATATTTTTCGAGATATTCAGGAAAAACGATTTTGTCTTCAATTTTCAATCTCATTCGGAATGTGTTCTTTTACTGGAAAATAATTAGCGGTCAAGTGAAATTTTTGGAAATCTCTGTTATCGAGAAATATTTTCTTATAGTTCAGACGAGTTCAGTTTTTCTTCATTTTTCAGAGCTTAGGATAATTTCCGCAAATTCTTAATTCTGGAGAATTTCTTTTTTGTCATGGTAGGGAAATTTGAATTTTCAGTAATGAAATTGTTACATGTTCTGTTAATTATTCTATC